>CM048750.1:139826881-142430214 GCA_026315105.1 Locusta migratoria
CGTTGACAGAGTTGTAGAGGACCCGTTGACAGCGACGTGGAATACGTAGTGTACCGTTATCGGGGCCTGTTCTGTTGCTGGTGCGAATGGAGCGGTCTACTGGCCGTCGTACCTCTGAAACAGTTCTGAAGCGAATGCCACGATGTGGTTCCATCATTTTCGGAATCAAATCAAAGTCACAAGGACTTATATCCGGTGATTATGGTGCATGGTATAATACTTGCCAGTCTCATCGACCAAAAATGACAGCCACAGCTTGCGCTATATGCGTCCGCGCGTTGTCGTGCAAAAAATATTGGTGGGTTTCGCTGAAAGTGTTGCGTTTCTTTCGCAGAGGTGGTCGCAAGTGATGCTGTATAAACGAACTGAGACGCTATGACGACCTTCTCGATCCATTTCTGCACAGTTTTACGACCTTCGTTGAAACCTTTTACTCAAAATACCACCGTTCTGTACGGCAATGCCGATTCCCCGCACGCCTCTTGAAGGCCTTGATGACACTGTCGTGTTGTACCACCCCTGACACATTCAATTTTGATCCAACACCGTTGATCCTGTTTCGAAAAGATAGTGACACCGTTACGTTAGATCGCTCGGTCACAATTGACTGTGTTTCTTTCGATTGTGCCCACGCCGGTGACGTGGGACGGGCGACTCCAGTTGTTCAAAGGTAAGATAGACATGCCATCAAAGAGTGCTATCGACGACAATACTAGATCTCATTGCATAGTGTCTCCACAACAGTTTTACCGCTATTTAAGTGGGAGCACCTGTGACGAAGTCTACGCTGTTTATCATTTCACTAGCGGCATTCTCCTCTGTGATTGCGACGCACAAAAACAAAGTAAATTTTCATGGCTAAGAAGAATAGTGGGTGAAACCCTAAACTAAATAACAATGAATGAAGAGCGTTAAGACCGACTGCGGCCAGGGAACACAAAAGTACCACGGAAAAATCGACGGCGATGGGTAAAAGCAGTGAACTGGAGCTTAATATTCGTGGCATGGCTGTAGTTGCTAAACCCTTTATAACGTAAAGCAACTCAATGTTCGATGGAAATGGTATGCGAAAGAAGTGGTACCACGATCAAGAAAACTGAACACTTGATGACTGAAAGTATGTTGTACAGTTCTATCAATCATAGTTTACGTTGCCTACTTCAGACACAAAAAAAGGAAAAGACAAAAAAAAAAAAAAAAAAAAAAAAAAAAAAACGGCCACGGTGGCCGAGGGGATTGAGGCGCTCCAGTCACGGTCTGCACGGCCACTACGGTCGGGGGTTCGAATCCCCCCTCGGGTATGGATATTTGTGCCGTCCTTAGTGTTAAGTAGTTCATAAGTAGTTTTTAAGTTTAGGGACTGATGACCCCTTAGTTGAGTCTCATAAGCTCTACCTGTCCCTGAACTTACAAACTACTTATGAACTAGCTAATCATAAGGACGGCACAAATATCCATGCCCGAGGCGGTCGAACCCCCGGCCGTAGTGGCCGTGCAGACCGTGACTGGAGCGCCTCAGTCCCCTCGGCCACCGCGGCCGACTCCTCGAAGAATTGCAGCCGTTCTCTAAACCGATGGTAAACTAACTCCTTAATAATAGCAAATGAATATTGTATCTATGTTAGGTGTTGATATTAATTTACCTTGACCCTGTATCTGATGTGAATATATTACTTTAATGGTACAGTTTAAACTTTCAACTCATTTGTAAGACATTTTTAATGTTTACGTTTGGAAAGAAACACTTACTAGTGTGGTCTTTGATACCCCATAAATATTTGCAATGATCGAGAGAGGTGGAACTAACGCACTGCACTTGCATTCGGGAGGACGGTGGTTCAGATCCACCTGCGGCTATCAACATTTAGGTTTTTTCGCCTAAATCAATCCAGGCAAATGGCGAGGTGTTATCTGTGAAACGACACGGCTGATTTCCTTCCTCATCTTTACCCTAACCTCTGAGCGTTTTTTTCCGCCTCTAATGATCAAGCTATCAACCGGACGTTAAACCCAAAGCTTTATTTCTTTACTCTAAGCTTTCTTTGTAGGTGCAGTTGGGATAGAAGCAATGCATGCTATATTGTTTCGTGAATGGCACTTCCACTTACGAAGTGTTATTTATGTTTATATTGACCAATCAGAATGAACAGAAAAACTATAAAGGACCACTTTTGTCAGTTTTTACAAAATACCAATGGCTGCAAAAAACCGAATGTCAGATGGTAAATCTTTTTCACGTCACATTCATCTCTTGTTGCTTATTCGAAACAGAAAATGCATTAACGAAGCCAAAAGTGTCACGTTACTCGAACTCATTCGAAAGCAGGAAATTGTTAAAGCTCTCTTTTTGATACACTGTTCCTTATTATATACTGGGCTGATGTATGTTCTGCGGATACACCATATGTTACATATTTTATGAAATCCAATCATCAATGACTCATGTTTAAATAAATCCAGTGTCAATATACTAAAATTTGTACCACACCGGGACTCTATCCACTCTTAATATTCACTCTGACGGTATTTTAACACACAAACTTCTCTTATTTTTCAGATAATATGTGTGTTACACTGTTTTGTTTTTAAGTTTTACTTCTTTAAACTATTATTTTAACATTATTTCCATATTTTAATTATCACCTGTCTTGCCGTGGTAGTTTGTCTTCTTTATTATTTTCTTTGCCAGTATTGGTTTACTTAAAATCAAGAATCAGTGTCAAATCGCCGTTATTTTTGCAAATGTCCGAGAAAAGGTACGTGATATGGAAAATCATAAGAAAGTAAAGTAGCAGAGAATTTTCTCCTTAGCAATTAGTTTATTTAATTATCGTCTCAGATGAACGATAAAGCAGTTATTTTCATTTAAATTTAGGGCTACCAGAAGGTGTTTGCAAAGGCCCACTATAGTGTCACTAAAGCTGGGCTTCAAAGACCGATTGTCTTTGTCACTTCCATGCGAAGTGGTTCATTCTACCATATGTCATCTGTTAATAGAGAGAGAGACAAAGGAACAATGTCAGGAGGTATCACTGTCATAGGAGGGCAATCATACGTAATTCAAGACGGCACTGTATCATTGTTTCCACTGTGATTTAAATAATCAAAATCGCCCATCTGCACTTTGAAGACTAATAAGAACAGTGGTAGTACCAGTGTGTAGGGTGTGGGCACCCTGTGCGACCATAATTACATGCAGTTAAGACATTATAGCACTGTTTATTGAATATGTAATGATGCACTGACGTTATTGATTTATGAAAAATTTCCTTAATATGATAGTGATAGTAGCTACTCTGTATTAAAATGTCCCCGTGGTCGGATGCAAATTCTGATTGGAACAATCCATTTTTTGATATAAAGTTATATTTAAATTTGTTTAGTATGGTTCCGAGCGTTTCCATCAAAGCTTTGTTAGGGACTTTTACACAGGACCAGAATTTTCTTGCTTCCTTGGGAAGGTTTCTTACGCACGACTTCCACCTTAAGTAATATTTAGTGGCAAATTATTGTAATGGATTACAATAGTAAAGTTTACACGTCGGTTACTGTCAACGTCCGTACGTTATATACGGTACCCCATTGTAGTGATCGGCATGGACTGACGAGAGGAACAAAGTACAGGAGCTTCTGTCTCGACCTTCTGGTTTCCACGAACCATTAAGAAGTGGGACACGGTATGGAGGAAGAGCGGAAATCGTTATCGCGGCACCGCACCACTGAGTTAAGAACTCCGTCCGCCGGAAGAGGCGAAGGGGAGGGGGGGAGTACCACGGATATGAAGACAAAAAGATGAACATCCGGCGATCCATTAGAGTCGACACGATCCACTCCCGCCTGATGTAGACGGGCGGAAAAGACGGTTTGCTGCGTTGCATCACCGAAGCAGCTACTTGGTCTCGTCCTAGTAGACGGCGCTTGTTAAGAACTACAGAACACGCTTTCCGTTTCAAGCCCTGATATAGTGTTACCACTGACAAACAGAAAGTTGTGGTAGCAATTGCAGCATTCAGTGACGCCTACGTTTCTTATCTCTTCCAATCTTATATGTGAACAAAATAGTAGGAACTGATCTTACGTTACGTGTGCGGGATAAGTATACTTTAAAATCAAATAATTGGAATCGCAAGGGATTACAATTCTGTGGTCATTGCTCCCTATGTTTACAAACAAATTAAACTAACTTATGCTAAGGTCAACAAATAGTCATGCCCGAAGGAGGAATCAAATCTTCGACGCAAGAGGTCGCGCGATTCGTAACGTGGCGCTCCATACCACACGGTTATTCCTGCGTCGTCAGGAATTCTTTCCGTATCACTTTAAATACATTCTGATACGCCTTTAATTGATTTTCACGTAGACAAAATGCAATTAGAAATCGTTAAACTCGGTTCTATGCATTTCTCGAATTCATCAGTCGTGGTAATACAGTAGACTAATGCTTATATGGGTCAACTAGTCGACCCGGCAATGCTTCGCAATTGCTAATATGTATGTACTCTTGGTTTGAAGGTACATTTAGAAACACATTGAAAAAGGAACTTGGTTCGAATTTTGCGACTTTCCTTTTTAACTGTCCAAAACCATAATGAACAAAACAAATAAAGAATTACATCTCTCCGTCGTGTGAATAGGCAGTTATAGTGCTGAATTCCATCAAAAACACATTGAAAAATACACATTCAGTTTTTCTCAAATGTTTCACTTTCCGGTAGATTTTCCAAAATTTTTATTTCATACAAACCTTGTCCTGTCAAGCCGTACTCAAGTGATGCTCTTACAAACATGTAGCAATTGATTTTTATTCATACAAACAATTGCTTTCGGTTTTTCCTAAATTTTCCTACTTTCCGGGGTACTTTTCCAAATTTTTATTTGATGCAAACCTTCCTCTTGCTTTCAACATGAAATGTCAAAATTTTACCACAATTTGACGAGCGGTAATGATAGCTCACTGGAATAAAGCTGTTTTATTTCCCCAGTTTCCTCTTTTCCGGACTACTTTTCCATATTTTATCACCGTTTTAACCTTCCCTGGACTTACACGAATATTTGAAGACTAAAATTAGCCAAATCGGTTAAGCCGTTCTCGAGTTTTAGCGAGACTAACCAATCAACACGTGAGCGGAGCCGCGGGTTTAACCTGATATCAGGTTAAACGCGCGGCTCCGCTCACGTGTTGATTGATTATGATAGATATCTTTCAGTAGTGTGCTATTTATTTATTCTTATATTTCCTTATTCCTATGCTTATCCTTACAGAGAAAGAGCTGAAGACATTGTAGCACGTATAGACGAAAGATACGGTCTGTGGCGTCACGTTTCACTGTATGTAACCTCCTTTCTATACAGTCCAAACACCATCGCAGGCCTTCAGGCCGAATTTTTATATAATTTGACGACTTTCAACCACCATATCTTCCACTCCCTTATAGCTATCTGCATGGAACTGCTATGGTGTACAACGGGAGAATTAAATTCCCAATATACTCCACCCTTTTATCATTATCAACCCTCAAGCAACAATGCAACCAATAAAACCATTTTCAAAGAGTAATTATTGTTCCGCTTTTCGCGTTGTATTCTTCAAATTACTAAATATCTAGCAGATTTCAGTAAAACTGTGCCTAAAACCTTCCTAAGGTATAAATTAGTAACTGTACAAATATTTACGCCTCTGCGTCTTGTCGTTCGGACGTGATAAGCGTACAACACCGAACAGACATATATATATATATATATATATATATATATATATATATTGTCTACGTCTTGTGGTTCAGACGTGATAAACGTACACCGAACAGACATTAACACACACACAAATGTAATCAGTGTCAAATAAATGTGCTACAAATGAGTACATATGAGTATTGAATATAACATATACGAGTACTTTTAATTGCGGTGGGGTGGGGTAAGGTAATGTAAAGATAGGTAATTTTCAGTAATACCCTACTATATTTTGTATCAATGTTGCTGGTGATGTCCATTTTACTTTACTGGGCTCAAGCTTTTATATTTTTTCATTAAATCATAAAAATTGAGCAATTTCTTAAAAACTTCCGCGAACTTCAGATAATACTCCACTGCCGGCACCACCACAAGGTAGTATGACCCTCTGCCAAGCGATGCTTTCTGGTATCACTCATTAAATTAATTCAGATATCGTAATTTTTTTCCTATATACTCATATGTGGGCAGCCCCGCCTCCTCCCTTATATACGCCACTGATACACACAACAAAGTGACCACAGATGTGCTGTTGGAAAACAACTTATAATGAAATACATATGCTTATTAGACCAGTAATGATCTCATTCTGTCGTGGACTATGGTTTTGCTTAACCTTTTAACTGTGACTAGTAAATCAACTTTCTGCAACATGTCAATTTTGACAAGATAGCGTCAACCCTATATGTTCTACGAGGGTTACACAGGAAAGAATTTTTTTCATCAGTAATTATTGATTGCTCATAATAAGAATTACACACAAGAAAGAATGATCATTCAACTATTTTTCTACATAATCCCCGTCCAGTTCCGTGGCACTTCTACTGCGTGAACAATGGTGTGTATATCCTGTCAGTACCAACCATAGTCCCGGTATTTAAAGCATTTATTCGCTGTGCCTATCACTTCATCCTGAAAATGTCTTACACGAATGTCATCCGATAATAGCTGGACGAAGTGGAAGAGAGAGCCTTTTCAGCGCTGTAGACTGGATGGGGCAACAGGACAACGCGGTGTCGCGGTGTGTAATGCAGTCCTTCGGTTTTGCTGATTGACAGATTCAGTGCTAACTGCCAGGTTATAATGTGCCTGTCGATGGGAATGATTACGTCAGTTCGCTGCAACATGTCAGTTGTGACAGCCATGGACAGCTGCAAACCTGGGACCTCGACCGAACCGCTTGTTCAGTGATAAACCATACTTCTGACGACAGCAGATGTTCTGTGTTTTGAGAATATTCCACACAGTTTGCTTCTCTGCACTTGTAGCACACATCACCACGTCACATTATGATACCGTTCTGAAGCTATGGTATTTTTGTGCAGATACTTAGGAAACTTTAAGTAATTCACAAGTAACGTTTCACATTAACAACATTGTCTACGACTGTGAACAATAGATGCGGTGCATTACTTTCTGGGCAACGCTCGTATTTTCTCATAACGGAAATTCGAATGCTTGGGAATACACGATTATGTCATTTCCATGCAAAATGTTTTATTCTTGTGTAAGGGATACTTTAATGAGGTGAAACAATAAGATATCAAGACCATAGGAGGAAAATTGTACATTCAGTCAACATGACAAAACACCTCTGCTTGAAGTAATTATAACAGCGTAATACACGTACATCCTACGCACCTGCTAATGCTTATATTACACTTCAAAGACATGATGCGGGATTTCTATGAAGTATTTAAAACATAGTGGAAGAGATAGATATTTCATATTCAAACTTCATTCTGAGATTTACAATCAATTTTCTGCACTAACGTAAAGCCTATGTTAGAATACGCATTGCGAAATGCATAACCTACCCACGTTCTCATTTCAAAAGGTAATTCGTGCAGCTTCTGATATTATACTGCTTACACATTTCACATTGTTCTCTTCCACTCTGTTTCGGCCACTTCGTCCAAATCTGGCGTCTGCAGTTTGATGACTAATACACGCACATGTACGATGTCAGAGTTTGGTGCTGTCGTAATTACTCCAAACAGAAGTTTTAAGCAACTTTTCATTGAGTTACGTATATTTCCTCTCAAACAGGAATCTACTACCTTTCTTGATCGGTATTAAAACACCTGTGTTTGAATGGAGTAAACTATATTTATTCCATATTATAAGATGGTTTCGTTATAAGCTAAGTTCAAAAGAGTACCTTGTAAATGATAATTCGAAATAACATTTAAATGGGCTTGATCTATTCACTAATAAAGCAATTTTCATTAAAGCGTTGTACCATTAATATTATTGCTACTCACCGTAGACTTTTTCTTTGCTCAGGAACATATTACTTTAACCTAACTCTCTCTTACGGAAGGACGTTGCGGAAACATCAAGTCATCCTGAAGTCTTCGAAATTTGTCTCGAGAACAAAGGAATGAACAACATATAAGTTAAAAAGTACAAAATTCACCGTACGGTAAAGGAGTAAGGTCAGCGAGAATGCTCTTCCTTTCTATACTAGGAGAAAAAGGCACAGGCCTCAGTTTCTGCGAATGTTCTCTCTACAGCATACAGTATTGTAAAAAAATTAATAGATCACTGAAGACAATTATCATCTTGCGACGTAGATGGTTGTTTATTTAAATGCTAGCAAGTAATTTAAACTCGGGACGAATAGTAGTTTCCTGTCAGAAGAATCATATACAAAGTGGGTTGTTTACGCTTGTGTTGCTGCTCGAGTGTTCAAACACTCGCCTGGTTATTCGGACTTACGATTTCTATGATTTCTCTAAATTTATGAAGATAAGTGCTGAGATCTTCCATATATTTCCATAATCCGAGATTGTGCGACGCTAATGACACGTTAAGCACCAATTGCATCCCTCCTTTCTTCGAGTGTGACATCTCTCAGAAGGCACTCAAGAAACCTATGTGATAATTAGCTCTTTATTCACACGAAGGAATTGGTGCTATCGACTAGAGTTCGCAAATCTATTCAGTATTTAATATCAAAAAGGAACAACTTCCTGATGTTCTGCAAACTTTTTTATTGGTCACAAACCGGCTTTCGGCTTCTTAGGCCATCATCAGGTGACAACTGAATGTAGTACACATGTTTTCAAAGATGTGGATATTGGTTCAGGTATGTGGATGATGTGCTGTGTTTATGCACTGGTACCACCAGACAATTAGATTCCTTTTTACAACACTTAAATTCACAACACAATAAAATTAAGTTCACTATGGAACTAGGAGGATCTTCTATAAACTTTTTATACCTTACTATTGACATTAGCACAAAGAAACACTTATTTAGTATTTTCAGAAAACCCATAGTAACAGATACAGTTATCCCTGCTAGTTCCCAGCATCCACACAGCCATAAACATGCAGCTTTCCATTCAATGGTCCATCGCCTCATATCTGTTCCATTATCTGATTCTGCATTTCAATCAGAATTACAAACAATCAAACATATAGCATCCAGTAATGGTTATAGCCCTGCCTTATTGACAGAATAATGAATAAGAAAAAAATCAGAAAAACCAGAACACTTTTATATGCTGGCCAACAAGAACAAGTTAAAAGTAAGAAAAACTGGTGTGTCATCCCATATTTAGGCAAAATTTCAGATCAAATTGGTAGAAAGTTAAAATCTCGAAATTACAGGCCTGCATTTTACAATACTAATAACATTTCTAAATATTTATTCAATAGTAAGGACAAAATTCAACCCCTATCACAGAGTGGTGTATACAAGATCACATGCAAACATTGTGGGAAACTGTATGTTGGTCAGTCTGGCAGGGCTGTAGCTATTAGATTATCAGAACATGAGAGAAGCTGGAGGTTAAAAAAGACAGATTCAACTTTTGCTGAACATCTGCTCAGAGAAGGCCATGATTATGATGTAAACTGTGAGATTCTACATCCCCTGAAGAAAAGCAGAAAGATGACACTACTGGAAATATTGGAAATCAATAAACATTTGGCTCAGGATGCTAGTTTAGTATTAAACGATCAGATCCAGTTCCCCTCTACACCTCTACTGAAATAAGTTTTATATTCAACCTTCCTTTTTCAACAAAAATAATCCTATTAGTTTTGATTCTTTACACATATTTATTATATTTTTACATAAATGTTAATAAGTCTCATAAATAAGTTTTTGCGATGAACTTTCCTGTGAAATATTGATTGTCTGTGATAACATCTTTGTAAATCATAACATCTTTGAAAACATGTGTACTACATTCAGTTGTCACCTGATGATGGCCTAAGAAGCCGAAAGCCGGTTTGTGACCAATAAAAAAGTTTGCAGAACATAAGGAAGTTGTTCCTTTCTGATATTATTATCATGTTCTGTCAAGTACCGACGGAAAAATCAATTAATTTTATTCAGTATTTCTTGATTTCCAGAAGGCTTTTGACGCTGTACCTCACAAATGGCTTTTAATCAAATTGCGTGGTTATGGTATATCGCCCCAAATTTGCGATTAGATAGGGGCGTTCCTGTCAGAGAGGACACAGGTATCGACTAAAACAGAGGTGATATCGGGCGTTCAACAGGGTAGTGTTATTGGTTCTCTGCTGTTCCTTATTTACATAAACGATTTAGGGGAAAATCTAAGTAGATAATGTCGTGGGAAAGGCGAACCAGAGACTGCGTTTCATTGGCAGAACCCTTAAAAGATGCAACAGAAGTACAAAGAAACTGCGTACACTACGCTTGTCCTTCCAATTTTAGAGTATTGCTGCCCAGTGTGGGATCCTTATCAGGTGGGTTGCACGGAGGACATCGAAAGAGTCAAAGAAGGGCACCTCGTTTCGTATTGTCAGGATACAGGGGAGGCAGCGTTACGGAAATGATACAGGATCTGAGATGAGAATCATTACAACAACGGCGCTTATCGCTGCGGCGTGGGCTTCTTAGGAAACTCCAATCGCCAACATTCTCCTCCGAATGCGAAAATATATTGTTGACTCCCACTTACATAGCTAGAAATTATCATCAGAATAAAATACGAGAAATCAGAGCTCGAACGGAGAGATTCAGGTGTTCTTTCTTCCTGCGCGCTATTCCAGAATTGAATGGGAGATAAATAGTGGAACGGTGGTTCGATGAACGCTCTGCCAGGTACTTAAATGTGATTTGCAGAGTTTGTAGATGTAGATCGCTTTCTTCGCATATTGTTTCCGTCGGTAAGAATACCTCTAAATACAGTCTAACAAGGTATATTCATGAACCGTCTTGCTGACATTAACATCCGTTTTGCAGAAATTGCTCCCCTACTTGTTGGTCGTGGGAGTGGCCGTGGGTCTTTTTGCAACTGGCGGGCATTGCGGCATCTTCTAACTCTGGTTCCGGAGGTACTGCGCTGATGTGTGCAGTCGACATGCTAGGACTGCACAAAATAAACTTCTAAAATTCATAATAAAAATGGATTTCAATTAACACTGACATCTACCTCAACAAACAGCTTATGCTGCTGTCCTTTGCTTATGGTTATGGAATACGAAAGATCAGCGGAATTTATATAATGCGAAATGCCACAGTATTAGTAATAAGCGGAAATTAAGATACGAAAATGAAATAAATGAAGTGATTATACAACTTAATTCTAAAGTAAATCCAGTAAATCCGTTTTACCTATTAAATAAATCGAATATAAGTACAACATATCGGTTCTGTGATATAAACGGAAATTGTGGTTTTAGATAATACTTCAGCTATATTTTTTCGGTGATCCTGATGAAATATAGCTTATATGTTGCCCAAAACTGTTGTAAAGATAACCGGCCTACGAGTTTTGGAAATTCGTGTGTGCAAAGACTGGAGTTTGGATAATGGTAAAACGTACTATTTCTTAATAATAGATGAAGACAGCATACATTACAGCAGCAGTTCTATTAAACCAGACACGACCGGTTTCGGACAGTTTAAATCTCGCAATCTGTTAATCATAACAAGCTAGGGACACGTCCTGAGCAACTTGGGGTCTCGCCTGAGTCTCCGGACGAGCGCTAGCCACGCATGTCGTGTATTTCAAGCATCAAATTCGCTTCACAATGCCTCCGGATGTAATTTAGCGTATTGCGATGCTATCAACGCCATTCTTCATGTGATTTGTCATCCTATACATTGCTGATGAAATAATATAGGGTGTGAAATTGAAAACAAATAAGTTTGTGTTAAGTAAGACATGCTTTCGTTTTGAAATGTTTCAAAACATTGACATCAGTGAGCCCCTGCTTTACACTGATACCGGTGAAAGTCGTTTTAAATAGCCGTTGTTGTTCCAGAGATATTTTGGGTATTCAAGATAAATGGGACACCCTGTACATATTGTAACGTACTTTATTGAGATGATGGTTACAAATGTAATCTCTGAGTGATACAGTACGATGTTTTGCTGTCTCGACCATTTACTTGACGTTTAGAGCGAGGCAACGTGGGCTTCCATAATAGTGAAAAAGTCATACTCGTTGCCTTCTAATATGACATCTGATCATTTCGGACGGCCAGTGCAGTTGCACATCTGCGTGGCATCTGTACTGGCCGTCCGATGTGATACAAGAAGATATGAGGATTTTGGCCATTTTCCGTGAGTTGTGGGAGGTGCAGATCTTGCTGCAATGCGTCTGTCAAGCGTATTCCAGACGAGCCATCTCTGGTTAAGTCCGGTAAACAAGCTGGTCACTCCATTTGTGCAAATCCCTCAGTTTCAAGCATGTTGTCCACCAGTGCAGCTCTGTGGGGACGAGCGTTATCTTTTACCAGAAGGAAGCCATCTCCTATTGTACCTGAATAGGGTACAACAAATGGTCGAAGGATCTCGTCTCTATACCTCTGAGAAGACCGTCGTAATTAACGACATACAGTTCCGAACGTCCCCCAATAGTGACGCCCCCACCATTCGTCCACCACCATGATTTGGTAATGCTTCTTTCACATAAGCAGGAATGTTCCGAGTTCCACGTAGTTTCCAGATGATGGAACGACGATTGTCCGGATGAACATAAAACCTTGACTCATCTGTGAACAGAACCCGGGGCCATTCGCCAAACTCGGCGCCAATCCTCCGCCCAGTTTCTGCGGGCTAAACGGTCTCGTGGTTTTATTGGGACACACACCATAGGCCTCCGTGCGTAGAAGCCACATTCTAAAAGGTAATGTTGGTTTGTGTTGATATTGCGGAGGATGCGTTGCAGCTGAGTTGCATGCAGCCTGTCTCTACGTGCTGTTAATGTGAGATATAGGTCAACTCTTACTGTTGTTACCAGTAGACATTCTTGGTCCTGCCTTCTTTTAAGAGTTCCTGTTGTCCGATATTGCTTCCAGCTCGGTAAATTATAACTCGAGGCACTACAATAGCTTGCACCACGCCCTTTGTCCCACTTCGCAAACTAAGGAAATGAATCTACTACTACTGTTGTCAAACTATTCTAACGACGTAATATAAATAGATATAAATCATGTGCATGCTTTCTAAGTCATGTATAGATAGACAGCTGAAGTGCTTTATGCACAAATAAACGTACAAGTTAATTAAATGAAAATGGAATCGTCTCAATTACTTACTACGACAGAAGTTCTGACTTTATCATGATCTGTCTGATAATATTTCTTTATCTGAACATCATGAGAATAAGAAACACAGCAAATCACTCTGTTGCAAATGAATTACCGTAATCAAATTTGCACTCTTCTAATATTTTATAGCACCTTTCTTTCCTATGCAATAGAAATCCATATTTCCTTTCACAAAAAGAACACTGCTGTGACGATTACCTTTCTGACACATTCTCTTAAATAACATCACACTTCAAAAATCATTACTACTGTAGCATAAGTATTTAAACTAAGTACTAGGGTCTTGGTATTAATTACTGAAAGGAGAACCATAGACGTCTAACAAAAATCATCATTCAAGAAAGATCAAACAACAATGAAACCACGAGTCGTGGTTGTGCAATCAACATTGTAACAACATACATATAAATACGGCATCAATACTTTGCGGTGTCTTCTTTCCTCGATGAAGTAATGTGAGAAATGCCTGACTTATCACGTAATACACCTCTGTGTAAGCGGTATCTGCCAACATTGCAGACAGATTCACAAAATGGACCTATGTCCTTACACTTCCAAAGACAACTCAGTAGTCTTGCCCCGCCTGACAGTTACAGTGGAGCGCGGGAACAATAGATAATATGACAAGTACGTCTGTATCTTTGGCGTTTACTGCCAACCTAAAGATGTGTATAATCATAACATTCAGTTTGCGGTATCTAGGTCCACCTTGTAGGGTCACCCTTTTACAGCATACGGCTCAGTACAGGTTCTAGTGTCTCCATTTAGGGACATCTTTATTTCTTGCACCATAGCTTCGGGTAAGTGCCACTGTTGTTACATCGTACTAACTGCTCACTACACAAACTACACCTGACAAATTGTGCAATTTGTTTGGTAAACACAAGTCAACACCAATACCCACTGCAACAATATTATGTTATTACCATTATCTCGGTTGGCGTAATATTCTGGTTAAATCATTCTGCCGTTACTTCAGAATTTAGATAGGGTAAATCAGGGAGAGTTGGCACACATTTTCAAAATCATTCGTAAAAAGTCCCGCAATAGACTTAAGTCAAAATAATATCTTTTCAAGTAAACGAACCAGTTTTCCTTGAAATATAATTTTTTGAGAATTAGCTGTTAGCTTTAGACTCATTCGTCACGATATTTGACCATTCCGAAAACCTTACAGTGTGCTACCTATTCCTTATATACGGTTCTTTCACACTGCTAAATACAATATGTGCTGTATTTTGTAATTGTACCGTGTTCTGTTTCCATTCCTCAGCTTGTCATAATTTTTTGAATTGTGTGACTGTTTCTGGCTGAATGTAAATTGGAACCTGATGTAACAAATGTGAACTGATGAACCCTAGCAGTTACACCTGCAATCTAAAATTTTATACTGTGGTTTTTTTTTTCCTTTATTGTTAATTTCACTCCGACTTTCGTCGGCGGGCTGGCAGCAGCATCAGCGCTGCTCTTCAGCCGAGAGAATAGACACATGACAAGCGAGATAAAAGGAACAAAGACATGAAGTGAAAAACAATGAGTATAAAAACATGGTACGGAGGAAAAATGGAAGACTTACAAACTGGACATCGGAGACAATACTGCAGACTTAAGACACATGAACAAGAGAGACTGACACACATAAGCAGATTAAAAACAGTCTGTGCCACGGTGGCGATAAAATCACATGGAGATACAACACTGGACACACGAAGGCACACGATGATATAGGTGGTGACGACATGAGTTGCGACGCACTGGAGGTGAACACACGGCGATGACGATGCACTTGACACGAGAATACACTGTTGTTAAAAGGCGACGCTGCAGCCCCCGCGGGGCAAGGAGAGGGAGGAAGCGAGGAAGCGCGGGGGAGGGTCGAAAAGAGAGAGAGGGGGGAGAAGGTGGGGAGAAGGAAAGACAGGCGCGATTGAGACTCCAGGTGGGGAGAGGAGGGGGGAAATCCAAGCGGGGAGGGGGAGAAGGAGGGGATGGGGAGAGGGGGCCGCTAAGTCTACGGGGAAGGGATCAAAGCTGATAGGAGGGGTATATTTCGGGGCGAAGGGCGTCATCCGGTAGGGGAAGGGAGCGGAAGTTGCCTTGGGAGAGGATATGTAGGGTGTGCAGGTGGAGAGAGGGAGGAATGCAGTGGTGGAGGCGTGGCAGAGGCCCAGGGGCGGTGAGGATAGGGTAAACTAGCGGGTTGCGGGAATCGAGTTTTCGGGTGACATACAGGAGGCGGAGGCGTTCAAGGTGTTGAAGGAGGTGAGGGAAGGGGATGAGATCGTAGAGGATCCGCGTGGGGGAAGGAAGGCGGATACGGTAGGCGAGGCGGAGGGCGTGGCGTTCAAGGACTTGGAGGGTGTGATAAAAGGTGGGAGGAGCAGATACCCAGGCAGGGTGGAAGGAACAGAGGATGGGGCGCATGATGGATTTGTATGTGTGGAGGACGGTGGAAGGGTGTAATCCCCAAGTCCGGCCGGTGAGCAGTTTAAGGAGGTTGAGGCGGGACATGGCTTTTTCACGGATGGATTTCAGATGGGGGGTCCAGGTAAGGTGTCGGTCGAGGGTGAGGCCCAGATATTTAATGGTGTTAGTGTGGCGGATGGGACGGTCGTGGAGGGTGATGTAGAGATCGGGGATGCGGAAGGTGCGGGTGGTACGACCTATAATGATGGCCTGGGATTTGTCAGGGTTGACGGAGAGGAGCCACCGGTTGCACCATGCGGCGAACGCGGTGAGGTGAGACTGGAGCAAAACCTGGGATCGGGCAAGGGAGGGGGCAAGGGCTAGGAAGGCAGTGTCATCAGCATACTGTAGGAGATGGACGGGAGGCTGAGGTTGGGGCATGTCGGCGGAGTAGATAAGGTACAGGAGAGGGGAGAGGACAGATCCTTGGGGCACCCCGGCAGAGGGGTAAAACAAACGGGAGTTGGAATTGCAGACAGTGACATAGGACGGGCGATTGGTGAGAAAGGATGCAATGAGGCGGACATAGTTAATAGGAAGGGCGTAGAGTTGGAGTTTGAAAAGGAGGCCGGAATGCCAGACACGGTCGTAGGCTTTTTCTATATCTAGGGACACAAATATGGCGGAGTGACGGGAATTGAGCTGGACGGATAAGAGGTGGATGAGGCGAAGGAGCTGGTCGTCGGCAGAGAAGGATGGTCGGAAGCCACATTGAGAAGAAGGAAGGAGCTGGTGCTGTCGGAGGTGTTGGTGGATACGACGGGAAATGATGGATTCAAGGACCTTGCTAAACACGGAGGTGAGACTGATGGGACGGTAGGAGGAGGCTTGGGATGGGGGCTTGTTGGGTTTGGGGAACATGAGGATGCAAGAGATTTTCCACAGGCGAGGATAGAAACCGGTATAGAGGATAGTGTTGTAGAGGGCTGCAAGGACAGTGTGGAAGGAGAGGGGACAGGCACGGAGGTGCCTGTAGGTGAGCCGGTCGTGACCGGGAGCGGTGTTGCGTTTGGTGCGAAGTGTAGCTATGATGTCGTGTGCTGTGATGGGTGTGTTTAAGTCGGAGGGAGGAATGTGCCCCAAGTACTGGAAGCCGGGGGCGAGCGGGGGAGAAGAGGTGTCGGTACGCTCATGGACATCGGGAAAGAGGGAGTAATCAAAATGAGGATTATCAGGAAGGGAGAAGATGTCGGAAAGGTAGGAGGCAAAGTGTTCCGCCTTACTGGCATTGTCGGGAAAGGGACGGTTATCATGGAGAAGCGGGTAGTAGGGGGAGGAGTGACGGCCAGTAAGGCGATTGAAGGCCTTCCAGTACTTTGAGGAGTTGATGGGGAGAGTGGCGTTAAGGCGGGTGCATGTCTGCCGCCAGTCCCGGCGTTTTTTCGCGGACAAAAGGTTTCTAATGTGACGTTGGATTTGCCGGTGGCGTATGAGTGTGTCCCGGTCCCGGGTACAGAGGTACGAGCGGTAGAGGCGTCGGGATTCTCGGAGGAGGAGGACAGCCTGTGGAGGCAGGGTAGGACTGTGCGGGTATATTGCTTTGGTAGGGATGTGGGCTTCAACCGCGTTAGCAAGGGTTTGCTGGAGAAAGGTGGAGGCGTGTTCAATATCTTCGGGTGTGCGGAGGGGAAGGGGGTGGCTTTCGACCGAGGTATCTATGGAGCGACCGTAGGCATTCCAGTCGGCACGGGAGTAGTCATGAATGAGTGTGGGAGGAGGTCTAGGACGAGGAGCTCGGGCAGGGCGGGGGCGGTGGTCAAGGGTGAGTAGGACAGGGGCGTGGTCACTGCCTATAAGGTCAAGGACGTCTGCCGTGATACGCCCAAGGAGGTTGGGAGACGCCAAGACGACGTCAGGGGTGGTATTGCTTTCGGGGCGAGTCGGGCGAGGGAGGGGCAGGATTCCGCCCCGGAGCGAGGTGGTGACAAACTGATGCCACCGCCGGAGTTCAGCAGGCGGACGGGAAGACAGGTTTAGGTCTGCGGCGACCACATAGGTCGTGTAGGTGCGGTCAACGTGAGAGAGGAAGTCATATGGGAGAGGAGAGGTGCTGCGGACGTAGATGGTGGCGAGGGTGACGGTGAGGGATGGGAGGAAGAGACTGAGGATTAAATGTTCGGTAGGATCATTGAGGAGCGGGTGTAGCCGGATGGGGTGGTGACGGAGATGGCCGATCGCCACTCCGCCTCTGGCCAAGGGAGGGGGACCATCAGTGCGATGAAGGAGGTAAGGAGCGGTACTGACGGGACGACGGGGTTGGAGGAAGGTTTCATTCAGGAGGAAGGCGTCCACGCGGTGATGGAAAAGGGTATGCATGAAGAGGTGCTTGTTGGCTGGGAGAGACCGGACATTATGGTATAGAAAGGTGTATGATGAGCCTGCCATGGTGATGGTGGGGGGGTACGGGAGGAGGAACGGAAGAAGGGGGAGCGGGCGGGCTTAGACTTGTGTTTCGAGGCGGGAAAAAGCGAAGTGGGAGTGGGCGCGGGAGAAAGTGGCAAAGGTTTCTAGGTGGAACACTGACCGTGCGGCCAGTGCAATCTGCTGGAGGGTGTGCGGGCGTTGAAAAGGATGGATGTTGGCGAGGACCGTGGTTACAAACTGGATGACGTCCTCGGCAGTGGGGGGAGGGAGCAAGGAGTTGTTGGGGTGCATGGGTGGGTCGACGGGGCGAATGGGGACGGTGAGTTCGGGGATGGTGGGGGCTGGGACGGACTTACATTTGTAGGAGTAGGTGGGATGGGGTCCGCCACAGGTGTTGCAGGTAGGAGGGGAGGCAAGGTTAGGACAGTGCTTGTGCAGGTGAGGGGACTTGCAGTGAGGACATGTGGGGGGGTTGCGGCGATTCTGTGTCAGGTGTTCGTTGTACACGAGGCACCTGGCACAGCGGTATGACTGAGGTGGGGAACGGGAGGGCTCCACCTTGTGGCGGCGGTCGTAAATTAGGGCCCCCTGGAGGAAAAGGTGATCAAGGGACGATGCGGACTCTGTGAATATCCGCATCAGGTATGTCGGGCCAGTGGCATTGAAGATACGCTTGGCGGAGCGGATGGTGACATCGGGCATGGAGTTGAGCTGACCCAACACCTCTTCCTCCGTGATCAGAGGGCTGAGCTTCGTGATCACGGCGGTGAGGGTGGGTGGGCGGCGGGAAGGAGGCGGTTGGCGAGCTGAGGTGGCGGTGTAGTAAGGGGTGAGAGTGGCATGGGGACCAAAGTGGATGCGGGGGAGGCGGTGGAGGATGTCAGTGTGTAGGGTGGGGCTGGGGGATTTGAGGAGGACGGAGTCTCGGCGGGGGATGATCTGAGTCAGGGGGACGTCGGGGTAGTATTTACGAAGTTCAATGGAGAGGGTCTTGTAGTCAAGGAAACGGGCGTCGGGGCGGGAAAGGACATAGGAGTATAGGTCAGGCTGCACGGGAGCAGGAATGGGGGCAGTGTCCATGTGGTTGGATGGAGGCGGAGAAGGAGGGGGAGGAGGGGGAGGAGCCTTTTTGGGCAAAGTTGGAGTGGGGTCCGCGCTCCCCCGTTTGGATGACTTTTTGGGCTTGGCGCCCGTGGAGGAGGATGCAGAGGCGGTGGAGGGAGGGGCAGGAGAAACGGAGACTGGGTTGAGAGGGATAATCGTAGGTTGGTGTGGGGGCAGGAAGGACGGCGGGGGCGACTGTGGCGTGTCAGCCACCGTGGCACGGCGATGTTCAATTCGGGCAGTCGGTAACGGAGGAAACTCATGAGGCGAAGTCAGCGGCGTGTAGACAGGAGGAGGAGGGACGTGGGAAGCGGAGGAAAAGGACATTAAGACCGACAGGGGAATTGCCGGTTGGGGGAGGGAAGTGGAACTCCAGGTGGTGGTGGTGGAGGCCTGGGACGGGGAGGTGTAGTGGATGGATGTGGTTGTAGCAGGTGAGTGAGACATATTACCGGGATGACTGAGCGGCGACGAGGATGATGATGATGATGACGATGGCGAAGACACTGAAGACGAAGAGGCGGTGGTGGCGATGAAAGGCGGCAGGCTCGGAGTGGAGGCGGCGGCGGCGGCAGGCTCGACGGGACGACAGCGACGTTGCAGACACCCGGCGGCGACTGCTGGCTGGCGACGGCTGCTGGGCGGCGGCACAGGCTCGAGGAGGCGACAGCGGCTCTGCAGACGCCTGGCGGCGACTGCGGGCTGGCGACGACTGCTCGGCGGCGGCGGCGGCTCGGCGGCGGCGGCGGCGGCTGCTGCTGCTGCTGCTGCTGCTAGCTGGCGGCGGCGGCGGCGGCTGGCGACGACGACTGCGGCTGGCGGCGACGACTGCGGCTGGCGGCGGCTGGCTGGCTGGCTGGCTGGCTGGCTGGCGGCGGCGTCTCGACGACTGGCCCTAAAATCGAGAAAAGAACGATATAACGTATCGCCTTTTGTCGATCGCCTAGAGACTTGCGACTCTAGGCCGGTGGATGATGTACTGTGGTTTCACAGTGGTAGATCTTATACGTGCTGTATCTTACAAATGTGCTGGGTACTGTTTTTATTCTTCAGTTTATCGTAATTTTAAATAACGAAACCTTTTCTTGGTTATAGGTAAATTAAAATTTTATGAAAATTGACGAAATCTCAGTAGATATTCCTGCAATTTAAAATTTTATTATCGACTAATCATAACAGTCGTAATGACTTCACATACAATAGCGCACTCTAGCGGCATGTTAAGATAACATTATAGTGATCACAACGCCGCCTGTTAGGATCTTGTTGTCACTCAGAACTGTACAATATGGTGGTTCTTTATTTATATATGACTATACGAGTTTTATATTTGACAACCAAACGGCATATTTAAATGTGTGACAACCCACCAGTCCATTATGCATTTATGTTATAATGTTACTATTAAGTGCAGGTATGTGAAGCAAACTGTTGACATATACATACAGTTAAATAGCATGCTCCTATGTTGGTTTTTTGTAACTATACATTTTATGTTTGCCCTCAGAGACCAGAAGATGGCTGTGTACATCGAAATACCGCGATATTGGCATTTCAGTATTCACAAAATTCATTTATGAGATCGCTCCCTGCCATGAGCAAATTCTATATTATATTATTAATAAAGGATGACAGTGGTGACACTCCGCGACTGACCAGACACTTGTTGTGCAGAGGCCGTGGCGATGCCGTCGCCGTGCGACCCCGGGCCGTCGGCGTCGGCGCCGTCGTCGTCGCCGGCGGGCGCGCTGGTGTGCACGTGCGAGCGCCGGCGCAGCCAGCCGCTGCCGCTGCCGCTGCCGCCCGCCCCCGCGCCGCCCCCGCACAAGCCGGCCGCCGCCCCCGCCGCCCCCGTGCGCGGCCTGTGGTACGAGCGGCGCGGCTGCCCGCGCTCGCTGCTGCTCAAGGACGTGGCCGGGCCCGCGGGCTCCGCGCGCTCCTCGGCCACGGTGCCCGCGCTGCGCATCGAGACCTACCGCGCCGCGCCCGACGCCAAGAAGAAGCGCCGCCGCTGCTCCAAGGGCAAGTCCAAGCAGGTCAGTCGCCGCTTAGCTTAAAATATTGGCTAAAACTAAAGCAGTCAACAATCCGAACATTGGTTTTAACACCACAGTGCTTTACTAGGCATAGTCCTGTTTGGTGGTGGTACGCCGTTGCCTTCCTCCGACCTTTGAACTGACTTACCCAGCCTGTTATAGCAGGGGGGCCTACAGTTTAACCCTTTCCCTCCCAGTGTTGCCATATGGCAACGTCAACTTTATCTGTTCCTCTAGCCACAACAAATGTCCAAACGATTGCAAACAGCAGTGCAGGACCTTCAACAATCCATTGTGACTAGGTTGTCTACCATTACCTTGAGTAAACAGAGAGCATTAGGCTGCAATGCATTGTCGTAATAAGTATTGTGGCTTAATTTCTAAGTTGGAGTACATGCAGCGAGACTTTCTAATAATTTTATCAAGGTAAAGGAAACAAAGTAATTTTAAAATTTCATTACTAAATAATTGACCAATGTCTAAATTAATAATAAACAGTTTGAACATGTTTTTAGTTAAGATAAAAGAAACATATCCTGCCCAATGATACCATATGCAGTCATCCCAAATTTCCCTCCAAAAACTAAAAATAATCAAGAATTCTATCACGTATACATTATTCCAATCATAATGTATAGAAATATTCAAAGAAATATTTTTGTTCACAAATTAATAAAATTTGGGGTTGAAAGGGTTAACGTGTGTTCCGAACCACGGTGCTACTCGGTATTTCTCACATGAGCAATACTGCGAGAAGTGAAAGAAGTCAAAAGTGACAAATAAAAATCCTAGGACCTGGCGGGGGTAGAACCTGTGGTCTTTGGATTTTTAGTGCGGCACTCTACCACTGTGCAACCGAGCTACGATGGCTAAAATACACTGTAAATACCATAAGTAGACGGCGATTAAGAATGGAGTCACTGTTTAACCCTACAGACAACAAGCATTGGCGAAAATGGCACCGTACAATTTTCTTTTATGAAAAAAAATATTAAATATCCTTCATTCTTTACGTGCCTTTTTCTATTTGTCTCTCACCTTATAAAGTACCACACTGTACATTTCTACGGTCAGAATTTTAAAATCTGTAAATAAAGGCATGTTGTGCCCTAGGTTGATACTACATGCAAACAATTTTTACCGTCTTCCCTACATTCACGAGACAAAATGTAACAAGCTGAAACTCACAAAGTTAGATCCCAATGGTTGTGATCGTTTTAGTGAAATTTATTGCTCGGCACACACTTCCCATATACATGTACTTCAATCAAAAATATTCAAATGTTTGTAATTCTATCGGACCAAACTGCGTGGTCATCAGTCCGTAGCTTACAAACTACTTAAACCTAGGTAAACTAAACTACGGACAAACACACACACCCATGCCCCAGGGAGGACTCGAACCTCCACGGCGAGCAACCGAGCGCTCCGCAACGAGACGCTTTAGACCGCTCGACTACTCCACCGCGGCGTACTTCAATCGAATATAAAACCGGCATGCCACAGGATACATACGCAACACGTTTTATCATATAGAGAGGCGACAGAGTACAGACGAATGTAACATCTGTTCATTACAAAGATGAAAGTCGATTTCATTCTTTTGTTTTCACAGTTCTTATTTAAACAAAAGTTATAGTGTGAAACCTCAACTTCTCTCGGCGTAATAAATGTTCAAAAACTTAGGGTATGCTGCCGGGTGACGTCGTCGACAACCGCCGATATTTCGGCAGGAGGACACCCTGCCATTCTCAAAGCACAACTGCACTTAAAAAAGCAATGTGCAAGCGTATCGGTTTGTAAAGGGTAAACAAGGAAGATAACACACAGTACGTGTTATTGCAGACTCAACACAACCAAAGATGACCAAACATCGAAAATATTGATAATGACTGATAATCAACAGGTGAGGCAGCATTAATTTTGTCCCTCTGTTTTTTGACGAAAGAGTGCCAGATTCCAAGCAGAATTTAAACAAAAACCACCATATCTGTTTATAAGGTCGTTTGCTAGTTTAATTTCAACAGCTCCCTTAGTAACACTATCCCAATAGGTGGAAGTGCTTGCCAGAATCTCCGTGTTGTTGTATTCCAAGGGATGACCGGTGCCAAGACAGTGTTCTGCAACAGCGGATTTGTTTGGCTGTTGAAAGCACGTGTAACATTTATGTTCAATACACGGGTCTTCCGCAGTCCTTCGTAGATACATATCAGCGTGAGTAGACTTCCTATAAACAGAATGTCGAAATATCGGTGGATGTCGATGACGTCACCCGGCAGCATGCCCGTAAGTTGTTTGAACACAATTTATAGTGTTCATCTGTGACGTAATATTACTTACATACATCATAATAAAAAAATTAATCGCTTTACTAAAATAGAAAGGTCGTATAAAATGTATTAAACTGGACATGTATTGATTATTACTGTCGAATATGCTAGAAGGCTGTGTGAAGTCAAGAAGAAGCACTCCAAGCTGAGAAATCGTCGCAGATAACATGCTAAACATGACCCATATAGGTAACGGGAAGTAAGAAGTAAAGGAATAGCCTTGCGAAATACAGTCGTCCTCAGCCACCGCCCTAGAGTAAAGGGATTCCTTTCGGAGAATAAGCAGGTAACTCCATACAGCGTCTAGTCGCTGTAGCAAGGTGTTACATTAGTACATTGATGCTAACAGGCACATCCTAAAGTATGTAGGTGATATCAGTCAATGGGAACAGCAACATCAGTGGGTTTACGACCTCGGAAAGAGGGGGTAAATAAGGAAAGCAGCTAGTAAGCAATTCATCACTCTGGAGAAGGCTTAAAGCATGGCCAAATGACGTGGAACATTGTCGTCGTTGCCCATACTGGGGAGCACCGTCACGGTTTCTTTTCAGTCGAACAAAAAAAAAAAAAAAAAAAAAAAAAAAAAAAAAAAAAAAAAATGTTTGTAAATCTATCGGACCAAACTGCGTGGTCATCTGTCCATAGCTTACAAATTGCTTAAACCTAGGTAAACTAACCTAAGGACAAACACACACACCCATGCCCCAGGGAGGACTCGAACCTCCACGGCAAGCAACCCCGCGCTCCGCAGAGAGACGCTTTAGACCGCTCGGCTACTCCACCGCGGTTCAGCCGAACAATTTTGCCAACAAGTATGGAGTTTATTAGTGCAAAAACAAATAACATCCCAACCCAGAGAATGACAGAGGGGACAGGGCTGTAACGTGGCTCGCTGGAGGCCTCGGATAGGTGGCAAGACACAAGTAGATTGGTTGAAACATAGCGGTGGTTAATAGGAAATTGTCTGGCACCTGTAAAAGTGGGTGAAAATAGGGCTCCCACAGTAGCTTTTAATACCCCAGCGAGGTAGGAGTTCTCGCCGGCCGCGGTGACCGAGGAGACTGAGGCGCTTCAGTCACGGTCTGCACGGCCACTACGGTCGGGGGTTCGAATCCCCCCTCGGGCATGGATATTTGTGCCGTCCTAGTTCGTAAGTAGTTCATAAGTAGTTTGTAAGTTTAGGGACTGATGACCCCGTAGTTAAGTCCCACAGACTTTACAAACATTTGAACATTTTGAGGAGTTCTCAGTCAAGTGAACTGGGTGTCAGATCCATGTCGTTCGCCATTAGCTTCGAATAAGATCCAAGATAGTCTCTGCATGGAATGCTGCTAGGAAGGGTAACTGTATCAGGCTCTTCCCCAGGCGAATTAGTCAAACAAAAATTAAAGAAATCCACACCTGATGTAACACCGTAGGTTTCATCCTCAGAAGCAGTAAGGTTCAATAAATTGCGATTCGCATCCACCGTTTTGACAAAATCCTGCGAAGTCTCTAAACGTTCCTGTTCTGTTCGTTAGTCAAGTGATGTGGCACTAGAAGACAACGCGTTTACCTCTTCCCTAACATCTGGATCCAGTGCTCATTTCATAACCAACGCACTAAATAAGCACTTCGTCCAACAGCTCTAACACGGAGCACACGAAATGCTCAACTGAACTACGGCGGGCGACGGCTTGTAATTCTCTGTGTTGCCCGATCGACCGTTCTGACTTCATTCACCGAACTTTATTGCCAGATGTCGTATTTTCGATGCGATGCGGCGACATTTTCCAAAGTATGGCACATTCTAATAATACTGGCTAAATGTATTCCTGATAATGTATCTCAGTTGACCAGAAACTGAAGCATTGGTACACAAAGAAATTCACATGAGCCATAGATTGTAAATGTCAGGCAATTTTTCTTCGTTATTCAGTTCACACCTGCAACAACGCCGTAAGTAAAGTTTGGGATCTGAGGATAAACAATACTTGTGTACAGCGATGAATGCTTCCACAAATCAACAGTTGCTGAATATGGTCAGACATTACTATGTATAAAAATAATTTATGGACTAGCTAATAGCGTGCAAGCATCGCTGAGCTGATTATGATATAAAATGAATGGGAATTTATATAAAAACTTTAGTGGGATTACTAACGAGAAAACATACCAGTCAAATGAGTACTCTGCCTTGCGTTGTTATTTGTAGAATGAAAGGAAAGGAAGAAATTAACTGTTTACATAGAAAATAAATGTAAGTACTGTATACAGGGTGTTTCACTAAGTGTGTTTGCCTCTGTAACTTATAAAATAATAGGTGACGGAAATTTTAATGCGGTAGGTCAACCCTATATACAGGGGGTATCACTAAGTGTGTTTGCCTCTGTAACTTATAAAATAATAGGTGACGGGAAATTTTAATGCGTTAGGTGAACACAAGAAATGTGAGACTTTCTGCGGAGCTATGAACATAGTTTATTGTATCATTTTCCACAGAGTTACAGCACAAAGATATACTTTTTTAAATGGAACAATAGTTTTTTCTATCGTGAATTGGAATCGTTGAAACCAGCTGCGTCCAAATCAATTTAAACTACATTCCTATCACTGTTAGTTGGGGAGCTACAACCCTTCAAAGTTTCATAATATATGGCTGTGTGTTGGGTGATGGATGTTATGGCGGTGGGAAGTTGATTTACATGAGATGTTCAAATTTGTGTCCATGTTCATCAATGCATAATGCAATGCGCCGTCGAACGGATCTGCGGACGAGATGTAAAATCGTTGGTGTGACGGAGCGACATGCGTCCTCGATGCGCCGTTTTAGACCATCTGGGGATATGGGCTCAGTGACATAAACACGTTCCTTTAGATATCCCCACAAAAAGAAATCTACTGGTGTCAAATCGGGCGACCTTGCGGGCCACGAATGAGGACCATGGCGCCCCAACCATCTTCCTTAAAACCTGTTTACTTCCACAACAGCACGCGCAGAATGGGCTGGGTGACCATCGTGCTGCATGCACATATGGACTCTCGTGTGTAGACACACATGTTCAAGGAGAGCACACAAACTGTCGGCTATAAAAATGCGATATAACTCACTGTCAGTGTACCTGGGAAGTAGTGTGGACGGGTGATTTCATCCCCAAGGATTCCACACCACACGTTAATAGACCACCTACGTTGACGGTCGACATGTCGTACCCACCAAGGATTGTCAGTGGCCAAGTAGTGAATGTTATGGCGATTCACTGCACCATAATTTGTGAACGTGGACTCATCAGAGAACATAACATTTTGTAAAGACTCCAGCGTGAAATTACTCATGGCCCACTCACAAAATGTCACTCTTGCACGGAAATCGTTCCCATGCAATTCCTGGGTCAGTAACAGGCGGTACGGGTGAAACTTGTGGCCGTGTACTATACGCCACACAGATGTGAGACTACACCAGCGACTGCAGCAACGGCTCGTAAGCTGACATGAGGATAGTGGTGTAGTGCAGCTAAAACAAACACCTCCGTTCCTCACTTCTTACAGGTCTTCGTCTGTTACTGCGGCGCATTACCAAGCTGCCTGTTTCCCGAAATCGTTGTTCGGCACGTAAGAAAGTAATGGCTGCCGGGGCTCTTCACCTAGGATATCTCACGGCATACGCCGTGGCTGCTTCAGTGTCATCGTGTCGGCACTCGCCGAGCATCAGCAACATGTCAACCAACGTACTTGTTGTTTGTGTATTCCATCGTCATCCGATGTCAGTAACAGTGGTATATTGAGCCCCGGTTGTTTGTGCAGCTCCAACTGTCGGGTATGCGGCCGTGTGCGGCGACAGTCGGCAGTCTAACAGCCCACGAGGAAGCTTCTCGCTCCGTGACAGCGGCGACGTTACAACTCGGCCGCACCACATTTAGAAGGCGCATTGCATTATGCGCAGCGTTTGTGTTATCTGCCCCTGAAATTTTGAAGGGTTGTAGCTCCCAAACTAACAGTGATAGGAATGTAGTTTAAACTGATTTGGACGCAGCTGGTTTCACCGATTCCAATGCACGATAGAAAAAACTATTGTTCCATTTAAAAAAGTATATCTTTGTGCTGTAACTCTTTGGAAAATGATACAATAAACTATGTTCATAGCTCCGCAGAAAGTGTAACATTTCTGGTGTTGACCTACCGCATTAAAATTTCCCGCTACCTATTATTTTATAAGTTACAGAGGCAAACACACTTAGTGAAACACCCTGTATATGCCCGAGGAAAGACTCGAACCTCAAAGAGGAACGCTGCGCTCACCTAGCAAGGCGCCTTAGCGCGTACGGCTATTCCGCCTCCATTCTCACAAACAAACGGGGTTCAGAGTGCCACTGTAACTGACGTTGAATAAAGGTGGTAGACACAAGTACGTTGAAATGTTGCTGATGCCAAACTTATGATGACACTATGCCAATGACACAGCAAAGGCGTACAACATGTGATATCGTAGGAAAAAAAAATAAAATAAAACAGCCCCCACCCCACCCACCACATCTGCGTGGGAATAGTTTGACTCGGAAAGCTGCTTTTTGTGAATGGGACATGCGTAATTTTACTGTGGGTTACAAATTTACATTTTCTCTGATGAGTTCACGTTCATACATTACAGTGCAGTGATTCGTCCTAACGTACTTTACTGGGACACAGAAAAACCTTGGTGGAGTCTACCAGTCAGTCATGTATGTCGATAATTTATTAAGGTATGGTGTGAAATTAATGGAGAAGAAACCACTGGTCCACATTACTTCACAGGCAAAACGTGAAGTATGGTGCATCGAGCTCTTATAGTCGAAAATTTCAGTAGTCCCAAAAAAAAAAAAAAAAAAAAAAAAAAAAAAAGTTCAAATATTTGTATAGCTTATGGGACTGAACTACGGGGTCATCAGTCCCTAAACTTACAAACTAATTATGAACTAGCTAACACTAAGGACGGCACAAATATCCATGCCCGAGGGGCGATTCGAACCCCCGGATATAGTGGCCGTGTAAACCGTGACTGGAGCGCCTCAGTCCCCTTAGGCCACCGCTGCCGGCTCAGTAGTATCCTTTTACGTGTGTGGCTGGACTTAATTTCCATATGTGGATGATGGTCTACCATTGTAATTCTACGCTGCTAATCTCTAAACATCGGGAGTTCTCTCTGGAGAATTAAACCAAACCTGTTCCCAAAGCAATGGAAGCAGTTCCCACTAACTGACGGTATCTGCAAAAGAAACTAAGCTCGCCATATGGACTCCTCTAACACGTTTAACGAAATGGGCTAGCGAGCTTCTTTCTAGGTTACTTATGGCTCGTTTTGTAAATTACAATAACCTATGTGGTATACAAGAATATCTTGCCGCAGTGGAGTAGCTGAGCGGTCGAAGGCGCCTCGCTGCTGAGCGCGCGTTGCTCGCCGTCGGAGATTCGAGTCCTTCTTGGGGCATGTGTGTGTGTGTGTGTGTGTGTGTGTGTGTGTGTGTTTGCCCTTAGGTTAGTTTACCTTAGTTTAAGTAGTTTGTTAGCTACAGACTGATGACCACGCAGTTTGGACCGACAGATTTACAAACATTTGAACAAGAATATCCTGATAGTCAACCTCACAGAGGAAGTGTAAGCGTCCCTGTCCTTCTAGGCACATGCCGTGGCAGGATTCCGTCCCTCACCCACTTCAACAAGACTCCCAGAACACGGGAAATTTGGTCTTCCCCTAGCAAGTCTTGTTTTCAACTACGATTTGGAATAACTGTCATGGAACTAAGATAGATTACGCCATCTTGATCGTCTTCCATAATAATTAAACGACCCCCTCAAACCTGTGATCCACCATGTACACATTGCTTCGGGAGTGCCTGCGACCTATGTAAATTAACAGGTGACGCTTGCATTATGGGGAATTAAAAGTCAAGTGCGACCCAGATCGAAGCAAACATCAAAATGTTCCGAAAATTTCGATTCTCAAGTTAGTTACCAGTGTTTAGTAAGGGGAAATACACGATAAAATGATATCGTATGATACTAAGAAGCAAAGGCTACCACCTTAATTTGCAGAAACGGACGAATTTAAGTAAATACGTTTGTTGTAGGGCACCCATCTACAGACCAATAAATGACAGGTGTGAACCACCTTCAGATAATGTAATGAGTTACCTTTTATCCTGTCACAGCCTGGATTATATGACTTCCTGCTAGTAGGTTATAATTCTAAAAACTGTGACGTTGTTGAGGCAACTTGACTGTATACGGATAAATGAAAGAAAGCAGGTATTACTTTCTTTTCTACAGAGGTGTAGTTGTGATAGAACAAAATGACAGTGAACCTGACACTGCTAGCGAAAGGGTACGAATTTATATTAATACTTACGAACCGTATTCAACCTACGTTTTTCAAGAGTATTTGATACATCTTCTTGAAATAGGCTTCCGCTAGTCGTCATTCAATTAATTCCAAAATTATTCAGACCTCGCACCTTTTTACTCGAAAAACTTGTCTTCATAATTTACAAAAAAAATTTACAAAGTATATTCATAGTTACTTTAGTTACATTTATTGGAAGCTCGTTTAACTTGTACATTATATGCAGTTAATGTACCACCTAATTATTACATGAAAAAATGTAAGATCAAATTACATTACTAAAACCGACTTCCAGAAACAAGAATTTATAGCTATAAAATCGATACCTCTAAATAACAGAAATAGTTGTTGTTAAGTATACTCAATTGGTCCCAAATGTTTTCTAATTCGTATTAAGCGATGAAACATTAACAAACACTCAAAATAAGTAGTAGAAATGAAATTAATTTTTCATACAAAATTTGCTTTTTTACAATGTCGTACCTCCGAATATAATGCCGCTTCATTTTATACCACTTTAAACCAAGATGTCGGTGGCTGTTGTGAGCGACTTTTGTCAGAATATGTAATGTAGTATGACGTGTACAAATCAGAAGAACACTAGCGACCCTAGGAATGCTTCGCAAGATGCTAATATGTATGGGCATTGGAAAAACACCCTAATCTCCGTCTACTCAATCTCCTTCCCTATCTCTGTCCATCACTTTCACCACACTTCCTACACACCTCTTACCCTACACTATCCATCTCGCCCTCCCAGTTTCCATATCCCACCACCCGTAATTTATCTATTTCATTCCTCCTCCTTAGTCTTCTCCATTACGCTCCTAATTTCCTTTACTGTTATTGCAGACGGAAATTTGATTGGGAAAATAAATCAAAATGAATGGCTAAATCGTTTGCAATCATTAGTGCACGGGATATTAGAGGCGTTTAATTCTCCTTATAATTAATGGATTGGGACTACAGCTGAAATATTGCGTAGATTGAAGGAAGTGACAGCAGCTGTAGTTAAATTGTTTTAATTAATTAAGCGACCGATTTCGGCGCCTCACTAGCACCATCTTCAGGCCTCCTTTATGCAGCTCCATCTTGGGCGCCAGGGTGCGAAAAATCCTCGAGCGTCCTCCCCCACCCCCACCCCCTCTTGCCTCCAAAAGCGGAAAGAAAAACTTTAATTTTTATGTTCCATTTCTGTTATTTAATACTTATGTAAAATACAGAATCATTTTCAGACACGCTTTCAAATCGTCAAACTTTTTTTACGATATCATCTATTTTGAATTCTACTTTTCATTCGATTCTTATGATGGCCAGATTTGTCAGTCTATCATGGGTCATGGCTGATCATAAATTGGTTTTTATTATTTTCAGTTTGGCAAATGACCTTTTGCCTTCTGCTACTGTTACAGGACGTGTTAAATATATATGCAAAGATGTTGAAACATCTGGGAACACAGATATTAAATTATTGGTACAAATAAAATTTAACACAGGTGGAGACGTGTTTTTCTTTTAAAAAATCGAGGAAGCAATTCCAGCTCATTCAACAGCTCTTCCCCAATCAATATACAATCTACTTTCATGTGTTAACTTCTGTTCAAAGTTGAGACATTCTGTTTTTCTTTGCTCTCTGTGCAATTCCCACCAGCATCATGCTAGTGCTGTTCCTATTTCAGTATTTGGTGTTTTTGCGATGTAAGTTATCGTCTTATAATACCTGACTGTTATAATGAATAATCTGTCACACTGGGCACTGTAGAAACGTAACCGAATGACATTCATTTGCAGAATGTATGGATTATGAAGTACCGCAAACGCGTTGATTTCGAACAGTTTTGGGATTATTTTCACTATAACTTTCGTAGGTTTTGTCAGATTTCATTGTTCCTTTTTTTTTTTTTTTTACAGAAGTTGTGGGGTAAATGTATAACCAAAAAATATCCTAGAAACAGAACGTCCATGCGTATCTACCTTTTCCTGAGACAGACAAGTAAAGTGTTTGAAATCAGCCCATGGACTGGGGCGATTTCGAACACATGTGTATTTTCAATCTCTGTTCGGTGTTTCGAAGTGTATGGGGTGATTTCGGACACAAATTCACTTTATTTTATTCCACTTCCTTTCTGTTTGATTTTAGTAACTTAACATAATTTTAACGACGTTCACCATTACAAAAAGGGGAAAGGACTGAGATAAGGATTTTTATTTATTAATGGGTTTCTATGCCTTAAGTTGTCACACTGTATAACTCTAACTGTTTCATTTAAAATTTCCGGGCCATAATTACACTTATCTTAAACACCTTTCTTACTTCTATACGTTCTCGGCATTGTCCGAAATCACCCCACAAAGTACATAATTTCGAAACAACCTCCGTTATTTCGAAACTTTATACAAAACTCGTGACTAACTGGTACGTAGCTTCTCACAGTGCCGTGGCCTAATGATCTTGTTGGCAATTGACGATACGATACTTTTCCGCCAGTCTGAACAACAGAAAGTTTCTGCTCCATAACACAGCGAGAAGTTTCGACAATGAGACTGTCCGACTGATTATTGCGGATCCAAAGGCGGGAGCGCGGGACGCCGGAATTACAGTCTCGTGCTTAAAATAAGCAGCGCGCAGAAACGGAAGTTATCGCTAATTCGTTGCTATGCAGCGGGAAAGAGAAAATAAATCATATCGTCCGAAATCATCCCGATGTCCGAAATCACCCCGTTTGACCGTACCAACATAAAGTACATTTTAATGTTTCAGCAACATTTCAGACCCAATGATTATAAGCTGCATATTCTTGCGTGGCTACTTTAAGGGTTGCAGTTTCTGTCGGTAGCACCGAGTGTGTATTCCTCTTACACGTCTTCCTTTTTCACAACGCAATCAAGTAATTTCATTCCCTCCTACGCAAAAGTTTTTGCCATTTTTACAGGTATAATGAATTTTTGTTCAGTAATTCTCAAAACGGGAAGATGGCACATGGTGTAAAGCGCTCGCCAGGCGAAATGTGTGTACTCAGGGAATCAAACTGCTAAGGTCATCGGTACATACTCTTACACACCACCTAAACTAGCTTACACTAAGTTACTCTAAGTACTACAAAAAAACTTAAGTCCGAAGGGGGACTCGAACCTCCGGCGGGAGCTGCCACGCCCTCCATGACGGCGTATTAGACCACGCGGCATCCAGCCTGGTGGCCCCTAGGTAACGGTGCGAGGGCGCCCCGCACCCTTTGCACCCGCTGGTAAAGGCGGCCCTACCTTCATGTGACTCTCGCAAGTAACAGTGCAGTGTGTACATCAGGAGTCGTTTGATACCGTCATGCAGTGACTTGGAAATTTACGGATACCGGAAATAACGGCCAGTCTTTTTAAATGCTCTTTTACTTGCGACACTTACATAACGAGGGCCTGAATATGGCGCTAGTGAAGCACCGAAACCGGTCACATAATTAATTTAAAAAAAACGTAACACAAGTGCTGGTAGTTTCTTCAATCTACAGGATATTAGCGAGTCTTTCGAGCTGCTCTTTGTTTGAGGACAGGACCTTTAATGATAATACTTCGTATGGTTTCGTTTCTCAGCATTCATTCACACGAGTAAAACGTGTGTGTAATCGTTTCATTAGGTGGAGAGGGAGTAAAACCTTGCAGTTTGCTGGCGACACAGTAATTTTGTCAGAGACAGCAAGAAACCTGGAAGAGCAAATAAATGCAATGTACAGTGTCTTGAGAGGAACATTCAAATGTTCAAATGTTTGTTAAGCTTAAGAGACTTAACTACGGGGTCATCAGTCCCTAAACTTACAAACTACTTATGAACTAGCTAAGACTAAGAACGGCACAAATATCCATGCCCGAGGGGGGATTCGAACCCCCGGCCGTAGTGGCCGTGCTGACCGTGACTGGAGCGCCTCAGTCCCCTCGGCCACCGCGGCCGGCAATCTTCACTTCGAAGTTTAGTTTCAATCATTGTTTACATACTCACTACTCATTGAATAAGCACTCTGGAAACTACATAATTACATTTGGTCACACGGTTTGCATTGTGAGTGCGTCAGAACTTCATTACCTCTTCTGTCTTTACGGATATGAACAAACAGAGAGTAGAGGTGTTACGACAGGAAATGGCACCTTCGCGCCGTTAGAACGTGAAACTCGAGTGGAAACTACCGAACTTCGCGTGCGAGAAACATCTATTTGGACAGGAGGCCACAGGAAACTTTAGCTCGCAGCTTTGAATTTAATGTACTTTTGTCTGGCGCGCGCGAATGAATTGCTCGGCGTAATATTTAGGAGAACAAAGGCAGAGCGCAATTAGAATTATAGTCGCGCGTCGGCGCTTTGCGCTTTGTGGAGAACTTGCCGGATGAAGGGACGCTGTTAGTATGTCACGAGCCAGACAGACGAGAAAGAATAACCTTGTTAGTTGCAACAGATGTGGTCTATCTGTCAGAATAAAACACTATGTTGTTCTGAGATAAAACTGAAATTGCGTGAAAATTTGTGTGCTAGTTAAGCCCCTGATGCTTTATTTTCTTTCTGGAAACCTATTGCATCTCAGAGGGAACAAATTTATCGTGTACTGGTGATAATTCACATTGTTCATTCCAGAATAATTATTTATGCCTTTGTTTAGTAATATCAGTACCGTAGCGTATCAAATAACTTCCTGATCGCAACGTATTCGGTCCACATTGTACACCAACTTGGGTCCCCTGAGAGCAGTGTTTATCAACGTTTTCGAACATGCGACCCCCTTTGAAGTAAAAATATTCTGGCGACACACTTCCAAATGAAACAATTCTGGAAACCCTCCCTCCCCCCCCTGCCGACCTTCACGAACCGTAACAATACTATTTTAGCTCAAAGGAAACAAATGTTATCTTCTTTCTGCTTTCATTTAAATTATTGCCCAAAGTTTTGTTGTGTTTTTCGGATTCTAACATTTTTATCGTATTTTATACATGATTTCCGACAAAAAAATGCGTCTTTTTCACGTTTCGGGCAAGACACAGAAGCTAATTATGCTCATTAAGGAAGGTCGCACAGTATAGACAATTTGTAAAGTAATATAAAGCGCCTCGCTGCGGAACGCCCGGTTGCTCGCCGTCGGAGCTTCGAGTCCACCCTGTGACATGTATGTGTGTGTGTGTGTGTGTGTGTGTGTGTGTGTGTGTGTGTGTGTGAGTGTGAGTGTTGTCCTTAGGATAGTTTACCTTAGTTTAATTAGTTTGTAAGCTACTGATGACCTGACAGTTTGGTTCGACAGATTTACAAACCTTTAAACATCTTGAAAAAAATAAAAATAAAATAAAACATTGGAAACTTCTTGTGTTTTCTGATGTTGTAATCTACGTAGACGTGTATGAAGCAGCTCAACATTAAAATGTACGGTACCTAGCCGCGTTTAACGTCGTTCCCTCAGGTATTAAATGTCTTGTGAATAATGCCTTGACTGACCAAAAAGTTGATGAGCATTGTTTTGATGCTCTGAACTTTTTCCGGCGAGGTTATATCGGAAAACGCCTTTCCATGCTTTACCGATTCGTTTCACGGTGATACCAGAGACACCAAGTTTCATCATCAGTGACTATATGGTTTAAGAAATTGAGTATGGCATCCCACCGTTTCGACAAAATCCTGTGAAACCTATAAACTGGCCTGCTTCTCGATCGTCACTCAAATGATTTGTACATGAAGACGTTTGCAACTTCATCATATATGATGCGCACAGTTAATCTATGATCGTGATTAATGTCTTCAGTTTGTCAATGTTTTCGTCACTGACCGGCGGTCGCCGGACGTTCGCTATCGGGATTGTGAGCAGCACCTTCCCGGTCTCCTCGAACCCGTGTGAAGCACTTGTACACACAATTCATAGACAGTGCTTGATCCCCAGAAAACGTATCAGCATCGCGTGCTTTTCTTTAGGTGTCTTGACAAGCTTAAAACAATATTTTAAATTGGTTCTTTGCCGTTCATTGTCCTGATCTCACAAGGAGACCACATGAGTATCGGATTTTAGAATTTCTCCATATTTATGATACGTAAAGTTCAGAACTTAAATAGCTATCACCCAAAGCCATTCGACGCAACTCTAAAAAAATATCTAGAAAATAGACTTTGAATTTTTCCAAGTAGATACCACTGTCAATAATTAAAACACTTGCAGCATCTATCGGTGTAGGACAGTTGGTAGCGTCCTGGCATACAGTCAGAGTTCGTGGTTCAACTCCCACTGTGACAAAAATTTTTTTCGTTGTTTTCGGATTTAGTTATATAAAATGTTTTGGGATCTATTATTACATGTGTTGTGCCAAGTTTTGTTTTTACGTATGTAGACGCCACGTAAAACGATGCTTTTGTAAGTTAGCTGCTTGGAAAGCCATTATTGCTATGGAGATGCCTTTCCAAAAACAGTGTCGTAGCTCTACACAAACTAAACAAACAGAGACTACAGTCGTCAATCGCTAGTGGAGCCAATACTGTAAAATTTAACTAAAGTGTTTTGATTGAAAACGATATTTTTAACAACCTTTTATAACGAATAGAAAATTACGAATGAACAAAAATCCGCACATTTTTCATAAAAATTACTAATAGATAATAAAATGGTGTAAGTATTCCAACACAACGGAAGAAAAAAAAAGCGGGCACGGCAGGATTCGGACCCTACGATTGAAAGGTTAGAAAGCAACCACTTTTTTTCATGTAGTAGATCTATAGTTCGCGTTCGTTGATTCAGGTCGTTCTTGGTTGTTCGTAGAATGGTTGGCTCAGCTTTTTTATTACAGAGAGCGTTAAGCCCCCTCTCCGGGCGCGCTGAGCCACGGTGGCCAGCTACCTGAAGTCCACTGACAGCTGCTGCGTGTGTTTTAATTATTGCTATGTACGAGTACTTATAAAACTTCAAAGTAGATTTTCTCAAGAATTGTTGAGAGTAGCGGCGAATGGCTTTGGCTGTTTGTTATTTGTATTCTTAACTTCATGTATCATAATATATCAAAAAATTCTGGCAACATACACCCATGTTGTCTCCTTGTCAGTTCAAAACCACCGCACTAAACAAAAACTTCGTCCGGCAGGTCTAATACGGAACACACACGATCCTCAACTGTTGTGAGGGTAAGTTGTTAACACCGGCCGCTAATCAGGCGCAGCGATGTGTTTCACCTGTGTTGCCCGATCAAACGGTTCTACACCATCCACCGATATTTTTTATTCTTTTTTTTCTTTCAGATGTCTTATTTGGTTGACACTCTCCTCCATAGGAGGAAATGATCATAATGAACTAGTACCAGAGCTCTAAAGGAAAGATTTAGATTTTCGTTGATCCCTTGCACTATTAAACAGGGGAACAATTGATAAATAGAAAGTGATTAACCATCTGTCATGTCCTTAAGAGTGAATTCCAGAACACTCATGTAGCTGTGGAAGAAACGCTTTCATTGTCAGTGACGTGGATTTCACGATAAAGCTGCGCATTCCTGACAGCAGCAGTTACAGAAGAACAATTATTCGGTTCCAGTTATTCTTATGCAACAAAAGGATATGCTAGTTCCGTTCACTGATCGTGACGTAGTTTAGGTGGCTTTGGACATGATGACAGATGGATTTCTACTCGTCATCTGTAAGCAGTTTACTAGTCGGTGAAGAAACTAGTTTCCAAAAATTTCTGTCATTGGGTTGAACCCAGAGTAATTATGAGACTTTATTTGGAAACATACAAATTCTGTTGAATAATCTTAAATTGGTACAAGTAGTTATTCTATTAGATTAATGCGTAAGTTCTCTCTCTCTCTCTCTCTCTCTCTGTCTATCTCTCTTGCGTGTTAGTTCCCTATTTATTATGGGAAATTCTATCTGTTTTCGAATGTGTTTCTAGTTAAATGTTGATATTTAATTATTTTCGTTGTCTTATATAAGACAGCTGCTTTGAACCTTAGAAAATGAAGTAGCCTATATCGGAACATGGGAAACTTTGCGACATATTCTTCTGTTCAATAGAAAGAAGTAACAGCAGTAAAGACTGCAAAAACCGCCTCGCTGCGGAGCGCGCGGTTGCTCGCCTTCGGAAATTCGAGTCCTCCCTGGGGCATGGGTGTGTATGTTGTCCTTAAGTTAGTTTGTAAGCTATGGACTGATGACCACGCAGTTTGGTCTGATAGATATACAAACATTTGAATTGCAAAAACCAATTGCACAGAGAAGGGTAAGAAAATAATATTTTCGTTTTATAGATTACTGTTTTGACCTTAGTGACGCCACACTTTCGGAAAAGCCATCCGCTTTAATGAAGCTCGTTTAAATGCATTAATCCATAATTTTCCAGTCACTGTGCCCAAAAGCCGGCAAACGCAATAACCTTATATCATTCTACGATAGTAAGACGTTTGGATGCAATGGACAAGTTTCAGAAATCCAGTGTAAGTGTACCTTTTGCTGTAAACCAAAATCGCATAAATCAGTTTTTGGAACGAAGTGTATTTCCTTTTAGCTTGAGAACATCACTTCTAGTGAGTGGAAAAGAGAGGAGTGACTGAGTTCAAACAAAGCATTTTTCCGTACGACTTGCGCGCTTCTACATAACATAAACTATCTTCTGGTGGAACAGCGATGGTATGGTGTTTTGTGTATTGCCTGCTCGAAGGGCATTTATAGTTAACAAATGAGCCTTTTTGTTTTTCGAAACAATCCAACAACAACACCGATGAAGTCTGCGAGAAATATTGCTATTTTACGTCAGCCACATTTTGCAACAATGGCGTAGAACAATATACATCACTTGGGTTTAGATGTCATCCTACACGCTCTTTATTCATCCTTAATTGATCTTGCACTGCAGATTTTTACTTCCGCTCTCTAGCGGGCAAAGGACGAGGAAGTTTATTTCTGGATATAAATCTTTACCGAGTGTGACTCGTCACATTCTTCGCATCAAAATCACGTGATGTCGACAACGTTGGCGGACTGTTAAAATTGTAAAGGAGTATGTATTGTTGCTACATAAAGTCACTGTTAAGTGTATCGTGTTTATTAAACCTATGGGAAAATACTATGAACTTGAATATCGACCTAAACTTTTACGCTTATTGTCTTGTTCGCACCGTATCGTTAATGTAAAGACACTTGAGAGTGACAGATAACAGAAATTCAGCTCTTACACACCAAGGCACTGGTTTTCAAACAGCGGGGTTGCCCCCTCCCTACTCCGATGAGGTGTGGTGATGTGTCACCTCTTACGAAGAATTGAGTATGGAATCTAATAAATAAATAAAAATGTTCAAATGTTTGTTGATCTTATGGGACTTAAGTACAGGGTCATCAGTCCCTAAACTTATAAACTACTTATGAAGTAGCTAATGCTAAGGACGGCACAAATATCCACGCCCGAGGGGGGATTCGAACCCCCGACACTAGTGGCCATGCAGACCGTTACTGACGCGCCGCAGACTGCTCGTCCACCGCGGCCGGCGTTCAGAATCCCTAATGTGTCCTGTGTACTCAAGATTAACTTTCGTCATACATTTATCACTAAATGAGGTGGCGCAGTTATTAGCACACTGGACTCTTTACCTGGAGGATGGTGGTTCAAATCCACCTCCGGCCTACCAGATACAGGTTTTCCGTGATTTTCCTAAATCATGCGCGCAAACGCCGAGATGATTTCTTTGAAAGGGAACAGACAATTTCCTTTCCCATGTTGTCGGCGGGACGTTAAACCCTTCTTTCCTTCGCTCATAAGCCTGAATGTTGTTGTTGTTATGGTCTTCAGTCCGGAGACTGGTTTGATGCAGGTCTTCACCCTACTCTATCCTGAGCAAGCCTTTTCATCTCCTCATAAGAACGGCAACCCACATCCACTTGAATCTGCTTACTATACGCGTCTCTTGGTCTCCCTCTGCGATTTTTACCTCACACACTTCCCTCCGATGCTAAATTTACGATTCCTCGATGTCTAAGAATGTGTCCTACCAAGCGATCCCTTCTTTTAGTGGTTGCACCTACGGTACGGCTATCTGCATCGTTGAGGCACGCAAGCCACCCCACCTCGGCAATGTCTGTGGTTCATGGGGATGGAAGCCTGAATGTACCGTTTCATAACTTGTCAGGGTTCGTAGGATACTTGAGAAAGACAAATGTGGAACTGTTTTTATTATCAAAATATCCACGGGTGTACTGCCGGTCTATAGTGTCCAATGGCACTTCATAGTTCCCTTATGTAAAAATTATATTAAAAATGTAAACGCAACTATTAACACTCATCCAATATCGTATTCAGAAATGTTTCTTTCCAGCTGCTTGGAACGGTGTTGTCGTAGCATATAACAACATCCAGTGTCTCGTGTCTGGATATGTTACACTGTAGTATGATTATTCCGAACGGGAGCTTGAAGCTTACATTTTTCGCACAAGGGTATAGCGAATCTCATGCTCTAGGTTAATTCTTCATGACTTTTATATTTTATTTTTGGCTTCGCAGTTGCTAAATCAACAGTTATTTATTCAGTTTTTATCATAATGGCATACAATTTTTCATTGTGACAAGTTTCAAACACTGGCATTCTCAAACCATTTCCTGCATTCCAAATGATTATTAGATCATCAAATGGACCAAACTGCTACGGTCATCATTCTCTAAACTTACAAACTACTTAAACTAAAACAAGAAGCAAAACACGCATCTGTGAAGGGCTTCTGCTGGAAGCCGTAGCAATATGCCTTAGACCACGCGGTCATTCGATCATCACTCCACTTTTACTGGGTTTTGAGGAGAAATGGTAAATGTTTAGGACGTAATAGTATAGACGAATTGCAATAAAACGACGTATAACATAGGGAAATTTTTATTGGGTGTATTAAATATATAGATTAAGTCGTTCGTATGTAACCAAAACATAAATGAAAGGCAAGTGAGGATGTTCATAGTAGACTTTCAAAATTTCCATCAGCAAATGTAATGCAATTGTATTTCATAATATATCCTTTAGGTCTTCTGACGTCTTCTTTGCGGCCGGCCCTAGCTTGTAATCAGCAGATAAGGCTTCAGTTGGCAGTCTGGTTGTCAGTTGACTGAGTAGTGCTGCACGTATGCCATAGGTGTGACCCTACAGTGTATTTCGGTATGCCGACAGGCGGACTGGGAGCCGTGGGAGGAGGACGAGGAGATGGTGCTGAAGCACATCCGCGACTGCCGCTGCGCCTGCAACCACCTGGGCTACGGCAACTACCTGGACCTGGCCGGCGACCGCGACCGCGACTGGACCAAGGTAACTACTGGCCAAGGGGCGCCACACTGTTTTGTCGCTACAGGCCTATTTACGCTAAAACTGACGTCTGCTAATAATACCTATTATTCTACTTTATTCGCCCTATAATATAGGAGGTGTACTTACCCACGACACCATTTCTAGGATGGCCTACGGCTGTGTGTCTGAGGAAGGACTTTATTAGTATTCCATTAAGCTTCTAATTTTCCTTATTCGCCTAAAAATATAGGAACAAAAAACCAAAGATATTACTCTACAATCGATATTCAAGTTCCTACATGAAAAGTAGACGTCCTTGACAAGTATGACGTCACTTACAGTGAGATCCCGAAATGCATCCACTTGTAATACTAGAGTATTCTACTTTTCATGTAGGAACTTGCATATCGATTGTAGAGTAATTTCTTTGTTTTTTTTTTTTGTTCCTATATTGTTTTTAGGCAAATGAGGAAAATTATAAGCTCAATAGAATACTAATGAAATTCTTCCTCAGACAGCTGTAGGCCATACTAGAAAATGGTGTCTTGGGTAAGAACAACTCCTATATTATAGGGTGAATAAAGTAGGATAATAGGTATGGTAGGTAGTAGGAGGTAGGAAGGGAGGGAAAAGCGGTTAGGAATAACTTTGTAGTGTACATTATTATCCTTGATTATTGTTGCAATGCATTCACTCTTGTATTATAAGTGGATGCGTTCCGGGATTTCAATTTAGGTGACGTCATACTTGTCAAGGACGTCTACGTTTAATGTAGGAACTTGCATATCGATTGTAGAGTATTATCTTTGGATTTTTTGTTTGTATATTTTTTTTAGGCAAAGAAAATTATAAGCTCAATAGAATGCTAATGAAGTCCTCCCTCAGACACACAGCCGTAGGCCAACCTAGAAAATGGTGTCGTGGGTAAGGACACCTCCTATATTATAGTGTGAATAAAATAGGATAATAGGTATGGTACGTGGTAGGGGGTGGGAAGGGCGGGAAAAGCGGATAGGAATATCTTTGTCATGTACATTATTATCTTTGGTTACTGTTGAAATTATTATTTATAATTATTCTTAATATTAAATCTTGTACTCCAGACCAAAGCTGGAAAGGTGTGTCAGTAAGTAATGTTCAGTTACTTGATTGATAAAAAAAAGTGACAAAAATCCTTCAGTCTATAGATGAAGCAGTATGGCATCGGGCAAAACTAAAATATCTGCACGTTCTAAAATTTTTGGACACTAAGAATCAGTGGCGTATGCTGGATTTGTAATTTGGGCTGTCACAACTATCACTTTCTAAGGTTGTACCGAGAAAGAAATGCTAAGAAACAAAATCGATACCTTGGGCTGCTTCAGAGATACTGATAGTGACCGAGCTAGATATCTCAAGAAATTAGCAGCAAACGGAGAAACGGTAACCGGCAAATGTTAAAGCGTTGAGGAGGAAATCCAATGACACACTTGCCCCCTCACATCCCCCCCCCCCCCCGCACTACCCACTATCGAAACCATTGATGGATGGTGGGAGGCAACTTTCAAATCTTTTATAGGAAAGCCTACTTTTTATTGCAGATTTGGATTCTTCGTTTCATGATAAATGGCTCTACAATCGGAAAAAATGAAAGTGTAGCATACCTGTGACGATCTTCTTCAGCATTTCTGTGGGCCTCATAATACCAGCAAATGATCTCTCTCTCTCTCTCTCTCTCTCTCTCTCTCTCTCTCTCTCTCTGTCTCTCTGCAATCGTTAACATCGGAGAACAATTGCGTAGGGGTGGGTACGCGCGAATCATTGAAATACAACAAACTGTCTGGCTGCTGACTGATAGCATGATCATAGTTTGTGTTGCATTCGATTGTGCGAGATGTCACGAGATACCATTAGCAGGAACATGAAAAAATGTACTCTCATTTTCCTGATCTGATGTGTATTTGTTTTAGATATTACCGTTTTTGAACAAATTTCACATTTTTTTCTTTTTTTTCCTGAAACAGCACCATATATCATGAAACGAAAAAAAAAAATGTTTTAGACAAAAGTTACACATTTATGAACTGAGATTTAAAATAACTATTTAATTACACATTTCCCATCTATTTTGGAGAATCATCATTAAGATCATCTGCATACGATAAAATAAATAACACCAATAAGGCTGTTGTGAAAATAACAAACACACAAACACGCTCTTTGTTGCTTTAAAAATGTTCTAATGTTTGTCAAGCTTAATGGACTTACCTGCGGGGTCATCTGTCGCTAAACTTACAATCTAGTTATGAACTACCTCATACTAAAGCCGGCTTCTTAATTTCTGGTTTGCTTTAGATATGGGCTTCAATGATAGCGTTCATAGCCCACAATATACAGCACTGCTACTTATCGAAAGAAACTTAAAAAAGTCGTAAAACCTCACTATCAGTTACAAATTGCGTTTGGTGCATCAATTATTTCTTGAAATTAACACTTTCGTTGAATAGCAACTTCTTTAGGCTCATAACGTGAAATCTCCCAGTGGCCCGTCTATGGTTCTCTCTTTCATTACTTCAATTCCTAAATCAATTGTACTTTCTTCTGTGTTAATATCAGAGTACCACAATATTTTTGTATTTGGAGTGTTTTTGAGTGTATTACATGTATCTTAAACAGCCGTTATTTCTTTTATCTGTAGCAGTGTAGTCTGTGAGGGCTGTACAGAGCTGTAGCCGGTGCGAGTGGAGTAGCAGTCCTACGGCAGTGACGACCCTTTGAAGTAGCCCGACACATTCCGCTTTGACATTCGATTCATAGTTCAGTTCTTTAAAAATTTATAATTATTCTCTTAATAGCAAAAATATACTCCAGATTTTTAATTATTTCAAATTTGAAATGTTTGTAGAGCTTAAGGGACTTAACTGCTGGGTCATCAGTCCATAAACTTATATCTACATCTACATCGATACTCTGCAAATCACATTCAGGTGCATGGCAGAGGGTTCATTAACCACTTTCATTACTTTTCTCTACCGTTCCATTCTCTAATAGCGCGCGGGAAGAAAGAACACCCAAATCGTTTCGTTTCCTATCTGATTTCTCTTATTTTATTGGGATGCTCATGTCTCCCTAAGTAGGTAGGTTCCAGCAAAATATTTTCACATTCAGAAGTAAAAGTCGGTGATTGAAACTTCGCAAACAGATCACGCTGCGATGAATCACGTCTTTCTTATAATGATTTCCACCCCAATTCGTGCAACATTTCCGTGACGCTTTCCCTCCCGTAACGTGATAAAACAAAACGAGCTGCCCTTCTCTGAACCTTCTCAATGTCTTCCGTCAGTCTCACCTGGTGAGGGTCCCACAAGGGGCAACAGTACTCCAGGAGAGGACACACAAGTGTGATGTAGGCAGTCTCTTTGGTGGAGCTGGTGCATCTTCGAAGCGTTCTGCCAATAAAACGTAACCTTTGGTTCGCCTTCCCCACAATATTTTCTATGTGTTCTCTCCAGTCAAAGCTGTTCGTAATTGTAACTCCTAGGTATCTGGTAAAATCTACGGCCTTAAGGTTTGACTGATTTATCGCGTAATTGAAGTTCAGCGGATTTCTTTTAGTGGTCATGTGTATTAATTCACACTTTTCTTTATTTATTGTCAATTGCCAATTTTCACACCATGCAGAAATTTTGTCTAAATCGCTTTGCAGTTGCTATTGATCCTCCGTTGACTTCACAAACTACTTATGATCTGGCTTATACTAAAGACGGTACAAACATCCATGCCCGTGGGGGGATTCGAACCCCCGACGGGGAACGGCCTTGCGCATCGAAGCATAGCGCCTCAATGCGCTCAGCCGCTCCGCCGCGGCCATGATCATCATAATAAAATAAGAGAAATCAGATCCAAAACAGAAGGATAAAGCTGTTCCTTTCTCCCGCAAGTTATTACAGAATGGAAACATACAAAAATATCACAAAAATGGTTCGATGAACCCTCTATCATGCACTTCAATCTGAGGTGCAGAGTATCTATGTATGAAGATGAAAATCGTTATCCCAATACGGGAAGAGAAGTTTATAAGTCTTTGGAAGCTCCAGTATTAGGTTCGATAATGGTCCTTTTAGGGAGATTGTTTTCAAAGCCGAAAGAATTTCTATGTACACTTTTATTTATTTATTTATTTGTTTTTTCTGTTCCACAGGACCCACTTCAGGAGTAAGACTCCATGGTCATGGAACAAGTCAATACATTAAGTGTTACACAATAATGGTAATAGAAAAATTTTAAGTAGTCCTTTGCACACGACAATCTTAAGACAAAGTGAAAAGAATCAATAAAGAAAAAATAAATTAGCTTAATTGTTTAACTTTTCTAGGAGTTCCTCGACAGAATAAAAGGAGTGAGCCACGAGGTAACTCTTCAATTTAGATTTGAAAGCATGTGGATTAGTGCTAAGATTCTTAAGTTCTTGTGGCAGCTTATTGAAAATGGATGCCGCAGAATACTGCACCCCTTTCTGCACAAGTGTTAAGGTGGTGTGGTGCAAATGTAGATTAGACATCTGTCTAGTATTCACCGAGTGAAACCTACTAACTCGTGGGAATAAGCTGATATTATTAACAACAAACGATATTAAAGAAAAAACGTATTGTGACGCCAGAGTCAAAATTCCCAGACTACTGAAAAGGGGTCGACATGACGTTCGCGAACTTACACCAGATATTACTCGAACCGCCCGTTTTTGAGCCAGAAATATCCTTTCCGCATCAGGCGAGTTACCCCAAAAAACAATGCCATACGTCATAAGTGAGTGAAAGTAAGCGAAATAGACTACTTTTCGTGTTGAAAAATCACTTATCTCAGATATTGTTCTAATGGTAAATATAGCAGAATTTAGTTTTGGAACAAGATCCTGAACATGGGCTTTCCATGACAGCTTACTGTCTATATGAACACCTAGAAATTTGAACTGTTCAGTATCACTTATCACATGCCCATTATGTGTAATCATAATGTCAGATTTCGTCAAATTATGTGTTAGAAATTGTAAAAACTGAGTTTTACTGTGATTTAACATCAACTTGTTTTCTATTAGCCATGAACTTATCTCTTGAACTGCATTATTTGATACTGTGTCAATATTACGAGCAACATCCTTCACTACCAAGCTGGTATCATCAGCAAACAAACATATTTTACAATCACCCGTTATACTCGAAGGCATATCATTTATATAAATAAGAAACAGCAATGGTCCCAAAACAGACCCCTGGGGCACCCCATACTTAATTGTGCCCCATTGGGATTGCACGTCATAGCCATTTTCTACACTGCGGAGAATTACCTTCTGTTGTCTATTATTAAAGTAAGAGGTGAACCAGTTGTGGGCTACTCCCCGTATTCCATAATGTTCCAACTTCTGCAACAATATTTTGTGATCAACACAATCAAACGCTTTTGTTAAATCAAAGAAGACGCCTAATGTCCGTAGCCTCTTATTTAACCCATCAAGTGCCTCACAGAGAAACGAAAATATAGCGTTTTCGGTCGTTAAACCACTTCTAAAACCAAACTGTACGTTTGATAGGAAGTTATGTGAACTGAAATGATCAATTAATCTTGAATATACAGCCTTTTCAATAACTTTGGAAAAAACCGATGGCATAGAAATAGGTCTATAGTTGTCTACATTATCCCTTTCTCCTTTTTTATAAAGCGGTTTCACTACTGAGTACTTTAATCTGTTAGGAAACTGACCATTCTGAAAGGAAAAATTACAAATATGGCTTAGTACTGGGCTAACATATGGAGAACAGTACTTTAGAATTCTGCTAGATACCCCATCATATCCACAAGAGTCCTTAGTCTTTAGTGATTTAATTATTGACTCAATCTCACCTATGGAAGTATCATGAAGGATCATTTCAGGCAACAGCCTCGGAAACGCATTTTCTACAAACGTTATATGATTACCTGTAGAAACTAGAGTTTTGTTTAGTTCCTCTACTATATTCAGAAAGTGATTATTGAATATTGCACATATATCTAACTTGTCAGTAACAGAAACATTCCTACTACGCACTGACGTTATATCTTCTACCTGCTGCTCCTGACCAGACACTTCCTTCACGACTGACCAGATAGTTTTAATTTTATCCCGAGAGTTTGCTATTCTTTTTGCGTACCACATACTTTTTGCATTCTTAATGACATTTTTCAGAACCTTACAGTACTGTTTGTAATGAGCTACTGCATCTTCATTCTGACTGCTTCTAATATTTTGATACAACTCCCGCTTAGTTCTACATGATACTCTTATCCCCTTTGTCATCCACCCTGGCTGTCTGTTACTGAAAGTACCCTGTTTTGAGCGTTCTAGCGGAAAGCAACTTTCAAACAGCATAACAAATGTGTTCAGAAAAGCATTATATTTATCATCTGGATTATCAGCACTATAAACATCCTGCCATTCTTGTTCCTTAATTAGGCTTAAAAAGGTCTCAATTGCAACTGGATTAACTTTTCTGAGTAGTTGATATTTATGTTTGACATTTGTTTGAGAACAAATACTTTTTAGAATTAAAAGTTGGGCGTCGTGGTTTGATAGGCCATTTACTATTCTGCTGACAGAATGCCCCTCTAATAATGAAGAATGAATAAAAATATTGTCAATGGTAGAACTGCTATTTCCTTGCACTCTCGTTGGAAAAAATACTGTTTGCATCATGTTATAGGAATTAAATAGATCTAACAGCTGACTTTTCCTTGAGCTATCACCTACACAATTAATGTTGAAATCTCCACACACAATTAAATTTTTATACATCCTATACAGTGAACCCAGAACCAATTCCAGCTTGGGCAGAAACATTTTAAAATCTGAGTCAGGGGATCTATAAATAACAACTATTACTAGTTTAGTTACATTAACATTAACAACTCCTGAACAACATTCAAATATCTGTTCTGTGCAGTGTTTAGAAAAATCGATTGACTCCGATGAAAAATCGTTTTTTACATACATGGCCACTCCTCCACACTGCAAAGAACTCCTAGAGTAGAAGGCAGCTAACCTGTATCCTGGCAAAGGAAGTCTCTTGATTGTCACACCACTTAAAAAGTGCTCTGAAATTCCAATAATGTCAGAATCAGTATCAATAAGCATTTCATTAACTTTATCTCTGATACCCTGTATATTTTGATGAAAAACAGTAATTCCCTTATTACTTATATTCTTAAACTTTGTCAAAGGTGGTTCATTTCTTAGAGGGACTTCCTTTAAGCAGGAATATCTATCAGCTGTCTTCAGTCTAAAAAAGGTGCAGCCATAACACCAACTACTACAGGAATTTTTCCATGAGTGAAACCCCCACCCCCTACTACACTGTCACCTATGAGCTTTGCCAACCTCCCCTTCCCATACCTATAGACTCGTTATGTCTACCGGAGGATCTCACCAAGATCTGGAGACAGACTTGCATTTCGTTAATAAGCGGACAATGGATGTCCAGTCGACAGTAAGTTGAAGCTCAATTCGAAAAAATTTAAGCCTTTCGTTTGCTTTCTGAAGCCCTCCTCAGTTCGCAACTGTCGCAGGTGGAATTTGCTTACCTAACATGCGATGTGCAAGTAGAACATTCAATTTCTAGCATTGTTCCCGGAGTTGATGCGGATCTCTGGGTTGCGAACCAAAAGGAGAGTCTCGACTGAAGGGTTCGTCAACTCTGTGATGCCCATTACTGCAGTTTCCTGGACCTGTGTTCTCTGGTATTGTAAGGGGATGCATAACACGAATGGTATGTGTACTCGGGTAGCAGAATAACTGTGAAGTGTACATGGTATTCCTAGTGCATTAATGTACTTATTTATTTATTTATTGTAGGCTGGGAGTTAATTGCCGATGTAATGAACATTTGCCAATCAGCATGCAGACAGGGAAATCATGCAAAAGACTCTTCGACTAACAGTATGTTAGCAATGAGCTCCAAAGTATTAAAAATAAATTCCGGGAATTTACTGCCTTGCAGGAAATTAGTTGGCTGAGATTGAAAAGTGGATGGTGAAAATGATATCCTGGCAGGGTCGCCAAATGAAAATTGTTGGTGGTATGGAATAAATGTGAAAAAAGAGAATCCTTACAGGGAAAGAAAAATGCAAGGTGTGGGTGGCTAGAACGTGGAATTAAGTACAGGAGCGGCAGATACCATTAAATTATCTGAATCATTGGTGTTATTCAAGTAATAAAGTTATTATTGAAATATTAATAATATGTATGACCCTGTGTAGCAACCCACTACATCTCCAGTCACACAGACTTATTTTGACTTCCTCCACCAAAAATTATAAATTAAAAAATGGGAAACAACGATAAATGAATTCGTTAAGAAAAACAGTCTATCTCAGCTATATTTTTATTATAATTACTATGTTAAAAACTTTTATAACAGTAACTCAAATATCTCAATCAAAAATAGACATCAATATTTATACAAATTCTATAAATGGAAAAATAAACCTACGTCAATGTCTTACATTAATCTGAACACCGTCAACATGAATTTAATACAGATTGTCAAGCCAAAATATCCCCTATTGGAAAACGTTAAACTTCGTAACAGTACGGATATTGACTTACAAGTTCGTAGTCGTACTGAAATATTCCGAGAAGGGTAGATTTTATAAACAACACTTTACCGTTAGGCTGGCGAACCTGATACAACTACCATTTACTGCTGGCGTGCGACGAACTGATGGGCGACTGCGCTGCGCCGCTGTAGCGTGGGCTCCTCCCGGTTATAAGCTGAAACGCGCTAGACCACAAAATAAATCATGCTTTGATATTCGGAAGCTGTACTGCCTAATGTCACCCCCGGTGTTCTCGGTAGTAAACAGTACCTATGACCTCAAGTAGTTCTGCAATGTCTGGGCCATTTCAGTTAGCATAGACAAGTACACCCAAGTACTTAAGGCCTAAAAGACTCCAGAAAGCTGAGTAAGTCGTAATTAATGCCTCAGTGCAACTAACTATGGCTGACTGACCTTGTTCCCACCGAACAGGAACCATCAGCTTGTTCAGATAACACTCTCAAATTTTTACAAGTTCTTAAGTCCAAGAATCGGCTAAACAAGCATATCTCCAGATCTGTACCCATGGAGAGCAAGAAACGAAAAAAATCTGCATTACAAGAGAGCACAAACAGCAGTCCCATAAAACCACCATCTGCCGTGCATGTCCGTCCGAAAAACGCCGTTTTAGGCGCGTTTCTCATATTTCCTGTAACCTTCCACCAGACTCGTTTCCAGTTCCGGCTTCGAAGGATCTTTCGTTAGCAAAATCCATCATGACCTCACTCCGTGGCCTATCTGGATTTTTTTTTTTTTACGAGATATTAGTAGGATACTTGTTTCTTAAGAGAACAGAAGGGACGTTCCGTCGTATTGCTGTCTTTTTACAAGCTCTTGGTCAAATGACCCCTCCTATGTGTCTCGGCACATATGCTGCCCACAGACCCCTGGGCAGTGCCAGCAGGTAGAAACCCCATCGCCGGCCATACACTGAAATCTCACCCCCCCCCCCCCCAGGTATTCTTTCTACACCGATAAAGCCAAACAACTCCCCCTACAGACATAACACTGCCCTGCTCAAATATTCCATCAACAGCAACAAACGAAGTGGCGGCGGCGTTTTTGACGATATGGTGGGTGTCTTGAAGCACGAATTTAAAAACTCTATTCGCTAAACAAACTCATGTTCTGGGAGGCAATGGCATACTATTCTCAAGTACCATGTGGTGTGCCACCATGAGGAATTGCATATAATTTACAAAATAAATTAGAACAAGTAAGTAAAATACACGCAATAATTCATATAGAAGAAAGCTAGTATCAGTAAAAGCATGGCTGAAGGCCAAAGTAATGATCGTTATGAAAGCATGTGGTGCAATCGGTCATACAAGACAGAGAAGATGGAGTGAAACTAGATAATCTAAGAAATATTTAGCATACTCGCGAGTACACATGAGGCAAAAAAAAAAAAAAAAAAAAAAAAAAAAAAAAAAAAAAAAAAAACCACGCCACTACTTTGCCTCACATAGCGAAAGAATTATTCAAGAAAACTATCACTATTACTGAAAAATCAAGACTGCCTGATCACAATGAAAGCAAAGTTCTAATACCATTCCTTCCACTCAGCATGATTCGACGAAGTAGTTACTTCCACGATCGCAGCAAGGTTGAAGCTCTCAGGTCACGCCAAAACCTTCCCCACCACACATCGGATACAGAGTGCGCTAAAAACCCACACAGAGCGCGTTCAGAGCATACTGTCTACCAAACCTCTCTACCTGAGGAAGATAATACCTTCTCCAACGGCTCCCAGAGAGATCTCTTTTCACATCTTTCGTCCAAGATTAGTTTTCCACCACACCAAGAACACGGCCACCTCCCCATCGTGCCCCGTATGCTTGTCCTGGCCATCCACCAGACGCCAGCGCAGACAAACGAAGCCATGCGTTATTAATTAAAGTAAACGAGGCCTAAAGCACGACGCAGTGACTGTACGCCATTGCGTGGCAGTCAGTCAATATGAAAAACAACCTTCCACATTCACATGAACACACAAGTTCAATCACACGAGTGGAAACTTTAATAAACAGAATAAAAATAATTAGCATACTAATAAGCAATATCAATAGTGCAGAAACAGTTTAGGTTAATGAATAACAAAAAATGTTCAAATGTTTGTTAAGCTTATGGGACTCGACTACGGGGTCATCAGTCCCTAAACTTACAAACTACTTATGAACTACCTTATACTAAAGACGGCACAAATATCCATGCCCGAGGGGGGATTCGAACCCCCGACCGTAGTGGCCTTGCAGACCGTGACTGAAGCGCCTCAGTCTCCTCGGCCACCGCGGCCGGCAATGAATAACACGACCACACATTCTGTGGACGTGTTTCAATGGGAAAAAGCTGTTAATTAAAGTCGAAAAAATTTTCTTTATTACAAGGACGAAATCTAGAATGACTTTGAAAATAACTGTACACGTAGAACTTACATAAGGAAATTAAGGCAATTTTCGTTTTTTGTTATCGGCCACCAGTTCCATCGTAACAGTTACAGAGTCATTCAAAGAAAGTCTAAGCTTTGTAGCACGGAGGTAACCGGAATATGGATTATTAGCTATGGGCGACTTTATCCTGCAGACTCGGACGTCTATGTGTTTCACTACTAGTGGTACAGACAAGCATTATTGTGAACCACTATGGAACATGTTTTGCCAAAACTGTCAAGGGCAGCCAAATAGACTGCCAATAAGCAATGGAAATATTTTAGATACCATAAGTATAAACTGGTCTGATCTTGTCAGAGATATCAGCCTAGCGACATGGGTTAGTGATCATGATGTCACCATAGCTACAATGGTTACCGAAATAACAGATTAGTTAATAAGGGGAGTCCTTATGGCAGAAAGAGCTGATAAGAAACTGTCAATGGAATCGTCAGTTGACATCATTTACTTCAGTTACAACACAAATAGAGAAATTATGGGAAAAATTTTAACGCATTGTACACAAAGTGCTGAAGAAATTCGTGACTGCAAAGTTCATTAAGGGTGCAAAATATCAACCGTGGTTTAATTATAATATTCGAAAAATGCTGAAAAAGCAGAAGCAGTTGCACTTCCTGTTACAAAACGTACAAATAAGACAAGACAGTCAGTATAGACAAGCACATCCATAAAAAGATCGCAAAACATCTTGCCAAGAATCAGAAAAAAATTCAGGGGAAAGGCGTCTACCTAAATTATCAATTACCTAATTGATAATTCTAAGATGGTGACAGAGGACAACTAAAGGAAAGGTGCAGTTTTAAATTTATCATTTAAGAATTCATTCACGTAAGAAAACATGAAACATACCGTTCATTGGTCAAACTTCCTAATGGAGGACAATAGTAATAAGTAGCCCAGCCAACTGAGGAAGGTAAAAGAAAATACGTCCCCAGGACCGAATGGACTCCCAATTAAGTTTTACAAAGAGTAGTCAACGGCATGGACCCCTTGCTTAGCTTTCGTTTATCCCGAGTCTTTGATCCGGCGCAAATTACAAAGCGACTGCAGAAAAGCGCTGGTTACTGCCGTTTATAATAAAGGTAAAAGAAAGGACCTGCATAATTACAGACCAGTGTCATTAACATCAGTTTGCTTGTGATCTCTTGAACATTTTCTCCGTATATACTGAATTTCCTGGAGACGAGAAAGTTTCTGTGCATACATCGGTATGGCTTCAAATGGCACCGCTAGTCTAAGACTCAGCTTGTCCTTCTCGTACAAGATAACTTGCGAGTCGTTGATGTAGGGCCACGGGAGGACAGCATTTTATTTAATTTCGAAAGAACTCTGACATAACGCCGCAGCGAATATTGCTGACTTACTTACGAGCATATGGAATAGGTTCCCAAAGCGAATTGAAGACATCGTAAGTAATGGAACCCGTGACATTATCATCGAAGGCGAGGATTTTTCAGAGACAAGGGTATCGTCAGGAGACCCCCATGGGAGTGTGATAGGACCGTTATTATTTTCCATATACATAAATTATAAGATAGACAGAGTAAAATAATAATTCCGTGTGGCTCATTGGGGTGGTGCAAGTCTTTCGATTGGACGCCACTTCGTCGACTTGCGTGTCCCTAGCCTGTCCCATTTATCAAACCACGTCGTTTTTGGCGTCTCTTCACATCGTTGAGAGGTGAAGGATGAGTTAAAGCGCAGACTGAAAGAAATGCGAAGTCCGACCGGGTTTCGAAACCCACGACCTTTCGGTTTCCAGTCGAAAGCTTTACCCCAACACCACCAGGCCAAACACTACAGGACCAGACAGATGGGCAGAGTAACTAGCAACATGTTGATGCTCTGATTCTGCGGTATACGGTAAATTTGTGTCATTTAATGATTGTAGTAGGATGCTGGACGACTCAGACAAAACTTGTCGTCGGTGTGAGGGATAACAGCTGTAAATATAGAACATGTAAGGTGCTGTAGATGGGTAGGAAAAACAATCGAATAAAGCTTTAGTGTTGTGCTGCTTGACTCAGCCGTGTGAATTAAATATTTATGTTTAACGTTGTAGAGCGCTAAAAGCTGGAACGAACATCTAAGGACATTCGCTGGTATCCGGTTTTTTGGGACAATTTTTAAAAATGTTGTGTTTCTATACATGAAACCGCATGTCAAACCTTTCGCGACCCATTCTTGAGTATTTCTCAAGATATGGATCTCTAACAGATTGGTTTAAGGGAGGCTTGGAAGCAATTCAGAGGCGGGCTGCTAGGTTTGTATATTCGATCAGTGTACGAGTGTTACAGAGAGTGGGAAATCAAATTGCAATCGCTGGAGGGAAGAAGATATTTCTTTCAGCAACAAATTCTTTGCCACATAAAGAATATGAGAAACATATTTATGAAACGACAGCGTGGAGGAGCAATGTAATACCAAATGAACCTTTCGTATTTCGGCCATCACAGCAACTGTTACTCACTTGGTTTTTAAAACATTTCCCAATCAGTAGCACTTATGTATAACACAGTTTACAACTCACCCCAAAGATGTGACGACGAGCCGCGACAGGCACATAAAAAAGACACACATATAACACTTTCACTTATCAGGCATCGCCTTCTTCAGAAATAGGAACATTCACGCACTCACACAGCACAGTCACACAACCGTCAATTCCGAAAGCCGCACTTCCAACCGGAACTTTCCATCTACAGACTTCAGACTGGAGTTCGGAAGGTAGGGCACTAAGCACCCGAAACCTGCTAATAATACCAATTGCCGGCCGCGGTGGCCGAGGAGACTGAGGCGCTCCAGTCACGGTCTGCACGGCCACTACGGTCGGGGGTTCGAATCCCCCCTCGGGCATAGATATTTGTGCCGTCCTAGTTCGTAAGTAGTTCAGAAGTAGTTTGTAAGTTTAGGGACTTATGACCCCATAGTTAAGTCCCATAAACAATACAAACATTTGAACATAATACCAATTTAGGTGCAAAACCAAACATATGAACGTGCTGGAGCGCTGCAGATGTATGCTCAGAGACCAGGAACACACACACACACATACAGGGATCACTGGTGGACAATAAAATTTTGTTATTCTTCGAATTTGTCGAATTAACACTAAAGGTCACTTTCGTCCAGTATTCTACCAAAGTTGCTCGCAAGTCACTACATCTAATAATTTGTGTATAATGGCTCATCAGTAAAAAATTAAATTTTGTTTATAAGGATATTCACTAACATTCGAAAATTCTTTTTTATTCAACACACAGTTGTCGGCCTATCCAGCTCAAATAACTGAATTATTTCTTTACTTTTGTGTAGTTTTCTTTATATTTTTCCGACGGTAAGCTTCAGGACTTTTCAAAATTCATAAGGAGGCTGATCACGGAGAAAGGAAAGTGCTTAATGTGTACCAGTAAAGGAATACATAGTTCTGAAAGAAGATACTAGAAAGTACGCGATTAATGATGGAAATTCTCCTTAGAGATGATAAATTATTTTTCAAAAGAGGTATATTGACTGGCCAGTACTTACCTCTGTGCTGTACCGCCGATAGTTACACAAATGAAGAAAAGTAAAAAAAAAAAAGGGGGAGGAACGAAAAAGGACAAGTTTCCGGAACACAGTTCCTTCCTCCGGTGGGAGAGAAGGGAAGAAAAAAAGATGGGAACGGAAGGTAAAGGTAATTTACGTCCTAAGTAATGAAGGTGGTGTCTGAGGAGTGTGGAAGTCAGAGATACTGCATGTTAGTACTGGTATGCAGTATCACTGATTTCCACACTCCTCAAACACAACCTTCATGACCTTCCATCCTTTTTTCTTGTCCTTTTTCGTCCCCCCCCCCCCCCCCTTTGTTTTTCTTTTCTTCATTTGTGTAACTATCGGCGGTTCAGCACAAAGGTAAGTACTGCCCAACCAATCTATCTCTTTTGAAGAATACTACAAAGTACGACATTTGAAATTTCTAAGCTACGTTAATTGCTTCTATATGTAGTGTTTCGAAGTGCATTTCCAAAATGCGGTAACACAGTACCTTTTACATACAGAAGAATTTTAAGTGACATGTAATTCTTCATTGTTACATCTTAAAATTCGTTTTGTCCAAGCTCGCATTAGGAAATGTACAACGTGTCAATAGAATCTAACAGAAGACATGATGAGGCTGTGTTAGGAAGACTGCAGTACTGTATACTATCAAAAGCGAAGGGGCATCTCGGTTATGAATGATGTCTTAGCTCGTGAAAGAGCTTGTGTTCCAGAGAACAGAGGCCTTTACGACGCTCAAGCCTTTGTAGCAGCTGACCCCCTTGGTAACATCTGCCAGGTCTCCACAGTGGCATTAACTCGTTACGGCAGACACGGCCTAATTCGCTTCAAGCGGCCGAGTCCCTCGAGGCTTATCTTTGAGGGGGGGGGGGGGGGGGCAAGGTTCTTGGACGGCGAAATTCACTGCGAGATGGGCTTGGGATTGTGCTTACAATGACACTCTGACTGCTGTGTATCAAATAAATGGTCGTTAATACAATGCGAAGTTAGATTTTTGTCTGGTTAATGCCGTCACAGTCTAATGTAAACAGTCACGACATTTCCTCTGATTTTTGTTATACAGCACGACTGCAGCGCTCCAAGCGACGAGGCGAGGTACATTTCTGTATACGATATCGGACGAGTGTGAATAGTGACGTATAAATTGATTTCAACGTGCTTTTTACAACGAGGAAGGTGTGTAGTGCCATAAATATAGGTAATAACCAGACAATAACTCCACAGCAGTCTTTATCAGGTCTCCTAAGAACCATTGGAGAATATGAAACGGTACTTTGCAGGACACTTTATCTTGTAATCTACGACTTTTTGAATCAAGAATTTCAGTTTCTATAAAGAGCAAAAGTAGCTAATAAACAACAGAAGATCCAAATATCTAAAGCCGGCCGCGGTGGCCAAGAAGACTGAGGCGCTTCAGTCACGGTCTGCGCGGCCACTACGGTCGGGGGTTCGAATCCCCCTCGGGCATGGATATTTGTGCCGTCTTTAGTATAAGGTAGTTCATAAGTAGTTTGTAAGTTTTTAAGTCCCATAAGCTTAACAAAAATTTGAACATTTGAAACATCTAAAGAAAGACGTCGGTTTTCTACTCGGAAATATCAATATTTCTTCACTACAATTCTAGTCAAATCTGGTGAAATCTACTCAGTCTAGTCAAAGCAGTAGGTATTGAACGTAAGAAATATGGAATGCATTACCAAAATTATTAAATATACCATATCAACCACTACAGCTGTAGGTGATATGGAATATTCACAATCGTGAAAATAAAACATCGAAAGCAAGAACACAGTTTCCCGACAAAGAAGAAACGAATTCTACAATTGTTACTACTTCTGAACCGCAAACGGCAAAACTCTTCAAGAGTGTTATAATCAAAATTAATTGTACTCAAAAGTATATGTGTTTATAACAAAGACGAGTGAAGTGTAAAAATGTTCGAATCATTTGACTTCATATCGAATTTTTACACCTTATGGAAAGTTTCTGTCATGTACGAACAGACGATAGCAGACCATACAAACAAACATTTCTCTTACGACACCTTGTCCACCGCTAGAAGCGTTAGTTCGTCCAAAATAGCACAGTGAAAAGCACTCACACATTTTCACATATTTCTCTATTCCGGGACAATTTTTTAATTTCTTCTCTAAAAACGTGTGTTGGATTACCATGAACATTAAAAATCCAAATTGCTCCAGTCGTTTTCAATTGATGCGTTTATCAACTAACAATTTCATTTTTATTTAAAGATGACATTCATACTGGAAGCTATTGTGTAGAATCTCAAATCCGCAACTCGTCCAAAAGGATTATGGAGCACATACTGTATTCTAACCTTGAAAAAATACAACTACAACAACAAAGGAAGATCTCTTGATACATAACCAATACACAGTCTTAAAATCTCCTTCTTACTTAATACAATAGTAATTTTATTCCATATCAGCAAATTGTCTCTGTTGTACAAGAGGACCCCTTCTTTCATGTCAGAGAGCTCACACTTCATAATAACAGACGCAAAATTAACGCGTAATGCAGGAGTGATATCTGGTGATTCCCAAGGAGATTTCGTGAGCCCTATGCTGTTCCTAATGACTGCAGCGGTGGTATTGGGCTACTTGAAGATGGTACTGCCATTTACCACCCAGTAGAGCCATTAGAGGATCATGCCAGTTGCAAAATGAGCTATACGATCTGTGAAATGTAACAACCGTGATAATGTGACGTACTGCAACACTACTGTAAGGTGGCAAGCACCCTCACATTTATTTTATTGGGATAAATTCATACGGTATCATTAGGGAGCTGCCTATGTGGGTCAGTTTTTCGCCCTGCCGAGAGAACGCACATTCCTCCGCCAGCACGGGGAGCGGGTCGAGGGGTGTCAGGGAGGTGGACTCGCCTTCTAAGTGTTGGCTTTTTAGAGGGGAGGCCTCACGGTGGACTCGTCCACTTGGCGACGGGAGTTCTGAAGTTGCTGCGCGCTGGTTGGAGGGCGTGTGTGACGCGGCCGGCGTAGAGTCCTCTCACTGGCGGAAGTGATTCTGAATTTCCTATGTAACATCTAGATATACCCCCAGGGACTCGTCGTGAAGGGCTGACTCTCTCTCTAGATGATCAGCGTCTGCACTGTATCTCGGCGGCTGAGTTTATGCTCGTCGTCGGAGAAATACACCTTTTGTCTGCAGGCGTTGTAGCGCACTTGTTGCTACATTACAAGCGGTACTTCGGTAATTACGGAACGATGCATGGCGATCGGCATAATAAGCGAGTCTTACGTGTGCTCTGAGGATGAGCCGTAAAACTAGCGGTATAAAGTGCTGAGTCTGACACTTCTCGTCTGGCTACGGTAGATGCAGATCGTGTTTCGGACTTTATACGTCCATTCTAGTAGTTAAAGCTTGCAAGCACATTTTGAGGACTCACCGGTGGACTGGCGGAAGCCGGTGTACCACTCCAATTTACTAATGGACTGGGGAAAGATAGGCAGGGAACGTACCGGCTGTTTAACAACAGTCCTGGCAAAGTTATTCAGTTTCTTTTTAGATTTGCAGCACCATCAAAAGCAGGTAGCAGCCACGACGAGACCACACACGGTACAGTGTGCTAATTGCTCAGGGCGTCTTCCTTCCACTGAACACAGCTTACGTTTGACGTGTTTTTTGCGCATTTTCACTCGCTTGCGACACCGACTTGTAATTTACTGATTAATTCGTGACAGGCACACGAGATCAGACGTTATCCTAAGTTTATGTAACACTATCCTTTACCTTATTCTGTTATTCCGCGCCTACAAGCCTCATTCATTCATTTTCTACTTTTTACATAAACAATTAAATCGTAATTTTGTTTTATAAAAAATTCTCGTAACACTTAGACTACCAACAAACCCTCTCCTGACACAGAAGGCCCATTTAGAATAAGATTTTGGGGTTTTTGGGGGCAAAAGTGGTACCAGTTCAGCATAAGGATTCAGCTACCACGATTTTGGCGGATTTCTCTTGCCTCAGGGGCTACCACGAAAAGAAATATACGACAGTGTTACTGTCGTGCCGAAAGGCGAGGTAAGAGATTAGACAGTATAAGACTGCCCAAGCGTGAGCAATGCTAAACTACTACATCAGGTTTTCCATCGTATGCTGACGAAAAACAATTATTTCACACCAGATGCATTTCGGTTTTTATTTATAAAGTATCTTCTGTGGTTCTGCATCACTGTAGGTACTCAATAAATAAAAAGCGAACCGCGTCTTATATGGAATAATTATCCTAGTCAGTATTTGACAGAAAACCTATTAGAATTAATTTTAACAGTTGCTGTGGATGATGGCCACACAACCAATAAGTACTATAAAAATTGGTTATGTGATTATTAATGTGATCAGTTTAACTATCAACCTAGGAATAACACTCACGAGCTACCTCAATAGGAGGGACAACATGGAATATAGTGTGGAAATGCGAACCCTAGATTGCGCTTTTTAGAGATAAATCTTACAAACTTACAAACAACCCCATGATTCCAAGGTCACAATTTCGGTCTTTAGTAAGACTCTTTTAAACCTTTTGTGTTAAGATTTTAAAAATTAGGTGCTAATGGTTGACTATGTGCATCATATGGGACAAAGAAATGAGTGTGCACGAGGTTCAAACTTCATAGAACTTCGTCGACGTTTAAGAGTGATAGATGTGAACAACTAACACCATGAAAGATGATACCACACAGGGATTGAAAAGGCTCTCGCCTACAGGATTCAGAGCGAACCAATTTGGAGCTACCAACAATGCAATATAGAAGCGTTTTGCTGTATCGGGTTGACGACAATTGATCGACAGTCATGGCATGCAACTGAATTTCAAAGTCTGAAATAGAGATTATCGATAAATACGGCTATCCCATAAGGCATAGTTTCAATATGCGATAATATGTTTGATAAGAATCGTCGATTTAGCATCGGAGAGAAGTGTGTGGGGTAAAAATCGCAGAGGGAGACCGAGAGATGAATACAGTAATAATATTCGAAACGATGCAGGTTGCCGTTCTTACGAGGAGATGAAGTGGCTTCCACGTGACCGGACTGAACACCACAACAACAAGGGATAATAGTTTGTTTTGAATATTTATTGAATGCAACGATGATGGATTTTTCAATGTGTTATTACACATACTGCATATGTTTTATCTTCGCCCCTCACAATCTCTCATCCTCTGTCGCCTACCTACAGCTCATGATGCGTCTTTAGAAACTGATATTTTCCTGTCTTAACGAAACATACAAGAGAGCATTGAGCCTGAACTTGCGACTTCGTACACAAGTTTGTTATATGGTGTAAATCCACGTAAGAGGGAACTAACAGTCCGCTTACTCCTTCACAGCTGTAGAAATGACAGGATTCGTTGATAAGGTACGAAAAACGGGGTATCATCACGCATCCCGGAAGAAATCAAATGTTTGTAGAGCTTATGGGACTTTACTACGGGGTTATCAGTCCCTAAACTTACAAAAAAAACCTGTGAACTAGCTAATACTAAGGACGGCACAAATATCCATGCCCGAAGGTAGATTCGAACCCCCGACCGTAGTGGCCGTGCAGACCGTGACTGGCGCGCTGCAGTCACCTCGGCCGCCGTGGCCGGCATCATCCCGGGAGAGAGTGCCACTGATATCGTTCGATAATTGGGTTGGAAATCAATGATACGAGAGCGTAGTTCATTCATGTGTGATCATTTCAAGAAATATAAATGTTGTGCGTTAAAATATTTTCTGATGCTCACCTACATAGGAAGAACTCTTCATCACAACAAGAGAAATATTACCTGTGTGTTTGTTTTTCTTGCGTGCTGTTAGAGTTATAAAGCTATTCAAGACGCGATCGTACAAGTGTCTTATATGTGGTCTTCTCCCCAAAATTCTCCCAATAAAGCGAAACTGACCATTTTCCCTCCCACGATCAATTCGCTGTGCAGCGTTACGCCTAAATATTTGATGGCTGCGACTCTGTCAACCAGCACACTACTAATGCTGTATTCGAACTTTACGGGAGTGTTTTTCCTACTTATCTGCATCATCTTATATTTTCTTACATTTAGCGCTAGTTGCTAATATCCTTACCCCACCTGGAAATTTGGTCAAAGCCATCCTGCATTCTACTAAGGTCATTCAATGACGACACCCTCTCGTACACCACAGCATCATCAATAAACAGCCGTAGATTGCAATTCTCTCTATCTATCCAATCATTTATGTAGAAAGAATAGCGGTCTTATTATACTTCCCTTGGGCACCCCTGACGATGCCATAGTCTTTGATAAACACTCGCCTTCGTGGACTGGGTTCTGTTTTAAGTAGTCTTCGCGCCACACACATACATGAGTACCTATTCAATAAGCTCGTACTTTCGTTACCAGTGTGTAGTGCGGTACCGTATCAAATGCCTTACGATATTCGAGAACCATGCAGTCTGTTTGTCGCCCTTCATCCATGGTACGCAAGATGACCCGAGAGAAAATGGCAAGCTGGGTTTCACACGATCCATGTTTTGTGAAGCCGTGCTCATGTATGGACAGAAACTTTTCCATCTGAAGGAAATTTACTGTATTAGATCTGATAATATGTTCAAGAATTCTACAGGTCACTGATGTTAATGATACAGGTCTGTAACTTCAAGGGTACGTTTTATTGCTTTTATTATACACGGTAGTTACCTGTGTAATTTTCCAATCTCTTGGTACTTTGCGCTCGATAAACGCACAAGCTAAGTAAGGGGCAAATGCCGTCCAATACCCTTTCTAAAAAAAAAAAAAAAAAAAAAAAAAAAAAAAAAAAAAGAAAATGTTGTTCAGGTTATGGTATGTAACTGAAGGGTAATCAGTCCCTAAAAGAACAAACTACTTATAAACTAACTTACACTAAAGGCAGCACAAACATCAATGCCCGAGGGAGGATTCGAAACCCCGACTGGCAGCGGCCTCGCTCATCGGAGCATAGCGCCTCAATGCGCTCGGTCACTCCGCCTCGGAAATACTCTTTCTAAAACCGGATTGGTAGCCCATCTAGACCTGGCGTCTCTGTGGTCCCTGCTTAGAAAAATAAATCAACATATTAAAAAAGTTGGCAGCAACTGCTTTACATAATCAATTTTCAGAAATGCATCTGCCTCTAATATCACTACATACCAACTTCTACATTTATTAATTTAAGGGAACGTATGTAAATGTTTTAGTTAGTTGTAACTAAGGACCGACCGAGTATTTGATTTCGGTTACGGCCAGTTTCGTTTTCGGGCAGAAATGAGCCGAATCCTCTGCTTGGCCGAAATTAGCTTTCATAAACTTACTGATGAAGTCCGCTCCAGCTCTGGATGGACTAAGTCAACAGTAACGCTTCACCTCGGTTGACGGTGCGCTGCTTAACTTCTAGGAGTGTCTACTCCTGCGTAATAATTGTGATCTCAATATAAAGGAGTCGTATCTTATAGTGATATAACACGTTAGTAACAATTTAAAGTAATCATTATTGTGCGTAATGGAACGGGTTATCATATTCTTAGGCGAGAAAGTGTTATTAATGAGTTTTCTTGAAAACCATGACCTTTCTTTTTTAATAACTAATATGGGTTTAGAAAACTTTGATCATGTGGTACATATCTTTTCCTGCTCAGTTTGCGTGAATTTATACTGAAAACAATCATACTGTTAGTTTCAATTATTGCTTTAGTTTTCGAAATATTTTCTGCAGCACTGATTGAAGCTGTATTGTATGCAGGAATGCGGAAAAGGTGATATGTAAAGTTGTTTGTCAATTACAAAATCGATAAATGAAGATTGTAATATAAAGCTTTCGCTCTCGAGAACAAATGTTCCAATGAAATAAATCATAATTTGTGATAGTTATGGCTTCACTGTACTAGGTTTAGGTGGAATACTAAAGTGCGGCGACTGAAAATTTGTGCCCGGCCGGGATTCGAACCCGGGATGTCCTGCTTACTCGGCAGACGCGTTGGCCACTCCGCCACCAAGGACACAGTGACCAGCCCCACTGTAGAGGACTCTTCCCTGCACGTCTCCCGCCACACACAAATCTCCATTCGCCACGCTGTTTCTTCGTCAGGAGCCCAGCCTCGGGTTGTATACAATTATATATTTTTGACGACGTTACAGACGACAGTTAATTGTGTCTCGATACCTCATGGTCTGTTCTCCCTGATGCGGAAATACAGTATTGTGGCTGCGAGCATTAGAGAACAAATACGCTGCGGTATCAGGAAAGAGACAGCGTGGCGAATGGAGATTTTAAAATATACATCTATTGTTACAATAAACAAACACAAATTAAAATAGAGAAACTTTTTTGTTTTTCAACTCACTGAATTTTTTTAAGATCACATCCTAATACTAGCCGCTATTTCCGCTTCAATTGATAGTTCTAACAACGCAGATAGTCTTTCTTGTCTCACTGTGCTTCTCAAGGAAGTTTTAATCAATTTTAACTTTGAGAAGCTTCTCTCGGCCGAAGCTGTACTGACTGAAACTGTGAGCAGGATTCTGATTTGGATATACTTCCTCGAAATGGTTTTCTAAAATGTACTGAAAAAGTTGTTTTGCGTCTTTGATTGAGTCTAGTGGATTGGATTTTAAAAGTTGGAGTTACTCATAAAGTTCTAAAGGCTGAGGTCACTACTTTCGCCTTCTCGGAGTATCATACCTAAATCATTACAATGCTTAAAAAAGTCCTCCTTGGATAGAGATTTCAAATAATTCATATCATAAATAAAACCAAATCGCTTAAAGTATTCTTCGAGTGCTTTGAATCGACATTCACTGTCGACTAACACAGCATCTATCATTGTGTTAAAATATTAACTCTGTACTGCATTTCATCAGCTTAGATTGGTTCATCAATGTGTTCGTAATGGAACATTCGTATTTCTGTGCTATTCGTTTCTTTTTAAACTACGACTCAATTTCGTAACTATTTCTTTTCTACAAACAATCGAGCTTCTGCAACGCATGTTTAAAATTCTGTAATACGGAATTCTCGAATCGAGTCACGAATTGAACATAAGGAGACAACAGCTACTTTCAGGTTCACTTGAACCGACTGCCATTGTTTATTTATATTGTTCACACGTAGTAAAGTCTCGTACCTCACGTGTATTGCAACAATAAACTCAAAAGTAATCATTACGTTCAATAATTCTTCGCAGTCACTAAGAGTTTCAGAACCGTCAGTTTTAATTTTCAGGTCATTCATGCTTTCGATGTCATCATCAAACTGGAATAACAAAGCTTTTAGTGCTGCATCTATGAGAAGCAAATTCCAAGTATGGTATCCGCATGGAGTGAAGAATGCTCGTGGATTAATATTGAGTATTCTTGTTCTAACATCTTTATTAATGCTAACCATATTGGCGCCGTTATCATATCCCTGTCCTCGACAGTTTTTTGTATATACGTCATTATTTTCTAGTTCCTTCAAAACTGGATTTGTTAAATGCTCTCCCGTTATTTTTCCAACTGCAATAAACCCAACAAAGTCTTCTTCTATCTCTCCAGTTGAGGAACTGAAAATCTTAATATTATTGACATTTGTTCCACACAGCTCACATCCCCTGGTACAATCGAGCATGAAAGCATAATATTTTGCTTGTTTGACTCTTTTTACAATTTCGTTAATGACAGATTTTGACAGTAATGAAATTAATTTATTTTGGATCTCGCGGCTAAGATAATGCTGAGAAAGTTGTGCAGATTCATGACAGGTGTTGTATGGGAATTCCCTTAACCCTTTCCTGACCAAGCTATCAAATATTCCAGCATATAACTTCATATTTGGTTGTTTTACTATCAAAGTGATAAAATCACATTCGTGTATTCACACATTTTTGTTTTCCTTATTTGACGCAAAAATTAATGCAATTGAGAGACATTATGAAATACTTATCTCTGTTGACATAGTGACTTACCAACAACAAAATTTTTATATCGAAATGCCATTATAGATATTGTTCTGAAGGGGGAAAGAAAGCAAACTGAAGTGATTCCTGAATCGTATTCATATTTCGTAATTTGTAAACAGAAGAAAACAAAATGCCGCGGCGGAGCAGCCGAGCGCATTAAGGCGCTACACTCCGATGCGCGAGGCCGTTCCCCGTCGGGGTTTGAATCCCCCTCGGGCATGGATGTTTGTGCCGTCTTTAGTATAAGTTAGTTTATAAGTAGTTTGCAAGTTCAGGGACATGATGACCCCGCAGTTGAGCCCCATAAGCTGTACAAAGATTTGAAAATTTTGAAACCAAAACTACAACTATTTATTACTGAGCAACAACTTAGCAACAAATTAACATACACAAAATGTCTTTGACACATTGTCAATACTAAAAACATCCAGGCACAGATTTGACCGCTACATAAACAAGAGCAGCTCTATTGCTTTATTAATATTAGTTTTCATTAAAAAAATAAAGTAAATAAATAAATAAATAAAAATGAATAAATAAAAAAATAAAAAAATAATAATAATAACACAAAACCAAATTACCAACTTGAGGACTCACAACAGTGTATTTTTGTGACAGCAAAACTCGCCTGACCAAGTCGGGCACACAGACGTAAAACAGTCCGTTGTTTACTGCTGTCAATTGAGCAGTAATACTGAACAATCTCGGCCAGCGAGAGTGTCATATGATACGTCAGAGAGACCCTAACGTCCCGTCAGGAACACAAGTCAGATATCATTTTCCACTTTGTTTTATGACGCTGTAAATGGGCAGGAACTTCTAAGTCCCGTAGGGCAGGAAAGGGTTAACTGATCGGTAACAGTCGGCAGCACTCGTGAGACTTCGAACCGTGCGAGGGTGATGATGCTCGTTGTCAACTGTACAGGGTGTGCCAACAGCCTGGTGTTACTGCATTGTTGTCTAGCTTCTTGTCTTGTTTGTAATTCATCTGAGCTGTCGTTATTGTGTTTTGTTGTATTAGTGTATTGTTTAATGTGTCAAATTTTAAACTCAGTTTCGATACACAAAGTATTTAACTGAAAAATTCATCACTGCTGCAATCATAGAGAAATAAATACGGACAACTAAATAGCCGTCGTCCGGGAATGACCGAATTCACTAAGGCGTTATACCGCGGTGCGCGAGGTCGCTCCCGGCGGGGTCGAAATCCACCATTGGGTACGGTTGTTGTGTTCGTCCATCGGTGAAGCTAGTGTAAGTTAAATGGAACAGTTGAAAAGCGCCGTTAAACATCAAATTAAAAAATAAGAAATTAAATTAAAAAAACTAAAATTTTGACGTTTTCCGAGGCCCCCACAGGCGCGAGGCCGTCGACGCCTAGCGCCGCCATTGTCTTTTATACTGATTTTATTGAATTTTTGGATTTGTTGTTTAATAATTACTGCAAGAAGAACATTTTTTAATCATTCAACGCAAGTTTCAGTTACGGTTTCAGATTCAGTCGAAATTAGAAGAGGCCAAATAGTCTTTTACGGTCACAAATCATGTATCGGGCGGACTCTTAGTTTGAACTGGGTTTCATACACACAGTTGTTTCTGAAGTTGAATATTGTTACCTTAAGAAGAATGTTGAAGTGCACTTGATTTTGCTTTATTGTCGTCGGTGAGTAAAACATCGGTTGTGGCAACAGCGGCGCCATCTCCCTGGCTGGCCACGTCACGCGTGGCGCCCCGTTCCCACACGGCGGTGGGCACAGATGTCGCTGGCGGCGCTGTCATGGCGGCCGGGGTCGGCCATTAATCTTGGCATTGCAATTGCATCACGACGGCTAATCGCTCGACAAATAAAAGTAGCCGCGCCACGCTATAGCCAATTACAAGTGAATTAGCAATCAAATTGCAGTTTTTCGTTGGGACGCGTGGTCCGGTCAAGCCAGCTCTCACGTTACCAAGTGAATGTCATTGGAATCGTGCAACGAATCATTAGCAAAGGCGTTAAAAGTAGGAAGAAAGAGCATCAGTTAGAAGACAAGGCAAACGTAGGAGTTCACTTGTAAAATATGGTTGCTGTACCTGTGTGCAAATATATGTCCTAGTTACAGAAACTTACAAAAAATTATTGAACGATATAGTTTAGTCGATAAGAGCAAAACTTTGGAGGAGTTTTCGAGTATATCCGTCACTACTTTCGTTAGGAATACTTGGCATGCTGATGGTGATTATGTCGAGGTTTGTACTGGTATTGGCACCAACAGATGTCGTCCAATTTCGCTGTAAATTATTAACACAAGATTAAGCTGCCATGCTTCACTAATTGCAAGATGGACGTCTATAGTCTCTTTAATGACTAAGTGCCCGTAGGTTGATTCATGTGGAAAACTACAGTTGATAAAAATGTTGTCGTAGGTGGACAGGTTGTAATCTGATTTTTGACAAGTTATTTTTGTTCACAGAGGTTTCGTAGCTATATACATTGATAGGCTACTGTAGATAATTTAACAAGTGTAAAATACAAGGATTTTGGGGAACATTTCCTATACGACAATGCAGCATATAATTTATTATCTTGTTGCCTGTAAAATTCGTTTTCTTCCTTCCCACGGGAGTATGCTACCTTTATGTGCTTTTGCCACCCAAACCAAAAGAAAAAGGCGTTAACAATGCTGCTACACAGAGCTATCTGTTTATGATAAATAAAGCATTTCAAGAAACATCAAATGAAATGTCTCTTCCTGGAGGATCGCAGAGATCGAGACTCACAAATCAAAGTTGAATAAATACTCACGACTCATATTGCAACTGATATCACAGTGATGCGATGTTTTGGAACACATAGTGGCTATTTAGCTATCTTTACGGAAATCTAACGTGTTTCCTTCTAACGCAATCATTGTTTAATTAATTAGTAAAGTTTTATATTTTTAATTGTTCGTTAATATAAATTGCAAAAGATAGTATAGTGATTCGCCATGACAGAATGTGAAAAGTCGATACTTCTAGAGTTGTCAGTTATAATAGTAAGTGAAAATTTGTGTTTGTGATAGTTTTAAATAATCCCGAAAATATTCTAAAAATTTGATATTCTGACAATCTTTGGCGAAGACCTGGGAGTACGTTTCATCAAGATATTTATTCAGTAATCGAATACACTCAAATTTTAATAATTTTGGGGAAATGTCGCTTTATTCCTGACACGTTGCACATCATACAAAGTATCGTATTCATGATCTGTGGGACAAGTACTAATCTAATCTAATCTAGTTGAAGGAAAACGAAAAGAAGGAATAGGGTTTAAGACACAATGACAATAAATACAAACTAACACATAAAATAAAAAAAAATAAAAAGGAAAAGCATAAATATAACATTCAAAGCAAAAAGTACACTGCAGAACTTATGAAAGGCACATACATCCACGACATTGCGAGAATATACAGACTACAAAAGTAACAATGTGGTGGGTGCTCTGCTCGACAAATCAGCAAAACATTTAACACCTGAGACAATCAACACATAAGAGCATGAAAGTTTGGTACAATCCAATCAAAATTTGGTGAACACATAAGGGGATTGGAGTGCCCTATTTCGACAATGGTAAACTGTTGCAGCTGCCTTCCATTCTACCAACATACATAAATCATTTGCAGGACGTTACTCGTTATATCAGTAGTCAACTAAATGCAGTTCATTGCATTTCTGCTGGAAATGTGACCTGTCAATTACTTGTATAAATTTTCTGAAACGTTTTGTACTTTTCCTTAATAAATACTGAAGCCTGTGTATCTGTTATACAGTAAAGTCAAAATATGCTTGTTGAAAATTTGATTTAGAAAGAAAAAGGAAAAAAAGTGAACAGAAAATGTAAATTTTGGAAATGACTTCTGAAGTTTTAATAGCTGAAACGTACTAAATACATGTTTACGTCTTATTTTTACTCACTAAAAACCGTCCTGCAACATACTGTTATACCTCCTTTAAATACTGCTGGTATGGAAAGTTCGTATCTGTATGCAGTCCTTGAATACTGGGCATTGGGCGAATTGCTGAATGAATCTGGTCCTGCGGGGCTACAACTGTTGACAGTTTATGGAAGAAGGAGCTCTTACTGCCTGCTTCACTCTCAAAAAACCATCAGAGTAAGTTTTAATGGCCATTCCATCATTTTTTTTTGTATTTTATCAGTTGTCATTGACCCACATGTAACATATTTCACAGCAGCTCGCATAAATCCTATGTACATGTCATCTTACAAGACGGACGTGACAGAACACATTGCGTATTCTGCAGTCTGCCTTTCCCAGTAGTTCTCAGTCAGGCTAGGCCACGCGATAACTGTGAGAAAACCTCGCGGATTCACAAATTGGAAGTTAAACACTCTTTGCAAGCACACAAGACGACAGTCCCTCGGTAGCGAGCGGAAGTCGCAATGCAAGATGTCCACACACAGTATAATATACGGCACGTTCAACAGATAGGCCACCACGCACGGCGCTCTCACCGTACGTTTCCACGCTCGCCGTCCCAGATGTGACGTCACCCTGCTACAGCCTCCGAACACAGTCTAACATAGCAGTCAGGACACTCGACCAAATCCTTGTTGCCGACCACGATAGCAACGTGGCAAGTAGCCAATAGGAGACACTACTGCGTTAGCGGTACTGTAAGTCCTGTTATTCGCTTCCGTGACAGTTTTTTAACGGGGAACGCTCCTAGCGAAATTAAATGCAACAGAAATTGTAAAAAAAAGAAACCTTTGTAATTTTTCAGATTTAAGATGTATATAACATATCCTCATAGTATTTCTGAAACTTTTTCGTTACGATTCGCCTGAAAACTATATGAATTCAAATAAAATAATGATTGTTCATATTATTAGGAGTAGAAAATGGCTCATATATAGAGTTATATACCGTCCAAAGATAGCGACAAAAATTGCGGATTATATGCTGTCCAGAGAGAGTTATATTTTTAGAAAAATAAGATGAAAAATCACCTACATCATAGTGAGGAGTCAGACAAACAAACAACCGAAAGGTGTATAAGGTATTAGAACCAAACTAACATCTGGGTTGTGGAAATTTTTTCAGCAATCAGTCGTAAAGGTATTTATTTATTCGCAGATCTAGATTTCGAGTACAAACGCAACCTCCAGCATGGAGGTCGCTGTGTTTTGATTATTTTTAAGCACTAAAATAATGACCATAAAGTGGCCGAAATATAGATCTGCAAATAAATAAATATTTTTACGACTGATTGCTGAAAAAATTTCCACAAGTGAAATACAGTCGGGAAGCACAAATTCCACAATGGAATCAAGCCTGATAACATCGGGGTGTCAGTTGTCATACACATCCGTTTCTTTTTCGGAAATAAATCTAATTAATTCACGTGTGCTACGCACGTAAGTGTGACGAGGACAGTTGGTAAAGTTTAAACTATTGTAAAGGTTTCAAAGTATTTCTGTCGTAAGTTGACAGTAACTCATCCATCACAGAACAAGGATAATGACGAAAGTAGTAGTTTTGTTAACAGGTGCCCTGAAAACCGAATCATACCAGAAAACTGAAAGGGCATTACGTGTTTGGAGTTACACAAGCACGATTCTTACGCTTGACACTGTTTTTGTGGTTTGTTGTACGTTGTTTTGGTTTCAAAGGGGAAAGCTGCAAGAAAATTCGGATCGGCACGTATTTTAGGCGAATGTGGGTTCTACGTTTCGCCATTTTATTCATCTGTTTTATCTCCGATGATGTTCATTTTAGCATCATCTTTATCGGCCGGTATTAGATAAGCGCTCTTGAGTCTAAAATAAAGAAATCATATCGCAAATAAGTTACGGAAACGACGTATATGTTGTGAACGGTGTCTAATTCTGCGCCCACTGAATTTGGGGTTCAGGGAATTTTGCGCCCTGGAAAGGTCAGGTCACTAATCTCCCCCCCCCCCCCCCCACCACAGCACGCGCTGTGGGTGCTGGGCCGTAGGTAAACGAGCCGAGAGCTACGGCAGGTGCACTTTGTAACGTTACTGTTTGTCCTTTGTGAATAATAAGTACTGTCAATCCAAGTCTTAAGTCATTTCAATCCAAATGGATGCGAACCATTCAGTCCTACAACATTCCTGGTCCTCCGGCGGAGTTTGAATGTAATTAACGTGTGGACAAGTCAAACAGAACGCAATTTTCTTTGACGGCTTGCCAGTTTTTATTCTGCTTTGAAATCACATATAGGGGATGTGCGCATGTAGTGGTAGGAGCGAGAGAAGAAGCCATGTACTGCTTATGTCACCTATATACGTGCATAATCGTACCATGTCTTAGATACGACATTGTATATTATGTTCTTTACATTACATATGCGTCCAGTGGTATGAAGAGTATACATACTTTATGTCTATTTTAATATAGAGGTTTTTGTAGTAGAATAGATACAATTTTTACGTTACGTATTTGTAATTAGGTTTTATGTTTTCCATTATTTTAGGCGATCGGTCATCAGTAAACCGTTTTGAAGATGTAAATGTAGATTGCGTCAGAGAGACAATAAATTACAAAATGTTACAGTGTTACATATAAGAAATTCGCTTTCCAGGAAGTGATCATGTTCTGTCTACGATAGTTCCCAATAAACCAACTCCCATCACACCTTATCCAGGCATTAGACTGGCTAAATGGCAAGAGTAAATTGCCATTTATGCGTGTTAGAAGTAGGGTGTTTCACTAAGTGTGTTTGCCTCTGTAACTTATAAAATAATAGGTGACGGGAAATTTTAATGCGGTAGGTCAACACAAGAAAGGTTACACTTTCTGCGGAGCTATGAACATAGTTTATTGTATCATTTTCCAAAGAGTTACAGCACAAATATATAATTTTTAATGGAACAATAGTTTCAGGGGCAGATACGACAAACGCTGCGCATAATGCAATGCGCCTTCTAAATGTGGTGCGGCCGAGTTGTAACGTCGCGGTCTCACGGAGCGAGAAGCTTCCTCGATGCGCTGTTAGACTGCCGACTGTCGCCGCACACGGCTGTATACCCGACAGTTGGGGCCACACAAACAACCGGGGCTCAATATACCACAGTTACTGACATCGGACGACGATGGCATACACGAACAACTAGTACGTTGACATGTTGCTGATGCTCGGCGAGTGCCAACACGATGCCACTGAAGCAGCCATGGCGTATGCCGTGAGATATCCTAAGCGAAGAGCCCCAGCAGCCATTACGTTCTTACGTGCCGAACAAAGACTTCGGGAAACAGGCAGCTTGGTAATCCGCCGCAGTAACAGAAGAAGACCTGCAAGATGTGAGGAGACGGAGGTGTTAGTTTTAGCAGCACTACACCACGATCCTCATGTCAGCTTACGAGCCGTTGCTGCAGTCGCTGGTGTCAGTCTCACATCTGTGTGGCGTATAGTACACAGCTACAGGTTTCACCCGTACCGCCTGTCACTGACCCGGGAGCTGCATGGGAACGATTTCCGTGCAAGATTGACATTCTGTGAGTGGGCCATGCGTAATTTCACGCTGGAGTCCTTACATAGTGTTATGATCTCTGATGAGTCCACGTTCGCAAATTATGGTGCAGTGAATCACTATAACAAGCACTACTGGGCCGCAGAAATCCTCGGTGGGTACAACCTGTCGACCGTCAGCGTAGGTGGTCTATTAACATGTGGTGTGGAATACTTGGGGATGAAATCATAGGTCCACACTACTTCCCAGTCACATTGACAGGTGAGTTATATCGCGCTTTTATAGCCGACAAGTTGCGTGGTCTCCTTGAACATGTGTGTCTACACACGAGAGTCCATATGTGGATTCAGCACGATGGTCACCCAGCCCATTCTGCGCTTGCTGTTGTGGAAGAACTAAACAACAGCTTTGCAGTAAGATGGCTGGGGCGCCATGGTCCTCATTCATGGCCCGCAAGGTGGCCCGATATAACACCAGTAGATTTCTTTTTGCGGGGATATCTAAAGGATCGTGTTTATGTCACTGAGCCCATATCCCTAGATGATCCAAAACGGCGCATCGAGGACGCATGTCGCTCCGTCACACCGGCGATGTTACATCTCGTCCGCAGATCCTTTCGACGGCGCATTGCATTATGCATTGAGAAACATGGACACACATTTGAACATCTCATGTAAATCAAGATGCCATAACATCCATCACCCACCACACAGCCATGTATTATGTACAGCGTGTGGTATCTGCCCCTGAAACTCTGAAGAGTTATAGCTGCCAAACTAACATTGATAGGAATGTAGTTTAAATTGATTTGGAAGCAGCTGGTTTCAACGATTCCAATGCACGATAGAAAAAACTATTGTTCCATTAAAAAATTATATCTTTGTGCTGTAACTCTGTGGAAAATGATATAATAAACTATGTACATAGCTCCGCAGAAAGTGTAACATATCTTGTGTTGACCCACCGCATTAAAATGTCCCGTCACCTATTATCTTATACGTTACAGAGGCAACCACACTTCGTGTTTATTTGTATATTTCTTCATATGCGTCGTCTCAAACTAGGCCAATGAATTTATTCAAATGTTTGGATATAAGAGCTCGCTTTAAAACAAGCCATTATGTCAACATCCTTTTCGTACTTTTGTACTTTTTCCATCTTTTAATCTAGTTTCGGGTATTTTCTTTTCTTCCGCCTGCCTTCTATACCTAACTCTGATCTTATTAAAGCACTCGCTGAGTTCTCTGCTTCTGTCTTAAGACACTTGATTACTTCCTTAATTTTAGGACTCGGTTCTCAAGCAAATTATTTGTACCAGCCCTCTACAGCAATGGTGGAACGATGGCACAGCGTGGAGCAGCTCCAAAGTCAGATCTCGACTTCATCGTTTCCCAACAACCTTCCTACGAAATAGTAGAAAAACTGAGAAAGCTTGGGAATATCTGGTGCTTGTGAATGAATTTCGATCCATCCATCACAGACATCTTCCGGCCGAAGGAATGCCAAGCAGCACACATCCGAATTTGAAGCCTTAGTTCTTCATTTCCTCTGTATTCGGAAGAAAGTCCCAAGTCTTACACATTCCTCCTGAGTGATTTCTTCATATGTAAATGGCAGACATGAACATTAACAGACAGGAGCACAACTGTTAACGCAGCAATAGCAGCTGATTCCAAATCAACGGTGATATTTTTAGGATGCCATTCTTTTACATTATTGATAACGGCGCAGAAAAGGCGCCTTTATTCTCTTTTCTTTTGATGGGTAATAATACAAAGGCCACAGGATAGATACTTGTTTCATATTTTGTACTTACACAGTCTGCATGAATAATATATATTTGAGTAAATTGCTTGCTACAACTTTGGAAGGCCGCATTCATAAAAAAGTCTCGTTAAGTCTTTAAAGCCTCTCTTACTGTTTTTCCACTAAAGACTATCACCCTATCCCCAAAGTTGTCATCCCTTAATAGAAAACTGATACCGTGATTCATAGGTAGTAGCCCATGAGAAATATCAACTTCTTGTTGTGTCTCTGGTTCTTTCTGATCTTCGCTAGTTTTGTACCGGTGCTTGTATAATGTCCGCTTTTTTGATGGCTCTTCTGGTATTTCAGACACAAAGCTACATCCTCGATTGCAGATCTCTTTATGGTATACGAGATGCCTTCATAGTGGGCACAAGGCATACCACGGATGGTCGTTGACACCTCCTTGTAGATGTACACAGGAAGACAAGACACAGGAACTGAATACCACGAAAGTGGGAGTCGTACTGACAGTGATTGTCCAAGCAGTCATCCACTAGTTGGACGAGGCCTTTGGGACCGTGTGTGACAGGCAGCGTTTCCGGTGGAGGGGTCTCTCATGGTGCAGGTAGGCTCCGCCCTCGAGCAGGTATTTCCAGGAAAATTGGGCCCGAAATTCAGATATTTCTGGTTGAATTCACTGGGCCTAGAATTCAAATAACCGGTGTTCACAGGCGGCGCCCTTTCTCGCCGCTTGCAGTTTTAATATCCTCCTAGCTGTCAGACGTTAACACATTTTATACCAGTGAGTGTCGCCACTGGTACGAATTCCGTTCCTTTCCTCGCCCCTGGCACACAAACGTTCATCTCCTGTCTTTAGAAAAGCTCGCTAGCTCGCTGGAGATTCCAATAAATCGACTTTAAGATTGGTTATAAGAGGTAATACGTCTTATTCTGACAGTAATTGAGACATTTGATACCACGCGTTTCACTTTTTGATTTAAAAGTATCTTCTGTGGTATGTATGTAATACAAAGGTTTGTAAAGTTTGTTTTAGACACACAGAACTTCGTGCACGTTAGGGAGTGTGTTTTTAACTTGATATTCGGTCTACTCACGGTGTTGTTGTCTCTTATTTACATCTCAATGCTGTCTCTCTGTCTTGTTGGCTGGAGTTGCTTCGTTCATGTCGTGTGTTTTTCGGCTGTATACGGATCTTTTCATCTGTTTTTGTGCCGTTTCTTCCATTTAATCACAGCACATCACTTATCTTATTTCGACTGCAAACAGATTGCATCTCACCTGTTTTACATGGAATTCCTTGCGATTTGTTTGTCACTTCACTACAGTGTGGCTATGTTGTTTTAGTCTGTTCATATGTTTTTCGTGTGGTCTGTGAATATTGCCAACGTTATATATTTGTATTTATATACATAAATCGGATCGATAGTGCGCGGCTCAATAATGTGTCTCAATCAACCAGTAAGTACAGGTCATGAAAAATCGTTGGTAACGTCAGAGAAAAATTATACGTGTTTCTGCCAAGCCATTACGAATCTTTAAATATAGTGATATTCACTAGCAACTAATAATTTAAGTTGAAATTGACCTGGTCCCGAATAATTACTGCAGACTAGTTGTATGTGATGTTACGTATGTCTCTCTCAATGTACTCGATAACATATTTCATAATATGCTATGTGGATTTCACTACGTTCTCAGACCGAAGTAAGCATAAAAATCAAGACAGTCCAGACATATCGGTTTGTTGGTTCAACAGTGGGATAGTTGTCCTCAGGTATGTCAATTATATCCTCAGAGTCGTTTCGTACCATCTGATGATGGGCATTTCCGAAACACACCACATTAAATTCGTACTGTGCCTGAATTTTTGGCAAACTATCAGAATTCTCTGTAGCAAACCCTGTTGTGGCGTAAAGTCAGCGCCATACACCAGACGTAAGAGAACGATCGTGGCGAAGGCAGCGATCGACCGAAAGCCAATCGCAAGCAGGCGCCGCGCATCCTGGAGGGAGTAGCCGAAGATGCGCGCCCTCTATAAGCGGCTATATCTAGGCAGACCACGTCTGGACGCCCATCAGTTACTAATGAAAACTCGTACACTTACTATTCACAAATCAGGCAGTTATTAGACAGCTATGACGACAGAAATAGGACAGTTACTAATCAGAACTCTGCTACGAACTTAGCAGTAACTAGGTCACCACACAGCTAGCATCATACGGACGCCGCCGCAAGAAGAGAGATAAAACAATGTTCTAAAGTTTAGTATTGTTAATTTCAGTCTTTAAATATCTTGTAATACTAACTATATCAATGTTTTAGATGTCAAAAGATTCTGCACCATACCTTTCCTGACAACCAGACCGGGACGAGGAAACAACAAATGCTACGATGTCACAACAAACCCTATTAGCTTACCGATTAGTTTCGGCCTCATGAACGTGGTCATGATATGATCGTGTGGCATTTATAGCCGTTAGACCGCAACTTGGCTCGCGTTCACTTGTCTGCTGCTTTTTCGGCGACTTGCGCATCAATGATGATGAAACAACACCCAGTCCCCGAGCGGAGAAAACCTCCGACCATCAACCCATCATGCTATCAACTAGACGCCGGCCGTGGTGGCCGAGCGGTCTGCGGCGTGTCAGTCACGGTCTGCACGGCGGCAGCGATCGGGGGTTAGAATCCCCCCTCGAGCATGGATGTTTGTGCCGTCTTTAGTATAAGCTAGTTCATAAGTAGTCTGTAAGTTTAGGGACTGATGACCTCGTAGTTAAGTCCTATAAGCTGTACAAACATTTGAACATTTTTGTGAACCAGGCTTCGGAGGCGGACACGTTGACCATGGAAGCCTTGTAGGCCGTCAGTGGTCACGACAGGAGCAGACGCGAGAGGGAGCCGAGGAACTGGGCAGGTCCCGCAACGGCACTCCCTGGGGAGGGGCGGAAGGCAGGTGGAGAGGGGGGAGGGGGTGGCAGCGCCGGTAATGAAACACAAACAGCGGCCGCTGCCACCGCGTTATAACCCCTGCTCAACTGCCGCGAACTCTGCGGCCGCACTGCTGCGGTCCCACGTTCCGTTTCTGCATCCACGTTAACAAGCTCTTTCAGGTTTCGATGGGGACGCCCCAATGAAAACATTCGATTCAGTCTGATGTTGGAAAACAAAAATACCATTCGCCTGTAGTTTAACCGTTTCGATTTTTTCAATCACTCGAATGGTACCACAAAATATCTCTTAAAATAACAAGAGTTGTAAATGTTTTACAATGCCTGTGAAGCAATAGGATCAAACTGCAGAGATCATCAGTCCCTAGACTTACAAATACTTAAGGGGGGGGGGGAGGGGGGAGGAGGAAGTCAAGTGGCCGACTTAGGGAGGAGAGGCACGGTAGTACATTTTAATTTCCACTGTCTATATTCATTTCCACTGTGTATACTTTTACAAATAAATTAACAAAAAATTGGGAAAGATTCCTATTCATAGCATTGGGAGTTCCAAAACATAACGAAACGATTTTTATTTACATGTGAAATTTCATCACTTTCTCCACTTACTATTGGCGGCATTTAGATACACTTTTCTTTATAACTAAGAGAGGTTCTTTGATGAATTTTACACAGCATACAAACTATACTTGCAGGTGACTGAAACTCTAGAATTTATTTGATTTACGAAAAACTGAATGAGCTGTTACATTTTAAATGTTATGTTTATAAAATACTAAAATTTTATAGATATCAAACTTAATTGTTATTACATTTTTTTTAAATATTTGGAAAATTGTAGAGTTTCATACACCTGTAAGTATGATTTGTATTTTGTGCAAAATTCATCGAAGAATCTCTTCTACTTATGAAGAAAAGTGTAAATATGGCACCAAATGCAGCCAATACTAAGAGAAAAATGATGCACTTTCGCATGTGAGTGTGAAACCTGAATCTTTTCCGGTCATGCTAACAAAGTTTTGTGAATTTATTTGTAAGAGTATTTACAGTGAAAATTAAAACGTTCTGTCGTCCCCTCCTGGTTCACGTCGGCCCGCTGTACGTCCTGTGGGGGCGGGGGGAGAGGGGGGGGGGACGCGCGCGCGCGCGCGTGTGTGTGTGTGTGTGTGTGTGTGTGTGTGTGTTTCATACTCTTCTGATGTCAAATGGTATGCCTAAGATATTGATGGTGAACAACTAAAATTTTGTGTGGTGACTAGCAGTAGTATAAGCTTCTTTAAATTCTGTTTTCAAAATTTTACTCGAATTTTGAAACTATTACAAAATTATAAATTTTTATACAGCTCCAATTATTTATGTTTCTTTTCCACATTGCCTATTAAAGCAATCACTGCCTAAATTTAAACGTGATATGTTTTCATCCAAACAAAGAATTGCACGTAAGGAATGTCGGATAGAAATTTATTCACAATATTTTACATATATTTGGTGCAACTCGGTGTGAAATTTTCAACAAATTATTTTTTTCTCAACTTAAACGAAAGATTCGAATATTTATCTCAGTTTATTTGCTGCACTGTGATAAATATATGAACCAAATATGAAGTCATGATGTCGCATAGGGTTGAAGGGCGTAAAAGGCATGCAGTGGTTGGAAAGGGATTAATACAGGGATAAAGCCTTTCTCAGGTGTTATTCAATTTTTACATTGATAGCTGATTGCTGTACAGTGATAGCAAACAAGACCATAATTATACAGCACAGCCCTTTGTCGTTTTCTTCGAAATTTTCCTTGTCAAAAGCACAAAATATTATGAAGATCTAGCTAAAGCCACAAAAAAGTCGTGACAGAGGGCGTAGACGGAAAACATGGAGTAACGTAAATGTTTTTGGCCACTTACCATGCGAGTTTGAAACTGAATCTTTTGGAACTAGTTAATAGATTTCACTACTAAATATGTCCAAAATAAAAAGAACATAAAAATTAATAAAAATATTGTCACTTTTGACACATCACCTTTTAAACTAATTGATGCTCAGGACAACAGACACCCACATGCGCAAGGGATGACTGGAACTTCGGACGGGAAGCAACGGCTCATTCCGCAGCAAGACGCCTTATAGTGCGCGGACATTTACGCATGGCATTTCATATAACATTAAAAGTTACCATTTTGAATGAACGAGTGATTGTACTATTCTGTATTCATGAATTTGTGATTGCAGAGCTCTACCTACAATATTAAATTGAGAGCAAATCTGATTATCAAACTTTTCGTTTATATTTGCAACGTAATGTAAACAAGTAAAATCTTAGAGATTCGTTTTACACTCAGATTGATTTGTTTATCTGATGGCTGACATTCAGCGTAACATAAAACAGATAATACTTTTACAGGTTAAAGGTCATAATTACACACAAAACAACTATTTAAATGTTATTATCTACGATTCTAATCGAGGTCACTGCTGCAGGGTAGTCACTCATGAAATCCCCTTGAAAGGCTCGTATAGGACACTCTTCCCCAATGAGCACAATTTTCTGTTTCGGGGCACCATAGTCACATCATGAAAAATCCGCAAAACACCATTTATGCAGTGAGTTCGCACAGAGACCGTCTCCCGTATGTATTCTGTTTAATTTCGCCAATAGGTTCCTTTCTTTTTCAGCTCTGGTAGTGTCGTGATTGTAGTCATAAAAGCATTTATACATGTCGAGGTTGTCAATGGTTTCACATTCCTGTACCCACAAACCTCTTATTTTCATTTTATCAGTTGCAAGCTGTTGAACTTTTCTCCGTGGTAGATTTCTTGAGCGGAGTCTATTTCAACGCAGAGCTGGTAAATCGTCATAAATAAGCAGGTATACGTTCTCCTGAAATTTCTGGAATTCTCGAAGCAGTGCAGAAGTTAAACGGATATCCACTTCATATCCGCAGAACTTCGGGACTGCTTCAGGAATTCCAGAAGAGTACACAATAACGGAAGCCAGTACGTAGGTGTCAATCTTATGATACCTGAGAAACAAGAACTTTCGCATCGTAAAGTAAAACATAAATGAAAGACATTTGGGTTGAAGAGCTCAATCTCTCGTATCGTCGGTGGGACTCTTTTTAACTGTGAGAAACGTATTGTTGGAATTAATACTAGTTACTAGCTTTTGTTCAGATTACTTTCACATTTACAAAACATTTATGTTCTACCTGAAAGCATTGGACTCCACATTTGTGATACTGCTCGCTAAACTACCACCAAGCTTCTAATTCTCTGAATCAGGAATCGCTTAAGTACAATTCAAACTCATTAACTTCTGTGTTCAAATATTTTTCATTCATAAAAAGTAAGTAAAGATAAAAAAAGAAGAAAAAAATTAAAATATACAATACATTTTCGTTATAATTCAGGTTTTTCTCTATATATTCATCAAAAGACAAAATTTAATTCGAGTACTTTACAATTTATTAATTCGATTAACCTCATTATAATGCCAGTGTATCTCCGAATCCAGTAATATAATCCTTAACGCTCAATAATCAAGTATGACAAAAAATAACCCTATCTGTTTAATGCCTGATAAGAGAAGAACAAAGAAGTAAAGAACAACGGAAATGAGCAATTAAGAAAAACTTTTATCAATAATGAAAGGAGCAGCATTAGCCGTAAAATCTTTTGCTTGTACATTTTACAAATAGGCTGTTTTGAACTTGCTGACAGCATTGAAGATGGTTTCTTGGAAAACCGAAATCGATTTGCCTAAATAAAGCAAAAGATTTTACGGCTAATGGTGCTCCTTTCATTACTGATAAAAGTGATTTTGTGGCCGTTGAGCACACCCCTCCAGGTAATGGAATCCAATTTAAATTAAGAAAAACTCCAACTTGAACTACCCCTTTTAACAATGGAAATATTATATTGTTTTGTTTTATGAAAATCATCATGCAGATTCTCTAAGATTGCAATCAATCGACTGCTTTTTATGTTTTCGTCATCAAATACAATATACTTTCTTTCTAATAACGTTACACACAAATGCGCACTACCTACTGTTGAGAGCAGACTAACACAATGAACTAAGCATGCTCGGCACAGAAGCAACGATTGTCGCAGGCAGTGTAGTATTTCTTTGAGGGCACACTATGTTACCACCTGTCATCACTACCATTCCATTATTTGTTGTTAATGAAGGCTTAAAAGTAGTTTTTAGTTCAGTTCTTCGCCTATGTTTCACGACAAACGTTTATTTAATAAACTATTTCCGTATCTTGAAACTATGGTAACGATAGTTGTTATTCTTTTGCCAACATTCAGATTGCATTTTCGCTCAATATCCTCGCAAAGAATCTATTTACATAATTAAATTTTAAAATTCAAGATTTGGGCATACAAACGAAAATTCATGGTTATTGAATGAAGCTCTTACGCCACAGGCGGTGAGTAACACTATCCTACAGAGGGCAGGGTTATCTTTAATTTCAGTTGAAGAAGCTCTCAGTAACTAATATCGCAATGCTACACGTTTATTTGAGACTAGCTTATGCTCGTGCTGTGCAACGGATGTTCAAGAAGGGACGCTGCATACCATTGCTTTGAAGGGCTCCGGACCACATGCAGCAAAAACAGAATTCTTGTTGCTTATCGCTTTTTCAATTCAGCTCTCGTAGCCAAGAGACCGCACAATCCCTTCTGTATGGCGAATGACTAGAACGTTTTCTATGAGTTGGTATTCGCAACCTGAACTGATACAAAATCTACTTAGTGCGATTCGTAATCACAAAGCAGACTACATAAATTCCATTGTCCTTACAAAGAATTGTTTCGTAAATGAAATCTATAGATAAAAGAGAAAAATATGTTTATATTTTAAATACCAATGTAACCTTTAGAAGGACGCAAATACATGTTTTAACACACAAAGCGAAATCTGTTTTTATAAGCAGAGATAAGATTGCGGTGCTTAGTTTTGTCACTGATATACGTTTACAAAAATTATTCTGTTAGAGTGTTACTGAGGCAACACATACAGCAGTGCCATCTATTGTTCCTTTCGTACATTATGAAACTCACAGAGCCTCTTCAAAGATGTAGGTGGACAGGCATGTCGGCCATTTGTGAAATATTTCAATTACAATATTTTCCCTGCAATCCGATTTTTATGAAATGATGCCTGTATGTTGCCCCAAGGTATACTAAAGATAAATGTGAAAAACTTATGAATATTTGTGTTTTGGAGATAAGTTTCTAGTAGTGAATAGACAAACGAGATGGTTGTTGAAAACACTTAAATTACACTATATTTTTGCCTTGATCTGATTTTGATGAAATCAAGCCTATATTTTCACCCACAACTTGCTCAACTTTCCCGTTAAAACGAAGTTAATGTACGTCTGGTAGTTTTCACGACTGAAAAATACAACGACAATTCTACATCTACTGTTTTATTATTGGTATAGATGATCAGTTTCAGTAAACTTACCTACCATCATCTGATCCCCTGTTTTTAGTTTTCTTCCTGGTTTTTTTTTTTTTTTTTTTTTTTTTTTTTTTTTTTTTTTTTTAATATGTTAGGCGCTGTACTTGTTTGTTCCATAGGAAGGTTCCATGACTTAATTTTGTGACAACTTCCAATAAAAACCTGGTCTTCCTCTACGGTTTTAAGCTAAGGGGTTAAGGTTGTATTTGAAAAACGAAGAGGTCCTAAATGCGTGAACTTTCGGAAGTATTCCAGCCTTCACAAGGTTGTCAATTAATCCCTGTAAAATATTTGCCTGTCACTAAATTCCTTGACTGTTTCTAGAAAAAGTGTGAAAATAATAACTTCGGTTAACACTGATTTAACACAAGTAGAACTCGTGATTAAAATATGTTTCCAAATCTATTGCACCAAACAGCTACGGTCATCGGTCTCTCGACTTACAAACTACTTAAACTACCTTACACTAAGGACAACGCATAAACGTATGTACAAGGGAGGACTCGAGCCTCCGGCGAGAGGCTGCCCAGTCCGTAGCAAGATGCCTTTGATCACGCGGCTAACTCGAGATTAAATCAAAATAAATAAAATAAAATAAAATAAAGAAATACGAACAGCCGTAAATTTGATTTAACATTATTTTTATTTTAGTGCACTACTCCGTTGTTATCACCTTCAGGCCAAATCAACACTATTGTTAGAGGCCACAGTAAAACTTTCATGATATGAGAGTGTCCTTCCCGTTCAGATTGAGATTCAGCACGTGTGTAAATATATTTTGCGTACCTGTCACATTTCATTAGGCACATTATTTCCTGCTGTTTGCTTACAAAGAAACTTTTTGGGTAAATTTGAATCTTCGTAGCCTAAAGGAGAGTGAAAATGGTAGAAAATAACGAAATTAAATGTCTTGTAATAAAAGTGGAATTTTTTAGTATGCAGATTCTTACTTCTTTCCTGAACCCTGCATTTCCACACAATGAGAGAAGCAGAAAATTGTAATTATTTAAAGTGAAGCAATTTTAAAATTAGGAACTTTTTTCAGCAGCAGCTGATGGCAACATTTTTTCATACACACGACTCCACCAGGAAGCAGGTGCAGAATGACACCTTCGGGCATGGATTTGTGTGTTGTCCTTAGGTTAGTTTAATTTAGTTTAAGTAGTTTGTAAGTCTATGGACTTATGACAAAAGTAGTTTCGTCCGGTGGAATTCCAAACATTGGAACATGATGTAGAATGAGCAATCGAATAAAATCAGGTGGAATGCAGGGAAAAGCTTTAGTCGCATGAAATCTTTATTGCTTTTATTTCTGCAAATCGATTTCGGTCACTAAGTGGCCATCTTCAGTGCTGAAAATACATCATAAAATAAACTAACGAAGTGTACAGAAAATAGAACTCAACCTTTTTTACAATCAATTAACATAAATAATATACCTAGAACAGGATGTCCTGTGGGCCTATATAACTTGCAACGGTTAGCATTAACACCCCATCAAGAACGTACAGTTGACACATCAGGATGTGACATATCCACTTAAAGTCGAAATGCGGAGTCGTGTGCACATAGCTCCGCAAGATATCTGCAAAAGCTCCACACAACACCCCTCAACTCTGCGCTTAATCACGACAGCAATAGCCAGCGCACCACCGCACTTGCGCGGACCAAACTCACTTCCGCCGTCTCCAGCTGTCAACGACACACTTCCCTGGTCTCTCGCCTCCCAAATGACCTTTCCAGCTCGACCGCCAGAGCGCGGGACCCAACAAACCGATAACGTTTCAATGTCACGAGCGAGACAAACGCAATCTCTGGAAATCGAAATTTAACCCCTGTGCCACTCACGACATATAACCCTTCCGAATCAACAATGGCGCAGAAACGGTACCACCCTCAAGGAGGAAATCATACTTCCGTGACTGTGGCTGAATGGTATTGCGCAGGTTGGACCGCGGTAGTCCATTGAGTGAATGGCCTCCAGCATGTAAATCATTAATTTCCGGACATAAGTTACTTAGACCTATTTTATTTCGTATCCCTAGAGCAGGCTGTTCCAACAGACTGCTCCGCGAGCAGAAGCGCTCACGGGCGCTCACTACGCCAGCTCGCAGCTGCAGTGGTGGGCCAGGCTGACGTTACACAAAACACTATTCGGCGGGCATAGCACGCGTCTGTCTATTTCTCATCAAAGGGTAGTTGTCCCACCACCAAAAATTTCTAATCGTAAGAGCCCAATTCCTGCTTCTTCAGATGTACTGTATCTGTTCACTAACATAAAGACGTCCACAATATCTTATGTGTCACAAAACTATTACTGCGCGAAAAAATTAAATCCTCAGCATTATTTCAGAAAAAAAAGGGTTGCCCTCATGTTTACTTGTGGTCTCATATCCCTTAAATTTCTGTGAGGAAGTAAATTGTATCCTTTTTTTCTTTCACTGTCTTTCTAAATTGGAAACCTTAGTATTTATGCCATTAATTATGCTAAATACTGGATCGGCCATTATGACAGTTATTGTTGCCCCCGTTTAGTGTGTTCTGGACCTTCTAAGATAGGCAAGTTTGATTATTGGCAATTTAAGTGGTGTGTTATTTATTTACCTGAAGTAAGGTATTATGCCTAAACGCAAATGTGCCATTTCTTCGAACTTAAATTAAAAAAAAAGCCTCGTTTTCTCGAAGATCGAATTATTAGTTATGAAATTCAGAATAAAATTCGTACTTCGAAGTCTCTGCGGGTTTTCTGCCGGATAATAAAATCAAATCTGATCAATATTTCGACGGTACAGCTGTCCGCCATCATCAGGAAACTGTTGCTGCTGAGTCCCGCTGAATTCAGCGGGACTCAGCAGCAGCAGTTTCCTGATGATGGCGGACAGCTGTACCGTCGAAATATTGATCAGATTTGATTTTATTATCCGGCAGAAAACCCGCAGAGACTTCGAAGATTTGTTTCGCCGGGAGAGCCTACGAAGTTACATAAAATACGTACTGTAATATTTACGATTAAAATGGTGGAAACTGGGATGCGGTTCAGCTTGATAAACTAGTCAGTTTTGATATTTCAACAACAACTTCTAAAATCAATTATTGCTTCGTTAAAAAATGACGATACAATTCATTACACACATAATAAGAAATACTCTTCAAGTTGGTTTCGTGAAACAGGCATTTAAAAACGTAAAATAAAGTCACCATAAAGATGCCTTATTGAATTCCAGTCATGTAACCTCAGCATTGATATTCAGGACCACACAGCTTCAACTTTAATTATAATAAGTATTAATAAAAGCCTAAATTTTGACGGCAGGAGAATGATATTAGAATTATTCGAAATAATTCTTAAAGAAGATCAGACTAGATCACGTCAAAAACAATATTGTTTTATTTCACAACTAATTTCAGCAAAGCTTGTTGATATTTTCAAGCGGACAAAAACGTAAAGGCTACATGAGAATACTGCTCAATTTCGAGGTCTAAAAATCAAATACTGATCTGCTTAGTTATTAGTCCCTAGCTTACAACCAACTTAAACTAATCAAAATATCCACGGATGTACTGCCGGTCTATAGTGTCCAACGGGCACAATATTTCGGCGATCATACATGTCGCCATAATCAGGTGAACAGACGGACTGAGCTCCTGGAAACGCGCCGGCTTGGAGATCCGCACGCTACGGCTGCTCGAAGCATCTCCATTCGAGATGCCGAAATATTGTGTCCGTTGGACACTATAGACCGGCAGTACACGCGTGGATATTTTGATTATCAAATACGCCGGGAGAAACTAAGATAAACTAGCCAAAGGACAACACACACACGCCTATTCTCCGGCACTTGGCGGCCCAAGAAACGTTATTTCACTGCAGTCCCCCAAAACTACTAATCCAGCGAAAATGTTTAACAAAGAAACTACTACTACTAGATAATCTCTAACAGTACGCCCACGTCACGTTTGGTGGGGCCAAGCCTTCACCCAGATCCAGAGGACAGCGGATATCAGCCACTGACGGTGACTAGTCTGTTCGGCAGCATGGCTACACTTGGCTATGGTGGTTGTCATGTACGGGTGGATGTCATAATAGGTCGGAAATGGTCGTAGTTGGGTCGAGACGTCTCAATTGGTTATTACATAGTCTTCTCCTTGTTCGCGATTGCATCAGGCAGTCGATTGAGGACATCGAAAGTTTCTTCAGATCTTGAGGTCGTACGTGATATCACTGGCCAGTTGTTCGCGCAGCTCTTACGCCACTCCATCGACGATGTGTTCCGGACTGCCATTTCCGGCTCCACATTCACACTCGGGTAACGCCTGTACCCTAAATCGGCAGAGATACGCCGGATAGTGCCCGTTCCCCGTCAGGAAGTGCAGCAAGCCTCTGAAAGGTTTAAAGAAGCTCATAGCCTCTCTCGGATATTCGGCAGGAACTGTTAGGTCCTCCATCCTGTGTCCCACAGCCCCTGACAGAGCTCCAACACCCTCCTTTTAATAACTGTCTTACTTTGTGTTCTGCAGCCCATGTTGGCCTCCACTCCGTCTAGCTCACCCTTCCTGGCCCATTGACAAGCGGCCTGCTCCCTGTTCTCGATGTCAAAGGGGCAGAGCCCCATCGACACTAAGAGTGCTCCACCGGGTGTCATGCGGTACGCTGCAAGAGATAGAAGCAGGACGTGCCTCTGCACTCACCTGACGGACACGGCGTGAGCCTGTGGACCCAGACTGGTGAGCCGTAGCCCACGATGGACACGAGGATACTTGCGGTATAATTTGATGAGGTCGGGCGGGAGGTGAAACCTCTGATGCCCGATCCCAGCCAAACTGAGTGCCGCCAAGGCCCTTTCAGCAACTGAGTCCCCGTGAGCTGCAAAACTCCATTTCTCATCAATGACCAGGCGTAAGTAACGAGCTTGTTTTCGGCGTATGACAGGTAAGTCGTCTATTCTGATAGTTGTATTTCTTTGCAGTTTTCCCTTCAAAAGTAGGTATACAGGTTTAGTGGGAGAAATTACACTGCTCTTTCCACTCTCGGCACGAGGTTCTCGCGGCTACGACCGCTCATCAGCAGGAGGTCGTCCGCGTATGCTATCACTTCCATCCAGCACGTCGTTGCAGTTCTTCAGATCCCTCACGAAAGGCTCCATATTCAGATCCAAAAATAGTGGCCCCAGAACAGAGCCCTGAAGACACCCCTTCGTTATCCACTTGCCGACGCATCCACTTTGAGATGACAGTGGGTTTATACAATATCGTTCCATACAACTATTCTCGTCCTCTTAACACAATATTCCTCTTCCAATATCAAATTTCATCGCCCTCTGGCGGGATACATTCATAGGTACATAATCCAATCAATCAAACTCGGCTTGTGAATCGCAGCCGGCCAACCGAATCGCACAACACGGTGACAAGCATACGACTGAACTCTAGCCTAGCTTCCACTCAACTAACTAGCCTACCGTCCACTGCCCGCCTCAGCGGTCAAAGGTCCTGCTGTAGCGCAGATGCTACATCGCAGTTACAAAGATAATATGGTGTGCAGCAGTTACAAACATCAACTGAGATTATCGAAGCATATAATAGATGATTTTTACATACAAAATAAAGCCGTAAAGCAAATACATGTCCAGAGTCACAAAAATATCACAGTAAAATTCATAAATAATGATCTTCAGCCTATAGCGGCATCCTTTCAACTTGTTTATAAAGTGATCTAGGTTGATCCTTTTAAGAAGTATTTCGATTACAATAACGAAAGACACAATAGTATACTTATTTTGTCAAGTAGGATCAACCACAGAAATCGTGTAAAAACACTAATATATGACGCGTTTCAAGGGTCAAGCCCTCGTCATCAGATAATCTGTACAAGAATCGTAAAACCTGAGACAGTAACATCTAAAACGTAATAAAAGAAAACGTGGTTATTTCCCTTGTAACCGTGTCTACGCAGAAAGGTCCTCAGCATACTGTGCTTCGTAAGGATTCCTGACGAAGTAACGTTTTCTTTTATTACGTTTTAGATTATTATAGTTTCAGGTTTTAAGATACTTGTACAGATTATCTGATGATGAGGGCTTGACGCTATTTTAGTGTTTTCTGTGGTTGATCCTACTTGACGAAATAATTAAGTAATACAACCGCGACCTCACATCCATTATGGATATAATTAACACAATAGTGCTGGATATGCCCCCATTAAACCTTAGGGTCAATATGGAGGCAGCATACAGACTCAAAACTGGCAACAACTCGAACTCTTTGGGATATCCAGAATCACACACTAAAATAGTGAGTGAGGTAAATAGAGAAAAGGTTGGGGAAATGCCAGCCCAATATATTATAACCCCATACTGATTCAACAAGCCTTTAAATATAACAATTGGAAGCAGGGAGCAGTGGGAGTAAATAGTTAGACGCCGTACGGGGGATATTGTCTGGTTTACTGACGGGTCAAAATCGGACCATGGTGTTGGGGCCGGGGTATATGGGGTGCAGCCAAAACTGAATGGCGTCATCTCTCTAGGGAAACTGGCCTCAGTATTCCAGGCCGAAATTACTGCAATCAGGGCGTGTGTGGAGGAGAATTTGCGCAGGTGCTACAAAGATCGTAGAATCTATATCAATTCAGACAGCCAGGCAGCCCTGAGATCACTGGCAGCTCCTGCAACAAGGTCTAAAATTATTGCAGAATGTCACAGTGTTCTGGTGGTGCTAGGGGAAAGCAATAGAGTAAACCTATTGTGGGTCCCTGGTCACTCGGGGATCAGTGCCAACGAACATGCCGACAGATTAGCCAGGATGGGGGCAGAGACTCCTTTTATTGGACCGGAACCTGTCCTAAGAATCACCAAGGCAATGATCAAATTGAAGCTACGTAACTGGCTCAGAAGAAAACACGTAGAATATTGGACCAAAGTCCATAAACAAAAACATGGAAGGTAATGATGCCAAAGCCATGGTTTAAAAGAAGCTCTGCAATCATGGGTCTGAACAGGAGAGAGATTAGACTCATGGTTGGATTGCTGACAGGCCATGGGACTTTCAAAAAACACCTACATAGAATAGGAATAACAGAAGACCCCAAATGTAGGATCTATGATTACGGTGATGAAACTGCATCACATCTAATCTTCGAATGCATTGCATTGGAGAGTAAAAGGCACAGAACATTTGTGACACCCAGACCCGAAGAAATTGTGTCTAATAAAGAACTGGTCAAGGGACTCCTTGCACTGTTCAAGGGCATTGGTTGGCTTTACTAGATATTCAGGGAGCGATACCGCACAATAAACTTAGTTTCGGTGCGGGCAATGGCCGGTTGAAAAAGACTGTTTTGGCTTGCCTAAAAAAATCAAATCAATCAACACAATTGTATTATCGCTGAAGAGTGACCTGGTGTCACCTGTCAACTGTGCCCGTCGCGGAAATTGGGTTGTAGGTGGCAGTTTCTCATGACATCACCTCTCATCCAGCTGCTTCACTTGTACATACGCTCGCTGCAGCCGTGTGCCCCATGCGACAACAGCTGACAACCGAGAAGCAGTGCCCCGCGAGCAAGTAAGCGCCCCCTAGCTCACGGGGCGAGCATGCGAGCAGGAACATCCTTCCACAGAGTTTGTACAAGGTGGGTACAATCACCCTATATATTTTACCTGTCTTTTTCTTTTCGTTCAGAAGGCAACCGTGCGGAAGTTTGTCGACCGCGTTCTCTGCAGAGCGCAGGGCGAGGTCTCCGCACTGCGCCGCCGCCACCGCTCCATCTCGCCGCAGGTCTTGAGAGGTTCCGCCCATTAACAGCCTGCGTATTGCGCGCTTCCATTAGCCGATGCCGCCCCCGAAATCTGCGCGGCCGTTTTTCTTTCTTAATCTCTATTACGCGGCCCCCCTGCCCCCGGCCTAATGGCGTCGTTTTAATTTCTTCGCCGCCGCGCCGTGAGTAATGCCACCGCTTCTGTCCACCGAAGTGACGTCATTAGTGTGGCTCTGCGCTGACAGATTGTCCCAGCCAGCCAGAGCCCCTGAGTACACGTCATCCGTCGGTGAAGCTCCGGCGCGGCAGCTGTGTGGCACAACGGAACTACTGCATGTCGCACAGTGAGAACAGCAATAGAAACGTATCCGACTACAAAATTACTGATTTATTTATTAACACACCAGATGTATTTAGCAGCACTGGCCGTTATTTAAAAAAAAAAACACAGATCTATTTCAGTCACCTAGTGATCATCTTCAGTGTCCTTCAAACAAGCCTTATGAATGCCCTGAATATAACTGCAACGGCAAACATAAAATTGCAGTGTCCCCATGCTTTCCGTTGCAGTTACATTCAGGGCATTCATAATGCTTACTTGAAGGACACTGAAGATGATCACTAGGTGACTGAAAGCGATCTGTGTTTTTTAAATAAAACATTAACGGCCAAAGCTGCGAAATACATCTGGTGTGTTCATCATTGTGTGGCCGTTGAGCACATACAGGAAATGGGATTTATTTATTATTTCAAATGTTTGTAAAGTCTATGGGACTTAACTGCGGGGTCATCAGTCCCTAAACTTACAAACTACTTATGAACTACTTACGAACTAGGACATCACAAATATCCATGCCCGAGGGCGGATTCGAACCCCCGACCGTAGTGGCCGTGCAGACCGTGACTGAAGCGCCTCAGTCCTCTCGGTCACCGCGGCTGGCATTTATTATTTATTTATTCGTTTACGAACTACATCACAAATGTAACTGAAAGAAGCCAGCACATAATTTAAACTACAAAGTAAGTGCCTTTACAGAAAGCAGTAGTCAAATACAGAGATAAGATATAAAGTACAGAATTAAGTGCTTTTACAAAAACAGTAGTCAATACAGAGATAAAATATAAAGTTCAGATTTAAAACTATAAAAACAGAGATAGACAAATATAACATATAGTACAATTGAATCATATTTTGTTCTTCCAGAAATCAGTGTAAGCTGCGGTTGTCCCAGTGTATTTCAGGAGATCCTCTTGAGTGCACTCTCTAGATGCGTCCACTAAAGGGCATTTTAGAAGGTGTTCCATCGTCTGTATTGCACCACACTCACACTTGTCACTGTCTGTGTACAGTGGCGGCGCTAGGCGTCGGCGATGTCGGCAACCGCCGACGGTCTCTCGCCTGTGGGGGCCTCGCAAAACATTGTTAAAATTTCAGATTTTTTCTTTCTTTTTTTATGTTTGATGTTTAACGACGCTTTTCAACTGCTAGGTTATGTAGCGACGACTTGCATCTAACTTACATTAGCTTAACGAAAGGGCGAACACAACATCTGTAACCGAGGATTGGATTCGACCCCCGACGAGAGCGATCTCGCTGACCGTGGTATGACGCCTTAGTGCGCTCAGCCAATCCCGGCCGGCAGCTATTTAGTTCTCCTTATTTATTTTCGTATGAATGCAGCAATGAAGTAATTTTTAGTTAAAGACTCGCAAAATTAGAAAACAATTTTGAAGAAGTATATCCAAATGCGAAAAGTTTCTCTGTTTTAATTTGTGTATGATTATTGCCATTGCAATAACACTTGTATATTATACTAATAAAATTTTAGTATAATGATTATTGATGTATAATTCAGCTCATTTCATTTAACATTTTCTTCCTTACTGAAAAAATGAAAGGGGCCCCGCAAAGACGAGTTCGCCGACGCCCAGTTTTCATCTAGCGCCGCTAAGTTGTTCTGACCGCCCCATGCAAACACGAAGTCTGTTCAGCGTTTTCCAGTGTCGCCAGGCAAGGTGGGAGCCCTGGGTTAAGGCTTCCTCTGTAATAAGGGCTTCAGGATATTGTCCTTGCCACAGTGTTTTTATGGTAGCTACGATTGGTTCCACTGAGTACATGAAGCTTCGTCTAGATTTTAGCCTTTTGTTCAGTATGCCATTACGTGTTTGTACCTTAGCTTTTGTTTTGTCAATATGTTTCTTATATGTCAGTGAAGACGAGAATTTCATGCCAATGCATGTTGTATACGTGTTTGGATGGTTTTGCCCATTTGAGGAATAAACGTATATTTTGGAGTTTATTCTGTATCAAAGCACGTTTTATATGTTTATACTGCATGTTGAACAGTTTTAGTGCTTATAATAAATTTATTTTCTATCAGTTGTTAATTACTTAGAATGAGAGCAACATGAGAAATTTTGCTACTTTTGTAGTACTTCGTAGTGAGCATAAGTTCCCTAGTTCGGCTTCCATCGCTGCTGCCAATCCTTGCAATCTACATGAGTGTACATAGTCTACACAAATATGCTCCATATCCATTGCTCTCCTAATTACTCTCTCTGCGCAACAGCACTCGCAGTGAGTGGGTATGAACCTCAGAAGTCGAAAACATCAGCATTATTCTACTTCGTGTGCTACTGCGATTCCAGTATGCCTAGAAGTAAAGGTTCCAAAAGTGCACTCGTTGCACATGACTTTGTTAGATCAGATGACATGTTGTTTTCTGAAATTGTTGTAGCAAAGAGATAAGTAAGCCTCTTTATGAAAATTTTTTCCAGTACTTGTTCTTTGTAAAATTTAACAATTATTTAAATGATTAATTAATGAAATAAATCAGTAAGAATGTCAGCAACCTAAAAAACAATCAGTAACTGGAGAGTTATAATTTCACATAAAATGCAATAAAAAGTAGATTGAGTAAAAAAAATAACACATATTTTAATCGTTATTTCTGTGGGTCATGCATGTTTTGTAGCTTGGTAGTGCATAAATGCATGAATATTTCGGGAGTTTATAATCCATGATATTCTCGTCTATCCTGATTCACATATAATATTTTATTTTATTATGATGACCGGTTTCGATCTACATCAGATCACTGCAGAAAACTGCGGTGTTGCTCCACAAGAGATAGGCCAGCTCTTCAGCAAGAACATGATCTGATGATAATCCATGCAGATCTAAATTGGCTATCATAATAAAATAAAATAGAATAAAATGTTGTATACGATTTTGACTACTTCAGTTATTGTATTATACACAAAGTTGTTTTTTTTATCGCCAACCGCGGTGGCCGAGGGGACTGAGGCGCTCCAGTCACGGTCTGCACGACCACTACGGTCGGGGGTTCGTATCCCCCCTCGGGAATGGATTAGTTTAGGGACTGATGACCCCGTAGTTAAGTCCCATAAGCCATACAAACATTTGAACTTTTGAACATTTTTTTAATCATTTTCCTAAAGGACAAATAAACAGATGTAAGAGTAAGTTGGAAATACAAATCTTTTTTATATTTAGAAAAGAATACCTGTATGTTAACCTCGCTTGAGACTGTAAAATGACTTGGCAAATTTGAATAATTTTTCACTTCACTTTAATACACGGGTGGTTTAGAAACAGAGAACACGGAGACGCAAAGGTAAAGGTGAAAAATTAAATTTAAAATCTAAAGCTATTATCCCCTCGAAACGCAACCCACAATACAACTGTTTGGGAGCTGTAGCCGTAGGACGAAAATGCGGCACACTGGTGATCCTTTGATTCATTATAATTCTAATTCATTAACACGGAAACGGAAGTACCAATATATTATATTTCTTACATAAATGAAAAATAGTGTCTCATTGTGTGGTAGTTTCAATCCGATCTAGATGAAATTTTGCATATTTGACCTTCAAAACGTAGATGATCAGACATTGACAAAGCTTTACTAATGGTTAGAAGTTGTCTCAACTAATGAATGCTTTCATGGAGAGGAAGTAAGCGTGTGCTACATGGCTAAGGAAACGTTTCAAGAAGCTGTGACAATGTTTTATTGATCACCACTAAAGTTGAGAGTCCTATGTGTGTTTTCATATATAGAGGGAAGAGGAATTGTCAGAATGGTCGTGAAGGTGGATCGGGTGGGAGGGGGGGAGGGAGTGGTGGCGGACGGGGAGTGGGAAGGGGGAGAAAGAGATGTTATGAGAGGGAAAGGAGGATCTGGGACAGGGATAGGAGAGAGGAAGAGTTGGTAAGACGGAGGATAGGTGGGAATACTGACTGCGATATTATGAAGGCAATGTTTGGTTTTAAGCAACTCATTCTTAACATATAGTCACAGATTGAAGTTCTGAAGAGTGTTACCTTAGATGCATCTTTCAGAATACCTAAGTTTTCCTACGACACTCCTGGCAACCATACATCTATACAACTTTGGCAAAATATGTGACCTAAAAAGCACCAGCGGAAAAAATAAATAGCAGCATATGATCGCCTAACAATTCTTGTGATGATAAACGTGTCTTATTTGAAATTACACATTTACGTAAACTATATCATAACGTAGCTATTTTTAATGTTGCCTTGTGTCACTTAGTTTAGTTAAGAAGTTATCTCTCATCTAATTGATGTGTTACGTGAAACTCATTGCAAATCACTGAGCCTATACGACTCACTCCGGCCAAATTGCCTTTTGTAGAGTCTTTTCAATGATAACATGATTCATAAATTTCGATTTATTTTGTTTATGAATTTTAATCTGTCAGTGTGAATACCATCATTGTATGCCTATGTTTAAGTATGCCAACCTTATATTGTTATATGAATGTGTAAACTATGTATTATATATGCCTTCGCGTTACAAAAACCAATTGATGATGTCATACTGATTTATCAATTTTAATTATAAATTATTAATGTCTCCTTTAAGTTTTAAATACGAGCGCTTCCATGAGACGCCTTTTACCGCGGCAGTATTTTAATTATAGCCTTAATTTGTCATAATATGGTATTAAGATATTTCTTATGGTTCGCATTCTTGTCACTTAATAATAACGTCTATGACAATATTAATGAATCACTTAATATACGGCTATATAAATTTATAATACTCATTTCAAATATTAGTAACGACATTTTCCCATACATATTGTACAACAAAGTTCTTTTTAGTTCTTCATTTTTCTTGTTTCTTAATTTTTTTGGTTAACCGATAATTCACCATTCTATTAAAATGATTATTTATTACGTGTCTATCTGGTTTATGTTCGAGTACTTTTGCTACTCAAATTATGCCTTCAGTATACTGTTTATCGGTTGGTCGCGTATGGTTTATGGTGGAGCACAGCATATTATTATTCTTGAAGTGTCTGTTTTTATGTTGCATTATTTTTATTCAATTGACAAATAAATTAGTTCAATTATTTTCGCGATTAGTATTGTGTCGTTTATGTTTTGCTGTCTAAGTGACTTGAGATATAGTTTTTACTTCTTTCGTGTGATTCAACAACCAGATATTTCTTTCAGACTAAAACGTCCTTTGATTAATGAAATTATGTTGAAGAGTAACGTGAAATGAGTTTACTCTTCCTTGTGTTATCTTGCCTGTATACATTGCTTAAGGGACATTTACACACGTGTAAAATATTTATATTTAAGACAACACAAATAATGTTACAGAAATTCGTTTACGAAAAAGAACCAAGAAATGTGGCTTCTCCGTGGACGTATCTTTAATATTAGCTAATGACCCTACTTTTGCATAAGCTTGCCCCTCTGCTTCCGAATGACCAACGTAATTAAAAATTCCGTTGATGATAGACGAGATACCTATCGGAAATTGCCGCAGGATCTTCATTTAGATATCAAGAGGAGAGTTTCAGAGATTCAGAGGCAATCCGATATTACCCTTTCTTATTAAAAATATCCTCCCTCACTTACCTAAGCAACTTGTACTTTATGAGCGACTTGGAATTTACAATAACGTAATCATTGCCAGATCGACATCACATAAATTTGTGAACTCTTGGCCAGTTTTCCAGTTAGGTATATAGTATGACGTATGTAGTTCTCAGTGTGCATTATTGTACATCACCAGTTTGTCCATTTGCATGTCATTCACAGCGATCACTCAACATGTGGTGCTCTTCACGTCTCTTACAAAATCCAACAGACTTGGTAATAACGGTAAACACCTGTCACAGACAACTTCATCTTTAATCGTTGAAGTAATCCACTGTTGTTTACAATTAAGAAATTTAAATCGCTTCAAAGCATGTCTTTTGGGTGCTTTACATTCTTCTACAAACGTACTATGAAATCCACCTTACCTTCTATCACTGTCTACCCACCTCTGTACGAATCCTAATTTCTCTTATCCTTATAATCCTCATGTGAAATTAATGTTGGCAACAGTAGAATCCTCTCGCAGCCATCTATGAATTCCGGTTCTCTACATTTCCTAAGTAGCTTATTTAGAATTGATTGTCACCTTCTCACCAGCAATTCCCATATGAGTTCCCGAAGTATCTCAAACACACATGCGTTTATGTAACCAGCTAATAATGAAGCCTCTTAATTGCTTTGTTTGGTGATTCCAAACACATGAGTAGTACTGCAGAAGGAACACACGAGCATTCTCTATGTGATTTCCTTTATAGGTGTACAGTGTCTTCTCAAAATTCTCCCAATAATTTGAAGTCTAATACCCGACTTCCCCATGTCTGTCCTTACTTGCTAATGCCATCGCATTATCTCTCCAACGTTAGAAATTTCATAGACGCAACTTTATCAATCTGTTGTTGTTGATGTCTTCAGTCCGCAGACTGCTTAGTTGCAGCTCTCCACGCTACCCTGTCCTGTGCAACTCTCTTCAACTGAGAAAACGTTCGACAACCAACATTCTTTGGAATCTACTTACTGTATTCCTCACTCGGTCTCCCTCTACGATTTTTGCCCCACACACTTCCTTCTAATGCTACGTTGACAATTTCGTGATGTCTCAGAATATGTCCCACCAATCTATCCCTTCTCTTAGTAAGGATATGCCAGAAACTAGTTTTCTCCCATATTCGGTTAAGTACCTCCTCATTCGTTAGGTGTTCTACCCATTTAATTTTCATCATTCGTCTGTAGCACCACATTTCAAAAGCTTCTATCATATTTTTATCTGAACTCCTTATCGTCCACGTTTCAATGTTACACTCCAGACAACATTTAAATTAATATTGGATGTTAACAAGTTTCACTTACTTAGAAACGCTTTTCTTCCATAGCCTTTGTGCATTTTATGTCTTCTTTACTTCGGCCATCAGAAGTTATTTGCTACCCAAATAACAAAATTCATTTACTTTTATTGTCTCATTACCTAATCTACCACTCCCATGAACCACAGACATTGCCGAGGCGGGGTGGCTTGCGTGCCTCAACGATACAGATAGCCGTACCGTAGGTGCAACCACATCGGAGGGGTATCTGTGGAGAGGCCAGACAAACGTGTGGTTCCTGAAGAGGGGCAGCAGCCTTTTCAGTAGTTACAAGGGCAACAGTCTGGATGATTGACTGAGCTGGCCTTGTTACATCAGCTAATGTGGCTTTGCCACACAGTTACTGCGAACGGCTGAAAGCAAGGGGAAACTACAGCCGTTATTTTTCATGAGGACATGCAGCTCTACTGTATGAACATATGATGATGGCATCCTCTTGGGTAAAATATTCCGGATTTAAAATAGTTCCCCATTCGGATCTCCGGGCGGGGACTACTCAGGAGGATGTGATCATCAGGAGAGACAGTACTGGCATTCTACGGGTCGGAGCGTGGAATGTTAGATCCCTTAATCGAGTAGGAAAATTAGAAGATTTAAAAAGGGAAATGGATAGGTTGAAGTTAGATATAGTGGGGATTAGTGAAGTTCGGTGGCAGGATGAACAGGATTTCTGGTCAGGTGAGTATAGGATTATAAATACAAAATCAATTGGAGGTATCACAGGAGTAGGATTGATAATGAATAAGAAAACAGGAATGCGGGTAAACTACTATGACCAGCACAGTGATCGCATTATCATTGTCAAGATAGATACGAAGCCAACACCGACAACAGTAGTACAGGTTTATATGCCAACTAGCTCTGCCGATGATGAGGAAATCGAAGAAATATATGAGGAGCTAAAGGGAATTATTCAGACAATTAAGGGAGAGGAAAACTTAATTGTTATGGGCGACTGGAATTCGGTAGTAGGACAAGGAAGGGAAGGTAAGATAGTAGGTGAATATGGTCTGGGCAAAAGGAATGAAAGAGGAAGCCGCCTGGTAGAATTTTGCACAGAACATAATTTAGTTATTACAAACACCTGGTTTAAGAATCACAAAAGAAGGTTGTACACGTGGAAGTGACCAGGAGACACCGGGAGATACCAGATAGATTTTATAATGGTAAGACATAGATTTCGGAACCAGATTTTAAATTGTACGACATACCCAGGGGCAGATATAGACTCTGACCATAACTTGTTGGTTATGAACTGTAGGCTGAAACTGAAGAAACTACAAAAAGGTAGGAAAATAAGGAGATGGGACTTGGATAAATTGAAGGAACCTGAGGTTCTTAAAAATTTCAGAGGGAGCTTTAGGCAACAATTGACAGAAACAGGGGAAAATAAAACAGTAGAGGAGGAATGGGTAAAATTGAGAGATGAAATAGTGAAGGTAGCAGAGGACAAAATAGGTAGGAAGGCAAGACCTGCAAAAAATCCTTGGATATCACAGGAGATATTAAATTTAATCGATGAAAGGAGAAAATATAAAAACGCAGTAAATGAAACAGGCAAAATGGAGTACAGACGACTAAGAAATGAAATTGGCAGGAAGTGCAAAATTGCTAAGCAGGAGTGGTTAGAAGGCAAATGCAAGGATATAGAAGAATGTATAAATAGGGGGAAAATAGATACAGCCTACAGGAAAATAAAAGTAATATTTGGAGATAAGAAAAACAGATCTATGAATATCAAGGACACTGATGGAAAACCAGTTCTCAGCAAAGAAGGGAAAGCTGAAAGGTGGAAAGAGTATATAGAGGGGCTCTACAAAGGAATTGAACTTCGAGACTATATTGTAGGAAGGGAAGAGAATGTAGATGAAGATGATATAGGAGATACTGTACTGAGAGAAGAATTTGACAGAGCCCTGAAGGACCTAAGTCGAAACAAGGCCCCTGGAGTAGATGATATTCCCTCAGAGCTACTGAAGTCTCTGGGAGAACCAGCCATGTCAAAATTGTTTCACCTGGTGTGTAAGATGTATGAGGCAGGTGAAGTACCCTCAGACTTTAAGAAAAATGTTATAATCCCCATTCCAAAGAAAGCAGGTGCAGACAGGTGTGAAAACTACAGAACCATCAGTTTAATAAGTCATGGTTGCAAAATATTAACACGAATTATATACAGAAGGATGGAAAAGCTAGTAGAAGCCGACCTCGGAGAAGATCAGTTTGGGTTCAGGAGAAATGTAGGAACACGGGAGGCAATACTCACTTTACGGCTTATCCTAGAAGATAGATTAAGAAAAGGCAAACCTACATTTCTAGCTTTTGTAGATTTGGAGATGGCTTTTGACAATGTTGATTGGAATAAACTCTTTCAAGTTCTGAAGCAAGCAGGAGTAAAATATAGGGAGCGTAAGGTTATTTACAACTTGTACAAAAACTAGACAGCGGTTGTCAGAGTTGAAGGGCATGAAAGGGATGCAGTGGTTGGGAAGGGAGTAAGACAGGGTTGTAGTCTTTCTCCAATGTTATTCAATTTGTACATTGAGCAAGCTATAAAGGAAAGCAAGGAGAAATTTGGAGAAGGAATTAAAGTTCAGGGTGAAGAATTAAAAACTTTGCGTTTTGCCGACGACATAGTAATTCTGTCAGAGACAGCAAAGGACCTGGAAGAGCAGTTAAACGGAATGGACAGTGTATTGAAAGGTGCATATAAGATGAAGATTAACAAGAGTAAAACTAGGGTAATGGAGTGCAGTGTAAGAAAATCAGGTGATGCTGAAGGAATTAGATTGGGTAACGAAGCAATAAAGGAGGTAGATGAATTTTGTTACTTGGGCAGTAAAATAACAAATGATGGTCGCAGTGCAGAGGATGTAAAATGCAGAATGGCAATGGGTAGAAAAGCGTTCTTGAAAAAGAGAAATTTGTTAACATCGAATATTGATTTAAGCCTAAGGAAGTCCTTTCTGAAGGCATTTGTATGGAGTGTGGCCTTGTATGGGAGTGAGACATGGACGATAAACAGTGCGGACAGGAAGAGGATTGAGGCTTTTGAAGTATGGTGCTACAGAAGAATGCTGAAGATTAGATGGGTGGATCGCGTAACTAATGAGGAGGTACTGAACAGAATTGGGGAGAAAAGAAATTTCTGGCATACCTTGACTAAACGAAGGGATCGATTGGTAGGACACACTCTTAGACATCAAGGAATTGTGAATTTAGCGTTGGAGGGACGTGTGTGGGGTAAAAACCGCAGAGGAAGACCAAGAGATGGATACATTAAGCAAATTCAGACAGATGTAGGTTGCCGTTCTTATGTGGAGATGAAGAGGCTTGCTCAGGATAGGTTATCGTGGAGAGCTGCATCAAACCAGTCTCCGGACTGAAGACCACAACAACAACAACCTAATCTAATTCCTACAGCATCGCCTGATTTTCTGACATTTGCATTCTATTACCTTCGTTTTACTCTTGTTAATGTTGATCTTATATTTTCCTTTCAAGATACTGTCCATCTCATTCAATTGCTCTTCCAGATCTTTTACGCTCTCTGACAGAATTACCATATCATCAGCAAACCACAATGCTTTTATTTCTTCTCCCTGCACTTTTATGCCCTCTCCAAATTTCTCCTTCCATTCCTTCATTGCCTGCTCAATGTACAGAATTAATAACACTGGAGAAAGGCTACAACCCTGTCTCATTCCCTTCCCAACCTCTGCGTCCCTTTCTTGCTTCGACTCTTCCCTCAGCGCTCTGTCAAATTCTTCTCGCAGTATCGTATCTCCTAACTCATCATCCTACACTTCGTCTTCCATTTCTAGAATACTGTCTTCAAGTTTATTTCCTTAGTATAGGCCCTCTATATATTCCTTCAACACTTCAGCTTTCCTCTCTTTGCTTAGTACTGGTTTCCCGTCTGATTTCTTGATATTCATAGAGCTGCTTTTCTTGTCTCCAAATATCTCCTATTTTCCTGTAGGCAGTATCTATCTATCCCCTAGTTATGCATTCTTCTACGGTTCTGCATTCGTATCAATCTGGCCGGGGGGAGTGTGTCGCGTCAGTCACCGTCTGCACGGCCACTACGGTCGGGGGTTCGAATCCCCCCTCGGGCATGGATATTTGTGCCGTCCTTAGTATTAGCTAGTTCATAAGTAGTTTGTAAGTTTAGGGAATGATGACCCCGTAGTTAAGTCCCATAAGCTATACAAACATTTTAACCTTTTATCAGTCTGTTCACTACTAAATTTTTCCGGAAATATTGGATTGGTTGTTTTACTAATGATCATGCCAATACATTTTGCAACAGTTACAACCAGGTACCATTTCTCACATTACCTATAAACTTTGTTTCAGTCATCTTGCATCCTATACAGTCACTGATTTACGATACCTACCCGTACACCGCAGTACCATCAGAAAACAGCCGCCAATTGCTTATCATTCTGCCAGTCTAATCATTTATATAAATTGAAAAACATTAGTGGACCATCACAGTTCCCTGTAGCACTAGTCGTCGCAACACACACTGGGTCCTGTTATTTAACTAGTCTTCAAGACGAACCTGTTCAATATGCTGGTACCTTCGGTAGCCGTATGCAGAGCGGCAATCTGTCAAACGCCTTTCGGAAATCAAGAAATATGCAGTATGGTTTTTGCCCTTCAACTATGACTCATGTGAGAAAGCGGAAAGTGGAGTTCATACGAATAATGGTTTCTAAAGCAGTGCTAATACATAGACAGGAGCTCTTCTGTTTCAAGGAAATTTGTTTTATTTGAACTGATAATATCGTTATGAATTCTACAGAAGACTGATGTAATTCATTTTGGTGTATAATTATGTGGGTCCGTTCTTTTCCATTCTTATGAAAGTAGTCCTTTGGACTTTTCTCCAGTCACTTGCCACTTTACTGGACCATATATTCACGAGAAATGAAAGCTAGGCAAATGGGCAATGCAACATATTTCCTGTCAGTTCTTTCAGTTGTTTTTGTACATCAGAGGTGCCAATTTCTGTCGCCTCTGCTTGATGATTAAACGACACTATGTTTGTTGAATTCTCTTTCGTGGACGTTTTCTTAAACGCAATTTATATGTAAAGTGCCAGAACTGTTTCGGGTTTTCAGCAAGATCTATTTCTGTCACATGCCTTTTTATAGACACGGGAATCTCTAATATCTCTTTTTTGTTTTTATCTTTAACATATATTTTTTAAACCGACAGTGGGACTGTTATTCCTTCCTCTGCGTTTCACGATTATTATCATGAAACAACAGCGTGACTTTCCATACATATCCCTCAACTGCTTTCAAGGTCGCACCATCTCACCCCTCTTCTAGCAAGAATCCTTCGTGGTCATTATTCCCTGCATATTCTCTGCAGTATTTCTTCCTTTTCCCTCTAAAATTTGGAAATCTATCGTTTCTACTATGTTAAATACTATTGCAATTTATTGTAACACAAATTTCCTATGGTTCTCTTATAACATTTTTTCCCTTTTAATTTTCACTTCAGTATCGCGTTACTTGTAGATCTGCTTTATAGAAGATTACAGTCACCGCTAGTGCCAATCTGCTTTCGATGCCACCATTGATTCGACCACGATGTGTGCATTTACTCGAGAGCTGTCCTAATTATTTCGACCATAATATTTATGTTAAGATTTGCAGTTGAAACAGTGATAGGTTGGGTGATTGTATTTTAGATTATACATGGAGACTCTGGGACTGAAGAATTGTTATTTTTTTCTGGTAACTGGTAGAGATTACAAATGATGGAACATGTGAAAATAAAAATTTTAATACTTAAATTATTGAAGATAATACGTATATGTCATTCTGAAATTGGGCATGAGTTATTTTATTTACTTTCTCTTTCAAGACACAAACTCTCTGTCAGCAAGGTTTACATGTGTGAGCAATGAACGTGATCGTACATTAGATCTGTGCAAATCAGCTTCCATAGAAAGCGCCGATCACACATGTGGAATAATTTGTAAATCCCTGAGGCACCTTTATGAAAGTAGGAATTTAATGTTCTTTATTTAGTTGTATACAGATGACTAATAAAAAGACCCATGTTCTTTCGTAGTTACACTTTGTTTCAAATGTTCAAATGTTTGTTAATCTTATGGGACTTAACTACGGGGTTATCAGTCCCTAAACTTACAAACTACTTATGAACTACTTACAAACTAGGACGGCACAAATATCCATGCCCGAGGGGGGATTCGAACCCCCGACCGTAGTGGCCGTGCTGACCGTGACTGGAGCGCCTTAGTCACCTCGGCCACCGCGGCCGGCTACACTTTGTTTACAATATACATCAATCAAAGTGAAAGCCGTAAACTCTACAAAATACCTACGACTTACAATTACTTCGGATTTAAACTGGAAAGAATACATAGATAATTTCGTGCGAAAGGCGAACAAGAGACTGCCTTAACATATGCAACAGAAGTACTAAAGAAACTTCATACACTACGCTTGTTCGTCCGTTTTATATGTATTGCTGCCCAGTGTGGGATCCTTATCAGGTGGGTTTGACGGAGGACATCGAAAGAGTCCTAAGAAGGGCAGCTCTTTTTGTATTGTCACGATACAGGGGAGATAGCGTCACGAAAATGATACAGGATCTGTGATGGGAATCATTACAACAACGGCGTTTATCGCTGCGGCGCGGGATACTTACGAATCTCTAATCTCTAACATTCTCCACCAAATGCGAAAATATATTGTTGACTCCCACTTACATATTTGGAAATTATCATCAGAATAAAATACGAGAAATCATAGTTCGAACGGAAGGATTCAGGTGTTCTCCCTTCTCCCGCGCTATTAATAGTATTACAGTATTAAGGTCGTATGATGACCTCTTTGTAAGGCAGTTAAATGTGATTTGCAGAGTATCCCATGTAGATGTAGATGTAGTTTGAGATACGTTAAGCTGAGACAGCCTCTTCAAAGGATAAAACCGACTAAATTTTTCTGTATTTTTTAATTTGTTTTTTCTTTGTACAGAAAACGACAAGTATTACCTGTAATAAAATAAAAAAGTAATAATAATAAAAAATAAATAAATAGTTATGTGAGTTGAATAGCCTACCACCGACAATACTGTGTTTGTCCTTCCCCATTTTTCCACAAGACAACACTTTCAGATTACATACCATTCTCATCCATCATGAGACGTAATGCTTAAACTAGGCAAATATGAAGCTGAAGATACAGCCGAGACAAAGGTAACAATTTAATGTTTAATAGTAGCAAATACATGTTTACCCATTTGTCAGATATTAATAGTTGAATATTTCAGAAATGAGGAGGAAAAGCGATTTGGTAATGAACAAGCACAAACACTGCACTTTACGGTGTATGCATCCCTATCCCTCGTCATAATTCTAACAAAATCCAAGAGATGGGGAAACAGCACCGTTATACCGTTCTACCTCACTACCGCATTCTGCTACCTGTTCCGTTAATATTCTGTTGCTAGCATGGTAAGTGGTGTGGCAGTACGTTGCCATGGAGACGGCTGTTGGTGTTGCAGGTGGCGGGCGCGCCCGGCGTGCCCCCCGCGCCTCGCCGGCCGAGCTACGGCGCATGCGCGGCGCCCCTCAAGGCCAAGACGCCTCCGGACGCCAGCAGCCTCCACTCCCCAGACCTGGACGACGCCTCCGACAAAGGTCAGTGCCTGCAGGTGTAAGAATTGGACTACAATGTACTGCCGATGGTGCTATACTTTGTTAAGTCAAAACGGTCATCAATCCAAATGTTGGTTAGAGTTCCACTGACTTTACCAGGTACGGTCCTCATGGAGTTTTTATGCCGTTGCCTTCGACCTTTGGACTGATTTAACCCAGTCAGTTACAGAGGAACCGGAAATTTCCTAGAACCGATGGGAATCGAGCCATATGCAGGGTGTAACAAAAAGGTACGCCCAAACTTTCAGGAAACATTCCTCACACACAAAGAAAGAAAATATGTTACGTGGACATGTGTCCGGAAACGCTTAATTTCCATGTTAGAGCTTATTTTAGTATTTCTCCTTAAATGTAAATTGAAATAATTCGTGCAGACAATTGTCAAAGTACCCAACTGAGTATGTACTGTACTTCCTCGATTCACGACATCAACACAGATTTTCTGTGAACTTTTGGGCAGGAATTGTTGGTGATGTCTTGATTGGGCCTCATGTTCTTCCACCTACGCTCACTGGAGCAAGTTATCATGATTTCATACGGGATACTCTACCTGTGCTGCTAGAACATGTGCCTTTACAAGTACGACACAACATGTGGATCATGCACGATGGAGCTCCTGCACATTTCAGTCGACGTGTTCGTACGCTTCTCAACAACAGATTCGGTGACGGATGAATTGGTAGAGGCGGACCAATTCCACGCTCTCCTGACCTCGACCCTCTTGACTTACATTTATGGGGGCATATGAAAGCTCTTGTCTACACAAGCCCGGTACTAAATGTAGAGACTCATCGTGCTCGTATTGTGGACGGCTGTGATACAATACGCCATTCTCCAGGGCTGGATCAGGGATTCCACGCGACGGAGAGTGGATGCATGTATCCTCGCTAACGGAGGACATTTTGAACATTTCCTGTAACAAAGTGTTCGAAGTCACGCTGGTACGTTATGTTGCTGTGTGTTTCCTTTCCATGATTAATGTGATTTGAAGATAAGTAATAAAATGAGCTCTAACGTGAAAATAAAGCGTTTCTTGACACATGCCCACATAACATATTTTATTTCTTTGTGTGTGATGAATGTTTCCTGAAAGTTTGGCCGTATTTTTTTGTAACACCCTGTATATCGAAAGTGTGTCTCATGCTCTATGGACAAGAGACGAATATCTGTAGCTGGGCTTTCGTGACGAGTAAGGGACAAAATACGAACGTATGTGAAACTACACTTAAAAAGACGATCTTTTCCATATTTCCTAGTTGTGATATGGCACTCGTCAACCTCGACTCCCCCAATAAGGACTCTATCGTTTGTTGATATAACGTAACAAATGTCTCTTCAAAAACTATTAGCCACAAGCGGTATTTATGTGAAGATCTGTTTCTGGAGCACAAGCTTTTGAAGTTCATTGCTGTATCAACACGAAAAACTGCGATATTTTTTTTTTTTTCAAGGCTCAATTTCATTTTGGTAAACCAGGTGTTACTGCGAATGGATATTGTTTTCTTGCAGGTATTGGAATAAAATTCGAATGGAAAGTCTGGGTATGCGGTTTTCCTCTAGAGCTTCACACCAACCCTGGTTTTACACCACTCACTTCTTGGGTCACTACTAGGCAGAAATCCAAATTCACAACAAAATTGTAACCGACATTAATGATTAATCTGAAGCACTGAATTAAAAATTGTGATGTGAGCAGGATTCGAACCGTGACCTCCATTCTTACTAAGCAGACGTCTTACCGCTAGACCACCGCATCATTAGCAATTAAGGCGCCTCAGAATAGTCTAAGCACGATTTCCTCCACGCCACAAACTTTTATTAAGCTTCTGTGTTCCAAAGAACATTTCCACTGCTGCCAAGGCTTTCCATGCATCGGATTAGCACCTCGGCAATGGACATATTGGAACATTCCTGTTTAAGGTGATATAAATATCAATATAAATACATACAATCCCTGAGACGGAAAAATAATTAATATTTCTAGAAATAATAATAAAGTAAAGCTGCATATTGTAGTTTTGGATCCATCCAGACGATTTAATCCCAGATAATAGCTTTGATATACGTATCTAAAAGTTTCTGTAATCAATTAAAAGTATCATATCATTTATGTCCGCGTTGATGTGAATGTACAAATTTTTGTAAATCTAAGGGATTTAACTACAGCGGTTATCAGTCGCTAAGCTTTCTACATAGTTAAACTAACTTAAGCTAAGGACAACACATATACCCATGCCCGAGAGAAATCCGGCCAAGAATCTCAAGGTAGCTAAAAGTATTAGATAAAACATTAAAATGTAACAAAAGTTGTAATGGATATGGCGCTTTCCAGCAATCCACCTCGTTCTCCCCAACAACAAGATGCGTGCACTTGAAAATTAAAATTCTATCTTCAAAATTACTAAATTGGGTGGAGAAATCACCATCAAATAATTTTATCACGACTCTGAAGTGAGTAATTAACCAATAAAAAGGAAACGGTCATGAACTTACGTCTGAACACAGCGACTCCAGAACAGAGAGTAATCTATATATTTCTAATCCGATAAAAGACATATAAGTTTACTTTCAACATTTTGATAGAGAGATATTTTTTACTTTTGTATGTATACCCTACGTTACAACTTTTCTTTGGTAAAAAGTTAAAATGTCTCAGTGACGTATTCATTTTATAAAGAAACAATTAAAATTCACATTTCATATTAATTTCCTCCAAGTAATACTTCCAGGGGATTTTAACTCTGGGCACTGTGTAGTACTCAGCAGAAATTCTCTACTCCCTGGTCAGATTTCGAAATTTAAGCCATTATTTTGAGTACTCTGTGGGGCTTAGTTTGATCTGGAGTTAATTTTTAACTCTACGTTTAAACTTTCAGACTACAGTCAAACTGATATAAGAAATTCCTTAAAAGACTAGAGATATGGCGTTTATATTCACAGGACATGTGTAGTTTTATGTTTTGCAGAAACCATTAGAGTTTGAACCATTAAAGCTCACGGGCTGGAGGCCAACATCGCTGTCACAGCGCAACACTACCAATCAGTAACATGTGCTTAGGGGCTATAAACAATAGGTAATGGATCAATATGGTGTGGCTGACATGGTAGCGTACATCGCTTACGTATGCACAAACCGTGCCGTCAAGTCACTGAGATTGAAAGACGGCGCATTACTGGCATGACAGAATTTGATGAATCCATCCGAGAAATTGGTTCTCTCGTGTGGGACCAGTGTTTCTGAAGTACAAACGGAAGAGTGCAGAATCGTTCACAAAAGGTCGTAGATCGCGACAGAGGTGCGACGGAGGCACAGGATAACACTGCGCCTCGGATAACCGAACAGAGAACTGCCCTTGCAAACGCCTAATCTGCGCCTGGACTGTATGGATCATCCTTTACAAATGGTGGGCTCTTTTTACCTCTGCTCTGTCACGTGAAGTGTGCGCCTTGCAGATTCGCATTGCAGTTATTTAGTTACGTCTGAGAACAATCGGCAATTCCAATAAGCAAATATTCTTCCTCTGTCGACATCGAAAAATGCTCGAAAGACGCTGGCTGTCTTCTTCAAGACATACTGAAGCTGCTTACACCAGACGTGGCCAAACATCGCCCGCGGGCACGGTCGTCTTTGCTGCGCCCCTGCCCCGCGCACTTTGCCCTGCGGCCTGTGAGCCACAGTGGGGTTTTTTCAGATTTTTTTTTGCATAGTTTTATGTTTTTTAATACTTTCAAATGTAAGGTTATGTTCATTTTATCATTTACACTTTTTTACATTTTGACAGCACAGTTCACCCCATTGATATTTGTGTTTAAAAAGAATTTGCAATTTTTGTTTGTATCTGTTAGCTATATACAAAATGATTCATATAATAATAAAGTTCAAGTTTTTTTCGTAGTGATATAATTTACGATACCTAAACTCTGTTGTTTTGAGCTTGGGGTGTCGAAAATTATCCTTCATTTTTAAGGAATTCAATAAATGCTTCCTAATATGTTAAACAGCTTAATGCAATTTTTCTGGTAACTACATGAATAATGCGTAATGTGATTCGCTTATTTCATTAAAGAATAAAGTTGTGGCTTTTGGCGTATGTAAAAAAGGTACCAAATATATCTTGTTGTTGTTGTGGGCTTCAGTTCGCAGACTGGTTTGATGCAGCTCTCCACGCTACCCTGTCCTGTGCAAGTCTCTTCATCTGAGAATACTTTCAGCAACCTACATCCTTTTGAATCTGCTTACTATATTAATCCCTCGGTCTCCCTCTAAGATTTTTACCCCACACGCTTCCTTCTGATTCTAAATTGACAATACCTTGATGTCTCAGAATGTGTCCAACCAATCTATCCCTTCTCTTAGTTAGGATGTGCCAGAAACTCCTTTTCTCCCCGATTCGGTTAAGCACCTCCTCATTAGTTACGTAATCTACCCATCTAATATCCTGTGTTATCCAGGGATTTCTATTAGGCCTTGTCCTTCTGCCTATATGATCCTCTGCTGCCTCCACTACCCTATCTCTTAGTGCTACCCATTCTCCTTTTTTCTCCCGTTTCAGCCAATCCTTGCCTAATGCTCCCTCTCCACCACCTCTGGTTCCTTTAATTTGTCCAGGTTCCATCTCCTAACCTTTCTTTCTTTCTGCAGTCTCTTAAGTTTTAATCTGCAGTTCATAATCAGTTAGTTATGGTCAGAGTCTATATCTGCCCCTGGATATGTGTTACAGTTTAGAACCTGGTTTCTAGATCAATTCCTTACCATTATAAAGTCAATCTCGTACCTTCCAGTGTCTCCTGGTCTGTTCCACGTATACAGCCTCCTTTTATGATGATTAAACCAAGTTTTGGTGATCATTAAATTGTGCTGTACGCAAAATTCTACAAAGCGATCTCATCTTTCATTCCTTTTCCCCAGTCCATATTCATCTACTACATTTCCTTCTCTTCCGTTTCCTACTACCGAGTTCCAGTCCCCCATCACAATCAAGTTTTCGTCTCCCTTAACTTTCTGAATGATTTCTTTTATCTCCTCATACAGTTTTTCGATATCCTCATCATCGGCTGTGCTAGTTGGTATATAAACTTGCACTACTGTGGTCGATGTTGGCTTCGTGTCTATCTTTACTACGATTATGCGTTCACTGTGCTGTTCATAGTAACATACCCGCATTCCTATTTTCTTATTCATTATCAAACCTACTCCTGCGTTACCATCAACTGATTTTGTATTGATAACCCTGTACTCACCTGGCCAGAAATCCTGTTCATCCTGCCACCGAACTTCACTAATCCCTATCATATCTAACTTTAACCTATCCATTTCTCTTTTCAAATTTTCTAGCTTATCTACGCCTTTAAGGGTTAGAACATTCCACGCTCCTACCCGTGGAATGCCTGCTTTGTTTCTCATGATGACGACATCCTCCTGAGTAGTCCCCGCCCGGAGATCCGAATGTGGGACTATTTTACCTCCGGAATATTTTACCGAAGAAGACGCCATCATCATATACAGTAGAGCTGCAAGTCCTCGGGATAAGTAACCACTGTAGTTTCCCATTGCTTTCAGCCGTTCGCAGTAACTGCATGGCAAAGCCATGTTACCTGATGTTGCCCCTGTAACTACTGAAACGGCTGCTGCCTCTCTTCAGGAACCACACATTGTCTGGTCTCTCCACAGATACCGCTCCACTGTGGTTGCACCTATGGTACGGCTATCTGCATCGTTGATGCACGCAAGCCACCCCACCTTGGCAACGTCTGTGGTTCATGAGGGTCTGCCATCTCCACTTAGTAGCATCACTGTGCTGCAAAAAATGCCTTCCTTCTTTTCCCTCACGCAGTGTTTGGTATATAACAGTCTCATTCCTACACATAACTACAGGCATTGTAGTGGTGGGGGAAGTACTGCGCCCATCAAAACAGCTCGCACCCGAAGTGAGCTAGCATCATTTGAGAAGAACTGCGGTAAAATGCAACTAAACCAATCTTGTTTTTGTTAACTTTTTATTTGTGTTTTAAGAAAAATATTTACTCCTAACAATGAGACACTATAGCCCTTACACAAAATTATTTTTAAAACAGCATATTTATGACACTAGTTCATTTGAGAAACATATATCTGTCAGAATAAGACTTCTGTGTATTTTACGACTGTGCTTGTACAATACTAACAGAATCAAATTTGGATCACAAAATTACTAAGTTTTTCTTCAAATCTTGTTTTGGATATTTCCTAAAGCTTCGCGCAGTGATTGTGCTATACAAACACTAATTTTTACCTAAGCAATTGTGACACCATAATTAAATTTTTGATTTATTTATTTTATTATGCTTCAATTTATTATTGGAAAAACTCAAAATGTTCAAATGGTTGTTAAGCTTATGGGACTAAACTACGTGGTCATCAGTCCCTAAACTTACAAACTACTTATGAACTACTTACGAACTAGGACGGCACAAATATCCATGCCCAAGGGGGGATTCGAACCCCCGACCGTAGTGGCCGTGCAGACCGTGACTGAAGCGCCTCAGTCCCCGCGGCCACCGCGACCGGCTTGGAAAAACTGTGTACAAGATATTGATGTATGCAATGAGTATCCTATCTTGCCTTTTATATTGAAGAAGGATAGAAAATGCGTTTTGTTAAATATATGAGTAATATTGTTAATGCAATATGTTTGTGTTAATATTTGTGTATGCTGAAAAACTTGTGGAGGTTCTGACTGAGGGCTTTTGTAAATTGTACTGGAGTAGAAAAGACGGGGGGCATCCCCGCCGTAACGGATGCTGACTGTTTGGGAGCGAAAAGGTGGGAAAACGCGGGAAGTTGTTGGCTGGCGCAGTTGGCTAGTGTGTCGCAAGGGATTACGGTTTGAGACGTGACAGCATGCAGTTGCAGTGGTGGTAGGCACAGTGGAATGTACTGAGGTGCCTCTGTTTCTTGGTGGCTATGTTCTGGAGGCCTTTACCTATGAGAAGATCGTAATATTTATTATTTTCTTTGACGGCCGACTCACCGAAGAGGTCAACACCAGTACTCAGGCAGCAGTTGCGACCGCAGGATGAACGATAATTTAAAATAAAAAAATCTGTCGTAGAGTTACCCTACCAGTCGCATTGGACGGGGCAATTCTTGCCAACTACAGTTGAGACCGAACACTGCGTGAGTGTAATGGAAAGGAATATGTCAAGGTGGACATCGGGCCTCACTAAGTTAGATCAAGTTTCCAACGACAGCATCAGGAAACAGTTTGGTGTTGTATCGTTCCAAGACAAGCTGTGCGAGAGCCATTTCGGCTGGTTTAGGCTTATCCTACGCGACGGTGGTGACTCCATTGCCAAGACGGGTTACACAGTTGAAATCTTCGGCAGAAGACCCAAAGGACGACGGTGCGCTGAAATGCTTCATATGGACCTCAAGAAGGTGAACATCCATTCAGATATAGCCCGAGACGAAGCGTTGTAACGTTGGCACTAGCAAACAATCCCTTACGGAGCCCCGCCTCTAGAGGATAAACCCCGCCTCCTACAGGCTAAAACCCGCCTCTTTCAATGCCGATTGAATCGAGATTTGTTATCCGCGAAGCCAAAGATGTTTTATTAGTATCCACTTCATGGTCCACTTTAAAGTAACGATTACGCTGAAGACATACTACGAAATTTAACCGTTTCCTAATGCAGTTGTAAAACCTAGACAACTTTGCCCCGAGCGACATTGGTAAAACAATAATTGTCCTCATAAAATGATGATTTAAAATCACTTGTCACTGTTTCGTACAGATTATAAATAATACTGTAAACCGATTGAGTGTTTCTGAACTGTTTCTGAACGGAGATTCTGGCGCTACGCGATCTCACAGACTAAAAAGAAAAAACTTCTTGTTTCAGCTATACCTAACCTAACTTTCACTTAAAATTATCAGTGTTTCGTACTGATAATAAAAGAAATAATACATGCTATAAATTCGCTTGTTCGATACTATCGCTTCGATATGAACCACTGCTTCTGCCGGGCTATGTAACACATTTTCAAAATTATCCAGATCAAGAGTTTAAAACGTGTAAAAGAGGAATAGAGAGGTTAGTTAAAATTTTTGTGTTGCTTCTGTGGGATTTCTTACATGGATTTTGTAATATATGAATATGCAAACTGAATACGTCGGTAAAACATGGTATTTGGCAAAACTGAAACAAAAATGTGATTCACCGCGATAACAGTAGAAACACCACGTGCACCGATCAACGTATACAGTATACCTCTCTCACCAAAGAATTTACTAAGTACAAGAAATAATTTACATGGGAGGGAAATAGGCTGGGGGATTGGCGAGGGGCCGCGGCGGATTAGCCGTGCGTACTGGAGCGCTGTGTTGCGGTGCGCGCGGCCGTTCGCCGTTGGGCGTTCGAGTCCCCCCCCCCCCCCCCCCTCTCGGGCATGGGTGTTTGTGCTGTACTTAGGTTAGTTTACCTTAGTTTAAGTAGTTTGTAAGCTACGGACTGATAACACAGCAGCTGAATCCGATAGATTTAAAACAAACATTTTCTTGTCGAGGGATTGCTTTCTGTCGCCAACGTTTATAAACCGCGCTGCCTGTCATATAAGTAGATTTGAATTGTTTTGTGTTACGTCTAGTTTTCATTGCAGATGGATTTGTGGCAGTTTCTAGTAAGTATTTATTGTATAAATTTTACCCTACATATTAGAATGGTTAAAAATTTAAATTTATTTTTTCATCAGAAGATTAACTCTCGATAAATTGTGCTCTAGTTTCTTTTAACGAGCCATGCTGCAGTTCCCGTCAATCTCATTTTTAACTCTTTCTAAGTCTTACAAATTGCGAAAATCAGTGTTATTCTACTACATTATTTCATCTCCAGGTCTCGTAGAGGTGGTATGGATCTAATAGATGAGGAAATAGACTACTTTCGACAAGATCGTAGTGATTTTTCGTCTAGATTCCTCATCAGAATATGAACAGGATACTATTACTCAAATTCAAATCTTAGTTCCGATCACGAACAAGATTTCAGGCGCAATGAGTCTGATATTGAACACGGTATCACTGTGGAGTAAATCGCGATACAAGCGGCACTCCAAAACCCTGAAAAAGAATATCATAAAAAAATCTTTCCTGAGTCAAAGGGGGATTCCAAAAGGCGTGAGGTCAAAGACGCATGTTCTCCCATTTCTGAATTATGGTCGATGAGGTAATTATGTGTTTTAAGTTCCACATAAAACAGAAAAAAGCTGACACAGAGACAGGAGCTACAGGGAAGTAACGAATGAGGCAATGATAGTACTGCTGGGTCTGTTATACATGATTATTGTCCACTTTCGGAATAATGTTATATTTGTTACATTTATACACCGAAGGTAATTGATATACTAATTCAGATATTAACAAATGTGATATTTCTACCTGTACATTAAACCATTTTTCTCATTTCGATCACTTAGTATCTATACACTAGTTTTGTAACACAGAATATACAGTGGCAGCAAATCTGCACCGCGCTGCTGCTGAAGTTATAATAATTGGCGCTGCCGCCCGAGGGTTAAGTTTCTTTGGGTCTTCATTGTATATTACAAGTTTTGTTTTTACATGTTTCCATACGCCAAAACACGTGAATTTCTGCGTACCGGATAAAACGTGACACTGGAGATGTTTAAAAATATAAATGGCTCTTTTCTTCATTTTTTGGATGATGAGGGAGGAGTTTGGAGGGTGTAGAGAGAACTACGACCACCACGTACACCTCAAAGCGGGGATGGCGGTTATTGCTGAAACAACCGGTTTTCGGTTATACCGGTTCTTTTCGTCTCCAGTTTAACCGCACTGTAAAATTTGCTCAGTATAACCGGTTTTTTAAATATCCGGTTTTCGGTTTTTTATTGCTATTTCCAGTAGAGTTCGACCGAAACATATTTTGCGGCCGAAACAGAAATCGTAATCGAATTTTAGATTCCTCTAGTTTCGGCCGAAACATAAATTTACGGAATTTAGTTAAAATTTAGGTAAATTTACGTTATACGACAAATCACTAGTCTCTCCATATTTTGCAAGATCCCCTTCCAAATATGTAACACATTATCAAAATTACCCAGATCAAGAGTTTAAAATGTGCACAGGAGGAATAGAGAGGTTATTAAAATTTTTGTGTTGCTTCTTTGGGATTTCGTACATGAATTTTGTAATATATGAATATACAAACTGAATACTTCGGTAAAACATGATATTTGGCAAAACTGAAACGAAAAACGCGATTGACCGCGACAACAGTAGAAACACCACGTGCATCGATCAATGTATACAGTATAACTCTCTCACCAAAGAATTTACTATGCACAACAAAGAATTTACATTGGAGGGAAATGGGCTGGGGGATTGGCTAGGGGCCGCGGAGGATTAGCCGTTGCGGTGCGCGCGACCGTTCGCCGTTGGGGGTTCGAGTCCCACTCGGGCATGGGTGTTTGTGTTGTCCTTAGGTTAGTTTACCTTAGTTTAAGTAGTTTGTAAGATACTGACTGATAACACAGCAGCTGAGTCCGATAGATTTACAAACAAACATTTGCTTGTCGAAGGATTGCTTTCTGTCGCCAACGTTTGTAAACGGTCCCACAGGTTCGCGAAAAAGCGCAGAGAGAAAAGGAAAAATGTATAAATGCTAGAGTAGGCCCTCGCCCCTGTGGAGACAGCGCTCGGTGAAGTGCGCAGAAGCGTCGGGCCAGGTGCGGCGGCGACTAAACTGCGCCTTGTAAGACGGCGCAACTTGTCGGTCGCTGGCGGGCAGGCGGGCAGGCGGGCAGGCGGCTGCGTGATAATTAAAGCGCAACACCGCCTCCCCCTCTCCTACCCCCTAGCCGCCTCTAGCCGCCCCCGCCCTCCCCTCACAGCTCGTTAAACTTTGAGCCGCCGGCAGCTGGGAGGCGATTAGCCAGCCTTGCCGCCCTCGCAGCGTAAACAAGGCGCACAAGGAACAGCGAGGCCGTTCTGATTAAGCCGCCCCGTGAAGACGGCAGTGCGACCAGCAAGGAGGCAGTGGTTCTACGGCAGTGGCCGACGAAACGACAACAGACGGCTCTGATGTCTGCCTCACCTGCAGCGTCAGATGGCCGTCTTTGAGGTAGGGATGGGAAAAACCGACCGGTTAAAACCGATACGGTATTTTAGTTTTGAATAACCGTTTTTTTTTCGGTATTGTATACCCATTAGATTTCTATCTGATTATGCTAAAGCGATAGCTCCTTACTTAACAGTCATATACAACAGGTCTCTCATAGAAGGATGTGTACCAAAAGATTGGAAAGTTGCCCAGGTCACACCTATATTCAAGAAAGGCAGAAGGAGTAACCCACTAAACTACAGGCCTATTTCATTGACGTCAATTTGCAGCATAACATATTGTAACGTCACTGCTGCGTCCACCTAATCCTCGATGGGCGAAGTTGCCGTTACATGTTGTTGGATGAAAGACAACTGTAACCTATGAAAGTTTATTTCAGAAATTTAATTTTCTCTATGATCTGACTTAACAGTATATAGTCCAATGATTAATATTAGTATGTATGTGTACTCTTGTATGTAATATTTTTGATACTGTTTTCATTATTTTTCTTTATCTTCTTTTCTACTCTATGGGCCCTATTACATCTACAATTTCACACTGAAACTTAATGTCACCATAAATTTTCTGGTGAAATTTACTTTTATAGTCCGGGGATATGTGAGGATACAGGGTTTTAGGTTAGTAACCGCTTTGGTAAGTTTTGGCCGAACGACAGTTATCGTTGGCGTGCAGCGAGAGCTGCTGGCAACAAAGCTTAGGTTGGAATGTTCTTTGTTTGTTGACCGGGGTGCGGCAGTCTCCCGCCGACCTAAGAGCGAGGCGGTAGCATGGCGGCAGTGAGTTCGTAACCTGCGTTTAGTGGTGGGTAAAGTTTTTGCCATTCCGTCGTATCGCATACGGGTTGCAGCTGCATATTGAAATGTTTCAGTGTGGACTTGTAGACATTCATCGTAGTGGCACGCAGTTATTAAATCAGTGTGTTTAAAGGGATGAGTTTTTAACATTTGTTGTTCCATAATAAAGGAAGTTAACAAAGTTTACTGTTATGGATCAACCTAATAATTGTCCGCATCCCATACCGTCATATCATTGGAACAATTATTAAATGATTAAGCATAAAATAGAATGTAACGGCAACTTCGCCGATCGAGGATTAGGTGGACGCACAGTGACGTTACAATATCCTGTATTCAAATATTATGAATTATCTCGAATAGAACGATCTATTGACCCAAGGTCAACACGGATTTAGCAAATATCGTTCATGCGTAACACATATAGCTCTTTATACACACGAAGTAATGGGTGCTATCGACAAAGGTTGCAAATCGATTCCGTATTTCTTGATTTCCAGAAAGCTTTTGACACCGTACCTCACAAACGGCTTTTAATCAAATTGCGTGGTTATGGTATATCGCCCCAAATTTGCGATTGGATTGGGGATTTCTTGTCAGAGAGGACACAGTTCATAGTAATCGATGGTAAGGCATCGGCTAAAACAGAGGTGATGTTGGGCGTTGCACAGAGTAGTGTTATCGGTCCTCTGCTGTTCCTCAACTATTTAGGGGGAAATCTAAGTAGCTCTCTTAGGTTATTTGCAGATGACGCCGTCATTTACCGTCTAGTAAAATCACCTGAAGATCAAAACCAACTGCAGAACGATCTGACTAAGATATCAATATGGTGTAAAAATTGGCAATTGACTCTAATTAATGAGAAGTGTGAAGTCGTCCACATGAATACGAAAAGAAATCCGTTAAAATTTGTTTACAAGATAAATCAATCAAATGTGAAGGCCGTAAACTCCACAAAATACCTAGGAATTACTATTACTTCAGAGTTAAATTGGAAAGAACACGTAGATAATATCGTGGGAAAGGCGAACCAGAGACTGCTTTTTTTGGCTGAACCCTTAAATCATGCAACAGAACTACAAAAGAAACTGCATACACTACGCTTGTCCGTCCATTTTTGGAGTATTGAAGCCCAGGGTGGGTTTGACGGAGGACATCAAAAAAGTCGATAGAATGGCAGCTCGTTTCGTACTGTCACAATACAGGGGAGACAGTGTTACGGAAATGATGCAGGATCTGGGATGGGAATCATTACAACAACGGCGCTTATCGCTGCGGCGTGGGCTACTTGCGAAACTCCAATCGCCAACATTGACCTCCGAATGCGAAAATATATTGTTGACTCCCACTTACATAGGTAGAAATGATCATCAGAATAAAATACGAGAAATCAGAGCTCGAACAGAGAGATTCATGTGTTCTTTCTTCCCACGCGCTATTCGAGAATGGAATGGGAGATAAATAGTATAATTGTGGTTGGATGAACCGTTTGCCAGGCACTTATATGTGATTTGCAGAGTATCCCATGTAGATGTAGATTTAGATTTATTTGGTGTCGGTTATAACCTTTTTTTTTTTTTTTTTTTTTTTTTTTTAGTTATTGCCAGGAACAGGGTAAAAAACCGGTACGACTACTTCCTGTAGTAGTGGTTCAAAATGTATTTTTGTAAATAATTAAAAAATTAAAACTAGTAGACCCTAATATATATGACTATTCCTAAAATTTCCACTGCTGTGAAATATTAGGTCATCGCAGTAACTAAGAAAATCCCGGCTGTCAGAAATGCGCAACAAACGCGTGGCATACGAACTTACGAACTAGTGCAGCTATTGAGGCATCGATGCACCTGTTGCCGTGTGGCGTGGCCTATTAGAAGACGCGCGTGCACCGGCAGTGTACAAGACTTGCCCCCGTCTGGTCATGCGGCAGTTCCTTGCTGTCGTCGCCAGACATCGGTTGTGTCTTAAATGGCACCATCCCGAGTGTGGAAGTACTCCATTTGCTTTAAAATGATGAAAACGGGTGCAGGTACTAGAAACATGCTGTGTCATTTAAGGAGAAATCATCCAAAATGTTTCTTGGAAGAAAAGGTAAATTCGATTCATGTAAGCTTGGAATAATAAATTTTAATATATTATCATATTGTAATGCTAACAAGTTCTATTAACGTGATTACTTGAAAGCGAGGGGCTTTTTTAATAACCAATAAGGGTTTAGGTAACATTGATCATGTAGTGCCTCGCGACGTAGCCGTGCGGTCTGAGGCTCCATGTTACGGACTGCGCGGCTGCTCCTGTCGGAGGTTCGAGTCCTCCCTCCTCCCTCTGTCATGGGTGTGTATGTTGTCCTAAGCGTAAGTTAGTTTAAGTTAGGTTAAGTAGTTTGTAAGTCTAGGGACCGAGGACCTAAGCAGTTAGGTCTCATAAGAACTCACTCCCATTTGAATATTCTTTGATCACGTGGTACACAGCATTCCCAGTTCAATTTGCGTGCCGCGGTGGAGTAGCCGAGTGGTCTAAGGTACCTCGCTTCGGAGCGCGCGTTTGCTCGCCGTCGGAGGTTCGAGTCCTCCCTGTGGCATGTGTGTGTGTGTTTGTCCGTAGGTTAGTTTACCTAGGTTTAAGTAGTTTGTAAGCTACGGACCGATGAACACGCAGTTTGGTCCGATAGATTACAAACATTTGAACATCAATTTGCGTAAATTTACACTGACAACAATCATTCTTTTAGTCAGAACTGTGGCCGGCCGCGGTGGCCGAGGGGACTGAGGCGCTTCAGTCACGGCCTGCACGGCCACTACGGTCGGGGGTTCGATTCCCCCCCCTCAGGCATGGATATTTGTTCCGTCCTTAGTTGTAGGTAGTTGATAAGTAGTTTGTAAGTTAGGGACTGATAACCCCGTAGTTAAGTCCCTTAAGCTTAACAAACATTTGAACATTTTCAGAACTGTGACTTTATTTTTCGAAAAACTTCTGCAGCACTGACTGAAGTTCATTTACTGACTGTAACTTGTATATATATAACGAGATCTTCGTATGCGCTGGCTCACAAGTCCAACTTACGGAGTGATTGGCTCAATATTCGCAACTGCCGGATGGAAATATTAGGCAGGAAATCTGTAGACTTCTTAGATAATCTTCTACGGACTCCTGACTAGTCTTACACACTCTCAAGAAGGCGTAGTATTGGGAGGGCATCTTGTAAAATATGGAAAGACTAGTGATCGTACATTAATCGTATAACGTACATTTACCTAAATTTTAACTAAATTCCGTAAGTTTGTTTCGGCCGAAACTAGAAGAACCGAAAATTCGATTACGGTTTCTGTTTTGGTCGCAAAATATGTTTCGGTCGAACTCTACTGGAAATAGTAGCAATAAAAATCCGAAAACCGGTTATTTAAAAAACCGGTTATACTGAGCTAATTTTACAGTGCAGTAAAACTGGAGATGAAAAGAACCGGTATAACCGAAAACCGGTTGTTTCAGCAATAACCGCCATCCCTACTTTGAGGTGTGCATGGTGGTCGTAGTTCTCTCTACACCCTCCAAACTACTCCCTCATCATCCAAAAATGAAAAAAGAGCTATTTATATTTTTAAACATCTCCAGGGGCACTTTTTATACGGTAGGCTGAAATTCACTTTTTTTGCCGTATGAAAACATCTAAAAACAAAACTTGTAATATACAATGAAGAGCCAAAGAAACTTTACCCTCAGGCGGCAGCGCCAGTTATTATTACTTCAGCAGCAGCGCGGTGCAGATTTGTTACCACTGTGTATTCCGAGTTACAACCCTAGAATGTAGCTGCTAAGTGATCGAAATGAGAAAAATGGTTTAATGTATAGGTAGAAATATCACATTTGTTAATATCTGAATTAGTATATCAATTACCTTCGGTGTATAAATGTAACAAATATAAAATTCCAGAATGAAACTTTCACTCTGCAGCGGAGTGTGCGCTGATATGAAACTTCCTGGCAGATTAAAATTGTGTGCCGGAACCGGGACTCGAACCTGGGACCTTTGCGTTTCGCGGGCAAGCGCTCTACCGACTGAGCTACCCCGACACGACTCACGATGCCGAGTCGGCATCGTGAGTCGTGTCGGGGTAGCTCAGTCGGTAGAGCGCTTGCCCGCGAAACGCAAAGGTCCCAGGTTCGAGTCCCGGTTCCGGCACACAATTTTAATCTGCCAGGAAGTTTCATATCAGCGCACACTCCGCTCCAGAGTGAAAGTTTCAATCTGGAAACATCCCTTAGGCTGTGGCTAAGCCATGTCTCCACCATATCCTTTCTTCCAGGAGTGCTAGTCTTGCGTGTTTGCAAGAGAGCTTCTGTGAAGTTAGGAAAGTAGGAGGCGAGGTTACTGGCGGAAGTAAAGTTGTGAGGCGGCATCGTGAGTCGTGTCGGGGTAGCTCAGTCGGTAGAGCGCTTGCCCGCGAAACGCAAAGGTCCCAGGTTCGAGTCCCGGTTCCGGCACACAATTTTAATCTGCCAGGAAGTTTCAAATATAAAATTATTCCGAAAGTGGACAATAATCATGTATAACAGACCCAGCAGTACTATCATTGCCTCATTCGTTACTTCCCTGTAGTTCCTGTCTATGTGTCAGATTTTTTCTGTTTTATGGGGAACTTAAAACACATAATTACCTCATCAATAATATAATCATGAATGGGAGAGCTTGCGTCTTTGACCTTACGCCTCTTGCATTCCCCTTCTGAACCAGGAAAGGTTTTTTATGATATTCGTTTTCAGTGTTTTGGAGTGCCGCTTGTATCGCGATTTACTCCACAGAGTGATTCCGTCTTCAATATCAGATTCTTTGCACCTGGAATCTTGTTCGTGATCGGAACTAGGATTTACAATTGAGTAATAGTATCCTGTTCATATTCTGATGAGGAATCTAGAACAAAAATCGCTACGATCTTGTCGAAAGAAGTCTATTTCCTCATCTGTTAGATCCATACCACGAGCCCTGAATATGAAATTACGTAGTAGAATAACACTAATTTTCGCATTTTGCAAGATTTAATAAGAGTTCAAAATGAGATTGACGGAAACTGCAGCATGGCTAATTAGATGAAACTAGAGCACAATTTGAGAATTTAACTTCCATTTGGGAAATAAATTTAAATTTTCAAGCATTCTAATATGTAGGGTAAAATTTATACAATACTTACTAGAAATTACCACAAATCTGTCTGAAAAGAAAACTAGACGTAATACAAAACAATTTAAATCTACTTACACGACAGGCAGCGCGGTGCAAATCTGTTACCAGTCATGCACTCCCTAACAAAACTGTTTTTAGATGAACACAGTCCTGCATTAGAAACACAGAACCGTCACTGACATCATTGTTAAGACTTAATTGAAGAATAGCTAAAGCGGAAATACGGCATCTCCATTATTACAGCAACAGTGAGCATTTAAAGAAAAGTGGTAGCATATTTGCACCAGCGCTGCCGCTCGTGATTAAAAAACTAAATATTGTGTAGCGCCCCCGCAAGCCCGCAAAGATGCCACAACACGACATGTTTTTCTGCTCAGGACGCGTGGGTTGCGTGGACAGCTAGATCAGCTATACAGATTAGTAATACAAGTTTTATTCACAGAAGTATACAAAATTCTCACCTTTGAGGGAGTATGTTCGCACGGCGGCTTCTTTTTGCACGATGCTAGCGGCGCTGAATCCTGGTAACTTCCTAGTTGGGAGTCGAGTTCGGAGTGCCCTTCCAGACGCATGTCGGCCTAGATGAAGCTGCTTGTAGAGGGCGCGCCTCTCGGTTGCTCCCTCCAGGAGGCGCGGCGCCGACATGTGATTGTGTGATTGGCTGCCGGTCATCCGCTGCCTTCTTCAAAATCGCTTTCGTGCGTCTGGCGTTTGGCGCTGACTTTACGCCACAACAGACTCGAAGTATTGTCTGCCTGAGGTAGTCTGAATGTTGACGACGGGACATGCCAGAGCGCAACAAGAAGGGCTGCCAATCTACATCTACATAAATATTCTGGAAGTCACATTGAAGTGCATGGCAGAGGGATCATCAAACCCCTTTTATGATGTTTCTCTACAGATAAATTCTCTAATAGCTTGCGAAAGAAAGGAATACCAGTATCCTTCCGTTTTCGATCTAATTTCCCTTATTTTATTTCGATGATTATGTCTTCCTATGTAGGTGGGTGCTAGCAAAATCTGTTCGCATTCGGAAGAGAAAGTCGGTGAAAAAAATTTAAAAAATATATCTCGTCGCAATGAGTAATGACTTCCTTTTAATGATTTCCACCCCAGCTCATGCATCATTTCCGTGACACACTCTCCCATATATCGACATAATACAGAACGAGATGCCCTTCTCTGTACTTCCTCTAAATTCTCTGTCAATTCCATTTAGTGGGGATGCCACAATGTTCAACAATACTCCAAAATTGGACGCATAAGTGCGGTGCAAGAAGTTTATTTAGGAGAAGTGTTGCTTCTTCTAAGTGGGTCCTGTCAATGAAACGTACGCTTTGGTTCGCTTTCCCTACAATATTTTCTGTGTTCTTTCCAATTTAAGTTGTTTGTAATTGTTACTCCTGAGTATTTACCTGAATTTTCGGCCTTCAGTTTTGCCAGATATATCATGTAAACGAAGTGTAACGGGATCATTTTTGTGGTTATATGGATGACATCAAACTTCTAATTATTAAGGGTCAATTGCCATTTTTTGCACCATGCAGATATTTTATCTAAATCATTTTGCAGTTGCTTCTGATTTTCTGCTTACTTTACTAACCGAAAAGTGACACCATCATGCTCAAACAGTCTAATGGAGCTACTCAGAATGTCTCCTAAATCGTTTATAACAATAAGGAACAGTAGGGGCCCTATAAGTCTTCCCTAGGGAACGCTAAATATTACTTCAGTTCTACTAAATGATTTTCCGTCAATTAGAATGTACTGTGTCCTTTCTGACAAAATCACGAATCCAATCGCACAATTGTGGCGATATTCCATAAGCACGCAGTTTGATGAGAAGGCTTGTAAGGTACAATGTAGAAAGCCTCCCGGAAATTTAGGAATACTGAATCTATTTGATGTCCCTTGTCGTTAGCACTCATCATATCATGTGAATACGGCTAGCTGTGTTTTACTAGAACGATACCTTCTACATCCGTGTTGACTATGGAACAATAGGTAGTTCTCTTCGACGTAGATCATAATATTTGAAGAAAGTAAATGTAATATCCTGCTGCAAACCAGCGTCTATGATATAGTCTGGTAATTTTGCGGGTCACTCCTATAGCCTTTCTTCAATATTGGCGTAACCTTTGGAACGTTCCAGTCTTAGGGAACGGAATATTCTTGGATAATTTGGTGTGGGGCTACTGCATCAACATACTCTGAAAAATAACCAAACTAATTGGTATATAATCGGAACCGGGAGACTCACTTTTGGTATTTCTAGTTATTACAACCGTATACATGGTATTGGTATTTGTAGTTATTACAACCGTATACATCATACATTTTATATACTACCTATTCCTTCCATTTTCTAGTTATGTAAAGTAAGCAGACTAATGAAGTAGGACTTCTGTGCCTCACAATTAAATCCGCTGCTCTCTGCCAGTTTTAGTTCTCAACTCACGCAGCTGGGAGGTGCTCCGGAGCGATGTCACACGCTTTAGGGAAGAGTTTCCACCACTATATGTATAAGCTATTTGGTTGGGCTACGTAATTCTCCCGCAATAATCGATTCCTGCGATTGTATCAGTTTGAATCGATTCCTACGATTCGTTCACATTATGAATCGATTCCAACGATTGGTTCATGATGCTGTCTGATCTGTATGATGACACGACTCTTTGAGAGTGCCAAATAGGAAACTACAGGGGTATCGGATTTTTGTAGCTTTTATATTTACATTTTGTGAAATGCAGGCCTCAAACAGTAATGATCCAAAGCAATTTGCTTTAGTTTTAATAAATTCTCGAGAAAAAGTCTTTTAAGTTTTGGAAGCGCATATAAATACCTGTTTGTGGCCAGTTTTGTCAGTTGTCGACCTCGTTCATTTGGCAGCATTGTAAATTATCAAACTAGTTAACGATGTCTGGTAGTTCAAAATGTTCCAATGTTTGTTAAGTTAAGGAACTTGGCTCCGGGGTCATCAGTCTCTAAAGTTACAAGCGACTTATGAACTACCTTATACTAAAGACCACACAAACATCCATGCCCGAGGGGTAATTCGAACTCCAGACGGGGAGAGGCCTCGCACGTCGGAGCGTAGCGCCTCAATGCACTCGGCCGCTCCTCGGCGGCTCTGGTAGTTGTAATCCTGCTATAAACCCATTACTTTTTAGTTCTGTTTAAATAATTCAAAAATTTAAAAATAAATTTCATTAAATTTCTGGTAATTAACATAAATCTAATAGTTATTCAAATGCTTATTGTGTAAAACCGCCTGTTTCCAGGAAACACTTCTATATAGGCAAACTTAATAAATCCGAATGTCTCTAGGTCCACAATCCCACACGCGAATTTCGCGCTTCTATATGTATATGTATATATATAAACTCGCGTTGTTTCAAGAAAGACATCTATATACAGACAAACACAAAAAATAAATACTAAAAACAGGTTTACGAGATGACGTTACAAAAACATACAAATGCGCAGTTTTATATAAATTTTCTATTGTAAAACTGAGTTTTTACGAAAAATGCAACCTTGTAGATGAACCCAAAAGGTAGAATACAAAAGTTATCCAAATCTTTAGACCAGTTTCCCAAATTCGCGGAATATAAATGTGCAAGAATTATTTTTCCAATTGTATTACATGTCAAATGAATTGCTCGTTTATATACAGGGTGAATTACCTAACACTTACACCGCAAATATTGCGGAAACGGAAAGTGCGATTAATGTGCGTTTTTTTTTGACAGCTTATGTGACTTAACTACGGGGTCATCAGTCCCTAAACTTACAAAGTACTTAGGAACTACTTACGAACTAGGACGGCACAAATATCCATGCCCGAGTGGGGATTCGAACCCCCGACCGTAGTGGCCGTGCAGACCGTGACTGAAGCGCCTCAGTCCCCTCGGCCACCGCGGCCGACTGTGCGGTTTTCACAGAATGGATTTGTAGTCAGGGGCTCGGAATTTTTAGCCAACCAACAGATCGTAATATTACGTAGAAAATTTATTTTTTATACAAGCATACAGTTTTTCAATTGGAACAATGGTTGTTTCTCTCATACCCGCCCGGTAGCCGTGTGGTCTAACGCAACGCTTTCTGAGACGGGGAGGCGTAGCGGCCCCGGTTCGAATTCGCCCGGCGGATTGACAAAGGGGGTCGGAGTGCCGGCGAGCCTGGATGTGGTTTTTAGGCGGTTTGCTACATCCCCCTAGGGGAATACAGGGGTGATACCCAAGTCCCGCCTCAGTTACACGACACGCAAACATTTCGTAACAGTTTGCACTTTCACACGTATAACACTGTACGCAGACATTTGGGGCACACATTTCCACCCGGGGGGCATGGGGTGGTGGCAGAAAGGACATCCGGCCACCCCGTAATTACTAACATGCCAAATCCACATTAACAAGCCGACCCTGCAAAGTGTGGGAAAACGGTTAACGAGAAAGAGAGAAAGAATGTTTGTATCTATCATGCACTAGAATTTTTACACCAGCTGTGTACAAAGAATTTTGAATGACACTTTTATCACGTTTAGTTTGGTAGCTGCAACCGTTCAAACTTTCGGGTGCGGAGGCTACAATAGCGATGTTGAATGGTAAAGTGGTTAGCGGCTAGCCCATGGAGCATGTTCCACTGTCTCATGACCATCAGCCAGTCAGATACGCTGTCGTAGCCTCCGTAGTTTACAGGTAAGTAGTTTGTAAGATTAGGGACTGATGACCCCGCACTTAAGTCCCATAAGCTTAACAAACATTTGAACTTTTATTTATTTATTTATTTTTTGACGATAGCAATGTACTTGTAAGTAAAACACAAAACATGTCTCTTACAATGCCATACCACCTTTATGTGTGTGGTGGTCTTCAGTCCGCAGACTGTTTTGATGCTCTCCACGCTACCCTGTCCTGTGCAAATCTCTTCATCTGAGAAGATGTTCGGCAACCTATATCCTTTTGAATCTGCTTACTATATTCGTCCCTAGATCTCCCTCTACGATTTTTACCCCACACGCTTCCTTCTAATGCTAAGATGACAATTCCTTGATTTCTCAGAATGTGTCCAACCAATCTATCCCTTCTCTTAGTCTAGATATGCAAGAAACTCCTTTCCTCCCCGATTCGGTTAAGCACCTCCTCATTAGTTACGTGATCTACCCATCTAATTTTCATCATTCGTCTGTAGCACTACATTTCAAAAGCTTCTATCATCTTTTTATCTGAACTCCTTATCGCCTACGTTTCACTCCCATACAATGCAATACTCCAGACAAATGCTTTCAGAAAGGACTTCCTAACATTTAAATTAATATTGGATGTTAACAAGTATCGCTTCTTTAGAAACGCTTTTCTTCCCATGGCCATTCTGTATCTTATATTTTCTTTACTTCGGCCATCAGAAGTTATCTTGCTACCCAAATAACAAAATTCATCTACTACTTTTATTGTGTCATTACCTAATGTTATTCCTGCAGCATCTCCTGACTTTCTGACATTGCATTCCGTTACCTTCGTTTTATTCTTGTTAATGTGCATCTTATATCTTCCTTTCAAAACACTGTCCATCCCATTCAATTGCTCTTCCAGATCTTTTGCAGTCTCTGACAGAACTACTATGTCATCAGCAAACCGTAATGTTTTTATTTCTTCTCCCTACACTTTAATGGCCTCTCCAAATTTCTTCTTCTATTCCTTCACTGCCTGCTCAATGTACAGATTGAAAAACCTTGCGGAAAGGCTACAACCCTGTCTTACTCCCTTCCCAACCTGTGCGTCCCTTTCTTACCCTTCGACTCTAATAACCGCTGTCTGGTTTTTGTATAGGTTGATTATAACTCTTCGCTCCCTATATTTTACCCCTGATACCTTCAGAATTTCGAAGAGTGTATTCCAGTCGACACTATCAAAAGCTCTCTCCAAATCGACAGACACTAAAAACATAGGTTTGTCTTTCCTTAGCCTATCTTCTACGATAAGTCGTAATTTGAGTATTGCCTCCTGTGTTCCTAAATTTTTCCTAAATCCAAACTGATCTTTCCCGAGTTCGGATTCCACCAGTTTTTTCCATTCGCCTGTAAGTAATTCGTGTTAGTACTTTGGATCCATGACTTATTAAACTGATAGTTCCGTAATTTTCACACTTGTCTCCACTTGCTTCCTTTGGCATTGGAATTACAATATTCTTCTTGAAGTCGGAGGGTATTTCCCTTCTCGCATACATCTTGCATACTAGATGATACAATTTTTTCACGTCTGGCTATCCGAACTATATTTATACAGGGTGAGTCACCTAACATTACTGCTGGATATATTTTGTAAACCACATGAAATACTGACGAACCGATTCCACAGACCGAACGTTAGGAGAGGAGCTAGTGTAATCGGTTAATACAAACCATAAAAAATACACAGAAGTATGTTTTTTAACACAAACCTACGTTTTTTTAAATGGAACCCCGTTAGTTTTGTTAGCACATCTGAACATATAAACAAATATGTAATCAGTGCCGTTTGTTACATTGTAATATGTTAATTATATCCGGAGATACTGTAACCTAAAGTTGACGCTTGAAACCTCCGACGTCCATTTGTGTGTTGTAACAAACACAGGCCACGGTCGGCGTGCAGCATCTGCAGGGAAATGTTTACGATGACGACCGCGTTTACGAGTGTGGCTGTAGAGCACTATTGTGGTTTGGTCTAGCTGTCACAGTGTCCGCATGTAGCGCTTTCTACTATCGTTATTCTGAATTCGTCTTTGCACGCAGACTAACTGTAGTACACTGTGCTACGAGACGTCTTTATAGTGTAGTGTTGTAGGAACTGTGACCATAGTGTATTCGAGCTCTGAAAAGGCGGAGATGATACTCGTCTTTCGCGAGTGTCGACAAAATGCAGCTGATGCCTGCAGGGTGTATGCAGAACGGTATCAGGACAAAGAGCATCCAACGTGCCGCACATTTCAAAACATCTACCGCCAACTGTATGCAACAGGTATGGTCGTAGCACGCAAACGGGTCCGTAACAGTCCCGTCACAGGAGAAGCGGGTGCAGTTGGTGTGCTAGCTGCTGTTGCCGTGAACCCACACAGGAGTACACGGGACATTGCGAGAGTCGGTGGACAGAGTCAAAGTAGTGTCATGCGCATACTACATCGTCACCGCTTTCACCCGTTTCATTTGTTGCTACATCAGCAATTACATGCTGATGACATTATCATCGAGTGCAATTCTCTCAATGGGCATTAACAGAGAATGCGTTGCAGTTCTACCTGTTTACCGATGAAGCGGGTTTCACAAACCACTGAACATAAATTACTCGTCCGTGGGCAATCCTCGCTGGCTCCGACAGGTAGAGCGACAGCGACCATGGACTGTAAATGTATGGTGCACAATCATTGGCGACTACCTCATTGCTCCTCATTTCATTGCAGGGGTCCAAACAGCTGCGACATACATCGCGTTTCTACAGAATGATCTGCCAACGTTGCTCGAAAATGTCCCACTGGAAATGCGTCGACGTATGTGGTAACAACATGATGGTGCACCCGCACATTCCACTATTAACACTAGGCTGACCCTTGACAGGATATTCGACGGGCGTTTCATAGGACGTGGAGGACGCATAAATTGGCCAGCCAGTTCTCTTGATCTTACACCTACTGACTTCTTTCTGTGAGGCACGCTAAAGGAGAATGTGTACCGTGATGTGCCTACAACCCCAGAGGATATGAAACAAAATATTGTGGCAGCCTGCGGCGACATTACACCTGATGTGCTGCGGCGTGCACGACATTCATTACGCTACAGATTGCAATTGTGTGCAGCAAATGATGGCCACCACTTTGAACATCTATTGGCCTGACATGTCGGGACACACCCTATTCCACTCCGTAATTGAAAACGGAAACCACGTGTGTACGTGTACCTCACCCCTCATGGTAATGTACATGTGCGTCCGTGAAAAATACCAATAAAGGTGTTAGCATGTGGACGTAATGTGCTGTTCTAGTCTCTTCTGTACCTAAGGTACAATACCGTTTCGTTTGGATCCCTACTTAATTCGGTGCTATCCGATTCACACGATCGAACAGTGGAGAAGTGGTACTGAAGCGTCAACTTTAGGTTACATCATCTACGGATGTAATTAACATTTTACAATGCCCAAAAAGCATTCATTACGTATTTGTTTGTATGTTCAGATGTGCTAACAAAACTAACGGGGTTCCATTAAAAAAACTTAGGTTTGTGTTAAAAAAAACATACTTCCGTGAGACTCAGGCGAGAGTCCCATTCTGCTCGCGACGTGCGCTACCCGCGCGTTTCGCGTATTTCAAGTGTCAACTTCGCGTCGCAATATCTCGGGATGTAATTGGAGTATTGCGATGCAATCAACGCTATTGTTTATGTGATTTGTCATGCTATGGATTGCTGAAGACAAAATATAGGGAGTCCATTAAATAATAATAATAATAAGTTTTTTAACACAAACACATTTGCTTTCGTTTTAGAATGTTTCCAAATATGTACATTAATGGGCCCGAGCCATACATTGATACCTGTGAAAGTCGTTTTCCAATAGCTGTTATTGTTCCAGAGATATTTTGGGTGGACAAGATAGCTGGGACACCCTGTATATATACGAGTCCCTGATTACCAATCCACTCTGTCGAAACCGAACATCAATTGCACTATTCGTTTCCGCAATATTTGCGGTGCAAGTGTTAGGTGATTCACTCTATTTATTTTAACCAACAAACATATTGTAATATTACTTAGAATGTGTATATTATAAGCAAACATACAGATTTTTAAATGTAACAATAGTTGTTTTTATCATGCACTGAAATTTTTCACACCAGTTGTGTACAAAGAATTTTGAAAGACTATTTTTCACGTTTAGTTTGGCAGCTACACCATTTCGGGGGTGGAGGCTGTGATAGCGCAGCTGACTGGCCGTTTGGCTAGCCCCTGGGGCACGGCCCACTGTCTCGTGACCAGCTTTGAATGGTTGTAGCTGTCAAACTAAACGTGATAAGAATGTCATTCAAAATTCTTTGTACACAGCTGGTGTCAAACATTCCAGTGCATGATAGAAACAATCATTGTTCCAATTGAAAAATTGTATGTTTGCATAAAAAAATACACGTTCTAGGTATTTTTACAATCTGTTTAATGGCTAACAATACGATTCCTCGACTGCTATCTGAAAACCGCACATCAATTGCACTTTCCGTTTCCGCAATATTTGCGGTGCAAGTGTTAGTTGATTCACCCTGTATATTACACGTGTCGATGGGACGTTAAACTCCAAGCTTCCTTCCTCCTATTACATGTGAATTGCATAAAGGACGTGTTTATGTTGCACTACATGAGTTACGTATTTTTCCATGATACGTTGGATTATTTATTTTAATCGTACTGGCAGTTCTGTATTCGCTGTGTTTCGTTGCTGTCATCAGTAATTCGTTTATGAAAATTAACCGCTCATGATCTTCGTTCCGTGCTTTCTTTGTTCACAAGCATGCCCCTCATTGACTGCCCTCTGGCTTGCGTAATTGTTCGGCACAATTCGGCAGTTGCCTTCGTAGCATGAAAAGTTGTTAGAACTGGTGCAAAAGTCTTGGCCCCTACTTTCACGCCTTACGGTCTGACCTAGTGGATACCTATGTTTTGGATGAGCCGCCGCCTCAGTTATCAAAAACGGGACATTTCGTCACAAAAGAGGTCATTTTGATAAAACGCCTGACAGTTTAATCGGGAATCAAACATTGCTTATAAGGTAATAATCCGTTAAATCATTCAAACAATTTTCAGTATCTTTTAAGGTGTATCTTTTCATTGAATTTCCTGCCATGAGAAGAGCTGAATTATTTTCTTGAAGAATATAGCTATCAATTTCTTCACAAGACATATCTTTGTACTTCAACAGTAAAATTCCCTTGACTGAATCTGTCAACTAATTGAACTGGTTCTTATCATCCTTTTATGTTTTTTTTCTGCTTTATCTTGCCTTTCCGAGTCCGTAGCACCATTATATGCGATATGAATATAACCATTACACACTGCGCATTTCGCTTGACTTTCATTTCGTCCACATATAACGCACTGGAATTTTGCTTTATCTTGTCTGTCTTGTCTGTAAACTTACACTGGCTTTTCTGCTGTCACCACTATTAAATTGAGAATACGACATACTTGAAATTGGAAACTAAGTAATAGTAACAAGTTTTTGTTTCTGAACGAGACAATGCTATTAGTTGGAAAAATTAAGTTCACATTCGGCGCGGTGGATTATGGGAACAATCATAAGAAGAAAAAGATTGCTCCCAGCAACCACCACGCCAAGTCACAACTTAATTTGCGCAACCATTGCGCAAAACTCTCCAGAAATTGTATACGTCGTCAGTGTAAAATTCGAGACATTGCTACACAAACTACAATATCTCGAATTACGACATCGTATACGTCGACTACGAATGTAACGCATCTGCGACAGTCACTTGATTAGTAGCGAAAACGTATACAACCATTCTTTACCAAAGCGATGGACATTTTCGTAAAACCAATAATTCCTGCCTGACATTGAAAGTAGCACCGAAAAAGCCGGACATGTCTGGAAAAAGCCGAATGTTGACATACGGCAGCTGACAGCCAACTGACAGACGAAACGCACAGCTCAGCAAGCAACTTGCGACTGAACCTGCCGCCCTTCCGATACAAAGGAATAGTCCCACCCTGCGCACAACTCCAGAATACGTTTCCTCGCACGGGTCAAGACTTGTTGCGCGGTCTCTACTAAGATCGTCACGAGACCGAAGGTTCTTATGAAAGATGGTTGTTCCCCTCCCCCCCTCCCCCCACCATTGACTGCTATACATTGCAACTACGGGACAATTGATTAGAAGCGTTGCAGAATGTGAAAATAGAAGAGTGATTACGATGATGTAGCTACAAGTGGTGATCTCTTTGTAAAGGTAAAAATTGTGATTACACATATACAAGGTGTTACAAAAAGGTACGGCCAAACTTTCAGGAAACATTCCTCACACACAATGAAAGAAAATATGTTATGTGGACATGTGTCCGGAAACGCTTAATTTCCATGTTAGAGCTCATTGTAGTATTTCTCTTCAAATTACATTAATCATGGAATGGAAATACACAACAACAGAACGTACCAGCGTGACTTCAAACACTTGTTACAGGAAATGTTCAAAATGTCCTCCATTAGCGAGGATACATGGAATCCCTGATGCACTAATGCAGCCCTGGAGACTGGCGTATTGTATCACAGCCGTCCACAATACGAGCAAGAAGAGTCTCTACATTTGGAACCGGGGTTTTAAATGCCCCCATAAATGAAAGTCAAGAGGGTTGAGGTCAGGAGAGCAAGGGAATTCGTCCGCCTCTACCAACCCATCGGTCACCGAATCTGTTGTTGAGAAACGTATGGACACGTCGACTGAAATGTGCGGGAGCTCCATCATGCATGAACCACACGTTGTGTCGTACTTGTAAAGGCACATGTTCTAGCAGCACAGGTAGAGTATCCCGTATAAAATCATGATAAAGTGCTCCAGTGAGCGCAGGTGGAAGAACATGAGGCCCAATGAAGACATCACCAGCAATTCCTGCCCAAACGTTCACAGAAAATCTGTGTTGATGACGTGATTGCACATTTACGTGCGGATTCTCGTCAGCCCACACATGTTGATTGTGAAAATTTACAATTTGATCACGTTGGAATGAAGCGTCATCCGTAAATACCACAATGAGCTCTAACATGGAAATTAAGCGTTTCAGGACACATGTCCACATAACATATTTTCTTTCTTTGTGTGTGAGGAATGTTTCCTGAAAGTTTGGCCGTATCTTTTTGTAAACCCTGTTTAAGAAGCTACTGGTTGAGGTTAGATTTCTTCTCGAATTCGCCCAGCTGATCATTCTTGAGTAATAGGAATGATAGCCTGACAGGAAGTATGCCGAAACCAGAGAACATATATAAAAAATATACAGTCTTTGTCATCAGCTGAGGACTCCCGGCGTTTCCTTTTTCCATTTCAGTAAGCTTTATGTTTCGTTCTTCGACTCATATCGGGAGCATAAGAAGCACAAAAACACGTGGCAGCTCGGCGTGGCAGGAGGCAACAGCTGCGCACCAAACTGTAATAGAGCTCATGTATATTCTAAGCTCTGACGTCATCAGTCTTGTGAAAGTACTAGATAGACAGAGCTGAACAATTCGCCATTTTGAATCCCAATCTGCCGGCAGTGTTGTATGCTTTGTGTAGTACAGCGAAGTGCATCAGCGAATATTATGTGATTTTATTGTTTTACAGGGGTTGGTTGTGCAGCTCCGAACTGCTCAAATAATAGCAGACATGATGTCTATAAGTTTAATCGGTTTCCTTCATACACAGATCGTCATAAAAGGTGGCTGGTAAATTCCTGACGTCATGTATGGACGCCAAAAATCGAACAACTATCTGTGTAAAATTCAGAACAAATCATTTTTTCTTAATTTGTATTACAAATAGTTACGCTCACAGAGAGGTAGTCTTGAAAATATTGGTCTATACATGTATGCAATGATTATCTTAATTTTGCTGCAGATTGTTAACATATCGGGACGTACAGTGCCATTAAAGTTACTTTTCTTGATTTTATTTAGACCAACTAAGGAGTTATTATAAGGGTTGTAAATTGTATTTTAAGTGAAGCATGAGTGACGCTGGCTTTATCCGGCTAGTGGTTTTCAAATCATTAATTCGGATTAATTCAGTGTTTAAGTTAAATGTGACTCTCAACACTGGAATATGCCAAACTGTGAATAGGATGGCTGGAAAAAAGGTAATAAATTGAACTTCTCAAAGAAAGTGAACAGGAAAGAAATCGTACATGAATGGAATTAAATTCAAAACTTAGCATGGAGCATTCATTTTATTTCAATGTGCATGCTACCGGAGAATCTCTATTCAGTCGTTATCTAGCGAAATCAGACAGTCAAAGTTATTAAACACATTTTTTACTTAAATCTTCTCAGAAATATGGCGTATGTAAAATATGCGAGACATTATAGGGAGTGATACAGGAAGTAAAGTATCGCAATTTGACCTTATTTCGTAACTGCTTTCGAATGCCTTAATACGGATTGGACGTTAATGTATCATACCTCTAAATATCCCTCGAATCATTAACTTTAAGCTGCTTGCCTCTTACAGGCAAATGTAAGCCAATAAATTTGTTATGCTGTAATATTTTCTGCGTTAGTGTTCCGTAGTCTTCAAATGTGCACCTTCAACGTGGGATTTTCTGCTTGTACTGTACACTGCTGGAAGTCTAGTCGTGCACGTCCATGCTACAACTACATGGGATACTCTGCAAATCACATTTAAGTGCCGGGCAGAGTGTTCATCGAAGCACCATTATACTTTTTATCTTCCATTCCATTCTCGAATAGCGCGCGGGAAGAAAGAATACCTGAATGTCTCCGTTCGAGCTCTGATTTCTCGTATTTTATTCTGATTGTCATTTCTACCTATGTAAGTGGGAGTCAACAATATATTTTTGCATTCGGAGGAGAATGTTGGCAATTGGAGTTTCGTAAGTGGTTGTTGTAATGATTCCCATCCCAGATCCTGTATCATTTCCGTATCGCCGTCTCCCATGTATCGTGACAAGTTGAAGTCTGAAGTAATAGTAATTCCTAGGTATTTTGTGGAGTTTACGGCCTTCACTTTTGATTTATCTTGTATACAAAGTTTAACGGATTTCTTTTCGTACTCATGTGGACGACTTCACACTTCTCATTATTTAGAGTCAACTGCCAATTTTTACATCATAGTGATATCTTCTTCAGATCGTTCTGCAGTTGTTGTTGTTGTTGTTGTTTTTATTTTTTTTATTTTTTTTTTTATTTTCAGATGATTTTACTAGACGGTAAATTACGGCGTCATCTGCAAACAGCCTAAAAGAGCTTCATGGATTTTCCCCTAAATCGTTTATGTAGCTTATGCTTGAAGTGTGTGCATTTCTGTTGCCTCGCTGCCAGTAACCGGTTCGCAACAATTTGTATGTCGGAACAAGGCCCCAGGAGTAGATGACATACCCTCAGAGCTACTAAAGTCTCTGGGAGAGCCAGACATGAAAAAACTTTAAGAAAAATGTAATAATCCCCAATCCAAAGAAATCAGGCGCAGACAGGTGTGAAAATTACAGAACCATCAGTTGATAAGTCATGGTTGCAAAATTTTAACACGAATTATCTACAGGAGAATGGAAAAGCTGGTAGAAGCTGACCTCGTGGAAGATCAGTTTGGGTTCAGGAGGAACGTACGAACCCGGGAGGCAATACTTACCTTACGTCTTATCTTAGAAGATAGATTAAGGAAAGGCAAACCTACTTTTTTAGCTTTTGTAGATTTGGAAAAAGCGTTTGACAATGTTGTCTGGAACACACTCTTTCAAATTCTGAAGTCAGCAGGGGTAAAATACAGGGAAAGGAAAGTTATTTACATCTTGTACAAAAGCCAGACCGCAGTTATTAGACTCGAAGGGCATGAAAGGGAAGCATCAGTTGTGAAGGGAGTAAGACAGGGTTGTAGCCTATCTCTGATGTTATTCAATTTGTACATTGAGCAGGCGATGAAGGAAAGCAAGGAAAAATTTGAAATTGGGATTAAAGTTCAGGGAGAAGAAATGACATTGTAATTCTGTCAGAGACAGCAAAGGACCTGGAAGAGCAGTTGAATGGAATGGACATTTTGTTGAGGAGAGCGTATAAAATGAACATTAACAAGAGCAAAACAAAAATAATGGAATGCGGTCTTAGAAAATCAGGTGATGCTGAAGAAATTAGATTAGGTAACGAAACAATGAAGGTGGTAGATGAGTTTTGTTACTTGGGGAGCAAAACAACATGGGATGGTCGCAGTACAGAGGATATAAAATGCAGAATGGCAATGGGAAGAAAAGCATTTTTGAAAAAGCAAACTTTGCTAACATCGAATATTAATTTAAGGGTAAGGAAGTCTTTTCTGAATGCATTTGTGTGGAGTGTTGCCTTGTACTGGAGTGAAACATGGACGATAAGCAGTGCGGACAGGAAGAGAATAGAGGCTTTTGAAATGTGGTGCTACGGAAGAAATGCTGAAGATTAGGTGGGTAGATCGCATAACTAATGAAGAGGTAGTGAACATAATTGGTGAGAAAAGAAATTTTTGGCATACCCAGACTAAAAGAATTTGGGGGGAAGTATGTGGGGTAAAAATCGCAGAGGGAGGCCAAGAGACGCGTATAGTAAGCATATTCAAGTGGATGTGGATTGCCGTTCTCATGAGGAGATGAAAAGGCTTGCTCAGGATAGAGTAGGGTGGAGATCTGCATCAAACCAGTCTCCGGACTGAAGTCCACAACAACAACAACAACTAACACGTGTGGAATTACAAACCTTCACATCTGTGATGTGGTTCTTGGGGAAAGGCAGCCCTTCCTTCACGGATGATGCACTGTGGAGCCGTATCGATATTGGTGACGTCTGGCACAAAGTCTGCGTTCCAAAAAATTCCAAAGAGGTTCTATAGAATTCAAGTCAGGACTCTACGCAGGCCAGTCCATTCCAGGGACGTTATTGCCCTGTTACCACTCCGCCACAGGCCGTGCATTATGAAGGGGTGCTCCATCGTATTCAAAGAAGGAGTCGCCACCTCTGAATTGATCTTCAAAACTGTGAAGGAAGATGGTACTTTAATACATCAATGGAAACCTGTGCTGTGATAGTGCCACGCAAAACAATAAGGGGGTCCAGCCCCCTCCGTTCGGTATTCGCTGTGCTTCGTTTCTATCATCATAAAAACTAACCGCTCATGATCTTCGTTCCGTGCTTCCTTTGTTTACAAGCATGGCCCTCGTTGACTGCTCTATGGCTTTTGTAATCGTTCGGCACAATTCGGCAATTGCCTTCGTAGCATGAAAAGCTATTATAGCTGGTGCAGAAGTCGTGGTCCCTGCTTTCACGCCTTTTGCGCTGGTCTAGTGAATACCTTTGTTTTGGATGAGCGGCCGCCTCATTTGTGTGTGGCCTACAGGTAGGGTTCAAACTCAGATTTATCAAAAAAAGGACATTTCCTCACAGAAAACTGATCATATTTGTAAAATGCCTGACCATTATATTTGGAATCAAACATTGCTTATAATTTACAAAAAAAGTATTAAAATATTTGTAAATGTATCGGACCAAACTGCGTGGCTATCAGTCCGTAGCTTACAAACTACTTAAACTAATGTAATGTAACCTAAGGACAACACACACATCCATGCCCAAGGGAGGACTCGAACCTCCGACGGCGAGCAACCGTGCGCTTCGCAGCGAGGCGTCTTAGACTGCTCCGCTACTCCATCGCTGTCTATATTTTACAGCGTAGGTAATAATCTGTTAAATCATTCAAATACAATACAATCACCTTCAAATAATTTTCAATATTTTTCTTTGGTGTTTCTTTTAAAAGTGTATTTCTTGAAAGAATGTGCTGCTATGAGAAGAGCTGAATTATTTTCTTGAAAAATATAGCTATGAATTTTTTCACAAGACATGTGTTTGTACTTTAACAGTTAAATTCCCTTGACTGAATCCCTCAAGGAATGGAACTGGTTCGTATCATCATTTTATGTTTTCTTGCGTCATCTTGCCTTTCCGAGTCCGTAGCACCATTATATGCGATATGAATATAACCATTACAAACTGCGAATTTCGCTTCACTTTCATTTCGTCCACATATAACGCACTGGAATTTTGTTTTATCTTGTCTGTAAACTTGCACTGCCTTTTCTGTCGTCACCAATATTAAATTGAGAATACGACATACGTGAAATTGGAAACTAAGTAATAGTAACAAGTCTTTGTTTCTGAACGAAACAATGCTATTAGTTGGAAAAATGAAGTCCACACTCTACACACATACGACCCCACCATACTGTTGCCACTACACGCGCTGGCAGATGACCTTCACCAGGCATTCGCCAAACTCACACCCTATCATCGGATCGCCATATTGTGTATCGTGATCGTCACTCCATACATTCTCTTTTCTTAAATTGTCCAGTGTTTACGCTCCTTAAACAAGCGAGGTGTCGTTTGGTATTGACCTGCATTATGTGTGGTTTATGGGCTGGTGCTCGACCATGAAATCGAAGAATTCTCAACTCCCGGGTAACTTCATAGAATTTGGAGTGGATCCTCAAGCAGTTTGCAATTCGTGTGTGATTGTCTGGATAGATGCCTGCCTATTACACTGGCAGTACGTAGCAACACAATTCATTTAATACGAAGCACCGATCGCAAAAATCGGTCCGGGTATATCGCAGAGGGAGTGAAAATTAGGGGGTCAATTACCCCGAATGATACCAACCTTTTGCTACAAAAATTTGTTTAGATTTAATCGAGGTAGAATCTATTGAAAGTTCAAAAGGAAGTCTAATTAAAAAAATAACACTTATTTCTTGTTATATAACATAACATAATCAAATTTCAGAAATATCGTAGAGTTCCACTTCTCTAGGTTTCCGTTTTTAGTACAAATGCTCTTTAACACCAGGAACAATCGCTGTGGGGACACAAACCACACACGAAACTTAGTACATGAAATATAACGTAATAAATAAGCAGTGAACAGTAACAAGTGATTATTCATTCAGAGTATATAGTGACTTGCAGCAAACCCAACATATAATTTTAAACCTTTACAAAACTTTTTTTAACTGATAACCCCGACAAAATGGTCAAAGAAAAGAAGTTTATTGCTTACTGATTTTCCGATGTACATAAACAAAAATTACAGCACTCGCGTGACGCTGTAACTTATTACTTCTACACTACTATTTTACTACGTGTATTCGTGAGATATTTTCAGTTAGTGTACACACATATCACTGAACGTATGTCCAAAATTATATTCTTGTACGGTACATAATGTTTAAGAATTTGGTTAATGAAAAACCGCCCTGTCACGCATTAGTTTTCGATATATTAATTCTTTACTACTAACTACATTCGCGACATATTTACAGAAAATGAGCATACATACCATTCAACGTACCTATGCATTTTTATCATAGTAAGACACACATTTCAAGATATATGAGGCCTAAAACTATATAATGCCTGAAAATGTGCGTTACGTATTTCGTTTTCTGATTCGCAAAATTCCGCAGACTGTTTCCTCATATTCCAATCAACGAAGCTGAAATATTACATTATTATAGGACACACAGTTCAGAGTGTAACACGCCATATGTATTGAACTACGAAAAAACGAAACAAATGGTTAGAGAACTGGGCATAACAGGATGGACAGAAAGGGAAGAAGTAGACGGACATACAGATGTGAGGAATAAAATCATACTGCTAGTTTGTATCATATAAGTGAGTCTGTCTACATCACGTTTATGATATTTTCTGAAAAATAAGATAACTACTCTTATTTACCGAAGCGATATAAAGGTTAAGGAGAAATACTATGGACATACAAAACTTTTAACCAACCGCAGGCCACCCGACGGTGTGTGGCGGAGGGTACCTTGAGTACCCTATGGGTTCTCCCTCCTATTACAGTCACGTATCGTTCGCGGAAAGAAAGATTGTCGGTATGCCTCTGTGTGGGCTCTAATCTCTCTCATTTTATCTTCATGATCTCTTCGCGAGTTATACGTAGGAGGGAGCAATATAATGCTAGACCCCTCGGTAAAGGTATGTTTTCGAAAATTCGACAAAAGCCTGTACCGAGCGACAGAACGTCTCTCCTGCAGTGTCTTCCACTGGAGTTTATCGATCATCTCCGTAACGCTTTCTCGATTACCAAATGATCCTGTAACGAAGCGCGCTGCTCTCCGTTGGATCTTTTCTACTTCCTCTATCAACTCCACCTGGTACGGATCCCACACCGGTGAGCTGTATTCAAGCTGTTGGCGAACAGATGTTCTGTAACCTACTTCCTTTGTTTTCGGACTACATTTCCTTAGAATTCTTCCAATGAATCGAAGTCTGGCATCTGCTTTACAGACGATTGATTTCATATGGTCGTTCCATTTTAAATCACTCCTAATGCCTAGTACCAGGTAATTTATGGAATTATCTGCTTCCAGTTGCTGACCTGCTATAGTGTAGCTAAATGATACAGGATTCGCAGCACATTACACTTGTCTACATTGACATTCAATTGCTATTCCCTACACCATGCGTCAATTCGATGCAGATCCTCCTGCATTTCAATACAATTTTCCATTGTTATATTCAATGTGTCAAGAGGCAAGTTCACCTTCTGCATGCAGTGTAACATGAGATTCTTACTCCGTCAGCTCCTGGAAGACGGAGCCAGATGTTTAAACAAGCCGCCTGTTTCATTGCATTAATTTCTAGACTCAGCAGAGGGCATTCAGTCAGTCTGCTCGATTCCTCCAAAATGTAACTGACTCACTTCAACTTCTGCGTATGCTAGCACGTTCTGAAATTCAAATATGGAGTACTCACCCAGTAATTGAATGCGTCTGGGCCAGCGTACTGTTAATTATTCGAAAGTGCCCCTTAATTAAATGCTTCTATAATTGCGGCAATTACTTGAAAGCATATTGTATAATACGTAATCAGTCAAGATTATTTGTGCACTTCATTTAGTTCTGTCGAAACTCAACTCATTCAGTAAAATCTGTCCTTTACCCTCAGTAACAGTTGATAAACGAAGTTGTAGGCAGACCACTGAATTTTTGCTAGCGTTTATTTTTATTCTGATGCTGGATTTCCATTACTTCCTCACATCTTACATTATTACATGCTTCATGCTAATAGTTTTGTTACAGTCAGATTCGGACACTGAATCCTTTATGCTTAATACTTTTTTAATCCGCATTATACATTGTATTGTAGTTTAAAAACTCGTATTCCGTAGGACGGTGGTTCGAATCCAACTCCGCTCACCCAAATTTAAGATTCCCGGGATATCCCGGAATCACTCCACGCAAATGCCGCAATGGTTTCTTTGGTAGGGTTTCCTTCCCCATCCTTCTGAAACATGCTGTCGACGGAAGGTTGAAACATACTCTTCCCTCATTTCTAAAACTTCAATGTACACAGCTCTTGAGAGTGGAATATCAAGGCAAGACGCACATACCACCTAGGAAAGGCAAGTGACTGGTGCAAAATCTACAGTTTTTCACTTTATATATTCTCATGACTGTAGTTACAACACACAATGAAAAGTATGTAGTAGCAACAATTTTCATATGATTGTCATTTTGACCTATATCACAATAATTTATGATAACTTACATCAAACATTGTTAGTAAATCAATATCATAATTTCTACCATGGCACATCTTAAGTAATTTATTTCGATAAATTACCTTCGTTTCTTGATACTCCTTCCTGCAGTGTATTCTTCCATAAACTAGATGCATTCTTGTCGTAATATATTGAAACGTTCACCCACAATCAGATTAAATTTATCAAACATCATTTTCGTCTTTGCCTAACTTTCCTTCAGTTGGATGTAGTTGTTCGTCGTTAAAAGATATTTTGTTATGGAATATCTATACTAGACGTTCATCCCATGTAGGGAGAGCAAGTGACTGAAAATAAAATGAGATATAGATAGAACTGAAATGTATCTAGGTTACTCAACTTATAAATTCATAAATCAGAGTATACTCTTAATTAAAATGCTTGTTGTATACTGGAATCAATTTCAAGTTCAATGTAATTTAGCCTTACATCTTCGGTATTGGAATTGGGTATTGAACAGGGACTGTGTATGTCATCAGAACTTCAAATAAGAACAGCTAACATAATCATTCATTCTTCCTTATTTATCCTAAGACGAGTGTTTTTTTTTTTTTTTTTTTTTTTTTTTTTTTTTTTTTTTTTTTTTTCATTTCTATAGCTGGCGGCATCCAGTGTTTTGTTACGTTTTGTTTAAAAAAATCCACCAGACCACTGTTATGCCGCAATGATAATTAAAATTATAATCTAAGTAGTGACAGATATTCTTGCAATTTATCTAGTGTAGATAACCCTGAATTTCGTCATCAGTATGCATTGCAAGTTAAATTCACTCGCATAACATGAATCAGTACCTAAAGAAAGCCAGATGTTATGAATCTAAACTTCTAGTGCCTTGCCTCCGATATCGTATAGTACTAATGCACGGTTACCGTTGTAATTCTTCTTTAACATGCGCATGTGCAACGGATTACGTAATTACGATTATCTTCGTTACTAACTGAGTGGTGTAAACAGATGACCCTATTCCATTAGACTTTATCTGGCATAACATAGAAAAACATCTTTTTACGCCACAAAGCCGCGGCGGAGCGCATTGAGGCGCTATGCTGTGATGCGCGAGGCCATTCCCCGTCGGAGGTTCGAAAGCCCCCTCGGGCATGTATGTTTGTGCTGTCTTTAGTATAAGGTGTTCATAAGTGGTTTGTAAGTTGAGGGACTGATGACCCCGCAGTTAAGTCCTATAAGCTTCACAAACATTTGAACATTTACGCCACAGATCTCGTCTAAATTCAACAAAAGGCGTAAAAGTGAATAATAATATCTTCCATTGCTACGTGCTGAGAATAAATGCGTGTATTCTATTCTAATTTCGTATGTCCTATGATTTTTAGTCCCAAACCGCAATTAACATTACTATGCGCAACGGATAATAAAGTCACACACACAAAGCCAACACAGTAGCAACAGTTGGGTAACCGCCTTCTATGCTCTTGCCAAATAAGAGAACAGACATTCGAATTGCCTAACTACTATTTTATCATTGAATATATTATTTCGGTAAAGGTGTAGTCTGCAATAATTACACTCAAAAGTGGGGGTTACAAAATGGATTTATTACAAATCGTTGAAACACCACGAATTTCGCGATTACAGGAGTAAAAGCACAGACAAAAATTTCATTTTTTGCAAATAGTTGAAACACGTTGAATTTGACGATTATTACAGTAAAAGAAAATACAAATGGTGATCCTTCTGGTCCCCTTCGAAGTACCACTTTGGTGGCCACACTATATGGAATCAATGGAAGGATTACGCTTGGATCTCACTCAGCGTTCTCATGCAGGACCATGCGAAAAATACGTTAAATGAAACCAACTAATTATGATGGAATATTGACTGCGTGTAGCAGCTCAGGTGAAAACACGTTGCGCTAAGAAAGCTAGCAATAAGAATGCCTGAACAAAGCATGAAAAGTTGTCGCTCGTGCAGGGAATCTCGAAAGTTCTTAAAAAGCAGAAAACGATGTTCACCTTGCAAATATCTTTGTAAATATTGCTCTAATGGGGCTGATAGTTTATAAAACATGCCACTAAGCACCGCCAAATCTGACTGGTTAACTATGGTGCACCATGTGGCCACAACATATGCCGTTACAAAGACTGAACAAAATGAACACAAAAACATATAGATCAAGCCTTCAGGCAATTACGGAAATAATAAAAACATAACAAGACAGACGAAAGAAGAGTCAGCGCACCAATACAATAAGTATTCAAACGCGACGACGTCGTTAGCTTCAGTTATTTCACCGCAGATGCGGTCATACTTCCGACTTCGCACGGAATCCGTAATGGCGAGTGTAAGAGGGCATGGACGATAGGGGCGCTACAAACATAGCGTGCGACTTGTGAGAATTTGATACGGACGGGAGGCGAGCACGGATGGCCAAGTGGTTGAGGCGACCGCTGGCCCGAAGCGGGAGATCCGGCTTCGATTCCCGGTCCGGCTCACATTTTCACTTGTCGCCATTGCTTAATATCAACGCCCAAATGCGGCCACTGTCAATCCTTTCTTTCCTCTCCTTCTTCTTTAACTATCATTTGCAAATGCTATTTGCCTGCGAAGCAGATGTGGTGTCTGTTCTTTCGGACGTCCGAAAGAACAGACACCACCCCAATACAATGAGCATGGAGTGCCACATGGGACAGTAACAGTTCATTAGGAGGCCGCGTGGTACACACTGAGAAGCAGCCAGTATTCATATACTAACCTCATTAAATAATCTGATAGAAAAGCACCCTCCCTTCATTTTAGCCTAGCTTAAACTCAATCAACACTAGTTTTATTACATACCCTTATACCATACTGCACTCAAGACGCATCCACGTGCACAAATACGATACAGAAAGAAACCGTTAGCATGAAACAACTTTGCGCCATCAAGTTAATTCAAATGCTTTACCATGACTTATAGGGAACAGTTCAAACGAAATTAACAAGTAAGCGACCTCTTGAGCGGTACTGACTGAACAAGAGTCACCAGCTACGAGGCAAGTGCTCCAGTTGCAAAGTACGAAGAAAATGATTGAAATGAAGCAGCTGAACCCACAAAAATTATATTACCGCGTTACTACAACCACTGAACTCCCAATGAAATGATCGAATAACAAAGTATGCCAAAGCGCACAGTACTGCAAGCTCGCTTTTAGCACACCCTGTCGCCGTGGTCGCCCCTCCAGATGTCACTGCAACTTTTTTTTTCGTTGCCCCCAAAGGCTCTCCCTTGAATCGCCCTGTCCTGATTGGCTGAGATGGTGGCCGTCGCCCTCTCTACTTTGCGGGTCCCCCGCATAAAAAAAAAAAAATAAAAAAAAAAAAAAAAAAAAATGAAATAAAAAAAATTCGTTAGCCATTTCTGTGGCAAACACCTCGCCTTCAGTCCTTAAGATACTATTTTACTACATAAGCATCTTTGAACTACCCTATCATCTACCACCCAAGCATCTCTTTTCTATCCTAGCAATTTATTAATAAACCACAGCATTTACACACTACATGCATCCACCTTGAGAAGGACAGAAAAGGGTAACGTGAAAAAGTAAGTGTGACAAAGTCGACAAAAATACAGTCAAGTGATTAACGAAATGTAAAACATTTGCCACTCTCGATGTACAACAGTTGTTAAACTTAATAACTACGGAATGCAAACTTGCAGAATTCATAAATGATGATTTGATGTTGAAATAACTTTGAAGCGCCTTGGGGTGCTGTTTGTAGTACGTAAGAGTTGGTTATGGTGCATGAAGCGTACCTACATTACTTCTTCATCAGTAATGTTGTTAACCGTGGAAACATAGTTTTTTCTTAACAGCAGCTAACTAAAAATAGAAACATTGGAAATGGATGATATTAACCCTTTCATTCCCACATTATGAATTCAGCTTTGGAATAATTAAAATTCAGTATTTTCTATATAAATACAGTGCGCTAAACATCAAAATATGTTTTCACGCCATCACACAACTGTTTCGCAATTATAACTGCAACGCACCAGTTGTCAATAATAAAATATATATGTCAACACGACATGTTTTGGGACGACATTTTCCCATTATCATGTTCTGTAAAATAAGGAAACGTAGTATAATAAGGGCATTATATACAAACGACTGTACCATAAATATTCCAATGAAACTAACCTCCTACCTACCATAAACTAATCTGCTGCTAAGAAGCATCGTTAAACACAATAGCTACGTATGTACATTGTCAAAAATAAAACTTTGCTCTGTACCACATGGGGCTCCATAAATGATAGCTTGAAAGTCATGCACTATGAGGACAAAGTTAGGTTATTATCAAATCTCGAAGAAATTGAGATCTTTTGTGCGTTGAGAGAGTATTCCAGCAGCATGCTCAACGAAAAGACAGGACTATTTAAAAACTATTACTGGGCACAGTTTAGCAACCTCCTCCTTGAGAAACACTGATGTGTGTGCATGTATTTAACATCGACTTCTTGCTTTTAACTTCAATGAAAAAGTTTAGAGCGTAGTTCCGTTACAAAACCTTTAATTTAATGACTGATTTTATGAATAAATGTTAGGTATCTTGACTGGAATATCTTTGGCCACCAATGGCAGCGGGTAAGCATATGGACAGTATTTGAAGTTGGATCAGCTCTCCGTCAGTGCACAACTTGCTGCCATCTGAGAAGCATGTGGTACAGCGCAAAGTTTTATTTTTGACAATGTACATACACAGCTATTGTGTTTAACGATGCTTCCTAAAAGCAGGTAAGTTTTATGGTAGGTAAGAGGTTAGTTTCATTGGAATATTTGTGGTACAGTCGTTTGTATATAGTGCCCTTATTATTATATGTTTCCTTGTTATACAGAAATTGATAATGGGATAATGTCGTCCCGAAACGTGCGTGTTGATATATATATATATATATATATATATATATATATATATATATAATAATCAACTGGTGCGCGAAGTACAGTAATAAGCAAAATTTGTGATTTAAAATTTTTGATGAAACTATTGATTTTGATGTCATGTATTATATGTGCAACACAGACGTTTGTATAGAGGTATTTTGTAACTTGAGATGTTATTTTCTTGATAGGTAGCACTGCCAGATCATTATCTTAATCACAGCACCAAAGACAAGACAATGCACTGCTGAAGTAAAATAACGTGAACCACACCCACGCTTACCTTCACAGCTATGTACAGACAGCAACGCAACACATGCTCCACGACGGATAGATTAATGCCTCAGAAGTGGCTGCGCGCCGTACCAAACGACATAATGTCGTACTAGAAGCCTGTTGTTCATCAACAACTATGCAACTTTAAAGACTGATATACAACATACGGAATAATTAATTTTTAATACGTTGTTGTCCAGGAACAACACAGGGAATGAATGGGTTAAGGACACATACATAAATTGACGTATCAAAATTACGTAATCCCAGCATAAATTAATTGCATCTGTTTCTGTACAAAACTTTCCTAATTGTCATTTTAGACCAACGCATAAATCACATAGAGGAAAACGTTATGGTACTTCATACAGGAAACGGGATTTGTGAATCTATTAAAGAAGTTAATTGTCACGGCCTCTGCTTCTTCATTTAGTGTGTTCTGTCCATATTCTCTATGGAATATAAAAATTAAAGTTCTTCATAAAGATTGGGCTTATGGCTTTTGTATATTTTGTGAAGTATTATTTGGTTGACCTTCATATCATCAAAGGAATGGTCTTGCCAACCTCATATATTCAAATTAGTTGCATATTGATCCACCATAAAAAGAGCACGTAAAATTCAATGAAGGAATGGAATGCTCTGAAAGCAAATTTGTGTCTTCAAACAGATAGCAGATGTAAATTTTGTGTCTAGTAAACTTTTTCCTAATTTTGTTACCGTTCTTATAGTTGTGTTTATGAAGTGAAATTTAGTTTGATCTTCTTTTTCTCTTTAGCATACTTTGCAAAGTTTCTGAAGCAAACATAGTAGTGTTAGCTTTCCACTTAGGCGGCGGAACCTGCCCTGCGGGGTCTCCAAGCCATTCATGCCAAACGACTTTCTTTCTAACCGACTTCAAAAAGGGAGGAGGTTCTCGATTCTGCTGTATTTTTTTTTTTTTAATGTTTGTTACCTCAGAACCTGCGACTGTGTGAACCGATTTTGATGATTCTTTTTTTATTTGAAAGCTGGTGCTTCTCGTGTAGTCCTATTTGAATTTGGTCCAGTTCAGACAATGGCATCCATAAAAAAACCATACAACTCTTAAATTGGCATTAAGTATGTGCGGATGAATAACTCAATATCACGCCAACCTATTTACATGGTTTCTTTAGTTTAATATTTATTTATTTTTAATTTTGCGGAAGGGATGTACGTTAAGGATAGTTTGACGAGAGTTTGGTTAGGTTCTGATTATGGGATCCATGACAAACTACCGGAACTCTTAAAACTATACTCGCCGGATCTTTCATAGACTATCCGGATATTTGAGTCACCTACCATAACGACGTTAAGGTCATTAATTTCCTGTTAAAAACTTTTTTCATGTAAAGCCGCATTTTTGAAAGTCTATGCGCTCTTCGCAAGTCTCTTTTGAAATTGTTCTCGAGGTCGATTTCCTCTGTTGAGATAGGCGTTACTCCCGACTTCGTGCGTTTCATTTACTCGGAGCTGTCATGTGTTCAGCACGTTCAGTAGGTTTACCCATATTCAGAAAATGTAGTGTACATCAGATTCACAAAAAAAAAAAAAAAAAAAAAAAAAAAAACTATAAAGACTTAAGAAACTCTATTCCAAAACAAAGTAATATGTACTAAAAAGTAAAATAATAATTGTGTATTCTTCTACAACTTAATAATCAACTTACTTTTCTACTCATCAATTTGTAGGTACGATCTATGTGTTCAGCACGCAAGAGGATAGGTAGGTACCTACCCACTTTAAATCTATGAATAACAAACAATGATCAAAATAATTTTTACAGCTCCTAAGTAAAACGATCATTAAGACGATTTAAAAATCAATCAAGTTATTACGATAATATAACGTAGTTAGAATTATTATTTCTGGAGTTAGAGTCTGTCAAGGAAACACTATTGTATCGATGGTGTAGAACAGCAACCTGGAATGTCAAAAAAAAAATCTGTTTTCCAGGCGAGTAAAGTAAGCATTATTATTTACAGTTATCTCAATTGCAAACAAATAAAAAAACAATTATTAACAGTATAAAATATTTCATCAATAAAATATTCCATGAAAACATAGTGGAATATAGTTTTCAAGCTATAAATTAAATAACAATCGTCAACGATGTTCTTACATGAACAAACTGACATACGAGTTTTCAGTTCAACACCATCGATATACCTAGCAAAAATAATATGAGAATATTGAGACCGAAGTCGGATCAAATGTTTCCTTGGCTGACACCAGCTCGAAAAATAACAGTAATTCTAACTACATTACATTATCGTAATAACTTGATTGATTTTCAAGTAGGCTACATTTTTCATTGCATATTACTGAGGAGAACTCTAAAAATATTTTGATCATTGTTTGTTATTTGTAGGTATGTGATGAGTTAGACTTAAATTGGGTAGTTGCGTACCTATCCTCTTATGTGGTAAACACATAAATTGTACCTTCATAGCCGGCCGCAGTGGCCGAGCGGTCTACGGCGTGCCAGTGTTACCTTCATATTGTAATTGATGAGTAGGAAAAGTAAGGTGTAGAAGAATACACAATTTCCTATTTTTTTAAGGTTTTAGTACATATTAATTTGTTTTGGAATAGTTTTTAAGTCTTTTTTTGTTGTAACTTTTTATTTATTTAACACACTTTGAAAAGAGTGTTGTGAAACCGGATCAAACAATGCGCATATTTGTAACCAGGACATATGGGTAACTGATTAGGTTCCAGATTGCTAGATTAGATTAGTTTTTCGTTCTCCTGATCCATGTTGAGGAGATCCTCGTGGATGCGGAACATGTCAAAAAAACAAAATTTACAAGCTGAATAATAAATAATACTAATAATAGAAATACAGATACATACATTTTTTTAAGATTTTTTATTTTTATTTATTTATTTATTTTTAGCAGATAATATAATATAGTATGAATACGTGCATCAAATTAGAAATTCACAAAAGGAGTAGAAGGAGTTGGCCACTAGAAATTCTTTTAGGCTCCTCTTAAACTGAGCTTTATTTGTAGCTAAATTTTTTATACTTGATGGTAAATTATTGAAAATGTGTGTTCCTGAGTAGTGGACCCCTTATTGAACTAAAGTAAATGTTTTTAAGTCTTTGTCTAGATCATTTTTGTTTATGTATGAACTTAGCTGTTTGTTGGGAATAGGGATATATTATTTATGACAAATTTCATTAAGGAATAAATATACTGAGAGAAGCAGTTAACATACCCAGTTCTTTGCAGAGGCTTCTACAGGACGTCCGTGAATTTACTCCACAAATAACACGTATTACACGGTTTACACGGTTTTGGACTCTGAAGACTTTTGACTGACTTGAAGGGTTACCCCAAAATATTATACCATATGACATTATGGAATGAAAGTGAGCAAAGTACACAAGCATTTTCATTTTTATGTCTCCTATATCCGATATTGCAAATACAATTCCTAAAACACAGGAAACGGCTCTGATAATGAACTAATGGTTAATGGGTAGCTGTTATTGGTGACATATTACTGAAGAGCATAATGTGTGCAATACTTTTATCTAGCAGTGGATTTCGAACTACTGATGACGTCCGCAGCACTGTCGCACTTCGCTACGACTCTGCTATTCCACACAGTTTGTACTAGCCCACTGTCAAGAGACTTACGATGAAAACCAACCCGCTTCGCCCACACAGCCCATCACGGCCCTCCAGTAAGTCCAACAATCCCCTGTTATCTGCTGCGCCGGCGCGGTCCTCGTGCTCGTCGCTGGCGGGGCTGATCAAAAAACCGTGAAAGATTAAAAAGGCTTTTAAGCCGGCGAGGGAGCCCATTAAGTGGCGGTAATGTACGGCCGCTCGCGTCGTCAGGTCGTTCATAGCGCCGCTCGAATTGGAACAGTGATTCGGCCGGAAAATTTAATGCGAGATTTGCATCGAGCCGAGCCGAGCGTGGGCCGCAGCACGCCACTGGCTGGGAATAACGAGGCCCGCCCCTGCCGGATTACCGCCGCAGCACAAACTCGCCGAGGACCCCACAGTGTCAACAGTCGCCCGTCCTCCTGCGTTTACTCTCGCCAGGTGGCTCGCCCTGCGCCATTTCCTCTCTAACCGGGCGTTTACTTCCAAACGTACTTCACTTCCTCGCCACAGACTCGGGTAAAATGCTCACTGCCTGACAAACAAACAAAATGTTAAGCACTCAGGTAGGGGAGAAAAAACGAAATGGAATTTGCATTTTTCGCAGCACTCCTCGGGCCTTAATTGGAAATGGGGCCATAAACGAACTGAAACGTCTGTTGAGGTGCGGGGGCCACCACCGTTGTAAACTGGCCCATTGTCTCCTTGACTCGAACTACCCTTCGTATCAACCCTGATCCTCTCTTCGTGGATTTCACGTCCGCTTTTCCCCTCCCCTTCTTTTCCCTACCCTCTCCTATGGAGTCCCTACACTCCCTCCCATCTCATACTCAACCCTCCTTCCCCTATCTCAATACTTTTGCCCCCCTCCCCCACCCTCCCCGTCCCTACACTCACAAGTACATGGGCTCGAACCAACATATCTGTATGAACGTTTGGTTACAGGATCTCTACGTACACCTCAATGTGCTGGTGGGTGTCGTTTTTCTGCAAAGCTCTGCAACCATGCTCTAGATAGCACTGTAGAGGTAATTGTAGACGCCATACGTAATGCAGATATCTTAACTATATCTTATGTAATAATCATCGTACGTGGTCTCTAGCGAATTGTCATCAAAATCCGTGATGACAGTTGTATCTTTAACCTTCTTCCCGAAAGACTGTTGGTATTCACTGTCACTGCTTCCATCGCCTCTTCCCTCACTTACCGTATTCAAATATTTGTAAATCTATCGGACCAAACTGCGTGGTCATCAGTCCGTAGCTTACAAACTACTTAAACCTAGGTAAAGTAACCTAAGGATAACACACCCAGGGAGGACTCGAACCTCCACGGCGAGCAACCGCGCGCTCCGCAGCGAGACGCTTTAGACCGCTCGGTTACTCCACCATGGCGACACTTACCGTAGCACTACCGCTTGCAATGAGTTGTTCGTCATTATCATCCCTATTATCATTATTATGAGTTTGTAACAACAGTATCTAACTTATGCTCATATTTCTTTACCATAACAGATACGAGAAAGCATGGAAATGATTCATCTTCTACATTAATACCATCTTCACGGATAAGGGTTCTTCGCAACTTCATCTCAACTAATCGCAATACATTACAAGGATTGATTAGCAATAGCCGCCCCATCTGACGCTTCACCACACAAATAACATCACATCACGCAACTTCGGAGGCACACTGCACCGTCCCTACTGGCGAACCAACAGGTCAAAGTGCAATGCGGCATGGCACACGCAGAGGCCTGTAACGGACAACTGCAGAGTTTTGCAGATGCGGGAGTATCACTAGTGCAATAAGGGATCTTTACATTCTCTCTCATACGATTTTGGTGTATATGTGTTTGTTCGAGCCCAAGTCAGTGCTGTCAGTTTTAAACAGTGGATCGTTTCGTGTTATGAGTCTCAGTGTGCAATTTTAAGAGTGCGTCTACCACCAAAATACAACCAAGTGTCGACGCCGTAGCTTTCAACAGTGTCTTCAGTGTTTCTTCGTCGTTCCAGTATTGTGATTCTTACTGTGCAGTTTTAACTGTCACTGTAGCCCAATTATATTAACAGACTACATGTGCTTTTATCGTCTTGCTTTGTTACTGTATCACCAATTAATTTCTCTATATCAACATTTTTAAATGCTTCATGTTTTTATCGTCATGTCATTTTTGAACCCCGGGCCTCTGACACGGCATTACAACATTTCCCTCTCAACCTACACCTTCACACTCTCCACGTCCTATCCTTCGCGACCTCCCCCTCCCTAATGACGCCCCCCGACCCGATATCTATCCCTCCTACCAGCCCTAAGTCTTCCCCATTCCCCAGATATGACATTCACCTCCTGCTCCTCGCCTTCCTCCGTCTCCCGCTTGACTTCCTTCTCCCCACCCCCACCCCTGGAGACCTTACACCCTCCTTTCCCACTCCCAGCCCTCCCTTAACACCCCTTGCGCCTCCCCACTTTCTCTTCTCCCCTGCGGAGCCTGCCCAATTCTCGCAGATTTATAGACCGCGTCACACATGAAGGCGCCCCACTTTTCAGCCGTTATGCGCATCCGCTTCCATTACGTAGGCGTGTGACTGGGCGCGAGTTTCGCCTGCCCGCTGCCTACTCCGCTTTCTCGGCTGAACTGCATGCCATCATCCAGGCAATGGAACGCATCCGGCGTGCTCGAGGTACAAAATTTCTACTCTGCTCCGATTCCCTTAGTGCCCTACAATCACTGCTGGTCATGTACCCGGCAGAAACTATAACACAATTGATCCATGACCAACTGTACCTTCTCCAACGGCGGGTAAAGAGGTGTCATTTCTTTGGGTATCTGGGCATGTTGGGACATGAGGAAATGAAGCGGCTGATGTGGCTGCCAAGGCGGCCTGCAGTGACCCCAATGTCACAGAGTGTGCCATTCCCTTGCGTGACGTCTAATCTGTGCTGCACCAGAGGTCCCTTCAGTTGTGGGAGGAGACGTGGCTGGCAGTGACAGGTAATAAACTGCGGTGGGTTAAACCAACTGCCCGACCATGGCACATCTCCTGCCAGCCATTCATGCGTTTCGAAGTGACACTGACGCGCCTTCGCATTGGGCCACAGATTTTTATTCCGTCGAGAGGATCCACCGATTTGTGATACTTGTGGCGTGCAAATCACTATACGCCACATTTTACTTGATTGTATTTTATATCATGCTGAGAGGGCAATGGCTAATCTTGGTCGTGCCCTACCCACTGTTTTAGCCGACGACGAGGCGAGTGTGACGAACGTTTGTGCAATTTTGTGAACGTTCTCGTCTCTGGCCTAATCTCTTAGGCTGGAGGTTTTAGTATGTTACAGGAGGGCTCGCTGATGCCTTTAACATCAGCGATCAGCGTATCTCTATACTCCGACATTTTCTTTTAAGGACTTCTAAGGTTGTATAATTAAGTCTACCACCTTACATCGCTCATTTGCAATATGTGTTCGTGTTGTTGACAAGACCTACATTCTTCTATTGTCGGTTCTTATTTATTTACTGTCGTTTAATTATTTTGTCGGGGCACTAAAAACCTTGCTGTTGTGTGCCCTTAACATCCTATCCGTGGGCGCGAGTTACGCAATGTTTGTCCCGCAGGCTCAAGTGTTGTCGTTCGGCCGTAGCTCCCGTCTAATACTTCCCCTATAGCTCCGCCTCCATGCGCGGGAGTGCCTTCTTACATGACACTGACAATAATTGTGTGCTACGTCTAATGTTCAGTGTCATGTTTTAATTAACGCAACCGCTGTACAGGCAGAACAAGTGGTGTGTTCATGTATTTTAATCAGTGTTTCCGTTGTGTCGCTGTCATGATTTTAAAGACTCACATATGTGTATATAGCCACAGTGGAATCGTTTTATTGTATGTTCTGTATTTTATGCTCCATGTGTTTGTAATTAATTCTTCCATTTTGACTCCTTATTAATTTTGATCGTCTTTTTTTGTTACCGTATTATTCTTGCTTTATTTCACCTTACCAAGTGTCGCACAAAGACGGCTACCAGTCTGCCCCTCTGGGACCTTAAAATTCAATAAAGGAAAAAAAATCTTGAGAAAAGAGCTGGGCCAAGTTCAGTCACTTGGTGTTCCTAATCAAGAAAAGAAATGATATCTCTACTATGAAATAGTTCACATCATGGAGGTGATTTAAGGGGAATTGTCGTCTACACAAATAATATTCTATCATTATATAAATACGTGAACACAGAATTTGAAGTACTGAGTTTTAATATGAATTTTACAAGGGTGCCAATAAAACATACATAATTCGAATGGGGGTTGCCATAGATTTGCACAAAACAAAAAGTAAGTTTGGCAGCGGCAGTTCAGAATCTTTAAAGGCAGTGGAAGTATTCATTTGTATTAGGTAATGATCCGCCACTAAAATCACAAGCAGCACAATGGGGGAAACTGTGTGTTCCACAGCGTTGTGTAAACTGGAAATAAAAGTTTCGCGGTAACAGAATAACATTATTTCGTGGCGACGCTGTTTCGCGTATTATCCTGAAAGAATAACTTTGTAGTCATCGGCTGTTGAGATAACGCGTATTGTGCATTATCGATGTTATATGAAGTAAATTCGTAGGTGCTAAAATAAATTCAATAAATAATGTCAATAAAAAACTTAGAACAGGCTATAATCACCAAGGTGGTCAAAAGCAATGTTGCAGTTCTAATTTACTATAATGATTATTTTATTTTCCAATTCTAGTTGAATTACTGATATAAAAAAGGACCCTACGGAAACTTTCAGTACTGCCCTCAAAAAGAAAATAGGCGATACGGTTTTTTATTTGCAGTTCTCTGCAAAAAGGTTGTTTGAAATGATGAACCCTTCATTACAAATTAAAGAGAACAAAATAGAAAAATCTATCAGGCCAATAGTTAACCACAACACATCTCCTAACTACGAGCTTAATAAAATTTAAATAAAAAATTGAAAAATGCTTTCACTTTTCATAAATCATGTAGCATAAAAACAGCTAAGACTTACTAACACTTTGGCCCTCATTAAGACTCCAGATAATGCTAAATTTGCGTCCTGGGATATAGCTAACATATATACGAACATCCCCACTACAGAACGTCTAGACATATATAAGATCTTATAACGCATAAAAAATATAATACTGGCGAATTTATTGAATTAGTAGATGTGCTTTAATTGTCACTGTCTTATAACTGCTTTCAGTGGTAAATACTATCGTCAGGCAGAAGGGCTGACAAGGGGCAATAGTATAACCGGCACCTTATAAGAAATTTTTATTAACGAACTCGGAAATAAATTCTTTCACAAATACCAAGCACTAAAAGAACAAACAATCTGTCAGAAGTGTTATTTCGATGATGTTCTTATCTCATTTGTTCGGAATGAGCAAGATATAAATAATTTTACACTATCAACGAATACTATTCATCGTAGTATAGTTTTCACAGTAGAAATAGGATTGATCGATTAATTACTAAGACTTAAAAATAACAAGAAAAGCTGACAAACACGCATTTGGTATCTATCAGAAACCGGCGTGTACTGATGTAATCATTAACGCTCATTCGTCACACCCGCAGCGGTATAAAAGTCTTTCTTGTGCTCCATGAATCATGGTTTACTACTGATCCAGTTGTAACAAGATTAGGCTGATAAATAATTAGCTGTTCTTAATCAAATTGCAGTGGCTTACGCGTACACAACAACTGACGTCATTAACTGCTATAATAAAGTAAAGAATCATAAATGTTACATTCTTCATAAGAGCATACCAAATGGTAACAATAGTGAGAACAATAAAAATAAATTTACATCTATGACCTACAACTGTCAGGTATCTAAAAGAAATTGAACTCTGCTTTCGTAGGACAAACGTTAGGATCGGCATGCAGACAGCTGACTCATTTAGAATGCAACTGAGACACCGCATAGGCCCCAAATATAATAAATTCAACAATAAGGGGCTTATAAATTTACCTGTAACAACTGTGACGGATATTATATAGGTCAGACTGGTCGTTCTTTTGATATCCATTTTAAAGAACACCAATATTCTCAAAATAAAAAAATCCTTTGGTATGCACATTTCCTGTAAAAGACGCACGGTGCAGAATATTCCAAATGGTTTAGAGATATTGCACTATACACCGAAGGGTAGAAAGCTTGATTTACTTGAAGACTTACAGATTTAGTCCTGTACGAAGAAACAAACCTGGCAAGATTTTGAACGAACAAAAGGAATTTAATGAAAACTATTGTTGTAGTATTTTTGATGAGGTGTTACAGCCCTTGTAGTTAGGCTTGGCAGGCGACAGCACTTTCTTCTGCCGCTTGAACATGACTGCCACCGCCATCCGCCACCTTGCTGCGCCGCAAACCGTATCTAAAATCGAGTCTTCAGCTTCGCAGGAGCGGGCGTTGCATATCCAGTCATCGACAGCCAGCAGCTTTCATTTATGTAACGCTGGGCTAAGAATATTTCGTACTTTTTATTTCGAGCAGCTACAGCCCTTTGCTTGGTATAAATTTTTGTAGCTACTATTTTGACTGTTTTAATTGTAGGTATTACACAGAAGGAGAAGCTTTGAATTAAAGTTTGTGAAACGGCCGTAATTCGAACCCGGGACATCCTGCTTACTACTCAGGTGCTTTGGAACGTTCAGCGAACAGAGCGTTGCGGACAATACACCGATTGTCTTACAGCACGTCTCCCCCCACAACACATATTTTAATTCTGCCTCAAAGGAGTGGTGCTACTCCGATATAGAAGAGCATTGTCGACTGTCTACCAACAGTCCCTTATTGATTTAGTAGTATACAGCCCTGTATCTAGAATGGATACAAGAATGCATCAGTTCAAGAGGACGTGTTACAGAGTATTAGGGTACTGGTGTATGCTGTAATCTGGAACACAAGTGAGAAACTCCTGTACATGCTGCCACATCATAGTAACAGAATTGAGTACCTATGACTTGATAAACAATGAGATACATGAAAATCTGCACCATCACGCATGAAGCTGTAATTTATTGCGTCTTTACTACCAAGTATTTTAACGTGGAGAGATATTAATCAGGAAATATAACGTCGTAAGGATTGAGCTGCGTGAAAAGCGAAAGTACGAAAAGTGTGACGAAACTCAATGGATAGAAGGAGAAGAATAGATGGACAAACCCTAGAATGAAAAATTCTGATGGCGACTGTGCTCCGGTAACTAAAGGTAGTGTACTGCATGAACAAAACGATGTGTTTTAGTGGCCATTCTATCTGATTCAGAAAAGTGCAAACTCTGACACTTTTATGTGAATACGTAGACCTTCCCTACCTAACAACTAATAATACTTCTCGCATTTCCTGGGGTATTATTAATTAATCTAGGTATTATGGCTCGTTGTGATGTATTGATTACTACTACTACTATTATTATTTTGAGTTATCAGTCTTATAATTCGACCACGCGGAATGGCCGTGTGGTGTAAAGTGTCATGCTACGGTTTGGTCGGTCGTTTTCGTCGGAGGTTCGATTCCTCCTTCGGGCTTAAGTGTGTGTGTCCATAGTGTACATTAGTTTAAGTAGTTTGTAAGTCGAGGGACTGATAACCAAAGCATTTTGGTTCAATAAGTTGACGAACATTTACATTTCTTACATGTGGTTTGTTCTGGCCCGCTATGAAATCCTCTCCAGCAGTAAAATCTTCATTTCAGAGAAGCACCTGCACCCTACGACATCAATTATTTACAGGATGTATTGCAGTCATCTACCAGTTCTAAGGAGAACATCATCTTTCGTTATGTTGTCAACATATCTAATTTACGACGTTGTTCTGTAGCACCACATGTCAAACGTTTCGATTCTCTTCAGTTCCGGATTTCTCAGTGTGCATGTTTGACTTGTAAACTAAGATGTGCTCCGAACCTACATTCTCAGAAATTTCTTCCTCACTTTGAGACCAGAATGTGATATATGTAGACTGTTCGTAACACTAATTCCCTTTTTGCCTTTATTAGTCTAATTTTTATTTCGTCTTCGTCCATCATAGGTTATTTTGCTTCCAAGGTAGGAAATCTCCTTAACCTTATCTAATTTGTCATCACCTGTTTTTTATGTTCTCACGGTATTTCCATTTCAACTTCTTCTCATTACTTTTGCTGTTTTGTAGTTTATTCTGAATCCATATTTTGTACTCATTTAACTACTCATTTCATTTAACAAATCCTGAATTGTCGTTATTCTTCTCATTCACTGAGGATAGCAATCTCATCCGTTAATCATAGGACTGATAACCTTCCCCCTGAATTTCTACCGCATTCTTCAACCTAATATATTCATTTTGGGATGATACAATGGAGCAATAAACGACGGTACTCTCAATTTACCTTTACGATCTTGACAGGTGATAGGAAAGGCATTTTTTTATTTAAACAATTTTCTATAATTGACAGTATAAACTGCGCAAAAGTAAGTTTTTTTATTACTTTTTTAATTTTTTCTATTTAAAGCGGTTTAGGAAATTTTAGTTTTCTTTCAAATCTACGAAATTAAGCCCCACAATACGCCCGTTGGCCTCGTGGTTCTTTTATGTGGCTGTACATCAAACACTCTTTGCTTCAATAAGCTTTAACCCCTGAAGACCTATCAACACAACGGTTCTACTGTTGGAGTTATTGAAAACGGACTCAAATGTCCGAAACCGGTTAAAATAAAAACGCCATTTATATGCAGCTACGACTTGCAACCACTGCTAAGTATTCTAAATCTCAAGTGCCAACGCCTAGAATTACACATTGATTTTTCCCCTTATCCACATATTCAATAACTCAAATGGTCAAATGTTTGAAAATCTATGGGACTTAACTACTCTGGTTATCAGTCCCTAGGCTTAGAAACTAATTAACCTAACTGAAGGACAAACACACACGCACCCATGAAGAGGCAGGGCTCGAACCTCCGACGGCGAGTAAACGCGCGCTCCGTAACGAGGCGCCTTAAAACTCCCGGCCGCTCCACCGCGACATTCATTGACTATGAAATTCCATGTCTGGCTCATCGTGATAAATTACATGGCCTCACGCAAAGAGACTCCAGAAACATAGTTCTTGCAAGTAACAGTGAGAAACTGGATGAAATTCATAGAAATGACTTATTCTTTAGAGTGAGCACTAAAATAGCTATGGTTAACAGTTTTCTTTCTTTATCTCCGTCTTGTTAACACTGTCCACTTGTGAGTAAATTTGTGTTGTACGTGAATAGAGAATATCTTTTGGAGCACTGCTTACTTGAGTTTACATTCACGCATTGTTGCTGTAAAATGTTGCTATCGTTGAACTATAGATTAGACGAGGGGTAGTTAGCTGCACAGGTGTTCCCATAGCCACCAGTATCTGCCGCAGTGCGACAATCGGTTACAACAGACCCGTGGGACCACTACCTGACAGGCCAAGTGGCACTATTGTGCGTGAGAGCTATTGTGCGCATCCTCCACACTGCTGTGTGACACCTGTCTCCACCCGAATGGCAACAGCAGGTGACGACGTCGGAGGGTAAGCGGTGAATGGCACATGTAATATAACGTACAGTTGCCACCAACCAGTACTATTCCTGTTAAATATTAACCCTTTAATGCATGACCTTTTATTTGAAGCAGAAAAACTACTACGATTAATGTATATTGCGTATATACTGAAAAAAATATTGGAAAGAAACCTCCTTAAAATTCTTATGCACTACTAGAAACTAAAAAGTTCATAGCTGGTCAGCTATATAGTGCTTCTAAGATGTCCCCGATGTGTCACTACTATGCCTTTCATTATTCCAGAAAGTAACTCATAATGCAACAGTAGTACAGTATGTAATTGACTGCTTTTACATGGCAAAGGGGGAATACTGAAGTACACAAACGCACATGTTAGGAATAACTCAATGCCCCTAACTGTCGAAATGATTCAATAGTACTCTGCAATTTATAGTTTCTAGGACGAGCTACAAGCATATGTGACACTACGTATGCAAGTTGCTACAAATGAATTCGTGGTAAAGTGTTGATCAGTTTGAGAGATAATGGGAAGAAATTCGGTATGTAGCTGATCAGCTACACTACGCTAAAGGATGAAGTTGGAATTTGATAATACAATTTATTTCACCTCTCCTTGAAGATGTGTACCTTGTAAGATAGTCGCATCACCTTTTCCTCGAATGAACTTACAACACTTCCCCCTTCAGGCTACTTCTAACTTATCATACGTGTAACTACGTGTGGATAAAGCTGAAAGCCTGAATTTTTAGAGACCTAAAGGTCATATTAAAGTTCGCTGTATTCCAAAATAACCACAATTTATACATTATACCTTACGAACTAATGACAGTCACTGAAACACAGCTAATTCGACAGTTATATCGGTTTAGTACATAAAGCAAAGGTTGACAATGAAATAACACGAATATAAAAATAAAAACTGCGTAGTGTATTACATATAAAAATAACCATGCTCAAATCGAAATTACAATTAATGGAGCCTGCGTTAAGCGCGAAAAGTTTTTACCATACAGGAATATCAGGGCCCAAGTAAAAGGATAGCACTTACGGAAAGCGTCTTCTCATTGTACACATGCGATCAGGCGTACGTGACACTTTAGATAGAGACAACTTTGGTCAAACTACTTCCAAATAATGCTCCTTTCGGTAGTAGCAAAGCTAAAGAGTCAACTTAGAAGCAGGTAGCGTTGCTGATTTGTCAAAATTCCTTGCAAGAAAGCCACTGAGAAATACAATATTTACACCAGTTTTTTTTAACCTTTTTCAACACACTGCATCCCTTCTGAGTAAAAATGTATGTTAATTATTTCAAAGGCAAAGTATTGCGCTTCCTTTCTTAGATATGTAATATCTGCGCAGCCATTCACGTCTGCCCGGCTGCGGTGGCCGAGTGGTCTGCGGCGTGCCAGTCACGGTCTGCACGGCCGCTGCGGACGGGAGGTCGAATTCCCCCTCGAGCATGAATGTTTGTGCCGTCTTTAGTATAAGATAGTTCATAAGTAGTTTGTAAGTTTAGGGACTGCGACCCCGTAGTGAAGTCCCATAAGCTCTACAAACATTTGAACCATTTCATTTGAGTCACGTCTGGTGAAAGTCGCACTAGCATAAACGAATCAAAATTTGATTAATGACAACAAGTATTTGGTGTATGGGTTTCTGTCGTGAATAATAAAGCTCATTGCGTAATTTGTGGCGTCGAGTTGTCATGTGCGAGTATAAAACCATCAAATGTGATGCATCGCTTCTTGATATTTCAAGGGTGCTCACAAACTTTGGATTTCTTCGAAAGTACACTAAAAATCGTTAACCGGTATCAGAATAATAAAATTTAATTGTTATTAGTCGATTAAATTATACTGCTATGATCCATAAGTAAAATTTTATTGTTATGCACTGATTAAAAATAATATCATGTCAGTGAATATTTGTTTTTGTGACATAGCAATATTTGAACATACAAGAAGACTGCGGCCATTGTAAATAACTTTAGCAGTACTGCACAAACGCTGTTAAGTCGCTTAATTAACAAGTCATCATGTGATGGAAAAATGGCTTCATTGTTTTGCGTTTCGGACGGCCCATCATCAGAAATCAGAAGTGCCATCATATACTTGTGACAATTTTAATGTCTGATTAAGGGCCACTCGAAACGTGACACAAAAAAGCCAGGTTTCCGCCTGCGGTTGACTTGTTAATTGATTTTGATGAAACCCTGACACTTCCGTGTGTCGCTTCTGACACAGTAGCTGAACGTCACGAAACTTATGTTTGCAATCCTACATGCTGCTACTGAATCCTCCTGCAACCGCGACCCCGCATGCAAGACTGTGCGTCGCGACCCACATGTTGAAAAGCACCGGTTTACACCAAGCCTACAAAATCTAAAGCATATAACACGTTATAAAGAACATGTATTTTTGATTATTTGAATGAGATAATCACATTTGAATAAAGTATAATCGCGTATTAAGAAAGTATTTCAATTACTGAATTACGATTCAGTTATTATATTTGTGAAGAAATAAAATGTTAAATACTGATACGGTCACGATAAATGTTGTTAGATAACTGTAGTCGTAACCAAAATCGACGGCGGTCGAATGTAAGCTTGGTCAGCGCATCTACGACACACATTCTCCGACAGCCAATGAGCGTTCAGTATTGTCCTGAGCGCTCTACTGCGACTGTCGTAGGTACAGCCATAATAAAACTCGAGTGTAGCGGAAAATGTTCACATGTTTGTAAATCTATCGGAGTCGACTACTTGGTTATTAGTCCGTAGCTTACAAACTACTGAAACTAAGGTCAACGGCGAACGGCCGCGCGCACCGCAGCACGGCGCCTCAGTGCGCACGGCTAATTCGCCGCCGCTTGATTGTAGCGAACTATTCAGTGAATTTTAATGTGTTTGTTGCAAGTTGTCATCGCTAATGGTGTTGGCACGCAATAAATCCTACCTAAGCAAGCGACAACCATTGTTTTCAGACTATCAGGTTTCTTTGAGTGCAAAGCACGTATATGCGAGTAATTCATCTGTCGGTTGAAACCGGTGAAGGTGCTCTTCTGAACTTTGTCATAGAAATATGCCATCCGCCATCGTTCATGGGATGAACTGTAATTAGATAGAAAATATTTGAGATAACTGCCTTGGATTTAGATGAGGTTTCACAACATTTTGCGGTGAAAGGAATGCGTTACGAGACTTGCACATTTTATAGTTCTGTTTCTTTCATGTGATCGTTGTTTTCCTGCCTGTTTTGTTAGCTCTTCGTCTGTTGACGTCTCTTCTTCTTTCTTTGCAATCTCTTTCATTAACAAATGTTTTATAGTGTATTATTGTTAACCAGTTTCTTCATCAGATGTAAAAAGAAGGCTACATGTTTGCAGAAGTAACACGTCAAATCATCATAAGACATTAGTGGTTGCGCACTGAAAATATGCCTCAATTTAGTGCATAATAAGTCAGTATGAACGACTTTAACGTTGATAAATGATCTCCTAAACTGGCTTCGTATCATTCGTGTCATTGTGACATAAAGATTCGTTGGGAGATAATGATGTTGCAGCCAGAGGTGGATGCAGAATTTTTTCTGAGGGGAGGGGGCATAGTTGAGAAGGCCGAACATGACATTAAAGGCTTTGTGAGACTAATTTTAAGGTACGTATATTGTCATAATCGCACTTAACTGGTATAGGAAACACACAAAATATGTTACAAAGCCACGGTCGCTTCTTAGAAAAAAATTTTTTTTTTTAATATTCTTCCATATAAGTACCGATGCACTATTAGTTTCTTCGCATTATGGCGTCATTTTCCAGTGCCTATTATTAAAAGAATATTAGAATGATTGAACCAGTGAAATGTTTCAAAATTTACCAAAAAAATAAAAATAAATCTCAATTGTGGAACACTCCATTTATCATAAAAATGACACACAGGCCATGTGCCCTGGGTTTTTGTACTATTACCAATAATTCATTTGTCTCCTTTAATACCAGAATCCTGTGGGCAGCATTGTAAAGAATTGTCATATTTCAATCATACTGTACAATTGTGAGTGTTCGAGAGGTTAATCTTATACAACCTTTAAGTCCAATTATTCCAAAGTTGTAAATATGTTGAGAAACTCATTTTGAGTCTGAATGTCCTGTGTTCAGCTGTGGGCACACTTGTTTCATCCTTTATCGTCATAAAGGTTGGAACATTTATGCTGACCTGTATTTTCTATCTTTGTCACTCACGGTAGTATCACTGTTCCAAACTAGATACAGTTCTTTCAATAGTTTAGTACTTCTATACAGTCGCACAATACTGTTGCGCTATTTAAATCGACAAGTGATGATAATTTACATTGTGCTGCCAGGAGCAGTAAACATCGGCGCTATTCGAAGCCTGAAGGACATTCATTCATTTATCTCGAAGCGCTGCCAACGTTACGTTTTTTTTAAGTTCATCCCCACAGTTGTATCTTTCGACAAAAAGCGATTTTCCAAAATAATATATAAAAAAATTAATTTCGTGTTTTTCGGATCGCAGAATATATGTTAACCTCGAAAACGTGGTGACTAGCAGTATGTACCACTACGTAACAGGAAGAAAAAAATATCCCCAGCAACGCTCTGTCACCCGATATTATTTATTTACGTATGAATAAACCATACACAACAACTCATTTATCTCCCAAGATCACAAACAATAAACGACTTTATATTTTATTTTGCATTATCCTAAATTACTGCCAAAAATGGAGCAAGAAGCAATTTAATGAAAGCATTACACAAAAAGTCAGTTTTCGTTTACTACAGGGATTTTGCATTTTTAAACCCACAATTACATGCAGCCTGTAAGTAACAGTTTATTATTCTGTAAAATCTGATATTGTCAGGATGCAGATTGGCGGCCTTAAATAAGTTAAATATCAATTTTTAATTGATGGAGCTGATAATTTTGACTGCTCAGATTCACTCCTGGTTTACGTATTCAATCTAAAACAGTTGTTCATAAATGACTGAAAAGTCTAAACCTGTCACCACTTTGTAAATGAAAATTTCACTTTGCAGTCTAGGCTATTTTATCAATTTTAAATAAATTGTTTAAAATTTTATGAAGTTTATTATTCTCATGCTGAGATTTTCTGCCCCCTCCTTCCCTCTCGCTCCCTCCCTCCCAGTCACCCTCTGTATCTCTCTCTCCCATTTTCTGTCTACTCTTTCTCCCTTTGTCTCTCACTCTTTTCCCCCTCCTCTATTTTATTTGTCGGGCTTTGCCCCCCCCCCCCCCCCACCACCATTGAATCCGCCCTTGGTTGGAGGTCTGTAGGTTCTTCTGCCGGCATTGCCCAACACCGCCTAAAGGGAATCCTGAGTAATGTCGTTTTACGTTCACTCAGAGCTGGCATCCTTCGCTAGCCGACTGACGACAACGCTCAGGCTTTATCTTCCTTCCTCGATTAAAAATAAATAAATAAATAAAAATAAAAAAAGGATAAGGTCAGTTTCGATAATTGTTCACTACATTTTAAACCAAAGGAAATTTTCTATGCATCTCTGATGTTTTTTGATGCAATATCTCATGAAACGTGTCCTGTACAGTGATATAAACTTTCCGATGGCTTTATGTATGTGGATAATATTTGAAAGTTTTTTTGCGAATCTGGTCATTATTAGAAAGCTAAGAAACTGAAACCTTATGCCTAACAGCTCATGTTTACTGCATGAACAGCGAAAACGTTGGAAGGGATGAACATTTCATTACCATAATTAACCAGGGGAATTATGCGAGAACAAGGTCCATAAAGGTCTGCCATTGGGTGTAAAATTTGGTAATTACTAGTTCCAAGAATACGCTGCAGCAATATATAAAAAATTTATCTTACTTGCAATATCTTTAATGGAAGAGTAAACTTTACAATTAGAAGTTAATGACATCAAAATTGTTTTAATTCGATTAACACTTACATGTTGTATCAAAATAACTTATTTTGTTCAAACTTTTAGCTGTTAGGACAACCGGTAACTAAGATTATGCGGCTTGTAGACGGGGTTAGACATACAAAAAGAAAAAGGAAATGTTGGTTAGGTTTTAACGTTCTGATAGAAACAGACCAAATACTTTGCAAAAACGATTCCGGCATCAATCTAGAGCGATTTAGAGAAATCATGGAAATCCAGAATCCGGATGACCGGAGTCGGATTCGAGCCAAAGTTCTCCAGAATGCCAATATACTGCGTCACTTCGATTGGTATTAACATTTCAGAAGTATAGATTACGTGCAGTTTTCATGACGCCACGGAATTCGAAAAATCTGGTGCATTGCGTTACTAATCCAGGAAGGGGTGAATCAGCTCTCGGTAAATACGTAATGCCACATTTGGTTTGTCGGTCTTCCCTCTACCTTTCCTCGTAATTCCCTTTAGAATATAACGTGACGCGACGCCAGTCAGGTGGTGTTAGCGGGAACCATGATTTATTGAGGAAACGGAACGAGCAGCCACGAACTGCTGCTTCATCCCCTACACTCCAACAGCGAGTGGTGGTAAACGCTGGATTCACATCTAATACAGTCCGTACAAGTTTCTAGGATACAATATTTTTCTAAAGGCTCGTTTACAATGAGTTCCAAACATTGTTCCCAATATTGTTCTTGGCTGATACTACTGTCCATTTCATAATGATTGACCCCTGACTTTGAGCTCATATTCTGGGCACATCGCAAGACGAATATCGATATTTTATACCTCACCGTAATCGTTGGAATGTCTTATTTGGTGTATAAATATTACATTTTATTTGAAAAGGGGACGACATACGCGGTAATATTTGATATAAAGCGTGCTTTTTCTGGCTTTTTTAGGCAATTTCAAATTTAAGGATACACAGAAATCAGATCATAATTAGGAAAAAGTTTTCTTTTGCACAGTTTAAATATCCGTTTCATGCCCTTCAACTCTGACAACCGCTGTCTGGTTTTTGTACAAGTTGTAAATAACCTTACGCTCCCTATATTTTACTCCTGCTTGCTTCAGAACTTGAAAGAGTTTATTCCAATCAACATTGTCAAAAGCCTTCTCCAAATCTACAAAAGCTAGAAATGTTGGTTTGCCTTTTCTTAATCTATCTTCTAGGATAAGGCGTAAAGTGAGTATTGCCTCCCGTGTTCCTACATTTCTCCTGAACCCAAACTGATCTTCCCCGAGGTCGGTTTCTACCAGCTTTTCCATCCTTCTGTATATAATTCGTGTTAATATTTTGCAACCATGACTTATTAAACTGATGGTTCTGTAGTTTTCACACCTGTCTGCACCTGCTTTCTTTGGAATGGGGATTATAACATTTTTCTTAAAGTCTGAGGGTACTTCACCTGTCTCATACATCTTACACACAATGTGAAACAATTTTGTCATGGCTGGTTCTCCCAGAGACTTCAGTAGCTCTGACGGGATATCATCTACTCCAGGGGCCTTGTTTCGACTGCAAAAACTTATAAAACTACAAATCTAAAGTGGGCCGTAAAACACGTCAGTGCGATTATTTCGTTCCTAAGCGCTACGTGCTCGCGTAGTTGAATAGGCGCTTGAGGCGCATTGCAAGAGCGGCGGCGCGCGGAAGTGCCAACTACGCCCCGGCATAGCGTCGCATATACTGCAGCAACTAACGCAGTTGCTTTACAAACTACTAACTGACAAACACGGAGACAATATATTAGTAACGACATCTCACCAAAAAAAGTTCAAGCCTAACATCAATGCCCTCTCCGTCTTAATAGCTACAATGGTAAGCTTAAACGCAGCTTCTTGGGTTTTATATTATAGGAACGAAACGACTAATCAGAAAATAGTCTGTGAATAGAACACGGTTGCATCTTTAAACTATGCAAAGGAAAACTTTCTCCTAATTACGGACTGATTTCTGTGCATCCTTAAAGTTGACATTCGCCTGAAAAATCCTGAAGAAGCACGCTTTCTCTAAAATATTATCGCGTATGTCGTCACCTTTTCATATAAAATGTAATGTTCTTGTACCAAATAAAAGTAGGCATTCCAACGATTCCGGCGAGATGTAAAACATTGATGTTCGTTAAGTGATGTGGCCAGAATATGAGCTCCAAGTCTCGGGTCAACGTTTATAACAGTTTGGCAGTATGTTGCCAACACAAACATAGTGTCCGTAGAGATCAAAGTCGGATTGGTCTGTGGTTTGCTGCCACAAAGAGCCGCTACGCAGCGCTAGTGTTTGTTTTCAATTTTGCTACTCCTCCGAGTATTTTGTGGTCTGTTCTGGTTTTCGGTGTTCTCTGTATGTAAGGGAAGTAAATTCTAATAAATTATACATAATAGTAGAAATTTAGTCGTAAGTTATTTTAATTTTTCAGCGACATAATAATGCGTTCAGTCAACTTGGGTCACATTTATTGCTGTGGATAGATATTTTAGTGATACTAAAAAAAACTGAAATAGTTTTACATAAGCGTTCAGTCTTTCAGCCAAAGCTTCATAAAACACAGGAACTATTTTTGATATAAATGACTTTGAAATATGCAATAAATATGCTACATTCTGGTAGGAAATTCCTGTTGCGAGAAAATGGAGGGTTACAGCATGTCTTTGTTCACGGCAACTGCAATCCTGAAATTCGTGTCTTTCATGGAGACAGCGGGCTCTACAATATTTAACAAAATTTCAAATCAGACGGTGATATTCTAGTGAAATTACGGAACCCGGAAACGTCTTCCAATATTCACAAGGTATCTCATTCCCGCTACGATTTATAAATCTATAGGAGCTGACTTCTTTGGTTATTAGCCCCTAAGCTTACAAACTACTTAAATTAAGTTAATCTAATCTAGGGACAACATAGACACTCCCAAGCCCGAAGGAGGACTCGAACCTTCGACCTCGAGCAACAGCGCGCTAATCTACAAGGCACCCTAGAGCGATCTGCAATTCCACCGCGACGCCACTACCTTTATAATATGTTTTTATCCACCGGCGACCACAACGTCGATTTTTGCGCCTGCTCAATTCAATAACGCAACACCACATGATAATCTATTTTGCCGGCCGCGGTGGCCGAGGGGACTGAGGCGCTTCAGTCACGGTCCGCACGGCCACTACGGTCGGGGGTTCGAATCCCCCCCTCAGGCATGGATATTTGTGCCGTCCTTAGGATTAGCTAGTTAATAAGTAGTTTGTAAGCTTAGGGACTGATGACCCCGTAGTTAAGTCCCATAAGTTCTACAAACATTTGAAACTTTTTTGCTCCTTACATCGCTCAGTACAGCTGTGAGAATTCCGTAACGCAATTACGCGCACAAGCTCATTGCAGCAGACATTATCAATAAAAATTTTCTTCGCCATTGTAGCCGCGGACACGAAAAAATGTTCAAATGTTTGTCAAGCTTATGGGACTTAACTACGGGGTCATCAGTCCCTAAACTTACAAACTACTTATGATCTACCTTATACTAAAGACGGCACAAATATCCATGCCCGAGGGGGGATTCGAACCCCCGACCGTAGTGGCCGTTTAGACCGTGACTGAAGCGCCTCAGTCTCCTCGGCCACCGCAGCCGGCGGACACGAACAACGAACAATGTTGTCAACATTGCCTGGGAACAAGTTGTAAATAATGATGGGAACAAAAACATGTTTCGAACTTTAGTGTAAACGCGCCTCAGTATTCTTGCCACACACACACACACTCTCTCTCTCTCTCTCTCTCTCTCTCTCTCTCTCTCTCTCTCTCTCTCTCTACACACACACACATACACACGCACATTGGCGCAGTAATTTTCATTGGTGTAGCATGTTAATGTTATTAAAATAAACAGGATGATCTTCACTTAAACAGTACTGTTGGAGAGACTTCATATATGTCAGTGGTTTCGCCTCTTTTTACCTTGCTCCACATACATCCCATTCGCATTTAACAGATGATACGCCTATGGAAATATGTGTAACCCTCTATCTGTATCTTACTGCCATTACACCATATATAGGGGAGCCCGGGGCACGTTGGCCATATTTTTCATAATTTTAATTTACTTATTTACATTTATGTCATTATTAATAAATCTTCGGTATGTCTTTACTGAACCTGGATGACAGTTATTAACCTTGAAAATATCAGTTAAAGTATTAGAAAAAATTAATTACTGGATAAATTTCAAGTGAGCCAGTCTGCCCCTGCCTCGGGGTAAGTTGGCCCAGAGGCTGGGGCACATTGACCCATGTAGTTCCATGTATAACTAGGAAATCGAAATTAAACTAACTGTTATCAAGAAATATACTTTAATGTACATAATATCAAGTTCAATATTGAGTTAAATGCTTAACATTGCGGACTATGACAACAGGACATGTTAACATTATTAGGATTTATTGTGTCTTAATACAAACAAGCCAACTTTAATCAATGGCCAACTCCAAAGGATCAGCAGAGTTTTAACACTCTTAGAATGGTCCACGGATCTCATTTTCACGCACTTCTTATGAGCCCAACCCTTATAGTTTGTGCACTGAATTCCTGGTTCTACACTTCACTGTTTCAAAATGGCACTGTGAACTCTTCCTGATCGTCATCATTATCACCATCTTGCCTTGGTTTTCTTGCGCTTTATGTCTCCTGCAGTTTATTTGGTTAATTTCATTATACTATTCCTAGCACTTCCGTTTTGAAAAAGGGTTTTCTCGCATGTGCAGATTTTGTTAGTATTTCTTTACAATTCTTTGGTCCTATGGGAAGGGTTGAAATGCAATTTCTGTTTCCTGAGTTTCAATTACTTATGCAAACTGACATGAGGTCTGTCTGTACTTAGCACAGTACCTCTACTACGATCTTCTTGGAGTCGCAAAGACATTTTCCTGTCATTCTTTTATAATTTCGGATCATTTTCATGATACCACAAATAATGCAAAGGTTTAAACCAGAGCCGTAATTCATGTATTGAAAACAAGGCAATGAACAAGATTCTGACTTTTGAGATCGCTGTTTAAGATCAAAATAAAATTTACTGGTTGGCGTTTGTTCAACGCTTTTCACGGTTTTCATCTCATGAATATGACATTCTTTTGACCTCTGAAACGAATCAAAATATGTTGAACTTCGACAGTTATGTTAATAATTTAATAAACTTGAAGAATTATGAACAAAACTTTTATCGAGTTTAAAGAAGTGCAGCTCCTATAGGACGTGACAGGTTGTCTCGGCTGGCCATCGTGCTCCGTCCTCTCTGGGCCAACCTGCCACATCGCCATCTTTACAATAAATTCTGTTCGTTAGAAAACTCACTGAAGCAATTAAGTCAGTATTTCATATAGAAATAAACCTTCAACAACGAACTTTTAATATAGTAATCTCCCCGTTGCGTCTAAAACAAGCAAAGTTTAAAAACACACATTAAACGACGAGTAAAATGTTCAAAATGTATGTGAGGCCTTATGCGACCAAACATCGTGGTCATCAGTCGCTAGACTTACACACTAATTACTTAACTAACTTACGCTAACGACGACACAAACATCCATGCCCGAGAGAGGTTTCGAACCCCCGACTGCAGCGGCCGTGCAGACCGTGACTGGCGCGCCGCAGACCGCTCGGCCACTGCGGCCGGCTATCGGACGAGTAGAATTTTATTAAACACGTACAAAATCAATTAAGGACTAGAGCTTGTCGAAAACTTCACCTCCAGCGATATTTGCCTTGTGTAAGGAGAGGGATAGTGTTACCTACTTTCTGATTGATTGCTAAGACTATCTAGCGTTTATTGTATGAACTAATTCAACTGGGCCATCTTGCCCCTATGGTCAATGTTCCCCGGTCTCCCCTACGTTAGACGAAATGGAAAGCTTCTTAATTCAAGCGTGAGGGTGGGCTCCTTATCTTTATTAAGGTTTCCAGTCGTCCACAACTATTTCGCCGAGGGGACTGAGGCGCTTCAGTCACGGTCTGCACGGCCACTACGGTCGGGGGTTCGAATCCCCCCTCGGGCATGGATATTTGTGCCGTCCTAGTTCGTAAGTAGTTCATAAGTCGTTTGTAAGTTTAGGGACTAATGACCCCGTAGTTAAGTCCCATAAGATTTACAAACATTTGAACATTTTTGAACAACTATTTCCAGGAAATATCTCCTACTGCAGTTAGTAAAAGAAATCTCGCACATCGAACCTCGAGAAACGAAGAAGCAAGTCGTGCAGCTGCTATAGAACGTTTACCATCGCATCCAGAAAGTCAACTTTGTTACTAAGGAACCCAGCTATGCTTCTATAATTGGTTCACGAATCTTTGTGTAACGACGGTTTTCGTGCCTCAATGACATTTCCTATGGTTTCTTTAACAAGTGTGAGTATGTCGTTCTCATATTAACTACTACATTTATATGGTCTTTTCATTTTACATCACCCTTGATACTACTCCTAGGAATTTCAAGATTAGATTTCAGTGAAGGCACCACACCGTATCATCAAACGAGTATCTTTCGCACATTTTAAGGCATTGCATTAAACTCAGTCAGGCGAAACATGTCACTGGATATCTCCTAATTTCGCATCTGACCACCTTTTTCTCGTCGAAGCGCTGCATTTCTTCTGTGGATGAATTAAGAAGCACGACACTTCTACGTATCAATTTAGTGTCTCCATAGAGGTATATAAATGGATAATGGATCAATGCCGATAATCCGTTATCAAGTTAAAACGGTTCAAAATGAAGTTAAATTTAGTACGAGCTGAGGCTTGTCCAGAGAATTGTGGACTTATAATTGATGGTATTTTGTTAGTTAATTACTGGACTATAACACGGTTTCCCACTGTTTTTATGTTTACATCAAGACTAGATGCCAAGGGACATCATATAAATTTTATTGATTTACTTGGCTGAGAGTATGTATAGAATAGTAGATGATGTGACCAATTAATCAGTTTGTTTCACTTACAGTCCGTGAAGAGGGTCTAGAACGGAAACCGGTCGAAGTTATAATACACAGCTGACGGTTCATAACATGCGCTTCCTTACACAGAATGAATCTTACACTTTGCAGCGGAGTGTGCGCTGATATGAGACTTCCTGGCAGATTAAAACTGTGTGCCAAAACCGGTATTCGAACGTGGGACCTTTGACCTTCGCGGGCAAACGCAATACTGTCTGAGCTATCCCGTCACGCTTCATGGTCCGTCTTTACAAATTTTCTTCTGCCAGTACCCCGCCTCCTCCTATTCAACCTTCACAGAAGTTTTCCTGCGAATATTGCAGGAGTAGCAGTTCTGTGAGAGAGGATATAGTGGATACATGGCTTAGCCATAGCCTGTCCTTTCTTCAAGGAGTGACATTCCTGCAAGGTACACCGGAGAACTACTGTGAAATTTGTAATGTAGCAGGCGAGGTATTGGGAGAATTAAAGTTGTGTGGACGGACCGGGATAGCTCGGACAATAGAGCGCTTGTCCGCAAAAGTCCTGGGTTTGGATCCAGGTTCCGGTACACAATTTTAATATGTCAGTAGGTTTCAGTTCTTTAAGTACATTACAGCCGTGCCAGTCATCTCAACAAACATTTGAACAGGTAATTACTTGTTATAAGAACGGCGGCGTTGTCTCTTCCAGGCATGTCCCAAAGAACAGACACAGCAATTCTTATCTGAAATCCACTTTGTTGAGTTTTATACTTATTTGTGCGGAAGCAGGTGAGACTCGCAGTCCTGGTGGACATACAAGGCTGCTGGAAGCAACGAATTACAGTGTTCGAAGTAGGAAAATATTAATAGAGTCTGGGTTCGGTGGGGTACCTGCTTGGATACATCTAGCAGGTTCAAAAATATTCAAATGTTTGTTAAGCTTAAGGGACTTAACTGCGGGGTCATCAGTCCCTAAACTTACAAACTACTTATGAACTACCTTATACTAAAGACGGCACAAATATCCATGCCCGAGGGGGGATTCGAACCCCCGACCGTAGTGGCCGTGCGGACCGTGACTGGAGAGCAGCAGTCCCCTCGGACACCGCGGCCGGCCATCTAGCAGGTGTGTTAAGCCCGTGTGTCTGGACTGGCGTAGAGGCTTCGTGCAGCTTTCTAGTGAGCAACAGCGCATCACAGCCCGGGTAAAAATTTTCGTATCTCTGTGTTGTACGATTGCAACACACGCAAACTGCTGAGACTCAAAAATCACAGTTTAAATCTATATTACGACAAGAATTTTCGTAGGAATTGACATCGGACAATGTCCATTTCAAATGTTCGAACTTCCTGGATGGTCAAATAACTTGCTGGAACTCACCAAAATTTTCTCCAAATAATTCGTGATCAGTTGCGACTCAGTGGCATGACGCATAGCTATCCACGAAAATCCATCATTTTTGGTCTCATTAAATGAGTAAGTAGCTGTAGATAATATCGAAGTAGCAAAATATAAACATTTACGGCTTTGAGTGGTTCGCGTGGAGCAGAGGACTGTGTTAGGTACGTGTAGAAGCAGCTTTAATCATCATGGTTTCCGAACGACCGAACTATGAACGTGGACTACACGATAGGTTTTGAACTTCAGGATAAAAGGACGACTTATGATTTAAATTGGTTTATTTGCAAAGAAGGAATGCCAGGCCCTACACAGAAGAGGAAGTGAGGAAAATATCCATCACCTGAAGAATGATCCGACGCGTGTCGTAACTACGGGAATCGCAGCTCCGCTGTTCGATGAAATTTCTACGAAAAATACCTTGTCCACAAGTGCCGCGCAACAAACCAGCGCTCAGTCAGCAGTTTCACTGACGTTACGGCACGTGGTTTCTCGTTCTCTTCTCTGGCCGAGAAAATTCCCCCCATATTCTTATCGCAGTTACAAATTGTTTTTAGATTCGATCAGTTTCGGCTGGTGCTTCAGGTGACTGGGGGTTCACTTCTCACATTTGACGGATCTTGATAGCGGTGCACCCAACCCGCCCCCCCCCCCCTTCCATGGCCGCGCTCGGCGTTCCAAAGAGACAATCTGGTGGGCGCATCTCTGTGAGTGGCGTCGGGAGAAAGCGCCCTGGTTGCCCCCCCCCCCCGCACCCCCTTTACATATATTTTCCTTAACCGCAGCGTCAGCTTACCAAGCTTCTTTATTTCACACTTTTGTTCCAGGCTTAAAATTGCTGAAAGTTGTTCACTTTTCTTTGATAATAAACACCAAGAACATATAACTATGCACACGAACAGTAAAACACAGTAAGTAGCTGATTAAACTGTTAAATGGTTGTAACAAAATGAATCTGTTTCAATGAAGAGACAAGCTACCTTCCGGTCACCTGACACTAAGCAGCACTCCCTGCTTACCATACACATGTTCAGTGGCTGCTCTCCCGCACATCTTTTCAAACAGTTAAATATTTGTTACAACAAAGAGTATAAATATCATTTACCTTCGAAATAGCGACACATTTGCTAAAACGTGCAAAGATATGTGGGAAGTAAAAATACTAAAGTCATTGTCGTTTCCATATCTGTTAAAAAGACTATTGGGTTAAAAAACTGATTGCAGTCGGTCTCAAAGACACTACCTTCTACAGCGCAGTGTGATACCGCTAACCAGACGGCTATTCTTGCTAGGTGGAGATTAGTGACTTCATTATTATTCATGTTGGGATCTACTGAAGGTTTTTACAGTCGATGCACCTTAATTCATAATTATAAAACATTTTACCAAATATGTTTTTAATGAATCTTCAATGAGCCAAAAACCAATACAAAGGGCGGATGTTGCCTTAATGGAGGATTTGCGCATGAGAAAGGCGAGAGGTGCGTATTAGATCCATTGTCTTGCTTCGGGACCACTCGTGTGTAATCGCCAGACCTCGAGTAGCCAGGAGCTGGTAGAGCTACCAGCTCCAACGGCAATGTTAAAAGCGGTGTTTCCCCTCGCCCTCCCTGTCGTGAGAGCGTCCATATGCTGCCTCCAGGGGGTTCAGAAGAGAATTTTAACCTCAGCCGCGCATGCGCATTCCAATGCTGCGGCCATTGCCGCCTGTATTAATCAGCCGCGCTTACGACTCATATACGCGCTGTCCTCGTAACACGTTTCTTATGCGATAAAAATACTTTGAATGTGCATATAAAATGATCTGGTAGATTAACGAAAGGAAGCATTATATTTTATAAAAACTCTTTTTATCTAATTTATTGCCGGCCGCGGTGGCCGAGGAGCCTGAGGCGCTCCAGTCACGGTCTGCACGGCTACTACGGTCGGGGTTTCGAATCCCCCCTCGGGCATTGATATTTGTGCCGTCCTAGTTCGTAAGTAGTTCATAAGTAGTTTGTAAGTTTAGGGACTGATGACCCCGTAGTTAAGTCCCATAGACTATACAAACATTTGAACATTTAATTTATTTATTTACTTTTAATTCACGAGCAGCTCTTTTCTGAGGGTTCACATAACCAGGCAAGACATAGTACGCGCCGCCACTGGATTTGATTCCATTTCATGGATCGATATGCACCACGATCATAATATTTGACGCATCCAACACGGAGCCTGGAATCCAAGTTGCAAATAACGTATTGTCCAAACTAGTGGTGGAAAAATTGTACAAAAATAATCATTAATATGACACATGGAATGGTAGAGCACTGGTTGTAATCGCTACTTTATTACTAGCTAATCGATATCAATCAGAAAAAGACCATCATAAGTGCTGAACATCCAGCACTCTTCTGAAGATGGTCACATAAATTATTATGTTGTACGAGGATATGCATCCTACTGATTAAATTGTGCAACATACGTGGCAGAGTTCAATCAACAAAATGTATATCACCTTACAGTTTAATAATATATGTAACTATCTTCATATGAGTGCTTGATGATCAGTACTGATGGTGTTTTCTTTGTGAATGAAATCTATTTGCTATTAATAAAGCAAGGATGACGACCGAAGGTGTTAATTCCAGGTGTTATATTAATATTACTTTTTGTACAATTCCTCCACCACCAGTTTTCAAAACACGACATTTGCAACTTGGATTCCTGGCTTCATGTCGGCTGCGTCACACTCGAACGCTACCTTCAGTTATTACGAAATACAATCGAAAGTCATTTGAGGATGGCACAGTTTCCCAATAGTCTAGGGTCTAACTGATATAGCCACGAGTCCAGTAGAGGCGCCGCTGGCAAGTACACTCGTATCGGTTATCTGCTTCCATAAAACGGCAAACTGCGCCGCGCTCTCCCGGCAGATACGCTCGTCCCACATTGATTTCTGCGGTTATTTGAGGCAGCGGTGCTCTTCTGTTAGTACTGTCGACTAAACGCTAAATGCTATCGCCGGTGGTCTCGGTCATTTAGTGCAGACAGTTGGGCTCTCTGCTGTCCGTGGTACGAGGCACTTAGGGATACGAGGAGTCCTCATTCAAACGGGTATGTCCTTTTTTTATACCCGAATCTTTTGTAGCAAAACTGGAAAATGCATAATTTCGTGGTTATTACAAATGCTTCAACTTAGAAGTGCAGAACAACAAAACTCTACATTCCCACATTCACAAAATCTGAAGTATACAACAGTTCTTCCAGGTGTGTCTTTCTTCTTTGTCGCCTTCCTGCCGAGTTCGAACTAGGATTTCAGAGCAAAATAAATAACTGGTGTGGCAGTTTATTCGCAATACTAGATAAATCAATCAAACAGTCGAAGGTCGCACTAGTTATTTTTAAATAGACCGGTTTCGGCAACAATCTATTGCCACCTTCAGATATTATCCCAACAATAAATAAATAAGATACTGCGTTACAAACAATTTGAGAATTACATATTACTGTTTAGAAATGACGAATAAAAATCTTAGCATTGCCCACTTGGTAAAAGCTGGTGGTCACGAGCAGCGACGTTCCGTCACACTCAATAAACTGCTGCTGACGGCTGAGTTGCCATTGTTTAAATAGCTAAAACTTGCGCAGGTGTATCTTCATGACGTCAGCACCAGCCAACGGGAATTGACAGTCATAAGTTAAAGCAACGAATACAGTTAAATATGTATAATCATTAGTAATGTGAAAAGGAAAGTTCTACAATATCACAAACAGTGCTCAAAAGAAAATCGTTTAAAACGATGGCCGATGTTATCGTCGTCTGCTGTTGACAGTTGATGACGTCAGGCATGCCGTTTCTATGGTACCATGGCTGCTTACTGTCAGAGATGTTTTAGGTAGAACAGTTTCGTGAGTGTCTTGAGCAGTTAAACCGGCAACCCACGCGCAATGGAAATATTCTAGACCTTATAGCCACAAACAGGCCTGACCTTATTAACGATGTCTGTGTAGAGACAGGAATTCAAAAAAAAAAAGTTCAAATGTTTGTAAGGCTTATGGGACTTAACTACGGGGTCATCAGTCCCTAAACTTACAAACTACTTATGAACTACTTACGAACTAGGACGGCACAAATATCCATGCCCGAGGGGGGATTCGAACCCCCGACCGTAGTGGCCGTGCAGACCGTGACTGGAGCGCCTCAGTCCCCTCGGCCACTGCGGCCGGCAGAGACAGGAATTAGTGATCATGATATCATCATAGCGTCGATGGTGACCAAAGTTCATAAACCAGTCAAGAAGGCTAGGAGCGTGTTTTTGTTGGGAAAAGCCGACAAGCAAATGTTACGATCGCACTTAGAAAATGAATGGGCATCGTTTAATTCTGGGACTATGGATGTAGAGGACTTGTGGACTAAATTTAAATGCATTGTTAATGAAGGGTTAGAGAAATATGTGCCAGTAAAGACGTTTAAGGATGGAAAAGATCCACCGTGGTATAATAATAATGTTAGAAAGCTGCTGAGAAAGCAAAGACTGTTGCACTCTCGATTCAAAAAAGAACACGCAAATGATGACAGGCAAAAGTTAGTACAGATTCGTGCGTCTATAAAAAGATCGATGCGTGAAGCATACAATAATTATCACAGCCATAGCTTAGCAAAAGATCTTTCCGAGAACCCGAAAAAATTCTGGTCCTATGTAAAATCGATAAACGGGTCAAAGCCCACTGTCCAGTCACTAGTTGATCATTCCGGGGCAGTAATAGAAGAAAGCAAACGGAAAGCTGAAGTTCTAAATTTAACCTTTAAGAAATCTTTCACGCAGGAGGACCGCACAAATATACCATCATTTGATCAACGTACTAATTCCGAAATGGGGGACATAACAATAGGTATTTCCGGTGTAGAGAAGCAGCTGAGAGAGCTAAATACGAAAAAGTCTGCTGGTCCGGATGGAATACCAGTTCGGTTTTACAAAGACTATTCTGCGGCATTGGCCCCCTACTTAGCTTGCATTTATAGCGAGTCTTTAATTCAGCGCAAAGTTCCTAGTGATTGGAAAAAAGCGCAGGTGACTCCCGTGTATAAGAAAGGAAAGAGAACTGACCCATACAATTACAGGCCAATATCGTTGACATCAGTTCGATGTAGAATTTTGGAGCATATTCTCAGTTCGAACATAGTAAATTTCCTTGAAACGGAAAAGCTTCTTTCCATGAATCAGCACGGGTTTAGGAAACATCGTTCATGTGAAACTCAGCTTGCCCTTTTCTCACATGACATCTTGCGAGTCATGGACGAAGGGCAACAGGCGGATTGTGTTTTTCTCGACTTCAAAAAGGCGTTCGACACGGTGCCACACTGCAGACTGCTAACGAAGATACGAGCTTATGGAATAGGTTCACAGATTTGTGACTGGCTGGAAGACTTCCTAAGTAATAGAACGCAGTACGTTGTTCTCGACGGCGAGTGTTCATCAGAGACGAGTGTATCGTCAGGCGTGCCCCAGGGGAGTGTGATAGGACCGCTATTATTTTCTATCTATATAAATGATCTGATGGACAGAGTAAGTTGTAATTTGCGGCTGTTTGCTGATGATGCTGTGGTGTATGGGAGGGTGTCGTCTGTAACTGACTGTAATAGCATACAGGTTGACTTAGACAAAATTTCTAGTTGGTGCGAAGAATGGCAGCTAGCTCTCAATGTAGAAAAATGTAAGGTGATGCGCATGAGTAGAAAAAACAATCCTATAATGTTCGAATACAGCATCAGTAGTGAGCTTCTTGATGCGGTCGCGTCGTTCAAATATCTAGGCGTAACATTGCAGAGCGATATGAAATGGAACGAGCATGTAAGGACAGTTGTGAGTAAGGCGGACAGCAGACTTCGGTTTATTGGGAGAATTTTGGGAAGATGTACTTCACCTGTAAAGGAGACCGCGTATAAAACGCTTGTACGACCACGTCTTGAGTATTGCTCAAGTATTTGGGACCCGCAGCAGATCGGTTTGAAGGAAGACATAGAGGCGGTTCAGAGGCGAGCAGCTAGATTTGTTACCGGTAGGTTCGACTAATGCGCGAGTGTCACGGAAATGGGGATCGCTGGAAGAAAGACGACGTTCTTTTCGTGAATTTCTGTTAAGTAAATTTAGAGGGCCGGAATTTGAAGCTGAGTGTAGTACGATCTTGCTGCCGCCTACTTACATTTCGCGTAAAGCTCACAAAGACAAGATAAGAGAAATTAGGGCTCGTACGGAGGCATATAGGCATTCTTTTTTTTCCTCGTTCAATGTGGGAGTGGAATAGGAAAGGAAATGCCTAGTAGTGGTACAGTGTACCCTCCGCCACGCACCTTACGGTGAATTGCGGAGTATGTATGTAGATGTAGATGTAGATGTAGATTCTTCTTTTTCGATCTTCTCGATGGTGTCATTTAAAGTATGAGAATGACTGCTAATTCACTACCATAGAACTGATTACCTGTCCTATTTAATGGTACTATGTGTAATAATTATAATACACCAACGTTCCCGAAGGCACCAACCGAGGCAATAAAATGACGACCGCAGACAACCATGATACATTATTGTCTTTATGGAAACGACATCCCTAGCGACACTAACCGACGCCAGCAGATGACGACGCAAATACTGTCTGCTGTGTTCCATGAGGATATCAGTAATCAAATAGAATCTACATGGAACACGTGTCTACCTAAAACATCTCTGACTATGAAACACATCCACCGATTGTGTTGTGTTCCATTTTCAGTTATTCAGTACTCCTAAGTGTTTCTCCGTCATCAATATTGTCTGTTTGTATGTCAATTAGTTTCTTTTCTTTATTAATGATCAATGTCCGATGGTTATATATACATTTCCACCCATGTATTTGAACTTGTGTGTTTGTATGAATGTGGAAGGTTGCTTTTAATATTGACTGACTGCCGCGCAGTGGCTTACAGTCGCCGCCTCGCGCTTAAGGTGTCGTTTATTTTAATTAAGAACGCATGGCTTCGTATGTCGTCGGCATTGCCGACTGCTGGGTGACCAGAGACAATCTTACTTGGCAATATGGCGAGATAGCCTATTCATAATGTAGTACCAACTTAATCATGGACAAAAGAGGTGACAAAAGAAACCTCTATGGAGCTCTATTAGAGGGTATTTTTCAGGTAGCAAGGGTTGGTACGCACTCTGCATAACTTTCAGCACGCCCTACATCCGGTGCATGGAGGGGACGGCTTTGCGCATGGCCTGAGGCTTCACTCTTGCCGCGACCGCCGATGTGAGTTTATCGTCGAATCATGCTGAGGGGATGGCATGCTGTTAGAACTTCACGTTGTTCGTGACCAGACAGTCTTAGTTTATCAGTGATTGTTTTTCTTGAGCGATTCCTTCGCTATATGAGGCGAAGTGTTTCTTAATTTACAAAACTCGAGTATTTTTGTGTAAATTTAGTATTTTCATTTTCATTCTAGTGTTGATTTTGTGTTCAATTTTCTCAAGTTAGTATACAAAATGTTCAAATGTTTGTAAAGCTTATGGGACTTAACTACGGGGTCATCAGTCCCTAATCTTACAAACTACTTATTAACTAGCTAATACTAAGGACGGCGCAAATATCCATGTCCGAAGGGGGATTCGAACCCCCGACCGTAGTGGCTGTCGAGACAGTGACTGGCACGCCGCAGAACGCTCGGCCACCGCGGCTGGCAGTTACAATACACTTGTGTGGCTTCAGACTTCACGCAAACATAGTATTTTTTGAATTTCCTTGCTGTTTTTAACTAATTTTTTTGTATGGTAACTGTTTCTGTGAGCATGCTATATACTTTCTCTAAATTTCTTGGTTGATTCCGTCTTTTCTATCTTGGTATGACCGATTGCACGACGTGCTTTCATAACTCATTAGTTCGGCCTTCAGCCATGATTTTACTGATACTACCTTTCTACTTTATGTGTGTGATTTACTTGGTTATTCGAAATTAATTTATTTTTGTAAATTCTATGTAATTCACTGTGGTCACACATCACGTGGCACTTAAGGATAATATGCCTCTGTCTCTTCACACATGAGTTCATTTGGTGCATAGTGTGATTTCAGTTGTGCTTGAAGACACCCGCCATCTCGTCAAAACTCCGCCGACGTTCCGTTTTGTCACTGCTATGAAGTGTTACAACATGAGTAATGTGTCACAAGCATTATGCGCATGTCTGTGAGTGTATGAATGTGGTTTCCTTTATCCACCGTGTATTTGCAAATTTCTTCCCACGTTACCTCGATATTCATAAAGAGAAGAAACAATCTTATTACGGGCAGTAACTTGATGATTTAATTCACTTTTGTACAGGGTGTGTGCTTTATTCTGCTTCATTTGGTCTTCCCACATTTATTTCCTTCTTCATTTTATTGAATAGATAATGATTTAAAGTATCAGACCTCTGCTTTGTAATTTCCTACTCCCCGTCCCATGTTTAATTATCTACCCCTTTTTTAACATTAATTTTGTGGCTGCTCCCTTAAGGAATGAGAGGTTAGATAAATTTCCGTTGCGCAAGTACTGTAGCCACTCGTAAAGTGTTTTAGAGCAGCAGGGAATGTTTCAACTTGCATTTGCAGATCTGAACTGCCAGAGATTTTACATAAAAAATTTAACAAGCTACTTTCATCTGTAAGTAGACATGATATCATAGAATCGGCGTCCCTGACGTCAACAACCGTCAACAGCAGACGACGACGATAACATCGACTCTCGTTATCAATGATTGTATTTGAGCACTGTTTGTAATATTGTACAACATTCCTTTTTACATTATTAATGTAAAAATTATTATACATATTCAACTTTATTTGTTAATTTTAACTTATTATGACTGCAAATTTTCTCTGGCTGGCACCGACGTCATGAAGATACACGCGCGAGAGTTTTAGCTATTGAAACCATGGCAACTCAGCCATCAGCAGCAGTTAATTGACTGTGACGGGACGCCGCTACTCGCGACCACCAGAAACAGCCAAATGGGTAAATCTAAGCTGTTTATTCGTCATTTATAAACAGTAATATGTACTACACTTCATAGACATTTCTAGACAGAAAATCTCACGCCTTTTGTAAATTTTATACAGACCAAAGAGTATGGTTAAATTACTGGCTAAGAAGTTTCGTATGAAACCAAAGAGTGACGGAAGGTTTACCCTATTTATAGGATATAAATATAATACCAATTTAAATTAAATATAACAAAGGTTGAATTACAAGTTTAACACATACATTTTACTGAGTGTATGAAATAAGATTAAACAAGAAAACTGTGAAACTTGACAAACTACAATACAATTACTGTGATAAATGGCGAGATCGAAAGCATCGCGGGAATAGTCGCGTGGTCTAAGGCGCCATGCCACGGATTGCGCGGCCGCTCCCGCCGGAGGTCCGAGTCCCCCGTCAGGCAACGGTATGTGTGTTGTCTGCAGTGTTAGCTTACGTTAGTTCAGATGTGCACATTGCTACCTTAAGTGCAGTTGTGCCTTGAGAATGGAAGGGTGTCCTCCTGCCGAAATATGGGCGGTTGTCGACGTCACCTGGCAGCATAACCGTAAGTTGTTTGAACATTCATTAAGCCGGGAAAAGTTAAAGTCTCACATCTGCATTGTATTATGGGCGAAACTAAAGAAAAGCTTTACAGTAAAAACACCAAATAATTCAGGAAACCTATGGTGAAGAGCGCGTAAACCGTACTCGGTGTTACGAATGGTTCGCGCGGTTTAATAATGGCCATTCGGCTAAAGATGATCCTCGTTTAGGACGCTCTTCGACGTCTACCGATGATGCTCATTTCAGAATTGACAGCGAAATTGTGCGTGCCAAATGGAAACTGACTCGCTGCGAGACTGCAGCGGAATGTAACATTTTAGTTGTATTACAGCAAGATATCCTGACACAGCGGCGTGGACTGCATCTTGTTGTTGACAAGTTCGTCCCACAGCTCATGACTGAAGACAGACCACTGCCTCGAAATCTGCGAAGAGCTTTCGGAATGTCACATCCTCCTTACTGTCCAAAACTGGCCCCTGTGGCATGTTCACTAAATAGAACAAACGCACGTTGTAGAGTGAGCACTCTTACATATGCATAATTATAAACATTGGAGAATAATAAAAAAAGTCTGTAAAGCTTATGGGACTTAACTACGGGGTCATCAATCCCTAAACTTACAAACTACTAATGAACTAGCTAATCCTAAGGACGGCACAAATATCCATGCCCGAGGGAGATACGAACCCCCGATCGTAGTGGCCGTGCAGACCGTGACTGGAACGCCTCAATGCCCTCGGCCACCGCTGCCGGCGGGGCTAATAACCGTGTAGTTTAGTCCCCTCAAAACCCCAAAACAACAACATCATCTAAACATTGCAGAACATATCTGTAATAACAGTGCCCGAACTCTTTTAGTAGCGAAGACGGAAAAAATGGTATCGGCGGGTTTCGAACTACCGACCATTTATATCGCAACGTAACGCACTGCCCACTACCCTATAGTGTACAATTATGAAACCACTCCTTAATTCACCTATTATTGATGATAGTTGTTAACTGATAATATAGCATTTTTAAACACTAGATTCTAATTTATCGTACTAAGAAAATTTCTTTGTTAATTCTTCACTGAGGCAATGCTTTAAATGACAACGCGTACGTAATGATAAGACAATCATAAAATACAGAAACCAAGATGGCGTATGCCATACAGAGGTCTGGTCTAGGGATATCACGTGACATTGGCGAACGCCTGGTTTACGTAAAGTCAAGTGACGGTGTGAAATCTACGTTATTTTTACACATGTCTTTGTAACGGTGCAAGTTACGAAAAAATAAGAAAAAAAAAGCATAAGAGAGCAAAGTTGTAGAGAATTTTCTTCTCTAGAAATTCGTCTGTTCAATTTTCGTGTTAGATGAACGGTTTATTTGCAAATAAATTTTCTGCTGTCAAAAGACCATCACAAACGGTCTTTTCAGTGTTAATGTCTGTTTGTCTCTCTTTGGCCTTTTCCCACACATGCAGGGTCGGCATTGTGTTAAACACGAATTTCGCATGGGTTAATATTTACAGGATGGCCGGATGCCCTTCCTGCCGCCATCCCATGCCCCCCAGGAGAAAATATTTACCCCAAATGTTTGTCAATGTATCGGACCAAACTGCGTGGTCATCAGTCCATAGCTTACAAAATACTACTTAAACTAAGGTAAACTAAGCAGAACACACACACCCATGCCCCAGGGAGGACTCGAACCTCCGACGGCGAGCAACCACGCGCCCCGTAGCGAAGCGCCTTAGACAACTCGGCTATTCCACCGCGGCGTACCCCAAATGTCTGCGTATGGTATTATATGTGTGTCAAAGTGTAAAGTGTTACGAAATGTTTCCGAATCGTGTAACTGATGCGGGACTTGGGAACCATCCTGGTATTCACCTAGGGGGATGTGGAAAACCGTCTAAAAACCACATCCAGGCTGGCCGGCACTCCGACACCTTCGTTAATCCGCGGGGCGGATTCGAACCGGGCCCTGTACGCCTCCCCGTCTCGGAAAGCGGTGCGTTAGACCACACGGCTAACGAAGCTGGTGGCCTTTTTGATGTTACTAACGCCTTTTTTGTCCGAAATATTTGAAAAATGGAAGTTCTGGTCACTGCCGGCCAACAATTGTGTCTGTAAATTTTGGTACCGATCTGTTGAACGGTGCGACCTAAAATATGGGAACACATTACGGACTTCGTCAAATCGCTGTTATTTTTAAAAATATATTTCAACAGATGCGAGATTAAAAAAGCTACAGAGAAAGAGAGAGAGAGAGAGAGAGAGAGAGAGAGAGAGACCAAATTTGTAGATCATTTACTCTTCTACAAATTCATTTATTCAATTTTCGTGTCAGATGATCGGTTAAGACGTTATTTTCAAATAAATTTCGAGCTGTGAAATACCGTAATATAAAGTGGGCCTTAACAAGGCGATTCATTGCAGTATTTTCTGAAACCTGTAAGTTTCGGTCGCAGGTTCCACATCTATGATGGATAACAGTTTTAAGTGTTATTCACAGTGTTGTTGCATTATACCCACAGTACCGTGATTATCCACCCTTTGCAACAGGACAGCAATGTTATGACAGCGGCCACGTTACTCGCGGCGATAATGCAGAACACGTTTCGCGGGGCTTACGCCACGTTCAGCGAGAGGAGAAGCGTGCTAATTGGAGGCGGTCGGCAGCCACCGGAAAGGAAGGCCGGCTCCCACGCTGCGCGTGATTTCACCTGCGAACCCAAACACCGCCGCCTGTTTGCCCAGCCGCCTGCGCTCGTGTTTGCCGCGGGTATAACTGATTCAGTTTGTGGCCTCTCCGACCGGCGAACAGGGGTAATGGTCGGACAAAAAGCGACGACCGGCCGCTACCTGCTGGCTAGGGGTGGGGTGCCTGGTTATGCGGTTCACGATCAACGCAGCGCGACGCGTCGCAAACAGGGCCAATGGTCTGCTCATTCCACAGTGCGACGGTATAGCGTGACGGGATCGAACTTGCGGTCGCCGGCTGGCGCGTGCCTGCATTCTCGTCATTTCCATCCCAAACCCTGCGTATCGATAATTTGGCTGATCCGAAGCGTGATGGGCTGCAGTTGTTCTGCCGGTACGATTTCAGCAACATTGGACGCAATGAAAATCCCTATCGCAGAGGTTGACAAACTTAAGTCACGTACAGCAGACTGGAAATCAATTTTTCTACGTCCAATGCAGTGTCCATGTTTATCGATGGAATCATAGATGAGTCTTTATGACATGCGTTTATTTGATTATATATTTTTGACGACGTTACAGCGTTCAATGAATGAAATAAATCGCAATTTGCGATCAGTTACGGCTTCACTGTACTAGGTTCAGATGGAATACTAAAGTGCGGAGAATGAAAATTTGTACCTGCTTACTAGGCAGACGCGTTGACCACCTCGCCACCGAGGACACAGTGATCAGCACGACTGCAGAGTACTCTTCCCTGCACGTCTCCCGCCACACCCAAATATCCGTTCGCCACGTTGTCTCTTTCCTGTATCATAGCCTATGTGTTCTGTAATGCTTTCAGCTACAATACTGTATTCCCGCATCAGGCAGAACAGACCATGAGCTATCGAGACACAATAAATTGTCATAAAAAATTTATACTTGTATACAAGCCGAGGTTGGGCTCCTGGCGACAATTAATTGTGCCTCGATACCTTATGGTCTTTTCTGCCTGAAGCGGGAATTGTGGCTGCGAGCGTTACAGAACACATAGGCTGGGGTAATAAGATAGCGTGGCGAATGGAGATTTGGGTATGGCGGGAGAGGTGCAGGGGAGAGTCCTCTGCAGTGGGGCTGGTCACTGTGTCCTCGGTGGCGGAGTGGTCAACGCGTCTGCTAGTAAGCAGGACATGACCTTTCACCATTATAGTGAAATATCGTTTCTAAAACTAGTGACAAGACTCTGTACACAAGGTTAAAGCAGCCAGACCGATTTACCAGGAAAAGTTGTTTCTTTAGAAGCTCCTCCGTCTTATTCTTATGTTATCGATGGTGATCATATTTTTCAAATGTTCAAATGTTTCTAAAGCTTATGGGACTTAACTACGGGGTCATCAGTCCCTAAACTTACAAACTACTTATGAACTACTTACGAACTAGGACGGCACAAATATCCATGCCCGAGGGGGGATTCGAACCCCCGACCGTAGTGGCCGTGTTGACCGTGACTGGAGCGCCTCAGTCACCTCGGCCACCTCGGCCACCGCGGCCGGCGTTGCAAAGATAGAATTGATTTCAGCTCGTGGTCTTTTTGAGTTTTGCAAACAAACTGGGTACAGATCGTAGTTTAATTTTTTTAATGCTTCCATTGCGGTGTTGTAAATCGGACGGCGTACGCGCAACCGCAATCCTGCTAAGTGAACGTAGAGTCAATGAGACTGACGTAGATCGTACACAACGCTTGGAGGTAAATCGAGACTCAAGTGCGATCCGTTATGCTCTGGAACAACGGGTATAGTCTAGTTCGATTCGCTCAGTTACAGCTTATGCACAAAATAATTTGGATAGTCAACAGAACAGACGGCCACGTTTTACGATTAGAACTGGACGTTTGGTTTTCAGATACGATCCAGTATTCGAATAGGAAGAGGAGGAAGGCGTTGGGGAAATAAGAGCTGCGAGGAAGGGATAGACATAGGGAGGAGATGGGATTAAAAGAGATTAAGATATACCGAGTGATCAAAAAGTCAGTATAAATTTGAAAACTTAATAAATCACGGAATAATGTAGATGATAGAGAAGTAAGGGTTGACACACATGCTTGTAATGACATTGGGTATTATTAGAACTAATATATTCACCATCATTCCTCAACGATAGCGATAGTCGAGGAATAATATTGTGAACAGCACTGTAAAGCATGTCCGGAGTTATGGTGAGGCATTGGCGCCGGATGTTGTCTTTCAGCATCCCCAAAGATGACGGTCGATCACGAAACATTAGCTACTTCAGTTAACCCCAAAGCCAATAATCTTACGGACTCAGGTCTGGGGACCTGGGAGGCCAAGCATGACGAAAGTGGCGGCTGAGCACACGATCATCACCAAACGACGTGCGCAAGAGATCTTTCACGCGTCTAACAATACTTGTGTTGTTGTTGTTGTTGTTATTCCAAGCATGTGTGTCAATTTTTACCTCTCTATCTACATTATTCCGTGATTTATTAAGTTTTCAAATTCATACTGACATTTTGATCACCCGGTATATCCCGTACACATTAGCTTCTGCGAAGCGTCGCCGTGTTAACTAGTTTAATTATTAAAAAAAATTCGTGTGGCTCATTGGCCTGGTGCAAGTCTTTCGATTGGACGCCACATCGGCGACATGCGTGTCTGTAGCCTAACCCAGTTAGCCAACCGGGGAAAGGGGACCTACTGTTTAACGTGGAATCCCAACCACGTGTCGTTTTTGGTGTCAAAAAAAAAAAAAAAAAAAAAAAAGTTCAAATGTTTGTATAGTCTATGGGACTTAACTACGGGGTCATCAGTCCCTAAACTTACAAACTACTTACGAACTAGGACGGCACAAATATCCATGCCCGAGAGGGGATTCGAACCCCCGACCGTAGCGACCGTGCAACCCGTGACTGGAGCGCCTTAGTCCCCTCCGCCACCGCGGCCGGCGTTTTTGGTGTCTCCTCTCATCATTGAGAGGTGAAGGATGGGTTAAATCGCAGCCTTCGGTTTCCAGTAGAGCGCTTTACCCCGAGACCACACCAAGGCTTGCGACAAATGTAGTAGTCGTCTCTTGCTATGGGAGACTTGCATTATCATCTGTACGAGCGCTCATTGTCATTAGGCAGTGTGTGGCATATGAAAGTTTGGGTCGGTCGGAGGCGTGCGCACACAGCGTAATTGTTTACGCGACTGCTCGTGGAAAGCAGCAAATCCGGGTTCGACCCCCCGTTTGGCACAATATGTTCACTGTGATATTACAGATACAGGAGGAAGCTGATTGTTTCCATGTGAAAGGCGGGTTTTGTCAGGATGTTGGGTTCCCCAGCCGGCAAGCTACCAGTTTGGACATAGTAAATGGGATACTGCAATTAGTCAGAATTTCCCTAATGTGGTTGCAAACTGGAAACGTTTGGCTGAGCGAGGGTGGCAACTCCAGATTGCAACTGAAATACAATATAGCCACAAACATTATTCTAAACATCCATATAAAATCAGGGAATGATCATACGGCAAATATAATTATATGAATGTATTCAGGAGACTTGGGAGAATCAAACGCTGTAATTAGAATTTCAATATCCCTTACAGATAAAAAGCTGACAGATTTCAGTACTATAATATTATAAGACTTATATTTACAATTACTGATACGTAGTGTTTATCAGTAACAGTTTAAGAACCAAATAGGCAACATTGCACACCTCTACGTATCTTAAAAGACGGACCACATTATTTCCGTATTCTTTCAATAAACTCTGTTTTACTCTCTTGTTCTGCTTTTCTTGGAGGTAGTAATATTCTTGTGTCAGAACATAGATTCCAACACAGAAACACAAAACATGAACCCAGCAAAGCGCATTACATTTATATAAGTATTTTATTATATTCAGTATTATTGTCAGTAACATACGTTTTTCATGTTGTAGACTACCTCTTAAATATATCATGGCCGACTAACAATAGTATATATGCAGCAGATAATTTATATATGAACAATTACATGTATTTTTGGACAACTGCTGAATATATTTGCTTAAAAAGCCATGATACATTAAATATTAACTATTTATCGACGGTGGCAGTATATTTGAATAGTAAGACGGCACACTTAATGGCTATCTGAGCAAAGAGCTTCAGTCTCAGACTCTTTTTAGTATTGTTAAATATGTATTTGTTTGTTAAATGTAAACAATATTTGTAGGGAGGTGGCAAAGCGTTATTTCTGTAATATTCAAATGTATAATATTTTGGAAGGGAAATTGTATTTTAAAGATGAGGCGTTAGGATGCGCGGAAAGATACAATTTTGGGAGCAGGGGGACCTTGCTTTCGAACGCTGGGGACAGGACTCTTAACTTGGACATGGTGGTTAAAGGTTGTGACGCTGGGCAGTCTGAAGCCGCGTTTCAAACTTGTGATTCGGAGAAATAGGCATGTGTGGATTTTACGGGACTGTTACTACCGAACTTAGTCTCTGCTTGAAAATTGATAAACTATGCACGGTATTAAGGCTGTGAAACTGTGGTAATTCAGCAATCGTGTACTCGTGTGATTACAAACTGTGTTTTATAACAAATACTTCAATCGACTGACAATTTGGAACTTTTAGTCTCGAGTGCGTGTGATACTTACTGTGCGTACTCTACTTACTCTACTTACAATAGATGGGGAAATATTCAGTTATTTACCGATGTATGAAGTAGGACCGCCTCCGCGTTTCATGTCTAATAAGAGTAATAAAGTCCATTTATAACTTTATTAAGTATATTTCACGTCATGATACGCAGATTTATAGACTGCCTGAACTTCAGATTAATTATTGATCTTGTTTAAACAGATTGGATAGTTGTATAGGGCATAGAAGCTGACATAAATAACTCTCCCATATGAACAGTGACAACTAGCCATAAACGTTTACTACCCCGAGTTATGTATTGCCCAAGGCTTATTGATGAGAACCGATATTAAGATCGCAACACTATCATACACTGAAGTGATGAAAGGCATGTGATACCTCCTAATATTGTGTGAGGCTTTGTTTGACCAGGTAAAGGAAACAAATCCACGTGAATATGTTCACTACAAGAATATTCGGCAGTGCTGCTTCTGTTCACAACCAAAATATGTAAGCATTTCAGGTGCAAGGTTTTGCTATCGAACTGATATTTGTATTGTATCGTTTAAATGTTCAATGACATTTATGTCATGTTATCTTGGTTACCAAATCATTCACTCGTACAGTCCTAAAGGTTCTTAAAACCAAACACGAACGATTGTGGTTCTCTGACATTGTAACAACCACCCCCCTCACCCCCCCTCGCTCCCGTCACCTGTCGGTTATTTTTCTATTAATTTAAGTGAACCGTGTTTAAATAGTACCTACAATAATTTATATAAAGCTGTCGTTTTAGAAGTCTTTTTCACAAAAGACCGACAATAAGGGAGAGTGAACGAATTATCGCAACAGATAACCCGTTCTATCTACTATACTCCCTGTTGATATAAATAGTTGAAATTTCAAACAATTATAGACAAACACATAGGTCTTGAAGTACGCAGGGAAATGGAGCACACGTGGATTGGAAATCAAATCAATTTAGAAATGTTTGTATAAGCTCGCCAGCCCAATTTGGCGCTATCTGTGTAACATGCAATTAACAATAATGATAAACTAATCGCTTTAGTGGGTTTGGCGCAGCAGAAGGTAGTGACACATGATCCACAGTTCAACACTTTCTACTAAATGAATGGACTGAATTTACTCACTTTAATAACAAAAATAAAAGTAAAAATAATTTGGAAAATAAATTTGTTCAGTGAGGGAATATTGATTGATCGGAGGTTAGTGGTACGACTACTGACATCACCTCAGATTAACACTTTCTCACCTGAACGAAATAACTGCGTATGCAGAGGAACATGAATTTGATTGACTTGCAGCTTAATTAATACTAAATTACCAAACAATTCATAGGAGCGAACCAACCAACACGACAATACGCAAACAGCAAACGGTACAAACTATATAAAAATGGAATTACAAGAACTTTATATTTTCATTAGTGCCATCTTTTAGCAGCAAGAAACTATTTTCAATCTCTGTCTGGTAGATGTTCAGTTACTATTGTTGAGTATCTAAGTTAATGAATTTTGGTTATCAAATTATAAATTTAACAAGCTTGGTATTTAATTTAAATGTTCTTTTTTGCAACGACACTCCTTCTTCACATTACTGGACAGGATAGGACCGTACACAGGTAATAATGACTCGGGATAATTAACAGATAAGATCGTTTTAAATGAACACTGATTATTTCGAACACTGGACGTACGAATTCTGGATAAACGTCTAATAAAATGCCTAAACCTTTCTGTGGTAGAAATTTATTGGAGCGGTGTTAAAGTTCGTCCTCGTTGTTGAGAAGCCAGCCGCACTGTCCTCGACAATGCTGAAGTTGAAGATACTGGCACACTTACATTTAATAAAAATATAGAGCAGGATCATAATGTAATTAAAGACTGCGACATCTACCCTCACTCATGAATGAAGTAAACATTGTTACAAAACACACAGATAAATGTACACACACACAGAACACGTATTTACACTACCAACTTTTCAAGACAGTAAAAGTCACACTGTCATCCATAAAATTCATTTATTGTGTGGGAGCAATTGTCAAAGAAAAGCTGCTGATGATCCCCAAGTATCTCAAGATAAAAACATCCAGTTATTGATCAGTTCACTTCTTCCAGAGGAACCATTCCACTCCACGTAAAAACTAAGTACAGCACTTAGATCTACAACAACTTGTATAGATTGGGGTCAAAGTTTTCTTAGGGGCAGCGCCACAACAGAATACGACCGCAGCCATTACTAACTGAAATCAGACCAACTCAAGGTGATGCGTAACAGACAATTTCGTGGTGTTGATAATCTCACATGACTCCGTTATCTGCTGCCATAACGAATTAACAGTGTCTTAACGGATACTGTAGTTGCACAGCCTAAATTGTGATCTGTGGTTATTTTCCACAAAGTTGTTTGTTAGCACTAACAACTCTACACAAACGTATCACTAGTGCAGACCCCTACCCCTGAAATTCAGTTAATCGGTGCACTCTTGACACTTGGATGTAACAATTCTGAATTACTCAAGGATTTAGGTAATTGAATGACCTGTGCGCTTAGCTCCATTCCCCTTTCAAAATTTGTTAATTCTCGTCTTGCGACCGTAATGTCTTCAAATGTTCAAATGTTTGTCAATCTGAAGGACTTGGTCAGCAGTCCCCAGGCTTACAAACTACTTTAACTTAGGTTAAAGTCAACAAAAGTACCCATTGGTGCAGCCAGGATTTAGTTATGGGAGGCGTTCATTTCTTTTAATAAAGCCTATTGAATTTACTAATTTATGACTTTTTTTGCACTTTTTATAGTTTCAACAATTATCTTATGGAAACAGTTGCACAACAAATAAAATGAGTAAGCTTGTATTAATTCGAAAGTGGAATAGGAGCAATGTGGTAGAAATGGAGTGAATACAATCAGCTCGTAAAATTATTAAGCAGCTTTTCTGTTACTAGCCAAAGGGAAAGGTCTTTACAGTTTAATTAACATGAGACTCTATGTGTAAAACTTGAACTAAAATAACATTATTGTTGTTCATAAGATTCCACTCGGTGGTGCGGCTGACCTGCTAAGCAGCGGGTCGCCGCATATGAACAATCGGCTCGTAACTTCAGCATAGCAGCAGTATCAAAGCTGGTCGCGGCGGCATTAAAACCGCTCACAGTTAATAGTAGCATACGTTCTCAGTGGCGGCATCACGTTGGCAACCCATTGTCACGTTATTTTATTTATTTGTTTATTTGTTTTTTTCTGTTCCATAGGACCCACTTCAGGAGTAAGACTCCATGGTCATGGAACAAGTCAATACATTAATTGTTACACAATAATGGTAATAGAAAAATTTTAAGTAGTCCTTTGCACACGACAATCTTAAGACAAAGTGAAAAGAATCAATAAAGAAAAAATAAATTAGCTTAATTGTTTAACTTTTCTAGGAGTTCCTCGACAGAATAAAAGGAGTGAGCCACGAGGTAACTCTTCAATTTAGATTTGAAAGCATGTGGATTAGTGCTAAGATTCTTAAGTTCTTGTGGCAGCTTATTGAAAATGGATGCCGCAGAATACTGCACCCCTTTCTGCACAAGTGTTAAGGTGGTGCGGTGCAAATGTAGATTAGACATCTGTCTAGTATTCACCGAGTGAAAGCTACTAACTCGTGGGAATAAGCTGATATTATTAACAACAAACGACATTAAAGAAAAAACGTATTGTGACGCCAGAGTCAAAATTCCCAGACTACTGAAAAGGGGTCGACATGACGTTCGCGAACTTACACCAGATATTGCTCGAACCGCCCGTTTTTGAGCCAGAAATATCCTTTTTGCATCAGGCGAGTTACCCCAAAAAACAATGCCGTACGTCATAAGTGAGTGAAAGTAAGCGAAATAGACTACTTTTCGTGTTGAAAAATCACTTATATCAGATATTGTTCTAATGGTAAATATAGCAGAATTTTGTTTTGGAACAAGATCCTGAACATGGGCTTTCCATGACAGCTTACTGTCTATATGAACACCTAGAAATTTGAACTGTTCAGTCTCACTTATCACATGCCCATTATGTGTAATCATAATGTCAGATTTCGTCAAATTATGTGTTAGAAATTGTAAAAACTGAGTTTTACTGTCATTTAACATCAACTTGTTTTCTATTAGCCATGAACTTATCTCTTGAACTGCATTATTTGATACTGTGTCAATATTACGAGCAACATCCTTCACTACCAAGCTGGTATCATCAGCAAACAAAAATATTTTACAATCACCTGTTATACTCGAAGGCATATCATTTATATAAATAAGAAATAGCAATGGTCCCAAAACAGACCCCTGGGGCACCCCATACTTAATTGTGCCCCATTGGGATTGCACGTCATAGCCATTTTCTACACTGCGGAGAATTACCTTCTGTTGTCTATTATTAAAGTAAGAGGTGAACCAGTTGTGGGCTACTCCCCGTATTCCATAATGTTCCAACTTCTGCAACAATATTTTGTGATCAACACAATCAAACGCTTTTGTTAAATCAAAGAAGACGCCTAATGTCCGTAGCCTCTTATTTAACCCATCAAGTGCCTCACAGAGAAACGAAAATATAGCGTTTTCGGTCGTTAAACCACTTCTAAAACCAAACTGTACGTTTGACAGGAAATTATGTGAACTGAAATGATCAATTAATCTTGAATATACAGCCTTTTCAATAACTTTGGAAAAAACCGATGGCATAGAAATAGGTCTATAGTTGTCTACATTATCCCTTTCTCCTTTTTTATAAAGCGGTTTCACTACTGAGTATTTTAATCTGTTAGGAAACTGACCATTCTGAAAGGAAAAATTACAAATATGGCTTAGTACTGGGCTAACATATGGAGAACAGTACTTTAGAATTCTGCTAGATACCCCATCATATCCACAAGAGTCCTTAGTCTTTAGTGATTTAATTATTGACTCAATCTCACCTATGGAAGTATCATGAAGGATCATTTCAGGCAACAGCCTCGGAAACGCATTTTCTAAAAACGTTATATGATTACCTGTAGAAACTAGAGTTTTGTTTAGTTCCTCTACTATATTCAGAAAGTGATTATTGAATATTGCACATATATCTAACTTGTCAGTAACAGAAACATTCCTACTACGCACTGACGTTATATCTTCTACCTGCTGCTCCTGACCAGACACTTCCTTCACGACTGACCATATAGTTTTAATTTTATCCCGAGAGTTTGCTATTCTTTTTGCGTACCACATACTTTTTGCATTCTTAATGACATTTTTCAGAACCTTACAGTACTGTTTGTAATGAGCTACTGCATCTTCATTCTGACTGCTTCTAACATTTTGATACAACTCCCGCTTAGTTCTACATGATACTCTTATCCCCTTTGTCATCCACCCTGGCTGTCTGTTACTGAAAGTACCCTGTTTTGAGCGTTCTAGCGGAAAGCAACTTTCAAACAGCATAATAAATGTGTTCAGAAAAGCATTATATTTATCATCTGCATTATCAGCACTATAAACATCCTGCCATTCTTGTTCCTTAATTAGGCTTAAAAAGGTCTCAATTGCAACTGGATTAACTTTTCTTAGTAGTTGATATTTATGTTTAACATATGTTTGAGAAGAAATACTTTTTAGAATTAAAAGTTGGGCATCGTGGTCTGATAGGCCATTTACTATTCTGCTGACAGAGTGCCCCTCTAATAATGAAGAATGAACAAAAATATTGTCAATGGTAGAACTGCTATTTCCTTGCACTCTCGTTGGAAAAAATACTGTTTGCATCATGTTATAGGAATTAAATAGATCTAACAGCTGACTTTTCCTTGAGCTATCACCTACACAATTAATGTTGAAATCTCCACACACAATTAAATTTTTATACTTCCTATACAGTGAACCCAGAACCAATTCCAGCTTGGGCAGAAACATTTTAAAATCTGAGTCAGGGGATCTATAAATAACAACTATTACTAGTTTAGTTCCATTAACATTAACAACTCCTGCACAACATTCAAATATCTGTTCTGTGCAGTGTTTAGAAAAATTGATTGACTCCGATGAAAAATCGTTTTTTATATACATGGCCACTCCCCCACACTGCAAAGAACTCCTAGAGTAGAAGGCAGCTAACCTGTATCCTGGCAAAGGAAGTCTCTTAATTGCCACACCACTTAAAAAGTGCTCTGAAATTCCAATAATGTCAGAATCAGTATCAATAAGCATTTCATTAACTTTATCTCTGATACCCTGTATATTTTGATGAAAAACAGTAATTCCCTTATTACTTATATTCTTAGACTTTGTCAAAGGTGGTTCATTTCTTAGAGGGACTTCCTTTAAGCAGGAATATCTATCAGTTGTCTTCAGTCTAAAAAAGGTGCAGCCCTAATACCAACTACTACAGGAATTTTTCCATGAGTGAAACCCCCACCCCCTACTACACTGTCACCTATGAGCTTTGCCAACCTCCCCTTCCCATACCTATTGAGGTGCAGACCGTGCCTAGTAAAATCCGACCTTTGGATAGTTTCAACTGGCACCACTGCAATGTGATCCATGCCCTCCGTCATCAGCGCCTTCTCAAGCCACATGTTAAGACGGCTGACAGCCGTATTAAGACAAGGCCTATCATGACGCTGAAACAGCTGCACGAAATGCACATTCGTGCCACCAGTTTCAGTTTCTATCCTTTCCAGATCACCACCTATATCATATTCCCCGTCCCTATCAAGACTGTTCCCGGCCCCACCCACTATAACTACCTGATCCTCTTTTGAAAAATTCCTACATAAGTCCCCTAAGTTACAAGTGACCTGATCTAACCCTGCACTAGGCTTCACTATGCTGGTGACCTGGTACTCACTCCCAAGTACTTCCTGCAACTGTTGGCCAACACCTCTGCCATGAGAACTACCTAGCAGCAGAATCTTCTTCTTCCTAGGAGACCTCTCTACTGATTTCGGCTTACCAAAAGCTGAGGTCTGCTGCGTACTTCCTACACCTACAGCCACAGGAGGTTCATCTCCACTCAACTCTGACAGTTGGCCAAACCTATTTGCAACTTGCAATGTAAAGCTATCTGAGTACCTTCTCCTAGCTACCTTCTTGCCAACTGCCAGTTCCCATTCCCCAGCCCCCCTTCCCCTCCTCAACCTACCTAGTTCCTCTTCAGCGTTTTTCAACTGCACCTGAAGGGCGCAGATCAAACGCTCCTGCTCCTCTATCAACTTATTCCTGCTGCAAATCCTACAGTTCCAGGAGAGAACCTCACCACAATGCCCACTGTCTTCCCCACTACACTCCCCTCCCATGAAAATACTTACTACAAATCCCACACTGCAGCCCACTACGCACGACCCTATGACAGAGCCCACACTTTTCACTCATGGTAAAATTTTACAATAATTTGTTAAGAAAAACTAGACGTCTACGTTATGAAGTTAAGTTTCTACAAAATAAGTAGGAAGTACCTCTTAACTACAGCAATCAACAAACCTCAGTCTCTACAAATCAAGTAACAACAACTAATAGTATCAGAAAAGAGCAAATAACACTACCACAGAAATTTTACACTGTTGCTTGTATAAACAAGTTCAAATTCAAGCGTCACTAATAAAACAACTAAACACTGTGAGAGTACAAGAGTTATCAAATACCGTAACTTAAAGTTTCCCAACCTCAACTACGTTAAAAACAGCAAGTCACCTGTTGAAAAGTACTAAAGTTAATAAACAAACTAGCGCGATAACACCTCCTGAAATCTAAAACTTTAATAATTTAACTACAATACACAAACACTTATTAGAACTTAGCTTTCGGAGACCGCTACGGCTGGAACCACTCGCCACCAGATGTAAACAAAGCAGTAAGACGTCGATGCCGGCGCACACGCGAACACAAATAACACCACTTAAAGCAATTACGGCACAACAAACGCTAAAATAACTGACGAACCTTTACTAGAACACCTCTAGATTGAATATTGTCACGAAATAACAATTAAAATAATTATATTAATCCTAAAATTATATAAAAAATGGAGAGCGATGTGCACAGCAGTCCAGCACTCGTGACGTCACGTCAGAGAGTCGTGCTTGGTCAGTTTTAGTACGTTGTGATTTATTACATGTTTACTGTTCCAAATTTCCGGCGCCGACCTCTTTAAAAAGGTGAAAATGAAACCAAAAAAATTAATAAAGTTATAACATCTTTGCGAGGTGCCGAGGAGGGGGACTTCAGTCCATTACCCCCCACCCCACCACCCCGTAGCTGCGCCACTGCAAACACCCACGCCCAACGGAGGACTCGAACGTCCGACGGCGATCAACCGCGCGCTCTGCAGTGAGACGCCTTAGAACGTTCGGCCACTCCGCCGCGGAGTAATCTCTTCATAAACCTTTGCATAATAATCTCTGGACTAGAAATGACAGCTGTTTGATGTATCGTTCATTAATACTTCATAAAGTCAAAACTGTCGCCATCTGCAGCTACGTGTATCGCTATCCATTGACTTCTGTCACTTCACTGTAATGACAGCAGGTGGCAAAGAGGCCTGTACTTCCAGTGATTGTCCTGATACCTTCGGTTATCAATTCACAAATAAATTGAAAGTGTATTGTTCAATGAAATAGTACACCATATATCATACAAGAAAAAATATGTAAATTCATGTTGAAAGCTGCTAGTATATTGTCTCTGAAATTTTACATAGACGATCCATTGCCTAACTGATTTCTCACAGTGCTTCATATACTCTCGACTGTGGGTCCCTCGTAGCAATATATCGCCCGTTGAGTATCGAGAACGTCGATTCCTGCCACAGTGAATTGAAACTGAAATTCTCCTGCCGTAAAGGAATGGCCGCAAAAAAGGCAGTTAATCGCGGATTAAATTGAAGCACTGTGTGTCTGTCAGTGTGATTTATCACCCTTGGCTCTCGAGCGGACTCGAGCTGCGGTATTGGCTTTTGGAATGCTCTCCTTTCCTGTTACCGTTCACGGAACTCTTGCAGTACTACAGAAGTGCAGTAACGACATCGCACAGCATTTTCTATCTTTCTTGTTAAGACTCAGCGCTTGGGAAAACTTCTGTCGTTTACCGGAGGTCTACAGAAATAAGGAAACACCGCAAACACTTGACAAAGTCTGTTACGACTGCATAGGCAGCGAAAATATGTATGTGACTTGTGCTTGCGTGTTTAGAAAAGTGTGCGTGTGTTATTTCCTGACAAATGATGTGACCAAAAGCTAATTTATGTGATTGGAATTGTCTTCTTTCTTGCTGCTCGCCGACCGTATTTGCGGTGAGTACCAGAGTATTATAACTTTCCAATCTGAACTTTCCACTGGAAGATAAATGTACGTTTATAAAGTCAAATAGAGTTATTGGATTGCTGCGTTAGTGGAGTACGTTTCACTTTAGACATTTTTTACTAGCCAAGATTGTAATACTGAAGTGAAAAAATATTACTATGTAATTTTTCAAATATAAAAAGATGTCAACACATATTTGTCGGAAACGTTGATGAATAAAGGCGATCTTGTCTTATCTGCTTATTCAGATTTTTATGACAATTATTCAGATTGTTCTTCCAACTTGTATGATATTAAACCGATATAATCATGTAAATGTCCTAAGGTATGTTTGAAATACAATCCACGTAGTCCTTCCCCCTCGCCCAAATGGAATAATAAACGGTTTAATGGTTTCTATTTCGTAAAAAATTCATGACTTTTGGGTGAATTTCCTCTCTATGAAAAAACAAGACGAAAGTAAGAGACGTTAACTTCTGACGTCCCATCGACGACATGATCACTAAATATAAAGATCACATCTCAGTGAAGGCTGGCGTGGTAATTAGCCGATTAACTTTCACGTGAAACATTATGAAATTTGCGTTACTGGAATTTGTGGCTACATGGGTTCTTAAATTTGAATGAGCAGACCGCTATCCTTTAGATTAAAAATCCTGTCACGTCCCTCGGTAAATCAAAAAGTGTTCGTAGCAGTGTACAGTAAAATGAAGTTCTTTTTATATTATCGTTTCTCCGGAAGTGTGGATACTGTGACGTTTCGAACGCGCGTGAGTACCTACTCCTTCTAAGAGTCTGGATTCACTATAAGGCCTGTTCCGCTCGCTGGCTATTCCTTGTGAGAGTTGGTGGATACAGCGCTAATTCTGGGTGTCGACACTATCTAAGTTTAATGCGTGCGATGAGTACCGTATGGTTGCAATAAAAGAAAAAAAATGTAAAACAATAGAGGAAAAAAATTGTTTCCACAGTTTGTTTTTGGGAAATCGGTACTATATATAATAATTCCTTTCCTTTTTGAATATAAGTCTGTTGGTCTCAGAAGGTTCAACAGGAATAAATGAAGCTTATGGCTTACTTACAGCAGAAGATCTATTTGTTTTCAACTTTAATGTCGTACAAGCAACCCGCTCAGTCTTCGCATGTGTATTATGCCTACAATTTTTTTGTCGTAGTTCTACATTTAATCTTTTTCGAGGCGAATTAGAATTAACGGAGTACTATATTTTCTTTCTCTACCATTGAGATTTTTCTCTCTCAATCTGCGTGGATTTCAATATCTGTGCCTCTGCTTGTCACCAGAATATGGTGATTGAGGAAAACTGGGTGAAACATTAAAAACTGATGTAGTCGATGCCAATATTGCATGACGTCCTGTTTTGTTCGTTATTAAAGTCTGAATGAGAAAAGTTAGCAATCATCGTATTATGAAAAGATAAATGCATTTTCACATATACAGTAAAATTCGTAAGTCACAGAACATACAGCATTTCCTAAGAATATTTATGCTCTGTTTCACAAATTTTTGCTCGGCAGTCTCCAACTGCTGCGCACTTTAATGAATTATACGCCTAAACCTTCGTCATAAATCACATCGTCCAGTGATGAAAATCGAATGAAGATCCGTTCAGCACTTTTTATGTTTATCGACGACACACAAGCATCCAGACGCGGTGGGAGGTCTTTGATAACATGTATAGATGTTGTGTATTACATTGGAGGCTACATCCTGGGAAGCCCCGTAAATAAAAATATGGATTAATCCTCTTGTTTATATTGCAGTCCTCCTTAATTTCCGGCCTTTCTAAGATAGACTAGATAGGTATTCCGCCTTATGCATTACTCCTTTTTGTGTTTACTCACACCAATATCTTTCAGTACTGATGTGCTAAGGGGTTCATGCCCTTAATTCTTGAAAACTGTCCAGATTTTTATTTTAAATATTTGGCTCAATGTTTATATAACCCTCACAAAAATTGTAAGGAACTGTAGGAATTATAGGCGTAAACCCACTGAAGATAGCGCAAACGTGTTGAAACATGTCTAGGATGTCTTTTTGGAATTCGTCTCAAGATCAAAATGCGGAGAACGTTTAATGGCTCTCACCACTGACAACGATAACAGCCCTCATCTTTTAATTTCGTGTTGATTAAAAACATAGAGCCACTAGTAAAACCATCTTCGGAAGTTGATGGCATTTGTATGAATCGAACATGAACATGAGTAATATAAAACAGAAATTCGCAAGTTACTCAGCCTTTACTCCAACAGTTTACTAATACACTGATCAAACATCAGCTCCGTTGTAGAAATACTCAGCTTCTAAACAGTTGGAGAAGACTATCACAGGAAATAGTTTATTGATGGCATCATATACCGGAACATAGAAGAAGAATTAGAAGAAATTGACAAAAATGATCAATTAGACGGGCTATAACAAGTGTTGAATACCGTAAAAGAATACAAGTAAACACTAATGTCATTTAATTAGATGAGTTAGCCTATATCAGTATTAAATATTGAGGGAAGTTGGCAGAAATGTGTTATTTATCCGGTAAAATTTATAGAACAAAAGGCAAAGAAGCCCTTATAACATTTTATTCACGAAGAGAATCCTTTTTCTACAATTTAGTTTTGAATTATAAGTCTTCCTGTGAACTATATAAGAAAAAAATATTAATTCGTTTTTACGTCGCTTTTTCACGAAGTTACCTTTATATTTCACTAGTATTAGTTCTCGGAGGCTCCTGATATGTATTTACTCCATTCTTATGTTAGGTCATTTCTTTCTTCCATTTCTCTCTCTCTCTCTCTCTCTCTCGGCTTCTGCCCCATGCTTACCTATTTTAGATTCGTTTTCATGTAGTCATATCTCCTGAAATATATATCCGACTATAATATAATTTTCCAGGTTCGTAGAGTGATGTATTGTGAATGAAGATGGTCGTAAGACACAAACAATTACAATCTCATGTTTATGAGGCAGATTTTGATGAATGTCATTATTTTTGACTTAATCTCTCCGGAACTGTTTGACTTACTAAAATAAAATTTCCAAGTTTCATTTAGTAGTAAATACGTATACAGATTACAAAATATGTCGCGGATAGACTTAGTAGTAAAAACGTACCAAATCTAATCCTAAGGTATTATGAGGTGGTTTTTCATTACTGTTATTGTTTACAGCGTCATATTTTACGAACTACGAAGTGTATTCAAGAAGCGAGCATCTCTATTTTTAAATGAAGACAAAATAGGTAAATGAAGACGTGTGTGGGCAATAGGTACAGCAACGTATCAGCTACTTTTCGACAAAGTCACCAAATGGTCATCTCGTGGGATCAGCTTTTGTATTTCTGTGTGCTGGCTGCGAGTGAAACCAACGTGTGACATCTCTTTTAATCTCCGTAGTTGTCAGAACGCTGTCCCGTGATACAAGGAAAGATGCATACTGCTGGGAGCAGCATTAGGTCTAAGCTGGGCGATCAAACACCTCCCAGCGCAACTGCTACCAACTTGAAACTTCCTGGCTGAGATATCGTAGTCCATGCGTAAAAACTTTCCCCTGACGTTTCGCCTTCGACTGGGGGAGTCATCGTCGGGGGTGAAGCGGCAAACGTCAGGAGAAAGTTTTACGCATGGGCCACGGGATCTCAGCCCGGAGGTTTCCAGTTATGACAACTGATCTACCTCTATATGGATACTCTGCAAGTCACATACAAGAGCATGGCAGAGGGTTCATGGAACTACCTTTATGATATTTCTTTGTAGTTCCATTCTCCGACAGCTCGCTGGAATTAAACCTTGAATATTTCTGTTTTCCATCTCATTTCTCTTATTTTATTATGATCATGTCTCCCTAGTAGGTGGGTGCTAACACTATATGTTCGCATTCTGAAGAGAAATTTGGTCAAAGAAATTTCACAAATAGATCTCGCTGCTACAAACAACTCCTTTCTTTTAATGATTTCCACCGCAACTCGTGCATCATTTCCGCGACCTTCTCACCTGTATATCGCGATAGTACAAAATGAGCTGCCCTTCTCTGAATTTTCTCTAAATCGTCCGTCAGTTCCCCCTGGTGTGGATAATTGTGTAATGTAGGCAGTTTCTTTAGTATAACTGTTGCATCTTGTCAGTGTTCTGCCAATGAGACATAGTCTTTGGTTCGCCTTCCATACAATGTTTTCTATCTGTTACCGGAAGTTATCTATTTCATCCTATATTAATAGACATTTGTTACACCTTTCCCAGTGATCATGGTTTTGGTCTACTCTTTCTTTTTAATTCACATTCCATGTCCTAGTGGTATCATGTTGAGATCATATAACATTTTATCCATCTTTCTCGCAGTTTCTGCTAGCATAGCCATCTCGTCTGAAAATCTTACAAACTCTTTAACACAGTCAGTAGCATACTCAAGATCAATTAATACAGCATATACCTTCCTGTACTTATCTACGTACCTCCCAGTCCTTAGCAACCACACGACATCTGTTTTCCAACTCGTTTCCTGAGACTAAATTGTGCTTCAATCGTTATTCAGCTTTACCACATAACCTTCTTTTGAGTGTCTTTAGTTATATATTCTGGGGGTGACTAATTTTTCATCCGATAACGTTGTGTTCTTAATCCTGTCTGTAGCGAATAGGTTTCGTTGGTCCGTGGTAGAAGGATATTGCATTACGCAGGCAGTCTTATCAGATATCAAGGCTTACTTAATTACACGAAAAATATAACATATGCAATCGAGGCGAAATGTGTCTTATTAGATTATATGTAAGCATAAAACCAGAAAAAACTTATCAAAATGCTTTTCTGATGCTGTAATAAAAAGAACATTTTTACTCTTTACGACTGTTGAGTGCTTACGGTAGGAATTAAGAAGAAACAATTGCAGAGTCAGCTAAAGATTTTGGAATGTTAATCTACGATGACATGTTGAAAACAATGGACAGCCTATGTTTGCAGCACCACCTCTTCTTATCATATCTATATAGTGTTAATGCTGCAATAATAACTGCGACGGCCCGTGCATCATGATAAAATAATTCGGTATTGGCATACAGCCATAGTATTTCTCGTCATCAGCGTATTACATTTAGCGGGAATATGTTCTGTCCAGGAAGTCCCGCGCTTGCGGATAGACGCTTGAACAGAGACTGACAACCAATTAGCGGAAAACTGTAATAATCCTGTCGAGAGTACACGTCTGTTCCCAGTTTTTCGCATCCGTTTCTTCACATACAACACGTGACATATGTGAATGACAGATACAGTTGGGCAGGTTATGTCAAAACTTCAGTGAAGTGCTTCAAATATCATTTAATAGTATTATGAAGGGCAGATCGTTATTCGATATAATGTGGCTTCTAACAAATTTATATTCGTGCTAGAAATTCTCAGTTATCAAATTTCTAAAGTCCACACATTCAAATTTACAATAATAATATATTAATAAACATTCGATTTAACACAACTGTAGCCACGATTTACATAGAAACTTCATGTTGTTTTTCAGTCTTCCACAGCGTCTGACTACACTCTCAGTTATATAAGCACGACCAAAAGATGTCTACGAAATAGTTTATCCATAGATCCTTCACCAAAATGTTATGCATGTGGTATACGTTATTTCGAACATGTTAAATAGAACGGGGATCACATACACTAGTGGCCATTAAAATTGCTACAACAAGAAGAAATGCAGATGATAAACTAGTATTCATTGAAAGCCCATGCAGCTTCAACACGATACCACAGTTCATCAAGAGTAATGACTAACGTATTGTGACGAGACAGTTGCTCGGCCACCATTGACCAGACTTTTCGAATTCGTGAGAGACCTGGAGAAGTGCTGGCCAGGGCAGCAGTAGAACATTTTTCCGTATCCAGAAAGGCCCCTACAGGACCTGCAATATGCGGTTGTGCAATATCCTGCTGAAATGTAGGGAAGAGCCACGGGTCGTAACACATGTGAAATGTAACGGCCACAGTTCAAAGTGCCGTCGATGCGAACAAGAGGTGATCGAGACGTGTAACCAGTGGCACCCCATACCATAACGCCGGGTGATACGCCAGTATGGCGATGACGAATACACACTTCCAATGTGCTTTCACCGTTATGTCGGCAAACACGGATGCGACCATCAAGATGCTGTAAACAGAACTTAGGTTCATCCGAAAAAAATACGTTTTGCGATTCGTGCATCAAGGTTCGTCGTTGAGGACACCATCGTAGGCCCTCTTGCCTTTGATACAGCTTCAAGGTAACCGCAGCCATGGTCTCCGAGCTGATAGTCCATGCTGCTGGAAACGTCGTTGAACTGTTCGTGTAGATGGTTGTCGTCTGGCAAACGTCCCAATCTATTGACTCAGGGATTGAGACGTGGCTGCAAGATCCGTTACAGCCATGCGGATAAGATGCCTGTCATCTCGGCTGCTATTGATACGAGGCTGTTGGGATCCAGCTCGGCGTTCCGTATTGCCCTCCTGAACCCACCGATTCCATATTCTGCTAACAGTCATTAGATCGCGACCAACGCGAGCAGCAGTATCGCGAATCGATAAACCGCAATCGCGATAGGCTATAATCCGACCTTTATCACAGTCGGAAACGTGATGGTACGCATTTCTCCTCCTTGCACGAGGCATCACAACAACGTGTCACCAGGCAACGCCTGTCAACTGCTACTTTGTATGAGAAATCGGTTGGAAACTTTCGTCATGTCAGCTCTTTGTAGGTATCGCCACCGGCGCCAATGTTGTGTGATTGCTCTGAAAAGCTAATCATTTGCATATCACAGCATCTTCTTCCTGTCGATTATATTTCGCGTCTGTAGCACGTCATCTTCGTGGTGTAGCAATTTTAATGACCAGGAGTGTAGATAACGTACACTGAAAAGCCAAATAAACTGGTATTGGCGAACTTACATAAACAAAGAGATATGTGAACAATAAGAGGAAGGCGCTGCTGTCGGCAATGTGTATGCAAGACAATTGGTGTCTGACACAACCGTTACAGCGATTACTGCTGCTATAATTGCAGGTTAACAAGATGTGAGTCTGAACGCGGTGTTAGTCGGCACACTAGAGAGTTGACACAGTAACTTAGAGGCATCGCTGAGGTGAGGGTTTTCCCGTATGACCATTTCACGAGTGCACCGAGAATATCTAAAATTTGGTAAAACATCAAACCTCTGACATCACTGTAGCCAGAAAAAGATCTAGCAAGAACAGAACCAACGACAAGTGAAGAGAATCGTGCAGCCTGACAAAAATGCACCCCCTCCGCAAGTTGCAGCGGATTTCAATCGTGGACCACTAGCAAGTGCCAGCTTGCGAACCATCAACGAAACATCATCGACACGGGCTTTCGAAGGACCACGAGTCTTGCGTTGTTGACAGCACGGCACATAGGTTTACGTCTCACTTGGATCATTCAGCGCCGGCATTGGACTGTTGATGACTGGAAACATGTTGCCTGAACTGACTGGTCTCGGTTGCAATAGTATTGGGAGGGTGGAAGTGGGTAGAGACAACCGCATGAATACAAGGACCCTAATGTCAGGCTGTGGAGGCTCTTTAATGGTGTGGGTCGTGTGGCGTTGGAGTGACATGGGACCCTTGATACGTCTATACCTCTCTATACGACTCTGTCAGGTGAAACATAGGTATGCATAGTGACATAGATATGCAGGTTGAATCACCTAACACTTGCACCGCAAATATTGCGGAAACGGAAAGCGCGATTGACGTGCGGTTTTCACAGAATGGACAGTTAGTCAAGGACTCTTATTGTTAGCCAATATGCAGATTGTTAAAATACCTAGAAAGTGTATTTTTTATGCAAACCTCAATTTTCAAATGGAGCCATAGTTGTTTCTATCATGCACTGGAATTTTCGACACAGGCAGTGTACAAACAATTTTGAATGACATTTCATCACTCGTTTGGCAGCTACAGCCATTCAAACTTTTGGGGGCGGAGGCTACGACAGGGTAGCTGACTGGCTGGTGGCCTTAAGGCAGTAGGCCGTGTCCCAGGGGCTAGCCACTCGTCCAGTTAGCTACGCCATCGCAGCTACCGCCCCCGAAACTTTGAACAGCTGAACAGTGCATGATAGAAACAAGCATTGTTCCATTAAAAAAACTGTATATTTGCCTGAAAATACACTTTCTAAGTAATATTACAATCTGTTTGGTGGCTAAAAATACGATCCCTGACTACCAACCCATTCTGTGAAAACCACACATCAATCGTCCTCTCCGTTTCCGCAATATTTGCGGTGCAAGTATTAGTTGATTCACCCTGAATATATATAGTGTAGTAATTTCAGTTCTGCCCCACTGAGAATCGACCGTCGACGTTAGTGTCATCAGCGTCAGGTACAGTTACCCCGCACCGCTCCACGCTAGAACAATAACGTTCGTCTCTGATCAAAGGACGCCGCCACCCTCTAACAATAGCGAACTTAGGAAATTTTCCACCCCTGCATCCGCCTCCACCGCCACCAGGTCTGCCTTCGATTAATTTGCATAACAAATCGTACAGCATCGTACAGCGTCTTTCACGGCCCGTATCGAGTCGCAGCGGCTGAGAGGTCATTCCACGACCCACCTTATTTCTTAGGCAGTGGGTCAAAGTAGGAAAGCAAAGAAAAAAATATCAAATCGTACTTAGTATGTATCTATTAATTATTTGTATACAGTTTTGTTCCATCCAGAAACTCAGCCGTAAACCAAAATTGAAATGAAACAATTTTATTAAATGTGAAAACTTAAATTTACGTGCATTAACAATTTCTGGAAGAAAATTTTTGTCAGAATTCATCATCAGCTGCAATGCTGTTCCTATGTAATGTTTAGTAACAACAACAAGTATTTATAAACAATTAGCATAGACGTTAAGGGACCTATTTTTTTAAAACAACATATAATTTTTCGAAATTCGTCTTCAAACATTTCAGTGGAGCTATTTGTATATTAACTCCATAGCTACCGACAATGAAACTAATAATTCATCTTTGCGTCTCGATAGAACTGTTAGGTGACATAAAGGTATGCATAGTGTCTGATCTCACTCCCATGAACCACAGACATTGCGAAGGTGGGGTGGCTTTGGTGCCTCAAAGATACAGATAGCCGTACCGTAGGTGCAACCATAGCGGAGTGGTATCTGTGGAGAGGTCAGACAAACGTGTGGTTCCTGAAGAGGGGCATCAGCCTTTTCAGTAGTTACAGGGGCAACAGTCTGGATGATTGACTGAGCTGGCCCTGTAACATCAGCTAATGTGACCTTGTCACACAGTTACTGCGAACGGCTGAAAGCAAGGGGAAACTACAGCCGTTATTGTTCCCGAGGAAATGCAGCTCTACTGTATGAACATATGATTATGGCATCCTCTCGGGTAAAATATTCCTGAGGTAAAATAGTCCCCCATTCGGATCTCCGGGCGGGGACTACTCAGGAGGATGTGATGATCAGGAAAGACAATACTGGCATTCTACGGGTCGGAGCGTGGAATGTTAGGTCCCTTAATCGAGTAGGAAAATAAGAAAATTTAAAAAGGGAAATGGATAGATTAAAGTTAGATATAGTAGGGAATAGTGAAGTTCGGTGGCAGGATGAAAAGAATTTCTGGTCAGGTGAGTACAGGATTATAAATACAAAATCAGTTGAGGGTATCACAGGAGTAGGATTGATAATGAATAAGAAAATAGGAATGCGGGTAAACTACTATGACCAGCACAGTGATCGAATTATTATTGTCAAGATAGATACGAAGCCAACACCGACAACAGTAGTACAGGTTTATATGTCAACTAGCTCTGCCGATGATGAGGAAATCGAAGAAATATGTGAGGAGCTAAAGGAAATTATTGATACAATTAAGGGAGAGGAAAGCCTAATTGTTATGGGAGACTGGAATTCGGTAGTAGGACAAGGAAGGGAAGGGAATATAGTAGTTCAATATGGTCTGGGCAAAAAAATGAAAGAGGAAGCTGCCTGGTAGAATTTTGCACAGAACATAATTTAGTCATAACAAACACCTGGCTTAAGAATCACAAAAGAAGGATGTATACGTGGAAGAGACCAGGAGACAGCGGGAGATACCAGATAGATTTTATAATGGTAAGACATAGATTTCGGAACCAGGTTTTAAACTGTAAGACATACCTAGGGGGCAGATATAGACTCTGACCATAACTTGTTGGTTACGAACTGTAGGTTGAAACTGAAGAAACTACAAAAAAACAAGGAAACAACAAAACAAGGAGATGGGACCTGGATAAATTGAAGGAACCTGAAGTTCTTCAGAAATTCAGAGGGAGCTTTAGGCAACAATTGGCAGAAACGGGGGGAAATAAAACAGTAGAGGAGGAATGGGTAGCATTGAGAGATGAAATAGTATAAGCAGCAGAGGACAAAATATGTAGGAAGGCAAGACCTACAAAAAATCCGTGGATATCACAGGAGATATTAAATTTAATCGATGAAAGGAGAAAATATAAAAATGCAGTAAATGAAACAGGCAAAATGGAGTAGGCCTACAGACGACTAAGAAATGAGATTGACAAGAAGTGCAAAATGGCTAAGCAGGAGTGGCTAGAAGGCAAATGCAAGAATGTAGAAGAATGTATAAATAGGGAAAAAATAGATACAGCCTACAGGAAAATAAAAGAAACATTTGGAGATAAGAAAAACAGCTCTATGAATATCAAGGACACTGATGGAAAACCAGTTCTCAGAAAAGAAGGAAAAGCTGAAAGGTGGAAAGTGTATATAGAGAGGCTGTATGAGGGAAATGAACTTAGCGTCAATATTGTAGAAAGGGGAGAAGAACTAGATGAGGATGAAAAGGGAGATACTATACTGAGAGATGAATTTGAAAGAGCACTGAAAGACGTAAGTCGAAACAAGGCCCCTGGAGTAGATGATATTCCCTCAGAGCTACTGAAGTCTCTAGGAGAACCAGCCATGACAAAATTGTTTCACCTGGTGTGTAAGATGTATGAGGTGAAGTACCCTCAGACTTTAAGAAAAATGTTATAATCCCCATTCCAAAGAAAGCATGTACAGACAGGTGTGAAAACTATTGAACCATCAGTTTAATAAGTCATGGTTGCAAAATATTAACACGAATTATATACAGAAGGATGGAAAAGCTGGTAGAAGCCGGCCTCGGGGAAGATCAGTTTGGGTTCAGAAGAAATGTAGGAACACGGGAGGCAACACTCACTTTACGGCTTATCGTAGAAGATAGATTAAGAAAAGGAAAACCTACATTTCTAGCTTTTGTAGATTTGGAGAAGGCTTTTGACAATGTTGATTGGAATAAACTCTTTCAAGTTCCGAAAAAAGCAGGAGTAAAATATAGGGAGCGTAAGGTTATTTACAACGTGTACAAAAACCAGACAGCGGTTGTCAGAGTTGAAGGGCATGAAAAGGATGCAGTGGTTGGGAAGGGAGTGAGACAGGGTTGTAGCCTTTCTCCAATGTTATTCAATTTGTACACTGAGCAAGCTATAAAGGAAAGCAAAGAGAAATTTGGAGAAGGAATTAAAGTTCAGGGTGAAGAATTGAAAATATTGCGTTTTGCTGACGACATAGTAATTCTGTCAGATACAGCAAAGGACCTAGAGGAGCAATTGAACGGAATGGACAGTGTGCTGAAAGGTGCATATAAGATGAACATTAACAAGAGCAAAACTAGGGTAATGGAGTGCAGCGTAAGAAAATCAGGTGATGCTGAAGGAATTAGATTAGGTAACGAAGCAATAAAGGAGGTAGATGACTTTTGTTACTTGGGCAGTAAAATAACAAATGATGGTCGCAGTACAGAGGATATAAAATGCAGAATGGCAATGGGTAGAAAAGCGTTCTTGAAAAAGAGAAATTTGTTAACATCAAATATTGATTTAAGCCTAAGGAAGTCCTTTCTGAAGGCATTTTTATGGAGTGTTGCCTTGTATGGGAGTGAGACATGGACGATAAACAGTGCGGACAGGAAGAGGATTGAGGCTTTTGAAATATGATGCTACAGAAGAATGCTGAAGATTAGGTGGGTGGATTGCGTAACTAATGAGGAGGTACTGAACAGAATCGGGGCATTTCTGGCATACCTCTCAATGTAGACAAGTGTAATGTGCTGCGAATACACAGAAAGAAAGATCCTTTATCATTTAGCTACACTATAGCAGGTCAGCAACTGGAAGCAGTTAATCCCATAAATTATCTGGGAGTAGTCATTAGGAGGGATTTAAAATGGAACGACCATATAAAATCAATCGTCGGCAAAGCAGATGCCAGACTTATATTCATTGGGAGAATTCTAAGGAAATGCAGTCCAGAAACAAAGGAAGTAGGTTACAGTACACTTGCTCGTCCACAGCTTGAATACTCCTCGCCGGTGTGGGATCCGTACCAGGTGGGAATGCTAGAGGAAGTGGAGAAGATCCAACGGACAGCAACGCGCTTCGTTACAGGATCATTTGGTAATCGTGAAAGCGTTACGGAGATGATCGCTTAACTCCAGTGGAAGTCTCTCCAGGAGAGACGCTGTGTCGCTCGGTTCGGGCTTTTGTCGAAGTTTCGAGAACTTACCTTTACTGAGGAGTCTAGCAGTATATTGCTCCCTCCTACGTATATCTCGCGCAGAGATCGTGAGGATAAAATCATAGAGATTAGAGGCCACACAGAGGCATACCGACAATCCTTCTTTCCGCGAACAATACGTGACTGGAATAGAAGGGAAAATCGATAGTGGTACTCAAGGTACCCTCCGCCACACACTGTCGGGTGGCTTACAGAGAATGATAGTAGATGTAGATGTAGATGAATGCGACACTTCATACGTCCAGAGTTGCTACTTAGTTGCTCCAGGAATACTCTTTGTAGATACAGATTTATTAACAGCCATGCAGGATGCAAGGTTTCAGTTTCCTCCAGCCCATGCTACGTCGTGTTGCGTCACAAATGCTTGCTCGCGGAGGAGCTGTACGATATTAGAAAGGGTTGTCAGTAATTTTGGCACTTCATTGTGTTTGATCAGGGACGACTTCCTATGATCCTTTCTGTAGTGAGGATTCACATTAAGCTCTGAGTCATATGTGAATCGGGTACATGCCGCTAGTACTGCGTGTTAATGGGTAGAGGAAAATCCTGTCCTGCAGCGTCGTTGATCTTGTGTTGTGTGTAGAGTAGGGCAGGACACGGCTGGCCAAATGGCCCGCTGTCCAGCTGGGCGCCCACGGGCGGTCAAGAGCAGCTGGGACTCTCTCGACTTTGCTCTACATTTCTCTGAAGTTTTAGTTTCGGGCCGCCATTTCAAGTTGCGCTTAGATTCGTCCTGCTTCTTGCTGCTTATTATGCGATTTTCCCAACTTCTGGCGCCCAATTAAGAACAGGAATTTTTTGTAAAATTTATTTTACTTTTGAAATAAATAGAGCTACACTTTTCAGATAGTTTTCAGGATACTGTCAACGTTGCTTATTTCAGACATTTCGAAAACAATTTTCTGTACGAACTGATATGATCCTGTCCCATTTCAAATGGAACTTACAGTTCTCCTACTGAAATACTTTTTAAAGTTAATTCTGTTCAGGGTCTCTACGAAGCAATTCCTCTTGGACAGTTTCCCTGTCTTCGTAATGATACTTAAAAAATATGTCCATGTTTGGCTTAACTTACATGTGTCTAAAAGGTTTATTTCAATAGTAGATATAAATAAGTCACTATTACGAGGTAGCCTAAATGATGATACGCTGCCTCCACCTCTTTGACGACACTTTGTACTAGAGACAAATTCTTTACGTCTCCAGCAAATCAAACGTAATTTTGTCCTATGACATATTTTGTTAAGTACTGTAGTCATGGTACTGTCTGTGGAGAAATGTTATGTAGTAACCTTTTCTTTCCCTGGCATCAATCTATGTAAATTAAGTTTTCTATTTGTCCCTGTTTATTTACTGCTGTTAATGGTAAAAGTTTTACAAAAAGCATCGTATTACGCACAATGTTATTAGTCAAATGCAGTTACAAAATGAAGGTAATTTTTGTTTTTGTTTTGTGCCAACATTCAGTAACGGTGTAATGCCACACTTTACGACCTATCTCTTAAACTTGCTTGCTTGCTTCATGTAATTCATGTTGCACCTAATTATGTAGAAACTGCACTAGGCGGCCGAAGAAGCCCATGCGGGCTCTGCCGGGAAAACATGCCATACGATCATGTAATTTTAGGTAGAAATTGTTTACTTTGATTCTGTTTTGTATTCATTTATGATCCTCTACAAGTAAATCGGTTTCTCTGTCAGCTTGGTTCTAGTATGCTGTTTACCCATCGGGAATGATCTGTTAGTCAAGTCCGCCTTGAAAATGCGTCGCTTGAGTATATTCCGATTCTGTTCAAAATTTACAAATGTTTGTAAAACTATGGGACCAAACTGTAGTGGCAATCAATCGTTAGTCATGCAAACTACTTAAACTAACTTACGCTAGCTAAGGACAACACTATGCCCATGCATAGAAGATGCACACTCCAAAGCTAGGCGCCATATAATGCACGGACACTCCCGTACAGCTCCGACGTTTGTTTTCCATCATAGCCCTGTAGTGGATGACTGATTTCTGAAAGCAGCATTGCTTCGTTTTTGTGTAATACTAAAAACACGCTGGTTACAATGGTCAGCATCATATCGCTACCATTGTTATAGAACGCTTTCACATCTAACAGTTTCCGCGTTGGAGTGGCCAAACGCTCTAAGGAGTCTTGATGAGGTGCTAGTCATTCCTGCGACATATGTGTGTGTGTGCGTTGTCCTTAGGTTAACTTCGATTCCAAAGACCAAGAGACTACACTTCTAAAAGCGGGAGTTTATAAACAGAATCGACTGAAGCAATGCGGTATGGGACGATTCGTAATCACCGAATGTGTCCTACTTGTGAGTACAGCGTTCACTCGGTGAGCTCTTTAACCGGTGTCATATCCTCGGTCTTATTCACTATTGTGGCAGAATTACGTGTAGTTATGAAATGTTTACAAGCTGACGAATATACCCTCTCGCTCTGCTTGCGCTATCTAAGATTTTAACAAGTTTCTTTGTCTCGATTTTTGCGCTGTAACAGTTGTAACGTCCGCTAATCGTAAACGTTGGCCGTTGATGTTAGCTGAATTAGTGCCTTCCCAACCTATCCGTACCAGTACAGTCTTAAGCGAAGTTGGGGTTATCGTTATCCGCAACTGCTGACGAATTCCTCGCCACTACCGGCACGTTTTAAATACTGGCCCAGCGTGCGTTATCGTAGGTAGCACAAGCCAATAGTTTAAATTAATATTGGATTACCATAGCCATACTGCAATTTATATCTTCTTTACTTACGCAATTAGAGGTAACTTTGCTACCCATATAACAAAATTCATCACTTTTATGGTGTCATTATCTAATCTAATTTCTACAGCGTTGTCTGATTTTCTAACACTACGTTCTATTACCCTTTGATACCCTTGTTAATGTTCATCTTTTCAAGACAGTGTCCTTTGTACCTATAATAATAATATGATCATTATATTAATATTCTCGCAGTCGTTAGATTTAACGTATTTCTCGCCGTAATTACGACCCTATCTAAAGCAAACCTTATCGTATTGAAGTCTTCCGAACGAAGGATTACGGAGGAACGAAAATGGTAACCCTTTTAGCTGTACCTATTGCAAACGATACATAAAAGCTCTTTAAAATTCGTGTGTCGTTCTGCAGACGTCTATTGAATAAATAAGACGTAAATCTAGATTGTATGGGGAGATGACTGCTAATTTGAAACTGAGTTCACTGTAAGTACACATAATCTTCATTATTGGGCTTCTGAAACTACCCACTTTTTACGACTACATCAAATGCATGCGAACTGGGGGTTTAACGTATAGTCCAGCATTCTAAGATAGTAGTTTATTCGGCTCCCAGACTAACTGGCCTGGTATATCTTCAATACTCACGTAATGATGGAGGGAAAGACGATTAGGGCTTACCATCAAGTCGATAGCCTGCTCGCAAGAAACGGGGTGCACGCTCGAATATTTGGTTAACCATTTGCTGTAGTCGCATAGGGAAATCGCAGAAATCCTAACAGTGAGTGGATTCGAAATAGCGTCGTAGCTAATGCGATTCAAATTCAAATGTTTCTTAAGCTTATGGGAATTAACTTCGGGATCATCAGTCCCTAAACTTACAAACTACTTACGAACTAGCTAACACTAAGGACGGCACATATATCCATGCCCGAGGGGGTATTCGAATCCCCGACCGTAGTGGACGTGCAGACCGTGACTGGAGCGCCTCAGTCCCCTCGGCCACCGCGGCCGGCAGCTAATGCGAGTCCAGTGAGTTACCAATGCGCCACCTCGATAACTCTCTTACAGAATGATGTGAAATTTGAGCATCTCCTGGAAGACATCACACTCAGCTATGAGGCACTGGTTTCAGTTTCATGGTGCACCACTCCATTATTGTGAAGGGGTTAGGATATGTAACCAAAACTGTCGATAGTTTGCGATGGCTGCTTTCCATGGCTCTTGTTATTTTTTTCTCATGGGGACACATGAAAACCAGGGTTTACTAAATGCAACTTGAATATCCAAATCTATTAAAAGAATGAACGTCATGCTTGGGCATCATATCTACGAAAATATAACAGGTATGCAAGCTACTGCCGAATGGTGCTTACATTAACGCATCCAACAAGTCGGAAAATCATTGGAAGATTTGTATCATGAATACTGAAATAATAAAGATCTGTCAGGCTAATACGTAAGTCTAAGGGTACTTCATTTATTATATTCAATATTCTTTTTTTTTTAATACTGCTAATTGTGAACATCAATTGTTGCATTACGTGTTGTTTGTAAGTAAGCTGTCATTTGTTACTATGCCTTCAAACTGATAAAAAATTATTGATATGGTGTCTGTCATTTCGGACATGAATTCTAAGTATTGAAACATTTCGACGGTTTCGGGGCCTTGAAATAAATTCAACAGCGAAGTTGAAAATTTGTGCTGGACTGAGATTTGAACACCGATTTCCGGCTTCGGGCCAGCGATTGCCTTAAGGAATAAGCTATCCATGCACGCTTCCCATCCTGTCCTAAGTCTCAATATATTGCACACTACGGTGATAAAGCCCCGTGCCCATAATTTCTTCTTTCTACCAGCTATGGCTGTATTCGAGCAAGGAATAAGGCCTATTTGGATAGTCGAGCGATAGGACCAGTTACACTGTAAAGCATTTGTTTGTCAAAGAAACTGTTATAGGCATATGTGTTTAAATAGAGATATTTGGAAACACTATGAGAACGGCGTTGCAGTCGGCCACGCCTATATAACACAAAATGTGTCTGAAGCAGGCGTTATTCCTGGTTAGTGCTGCAACAATAGCAGATTATCAAGATGTAAGTTAGTTTTAACATGGTGTTATAGTTGACGTACTAGACATGGGAAACAGAAACTACGTGGTGGGAATTTTCCCTCACGGCTATTTCACGAGCTCACCGTGGAGTATTGAGAATTCGATCAAACATCAAATATGTGACATCGCTGCGGTTGAAAGAAAGCTCCTGGAAAAACGGGACCAACAAGAAGTGAAGAGTATCGTTCAACGTGAGTATTTTAATGCTGGGACTTCGACGTCAGCGTGTGAGCCATTCAAAGAAACATTATATATATATATATATATATATATATATATATATATATATATATATATATATATATGGTCTTTCGAAGCCTTGCCTTGCTGGCTGTTAGACAAGGTGCTTTACGCCTCGCCTGGGCCTGTCAACATTAGTCTGTTCTGTTCATAACTGGAAACTTGTTACATGATCTGATGAGTCTCGTTTCCAGCTGAACCGACGAGGTCGACATGTTCAAACCGCCTTGCAATAATGGATGCACTGGTTTCTGTTAGATCACCGCAGTTAAGCACTGTTGGGATTGGCTAGCACTTGGATGGGTAACTGTCTGACTTTGCCGAGCGCTGTTGGCCAGCGTGGTGCACTCAGCCTTTGTGAGACCAATTGAAAAGTCACTTGAGTGAGGGGTAGCAGTTCCGGTCTGGGGAACTGTCACAACGGTAGGCAGTGTGGGGCGCTAACCACGTCCCCGCTCCATATCGCATTCGGTGACGGCTTCGAACGGAGGCTGATTCGGCAGCCAGTTGGTACCCGTTGGGCCGGTGTGTGACGAAGATTTTCGTTCTGGATGTACATGTACGGGTATGGAGATGACGTCATGAATACATGGGCCCTGCATGTCAGGAGCGGACTATTAGAGCTAGTGGAGGCTCAGAAATGGTACGGGTCATGTCCAGTTGCAATGAAATGGTACCCCTGATACGGTACGCATCTGACAGGTGACACTTTCGTATACAATGTGGCTGATCCATTCATGTCCGTTATACATTCAGACGAACTTGAGCAAGTCAAGCAGGACAATGCGACACCCCAGAAGCCCAGACTTCTTACTGAGTGCCGGCCGCGGTGGCCGAGGGGATTGCGGCGCGTCAGTCACGGTCTGCACGGCCACTACGGTCGGGGGTTCGAATCCCCCCTCGGGCATGGATATTTGTGCCGTCCTAGTTCGTAAGTAGTTCATAAGTAGTTTGTAAGTTTAGGGACTGATGACCCCGTAGTTAAGTCCCATAAGCTTAACAAACACTTGAACTTGAACTCTTACTGAGTGTCTCCAGGAACACTCTTCTAAGTTTAACCCTCGGGCGGCAGCGCCAATTATTATTACTTCAGCAGCAGCGCGGTGCAGATTTGCTACCAATGCGTATTCCGTGTTACAAACCTAGTATATAGCTACTAAGTGATCGAAATAACAAAAATAGTTTAATGTACAGGTAGAAATATCACATTTGTTAATATGTGAATTAGTATATCAATTACCTTCGGTGTATAAATGTAACAAATGTAACATTATTCCGTAAGTGGACAATAATCACGTATAACAGACCCAGCAGTACTATCATTTCCTCTATCGTTACTTCCCTTTTTTCTGTGTTATGTGGAACTTAGTACATATAATTACCTCAACAATTATGATCTATCATGAATGGGATAGCTTGCGTCTTTGACCTCACACTCCTTGCATTCCCTTTTGAACCAGGAAAGTTTTTTATTACATTCTTTCTCAGTGTTTTGGAGTGTTGCTTGTATCGCTATTTACTCCACAGAGTGATACCGTCTTCAATATCAGATTCATTGCACCTAAAATCTTGTTGGTGATCGGAACTAGGATTTAAATTTGAGAAATAATATTCTGTTCATATTCTGATGAGGAATCTAGAACAAATCACTACGATCTTCATTACTTGTCGAAAGAAGTCTATTTCCTCATGTGTTAGATCCATACCACGTCTACAAGACCTGAAGATTAAATAATGTTGTATAATAACACTCATTCTCGTATTGGGTAAGGCGTGAAAAGGTTAAAAACGAGATTGACGGAAACTGCAGCATGGCTAATCAGAAGAAACTAGAGCACAATTTATCGAGAGTTAACTTCTGTTTACGAAATAAATTTAAATTTTTAAGAAATTCTAATATGTAGGGTATATTTTATACAATAAATACTTATTAGAAACTCCCACAAATCCATCTGCAAGGAGAACTAGACGTAACACAAAACAATTCAAATCTACTTACATAAAAAAAAAAATCAAATGTTTGTATAGTCTATGGGACTTAACTACGGGGTCATCAGTCCCTAAACTTACAAACTACCTATGAACTACTTACGTACTAGGACGGCACAAATATCCATGCCCGAGGGGGATTCGAACCCCCGACCGTAGTGGCCGTGCAGACCGTGACTGAAGCGCCTCAGTCCCCGCGGCCACCACGGCCGGCTACTTACATCACAGGCAGCGCGGTGCAAATCTGCTACCAATGATGCACTCCCTAACAAAACCTTTTCTGGATGGACAGATCCGTACATTAGAAACTCAGAACCTTCACTGGCATCATTGTTAGGCTTAATTGAGGTATAGCTAAATCGGAAATACGGCATCTCCATTATTGCAGCAACAGTGAGCATTTAAAGAAAGGTGGTAGCATACAGGGTGTTTCACGAAGTGTGTTTGCCTCTGTAACTTATAAAATAACTAGCTGAACCCCCGCTGCTTCGCATGTGTAAACTGATTGGTCTGCACAAGTTGTTTCTTTTTAATCCTGATGAAGAATCCATATCTTAAGTTTCGTAGTTAAAGCTTGAAATTTGAGTTAACAGCACCATATTTTTGAAAATCAATTTTTGCATTTTGTATTTTACGCCCTTATTGGTCGAATTTCCAAAAATACCGAAACAAGTATCTTTTAAATTTGAACCCCGAATCCAAATCCGAAAATTTCTAGTTCTAACTTCAAAATTGCCTAAATAGCTACATATTTTCGAAAAACACCCCGTCTCCAATTTAACCCCATTGATGGTTGAATTTCCAAAATTACCGAAACACGTACTTTTTAACGTCTAACCAACTATACAAATATCAATTTTTGCAGCTCTAGTTTCAAAATTGTATCAATAGCAACGTATTTTCAAAAAGAATTTTTGATCCTCTATTTAACCCTCTTACTTGTTGAATTTCCAAAATTACTAAAAATCATGGATTTTTAATCCTGACCAAGATTCCATTTCCGAAGTTTCGTAGTTGTAGCTTAGAATTTGAGTTAAAAGCAATATAGTTTTGAAAATCAATTTTTTTGCGTCTCCTATTTTACCCCCTTATTTGTCGAATTTCAAACAATGCCGAAACACGTGATTTTAAATTCGAACCCTGAATTAAAATCCGAAATTTTGTAGTTCGAGCTTCAAAATTGCCTAAATAGTTATGTATTTTCAAAAAACATTCCATCCCCTATTTCACCCTCCTACGGACGGAATATCGTTAAATGGCTTTTTAAATGACGCCTACAGAGTAAGATCAACACCCTCCACAAGTTTCAAGTTTATATCTTCAGTGGTTTGGGCTGGACGATGATAAGTCAGTCAGTCAGTCAATCGGGACACTTCCTTTTATATATAGAGATAGGTGACGGGAAATATTAATGCGGTAGGTCAACAAAAGAAATGTTACACTTTCTGTGGGGCTATGAACAACAGTTTTTTCTATCGTGCATTGGATTAGTTGAAACCAGCTGCGTCCAAATCAATTTAAACTACATTCCTATCACTGTTAGTTTGGGAGCTACAACCCTTCAACGTTTAGGGGGCGGAGGCTACGACAGCGTAGCTAACTGGCTGGTGGTCATGAGACAGTGGGCCGTGCCCCAGGGGATAGCCACTCGGCCAGTCAGCTACGCTATCGCAGCATCCGCCCCCGAAAGTTTGAAAGGTTGTAGCTCCCAAACTAACAGTGATAAGAATGTAATTTAAATTGATTTGGACGCAGCTGGTTTAAGCGAATCCAATACAAGATAGAAAAAAAACTGTTGTTCCATTTAAAAAATTATATCTTTGTTGCGTAACTCTTTGGAAAATGATACAATAAACCATGTTCATAGCTCCGCAGAAAGTGTAACATTTCTTGTGTTGACCTACCGCATTAAAATTTCCCGTTACCTATTATTTTATAGGTCACAGAGGCAAACACACTTAGTGAAACACCCTGTATATGCACCAGCGCTGCCGCTCGTGAGTTAAAAGTCTGCAACGGCCACCAGAGACGCGAACACTACTGGGCGTATCTGAGGTGCCCTGTAACGTACTGTTGAGAAGAGGGAGTCACCAACTCGTATTCTCACGGATTTATGGACAGTCCTGTAGGATGCTTGGTGTCAGTTCCTGCCAGCAGTATTTTAGACGTTGTGTTCCGGCACTTCTACGTGTTTGCGTGGATCCTACACGATATGAGTGAGGTGTGGCAGTAACTTTGCTCTTCAATATATCTAGTACTCATAACGTGTAGGCTTTCACGGTCGGCGTCTTCAGTAATTAAAACTTCCGGGCTGAGAGGCCGTGGTCGAACAGTAGAAATTTCTTCCCATGACGTTTCGTCGATATCCCACTGAGACCGATTGTAAGTGCTATTGGATCCCCTACTCAAGAGTTGGCTAGACATCTTGCCTTCTTGCTACAACCGTTTATTGGGAAAACTGAACATCACATTAAAAACTCTATGCACTTTATAGAAAAAATGAAGGAGATTACTGTCAGCCCTGATGATATTCTTGTCAGCTTTGACGTGATTTCCCTGTTCACCATGGTTCCTGTCAACGAAGCTCTTGCTTAAATATCTGACTTGTTTCCCACTGATATTGTAGATCTGTTTCGACATTGCCTATCTACGACTTATTTTCAGTATGGTAATGAATTCTATGAACAAATCAATGGAGTGGCAATGGTTAGCCCTCTAAGTCCAGCGGTTGCTAATATTTTTATGGAAGTTTTTGAACAACAGGCACTTCAGTCAGGCAGAAAGAGCCGTTTGAAGTGGTATCGGTATGTGGATGATACCTTTGTGATCTGGAATCACGGGGAAGAGGAACTGAACTATTTATTAAAGCATTTGAATAGTATCAACGCGAAAATACAATTTACCATGGAGACGGAGATTAATGTACAGATAAATTTCTTGAAAGTTTCAGTGATAAAACGTGCAAATGGGACTCTGGGTCATAAAGTATACAGAAAAGATACGCACACCGATCGGTATCTCCACAAAGATTCGAATCATCATCCAAGGCAGAAGAGAGGTGTTATTAACACATTAGTAGACAGGGCTAATAAAATCTGTAAGCCAGCGTATTTGCAAGATGAACTCGATCATTTACGAACGTCATTTCAGTAAAAACGGATACAGTGATAAGGAGATAGATCGAGCACTCCATCCCAGAAGACGAAAGTCTGCTAACGTCCAACAACATCAACCTTTGACGAGGAAAATGTTTCTCTCGCTCATCCACGATTTCACGGACCGCATTGGGAAAGTACTGACCAAGTTTGGAGTCGAAACAATATTCAAATCCACCAAAAAGATCAGTGAATACTTACGATCAACGAAAGATGCGCGACACCCTTTGGCTACTCCGGGTGTGTATAAGATTCCATGTAGTTGTAATAAGTATCAATACTCGCCTAACGGAAGACAAGAGGAACTGTCGACTGGGACACACGGACAAATCAGCCGTAGTGGAACATGTTTTTGAAAATGGTGACCACAAAATATAATTTAGTGAGACAAGCGTGCTAGCTAAGACATCGCATTATTATGCACGTATGAATAGAGAGGCTACAGAGATTTTTAAACACCGCAATAATTTTAACAGGAAGGAAGAAGGCTTGAAGTTAGACAAGATATGGCGGTCTACTTTGTACCAACAATGTGACAATCGATTACCTTTGATCGAGAGTAATGACGCCAGCCAGAGATAGTTTTACTGTTTCCAGAATGAAACTTTCACTCTGCAGCGGAGTGTGCGCTGATATGAAACTTCCTGGCAGATTAAAATTGTGTGTCGGAACCGGGACTCGAACCTGGGACCTTTGCCTTTCGCGGGCAAGCGCACTACCTGTGCTATCCCGACACGACTCACGATGCCGCCACACAACTTTACTTCCGCCAGTACCTCGCCTCCTACTTTCCAAACTTCACAGAAGCTCTCCTGCGAACAAGCAAGACTAGCACTCCTGGAAGAAAGGATATGGTGGAGACATGGCTTAGCCACAGCCTAAGGGATGTTTCCAGAATGAAACTTTCACTCTGCAGCGGAGTGCGCGCTGATATGAAGCTTCCTGGCAGATTAAAATTGTGTGCCGGAACCGGGACTCGAACCTGGGACCTTTGCCTTTCGCGGGCAAGCGCACTACCTGTGCTATCCCTACACAACTCACGATGCCGCCACACAACTTTACTTCCGCCAGTACCTCGCCTCCTACTTTCCAAACTTCACAGAAGCTCTCCTGCGAACTATGCAAGACTAGCACTCCTTGAAGAAAGGATATGGTGGAGACATGGCTTAGCCACAGCCTAATCTGCCAGGAAGTTTCATATCAGCGCACACTCCGCTGCAGAGTGAAAGTTCATTCTGGAAACATCCCTTAGGCTGTGGCTAAGCCATGTCTCCACCATATCCTTTCTTCCAGGAGTGCTAGTCTTGCTTGTTCGCAGGAGAGCTTCTGTGAAGTTTGGAAAGTAGGAGGCGAGGTACTGGTGGAAGTAAAGTTGTGGGGCGACATCGTGAGTCGTGTCGGGATAGCACAGTCGGTAGTGCACTTGCCCGCGAAAGGCAAAGGTCCGAGGTTCGAGTCCCGGTTCCGGCACACAATCTTAATCTGCCAGGAAGTTTCAGTTTTACTGTTGACATCACGTGACGAGTGGTGGCACCCTCTATGCCGTCTATATAAGCAGGACATCTACGGCCCAGCAGCCAGTCGTCGACTCACCTCAGTAGTTGTTGCCCGCAGCTTGCAACGAAACGTCAGGGGAAGAAATTTCTACTGTTCGACCACGGCCTCTCACCCTGGAAGTTTTAATTACTGATATCTAGTACTGTCTCGGCTCTGTTGTTGAGGAGTGCCCTTCACTGTTCTGTTTAGACAAATCTTTCAGCTTCTTTGGAATCCGGGATGAATGAACTTCTACGGTGGTACACCTGGTGTTGGTTTAATTGTGCCGTCTGTCACCTTGGCTGTGTCGTCAGTACAGGAGCGTCTGTGGGGCCTGTGTTGCAGGTGCCAGCCAGCGCACGTGGTGCGTGGCGTGCCTGCTGGTGCTGCTGCTGGCGCTGACCGGCCTGGGCGTCATCATCCCGCTGACGGCGCGCCTGCGCCACGCCTCGCACACCGACCACCTGGCCGCCGTGCGCCGCATGCTGCTCGACCACCCGCTCGTAGACGGGTGAGCATCCTGCATGCCGTCATCTTGTTTACATGAACTAGGGGGAAACATCCTGGCAGATTACAACCTTGTGCCAGACCTGGATACGAACCCGTGACTTTTTCTTTAGGAGGCAAAGTGATTGACTCGTTTGTACCCATCACGAACAGTCTGTAATGATCATACAATGTAAGCTTTCACGGCCGGCGTCAGCTTCAATTAAAACTTCCGGGCTCATAAGCCGTGGTCGATTTGTAAAACTTTCCCCTAACGTTTCATCTTCGGCTGCGGAAAACATCTTCAGGGGTAGAGTGGCGAAATGCGATGAGAACTTGAAGTAACGCCGTATACAGGGTGTTTCACTAACTGTGTTTGCCTCTGTAACTTATAAAATGATAGGTGACGGGAAATCTTGATGCGGTAGGTCAACACAAGAAATGTTACACTTTCTGTGGAGCTATGAACATAGTTTATTGTATCATTTTCCAAAGAGTTACAGCACAAAAATATAATTTTTTAAATGGAGCAATAGCTTTCTTCTATCGTGCATTGGATTCGCTTAAACCAGCTGCGTCCAAATCAATTTAAACTACATTCCTATCACTGTTAGTTTGGGAGCTACAACCCTTCAAAGTTTCGGGGGCGGATGCTGCGATAGCGTAGCTAACTGGCTGAGTGGCTATCCCCTGAAGCACGGCCCACTGTCTCATGACCACCAGCCAGTGAGCTACGCTGTCGTAGCCTCCGCCACCTAAACTTTGAAGGGTTGTATATCCCAAACTAACAGTGATAGGAATGTAATTTAAATTTATTTGGACGCAGCTGGTTTCAACGAATCCAATGCACGACAGAAAAACTATTGTTCCATTTAAAGCATTATATCTTTGTGCTGTAACTCTTTCGAAAATGATATAATAAACTATTTTCATAGCTCCGCAGAAAGTGTAACATTTCTCGTGTTGACCTACCGCATTAAAATTTCCCGTCACCTATTATTTTATAAGTTACAGAGGCAAACACAGTGAAACACCCTGTATATACGCGATGCAGAGGGAACATTTATACCAAGAAGGCAACCGCGAAATAAAAAATTTAAGGACACTAGTGTCATCTCAAAAACGTCGCACTATCATGCGCGCACATATAGAGAAGCAATCGAGATCTATAAACATCGTAATATTTTTAACAGGAAAGAAGAAGCTGTTAAATTAGACAGAATTTGGATCTCTGCTTTACACCAACGGAATGACAATCGATTCCTCTCTGCTAAGAATGTTGGAAATACAGAGACAGTGTCATATCCGACGTCACGTGATGTCTTGTGATGCCCTCTGCATCGCCTACATGTACGACGTTCCTTAAAGTTCTCATTGCAGTTCGCCACTCTACCTCTGAAGATGTCCTCCGCAGCAGAAGATGAAACGTTAGGGGAAAGTTATACAAATCGACCACAGCTTATGAGCCCGGAAGTTTTAAATGAAGTCTGTAATGATACTTTTTCTTTCCTATTTTTTCTTTTGGCTGGTGTTCTCGTCAAGATTAAAGTTAAGTGCCGTTATTGAAATTCACCCAACTGTGAAATATTGCAATGAATACTAATTTTAAAAAGGTGGAGACACTGGAAAAAACATGAAATATTCCGCCATCAGTATTTAATGGTAATAATGGTTAGCATGAAGACAACACTAGAAAGCATCATTACAAAAGAAAGTGACGGAATCCATTCTTTATCTGCCAGAAGAATTTAGATTGTATCGGAGTCATCACAATGGAGTCTTACCTGTATAAATTTTATCTGTGCTGTAAACTGATGTTTAGTTGCGTAAGCTTCGAATACTAAAGTTTCATGACGGAGTTTAATTCCAATTACGATTAGTGCTTAAATTGCAAAATTATCAGACTTCATTTAAGGAAAATAAGAATTACTGCAGGCATTGAAATAAAAGTCAACACAAAATGTGCGTAAGTGAAATTCGCGTCTGAAATGTTCTTTCGCAATTGGGAAACAATTTACAACAATGGCCAAGTATCATTTTACGAATTATTCTGGAAACAAAGATTACAAAATTAATGAAAAATGAGGAAAGAACTTTTTTTACTAAGTATTCATTTCAAATCAATTGAGATATTTATTGCGATTAATGGGTTATATGCACACACTTACATAATCAATGTGGAGAGACCAAAAGAGAGATGTCCGATCTGTTCAACAGTAAGAAGACGAAAGGGGACGAGCGATTTCGTTTTCTCTTCAGCTCGTTCAAAAGAATTGAAACTCTTATAAAACAAAATAATCAGAGATTTACTGGCAGAGAGAACGGTGCTAGGAACAAGCGTCGCAGACATAATTTTGATGAAAAAAAAATTAAATGTAATGGTACCTTCTCAAACCTCCAGTTCCGCCAGTACCCCGTCTGTACCTTCCAATCTTTAGAGAAGTTCTGCGAAACGAAGAGACACAGCTTAGCCACAGCCTATCGGATGTTTCCAGAATGAAATTTTAACTCTGTGCAGCAGTGTGGGTAATGCGAAACTTACTTGCAGATTAAGATTTTGTGAAAGATAGTAGTTACTGGCGGAACTAAGGCTGAGAATGGGTGGTACCGCGTTTACAGGTAGTTCAGTAATTATATAAAGTAATTGGCGGATTTTATATGCTGCTTTGAGTAAGCGGAGGCTATTTTTTAACAGCTTGTACTCTTTTATTTGTGGCTTCTAATTATGTTTCTTGCTGCTGTTTTCTGATGTTTCCACTATTGGTTAGAAAGTAGCACTCTTTATGTCACCCAGTGTTTAATAAAAGCTGGATATAAATCCTACCAATACCTTCATGTGGAAATTAAAGTAAATAACCCATATAAGGTGGAACAATAAGTGGGAAAACATGTTTTAGTGATAAAAATAAATAAAACGAAGTGTATGGCATGAGGCTGATTTCTTGTCCACTTTGAGTGTATAATCCTTGCCAGTGACACGTCACGAGGAAGTTATTTTTGTCCATTAGCTTTCCACTTTACTGAATTTTAAATATATTAATTTTCTTTATCATTCTTACTATTTTCACGTCATTACTCTCAACGGTTTATTTTTTTAGAATGGAATTTTCGCTGTGTAATGGAGAGTGCGCTAATGTTTAACTTCTAGATATATTTAAGCTGCGTGGAGACCTGTTTCGAGTTCGAGAACTTTGCTTTCACCGGCAAGTGCTCTGTCGACCACGCTACTCCAGCGGTCCGTCCTCTAGACGTACTTCTACCAGAACTTCGTTCCCTACCATCCAAAATTCATTTCACTGGTTCGTGAAAATTACATTTTGTAATTATCCCCCAGCTGTGACTGAGTCTTGTCTACGCAGTGTTCTGCTTTCCTGGGCTCTAGCTCCTGCAAGGTTCACAGAAAAGATCTTCTCTGATTTCCAGGAATATAATAATAATAATAATTATTATTATTATTATTATTATTATAAAACTGTGTGTGTGGAGGGGGCAGGAAGGGAAACTAACAATAACGCGCTTAGAGCTGTTCATGAATCTTCAGATTGTCTGTGAATGGTACATAAGGGTTTTTTTCATATTTGTCACGAACCTACCTAGTACCTAACAGAAAATGCGCATGTTAAAAAAGATAGAATAATTCATTTACCCTAAACTGCTAAGGCTTCATTGGTCGTAAATAAAAGACATTAAAAACGAATAATCGCAATCACTAGTCTCATTAAAATTACTTTAACTGCCAAGTGAAATCTGTAACTTCAAAGCCTAAATGTGGATATTTCGATGAAAGGGATAAACACTTAAAAGAGAACATTACGGAAGGAACTTAGGGTATTGTGTAGGATGGAGCAGTATGTGAAAAAAGTAGACGGTCACATGCATAAGAAAAACAGTGGTCTAACAGTGGATATGCTACCGGACCGGATTTGTCACATGGCCGTGGATCAAAATAGATCCAAGAGATAGTGCTGACAGTAGAAAGTGGCAAACAACAATAAGAACACTATAAAAATTTTAGGTTGAGAGAAGAACTAAATGGAGTTAAAATCGAAAATTTCGTGCAACAGAACTTCGATATTGGGCATGACGATACAGTTTATTACTCCTACAGTACTAACTATAATCACGAAACATTTCTCGGTATGTACCTTCGAAATTATAGCACAACTATCTTATATGACCGTGCTTCGCAATGGTTGTTACAGAAGGACCTGTGCGTATCATGATGCTGGTAATTAGTCAGATTTATACATAAATGAAACGTGCAGAAATAACCAAAGAAATTTCGTTAAATATGTAGTAAACAAAGCGACATTAGTAACACTATGTTCAATGTTTGTTGGTATCTTAAGATTGCCTCCCTGAATTCTGTCAGTCGTACGGTTCCTTGCTGTACTATGCCATACCTAATACGCAGCAGCGGCGTCTATCTTTGGTGCACGAAAGCGCCTCTCTGGTCTCAATTACGTTGATCCAAACTTTTCTCATGTTTCCTGTGAAAACCGCATGAAGATTCGTCCAGTAGTCTTGAAGACTGAAGTGAACAGCGACAGGCCTTCATTTAAAGATTTATTATTAGTATACATATGGCTCATAATACATGAGACATATTGTCATAATACGACATCTACATAGGCACTTTGGAAATCATATTTAAGTGCCTGGCAGAGGTTTCATTAACCACTTTCATCAGCTTTCTATACCGTTCCATTCTCTAATAGCACGCGGGAAGAAAGAACACCTAAATTGTTCTATTTTCGATCAGATTTCTCTTATTTACTGGAATGCTCATGTCTTCTATGTAGGTGGGTGCTAGCAAAATATTTTCACATTCAGAATTGTAAGTCGGTGTTCTAAATTTCGTTAATAGATCTCGCCGCAACGAATAAAATCGTTCGTTTAATGATTTTCACTTCAAATCATGCAACATTTCGCAACTCTTTCTCTCCTGTAGCATGATAAAACAAAACGAGCTGCCCTTCTTTGAACCTTCTCAATGTCTTCCTTCAGTCCCACCTGGTGAGGGTCCCACACTGGGCAACAGTACTCCGGAAGAGGACGCACAAGTGTGGTGTAGGCAGTCTCTTTGGTGGAGCTGTTGCATCTTCTAAGCGTTCTGCCAATGAAACGTAAACTTTAGTTCGCCTTCCCGACAATATTTTCTGTGTCTTCTCCCCAGTCTAAGTTGTTCGTAATTGTAAGTCTTAGGTATTTGGTAGAATTTACGACCTTAAAGTTTGACTGATATATCGAGTAATTGAAGTTCAGCGGATTTATTCTAGTGGTCATGTGTATTACATCACAATTTTCTTTATTTAGTGTTAATTGCCAATTTTCTCACCATGTAGAAATTTTGTCTAAATCGGTTTGCAGTTGCTTTTGATACTCTGTTGACTTCATCAACCGATAAACGACAGCATCATCCGCGAACAGTATAATAGAGCTATTCAGATTGTCTCCTAAATCGTCTTTAAACATAAGGAAGAGTAGGGGACCTATAACGCTTCCCTGTGGAACGCCAGATATCACTTCTGTTTTACTCGATGACTTACCGTAAATTAATACGAACCTTCTCCTTTCTGATAGGAAATCGTGAATCCAATCGCACACTTGGGGCGATATTCCATTATCACGCAATTTAATGAAAATCCGCTTGTGAGGTACAGTGTCAAAAGCCTTCCGGAAATCTAGAAATATGGAATCGATTTGAGATCCCTTGTCGATGGCACTTACCAGTTCATGTGAAAAAAGGGCAAGCTGTGGAATTCACTACATCCAGCAACATCCATACGCGTAAGCAGCTTGGACATCTATACCCCAACAAGTCACCCAGAACGTGTTTGAGTCAATGTGGAATGTTGCCAAACTTGGTACGTATTTCATCCTCTCGCACACTTACCATGGGGCTGTACTATCCATCACGTAAACATTGCACAACGCGTTATCTCCCAACTACAATTGTCTGTGATATCTCCGGTCCTTCTTTGAGTTGCATTTTTGCTGGCCTGCAATGTACATTGAAAAATTATGATGATCTTTAAGATTGGGGTGTCTTAATTTTGCTGAGTTCTACTCGCCGCTGCCGAGGTGTATTTCACTGATGTCGGATCCGAAAAATAAATTGCTTTAGTAAAAATGAGTGTGGTACAGGGCCCGACTCGCTAATTATTAAAATCGATATAGTGTGTTTATCTTTGATGAGGTTTACTGTACAAACTAAACTGCTACAAGTTTAGCGTCTGACATGAAAGCTGATACCCCGTCACATCTGCTACTTCGCCCTACATATGTAGTAACAATCGGAGATACCGCATTGCTTTAAAAGAATATTATGAAAATTACATTTAAAAATTTTTAATGTACACCATTGGGAGTAATCTTAGTATTACATCACGCGTCTTTATTATCGAAAGCAACTGCAAAATGATTTAGATATCCGCATGATGCAAAAATTGGCAGTTGATCTGTAATACTGATAACTGTGAAGTCATCCATATGACCACTTCAAGAAATCCATTAATCTTCATTTACACGATAAATCAGTCAAATCTACAGGCCGTAAATTCAACTAAATACCTAGCAATAACAATTACGAATAACTTAAATTGGATAGAACACGTAGAAAATTTTGTAGGGAAAGCGAACCAAGGGCTACGTTTCATTGGCAGAACACTTGGGAGATGCTAGGGATACATGATTATTATAATGGAATAAGAGGAATCAGATCGAGAACGAAAAGACTTAAGTGTTCCTTTCTCCTGCCCGCTATAAGAAAATGGAACGGTATAGAAAAATCATAATAGCGACTTGATGAACCCACTGCCATGCTCTTCAGTGTGGCTTGCAGAGTATTTATGTAGATGTAGAGCAGTAAGACACTTGAAACATTTCCATATCACGACGAATATTTATATTATTACGTCTTCGTTATCAACATTATACAACACACATTTTCCAGAAGTATGTTGTCTACATATAACACTAAATGTGTCTTAGATTTTATATCAAAGTAGGACACCTTGTTAAGGCGATATAACTTTATCAACAATGAAATTAGTAAATCACCGCCTCTTCAGTTAGAGATTCTAATTCATTACGCCATTACTGGTGATCCTATTAGCAAAATATGTCACAGACAGTTTTCCAATATTACAATCGTCGTACCGTTGTTCAGTCTGCAGACTGGTTTCATACAGCTGCACACGCTATCTTGTCCTGTGCAGGCCACTTCATCTCCGAATAAGAACGGCAACGTACATCCTTTTTAACACGTCTGTTGGTCTCCCTCTACGATTTATATCACACACACTTCCTTCTAACGCCAAGTTGACGATTCTTTGCTGTCTCAGAATATGTCCCACCAACCTATCCTTCTCTTAGCAAGAACATGCCAGAATCTCCTTTTCTCCACAATTCTGTTGAGCACCTCCTTATCAGTTACGTGATCTCCCATATAATATTCATCATTTGGCTGTAGTGCCACATTTTGAAAGCTTCTATCATATTTTTGTCTGAACTCCTTATAGTCTACATTTCACTCCCATGCAAGCTACACTCCAGACAACTACTTTCAGGAAGGCCTTCCTAACGTTAATATTGGATGTTAACTAATTTCGCTTCTTCAGAAACACTTTTCGTCCCTTAGCTATTCTACGTTTTATATCGTATTTACTTCCACCATCAAAAGTAATTTTGCTACCAAAATAAGGAAACTGATCGACTTCTTTTATTGTCTCATTACCTCTTCTGATTTGTTCAGCATCGCCTGATTTTATTACACTGCATTTAATTACCCTTGTTTTACTCTTGTTAATGTTCATCTTATACCCTTCTTTCAAGATGCTGTCCATTCCGTTCAACTGCTCTTCCAGGTCCGTCGCTGTCTCCGACAGAATTACTATGTCACTGACAAACCTCAAAGTTTTTATTTCTTCTCCCGGAACTTCAGTTTCTTCCCCACTTTTTTCCTTATAGTCCTTCACAGATTGCTCAAAGTACAGATTAAATAACGTTGGGGAAAGGCTACAACCCTCTCTTACTATGTTCCCAACCACTGTGTCCCTTTGACGCCCTTCAACTCTGATGACTGATGTTTCGTTTTTGTTCACTATAATTCTTCGTTCTCTGTATTTTACCCTCGATATCTTTAGAATTGAAAAACGTTTATTCCAGTGAACATTGTCAAAGGCTCTCTCCAGATCTACAAAAGCTAAAAATAAATAAAAACAAACGTTGGTTTGCCTTTCCTTATGTTATAAGTCGTAATGTGAGTCTTGCCTCACGTGTTGATACATTTTTCATAAATCCAAACTGATCGTCCTCAAGGTCGAATTCAACCAGTTTTTATTATATGTTCAAATGTTTGTAAAGCTTATGGGACTTAACTACGGGGTCATCAGTCCCTAAACTTACAAACTACTTAAGAAATACTTACGAACTAGGACGGCACAAATATCCATGCCCGAGGGGGGATTCGAACCCCCGACCGCAGTGGCCATGCAGACCGTGACTGAAGCGCCACAGTCTCCTCGGCCACCGCGGCCTGCCAACCAGTTTTTCCTTTCTTTTCGACATACCAGAAAAATTATTTTACAACACATTATTCCTGTTATATGACGCATAATGACAGAGCCGCGTGAACGAAACTGGAGAAGAGACCTGGGCAGAAGGAGGACAAGGACATGGAATAATATAAAAATGTAAAACAGACAGACGCGGCAAATCCTATCAGTAATAATAGTTGTTAATAAGAAGATCAGTTGTCAGAGAATCTTTTTTATTCCTGCAATGTACAAACCACTGTTACTGCGGCAAGCGGGAATAGGGTGGAGGAACATATACAATTACGTGAATTTCGGAAGGTAGGAGACGATGGAAGGCAAAAGTGAAGTTATCGAGAAGGGTTCTAAGCCGAGCTACGGTATCCCAGTCGTTGTGTCTCGGCAAAAAAAAAAAAAAAAAAAAAAAAAAAAAAAAAAAAAAAAAAAAAAAAAAAAAACACGCTTTACATTTATTCTTTCAAATATTCCAGAATGAAACTTCGGCACACAATTTCAATCTGCTAGGAAGTTTTATATCAGCGCACGCTCCGCTCCAGAGTGAAAGTTTCATTCTGGAAACATGCCGTAAACACTGGCTAAGCCACGTCTCCACCATAACCTTTCTTCCAGGCGTGCTAGCCTTGCATGTTTCGTAGGAGAGCTTCTATGAAGTTTAGATAGTAGGAGGCGGGGGTACTGGCGGAAGTAAGGTTGTGAGGCGGTATCGTGAGTCGTGTCGGGAAGGCTCAGTCTTTGCCGGACGCCGTGGCTCAGCGCGCCTGGTCAGAGGGCTGAGCCAAGTACACGTCGAAGCAAAACGAACAAACACGATCAGCGTCCGCAAGGACAAAAACTACCCATAGATCCCGGGGTGGGCTGGGTGGGGGGGGGGGGGAGTCAGTAGAGCGCTTGCCCGCGAAAGGCAAAGGTCTCAGGTTCGAATCCCGGTTCCGGCACACAATTTTAATCTCCCAAGAAGTTTATTTTTAATATTGTTTATCGTATTATTATCGTCATATAATTAATTTAGTATTTATATTTCTATTATTTTTTGTCCTTAATATTTACAAAAATCATAAATATGCAGGAAAACCTAGAGTGTGGCTTAAAACAAGCCAGCGCTATACTTTCGTTAGTATTATTGAGTACGTAGTATTGGCTGGTGGCCAGCTAGTGTATGGCGGCGTGTGGGTGTGTTTGTCAGGCACAACGACCTGGCGTGGAACCTGCGCAGCTTCCTGCACAACCGGCTGTCGCGCTTCAACCTGTCGGCCGACCTGCGCCAGGTGGCGCCCTGGTCGACCTCCGCCTGGTCGCACACCGACCTGCCGCGCCTGCGCAAGGGCCTCGTCGGAGCCCAGGTGAGTACATTATATATCGATACATCGACCTATCAACTTTCCTCGCGAATACATCGTTATTAGCAGTTATAATTTTCTGTAATATATCGATACATCGACTTCTTTGCTCGCGAATACATCGATATTAGTAGTTATTTTCTGTAATATACCGATACATCGACCTGTCAATTTTCTTCGTGAATACATCGATATTAGCAGTTATTGTTTTCTTAACGATATATCGATTTATCGATATCAGATACCAATACTGAGTACAGATATTTTACATTATACATTTTACATTAAATTTTTTTCAGTAATCGGTAAATATTTGAAATTTTTCTTTCATACTTTTACATGAATTTACATTCACTATCTGGATGTCTTATTACTTTTAGAGCTTTCATCACGTCCAGTCTTACTCTATTGTTGTGTGAAGCAAGTACAATAGAATCTTGATTATCCGATCTTCGATTATCCTACCTTCTGTGTTATCCGACCGTTTCACCGCGCCGGGATAGTACGCAAAACAATGCTTCGATTAGCTCAGACATTTTTAAAGGATGGTTGCTTAACGACTTTGTGCCACAAACTGAAAAAAATTTTGAAAGACAACAACTTTCCTCGTAAATCACTGTTGCTTCTAGACAATGCCACTTGTCATCCTAATGAGGATAAACTTCAACTAGAGATATAAAGGACATGTTTTCCCTTCAAATATCACATCCTTATGTCAGCCTATGGACCAAGGGACCTTAGAGACACTGATGAGAAACTGCGGCAGAAACTTGATTTCCTCTTTTAATTAATGCTACAGACGAAAGACATGGTAGAGAAGCTGGGGCGTATTAATTTGAAAGACATCGCTCAGTCTTGGGAGGGTGTTAGGGAAAATACAACTGCACTGCTTTCATTGTTACGAAAATTTCCGGGATGTGCTGACGCCACAGAAGATGATGTAAATGTATGGATTGTCCAATATGAAGAATTTGAAGTGTCAGATGAAGGTATAGTTCAAGGAAGAATAAGACGATGAAGCGAATGTACAGTAGCTGCGGGAAACATCGTCTACCGAGGTATTACTTCTTAAGAGACTGCGTGATTTAGCGTCAAAAACGGCAAACAGCAGGCAAACAAAAGATATAAATTCTTTTCACATATTTAAATGTTTTTGTAGTTCAATGAAGTCTTCACAACACAACAATGAACTGCGGGACGTAAGTAAATATCTATTCAGTCTAATTTGATTTGTACTGTATTAAATTTTTAATTCGTTTGGCCTACTTTTGTTTGATTTTTTGTGTAACGTAGTATCTCATCACTTTTGTTTAAGTGGCGTCTAATGTATTTGAATGTTACATTCAGTTCTTGTTGTCGTGTTTAATAAGTTTTCTATGTTCGAATAAATTTTTCAATCTTTATTACTATTATCCGTGTTATCCGACCTTCCCGGTTATCCGACCTTGCCGCCGCCGGTTTAGGTCGGTTAATCGAGACTCTACTGTACTGTATAGGTGGCACAAAAGGGAGACAGTTTGTACAGGAGGGTGGTGATATGAATGGAATGAAATTTCAGATGGGAAGAAATAGTCACTTAAGCGTTAAGAAAAGAATTTTTAACACAGTTAGTATGCTGTTTCTTCACATCGTCAATCTATCACCCTTTCGGTCGTTAATTTTTTGTTCTACATACAAACATTCTGAAATCTTGCATTCTTCATTATAATGAAACTAATTACAATAAAATGTACAAAAATATATTTTTCACACTTAGTTTGAAAACTAAAAGATCAGGTCTCAAATACAGTAAATAGTGAGACATAAACACTTCTTTTGTATTGTCATAGTTTTATATAACTCTTTCCACTGTATTTATGAATAGAAACATTGTCAATAAGAAGTACATATAAATCAATATACGATGAAAACAATATGCTTACCAGAAGGAGCTAAATTTCTAACCACCAACTTGACTTTACGGTAGTATAAAAGAGAAAACAAATGGGGTAATGTCTTTAGAGTTCGAGGAAGTAAATTATTTGAAAATTAGTAAGTAAGTTTCCAACTTCTTTCCCTTCTTTCTACCCTCGGTGCTGTTACCAAGATATTTCGTGCGTATAATTCTATTTGTGATAAAAACATTGCACGTGATAGGCTGTATTTATTCCTAACTCCTCATGGTATGAAGACGAGAGTTTATGTTCACTAACCTGATATCTTATTTCGCTGCTGTCGTCGCCAGCACAGAAGCAGTACTCAGGTCGTAGATCCGTTGTTTATTGACATGAGGTTGAAATAATAGTGTAAAGTGGATAGGTTTTTAATATATAAAATATTTATAAAAAATTTAATATAAAAAAATAATATAAAATTTAATATAAAAATGCAGCAATTAAAGAAGGCAAAAAGAAGTACAAACGTCTCAAAACAGGTTGACAGGAAGTGCAGACTGTCCAAGCAGTAGTGGTTAGAGGACAAATGCAATTCCGCAGAAGAAAGTACAACTAGGGAAAAGATAGCTACCTCATACAGAAAAATAAAAGAGATGTTTGTAGGTTAGAAAACAGGACCTCAGATGGAAATCCAGTACTAAAAAAGAACAGAAAGTGTTAAGGTTGAAGGAATATATTGGGGGCGATGCGAAGGAAATGGAAACTAAGGCACTATTGGGTAAAGAAAAGAAGAAGTGGATGAATGTAAGATAGGAGATACGATATTTCGAGAAGGAACTGCAGACATTGTTGGGAGAGCCAGTTATGGAAAATACTGTTCCACCTCGTGTGAAAAATATATGAGAGATGTGAACTATTCTCAGACTTCAAGAAGCACATAATATTACCAATTCTAAAGGAAGTGCAGATAATTGCGAAAATTGCAGAACTATCAACTTAATAAGTCATGGTTGGTTAGTACTAACAAAAATTATTTACAGACGAATGGAAAGAACCGGTAGAATCCGATCTATGGAACGTTCAGCTTGGATTGAGGATAATTATAGGAAAGTGCGAGGCAATACATTACGACTTACTTAGATAACAGGTTAAGGAAATCAAACGTATGTTTTTAGCTTTTCTAGATTTGGAGAAATATTTTGACACTGTAGACTTGAATAATCTCTTTAAAATTCTGAAGGTAGTAGGCGTAAAATCTGGGGAGCGAGAAGTTGTTTACAATTTGTGCAAACATCAGTGTTATTCAGTTTGTAAATTTAGCAACCTGTGAAGGAATGCAAGGAGGAATCTGGAGCCGGGATAGCTCAGTCGCTAGAACGCTTGCCCGCGAAAAGCACAGTTACAAGGTTGGACACCCGGTTCCAACACACATTTTTAATTCGCCATCAAGTTTCAAGAAATAAAAATTTTGCGTTTTGCCGATGAACATTAACATGAACGAGCCAAATCAGACTGGAACATTGAAGTTCTCTTGATTTCCACTAATCTTTGATCTTTCTCAAATGGCGTTATCCCGGCACAGAGGAAGCATTCAGATCGTCGGTCTGAAGTTCTGAGTGTGAGGCTGAAATCGTAAGTGGAGATGGCTAAGGCGCTCAAATTTTGTAAATACAGTTATAAATCCAAATATGGGATGGCAGATACTATTTTTGCTGTTGTTGTATAAACACACAGAAATACAGCAAATAACGTACTGCGTACACTGTTGTAATGCAGGATTACAACACTCCATAAGACGCAGTACAAAGATCTTCTATTATACTGACACCCAGTTGTATAGTTCTATTTTAAAACCACCTTTATACATTAAAAGATTTTAAGACTGTCCGCACATATATCAATGCTTCCACCTCTTGGACGACAGCTCAAACTATAAACTTCAAAATAGCTAAATTTTGCACTAATCACAAGAAACGGTTATGAGAAATATTAATTCTTTGCTGTATGTATATTGGTATAGGAAGATCAGAACAATAAATATAAATTATTCCTATACTGAATGTGTAAAACTAATTTGAATTCTTTACTTAATTACACCATTAACCTTACTTTAAGCCATCCGACTTCACCCAGAAGCAATGAAAATAGTAGCACATGAGACCTTAATCTGATTTAGTGTTTTAATACATTTTACACCAATCACCAATTTATTTGTATTCGAATTTTGTGTCGAACTGTGGGCACTGAAACCTTAACGTTCAACAGTTTTTCATACTCCGATCTATATACAAATAACTTACCTTTCAGAGTCCACGCTTAAGGAATTTTCATTTTACAGTGTTTACTGAAATCTAAATTGAAATTAAATGTTACTAATTATGAAACATTTCAAGCAAGTAACGTATGTTTATTGATTAGCGTCACTCAACGATCCCTACAAAAATAAAGCTCATTTTAGCACATGCACTTTAGGATGGTTTCGTATAATATAAACAGAATAGGAACTGGAAAATTCCATTACGGTAAAGTGACTTTGGGTGAATAATGGACTCTAGAACCACTCTTCCACTTCCACGCCCATATTACAAACTGTCACAAAGCACTAAACATTCTGTTTATATACCAATGAAACATTACCTGGAGGCAGACGATGTATTCAGGTGCTGTGGCGGCAATGATGGCCGTATTTCTGCTACAGTGGCTCTTCATGTAAAACGCTCTGGAAACCTCTCGTAAGCATCAGAATATTAACACAGCGCATAAAGTTATATGCCACGTTCCTGAATATTCCAGCCTGTGCGCCCGAAGCGCGTTTGCATAATTTAGCTCCAGTATTCCTCCAGATGCTTCACCGACGGAAGCTCTCTCCCAGACTTGTAGTCTTTGAATTGGTGTGGTGCACGTTGCACGTTTTTCATTATCTTCCAGGCTTCGAGGAGTCCCCCAGTCTTCAACCTGTCGAACAAGAATGATCATACAAAATACAGTTTTCACCTACACAATGAATTATGAACATGTTTCCTACAAATGCATTAACATATATCACTGGATAGTTCATAAGATTTAGATTTTTTAAAATGTGATAGGGATGCCATCACGTTACTATACAGGTCCGCAGCGTAGGTATTACACTACTCCAACTAAATGGACATGTCTAAACGTACAACTGCTCAACCTGACTCATGAACAATACTTAATTACCTTTGCAAACTTGCTAATGTAACTGGTTTTAAGCTCCAGAAAAATAAGAATACGTGTAATTGATATGGACATACAACCTGACCCAAAGGAGTTGCGCAGGGTGAAGTCCAGTGATTGTGGTGGCCAGGCCATATCCTATCGATTGCAGACGAAATATTTCACCCAGAAAAGTTCCATTTTGTTAAAATTTGTTATAATGCGAACACCTGTAAAATATCGAGGCAAATTTTGATGTTATAGTTTGTTTCGCTCCTTACTTAGGAGCCATATACAACCGCTCTCTCATAGAAGGATCTGTACCAAAATTCAAGAAAGGCAGTAGGAGTAACCCACTAAACTAAAGGCCTATATCATTGACGTCAAATTGCAGCAGGGCTTTGGAACATATCCTGCATTCAAATACTATGAATTATCTCGAACAGAACGATCTATTGACCCAAGGTCAACACGGATTTAGAAAATATCGTTCATGCGAAACACAACTAGCTCTTTATTCACACGAGGTGATGGGTGCTATCGAAAAGGGTTCGAAAATCGATTCCGTATTTACTGATTTTCAGAAGGCTTTTGACACCGTATCTCACAAAAGGCTTTTAATCAAATTGCGTGGTAATGGTATATCGCCCAAAATTTGCGTCTGAATAGGGGACACAGTTCGTAGTAATCGATGGTAATGCATCGACTAAAACAGAGGTGATATCGGGCGTTCCACAGGGTAGTGTTATTGGTCCTCTGCTGTGCCGGCCGCGGTGGCCGCGGGGACTGAGGCGCGCATGTCACGGTCTGCACATCCACTACGGTCGGGGATTCGAATCCCCCATAGGATATTTGTGCCGTCCTTAGTGTTAGCTAGTTCATAAGTAGTTTTTTAGGGACTGATGACCCCGCAGTTAAGTCCCATAAGCTTAACAAACATTTGAATTTTCCTCTGCTGTTCCTTATTGACATAAACGATGTAGCTCTCTTAGGTTGTTTGCAGATGACGCCGTCATTTACCGTCTATTAATATCATCTGAAGACCAATACCAACTGCAGAACGATCTGAATAAGATATCAATATGGTGTAAAAATTTGCAATTGACTCTAAATAATGAGAAGTGTGAAATCGTCCACGTTAGTACGAAAAGAAATCCGTTAAACTTTGTTTACAAGTTAAATCAATCAAAAGTGAAGGCCGTAAAATCCACAAAATACCTACGAATTACTATTCTTCAGACTTAAATTGGAAAGAGCACGTAGAGAATGTCGTGGGAAAGGCGAACCAGAGACTGCGTTTTATTGGCAGAACCCTTAAAAGGGGCAACAGAACTACAAAAGAAACTGCATACACTACGCTTGTTCGCCCATTTTTGGAGTATTGCTACCCAATGTGGGATCCGTATCAGGTGGGTTTGACGGTGGAAACCGAAAGAGTCCAAAGAATGGCAGCTCGTTTCGTATTGTCACGATACAGGGCAGACAGCGTTACGGAAATGATTCAGGATCTGAGATGGGAATCATTACAACAACGGCGCTTATCACTGCGTCGTGGGCTACTTACGAAACTCCAATCTCCAACATTCTCCTCCGAATGTGAAACTATATTGTTGATTCCCACTTACATGGGTAGAAATGATCATCAGAATTAAATACGAGAAGTCAGAGCTCGAACGGAGAGATTCAGGTATTCTTTCTTCCCGCGCGCCATTTGAGAATGGAGTGGGAGATAAATAGAATAATGGTGGTTCGATGAACCCTCTGCCAGGCACTTAAATGTGATTTGCAGAGTATCCCATGTATATGTATATTTATATCATCCTTGAGGGTACATCAGAATTTCACCTTGGAGTTAACTTTGGTACTTAGTGTAGGCAATAGTTTTCAGTAACGTTCGTTTTTACCATTTAGCGATGATGCAGAAGATTAACTAGAAAAGTGGCCTCTTCACTTAACTTACGGAATGTTCATCGTTGTCAATTAGCTCATGTATAACAATTAAAATTACCTAACATGATCTTCGACAGTTTTCTTTTATTTCGTGGTGGTTTGAAAAATTTGTCTAGATTCATTGTTTTTCTGCGATGGGTTAAAACTATATATTCACTCTATGGACACAATGTGTGGTTTTTAATACCTTAAAAAAAAGTCAACTCTTTTTTGTTGACCATTTCAGTTTTCACACAAGAAAAATTGAAAGATTTCTAGTTTGTGTTCGCATAGGACTCCGATCAGAAACGTAATAGTGACACCTTATAATGGAACGAAGAAGAAAACGTAACAAAAAGAAAGTTTTTCTGTCCTGAGAAGAGAATATAAGCTGCATTCTCAGTTAATGAGAACTCTTTGTTTTTCTTCTTTGACAATTTTGTGAATTCCGGGCACATGCAGCAGTGGAACAAGAGATATCATTCTATATATGAGCAAGTATGCTCTGAGTAATAGTACACGATTACGTAACTTTGAGAAATATGAACATTCAGCCAAACAGTTGTCAAATGAAAATTCTAATAGTTGCTAAATAGAATTTAGTGCCTTACTACTCAATTTGCGATAGGGCTACGTCTGCTTACATTCCGCAATTTTTTTTATTTATTTTTTTTTTTTTATTTATTTATTTATTTATTTTTTTTTTACGACAGCAAATCAGAAGATCGATTGTAGTTCTTAGGGCCCAATAGTTTTATAAGTGACCTACTGCCATATATAGATCATCAAAGTGTTTATATATATGATTTTTCTTTGTTTATGGTCTTTTGTACCGTTTTACAGTTTTTATTTTTGACAAATATTTTGACAGGGTAACAGATACGTAGTATTCTCCTAACGCGCGATTTATGAGCTAGAAACCAAACCTTGTGGTATTCGTAGAATGGAGTATCTCAACATAAACTATTTACTACACGGGAACAAAGATTTGATATGATATAGGAAGGAATTACGTCAGCATCATTGACTATTTTACAGAGTGACTTTGGCAAAAGGGAGAGATAATCACATTACCACAGAGAGGATAGGAAGAAAATGTTTCATAGTAGACGTAGGGATGGAAACGCGTTGCATTACAAATACATGAAAGTGGGGTTAACGGATCTTTGACTGTGTAAGTAATGTCCTTCCAGGAAGTAACGTATACCACATAAACACGGCCACCAGGAGTAGGTGCAAACGCTGATGGGAATATATGCTGCCACGAGGCAGACGCCGCGGCGGAGTGGCCGAGCGCATTGAGGCATTATGCTCCGATTGGCGAGGCCGTACCCCGTCGGGGGTTCGAATCCTCCCTGGGGCATAGGTATTTGTGCTGTCTTTAGTATATGTTACTTTACTAGAAGTTTGTAAGTTTAGGGACTGATTACCCCGTAGTTAAGTCCCATAAGCTCTAAAACATTTGAACATCTAATGACATGTGACATCCAAATACCTCCAAGTAGTAAGTATACTATGCAGCGTCCAATGGTGACATTTGCAGCTTCCGATTATCACGACGCCTTCTGAAATCTAGGGAGTGTTATTACATGTAGAATGCAATACCTCCTACCAGTAAAAATAATATATCGGATCAAATGGTGATATTTGCAACTTCCAATTCCCACCTGTATTGGGATATTCTGACCTCAAGTCGTCCTTTTAACTGAATAGCATACATTTAAATCTTGATTTAGATTCTACGCCAAAAAATGAGGAGACTCTGTTACTTTTTTTCATTTCTAAATCGCCATTTGCACTTCAAAATAACTTCTGAAGTGTGTTGGCCCATCTTTAAAGTAGCATGCATGTATTACTTAATAGCCGCCCGCAGTGGTCGAGTGGCCTGTCACAGTCTGCACGGCTGCTATGGTCGGGGGCTCGAATCCCCCCTCGGGCATGAATGTTTGTGGCGTCTTTAGTATAAAGTAGTTCATAAGTAGTTTGTAAGTTTAGGGACTGGGGACTGATTACCCCACAGTTAAGTCCCTTAAGTTTAACAAACCTTTGGACATTTATGACTACTTACTGAGTTTATATACCAAAGCCGAATAAGTTACACAATGTTTTAACATGCATATGGAATATCCAGTAGTACCTTGAAACGCAAGGCTATCGACCGTGTAGTGAAATAGCCCCACGCGAATTCTGTGTGGTATAATGCCACTTAAACACACACTCGAGCTTGTAAGCTGGACTGTGTTAGTTTACCAGTTGACACGACACTAAAACACCTGCAGTTGACCGCAGGTTAGCATTACGTAACACTAAACTTGTGCAAATTTCGGTGAATTGTGCTTTTTAGTATATGAAAGATTCTTTCTCTACGTCTCAAACTGTCATTGTGGGCAATATGAGCAGAGGCAATGATATCGGCAGATCTCGTATCATCAGTTCGTCTACGAATGAATTCGACATTAATGTGTTGTGGCTGCACACAACGATAATTCTGAATGCGTGACAATAAATCTTTGAGAAAACGCTCTAGAAATAATCGTTTAGTAGCAGAAGCAGCATTCCGGCAATCTCCTAGTAAATACAATGAAAGAATCCCTGAGACGGATTTACGTCTCAAATATGTCAAAGACATTATTGATAGAGCTGAAGCATTGAATTAAAATTTGTAGTACTTGAATTATTTCAACAGGTACTTGGTTGGAATAAACCATGACTGGCGTAGGGTACGAATCCAGTGACAGCACTTGTATGTACTGGAACTAGAAGACAGATGAGTAATTTTATGTGTAATTAACGACTCCTTATCTGCGAAAGTTCACTTAAAACATTTCAATTTGTCTTGTTGTGACAGTGCCATTCCCAACAAAGAAACATAATGAAACATAATCACACGCGACAAACAAGAAGCAACAACACCACAGTTTGGAAATGACAAGCTGTGAAACTTGTCATTCATTAATTCAAGCAGTAAGCAAATCCTGAGAACGGCGTTATACGACGATTGGAACTTGAATAGAGGCAACAATGTTGTGGAGACACTGTGCAATAAAATCTACTACTGTCGCTAACAGCACACGTTGTTGACATATCTATCTTACCTCCGAGCGAATGTATTCGCTCGTCCCACGTCACCGGCGTGCACACAATCGAGGGAGACATAGTCACTTGTAAGCGAGCGGTCTAACGTCATGCCGGCGTCTTCCACGGCAGACCAACAGTGCACGGTATTACAGTTCATTTGAGGAGCATCGTCTGCGGCCAGATTTGCGAAAGAAGCGGAACCACTTTCTGCGCAATCCACCCATCATTTTTCACAATGCATGGGCGCATACAGTGCGAGCTGTGAATGCTCTGCTCTTTCTATGGGAGAGGGGGGGGGGGGGCAAGTACTGTACCATCCACCATATTCCCAGAACTTAAGTCCTTGTGATTTTGATATTATTCCGGAGATTAAGGAACCACTTCGTGGCATTCGCTTGTCCCAGAGATGCAGTTGATCGCTCCATTTGCTCCAGCAACAGAACAGGCACTGCTAACTCTATACTACGCCTTCCGCATCGCATTGAAGGACAGTAAAAAGTGAAAACATGTAAAGTTTTGTATCGGTTGTGAATAAATAGTTGTGACTATTTAAGTTCCAACTCTCGTAAAATAAAAGGCAAGGGTAATAAAATAAAAGAAGGTGTCTTGCAGATTCTTCACAAATCTGTCATAGCTGCACGATCAAAAAAAGGTGATCATATGCATGCCACAGATATACAATAACACTAGTGTAATGATGATTTAGAAAAAAATGTTTGTAGCATAATCTTCACAGTTGTCGGCATAGAATACAACTCAAGAAGAAAATGTATGACACTCTACTAAAGAAACCGTCTTCCGTCAGAATACCTTGTTTCCGGTGGGAATCGGAAGTTGTAAATGTTAGCATTCGACCTACCTTAGAACACTTACTCTAGGAGTTGTTGCATTTTACAATTCATAAGACTTCCTCGAATTCGGTAACTGTCCACGGATGGTCTGGAGCATCCTCTATATTGACAATTTTGGAGAATATTCCTCAGGACCTAATGGCTAACCCATGCTGCTAGCGGATTACCATGACCGCTGCTGAATATAATAGCCTTCGATGACTTGCGAACTATTCGATAAAATCGTCTTCGTTGGCCGCTTGTACCCCACCTCCTGTAATGGTATGGACGCTTCAGTCAATGAGATTACTGAGCCCTTATTTGGTCATCTTACTAGATGACGCGTCAACATCTATCGGCCAAACCTGTGCCGGTCGCACTCCTTTATTATAGAATCCCCCAGATTGCTTCCACGTCATATCACTGATGTCTGTCCTTATTGCGTTTTATATCGACTTGCATATTCAAGTATTGCAACCTCTACTGCTAGTAAAACACAGTCTTGGTTGCAATGCCTTTTTTTATCTTTAACGCGCCTAGTCTTATCATGAATAGTGATAATACGAAATAGATTACTACTGACCTTACGTCTCCAAATTTATTAAAGTGCGTCTATTTCTGCTATCGTGGCTGTTATTGCAACCTTATTACAGGTATTTTTTTCATTTATTACGTCAGTTTCATTACTTCATGATACGGTTCTTTTTCAGTTTTCATTAGATTATCATGACGTGCATCTCGTTTCGTGAATGAGCTAATTATAAAACGCTGTGCAAGGAGAGAATTCTTTCAAATTTCTTTGAAGTTCTTGCTGTCTCGATCTATTTTGTTGTTTACATAGGTTTGTGACGGGTGCCCTACACCCAGTGCTAACTTTAAATGCTGACACTGCCAGGCTTTGGCGCGAAGTCCAATCACAGCCGGCCGATGTAAAATATTATTATAAGGTCAGTAGTAATCCGGCCGATTTCCATCATTTTTTAAACGAAAGGTATTCATCCACAGATTTGTCATCAAGTATCAGAATTTACATAACTTTCGCCTTCCTTGTTCTATACTCAAACGCGATTTCCATCTGTAAATTTCTTATAGGGATGTCCTTGTTGTAAACTAGTCAATCAGGCCGTTCTATCCGACCGATTTCCTTTATTTTTGCTTTGAACGAAAGGTATTCATTCGCAGATTTGTCATCAAGGCTAAAGTTTCTCTATCCCTTATTTTTATTCAATTGCGATATTCTCCTGTCCTTGCATTGAATATTTTAATCGGTTTGTTTTACATTTTCGGTTCTAATTAAGGTACGCAGATCTTTTATACCTAACAACAGTCAGCGGATGAAGCTCTTTCGTTTGCGCTTTTAAACACTTGGATTGATTGATTTTGAACATTTAACTTTACTTCCATTTTTGCCAACTTTTTTGTCATTCCACTGACGGTGCGAAGTAATCGCACGTGTTCTCAAGTCTATTTCTTATTATCACCGTTCATGTAAAGACTAGGTCTTTAAAGTTTCCCTGTACTTATTTTCCAGAATCAGATGATCCCCGAAAAAGGAGAAACCTATTAAAGAAAATAAATCTTTGAAACTTACAAGGAAAGTACATGGGCTCGAACAAACATATCTGTATGAACGTTTGGTTACAGGATCTCTACGTACACCTGAATGTACTGGTGGGTGTCGTTTTTCTGCAAAGCTCTGCAACCATGCTCTAGATAGCACTGTAGATGTAATTATAGGCGCCATACGTAATGCAGATATCTGAACTATAACTTATGTAATATTCGTCGTACATGTTCTCTAGTATATTGTCATCAAAAGTCGTGATGATAGTTGCAACTTTAACCTTCTTCACGGAAGACTGTTGTTATTCACTGCCACTGATTCCATCGCCTCTTCCCGCACTTGCCGTAGCACTACTGCTAGCAATGAGTTCTTCGTCATTATCATCCCTATTATCGTCATTATGTGTTAGTGTTACAACAGTATCTAACTTATGCTCATATTTTTGTACCATAACAGATACGAGAGAGCATGCGAATGATTCATCTTCTACAGTAATACCATCTTCACGAAGAATGGTTCTTCGTAACTTCATCTCAACCAATAACAATACTTTAGCATGATTGATAATCAATCGCCGCTCCATCTGACGCTTCACCACACAAATGTCACAAAACGCAATTTCGGAGTCACACTGCACCGTCTCTACTGTCGAAACTACAGGTCAAAGTGCAATATGGCAAGGCACACGCAGTGGCCTGTAACGGACGACTGCAGAGTTTTGCAGATGCGGGAGTGTCACTAATGCAATAAGGGATCTTTACATTATCTCTCGTACGATTTTGATGTATATGTGTTTGTTCGAGCCCAAGTACTTTCCTTGTCAGACTCTGTTTTATTAGAAGTTACATTTTATTGTTTTGCTGTACCCTACGGCCTGATGGAGTGTAAGATATTTTATTGCAACCTCTTTCAGTAATCGCCTGAGCATGCTTGCTCGTTAGCCCGTTATTGACCGGCGGTGTGCCTTCTGCCCTCAGTTCTGGGCGGCGTACGTGCCGTGCGACTCGCAGTACAAGGACGCGGTGCAGCTGACGCTGGAGCAGATCAGCGTCATCCGCCGCCTGGTCGACAGCTACGCCGACCTGCAGTTCGTCACCACGGCCGCCGGTAAGCGAAGCGCCTTAGTGTGCGATGAACCGAGGAGGTTGGTGGAAACCGTTACACTGAAAAAGGTGAAGCCTGTCTTAGCCATATTGCTAGCTTTGGAGAAGTATTCGTATTGTAGAGCTAATGCTTTAAGTCACTCCAAACAGGGATAAAACTTCCGACAGATTTGCCGTGATGTACAACGTGTCAAAAGAGTGCAAATTAGCTGTTAAAAAGAAAGTTTTAAAATATATTATGACTTTTATTTATTACTATTTATTCAAGAAAGTATACTGTTTGAAAGTACATAATTTGCAGTGAATGGTCGGCTCAATGCATTGAAACTAAGAGGGTCGACTTAACCCATAGTTTTGACAGGTAAATATAATTCCAAAACTGACCAAGATGGCAGACAGGCTTCAAATGACATATGTGCTCGGCATAGATAATGCCAGCTCCCTTTATTCTAACATACTTGCGCCGAACCTACCTTGTTATTGTTTTGCTCAAATCTTCTGCCCATTTCTACCTCCTCTTAATATCCACCTCCTCCACCACTATATCAGTCCACCTCCTCCCCCTCTGACTTGACCTTCTCCTCCTCCCTCTATTCCCTCTTCCCTCTCTACATCTCCTTCTCCCCCCCCCCCCCCCCACTTCTCCTACAAACAAAATGTACGTGTAACTCACAATAACACATTCTGAATTATGCATTTATTCAAATATTCAAGTATCCCGTATCATCTTTATACCTACTCCCCGCCCCTATCAATCGTCCTTCCTCTTGTACCGTCCCCGGTGAAACGTTATTAATAGCACAGTCTAAGAAATACAATCAGAAAACTCCCACTGATTCTTGTTACACTGCGAAAGCAGCGCTCCAAGAGATCGGCAAGATACATTTCTGAATATGATATTGGAAGAGAGCGATTAGTATTGTTTGTATTTATTTTAACAAAAAATGTTTGCATAGTCTATGGGACTTAACTACGGGGTAATCAGTTCCTTAACTTACAAACTACTTATGAACTAATTAAGACTAAGGACGGCACAAATATCCATGCCCTAGGGGGACTCATACCCCCGACCGTAGTGGCCGTGCAGACCATTACCGAAGCGCCTCAGTCCCCTCGGCCACCGCGTCCCGCTTTATTTTAACACCCTTTTTCATTATGAAACGTATGTAGTGCCATAAATATAGGTTTACTAAGATCCCTGACAAGGTATGAAACGGTACATTACAGGACAGTTTATTTACATTTGTCTTGGCACCTACATGTTTTTACTGAATAATTTCATTTTCTATTCTATGACAAAGAAACACCACACACATTTGGCAGAAAGACATTACTTTTCTACTCGGGAACGTTAAGATTTTTTTCTATACAATGCCATTTTAGGATTTCTTCTCTACAATTCCATTAAATACGTTGAATATGGAAAGTTGGAAACGTATATCGAATGCACTAAGTACAGTATTTAACAACCGAAATCAGCTACCACAGTTATAGGTGAAAGAAAAAGTTATAGATGTGGCAATAAAACGGGAAAAGCAGTCACTCAGTTTCACAACAAAGAAGAAACTAATGCCACACTTGATGCTACAGCTGAAAACAAATGTCAAGAATATTCAAAATAAAGGGTTTTTAATTTAAAATTATTACACTCAATAGCATTTGTGCGTATAAGGACGATTAAAGTGTAAAAATGTGCGAATCATTAGACTCCGTACCGAATTGGTAAGTGTAAAAAAAGCTGCCTGTGATAGTAAGAACATATCATGATAGAAATTTATGCAGGTCTTATGTTTATATTGTACTTACCTTCAACGGAATAAGCTGCAAATTAACACATATTCGTATTTGTTCATGACGAAGTGGTTCTTTATGCCATGGACTCTGTGAAATTCGTTTTTATTTATTTATTTTACATTATTTTCTCGATTGCGTATATCTCTTGATATTTTTCTAAAGCTTGTAACGGAATAATTGTAGTCACCGTTTCGTTAATTACAAACAAAAATAATTAAAACAGACATCACTCCTTCAGCGGCTTGCTCACCGCTAGGAGTGCTTGTGTCGTTGCAACTGTCAGTTGATAACAACTTTCACAGTAGCGAGTGTCGCGACTGTATCTGTTAGACTGTGTTAATAATAAATGATGCTATATTGAATTCTAATCAAAAACATAAGTGCAGTGATGTCAAAAACAGTGTTACCTAGGGCGTCAATGAACTGTTTTTTATAACAAAGGAATTTTAATATCTTCGTGAATGTTATCTCGGCTCTTTGTTCGAGTACTATTTACAGTTGTACAATATGCAATCTGTCTTGTCTTGCTCCAGTACGTGTCATGTCGTGATTTGATAGGACAATATTACTATAATTTTGCGAGAGTCGCTGTTAGATCGGTTTTTTCTCAACAATAGTAATAAAGGTCTGATAAAAGATTGTAAAATGTCAGATATGAACCTCAATATAAAATTTAAACGGTATATTGTGTTCTTCATAGTAACAGCACTCAATGAAATATTCTAAGCCTTTTCAGGATTTTAGCTCCAGTTGCAACATCTTCAACACCGCTCGCTGAACTGAAGTCATCGGCTGCAATTTAACAGTTAATTCTAATTAATAATTATTAAATGATTCAGGGACGTGTGTCGAAATAAAATAGGACTTTTAAGAATTATATTTCAGCTTGAATGACGATCCCAGACGGCGGTGGAATAAATTGTAATATTTCAGATCTTAATGAAGTTTACATAAGTGGGTCTACGGACCAAACTGAATGGATTCATTGCAGTGATTTTTCTGTATTGGGGCGTGGAAAGATCTTGAGCTAATAACAATTATAATACTGATAGGCAATTCTCATGCTTAAAATTATTTCAAACTGAGTCTAGCCAGTGATTAGTGAAACGTTTGATTTTATTACGTTTCAGTATACTGTTTCATCAACTTTTTACGTAATACTTATGTAAACATAAAACCTTAAAGATTTTATTAAAATAAGTTCTTTGGCTTATGCACTCCATTATCAATACGAAGGCTATCACTATCAGTATTTAACACTCTAATCGCCAAACCTGTAAAATTTACGGGCCTATGATAGCGTGATAATCACCAGACCCATGAAATTTACGGGCCGGTACATTTAATTTAATGCAAAAGACTGCAACGTTAATTCTACGGGTTTGGGCAGCGTTATATGTTGTACAGATGTTTATTAACAAAATGCGTCCATATAATTATGGTACGAATGTGAAGAGTGCGGCGTTGCACTCTGTCTGGAAAATTGCTTGAACATTTGCCACATTCAAAAGCAAAATGATTGTGTTTGAAATTTGTATGCAGTTACTGTAGACTGACAGAAAGATGTAATGTAGCGTCACACTATTGGTTAAAAATAAATCACAATTGTATTATTTTATTTCTATGACTTTCTAGATAAGCAAAAACATCTAAGTAATCTCTATAACTGTACCTTAAAGCAATGCATTCCAAGTAGTTTCTTTCGCACGGAATTAAAGTAGAAAAGTGCAGCTTCTAAATACTACTAAATTTCCCACAATCCTAACAGTAGGTTTCATTCAGTGATTTTATTTTTTAATATTGTGCAAGGTTTCTATGGACTGGTACATAAAATAGCCCTTGTACAGAGAATGTTAATACTTCGCAAATTCTAGTTCAAATAACAGTACATCACATTTAGTATTTTTATTTAATTTTATTTGCTAGGAGGCCACACTCTCTTGACCTATCTCCTCCTTTAATTCCACCAGATCCTTTCCCTGTGCATCTCCACCCTTGTCTCTCTCTCTTAGTCCTGTTTCTTCTCAACGCTATCGTCTAAAAATTCACTTCAAATTCGATTCCATTTCATTTGTTACAAATTGTTATGGAGAATTCAAAATAATATTTTAGAAAACATAATGAAGAACAGCGACCTTAAACCAATGGTTAAAATTAAAAGTGAAACAGTCCAGATCGAGGAATTGTTATTCTTATTTCATGACCTGTTTCGATCAACGTAGACCATCTTCATATGACTAGCACGAATATGGCAGGTGGTGGCGATAGACACGGCGAGCCGCACAGACGTGGACTGCTCACAGTCACAGTGAGCTTGTCATCTGAAAATGGTCTATGCGTTGACCGAAACCGGTCATGAAATAAAAATAACAATCTGCAATTTGGACTGTTTTAATTTTAATTTTTAATTCGTGGTAATATATTGATAGAGATGGCTAGGACTGCATCTTTTGTGAACGGATTCAGGAGGATTTGGTCGCTGTTCACAAGCTGTTGCAAGCAATGTTGGCCACTGTAACAGGCTTCAACTCTCTGCCGAAAACTGCGGTGTCAACTGGGACACCTCTACTGCCTATTGCTGTGCCGCAAGTCCGTGATACTACTGCATCTTCAAGTCCGCACATCCGCCCCAGTCGACAGCTGACTCACTGGGGAACTGTGACCGTGTCGCGAATCTCTAAGCGGAAGGGGAAACCGCGGACCGGCCATAAGATGTCCTCTTACGCCCCAACAACAGGTTTCAGGTGTTGCCTGCTGCTGATAACGGCTGTGAGCCAGCACAGGCTGCATCGCCTGTTACTGCGGTGGTCACTCCTTCTCAGGGGTTGGGACAGACGCAGAGGAAGGGTGTGCTTCTCTCTGGAAGCTCCAATGATAACTGGGTCAAGGCGACGCTTAGAAAAATAGTGGGAAGGTTGGAAAAGAATGTCAGTGTACATTGTGTCGTATCGCCGAGGGATTTCATGCAAGATGTGCGTACTTTTAATCACATAGTGTGTGCACAAGAGCTGAAATATGCTTCGTAATAGAACTAAAGCAGGAATTTCGCTACTTTATTTGGTAAACAGTGTGATTCCAGAACATGATGCCGCTGACAACCGTCACTGGAATGCGCTGTGGTCTCGTATAGGTCGTTGAGGCACTCTTCCCGTATGCACAAGTCGTGCCGAAGGTTCAGCTGCACTATGGAGTCGGAACTTTGACCGCACACGTTGAGACACACGCTCCGTGTACCGTCGGCTTAAGGCTCGACTCGCTGTCAACCACGTTTCGTCCTCACAAGTCTGTACGTGAGAGAGATTGTACCTTACGGGATTGTAGACCGTTGCTCTCGGTAGCGGATGGATGAAATTTTGTGGGGCGAAACTAATCATGCTACAAATAAAGTAGGCAACACGCAGGATTGCAGTTCTTTGACACTTAATGATTCATTAGTGCCCAGTTGTCCCAATTTATGCCCTGTTGCCGCGGCGGATTAGCCGTGCGCACTGGAGCGCCGTGCTGCTGTGCGCGCGGCGGTTCGCTGTCGGGGTTCAAGTCCCCCCTCGGGCATCGGTGCTTGTATTATCCTTAGGTTAGTTTACTTTAGTTAAAGTAGTTTGTAAGCTGCGGACTAATAACCAAGCAGTTGAGTTCGATAGATTTACAAATATTTGAATAATTTGATGCTCAGTTTACAAGTCTCATTAATTAGAAAATGTTCAAATATTTCTTGGGCTTATGGGACTGAACTACGGAGTCAAAAAAATCAAATGTTCAAAGGTTTGTATAGCTTATGGGACTTAACTACGGGGCCATCAGTCCCTAAACTTACAAACTATTTATAAACTAGCTAAGACTAAAGACGGCACAAATATCCATGCCTGAGGGGGGGGGGGGGATTCGAACCCCGACCGAAGTAGCCGTGCGGAACTTGACTGGCGCGCCGCAAACGGCTCGACGACTACGGCCGGCTATTAATTACAATTTCTACAATCCGGTAAGTACATTCGATACGTCAATAATACTAATTTGCACAGATGTACATATTAATGAGGCACAAATATTAACAGTCCAGTCATAATACTGGTAGAAACACGTTCCACGTAATCACCATTGTTGAACTTTCATATAATTGTTTATAATTGTTCCAACTGGCGTAGATTGTGCCTCAGATCACGGACGGAACAATACCATGAACTAGAGTGATTGTGTCTGAGATCGCGGCCGAAACAATACTCAATTACATGGCGCGAAAGCATCTTATTTATATCTTCCAAACAAAGTCACTGGGAATTACGTATTGTTAATTGAGTTCATTACATTAATTATAATGGAGAAGTAAACAATTAAATGCAACTAGCTGTAGTAAAGGATATCGTAAATAATACTAAGTAAACTGTAATACAAATTTATGTTAATAGTATTTCATATTCAAATATAATTTAATACAGTTGGCAACAATACTTTCTTAATGAACAGCAATTTTAGAGAAACAAATGAGGGCGAAACTTTCCTAACATTACTTGTGAAACACCACAATACCTACTTCAATATTATGAGAAAAGAATTTATTTAGTTTTATCAGATATAATACTCAGAATTCCATTTGAAATATAAAAATACGTCTCTGCACTAACTCAATAATATTTGCTAATTAAACAAACTTCTGCGACACGAAATAATAGAAAATGACTTCAGCTAGTCATGTTAGAAAAAAAGAATATTAGAAGTTTAGGAAAAGAAAATTTTTGTTTCTCGTTGCCGCCGGTTGTCCTAGGTGTCGGTGGCTGAGTAGAGAGAGACCGACACAGGGAAATAGGGTGCACGCGTGTGCAGGTACAGAGTCGGAGGTCACCAGCCAGTGGGACAGCAGAAACTAGAAACACTAAGCTAGATTAGATATATATTTCGTAGAGATAGTACAATACTTTATTAACTCAAGACAAGTGGAATGCAGATACATAGTTTAACTAGATAGAGACCTGAATGAAACTTTCACTCTGCAGCGGAGTGTGCGCTGATATGAAACTTCCTGGCAGATTAAAATTGTGTGCCGGAACCGGGATTCGAACCTGGGACCTTTGCCTTTCGCAGGCAAGCGCACTACCGACTGTGCTATCCCGACACGACTCACGATGCCGCCTCACAACTTTACTTCTGCCAGTACCTCGACTCCTACTTTCCAAACTTCACAGAAGCTCTCCTGCGAACCATGCAAGACTAGCACTCCTGGAAGAAAGGATATGGTGGAGACATGGCTTAGCCACAGCCTAAGGGATGTTTCCAGAATGAAACTTTCACTCTGCAACTTTCACTTCCTGGCAGATTAAAATTGTGTGCAGGAACTGGGACTCGAACCTGGGACCTTTGCCTTTCGCGAGCAAGCGCACTACCGACTGTGCTATCCCGACACGACTCACGATGCCGCCTCACAACTTTACTTCTGCTAGTACCTCGCCTCCTACTTTCCAAACGTCACAGAAAGTTTCATAAAAGTTTCATTCTGGAAACATCCCTTAGGCTGTGGCTAAGCCATGTCTCCACCATATCCATTCTTCCAGGAGTGTTAGTTTTGCATGGTTCGCAGGAGAGCTTCTGTGAAGTTTGGAAAGTAGGAGTCGAGGTACTGGCAGAAGTAAAGTTGTGAGGCGGCATCGTGAGTCGTGTCGGGATAGCACAGTCGGTAGTGCGCTTGCCCGCGAAAGGCAAAGGTCCCAGGTTCGAGTCCCGGTTCCGGCACACAATTTTAATGTGCCAGGAAGTTTTAGATAGAGACCTGCCTACTGATGAGAGATTTAGCTGGTGTCTGTCCTATTGCCAAGTGACCGTGACAGATCAGTGGTGGCCACGAGCGGGATTGTAGCAGAAGAACGGCGCGCCGTGCTTGCATGGCGGCGCGCGGCGAAAGTACTTCGCGCAATTCAGACTTGTGCGACACCACAAAAATGATAATAGACCAATTACATATCAGTTATTATGCAACAGTGGTATCGGGAAGTTCCATAATGGAAGCAGATGGGAATAAATCCCAACATGCTTCGTTACAAGATGGATCGTGCGACACGTAGATACAGCGTGATGCATCTACCGCCGCGTAATACGCTACGCCAGGCGCGCTTGGAGCCTCTGTTTTGGCGCGCTTCCGATATCGCCGGTCTGCAATACATTCGGCGGATGGCGGCGCTCCGCGGGTTCCATGCCGCGCGTGTCTGGCTGGAATTAAGCGCCGCCCAGTGCCTGCTGCCGCTTATTGGAGTCACGCGCCGTTGTCACCTTCTGCACATCAGTACAGCAGAGGACACGTACCGACCCAGTTTCGCGTCACTGGTTTCAACACGCCACGCCGAAGCGGGAGCTAACTTTCTGGCTTGGCTAGGTACTGACACGTTCCTATTCATACTAGCGGGCTTTGTTAGTTCGCAATCTCAGCAAGGATAGTTGCTATGGAAAACGTCGCGAGAAGACGTCGACAGTTTCCTGGTGGAACTACCGCTTATGCGACCTCCCTTTAAACAGTGAAACAGTTGAGCAAGAACTAGCTAACCTGCGGCACATTGCTGGAACCAACGGATACCAGTCCAGCCTGGTCGACCGATTGTACAGCAGGCAAAAACTCTAAAGATAACACCTCCTTCCTCCCTAGCAGCATCATTACTGAATCCATCTATGTCTCCTTACCGTTCATAGACTCGCCGAACTCCTTAAAACCACCCACATAAAAGTAGCCTTCACGATCAATGACAAGCTCCAGTATCGCTTTCACCACAGTGAAAGGCTAATTACACACCCTTTTAGCCAGTCATGCGTCTACAAAATACAATGTTTGCAGTGCCCCTTATCATACACTTGCTAAACTGGACGAGCCTTAAAAACTAGGTTCCAAGAACATCTTTTAACTACGAAACGCGCTGCCAAAAATAATTCGGCCTTTTCCAAACATCTCAACAGAAGCAAACACATTCAGCCCCCCTAGACAAATTGCAAGTTCTTCACATCGCCCCTAAAGGAAAAAAGTCTCTCTCTTCTTGAAGAATTAGAAATCACTTAGTTTGTAAAACGGTCCCCAGAACACAGTCACAACGAACAGCTCATTACAAAAAAAAATCAAACTTTTTACGAAATCATGTTATCCATCTTTTTCCAAAATGACCCCCCCTTCTGACAATTCACAACACTTTTCTTCCGCCCCACCCCAGACCTCTAATAATTTCGATTTCATTCATTTACTATTGTTTCATACCAACATGTATCATTTTACAAGATTCATTCCACCACGTCACAAACATCTCTGATAATACCAAGCTACCGCTTGGCAAGCCGCTCATTCTCGCAGGCGTAACTCTGCCAATACAGCTCTGTTTAACGGTCGCATTTACGTTCCGCAGTTATTAACAATACTATCAGTTGTAAACGTGGACCTGCCGCGATTGCAACTCCTCTGCTGCTATGGTGGGTTTTCATATCAAAAGTGGTCCATTAAATTCCATACCATACCCTTTTAGTCCCTAGTTATTCTAGTTCAAATAACCCTTACGTACTTTGTACGTTTACCTCTTTGCAGGGGGTCAATGACAACACAAATTGTTGAGCTACCTCCACCACAGCTATAGATAGTTCTGTGGCTTCATCTCCGCCCAAGTAAGTCTGACTTTTCAAAATTTACTCACCTTAGCCACATTAGACTCGCTGCCCGCCAGGTACACGGACTTTAACAAAACATTTGTCTTTTTCCAGTCTGACGATGCGCTAATAGCGCGAAACGCGTAATTGGAGAATAAAAATATTGCAACAAAGAAAATTATTTAATTATTCAACACTGTTGCTGCACCGTCTGCCACCACCACCATCATGGAATGGAATGAAATAATATTACTACAAATGAGACACGTGTGTAAGGCAGAGTGTTCGTGGGATAAATTCGTCGGTAAATGCGCAAACTCTGGACAAGCATGGGGATAGCGGTAGTGGTGCGGGTAGTGGCTGTAGCAGTGAGCGAGCGCTGGAGGGAAAGTGCCCAGCTCACTGGCCGGCAGGCGGAAGTGGACTGACGCGGCCTCCCCTTATGAACAAAGAAATGAACTCGCCCGGCGCTTCCGACGGAAATTCGTCTCTGCGCACCGTCCACCTTATCCTGCGCGTACTCTACGTCATGGTGAGGTGAAATTACGCGTTCTGAAATCAAACGCCCCGAACAAGTGGAGTACATCTCACGCTATTCATCCAACGAATGCATAGAGCTTTAGATACAGTACCTCAGGTAGATGCCGTGTTTCTTGACTTTCGCAAGACGTTCGATACCGTTTAACACAGTCGCCTAATGAATGTGGGACTGCATCACTATATTACTGGATTGAAGTGTTTCTAGTTATGTCATTCTCAACAGAGAGAAACCCTCAGATGTTAAAGTGATCTCAGGAGTGCCCTAGTACAGTGTTCTAGGACCATTGCTTTTCACAGTATATATAAATGACCTCGTAGATAACGGCAGTTCAGTGAGGCTTTTCGCGGACGAAACTATAGCTTATCGAGAATTTACAACACTGGAAAAAGGAAGCGAAGTACATAATGATCTGCAGCGTATTGACGCATTGTGTAGGGAATGGCAATTGAGCTTCAACATAGACAAATGTAATTTGCTGCGTTTACATAGATAGAAAGATTCTTTATTATGGCTGTATGCTATAGCAGAAGAAACACTGGAAGCTACTTTTATGAAATACCTGGAAGTACATGTTTTGTCGTCCTACCGGAATATTGGTCAATGTTGAGTTTCATATCTGGCTGCATACCCGTAAGGTTTTCTGGATCTCTCCATTGTCAGTAATACGGATAAATACTTCATGTAACAGTCTTGGAATCCCATTTTATCTGTAGGAGCTCAGGATATGTTTAATTCACGTGCTATATACAGAAAGTGGTTATTGAACACTGTACGTGTATCGACTTCTCAAAAAAAATTGCATTCTGCACTGACTTTATATCCTCAAATCTGTGCTGCTGACCCGATACTTCCTTCACGACTGACCATGTGGTTTTAATTCTGCCTTGAACAGTGTAGCTCGCCCTTTCTCCTATTGTTGTAGCTATTTATACTGTTATTAATTTTGAATTGGGTAGGGTTATTAATAACAAATTTCATAAGTGAACATATATTTTTTTAGCTACTTTGAATATCCCTATATCCATAAAGAAATGTGTCCAGGATGAACTTGGGTGGGCTCCAGAAATAATTCTAATTACTCACATACTTTCAGTTACTAATTTTTCGCTCAATGATGAATTACCCAATTACCTGATGCTGATGCCATATAAAAGTATTGAAAGAAAAGAGACATAGTAAGGTAATTTGCTGAGATGACTGTCACAAAAATTTGCAATAAACTAATAACATATGACATTACCTGATGTCGCAGGTTGTGAAAGCGATCTGATTGATTAATAATCTTCATACGTGAAAAGCCAAGATCGTAAAATACTAAGTTATTTCATGACGACTGGTTTCAGTGGGCTATGCCACCATCATCTGGTCAAGTTGCTCATCTTATTAAATAAATAGAGATTAAATAGTACATGCAACATACCACTTAGTCTAAATATAGAAATACATAAGTTAAAATCTCAATAGCTTATAAGAGAGAGAGAGAGATGTTGATGTTTCAACTTATATATTTAGGAATAAGTGCTATGTTGCACGTACTATTTTATCTAATTTTTTTTAAATAAGCTAATCAACTTGTTAAATTTGATACAAACAGATGTTGGTGACATAGCTCACTGAAACCAGTCGCATTAAACAAATATTTTGCGATCTTGGCTTTTCAGTTTTGAATATTCCTAATAGCATATACTGTTGAATTCAAAACATTTCAGTAGATCATCAAAGTGTTACTTCCAATTCAATGTTTCATCAACACACACACCTAAAAATATCCTACCTCAACTACAGACCTCTGTTCACAAACTATATTTATCAATTGTATCATGGCATTTAAGGAACTGTATGTATTGTGTTTTGTCAAAAATTTATTATGACTTCATTTACAGAGAGTTACTTAAGAAATTTCTGAAAGAAATATTTACATTTTATTGAGTTCATTCCTGTTTGTTGAGGTGATTGCTATACTTACATCATCAGGGAAAAAAACCTAGCTCTGTATAACCGTGAATACAGAAAGGCCAATTATTAATATATAACAAGAACAACAAAAGACCCAAGACCGATCCCGGTGGGACTCCATTCTTAATAGCTCACAACTCTGAGGATTCATTGACTTTTGCGGTTTACCTGAACTGCACTCTTCCAGTTATGTATGAATTAAATAGTTTGTGCACTGCACCACTATTGTCACAATTCTTGAGCTTATGTAGAATAATTCCATTACATAATTAGACTGAGGTGATGCAGGGAATCCCAAACTGTTTCTCTGTTAGCGTGCCCAGTTTGCTTGTCGTGAGTGTTTAAGATACCTGAGGAGACGCTGCTTTGTTCTAGGGGTGGAGCAGGCACACGCGCTGGGCCGCGTGGCCAGCCTGCTGTCGGTGGAGGGCGGCCACAGCATCGGCGCCAGCCTCGGCGTGCTGCGCGCCATGTACCAGCTGGGCGTGCGCTGCCTCACTCTCACGCACACCTGCCACACCCCTTGGTGAGTAGCCCGTCTCTCCCTCACCACAAAACCAGTCTGGCAGTGCTGCGCACCACATACCAGTTACCTGCATATTTTGCGCACTTACTGGCATGCTGCGGCCCACATACGAGCTAGGTATGACTTGTCTCAAACTTGTTCACACCTGCTACACCACTTGGCGAATACAAATACCAGTCTGGGAGTGTTGCGCACCACACACCACCTAGGTATGACTTGCCTCATCCTTGTGCACACCTGCAACACCCCTTGGCGAGTAGCCCGTCTCTCCATCACCACTAACACCAATCTGGGCGTGTTGCGGTAGACATACGAGCTAGGTATGACTTGCCTCAACCTTGTGCACAACTGCCACACCTCTGATTAGCCTGTCGGTCATCCTGCCATTGGAGGGCAAACAGACCTCAGAAGAGTTACATTGCAGCATCACCCGCATGAATAGGTGCCCTGAGCGTAGGCCACGACCGCGTAATTAACCTGCTGCCTTTAGGGGTCCAGCCCACTGTCTCAAAGTGCCCAGGCAGTCAGTTACACACATGCCACCTGCTGTGGATGTCACGACAGTACAGTGCTCAGGCTTTCTCTTCAGGCAGTTTTGAGCGCTCACATGAGTATGAAATTAACTGCGAATGGATAAAGTTGAAAATATGTATCCAGCCAGGGTTCTAACCCTGTTCTCCTGCTTTCTAGGCAATTGCGTGGACCCCTACACCAATGGGGACACAGGGATCACCACACCTGTACGGAATTTCTCAAGTACGCCTATAGTCAGATACAAATTCCCAACGTTACACTGCCCAATAGAACTCAAACTCGTAGTTTTGTAAACAGATGCTCCTGAGAGTAACGGCGTAGGAGTGCCTCTGCACTGAAGAAAAATAACATTTCCCTTCATCGGCATATTGTTTAAGTTATATGCGGAACTTCTATGTAACTCCGCCACTACCAGTCCCGAGCCCGGCCTGGCATCAGAAGAACGCGGAACCTTACGGATGTCACATTGATTCCTTATTTCTAGATTTCCAGAAGGCTTTTGACACCGTACCTCACAAACGGATTTTAATCAAATTGCGTGGTTATCGTATATCGCCCCGAATTTGCGACTTAGATAGGGGATTTCCTGTCAGAGAGGACACAGAATAACCGAAGTGACTGCTCCACCATTGCGCCACGCGATATTATAGTCATAAGTTTGTGCGCATATCGCTATTACGTAACGTCTGTCATATGAGTGTATGCGTTGCACGATTTTTCATTAACTATCAGTGCCGGCGCTTTCTATGTATTCACTGGTTCAGTGAACTCACGGTAAAAAAAAACTCGTCCGGAGAGAAAGTAAATAAAAAGTGTTTTAAACCATCAATCTTCGTTTCGCTCTTATATCACATCATTTCATAAGCTCATTCACAGTATTTTTACCGCAAGAGGCATGTTTTAAGTCGCGGGTACAGCACGTATACGAGTCGTAGCGCGGCCGCTTAATATAGGCAGCAGTGGCCGCAGCGTGCAATGCACATGTGCGACTGAGGTTCAAATTCTATTCTGAACCCCCTGGAGAAAGCATATGAGCGTTCCCACAGCAGGAAGGGGCGATGGGAAATGCCGCATGTAACTTGGGCGTTGGGGCTGGTAGAGATGCCAGCTCCTGGCTACTCGAGCTCTGGCGATTACGCACGAATGGTCCCAAAGCAAAGATAATGGGTCTACTGTACCTTGCGCATAGACAGATCTTCCATTAAGGCAACGTCCGCCCTTCAACTTTGTTTTTGGCGCATTGAAGATTCATCGGTCTGCGGTCTGCGGCGCGTCAGTCACGTTCTGCACGGCCACTACGGTCGGAGGTTCGAATCCCCCGTCGGGCATGGATATTTGTGCCGTCCTTAGGCAGCATGCGGGCGCTTCCGAGACAGGGAGGGACCAGGGGAGGGGTGTTGCTTACAATGTCACGTGTCCCGATGGTAGCTTGTCTCTTCATCGTAACAGATTCGTTTTGTTACAGTCACTTATCAGTGTAACCAGTTAAATGTTGTGTTTTAATGTTCATGTGCATATTCATATGATCTTTTTGTTTATTATCGAAGAAAAATTAAGAACGTTTAGTATCTTTTAGAAACAACTTTTTCAGCTTTATGCTTCGAAGAACAGGGTGAAAAAATAAGAAACGTAGTAGGCCGACGCCTCAGCTCGAGTTGAAGCAAGCGTAAACAAGCACAGGTAGCACATTCTGCAGATATTTAACGAAATGTTCAAATGTTTGTACAGCTTATGGGACTTAACTACGGGGTCATCAGTCCCTAAACTTACAAACTACTTATGAACTACTTACGAACTAGGACGGCACAAATATCCATGCCCGAGGGGGGATTCGAACCCCCGACCGTAGTGGCCGTGGAGACCGTGACTGGAGCGCCTCAGTCTCCTCGGCCGGCGATATTTAACGAAAATATATCTATGGCAGGGGGGGGGGCAGGTAAACCGGGCCGCTTTCCCCGGCGCCAGTCGCAGAGATGCGAGAAATTTAGAAATTTTCTGTTTGGACGCTGAGCCTGATTTTTTTTTTTTTGGGGGGGGGGAGGTCGATGGAGGGCAGGTGCCGAAACACCGACGCGCGGAGCGGGGCAGAGTGGAGATCGGATACTGGAAGAAGTGAAAAATTTATATGAAGGGCAACAACAGCTAAAATACTTATACATAGGTAAGGAACTCTCACACAGCTCCAGACAGAAGACAAGGCGAGGCATTGAATTAAAATTTGTGCTGTGGCCGGGATTCGAATGTGGCGCCTCCTACTTACTAGGAAACCCGGTCACAACACAAATTTTAATTCAATGTCTCTCCTTATGTTTAATACCTTTGGTATAACGAGACAATGTTGTCTCAAAGAAATGTATTATTGCTGATAAAATTGATGTTTTCTGAGTGAAAGACCGTTCGTCCAGTTCAGCTGTTTTTTTTTATTAGAGTCTTGGAGACTCGCACAACCCATTTCACAACTTTATACTTGCAACTTCAGGTGCAATTAAATGTTTTGCAAATAATTTCTATGTTGGATAACGAGGGTTAATGGTCAGGTCCGACCGCTTGCAACTTATCCCAGTTCGTGAAAAATAAATTTAGTTGACCATCTTGTTCGTGTCATTTCAAGTAAAATATTAAAACTCTGTAATGAGTTTGGTAAAAAATTATTCGACTGGTTTGTCATTTAAACGAGGCCAATAATTTTTACCAAACTGTTTACTGAGTTTTAATATTTTACTTAAAATGACACGAACCGGATGGTCAACTAAATTTATTTTTGACGAACAGGGGGAAGTTGCAATCGGTCGGACGTGACCATTAATCCTTGTTATCCAACATAGGAATTATATGCAAAACATTTAATACTTGGTATTTAGCCAGCTTATTCCTTCTATGCTGATCTGGCAGATCTTGATGATAGGTCCAAAGGGCCTCGTCTGTTGGCTCTGAGAGGAGCCTCTTCTACAGCCAGTCATACTGGTTTTACTCCTGTCGGCGATATACGATGTATAATTATACAGGAGATGATTTTTACAGGAGATGATCGATGATTTTTTGGTTTCCTCGAAGTTAAAAAATGTTCAAATGTTTGTTAAGCTTATGGGACTTAACAATGGGGTCATCAGTCCCTAAACTTACAAACTACTTATGAACTACTTACGAACTAGGACAGCACAAATATCCATGCCCGAGGGGGGATTCGAACCCCCGACCGTAGTGGCCGTGCTGACCATGACTGGAGCGCCTCAATCACCTCGGCCACCGCGGCCGGCTTCCTCGAAGTGACTGTTCTTTAGCACCACCCGGGAGACACACGTAACTCCATCAAAGTTCTCAATAACGGGCTTCCACAGGGCTCAGTCCTTGCCCCATTGTTCTTCAATCTTTATATCTCTGACATTCCAAACACACAATCTAGATAATTCGGTTGTGCAGACGACTGGGCTATAGCTACGCAACATAAATCATCGAGGCCAGTGAAGACAATTTGTACTCTAATTTGAAGCTGCTTTGTAGCTACTTCCGCAAATGGAGACTGCAGCCAGACCCGACTAAGACCTAAGTATCAAGCTTCCACCTTTGCTACCACTCAGCAAGAAGAGAGCTTAACGTCATCTTTGAAGTGAAACGTCTCAGCCATAACAACAATCCCAACTATCTAGGAGTTACGCTGGACAGGGCGCTATCTTACAAGGAACACCTTACGAATACAGCAAATAAAATGAGGACAAGAAATGAGATCATTCATAAACTGTGCGGCACTACCTGGGGCTCCACAGCAAACACACACCGCACATCAGCAATTGGACTTGTCCACTCGGTGGCACAATACAGCGCTCCTGTATGGATTAACAGCCCGCCTACAAACAGAATCGATGTGGTGCTAAATGACACCATCTATGACCGCATTAACAGTGGCACGATAAAATCTACGCTCACTGTATGGCTGCCAACCCTGAGCCATATACCACCTCCAGAAATGCGGCGAAAAAATGCTGTTTCCAGAGAGTACAACAATTTTACTAATAACCTTCAGCTGCCCATATACAGTGACATAGCTGACCTAGAGCGCAGAAGACTTAAATTGAGAAGACCAGCGCTACTCACAGCTAAAGAGATGATGAATACCAACTTTGCAGTCGAAGATCTGTGGAAGCAACACTGGCAAGAACACTGCCCACCAAAATGCCAAAGTTTCATGACAGGTGCGAAACCACCTGGCTTCAATCAGCCACGAAAAGTGTGGACAACTCTAAACCGCATATGTACTGGCCACGGGAGAAGTGCTGATGCTTTCTACAAATGGGGAAAGACACCATCACCAAATTGCGACTGCGGCGCTGTAAAACAAACAATCCTGCACGTAGTGGGAGAATGCCCGTTTCGAGCCTACAAGGGAACCTTCAACGATTTCCTCGCTGCAACAGGAGTCAATTAATTATATTAATTGTTCACATGTAAATTTGTAATTAAACAATGTATAAAGTGTGTACATATAGCGATGTATGCCATACGATAAGTAAAAATAAATAAATATGCAAAACCTTTAATTGCAGCTGAAGATGCAACTAGAAAGTTGTGATGTCGGTTGTATGAGTCTCCACGACTCTGAAAAAAAAAAAAAAAAAATAAAAAAAAAAAAAATAAAATAAAATAAAATAAAAATTAAAAAAAAATAAAAACAACAGTTGGACCAACGGCCTTCCACTCAGAAAACATCAATTTTATTTTAACATCTACCTTTGTACCTTGTGAAAGTTCCTTAACTATGTATGAAAGAAGTGAACCCGCAGTTATCTTAAGCACCAGCCTCCCATGTGAACGATAGAAGAAAAGGCCTGTATAAATATCTTACACACTCATGCCGCGTCATTATACAGAGGTTACATATTAAGCCTAAGGTCCCTGTGCTACGGCAGTGTCTGGCAGACTGCGTCTGCCCGCCTAATGAAGGCGGCGGCCCCGTGTGGCGGCCGTGCTGAGAGCAGCCCCATCGCGGCGCCCCACAGGCGCGTCCGACTGCCGCATTCTGCGCCGCCAACTCCGCAATCAACCTGCGCCGTGCCACCGCAAATTGCGGCGCCAACTCCTGCAAACTGCGCTTTTGTTCCGCGCGGGGCCCGCACAGTTCCCCTTTAACAAACAGGCTGGCCGCCGGAACCTCCGCGTGGACGCCAACTTGCTCGCGGCGTGGTCAGCCCAGGTGCCTGACATTTCAGCGGGCGCACTAGTCATGAAATTAGACGTATATGAATTATTCGTTCTAGGGTCCCGAAAACTAATGAGGGACGTCTTTTGTGCGAGTCATAAATTCAGTCTCTAGTATCGCTCATTTGAAAGTGTTGTTTGAACAGTCGTGTCAGAGAAAGTATTGGCAATTGACAATATTGTGGCGTGAAGCCAGCGTGACACGCCTGACGCAAGAGAACGATCGTGAAGAAGGCAGCGGATGACGTCCGGCAGCCAATCGCACGACGGCGCCGCGCATCCTGGAGGGAGTAACGGGAAGATGCACGCCCTCTACAAGCTGCTATATCTAGGCCGACATGTGTCTGGAGGCTCCGTCAGAGCTCGGCTCCAAACTAAGGCAGTCACTAGAAGACTTGCTCATAATAGTTCGCGATCGGTAGCGCTCACTTTAGTTCGTTCTTTTAGTTCGTCTGCTCCCAGTGATAGCTGAGCGGCGTGGTCTGCTCATGCATGTGGAGGGAGAAGTTCCCACACCTAGATGCTTCATGCACTTGCTGCTACAGCCGCTAACGATATCACGCAAACCAAAAGAAACAGTTTGTGGAAAATTTCTCGCGTTTAAGTTTAGATTTATCACTATATCTTGGTATTATCGGAATTTACTAGCCAGATATTGCAGAGTGCAGAATACTTCAAAGCAGAAATTTTGTAGTACTAAACTATGTAATCTAGCAGGCAGACGCTAACCTCGAAATGGCTCTCATTATCAGAAGGCAAACACTTGAGTTTTTAATTCTGTTCGCGACCTATCGCGCATATTGTAGTTCGCGGCCTATCATGCATATTGTAGTTCGCAACCTATCAAGCATATTTTACTTCGCAACGTATCACGCATATTTTAGTTCGCGACCTATCCCGCATATTTTAGTTCGCGACCTATCGTGCATATTTTAGTTCGCAGCTCGCGCGCGAAGTAGGTCGCTCTTTTTAGTTCGTCCGATCGTTTTCGCTTTTGTTACCGCTACTAAAACTACAGCTGAGCTGCATCTCAGCTCGAAATGACGGCAACTGGAAGAAGGGAATAACGCGATTCTGCGCGCTCTCGCGTCCTCTGGCTTACCTGTCAGTCATCGAAAAAGGAACGGACGAACTAAGAGGCGAGGGATCTGCGAACTAGTTCGCGTATTTAGCCTGTGGGAGTGATCTTCGGAACTACACAAGACTTGGTCTCAGCGCAACTAGCATCGTAGAAGACGAAGAGAAGAAAATAACAGATAGAAGTTCAGTATTGTATTCTTCAGTCAATAAAACTTGTATCACTAATTTGAATAGTAGCCCAGTCAAACAGAAAAAAAGCATATACCTTGCGAAAGGTGGGGTAGAATATTATTTTTTAACTCGTTCATATGGTTGGAAAGATCAGAAAACCAAGTTTTGCCAACAAAATTTCTCTTTGGAAAACTTTCTGCAGTCAAAATACTTCGAAAATTTCTGACTCTTTCCAGTTTTTTCCAAATATCCCCGTTTTTTGTGCTTCTACCGATTTTACGTCTCAGTTCTTTTTTTTTTAGATCACAAAATTCTCTACAAATTTGATTGTTTTCCATTTTTTCTACTCCCAATACCTAGGGCTCTAAAGTCCGTAAAACATGTCAATTTTTCAAAATTTGTGCAAAGTGGCAAAATACCTAATTTTCGAACGCTGTTATTTCAGTTTCTGTTTTTGTAATACAAATATATCATGTTACATGTTGGAATTTCAGTAAAGTGGCGACCGGTACTTACAGGATATTGAGACTCGGGGAAAATCTGGATTTATCAGTATAATAATATGGGAAGTTCACAATGAAAGGACATTTTACTACCCGGCGATCAGAAAAAGTCTGATATGACTATAGAACAAACATTGACGAAAACCATGAAGAGTTCTGGATGACTTACGTCTTACCGAAGAAATGTGGAGATGGACGTTGTATTTGATTCACATGCCAAGCATTTGTGAAGAAATTGAAGCATACTGCGAAGTGAGCGCTGTAGCATCAGAACAGCATGTAGATGCGTCGAACGAGATGCGTAAGTTACGTAATTGGTTTTCAACGTATCCTCCCTTTCCATTTGACTGCAGAAAGTTTTCCCAAGAGAAATTTTGTTGGCTAAACTTGGTTTTCTACTCTTTCCAACCATATGAACGAGTTAAAAAAAATCTTCTACCCGACCTTTTGCAAGGTATAGCTGCTATTTTACTGGACTAAAGTTGTTATAGCTGTCTACGTATCCTGCACCGACCATTTCCTGAAAAGGTAGACCGGGACGAAAACTCAACAAATGGCGACGAGAATTCATCACACAATGTGTATCAGGAGGCCAACATAAAATCGGTGTCCTGCAGGAGAGGAGATAAACATTCCTTCGGTATTATGTTTACACTTCACTAAATGGTGAAGAACTCCTAGAAACATTATACCAAATTAACGTGAACCATAAAGACGTAATAAAAAGTAGCGCAGCACTGCGATCATTAATGTTTACACCATCAGTATCAAATGCGAACATCATTAGAGTCAAAAACCATGAACGACATTCTACTACATATGAGTCGATCAGTTCCATAACTCAACATGTCCATGTGAGGGGAAACGGAGAAAAGTAGAAAAGAAAACTATTAGGTCACTTTATACTGAAATTAAAAATCTGTAAAAAATAAATTAAATGCAGGAAATTATTTAAAATAATATGTGGTAGTTGATGTAAAATACATTGCAAATTTTCATAAGTAATTGCAAATGTTCAATGGACATGTTTACATTTGGATAGCACGAGAGAATTGGTTTAGTTTTGGAACCAACAAACATGGACACAATGATGTTTGGAACAGATTCTAGGAGATACAGGATTTAATTCGAAATATCGGTTCCTATGCATTATCTGCAGGTAACATTTGCGGGAATGAAATCAGATATGTTTCAGAACCATTCTTAGCTTGATCGTTTTTCTTGGGTTTTCTTCCATCTAGCGACATCTCGTTACCCTTATTCAGTGCCAGTAAAAGTACGATCACAAACTCTGACGCTAGCCTCTTCGCCATCCTTTTGCCTCAGCACCTTTACAAGCACTGCGCTTAACAATACTTCGTGTTATCCGTTAGGCGACACACAGTGCAGAAGTGCATTGTTGTTAAATAGTTTGAATCTTTTATGCAGACTCTTCTCAGGTACTTACTTATGCTTGTTGTGTGGTTATAAATATCATCAATACTGCTCTGTGTCTTCCAGTAGCATACCGTTACATTTACAGTTTCTTCACAATCTTGTTGGAGTTTTAAAAATGTAATGAATCGTTTAACATTCTAATACGATGAGTTGTGCTTACTTCGCTTTAGTCATTCATTATAACAGATAAACATTTATGTGAGAAACTGAAATTTACATTGGACATACAAATTTTCGGAATACAGCATGCAGTGGACATACAAAGTGGATATGCGCTCAATATCCTTGGAACATGTGAAGTTTTGGAAGAAACTGTTTTACCACATTACAAAGAATACTACAAAGATTCTGAAACAAGCGGTATCTCGATTTACGATTTTTTGGACATGTTGAGTTTTTGAACTAACCGCCTCATATTCGCTCTTAATGAATTCATATTGAGTTCTTGCTGGTGTAAATTGATAATAATTACTGATAGAATATGATGACATCCAACCGAAAGCGAAACTGACATGCAGCTTGTCGTGAAACCTAATATCGTATACGACCTAGGTACAGATAGTGTGATAAAACACCTTATGGGCACGAAAACCAGTCATACAGCAATCACAGAAAAGTAATGATTAAACTTATGTTCCTATTAAGTTACGATAAGGAAACTTATTGCAGTCAGAACGGTGTTGGTTGCTGATTAAATTTAATAACCAGTAAGTATGTTACCAACAGTGCTGTATGAAGCTTTTGTAATAAATAAATAAGTAAAATGTAAATATAAAATTCTATATATCATTTCATTCTATTTATGTCTAAAATAAAATTGCATTACGACTCTTACAGCGTATTCCAACAGTTTTCCTGCTATTTACGTGCCCCATAATGTTAATATAAACTTGATGAGGCTACGGGCCATATTATGAGCAAGGCCCACTTGCAGGGATTAAACATTTGTTTAAAGTAATAATATTAATTACATAAACTTTCCATTTAATTTATTTTTGAACTGAATATAGTTATAGGATGTCGCTCGTACGATCTCGGAATATTACCACTTACACATACTGCATATGAAATTCCTAAACGTTAGGTGGACCTTATTTGATTTTCACACTCATTGTGCTTGGAAATTTATTTGTTGTACTTCATAATATTGCTGAATGTAGGTGTGGTTTAATTTGCACCTAAATTAAATAGAGTAAATGAATAAATTTTTTTAAAGGTGTAATTCTTCTTTTAACCGATTTTTCTTTTCTGTCATTTCGGAAATGATTTAGATAGGCCTATATATTACTTTTAAAATGGCTATTTTCAATTTGAGAGACTATCACAGTGCAAAGATTTCAGTTTGTTTTGAATGTGCATATGTCACTGACACCCTAAAAATCATCTCTAAAACACTATCTGTTGGCAGCCCTGTACACATTTGTTTCAGTTTACCACTTGTTTTATAACCTCTGAATTACATTCTTTGGTTGTTGTTGTTCAGTTCTCAACTAGTTCTTGTTAAATTGTAAAATGTGTGATGTTACTACAGTGTGCAGTGATGATTACGCAGAGATATCACGTAAAAGTAGACAAAAGGCTTATCCAGAAATGAAAGACATTTTCAATCAATACCCTGTATCACGCTACATATTCACACAATGCTAAGGGTTACATCAAGAAGTATTCAACAAAAAACCGACTAATTTGGAATATTTTTCGTGGGGCTGACACCTGCACCACATACATTACGTTCATACCTTCTTGGGAAAATCCCCATTAAAAGTGCAAAGATTGAAGACCTGATGGAAATCGAATCTAAGACTCCTCTTGAGTACATGGATTTCTGAAAAGATAAAATCCTTTAGCCAACTGTAAATTATATGAATTGAGAACAAGGAAAATATTTAACATTTTTGACATTCGTAACTATTAATTATTGTATTTTTAAAATATTTATAACGTTTAGTATGTATTGTATTGACAATAAAGAAATTAAAAAAATATACGAAGAAAAATGCTCATAGTTCTGATATTATTTGTTTAACATACGTCATTTTTTAGAAAGGGCATAAGTCAATTATGTATACGCTTCACTAAGAATTAGTATTATTACTTAAGACAGTTAAGTGTCTGATGTAGTTGAAATTTTTGGCTTATCAATCACATAAAACCGCTACAGTGCATTTGCATTTTTAATTTTGTTTTAGTGTAAATGCTTCATGAAAAATCGCGATATGAAATACGAGCTTAAAAAAAGGGAATCAGATAAACTAAGAATTAATCTATAATCTCTTTTCATCGTACGTTTTATTTACACTGTAATCTTAGTGGCAGAAAATGATCTACCGACATTATAGGCAATTCCATAGGACCGTGTGGTTATAATATTAAAAGCACAGGGCAACCAAAATTCTCTGCAGAGTTTGTTGACCTTTACCTTCATGGTTATTTGAAGGTGTGGTTATCACAGTAACTAGATCACATAGTTGAGAGCCTCGACTGCCTAGTAAGTGGGACACGCAGGTTTGAATTCTAGTCCAGCACTCAATTTTGGTACATTGACGTTTTGGACCACTGGCCAAAAGTATATCATTGCCAGTGTCGACATTGATTTACCTGAATGCCTTCTGACAGCTAATGTCGCCAATTCTTGTGATTCCTGCTTGTTTCCCTAGTTTCAAAAGTACGTGTAAAAGCTTTCGCGTAACCTCACGTAGTAGTTGTGGTTTGACCTTCAACCTGAAAACATTATATAACAAGATAGAGCGTATCCCCATTGACATCTGTTTCTATGAAATTGGTTGAAACTCGAAACCGATAGCCGTTACACTGGTCGTAGTGGTCAATACGACAAGCCCCTTTTTGATGGCATCGACAGCCACCTTATGTCGCTGCATACGAATGTCTCCTTTGTGGCGTTACGATAGATAGTGTTTACTTTCCGACAGTACCTAAAGACTTCTTACAGTTGAAACACAGATTTGAAGAGGCAGTTGCTATTATTACTTTGGTCTAGTTAACTAATGTGTGAGTACTATTAGGTTTTAAGTTGACCGTGTGCCTAACGATCTGCGAACTGAAAGTTTTCTAACAGATCTGTTGAAAATTTAGTGTATAATTTGCTGTAAATACTCCAAATTAAACTATTATAACATACCACATAACACTTTATGAAATCGGCTATCATAATAATATTGCTACTTATGAATTTATTAGACCTATGCAATTGGCGTAAATAATAAGACCATTTCACAATGTTTCTATGTACTGCACAATGCGATGTAGTGCAATACACTATTGGCACACCACAAAGACAGGAGATATCACAGCCGGCCGCAATGGCCGAGTGGTATGAGGCGCGCCAGTCACTGTCTGCACGGCTTCTACGGTCGGGGGTTCGAATCCTCCCTCGGGCATGGGTGTGCGTCTTATGGCTTGTCCTTATAGTGAGTTAGTTTAGGTTACTCAAGTAATTAGTGTGTAGGTCTATCTACTGATAACAACGACGTTTGGTCGCATAAGACCTAACACAGATTTGAACATGTTTTTCGGAGATATCACAGCAAAATTTATTCGGTTGAAAAAAGGTTGCACAAAGCTCTCATGGCTGAAAATACAGCCCCATTTGAAGTAAAGGAGATGATTAAATGTGAATGTTGCCCCACTGGGGGTTATAACAGGAGCTACATGCCTCGGTTATGGGTGAATGTGTTGTTTTTTGACTATTCATATTGTTGATGGTGATGTATTGTAGTAACAGGTGGTGTATCACGGGCCAATTGCTCCAAAATCTTCGACCAGACTTATCAATAGGCGACGGCTTTTCTAAGATGCCGTGTACCTTCCCTAGACGTACTAATTAATTTTTTTTGCTAGACAAATAGTTTACTTGTAGCTAAGCTGCCAGGCAAAGGGACGTACTGTTTCAGGATCGTAATCGCTTACGTCTGCATCCTTTGCCAGATTATTTTTTGCCCCGGTTAATATATGATAATTATTTGGCATTTCACATTTCCATGTACGCTGATGAAAAAAAGTGAGACTCTACTCAATAAGTGCAGCGTATTTAATTAATTATCGCCGACAATGTCAATCTATTGCATTGGAATTGCTACCAATAAACGATTAATGAAAGTTCGCAACATCGGTATGGAAAAGAGATTGCTCGCTCTAAATGTTATTGCATTTCCCTGAAATTACGTGCACGCAATCAGTGATGCGCATATGAATGGTTTTAAAGCGCGACACTTCACGTTGATTTATTCTCCGATAGAAAACCGCTCCGGCTGCTAACGGGTAGGAGAGCATAGTGTAATGCTTTCATTTTTAATATATCGTAGTTTCATTTAGGCTTGTTGTATCCAGCAATTTCTTCAGATGAAAAGATAAGTCATTTTCATCTTCATTGGAGTATTTTAACGTAGTTTTCTTCCTAACCTGAAAAACATTAGAAGAAATATAGACTAGATATATAAACAAACCAACTATAATATTTATTTGTATATAACACAAATATATTTTATTAAAATCATGGAAATATTTGATAAAGTGAAGAAGAGATACATAAACAAAGTAAATTATTAACGTACTGTGTTCCATATTTGGTCCCGCTCGAGACGTTTTGGAATTAATAGCGTGCAAGGTATCTTGGTAAAATTTAAATAAATAAAATTTTAATAAAAATTTGCAAGGTATCTGGTATAGATTATTGTTTAATGGAAATTGATCTGCGCTACGTACTTGCAAAAATTAAACTGTTGAAAACCGAACAATATGGTGATTACGACCACCGAGGTAAGCCTTAGAAAAATTAATATGCGCAACGGACACGCCCAGGAAATGGTGAAAGTCAAACACTAGAATTTATGGCCCTGTCTAAAGTACTCCCAAAGGGTACAACGAAACTGATGAACTTGAATAATGGAAAGGGGGAAACAATCTGATTGCGACACAGATAAAAATTTAAAAAAAAAAAAAAAAAAAAAAAAAAAATTGGCTTACCTCGTAACTTCTTATTACAAAACTGGAAACGGTAAACAGCTCGCGTCATTCAGTATTTCAATATTAAAAATTTTCGAAAATGATACGTGGGTGGTAATTAAGTCCAACAATAATCATAAATGAAGAAAATGAAAGGAAGGGGAAACTAACTACCAAATGAGGACGCAAACGCAAATTGAATATTAGAAATTATGTGTTCTTAAAATAATATGAAGTATAAAAATATTACAGAAAATTAAATTAACATCATGCATTACAATAATAGCGTGCTGCAACAGATACTTAACAATTGCATTCTCCTCGCGCTACCTCCAACAACAGGCAATTTTCCGCAAATCAGCTCGCAACTGACTTGCTACTAACTGTCCTCTCCCGCGCTTACTCTACAATCGAACATCCAAAGTTTACTGTGCCACTCACAATATGCATTTGTGGCCAATTTACATATGTACAAAATATTACAGAAAACCAACTTATGTCGGGACCATAGGGACCTTACAAGCGTACTAGAGTTTATCTCTCCTTTCATTCCAATTTATAAGTCAGTATTATTATTATTACTATTTTACCTTTTTGCCGATCATCGGTAGAGTGATGGAGGAAAACTGGCTGTGAGAGAAAAAATCCTTGCATGTGTCTCAAAATTAGTGGACGTAATTCCCTTATGGTTATTGAAGTGTAAACCGTACAAGAATCGTATTACAAAACAGCTTACTCCGATTATGTATTTGACGCTTTCGTGCTTGCCAAACGAACCTGTAATGAAGCATGCTGCCTTCAAATGTTCAAATGTTTGTAAAGTTTTTGGGACTTAACCGCGGGATGATCAGTCCCTAAACTTACATTTGCGAACTAATTTATACTAAAGGTAGCATCTGAAACCCTGACGCGGGAGGCCGACCGATCCGCAGTGTGGCGCTCCAGCCCGCCCGACTACTCCCGTGCGGCCATACTGCTTTCTTGATATTCTCTATATCTGTCAATCCTATCTCGCAGGGATCCCAAACTGATGAGAAGTAGTAAAGTACGGCATTGGTCTACCAAAGTCGGTGGACTAAATTTCCTGAAAAGTGTTTCAGTTGTTTCGGGCCGAGCGGTGGATTCCCAGCTTTATGTCTGGATGAGACTAAGATACCTAGGGGAGATCCATAGGACACCAGTAAAACACTAGTAATAGTGTTTACTAGTTTATTCAGTTTTTACGAGATTACGTGGTGGAGACGATAGCTCGGCAGGAGCTACATCGGCGCCGGCCGCGGTGGCCGAGCGTACTGCGGCGCGCCAGTCACAGTCTGCACGGCCATTACAGTCGGGGTTCGAATCCCCCCTCGGGCATGGATATTTGTGCCGTCCTTAGTATTAGCTAGTTCATAAGTAGTTTGTACGTTTAGGGACTGATGACCCTGCAGTTAAGTCCCATAAAATCTACAAACATTTGAAGGTACATCGGCAGCTGACGTTGGGTCGCGTCTGCTCACCGTCTCGAAGGGTCTTCTATGTGCCAGCTGTCGTGAACCATTCGGACGGAAAGTACCCGCATCATTGCGTCTGGATTCGAAGAAGAGACTGCCTGGACCAGGTGTGCTCGATCCCACCTTCGGTCTATGCAGCTGCTTGTGGGTCCATACTTGGGAACACTAGAGTCGGATGCCATTGTGTTGTGACCGATGAACTCTTGGTACCGGCTAGCGCGTCAACAGGATGATTGGTCTTCAGGGGAGCAACCAATGAAGTCTCAGCTGGCCTCAGGCAGCACCCATACTCAGCGTTCAATTTGACTTTGGCCATCTTAATGACGGACCAGGGGCTTCAACTGTATATCTTGTGCCGAAAAATAATACCATCTGCTGTGTCAATATATTTATTTAGCAACCAGTTTCGACCATCGAAACTGGTAGCTAAATAAATATATATTGAACAGAGGTAATGGTAGTATTTTTCATTACAATACTCAGCACAATAAATCGTGGCCTCTGCGCAGAAACACTCTCGAGTTGGGTGAGTCGATTCCTTTGCTTCGGAGGAGTGGCTGACTCAGTTGCTCGTTGCCTCTCGGGACGTGCTCTTCGTCTCTCAGCTGGCTGTCACCTGCGCCGTGGGACCAATAGACAACATGCAACTGAGGCGGCCGCCCCTCCCAAACAGAGGAATGGAGTCGGCCAGCACACAAAGCGAAAAAGCAGGGGCCATGAGCTCTACGTTAGAGCACTATCTCCCCTGGATGATGATGGAAGTGTTGTAATTCCTGCACTCCATCTCCTAGCAGCGGTTAGTGGCTGTAGTGATGCATTTATTGATCTAAGACATAATCTGAAAGTGGGCAGATCTTTGGATCGACGCCTACTCTCCTGAGCACCATCGATCCTAATAATGGAGTGACCACTACTTCCAAAAGCGTGAGTATATAGGCAGACGTCAGCTGAAGCTATGACGGCAGGATCGGTTCGGAAGCCCCGGTGGAGTGGCCGAGCGCATTGAGGCGCTACACTCCAATGCGCGAAGCCGTTCCCCGTCGGAGATTCAAATCCCCATTCGGGAATGGATGTTTGTGCTTTAGTATAAATTCATAAGTAGTTTGTATGATTAGGGACTGATGACCCCGCGATTAAGTCTCTTAAGCTTAACAAACATTTGATATTCGTTTCGTAAGGACTGAATGTGTCCCACTTGTTCGTTCAGCGTTTACTCAATGGCCTGTTAAACGCTGACTTATTATCAGGCTATTCCGTCTTCTGAAAGAGGTATGTGTACTTATGAAATGTTTACAAGCTAACGAATATACCATCTCGCTTCCCTTGTTTTCTGTCGCAGACAACAGAACTGCTGACTGTAGGCTTTCAACTCTCTGACGCAGTGGCTGCTGTCGCCACGAGTCACTGGCATTGTATTTATGACGCAACCAATGTTCTGCTTCCGCCTAGCTTGGCAAACTCCTCATAGAAGGCAAGGCCTCACAACACGCCCGCGGCCAACGGGAAATACAGGCCTGAGCGCTCACATCATGCGACGTAAGCAAGGTAGTTCCTAGCCGGCGCGATAGCTAGCTCAGTGGCTTCCCCCTATAACGCAGTGGGCAGTGCCCCAGCGGTCGGACAATCGGCTAGCGATCGCGCCGGCTCGGAACTACATTGCTGACGTAGCATGAAGTGCGCGCTCAGGCCTGTAATTCTCGCCGGCCACGCAACAAGCCGTGCCGACGTCACACCAAGAGGCCGGGAGAGCTAGCTGGCTGGCCGCTGGGGCACGCCTACCGCCTCGTAGTGGCTCGCCAGTCAGCTAGCGTCCGTGGCCTCTCGGTGTGTTGTGAGGCCTTATCTTCTAAGATGTGTTGGCTTGGCTGGTGTTTACTTGCGCAATCTAACATTCCTACAAGTTTGCCTCTTACTGTCTCACGCTGTAATAAAATCAGTAAGCCTATCTTGTGCATTACACTCGATTAATTTTATACAGTCATTCCATTTCAGATTGCTCCAAATCCATGTTCTCAAACATTACATGTAAGTAATGATTCTACTGATATGAAGTTGCGTAGCAGTAAAATAATGTAGCCTCGGTGGAGTAGCCGAGCGGTCTAAAGCACCTCGCTGCGGAGCGGGCGGTTGCTCGCTGTGGAGGTTTGAGTCCTCCCTGGTGCATGGGTGTATGTGTATTTGTCCGTAGGTTAGTTTACCCAGGTTTAAGTAGTTTGTAAGCTACGGACTGATGACCACGAAGTTTGGTCCGATAGATTAAAAAATATATATAATAATGTATCTTACTCTCTATGTTTTTGTTTATGTTGAGAGTCAAATGTCACTTCCTACACCACGCGTCGATCCGCTGCAGATCCTCGAACGTTTCGCTTCAGTCTTCATCTTCCAGCGGCGCTAGTTCTCTGTCTACAGCATCATTATCGGCGGGAAGTCACTCGTAACTTCCGACGTTAACTACTGGGATCTTTATACATAATATTGAAAATTCTTTGTAGATCAAGTTTTCGTATAAAACCATTTCCGCATAGTAAATGCAATGTCGATATGTGTAGTTATTTCGATACTGTGAAACAAATCTCTATTACCGCAGACTCTTTGGTTTCATTGTATTGTGAGAAGGTCTTCATACCTAACGAACTGAGCACTTGATTTATATAAAAGAAGTTTCAAAAAATGAAAAATTTAGAATGGGTCACAGCAGCAACGGTACGCTTTTTAGATCACAAGTTTACTGAATATATTTTCTTGTCCTAGTACCTCGTGCCAAAACATGGAAAGTTAAGTACTTGCAAGAAAAAAAATACGTTTCACACTATGTAAGTGGATAAAATGGTCATGTCGTCATTGAGTTGTGCTCCGTCTCAAATTGCCCCCGATTGCACTTTGTCAGTACATTTTGTGTGACCCTGGAGACGTTATCACGGAGCAGAAAAAGTCCCTTCGTGAGCAGCCCAGGCCGTTTGCCCTTGATGGATTTGCGTAGGCTACGGAGTGTTTCACAGTACACGTCACTGTTACTTGTTTTTCCGTGCTCGAGAAATTCGAAGAGTATCGGACCTCGGACGTGGAAAAAGACAGTGATCATCACCTTGCCTGTAGGAAGCACTTCCTTGAATTTTCTTAAGGGAAGGTGGTGATACTTCGCATTCGTAGATGTCGCACTACTTTATCCTAAAGCGGCACATTCAAATTTAAACCAGTTTTGTCGTTGAGACTTTTTTTTTAAATTTTCAGTAGAACACCCATCGTAAATCGTAAGAGGAAAATGCTTCAATGCAGGATACAATATTCTACGACTCCGAAATAAAGGGCTATGCTACTTGGAACGGTTGTTCAACACTTGTGTCTGTATTGACAATGAGAAATTATTTCAGACATAAATGGAACTTTGAAATATTCGTGCGGATGTTTGGATTGTCAGTCTGATTGTAATTCTACACCAAACAAATCTTTGTATTCATGAATTTGCTACAAATATCACATCTGTTGCAAAAATGGTGTGATTTTTCTGGTATAGAGTACTACGTTGCCTTACCAATAACACTCCCAGAACCATATTTTCCACTGTTTCGTTCTTTTAGATATAGTAAGATATGTAGGAATTTTTAGCAATCAGTCGTAAAAATATTTATTTACGACTGATTGCTGAAAAATTCCCACAAGTCATATACAGTCGTAGAGGACAAATTCCACCATGGAATCAAGCCTGATATAGTAAGAGATGATTTCTTCTAAATTTCCCTGTATAATATTTGCTGAAAATACTTTCTTTGAAAGGCATCATAAAGGATAAACATATTTATGCCGTACGTAGTTTGAACGGTATCTCTCTTAACAATTCAGATGCCATAATTTTAATTTTGACTCTAAATCGATAGTTATAATTTGTTTTACTAAACGTTGTATATTGAGATAATTACAAAAGCATCTCCTTTCGGTTCTTGGTGCTATTTATAATATCCTTCTTTAGTTGCTGCAGAATTTTGATGATCCCTATAATTCTTATGATAGTAGTACATGTGTGTATAAGCGTATATGAAGCCGTCCAATGAAACATTCATTTCTGGAATTGTGGGCGAATCTTTCATTTGGCAATACAAGGATCCATTATAGTAATATATATTGCTGTTTATTCTACTTTTATCCAAAATTATGAACTATCTCAAAGAGAACGATATGTTTATCCACAGTCAACACGGATACAGATAGTGTCGATCTTATGAAAAACTGCTAGTTCTTTACTCGCATGACGTGATGAACGCTATTGGCAAGAGATTTAAATTCGATTCCATATCTTTCGATTTCAGGAAGGCAACTTCTAATCAGAATACGTGATTATGGAATATCGCCACGTTTATGCAACTGGATTCGCGATTTCCTGTCAGAAAAGTCTCAGAACGCAGTAATTGTCGGAAAGTCATACTGTAAAATTGAAGTAATAACCAGGGAAGTTTTATAGGATTCCAACACCCACTTAAATTTACAGATGGCTTAGGGGAGAATCTGAGCAGCTATCTTAGACTGCTCACGAATGATTCTGTCGTTTATCGGTTAGTAAACTCAAGAGAAGATCAAAAGAAAGAACAAAAATATTTTTATAAGATATCTGCATCTTATTAAACACGACATTTGACCATAAATCATGAAACACGTGAAGTCATCCCTGTGAGTACGAAAATAATTCCGTTACCCTTCATTTACACGATACGTCAGTGAAATATATAGGCCATAATTTCAACTAAATAACTAGGAATTATAATTAGGAACAAATTTTATTGCAAATAATATGTAGTTAATATTGCAGGGAAGGAGAACCATAGATTACATTTCATTTGTAGAACACTTAGAAGATTGGACAGTTCGTCTAACGAAACTGCCTACACTAACATATGTGTCCTTTTTGAAGTATTGCTGCGTATTGTGGTATTCCCAGCTGATAGGGCTCACACAGCATACAGAGACAGTACAGAGAAGAGCAGCTCGTTTTGTATTGTCACAATACAGGGTAAAGAGTGTAACGAAAATGATACACGAATTTGGGTGGAAGGTTGATATTCGTCGGGGAGAGATATATTTCCGAAATTTCTTTCACTAGCTTTCTCCTCCCAGTTCGAAAATTCTTTGTGAGTACCCACCTACATAGCCACACGTAATCAGCGTAATAAACTACGAGAAAGGAGATCGAAAAGATTCAGCTGCCCATTTCCTCGCGCGCTAGTATGGAATGGAACGGTGGTTGAATATTATGAAAACGGTTCGATAAACCCTCTACCATGCACTTAGATGTGATTTGGAGAGTAAATACGTAGATGTAGATGAAAATTAATACAGGCTTTCAGATGCTGATGTTTGTCAGTAGTAGCCCATATCATTAGCATGGAGGCCTAAGTCTTCATTTCACTTGATTGGCAGAGGAATAACTGATGTATACAGTGAACAGACAGTAGGTATTAATATTGAAGAATGGACTAGATGATGTTGAATGCCTATGTTTGTTGTGAAGTAAACTTGCTATTCATTTTTTTTTAAACCTGAAGACTAAATTTTATAATATTGACTACAATGGCAGTTCTTATCCGACACACGTTCAATATACAGCATTAATGGTAAACACAATCTCAGATATTTGGTGCATGTGTCATACAGATGATTACTTTGAAAGTGAGAAGCACTTTTCAATGTGAATATCTGAAACCTGCTTGAATTGGCGAAAGTAATGTGTTTTGTTGCATGAGCTTTGTATCGGATTATATGATATGGTATAAAAAGTGTCACAAATAGTAACTTTATTGGTCTACGACTGCACATCGCGAAGGGTACATATTCTGTCGATAAATGGAGTCCTGCTTCTTCCGAAAGACCATTACTCGTAGCACAAAAGCAATGTTTGTCTCACTAACTGCAAAACAGACTTATTATAGTATCGACTAAGGGATGACCCAGTAATTCAGGTAGGAGTGGCTTCCTGAAATTTTGTGTGTATAAATTGTAGCGCGAATTGGACGCACTCGCCAGATTAGCGTGATATGTACTGGTTACTGGTTCTATCCGCTAGAAGTGGATAAAATTCAGCGGATTTTCAATGAATTACTCGCTGGCCGTTATCAAGTGGTATGACTGCCATTCAGCTGCTGCAACGCCCTTATATACTCCAGATACCGGCTGCGACGTCAATGGTGTTCACGAAATCACCATATAAGGGAAAACGTTGATTCGCTACACGATATACCCGCTTCTAATCCGGGATCACCGGATCTCTGCCGTAGTGAGCTGCACACCACTTCTGATTAGTCCCCTCTGAATCCTCCGACAACAATAACAATGATAAATCCTTTGATGCTCCCTTTTCCGTTGTTCACAGTATATAGCGCACATTCTTGAAAGTAAGAAAGGCGATATTCGTATGTTATCGTGTATAAATTGGGTATTCTGAATCCTGCTGCTTCTTTAACGAGCCTCAATAATAACTGAATTTTTGTCGGAGGCCTGAGGATCGAATCAATTTTGTGTCGTTCGATCAATCGACAATTCTCTTCAGGCCTCCGACAAATATTCGACTATTCCTGAGACCGGTTAAAGAGGCAATAGGTGTCAGAACACCTCTGGTTTACAAGATACGTTGCGAATTTGACCAAGCTGGGAGAGCACACTTGATTATAGTCAAATAGTACTCCATGAGAATCCATTTGAGATTTAACCACTTGATCCTGCGTGCAACACTAGAACTTTTATTTAGTTCTGACTCACAAAATTACGCAGTCTTCCAACCAGGCAGTGCGTGTTATTAATCTTGGTGCCCAATGTAGCCCTTCTGTCTTTACAGTTCATGAAGCATATGCTGAGTGAGTGCAGGGGGTCACATGCATGCGATCCTAGTCTGACGACAACACATTGGCTCTACAGAAAATCTCTCAATCTATGACCCACAGATTTTTTTTCTATTTTAAAAGCGAGCGAAATGTAAAAGTAGAAATTAGTTCAATTTTGAAGCTTCGATTAAAGAACTGTTGCAGTAGATAATAATCGAAACGTCTTGGTTATTTCGCTCAATACGGCTACTAATTTATTTTCATTGAAAATTATCAAACCATGATTCCCAACGATTTCAGCCATAAGAAGTCAATCTGTTAATGCCTGCGTCAAAGAGAGGAGAATAGTAGTTAGGGTGCGAAAGCCGTCTGAAGGACGAGAGAATCAGAAGTAGATTGCAGAAGGCAATGGGAATTTCTGCATGTTCTGAATCTATAGGAAACGAGGAAACAGTGACGTGGCAACCTCTACACAAGCCAAATTTTCCTTAATTAGGAGAGTGGGTTGTCTGTGGTGAGATAATTTTGACACCACTCTCGAATAACCAGCGAATGGTCAGTAGTGTTTAAGTGGTAGGTAAGCTAGAATGTTTGAAAAGAAATTGAATGACTCAGTATAGCTATATAGGATATTATTGAGGGAAAAGAATATCAAATGAGAATACGGGTACCGCAGAAACACGATTCGCTATTAATACGAAGGCACGTCACAGAATACTAAATTGCTACTGACGTTTGTGTGTAAAACAGTTACGTGACTGACGACATACCATCGGACTTCCAAAACTATACAGAATTACAAATTTAGCAACGAAAGATTATTTTGAGAATGAATTACGGATGAATAGTATAGAAACCGAAGATTTTGTAATGATGGTCAGTTTGTATTTAGGAAACACGATCTCAAAGAGGCACGTCTGACGTTGATCTTGATAAGAGGAGAAAACCATTTTTCGACCGTGGAAAAGCGACAGTTATGAAAAAACATTTTATAGCTACATGTGTTGATTCAAGGAGGAATAATTAGAGTACAAGTCGATGAACGAATCGGCTCGGATTATAATGGATTTAGGAGAGTGATACAGTATCTGTCACAACTGTTCAGTTTACCTCAAAGGTGCAATGTCAGAAAAGAAAGAAAAAGAAAAAAAAAAAGCAAACAGGTTGAATACAATTAAAATTCAGGGTAAGAATTAGCAATAATATTTGCTGATGCCTATTTATATCCTATTTATCTGCATCACTACATTTTTCTCCCAATCCGTCATCAACAACAAATATTCCATAAATGTTCAAATGTTTGTAGCTCTATCGGACTCAAATGCTTGGTTATTAGCCCATAGCTCACAAACTACTTAAACTACGGTAAACTAAGGACAACACAAACACCCATTCCCGAGGGAGGACTCGAACCCACGACGGCGCACGGCCGCGTGCACCGCAGCACGGCGCCCCAGTGCGCACGGCTAATTCGCCGCGGCAAACTTTATCTACGTCATTATGAATACGAATGCAGTCATTGAATAAGGATACCTGCCAGTACGCAGCAGGTTGATCAAAAATAGACGCAAATTGTTACTCACTCTGTCCCTCAGATTATTTACTTTAACATAAAGTAATAACGGTAGCATCCACTTCCCTGGGGCACTCTTGACATTACCGTTATCTGCAGACTTCATTACGTCCTCATACATTGCTTACAAGATGTCATGTGAGGAAAGGGCAAGCTGAATTTCACACAAATTATGTCTTCTACAGCCATGCATTTGCATGCACAGGGGCTTTTATTGTCTCAAGGAAATTTATTATGTCGGACTTGAGAACATATTTAAGAATTCTACAAGAAAATGATGTTAATGATATTGGTTTTTAGTTTTGAGGGCCCGTTCTTTTGCCTTTCTTATAAACCGGAGCCATCTACGATTTTTTCCATTCGCTATGGACTCTTCACTGGATCAAGGATTCACGATAAAAACAAGCTAATTAGGGGCCAATACCTTAGAGCACTCTCTTTCTTATAGTAACTAACAGTTACCTTAAACAGAGAAGGAAATTTCAAATAACATTCGCTAAGGATACAGCACAGTATGATACGGAAATATGGACTGTGGAGAAAGCAAAAACTTGCTTTTTGGAAGCAATACTACGGAAACTATGTTACATATTAAAAAAAAAAAAAAATTAAAAATCTACGTGCAACCATTTTCTACGAAATGCAGCTGTAATGGGTGCTTATAATGTGCTTAGGATAAGTTAGTGTGGGTGATTTTAAATATTATATAAATCTAAGGACCAATGGTCTAATCGATTTGGCCCGTTAAGGGGAAAATGTTTGGAATTAATAAAATGAGGCGAAGAAGAGAATCTACTACAAATGTGGCATTTTAGTGACAGATCTGCAATTACATTCAGAAGTATTTCCATATGTTCAGGAAGGAGTAATTAAGGTGCAAATAACAGCGGTGAATTACTAACATTCGGAAAACAAATGATAGAACATATCGCTGTAAAAAATACATACGGATGAAAAAGTTCGGGAAAAAAATAGGGAGAAATGGAGGCCACCATCAAACGAATTGAAACAGCGATAAATATATATGGAATTATTGTCGAAAGTTTCAATTTATTACTTTCTCTATTGCCAAAAACGGGCGGACTATCAACGTGCCAGAAATTGAAGTGAAAATAGGGCTAATGAACAGACAGCTGTGCGCTGTACAGACGTGTACGGAGAAAACACTCCTTTCGGTTAGTCAGCGGTTGTTGGCTATAACTCACAGTAAATGTTCCCGGCCGATCGCTTGGCTCGCATCCAGAACAAGCTTCCTTGATTTATGACGAGCCGATGCACACCACGGCGTGTAAGTTGATGGCCGCTTTCTGCACCTCGCGCTTATCGTTTCCAATACTCCTGCAGCTTTTTTTTTTTTTTCGTTTTCGTAGTCATTGACACTCTTCTACACAGGACTGTGTTCGCACCTACAAACTAATAAGATATTCCGTTAAAGGGCGTCATTTAATGCTCGTAACGAATAGCAAATGAGGTCGAACGAACTAACTTGGCACGGATGTGGCGAAATGCAGGCGATTACCAGAGGCTGATATGTCGTTATTCATACTGACGTACTATGGTATACCTCCAGTAATTAATATTTATGTGGAACAAAACTGAATTAGAGAGTTTGACGCAAGTGGGCACTGAATTACATAAATTGGGAATGCTGAAAATTTCTACTGGATTGGTATTCGAGGCTGGGCCTCCTGTTTACATGGCAGCTTCGCTGCCCCCTACCTCATCCGGACATAGTGGTCACCACAAGATCACTGACTACACTAGCACGCCTTCCCTTCAGACCAAATTCGCATTTCATCCACACACTGCTAACGTAGTGTCCTGCCTATTATCATTTCGCCGAGACACGTAAAGACTTCAAGATGGGTGTGCATCTACTCTGAAAGCGTCGCAGGCCGTAATATGTAATTTTTACAGGCTTACTCTCGTTTCAGCAGCATTTATCAACCGTTATTTTAATATATACTTCTGATCCTGCAGTTGGTATTCTTTCATATTCACAGAACATATAACATCACTCATAGCATTTTGTCCGTCAATTTCGCAGATTTGCCAATGAATTTCCTTTGGTTTAATATTCTTTGCATTTAGAAAACAAATCACAGATCTTATTTCACTCACGGTGGTATTTTCAATTATGGCTGAATTTATAAAGAAGCACTACAAAGCCCACGTCGGCAGCAGCGATCTGAAAATGTCGTACATGTCATCTCCTTGATTCAGTAGCTGCCTAACATGCTCATAACTGCGATAGTAGCGGTCCCGCGGATAGAAATAGAAAGGGAATTTACTTTGTGGAAGATCGTCGTACTATCGGTAGTTTTCGGCACTGAAAGAGATCGTGAGTTGCGCTCACATCCTGCCTGATACAACACAAAAGGTCAGCAGTGCCTGTGAGCAGTCTCCCGGAATCCTCACGCGCCAAACCCTTACGTATGATTTTAACCTACAATACAAAATATTCCTAGTATATCGGGATCCGCGAATGCCACTTAGGTACTGGTACTCATAAGTATGGAGCTACTGCATCATCTTTCTATGCAAGGAGCATAACTGAAACACTTTCTGGACTGGATGACTTACTTTTCTTAAGTGATTTAATTCGTTTTATTGTTCCACGGATATGTTCTTCCACATTACTAATGCTGTGAAATGTACTTGATTCGTATTCTGGAGTACTTCGTCTCCTTTGGTCACAAATTTTAAGGTCCGTTTTATCCAAATATGGGATTTAGATCCAAGATAAATTACATCCCTTGTTTTTTTTTTTTTTTTTTTTTTTTTTCTAAGCTTAAGAAATATGTCAGAGATGAATTTGTGTGCCGTGTCTGAAGTACTTCGCTTGTGTGCATAATGACTGGGAAGTCTGGTTCCGGCACTTGTCTTTCTCTCCCTGTTAAATACGAAATATAACAGACGCCCTATCGACTGGCTCAGTAGCGCCACGACGAGTGCGCTGAGCAGGTAGTCCAGTGGTTTCCAACCCGTGGCCAAAGAAAAATGTTGTTGTTGTTGTTGTCTTCAGTCCGGAGACTATGTAAAACACCGATTAAAGTTTATGTTACTTCACATGTTGTCTGGGAGGCGGTATAAACCTTTTTGATTCATTAGACACATTGTCTACAGTCTTGACCGTAAAGTGTTAACAGTGATGACCGGATTCAACTCATTTCTGAGTTATCTTCAGATCAGTTTACGTGTTTATAAAGAGTTGTATGTGTTGTATGTGTCAACCGACAGTATGACCTCCCAATCATCAAATTACAACTTATATCCCAAACAAATGCGGTGCAACATTTGAAGACAACCACATTACTTGTTGCACATACATGATGTTGGTTAAAACAGTAGCTAAAGTCAGGAATTCCTGGTTAAAATTCACTGACAGTGTCTTGTACGTGAAAAACGTGGTATTTAAAATTTGCTTTTTAAATTCTCTCTCTACTGAACTGCTGTAGATAAGTGAGCCACTTGGGAGATTTTAGCTACTCTTCGTCAAAAATGTTATAACCAACATGCGTCTTATATAAATTTATCCATGTTATGTGGATTGGTATGAGGTCTGCGGCTGTATTATAAATTATTTGAAATAATTTATACTGCAGCAGTAAATTTTTAGTAATATTTTTATTAGCACGACGCTTTTCGGCAGCAAGCTACCATCATCGGATGCATTTAATTGTTACAGATGCTTTACTGTGTTCTTGTGTGGTGTTTTCAAGATAACAAGATTACCAATAAAACTGTTAAAATGTCCAACCGTAACATCACGGACAACCATAACACAAAATATCACAAGACAGTAATGAACCTGTAACTGAAATGCGCCCGATGATGCCATTTTGCTGCCGAAAGATGCAGTGCTAATAAAGATATTAGTAAAAAGTGACTGCTGCAGTATACATTATTTCAAAAAAATGTCTTATATGTGAAACAACCAACGTCGTTTTCTTCAAATATTGTACCGTATTTTTTGGCATTTATAAGGTATAATTTGATGACTGGAAGTTTATACTGCCTGTTGACATATACAAATATTGCCACCACGTAAACTCTGTATATCCATCTCAGATGGATGACGGGACGACAGCGATAATTTTTTTTTCAATCAATCACATGTTTCTAGATTTCAATAATCTCATCGTCAGACCCTGCATCAGACAATAACAATAGTCACCAACAATATAAATGTATGGAAAAAAAATTTAAGTTACAAACATGATACAAGTTAATTATGATGAAATAACTTTGAAATATTAATATTGCTCAAAGTATATATATATATATATATATATATATATATATATATATATATATATATATATATATATATAATTTTGTGCTTGAACGTTTGACAGTTTTATTGTCACAGTTTTTATACACTTGGTTTCCTAATCCCTGCTTAATAGAATTCCTAGTACCTGCATGATTATTATAGGTGACTACATTTCAGTGCAAAATTTCTTATGGTGTAATGCTTACCTATACTTTGATAATATACAAGCAAGGTACCCAATGCTATAACCATTCTGTATTAACCTTACCCATGACAACTATTACGTATATATTACATTATTCTACAACAGTCAGATATTTTACAACCTCCCCTTTGCGGACAAGATAGTTACTTTCATATTCACCAAACAGTTAATTAATTAATGCCTAATATATATATGTTTAACTGAATCCATGTATGTAACAATTTTTTACATAAATTTATATTGTTGTTGACTATTGTTATTGTCTGATTCATGGTCTGAAGATGAGATTATTGGAATCTCGAAACATGTAATTGATTTAAAAAAAACTTAAAAATAACGTCGAAAGGTTTTTCATTTGCCAAATTAACACGTAAACTGATCCGAAGATGACTCAGAAATGAGTTGAAACAGGTCACCACTATTAATAAATTTTTGTCAAGACTATAGATATTGTGTCTACTTAATGAAAGATTGAAGTTCACAGTTCAATGACGAAGTTTATTTTTCTAGAAACGTGTAGTACCTGCTTACACCAAAGAAACCAAAGTGGTCCCTTGTCTAAAGGACGTTGGGGGTGACTGAAACAGATGGTGCAGCAAGTCCACCTCGGGCCTGCAGACTGCGCGGCTACACGCGTCTGTGCGCCCCCGTATCACTGTTTGCGCTGATCCATCGGAGTCAACAGAGCCCGTCGCCAGGCGCCTGTCCCATCCGCAGACGGCGCCCCGCGGGACGGAGCGGCCTTTCAGGGGCGCGCGGGTAGGCAACCGTGTGACACACACGCAGCCACCACACAGCCAAGACCGGCCGGATGGCGAAGCGGAGCCGCGGCCGCTGCTGACGTATTGATCAAACACCGCTGCTGCGGGCCCACCGGCACGTCCTCAGCGGCGCGGAAGCGTCAGGGGCAGAGGTCCACTCGCACTCGGCGGCAGTAGGTCCCTAAAACACGACGAAGTGCATTTCAAGTAGCAATAGGCAGGAAGACTGGCAAGGTAACGGAGTGGAATGTCTACTCAAAGGCCTATGCGGTGGGACTAAGGGAAAAGGTGGTGCAGAAATTTAAATCGTAACGGAGTGGAAAGTCTACTCAAAGGCCTTTGAGGTGGAACTAAGGGAAAAGGTGGTAAAGAACTTTAAATCGTAACGGAGTGGAACGTCTACTCGAAGGCCTATGCGGTGGAACTAAGGGAAAAGGTGGCGGAGAACTTTAAATCGTCAAAATAATCTCCTATCATGCCAAACTCGTCACAAATTTGGTTCAGTCTTATTAAGAACACCTGTTTACAGTTCTTATAGTTTTGTTTGTATAGCTTACGGGACTCAACTACGGGGTCATCAGTCCCTAAACTTACAAAGTACTTAACTAGCTTATCCTAAGGACGGCACAAATATCCATGCCCGAGGGGGGATTCGAACCTCCGACCGTAGTGGCCGTGCAGATTGTGACTGGAGCGCCTCAGTCCCCTCGGCTACCGCGGCCGGCGCTCTTATAGTCAATTGCTAAGTAAATATTTATAAGTTTTCTTTTAACGTCACCTAGCAACTTAACACCTCTCGTGAACCGTGGCACCGAACGTCTCTCCGAAGTCTATATCCACCGCCTACTATATATATATATATATATATATGTGAGGCGCGTCCAGAAAGTAAGTTCCGTTTGGGAATAAAATTAAATTGTGCACAGATACAGAAGAAATTTTTATTGCACAAAATTTTACAACTCTTAAACTACTTTTCCACATAACTGCCGAAATTTTGCAGGCATTTGTCATAGCGTGGCACCAGGTTTTGTATACCTTCTTCATAGAAATCTGCCGGCCGTGTCTTCAATCAGTTGGAAACAGTTTCTTTCAGCTCGTCGTCCATAGCGAGAGCACTAATTGTAAACCTATGGTTTTCCTGGATCTTGTCATCAATCGTGTGAATCAGTTCTTCTGTAACCAAAGGTGGACGCACACTTCCTTCTTCATCGTGCACATGACTACGCCCGCCGTTGAACTGTCGGACCCATCTTCTCACCATCGAATCGCTCATCGCATTTGGTCCGTAAACATCGCAAATTTGCCGATAAATGTCACTTGGTTTCACTTTCCTCGCATTCAGAAACCGAATCACCGACCTGATTTCACAGGCGGCGGGATTTTCAATCAACGCCGATATTTCAAACAAGCACAACAAAGCGAACGTAACTGACAGCGATCTCCGAATGGCGCACGTTCTTCTCCTTGATACACATCGTCTACAGCGCATGTGCGGAACTGCAATCGCAGCGCTGCAGCGGAGATAAATTGAAACGCAACTTACTTTCTGGACGCGCCTCGTATATCTTTTCGTAAAACACAAACAGATTCATATACCCGCGGGAGAAAGATAAAAGGCCAGTATGTAACTTCACATTCAAAGTTTAAACTCTTTAGCACCAATACAGTCATGAAACTAGCGTTCGAGCGAAAATCCACAGCCTACTATATTTTAGTGTCACATTTAAAATACCACTGTTTCATTTGAATGCGTCTTGAAATTCAAAGCCTTTTATAAACTTTTCAAACTGATGGTGTTTTCTTTCTAGATGTAGTTCATATAAAGTCTTGAGCATAGTATTTCCATATTTCACATTAAATAAAAAGCATTCCGTATAGATGATGTAAAATTTAAAACTCTTCCTCAGTCAAGCATCACATGTTTATTGGTCCACTTGCAATACAAGCATATACTATTTGCTTAAGATCCAATGTTACATTTACAAGGACATAATTTGAACTGACGAACATCCATAGCAATAATAATGTTAAATAATCTTCTTAGACAACGATCGATGTCCCGCAATAAAGAAGGCGCAGAGATGTCCGCTGCCCCGTGACCGTCGGCTAACTTCATATAACGGCCAACTCTGTGACGCCGGTCGATATTGCTGCGACGCTGCTTCTGTTTTTTGCAGTACCTCAATGAACCATGAAACTAACAGATAGAAACAAAAAACAATTCTTTTTAGTATCACATCATAAAAATCATTACTCTTCTATAAATCGTTTTCATTAATACGCATTCCTTAATATTTATGTCCTGCAAAACAAAGCTGATATGGGAGAGTAGGAGCTCACAAATCTGTCCCACTACACCTACCGGAAGAAAAGTTTGTTGTTTACGAGACCGGGCCTCTTAACCCTTTCACACCTGAACTATTTGAAAAAGAAAAGTTCAAATGATAGACAACCTTAGAAACCAACCTGCTAGGCAGCACACTTACCTATGCTCGAGAAAGAGGACTCAAACCTTCGACGAGACTGGCTGCACAATCCGTTTCATGACGCCTTAGACCACGTGCCTGTTCCCAAGCGACAATTAAATGAAATTTCGCGTATTACTATAAAAATTGGTTCTTGGTTTGAAACAGATATAGTCAGCCTACGTTCATGAGTTTTATTCTGTTTGTAGTTTTACTTCCTAACGCCCACCGTTGTCCTGAATTGAGATTAGTAATTGTCTCATTTTTTTCTACTTCTATCTGTTAATCACCTTCCACTCTCTTCAAAACCTCATACAAACATCCCTGCCCCCTACCCCCTCATTTTTTAAATCGGTTTCTTCTCTCTCTGTACATCTATGCCTCATCAGCATAGAATCTTCACCCATCGTCTGTGAAACATCGCACTAGCGTGTTGTACGACTCACTTAAGTACTGAGGTAGTTTTCAACAGAAGATTTCATCAGCTGTGTACGCCGGAAAAGACTACATTCACATAGCCAAAACATGTTTCTCATATAGGCCACTACGGTCGGGGGTTTGAATCACCCCTCGGGCATGGATATTTGTGCCGTCCTTAGGATTAGCTAGTTCATAAGTAGTTTGTATGTTTAGGGACTGATGACCCCGTAGTTAAGTCCCATAAGCTACACAAACATTTGAACATTTTTTTTTGTTTCTCATATAGAAATGTCAAAATAGAGACACAGATATGAACAAAAGGCGAGAAATAGAAATTTAGTACACACCATTAAAGGAATTTAAAAGTATTATATCAATAAATATACAGGGTGTCAAAAATATTTGGGAACCGTGGATTCGATAGAGGCCTGAAGGCAAGGAGAACATATCTTGTACGAATATGTTTTATTTTCTTTCTTTCCCGTGTTACAGGCAGTTTGGTGTACTTCACACAGAACACTTAAGTACGCAGTTTGGACATCTGAGTAGGCATACAGGTAACATGAACGTTTCGTCCCTAATCACGTCCGTGTGGATTGGTTTTTCATTTACAGCCACGTGCTCTTCGTAGTGAAGCAACGTAATTAGTCACGGAGTGAAGCGATACTTGCTGTCAGTGGTTAATGAGTGCATGTACGGTACAATCCGTGCATTATTACAACAGGGATATCGAATCAGAAAATGGCAGAAATGCACCTTCAGTATGAATGTGCTCAGTGTAACGCAAATGAAGCACAACGTTTGTATGCGGAACACTTCAGTAACGCACCCAAAGCATACAACTTTAATTGGCGGAAACTTTTATTTTCCTTCGATATGTTGGCAAAATACATGTTCAAAACCAAGGGGCAAGCATAAAACATCGTCAGGCATTGTACTGATCGCATTCCCCGAATACCATCTCGAGCAAATAGTTCATGAACGAACTATAATAGTAAATGATTGTGAGAACAAACTTTACCTCATAGCAACAAACAATCCGGACGTAATAAACAGCATCAAAACATACACAGGGATTAGTGAACACAAAGTTGTTGTTGCGAAACTGAATAGTGGACTTTCTATATCCACCAAACTTTAAAGGAAAGTATATTTATTCAAAAAAGTAGATAAAAGTTCGATTGATGCTTTTCTGAATGAGAATTTCCAGTCTTTCGAAACTAATAATGAGAGTCTAGATCACTTGTGGTTTACATTCAAAGATATAATGTCGACAACCATTGACAGATTCATACGAGAAAAATTAACAATGGAGGGAGCTGACCCACCGTGGTACACTATCAAGTTACATCACTGTTACGAAAGCAAAGAAAAAGTACGTCAAATTCAAATGCACAATAAGTTCCCAAGACTGGCAATCTTTTACAGAGACTAGAAATTTAGATCAAACTTCAATGCGAGAAGTTTACAATAGTTATCACAACGAAATTCTGTAGCGTAAATTGGTAGGAGAAAATCCCTAGAAATTCTGGTGGCATGTATACTAGCGGCAAAACAAATTCAGTACCTTCATTATACGATAGAAATGATGATGCCACTGTTGACAGTTGTGCCAAAGCAGAATTCACATATTTTTGGAAACATTTTTGTTTCACTTATGGGGAGCAGCACTCTTATTTAAATTTATGTATAAAGAACAGTCTAGAGTGCAATTTTTTCCAACTAGTTTCGGTCTTGTTTTAGACCATCTTCAGGTAATTAAGCTCCATTGATGGTGTGGAGCTGGCAGGAAACTTGGAGCCTTGAAACAGTGACGCAGTAGAAGGCTCCAAGTTTCCTGCCAGCTCCACACAATCAATGGAGCTTAATTTCCTGAAGATGGTCTAAAACAAGACCGAAACTAGTCGGAAAAATTGCACTCTAGACTGTTCTTTATACATAAGGCAGAATTGCTTAACACACCTTTCCGAAATTCCTTCACCAGAGAATACGAAGCTAATACACCAGAATTCTATAAAGAACAGCTGCCCGCATGTCTAATTTATTGGTAGATGCCCCTGGAATATGAAAACAACGTATATCACTTAACAAAAGTATAGGGGAGAGAGTGTCACGGAAATTATGCACAAGTTGAGGTGGAAAAAATTAAAATAACGGCGTTATTTGAAGCGGCGAGAACTATTTGCGAAATTCTTATCACCAACTGCTCTTCTGAATACGAACATACACTGGAATTAAACTTTAACTCTGCAGCTGAGTGTCCGTTGATATGAAACTTCCTGGTAGATTAAAATTTTGTGCCGGAACCGGGACTCGAACCTGGGACCTTTGCCTTTCGCGGGCAAGCGCACTACCGACTGTGCTGTCCCGACACGACTCATGATGCCGCCTCACAAATTTACTTCCGGCAGTACCTCGCCTCCTACTTTCCAAATTTCACAGAAGCTCTCCTGCGAACCATGCAAGACTAGCCACTCCTGGAAGAAATGATATGGTGGAGACGTGCCTTAGCCACAGCCTAAGGGATGTTTCCAGAATGAAACTTTGCAGCGGAGTGTGCGCTGATATGAAACTTCCTGGCAGATAATAATTGTGTGCCGGAACCGGGACTCGAACCTGGGACCTTTGCCTATCGCGGGCAAGCCCGCGAACGGCAAAGGTCTCAGGTTCGAGTCCAGGTTCCGGCACACAATTTTAATCTGCCAGGAAGTTTCCCGAACATACACTGTTAGCACCTACCTACACAGGGTGAATGATTATCACAATAAAATAAGAGAAATCCGATCGAAAACAAAAATATTTAAGTTTTTCTTTTTCGCAAGATACTAGAGAATGGAACTATAGAGAAATATCATAAAAGTGGTTCGATGAACACGCTACCACGAACTTCAATGTGACTTGCACAGTATCCACGTAGATCTAGATGAATAAAATTTTACCGAACAACACACGTTCCGAAGATTCATAATCGTCTGTGCGAATGAGGCTCGTTTAGCAGACATGTTGCTAACAGTGGACGCCATAGGAGCACAATAACACATCATAAAGAGGTAAATAGCAAGAGCAGGACCAGACAGGTAGCAGCAAGTGTGGATGTGGGTTCTTTGTCAGTATGGAGAATTATACGAGGACAACTTCTTTAGCCATATCACTAGAGAGTCCAAGGTAACAGTGCAACGGACTTCCCATTCAGAGCAGCTTTTTGTTCCTGGTTAAGACAGATGTGTGCTCATGAGCAATATATAATCGTTGCTATTCTGTTGACCGATGATAAGAAGCTTACCAGAAATGAAGAGTAAAACTCCCATAAAACAGATGCCAGAGAAGTGTACAAACCAGACATTAAGAACAAAAATCAATCCACTCCATATTCTTGTGTCGCTAGCACAGCAACAGTAATATATATTTTGGCAGAAAACAGTCATTTTTACACAAAAGCGATGTTTCATTTAGTTATACATTTCGCGTTTCGCCTCTTCTGGGCATCATTCTGGTTAAACATTTACAAACTTGTTAAAAAGAAACACTAGGTAACTAAAAATATGTAAAATCTTTCCTTATCCAGAAATATTAGAAATAGGTGTGGACTGATAAAACTGCAGGCACATGACCAAATACAAGTTTTGGGGTGGGGATATGAAGATTAAACTAATAAATACCGCTAAAGAGCATAGTTTAACGAACAAAATTACTTATCACTGAGGTAGCAGAGCGTCAAATTATTATATTCAATAAAATAGAACCTTTACAACAGCTGTAAATGTTTCCCATGAATGGGGAATAACGAAGTCAATGGTAAAACCTAATTCAATCGCGCAAAGCTTTGTTTACTTACGTAAGAACTGCGCCGTGCCAAAACCGCGGTTTTCTCCCCTTTCAAGGTCTGATGATGCCCAAAGAGGCGAAATGCGTCATGTATAAATGAAACATCAAACATAGCTTTTGTGCTACAAAGACTGTTTTTACCAATAGGTGACACATTAATTGGTCCTTTAAGTCTACCGTGAACATAGACAGGACCGTCATACTACGAATTTTGTACAAATGATTTTAATCGTTTGCTGGAAGACGTTGAACTGGATGAGTTTTCTGCAAGGATTGTCTGACTGTTTTGGCTGATACGAGTCATTCAACAGTACACTGCCCCCCCCCCCCCCCCACAATACTGACGTTGTAATCCAATTCGACAATCCCCTGCATATCGAGGTCACAAAGTCTAGCACTGGTTTCTTAAGCACGAAAATGTAGCTTCCTGCTGTATAATTGTTACTTGAAATTGCTATAACTTCATAGGTAGAATGGTGTAAAGTTCTCTTGAAAACCATACAGAGCCTGTATTATTCATTCATATAATGTTGGAAGTTGTTTTAAATTACAATGTTTTTCGTACACCATATAAGGTTTGTAAATGTGCTGTATTTTTGGCGTTGGCTTTCCCATACTTTTGCCCCCTCCCCCCCCCGCCTTCCCATATGTTTCGTATGTGAGTCACTTGCCTTAGCTTACACCTTTAGGACAGTACAAATAGAGTGCATACAATACCACTTTGAGAAATAATGCACGAAGTTTAGAAATTTAATTGAGAACCAGAGATGTTAAATAATTTTGGATCATTTCTCTCTCTCTCTCTCTCTCTCTCTCTCTCTCTCTCTCTCTCTCTCTGTCTGTCTCTCTCTTACACACACACACACACACACACACACACACACACACACACACACACACACACATATATATATATATATATATATATATATATATATATATAAAACTGAGCGACGAGGATGAAATAGTAGTAATATGAGTATGGAGAAAATAGCATTCGCTAAAAAGTTGTTATGTAAAACATACGTGTGAAGATATGAGGACAGAATGAAATAAAACAAAGTTGCGAAAATCAGTATGGTCAACAGTAGTAAAAAAAAAGTATGTAAAATGTGAAACTAGACGGATCAAGTATGTACAGCGACATAATGAACCACTGTTCATGAGAAATTATTTCTATGATAAGTAAATTATGTTCATGAGTACTAGGTAGATGGTGTGCTGTGACATTAATAATAAAGGCAAAAAAACAGTGAAATTTCAGGTGTGCAAGTGAAATAAGTAAAAAATATACAACTAACAAACCTTTGCTTTGAAATCGAAAACCAGCACTGCGTAACGTACGATATTTCATACAAATAAATTGAAACCCTACAACAAAAGAAGTATAGGTGTCGAAACACGTCAGTAAGCCCATGGAAAAAGACAAATATTTACGAATATTGGCGAAGGGTAATCAAAAATAAATAATTTATTAATATGTGTTGTCTGTTCTTTCGGATATGTTGAGAACTTGTATTTGACCGAAGTCGTACTTGAGTAATCCGTGCAGGTGTGGTGTTCGCTTGTCCTCGGTGGTGTAGGGCTCAGTGTAACACGCTAGGATGTAGGAGACCCGGGTTAGAATCCCGGCTGAAAACATATTTTCAGCTTTACCCACTTGCAGGTAATGCCATACATTCCATGAATATAAATTAAATATTGAATGAAAGCAAGGTTTTGTGTTACCGGTAGCATTTACCGTTAATGTTCTAAGTGTAAACCACCATCTTCATGTGTAATTTTTTTCTGTGAGCTAATACGGGTCGTCATCGCCACAGCGTAACTTGCGGGACCGCCTGCATGTTAAAACACAAAAATGCTATTTCTGAAGGGGTTCTTTTCATGACCCTCACTGAAGCTTAAAAGAATAAATGTCAATATGATAGTAAAACTATCAACATTTATTACCTGCAGAGATCACACGTTGTTTACTCCAGCATCTCGTCTTTGTTGACTAACTAGAAGCTGTATAGGACTGTAATAAATTCGTAATAGATCAAATATAAACTGTGACACAGATTTACATGCACAGTACTAATTTAATAAGTATGTCGTGACGTTCCAGTGTTTAGCTTATAGGGAAATATTAGCTAAGCTTCAAAATAATAATTCTGTGCAGATAATTGTAGTATCTTTGCTATAGACTGATATACATAATATGGTAGCTGACAAGAGGTAGATAATGAAATTACTTTTGTTCGCTCCATCGCTGTGTGTATAGGGTGCTGTTAAAGACATAGATTATACTGTTGTAAATGTAGTAATTATTGTAAGTTAGGATGGATTCCTGTTGTTTTCTTTTGTGTTTATACATTGGGAGTGCCTGAAAGATATCAACTGTTTTGCTGCTTCTTTCTTTATGTAGGGTGCTGACACTTTTTATGTTAATTCAGATAATAGCTATTGCTTTTTTGTTTATTTGTTAATTTTGTCATTTGAAAGCCGTGCCAAATTGTTTTCTTTTAAGAAATATGCATCACATTTTGCTTAAAATGATTTTGAAATAACGTAAATTTACCTCCAGGTCCACTGTAATCCCACTGCCGCCCTTTAGAGCTACCGAGATCTCTATTAAACTGAAGGTCTTTTTTATTTATTTTTTTATCTTGTGGCAAAATTAATTAAAGCTATAGAAATTAAGTTTTAATGAAGAATAATTATTTTTATACGTATGATTAAGATTCACACGGCATCAGAGAAGTAAATACATCGTTCAAATTACAGTTAATTTATACGAATTACGATAGGAAGGTAGCTTGACAGAATCAATTAGTTGCCATCAGCAGCTGATTTCGGAAATTATGACCCAACGTCAAACCAAATGAGAATGACAGAGTGTGTAATATTAGGCTCCATCATTCACCTGTTGACGTTGGACTTCATTTCGCAAGCTGATCAGGTTAAATGTCAGCGCTTATACATTTATCACAAACTCTGAATCTGTGTCCACGAGGTTTTTTTTTCTTTAAATTCGTCATATAATTAATCACTCGTTAGTTTTTACTTAATTGTTTCTTATCACAATGTGTAAGAATTCGTACTTTCTAATAAAATTTAATTACGTTGCACCACTTTGCGTACCTTTCATTACATCGGTATGATTGGTAGGAGCTGAATATCTATGTTTCCAAGGTAGCACAGATTCATACACTACATCCTATCCTTTAGCTCCATGAACTCACGGATCAATTTATAGCCCTGAGAACATGCAAATGAAAATGACTGTGCGGCTACACGCACTCCACTGTTCCCTTGCGGGAATAAAGTCAAAGTTGTGAATAAGAAAAAGTCATGAGCAAGGGGGCACTACTGTGGTACTGTATGACAAGTTGCAAACTAGTGCATGACGGGTGGAGTGACTGGATAGCCTAATTACTTTCAAGTTGCCGGCGCGGTTGTTCTCCATTTTCAGTGAAATATACGGACGCTTTTTCTGGAGAAATTAATTAATTATTTTTTAAAAAAAAGAAGGAAAAAAAAAACAAAAAAACGAGAAAACAAAAAGATAAAAAAAAACGGCATCAGGAACTCAAATATCAACACAGAACAACCACCATACCATCTTCACAAGGAACTGATCTATGTGAAGAAAGAAAAGTAAATAAAACAATAAACACTAACAGTTACAATATCTAAAGATAAGTTTATGGGGAAAGTATCTCAACTATTTGAAATAAAATCTGGTGTTATATATGACGATGGTTTACCACATTTACTGTTTAATTGCGTTCTAGAGAAAATAGGAAGGATCTGGAATTCAGAGCTATAGAATCAGAAAATTGAACAAATAACTCTGTTAAGGAACACACGAGGAATTACAACAAACTGCTTGGCTTTTGCGAATGATTTTGCAATACTTTCAGAAAACTTAACAGAAGCAATTATTCAAATAATCCTTCGCGAAAAATAGCAAATGGTCTCAAAATTTCAGCTGAATAATCAAAATACACGATAAAGGTAAAAATTCGCAAAAATTCATAGAAAAACAAATAGCTAAAATAGATCAAGTAAATAAATTTAAATATCTTGGTAAAAATATACAACAGAAAGGACTAGAAAAATCTGCAGTAGATGTAAGAATTAATGAAATGAAAAGAGCATATGGCCTGACTAAAAATAGTTACTAGAAGAATGTATATCTAGAAAAACAAATCTAAAACATTAATCCACAGTGGAACGACCAGAATGTTCATATGGATCTGAATGCCTAACGATGAAATAAGATGGATAAACTACATTTATTGGATAGAAGGATTTTTAGAAAAATAATGAGTGGAATAAAAACTGCAGATGGTTTGAAAATAAGAAGTAATGAAGAAATATACAAAAATATAGCGAAAATATCTGAATTCATGGCCAAACGAAGAATAACCTCTTTCGGAAACCTCTACCGAATGGATGAAAATGGACAAACAAGACAAATAGTCCTTTCGGAAGAAGAGATCGACAATAGCATGGATTATATAAGTGATGATAGCTCTAGAAAGAAACAACATGAAAGAATCAGAAATAGCAGACAGAAACCGTTTTTAAAGGAAAATACTAAGTTTGGAAGGCTTTCAAAGCAGGAGAAATAAAAACTCAACAACATGTAAAGAAGAAAGGAAAAGAGCTCATAGGGAGAAAATGAGGGAATACTGGACACATAGGGAACAACAACAAGGGGTGAAGAGGAACTGAAGTTGTTAACGTGATCCTAGTTGGTCAATAAAATTGTAAAATAAATAAATAAATGGATAAGGCGACAGATGGCCAGAAGTTGAAATCGGGGTTAAAATTCCGGTTCGGCACAACTTTTCAACTTCTCCATTGTATTTATTTCAGTATCCTACGGCAGTCGAGATGTTTGGATAACTGTGATTTTATATTTTGCTGTAATCTTATTAAAAGTTTCTCAACCAGAAAACCTCGGAACCAACGGGGTGCGATATGTGGCGTTGTCACCACCTTGACAGAAAAAGTTGCCTATCGTAGTGTACGGAAAATCGTAACAGCCCACAGTACATGATACGACGCCATTCGTTCTTTGTTTACGCTACCCGGTCAAAATACCACTATATAGGCCGTTATTTGTGTTTTGGTAGCAATGGCAATCAACACATGATGCCGCAGGATCTTTATGGGCAGATTCGAGTCGTAGATACTCCATGCGAGAGCAAATCGGATGTTAAACGAAACTTCCTGGCAAATTAAAATTGTGTGACGGAACTGGGACTCGAACCTGGGACCTTTGCCTTTCGCGGGCAAGCGCTCTACCAACTGAGCCATCCCGACACGACTCACAATGCCGCCTCACAACTTTACTTCCGTCAGTACCTCGACTCCTACTTTCCAAACTTACCCGCGAAAGGCAAAGGTCCCAGGTTCGAGTCCCGTTTCCGGCACACAATTTTAATCGGCCAGGTAGTTTCATATCAGCGCACACTCCGCTCCAGAGGGAAAGTTTCATTTTGGAAATAGGATGTTGTAGAATTTCCAGGACATGTTCCTAGGGAACTGCAACAGTAATCATTTGCATTATCATCGGTGGTGTATACGTTTATGGAGTTTCTGGTGTTACGTTTGTGGCAGTAAGAGTGAGTTTTAGATGAAGACCGTCAGACTGCAATTTCATGAACTTAAACTTCTATCACATCACAGATTACTCTACTCCTATCAGTGCCAATTGTAGAGTTTCTTTCAAACAAAACGACAAAAGCGGAACGCTACAAAAACACAAATTATTTTACAAATACTTTCAAATTCCGTGCTATGTCATAGTTTCACTTTGACTGCGCACCCTTTGCCACTTTGTTCCTCGGCAGGCCAAAACTCTCGCTCTGATACACCAGCCTATAAATTCTCTTGCACCCTGTAAACAACATTAAAGTTTTCTACCCCTTTAGTATATTGCTATTAGCTATTACCTTCTGTCGAAAATCTATTTCGTATGTAACGACCATTGAGTCGTTACACGACAGGCTTCATTGATACCTGCGCAACATACGTTTTTGGGCAGTATAGATTAAAGTATTTAGATTAAATTACAGTTAAAGTTAAGAATAAATGTTTTTGTTTTATTGGCATTCTTTGTTGGTAAGCGTTCTAAAACTTCCCTTTTTGTTAGGGCAGATTCGTCCTCAGGGTCAGCAGAAGACTCCAACACGAAAGGTCAAGGGCTCACCGACTTTGGTAAGGTGAGTACTGCGCAGAGCTTTAGTTACTTTGTGTCGCAATCAAAGAATAATTACCGTGTCTCCCCCTGTCTGTAATTTACTTAGTTTCTCTTCCTTGACGTGTGTCCGTGCGAGTGTGTTTGTGTTTGTGTGTGTGTGTGTGTGTGTGTGTGTGTGTGTGTGTGCGCGCGCGCGCGCGCGCGTCTGAAGTTGCAGGGTGTGGGCGGAGTGTTACCAAGGATGGTGACAACAGCGGGCACGGTATGTGCTGATCGTTGTGCATGTTGGCATCTAGATATTGCCCTGAACATTCATATCACACTTACAGAGACATGCACAGATTGCTCTGTGTTTTCTTTAGATATTACCTAACAGAATCCGAGCTTTTTGCAGACCCCCCTCTCTCACCAGAGGCAGCTGTTTCATCTATGCCCTTCAATTTTAAGCCAGTTAAATTGTTCACACTGTACTTACTGTTTGTAAATGACTTGACTGCTGCACGCTGTTATCCTGCACCGACGGAAAATGGAGGAATCCAGGCTTCCAGTGCTGTGCAGCAGACTACTGCCCATAAAGTTCTATGTTGAATAATATTGACTTTGATCAAAATTTCCAATTGTGTTTACACAGTAACGAAACTCACTGTTAAGGGTAATTGTAATTCATTCATATATAGATATGAACCCAGAGTTTTCAAATAATAATACAGCAGTAATTAAAGTTAGGAACTTACTTGAATTCTCTTGTAGTATCAGGAGATGACCACAACGTTATTCTTTCACGGTAATACGCAAAGTAGCTACTCCAAGAAATATCATTACTCCGTTATCGCGAAATTTTTGTTTCCGCTGGTGACAACACGGTCGACATTACAGTTTTACCCAGTCATCTACAAAATGGCTGTAATACTGAACCTGTGACTTTCGCGAGGTATCGTCGTCTCATACCCTCTTTAGCAATCAAAGCGTGACTTTTAACTGATCCGTACACACGTTTTATTTTGTGCACATCTATGTCGAAGCTTCTTCAAAATTATATGAGTTTCATTGGCCTCCTTTCATAATGAATATTTTAAGTCGTTACTTGAATTTCCATGTAAGCGTAATAATAATAATACAAATGTTCCTTTCTGGAATATCGCTAATTTTCGAGTAACAACTTTTTCCCAATACATAGGAGTTGCATACATTCATGTAAAATTTTGGCACGGTACGTAGAAATATTAACTTATTCTGTTACAACATTGTGTAACAATTCAAAACATTAGGTGAAGAATTTAATGTTGATATGGAGTTCTTAGAGGATATAGAGAAGGAGAAGAAAATTGCTAAGGGGAGGAGGGAATTGACAGGATTGTGGAGGATGTGGAGATGAACATGCAAAAATGGGAAAAGGACCATAAGGACAAAGAGAGGAGGAGGAGATGAAGAGGGGGAGGAATAGATAGAGAGTAAGAGGAGGGATACTAGATGAACAGGAGAATGGTAAAGGCGGAGATGCATAAAAAGGGGAGTAATGAGTAGGAGATGAAAAAAGTGGGGGGATGGAATAGAAGGACAGAATGAATGGGACAGAGGTGAAGAATGCAGGAGTGTAGGATGTATATTCAATGCTCATTCACATATCAGTTTGAAATCCCGGATACTATAAATTTGTGATTCTTATTTTTTTCTTCTTTTAGATTTATCTGAAACAAACTGTAGCAATGCGTGACCGGATGGTGCTACTAATTAATAGTAATACTGCACTCAATGACTGTTGATAGGGAACGGAAAAAAATACTGCGTAAGCCCAACAGGAGTGTAGTAGCCATTACTTCGTTTATCAGAGACAAATTTCTTTGAGTTTTCAGATTGATGACTGTTTCTCTGTTACCCACCACGCAATCCACTCCGTCGATAAACTTCTTCGGTCTAGAGTAGCAATTGTAACGTACGTTCTGAATTACATGTTCGGTGTCTTCCTATACGTGTCTTTCCCTGCGGTTTTGACCCCCTAAGGCTTCATGTAGTCATCTGGAGGTTATTCCCTGTTGTCTTAACACATACCTTTATTCTGTCCCTGGTTATCACTGTTCACCATATATACCTTTCTTTGCTATTTTTTTGGAGATATTCCTCATTCGATATTTTATCACTCCACTCAGTTCGTAAGGACCATATTTCAATCGTTTAGAGTCTCTTTTCTTCCGAATTTCCCTCCGCTCGTGTTTAAGTAATATAAAATTCTTTGCTACATTTTAAGAAATTACTTCCTCAAATGAAGGTCTATGTTTTGATAGTCCTCTTTTCCCTTGCTAGTAGAATTTTTTTGTCCTCCTTGCGTCGTCCGTTACGATTATCGCTGTTTTCATCCCTGTTACTTCTCATTCCTTCGACCTTTCTGCGTTTTACTCTGTATTCACATTCTGCACTCATTAGACCAAACATTCCAATCAACAAATCATGTAGGACAGCAACCTTATCTTTAACACCGATCTTTTATATCACTATTATTGTATTCTTGGTCTTCCAGTCATATGACATCCTGTTGTATGTACTGTGTGTTACATTCCTTCCCTAAAGCTTATCCTTATCTTCTTATTTAGAATACCCTTAACTGTTTTACATTCGCGATCGCGTTTTCCAGTTAAAACTATTCAACTATTGTGTCATTAATTATTTTTTAGTAGTGCCTCCATTATCAAGAGCAAAATCAGAGCTACTCCTTTGATGCCCTTGCTTTCCAAATGATCGCCATGTGATAGAGAATCAAATTTCTTTTTGAGTCTTTTTTATGTCATTCTCAGCAGTAGCTTAGATGCATGCGCTGTCAAGAGAACTGTCCGATATATCTCACACTTATCTGTCCTTGCTATCTTTGGTGACCAGTGGATGATATTGTTCATATAGCCTAATAGTACGTGCTCAGTCTCGAAGGTTCTACACAACATCTTTTATAGTCGTTTTGTTGCTACTTATCACATTCAGTTTAAAAATTCAGATGGCTTATTTCTGCCTTGTTTCATCTCAAGACCTCCAGAGCTCTTTTAAATTCTGCCGCTAATACCTGGACCGCCTATGTCGTCTACAACGACCCGAATTTCTTCTTCCATCACGTCTTCAGACCACTTGTTCTCCTGAAAACCCAAAGAGATTTCTGTCATGTGTTAAATATACTATGGTCAAAACACAAACAATACCCTCACTACGTGATAGTAATGGCGATCCTGCCGATGATAGTGCTACTGAAGCGGAGTTACAAAACATAGCTTTTTGAAACTCATTCACGAATGAAGACGAAACCAATATTCCAGATTTCGAATTCAAATGTTCAAATGTTTGTAAAGATTAAGGGGCTTAACTGCGGGGCAATCAGTCACTAAAGTTACAAACTACGTATGAACTACCTTATACTAAAGACGACACAAACATCCATGCCCGAGGGGGGTTTCGAATCCCCGACGGCGGAAGGCCGCGCGCGCCACAGCACGGCGCTCCAGTACGCGCGGCTAACCCTTCGCGGCGGATTTCGAATTAAAAACACAGGCCAGAATGAGTAATATTGAAGTAGATGTCCTCGTAGTAGTGAAGCAACTTAAATCACTTAACAAGAACAACTCTTCTGGTCCGGACTATATACCCATTAGATTTCTGTCATTATGCTGAAGCGTTACCTCCTTACTTAACAGTCAGATACAACCGCTCTCTCAAGGAAGGATCTGTACCAAAAGATTGGAAAGCTGCACAGGTCACACCTATATTCAAGAAAGGCAGTAGTAGTAACCCACTAAATTACAGGCCTATTTTGTTGACGTCAATTGGCAGCAGGGTTTTGGAGTATATCCTGTATTCACATATTATGAATTATCTCGCACATATAAATCATACGATTTATTGACCCAAGGTCAACACTGATTTAGTAAATATCGTTCATGCAAAACACAATTGTCTAAATCATTTTACACTTGATTTTGGTCTTCTAGCGACTTTATTTACCGATAAGTGATAGCATCATCCGCTAACAGTCTCAGAGAGCTACTCAGATTGTCTCCTGAATCATTTATAATAATAAGGAACAGTGGGGCCCTATAACACTCCCCTGAGAAACGAAAGATATCACTTGTGTTTCTCTTGATGACTTACCGCCAATTACATCCTAATGACTCCTTTGTGACAGGAAATCAAGAATGTGGTGATATTTCATGAGCACGCAATTTGATTGGAAGACGCTTCTGACGCAGAGTGTCAAAAGCATTCCAGAAATCTAGAATAACGTAATCAATTTGACATTCCTTGTCAATAGCACCAATCAAAAAAATGTTCAAATGCTTGTAGAGCTTATGGGACTTAACTACGGGGTCATCAGTCCCTAAACATACAAACTACTTATGAACTAGCTAATACTAAGGACGGCACAAATATCCATGCCCGAGGGGGGATTCGAACCCCCGACCGTAGTGGCCGTGCAGACCGTTACTGGCGCGCCGCAGAGCACTCGGCCACCGCGGCCGGCTAGCACCCATCACATCATGTGAATAAACAACTAGCTATATTTCACAAGTACAATACTTACCGAGTCCTTGTTGACTATGGGACAATAGGTCGTTCTTTTCGTGGTATTTGATAATTTTTGAGGGAAGCATTGTTCTAAAATCTTGCTGCAAACCGACGTTAATGATATGGCCAGTAATTTCGCAGATCACACTTGTTCGCTTTGTTTAATATAGGAGTGATCTGTGGAATTTTATAATCTTTGGGTACGGATCTTTCGCTGAGCGAAAGGTTTTATATAATAGGTATGGAGCTATTGCATCGGCATACTCTGCAAAGAACTAATTGGTATACAGTCGTGACGGTAGACGTACTTTTGTTAAATTATATGTTTTAATACTCCAGTGGTACCCACTTCTAAATTACGCATGCTGTCTCTAATGAAGCAATTTCGGAAAGCTATGTTAAGCGTTTCTGCTTTAGCACAAGTGTTATCAGTAGCATAACCTATTGTATCGTGGAATGAGTGTATTGATTGCGTTTTGCCGCTAGTATACTTTACATGCGACCAGAATTTCTTAGGAGACGCTATCAAATACCATGACAAGGTTTCGTCGTGGTAACTTTGTGAAGTCGATGGACCGCCGATTGAAGGTTGAGCAGTGGTGGCCTGTTGATCCCACCATTGCCTGCCTCCCTCCTGGTGGTGTTTAGAGAGCAAGCTAGTCTGTGCTTGTTTCCTCTGGAGACACACGCAGCTCTGGACTAGCTTAAAAGCGCTGCTGTCATCGCTGTTTAGTTAGTTCACCAGATTCCTCCCCCCAATCCCTGTTTCATTGTTCGTCGACATCACTCTTTACTTCTCGCTTAATGCGATTAACGCGGCGTTTCGTGTCCGGTTGGCGCTAGAGCTGCCAGCCTCGGATCAACCGGACTAGCCTGCCTTTCGCGGAAGTTGAGTATTGCGATCCGTCACATGGCGTTGGCGTAAATAAGCTTTATCTACTCCATCAGAAGGTTTTTGACCTTTGTTGGTCGTCTAACCCCAAATGTAAATTTAAATATACGTGGAAATAAAATGTGAAAAATTCTTTAATGTGATGGACGACAATAATAATTATCGGAAGAAAGGAACGATGACGAAACTGAAAACCAGTAACTTCACGGGAACCAATAACGTTGGGTGCTTAAATGTCGCAGAACGAGTGCCGGCTGCCAATATAACGGAACACGCGATTCACGTATTTTTCAAATTGTTGAGAAAAATGAAATCAACTTGCGCACAACACAGATTTATTCCTCGTGCACATACAATCTATCAAAAACGAAAGCACCACGTTCCAGGAAGCTTCACGAAGAATCGTCTGAGCAAAATACAGGTCCTTTGCTACCCACTAGCCAAGTCCAACACCAACACAAGTCTTATTAGTTGCGATGGCAGCGAAGAGTCCTATCCGGGTCCACTCAAGTCCTTGGCATGTGGAGGAAGTGTTTGTCGTCGTCGTCCGGAGTAGAGCCGAGGTCTTCATGACACGGCGATGATACTGCCGAAGTGGCTTTTTTTCCCTCTATTGTGCTTTAAAGCCCCGAAGTGGCAGGCTGTGAACGGCCTTTGTGCCGCTTTACAACCGAGAGTCGTACAAAATTGACCAGCAATTCAAAATGTTAATAAAAAGCACATGGAGCATAAAAATACCCATAGTGAGACTAAAACGATGGCACGGTCTCTATATAGCACTGTTCTGACTGATTAAAAACTAAACGGCGACAGTGACGGAGACCTGGTTAAAATACTTGGACACAACACTTGTTCTGCCTGTTCGGAGGTTGTGAGGCTAAAAACGAAAAGTACAGCACTACACAGAACACTAGTACTTCACTAGCAGGCCCGTGTGGGAAAGGAGAAGAAAGGTGGTCGGGGGGTGCGGGAAGGTAGGCGTAGGCCAAGTGGGAAGAAGAAAGGAAGGGGGAATGGTACTGAGTGTGCACGTAAATTATGGGGAAGGGCTGGTAGGAGGGATAGATGCCCCGACGGAGGGCGGAAAGTGGGAGTGGGAGGTGGCAAAAATTACCCTCGTAAAGGATGAGCAACCAGCGGGTAGCGGGACTCTATTTATCAGGAGGCGTAAAGGATCCGGATATGCTCAAGGAACTTGGGGGTGTGGGGAAAGGAGTGAGCTCGTAGAGGATACAGACGGTAAGCGAGGCGGAGGGCGTGGCGTTCAAGGTCCTAGGGGGATTTGTAGTAGGCGGAGGGGGGGGGGGGGGGGGACGGAAACCCAAGCGGGGTGGAAACTACAGAGGAGAGGACGCATCAAGGAGGAGTTAACTGCCAATGTCTGGCCGGAGAAGAGCTTGAGAAGGTCGATATGACAAAAGGCTTTCTGGTGGACAGTTTGGAGATGAGGTTTTGAGGATTGATTGCAGTCAAGGACGAGGCCAAAGGTAATTATGGGTGAAAGTTTGTGGGATTGGACGGGCATGGAGTATAAGGTACAGGTCGCGGTGACCGGGAAGGTTGGTACGACCTATTATAATTTCCTCGGTTTGGCGGGGTTGACGGAGGGGACCCACTCTGAAGTGGCATGCAGCCATAGACTTTATAAAGGGCTGCAGTTACTCCCCGTTCGGCGAATGAAGACAGTATCGACTATAGCGGAGTTCCCTACCTGTGAAGCGTTTACTGGACGAACGCAGTTCTGCAGTCAATGCTGGTTTGTCTTTTTGTGGTCCGGTGTTGTGATCGAGCGCCGAGCCTGGTTTTCGTGATAAACATTCTCCTGTCGCGTGACTGTGTAGACCGCCCTCTTGTCCGCTCTGTATGGTGGGCTGCTGGAGCTTCAGGGGCAACGTAACTCCGGCATAACAGAGATTTATTTCTCTTGAGCCATATTCGCGCACATGCAGTTCGGCTTTGGTTATGCCGGATTTGGTGTACTGATATTTACGGGGTGGTCGGATGCCCTTCCTGTCGCCATCCCGTGCTCCCCCAGGAGGAAATGTACCCCAAAAATCAATGTGTAGCGTTTTATGTCCGAAAGTGTAAAATGTTAGGAAATGTTTGCGAATCGTGTAACTTAGTCGAGACTTGGGGACCAGCCCGGTATTCACCTAGAGGGAGATGGAAAACCGTCTAAGAACCAAATCCAGGCTGGCCGGCACTCCGACCCCTTTCGTTAATTCGCCGGGTGGATTCGAACCGGGGCCGGTATGCCTCCCCGTTTCGGAAAGCGGTGCGTTAGACCGCACGGTTAACGGAGTGGGTTCCGGCATGACAGATGAATAATCAAAATATTTTTTCATTAACCTTGCATCAATTAATTACTTTACTGCACAGAACGCGTGGGACGTAATAGCAAGAGAAATGGGAGATAGTCTGAAGAGGTGGACGTCCTGCCATGAATAATTTTCTTCGTTTTTAAGTAAATTCTGAGCCTTTCATAAACCACAAGCATGAAATTACCCTTGTTATTTACATTTCAATCTAGTTAAAAAGGAAAGAAAGATAAACTAATCATTTTTTCTGAATTGTTCCGGAAATGTGGCGATTTACGAGTGATTGGTTACGTTACACGATAAAGGAAAGTTAAAAATAAAATACTGTTTAACAAGCGAGCTACTGTAGTTATTTTCTCAGATGGAAAATGTTCATTAACAAAGTATATTGATGCACGATTATTATTTCTCATTGGTGTGATCTTTGATACAATAATATGGCTTAATTTTAAAAGATGTGTTTTGGCAACAGCCCAAGAGCTGACTCGCAACTAAATAAGCTACAAGGATTAGGCAAAATAATGTCATAACTATATCACTGCATACGTTTTAAAACTGTGACGTGACCGCATAGTTCAGTCGACGTACCTTGCTTTTTATTATACGTTTTGTGACGATCGACGCAAGTGATCTGCGAAATGCGTGATGTCAGACGCGATGGTGTGCAGTGAGTGCGAGTATTTGTGATGAAAACTACTGCACTGTTCAACTTTCATCGGGAAAGACAGCGTACAGAAGATAATATTACCGAAGATATATAGTGGGCGAAGTCCGAAGTTAATTAACAACGACCAACGAACATTAAAATCGAATGTGACCAGAACGCATAAAACGAACACGACAAAAGATACTGCAAAACTCAACAATTGTTTATTGCTATTTAGACAACAGAAGTATGGCTGGAGCTTAAAATTCACGGTGGAGCTGCAGTTGTTAAACCCTTAATAATTGAAGCCAACAATAAGCTGTGAAGGAAGTGGTATGACTTTCATATAACCTTGAACTCTGGTAGTATGTGGTTGATCCGATGAATCATCATTTACCTTCCTTCCTACTAACAATCGGGTTTCGGTATATAAAACCGAGAAATAAACTTACGATATCGCACGCCAGCACCCTTCGTTCAGACATTGGGGGAGGTTGCGTCGTGGTTCGAGCATATATATCGTGGTATTCAACTGTATTTATCAGTATTTCATTGATCAGTTAACTGTGAATGAATATCTCACCATCCTCGACAGCAATATGTTTGCTATGACGAAAATATTGCCAACAAACACTGCACTATTTTAAAATAATAATGCACCTGCACACGCAACCAACAGTGTTAAAACGTGTTTTGGACAACATCAAAAACGTACCAAACGTCTCCTCTGGATAGCAAAATCTTCATGTCTCAACATAATTTAGGCCTTTTGAAGAGTTTGATAACAGGATGAGGACCAAATTTACAAACTTCGTTGAAGTAATTTGCAGATGTTTTGGTAAAAGAATGGATAACCTCCTGCTGAAATCTATAAAGACACTGTAAGAATCCAGGTGCGTTTGTGAATCCGGGGATCGCTCCTGGTGTCCCATGTCTATCCCATCTGCCTCCTTTTCCGTTCTCATATCGGAGCGACCGCGACATACATATACCAGCGCCAGATTCCAGGTTGCTGTCCTGCTGTCCCGGATAACAAAATCATCATTGGTCCGAATTTCTCCCATCCATTGTTAAGTCCAGAATCCCGTTCGTCCGACACAAAGTTTCTTTTCTAAATTAAATTCAAATGTTCAAATGTTTGTAGATCTATCGGACCAAACTGCGTGGTCATCAGTCCGTATCTTACAAACTACTTAAACCTAGGTAAACTAACCTAAGGACAAACACATACACCCATGCCCCAGGGAAGACTCGAACCTCCACGGCGAGCAACCACGAGCTCCGCAACGAGGCGCTTTAGACCGCTCGGCTACTCCACCGCGGCTCTAAATTAAACATGTGTATCTGTTGATCTCGTTCTCTGTCACTGCAGATATGTCAATTTGGCCGAGACGAACGCTTCTTAGAACTTCAAACTGGCTCTGCGAAACTCATCGCTATGTTTGCACTATGCGTCGGTTGCCACATTCACAACAGATAGTATAGGCCTCAAGAGTTCGTTGTAAGACCTTATATTTCACTAAGCCAATAACATTCTTGATTTCAACTGAGGAGAGGAAAATAGTTTAAATGTTGCCTTTTCCACCGTCATGAGAAATTTGAACGCGTGTGGCCCAGCATACGAAAAGTACTCATTACACTTTGTCTTCCACGGATTCGTAATCATTCTTCTTGATGTTGCTCAGTTGGATAGCTCGTCCAATCTGTACTACCGAGTAGTCATTTCTACAGAAGATTTACCGCTGATGCAGCAACCCGTTGCGTAGATTCTTGCTGTTGCGCATTATTCGTGCCCTGCGCACCAAGGTGATGAGCTCCCACATAATATGTATTGGATTTCGGCAGCTGTTGGTGTTTAGGTGAAGGACAGTGTGTTTCTTTTCAGTATAGACAGAATGTGTCTGCTTGATATCAATGAGGGCGATGTGTGGTAGTTAAGTTTTCTTCCGGCTCCATCGTGAAAGTTATACTGACGCACAATATCGCTCAAATGTATCTGTAATTGAACTTATACGTTGGACGGGACGTAAAGCACTAAGCTTCCTTCCTGATACGTTGGTAGGTGTGTTTAACTACACGTGTAATGAAAAGAAACCAGTTGTTCAGGCAGAAGGTTCCTTGATCGCACAATAATAACCTGTACTGATTGCCGAGTGTAGGTCATTGTAGGTTTTAGCTTGAACAATGCTTCTAAGGGCCTCAGAAATACTTTGTAGAAACTTAACACTTCTAAAACCCTAACAAAGCAGTAAATCTAGTTCTATTATTTTATTTACTCAGAACAATATCTACAACTCTATTTGGTTATCACAACTTTTCCTAATACCAATGAGGCAAGGTGAAACTCAGTCCTTCGGCATCTCACAACAGCTTCTTAGTGTTTTAGACTTACTTCAGAAAAGGAAGTTGGTGGCAGAGAACAACGTACCAAATCATAGGCTCCACCCATTAAGATAGGACTGTCCTAAATACAACGAAGGCTAACCCTATGAAAGTAACCCGGAAATTAAATTATGCTAGTATTTAAATGACGAGGTGAGCGTCCATGTTTCAACAGTTAAAAATCTGTTATTAGCTGAAGAAGTTAGTGTGAGATGACGTTATTCAAAACCTATGTAACAACGACTATATTTTGCTGGGAAATATGCGTAATGCACCACTAAAAAGTGATTAAAGCAAAATTAATCTCCTCTTTTGGGGAGACAGTCGAAAAATAGGACTGACAGAAAATAGTGATTACCCACCTTGAAGCAAGCAAGAAAATGAACCGTGTCGAGAGACTGTTCCTCGTGAAGAACTGCAGTCCTCTTTTTGCATTTCATGGGGTACATGGTAGTCTGTGTGACGAATTATTGACAGAAGGTACCTCTTGGAAGACAAAATATGCGTAGTACCTAACAAGTCCAGGATGACAACAATCCGAAGCACTCTTATAGCCGTGTGAAAACAGTTTTGCAGAATCAGAAAATGAATGTATCTGGATATAGGCGAGTCCAGACATTAGAATAACATGTTTGAGGGGAGCTGAAATCTTCGTCAGCAGCAATGCAGCAGGTTTTATGCAAATAATTGTTCAAATGTTCTAATGTTTGTAATTCTATGGGACCAAACTACTTTGGTCATCAGTAGACTTACAAACTACTTAAACTAACCTAACCTAACCTAAGGACCACACACACATCCATGCCCGAGGGAGGATTCAAACCCCCGACGCAAGGGGCCGCGCGATCGGCAACGTGGCGGCCCAGACTACTCGGCTACGCTCACGCGGCTAAATAATTGTCGGAACAAAGGAAGATTAGTAAGGTGGTAGTTTCCACCTCGTAGATTCTATTACATCCAGCTGTGCTGCAGCAGTATACACAGATGGCTAGGCAACAAAGTATTAAACCAAGAACATTAGCCGCGCGCGAGTTTCCGTGCGCTCTGAGGCGCCTTGCTGCGGAGAGTGCATCTGGCCCTCGAGTTTTAGCTCGTGCATGGGCGTGTGTGTGTCTCCCTAAGAATACTGTAGTTGAAAGTATTCTGTAAGTCTAGGGACTGATGACCACTGTAGTTTGCTCCCATAGCTTTACAAACATTTCAGCATTTTGAACAAGAATATTATGGGTCAATACTTCCATGTTTCTTGTATTCCCTTTAGTTAAGAATTTTATTTTTTAAATATATTGAATTTAAGTTATTTGCATTTTATAATTAATGCGAAGTCTAGTATTGAATATTTTATGTAAGAAAATATAGAAAACGCAATAAGGATTTCGTAATTAAGTTATTTTATTTATATGTTCTCCTGATTAACTTGTATTCTGTATTGATAGTGACCGGGCCAAAAATCTCACGAAATAACCATCAAACGAAAGAACTACACAGAACAAAACTTTTCTAGCTTGAAGGGGGAAAATACATGGCACTTAGGTTGGCCCGCTAGATAGCGTTGCCATAGGATAAACGGATATCAAATGCATTGCTTTTTTTAATAGGTACCCCTTTTCTCATTACATATTCGTCTAGTACGCATATAAATTTGAATGTTTTATATGGAACACTTTTGTCGCTTTGTGATCGATGGCGCCGTAATAGTCACAAACGTATAAGTACATGGTATCGCGTAACATTTCGCCAGTGCGATTGGTATTTGCTTCGAGATACATGACTCTTGTTAAAATGGACCGCTTACCGATTGCAGAAAAGGTCGATATGGTATTTATGTATGGCTATTGTGATCAAACTGCCCAACGGGCCTGTGCTATGTATGTCGATAGTTACCCGGGAAGACATCAGCCAAGTGTCCGGACCTTTCGTATGTTAGTTGCGTTATTTAAAGAGACAGGTAGTGTTCAGCCAGAAGTGAAACAACCACGACCAGCAACAAATGTTTTAGCTGCAGTTACGGTTAATATGCACATCAGTAGCAAACAGTTACCTGCTGGCAGCAGAAAAACCCAGGATAGTTCAGCCCAGCCGAGTCCTGCACTGGCCACATGGGCTACTTGTAATTCCGTAGATGACCTACATCAGGTCGAAACCGGTTAATTGAAACTGTTAATTTCTGCGATCAAGACTGTTTTTTTTGTAATATCGACAGTAGCAAACAAACTGAGCGAGAATCGTGAATCTCAAAAACGTCGGTGTTGAGAATTCTACAACATAAATTTCACCTGTACCATATTTATATGCACAAGGATTTGCATTGCGAAGACTTTCAACGTCGTGTACATTTTTTCCACTGGGTACAAAATAAATTACTGGACGATAACAGATTTTTTCACGCGTTCTGTTTAGTGACGAAGCGTCATTCACAAACAGAGGGTAACGTAAACCGGCAGAATATGCACTGTTGGACAACGGAAAATCCACGATGGTTGCGACAAGTGGAAAATCAGCGACCTTGGCGGGTTAATGTATGGTGCGGCATTATTTGAGGAAGGATAATTGGCTCCTATTTTATCGATGACAATCTAAATAGTGCAATATATGATGATTTCTTAAGTAATGTTCTACCGATTTTACTACAAAATGTTTCACTGTATGACAGCACTGTTGGCATAAGAAAGACATAAAGTCAAGGCAAAGCCTTAACGAAACACCGTGCTGCTGATGTGCCGGATCGGAAGGCGATATCGGGAAGAAGAAGGAAACAGAGGATGACAAAAGCAGAGCACTGTTATCACTGCCCACAGATTTGGTCACATTGTATACGAGGACAAAAAAGTAAAACTCCCGGATTTTCCGATCAAAAATACGATTTTTGTAGGATGAGAGAAACTTTTCTCGGGAAAAATACACTTTTTTCTCCGCCCAGTATACTTAAAACTGACAACATTTTTTCCCTTTCGTATTTTATATTCGTTTTAAATAATCTTCAGTTACCACAATTTTTTGAAAGGATAATTATAACTTTGCCATCGTTATTGTATAAACTGTGTCTGTGAATGTACTAAAATTAACATGATAGGTTAACTTCGAAGCTTGGTCTTCTTTAACGTGTGCAACCCTTTAAGACATATTAAATATAAGTGTGTCGTTAAAATTTTTCATAAGGCATAAGTTGCTCTTCTGAATTAGCTACATTTACAAGCGGTTGGTCTTCAAAGTATTAAGTTTCGAATGTGAGGAAACGGTTCACGATTAAAAAAAAATACATAGAACATTCTCACTATTAACGTAATTCACCTTGGGTAAACTGGTATTTACTTTGAAAGTAACGCTACTCAAATATCTATTCGTAATTTTTCTCCCGCGACATGTTAAGAGTTGTAAACAAATGAGACATGACTCTCATCAAAAGCAATTTCTTGCTATGAAGCACTGCACAGTATGCGACCAGGAGTCTTTGACATATTCCGCTAACGTGAGCCTCTAGTGTGTAAGGTGTATGTACGATATTTCGTTGCTGTAAATCGCGCATTTTCTTATGTTTTATTTCGTGTTATTCTCTCGTTAACTTTTCTTACTGCAGTGTTATTCTGCTGTAGCGGACTAAAATGAAGTTCCTACTGCCAAAAAATTCCAAAATAATTAACTGATAAACCAAAACAATGAAAAATCCCTGGAATTTTAAAAGTTCCCGGACCATTTCTTGGATTTCTCCTGGATCAACTCCCGTTTTTTTTTTTTTTTTTTTTTTTTTTTTTTCCCTTAATCTCTCCGTTGTCCCGGAGCGCATACACCGTACCGTGGGGTCGTTGTGAGTATGAGGTGAGCGAAAACCCGCGTTACATGCGACTGCACTTACGTGCAATTGTGGTTGCCTGCAGTTTCAGCAACTGCTGCATTACTATCTGGAGCTGCGGGCAGAGGAGAGAACGGCACCACAAAGTGGAAGAGACAGCGGGTGCCGAGAAAGGAGTCGACCCCCCTCCCCCCCCCCCCCCACTTCTCCCGCCAACGCACGCCAGTCGGTCACTGGGGACGCCGAAACCACTCCAAGTGCGACTACAGACGACATTGTGGCAGTGCTATAAGCCGTCGAGGTGGAGAGAGGGCGGCTAACCAGGCAGAGCTAGACTAAACTCGGCGTCACGTACAGGAGCTGACCCTTGAGCTTAATTCAGTGTAACAGCTGCGCGGACTACACCTCAAAAAACAAAGAGACGCCTGTAACTAAATATTCACGTGAAATAGGTAAGGGCATGGAAAGGAAAACCTACGTTCTTAGCGTTTGTCGATTTGGAGAAAGCTTTTTACAATGTCGACTGGAATACACTAGCCGGCCGCGGTGGCCGAGGAGACTAAGGCGCTCCAGTTACGGTCTGCACGGCCACTACGGTCGGGGGTTCGAATCCCCCCTCGGGCATGGATATTTGTGCCGTCCTAGTTCGTAAGTAGTTCATAAGTAGTTTGTAAGTTTATGGACTGATGACCCCGTAGTTAAGTCCCATATACTATACAAACATTTGAACATTTTGGAATACACTATTTCAAATTCTGAAGGTGGCAGGGGTAAAATATAGGGAGCGAAGAATTATGTTCAACCTATACAAAAACCAGACAGCGGTTATTAGTGTCGAAGGGCAAGAAAGGGACGCAGAGGTTGGGAAGGGAATAATGTTGTTCAATCTTCACATTGAGCAGGCAGTAAAGGAATGGAGGGAGAAATTTGGAGAGGGCATTAAAGTGCAGGGAGCAGAAATAAAAACATTGCGGTTTGCTGACGATATAGTAATTCTGTCAGAGACTGCAAAAGATCTGGAAGAGCAAGTGAATGGGATGGACAGCGTGTTGAAAGGAAGATATAAGATGAACATTAACAAGAGTAAAAAGAAGGTAATGGAATGCAATGTCAGAAAATCAGGTGATGCTGAAGGAATTAGATTAGGTAATGAGACAATAAAAGTAGTAGTTTAATTTTGTTATTTGGGTAGCAAGATAACTTCTGATGGCCGAAGTAAAGAAGATATAAAATGTAGAATGGCTATGGGGAGAAAAGCGTTTGTAAAGAAGCGAAACTTGTTATCATTCAATATTAATTTGTATGTTAGGAAGTGCTTTCTGAAAGCATATGTCTGGAGTGTAGCAATGTATGGGAGTGAAACCTGGACGATAAGGAGTTCAGATAAAAAGATGATAGAAGCTTTTGAAATGTGGTGCTACAGGCGATTGATGAAAATTAGATGGGTAGATCACGTAACTAATGAGGAGGTGCTTAACCGAATTGGGGAGAAAAGGAGTTTCTGGCATATCCTGACTAAGAGAAGGGATCGATTGGTTGGGCACATTTTGCGACATCAAGGAATTGTCAACTTAGCATTAGAAGGAAGCGTGTGGGGTAAAAATCGTAGAGGGAGACCGAGGGACGAATACAGTAAGCAGATTCAAAAGGATGTAGGTTGCCGAACTTATAGTCAGATGAAGAGACTTGCACAGGACAGGGTAGCGTGGAGAGCTGCATCAAACCAGTCTGCGGACTGAAGACCACAGCAACAGGTAAACACACAAACAAATGTGCACCCATATACAATGCGAGATACTGAAAGTAGTACACCCTATTAGTTAGGAAACTGACTGTAGATTTGTTGTTGAGGCAGTGTATATGGAATGCGTGTAATTATTACATTGACAGATCAGTAGCTCAAGCGGTCTGGAGTTACCACGTATGGCCATAGTGAAGTACCCAAACTTGTAAGTGGTATACCGCCGACATGTGCAGATTCTGGCATTCGTTACATCATAACGAATGTGACTACTGAGATACTGTACGCCTTCTTGATCTGTTCACCTAGTTCTGCAAGAGTTGTGGGCTGAAACCTTGAGCTTGTTTCTTGTCTTCCCTTAAAATCCCGCAGTTGCTCGAGTGAAAGAAAGTGAGGTGATCATGCCAGCCGGGGAAGTTCCCGCACGTCTTGCAAAGCACGTTGATCTTCACGGACAAAGTGTGTGGACGCGCATAAGGCCGTTATAACAAGAATGAAAAACAATCATTCGTACAAGATTGTGCACATACCGAGCAATGGTCATTATCTTCTTAATCAACGCCAAAAAAGAACTCAGGAAGAAGAACGTGTAGACAACGAGATGTAGGCTCATTAAACAAAGCGGCGTCAAGGGTTATATGGCCATTTATCGTGGCCAGTTACGGGAACCCATGTGACGTTATTCTTTTAATCGTAGTGACGTGGGAATGTTAAACAAAGCACAATGGTTGTATCTTAACATAATATAGTATGTGTCTGTCCTAGTAACAGACCAACTTTAAAGTTTTAACTAAAACGACATAGACTTTCTTTAACAAACAGCTTAATTTAAAATAAGAAAACACACGACAACATATAAAGAGACATAGCATATTGTACACACTACGTACATCAATAGTGATCTTTATCAAATAGTATAAAAACTCTATGTACAAACTAAAGATATCCACAGCATATTAACTTGTACGAGAGGTGTTAATATGAAACGTTGCGAATGGCTGAAAAACAAACCGGTTATAATTTGAATACGTCGCTTTGGAATAACTGAGTGCAACATCTAGGGACGCGAACCATGCGTCGTCACCTCCTCTTAAGAGATTGAAATCTGTGCCCTGAACAGGGAAGGTGATGATCACCGTCTTTCTCGACATCCGAGGTCCCGCAGCCCACGCAAGTCGTTCAGGAGCAAACCGCCTGAACTGCTCATGGAGCTGCTCCACACGTCTCCAGGGTCACACAAAGTGTGCTGGTCAAGAGAGAGCAGCTTGGGCATTCGCCCTGCAGTTAGACCATGTCGCCCTGTGACTTCCATTTGTTTGATCCGCTAAAAGAAAAATCTCAAAGGGAAGCATTTTAACTTGGGCGACAAACTGAAGGACACAATATAAGACTGGCTCTTATTATAGTCAAGGGAATTCTGGGAACAGGAAATCTTGCGGCTCGTTAAACAGTGGAATAGTTGTGCTCAGGTCTCTGGTGAAAGCTTTTGAATAAAGACTTCAATTATACCCATAGTGTTGTTTCGTACGTTTTTATTTGAACACCCCTCGTATTAGAAAGTAACCCAAAAAGACATAGGTATATCAACCTCGAAGTTACATTCCAAGACCACTTCCCTCGACACCGGCGCTGAAGTGATTCTTATCATTCAACATATCCTACGTCTCATCGTTCATCTTAAATATATATTTTAATAACTGCATAATTCCAAATTTCAGTACAACAGTTTTAAAAGTATAACACAGCCATCATGCATTCACAAAAAGTGACCCAAAATCTCATTGAGGCTCCACTTGGTGCTGCAAGCCGGGAGGTCGTGGGTTTCGCCTAAGTGAACTGAGTGGAACACTATGGCCGCAAGAAATGTATTAGAGCTGCAGTAGTCCAGATGACCCATGGAAGAACATGCAACCGGCACTGATTATAATTTTGGACTCATTCCAGCCTATCCCCATTCTGACATTCTTCTACAGGCTGCCATGATAATTTAGAACTTCCCCTCCCCTACAAACTGTATCCTTTCATCCATGTTGCTTAAAGTGCCGCTCAGTAAGCTCAGTCTTGAGACTGTGCAAGTAATAAACAATCACGCGGTGTTAAGAATGGAAGGAAACATAGGAATTAACGTCCCGTCGACAGCTTGGTCATTAGAGACGGAGCTAACGATAGGAGTTTTAGGTAAGGATGGGGAAGGAACGTGGCCGTGCCCTTTGAATACGTGACTGGAATAGGAGGAAGAACCGATAGTGGTACTCAGGGTACCCTCCGCCACACACCATCGGGTGGCTTGCGGAGTATGAATGTAGATGTAGAAAGGAACCATCTCGCCATTTGCCTGGAGTGATTTACGGAAATCATGGAAAACCTAAGTCTGGATGGCCGGAGGTGGATTTGAACCACCATCCTCCCGAATGCGAGTCCAGTGCGTTACCACAGCGCCACCTCGCTCGGACACGCGGTGTTTACACCAGCACAATGCCAGGGAATCCATGCTGCTTGGTTACACGGGAATTGCCGTGAGGTTCTTGGTGTCATTGTTACGGACTGCGTGGCCGCTCCCACCGGAGTTTAAGAGTCCTTTCTCGGTCATTCATCTGTTAGTTGTACTTAGGACAGGTTTAAGTTATTTTCAGCAGTTTGTAAGTTAAGGGCCCGATGGACACAGTAGTTTGGTTCCATAGATTTAAAAACATTTGATCTGAAAATGCCGCTACAAATGCGGAAGAGGAGGAAGAGGCTGCGGTAGATACCCCGCGATGGCATCTACACTTACAATATCTACTTGTATCTTACTCGTGTTAACAGATGTTACTGCTTAGAGTTCTTTTCTTTCTTTGGTGCAGAAAAGTCACAGTTAGTACCTCAGCTTTAACGGCAATTGAAAGTATTAAACTTGCGTGAGCTTGTGTATTTTATATGCGACCAAACATTCGATTTTCTACCATCTGTTGTGGATACTATTAAAACCATTAACAAACGCATCACAATCCTATATTATGTAAAAATTGACCAGTCTTTGTGGTTTTGCCTTCTTATAAATTTGGCGTGCTCTCTTTTTTGCGTCCTGCCTGTTTCAAGAACAATGGTACGTCACCTATTGATGTATAAGGCCTAAATCTTGTAGTTGCTATCGATACTTCGACATTCAATTAAAATGACGACAGATATACACTTACATCGTTTGGAGGAATGGAACTGTCTTAGGAAAGCGCCAAGAGAATTTTAATCATTTTTAAATATACGTATTTTGCGTTTACTTATTGTAGATATGCTATTGATCCTCGCTACGTGAAGTCTAGTGCATAATGTTCGAGCAGAGGCATACAGTTACTCATGTCTTAGAATAATGACGGTCACCAGTAAAAATTTCCTGCTTGATCGCCTGAGACGTATCTTAGCACAAGCTACCGTAGGCAGGAGACGGGTGAATGGCTTCCCGGATCTAAGTAGGGAGTATCATTTTGAGAAAGAATCATTATTTCTCCTCGTAGTTTAAATGCAACGAACAAGAGGTGATAATGAAAACTTAAGATAAATGGTCAGAGAATGAGATAAATAAAACCAGGAATACTATATAATGTTAAACGACTGTAAAAGTTGCTAACGCAGCTGGGAAATAACTTTCAGATAAGGCAAATGTGAAACATTGTATGGCTTCAGTATCTTAACAGCACTGAAATCTGAGAGTAGATTATTGTGAAGTAATGAGGACGTAGATTTATCCCCGTTATGGATGTATCCGAGGGCTAATGTGTTATAGCAGGCACCAAAGTCAGTGCCAAATCAGAGTTTGACGATTATTTACAGATAGAAACAGAAACCACAATAGCTCTTGAAATGAAATGTTCCAAATTAATATAGTCTGACATAATGTCAATTAGGAGTGCAACTGCAATAATTTATGTAATAGGGAATACAAGTGTATTCCAAGCCACAGTTCTTATTGAAAAGATATTCGATACTTCACATGTAATGCGCAGCCAGTTTCGATGCACTATGGCATCATTTGCAAGTGCTCCACAATAAGGAAATTTTTTATAAAACTACGAAGTTAAGACATAAAATAAGACATATTACAATTTTGGAAATTGTTAGAAGAATGTTGTAACATATAATCCTATATGTATCATTTTGGCCAGCAGTTGTTTTAGAACCAAATTGTACAGAAGAGAGAGATGGTTAGTCCTATTCAACCTAAAATCAAATGACAAATTGTGTATTACGTTTCCATTTATTATTTAACTGGTATCGCACAGTCATATTTTAAAAATACAAAATATGACTATGCATTACCCGTTAAATAATAGAAGGAAACGTAAAACATAAGTTGTCATTTAATTTTTAGTTTGAACAGGACTGACCATCTCTCTCAAGCACAGGCTTCTGTACAATTTGGTCCTAAAACAACTGCTGGCCAAATGATACATATAGGATCATATGTTATAACGTTCTTCTGACCATTTACAAAACTGTAATGTATCTTTTTTATGTCTTAACTGTTAGGGACTCATGACTCCCATAAGCTCCACAAAGAACAACTTAATTTGTACTTTTTTTTCTTTAATTTTCCTTATTGTGGAGCACTTTAAGATGACGGCACAATGCATCGAAACTGGTTGTGCATTACTTACGAAGTATTAAAAAATTATCAACAAGCAACTATGGCTTGGAATCACTTGTATTCCCTATTAAAAAAGGTTCCAATTCGGGTTGCTGAAATTCATGTCTGATGATCAAGTCGCTGTTTTTGTGAATGGAAAATCATAATGTCATATAACCTTGGTATCGACATTCTGGTCTCAAGAAGAAAAGAAGACACCAACTAGAGCGTCTGTTCCCAGTACCGCTAAAATAAATTAAGAAAAGATTTTGTCTCTTCGTTTTAGAATTTGAATAGAGAATTTTACCGATCATTGTCTTTGTGTACTGTACTTCAAGGTTGATCTCAAACAGGTGACTTTTAAAGAGAATGGGTCATAAAATAATTGTTACTGGCGTATTTGCTGAAGTTTATGGTCAACTAATACCTCTTGCAGAGTGTGTATTTCTTTACCCTGTTCCTAAAACTCTCCTGTGGATGAAATTATTGTAAAAATACTAATAAATTAAATGCATAATATTATAGCGTTATGCGATATACACGATTAATCAAGGGAAAGTTAAGTGTTCTTCCTTAAAGCAGGATAAATATGTGCCATTGTATGAAGACAGCTCTTCTTGAGTGCTTTGGTTATTTTATGTACCATCTAATGATAGGCAGCTAAGCAGTTCAAAACTGGTTATGTTTCAATAAATACCTTCATCGAAATGAGGCCACAGGTTCCCGTAAATTCTGAAGCCTCTTCACATCCTTCTTGTTATGAAGTTTTTAGGTTTTATCAACGGGTGACCAATTCCTATGCAACGTTGCATTGACCCCCGTTATTAAGGGGATATAAAATGAAGCTCTTGCATGAATGTTAAATTTTAGCTGTACTGTTAACATCGACACAGAAATACTGAAGTCAATATTAAGATTTTCAGAAACGTAGGTCGTTGTAACTGTTTCTCTTCGCCAACGTTATCTTCCTTTGTTCCACTCGAGATTAGAGAGTAAAACGTTAAAACTTGCGAGATGTTTTCGTCATTGATACTTTTAGTAATAGCGCACTATCGAGCTGGTCTGTTTGGAAGACTGAGTGATCACGCATTTACCCGATGATTTGTGTCGCAAAATGAAACGTATAATAAATTGAAAGGTAACGTCTAAGACCTGGTACGTAAATTGAGCACGGCGGTCACCTTTCAAATACCAACTCAGTGGTGCCAACGTCCTACAAGCTGTTGTACACTGCAGTGTGTTCATTTTCTGCACCCTTGTAGGTGTTAATGCTGCGTGTGAACTATTGCATTACTGGCTAACCACATTCAAATCCTACAAGAACCAAGCACAGGCAAAAATTACCCGTACATTTTTATGTTATTAAAAATTATAATAAATATCATTCTTTATTTTTGAGGTTTTTTCCATTAGTCTCTCACCTTATAAAGTACTACACTGTACATTTCTATGGTAACAATTTTAAAAATTGCAACTAAAATATATAAACTTTTTGCCTAGGGGCACATTTCGACCTGGGTTGGGACTCCATACGACCATAATTCTTACTGTCTTCCCTACAATCAACAAGGCGACTAATTAATAATGCAGTGTTGCCACATGTCGTCCCCTCTCTCTTCAACCACCTGGGCATCGATATGGCAAAGTCACAATGACGTCATCAATATAGCGTAACCTACAATTACGGAACAAAATGGCTAGCAGGGATAGCCCAGGATCACACAACTCTCCTCTACCTTCACGTAATCCAAGATGGCGTCTACTAGGAAGTTCAAATTTAGAATTGTCTTTGAATGTTTATAAAGAATATTAATGTCCAGCATGGCGCTGCTGCTGCTAAGGTCAATATCTTCACGCGACTGTGTTTTTCGTCAGCATGAAGGACTTTCCTCCTAAATTAAGAGTGTGAGAGGGGAAACGGAGATGGTTGTCGTCCTGACATCTACCGGTGAAAATGGAAAATTTTTCGTACCAAAAGAAAGTGAGCTGAAGGCCAAATGCGTTCAAGGAAAATTCAAAGTTCGTGCTAAGTCCCACCTTGGACTACATCATAGGGGAAGCTAAAGAGTGTGGGGGAGGGGGGGGGGAATGGGTGGTGCTGGGTTTTCTTGACCGACATTTTACATTGGAAACAGGATTATAATAAATGCATTTTACAGGATTTACAGCTTTTTGTAACACGGGCAAAGTTTGCTCTTGGTTGGTGCTCCGTGTAATATAAAATACCTGGGTGCTGCTAAGGTTAAGAAACATTTCATATTTCTTTGTCAAAAATTCCACTAATGAGAAATGTCAATAATCATGCATCGAATTCAGTTGTGTTATCTCTGTTAAGGAGTTTATACATCTGAGAACTTCACCGTGTTTATACTGTTTTTTCTACCCTATCTAGATGCCGTTGAAAACGCAAAATAAAAAATAAAAACTGTAATACAATACACGATCTAGGCTGGAAGATATTATTGTTAGAGGAAAATGAGAAGTTATTGGTATGGTGTCTTTTATTTCGGCCATGTTCGGGCCAGCGGTCGCTTTAACTAATTAGGCTGCCTAAGCACGCTTGCCGTCTTGACCAAATCCTCAACATTTCGTTCCCAACAAATCCGTGCTCATTGCTTCCTCTTGTTCGCAGCCTAACTGTATTCCCGCAAGGAATCGAATATATTTGTGCATCCGTACAGAAATTATCAGTTCCTGTTAGAAGCATACACACAACTATTGATACGCTGGCTAAACAGTAAAGGCGAACGCGGCTCAAAGCGTGAAATCTGGGTTCGAAACCCTGGCCCAGCACAAATTTTCAGCTTCGCCATTGAACTTATTTCAATGCTCTACCACGGTCGAGTTCTTTTAATAATTCGAATTCGAAAAGTATACGTTTGGTGAAAATGATTTAAATTTGTAATAGCATGAATAGTGAGGGTCGCTATAGTTTGGCTGCCTGTGATTACAGCAAGCGGACCGCGTGTATGTACCAGCTAGCAGCGCCACTTGACCCGGATTTAACAGCAGTACAAACAGCGGCCATGACAGGAATGAGGGCCGCCATTCGCTTCAATGCTGTGCAACACAAAATCGCAAGGCAAAGGGGAAAGTTACCGATGCACTGTTGCCTTTTAATTACCAACGAATTTTTCTACCAGTATATTAATAGAGTAGCAAAGGTATCAACGTACTGCTGTTTCATTGCTATCTACCAGTCATTTTCTGAGTTGCGTTCCATACTAAAGCCTCAGTAGCAAGAGCAATAACACACCATACAAACATCCCTCTTGACAGTACCGAGCGACGTGGCGCAGTGGTAACGCACTGGCCTCGCATTCTGGAGGACGTTGGTTCAAATTCACCTCCGGCCATCCAGATTTAGGTTTTCCGTGATTTCCCTAAATCACTCCAGCCAGATGCCGGGATGGTTCTTTTCCAATGTCAAGGCCGGTTTCCTTCCTCATATTTAACCAACGAGACTTCATTCCTTTCTATTGACAGTAACGACTCTTAAGTTTTTCAGTAACATTCCAGTTGGTTGCCACCAGATAACCCAGGTAGTTTGGATTAGGTGGAAGGCTTTTAAACGTATACACCTGTAAACCGCAGTGGAAAGGACCCCTCACAGTAATCGAAACGTCGGCAAATCGTATGATTTACAATAACGCACCTCAACAGCCAAAATTGTTTTTTCAAAACTGCTGCGGCCTTGGAAACCTTCAATTTAAAAAAAATAACTCCTGTTCTTATAGTACAATAATATCTAACAGACTTTGCCTACAGCCTCCGTTAATGCAGCATGTACCACATTTGCTGATGACCTTCAGCCTCTAGAGTACTTTCCATATCTGAATTACTTTTTGTCATCATAATCTTCTTAAATATTGTACGAACGTAGGCCCTTGCAGACATTATTTTTAACGTTAAAATTCTTCTGAGATATGTGCCGCGTCATGATAATAAAATCTTTCCAACGTTTCGGATCCGTTGCAGGAGCCTTCCTCAAGGAATACTTGAATATTGTCTCATGCCTCTTCTTGCTCTCCGATCTTCTTATAATTTCTAATAAATGTGGTATTATTTTGAATTTTGTTGGGTCAGTGAGAAAGTAGCACCACTGCCGTATTCTGGCTCTCTCTTACACTCACCTGTCATTGCACGCTCATAGTACTCCTGTTGTTTCAGGATTATAATTCTCCCCTCCACGTAATACCTGCAGACTGTTACTATGAAGAAACCGACCTCTTTTCCGCGTTGCCTCTATCCGTCTTTACACAGTCACATACCAGCTTCAAGTAACTCTCTTTCACGATGCTATTTCTGATTAATAAACGCAGCTTTTCCACCAATACCTCCGTTTAACACATAAGCTGCATGTTGTCCCAGCTACACAGAATATCAAAACGTATTTTCAGAAACTTTAAATTTTTTTCCGTCTATTGCATCTAAATGAAAGGCGTATTTAGTGCCATTCGCGTTTCGCTTCTTTATTTGTTAAGCATCATCAGTGGCCTGTAATACATGGTTGTTTTTTGTGTATAATATGTCATTGCAGAACAAAATGTGCAAATGTTTGTAGAGCTTATGGGACTTAACTACTGGTTCATCCGTCCCGAAACTTAAAAACTACTTTTGAACTAGCTTATACTAAAGACGGCACAAACATCCATGCCCAAAGGGGGATTCGAACCCCCGACCTCGCACATCGTAGCATAGCGCTTCAAGGCGCTCGGCTGCTGACGCGGCGTCATTGCTGAACAGTGAAAAATATTTGCTGTGTTGCACAGTATAACAGTTATAAATTGTTCTTCTATTACAATTTCTTACATTCTAACTACCTAGGTTAGAAGCAAATTCTGTTGCACAAATTTTGCAAAATTAATTTAATTTTTTAGTATTACTTACGGCTTTTCGGTGACCGGTCTTAAAAAATGGGCTACTGAAACGGAAATGAAATATTAAAGTAAGAGATAAATGTAAACATACTCACAAGCATACACAATGCTACCTAACTCAACAAACTCTAAATACATTTTCTAATTACCTCAACTAAATTCATGCAGCTCAGTAAATAATTACGAATAACGAAAACGAATTAAGACCTTAAACGAGCGAAGGTAACAATTGGAAGATTTGGAAAATTAATTAGTTGCGACAAATATTTTCTTCTAATTAGCTGATTACACCCGTTACTTTTGGCACGGACGGTACTGAAGGCCCATATTCGTCTGATATAAAAACACTACATCGAGAGAATGATCTGAAATATTGATGTGCTTTCAGTTTTATATAAAATTTAAATATATCTACATTTCATACGACGGTTTATATAATTTGGAATCAACCACATGCAACACTGTGTAATGCTATTTTACTTCGGAAAATATTTACATTTTCGCAATAAATTACTTAAGCCTGTGAAGCACGGTAAATGTGTTATATAACGAAAATAAATTCAGAGTTTATGACAACCAAAAATTTAACTATCAGCAAATAGTTCTTTAAAATCGAATGAAAAGTATATTGTATGGGATCGAATGTCGTCTTCCAGACAAGCAGCAAAACGACAAAAATTGTCAGTGTCGCCTTTTGTATGTTACGACGTAACATTCTTTCCCAGTTTCTTTCTAGCTCTCTTTCTATGACAATAAACGTTTCCTTTAGTTCATTGATGGGTCCAGCTGTCTAGCTATTCGATTATTATTACAGTTTTATTGCTCAACATTTCACTTACAAAAGCCGTCAAATATGGGATTTATAAGATCATCGATTGAAAATGTCAGTCTTTTTGTACTGTGCAGACTGTGAGATCAATCTGCACTAGGATCTGAGAACACCGCAGACGCGTGTAAGACATATTCATCCTTTGTAGAAATATCAAAAAATTGGTTCTACACGTAAAGAAGAAAGATGAAAAACTATTACTAAAGAACTGACCAAGGAGCCGCCCATAGTTGAATGAACATACTATGTTCAATTATTCTCCTCATTCTGACAGTTTTACAACTGTTCAAAAAAAGAGGAGGAGACTTGATACCTTTGTTCATAGGTAGATTTCCATTATTATGCAAAACTCGACTGAGTTTATGGTATTCAGGTAATTAATTTTGCAAATTCATACGTAATTTTATCATAATTCACTTAGTTATTTTAATTACTGTTAAGGAATTTTTGATTCTGTTGTACTTTCGTTACAACGTTAAATTTAGGATCGATACCTTAAGAAGTTGACATGTTTATCTTTCCCTGAGTTTCATTATTGGAATCAGCTGCAATTACGTACTGAAACAACAGTCCCATAACCTATATCCAAGACCGTACCAAGTATGAACTTATAGTGAAATGAAGCTGGAAAGCACAACAGATTAGTCCGAAGTGTAACGTCGACCCCTTGAGCTGAATCATATAGCACCTGTTTTGAAGTTTTCACATTATTATGTGACAAACAACAAAACTCTGAATCTAATATTTTCTATATATTTAACTGTATGCGGCACTAAAAGCATCCTGTTCATAAAATGCATAATGGTTCCTACCATCAGCATTATTCAGAGAATAAACACCCAAATTCCTGTGCATATGAGTAAATACGAAGTGATAATTTGGAAATATTCAGAAATACTACAGTTCGCGTTGCAGTAATCAAGATAGGAATGACCTGTTCCGATCTCAGCAAACACATGTAAAGACATCCCTAAGAACAGTAAATCTTCTGTTAACAGTTAATTGCAAGGAATATCTCGCTTTTAGGTTATAGGAAAAATTGTAAGTACGTGGCAATTGAAGGTCGTTTTAAACCAAATACTGGACCTTCTTATTCTATGTTGTGTCTGTTCCACAGGAGTTTCAGCACTAATAAGCTGTATTTTCTTTAGACATCCTAAGTTTACCAAGTGATTACTTTCAGAACATCATTCCTAGGATTCGAAACACAGTCAATTAGCCCTAACTAATTATATGACAAAATGTTAAGTGGACGTTTACATGTTCATTGTAGGGTTATTGATAAAGTGGATGTGGTTGCTAGGCCCAGTTTCACTAAGAACACACTGGAGTGCAGTTGGAGTTCACTGTGACTAAGACGACATCTTCTTGAAGAGAAGAACACTCCAACATTCACTCTAACGTCTGAGAGGGAAGTGTACTTGTGAAAGCTAAATTAGGTGCACATCGAAGTCAGGAGTATTCGCTTCCCGCTTTCAGCTGATTAAACTGTTCGCAGTTCTGCCTACTTACTGAAGTTCGCCAGTGCTTCGACATTCTTGTACGGTACTTCAGCAAATAAGCGCTTACACTGTGTTTCCCATTCAGTTCACGAATTACGTAGTTTACTTTGAATCAATATGGAAAAACATCTGGTGACAAACGCGCTAAGTTTTGCTCCATATCTGACACAAGAAGTCTTCAAGGATAAATTCTTAAGAACGAACGTTTACAGTAAACCTAATTTTCGCCCCGGCACATCTACCAAAATTTGGGCTTAAATATTCTTATTTCCACTAAGCACAAAGTGAGATTACTGTTCTGGAATCTTTAATGAATGTCATGTGAGATAACCCCATTCATAGAATAGCCACTGCTTGCATTTTCTGAAATACACATTTGTAAATTGGAGTACATGCTCTTGTAATTGTACTTTGCTCCGACGAATATATGAGGGTCATTCAAGTAATAAGTGCGGCTCTCTGAGACATTATAGACACATATATGCGTGACGAACTTTGTAGCAATGAAAGATATTACTTATGAAGTGTCGCGAGACCTTACCTCCCCCTACTGGTCAGTCAACTGTATAAGGTGGAATACGTTAGTAACTTCCACGAAGACTAATGGTGTTTACTTGTCGAGACTACTCTTCCACAGCAAACATTACCATATGGGCGCTGTATAAGCACTGATATGTGGAAGCATTTTTATGCGAACAAAAATGCGATATGCAATTCCAGCATTCTACGTTTAGTAACAGTAACTTCTTTATTATTACTTCGCTATTTTAAACCAGCCAATGTTGCTGTTTTGAAATAGTGGACATAAAAAATGCAGTCATCATGAGCCAATAGGCTGTATTGAAGGCTGTGTCATTCCATACCTTAATTAAATGAAAGGCATTTTTCGCTGTTGTGAACATCACTACTTCTGACAGTTTGCTGGCTGCATTATTATGTCACTCATATGAAGATTGAACAAAATTGCGGTTTCTGCAGAATGTGATCACGAACGAATTCCTACCACACACCCATACAACACTGGATGACCAAAGGTGTGGCGTGATCAGTTTTGTATCTGATCCGATGCGGCCCGCCACTGATTTTTTTGCTGTGCCAAACTTTTCGTCTTTGAGTAGTTCATGCACTCTAAATCTTCAGTTATTATTTTTTATGTACTCCAGTCTCTGCCTTACTCTGTAGCTTTGACCCTCTACACCTCGCCCTGGTACAATGGAAGCAATTGCCTTATATCCGAACACATAAACTGACTTCCCGTCGTCCTTTCTACTTGTGAGCGCTGTACATATAATTCTCTCTTCGCCGATTCTGCTGACAAATTCCTCGTTTCTTGTGACAGCAGCATCCCGCTTTCTTAAACTTTCTTCTATAGCACCACTTCTCAAATGATTCAATTCAATTCTATTCCGGTTTTCCCCACACTCCATTATATATATATATATATATATATATATATATATATATATATATATATATATATTCACTAAGTGTGTTTGCCTCTGTAACTTATAAAATAATAGGTGACGGGAAATTTATTGCGGTAGGTCAACACAAGAAATGTTACACTTTCTGCGGAGCTATGAACATAGTTTATTGTATCATTTTCCAAAGAGTTACAGCACAAAGATATATTTTTAAATGTAGTAATATTTTTTCTATCGTGCATTGGATTCGTTGAAACCAGTTGCGTCCAAATCAATTTAAACTACATTCCTATTACTGTTAGATTGGGAGCTAAAACCCTTCAAAGTTTAGGGGGCGGAGGCTACGACAGCGTGGTGGTCATGAGACAGTGGGCCGTGCCCCAGGGGATACCCACTCGGCCAGTCAGCTACGCTATCGCAGCCTCCGCCCCCGGAACTTTGATGGGTAGTAGCTCCCAAACTAACAGTGATAGGAATGTAGTTTAAATTGATTTGGACGCAGCTGGTTTAAACGAATCCAATACACGATAGAAAAAAACTATTTTTCAATTTTAAAAAAATTATATATCTGTGGTGTAACTATTTTTAAAATGATACAATAACTATGTTCATAGCTCCGCAGAAAGTGTAACATTTCTTGTGTTGACCTACCGCATTAAAATTTCCCGTCACCTATTATTTTATAAGTTACAGAGGCAAACACACTTATTGAAACACCCTGTATATCCTTTGTTCGCCGACAACTGGCCGGACGAGTAGGCCACTCTTTCGGGCGAGATCCTATTGCGTCCCACCTTCCTTCCCAGAACAAAGAAGTATACAATTATTCGGCTCGTCGCTATTATGTCCATAATATAGTGGTGGGTAGCTGTGATCCACGTCCTTGTGCCTTCTCCTAATATATGGCCTCTGCACATTTGATTGATATGGTAGGCTACAAGACGCGACATTGACGTGTACCTTTTGCAAATATAATTTCTTGTTCTAATGTATTCACTCCTATTAAAAAAAAAAAAAAAAAAAAAAAAAAAGGCAACTCCAAAATGTTCAAATGTCTGTAAATCTATCGGCCAAACTGCGCAGTCATCAGTCCGTAGCTTACAAACTACTTAAAGCTAGGTAAACTAATCTACGGACAAACACACACACCCATGCCCAGAGGAGCACACGAACCTCCACGGCGAGCAACCGCGCACTCTGCAGCGAGGTTCTTTAGACCGCTCTGCTACTCCACCGCGGCAGACAGCGCTAGCTATTAGGCAAAACGTAAAAGCATTTTTAAATAAGAAAAATAATAATTAAAATGATTAGATAAAAATTAAAAAAAGAACCTTAACCATGTGAAGGAGCAGTTCGGTAATGGGAAGGTAGAGGCATCGTGGCCAGGCATCCGGATTCGACCTCTACGTACTCTGTCTTCACCGACCTTAAACGGGCTACTTCCGTTCCTGCTTTCTGCGTTTCCGTCTTCATGGCGCTAGTTCCTTAAAAAAGAAATGAAAGTGGCATAGTGGTCAACCTAAAATTTTCAAATGCCCTTTGTTTTATTTCAGTACCCAATTGTTGCTAATGTAAATTCTGGAAGGAGTATATAGAGGGTCTGTACAAAGGAAATAAACTTGAAGGCAGTATTCTAGAATTTGAAGATAAAATAGACGATGATAAGATAGCAGGTACGATACTGCGAGAAGAATTTGATAGAGCGCTAAACGATTTGAGTGGATACAAGAATCCTGGAAAAGATATTACTCCGTCTGAATTGCTAATATTGTTAGGAAAGCCAGTAATGAACAATTGTTGCACATGGAATGCAAGATGTATGACACAGGGGAAATAACCTCTGACTTCCGGAAGAATATAATAATTCCAATTCAAAAGATAGGAAGTGCAGACAAGTGTGAATATTACAGATCTATCCGTTTTATAAATCGTGGCTGCTAAATCCTAATACGAACTATTTACAGACGAATGGAAAATCTGGTGGAATCCGACCTTGCGGAGGATCAGTTTGGGTTTTAGGGGAAATGTAGGAACACGGGAGGCAATACATTACGATGTATCTTAGAAGATAAGTTAAGGATTTTTTTTTTTCATGTTTTCGGAACTTATTGCTGTCATGCTGCGTCTTTCTGTCAGTTGTGATCACCAGGTCAATCAGTCTGCATCATGTTGGTGGCGCATCTGCACAGACATCCATCTTCTTCGCCGTCCTTTTCGTGCGTGGACACCGTTCGTGCGCCCTCCACATCGTGATGAAATGGGCTTGTTATCCTACCAAGGTGATGGCGTATTTCTGCCACTGGTCGCGCTCTTCTGTTATCTATATGTTTATAGACCGATTTTCATTTTGCAGTTTAAACTGTGTGGGGTGTTTCATCTTCATTGGGGCTAGGGATCGTTAATTTATTCGGACATGTGAGCGAATGCTACGCCCCGTCGGCGGGCATGATATCTGTTTCTTGTCTTAATGTGTCATTTCTGTGGCGTTGTGGACTTCATTGTTGACTGCCACGTACACTAGTTGGCCGACCTTATCAGTTAGTTTACGCATTATTTATTGTGCTATGTGGCACGTTTGAGTCATTTCTTGCTGGTATCGCGTTGATATTCGGCTTGTTATCGGCGCTTTCGTCATGGTTTCCTGTACGCGAGATGGTCTTGTAGTTTCGATATGGTTCGTCGCCATTCTTCTACTTCGAATGCTCCGTGATGACTGCCCGTTGTTGGCGGGAGTTGTTCCCGACCCCTTCTCCCAATCTCTGTCATTGAGGGTGGGAGAGTCCCCGCCACCTTGGCTAGTCGACGTCTGTATGTCCTGTGATCTTCGACTGTTGTTTGCTGGCTGACGTTGATTCTTTTCAGATTCCTGCCGTTTCAGGTCAACTTCTTCGAAGTCTCTGCAGGTTTTCTGCCGGATAATAAAATCAAATCGATTCAATATTTCGACGGTACAGCTGTCCGCCATCATCAGGAAACTGCTGCTGCTGAGTCCCGCTGAATACTGGTGCAAGATGGAAGTACCGCGTCCTATATAGGCGTCGGTCGCGTGCATGACGCATGCGCCGGCCGTCACAGTTGCTACCGCATAGACAAGTCTGGTGGCGCCGCCCCTAGTGGCATAGGGCAAAACGATATATCGCACCTTGCACTAATCATTCCTAGGTGCTGGAATCCGGGTCGAACATTGCAATTTGATGTTGCTTAATAATGGATTCCATGTTCTACTGAGAGGAAACCCCATGTCCCTATTAATTAGATTGTCCGTCACCCTGATTTCAATGGCTTCTCTGTAAACACTGTTCCAGAAACCTGAGGTATTGGCTACTACGCGGGTTTTATCATATATCATTTTGTGTCTTTCAGTTAAACAGTGTTCCGCTACCGCCGATTTATCCGGTTGCAATAGTCTCGTGTGGCGGCAATGTTCTACGCATCTATCATGCACAGTTCGAAGCGTGCGGCCGATGTATGCCTTTCCACACTCACACGGTATTTTATAAACACCCGGTTTCTTCAGTCCGAGGTCATCTTTGACGGAGCCAAGTAATGCCCTAATCTTGGACGGCGGACGGAAAACAGTCTTTATGTTACAACTTTTTAAAAGTCTTCCAATTTTAAAAGTAACGCCCCCGGCGTACGGAATGTAGGCTAAAGCCCTGTACTCCTCTTCAAGAACTTTAGGAGACGGTCCAAACTGCATAGCACGACAAATCTGTTTCTCAGAGTAGCCATTTTCCTTAAAAACTGTCGTCAGATGTTCCAGTTCAGATGGTAAACTGTCTGCATCAGAAATGGCATATGCTCTTCGTACTAGAGTTCTAAGGACGCCGTTACGTTGGTATGGTGGGTGGCAACTACTTGCATGTAAATACCTGTCAGTGTGTGTCGGCTTGCGGTGAACACTATGTCCAAGGGTGCCATCATCTTTTTTGTAAACCATTACATCCAGAAATGGAAGTTTACCGTCATTTTCGACCTCCATAGTAAATTTGATGTTTGGGTGAAGGCAGTTAAAATGATCCAGAAATCGATTGAGCTTATCACGTTCATGAGGTCAGATGAAAAAGGTGCCGTCAACGTATCTCCAAAAACACGTCGGTTGCAACGCTGAAGTTCTCAGTGCCCTGTCCTCGAAGTCTTCCATAAATAAATTGGCGACTATGGGAGATAAAGGGCTGCCCATAGCCACTCCGTCCTTTTGTTCAAAGAAGTTACCACCAAAAGAAAAATACGTGGACGTCAGTACATGACGACAGAGCTTCACCACCTCTTCATCCAGTATTTCACTAATTAAGCTCAATGACTCTTCCAATGGTACCCGTGTAAAGAGGGATACCACGTCAAAGCTTACGAGTAAATCCGAAGGACCCAGCTTCAAGGACTTCAACCGTCTAATGAAATCCATAGAATTGGTGATGTGGTGTTGACACTTGCCGACGTATTGGCCGAGAATGGACGCCAAATGCTTCGCCAGGTTGTATGTGGGTGCACCCAAATTAGAGACTATAGGACGTAACGGTACCCCTTCCTTGTGCACTTCTTCTTTTTCATCTATTCCAGCTGTTTCTGATGCGCTTTCAAGAAGACTTTACACCGTCACCAGCTCGCTACATGTCGTCCGCCACAGCTAGTGCACTGAGGCGGTTCACGTGTGTCCCTATTGCACTGTTTGAAGGTTTGAGTGCCGGCGCAGTCGACATGGACGAAATCCTGTATGCAATATTTGGCCACAAGGCCCTATTGTTGACAGTTAAAACACCTTCGTTGAATGTGGAAACCTGGTAGCATTTATTCCACCGTCACTTCTGGGCCGACAAGTTCGTCGATGCGGAAGATTTCAGCGGTCTTCTTGTGACAGCATGGTTCCACAAAGTTTGGCTTTCGTTTCTTGTCTTTTGCCGCAACCCTCGTTCTTCTGTGGCGCCCAGGACGTCGTCTATAGTGACCAACAAGGGCAGGCTTGCAATGATGTCCTTGAACAATCCTGAACATCGAGGTTCGGCCTATAGTTCTTCTTCAGTACAGAGGCTCCTACTTGTTTTAAAAGAAATTCGTAGTGCTTCTCAGCGTTTTCCCCGTGCGCTTGATGCGGCTGAGGAATAATCGTTCTCGGTGATATTCTCCTTCAATTCTGACCTTCGTGTCTTTCCTTTGTCATTTATGACCACATAATAACTGCAGAGTTGACATCCTGGTCTACGTCCCGCCGCCGTCTGCTGGAGTTGGTTCTTCATTTCCCCGCCTTATAAGGGCTCGCTGCTGGTTCAGTTTCTTGATGCTTGGAAGCATTCTTCTGTCCATTAGAACCTTTCGGTGCCATCTTAGGAATCTTATTTCTGCTTCAGACTACAAAAGCAAAAATTTCAGGGTATATGTAAAGATAATCGAAGCATTGCTTGTTCTCCGTTGCCTGCGCACCAGTGAAAGAAGCGACACGCTACGATTGCTAGTCTGTCATAGTCGTCTTGATGGGATGGAGTTTAGTATTAATATTTTGGTGGTGCTGAATGCTCCTGAACCGGTCGGCGCCGCGTAAATTGCTCCTTCGGCGGTCCGGGCCCGCTAAGCTGGAATTCAAAGGCCTTCCCTGGACGCTGTTGTTCCGATAGCCGTCCGCGCCCGTTTAGATCTTCCTCTGGAGTAGCTCCTTCAGGCCGCGTCCATTGTTCAAGCCCGGAGAACTGACGAGCCGGATGCGAACGGCAATTGGAACATCAGCGACCGGGGAGGGCCATTGTAGCTGCGCCTGACGAGGCGGACAGCCGACGTAGCACTCGGCGCGGCGGACCGGCATCATTCATACAACGCGCTGCCAGAAAGTACGTTCCGTCTGGTAATAAAATGAAATTGTACACAGATACAAAAGAAAAAAGAACAAAATTCTGCAACTCTTAAATTACATTTCCACGTAACTTCCGAAATTTTGTAGGCACTTGTCATAGCGTGCCACAAGTTTTTGCATGCATCCTTCACAGAAGGTTGCCGCCTGTGTATTCAACCATATGGTAACAGCTCTTTATCATCGTAGAAGTGTTGACCACCAAGGACAGATTTTAGGTGTAAGAAGAGATGAAAGTCGCTAGGAGAGAGGTCCGAGCTGTATGGAAGATGATCAAACAGGTCCCATAGAAATTTCCGTAAGAATTGTTTGGTCACATTCGGTGTGTGAGTGCAGGCATTATCGCGAAAAAAAATCTTCTTACACCTCAAATCTGTCCTTGGTGGACAACACTTCAACGATGATGACGAGCTGAAAGAACATGTTAGCACATGGTTGAATACACAGGCGGCAACATTCTATGAAATAGACACAGAAAACCTTGTCCCATGCTATGACAATTGCCTACAAAATTTCGGAAGCTATGTAGAAAGGTAGCTTAACAGTTGTAGATTTTTGTACAATCAATATTTTTTCTGTATCTGTACCCGTTCGTTTTATATAACGACACGCAACTTACTTTCTGGACGCGCCTCGTACATTCAATACTGCGTCGTCAACAGACGGCGTGCTACGTTCTATGTGCGTGGTCCACAAAATGGCGAGTAAGAATTAAGACGAAAAAGGGTACCTAGGTATCTTTCCCCTGTGGAGATCATGTTAGGCCTCTCCCCATGTCCCACCAAAGTACCTAAGTGTAACCCTTGTAAGGTACCTCACAAATGTACCGCGCATGAATCACTAACTGCAGAAAGGCAACTATTTATTTATCGATTCAAATGTTAGCAGAGATAGAACACATCGTTTACTACAGAATAGAAGCATGAACATATAGCATATTCTTGACAAGGCCGTTATTACATTGTTTACTGCAGACAAGGAACTCTTACAGGATAAGATCCCTTGCTTCAGCAAACAATATTTCTGTGATGGCTGCTGGTGGCTAGTTTGTGAACTATTCTTTATTCTTTTCTTTAGTATCTGAGCCCCAGCCAGTCATTATTCACAACCTTGTTACACGATAATCAAAAGCTTTTGTTGATCTGTGTGTCTAGATGTGGGGGGGGGGGATAAATTAATATATCATATTATATTTCTAGCGCCTGGACGCTATTTTAGGTAAAAGGAAGGCAGGGCTAAGCCCGTCCACGGGTAACATCAGCAAAGACCGTCGAGGCAGGAGGTTGAATCCAACTCAGCTGCAAAGCATCCTCCAGGCAGCAACAGGACGCTCAATATCAACACAAACAGGTCGAAATCGCATTCGGAAATGTGGCCTTTACGCACCAACGTATGTCACCCATTCAAAACACGACACCGTTTACCTCGCAAAAACTGAGCGGAGGAACATAAGGATGGGAGTCGTAACGAATGCCGCTGGGTTCTGTTCACAGATGAATCGAGATTTTGTGTTCATCCGGACAATCGTCGCTCCCTCATATGAAGAGAACTTGGAATACGGAACAATCCTTATTATGTGCAGGAAAATCACCACATCATGGTTGAGGACGAATTATATGGGCAGGAATCGGAATTGGTCGACGTACGGACACCTTTATCTTTCAAAATGGCGTTTTGACTACTCAAAGCATAGAGATGAGATTCTTTGACATTTTTATCTGCCATACGCTGGTGCCATAGGAGATGGGTTCCTTCTGGTGGACGATAACGCTCATTCCAACAGAGCTGCATTGCTGGACAAAATGTTTAAAGCTGAGGAAACTGAACGAAAGAAGTGGCCAACTTGTTCACCAGCCTTAAATCCGATTAGTACGCAATTAACTTATTGCAACCAGACAAGCACCTCCCACAACGGTTGCAGGTCTGGATGCACTCATGGAAGAATGGCCAAATATCCCTCAAGAGGTGATTGATAACCTCATACTTTTCATGCCACGCAAATGTGTAATTCTATTAGCAGTTCTAGGTAATCACACAACATATTAGAGGGCGATGAGAATGATGTTTTAGTTTTATGGTACCTCATGGTGCCTCGCTCTACGTGAATGCTGTGTACACATCAAGTGAAGAGATGAGACAAGAAAATGATATACTGTATCACACACACAATACAGTTCCAATCAATGTGTCATTATGTACGGAGTGTCCCACTCAACTGTTTCACCCCATATATGTCTGTAACTACAATAGGTATTGAAAAACGACTTTCACGGTCATGAACGTACGGCAGAGGCTTATGAATTTAGGTACTATGAGGCAGTCTAAAACGTAAAGAAATATTATTTTCAACTCAAACTTGTGTTTTTTTTTTTAAATGGATACTCTATATTATTTTTTAAGCAGCCAATAGAATGAAAAATCACAAAAAGATTGCATCGCAATCCGTCAGTTACAACCGGAGGAACTGCGAAGTGAAGCTGACGTTTGAAACACAAGAGGCGCGCTGCTATCGCGTGTCCGAGATTAATGCGAGACTCACGGTTGAGTCTCGGACACGCGCTAGCACCGCGCCCCTTGTGTTTCAAACGTCAATTTCGCTTCGCAGTTTCTCCGGATGTACCTGACAGACTGCGATTCAACCAACGCCATTCTTTTTCTGATTTTTCATTCTATTGATTGCTTAAGAAATAATATGGGGTATCCATTAAAAAAATCAAGTTTGTGTTGAAAATAATACTTCTTTGGGTTTTAGAATGTCTCATAGAACCTACTTTCATAAGCCCCTGCCGTACGTTCATGACCGTGGAACTCGTTTTCAATATCTCTTGTAATTTCAGAGATATCTGGGGTGAAACTGTATATATATTGTGAGTGTTATTTCACTTGTTTCTCTAAATATTTTGAACAGTATCTAAGGGGTACAGAGTTAAAATTAAGGAGAGGCAGAAATAAATTGCAAAGGTTTCAGCCTACACAAACTCAGAATAAATGAAAGGTCATTGAAGAAAAGAGCGAGCGAGCAAAGCATCATTCTCGTCTAGCATCTGAAGAAGGCAGCTAGTTACGCCGTATAATAACACGCGAGAACGACGTGAACGTAATTAAATTTCTTTCACATGAGATATCATGACTCTTTGCTGCTCAAGGACTGCATTGCGAGACTATCACTTTATTTTTCATTTATTTGTGTCTCATGCACGACAAGTTACTCCTACACGTTTGTGGCCGGGCACTGCCCCTCTCACTGCAGATCGCATTCGCGTGTTGCCGCAGCTCGGCGCGCCATTCCTGCGTAAACTCGGCCACCGCGCTTTCATCCACCACTTGCCGCCCTCGTATTGTCGTCGAGCGCGCGGGATATTGCCCGGGCATGCCAACTATGTTGGAGCCCGGCGACCCCCGGCTCAGATTAAGGTCGCGTTCCTTTATTACACCGTCTTTGTCTTCTTTCCTCATCCCAATTTCAACTCTCTCTCTCTCTCTCTCTCTCTCTCTCTCTCTCTCTCTCTCTCTCTCTCTCCACCTCCCCACTCTCTCTCTCTCCCTCACCCTCCACCTCGTCTCTCTCTCTCTCTCTCTCTCTCTCTCTCCTTCCCTCTCCCTCGCTCATTCTCCACTTTCTCCTCTCGCGCTGCAGTAACCGGCGTTTCTGGCCGATGCACCATTTCTGCTCATAAACCTGTGGTGAGGCGGAGTGTAAAAGGAAAAAAAAAAAAAAAATACAGAAAAGAAAAAGGATTGGGCAGAAATAAAGATACTGGCGTGGGGACTGCTGGTGGCGGTCGCGGCCGCGTAATTTCGCTGCAGAGTGTCTGCAGCCGCGCGCGGAAGCAGTGGAGTGCTCCCGCAGCCTGCCGCGGCAGTTGTGAATTAATTAAAAGGAGCACCGCGTGACCGGAAGCGCTTAATCTGGCGCACTTGTTATTTAATAAGGCGGCCACCGCTGCCGCACGACTACAAATTGGGCGGTGCCGAGTGGCGAGCCCAGGCGTGGAGCAGCTCTGCACAGGGAAGACGTGACCAGCCGGACCGTGAGGTGGGACGGGTGCAGGCGATGACAGAACTGTGATTCAAGTGCATACTATCAATAAAATTCTTCCGGGTATAACAGCGCGTCGGCATTTTATAAACAGTACCTACGTTGCAGGCGGCCTTCATCAGGGTCTGTGTCTGCAACAGTGGCCGAAACGTCGGTACAGTTTATAAAATGACGACGCGGTGTCATACCCGGAAGCATTTTATTGATAGTGACATTGCCGCGGAAGCCTACGTGTGCATTTATGTGCATACTAGTTTGGTAAATTTCTCAATATATATATATATATATATATATATATATATATATATATATATATATATATATAAATAAGAAAATAAAATAAAAAAAAATAAAAATAAAATTGGAACCAAGTCTCAGTTGGTTGATACGTAGTTGTTGACTCGAAATTTTCCGTTACCTAGCAACATTAACTGTCAATTTTAGGATGGAAGGAAGGAAGCTTTGGGTTTAAGGTCCCGTCGAAAGCTTGGTCCTTAGAGACGGAGCTAACGCTCGGAATTTTGGGTAAGGATGGGGAAGGAAATCGGCCGTGGTCTTTTGAAAGGAACCATCCCGGCATTTTCCTGGAGTGATTTAGGGAAATCAGGGAAAACCTAAATCTGGATGGCCGGGGGTGGATTTGAACCACCGCCCTCCCAAATACGAGTCTAGTGCATTACCACTGCGTGTCAATTTTAACCCGTACCACAAGCACGATAAGAAAAAGTATTCCTTTTACTTAAGTAAAATAAGAGATCCTTGTATGAGCGGCGCAGGAGAATGAATTTTTAACTATTAAATGTAAACATTCACGGCTGGAAAGGTCTATATAACTAATCTTTGCCGCCCTGTTATGCCGTGGTCTTCTGTATTTATTACTCAAACCCAATGTTTCGTCCCCATCTGCGGAGGACATTTTCAAGAGAGATCGTGGCACTTTTGTACGTCCGATGCAAATCCTGGCTCGTTACTGACTGCAGCCAAATTCCGTTTAAAAATGCTCGCGCGCAGATGTGTGACGTCAGACGTTTTGGATCCCGGCAGATAACGGACATTGTACAGTGCTTCGAAATCTACCATTACAAGATTAAGGAATTGTTAGATCCGCAGACATACAGGACACTTAGTAAAGATGCCACTGACAATGTTCTTAGAACTGTTACAGAATTAATAAAAAAGTCTGCCATTGCACAGTGTGTTCAAAATAGTCTGTTTAATTCAGTTGCACTAAAGTCAAGTCTTTATAGGTTGCCGAAGGTCCACAAAGAAAAGTATAATGTTCTTCCTTTGAGACCTATTGTTAGTGCTATTCTTCGCCCACCTATTTAATTGCCAAGTTATTGAAAGCACTATTACGACCGCATCAATTGTTTGGGACATTTTATATTGGTCAAGCCAGAGGAAATATCAGTTTTGACGTGATATCCCTGTTGACAATGGTTCTAGTCAATGAGGTGCTGCGACAGATGAATCTCATCTTTCCTTCCGACATTGTAGATCTGTTCAAATATTGCTTCATGACTACTTCTTTCAAATGTAACGATGATTTTTGTGAACAAACAGATGGTGAAGGTATGGCGACCCCTTTAAGACATGTTACAGCAAATTTATACATAGAAAATATCCAGAAACAGGCACTGGAAACAACAATCAAAAAGACTGCCATTTTGTTCCGCTATGTACACGATACGTTTGTTGGAAGAGGAACTAGATCGTTTCATTTAACACTGGAGTTTATCGATCATCTCCATAATGCTTTCAAGAAGCGCGCTGCTCTCCGTTGGATCTTCTCTACCTCCTCTATCAACCCCACCTAATTACGGATCCCACACCGGTGAGCAGTATTCAAGCAGTGGGCGAACAAATGTACTGTAACCTATTTCCTCTGTTTTCGGACTGCATTCCTTGGGATTCTTCCAATGGCATCTGCTTTACCGACGATACATTTTATATGGCCCTTCTATTTTAAAATCTAATGCATACTCCCACATAATTTATGGAGTTGCTTTCAGTTGCTGACTTTCTATAGTGTAGCTAAATGATAAAGGATCTTTCTCTCTACGTATTCGTAGCACACCACTCTTGTCTACATTGAGATTCAGTGCCATTCCCTGTACCATGCGTCAATTCGATGCAGACCCTCCTGCATTTCAATACTATTTTCCATTGTTACAACCTCTCTATATTCTACAGCGTCATCTGCAATAAGCCTGAGTGAGATTCCGATGTTATCCACAAAGCCATTTATATATATTGTGAATAGCAACGGGCCCACGACACTCCCCTTTTGGCACACCTGACATCACTCTTACTTCGGAAGACTTCTCTCCATTGAGAATGACATGCAGAGCCACCACAAAAACTCTTACTTCGGAAGACTTCTCTCCATTGAGAATGACATGCTGCATTCTGTTATCTAGGAACTCCTCAATGCAATCACACAATTGATCTGATAGACCATATGCTCTTACTTCGTTCATTAAATTTCTGTGGGGAACTCTATCAAAAGCCTTGCGGAAGTCAAGAAACACAGCATCTAACTGAGAACCCGTGTCTATGGCACTTAGAGTATCTCGGACGAATAGCGCGAACTGGGTTTCAAGCGAACGCCTTTTTCGAAACCCATGCTTATTCTTACAGAGCTGAATTCTACTCATCAGAAATGTCATTGTACTCGAAAATAATATATGTTCCAAAATTCTACAACTGACCGACGTTAGAGATATGGGCCTATAGTTCTGCACATCTGTTCGACTTTCCTTCTTAAAAACGAGGATAACCTGCTTCATTTTCCAATCTTTCGGAACGCTACGCTCTTATAGAGACCTATGGTACATCACTGCAAGAAGGGGGCAAGTTCCTTTGCGTACTTTGTGTAAAATCGAGCTGGTATCCCATCTCTTTTGAGAGATTTTAATTGTTTTTCTATCCCTCTGTCAATTTTTTCGAAATCCTCCATTTTGTAATCTGTGCGGCAATCTTCCTCTGTGAAAATGCTTTGGAAAAACACATTTAGTACTTCAGCCTTTAGAGTGTGATGCTCTGTTTCAGTGCCTTTTTCGTCGCAGAGTGTCTGGACATTTCGTTTTGATCCACGTACCGCTTTAACATAAGACCGAAATTTCTTAGGATTTTCAGCCAAGTCAGTACGTAAAACTTTACTTTCGAATTCGCTGAGCACCTCTCGCATAGCCCTCCTCACACTACATTTCGCTTCGAGTAATTTTTGTTTGTCTACAAGGCTTGTCTGCAAGGCTACGATGCGATATGGGCATAGGCCGATAATGGCTACAGAACCTAAATATGCATATTGCTGATTTTACAAGCATTCAATAACATCTACCACGTAAAGCAACATTTAGGTGTTACATGTATTATCAATATGTCATTAAAAGAGAAAGGAAAACCCAGAGACGGCCGCAGTAGCCGAGCGGTCTGTGGCTTGCCAGTCACGGACTGCACGGTCGCTGCGGTCAGGGGTTATAATCCCCCCTCAGGCATGGATGTTTAGTATAAGCTAGTTCATAAGTAGTTTGTAAGTTTAGGGACTGATGACCCCGTAGTTAAGCCCTATAAGCTCTACAAACATCTGAACATTTGAAAACCCAGAAAAATGTGTGGCTCGGTGTTGTCCGAAGTGAAATGGAATGGCCAATTAACGACTGTTTGTGGAGCCCACTGTTGGCACATAGTGATGCACAAGCTGAACGAACCTCATGGAGAACCCCCTCACATATGAACCTGTTTTCTTCTCTATTTGATTATGTCAAGCGCTGTGCATCAGCTAGTTGGGCCAGCAGTGACAAGTGGTCGGCCCTTTTGTTTATTAGGTGGTGGTGCTGGAGCTGAACCGGCTGGGCGTGCTGGTGGACCTGTCGCACGCGGCGCCCGCCACGGTGCAGGCGGTGCTCAACGTCAGCCGCAGCCCCGTCATCTTCTCGCACTCCGCCGCCGCCGCCATCTGCGACAGCCCGCGCAACGTGCCCGACTCCGTGCTCACCCAGCTGGTGAGTAAGCACCACCTGCCACTTCTCAGCCACTCACTGTTAAACGTTTCACTACCTACCGACCGGATTCATAAAGCATTGTGATATAAGTGGGAAAGTGCACAAATGGCTTATTTCATACTTAACTGCAAGAGTGCAGGACGTTGAAGTAAGTGGTTCAGGTAAAGTGCAAAACTTAGCAGATTCTTCAAACTGTGAAGAGTGGGGGGGGGGGGGGAGTCTATCAAGAATGCGGTCCCACAGGGTTCAGTCTTGGGTCCTTTGCTGTTCTTCATATACAGGGTGTCCCACTCGACATGTTTCACCCCAGATATATCTGAAAGTACAAAAGATATTGAAAAACGACTTTTACGGTCATGAATGTACGGCAGGGGCTTATGAAAGTAGGAGGGGGGGTATCTATCAAGAATGCGGTTCCACAGGGTTCAGTCTTGGGTCCTTTGCTGTTCATCATATGCAGGATGTCCCACTCAACTGTTTCCCTCCAGATATCTCTGAAACTACAAGAGATATTGAAAAACTACTTTTACGGTCATGAACGTACGACAGGGGCTTATGAAATTAGGTACTATGAGACACTCTAAAACGTGAAGAAATATTATTTTCAACACAAACTTATGTTTTTAAAATGGATACCCCATATTATTTCTTAAGTATTCGATGAGATAAAAATCACAAAAATAATGCGTCGGTTGCATGCAATCCGTCAGTTACATCCTGAGAAACTGCGAAGCGAAGTTGACGTTTGAAACACGTGCGGCGCGCTGCTAGCGTGTATCCGAGACTCAAGCGGATATTTTTAGCCTGCGTTTTAACACATCCTTCACCTCTCGATGATGTGAGGAGTCGTCAGAAACGACACGTGGTTCAGATACCACGTTAAGCTTTAGGTCTTCTTTCCCCGGTTGGATAACTGGGGTAGGCTAGAGACACGCAAGTCGCCGAAGTGGCGTCTAATTGAAAGACTTGCACCAGACCAATGAGCCACATGAAATTATTGTTGCATACTTCCGCTTTGTTATTGCGAAACTTTCCGTTTCAATTATCAGTTTCATTACAGTGTAGCAAAACCTAGTCTGGTGGCAAAGTACACATACGGAAGTTTTGAAACAACTTTTTGTACTTGGGACGTTTCTTCAATATGTGATGTTGCTCCTGTATGTAGACAATGTATTCCTGTAGGTCAACAGGTTTGCGCACTATTGTATAATAAGCAAAGTGTCCAAGGAACCTTGCATTACTATTGTTTATCACTGCAAGGAACGAGTGTCGTTCTCGCTCGTTCTGTTGGTACTCGCAAGTATCTTTGTATTCCAGTTCCATATTGTTATCCTCTCGCTACAAGTTGGCAATGTTGACAGTATGGATGGGGCCGTAGGTGAATTAAAAAAAAATAAAAAAAGCTTTTGTCCAGTAATGAGTTTTTCGTTAACAATATCATACCCTGTTGATACTACATCGGACGTGAGGATAGAGATGGTGATGCTGACCCATATCTGCTCATTTTCAGTCTCATTTCATTGTTGCTATTTTAACATACAAAGTAGAGGTGTGAACTGCTGGGAGGGCCATTGCTAATAACTGTACCGCTCACGAACGTATCTGAGATTAACATTGATGTGGCTGACGTTGATTGGCGCTCTGATGTCTTGAGGTTCTTAGGTAACGAGTAATCTCTGAGACACGCCGTTCTCATTACTTCGGATTATTTGTGACGTTCTATTGAGAAAAATCACGAGGCACTGCGTCCGAAAATCCTTCATACCTAAACCTCCTGCTTGACACATAGTTGTTGTTTGAACTGAGGTTCTGAAAATATTTCCCCTCCACACATACCAATAAATTGCGACGAGGAAATTTTGTACAACAACGTTAGGTATCGGTAGTACTACAGCAATGTGATAAATTCTGCTATGAAGGTAAGTATTTACAAACTGTACCCTCTGGAGTCGATTGAACGACCTATGTTTGTTCTCCTGAAGTGTTGCTCTGACATTGCTGAGTTTAGTTTCCCATTTGGTCTCCCTCTCCCAAGTATTTGGTGTCAAGATCATTCCTAGGTTCTATATCTTGTCAACTCATGCGGGCCAATAGGCATGACTTTGAATTTCGCCTCATTTAAAAATGTGAGCGGGCCGAGAATCGAACCCGGGTCACCCGCTACTGGCCAGCGGTCCCCTTAACCACTTTTATTTATTTATTTCTTCTTCAAGTAAATCGATGCTTTACGATCGTTAATTCATGGATGTTCTAGGTTGTTCGTTGAGTTTTTGGCTCAACTTTTTTTATTGCAGTGGGCGTTCAGCCCTCTGACGGAGTGCTCTGAGCCAAAACACATGCAAGGTATAAATATAATATTGTTACGCTGAAAACTGCAGAATAGGCGCAATTCGAAGGCTGGGTCGTTAATACAGCAAACCATTTTACACTGATCTATGTTTATTGCTAACACATGCGTACACTCAGAACAGATTGCCTCCTATTTGTACTCTGCTATTTATACACAAAGGAAACATTTTCTGGAAATTACAAATACATCTATCATAAGCAACACGTACAACATTCCAGAAAAAGTAAATATAAAAAGTAAATCTTTCTCCGCTAGTGGCGGAATGTGAACCGGGGACCGCCAGCACAGCTATCTGCGACGTTAACCACTGCATCACGCATTTTGTCGGAAGACTCGCGGCAATATAACATAGCACTGTACACACAACGTTAGTACGATAAAATTTGAAAACATATTATTTCGTAATTGAACCTAAACACATAAACAACACATAAACAAAACCTAACACATAAATGCAGATTACTGGTAAATATATATCAAGGGAATATAGAAGCAGAACTGGAAGAAAGGATGAAGATAGAAGCGACGTACGCAAACTACCGCAGCCACATGAAAGGAAGCCGTCCAGCTGATGAGCACAAAGGCCCTTTCACTTCTCCATAATGGGCCTCCGACATTGGCGTTGCAGGTAAATTTCTGTTCAGAACAACATCGTTATGGAGGTACTCGATGAAACTGTAGAGGGGTTCTACAAAGCAGACCTTAATAACGAAAAATACTGTACACATCACGATAAAACATGCTTTTCTTAAATATCCTTCCCGTTTCTCCAATATGAGTTATTTTAACGAATAATAATGTAGATTAAGATTTCAGTTATAGAGCCTTTCGAATACTACTGGTAAAAATTGTTTATTTGTTACATCTTTTTTTTCCTTAATTTACGTGTATTTGTCCATTTATTGTACCTTGTAAGAGTGGTGAAATCAGCTATTTTGCTTTTTCTAATGAAGAAACTTGACACCATGCATTACATAATAGTAACAATGACAATAATACCAACCGTAGATGCTGGAATGAAATCCACAAGATGAAAACACAAGTATTTGCTTTCATATTTGGTATTCAACATTTTAATTCATTTCTTCCCGGCTCAAAACGACATTTTCTTTCCTACCATAAACAACTCATTTCATAATTCGATCGCAAGAAAAGTTTTCTTGACAGCAACATAACGCAACAACGCTTGAACTCTTCCTCAGCAATTACGATTATTGAATTCATTATTGGCTAACACCACATCGTCTATACACCATCTATACACCATCCATACTACCCATGGGATGAAATACCATATTCGCTGAATTGAAGCAAATCAGCCCTACACTTAAAACTAAATTTTTTACTGCGATTATTTTAGGCATTGCAAACTTCTTTCTTTTGTCCCCAACTGCATTATTAATATTTGTGTATATCAGTTGGTGCAATATAGCAGGTAGTAAGTACAGGGGTTGCACACAATATTATCAACATATAATATATAAACACACTATTTATTTATTAAGAAGCTTAATCGGTGTCGAAGCTATCGTACAACTGTTGGTAAAAGCGTTGTGGCAAAATACGTACCAACAGTAAATTTTATAAAAAGTTCTTGTCAGCACTACATGTTTCAGGGCTACATTACCCCCGTTTTAATTACTGCAAAAGAAGGATGTATATACTAAAAACCGACGCACGAATTGAGTGATTCAAAAAACAAATATGCAGTTCACGAAAGTGTCGGCCGCGGTGGCCGAGGAGACTGAAGCGAGTCAGTCACGGTCTGCTCGGCCACTACTGTCGGGGGTTCGAATACCCCCTCGGGCATGGATATTTGTGCCGTCCTTAGTGTTAGCTAGTTCATAAGTAGTTTGTAAGTTTAGGGGCTGATGACCCCGTAGTTAAGTCCCATAAGCTATACAAACATTTTGAAAAATTAATTAACATCCCATTATGCAAAGTCATCATTAAAATAGTATTAATAATAAGTTCGCCCATCACTTGCATTGAGAACAGCTGCAACTCTTAGATGAACAAATTCGTAAACTGTTCAAATATTCAAATGTTTGTAGAGTCTATGGGACTTAACTACGGGGTTATCAGTCCCTAAACTTACAAACTACTTATGAACTAGCTTATCCTAAGGGCGGCATAAATATCCATGCCCGAAGGGGGATTCGAACCCCCGACCGTAGTGGCCGTGCACACCGTGACTGGCGCGCCTCAGTCCCATCGGCCACCACGGCCGGCTGTTAAGTGTCTTCATAGTTTCTCACATGTTCTTATCCATTCTTGCATCAAAACAATCGCCAGTAACTTCACGATGTTGGACCTGTAAATTTAATCCTCACACTTTGGTCTGAAACTGCCCATAACGGTTCAGTTAAGTTGAAATATGACGAATTTGCTGTCCAGTGGGTTTGATAACTTTCCTATGCTGCACAAAGCACTCAGAAACCTTTTCACTGTGTGTGAGGCTTCTTTATCATTTTGGAATACGTTAGTGATTATTAGCTATACGTCAGTAATAGCCCTACGTTTATTGTTGATAATGGTGTGATATAAGGATCCGACAAATAATCAGTCTCACCATAAATCAATGTGGAGTTGTGAGAGGCTGTGGGACGACAGATGCTGCCCATACTGCTCGTCTGCTTATTGAAAAATACCTTGTGAAGTCAAAACAGCTACAGTATGCGTCTCTCGACCTCGAAAAGGCCTTCGGCCAAATTGCCTCTAAAGACAAGACTGATCTCTAGCTTCCGATCCAAGCTTAGAATGATCGCCTTGCAGAAATTTAATTACGGCTTAACATACTGAAAACCCATTACCACACCACACATTTAAACGATTTTGATACCATTAGCATTAATCATGTTGAACTGTCAACAGCATGCACTTTCAAGTACCTGCACTCGACTATTTCTGCCGACGGAAATCTCATTGCATAAATCTCCAAGAGCCTGAGCAGCGCGTGGCTCAAATGGCGTTCTGTGACAGGTGTATTCTGCGACTTGAAAATCCCAAGCAGGCTATATTGATCAGTAGATTCAGTAGCACTGTACGAGGTGAATGCTGGCCTTCGCCACAAGAAGTGGAGCAAAGTCTCTCTGTTATGGAAACAAAGACAGCTGGTTTAACACTGCACGACCACGTCACAAACGATCAGGTTCGTGGGTTATATGGAGTAGCTCCAATAGTGGACAAGATGAGAGAAAGCCTTGCTTAGAGCAGACGAAATAACAGTGGCAAAGACTGATTTTAATTTGAATGTAAATGGAGAATGGCAAGTAGGACGACCTAGGGAACTATGGCTTGACAGGCTGCATGAAGACCTAACGATGTCACGCCTCCATACTGATCAGACACAGAGCCACAAAACATGGCGACAGCGAGTCAATACAGCGGAACCTCTCAGAAGGCGGGACAAACGCTAAGGAAGAAGAATAATGGTGTGATATCCATTCACAGCTATCCGAACAGTCAGGGCACGACAGAAATAGTTGAATGCCACGATACCAATGCAAAGTTACGACGAAACCTCCAGTGTGCTTGACTAAAGGAAGCAGCCATGCCGTTCCGTAAGCTTTTTTCCAGGTTTTAGTTACATAAGTTTGTTTGTGGCAGCAGTGTAAAAAATGATCCAACGGACCATACTACATGCTTCAATTTAAGATTGTGGCACCGCTTCCCTCACGGATTAGCAACTTCAGCACTTCCATGAACATTAATCTCGAGCCGTGCTCTTCTTATAGCAATACTATTACTCAGGTGAGTCTAGTCGCCTTTGGCATTATAGCTTTATGTTGTCTTACCGGGGCGGATGTAGTGGAATTTTTCGTTCGTGAAGCTGCTTTCCGTAAGCAGCATCAGAGTGACTGATGGAAGACAGCGAGCTCCTTCTAGGACGTTTCCGACTTCAACCGGGGAAAAATAGTAGCTTATACAGATTTCGGCCTATCTTCAAGAGAAAGCGGTGATCGGGATGTGAATCTTTAGTCTCTGGGCTCTGGATGCTGGAGGGAAGGACGGACCGAGGGCTCCATTGTATCTACATCTTTCCACCACTAGACGTATCGACAGGCATTCTGTGCGCACACCAAATCATGAACTGTATCTCAGCGAATTGAGTCTGTTGCACGAGATGCAGTGTGCACACGTCCCCTACAGTATAGTAGGCTGTCTGCAATGTTTCGTGACAGTATAACACGCAGCGGTTTGGTGATTAAATATAAAAGTTGTATTGTAGGCGCTCTTTCCGATTTATTTAACAAAATGTGTTTCTTGTACTTAGTTCTTTGCCGGCCGCGGTGGCCGAGGGGACTGAGGCGCTCCAGTCACGGTCTGCTCGGCCACTACTGTCGGGGGTTCGAATATCCTCTCGGGCATGGATATTTGTGCCGTCCTTAGTGTTAGCTAGTTCATAAGTAGTTTGTAAGTTTAGGGGCTGATGACCCTGTAGTTAAGTCCCATAAGCTATACAAACATTTTGAAAAATTAATTAACATCCCATTATGCAAAGTCATCATTAAAATAGTATTAATAATCAGTTCGCCCATCACTTGCATTGAGAACAGCTGCAACTCTTAGATGAACAAATTCGTAGTTAAGTCCCATAAGTTCTATAAACATTTGAAAATTTGAACTTAGTTTTTTTATTTTAATGCCCAAACGTTCCCTACTTTCTGAATAGCTCTTGTAGTAGAGAATTTTAAAAGTATACGTATTGACTGGAACATACAGTTTTTGATGCTACAGGGTGATTGGTTCGAGTAGAACAACGATGACTAGCCGTGGTCCTATTTGGGTATAGCATTCCGTCCTCGGATCTGACTTTACACGGACCTACAGTTTAACGAAGTTTCCGCACCACAGTGTAGTATAGCATTTTTCACATAAACAATGTTATTAACGGACATGGATTTAGTGACCTGTAAACGTTAAAACAGAGCACTGAAAGATTTTGGTCGAATCAAGACCCCTGGAGTGGACAATATTCCGTCTGAACCACTTATATCGTTAGGAGAGCCAATGATGAATAAACTGTTCCACCTGGCGTGCAAGGTGTATGGGACAGGGAAATGCCCTCCGACTTCAAGAAAAATATAATAATTCCAATTCCAAACTGCAGACAAACGTCGAAATTACGGAACTATCATGTTAATAGTTCATGGTTGCAATATACTAACACCAATTATTTACAGACGAATGGAAACCTAATGGAATCCGATCTTGGGGAAGATCAGTTTGGATTTAGGAGAAATGTAGGAACACGCGAGACAATTCATACGACTTATCCTAGAGAATAGTTGAAGGGAAGGGAAAACTACGTTCTTAGCATTTGTAGATCTTTAGAATGTTTTTGACAATGTTCACTGGAAGACAAATTGTTAAGCTGGACGGGTAAAATATACAGAGCGAAGAATTAAATTCGACTTGTACAAAAATAAGACAGCTGTTATAAGAGTTCAAGGGTATGAAAGGGAAGTTGGAAAGGCAGTAACGCAGGGTTCTAACCCTTCCACAATGTTATTCAATCTGTACACTGAGCAAGCTGTGAAGTAATGCAAGCAGAAATTTGTATAAAGAATTAAAGTTCAGGGATAAGAAATGAAAACTTAGCAGTGTGTCGAAGACTCATGCCAGTAATTGTTGTAGAGACGGCAGAGAACCTCGAAGGAAGTTAACACGAATAAAACAAGATAAATTGAATGTAGTGTCAGGAAACTGGGTGAGGCTGAAAGAATTAGATTAAGTAACGAGACAATAAAAGTGGTAGATGAGTTTTCTTATTTGGGCAGCAAAATAACTCCTGAGGGCTGAAATAAATAAAATCCAGAATGGCTATGGAGGAATAGCTTTTCTGAGGAAGCCAAATTAGTTGACATCCAATATTAATTTAAATGATAGAAAATCTTTTCTGAAAGCATTTGTCTGAATTGTAGCATTTTACGGGAGTGAAACGTGGACAATAAGGAGTTAAGACAAAAAATCTTTTGAAATGTGGTGGAGACGAATGATGAAGAGTAGATGGGTAGATTACGCAACTAATGAGGAGGTGCCTAACAGCATTGGGGAGGAGGTTATGACACATCCTGACTAAGAGAAGGGATACGTTGGTGGGATACATTCTGAGATATCCAGGAATCGTCAACTTAGCATTAGATGGAAGTTTGTGGGGTAAAAATCGTAGAGTTAGATCTAGAGACGAATACAGCAAGCAGGTTCTAAAGGATGTGGGTCATAGTTCTTATGTGGAGATGAAGAGGCTTGCAGAGCACAGGGTAGCACGGAGAGCTGCATCAAACCAGTGTGCGGGCTGAAGTCCACCGCAACAACAACCGTTAAAAATCCTAGGTTTGACCAGGGACTGAACCTATGTTCGAATTTGTAGGCTGACACATTACCCCTGAGACACGGAGTCATGGTTCAGAAGGATTTATGGACCAATATTGTTCTCCTTCAAGTGCAAGTAAGAGTACGTGAAACGAGGATCATGTACGTTTCATAGGTGTGTACGAGATAGGTTTACCTGTAAATGTATTGTATAAGATACTACAAAAATTGAAAAATTTCTATGCGCATTACTGAAACGTCACGCACTGCGCGTATATTTCTTGTTATCATTTGGCCGTCTATTTTTATTATTATTTCGAAAAACGTGTTTTATAGCTCTAAAGCATGTTTAAGTAAACTGTAAGAATTTGTATGCAAATTCGGCCCATATTCAATGGAAGATAAATTTTACAGATGATGATTTATTTCCTGCGTTTCATGCATTTTCTAAGACCATTGTGTGGTTCTGAGTACTTCTATATGAGGCAGTTTCCTACATTATGCAATTTTATTAATTTTAGTTTCTCGAAAGATCAGTGGTCTGAATATGGTTCCAAAAAATAAAGCGGAATATAAAATAAATTATTCAAAAGGACAAATGTTCAAGTGTTTGTAAATCTATGGGACTTAAATACTATGATCATCAATCCCTAGGCTTACAAACTACTTAAACTAACTTACGGGATGTAAAACACACACACCCATGCCCGAGACAGGACTCAAACTTCCGCCGGCGAGCAGCGGCACACATCACAGGAAGGCGCCTTAGCGCGTTAGGCTATTCCATCTAGGCTTATAAGGATACTCTAAACACATTTCAGGAGAGAGTTCTGGTAAAAAAGGCTGGGAAATGCTTGGTTGAAGTGTTATTGTGTGGCAAATTTCTGTTGCTGAAAGTGACATGAATAAAATCGCCATTAGAAATAAACTATCAATTGCCGGTATGTGTTGATATTCCTCACTCGGGCATGGATGTTTGTGACGTCTTTAGTATAAGCTACTTAATAAGTAGTTGGTAAATTTAGGGACTGATGACCCCGTGTGTTCCATAAGCTTTAGAAACATTAGAATAGTTTTATGCCGGCCGCAGTGCCCGAGGGGTCTGTGGAGCGCCAGTCAGAGTCTGCACGGCCGCTATGGTCGGGGGTTCGAATGCCCCCTCGGACATGAATGTTTGTGTTGTCTTTAGTATAAGGTAGTTCGTAAGTAGTTTGTAAGTTTATGGACTTACGACCCCGCAGTGAAGTCCCTTAAGCTTAAACATTTGAACCTTTTGATACATAATGACGAATATAGGGAATGCATATTTTTGAAGAGGGAACGGCCGTGAGGTCCATGGTGTCATGCAATAAATTGGGCGGGCATTCCCGCCGGAGGTGCTAGTCCTCCTTCGTTCGTGTGTGTGTGTGTGTGTGTGTGTGTGTGTGTGTGTGTGTGTGTGTGTTGTGTGTGTTTCGTCTTTAGTGTGATTTAGTTTAATAGCTTTACAAACTTCTGATTTTGGGAGGAAGAGGAGCTCGTGCAAAAGGACTTAGGGAGTGAGCACGATTGGGAGAATAATGAGGGGAAGACAGAGGTAGATAGAGGGGAAGGTAGCAATGGTCAAAGAGGAAGGAAGAGGTGATGGATAGAAGAAGGGGCACATGATGTAACAGAATGTTGGAATGAATAAATGTATGAGAAACGCCGGTTATCCTGCCAGATGGAACAGAGAGAGGCGTAAGAGGGCAAAAAGGAAGCTAAGAAATAGGAATGGTGATGGGCAGAAAGATGAGCTGATGGAGTGTAGGATGTATATGCAGTTCTCATGCACTGGACCAACTGAAACCAATAAAACATCTGAGCGGAAGTGTGTCATAACGAACGATACTCCAAATACCGTCAGAGATTGGTCTGGTCTGTCAACAAACCGAATTTAATATTTTCCCCCTCCTCTCTTAGTTCTTTTGCCGCATTTTTTTTCTGTTGCAATCTCTCCACACCGGACTCAAAATGGCAAAAAAAGGGAATAAGAGCAGCACTTTGTGAGTGGACGCAAGGAGAGGCATTTTTCATTCAGTGACGCCGCAAAATCTCCGCCGGTGGCCGCAGGAGGCCGTTTGTAATCTGCCATTGGTACAGGACGCGGCCGGCCGCACGGGAATCCGATACAGGCCGCGGATGAAAAATGCTTCCTTCCCCTCCCCTCCCCTCCCTCGCGCTGGCGACCTTTGTCCACATTGTCGTGCGCCGCAACATGCGTCCCCGTCAGGCTACGTCCGCGCCAGACACCGCTCCACGCCATGCCACGCCAGAGGCCGCCCATTTCCATAAAACGCAGCGCTCGCTCTGGCCAGCTCGCGGACGCCCGACCCGTCCGGCCCGCTGCGCACGAGTGGATTGCTTCGTTCCATTCTCCGCTCCTCGACTTTCTCATCAGGACCGCACGTCTCTTCCTCCAGACATCAGAGTAGGAGATGTGTAAGGGAAGCTGCTGACCAGAAGTATGAGATGCGTCTTGCTGTTGACATTTCCATTGGTTGAGCTCTGGTCTTTGCCTTGATTTTGCCTCTCTCTTTCCAGACACACACACACACACACACACACCCACACACACACACACATACATATACACACACTCGCACAGCATACACACAACGAACTATAGAGATAGAATAACAAACTCAACAGACATCACAGGATCATAAGAACGAACAAGCTCACCCGATCCTTGCTGAGGTTTTAAGGAGGTTTGCCTCATCACTAGGGCATATGCCAGAATCTTAACACCCTCCCACGCGAAAGAAAGCGATACGAATGAGTAGATACTCTAGAGTATAAGATCATCCACCCACTGAAAAAATAAATGGTACCCAAACAGCATAACATAAGTTAATATAAGACACCAAAGAGCAATTGGCTCTCCATGTGCCCGCCTCTCTCCATCAGGGAGAAGAATGAAAAAAAAAAAAAAAAAACCGAATAGTGTGCTCATTTTGAAGGTCAAGCTATTTTGTTCTGCTGAATTTCTCTTTCTGTACCGATTCACTGACGACGATCTGCGGTCCTCGGCCTAGGACAATGTGGCAATAATGTCTGAAGGATGGACCGTAGACCTATCTGTATTTTTGCACAGAATGTATAGGTCCTGCTGGTGTCAGATCCAACGGTGTGAAACTTGGGGAACGTCAATTCATCCATTGGACAGCATTATGTTGCAGCATCAACGTCACTTGTCTCGTGTAGACATTGGGAGGAAACAGAGGGCCTAATGGCAAGGCCCCGACTGAAATGACTGAAACATTTTCTGCTATACGATGCAAAATTATTTTTTACTCTGGACCGGGATTCGAACCCGAAGGTCCAGATTTGGGCCAGCGGTCGCCATAACATTTTTCTTTTCTTTTTTTTTTTTTTTTTTTTTTTTAGTTAGATCTTTAGGTGGATGTATGCTTTGCGGTCGTTGTTGTTCTTAATTGTTCGATGAATATTTGGCTCAGCTTTTTCTATTGAACAGAACGTTCAGTCCCCTCATCAGGCGCGCTGAGCCACGGCGCCTGGCAACTGAGCTATTCAGGCACACTTCCCATCTACCCCAAATTATCATCTTGCAACACACTACGTACAATGTGTCCCCTGCACATTTAATTCCACTTGCTCCCAGCCTATACTGGATTTCCGTAAGGGATCGAGTGTATTAATGTGTCTGCACTGAAATAGTTAATTGCCTGTTGGGGCGGATATACCATTGACAATTTCAATGCAGAGGTAGGGGACACTGCTACAAGAATTTGGGTTGGAAAAGAAGCGTGCCTGGAAAGCCTAATTGGTTAAGGCGACCGCTGGCCCAAAGCGGAAAATCCTGGTTCGGATCACCGTCGAGGACAAATTTTCGTCTTTGGCATTGGATTTATTTCAATGCCCTAAAACCGTCGAAATGTTTAAATATTTCCAATCCGCAAAACTATGGCTGTAAATGTCAACAAACAGCGTCTATTTTTTCGGACATGTCCGAAAAGAACAAACACCGTATAAGCAAAATTATTTTGTTTTTCTAGCAATGGCCACTAACAAACCTGCATTTTAATAAAGAAAAGAATGACGGTTACGGTTTAACCTAAGGCTGGACTGTGTTGCAGCTAGAGACGGAACACAAGCACGGATCGTTTTTGTTAAGGGTGGAGAAGCGAACAGACCATGTCCTTTTGTAGGAAGAGAATATTGCCCAGTTCTGACAGTTGTGAGTTTAAACATTGCGGATACGGCACGAGCTATTCGGCGTGTTATTAATTTATCTCTCTTTACTGAGCTTTTTGTCAGAGATCCTAGACAGGAGGGTTGAAACTTACATAATGGCAACTATTTTTTGACAACTGATACAAAAGCGATACATGTTTGCACATGTCACTGTCCTACAAAGTAGTCAGCAGCCGTTGCCAGCGAAGAGGAACGCGTAGTATACCTTCAGCAGAGCCTGTTCTGCTGATGGTGCGATTGGAGCAGTCTACTGCCTGTCGAATCTCTGGAAGAGTTCTGAAGCGAAGGCCACGACGTGGGTCTTTCATCTTTGGAACCAAATCAAAGTCACAAGAACCTAAGTCCGGGAATTGTGGTAGATCGTACAGTACGTCCCAGTCCCATTGACCAAACAGAGCAGATAAAGCTTGCGCTGTATGCGCCGGCACATGGTCGTGCCAAATGATGTGTGGTTGCGCACAAAGTGTGGCCGCATCTTTCGCAAAGCTGGTCGCAGGTGATGCTCCAAAAAACAACAGTATTACTGTGCACTAACGGTCTCCATTGTTCCAGTTTGTGACGTTAGGATACAGACGTATATTTCAAGTATGTATATAGATTTTGTTGAAGCTTATTATCATAACTGACGTTTATAGTAGTATTGTTCAGTTTGTGTATGTGAAATTATCTTCGGTGTGAGTGGTATGACGTGTTTGGAGCAACAGAGCGGGAGCAGGAGTAGTAGCTGTGGAGGCAGAAGGGGGTCGAGCTCTGTCGTTTGAACAGTTCTGACGCTAGCAAGTGCGCGAGAGCGTGCACCGCCAAGCTATTTCAGTTACCAGGCCTTGTTGGCGGATTTCCATATTTAGCGCACATGTTTCCAATATAAGCGGGGGCCCACGGCAGTTCACCTGTATTTTTCAAGATTCTGCCCTTAAACTGCTCACTGGATTGGATCCGTGCCTGTATTGTGACCTTGAGCATTGTCGGCGCATCCTGCTCTTCAACAATGAGAACGCAATGTAAGACCACTCCAATAATTTCCGACCACACAGAGTATAGACATTTTGTAAGGCGTTACCCAGTTTTGTGCTTGAGAAACAATTTTTCCTAACTTAAAATTTAAAGAATTTCTACCATATCATTGTCCTAAGACATTGTTACCAATTAGGGTCATATCCTTTCCAGAAGTTCCCGAGTGTCGTTGAAATTGAAAAAAATATTAAATTCAGTCCCAAGCTGTAAAGAACAATTTTAAATAACTAAAGTTTAAAATTGAAGCTAATTTCAACATATTAAATTTTTGGGATTAGAGAACTTCTTTCTAGTGGAACAGAACTGTTTCGTATTTCATTGGTTTAAATTTTATGTGTCAAGTTGATTTGCTATGTTGGTTCGTATTTCGTCGATGTCCAGGTGTTGTAATCTAGTTGCAAGTTATTCTGAGTATTTTCTTGGTAGGTATGTGGTATAGCAGTCAACAATCCGAAGATTGGTTTGAACACCACAGTGCTTTACTAGGCATGGTCCTGTTTGGAGGTGGTATGCCGTTGCCTTCCTCCGACCTTCGAACTGAAGGGGACCTACGGTTTAACGTGGGTTCCGAACCACGGTGCTACACGGTATTTTTCACATGAGCAGTACTGCCAGAGGGGAAAGAAGTGGAAAGTGACAGGTAAAAATCGCAGGACTTGGCGGGGATTGAACCCGGGACCTTTGGATTTGTAGCCTGACACTCTACCACTGAGCAACCGAGGCGCCTCTTACTTGGTACTCTTAATTATTCTTCATCAAGTGTTTTGCTGCCTGCTGTGTAATTGTCATGCATATGAGTGTTAATGAGGGAACGTTAATAATTGAGTGCAGCATTGGTCTCCGATCCAGCACTGTTTCCGAGGTAAACCAATTCATTTCAAAATTATTACGTGGTTTATTTTCTTTCTCACTATAAACTGGTAAAACCAAACATAAGTTTTCGTAAAATTTATTCAATTACGAATGTGTTTGCCAACCTTCTGTTGTGCAACACTGACGTGAGTGATTACCCATTCATAATTGTCGTGGTCAATTACTACACACTCTGAGTGCCCCATTAGTCTGGCGATCGTATTTTTTTATTTGTATTGTTGCATTGTTTGTTATTTCCTATAATTTGCAATACTTACCTGTGTGAGTGTGATTGTTCCCAAATTAAATCAGTTGAATTAGTAATCAGTAGAGTAGGATGAACGGCCTTCCCTCACTAGTTGGTTTTCGTTTGCACATTATTTTTTTCGGGAAAGATAGCCTTATCCAACTTATATTGTAGGCAACACACGGATCATTTTAAAGTTAATCTGTCACTGGATTAATCAACCGGTTAGTGAGGGGACTGTTACAAGTTTCGAAGACTTAGTGACACCATTACGTCAGACCGCTTGTTCACAATTGACCGTTTTCCTCTATTGTGCGAACGCCGGTGAAGTGAAATTGGCGAGTCCATTTTCTCGGAAGTAAGGTACGTATTTCAACAACTTGTTCGATAAGCGACAATAATAGATTCCACAGCATAGCGTCTCCATAGCAGTGTTGCCACTATTTAAGTTTCCACCCTGGTATATATGAGTTATTACCAAAACTTAATTTAAGCATCGTGAAACTAAAATTTGATATAAATATTGTCGATTAATAACCATTTTTTCATGTGTATCTTATGATGTAACGTTAATCTAGTAGTTTTCGTTGTGGAAACCAGATTACTATGTTATTAGTCACTTCTTGTAATGAGAGTAGTATCAAACTCAAAGTCTAAGTTGGTTACTTCCTGAAATCCTTTGAAATTCCACCATCCCAAATATTCAGTGTTCTCTTGTTGACACATGCTGTATAGATTTTATAAAAGTTAGGTGGACAGTATAAAACTTTGTCGAACTCCATCGGTCACTTAGGGTACGTACAAACATTCACAAAAACGTATATAGTATGACCACTATTAACAACTTTCGTAAATGATCTTACATGTTCTGGAAACCCAATGGAAGTGAAGACATCCTAAAATTTGTCCAACTAGACACAATAATAGGCATTATTATCTGGGATACAAATGAATGCAGGTCCACTGAGGCTATTTCAACAGCTAATTGAAAGCAACACCACTATTTTCGTACAGTTTCCATCAACTCATACAAGTGAATTTTGTCTTATGAAGATATCGGTCCTGACTGTCGCACTTTCAGGACGAAAGTGCATACGTTGCGTAGTCTGTCACATCGGCAGTAACTTTAGAAGAATCACATACTTCAGTTTAGTTTTCAATCGTGAATCCATATTCTATATTCTGACGTTGTAGATTTCTTTTTAATCACCCAGTTTCCTCCCAAAAGAGAATTCCTTTTTCCAATAGTATAGTATTAACCAATATTTTAGTAACTAAATTTTAAACATTTATGATAGCAACTTTCAATCACAAGACAAGCATTGCTCAGTGCTTAGTCGAGGCCGCTTGGCCATTCTAATGGCAAAATGAATAACAATTTACATACACATTTTCGTACGGTTTTCTTACTAATACATTTTTATACTTCATCTTAACAATGAGAGACTATCGTTTTGTGTGTCCTTACCTAAGAGTAAATCAGTTTCTGTTACAACTAAACAAGGAAGTCGCTACTGTTTTCGGAGGTTCAGTTCACTGCCAAGCCACCACTGAGAACTATATTAATTATTGTACTAAGCTAACATCAAATTACATGACCTAAACGTTTGGAGATTTTGCAGCTTGCAAAAATTATTCCGCTTCTGATACCAGCGGAGTCTGTATTGACTATGTGCTGATGGATGAAGACTTACAGTCTATAGAAAACACAAGATTGGAAAAAGTAATTCATATGGCTTAAGAATTTCATGATTCCTTTCGTGATTTTTTAGTGTCAGCAACAGCACGAATAATATCTACAACAAAATACACTTACTTCGATCGGTGTCATTCGGCCTCAAAATTTAGTACTCCCATTTATGCTGTTGTAGTATAGACTTTCATATTCACGTTAGTCCGTGAGAGTATTAACAAAACTAATAGCAAGTGTTCTCTTCGCGTATACTTTATGTGACCTTGTATTGACAGTCTGTGGGTTCGAGTAATCGTCCTTGTCAGCGGTTCATTGTCCTATCTGAAACGACGTATTCACATCTCGCGTGACCCAGCGTAGGATTTGCGCTCACGATATAGCCACTTGTTTAAAGTTTACTGTGGGCTACCAACAACTTTGTGTCGTAAATCTGTTCCACAGACCACATGATGCACGGCTGTTGGTAGCCGCAACTTTATGTCATACCTTGCAGAATATACGATTCCATGGATTCACTCACAGAAACTGCGAGCATTCCGCAGCAAGAGCAGTTATGCCAGAGAGGCAGCATATTTGAGAGTTACAAGACACCATTATTTCAGACTAACATTCTACTGAACATTAATATCTTCTCCCATTCCTGATCCATATACATTTAACTTGCATATTCGGGATACATTTTTTAATTGAATTTTACTGTCCGCGACCACGTTTTTTTTTTTTTTTTTGTGTGAGTCATAATGAGGAAATTTTAGATTAGCTGCTTAAAGCATACTAAACGTTGAACCACAATTATTGTAGGCATTCTTCCAGAAGGCGTATCTAATTAATTGTGTCACCTTACTTGTTTGAAAACAATTGGGAAATGGGAGTTATATTGCTGGCTACTGAAATTTTCGAAACCTTTACGCCTAATGAAATATCCTTCACTAAATTTGGAGCAAATCATAGCTGTAATAGGAAATGCATGATGAAGGGATATTTTACTAAATAAATATTTGTCACCAGAAGTATCAACAGACACCGTATCTAAAATCGTATTAATTCCTTCAACAGGCAAATGATAGTTTATTTGTGAATGCACAAACTCGTAGTTTATTTGTGAATGCACAAACTCGCCCGATCCATTGTGGGAATACAGCTAAACGTGTGAGCAAGAGGAAGTAATGAGCAGGGGGTAGTGCAACTACTATCGTTGTACGCGATAACTTGATAATTTCGGCAGCTCTAAAATAGCCTTATTAATAAGAAACTAAGCAAGATCCCATCGACTAACAGTGTGCGAAAATGATCTAACAACCGCTCCCACGATGCGGGAAAGCTAAGTTCGTATCCCGGTCCAACAAAAACTTCCAACTTCATCACTGAATTTATTTCAGTGCCTTACAACAATAGCGAAGTTTCAATATTTCGAATTGGTAGATTTACAGTTGTTGATGTCAATCTGTGGAACAGATATGTTTCCAGAATGAAACTTTCACTCTGCAGCGGAGTGTGCACTTCTGTGAAATTTGGAAAGTATTAGGCATGGTACTGGGAGAATTGAAGTTGTGGGCGGTGTCGTGAGTCGTGTCGGGGTAGCTCAGTGGTAGAGCACGTGTGCGCGAAAGGCAAAGGTCCCAGGTTCGAGTCCCAGTTCCGGTACACAATTTTAATCTGCCAGGAAGTTTCATATGAGCGTACACTCCGCTGCAGAGTGAATGTTTCATTCTGGGAACATACATTAGGCTCTGGCTAATCCATGTCTCCACCATATCCTTTCTTCCAGGAGTGTTAGTCTTGCAAGTTACCCAAGAGAACTTCTGTGAAGTTTGGAAAGTAGAGGCGAGGTACTGGCAGAATAGAAGTTGTTGGGCGGCGTTGTGTCGGGGTAGCTCACTGATAGAACGCTTGCCCGCGAAAGGCAAACGTCGCAGGTTCGATTTCCGGTTTCGGCACACAATTTTAATGTGCCAGGAAGTTTCATATGAGCGTACACTCCGCTGCAGAGTGAATGTTTCATTCTGGGAACATACATTAGGCTCTGGCTAATCCATGTCTCCACCATATCCTTTCTTCCAGGAGTGTTAGTCTTGCAAGTTACCCAAGAGAACTTCTGTGAAGTTTGGAAAGTAGAGGCGAGGTACTGGCAGAATAGAAGTTGTTGGGCGGCGTTGTGTCGGGGTAGCTCACTGATAGAACGCTTGCCCGCGAAAGGCAAACGTCGCAGGTTCGATTTCCGGTTTCGGCACACAATTTTAATGTGCCAGGAAGTTTCATATCAGCGCACACTCCGCTGCAGAGTGAAAGTTTCATTCAAGTCCCTTAAGCTTTACAAACCTTTTTTTTATTAATATGGAAGACATAAATGAAAAAGGGAAGATAGAGATTTTTACATATCAAAAATAACTTTATGACATATATTAGTTTTGGGTTTATGTATAAAGATTCTTCCATTTACGGAGAAGAAGTAATGAACAGAGACGACTACACAGATTTGTGTTGAAGAGCCTCCCACCATTTTCTTTCACTGCTTGCCCCAGATTATGAGCCAGCGGGTAATAGCTTCTGTTGAGTTGGAATGTGGAATTGTAACGTAAATTTATATTCAATAGAAGAAAGGTAAGAGGAAAGAGAAATTATTAGGAGATGGAACCAGACTCCTTGTGATGCTTGAGGGTCCAGCACTTGGTACGCTCATCAAGTCGTCAACTCTCACCCATTGTTAATATTACATTTATGTTATACTAAGAAAAGCGGAATGGCCACATGGTCTAAGGCGTTATGCTACATTCTGGGCAGTCATTAACGTTGGAAGTTAGAGTTAGAGGCAGGTGTGTGTGTGTGTGTGTGTGTGTGTGTGTGTGTGTGTGTGTTTGTGTGTGTGCGTGTGTGTGTGTGTTGCCCTTAGTGTCTGACTGATGAACATAGTAGTTTGGTCCAATAGGTTCACAAATATTTGAACATATGTTAAACTAATTGCTAATTTAAATTTAAAGGAATACTAGTGGTCTTCTGTTTTGTTGATATCTATTAACAGATTTATAGTGGCATATTGAAGATGACAAAAAGCGACAATTCGTTGACACTCTCATGTATGTTTACACTAATTATTGTCTATTAAATGACTATGGCGCATTCCTTCAGACATCAGAGAACAACGTCCATAGCATTAAAATTGAGTCTGGGTTGTAACACGTCTTTCACCTCTCAACGATGTGAGGAGTCGACAGTAACTACACGTGGTTCCGATTCCACGTTAAGCTGTAGGTCCCCTTTCCCGGCTGAATAACTGGGATAGGCTAGGGACACGCAAGTCAACGAAGTGGCGTCCAATTGAAAGACTTGCACCAGGCCAATGAACCACATGGAGCTGTGAAGGGTAAAACTGGAAGTCAAATGAAAATATTTAACAGTGAAGTGACAGTGACCGTGAAGTAGAAACATTCCAACCTACAGTCAATACATAGTGTAGGAACAACACAGGTAATTTGTTAAGATTGTATGGATGTTCTCCGATGGCAAGAAAGAAAAACTTCAACGTCTGATCTCACACTGATTGTTCATTTCTGTCAACAAAGACAATGCAGAAATCGGATCCACACTCGAATCACACTTCCTCGACCCTGGTGCAGTAAAGTGTGCAGTATTCTGGCACATACATTTTCAATAACAAGAATTCGGAAAACAGCAGTAATCCACGTATTTTCAATAGTAGTTGAAGACGTAGGGTGTAAGTGTGCCACTCTGGTAGCAAGAGATTGACACAGGAAAGGTGTTCGTGGTGGTACGCTTCAAACCAGTCATAATACTTTGGAGATTAAGTGAATTTGGCAATAATTTCAAAATTAACTGATACTGATATTAGTTCAGATGTGACAGTTTGCACACTCACTTAGGGTCTCTCTCCCTCTCACTCTCTCTCTCTCTCTCTCTCTCTCTCTCTCTCTCTCTCTCTCTCTCTCTCTCTCTCTCACACACACACACTGCAGATACGACACATGCACTTTTCATAAAGGTTTGTCATGTTTGGGGGCAATCTTTCAATCAGTTTATTGAAGACATGAGCCAAGATCGCTTTTTATTTCTTATTAAGATTTCTGTTTCGGCAGTTTAACTGACATCTTCGGATCTTAGATTTCATTTTTCAGAACATTATTATTAAAAGTTTTAAAAACACATTCACTCGCCAACATAATTGTTGGCTTGTCAACATATAAAATTTTATGTGTTGACAAGCCAACAATTAAGTTGGCGAGTAGAATGTTTTAAATGGTTTTAATAATAATGTTCTGAAGAATGAAATATAAGATCCGAAGATGGCGGTTAAATCGCCGAAACAGAAATCTTAATATAAAATAAAAAGCGAGCTTGGCTCTTGTATTCAATAAACACACACTTTTGATTGACAAATGTTCAAATGTTTGTAGAGTTTAAGGGACTTAGCTGCGGATTCATCAGTTCCCAAACTTACAAACTACTTATGAACTACCTTATACTAAAGACGGCACAAACATCTATGCCCGAGGGGAGGATTCGAAGCTTCGACGGGGAACTGCCTACGCATCGTAGCATAGCGCCTCAATGCGCTCGGGCGCTCCGCCGCGGCTTTTGGTTGACATCAGGAACGTAATGCCACTGCTTGCCTTTTTATACGATCGTATTTTTCCATTCGTCTATCTGAAAATCCGTCACTAGACCACAGATATTAAATATAATATAGACTAATATTGTTTACAGTAAAATGTCGACATATTGCTGAGTTTAATTAATATGTCACTTACTCCTGTTTTTAGTTATGAACCTAGGCACGAACCTAATGAAATAATCAATGATTTTCTTATTAATGATACTGGACATATGGTGCAGTTGTGTCCCAACTTTTGACATAGTTCTTTATAATGAGCACGATATAAATTTTTTATTATTATGCCTATTGATATTATCGTGGTATAGATAGAGAATGACCTATCTATTGGATCTCCAATAAGTGTGTCAGTGTGTCGGCGTGAAATGTTGTGCACGTACACGTAAAATCAAGTACAGTGCTTCACCACTGTGTTGGTGCTTGTGTTGCAGGCGCAGAACGGAGGCGTGGTGATGCTGAGCTTCTACAACGACTTCCTCACCTGTTCCCCTGCCGCTCGTATGGAGGACGTCATGCGTGAGTACCAATCCTTTTTTCCTGATATATAATACTCAAATATATCTCTTCTCTACAGAGCGAAGCGATGTAGAATATGGACATTCTCATTTCAACACTATAGAACATACTTCGTAATAGCAAAGTGATCATGGAGTTCTTACAATAAAGGATCTTAACATAACTAAGAATCTCATTTTGCCTGTTGTATATCTGAAATTTATGTCAGGGTCACGGAAATTTGCGTATCTTTCTAGTATATCGTAGTAGATATTATAGTAAGCACCTTAAGCCTTTAAATTTACGTGTTACTTTACCTAGAAGTTTTACATTCGCTTGCGACTCAAACGGTCATTAATCTGTTGTCGTACAAAGGAAAATATTATTCAAATAATTACCTGAAAAGTTTGTAATGAGTACCTACATAACAGCGGTGATTAGCTGAACAGATACTGATAACATACAAGAGAGAAGTATATCAGCTAGTAGATAAATGTATTACGACCAACTTATTTATAATCACAAAGTTTTGATAAATAATTTTAATTTTGCCTTGATACTGCATACTGTGACTTCATGCGAGTAATGTCCGTTGAGTCACGCAATTAGAATAAGTAATGGTATTTTCATCACAAACTCCACATCAAAACTACCGTAGAAAATCTTCTAATAATATTTACAGGGAACGTGCTGTATAAATTGAATGTAACACTAAATCAAAAGCGTACCAAACCGAGGCAACCCTCCTATGCTTCTACATTGTCAAAACTGTCCGTTGCTTTCTTTACTCATAAACACTGGATTTCCTCTCCAGTACTACACAGTCGTACGAGGACTCTGCCAGTCATTTCATCGTAACTAAGCTATGACCTGTTCCGCTAACAAATGTCATATTCAGGAAAATGTCGGTGCCATCAGAAAATGACAGACGTTTCCAAAGGTGGCCATTTTAATGCTCACAATAATACGTTGTAGGCAGCAGCATTCATTGCACAAGAACTTTCACCACTTTTAAACATTAAGTTTGGTGAAACATCTCTGTAGCATTATCTATTTCTGTTTTGTCGTAGCGTAGCTGTACATACCATTCCAGCGGTCCATTATAACTTCTTTTAGTACTATACCTTTATCAGCGCCATAAAAGACATTCACAGAATAAAAGACATAGCAACTTACAATACTGTACTAAAAACTGTAGTCGGGAAGAAACAAGTTGACAGCCAAAAAAACATTGACATTGTGAATATGTGCAGGGTTCTACGCTCGAAATGAAATTTTGTTCGCGATAGCAGTAGAAGCGAGTATGAGCAGCAAACATGAAAGATAGTAATAGACTACTATTCCTATTTCCAGTAATGAGTTTAAATGTCTAAAGCTTCGGCCACAGTTGAAACAGTTAAAATGAATCACCGTTTCATATCAGCCATAATGCATCTTTGTGTATTCAGCCAGTTAAATGATGCATACGTTTAAGTCGGAGTCATATCACATTTCTGCTATTCGTAGGGTAAACAAGTTTCAACAGCAGTTCTCCCAGCAGTTATACATTTGCCCATACATATTATTCGTCATTGCGTCATTCATTTGCGAAAAACTATCTTACCAAGTTTCCCATTCCGCTTTCATGTCAGCGATAATATATGTTTTTTCCTTTAGTTGGGTCCAAATACGCTATTTAGGTTGTTAAAAACGTTTAAATGTCTTCCCATAGACAACGTAAGGCTCTAGCATATACCCGAACACATTATAAGGCGGTGCAATGAAGCAGATCGTAGCGTTCGTACAATTGCTTGCTTTTCTATTATAATGAACTCGAAATATTGAAAATTTATGATTATCTCATCCGTCTGTGGTAATTCAATGCCTATAATTTATTATTGGTTATTAACTACAGCAAATAGAGTTTTGTGGTTACATTTCGACAGAAACATCTAAAGTTTACATTCTACCTAAACCTTAATTTATGTACATCTACATATGAAGAGATACTATGCACGTCACACTGAATTGCATGGCAGAGGGTTCATAGAACCCCTTTTACGATATTTCTCTACAGTTCCACTCTCTAACAGCTCGTGGGAAGAAAGAACACGTAAATATTTCAGTTTTCGGTCTGATTTCTCTAAATGTTTTGTGATAATCCTGTCTCCCTATGTTAAGTGGGTGCTAACAATAATGGTGGTATTCTGAAGAGAAAGTTGGTGCAAGAGATCTCGCAAATAGATCTCCCTTAAACAAATAACGCCTTTCTTTTAATGATTTCCACCCCAACTCTTGGATCTTTTCCGTTATTCTCTCTCCCCTATATCGCGATAATACAAAACGATTTGCGATTTGTCCTTCTCTGAACTTTCTTTAAATCGTTCGTTTGTCCCACCTCGTATGGATCGCACAATGCGCAGCAATACTGCAAAATAGGACGCACAAGTATAGTGTAGGCAGTTTCTTTAGTATAATAGTTGAATCTTCTAAGTGTTCTACAAATTAAATGTAATCTTTGGTTCGCATTCCCAAAATTATTTTCTGTGTGTTGTTTCCAATTTAAGTTGTTGGTACTCCTAGGTATTAAGTAGAATTGACGACTTGTAGGTTTGAGTAATTTATCGTGTACCTTAAGTTTAACGGATTTATATTTTGGTCATATGGATGACCCCAGACTTGCATTTTATCCAAATCATAATGCAATTGCTGTTGACCTTCTGGCAACTTCACTAGCCGATAAATAACAGCTTCATCCGAGAGCAGTCTAAGAGAGCTACTCAGATTGTCTTCTAAATCGTTTATAAAAATAAAGAAAAATGGGGGACGTATAACAGTTCCCTGTGGAACGCCAGATATCACCGAGGCACCGACGATACGAGAGTTGGAACTTAAATAGTGGCAAAATTGCTGTGGGGACACTTTGCAATGGAATATACTATTGTTGCTGATACAACACGTTGTTGAGTACCTACCAGCAAATATACTCACCTCTCCTACGTTACCGGCATGCGCACAATCCAGGGAAACACAGTCACTTGTGAGAAAGCTGTCTAACGTAACGGTGTCACTATGTTCCTCCGCGGCAGACAGTCAGACCACAGTATTACTGTTCGTTTTTGGAGCATCTGTGACCAGACTTGCGAAAGAAGCGGCAACACTTTCTGCGCAACCCACCCATCATTCTTCAAGACAATGAGCGGGCGCATGCAGCGCAAGCTGTAGATGCTGTGTACGGTAGATGAGTATGGGTAAGTATTGTTCCATCGACCAGAGTCCCCGCACTTAAGACCTTGTGACTTTGATTTGGCTCCGAAGATGAAGTACCCATTTCGTTGCATTGCTTCAGAGCTGTTCCAGAGATTCGACAGGCAGTGGATCGCTCCATTTGCACCATCAACAGAACATGCTCTGCTAACGGAAATAATACGCCTTCCACATCGCTGGCAATGGCTTCTACAAAACGTTGATGACTACTTTCAATGACTGTAACAGGTGTAAATATGTAATGCTGTTGGATCAGTTGTGAGTAAATAGTTGCCAATAATTACGTTCCAACCCTCGTACTTGGGCCTTTCAGTAGTGATTAATAACGATCAACCTGAAATTTAAGAACAAAGAAAAGTGATTTTTTTGAGTGTGTAAAGGAATGAGCTGCAGAAGTTCGATTTTCTTTGCCAATGGTACAAAGTAAAGCCGATCAAGAAGTAATATTCCAGAACGACAGAGGTAGATGTTGGTCGAAGTTAACGTGCTTTGTATGAGTGAACGCTTGTGAACCAAAAGGAAGAAATACATGTTAGTTAGGGTGACGGATTTTGTTAGCAGACTACACATCATATTCCGCTCAGAGGTATAGAAGTAGTATATCATAGTGTGAAAACACGAAAAGTTTTAAATGATGAAGCGGAATTTTTCCAGGCAAGTACTAAAGAATCCCATTGAATTGATGTAATGTGAAAATTTACAAAAATCTGAACATCTGTTAAACATATCTTCCTGGTATCGGTCTATATTTTATCTCAGAATAAGGAGAAGAGTATAATTAAAATTAGTTCCAAGGTTACCCTGATTCGAACCTAGGACGTGGCACTAATTTAATTCAGTAATTGCCTAATTTTAGTAGTTGCAGTTCGTTCATAAAGAAGCCAATTATAAACGCTTGTCCGTTATTTGTTCAAAATGTTCAAATGTCTGTTAAGCTTATGGGACTTAACTAAGGGGTCATCAGTCCCTAAACTTACAAACTACTTATAAACTAGCTAATACTAAGGACCGCACAAATATCCATGCTCGAGGGGGGATTAGAACCCCCGACCGTAGTGGCCGTGCAGACCATGACTGGAGCGCCTCAGTCTTCTCGGCCACCGCGACCGGCTTCGTTATTTGGTAGGCTATCGCTGTACGAATAGGAGTCTTACCAAACAGGGTGTATGGTAGTCATACAACGTTCAAAGAACTGTGGCTCGTTTTGTATTATGACGAAGAAGTTATAAAAAGTAAAATCTCAGTTATTAAAACAAACTTGTTTTCTATTGCAAAGTTTTTTAGCACAAAGTTTAATGAACAGCTTTTCCTTCCTAATTCAGATATATATTGATTGCCTCCTGCTTTCCTTGCAGATGACTGGTCATTGTTAAATGTAAAAAACCAGAACTCACAGCATGTCATTTTTATATCGGTATTCCGCATGCCTTATTCGGAAGTTGAATGACAAACAAATCGTTGTGAAAGTCGTTAATTTTAGACTAATGGTGTTGTGTAACTGCTGAGAGGTTTAGTCAGCCGTAAAAATTGGACGAATTGAAAATTCCTCGCAGATTGAAACCATGTATCGGGTTTCGAAAAACTGGAAGAACTGTTTAAAAATATAAGTAAGCAATTTCTTGGCTCTTATTGGGCAACGTGAAACTGAAATCATCAATACGTTACTGTAGCAAGAATAACGAACAAAGTACAGATATTCGATTATTTTTATCAAGAAATAAGTACAATAAAATACCATGTTAAAAGACCTGCAGACTAACACCATTCAGTAGTTAATAGAAGTCTATGACCTACATGAAATAGGGATTTTCGTGTCTTTACTTAACGTGGAACGTTTGCCTTCAAGTCAGCGAAGAAGATTCTGATATGGCAACAAATTATCTTAGCTGTAAAGAAACGCCCTCCTGTTTCGTCGTGGGTCATTAGTGTCAGCCTGATTGTGGTTAGTCTTACAAAGTCTCTCTTGTGTAAACTTTAGGGCTTTAATTAGTCAATTACTCAAACTTTCTAGGGTGGCAATTCAGACGAACAAAATAAAGTTCCGTAAAGAAACCTGCTGGCAGGCAGCTGTTAACAACATCCTATGACAAATAAGAAGCCGTTAATACCCGAAAAAGTTGCATAGGATAGCTGAAAACTGAAACTATGCAGTTATGCGTCTTTCTTAAACAAATTTAGTTCTTATTAATTTACTGTATCTGAAAACCCTTAACATAGCGAAAGACAGCAATTATAAAGCGATAGTTTTAGAAAGGAGAATTGAGGAAAAGAAATTATGGCAAATGTGTTTAAACAATTTTGTCAGCATTACTTGATTATAGTTGTATATTTTATATGTTTGAAAATGACCCACTATTTTTCTCCGTTATTATTCACGTGCTACTGAGCTTGGTACTTCCCTCTTAAATAGGTGCAATTAGATTTTTAAGTGATTTTATATAAGATCGATTAACATCACAATTTTTCCACCCACTATGTATCCTTAACGTAAGAAATTAATCTCCTCGATTATCATGCCATCTTTCCAGTATGTTCACGTTGTCAGCATACATTTGGTAATGGTAGTGGATGGTCGGATGCTGTTACCGTCTGTTCCGCTCTGACATACGGTAGCCTTGTGTCTAGTTTTAACCACGTGAAAATTTACGAATATCTTAGAATAGTGGTTCGAAAACTGTAGGTTGCGACCCACTAATGTGTCACTGGGCTTATTCTAAAGGGTCGCCGACCAACTTTAAAATATAAATAGAAAAAGAAAATTAAAGTTAAGGGGAGTCGTAACGCCCAAATTGACAAAATTTCACATTTTACATTTATGCAAATTATGAAGCTATGGATATGTACGCTTAATTTGGTGTTGATTTTATGGAAATATTCCATTATTTACTATTTTAAATAAATATTTGAAAATAATCATGGACTGACGTGTGTCAGAATTTTGTCTACCATCATTTCGCATATTGGTATTTTTATGTGAAACTATGTGATCTAGAAGGCTGTGGTTTCTTTTATTTTGTACAGAACTGTCCGCTTCGTAATTTACTCACACTAGCGGTACTTCGCAGTAAACTCTTTCAACTGTTTGTTCGTGTTTGCTAACAAAAGTTATCCACTAGCCCTATTTTAGTCTCTGTATTTGTTGGAAGGTCATTCTTAGAACATCGTGTTTTTGAGGCTGTTCTTTTTTTTATGATGGTTATTGCGGAAGACTACAGGTTTTGGATTAACTTGGAATTCATAAAAGTTACATTAACACTAAAAGTGTGATGGATGTGGACCAACTACAAGTCATGAAGGCACGGATTGCAACATACAATATGTCAAAAAAAGCGAGACTCAAGAGGAGGAGAGCAGCACTGTGTGAGGAAGATGACGAAGGAGATGAGGACTACATCGAGGAGGATACTAACATATTTTTTATGTGTCACTTATCTGTATATTAAATGTTTTCTGTAAATACAATTTTCTCAAAATCACATTTTTCAGTATAAATGCCCCTTTCCTCAGTAACTTCTAAATATAGATCAGTTAATTATTTACCATAAAACATAGACAGTACAATGATGCTACAGCTCTACTTTAGTAGCATTTACTATAATAGTTAACATTAAATAAATTAAAATTTTGAAAATGTACACAAAAATATGTTTTCAGTGAAAAAATCATAACTTCTCTTCCAGCAGTTATTTTAAAGTGATTGTAGACAAATACAGTTTAAAAACATACGAGAACATGTGATAAAAACACCTCATTTATATACTCAACAGTTCCTGAGAAAACGGGTCATTTATATACCCAATTTACCATTGTCGAGATAGGGCGGTAGGACTCCCCTTAATTTGAATAGGAAAGTTATATAATATCAAAAGACCATCATTTTGTGTGTATACATGTCCATATTCATGTATTTTCCTGTAAAACAAACTTGGTTCTCTATAATAGGTGGCTTAAGAAAAGGGGCAAAGCCCAAATCTAGTCAGCATTTAAAATAAATGCAGCTTGGGTGCAATATATAAAATGTCTTTCCTACAACATTTAAGAGGCGCAAAACGCAACGTATCAAAAACTTTCGTTTTATCTTCTATTTACTTGGGCAGATATCCCATTCATGAGTTTCAAAAGTCTTACTCAGCAAAGCATTTGCGTTTAATAATAACTTCAGTTTCACATTACATACAATTTTTGTATTACTATTAATTGTCATGCAATGGGTAGCAAAACCTTTTCTATGAACATTGTGGGACCCACTACAAAAAGATTGCCGGCCGCGGTGGCCGAGGTGACTGAGGCGCTCCAGTCACGGTCAGCACGGCCACTACGGTCGGGGGTTCGAATCCCCCCTCGGGCATGGATATTTGTGCCGTCCTAGTTCGTAAGTAGTTCATAAGTAGTTTGTAAGTTTAGGGACTGATGACCCCGTAGTTAAGTCCCATAAGCTTAACAAACATTTGAACATTTTACAAAAAGATTAGGAAGCACTATTATATACAATAGTTTATCTATTATTTATAAGTTAAGAAACATAGAGGGAGGTCATACGGAAGTGGTAGCAGCCAATCAGAATACATCTCGGCCGAGCGATATGGCGCAGTGGTAACACATTGGACTCGCATTGGCAAGGATGGTGGTTCAAATCCACCTCCGGCCATCCAGATTTAGGTTCTCCGTGATTTCCTTAAATCACCCCACGCAAATGCCGGGATGGTTCCTTTGAATGGGCACGCCGATATCCTTCCAAATCCTTATCCAAACACACCGATCGTCAGCTCCGTCTCTGATGACCACGCTGTCGACATGACGTTAAACTCCAAGCTTCCTTCGATCTTTCTTACATATAGGCAGTATTGGTGCAATTTTTCACGAGAATGCTATATGTTACAACATATGTTATCTTTTCTCACCCACTCCATCTACTATGTAATCTAATAGCTATGAAAGTTCGCAGGAACACAATACGTATGGCCGTGAGCCAGCCATCCTACAAATACTGGAGCACCTTCACACAGTTGGAAAATGAATCATGCCGGAAAGTCTGCCATTCGTACAAATATTTAATTTGAATAAAGTTGTAAATGAAGGTGGCCCACCATAGAACAGAAATGAGCAAGTAAGAAAACATTGGCACAGTGAAGAACAAGATAACAGGGCGTTGTTAAGACACTCAAGAATGCCTTCTATGTTACTGGAGGACGCCGTATGAGATAAAAACTGAAGAGAAAAACAGAAATTAATATCTAAGAAAAACGTCAATATATTTAATGTAAGTCCTGCTGTGAATCGAAGGAGTTTACATGTGGTGACATGTCATGGTAAGATCATAGTCTAAGCAAAACAAACACAGAAGAATACATTCCAACCAACAAAATGTTTATGGACGCTTGAGGATGCAGGCAATGCCGATGCCAACATAGTAGTTAGTGACGGAGAACGTCCAGACCTGGAAAACACGTCGAATCTCTCTGTAGCGACCCGGATGCCTGTGCAGAGATTTTATCCACCTCGTGGGCCAGAGCAGAGAGGCAGCCCGCTATCAGCGGGTGTATCAGGGTGGCAGCGGCGGAAAAATACTGCGACAGCGCAGCACCGTCTGATTCATTGTTTCTTCAGAGTCCCACTTTGCAGCGGAGGGAAGCGAACAGCGTGGGAAGTGGCTGGCCGGGCCTCGCAGCCCCTGAAAGGCGGCAGGACAGTGAAGCACGGCCCCGCTCCCCTGACAGCGCGGCAACCACGCAGCACAGCCTTTTTCCGCCCCTCAGCAGGTGGGGAGCTCCGGCGGTTGTCCCGGTTACACAGCAGGCGTCTGCCACCAGCAGAGGAGAGAAATAACGGCGAATCCCGCACCATAGCCGAAATACCATACCAGCACGACGCGTTCTGGTGCGCAGAAAATTACATATGAAATTACGTTACTTTAAATTTTAGAGTCTCTAGATTTTTTATTTTGTAGTTGTAATAAATTAGAATTCATAAATGTTTCATTGTTTACTATTGTTATCCCTTTGGGTTTATGCAGTTTTACTTGGAATAACACAGAGTTCCGTCGCAATAGACCTGTTTATTAATTACAGATGTATTTCGGCTAGGTAACTAGCCATCGTCAGTGTCATATCAATAAAATAAGAAAACAGGATCACATAATAAATAGATAACATAAAAGTACATCACAACCACTTTTACAAAACAAGATTGTAAAGACTACAAACGTACCGTAGGTATGTTTCACAAGCTGCCATTGATACTGAAGTGGTACAAGTCTACAGTAGTAAACAGTAGCGCTACTGCTGGTTCATACAAACAATGGCGCTCCCTATATGGGTGAATTCAGAATACATTGTTTATTATTAAGCGAATTTCTCAAATATAAAAATAGTTGAATTGTAACTATGTAGTTACAGAAGTAATACAAATTTGGTTTTATTTTGTTGTTGTTGTTATGGCCTTCAGTCTGGAGACTGGTTTGATGCAACTCTCCACAATACCCTATCCTGAGCAAGCCTCTTCATCTCCACATAAGAACGGCAACCTATTCACAATTCCTTGATGTCTAAGAATGTGTCCTACCAATCTATCCCTTAGTCAAGGTATGCCAGAAATTTCTTTTCTCCCCAATTCTGTTCAGTACCTCCTCATTAGTTACGCGATCCACCCGCCTAATCTTCAGCATTCTTTTGTATCGCCATATTTCAAAAGCCTCAATCCTCTTCTTTATTTTTTATCTTTTTTTATAAAATGATAAATTAGGATGGATTCATAGAAAGCATGTACAGATGAAAACAGTTGTGAAGTAATTTAATATGTGTACATACAGTTGCACAAATAAGAAAAAATGTTCTAAAAATATTGTTCATGACTATATTTTAAAATAAAAATACGAAGTAACAACTAAACAAAGACGCAAAGAAGAGCCCTCTGTGGGTGGTGGAGATCATATACAATCATGTTTCAAAATATAGCATCTGTTTTGACTACATTCGTGGGTAAACTGTACAAGGAAGTTAGCTAAAAAATTGGATACATAAAAGCTTTCAAAATGGATGCAAACTTAAAAAGACAACAAAATTTATTTCTAAAACAGTGACAGTACGCTGTACGGACGTATGATTTATGAAAGACTGCCACTAGGTGACATTGGAAGGAAGTCACAAAATCGTCTAAATCTTCGAAGGATTGGGTTGCGCTGGCAGTAAGTTACATAAGCATACTGTTAATTGCTGTAAAACAAAGAATATACAGGCATAAAATAAATACAGACGAGTCAATAAATTGTGGAAAAAGGTTACAAAGAATATTACTGTATTTGTGTAGATGAACCTAGCTTAAAATTGATAGACAGCAAAGAAGCAATTTTCCTTCATGTTTCGCTGAATTAATCCAAATTCCATTTGATTTTCCTTAGGGAGAATCAAAATTGGTTTCTATGTTCAATACTGAATATGGACCTATCTGGTAGTGGAGTTACTTTAATTTCCTTGCCTTATTATACTGAAATTATTTTATATGTATCTTATTATCATTATTTTACATGGGTCTGATATATACCCAGGATATATGACATGTCTGATTCTTCAACCGTGATTGTACATATACATTTGAGGTTTGACACTCAAGCTGTTAGTGGAATGATTTGACTTCAACCATCAGGTGTTGAATCATCAATGGTGATGTACAGAAATGTATGTCTGTTTTGTGATTCGAACCTAGATCTGACACTTACCAGGCACTTGCATACAGAAGTACGACATAAGGCCACCGTGGGTTTCAACAAGGGCACAGGCTCTCTTAACAAGCCTCTTACCAGACCCATAAGTAGCTGATTACTGGATTAATATCCTGATTGATTATCCATTATCCACGTGCAACTCCGTTACATCCCACAGGGGATCTGCACTGAAAGGGAGCCTGTTTCAACCATTATAGGTATGATAGCAATAATATCTGACCGTAGAATTCTTTTTGGCTAAATCTTTCGTAAGTTGACGTATACTTCGTAATTTACTCTTCATTGACGAAGAAAACAGAAAATCGTCGGGAACATCTTGTACAAACAGTGTAAGTTAAAATAGAGTGTTGTTCTTATCTTACAAGCTTTTCTGAGATAGGAAAAACTAAAATACCGATGTGATATTTCGTGCTACCCTTTAGTAGCTTAACGAAGTGGCTGTGTCAGTAGCTTATGCACTTTCCTTGCAGGGCTTACAAGATCCATCCTAACTACAAGAAATTTATTCATCTTTTGAATTCTTTTGAAAGTTATTTTATAAGGCGATTACAAATTTGAGCTTATCTGACTTTAAAAATAGAGAAAAAATTCCCATGAACGCTATATAAAATACAATCAATCATGCAGAAACACTTTGGCAATTTTAACAGAAAGATCCAATATTTTTCATGTGCTCGCAGGGTACATAATGAAATAGACGTTTTCATCAACGTAACTAATGTATAATATGCTACATATGATAAAAAGAACGTTTCTTTTCTTTTGTAAAGAAATGGCGATTACAATTGGTCAATACTTTATCAAAATTCTAGTGTTTGTACATAAATTTAATAAGTTATTAATAAAGTCAGAGTTTTAAAAATCTTTTTATAAACTAAACCAAATACAAAATTTTGTTACTCTGGAAATTAAAGGTTAAATTTATCGTCATCTAAAACGAATTTAAAAGCGTTATACTTTTTAAAGTAAAATATTTAATTTATATTGAAATTAGTTGTAACAGTCATTTCATCCATCAATAATATTCTTTATCTCTTAACTGATAATGTTAGAGGTCACTAACTTCAAAGGATGCTATTATTTTAAAAGTCAGAAAACTAAAAGTTGGATCGCCGATGTAGTAAGTAAATGTTATACAGGTTCAGCTATTTTTCTTTACTGCCGTAATTTCACAGCTGACAAATAAATGGAGCCTTCTGGCAAATGCACTTTACAACTTGTAAAGTTGGACACTTGTGATCTATACTACTTAACTACGATGTCTGCTCCCGAATCTAATTTCCTCGTCGGTAAGGTCTCTATGTCGTTGTATAGTAGACACCAAGTGTATAGCCGGCCGCGGTGGCCGAGGTGATTGAGGCGCTCCAGTCACGGTCAGCACGGCCACTACGGTCGGGGGTTCGAATCCCCGTCGGGCATGGATATTTGTGCCGTCCTAGTTCGTAATTGGTTCATAAGTAGTTTGTAAGTTTAGGGACTGATGACCCAGTAGTTAAGTCCCATAAGCTTAACAAACATTTGACAATTTTTGACCCAAGTGTATATAACGAAAACAACTAGCAGGAATAACGGTATTAGGTGTCTATAGGTTCTGAATTATATGAATAAGGGAAATGAAACGTTTGTGGTGGAGGGCATTTAGAAGTCTCCTGCTCACTAAGCAGATACACTGATTGCTAAGTTATTCAGATACAGAGGTCAGGAGACCTGCACGGACTGTTCTATTATACTACGAAAACAATTGCACAAGAAATAAAATAAATAGCCTCGCATTGATTTGAAAATGAAAGAAAAGCAATGTGGTGGAAGTGGTTGTATATAATCAGCTCGTAATATAATTAAGTAGCTTCTATGTTACTAGCCAAACAGAAGGGCCTTTTCAGTTTGACATCAGACTCTATGAGTAAAAATTGAATTACAATAGCGCTATTGTTGTTCATAAGATCCCACTCGGTGGCGTCGCTGACCAGCTAAGCAGCGGGTCGCCCCATATGAACAATCGGCTCGTAACTTCATCATAGCAGTAACAATAGCGGCAGCATCAAAGCTAGCCGCGGCGGCATTAAAACCGCTCACAGTAACAGCAGCACACATTTTCAGTGGCAGCATCACGTAGGAAACCCATTGTGAAGTTCACTTGTGATTGGTAAACTATAGTTACGTTGTGATTTATTATTTGTGTACTATTTCAAATATCCAGTGCCGATCTGTTTAAGTATAAATGAAAACAATAAAAAATCTTAGGGAGGTGTTGGGGCGGGGGGGCACTTCAGTCCCATTACCCCTCAACCCCCACGGCTGCGCCACTACACCCATTACTGAGTGCCCCTTTTCTTAGGACTTCGAGCAAAGTGTACATCCGCATTGAAGGAGTCAATGAACGTCTTCGGTCTATACATAAAATGTGTGTGTGTTTGTGTGTGTGTTTGTGTGTGTGTGTGTGTGTGTGTGTGTGTGTGTGTCTCCAAAACTCAGACACCAAATATTGTATGCTCGACAGAATGTTAATGTACCACTACATTAATAATTTCGTTGTTTTTGTACACGCAGTCTCATGCCTACCAACGTTGTATATTGTTGCACTAAGCACTGATGTCACTAACTTTCTTAGATAAATGTGGCTTGAAAAATTAAGGAACTGGTGTATTTAGCAACATAGAACCATTAATAGAAATCAACGAAATTTATGAGGTTATCTGCAAGTGGACACTGAAAAAAGTTTAAAATTCATAACGAGACAGTAATCAATTCTGGGTATCCTTTTTACTAGGCTGACCATTATTCGATTGAGGACAGTCACCACTACTGCACGGACTAGCTTAACACATATCCAATCAGATATAATATCAAATTTTGTCCACACATTACTGACATAAAACTTCCTCGCAAACTGTCTGCTGGAACCGGGATTCGAAGCTGTGACCTTTGCCTTTCCATGAACGCCTCACTCTCCGCACACACAGCTTTACTTCCGGCAGTACCTCACCTTCTACTTCCATACTTGCCCGCGAAAGGCAAAGGTTCCAAGTTGTAATCTGAATACGTCACAAATGTTTTGTATGCCAGAAAGGTTCAGCTCATACTTCGTTGCAGAGCGAAAAATATCATTCTGCAAACATGCCATAGCTTTTGACTAAGCCATGTGTGCACCATATCCTTTCTTCCAGGCGTGCTAGTCCAGCATAATTCTTAGAAAACATGTGTGATGTTTGGAGAGAAGAAGGCGATGTAATGGCGGAAGTAAAGCTGTGACTGCAGACCATGAGGCGTGTCGGGATGGCTCTCTACAGCGTTTGTCGCGAAAGGAAAAGATCCCAGGTTTGAATCCCAGGTCTGGCCAGACAGTTTTACTCTGTGAGGAAGTTTTATGTCAGTAATGTGTGGATAAATTTTGATTTTGTATCTGATTGGATGAATGTTAGGTTAGTGCCAGGAAATTTCATATCAGCGCACACTCCGCTGCAGAGAGAAAATATAATTCTGACGTGTGCCTATTCATTTTCACTCCTTACAAGTGGTGCGTCGCCAATTTCTGTAAGAGGCCACGAAGTTGCTGACTTCGCCTATATATATATATAAGCAAAAGTACACTCTTCAGACACTCACACATTCACTTACTCACTGACTAAACACGGAATATCGAAAACTACTTCACCTATGAAGCTGAAATTTTGCCGGTATGTAGTCTAAAGGTAGAAGATGGTAGCTAAGTTACGATAGGACGGAATGAAGGTGCATGGCAGAGGATACTTTTCCTGCAGACTGACGAAATCTAAAGTTTCATTCCGACCTTGACGAAACTTTGAACGCTTGACCTTCAAAAGGAAGGTCATCGTCTACCTAAAGTTTTTACGGTGCATGGGGGAAAGTATCATTCAAGATAAAAACGGATCCCTAAGTATGTTAGTCGCGCCATAACTTGTTGTTTTCGTCACTTTCAGAACACAGGTTGTATGAATTAAAACTGGAAAATTTTAGAGCAACAAAGTGCGTTTTTCAATGTGACTCTGCGTTTCTATTGCATACAAAACTATAGTATTGTTCAGATATTTATGAAATTTTGCACACTTCACCATAAAAACCAGAGGAATGTCACTGTCTGTTTAAAATTTTGTTCGGTGCACGGTGGAGGGTACTTAATATACGAACTTCAACAAAGCGAATAGGTTTTCTGAGATCTTGATGAATTTTTGCACACACGCACTTATACCAAGAGGAAGATCACACGATACATATATGTTCGTATGGTACATGACACAGGGTGCAATGCGAAAAACATCGCCGAGAAAGGGAAAGGTGGAAACGAACAGAGACATGAGAAAGAAAGAGATGAATGCAGATAGATGAGGGAAGGGGAGGTGGACTACGAGAGTGTAGAATAAATAAACACCCGGGCAACGCCAGGTTTACAGCTATATATACCAAAAACTACATTCTTTGGGAACCGAGTGAGGAGGTGCAGTGGTAAGACACTATACTCGCAATCGGGAGATTGGTTGTTCAAATTCACTTCCGCTCATCCAGATACAGGTGTGCCTTGATACCCCAAATCACTCCAAGCAGATGACTGGGTGGTTCCTATGAAAGGGGACAGTCAATTTCCTTCCCCACCCTTGCAAAAATTTCTACATCTACATGGGATACTCTGCAAATCACATTTAAGTGCCTGGCAGAGGGTTCATCGAACCACTTTTATACTATTTATCTCCCATTCCTTTCTCGAATAGCGCGTGGGAAGAAAGAACACACGAATCTGTCTGATTTCTCGTATTATATTCTGATGATCTTTTCTACATATGTAAGTGGCAGTCAACAATATAATTTCGTATTCGGAGGAGAATGTTGGCGATTGGAGTTTCCAAAGTAGCCCACGCCTTAACGATAAGCGCCGTTGTTATAATGATTCCCATCCCAGATCCTTTATAATTTCCGCAAGAGAAATCAGTTTCTATTGACCACTATGTGAATGAGATTCTAATCCCCAATTTTCCTTCGTTCCTTTTGCACGCCCTTTCTATATTTTGCCTGGCAAAGTACAGTGTTTATAGGCAGAGATGTCTTACATTTGTTTACCCTTATTTCTCTTGTCCTTTTCACAACTTATTGCAGAAAAAAAAGTTTGTACTTTCCTTCGACCCTGAATCACGTACATTTTATCAGTATGCCCTCTAATAGTCAGGTTCTTCCTCCCGACCCCTGTTGACTCATGCACAGTTTGTTCATAGGTATATAAAACATGACCTGATTAACAAAACTAGCTTTGTCATTCCCTTGCCTGTAATTCTTTTACTCTTTAAATTGAATTTTGGCCACTACATGATTTTTCGATGGTCTCAAGGTACAAGCTGTCTGACGGAAAGTCTGCCGTCTGTTGGCGCCAGTATTCGGAAGAGATGCGCCCTGTCGAGCGAGCAGAAGTGCAAGCTCGTGGGGAGAGCACTCTGCTGGTGTGGGTGGGGTGGGTTGCGGGAGCTCTCGATGCTTCGGCGATGCAAGCCGCCAAGCACTCGCAGATGCAGATTCGTCGGGCGTGCAGTTCAGCCATCGTAGTCCATACATTGTGCGCTGCGCAATCTCTGGGAACGGCTCCCAGCAGGCATGCATTGGCCGGACAAATAACCGTACTTCATTACGTCATAGTCCAATTCATACAGACACGTCATTCTACATTGTGCGCGGGCTGTGTATTAAAGTCGGATTGATTTTAGATTACTGAACGTAACGAAATGTTATGTTATATTCAGAAAGTAAAACTCCAATAAAAATATATAATGTACAAACATGTAAGTCTTCTAATGAAGGCATTATATTTTGAAAAATTGTGAAATGTCATGCAGGAACATAGCATATTTTCAGTTAAAACCTGCGGAAATATACGTTCAGCAAATTTCTCATAAATTATTATCTCTGTAATCAGTTCGGAAAGTATTATTTCCTTTTGGAAGGCAGTGAATTGGTATCATGTTTTTCATATAAAAATATCAGTCTTGTTCGAAAAAATATGCACTTCATAACTATGATATGGTGACAAGTTTCGATCTTATACTCTTATCATTCTCAGACACCAACGTGAGACAAATCGGTCTGAGGATAATCGTAGTATAAGATCGAAAGTGGCGGCCTCATTAGCAAATAAAGTGAATAACTTTTTGCTTAATAGAATGATATTTTGATATTAAAATTTTATGCATTTAGAGTTATAGTAACAATATTAATACTATACATATTTACTTATATAACATACACAGATATGACATTTAACCCTTTAACGCATCACTTTTTATTTGAAACATGATTATGCGTTTTTACACAGAAAAATATTTTAAAAAATTCCTTAATATTTTTATGTACTACTAGAAACCAAAAGTGCATAGCTAGTCAGCTATATGGTGCTTCCACCATGTACCCTATGTATTACATGTCACTGTTATGCCTCTCATCTTTACTGAAAGTAACTCATAATGCAACAGTAGTATGTGATTAAATACTTTTAGGACCAATACTAATGTAAACAAACGCACATGGTAGGAGTAACTCAATGCAGTTAACTGTCGAAATGATTCAGTGGCATTCAGCAATATGTAACACTATGTATACAAGCAGCTACAAATAAATTTGTGGTAAAATGTTCATCATTTTGAAAGATAATGACAAAAATAAGATATGTAGCTGATCAGATACACTATGCATTAAATGGATAATACTGATTTTTCGCAACATTTTGAAATACATGAATTGAAGCAAGCTGCAAACAGTTTTTTCGTTTCATGATGGCTAACGCTGTAATTGGCAATAATAAAAATGAGTTGAAAATTGTTGAAAAACGATGATATCTCAAACAAAAACACATCATATTACGAAAATCAAAGTACGAATTACTGATAATGATGTCGTGTGACACCTCCCACGAACGAATGAACACTGACTATGATCATAGTGTCTATGGTCAGACTGTTGTTTCTTGATTTTAACGGATTCAGAGAGAATATATATGATTTACTCATACATTTAGGGTCATAGAAATGTTAAAGAAGCACTTCAAAGGCCATGTCTCCACCATATCCTTTCTTCCAGGAGTGCTGGTCTTGCATGGTTCGCAGGAGAGCTTCTGTGAAGTTTGGAAAGTACGAGGCGCGGTACTGGCGGAAGTAAAGCTGTGAGGCGGCATCGTGAGTCGTGTCGGGGTAGCTTCGTCGTTAGAGCGCTTGCCCGCGAAAGGCAAAGGTCCCAGGTTGGAGTCCCGGTTCCGGCATAAAATTTTAATCTGCCAGGAAGTTTCATATACTAATCTGTTCCCTGACACGAAAGTTCCTCCTACCAACGCTTTTCGCAGTACTGTCCAACCGTTTGCAGAAATAGGAAGTATTAAACCTAGAGAAAGGGTCCGGTGTCTATATGTTTAAGATTTTTCAGTTTTCCAACAATCTCCAAATGATTTTTGCTTTTGCTGGTTACATCACCTTCTATTGTGAGGCAAAACATATTTTTCGTACAAAAGTTATATATTTTTAATGGAGAATCCAAATCTGCTGTCATAAATAGGTGTTTCTATTTAAGATTTCAAAGTCACCCCTTCCCTTCCTGCCCTTGACGAATGTGCAGGAGGGACAAACATTATGTTAATGGATGCCGCTCTTAGAGTTAAATACGTTTCATTACAACTTTCTACGAATTCCAATTTGTATTTTTCTAAATATTCCGGAAATTAATTTCAATTGCCTCATCGTGTGTAATGATTTAGTACTCAAATGCAACAGACTTTAGTATTTATAATGCTATGTGTAACTTTAATTCTTATGTCTTTATGTTTATTTACATAATAGAATCTATATATTCCTTACTGTAAAATGTAATAAAACGTGACAATGCAGTTTATCCCGATATATTTCTTGATCGAACAGTACATGGTGTAGGCCTAATGTCAGTACAACGTGCACCATGTTACAGCGATCACAGATGTCGGCAACTTCATTTTCACCTGGTAATCGTATGAACTACCAGTACATCTGACGACTGTTCAGTCATGAGTAATATGCTTTAGATTTCTCACACATTGTATAAAAAAAGCATTTCTCATAGGCTATGCCATACAGATGTTGGCAGTAAATGCTTCTAAATGGATTATATTCATCGAATGCAGACACATTGACGAAGAAAGCATTAATTCCGTCCAGCCATATCTCAAACACCCATTCCCACTATCCAGCGTATATACACTAAAGAACGGTTTCACTCTTTATAATTACCTAGTAACCGAAACAGAAGATTTTTCTTATGTGATTGTATGATGTAGCTCATACGTTTTACTGTACAAAAAATGTCAAATGTTGATTTGGTCATTGTAAGTGGTAGTACGTAAATAATTAGATATCAGTCATGAACAAAGTTACTGAATAGGTACTTTCATGGACACAAAGTAAAATTTTAGAAAACATTTCTGGTGAAACAGCGAACGTAAATGAAATTATGTTTTTAAATTATTATTCTACTGTTAATTACCATATCATTATCTGTATATCCATCTCAATATCTGTAATATTACTGTAATGCAGTCGGCCTAACAACAATAAAAATTCTTGCAATCGATATGTAAAATATCGGCTTGTTCTTACATGACATGTCACAACCTTTTGCAGTGGATCATTTTGTCATAGGAATTGCATTTTATTTTTCTTAATTTTTTTCATGGGAATTCATTGTTTTTTGTAGATAGACGTTTTATATGAATGGTTAATATTTTTCATTCATGATCTATGCAATACTTCTTAAGGGACACTTCATTTCCGCATTTCTTTTTTTCTAAAATTTTGATTTTACATCTTTTAAAAGTCTAGACGATAAGTGCTTCTAATAGAATTATATTCATCAAATGCTGACTCCTATACTAATGATGTCATATATACAAGAAAAACGAATGCTCCGAAAATGTATGTGGTATGTATACACAAAGTGTCAGACGGAAAGTGTATGAGCGAAAACTTGTTAAACCGAGATGTATGCTGCAGAAGTATCTGTGTGTGTGAACTGAGGAAACATTGTGCCTACAGTAAAATCACTTACAAGAAAATACAAAACTTTAAGACAATATATCCAGCAAAATTTCGCATAATTGTAGTAACATGGGTATGAGCACATCAAATGATGCTTTACCTTAAACATTAACAGATTTAGGCAATGTATTTTTCGCTGTAGTTACTGCGAAAATAGGAACGTTTGCTGGATCTGTTGTTTTAGCGAGTTTTATACTGGTTAAATATTGACGAATTAATAGTCTGTTAGTTCATATATAAAAATATTTGCGTAGTATGTATCTTGGTTTGTGTTCAAAATTTGTTTACAACAATATGTTGCTTAGATTTGTTCCCTTATGCTGTGTGCTTATATATTTATTGAAATATTTATTCTCCCTTTGTGTGTTACTTCTGGTTTAGCATAATTACTCTACACACACACACACACACACACACATAGACACAGGAAAGCATACCTTTACTGATTCATAGAGAAACTATTATGTCAATTTGTTCATTGAGGACCTCGAAAAATCTGTCTTGGATTCTGCGGCATTGAAACCACTCTTTGTTCGATATGTGCACGATAATTTTCGTGTTTGGCCTGATGCTAGAGAGACTTTATTATGCTTTTTGCAAAACATAATTCCACACAAACATTCCTTTCACTATGGAATCTGAAAAGCACTGCCTTCCTCCCGTGGTAAATTTGGTCAGGAGGAACTCCAATGATACGATAGGCCATGATGTTTTAAGAAGCCAACTGTTAGTGACTTGTATCTGTAGGAAAACTTTGTACATTGATGTACAGGGCCAATGTCATTTTGGACAATAAATGTTTTTCAGCTGATCTATTGAATCTGGAGGTTTGCGCTAATATGATGTCAAATGTATTTTGGATAACCATAAAACGTTAAAACGCTTATAAGGTCCGTAAAGTATGAAGTTTTTTGCTTAAAGCGACTATCTATCGTAACTCACGTAGTTGTGGCATGTGATGTGTTCGTCATACGATCAGGAATCTGGAGGACCAGTATCCTGAATTTGTTACTCATGTAGCATAGCAAATACACTATTGCAGAAGAGAGTCTAGATATAAGCCACCACATGGAACATTACAAAACGGAGATTCTGGCATGCACCTCCAGCTATTTGGATCGTGTTATTAAGGAAGCTGTAAAAATTAATTATTGCATACTAATATCATAAATACGAAAGAACCTCTGTTATCGCTTAACCGATTTTAATAAATTCGGTATGGTGATAGATAGGACGCTGAAGAAGAACATAGGCTACTTTAGAAGATGTGAATTCAAAATATTTGATTACAAGTGCTTAACTCGAAATATGGAACAGCTGAATAACAAGGATTCTTTTGTAGCATCTGAGACTTGAAAACCGCTTTGGTAAGCTATTTCTTCTTTGACGTTTGAAATTTATCACATTTATTAAAATACTTTCAGTGGTTGATATGTTGTTTGTTATACAATGTTTACAGAAGACATCAGCGTCTTCAATCCGCCGAACCAATTTCTATAACATTTCAATCGTGCATAATTTACACGTTGTATAACGTTTAGCTTCTTCAATAAGCGGTTTAGTCAAGATGTAACAAACACAGTTTATTTTCATATTTCACAATATATTTTCAGCTCGATAAAGAGGGTCAGTATTTCATTCACATTTACATCGGAAAGTCGAAAATTTATCTTTTACCCCGATACTAACTAAACATCAAAGTTGGGAAATTATTTTACTTTCGACGATCTTTGACACGTATGCAAGTGCATTAACGCGACCGAAGCCACAGGTAAAAATAGGTTATGTCGTAAATAAAGATGGAGTATTTGATTAAGTTCTGCGCGGAATTCTACTCTCTCTCTCTCTCTCTTTCTCTCTCTCTCGATCTCTCTCTCTCTCTCTCCCTTCCTCTAATTAAAGGTGAAAATTGACGGACAAACATATTGCTACATCACTCATTGAATAACAATCAATATTCACAATCGATATTCAGGCGTTTATTACCTCTGTATGATGGCACTAATGTTTACTACTTCATGTGTGTCATCTTTTCTGTTTTCATAGCTAGCCTAAGTATAAAATTTCCACGCACAGTTCTTCCTCTCTGCAGTTTTGCGGCTAAAATGGCAGTGTGTTTTTCCGTCGAAATATCGGCAGTAGTCGATGCTGTTACGTTACTGTACACTCGTAAGTTGTTGGAAAAGCTGACATGTTTTACTGATGACGTAATATTCAGAAACATTAAAATAAGTGGAACAACAAGATAAATATTCCGCTTCAGATTTATACGGGAGCTTTGAATTATTTTACTAGCTCATGGCGGTCGATCGAAAGTCATAACTACTGGCGTTGGCATTTCAACACTAGAAGTACCATTCGAGTGTTTTTGACCCATATGGGTATTTCGAGAGCGCATCGTATTCTTCGTAGGGCCTAACGCTCGCCGGCCGCGGTGGCCGATGGGGCTGCGGCGCGCTAGTCTCGGTCTGCACGGCCACTACGGTCGGGGGTTCGAATCCCCCCTCGGGCATGGATATTTGTGCCGTCCTTAGTATTAGCTAGTTCATAAGTAGTTTGTATGTTTAGGGACTGATGACCCCGTAGTCAAGTCCCATAAGCTATACAAACATTTGAACATTTGAGCCAAACGCTCTCCTGACTTACAATCATTTATACGGTTGTATAACTCACTAAAATTTCATCCATCTAGGCAACCTAGAAGTATGAAAATTTATCTGTTATATCAGTAGAACCACATGGGTAATTTTTGACCCATACACAGTTTAACACAATCTGATATCAGCAACGCCAGTTTTTGGTTCAGAAATAATTTCTTGGCGTGTCTCGAAGTTATTCACGGAATGCTGAAGTATGTTTGGACGTCTTAAGGCCATAAATAACGAGAAATACAAAAAAATTGGAGGTCGGTTGAAGTCTTATATCATCGCGACTTTCGGTTTTCTGTGGACTGGCGCCATGTAGAACTACAAAGTGACAGTGGGAAGTCACAAAATAACCACACCTATGTATGAGGGACTACTAATAGTTTTATAGCACGACAGCCAATGTCAGGCGAGTCGTCCTTACAGAAATTTCCTGTCTCTGTATCTTTGCTTTGGTCAAGACGAGTGGGCTCAGTCCTTATTGTGGCGAGAGTGCGTCATTGAAGCTACGATCGGAAAGCGATGCGGTTTCACGATTGTGGGGATTCTCTACCATCAACATTCACTGACGAAATAAAGTGACGAATCCAGTAGTGAGACGATTGCAGACGACGACCACAATTTTATTTTAGTGGAAACTGCTAACTCAAATGATTGAAATGTGTGAAATGATCGACAAACATAATATGAAACTTCTGACAGTGATTTATCTCTGGCACTACGTAATCATGTACCATTCTACCTAAGTTTTGGAATTAGTAAGCACCCAATCCACTGTATGTCTTTTTTGTTCTATTCTTCAGGTATCGGATATGTGGTTGTCCTTATCCTGAGTAACATGCATGTTGTATGTCACGTCAATGAAAATACTGAGAATAAACTTCCAGAAATTGTGTAGTTTTGTGATGGAATCAAGGGTGGAATTGGTATACTTGACCAAATGGTAATGTCCAAGCTGTCACCCACCGATGCCCTCTGTGCAACACTTTTACAACACTCTTGACTTTGCAATGATCAATGCTCACACAAATTTTAAGTTATTTGCATGTAAGGAGATTTCACGACCGGAATTCATTCTCAAAGTAGGCGATTAGCAGAAAACTGCAGAGAGGAGACAATATCCCCTTGAAGTGGCTGATATGGAAATAGAAGGTACTGTCAAAATCATATTTCCTATTAACAACACGGGAATGAAACATCAAACTTATATTTGAACACCAGCAAATATGTGTGCAAAAACTGCCAAGCCAAAACTCTTGTTGAATGTCTGAACTGTGAATCCGCCCCAGCTTAGAAAATACTGTCAACTGTTTGTTCCTAAATATTTCCAAATACGTATAGACTAAAATTGTTTGTTCTTATACTTTTGTCCTTTGATTGCAGTAAGCTGTAAAACGTGTTGCATTTCAGACTCTTTTATAAATACTCGGTACTTACCTTATCTCAGTAAAGGTAAAAATACTATTACTAGTCGCATAAATTGTATGTTTTGGTTCTTTTTCAATCTTTATAGAAAGATAAACATTGTGAAATTATTTCCTTACTTGTTCCAGTGATGTGTGATAGAAAACTGTGGAATTACTTCTGTGAAAAATAAAATGAAAATAACATTTATTCTGAAAATTTACTTTTGACTGAGAACTATCCATTTTAGATAACAAAATAATATTTTTCCTACACATTACAGTCTTCTTGAATGTTGTGTCAAAATGTAGAGACACGAGAAACCACCCAAATGTCAATAAAATGGTAGTTTCCTAGTGTTGGTAAAAATGACCCACATGGTACTATCACAGTCTAACATATACAGTCGTGACACTCACTAGTATGCAATTTGATACTACAGTAGCGCTCCTACCGGTGGGCAAGCCGCCATAAGAGTAATGTTTGTTTGTAATAACCTTTCTGCGTAATTAACCAAATAGTTTCTGTAATTTTTGCATTCCAAGCATTAGTAAAATATCTAATGGCGTAAATAATCGTAAAAGAAATGAAAAAACCAACCTAGTTTCACTGATTCAATGATAGAAACAATAACTTATTCATGAAGAAATACTTACGAAGACAGGTATAGTTGCAGCTTATTCCGCTGAAAGTAAGTAGAATATAAACACAAGAGAAACAAATTGCTGTTTCGTTCTTTTCTTAGGTTTTTTAGGTGTAAACATTCTGTATGGAGAGTAAAGTTTCGTACCTGTTTTTACACTTCGGTCGTCTTTCGTTTAAATGCATATACGTTTGACTGTAATTACTTTGGCTTGCAAAACGAATGGCATGACGTTTTATGTCGTTTGTGGTACAGATGTAGCAATAATTGCGGATTGATTTCTGCTTTGTGGGGAAATGGGATATTTGCTTTCGATGTTTTTTTGTCACTTTTGTGATGTTTTTTCTTCAGCTACAGCTTTGGTGGCTGATCCGGTACATTAAATAATGTAGGTATTGTATTCCTTATAAGTTTCTTACTTTCAAAACTTACTGATTTGACTTGAATTGTGATGACGAAACCTGGACGTTTCTGAATAGAAAACCGCTCTCTTTCTGCCTCCTTTAGTTTATTAGCCATTTCTTGTTCTTAAAGAAAAAGGTAGATCTTCATTAAAAAGCCGTAGATTTAAAGAGGATCTTAAATAAACTGTCCTGCAATGTGCCGTTTCACACCTCGCAATAGTTCTTACGAAATCTAATACAGACAAATGTGGCGTTATCTTGTAGTTATTATCGATTTTAATGTCACTACATACCTTCTCTATTGTAAAAAGTATGTTAAAAATCAATTTAAGCAACACTATTCACACACATCAGAAACCGTATTCAGAACATTAGCTTGTCTGCCGCTTGGAGAGCTGCTGTCGTTATGTATAACAAAAATCAGTCAGTGTCGTGACTGACTGTGGTACTACTAGGGGTACAGGAACGTCCGAGACTTCTAGTGTTAAGCAGTCTTGCCAGATGGCAGACAGAGAAAATACCTAGTCACATAAAAATGTACCTACGTTTTCCCTGCTTTCTCCCTACAACCTCATTAATGTCCCTACATAATGGTCGTAGCCAGGATTTGGGTCTGGGAGGGGCTGAATCCAGGAGTCCGGCCAGCAGACGTTAACCAGTTGATTAATGTGACATGTTACAATTTTGAAAACCTTTAAAATAAATATTTGGCATCGTCCTTGACTTGCTAGATATGTTTATCCAGTGACTGATCATTACTGATGGAGTCAAGTAGATTATGCCGCGAATTCCAAGTGCTCTGTAACAAGATGATTACTGATTTATCTATCGGACAAGGATACATCAAGAATCTGGCAACCATAGAGAGGAACAGCATTAATCAGTTTCCCCAAATATGCCGCTAATTTCGAGTGCACTGTTACACGAGGATAACTGATTTATTCACCGCACAAGGATACATAGACACTATCAACCATAGAGTAGGAACACAGTCAGCACAAGAAAGGAAGTCCGTCACTCTACATGATTCGATTTTCAAAGCGTAATGCTACGTTGACAACGAATATCTAGCGCTTTAAGGATAACGTTGACTGTAGCAAATGTTTTAGCGTTTTCTTGTCAACATCTTTTCAAAGTATATACATGTAGCGTCTGTTCCGAAAGAACAGACGCCACTTCTGATCCTGCAGCTGTTATTATTTAATATTCATAGAATATATGACTTCAACTGCGATTGGGCAAAGCTGAAAATGTGTACCCAGCCGGGATTCGAACCCGGGTCTCCTGCTTTCTAGGCAGTTGCGCTGACCCCAACACCACTGGGGACACAGTGATCACCGCACCTGCAAGGACTACCCATGCACGTCTCCCGTCAGATACAAATTCCCAGCTTCGCCCTGCCCATAGTACTCAAACTCGTAGTTTAACTAATTCCCGTAAGAGTAAGGGCTTCAAACTTGCCCACCCCTCCCCACTAACGATAGGATATTTGCCCGTCTCCGGCATATTATATATATACATGTAGCGTCTGTTCCGAAAGAACAGACGCCACTTCTGATCCTGCAGCTGTTATTATTTAATATTCATAGAATATATGACTTCAACTGCGATTGGGCAAAGCTGAAAATGTGTACCCAGCCGGGATTCGAACCCGGGTCTCCTGCTTTCTAGGCAGTTGCGCTGACCCCTACACCACTTTTTTTTTTTTTTTTTTTTTTTTTTTTTTTTTTTTTTTTTTTTAGGGCCTCCTTCCTCCCCTTCAGCCCCACCTTACGCTCTCCAAAATCGCCTTCTTTGGCGTCGGCTTCATATGCCTTTCAAACGAAAATATCCGTTTCCTCGCAGTTCGTATTTGAAGTACCGTTCTTGGTACTTTATATTTTTATTTTACATACTTGTTTTTTAACTGAAAGAAATATGCCTTTCTGCATTTTAAAGACAAACGTAAAATTCCTTATCCGAATACCTTGCTTTATTAAATAGTTTACTTGAATAATACGAAACTAATGATGTGTTTCAAAAGGAAAGAAAAGTAAAATAAATAAGAAAAATAATCTTCGTCACTTTACCTCTTCTTATGCATTTGTATAGTTTTCCAGTACCAATTTCGGTTAGTGGGATTTTATCTGTTTCCATTTCTTCTTCGGCAGAAATGCTTTTTCGGGGTTCTGTTGAGGCCTTCACGGCTACCGTAGCGGCCCCGGGGCACACGAAGTCCCCACCGTACTTCACCCTCAACAGCACTCCCCTACTTTGGCATTCTACCTTGTTCTGTCTATTTCATGATGTGTAGATATTAACCTATACCTTGTTTCTGAAACAAAATTTTCAACATGTTTCCAAAATTCTTTTTATGGTCTTTTTTCTTGTATATTTTGAAGTATTCTTCTTTTATATATTCTCGATATTCTGGTACATTGTCGGTTCCTTTTTTGTTGACTACATAATTTACAAAATTTCCGAATAGCCATAATATTACGTTGTTCTTTTGTGATGGGAAAGAAACATCTTCTGGGAAGAGTAAATTGTTTATTGTTAATTCCCTTCCATCGCTCCGTTTGATGAAAGCAACTTGAAATATAACGTCTTTCCATATATTTTTGTATCCGTTACAAATGAAGCGATGGCTTAATGAGTCCAAATGTTTGCATTTTGGGCATTCGTTGGTCGCGCTTAGTCCTATTGAATAAAGTTTTTCGTTCGTACTAACGACATTATTTATAACTCTATACCATGATGCTTGCACATCTGTTGTCAGCATTCGGTTATTTATATTCGCCCAAATTTTCCCCCAGTTTTTGTTAGGGTATTTCAGCTCCATCTTATTTTGGTTATCGGTTGATTTCAACTTATCTACTATATATTTGCTTGTCCTCTTGTGTTTATCCCTTAGAATACATGTCAAGTAGCTTAGCTCTACGTAAAAAGACTGAACGTGCTTCAGTTTGTAGCTTATTTCACTAACATCTACTGGTGGCTGCAGGCTGCCAGGTTTCAGAAGGTTGAACAGAGCAGCAGTTATGCTGTTCGGTTGCGTCTCTATAAGGTTGAGTGTCCTTTTAATGAAGAGGGCCGTGCTTTTTTTCCGAATGTCTGTCAGCCCGAGGCCTCCTTTTTCTGGTCTCAAGGTGGTTGTTCCTACCGCTACTCTGAATATATGCCCTTTCCATACATATCTGCAGATAGTGCTCATTATAGTTCTCGCAGTTGCAGGAGGTGTAGGTAAAATCTGAGCGACGTATGCCGCTTTTGATAGAACTGCACAATTTATTAGCTTAATTCTCTGCTTTATATTTAAGTCTCTTGTTTCGTCCATTATTAAGCTGCCTCTTATTTTTCCTAGCACCTGTTTCCAATTTGCGGCCGTTGTTCTTAACGGGCAACTGTAGAACGTTATTCCTAGGGTCTTGTGGTGTTCCACTGTGTGTGCCCACGGTAGCTGCACATTTTCAAGTCCCTTTAAATTTAAAAAAGAACTTTTCGTCTCATTGATCCTCGCACCAGTTGCTCTGCTATAAAGCATTAACGTTTCCGTTAGTTTTGCACAGTCTTCATTGCTCCTCACTAAAACTCCCACATCGTCAGCGTATGCGTTTGTAACTGTCTTGAGTCCGGCTACTGTTATGCCTTCTAGGGTTGCATTCAAACGCCGTAGGAGAGGTTCTAGAGAAATTACGTAAAACAACATAGACAAGGGACTTCCCTGAGGAACTCCACTTAATATCAATACCTCGTTGGTATATTGTCCATTTATCGAGATTTTGGTTTTTATACCCCTGACGATGTTCATTAAAACCGTTAAGTTGTTGTCCTTTAAGCCGATGTGTTTCAGAGTTTTGAAGAGGTATTCGTGGTTCACTCTATCAAATGCTTTAGCAAAATCAATGAAGGCAATGCCGCCATTAGCTGACGATGTTGCGAAAAGAGCAATTATGTCACGATATTCACATACAGATTTAAAAATGGTACGTCTGGGGAGACAAGTCTGGTAGCTTCCAATAACTTTTTCTAAAATGGGTTTCATTCTTTCTTTAATTACACGTGCAACTACTTTATAATCTGAATTCATTAAGGTGATCGGCCTCATATTATTAATATCTTTTATGTCCGTGCTCCTTCCCTTTGTTAGTAATACAGTTACACTTTCCTTAAATACAGGAGGAATATCCACGCCTCTCAAGACGTCATTAACGACTTCCGTGAATTCGTTACCTATTAGTTCCCAAAATGTTCTATAAAATTCCACCGGCAAGCCGTCTGGGCCTGGAGACTTCCTCGAAGGCGAAGATGTAATGATGTCAAGGACCTCCTCATTCGTAATGTCTAACGTAAGACCTCTATTGTCTTCCTCTGAAACTATACCTTCCATTTCAGAGCTCTGTAAAAGCTCCTGCACGGAGTTGTCATCAGTAGCATTTACAGAATACAACTGCTGATAAAATCTACGTGCTTCATTTAAAATATCTTTTTGGCCTGTTAGTACTCTGTTACCTTCCGTTCTGAGGCTGGCAATAAAATTTCTTCTTCTGTTCTTTGTGTGTTGTATCAAGTGATAGATGGAGGTATTTTCTTCCTCTACTGTCGTTCTAGTGTGTGATTTTATTTGCAATCCTTCCAGATGTTTCCTCTTGATACTTATCATTTTGGCTTTAATTTTTTTAATATTTATAATGGCCTCTTGAGATATTGGTTGGTCGTAAAGGTCCCTTAGACAACAGTAGTAGAATTCCATTGTGTGCCTTGACCAAATTGCTCTTTCCTTTGCGTGAGATATCAACGCTGCTCTTAACTTTCTCTTGGCGGCCATCGTCCACCATTCGATATTTGTTCTATACTTGTTACGCGTTCTTAAAACAGCTGATAATAATTTTTTCCTAGTTAAATTTTTTTTCCTCGTTTTTCATTCTTTTTTTTTTTTCTTTCTTCTATAAGTTCATGCACAAATTTTAATAAAAACATTCTTCCTCAAAGGCCCCTTCCGTTTCCATTGCATCAGTCTCATCTTCCTTGTCATCCGCCCAGATAATTTTTGGTTCCTTGGTGTCATGTCCGTGCGCATGTCCATGTCGGGTGTCATCGTCTGTATCCGGTTTCGTCTTTTCATGCAATTGTTCACATGATCCGTGCGGTGTAGCAACCTTTTCCTGTTTCTTTTTCCGATCAGAGCATGCAACTACTCTTTGCGTTTTTGTGTCTTCTTTCCTCTTGTCAGGCTCCTGTATCTGTCTCAGCCGCTCTCTTAAAGGAGGAGCCAAGATCTCTGCAGCTTGATGTGCGATTCTCCTCTTTTTCTTGTTTGATGATTTTGGCGAGCTCTCCGGTGAATTCTTTGGTGAACTTTCTGGCGATTCCATGGAAGATCGCCGAGAGGCTACCTCGCCTTTCTTCTTAGCAGAAGATTTTTTAACTCCGTTTATTTCGCAGTCGACTGTTGCTTCTTTTCCTTCGACACGTGAAGTGGGTGGTGCTTCGGATCCTTCTTGTTTTTGTCTACCTTTGGCCGGTAGATTGGAGTTGTCTGTTTCTTCCTGTGGTACCTTGTCATCCGCATGGTCTTCCCTTGTCACTTTTAGTGTGTCTGTCGTTGGACATTCATCCATTGTAGGCCCCTCTAAATTAATGGCATCGTCGTGTGCGACTGTCGTTACATTTTTCGTCACGTCTACATCAGGTGTCGTATGGGAAGCTTGTCTCTCGTTTGAAAAGTTGTCGGTTTCACAAAGCATGCGTGTTGCGCTCTCAGTGACGTCATCGTTGGCCGGTATCGGCTCGCCTCCTTTGCCCAACTCTGCGTTCCTTCCGGTTTCCGCGCACGCGTCGGCAGGTCCCGCCTGCTCGGCCATACTCGGTGGAGACGGGGCCCGGTTGACGGCCGCGGCAGCGTACGTCACTTTCATGCTAACGGCCTGCCCTGAGACAACCGCCTCGTTATTCGGTAATTGAAGGACTCGCCTTCTTGTGCACTGATTTCTAACGTGCCCGGTGGCATTACATAACGAACAAGTCCGCGGCTGACCATCGTAAATTACGAGAGCTCGATGTCCGCAGATATTCAAATAAGAAGGTATATGCCTCAAAAGTTCAATCTTAATTTGTCTAATTCCATTCAGAACAGGAAACATATGTTCCTCTGACCACTTTTCGGCAATATTCGAGAGAACCCTACCATAAGGCTGAAGCGCAGCATTTATTGCTGCAGCTGGAACCTCGAATGGCAGCTCGAAAATTCTCACTGTACGGATGCCTAGCCCGACATGAGAAACAATAACTTCACTAACGGTTCCGTCCGAGTGGCGAAATTTCATTTTACCACCACACTTGTCAACAATAGAGCAACACAATTCAGAAGAATTCAATTTTAAAAAGACAGAATTGGTCACAAAGGAAAGATGTACTCCAATAACTTCCTCTCCTGTGATCTTAACCTCTTCTGACAACCATCTTTTTATCTCGAACGCTTTCGGTCTTGTACAGTTCCAATCAAAGGTAAATCTAATCGTATCTATTCTTGCACATTCAGTCTCGTTCATTTTGTCATTTTAAATCACGTAAAGACGCAATAGTAGGCAAAGCGCTCTACTGACCTTCGTAGCAGCCACGCAGCCGTTGTTTACTCCAGCACGTCTAGCACTGCCGCCGCGCGTCCGTCCACCTCGGTAGCCGAGCGCCGATTAGACTGGGGACACAGTGATCACCGCACCTGCAAGGACTACCCATGCACGTCTCCCGTCAGATACAAATTCCCAGCTTCGCCCTGCCCATAGTACTCAAACTCGTAGTTTAACTAATTCCCGTAAGAGTAAGGGCTTCAAACTTGCCCACCCCTCCCCACTAACGATAGGATCATTGCCCGTCTCCGGCATATTATATATATACATGTAGCGTCTGTTCCGAAAGAACAGACGCCACTTCTGATCCTGCAGCTGTTATTATTTAATATTCATAGAATATATGACTTCAACTGCGATTGGGCAAAGCTGAAAATGTGTACCCAGCCGGGATTCGAACCCGGGTCTCCTGCTTTCTAGGCAGTTGCGCTGACCCCTACACCACTGGGGACAGAGTGATCACCGCACCTGCAAGGACTACCCATGCACGTCTCCCGTCAGATACAAATTCCCAGCTTCGCCCTGCCCATAGTACTCAAACTCGTAGTTTAACTAATTCCCGTAAGAGTAAGGGCTTCAAACTTGCCCACCCCTACCCACTAACGATAGGATCATTGCCCGTCTCCGGCATATTATATATATACATGTAGCGTCTGTTCCGAAAGAACAGACGCCACTTCTGATCCTGCAGCTGTTATTATTTAATATTCATAGAATATATGACTTCAACTGCGATTGGGCAAAGCTGAAAATGTGTACCCAGCCGGGATTCAAACCCGGGTCTCCTGCTTTCTAGGCAGTTGCGCTGACCCCTACACCACTGGGGACACAGTGATCACCGCACCTGCAAGGACTACCCATGCACGTCTCCCGTCAGATACAAATTCCCAGCTTCGCCCTGCCCATAGTACTCAAACTCGTAGTTTAACTAATTCCCGTAAGAGTAAGGGCTTCAAACTTGCCCACCCCTCCCCACTAACGATAGGATCATTGCCCGTCTCCGGCATATTATATATATACATGTATCGTCTGTTCCGAAAGAACAGACGCCACTTCTGATCCTGCAGCTGTTATTATTTAATATTCATAGAATATATGACTTCAACTGCGATTGGGCAAAGCTGAAAATGTGTACCCAGCCGGGATTCGAACCCGGGTCTCCTGCTTTCTAGGCAGTTGCGCTGACCCCTACACCACTGGGGACACAGTGATCACCGCACCTGCAAGGACTACCCATGCACGTCTCCCGTCAGATACAAATTCCCAGCTTCGCCCTGCCCATAGTACTCAAACTCGTAGTTTAACTAATTCCCGTAAGAGTAAGGGCTTCAAACTATATAATATGCCGGAGACGGGCAATGATCCTATCGTTAGTGGGGAGGGGTGGGCAAGTTTGAAGCCCTTACTCTTACGGGAATTAGTTAAACTACGAGTTTGAGTACTATGGGCAGGGCGAAGCTGGGAATTTGTATCTGACGGGAGACGTGCATGGGTAGTCCTTGCAGGTGCGGTGATCACTGTGTCCCCAGTGGTGTAGGGGTCAGCGCAACTGCCTAGAAAGCAGGAGACCCGGGTTCGAATCCCGGCTCGGTACACATTTTCAGCTTTGCCCAATCGCAGTTGAAGTCATATATTCTATGAATATTAAATAATAACAGCTGCAGGATCAGAAGTGGCGTCTGTTCTTTCGGAACAGACGCTACATGTATATATATATAATATGCCGGAGACGGGCAATGATCCTATCGTTAGTGGGGAGGGGTGGGCAAGTTTGAAGCCCTTACTCTTACGGGAATTAGTTAAACTACGAGTTTGAGTACTATGGGCAGGGCGAAGCTGGGAATTTGTATCTGACGGGAGACGTGCATGGGTAGTCCTTGCAGGTGCGGTGATCACTGTGTCCCCAGTGGTGTAGGGGTCAGCGCAACTGCCTAGAAAGCAGGAGACCCGGGTTCGAATCCCGGCTGGGTACACATTTTCAGCTTTGCCCAATCGCAGTTGAAGTCATATATTCTATGAATATTAAATAATAACAGCTGCAGGATCAGAAGTGGCGTCTGTTCTTTCGGAACAGACGCTACATGTATATATATATATAATATGCCGGAGACGGGCAATGATCCTATCGTTAGTGGGGAGGGGGTGGGCAAGTTTGAAGCCCTTACTCTTACGGGAATTAGTTAAACTACGAGTTTGAGTACTATGGGCAGGGCGAAGCTGGGAATTTGTATCTGACGGGAGACGTGCATGGGTAGTCCTTGCAGGTGCGGTGATCACTGTGTTCCCAGTGGTGTAGGGGTCAGCGCAACTGCCTAGAAAGCAGGAGACCCGGGTTCGAATCCCGGCTGGGTACACATTTTCAGCTTTGACCAATCGCAGTTGAAGTCATATATTCTATGAATATTAAATAATAACAGCTGCAGGATCAGAAGTGGCGTCTGTTCTTTCGGAACAGACGCTACATGTATATATATAATATGCCGGAGACGGGCAATGATCCTATCGTTAGTGGGTAGGGGTGGGCAAGTTTGAAGCCCTTACTCTTACGGGAATTAGTTAAACTACGAGTTTGAGTACTATGGGCAGGGCGAAGCTGGGAATTTGTATCTGACGGGAGACGTGCATGGGTAGTCCTTGCAGGTGCGGTGATCACTGTGTCCCCAGTGGTGTAGGGGTCAGCGCAACTGCCTAGAAAGCAGGAGACCCGGGTTCGAATCCCGGCTGGGTACACATTTTCAGCTTTGCCCAATCGCAGTTGAAGTCATATATTCTATGAATATTAAATAATAACAGCTGCAGGATCAGAAGTGGCGTCTGTTCTTGCGGAACAGACGCTACATGTATATATATAATATGCCGGAGACGGGCAATGATCCTATCGTTAGTGGGGAGGGGTGGGCAAGTTTGAAGCCCTTACTCTTACGGGAATTAGTTAAACTACGAGTTTGAGTACTATGGGCAGGGCGAAGCTGGGAATTTGTATCTGACGGGAGACGTGCATGGGTAGTCCTTGCAGGTGCGGTGATCACTGTGTCCCCAGTGGTGTAGGGGTCAGCGCAACTGCCTAGAAAGCAGGAGACCCGGGTTCGAATCCCGGCTGGGTACACATTTTCAGCTTTGCCCAATCGCAGTTGAAGTCATATATTCTATGAATATTAAATAATAACAGCTGCAGGATCAGAAGTGGCGTCTGTTCTTTCGGAACAGACGCTACATGTATATATATAATATGCCGGAGACGGGCAATGATCCTATCGTTAGTGGGGAGGGGTGGGCAAGTTTGAAGCCCTTACTCTTACGGGAATTAGTTAAACTACGAGTTTGAGTACTATGGGCAGGGCGAAGCTGGGAATTTGTATCTGACGGGAGACGTGCATGGGTAGTCCTTGCAGGTGCGGTGATCACTGTGTCCCCAGTGGTGTAGGGGTCAGCGCAACTGCCTAGAAAGCAGGAGACCCGGGTTCGAATCCCGGCTGGGTACACATTTTCAGCTTTGCCCAATCGCAGTTGAAGTCATATATTCTATGAATATTATCTTTTCAAAGTACTTACTAGTATATCGTCCAGAAGTAAATAAATAACAGTATAGTTAACAAAACGTGTTTCGTTCAGGGGAACAATGAATTTTTCATGTGCTGTCATTTTCTAACACTATTTCGAAACAGACTCTCCAATCCACTGATATACATTGAAATCATCGTAATTTGCATCAATTTAAATGTGTCTGAAACTAGATTGGCTACTTCAAACTTTGCCACAATTGGTTGGCTTCATTCCGGCGTGCTAACAACTCTTCTGTCGCCAGTATTACCTGCTAGGTCTGTGTCGATTGTAAAATTTTACCAAAAAACATACGCGATGGGAACTTTGATATGAAAATTCCCTACAAGATTTTAATGCTTAAAACTACCTACGTGTAGGGAAAATTTCCTACGTCTGGCAACACTGGTGTTAAGAGATGGGCGCCCCTGCAAGTATGCCATCCCGCGCTACAGATGCCATCTCTTCTGGCTCCATCGCCGGTCGCTGGTCTGCGTGAGGACCCCGCGGCCTGATGGCCTAAAATGGAACACGTGACGCAAATTAGCCAGCGCCCGGGGCCAGGCATCCTAGCCGCGCTCTCCTAATTAGCTCAGCGGTCTCTTGTTACGCCCAGAACAAAAAGCCCCTCTGCGGCCTGCGCCAATAGCTCCATCAAGAGACGCTCGTCTTTCTTGCTATCGTTTTAACCGACAGTACTCTCATCACGGCAGGCTGAGCAGCCTTGTTGCGGCTACAAATAACACTTTATTAAATCAACACAGGGAAATTTTGCAAGATTAAAGTGTGCCACAAAACAGTTGAAACAAGTGCTAGGGTAAGGTGGAACAAATTCGATATAGCTATAGTTCCGATCAACATCAGTTTTCGTGCCATTTGATAGTCTTGTAGTGTCTCGTTGTGTTGCGTTGTACTGTAGCATGTTTCTACAGCTCCTCCTGTCTTTTCCAAGAATACACCGCTTTGGGCTGAGGAGATGTAACTTGTTTTTTTCCTTTTAAGGGGTAAGTGAAGCTACTTAGTCTAGTTAAGGATGACTGGATTCGCTGCCAAAATGCAATGTTTGGTACTATGAAGTATGCGATGGCGCCTGACGGAAAAAGTGCTTTTTATGTGAAAGCACCAGGAAGTAATCGCAATTGTACCTCGTGTTGTACATTTTCGGTCCATTTTTCTCAATTCTGTAACCTAGTTTTGGGTTTATACCAACATTTGTAATTGTCTAATATTTGTGTTATATATCCATTAAACATCCAATATCAAGTGCCATATTTGAAATTATTTCTTTTCTCAATATATTTTCAGTTACAATAACATTTCTTCAAAATGATCGAAATTGTACCACCTTACCCTAGTATAGTAGAAACAGTGAGTCGTATAAATAAATCGAAGAATGTACTTTATTCTAGGAATATCGCAGGTCATTGTTGGATTCGCACTTGACTCTAGAATGTACTCAGCTTGATGCTGTGCGCTCTGAGACGACTTTCTGCAGAGTGCGTTCCTGCTAGCCGTCAGAGGTTGAAGTCCTTCCTCGGTCATGGAAACGTGTATCTACATCTACATCTATACTCTGCAAATCACATTTAAATGCCTGGTAGAGGGTTCATTAACCACTTTCATAACCTTTCTCTATCGTTCCATTCTCTAATACCGCGCGGTAAGAAAGAACACCTAAATCGTTCCATTTTTGATCTCATTGCTCTTGTTTTATTGGTATGGTAATGTTTCCCTATGTAGGTAGGTGCTAGCAAAATGCTTTCACATTGAGAAGTAAAAGTCGATGATTGATTGAAATTTTGTATAAATAGCTTTGTAGTTGCTTTTGATACTCTGTTCACTTCACTAACCGATAAACGACAGCATCATCCGCGAACAGTCTAAGTGAGCTATTCAGATTGTCTCCTAAATCGTTTATAAACACAAGGAAGAGTAGCGGACCTATAACTCTAGATATCATTTCTGTTTTACTCGATGACGTATCGTCAATTACTACGATCTGTATCCGTTCTGATAGGAAATCGCGAATCCAATCTCACAATTGGGGCGATTTTATTAGAAGCCTCTTGTCAGGTATAGTGTCTAAAGCCTTTCGGAAATCCAGAAATATGGAATCGATTTGAGATCTCTTGACGATGACACATCACTTCATGTGAATAAAGGGCCAGGTGTGTTTCGCAAGAGCGATACTTTCTTAATTCGTGTTGGTTAATAGTTCGTTCTCCTCGAGGTAGCACATAATACGCGAACAAAATATTTGTTACAAAATCCTACTGCAAATCGCAGTCAATGAGATTGGCCTGTAATTTTGGGGATCACTCCTATGGCCTTTCTTGAATATTAGTGTGCCCTGGGCAACTTTCCAGTCTTTGGGTACGGGTCTTTCGCTGAGTGATCAGTTGTATATGCTAGCTATGTGTGGAGCTATCGCATTAGCATTCTTTGAGAGCAATCTAGTTGGTATACAATCTGGCTCGGAAGATTTGTTTTTGTTTAGTGACTTATGTGGTTTTACTACTCCAGGAATATCTACTTCCAAATTTCGGATGCTTTCAGCTGTTGTTGGCTCGAATTCTGGAGCGTTCACTTCGTCTTCTTTGGTGAAAGAATTTCCGAGAGCTATGTTTAGCAATTTTGTTTAAGCAGTACTGTCATCAGTAGTATTGCTATCGCGTGGAGAAGGTATTGTTCGTGTTTTGTCGCTAGTGTACTTGACATGTGACCATAATTTACATTTTCTGCCAGATTATGAGATAGGATTTCGTTGTGGAAACTATTATAAGCTTCTCGCCTGGACGTCCGGGCTAGACTGCGAGTTTCTGTATAAGTTTGCCGGTCTTGAGGATTCCGCGCCTTTTTCTTTGCTGATCAACACTCGCATTTTTAGTTTTGAAAGACTGGAGACTATCACTCAGGAATGCGAGAAGCGATTTTTTTTTTTTTTTTTTTTTTTTTTTAATACGTATATTTGTCGTTTATTTGGGAATTTCGATATTCAGTCTCGCCACTACATGTTCCCTAATCCCTGTATCTATTCTGCTGCTCTTTACTAGCTCAGGATTATTTTTTTGCAAGGAGATCAAGGGTATTTTCTCAGCCATTTACTATTCTAGTGGGTTCGTGAACTAACTATTCCAAGTAGTTTTCAGAAAAAGCATTCATAACTAGTTCGTACAATGTTTTATATTTGCCTCCGGTATGAATTCATATTTATGTCAACAAGTCGAGGGCAAATTAAAGTCTCCATCAGTTACAATAGTATGCTTCGGGTACCCGTTTTAAATGTGAACATTCCGCCAGTTGCATCGTCTGATTCAGTGGGCCGATAATTATTAATTTATTCCGCTTGTCAGGTATAACCTCTACGCATACCAACTCACAGGAAATATCTGCCTCAATTTAGGTGCAGGATAAACCGTTTGTAACAGCAATAAACACGCAACCCATTTTTTTTATTAAATCTATTCTTTCTGAAGACCAGATTGCCCTTTGTAAAAATTTCGGCTGAACTTATCAGAACCTATAACGATTTGTGCATCAGTACTTTCTATCGCCGTTTGGGCTCTGGAACTTTCCCAACGTAGCTACGACAATTTACAACTGTTACACCAATGGTTCCTAGATCTGCATTCGTCCTGTGTCTGAAATGCACCCTTTGAGACTGAAAACCATTTTGTGTGTTCCATAGGACCTCTAACCTAAAAATACCGCCCAGTCCACGCCACACAGTTCCCGCTACTCGTGTAGCTGCTTCGTGAGTGTAGTGGACTCTTGATCTATTTAGCGGAACCCGAAAATCCACCGCCCTATGGCGCATGTCGAGGAATCTGCTGCTTATACGGTCACAGAACCGTCTGAGCCTCTGATTTATATCCTCTACTAGGCTCTGAACCAGAAGTCCATAGTCAGTCCTGTCGACTATGCTGCAGATGGTGAGCTCTGCCATCAGCTTGAAAGCAAGACTGGCAGTCTTCACCACCTCTGATAGCCGCTCTAAAGCGGAGATTCGTCCGATCCAAGGCGAAACACACAGTTGGTCTCGACATGCAGCAGGCTGCAACTTATGCTCTTCATAGCATCATAGCAATCAGAAGGACCTGTTCCACATCTGCAAGGACTCTCCCTGGGATGCACACGGAGTGCACATTGGACTTCTTCTCCTCCATACCAGCCATATCCGTAAAGGGACTCGTCACCACCCTTACGTTGGAGCTCCCAACTACTCACAAACCCACCCTCCTGTGAGTGCCTGGTTCTTGTAGGCAGAGGGGTGACTACAGGACAAACGACACCATCTGCATCAAGAACATCTGCTGCCACAGACAGCGCCTCGACTCTGTTCGTAAGACTAATCGGGGAGGCCTCCACTGCGGTCCCCTGGGAAGTCTTACGCCGCCTGACAAGCGCTGAGGCGACCTCCCAATCCATCACGTATTGGGAGGCTACCTCCTCGCTGGCCGTGACCGGGCTATCAACAGCCGCAGAGCGATCGGAGGGCACAACAGACGCACAGGGCGTCTGCTGCACCTCCGCGAGCGGCCCACAACAGCGGCGCCCACCCACCGCAGTCTCAAGCGTTGCCAGCGAAGCCAACGCCGCCTGAAGCTGCGAGCGAAGAGTCATCAACTCGGCCTGCATCTTTACACAGCAGTCACAGTTCCTAGCCATTCTATAAACCTATGTATGTTCCATATAAATACGACTATTGTGATTTAAACTGTAACTTCGACGTTCCTTTGATGCGAAGCTGAGGAAATATACGATCGAGGACAGAAACGTCTGATAAACAGTGAGCTTTGAATAATATCTACCTAACACAAAACTGTTTATTAACGGCGAATCTGAAAAAATATATACTCCAGCTAATAAATCAAAATATCAACACATCTGTCAATATGTCAAACGCGAATCTAAAAAAAAAAAAAAAAAAAAAAAAAAAAAAAAAAAAAAAAAAATATATATATATATATATATATATATATATATATATATATATATATATATATATAAATAAATAAATAAATAAATAGTGTTTCTCAGTGATATCGACCGAACAGAGCAGCCACAACTTGCACTTTATTCGTTACAGGCATTGGCATGCAAAATAATGGGTGGGTTGCGCAGAAAGAGTTGCTGCTTCTTTCGCAAAGCTGGTAACAGGTGATGCTCCATAAACATTCAATCTTGATCCAACTCCGTTGTTCCTGTTTCTAAAATTCTAAAACATAGTGACATAGCTACGTTAAACCGCTCGCTCACAAGTGACTGCGTTTACTTTGAGCGCACGTAGCCGACGTTTGACGGGCGAGTCTATTTGCTCAGAGGTAAGGTAGGTATGTCAACAATGTGCGCTGTCAGCGACAATAATAGATTCCATTGCAAAGTGTCACCACAGCAGTGTTGCCACTGTTTAAATTTCAACCCTCATAGATACCTTATATGTAGTCCGAAGAAATGCGAGAGGAATCGGAAAAGTTTATACAGATAAACTAATGGATACGTTATTTATTTGACGAGTGCCTTTCCATTATGGACAAAATATACACACGCACACACACATTTATATTTATAGATAGATAGATTCAACTGCCATTGTGGAGTGTGTATTTACAATTATATGCAGTCACCTAAGAAATTTATCTTATATGTTAAGAAGCACGATCTATTAATAAGGCCTTATCAATTTGATTCCAAATGGAATTACGTTTTCTGACAACATAAATCTTAATTTCTGCTACGTTTAGAGTAAGTAGACGAGACAGAAAAAGTACTAACTAATGAATTACAAACGTAGCGGTCAATTCCTCGTAAGTAAACCCTACGGCCTATCACTTTTAATGAACGAGCAGACCATTGGGCGTCATATTTACTCAAAAGTATTTCGCGTTGAAAAACTAAGGGAGAAGGTTGAAACGGATTAAAAGTTATTGTACTCTAAAAATTTAAATAACAAAAAGGTTTCGGTAGCATCGACAGAAAATACATTTCTGTGAACTGTCTGCATTTAATCTTCATATTTTTGTGCTGCAAATGAAACAAAAATCTAAACTTGGTACAAATCTTCCCAAAGGAGTAGATGTCTAATCCACATTAGTACACTGAACAGTTTTCCATATTGAGCTAGCTGAAAGAAATGTAGAATTAAAAATCTTTCCTGCGCCAGACATGACACCGAAACATAATAACCGGTAACAAGGAGGGGAGGTAGGAAGAGAGGACTTCCTGCTCAGAGCATATTGCTTGCAATTTTATATTCCTTATAAACTGAGAACTTACTTTCCCGCTGAGAAACTTCTCCACACATGTTCTCTTTCTTAATTACACGGTCCAACATAAGGAATACAAACAACGATGTTACCTTCAAGTTTTACTACTTAACCGATACGCACACAAAACTGATTAATGTCATATGACTACCTTCTGCAACAATACAGACCTGACAACGACAGGGATATGCTGCGAATAATCGGATTAAAATCGGGACATCCTGCAGACGACAACATGTGTACAATATATTCCAAGAAAACGTAACCACCCGTGTTCTATGAGGTCGAGCACTATCGTCCATGAACACGAAATCTGGGCCACAGCACGCAAATCTCAGCAAAGACACATTTGATATCGTCACGATACTTTAAAGCGATTTAACCTTCTCAGTCCACCCGTACATATCTAATGAAGGGCGTTTGACTAGTCAACACAATCCTTACCCACGCCACAAGGTTATCTTTCCCAACATCATTCTGCCACCACAGCGCCTATACAACATTACGGTGAGTAATATTCACACTTTCCAACCTTGTAAGCTTCGAACAGCTTGGTTTCCTTAAGTATCGATAAACCAAAAGGCCAGCGGTGGTTGCTGCCTAAAATGAGTAATCTTCCAATCCTAAGGCTGCGAAATTTGTTTATAAAGGTACTAAAAGCTGTTCGTTCTTCTTTAAGAATACTCTTCAAGACCAGATGAATATGGACATGAGCCTTAAATCGCAATAAATAACTGATTACACTGTTAATCGACTGTAAGAAAATCACACTCTTACAATGAAGAGATGGTAACACGGATCACGAGACACGTAAACCAGCATCCGCACCTCACCTTATGCATTGCGAAAAGGTCTGTCTTCCCTATAGCTTCTCAAACAGATAAATATTTGTGACAACGAAAAATTTCTTTTTGTGAAATGTAAACTTTCACGGCCGAAGAGGTCAATGTTACTAAAACTTTCCGGGCTATTATACCGACGTCGTACGGATTTATTATTTAAACCCAACGTTTCGTACCCAACTGCGGAGGATATTTTCGAGGGGGATCGTGGCACTTTTGTATGTCCGATGCACACCCTGGCTCTCTACTGACTGAAACCAAACTCCGTTTACGAGGGCTTTCGCGCAGAGGTGTGACGTCAGATGTTTTGTATCTGCGCGCGCAATTCGTCGTTGCCGATTGCCGTCGTCCGTTGTTAATATCGCCCCATGGTGGAAGGCCTTTGATTACACGGCAATTTTAACAAGTTGTGATTAACATTATTATTATTCATTTAAGGATCTTGTGTTTGCTTTTACAGCTGATTCGCCATTAGCTGACATTCAGTTACAAAAAACTTTATCAAATATCAAGTAATTCTGGCAAATCTTCAGTGCGCTAAATCCAAACGTGAGGCGTGGATGTTGCCTTCCGAGAGGCTTTGCGCATCTACAACATAAGGTGCTGGAACTACACTGGTCAAAACAGGGAGTCAGTTGAGATATCGAGTTTCTGAGGTATTGCCATCGGCAGAATGAACTAAACTATTCCGACACCTTTCTGTCGGTTCTGCAGAGTGGAGAAAACATTGCGACAACAGGAAGTTTCTGAAAATTGGGTTGACGTTGACACAAGCACTTGCGTTTAGATAGTTTAGTGAGCAGGTAGTGCAATACAATAACAACAACAACAACTTGAATTACCCGAACCTGAGGCAGGGAGAGCCATAGGAAAGTGTAAGCGGGTCAGACACAGAGGAAGGTGGTTGCAGCTATTGGAATGTCAAAAGCTATAATTTTCATTACTTAGTCGTGATTTCATACAATAAGAACCATTATTAAAAGAAGGAAATGCCAAGGTCGATCACGGGTATTATCAGCAAGACGTGGCCGTTAATTTCCGTTTATCAGACCGTCGAAACATGAGGATGAATGGAACTCACCTGGATCGCACCCTCCAAGCAGCAACAGTACGTGCAATATCAACACACAGTCCGAAAGCGCCTTCAGGAATGTGGCCTGTACGCACGGAGGCCTATTGTCTGTGTTTTTGCGTAAAGTCTGCGCCACACGCCAGACGCACGAGAACGATCATGTAGAAGACAGTGGATGACGTCCGGCAGCCAATCACACGCCGTCGCCGCGCGTCGTTGAGGGCGCAACCTAGATTCGCACCCTCAAATGTTTGAAATGTTTGTATAACTTATGGGACTTAACTACGGGGTCATCAGTCCCTAAACATACAAACTACTTATGAACTACTTACGAACTAGGACGGCACAAATATCCATGCCCGAGGGGGGATTCGAACCCCCGACCGTAGTGGCCGTGCAGACCGTGACTGGAGCGCTTCAGTCCCCTCGGCCACCGCGGCCGGCAGATTCGCACTCTCTACAAGCTGCTATACGTAGGCCGACATGCGTCTGGAAGGGCCATCTGAACTAGGCTCCGAACTAGGCAGTCACTAGGAGTCAGCACGGCTAACATCGAGGAAGAAGACGCCGCCGCGAGAAGAAACAGAGAGATTATAAGTTGAGTATTGTAAAGAATAGTATTAATAATCAGTATAGCTGTTTTAGCTGCCTACGAAACCCACGCGTCCTGAAAAAATCTTTCCTGAAAGGCCGGGAATGACTAAACATTATGTGCCCCATTAAAACAACGACACTGTTGAACTCGCAGAAACTGGGGGAGGAAGATGAAGATTGCAGTCGTCGTCAATGGCGCCAGATTCTGTTCACAGATCAGTCAATATTTTAGTTTCATCCCGAGAATCGTCGTCCCCTCATTTGTAGAGAAAGTGGAATTCGAAACAATCCTACGTATATGCAGGATACATCACCATATCATGGTGGTGGACGAATGGCGTGGGGCTGCATAGGTCTGGCTGTGCGGTTTAAGATGCCTTGTTGGGGAGTCCTTTCTCGGGCATGGTTGTGTGTATTGTCCTTAGCATCAGATAGTTACATTGGTTTGTACGTCTAGTGACTGGTAACCACTGTAGCTATATCCCATACCCTTATAAACTTTTGAATCTGAATGGTGTGGGCAGAGGTCAGTATTGACGGACATACAGATACGTCTTTCAGAATGTCGATTCCACTGCTCAGAGGCATAGAGACGATATACTCCCATTTCTTGTTGTGTCCTACGCTGTTGCCATAGGAGATTGTTTCCGTCTGGTGGACTATAACGCTGGTCCCCACAAAGCTGCACATGTGGTTGAAGCTGAGGGAAATGAACAAAGGAGTGGCCAGCCTGTTCATCGGAATTAAACCAGATTGAGCATATATGAGACGAACTTGGCAGACGCAGTGCAGGCAGTTCAGCAACTCCGACAACGGTTGAAAAGCTGGATATTGTACTCATGCAAAAATGGGCAAATATCCTTCAAGAGCTCATCGATAACCTCAAACTGCCCATGCCAGGCAGGTGTGCAATTTTTTTTCATTAATATGATAGCCCCTTGGTGCCTCGTACTAAATAAACGCCATGTAAAGAGCTGAGACAGCAAAATAACGTACTGTATCAAACACAAATTGCAATTGTAACCAATATCTGAATAAAAAACGTTGCCATGTATATACTGTGTGTGATACCTCATCAGATCCGCTAATTTTATTGAGCAGTGTGTCTACGTTGTCTTGAGTTCGGTCCAATTCGCGAGTTTCCACCAGAGTCTCACTATCTTATGAGCAAGTACCTTAAGCAGCGAAAACTCGCTTGTTATTAGCGGCGTTTATCCTCCCCCTCCCTCCTCCCCCCCCCCTTCCTCATGAAGGAGCACCCGGCAGTACGTTCAGAAGAGCATGTGAATCGTTGCAGTGCCTGGGCAACTCTACGGCTCATGCGCGTGATCTGTGCAAGACAAAACTTAAATGCAGAAAAAATAATCTGAAAGACAAAAATCTAAAAGTTTAATACCTTTGTTTTGCATGATTTTTTGTTTTGTTTGTGTGGTTCACTGAACTATTCAAAACATCGGTTGCGTAGCCATTGGATCAGACCTCCATAGTTCTTCTTCTTATTCGTGACAGAGACATAAAACAGTACAAAGGAAAACAGTGATTTCCACAGATTTTTAGCCCAAAACAGGCCTAAGTCAATAGCGTTTGATTGCCCTGACATGAAGTCCTCGAAGGTACAGTGTGAGGGATAGAGGGAGCAGTTAGTGCGGTCGTTTGAAGTGCTCCACAGTCACAGAAGGTGGACTGACTTTGAATGCCGCAGTGTGTCATATCGCTTTCTTTCAGAGTTCTAACGTTGTTCTGCTTCTCAGTTGACATGAGAAAGCTGTTTCTAGATCGAACCCTCTGTGCTGCTAGCTCCATCCCGAGTGGGTTCCATCTGGAATCTACACATTTTTTCTCTTTTTGAAGGCTGACTGTTTGCGTGAAACTCCTTAGGGTCCAATACCGGCTACATTATAGATTTCATTTACAGCAGTTGGCTGCAAATATCCTGTAACGATTATGACGGACATCGACTTGTTTGGCGTGTACTGCCCTATGCCTAAATGGACTAGTGTTTTCGCCAGCGGTATATCTTAGAGATAAGACAGACGTTCTTACATTCTTTGGTCTTGCGCCCATGGCCCAACTCGTCAGTCGCCGCAGAAAGTTGTTCCGACCACATACCCGGACTTTAGTGTTACGTAAATGCTGTTTTAATGTCAAACCTCCATCTAGCGTCGAACGTATTCTTCAGTTTATTTTAACATGTAGAATTAGCTCATTTCACTTTATTGATTACACTAGATTTTTGGGGAATTTTCCTATAGTAATCCTGAATTTCCTAGCTTTCCTAGCTAGTTCTAACCTCATTACGACACGTAAATCCGCTTCTTCTCATGGTCATCTTCCCAATGAGACTCTCATGTTGTATGGCTAGCGGAATCTTTTGCCCATAGGATAGTTGTCACGAAACTTTTCACTCACAGGCAACTTTTCCTTTGGCAGAATATCGAACTTCTTCATCACATGGGAAATAATTATGGGATTTCAAGGAAAGGACCGCTCAGTTTTGCTGCGCATTTACATCTGAGACTGTATTTACATAAATACTCTGCGTACAACCGTGTGAAAAATGAGATTGACAGGAAGTGCAGACTGGATAAGCAAGAGTGACTGCAGGACAAATGCAGAACCGTAGTAGAATGCATCACTAGGGGGAAGGTAAATACCGCCTGCAGGAAAATGAAATAGATATTTCGAGACAAGAAAAGCAGCTGTATGAATATCAGACGGAAAACCAGTGCTAAGCAAAGAGGGGAAAGCTGAACTGTGGAAGGAATATATAGAGGGCCTACACAAAGGAAATAAACTTGAAGGCAGTATTCTATAAATGGAAGACGAAGTAGAGGAAGATGAGATAGGAGATACGATACTGCGAGAAGAACTTGACAGAACGCTGAAGGACGTGATTCGAAACAAGGCCTCTGGAGTAGATGATATTCCGTCTGAACTACTGATGTCGTTAGGAGAGCCAGTCGTGAAAAAATTGCATCACCTGGTATGCAAGATCTATGAGACAGGGAAAATACCCTCCGACTTCAAGAAGAATATTGTAATTCCAATTCCAAAGAAAGCAAGTGCAGACAAGTGTGAAAATTACAAAACTATCAGTATAATAAGTCATGGGTGCAAAATACTAACACGAATTATTTACAGGCGAATGGAAAAACTTGTGGAATCCGACCTTGGGGAAGATCAGTTTGGATTTAGGAGAAATGTAGGAACACGGGAGGCAATACTCACATTACGACTTATCTTAGAAGAAAGGCTAAGGAAAGGGAAACCTACGTTTTTAGCGTCTGTCGATTTGGAGAAAGCTTTTGACAATGTCGACTGGAATACACTCTTCCAAATTCTGAAGGTATCAGGGGTAAAATATAGGGAGCGAAGTGTTCTATTAAACCTATACGAAAACCAGACAGCGGTTATTAGAGTCGGCCGGCCGCGGTGGCCGAGGAGACTAAGGCGCTCCAGTCACGGTCTGCACGGCCACTACGGTCGGGGGTTCGAATCCCCCCTCGGGCATGGATATTTGTGCCGTCCTAGTTCGTAAGTAGTTCATAAGTAGTTTGTAAGCTTAGGGACTGATGACCCCGTAGTTAAGTCCCATAGACTGTACAAACATTTACATATTAGAGTCGAAGGGCAAGAAAGGGACGCAGAGGTTGGGAAGGCAGTGAGACAGGGTTCTAGCCTTTCCCCAGTGTTGTTCAATATGTACATTGAGCAGGCAGTGAAAGAATGGAAGGAGAAATTTGGAGAGAGCATTAAAGTGCAGGCAGAAGAAATTAAAACATTGCGGCGTCCTGACGATATAGTAATTCTGTCAGAGACTGCAAAAGATCTGGAAGAGCAAGTGAATGGGATGGACAGTGTGTTGAAAGGAAGATATAAGATGAACATAAACAAGAGTACAACGAAGGTAATGGAATGAAATGTCAGAAAATCAGGCGATGCTGAAGGAATTAGAATAGGTAATGAGACAATAAAAGTAGTAGATGAATTTTGTTATTTGGGTAGCAAGATAACTTCTGATGGCCGAAGTAAATAAGATATAAAATGCAGAATGGCTATGGGAAGAAAAGCGTTTCTAAAGAAGCGAAACTTGTTAACATCCAATATTAATTTAAATGTTTGGAAGTCCTTTCTGAAAGCATTTGTCTGTAGTGTAGCACTGTGTGGCAGTGAAACGTGGACGATAAGGAGTTCAGATAAAAAGATTATAGAAGCTTTTGAAATGTGGTGCTAAAGACGAATGATGAAAATTAGATGGGTAGATCACGTAACTAATGAGGAGGTGCTTAACCAAATAAGAAAAAAAGGAGTTTCTGGCATATACTGACTAAGAGAAGGAATAGATTGGTTGGACACATTCTGAGACATCAAGGAATTATCAACTTAGCATTAGAACGAAGTGTGTGGGGTAAAAATTGTAGAAGGAGACCAAGGGATAAATATAGTAAGCAGATTCAAAAGGATGTAGGTTGCCGAACGTATTATCGGATGAAGAGACTTGCACACGACAGGGTAGCGTAGAGAGCTGTATCAAATCAGTCTGCGGAATGAAGACCACAACAACAACAACTCTGCATGGCAGATGGTTAATCGTACCCTATCATTTCCCTGACACTCTCTACACCATATGGCGATAATACAACACGAGCTGCCCTTCTATGAATTTCTTCTACACTACTGGCCATTAAAATTGCTAAACCAAAAAGAAATGCAGATGATAAACATTCATTGCACAAATATATTATACTACTTATTTTCAAGCAATTTGGGTGCATTGATCCTGAGAAATCAGTACCCTAGAACAACCACCTCTGGCCATAATAACGGCCTTGATACGCCTGGGCATTGAGTCAAACAGAGCATGATTGAAGTGTACAGGTACAGGTGCCTATGCAGCTCCAACACGATACCACAGTTCATCAAGAGTAGTGACGGGCGTATTATGACGAGCCAGTTCCTCGGCCACCATTGACGAGACGTTTTCAGTTGGTCAGATATCTGGAGAATGCGCTCACCAGGGCAGCAGTCGAACTTCTGCCGTATCCAGAAATTCCCGTAAAGGACCTGGTACGTGTGGTCGTACATTATATCCTGCTGAAGTTTAGGGTTTCGCAGGGATCAAATGAAGGGTATACCCACGGGTCGTAACACATCTGAAATGTAACGGCCACTGTTCAACGTGCAGTCGTTGCGAAAAGAGGTGACTGAGACTTGTACCCCATACCATCACGCCGGGTGATACGCCAGTACGGCGATGACAAGTACACGCTTCCAATGTGCGTTCACCGCGATGTCACCAAACAGGGATGCGACCATCATGATGCTGTAAACAGAACCTGGAATCATTCGAAAACATGACTTTTGCCATTCGTGCACCCAGGTTTGTCGTTCCGTACGCCATCGCAGGCGCTCCAGCTTGTGATGCAGCGTGAAGGGTAACCGAAGCCATTGTCTCCGAGCTGATAGTCCATGCTGCTGCAAACGTCGCCGAACTGTTCGCGCAGATGGTTGTTGTCTTGCAAACGTCCCCATCTGTTGACTCAGGGATCGAGACGTTGCTGCACGATCCGTTACAGCCTTGCGTATAAGATGCCTGTTATCTCGACTGCCAGTGATACGAGGCCGTTGGGATCCAGCACGGCGTTCCGTATTGCCCTCCTGAACCAACCGGTTCCACATTCTACTAACAGTCATTGGATCGCGACCCACGCGAACAGCAATGTCGTGATACCAAAAACTCAATCGCGATAGGCTACAATCCGACCTTCGGCAAAGTCGGAAACGTGATGGTACGCATTTCTCCTTCTTTTAACGAGCCATCACAACGTTTCACCAGGCAACGCCGGTCAACTCCTGTTCGTATATGATAAATTAGTTGGAAACTTTCCTCGTGTCAGCACGTTGTAGGTGTCGCCACCAGCGCCAACCTTGTGTGAATGCTCTGAAAAGCTAAGCATTTGCATACCACAGCATCTCCTTCCTGTCGGTTAAATTTCGCTTGTGTAGCACGTCATCTTCTTGGTGTAGCAATTTTAATGGCGAGGAGTGTACAAAACGAACTGCCCTTCTATAAATTTCCTCTACATCTTCCGTCACTATTATTTGGGGAGACAATCAGTAGTAATTCTCCAAAATAGAAAGCACAAGTGTAGTGGAGGCAGTTTTGTTCTAGAACTGTTGCATCTTCCGAGTGTTCGGCCAATAAAATGTGGCCTTTCCTAATAAATTAGTTGTTCGTTCCATAGATCTATGGTGAGGAGATCCTCATGGGTGTGGGACATGTCAATTTAGTTTTTCCTTGTCTATGAAAAACATGACACATTCTCACCTCGGCAACCCCGAGTGGCACGCCACACCTGCCACCCGCATTGCACTCTACATCTACATAGATACTCTGCAAGTCTCATTTAAGTGCCTGGCACAGGGTTCATTAACCACTTTCAAACTTTTCTCTACCTTTCCATTCTCTAATAGCGCGCGGGAAGGAAGAACACCTAAATCGTCCCATTTTAGATCTGATTTCTCTTATTTTATTGAGATGGTCATGTCTCCCTATGTAGGTGGGTGCTAGCAAAATATTTTCATATTCAGAAGTAAAAATCAGCGATTGAAACTTCGCAAACAGATCACGCCGCAGTGAACAACGTCTTTCTTTTAATGATTTCCACCCCAATTCGTGCAACATTTCCGTGACGCTTCTTCCTCCCCCCCCCCCCCCGTAACGTGATAAAACAAAACGAGTTGCCCTTTTCTGAACACTCTCAATATTTTCCGTCAGTCCCGCCTGGTGAGTGTCCCACAAAAGTGTTCGGCCAATGAAACGTAATCTTCGGTTCGCCTTTCGCACAATATTTTCTGTGTGTTCTCTCCAGTCTAAGTTGTTCGTAATTGTAACTCCTAGGTATTTGATAGAATTTACGACCTTAAGGTTTGACTGATTTATCGCGTAATTCTAGTTCAGCGTATTTCTTTTAGAGGTCATGTGTATTATTTCACACTTTTCTTTATTTAGTGTCAATTGCCAATTTTCGCACCATGTAAAAATTTTGGCGAAATCGCTTTGCAGCTGCTTTTGATCCTCTGTTGACTTCACTAACCAAAAAACGACAGCATCATCCGCGAACAGTCTAAGTGAGCTATTCAGATTGTCTCCTAAATCGTTTATGAACAATGTAAGAGTAGGGGACCTATAACACTTCTCTGTGGAACGCCAGATATCACTTCTGTTTTACTCGGTGATTTACCGTCAAGTACAACGAACTGTGTCCTTTCTGTTAGGAAATCGTGAACCCAATCGCACAATTGGGGAGATATTCCATAAGCACGCAGTTTCATTAGAAGTAGCTTGTAGGGTACAGTGTCAAATGCCTTCCGGAAATCCAGAAATATGGAATCGATTTGAGATCCCTTTTCGATGGCACTTATCACTTCGTGTGAATAAAGGGCAAGCTGAGTTTCCCAAGAGCGATACTTTTTGAATCCGTGTTGACTATTGGTTAATAGGTCGTTCTCTTAGAGGTAGTTCATAACATTCGAACAAAGTATATGTTCCAAAATCCGACTGCAAATCGACGTCAATGAGACTGGCCTATAATTTTCCCACATGACATCTTGCGAGCCATGGATGAAGGGCGACAGGCGGATTGTGTTTTTCTCGACTTCAAAAAGGCGTTCGACGCGGTGCCACACTGCAGACTGCTAACGAAGATACGAGCTTATGGAATAGGTTCTCAGATTTGTGACTGGCTGGAAGACTTCCTAAGTAATAGAACGCAGTACGTTGTTCTCGACGGCGAGTGTTCATCTGAGACGAGTGTATCGTCAGGTGTGCCCCAGGGGAGTGTGATAGGACCGCTATTATTTTCTATCTATATAAGTGATCTGATGGACAGAGTAAGTTGTAATTTTCGGCTGTTTACTGATGATGCTTTGGTGTATGGAAGGGTGTCGTCATTAACTGACTGTAATAGCATACATGATGACTTAGACAAAGTTTCTAGTTGGTGCGAAGAATGGCAGCTAGCTCTTAATGTAGAAAAATGTAAGGTGAGGCGCATGAGTAGGAAAAACAATCCTATAATGTTCGAATACTGCATTAGTAGTGAGCTTCTTGATTCGTTCAAATATTTAGGCGTAACACTGCAGAGAGATATGAAATGGAACGAACTTGTAAGGACAATTGTGAGTAAGGCGGACAGCCGACTTCGATTTATTGGAAGAATTTTGGGAAGATGTATTCATCAGTAAAGGAGACCGCGTACAAAACGCTTGTATGACCACGTATTGAGTATTGCTCAAGTGATTGGGACCCGCAGCTCATCAGTTTAAAGGATGACATAGAGGCGGTTCAGAGGCGAGCAGCTAGATTTGATACCGGTAGGTTCGACCAATGCGCGAGTGTCACGGAAATACTCCGGCAACTCAATTGGGGATCGCTGGAAGAAAGACGACGTTCTTTTCGTGAATTTCTATTGAGTAAATTTAGAGGGCCGGAATTTGAAGCTGAGTGTAGTACGATCTTGCTGCCACCTACTTACATTTCGCGTAAAGATCACAAAGACAAGATAAGAGAAATTAGGGCTCGTACGGAGGCATATAGGCATTCTTTTTTTCCTCGTTCCGTTTGGGAGTGGAATAGGAAAGGAAATGCCTAGTAGTGGTACAGTGTACCCTCCACCACGCACCTTACGGTGAATTGCGGAGTATATATGTAGATGTAGAATTTTGGGGATCACTCCTATTGCCTTTCTTGAATATTGGAGTAACTTGGGCAACATTTTAGTCTTTTGGTACTGATATTTCGCTGAGTGATCGGTTCTAAATGATAGCTAAGTACGAAGCTTTTCATCAGCATACTCTGAAAGGAAGCTAGTTGGTATATAATCTGGCCCGGAAGATTTGTTTTTGTTTACAGACTTAAGTTGTTTTACTACTCCAGGAACATCTACTTCCAAGTTTCGCATGCTGGCAGCTGTTCTTGGATTTAATTCTGGAGCGTTCACTTTCTGAGGTCGGCTACTCTTCCTCGTGTTTATAAACGATTGAGGGGACAATCTCAAAAGCTCCCTTAGACTGTTCGCGGATGATGCTGTCGTTTATTGGTTGGTGAAGTCAACAGAGGATCAAATCAACTGCAAAGCGATTTAGACAAAATTTCTGCATGGTGCGAAAATTGGCAATTGACACTAAGCAAAGAAAAGTATGAAGTAATACACATGACCACTAAAAGAAATCCGATGAACTTCAATTACGCGATTAATCAGTCAAACATTAAGGTCGTCGATTCTACCAAATACCTAGGAATTACAATTACGAACAACTTTTACTGGAGAGAACACATAGAAAATATTGTGGGGAAGGCGAACCAAAGGTTATGTTTCATCGGCAGAACGCTTCGAAGATGCACCAGCTCCTCCAAAGAGACTGCGTACATCACACTTGTGCGTCCTCTCCTGGAGTACTGTTGCCCATTGTGGGACCCTCACCAGGTGGGACTGACGGTAGATTCAAAATGTTCAAATGTTTGTTAAGCTTATCGGACTTAACTACGGGGTCATCAGTCCCTAAACTTACAAACTACTTATGAACTACTTACGAACTAGGACGGCACAAATATCCATGCCCGAGGGGGGATTCGAACCCCCGACCGTAGTGGCCATTCAGACCGTGACTGAAGCGCCTCAGTCCCCGCGGCCACCGCGGCCGGCACTGACGGTAGACATTGAGAAGGTTCAGAGAAGGGCAGCTCGTTTTGTTTTATCGCGTTACCCGGGGGGAAAGCGTCACGGAAATATTGCACGAATTGTGGTGGAAATCATTAAAAGAAAGACGTTATTCATTGCGGCGTGATCTGTTTGCGAAGTTTCAATCACCGAATTGTAGTTCTTAATGTGAAAATATTTTGCTAGCACCCACCTACTTAGGGAGACATGACCATCCCAATAAAATAAGATAAATCAGGTCAAAAACGAAACGATTTAGGTGTTCTTTCTTCCCGCGCGCTATTAGAGAATGGAACGGTAGAGAAAAGTTACGAAAGTGGTTAGTGAACCCTCTGCCAGGCACTTAAATGTGATTTGCAGAGTATCTATGTAGATGTAGGTGTAGCTGTAGATGTGCCCCGAACAAAGTGCTAAATGCATTGAGCTGAAACCGCCTGGTGGGGCAGCGATTTATCTGCGCCAGTGCCGAGTGGCACAAAGTCGTGACGCGCGGCCCGAGAGCGGGTTTTATGGCTGTTCAAGTGCCGAGAGCGGCGCTGGCGGGAATCAATACGGGACGGCGTCGCGTCAGCTGGCGCCGGATTGAGCCTCGGATTGGGACGGCTCGCCGTGCGCCGTGGCCGCTGTATGGCCAGCCGTCGCGGCCGGAGGCGCTGGAAGCCGACAAAAGACCGGAAGCCAGGCCGCCGCCGCAGCCGTCCAAACCCCTGCCGACAGCGGCCATTACTGGCCACACAGCGCTGGCGACACCACGTTCTTCACGCGTCGTTTGTTACGACACAATTTCGTCCCTTTAGATAGGTCATTTCTAATGTAATACGGCCGCGGTGGAGTAGCCGAGCGGTCTAAAGCACGTCGCTGCGGAGCGCGCGGTTGCTCGCCGTGGAGGTTTGAGTCCTCCCTGGGGATGGGTGTGTGTGTGTGTGTGTTTGTGTTGTTTTTTGTTTTTTTTTTCTTCGTAGGCTACTTTACCTAGGTTTAAGTAGTTTGTAAGCTACGGACTGATGACCACGCAGTTTGGTCCGATAAGTTTACAAACATTTTTTTGAACAAAACAATTTCAGAACTCAACATTCATAGAATATGTGACATCAACTGCGATTGGGCAAAGCTGAAAATGTGTACCCAGCCGGTATTTCTAGGCCTAGAAAGCAGGAGACCCGGGTTCGAATCCCGGCTGGGTACACATTTTCAGCTTTGCCCAATCGCAGTTGATGTCATATATTCTAGGAATGTTGAATAATAACAACTGCAGGATCAGAAGTGACGTCTGTTCTCTCGGAACAGACGCCACATGTATATATATAATATGCCGGTGACGGGCAATGATCCTATCGTTAGTGGGCAGGGGTGGGCAAAGTTTGAAGCCTTTACTCTTACGGGAATTAGTTCGTAACTACGAGTTTGAGTACTGTGGGCAGGGCGAAGCTGGGAATTTGTATCTGACGGGAGGCGTGCTTAGGTAGTCCTTGCAGGTGCGGTGATCACTGTGTCCCCAGTGGTGTAGGGGTCAGCGCAACTGCCTAGAAAGCAGGAGACCCGGGTTCGAATCCCGGCTGGGTACACATTTTCAGCTTTGCCCAATCGCAGTTGATGTCATATATTCTATGAATGTTGAATAATAACAACTGCAGGATCAGAAGTGACGTCTGTTCTCTCGGAACAGACGCCACATGTATATATATAATTTCAGAACTGTTTGGTGCTCCTTGCCACCTGAAGAAGGCGGTCTTGGCTTGGTTGACCTTCACGCCAAAGCAGCGGCACTTTTCATTCGAAGAACCACCGCCATTATAGGACAGTCTCCTGACAGCCCCACTGCTCCTCTTTTCCGACGGTACTGCCCACGATCAACAGTGGCGCCGGTTAACGTCGCTAATATACCGCCAATCCACGGTTATGTGCGGCAATATTACATCTTTTGTGTCCCAGCCTCGTCGCCGCTTTTGTGTCTCGTTTCCGTCGTAGGTGTTGGTGGCCGAGTAGAAAAGTACCGACACAGGAATAAAGGAATCACGCTTGTGCAGGTACGAAGGTGAGCAGCCAGTGGGACAGCAGAAACTAGAAACACTAGAGTAAATTAGAACGAGATATATATTTCACAGAGACTTAGTAATACTTAACTTTTACATAGCTCAGTACTGCAGAATGCTGATACATAGTTGAGCTGGAGGCCTGCCTAGTGCCTATCCGATATCCAAATCTTCACTGGTGCCTATCTGATTCCGAAGTGTTAACTGGTTCCTATCTCAGTCCCAAGTGAACGATGTCGTTCAGTGGTGGCCACGTGCGGGATCGCAGCAGAGGGCGCTCGTGGCTGACGTCGTAAGAACGCCGCGCTGTGCGCGCATGGCGGCGCGCGACGAAAGTAGGTGGCGCGCACTTTAGACTTGTGCGACACCACAACATCTTTTGCAGATACATTGTAGACGACGATGTTCGCCACATGTCAACCGGTGAAATTAGCAGTGCTCTTCGAGGGTCCCCGGCACCAAATAAATGGGAACAACGATTCCCCACGCACAACTGGAAGGAGATTTAGCGCAACATCAACTCGTGCGTCCATTCTAATGAAGTCAAAGCTATGTGGTATCAAGTTGTAAATAGGCTTATAACCACAAATGCTGCGAGGCATGCAATCGGCCTTAGTGCAACCAGTTTGTGCGAGGTGTGTGGCGTCGACGATGACATAGAGCACCGATTCGTCTGCCGCAAGTATTGTGAGTTGCGGCATTTGGCACGAGACATGATTAGGCTTATAAACCCAGTTGCATTACAGCACATTACTACTGAGGACGCCATACACCCCGATTGGACTCTATTTCCCCAAGCAAAACGGCATGCTCAGCAATGGTTAATGGGATGGACACTCTACCTGATCTTAAGCAGCACATGACAGACCCGTTTGATTATCTGGCAAAACTATGGTCTGTGCATGAACAAATACGGAAGCATGGAAAATATAAGGATACTTTTCGGAACGTTCTGTGTATCCCATTAAATTATATATATATAATAAGTTGGAATTGTGACGTGTTTCTGTGATTGACGTCAGTGTAACGTTTGGTTTGATTTCAGTTTTTCTCATTACACCAATGTGACGTGTATTTTTTATCTGAATGCGTGCTTTCCCTGCATGGAACTTTTAATGCATCCTTTCTGTTTTATGTTTGAGCCTAAGGGTGAACGAGATCGTAGTCGGCAGTTCACGCACGTGGGGCATAATTTTTCTTTGATTATTTTATACACATTTTCTGAAGATTTTATAATGAGCACGGCTCTTTCTTTTTTGAAGAGGAACCTCAATTTCTCAATAATCTCCAGGAAGAGGAATGAGTTTCCAGAGCCATAATGTCACAACTGGCTTCATTTGATGTCGAAGGAAATTTTCTTTTTCTTATATACATAGACTAATATCTTCGGGGGACGTTTTGTTTATCCGCTGATGAAGGCGCTTCTGGTGAGGAGAGAGAAAAAAAAAACAACAACAACAATGTCCATCGGGGGACCTTTTTTGTTATTAGCCGACGAAGGCTTTAATGGTGAGCGAAAGGACGGGGTGTAGGGGAGTATGCGTGGGGTTGTAATTACTCGGCCGCGGTGGAGTAGCCGAGCGGTCTAAGGCGTCTCGCTGCGGAGCGCGCGGTTGCTCGCCGTGGAGGTTCGAGTCCTCCCTGGGGCATGGGTGTGTGTGTGTGTGTGTGTGTGTGTGTGTGTGTGTGTGTGTGTGTGTGTGTGTCTTTGTCCGCAGGTTATTTTACCTAGGTTTAAGTAGTTCCTAAGCTACGGACTGATGACCACGCAGTTTGGTTCAATAGATTTACAGACATTTCAACATTTTTCTTTAATGTAATACGAGGCGCTTCCAGAAAGTAAGTTCCGTTCGGTAATAAAATGAAATTGTACACAGATACAGAAGAAATTTTTATTGCAGAAAATTCTACAACTCATAAACTACTTCGTGGTAATTACTTCAGCAATCAGTCGTAAAAAAATATAAATTTATATTTGTTTGAAATCCAGTACAAACGCAGCCTCCAACATGGAGGTCGAGATAATTTAAGTATTTTAATTGGTTTTAAGCATTGATAATGACCACACAGCAAACAAATAAAAATTTATATTTTTACGGTTGATTGCTGAAATAATTACCACAAATAAAATACAGTCGTGGAGCACCAAGTCCAACATGGAATCAAGCCTTAAACTACTTTTCCACATAACTGCCGAAATTTTGCAGGCATTTGTCATAGCGTGGCACCAGATTTTGTAAACCTTTTTCATATAAATCTGCCGCCTGTGTCTTCAACAAGTTCGAAACAGTTTCTTTCGGCTCGTCGTTATTGGTTAAGTGATGACCGCCAAGGAAGCATAGGGAATTTCACTGAAAACATAAACGTAGCCAAAGTCTTATAGACAAACAAAAATTACACGAAGCGAAATGTAGCGTGAGGAGAGCTATGCGAGAGGCGTTCAACGAATTCGAAAGTAGAGTTCTTTGTACTGACTTGGCTGAAAATCCTAAGAAATTTTGGTCTTACGTCAAAGTGGTAGGTGGATCAAAACGAAGCGTCCAGACACTCTGTGACATAAATGGCATTGAAACAGATGATGACACTCTAAAGGCGAAATTACTAAATGTCTTTTTCCAAAGCTGTTTCAAATGTTCAAATGTTTGTATAGTCTATGGGACTTAACTACGGGGTCATCAGTCCCTAAACTTACAAACTACTTATGAACTAGGACGGCACAAATATCCATGCCCGAGGGGGGATTCGAACCCCCGACCGTAGTGGCCGTGCAGACCGTGACTGGAGCGCCTTAGTCCCCTCGTCCACCGCGGCCGGCCCAAAGCTGTTTCACAGAGGAAGACTGCACTGTAGTTCCTTCCCTAGATTGCCGCACAAATTACAAAATGGCAGATAACGAAATAATTGATTGAGGGATAGAAAAACAATTAAAATCGCTAAAAAGAGGGAAGGCCGCAGGACCTGATGGGATACCAGTTCGTTTTTACACAGAGTACGCGAAGGAACTGCCCCCCCCCCCCCCTTCGGGCAGTGGAGTAGCGCAGGTCTCTAGAAGAGCATAGCGTTCCGAAAGATTGTAAAATGGCGCAGGTCGTCCCCGTTTTCAAGAAGGGTCCTCGAACAGATGTGCAGAACTATAGGCCTATATCTCTAACGTCCGTCAGTTGTAGAATTTTGGAACATGTATTATGTTCGAATATAATGACATTTCTCGAGACTAGGAATCTGCTCTGTAGGCATCAGCATGGGTTTCGAAAAAGGCGTTCGTGTGAAACCCAGCTCGCACTATTCGTCCACGAGACACAGAGGGCCAAAGACACGGGTTCTCAGGTAGATGTTGTGTTTCTCGACTTCCGCAAGGCGTTTGATACAGTTACCCACAAACGTTTAATGAACAAAGTAAGAGCATATGGTCTATCAGACCAATTGTCTGTTTGGATTGAGGAATTCCTAGATAACAGAAAGCAGCAGGTCATTCTCAATGGAGAGAAGTCTTCCGAAGTAAGAGTGATGTCAGGTGTGTCACAGGGGAGTGTCGTGTGTCCGTTGCTGTTCACGATATATATATAAATAACCTTGCGGATAACATCGGAAGTTCACTGAGGCTGATTTTACATTAACTAAAGACTGTCATGGGAATTTGAGTGCTCAGATAGCCAAAGAACCGTCTTCGGGTTCCATCAGCCATTTTAGTACTGCGGCAGAGAGAACAACGGGCAAGCTAGTGTGACTTTTTTGGTTCCAACATGTGCTGACAACGTTCGTTTATTTGTTGACATTTGAATATTATCACCAGAATTATTTTGTTATGTGTCTCCTACAGAGGACACAGGAGACTGATGGGGTTAAAATCCCAAAGTTTTGATGTTCTCTCAGACTAGTGTTAGCTCCATACTACCACCATCGTATTTGTATGTTGGCAGCCTGTGTAGAACTTTATCAGTGTTGCAATAAATCTAGACACACATATCAACAGTGGGCTGAGGTGATGTATGTAATCAGCCAGAAGTGCCAATTCACCACTCTTGTCTCCATGGAAGTTCACGCGATCGAGGTGGTACGTGCCAACTTCAGCCAACATGTCGCAAATGTGGCCTTCCGCAAGGATATCCTGAATTCATGATACGTTGTACCAGGTCACTGATCTCGCATTCGTGGTCTTCTTTGCGGCCAACAGACGTCTGGAATCGTTGGTGGACAATGTTGCCCTCCACGAGCTAGATTACTAGGAACTCCAGGCATTGCTGAGCAGCACCAATAATACAGCCATCTGTCTTGATCCATGCACCATCAGAAGGGCCACACCAAGACACAGGAATTCGCACCCTTGGACCATCACACAGGGATTCCAGACTACATCGGAATCCACACTAAATACTATGACAGGCGGGAGGAGAGAAAACATGGAAGTTTGAACAGTGGAAAAACCCTTTGTGGAGTGACGAATCATGGAACACAATATGGCGATCTGATGTCAGGGTGCGGTGTGGCGAAAGTCCGGTGAACGTCATATGCCCGCGTGTGCAGTGCCAGCTGTGAAATTCGTAGCCGATGTTCTTATTGTGTGGTCGTTTGTTTCATGGAGGGGCTTGCACTTCCCGTTGTTTTTCATGGCACTATCGCATCACAGACCTACTGGAATTCGGGGATGGCGATTAAATCTTTCAACACGATCGAGCAACTATTCATAATGCATATGACTCAATAGATGCGGAATTCGTCATCTCTGTAATAAAAGAATCAAAACTGCGCAACAGAACTGCAGACCTAATCAGAGAAATCATTACTAACCCATACTAAAATGTCAAATTCATGGAAGAAATCTTGACCCTTTTGAGATAAGATGTCGAGTACGGCAAGGAGACGGACTCTTCCCACAACCGTGTAACCGCCCCCCAGAAAAAGTGGTCATAGAACGGAAGACGAAGATCCAGTGTGGAATTTGGAATAAAAAACGAAGACATCAACGTGATGCATAATTTTTTAATGTCTTGGTCGCAATGTTTTTATTTTATCCTTATGTGTTTCGGTACACCATCGTCTTATCTGTGGCAAAAAATAAATTACAATTCAGATGTTTACAGTTCTTAATCATAAAATTCACACACACTATATGAAAATATACTTACAACCTTTTTTTAAAAACGATGTTAATTTAAATACATCTTATTGGAGATGACTAACTATATTATAAACCAACATCGTGGATGTCTAGTCAAGGTGTGTCGATTAGAATCTCATGCCGAACTGCGGTGAGAAGTGGGGGAACACCGTAACAGGTAAATTAGGTCCAATAGCCGCCAGATGGCGCTGTGTTAAACTTATATATTATTTCAATATTATCATCGACATAGCTCGCCCACACGCAGGTAGAATCGTCAAACAGTTCCTGCAAAAATGATGTGGTGGTGTACTTCACTGTAATCGCCGGATCTCAATCCTCCAGTCTTCTACCTTGATGTCAATCGCGCTTTGATAGGTGAGATATTTGACGGTATTCCTGAGATCAAACGGAACGAGACGGGGGCTTTGGAATCCATCCAAAACGCAGACTTCGTGTAAAGTTTTCACGTCATGTATCGCCGAGGTCAGCGGTACATAGGCATAGAAGGTAACTGTTAACCCACGTTAATGTTACAGGACTATTAACTGAACTTTATTGTCAGAGGTTCTATTGTTCTCGGCAGACTATAGACACTGTCGGAGCGTTGTATTCTCAGAAGATTTCTGAAATGTCCCAGGATTCTAGCTCTAGCTACCATACAACTTTCAATGTCTGCACATTCCCCCATGCAGTCGTAATAGACCTGGTATCCTATTCATAAGAATCATAGACCGATTGAGATTGCACCACCATTTTATATCTTGTACACGCGATAACACATCCAATTATGTTTTTGCATGTCACCATTACATGAATTTTGTGAGATCAATCTAATACATAAAAATTAATGTTTGTTTGTCTTTTTGTTCGTATTTTATGCACGGCCATACCGTACTTCTGATTGCGAAACTGTCAACTCATTGCTTGGACCCGTGCGAAGGTTACAGGAATACTAAAATTATCTGTATGGCGCATGACGGAGGGTGATGTACAATTAGTTAATTAGTTTATTACGCCTCCACGCTGTGATGTTTGGACGGATATAAATGAAATTTGGAACAGCTTTTACCCTGATGGGCTACCTTTCGTAGGCCACCGTACGGTGCGCGATTGAGGGTACCTTACGATGGGTACCTTACGATGTTTGCTTTTATTTCATGCTGCATGAAATACGGAATGGAGATATACTCTACATTGGTAAATGGGGATCATTTCGTAAGCTACCGTACCGTGTATGGCGAAAGTTACCTTACAATGGGTTAATAAGTTTGTTTCTCTTCATGATGATGCAGCTGGACAGATGTGAATGAAATTTGGTATGCAGTTAGCTTATACCCTGTATTAACGCATCAGCTACGTTTAGCAAACCACCGTACGGTGCATGGCTCAGAGGGTATCTTACAGTGGGTTAACACGTTTGTTACTCTCACTGCTGAAATGCTAGAATGGAATTGAATAAAATGTGGAATGAAGATAGCTTTTACCCCGAATTAATACGAGGCGCGTCCAGAAAGTAAGTTCCGTTTGGTAATGAAATTGTACACAGATACAGAAGAAACTTTTATTGCACAAAATTCTACAACTCTGAAATTACTTTTCCACATAACTGCCGAAATTTTGTAGGCACTTGTCATAGCGTGCCACAAGTTTCTGCATGCATCCTTCACAGAAGGTTGCCGCCTGTGTATTCAACCATGTGGTAACAGCTCTTCATCATCGTTGAAGTGTTGACCACCAGATTTTAGGTGTAAGAAGAGATGAAAGTCGCTAGGAGAGAGGTCCTAGCTGTATGGAGGATAATCAAACAGGTCCAATTGAAATTTCCGTAAGAATTGTTTGGTCACATTCGGTATGTGAGGTCAGGCATTATCGTATATATAAAACACCTTGGACTGTAATCCTATTCTTACACCTAAATTCTGTCCTTGGTGGAGAACACTTCAACGATGATGACGAGCTGAAAGTGGTTGAATACACAGGCGGCAACATTCTATGAAAAGGCAGACAAAACCTTGTGCCATGCTATGACAATTGCCTACAAAATTTCGGAAGCTATGTAGAAAAGTAGTTTAGCATTTGTAGATTTTTCTACAATCATTATCTTTTCTGTATCTGTACCCGTTCGTTTTATATAACCAAACGGAACTTACTTTCTGGACGCGCCTCGTACATGGGCCACCTTTCGTAAACCTGCTCACGAACATTGCGGACGGTACGTCACATCAAACATCCAGATTGTTTGATTGGTCACCAGGAATGTCAGCATATAAATGTGTATTTTAAAGCAAGAGATTTTTATAATCTGCAAGTCAGTGACTTTGGCATGGCGGAGGGTATCTTGCGACTTTGATACCGTCTGACCAGTCGCCTTGAAACTTGGTATATAGGAATGACTAGAGTAGGTGGAGAAGGAGACGGATAGAAAGGAGTGGGAGGAGACGAACAGGGAAGAAGTTTGAGAGAAGGAAAAGTGAATCGAAAGGGACAGAAGAAGGAGGAATTATATAGAGACAGGAGAATTTGCTTGGCAGAATAAAGGGGAAGGTGGAGATAGGCATAGAGAGTGGTAGAAGGATATTAGAGAGAGAGAGAGAGAGAGAAGAGATGATACAATGAGCAGAGGGTGGGAGAGAGAGAGCGAAACAGAGATTGGAGAGAATTGGAAGGACACGGACAGAAAGGGAATGAAAGAGGTGGATATAGAACGAAAAAGGAAGGAGAGATGGAATGATGACTGAAATTAATAACTACCCGAGCGACGCCGGGTTTTCTGCTAGTGTACAATACAATGAATAGTGCTGGTTCGTTTTCTGCCTTTCGTAAAATGAGACCGTTCATATTTTTTCAACGATATCTCCCTGCAACATGCTCTGCATTAATCTCCTGCAACAGCGGACCGAGCGGCAACTCCAACTTTCGCGCTGCCGGCATCTGTCACGTGCCTACGTGCCCGACACGCACGCCGCTGCTAACACAGTGGCGAAAGCGCAGCTCTGGCGAAACGTGCGGCCAGTCAGCAAAGGCAACTGCAAAAGTGCCGCAGCCGGTGGCCGTGCTGTTTGTGCTCCCTCCCTCCACCACCACTTCCCTCCCTCCACGACCACCTCCCCACCTCCCCCTCTCCCCCCCACCCCCGCGCTACGCGTGTGGCGCGTGTCCGGAGCCAGTAAAGTGGCGCCAACTTGCGGCTGAAAGCTGAAAGCGGTGCGCACTGCGGGAGTCACAGAGGGGCTCGCATTTACATCGCATTAAAAACGGGGGACAGCTTGATTTGCCCCGCTGGCGACGCTTCTCGCTCTCGCGGCCACACACGGGGTTTTACAGCCACGAGCGCTCTCCTGCCTGGGAGATCCTCTCCGCGATAAACGACGCTCCAGATAAGCCAACCCTGTCCCCACTGGAGTTGGTTTTACGTACAACGTGCAGTGAACGCGGGATCAGCACTCCACTATTCCATTGGACCTGGTTTAAAATTTCTTTAGTACCTGATGATTACGCCACGTACACCTTGATGTACGAGGGCTGGAACAAAACAGTGGCAACACTGCTGTGGAGACACTATGCAAGTGGCCACGCACTTTATAGTGTACTAGCTTAAACCCGGATTCAGCACTCCACTACTCCATTGGACCTCTACACGCTGGTTTAAAATTTCGGTAGTATCTGATAATTACGATGCGTACACCTTGATATACGAGGGTTGGAACAAAACAGTGGCAACACTGCTGTGGAGATACTATGCTAGTGGCCACGCACATTCTAGTGTACTAGCTTGAGCCCGGGTTCAGCACTCCACTTCTCCACTGGACCTCTACACGCTGGTTTAAAATTTCGGTTGTATCTGATGATTACGACGCGTACAACTTGATATACGAGGGTTGGAACAAAACAGTGACAACACTGCTGTGGAGACACTATGCCACAGGCCACGCACATTATAGTGTACTACCTTAAACCCGGGTTCAGCACTCCACTACTCCATTGGACCTCTACACGCTGGTTTAAAATTTCGGTAGCATCTGATGATTACGACGCGTACACCTTGGTGTATGAGGGTTGGAACAAAACAGTGGCAACACTGCTGTGGAGACACTATGCCAGTGGCCACACACTTTATGGTGTATTAGCTTAAACCTGGGTTCAGCACTCCACTACTTCACTGGACCTCTACACGCTGTTTTAAAATTTCGGTAGTATCTGACGATTATGACGTGTACACCTTGATATACGAGGGTTGGAACAAAATAGTGGCAACACTGCTGTGGAGACACTGTGCCAGTGGCCACGAACTTTGTAGTGTACTAGCTTAAACCCGGGTTCAGCCCTCCACTACTCCACTGGACCTCTACACGCTGGTTTAAAATTTCGGTAGTATCTGATGATTCGACGCATAGACATTGATATACGAGGGTTGGAACAAAACAGTGGCAACACTGTTGTGGACACACTATGCCAGTGGCCACGCACTTTATGGTGTACTAGCTTAAACCCGCGGCTCCGCTCGCGTGTTGATTATGATAGATAATGCGCGAAATGTCAAATCGATTTTTTAATGATATGTATATGAAGAAATTTCTTTTTACCGCTTAATTTATGTATTCTTATATTTCCTTATTGGTATGCTTATCCTTACAGAGAAGGAGATGAGGACATTGTAGCACGCATAGACCAAAAATATGGTTTGCGGCATCACGTTTCGCTGTATGTAACATCCATGCTACAGAGTCGCAAAAGTCATCGCTGGCCTCCCGTCCGAATTTTATAATAATTTGACTACTTTCAACCACCATATCTTCTACCCCATTATAGCAATCGGCATGGAACTGCTGTGCTGTACAGCGGGTGACTTCGGATAACAGTTACACACAGACCATTCAATTGCGTTCTGTATTTTTCGCTACAGAGCGAAATATTAACACACACACACACACACACACACGTAGAATTTTATATACACCGATAACTTTCTATCCCAATATACTCCACCCTCTTATCATTATCAACCCTCAAGCAACAATGCAACAAATAAAACCATTTTCCTTTAGTAAATATAATTTTCAAAGAGTAATTATTGTTCCGCATTTCGCGCTATATTATTCAAAATACTAAATATATATCAGACCGCTGTAAAACCGCGCATAAAACCTTCCTCAGGTATAAATTAGTAACTGTACAAATATTTAAGTCTTTGCGACTTGTCGTTCGGTTGTGATAAGCGTACACCGAAGAGACATTCACGTTAATATATATAGATAAATAGCTATCCGATCGCCATAAAACCGTGCCCAAAGTCGTCCCCGGATAGACATTAGTAACTGTACCAATTTTTAGCTCTTTATGTATTGTGGTTCAGACGTGATATGCGTACACCGAGCTGACATTCACATTTATAGATATAGATTGCGGAGTGTATGTGTAGATGTATGTTGACTGGTTTAGTGAACCCCGGAAAAAAGCTCGTCGTAAAAAGATAAAAAAGTAAATCTTGATATAAATTGAGGTGTTTGTGCCTATATTTCACTCTGCAGCAAAACCTACACATCGCAATCAAATAATGTTTGTATGCGGTAGTAGGTATCCGGCTTCCATTGTGCACTACGGTGGTAGAGGGTTGATAACGATAAAGGGGTGGAAGATATAGGAGTAGAAAGTTATCGAATTATATGAAATTCCACGTGTGGGTGTAAATATTTTGCTCTTCATCACAGTCTACACAATTGAGACGAATGATCTCTCTGTGTGTTGTAGTACAGTCTCCATTTGTACACCATAGGAGTTCCGTGTCGATATCTATAAGAGGGTGGTAGATATAGTAGTTGAAAGTCGTCGGCTTATATAAAATTCGGACTGAAGACCAGCGATGACTTTTGTCATTACAATACCAAAGGCGTTATAATCAGCGAAATGTGATGCACGTTCTTCAGCTGTTTTATGCAACAAGAGTACGAATAAAGAAAAAGAAAAATATTGCACTTTCAAAAATAACACTACCGAGATAGATGCCAAAGCGTAAGAAAGAAATTTCGCGTTCCCGATCCGTTTCTAAAAGACAGAAAACGGCGCTGTAAAGTGAATCTACAGACGATAGAAACTTGAAATTTTGTAGACATTGTTTATCTTACACAGTAGGTATCAGCGATTTTACGATATTCTCATCCATAAGGGGCTGAAATAAGGTATGAATGATTTTTTGAAAATACGTTGATATCAATGCAATTTTGAAGCAACAGGTATAAAACTTGGGATATAGATTTTGGATTGGAATTTTAAAAACACGTGTTTAGATAGTTTTGGGAATTCAACGATTAAGCAGGTGAAATAAGGGGAAATCTCTTAAGTGTGCCAGTAACACTATCTTGATGCTAGAAATGCGAAAATTTTGAGTTGGGTCCATGCTTAGAATTTTAAATAAAATTTCTTTCAGGATGTTTTGAATTCTGACATCAATGGTGCAATAGGGGGTGGCAATTTGTATAAAATTACTTGATTAGGAAAAATTTTTTAAAGATAAATCTATGAAACTTGATATTTAGAAGTATAAACAACCAATGCAGGCTATCCAGTCTACACGAACGAAGCAATGGGAATTAATTTAATAAATAAGTAGATAAAATCTTTTTAAACTATTATTCTTCGTTTAGGTCTTCGGATCATTTTATATGCATATTCAAAGTATATTTATAATATGAGAAGTAGAGACAGCACGAATACGAGTCGTAGTGCGGCCGCTTAATATAGGCGGCAATGTCCGCAACCTTGCAATGCGCATGTGTACGAGCGTGGGCCGAAAAAAGTGAATTTTTGAGTATCGAGATGTAATAGGGCTCGAAAGTTGCGTATTTATGTGCTGATTAACGAAAAAAAAATAATTTAAAAAATCTAACTTAATATCTTCAGTTCGCGCAAAGAGCTTAAAATTTCAAAAAATACGATAAATTTATAGAATTTCTGAAAGGTCATATACAAATATATCTTTCAGTATCACGTTCTAATAGGCCTCAAAACTGCGTATCCATGTATAGTTTAACATAAAAATATTTTGATAGTCCTAGCTTATGTAATCAGTTCGCGCTAAAGACCTTAACTATCGAAATATGACAATATTTCTAAATGTTCAAATGTTAGGAAAATTTGCTAATATCTCGTATTTATATCTATGTTTTAAATATGTTAGGTTTCATTTATTGTGATTTGATTATGTAAAGAGATAACATAATAACTTTCAGCTCTTCGCCCATTTAACCAGCAAATTTGGTTAAATGACCCAGAACTCACCATGAGGAGGTGGCTGCAATTAGAGTTCCGCCCACACCCTACCCAACCAACCAACCGCCCAAGGAGGTCATACTAATTATGTACTCATATTTACAATATATACATTTATTTACATTTCTATACTTTTATTTGCATACTAGTCAAAGATTTGTGTCCAAATTTTGGAATTACTGATCTTGACAGCAGAGTCGTCCTAATGAATCCATGTCTGCTATCTTGCCTACATACTTTTTCTGCAGCCTCTGTTACTAATTTTATACATCATTCTACAGCCCTATTACAACTCGATACTCAAAGATTCACTTTTTTCGGCCCACCCTAATGTGTACTGATATTTTGATTCTCTTCTGACCTCCCTTGGGGCCGCATATGGACGCGACCGCGACAAGGAAGAGCGAGGGGATACGCCGCTTTTAACATCTGCGTTCGTCGCTGATAAAGACACCAGCTCCTGGCGGTTACGCACGTATGGTCTCCAAGCAAAGACAATGGACCTACTGCTCACCTTGGCGTGCGCATGCGCAAATCCTCCATGCAGGTTTCATCCGCCCTTCATACTTCTTCACGGCCCATTGAAGATTCATAAAAAAACGTCATATTTGGTAAAATATAACTATAAATTAAAAACGCATCTATTGTAAAAGCCTTCAGAATATCCGATCATTAATAATGAAATCACTACCATCCACCTAACAAGAATAGCCGTGCGGTTAGCGGCATCGCGCTGCGCCAACGAAGGTAGTGGGTTCGGGACCGACTACATACAATTCTTTTAAAACCCACTCTTCTTTTAAACAGATACGGGAAGAAATATTATTTTTTATTGTTACTGGTCACATATCTGACGCAAGTTTGAGGGTAAATTACATTTACACTCTTCGTTGTAACAAATACTCAACTGTTGAAAAAGATGTGGGGAGTTCAGCCTTTGAGCCTGCTTAAGGTTGTACATGTGCATATTCTTATGTTCTTGGTGTTTATTATAAAAACACTAGCTGAAAACCAAGCGTTACCCGATATTTATTTATTTATTTATTCCTGCCATTTTCAGGTTTATTTTCACTTGTATAATGGCTGTGTCTTTAAAATCTCTTGGGAATTCAATTAGTACTAAAGAAGTAATTAGATTAAAACTTGGTGCGTGATGGGGTGGTTTTCCATGACCGTTACTGTTTATCTCATGAACTACATGTTGTACTGTGATACAATTCAGAAGGTACATTCAACTATATGTGTGTATACTGTTTGTAAAATTTCTTGCGGCTACAATTTGTACTGTTGAAATTATAAATTGTAACGTCATACCGAGATCCGTAGTTTTAGTCCATGAATAGCAGAAAAGTAGTAAGGGAGAAACTTTTTTCCTTTCGTAATTTTGCTATGGTTGTCAGCGAGAAAATATTTAATAAAGATTTGAAATTAAGTTTAAAGTTTCTTGCAAGTCGCTAAGCACTCTCATTCTCATATAGCGTATTTATAAAGGCTCGTTGCATTATGTGGCAGTTTTTTTTAGTCCTATTGGTTATGACGTAATATCTTTTGAACCATGTGCCGTATGTGATTCTTAACCATGCAGCAATTGTTACATTACGGTGAGGAATGTGTGTATCAAATTTGGTTGAAATAGGTCCAATGGTTTAGGAGAAAGTGAGCAGCATTGTCGCAAAATGCAGAAGTTCTCCGCGCATCTCATTGTTTATGACGTCATATCTCGTGAAGTATATATCTTATGTGATTCTTACACTTACGGCGACCGTCCTCATGGACTGAAGCTTACGTGTACAAAATTTCATACAGATTGGAACAAAACTGTAGATTTGTATGCAACACGTACAAACATACGGACACTCTGCTTTATATATTATATTAACAACGTTCAGTATCTTTTATAAACAAATTACTCAGCTTTAAGCTTGGAACAAAAATGTGAATTAAAGAAGCTTGGTAGGCCGACACCTCAGCTCGAAGCAAGCACAAAAAAAGACAAGGTAAGACATTCTGCAGAGGGTGTGTAGGGGTGCGCCAAATTGTCTCTTTAGACGCTGAGTGGGAAAGGGGAGGGGGGAGGGGGCAAACATCTACACGCCGAGGGGGAGAGCCGCCACTCTCAAGATTCCTCGAAGAATAGAACCCCAACTCATCTGAAGCACCATCTGCCACTGCACTATGCAATTACTATTCTCGCTGATAGCACACATCGTTGACTTACCTCCCGAGCAAGTTGACTCGCCTGTCCCACGTCACCGGCGTGCGCTCAATCGAGGGAAACGGTCACTTGGGAGCGAGCGGTGTGAAGTAACGGTATCACTGCGTTTTGTAAACAGGAACAACAGAGTTGCCAGAGGTGGAACAGCACGACAGTGTCACCAAGGTCTCCAAGAGGCATGCGGGGAATTGGCATTGCCATACAGAAGAGTGGCACGTTAGATAAAAGCCTTCAACGAAGGTTCCCAAACGGTGGGAGACCGGAATCGAGCAGGTCGTCCTAACGTCTCTGAAGAAGAAGTGCATACTGTTGCCGCGTTAGTGGACAGTGATCGACGACAGACGATTCGTGAGCTCGCCCTCGAAACTGTATTACAGCATACGACTGTGCTTCACATGCTGGAGGAACGCCTGGGCATACCAAAAATTACATCACGGTGGATTCTGCATGAATTGACGTAAACGAATAAATTGATGCGTTACGACTCTGCTCGAAAGCATTTGGAGCGCTATTACCGCGAAGGGGAGGCTTTCTTACACCGTATGTAACACTGGATGAGACATGGGCCACCTCATACGAACCAAAACTGAAATACCAATCGAACGTGTGGAGTTATTATGGGTCGCCTCGAAAGCGCGTCAGAGCCCCAGCAAGGTGAAAGTTATGATGATTCTCATGTACGACTGTGATAGTGTTATCCTGACGCATTACGTTCCTCCATGGCAGACTGTCAATGCACAGTATTAATATTCGACTGGCTTTTCGAAATAAACGGCAACACTTTCTAGCAAACCACCCATCATTTTGCACGACAATGAGCAGGCGCATACAGCGCAATCTGTGACTTCTCTGTTCGGCCGATGAGACTGGGAAGTACTGTACCATCCTCGATGCTTTCTGAAATTAACTGTTTGTGACTTCGATTTTAATTCCGAAGATAAAGGAACCTCTTCGTGGCATTCGGTTCAGAACTGTATCAGAAATTCGACAGGCAGTAGACCGCTCCATATGCCCTATCAACAGAACAAAATAACAGGTGCAAACAAGTAACGCTTTTGTACCTGTTGTGAATAAATAGTTGTCACCATTTAAGTTCCAACCTTTTTATATCCTATCTGTTCTGTGTATAGAGGATGTATCTAAAAATGATGGAACGCTCCATGATTTTAACAAAGGACAGGATAGCAAGCAGAATGTTTTCAGTGAACATATGTTTTATTTGGTTTCGTTACCGTGTTCGGCATTTGTTATATCGTACAAAGTGGATTCTCCAAAAGTAGAAACTTTACAGCAGGAGCAAGATACTAATATCAGTCAAAGTTGTAGATTAAATTAGGATTTGTGTATGAGAATTTATTAACTTTGAAGAAGTTAGAAGAATGGAACGAGTGAGACAAATCGCACTCCTTATTTAGAGGAGGTGTTACCGACAGAATTTTTGAAATAAATGGACAAAATACTATCTTTTATAACGTTTTACCTCTGCTGAATCCGGGGACACAAGGATGGTTCAGGTCGGATGTTTTCTTAACTTTGGTGATCTACCAGCATTCGGTGTATTTTCTGCCACCACCTGTGTCCTACTTTTCAAACTTTAGAGGAATTCTCTTTTTAACTTGCAGGAATTGCACTCCTGAAAAGCAAAGTTACTGTTCTTCTCTGTCCGGTGAAAAGTTTTAATGAAGCAGGAAGTCTCAAAACGGCATGAACTCCGCTGCAAAGTTGAAGATTAATTCTGGAAACGGTCACGTTTTCTCTGGCTATGGCATATCTCCCTAATACTCCTTCTTAGAGTACTACCACACGGCATAATTATAGGTCAGTGTTTCCCAAAGTGGTCTATACAGATTCCCAGGGGTCTATTTCTACCTGCAAGGGTTCCACATCAACGGAAAAGTAATTTGGGTCTATTTGTTGTAACCTATAGTGGTACACATGTAGGAAGGTCGCAATCGAAATTCAGAATTATTCTCATAACGCTGAAGATTGATTCTTTGTACGTCACTGTTCGCTTCATTGGCTAAGCGAAAGAGTGGAGGAATTCGATAATTCCAGTCTTCTGCTGCAGACCCGTAGTAAAACTTCATTATTTTGGGGGGGGGGGAGATCAGACAATTCACATATACAGGGTGTTACAAAATAGTACGGCCAAACTTTCAAGAAGCTTTCCTCACGCACAAAGAGAGAAAATATGTTATGTGGACATGTGTCCGGAAACGCTTAATTTCCATGTTAGAGCTCATTTTAGTATTTCTCTTTGAATGTAAATTGAAATAATTCATGCAGACAATGTCAAAATACCCAATTGTTTAGTTAGTATATATTGTACTTCCTCGATTCACCGCCAGTTGGCCCAATTCAAGGAAGTTAATGTTGACTTCAGTGCTTGTGTTGACATGCGACTCATTGCTCTAGCATCAAGCACATCAGTACGTAGCGTCAACTGGTTAGTGTTCATCACGAACGTGGTTTTGCAGTCAGTGCAAAGTTTACAAATGCGAAGTTGTCAGATGCCCACTTGACGTATGGATTAGCACGGGGCAATAGCCGTGTTTCCTGAAAGTTTGGCCATATCCTTCTGTAACACCCTGTATATTCTAACTTGTGAAGCATTACGACATAAGTAAATCTAAAGGCACACATGTAGTTTCATAGATTTCATATTACATTATATTAAATGGAAATCTCAAAAGATGAACTTGAGCAAACTTTTCAATTACGATACCATAAGCTCCATTATTATCTTCATTGATCTTTCTCCGAGGAGTGGGACGAGTATAGGACGCAGCCCATGAAGGGCAAACAAATGTTTCATCATTCATCAATGGATATATTAACACATTGTGGCCTGAGTGGCCTTCTTCCGCTTTTCTGCATTTTATGTAACATTTCCTACTGCACAGAATTTAAGTCGTTTATTAAATTTGAAAGAGCGGAAAAAGAAACATAGTTGGATGATCGTTTTTTTGTATACTCTCAATGGCCTCAGGGAAAAGCACTCGAATGAAATACGAAGGATGACGGGTTCCAAACCAGGGCGGATCACGGAATTTTCAGTCTGCGTTTTAACCCACCCGTCGACTATGGGAGGAGATGCCAGAGACTGTTGCCAGTCTTCTTAAAAAAGAAGAAACAGGCTGGAAATCACTGGAAGAAGAGATTTAAGATTAAACCTAACAAAACAAATAAAATTTGCTAAAAACCAGCATCCACACCCCTCCCATTAAAAGCCTTTATGTATCAGTTTTGTTAAACTGAATAAATAAATGTGTGATACTTAACATCTTTCTTTTCCTTTTTTCTTGTTTTTCTTTCCACCCTTTTCCAGTTACATTTGTCAAAGTTAGTAGCATGAATGAGATGTGAAAACACATTAGAAGTTAGGAATTCGTAAAAAAATTAAGTACATGAAAGGCAGGGTTTCTACACAGGGCAGAAAATGTTGGCAAGGGGTCTACGAGACAAAAAAAAAAGTTTTGGAACCCCTGATATAACGTCAATGAATTTGGGAAAGTAGACTTGTGTTGTTCATGTGATAATTTATTATCGAGCTGTCCCATCACATTCTTCTAACGAACATTAATTCATTTTACGGCCATTTTATGATAATATGATTGTATTTCGTTTGAATATTAGTTATAATGAGGATGTAACTCGGGCGTATGGCAGGTTATCCTCATCACATTGAGTTTACCATGTACAGTTTTCCGCAGGATTTCGCAACAAACTGGCTTTGTCCGAGATAGCAGAGAGGCCGCACAGGTTTCGGAAAGTCATGGCGGGTAAAAAGAACCCTCTGTTCATGGGCAGAACGAATCATTGACCTGGAGTCTGGAAAGGTCTATGAATGGTCTCAGGAAATATAGGAAATATAGGAATCAATTCCTTTACTGGCCTTTAAACTGATCGCCATAGACTACAATACACTTCAGACATTGTTAGAAACCGTCAACAAACGCTTCTTCTGGAATCGCTCGAAGCACTAAGGTCACTCTTTGTTCAATTTCTGCAAACACTCAAACACAAGCTTTTCAATCGCTGTGTCAAAACCATACTCATGAACTAACCTCCCACGGTTCCCCGTCGCCGTTTTGCCTAATGTGAAAAAAAATTGATGTTAACGCGTTGCTCCATTGCCCCATTTTGCGCTCCATGTTTCAATGACCGAGTTCTCACATTCACCCTGTAAACTGGATCGCAGCGTCTACCACCGCTTCAGTGCAGCGCTTTACACGGTAGGGGGCTCTTGTTGACATATCCCTCAATGAGTATGCGCGGACAACTCATTCTTGTCAGCTCCAATAGGCAAGAGCGGGCCGTCTGGTAGCATCTATGTCGTGTCGGAGCTCGTTATGGCAGTAAAATAAAGTGCTGGAATATTCGTCTGATTTGTGTGTCCCCAACGCCCAACGCCGATTCGTCAATTGTTTCTACGGAATGTGGTAATCAAGAAGAATCCTGTTTCGTGGCAACCGGACCGGTAATATTTGGGTAATTACAAGATACGTGTGACATGCAAGTGATACCAAACAGTACTGGGAACTGAAGTGATATTGTATGATGAATCATCCGTACTTTGCATTGTGAGACCAAGTCCGTGACAGTTTCCGTGTTTATTAATTTATTACTTACTACCAATTATCATTTGCTTGTGAACGAGGATGGAAAACCTCCACCCAATGACCTGTGTGTTAGTATAAAACAGATACTACTTTATAATCAAGTTCCTACCGACATATTCTGCTTCACCTACTCGGCGACGTCATCCTAAAATTCATAACTGGCTGTATTTTGGTGGTCTATACATCGAGAAACTAAGTGGGAACGTTATAAGAAGCACCTTGTATATACCTAGAAGCAACTGATCGTGAAGTGTATTATCATTATTAACGTGATTACTTTCAAGCAACTAAACAAACCTTTTATAAATCTACTAGCAGTAAACCCGGCGTTTCCCGGGTGTTTATTCATCCTACACTCTTGTAGTCCACATCCCCTTCCCCCTTCTCTCTGTATCCACCTCTTTCTCTCCCATCTCTCTGTTCGTTTCTACTGTTCCCTCTCTCGGGAAAGTTTTCTGCAAGCTACCCTCTGTCATGTACCATACAAACATTTACGCACCCAATGCTCTTCCTCTTAGTTTAAAGGTCATATGTGCAAAAATTCATAGAGATCGGAGCAAACCTATGCATTTTGTAAAGTTCCGTAAGTTAAGTACCCTCCACCAATCACTAAACGAAATTTTATTCAGACAGTGACATTCCTATTGTTTTTAAGGTAGAGTGTGCACAATTTCATCAATAACGCAACAAAACAATAGGTTTCTATGCAATAGAAATGCAACGTCACATTGAAAAACGCACTTTGTTGTTCTCAAATATTCCAGTTTTATTTCATACAACCCTAGTCCTGAGAATAACGAAAACAACAACAAAAGGATCTGTGAAATCGGTCGAGCCGTTCTTACGTAATGGCGCGGCCAAGGTATTTAGTGTTCCATTTTTATGTTGCAACGTACCGTCCCCCCTGCACCGAATGAAACTTAAGGTAGACGGTGACCTTCCTCTTGTTTTGAAGACCGGAATGAAACTGAAGATTTCGTGAGTTTGTAGGAGAAGTGTGCTGCGCCAATGCACCTGTCACAAAATACTTTCTTAGCTGACGTTTCCTACCCATAAACTACATTCCTGCCAAATTTCAGCATCATAGTTGAAGTAGTTTCCGAGATTTCGTGTTTAGTCAGTGTGTGTTCAAATGTTCAAACGTTTGTAAAGCTTATGGGACTTAACTGCAGGGACATCAGTCCTTAAATTTACAAATTACTTATGAACTAACTTATACTAAAGACACAAACATCCATGCCCGAGGGAGTGTCCTTTCGCGTTTATGTAGACAAAGATTAAGAAAACAGTTTGCTTAATTTTTGGATGCAAGAGAATTAAGAGAGACTTGCAGGCAAAAATAAATAGTAACATGCAAATCTTTAATGCTAAATTTATTTGATACAAGGTCATGCCTGATGCGACAGTTTTACAGACATCTACAGCGAAACTGTTTGGAGCGGTAGACTTCTTTTCGTTTCATTATTTTGTGGGTCGGGGGAGGGGGTCACTTACAAAACCTTTCATAAACGTCCGAAATTACATGCAACCTGTGTTGCACGTTCATAACTACTCCCATTTTCCAATAATTGACGCCCAATAATTGAGGCCCCTCATTATTTATGACGTCATATCTCCTGCGTTTGGGTCAGAAACCTTCATGGGGGTACAGTGAACAGTTCACCAAAGTTTCATTGCAATCGAATGAATAGTTTATGAACATATACTAGACATACAGACAAACATTCATTTGTATATATAAAGATACGTCACGCTGGTCACATTTTAACCAATTTTACTAGCCTCAATTCTCTGTGAAACTTGGGACTAGAATCTATTGGTATAATTTTTTTCTAAATAATCGGTGGAGCATGAAGTACGGGATGAAAGCTAGAAGAGAGATGCGCCAGACATTATCTTTGTCTCGTAATGTCACCGTCTTAATCTACTAGTTACAACAAGGGATTCCGTTTACTGAAGCGACATAAGGCATGCTTTGAGAAGTAAGACAGGACTGCGATACGGTATTGAGGCGCATAAGCACTAATGATAAGCGTGCTGTACAAAGGGGGTAGTCAAAAGATCCAGAGCTCGTTAAATGTTAAATACCTGTGGCAGCTGGTGGTGCCGTATGTCTGATCCGGAACAGAAGGAAAGTCTTAGTCACGCAACAGTTGCGACGGCGCAGAGACGGAGCGAGGCCGTAATTCTCTGGATTACGGCCCCGGGGCAGCGCCCGTTAAAATAATTGCCGCTGCCTCGGGGAACATTCCGAGAAAGCGGCCGTAATGGAATTAAATACGAGTGTTCACTGTGACGGGGGGCGGAGTCCGCCGACACGACAAACCGAGAGTTCTCAGCGGAAGGCGTGCGCGCACAGCGGCTTGTTAAGATTCCACAGGCTGCCCCGCTGACGAATAAGCTGCGCCTGGTAGGGCGACAACCGGGTGGCACAGGTATCACTCTTGAGAGACCGCAGTAGAGCGAGAGAGGCACCACTATGAGGTGATCAGCAGGCTTTATATTTTATGACATAATGAATTGTCTGTAGCAGAGTAACAATTAATGACGGTGATACGCAGTAGCGTCAAATACGAGTGGGAGTTTGAAAATAAGTTTCCTCTGTCGACTGTGGGCAAAATTGTGCATAAAATGAAATAAATAAATAAATATAATGAGACATTCATGGGGGACGTAATGGATTTTTGTTATAAAAATCTATTTTTCAGAAATATTATTTTCTTAATTTACACGGTTTAATCAAATTTGTGTGTGAATTTTTTCGTGATAGTAGCCTTAGAAATGCTTTTAAATTGTTGAAACTCCTTAACTTTGCCCTGGTGGCAACTCTCAGCTTTCCCGCCGTTTGGAAAGCTCCTTGCTTCAACGGAATTTTTGTCGGTGTCAAGGATATTCTCTTTCGATATCTTTGATGTCATCTACATCTTTTCCTGATAATATTCTTGCGTGTGGTATTCTTCCGTTTTCAGAATACTAACACATATTATCAGGTGGAAGGTTGAAATCGCAAAACTATACATGAAAGTTAATATGTATGCATAATAGATGGTGTAACAACTCTGTTTAGAAACCGGAGATTTCATGGGAATCGGTTTACCGACAAAAGAGTAGAAGCGGCCGCAAATGAAGAACATGTTCTCTCAGCTTCAGCATCGCCGGCCGCAGTGGCCGCGGGGACTGAGGCGCTCTAGTCATGGTCTGCACGACCACTACGGTCGGGGGTTAGAATCCCCCCTCGGGCATGGATATTTGTGCCGTCTTTAGTATAAGGTAGTTCGTAAGTAGTTTGTAAGTTTAAGGACTGATGACCCCGTAGTTAAGTCCCATAAGCTTAACAAACAAAGCTTCAGCATCGAAAATTGCGATAGCAGAATTGCACCGCAGCGTGAGTGGTGTTGATGTGAATTTCACTGGAGTCAGGATTATTGATGTAGAACTTCTCTGTCAGGCTATAAAGTCTTCTCATTCAGGTTTCATGCAAACCCTTATTTATTGAGTAAATTTCTCACGGAAAGACTCAAAATGCAAATGAAATTCTCAATAATTTAATTTGAATTAGATCCTCAAACAGGACATTCTGTGTATATAATACAATGGTATTTTCCAATGACGGAAATATTGGCAGAATTGAAGTGCTGATGAGAGTTGGTATAGACCCTGGTGTGTTCACAACAAAAGCATTTTACACCATCGACGACAAAAGGTTCAAGAAAGCTGACAGATCACTGTCCTACCTGCAAATACAGGCCAGGCAGATTCGAAGAGCAGGGAAGAGAAACCTGGAGGATGAGGAGTATCAGTATGGAGGATTTTAAAACTGAGGTAAAATTATTACATGTGAAAGTATGACAGAAAATTTTGGACCTCACGTTATTAGGTCTTTTCTAAAAATTATGTACACTAATGCTAGGAAATTTTCAGGATCTGTTCTAAACGAGTTGGTGACTTGCTGGAACTAAAAACTACGAGATACCGCAATTGTATTCTGAGTTTTAGATTATTTTTAAGTGGAAAAAACGTTAATTTTTGTTTTGAAGAATTAAAAACTTTGGTAATGATACAGTTTGAACCATAAATTAATAACTAGTTCAGTGGTCTTATAACCTTCTCAGGACACTACAATACATTCTACGAATTAATTTCAGGATTATAATTTATTTCTTTTTATAAAAAAGACAATAAAAATTAAACTTTTGGTGCAAAATAATTTTCCCTGCATATTTTATTATATATTTCCCTTGAAATATTGCTCTTATGCTTTACACATGCAAAATTTAAGGTCTGTACATTAATAAATATGGGTATCATGAAATCTTTTTAAGAGTTTACATTTTCCATAGCATAGCCCCAAGAGACATATCTTTATTTTTCTACATAATTTTCAGTACACTGAGACATTTAACTAACTGCTTTATAAGCTTGAAGAAGCTGTCCAGGAAAAATCAGGGCGTTGGACACGGAAGAAGCGTTGAACGGCTTTGTGTGAAAGACGACACAGCAGGTGAACGCGCACGTGCAAGACACTGACACACCATTGGCAGAGGTCGACCATGAATATGGCAATGGTTTCCTGTTTCGGACTGTGATGGGGGACGAAACGTGGATCCACCATTACACGCCCGAATCGAAGGCCGCATCCATGGAGTGGAAACATCCGTCATCACATGTCCGAAAGAAGTTCAAAATCATTCCTTCTGCAGGAAAAGTGCTACCCACCGTTGTCTGCGACGCCCAAGGAGTTTTGTTGCTTGACACTTTGGAGGATGAAACCATCAATGCTGCTCGGTACTGTGACATTCTGTCGAAATTGAAAGAGGTGATTCGGAAAAAGCGGCCAGGCCTTCTCATATCTGGTTTTCTGCTATTGGATGACAATGCGAGACAACACTCGGCGACAGAACCGCAAAACGATATAGCAATTGTTTGGTTGGAAGCGTCTACACCATGTGCCATACGGTCCTGATCTCGCACCAGGTAGCTTCCACTTGATTCCAGTTTTGAAGAAGACTGTCAGTGGATGGCGCTTTCGAAGCAACGCTGACGTCAAACTTGCGGTTCAATGCTTCTTCCGCATGCAACGCCCTGATTTTCCTGGACGGTTTTTTGAAGCTTATAAAGCGGTATGACAAATATCTCAACGTACACGGAAATTATGTAGAAAAATAAAGATATGCCTGATGTTTAACATCTCATTTTATTTTTTTCGCCTTTCATATGCAACTCTGACCACAGTCGACAGGGGAAACTTATTTTCCAACTCCTGCTCGTATTTACATATACTGTAAATTCACAAGTTACGAAATATTCCGTCTTCTACTGCTTTTCTAAAGAAGGACATAAACTAGTGCGGAACCTTGATGCGAAACTGGGTCTTTCGGTTTCCGCTAGTAGTTGTCTTAACTTTTCGTCCACCCGAGTCACAGCAAAATTTCCAGAGTTGGTCTCTGACAGTGCAGCCAACCATGGCGGACTTCTACGGCAACGTCCACCAGGCGAAAACAACGGTTGGTATTCGGCCACCCTGTGATAGGGCAACAGGAATCTTCCTCAAAATCGCGATCAATTTTCACAGTGGCAGATGTGCAGAATCTTTACATAAGATACAAGACTAGCTGCTGCCGAATACAAAGGAATTTTGTAAATGAGCGTCTCCAAAGTAGAACTTTTGTCGGAGGGATTGTAAAACCTTTTACGATTGTCTTGTGTGGTTGGAGGCGAAACTAATTTCTGTCTCGTGGTGAAATGTGACTAAATTTGAGTAGAAATAATACACTGCATGGTTCAACTTCGACATAAAAAGACTTGTCTATTGACCAAAGTAGGTGACAATGTCTCGATCACTGAATGTCTTTCGCAGTTCGCCAATAGCAAGCAGTATTTGGTGGGCATAAGTCGATGAACAGAATAAAACGTGTTTTTAATTAGAGAAGTTTGTTCAAGCATGCATACAGCCCTTAGCAGAGTAATGTTTGCTATAACTTATCTTTCATTCTGTCTCTTAACACTTTCATATAGTCACTTATTTTCATTTGGAGATATTATTTAATATGATCTCATCTCTCATTAGCGTCCGAACTCAAGGTAGATAGTTGATAAGATCGTTATTCACTGTCATATGTTCATATGTGATAGGATTATCAAGCATTAAATCAAAGTTTCATCCGTTATTTGTTTCCTACAATGCATTTTTCACACTTGCCTTGATAAATACCAATCTCGTTATATAATTATTGTTTTTGTCCCACTAGCGAGATGCACTCTTTAACGTACCAGAACATTTCGGGCATAGACTCAAGTATGACACATGGAAGCCTTAATTCCAAATTATTAACATATCTACCAACGTTGTATTTGAATAATTAACCATTTCGCTGCTTCTTAATATTAGTTATTTTAACAAGATGGTCACGTTACAGCTTAAACAGCCATTATCAAATGACATACTATACAAAGTGCGTGGCATTTAAGTTGAACAAATTATCATGTTGTAGTATAATATTACAATACAGAACTGAACATTCACTTTGTACCATCCCATGGAGAAACGATATTAATTGTAAGTTACGCCATATTTTATTTTAAACAAAATTTAAGTGCAGTGGTGTCAAAGATAAAATGTTACCAAGGACGTCAGTGAATTGTTTTTTATAACAAAGAAATTTTAATATCCTCGTGAATGTTATCTCAGGTCTTTGTTTGAGTACTATTTAAACAATTATGCAATGTGTAACCCTTCTTATCTTGTCTTGTTCCTGTACGTGTCATGTCGTGATTTCAATGGACGACATTATCATAATTTTGCGAAGGTCGCTGTTAGATTATTTACCCTCGACAATAGTAATAAAGGCCTATAAAATGATTGTCAAAAAGTCATACATGATCTTCAATAGAAGATATCGTGTTCTTCATAGTGACATCACCCATACAAAGATTTTAAGGATTTTCAGGATTCTAGCTCTAGTTGCAGCATCTACCTCGGCCGCTGAATTGCAGTTACCGGCCGCCATTTCATAGTTAAGTAAAATGATTCAGGGACGGGGGGAGTAAGGCGCTCCAGTCACAGTCTACACGGCCACTACGGTTGGGGGTTCGAATCCCCCTAGGGCATGGATATTTGTGCTGTCCTTAGTATTAGATAGTTTGTGAGTTTAGGGACTGATAACCCCGTAGTTAAGTCCCATAAGCTATACAAACATTTGAAATTTTTTTTTTATTTTTTTTTAATTTAATTTTATTTTATTTTATTTTATTTTATTTTTTTTACTTTTAAAAATTATTTTTGAGCTTGGTCGACGATCCTGGACAGCGGTGGAATAAATTGTAATGATTCAGATCGTAATTAAGTTTACGTACCAGATTTACGAACCAAACTGAAAGGATTCATAAAACCGGCATGACGTGAACAGATATTGAGTTGACAACAATCATATAACTGATAGGCAATTCTAATACTTAAAAGTAGCCAGTGATTAGAGAAACCCATCATTTTTTCTTAAATATACTGTTTCATCAACTTTTTACGTAATACTTACGAAACGTAAAACCTTAAATAGTTTTATTAAAATCAGTTCATTGGCTAATGTACTATATTTGCAATAAAAAGATATAATGCAGTATATAATATTTCAACGAATTTCACTTGAAGAAACAATACACCATAGTAAGTACATTTTTAATTTTATTTGCAAGGACGTCACAACTTACGTAGATGTGTAAATTGCATGTTATACATAGAACATCTAAGGCATCTGTTACATTAACTGCCGAAATTTGTTAGTAATGTGAATCCTGATTTGGTATTTTGACAGTTGTAGACATTATGTCGTATGTTTAAAAAGCTTGTAACAGTTATATTTATGTTATTAGGATGTGTGTAATCTTTGGAAATATTTTAAGTGTGTGCTAAGAACATGGACGCGATTTTGTTATTTTTTATAGAGGAATAGTTATTATTATGTGTGTTTTTTCAATGTTTTCTCATTAATTTTTATATTCGATTTTGGTAAGATGTTTCTAACTTTCCAAAGCCTGCATATACATAGATTTCAGTTAATTGTTGGCTTGCGATGTCTCTGGATTTTCGTTATACGGAACCTAAACCTTTCTTCTTCGAACAATGCAGTAATATGTTTTATTATAATTTGATGGTTAAGGCCCGTTTGGTCATACAGTAAGTTTTGTGGATGGTTTCGTGTATGTATATATATTACAAAAACTACTGAATGAACGAACGGACTTTAAACATCAAAATTATTTGAAAATATTACTGTATTTTTTGACGAAGAGAAAGGTTAGGCTCCTTATAATGAAAAATGAAGAGTCAACGCAATGTAATGCGCCTATCATATCTTATTTTACTCTCCAAATAACAAAGCAAATCTATCAACTTTACTATTTCATTACCTAATGTAATTCCTTCCGTATAACCTGATTTTCTCAGACTGCATTGCAATACTTTTATTTTGCTCTTATTAATGCTTATGATAAAGTATTAATAGAGACCCGTATTGTGAGACATCGTAATGACTTCACATTAATGGCACTAATACCATTACCTTTGTTTTACTCTTGTTAATGGTCATCTTATACCTTCCTTCCAAGACACTGTCAATTCCGTTTAACTGCTCTTCTAGGTCTTTTGCTATCTCTGACAGGATTACTGTGCCGTCATCAAACCGCAAATTTTATTCCCTCTTACTGGGCTTTCATTCCCTCTCCAAATTTCTTCTTGCATTCCTTTACAGCTTGCTCAAAGTACAGATTAAATGCATTGGCGAAAGGCTACAACCCTCTCTTACTCCCTTCCCAACAACTGCGACCCTTTCATTCCCTTCCACTCTAATAATTGCTATCTTGTTTTGTACAAGTTGTATATAATTTTTCTCTCTCCATATTTTACCCATGCTACCTTCAGAATTTGAAAGTGTGTATTCCAGTCAACGTTGTCAAAAGCTTTCTCCTGATCCAAAAATTGCTAAAAACGTAGGTTTACCTTTCCTTAATCTATCTTTTAAGTGAAGTCGTAATGTGAGTATTGCCTCGCGTGTTCCTACATTTCTCCTAAATACAAACTGATCTTCCCCAAGGTTGGATTCCACAAATTTTTCCATTTGTCTGTACATAATTCGTGTTAGTTCAGATGTTTGTAAATCTATCGGACCAAACTGCATGGTCATCAGCCCGTATCTTACAAACTACTTAAACTAAGGTAAATTAACCTAAGGACATTACACCCACCCATGTCCCAGGGAGGACTCGAACCTCCGACGGCGAGCAACCGCGCGCTCCGTGGCGAGGCACCTTAGATCCCTCAGCTACTCCACCGCGGCTAATTCGTGTTAGTATTTTGCAACCATGACTTATAGAACGGATAGTTCTGTAATTTTCACATTTTTCGGCACTTGCGTTCTTAGGATCTACGTTAATGTTACAGGACTAGTCGCGGAACATTGTCAGATATTGTATGATGACTAGTAGCTAGGGGAAGAGGGCCATAAACGTCGTCGACCTCAAGGGAGGTCGTCAATCACGGCGATGTTACGTGACTCCCCCGGTGGTGAGCAATCTGAGATATGCGCCGGCACGCGGAGGCGGCAGCAGAGGCCACATCGCGGAGCGGCGGATATCGATCGGCGACTGAGTGGTCGAGCCGACAGCCGACAGCGGCAATCTGCGTCCAGCCAGGGCGCTCCGCACACGGCCTCCGGGGACGCGAGGCCCACTCCGTTAATTAGCAAACACCGCCCCTGGGGCCGTTCTTCCATATTTAGGCCCGGCCCACCCGCGCTGCCGCGAAGGGCGGCTCCCATGGCAACCATCTATATGCGGGAGTGCGCCGCATGCGCCGGTACCAATAGGTGCAGCGCCCGCCGCCGCGCAAGTGGTCCCCTGGCGAATGATAGAAGCTTTCCAAATGTGGTGCTACAGACGAATGAAGAAGATTAGGTGTACAGATCACATAATGAATCAGGTGCTCAACAGAATTAGGGAGAAAAGGAATATCTGGCATATCCTGATTAAGAGAAGGCATAGGTTGGTGGGACACTTTCTCATACATTAAAGAATCGTCAACTTTGCACTAAAAGGAAGTGTCTGGGGTAAAAATCGTAGAAGGAGACCGAGGGACGAATGCAGTAAGCACTTTCAAATGGACGTACGTTGCCGTACGTATTCTCAGACGAAGAGGCTTGCACAGGACAGGGTAGCTTGGAGAGTTGCATCAAACCAGTCTGCGGACTGAAGTCCATAACAACAACAACGACCTATGAAATGCAGTTATCTTACTGTCCTTCGAAATACTCGCCTCATGACACCATAATTTATTTTTCATACATATTTACGTGATTAATAATTATCTAATCGACTACCATGAAATGTATATATTTATTGTTTTATTATCATTGGAAATGTATGTTAGCCTACTGAAAATTTGTAATTCACTGTTGTAAATATTCTTGGCTTTGTAACACTTACTCTGTCAATTATAATAAATTTTCCAATTCATGGGTGTTCAAAATTAAACTAGACGAAGCTTCAAAGAACACATTAATGCTTAGGCACAACATACCCAACAAATCTGTCATAGCTACACATATCCAAAACACAGGGAAGCCCTTTGATGACACTGAAGAAAACCGAACGGTACTGCACAAAATAAACCAAAGCTACAAACTCAACCTGTATGAATAACTAGAAATATTCATACACAATAGGAATTATGGAGACAAGTCATTGAATGAAAAAGCTGAGACAGTGGCAATGAATGAAGAGTTTCATAAATTTACTGGATGATGTTATTTAAAGCTATATATTCTTAATGTCATTTAACAATAGGTAATAGGTAGTTGTTACGTTTTTAGGTTTATTTTTCTAGACTGCAAAACAATTTAAAAATAAGGAGTAAGTATGATAAACTTTTTAGATTTGGAGGATTCAATAAGGGGAATGTATGGGAAATGGACAGAAAATGAACTGAAGGTAGCTGTGGAAGCATACAGAAACGGTAACCATGAAATTTACGAGTGTGCTCGATATACCGAGTACCAAAAGCTACAATTAAATGGAAATCCTGATGGTAAAAGCATGTTCTCAAATGAAGTTCAATTATTCGGAAGACAATCAACCTTTACAACTGAGATGGAAAAAATTGTCGCAGATCACCTTGTCTTATTTGAAGGGAGGTTTTTTTGTATTCACAATCAAAGATGTTCGTAAACTTGCATTCGACATAGCACAGAAAAATGAACTGGCTCATTCTTTCAACATAGAAAAGAAAATGGCTTGTAAAAGGTGGTTTTCTTCATTTATGAGACGAAATACACAGCTTTTCCACCATCAACCAGAAGAGATGTTGAAATGAAGCTTTTCTTAATATTACGGGTCTTATTTCCTTTTTAGTCATTCTTTTAACATGCGGTTCAATTTAAGCAACTGAATGTCCAAAATAGGCAACCGTTTTCATAATTTGGAGCGTTTATACATTTTAAAATTTTAAATAATAACCATTTATGTTTTGTGTTTATTCACCGTATAAAACTAGCGGATGAAAGTGTATAACATATAGCTTCTTTTAAGGTATATTTTGTTTCGATTAGATAGATAATGTAGACTTTGGATCCCACAATAAAAAAGTGGTCCAATATCGGCAACCTTCCCCTACCTAAAATTTGTTGTTGTGTTGGTGGTCTTCAGTCCGGAGACTGGTTTGATGCAGCTCTCCACAATACCCTATCTTGAGCAAGCCTCTTCATCTCCACATAAGAGCGACAACCTACATCTGTCTGAATCTGCTTACTGTATCCATCTCTTGGTCTTCCCCTGCGATTTTTTCACCATACACTTCCCTCCAACGCTAAATTCACAATTCCTTGATGTCTTAAGAATGTGTCCTACCAATCTATCCCTTCTTTTAGCCAAGGTATGCCAGAAATTCCTTTTCTCCCCAATTCTGTTCAGTACCTCCTCATTAGTTACGCGATCCACCCACCTAATCTTCAGCATTCTTCTGTAGCACCATATTTCAAAAGCCTCAATCCTCTTCCTGTCCGCACTGTTTATCGTCCATGTCTCACTCCCATACAAATGCCTTCAGAAAGGACATTCTTAGGTTTAAATCAATATGCGATGTTAACAAATTTCTCTTTTTCAAGAATGCTTTTCTACCCATTGCCATTCTGCATTTTATATCCTCTTTACTGCGACCATCATTTGTTATTTTACTGCCCAAGTAACAAAACTCATCTACCTCCTTTATTGCTACGTTTCCCAATCTAATTCCTTCAGCATCACCTGATTTTCTAAGACCGCATTCCATTACCGTAGTTTTGCTCTTGTTAATGTTCATCTTATATGCACCTTTCAGCACACTTTCCATTCCGTTCAGTTGCTCTTCCAGGTTCTTTGCTGAACCTGACAGAATTACTATGTCATCGGCAAAACGCAATGTTTTTAATTCTTCCCCCTGAACTTTAATTCCTTCACCAAATTTCTCCTTGCTTTCCTTTATAGCTTGCTCAATGTACAAATTGAACAACATTGGGGAAATGCTACAACCCTGTCTTACTCCCTTTCCAACCACTGCATCCCTTTCATGCCCTTCAACTCTGACAACCGCTGTCTGGTTTTTGTACAAGTTGTAAATAACCTTACGCTCCCTATATTTTACTCCTGCTTGCTTCAGAACTGACACACAGACACACAGAAATGGCAAAAGAAAGTCAGGAATAAAACTGGATAGCAGAGTACCTTGGCTGGCTGATCACAAAGAAAAAACAGGATGAGCCAGCCATACTGCATACACGAAGAACCCCTAAGGGCGGAAAAGGTAAAAAACGGGATTGGTGGTGGCCTAAGATGTCAGGCCACAGCACCTACCGTTAGATCGAGTCATAAAAACCAGCAGCGCGGATAAAACGTAAAACTTTGGTAGCCATAGAGGCGTCGTCTCCTAAAACTAAAGGTAGTGCGTCTGGAAGAGTAAAATAGTGCCGCAGGTCGGCTAAAAGTGGACAGGCCATCAAAAGATGGGCCACTGTCAATACAGTGCCACATCGACACACGGATGGAGCCTCACGCCGAAGAAGATACCCATGGGTGAGCCACGTATGTCCAATCCGGAGGCGACAGAGGACAACTGACTCTCGGCGTGTCGGCCGCAGTGAAGATTTCCACAAAGCCGTGGAGAGCTTCACTGCCCGAAGCTTATTCGGTGCAGTCGCCGTAACCCACTCGGTGCTCCAAGCCTCGCGCACCCTCCGGTGCAACACCAGTTTAACATCCTGTTCCGTGACACCAATTGTGAGAGGTGGTCCCATAGTGGCCTGCTTGGCCAATCGATCTACATGCTCATTCCCTGGTATGCCAACATGACCTGGGGTCCACACAAAGACCACAGAATGGCCTGATTGGCATAGGGAGTGAACAGTGTCCTGGATCGACCGCACTATTGGGTGCCGAGAGAAACACTGGTCGATCGCTTGTAAGCCACTCAGGGAGTCAGTACAGATGACGAATGACCCCCTGGGGCAGGCTTTGAGATGTTGGAGAGCTCTGAGAATAGCGACCAGCTCGGCGGAGAAGATGATACTCTCACAGGGCAGAGAATGCTGTTCTACGTGGTTGTGATGTAGAAAGGCATACCCAGCACGGCCATCTACTAGGGAACCATCTGTGTAAATGGCGTCTGCGGCACGGAACGGCTCGAGCATTTGTAGAAACTGGTGACGGAGATGTACGGGAGAAACAGAGGCCTTCGACACATGGGACAGGTCCAGACGGAAATGCAAACGAGGAATGGACCAAGGAGGGGTGTGAAAGGAATAGTGGAAAGTGGTTGGAAGTGGATAGGATGTGAGAGACGAAAGAAGGAGACGAACACGGACCGAGATCGGGTATCCCGACCTTGGCCGTCGTGGAGGGATAGGTAGTGCAGCGTCTGGAAAAAGGAGCCGGCGGTTCGGGTGGAAGGGTGAGGCCTGAACACGAGCAACATAGGATGCCAGCAGGTGTTGCCTACGGAATCGCAGCGGGAGGACTCCAGCTTCGACAAGGAGGCTTGTCACCGGGCTTGTGCGAAAAGCCCCCGTAGCTAAACGGACACCACAGTGTAAAATTGGGTCCAACGCCTGCAGTGCTGATGGCGCAGCCGAATCGTAGACTATGCAGCCATAGTCTAGGCGTGACTGAATGAGGGCCTTGTAAAGTTGTAGGACCGTTGGGCGTGAGGCTCCCCAAACAGTGTGGCTGAGACAACGCAGGATGTTGAGGTGTCGCCAGCACTTTCGTTTCAGCTGGCGAAGGTGTTGCACCCAGGTGAGACGGTTGTCGAACAGCATGCCGAGAAACGTGTGTGTTTCTACGACATGTAGCAGGTCTCCAGCTAAATAGAGTTCGGGTTCTGGGTGTACTGCCCGACGTCGGCAGAAATGCATTACACGGGTCTTCGACGCAGAGAACTGAAAACCGTGGGCAAACGCCCACGACTGCGCTTTTCGAATGGCTAATTGCAACCGACGTTCAGCAACACTGATGCTGGTGGAGCTAAAATACATGCAAAAGTCATCGGCATATAAGGAAGTGGATACCGATGACCCCACGGCCGCCGCAAGGCCGTTGATGGCGACTAAAAATAAAGGGACACTGAGAACGGAACCCTGCGGGACTCCGTTCTCTTGACAATGAGGTGAGCTAAAACAAGAACCAACACGAACTCTAAAAGAACGCAACGCCAGAAAATTCTGAATGAATATGGGAAGCGGACCCCGTAAACCCCAGTCATACAGCGTAGACAGGATATGGTGGCGCCAGGTAGTGTCGTATGCTTTCCGCAGGTCGAAAAATACGGCAACCAGGTGTTCGCGGCGACTAAATGCAGTACGGATGGCCGACTCCAGTGACACAAGATTGTCAACAGCGGAGCGACCTTGACGGAACCCACCCTGTTGTGGCACCAAAAGTCCCCGGTCCTCGAGGATCCACATGAGCCTCCGACTCACCAAGCGTTCGAGAAGCTTGCATGGAACGTTGGTGAGGCTGATTGGGCGGTAACTATCAGCCACCTGCGGATCCGCCCCAGGCTTAATCACCGGAATGATAATGCTTTCCCGCCACGAGGACGGAAAAACACCCTCCAGCCATATCCGATTAAGCAGGGCGAGAAGTTGGCTCTTGGCATCCGCTGATAGGTGTCGGAGGAACTGACTGTGAATGCGATCGGGTCCAGGGGAGGTATCGGGGCATGCAGTAAGGGCACCTTCAAACTCCCACTCAGTGAACGGGACGTTGTATGGCTCCCGACGTCGCGTTCGAAATGAAAGCAGATGTCTCTCTGCTCGCCCTTTAAGGGCGCGAAAGTCTGCACCATAAGCAGCAGTCTCTGAGATGCGACAAAAATGATCCGCCAGGTGCTCAGCGACGGTGACGGGGTCAGTACAGAGCGTACCCTGAACGCTGAGACACGGAATTCCCGCCGGAGGGCGGTGCCCAAAGAGGCGTCGAACCTGCGACCACACCTTGGAATGAGAAGCGCGGGAGCCAATGGAGGCGACGTACTTCTCCCAGGAAGCCCTCTTACTTTCCTGTATCAGTCGCCGGGCTCGTGCTCGGAGACGCTTGAAGGCCACGAGATGTTCGACACAAGGGTGGCGTCGGTGGCGCTGTAGAGCTCGCCGACGTTCCCGGATGGCCTCAGCGACCACCAGGGCACCGATGTACGACAGAGCGAACCGAACGTGGTGGGGACAGAGTTTTCGGCTGCAGAAACAACGGCCGCTGTGAACTGCTCAACGGCGGCATCAACATCAGCTGGAAAGTTTGAGGATAGTACAGCAGCTGCGGAATAGGCTGGCCAGTCAGCCCTACGGAGGGACCAGCGAGGCAGGCGGTCGGCAGACAAACGCTGTGGGAGCGACAGGAAGATAGGAAAATGGTCGCTACCACACAGGTCGTCGTGGACCCTCCAGGTGAGATGTGGAACAAGGCTAGGGCTGCAGACAGAAAAGTCTATTGCAGAATAAGTACCATGCGCTGCACTGAAATGAGTAGGAGCACCGGTGTTTAAAAGGCAAAGATTCTGCTCTGATAGTAAAGACTCAACATCCCTGCCCCAGGCCGAGGTCTGTGTGCCACCCCACAGAGTGTGGTGGGCGTTAAAATCCCCCAAAAGAAGAAAGGGTGGGGGAAGTTGGGCGACCAAGGCAGCGAGGTCTACGGGAGAGACGACTTCATCTGGTGGAAGGTAGACAGAGCAGATCGTAAAATCTCGTAATAACCGGAGCCGTACAGCGACTGCCTCTAGAGGTGTTTGCAGAGGCACAGCAGCACTGGGTACTGAAGTGTGAACATAAACACATACGCCGCCGGAAACTCTGTTGTAGGAGTTTCGGTTCTTAAAATAGCCCCGATAGCCTCGGAAGACTGGGGTCCTCTCGACGGGGAACCATGTTTCCTGCAAGGCGAGGCAGATAGCAGGGAAGTGGCAGAGTAATTGCCGCAGCTCAGTCAGACGGCGGAAAAAACCGCCGCAATTCCACTGCAAGATGTCTTTTGCAGCGTGCTGAATATCCATAAGTTAAGATGTTGAATGGTTATTCAGCAGTGGCACCTGCTGCCAACTCCGCAGACTCTGCAGGGTCCAGAACCATCGGTTCTGGCGACCCAAGTATGGCGAGATCCTCAGGCGACGCGAGGATCTCCACCTCATCTTCAGAGGCCGAAGATGTGATGGAGCGTTCCTTCCGAATCGCCGAGGAGTCCTCCTTTGGGTCAGTCTTCTTCTTCTTCTTCTTCACTTTATTTTTGCCCTCCCGCTGGCCCTTTGGTGTTAAGGGCTGGGAGGACTTCACGGGAGTGGCATCAGGGGCCGTCGAAGAGCCAGAAGCCCTTCGACCAGCAGGCTTCGGATCCTTCAGCCAAAGGCTGGGATCCACTGGCGCACCCTGGGACTCCCCAGAAGGGAGCGTCCCGAAGGACCCCTTCCAAGGGAGAGATGCCGGAGGAAGTTGTTGCTTCTCCGACTGGGGGTTGGGGACTGGTGTCCCCGATGGTTGTGGGGAAGTTGCCCCCACAACAGGTGCTGCAGCAGCAGATGGAGTATTGCCCCCACCTAACGAGGGGGCAGTGGTAGTTTTGTGGCCCCTAGGGCCCACAGGAGGAAGTGATACCTTGGTAGATGTCGTACCCGTAGTGCGCGGGGACGACGTTACTACAGCATAAGAGGTGGTCATGTTTACTGGATGGAGTCGCTCATATTTCTTTCTCGCCTCATTGTATGACAGTCGGTCCAAGGTCTTAATCTCCATTATTTTTCGTTCTTTGTGTAGGACTTTACAGTCCGGGGAGCACGGCGGATGCAGGTGATTACAGTTCACACAGACGGGAGGTGGCGTGCAGGGAGTGTCCGGATGAGCTGGACGTCCACATTCCCTGCATGCAGGGCTGGAAGTACACCGGGAGGACATATGCCCAAACTTCCAGCACCTGAAGCACCTCATAGGGGGCGGGACATACGGTGTGACGTCGCACCGGTAGATCATGACCTTGACCTTCTCGGGCAGTGTATCGCCCTCAAAGGCCAGGATGAACGCACCGGTGGCAACTCTGTTATCCTTAGGTCCCCTATAAATACGTCTTACAAAGTGAACTCCTCTGCGTTCCAGGTTGGTCCGTAACTCCTCATCGGACTGCGACAATAAGTCGCGATGGTAAATTAGACCTTGGACCATATTGAGTGTCTTGTGGGGCGTGACACTGACAGGTATATCACCCAGCTTGTCACAGGCCAATAATGCCCTGGACTGGGCTGGGGAAGCCGTCTGTATCAAAACAGCCCCACTTCTCATTTTTGAGAAAGACTCCACCTCACCGTACTTGTCCTCGAGATGGTCAACGAAGAACTGCCGTTTGGTGGACAAGAAAGAGTCTCCATCAGTCCGGGAAAAGACAAGATATCGCGGCGTGTAGGGATCTGAACTCCGTAAAGTTTTGCGCTCTTCCCATGGCGTGGCCAGGGAAGGGAACGTCTTAGGTTCGTATACTGTCGCATCAAATTCGGACTTTCCTCGCTTAGAAACGGCGTTTTTGCGACCGCCCACGCTAGTTAGTGCTCGTTTCATTTCCGTCCCACGAGCAGCTAGGGAAAAGAGGTCCACCCAGACAGAGCCCCGCTTGCCTGGGTAAGCCTTATACAACTGAGGTACGGCAGGTTCCTCAGAGGTTGCTCGCTAGCGGCTGTTCAACCTCAACAGCCATGCATCTCCTCGGCACGTAGCACACCTTGAGATTGAGGTTTTTTTTATAGAGGTTTATTCCGTCCTCGCGACCCGGGCGATTAAGCCAAGATCCCCGGGCTCTGAAACGTACAACGTTCCACCGTCGCGCCGAACGATGGTCGTTGAGGCACGCACGGAGCTTACGGTGTAGCGGACTGTTGGCGCGACACAGCCCACAGCTCAGGACCCCGGGTTCGCCAAGCCCGTACCCAGCAAATTAATGCTAAGCCCCTGAGGGGAGGTGTTTGTTATAACTAAATTATGTTCTGTGCAAAATTCTACCAGGCGGCTTCCTCTTTCATTCCTATTGCCCAGACCATATTCACCTACTATCTTCCCTTCCCTTCCTTGTCCTACTACCGAATTCCAGTCCCCCATAACAATTAAGTTTTCCTCTCCCTTAATTGTCTGAATAATTTCCTTTAGCTTCTCATATATTTCTTCGATTTCCTCATCATCGGCAGAGCTAGTTGGCATATAAACCTGTACCACTGTTGTCGGTGTTGGCTTCGTATCTATCTTGACAATGATAATGCGATCATAGTAGTTTACCCGCATTCCTATTTTCTTATTCATTATCAATCCTACTCCTGTGATACCCCCAACTGATTTTGTATTTATAATCCTGTACTCACCTGACCATAAATCCTGTTCATCCTGCCACCGAACTTCACTAATCCGCACTATATCTAAATTCAACCTATCCATTTCCCTTTTTAAATTTTCTAATTTTCCTACTCGATTAAGGGATGTAACATTCCACGCTCCGACCCGTAGAATGCCAGTATTGTCTTTCCTGATGATCACATCCTCCTGAGTAGTCCCCGCCCGGAGATCCGAATGGGGGACTATTTTACCTCCGGAATATTTTACCCGAGAGGATGCCATCATCATATGTTCATACAGTAGAGCTGTATGTCCTCGGGAAAGGTAACGGCTGTAGTTTCCCCTTGCTTTCAGCCGTTCGCAGTAGCTGTGTGGCAAAGCCACATTAGCTGATGTTACAAGGCCAGCTCAGTCAATCATCCAGACTGTTGCCCCTGTAACTACTGAAAAGGCTGCTGCCCCTCTTCAGAAACCACACGTTTGTCTGGCCTCTCCACAGATACCCCTCCGCTGTGGTTGCACCTACGGTACGGCTATCTGTATCGTTGAGGCACGCAAGCCACCCCACCTCGGCAATGTCTGTGGTTCATGGGAGTGGACGCTATCGGCAAGATATTTAAATTCGATTCCGTATCTTTCGATTTCAGCAAGGCAACTTCTAATCAGAATACGTGATTACGGAATATCGCCACCTTAATGCAACTGGATTCGCGATTTACTGTCAGAAAAGTCTCAGAACGCAGTAATTGTCGGAAAGTCATCGTGTAAAATTGAAGTAATAACCAGGGAAGTTTTATAGGATTCCTACACCCACTTAAATTTACAAATGGATTAGGAGAGAATCTGAGCAGCTTTCTTAGGCTGCTCGCGAATGATTCTGTCGTTTATTGGTTAGTAAACTCAAAAGAAGCTCAAAAGAAAGTACAAAAATATTTTAATAAGATATCTGCATCTTATGAAACACGACATTTGACAATAAATCATGAAACACGTGAAGTCATTCCTATGAGTACAAAAATGATTCCGTTACACTTCATTTACACGATACGTCAGTCAAATATATAGGCCATAATTTCAACTAAATAACTAGGAATAATAATTACGAACAAATTTTATTGCAAATAATATGTAGTTAATATTGCAGGGAAGGAGAACCATAGATTACATTTCATTTGCAGAACACTTAAAAGATTGAACAGTTTTTGTGAGACTTATTTCTTTGGTAATTATAACTTGTGATTGCTTTTATGTTCGCGAAGCACTCGATACAACAACGAGCTACTGACGCAGTGAAATTTGAAATGTTAGCAGCGATTACTGATGTTATTGTTGTTGGATGTACAAATGTTTGTTAAGCTTATGAGACTTAACTGCGGTGTCATCAGTCCCAACACTTACGGACTACCTATAAACTAACTTATACTAAAGGCAACACAAACATCCAGGCCCGATGGAGGATTCGAACCTCCGACGGGGAACGGTCTCGCGCATCGGAGCAAAGCGCCTCAATGCGCTCGGTCACTAGGACGCGGCGTTGTTGGATATAGATCATATCCTGCCTTAATCATATTTAGGGTTATTTTCTTTTCAGAACTGTATAAAGGTAAACTTTTCACGCACCTCTTTTGAGGACTAAGAATGTCATGTTCCGCACATTCGGTAGAACTTAACTTTTGTAGTTTATCACCTAAGGAAAGAGAAAAGTTGTTAAAACATAATTAATAGAGAAAACGCATTGGCATTCAAACTAGTGTTTAACAGAAGTATATTTCTTACAATTTCCTTACTTACAAATAAGAATTTCACTTGTACTGTTTTGCGGACAGCAGAGTAAACGCCACAGTTGCCTATACCCTAAAAATCGTTGGGCTGTAGTTGGCGCAGTTGCCAATCTGACGTCATAAGCACGTAATTCAGACTGTTGATCTCTTCAGTCTCGTCTCACCGAATGGACTATAGACTACGTACAGTCGGCCGCAGTGGCCGAGCGGTCTGCAGCGTGCCAGTCACGGACTGCACGAACGTGGCGGTCGGGGATTCGAATCCCCCCCTCAAGGATAGATGTTTGTGCCGCCTTTAGTATAAGCTAGTTAGTAAGTAGTTTGTAGATTTAGGGACTGATGACCCCGTAGTTAAGTCCCATAAGCTGTACAAACATTTTTTTTTTTTTTTTTTTTTTTTTTTTACACTACGTACATGCGCACCAAAGTCGTTTTTCTATATCTACTTTGGTCCCAGAGTTACGTGAGGTGAAAAGATATACACAGGGAGCGAGACAGAGAATAACAGTAACTAAACAGTGCACTTCAACCTAACCTTGTTATCAGAATCCTGATAGTTTAACCTTATGCTCCAGTTGAAGTACCTGCATTGTTTGCAAATGATTTTCTATGTGATGTGTGGAAACTAATACAGCCGAATTCTCCTATCGGGCGAAGCAATACCGCACTAATACTGTCATGTTAGTACGAATAGAAATTGGTTGTGGGATCCAATTTACGTTGAAGAAGCAAGGATCATTTACTTAAAGCGTATTAAATTTCAAATATATGAAGAATAAATGCAAAAAGATCGGTATGTAAAACACCGTACAAATTGTTCAAATGTTTGTAAATCTATGGGACTTAACTGTTTGGTTAGTCCCTAGCTTAAAAACTGCTTACACTAAATTAAACTAACCTAACAACAACACATACACCCACGCCCTTGGGAGGACTCGAACCTACGATGACGAACGGCCGCGCTCACAGCAGCACGGCGCCTCAGTGCGCACGGCTATTGTGCCACGGAACCGGAAAAATTGAAGCAATTTTATACTTTACCCACAAGGAGACAGAATCATTACTTATCGGAATCAATTCTTCCGGTACTTATCTATCAACGATTTATGAAAAGAACAATGAGATTAAAATTATTAAATTACACATCGTTTATAGCTTTTGCTTGGCACTATTTAAAGTGCGAAGAGCCATTTTCATTGGAAACGTTATGAAGCAATAAAGGGGTAATTAAAATATCTGTGTTCCTAAAAAGTATTGCGGATCATTAATTGTAAGTGCATGGGTATTCGTACCCGGTCACAAAATACAAAATGCTTCGTTAGTACACCTTTCACGAGTAAAACAGACTCATCGACCATGGTAACACTATCCCCTAAAGATCGTTTCGTTCATGGTTTCAGTGCCAGACACGTCCGAAAGAACAAGCACTGCATATACAAGAGACAGAGAAAATAATATCAGCACTATGCAGTATACATCATCTTAATGAAAATAAGCATTACTGAGTACGTCATAGCTCTGATACGGACTCCATTGCCCAATGGACGTACCCTGTTCGAAGTCTTCGATGCTACCTTGAATTATACATAGTCTTCTGCGACACTCAGTACAACAAATGATCGATAAAATGCGTTATCTCCCAGACATCCTAATGTCGCTAACACGACAGTCGCAGAGTTGGAGGCAGTATATGTTTTTCTTTTCTTTCTTTTAATTTTAAGCTTATGGGACTTATATAAACTAAATTATACTAAAGAAAGCACAAACATCCATGCCCGAGGGATAACTCGAACCCCAGACGGGGAGCGGCCTCGCGCATCGGAGCATAGCGCCTCAATGCGCTCGGACACCCCGCCGCGGCGGCAGCATGTATGACGAATACGGCTGCACCGTTTAACATTTCATTAGGAATAAGACCCTCTGTCATTAAAACGTACGTGATATAAACTATCCGCCATTGGTGAACAGGAGTATTGGCAGAGACTTTAAGTAACCTGACAACAAGCGACGTGCATTAACATAGATTGTGGTCAGACAATATAAAAAATACCACTGTAAATGTGACTGCAAAACGCAACACTTACTTGAGTTTAACATTGGTGGAAGGACTTATTTCCATAGCCAAACCACAGTTGCGAAGGAAGTGTTGGCGCAATCATAAAATTGGACAGTTGATAACTGGATCTTGGCGAGATCCGATCAATCATCATTTACATTTCTCCGTACAAGGAATCGAGTGAATGTGTGGAAAACCCCAACAGAAATGTACAAAATGCTATTATTGGCCGGGGCGGAGCTGCCGAGCGCATTGAGGCGCTTTGCTACGATGCGCGAGGTCGTTCCCCGTCGGGAGTTCGAATCACCCCTCGGGCATGGATGTTTGTGCTGTCTTTAGTATAAGATAGTTCATAATTAGTTTGTAAGTTTAGAGACTGATGACCACGACCACGCAGTTAAGTCCCTTAAGCTTCACAAACATTTGAACATTTTTTGCTATTATTGCTTTCTACAGTCAAGATTGGAGTAGGTTCCGTCATCATTTGGACATGTTTATCGTGCTATTCGTCTGTTTCTGTCATTATCCTCGAAGGATGTGAAAGCTGTGAACGATTATACCCCATCCGCGACAACAAACTGTTTAGGATGACTAACAAATTACTAACAAACATTGTCCTCTTCCAAAAAGATAACGCGCCCGCACGCACAGTAAAAATGATTCATGCTTTCTTACTGTCTCTGTATATCATAAGAAATTTATCAAAGCTGTCATTATTTGAACATAACTGAACCGTTATGGGAAGTCGTAGAGCAGAGACTGAGGATCAGGTTTATAACTAAATCATCGTTGTAGTAATTGGTGGATGTTTTGGTTCGACCTCGCGGAATAGCCACGTGCTATATGGCGTTAGAAAACCGTATACAGACTGGGGGGGGGGGGGCTATTTCCGCTGGGTGTTAGAGTCCTCCTTCCGGCTCGTGTGTGTGTGTGTGTGTGTGTGTGTGTGTGTGTGTGTGTGTGTGTGTGTGTGTGTCTGTGTTTGTTGTCCGTAGTGTAAGTTACTGTAAGTGTTTTACAAGTGTAGAAACTGATGACCAAACCAGTACGTCGAAAGGTTTAGAAACATGTGCTTAAGTTATATATGTATGTGGTGTCCGTTCTTTCAAAAAAGTCCGAAAGAGCAGACTCCACTTTTAATCCTGCAGTTATCTATTCATATTCACGGAATGTATGACATTAACTTCGAATTGGTAAAGTAGAAAATGTGTACCCAGCCTGGTTTCCAATCCGTGTCTCCTTATTTTGGGCAGTAGCGCTGACTTCTACACTACTGGGGACACCGCGATCACCACCCCTGCACGGAATTACTCAAAATGTTCAAATGTTTGTATAGCTTATGGGACTTAACTACGGGGTCATCAGTCCCTAAACTTACGAACTACTTATGAACTACCTTATACTAAGGACGGTACAAATATCCATGCCCGGTGGGGGATTCGAACCCCCGACCGTAGTGGCCGTGCAGACCGTGACTGGAGCGCCTCAGTCCTCTCGGCCACCGCGGCCGGCCGGAATTATTCAAGTACGTCTCCCGTCAGATACAAATAATCAATTTTACTTTGCCCACTAGAACTGGAACATGTAGTAGTTGTAAGCTGATTCCCATAAAGATGTCCGACAGAACAGACACCACATATATAATATGCCGGTGACGGGCAATGATCCTTTCTTCAGACCGGAGGCACAACTACGACTTTGAGTTCTAGTGGGCAGGGCAAAGTTGAGAATATGTACCTGACGGGAGGCATACTTGAATAATTCCGTACAGGTGTAGTGATCATTGTGTCCACAGTGGTATAGGGGTCAGCGCAACTACCTAGAAAGCAAGAGACCCCGATTCGAATCCCGGCTCGGTATACATTTTCAGTTTTACCTATTCGCAGTTAATTTCATTCATTCAATGAATATGAAAACATTAGTTTCTTTGTTTCGGTACGAGAATGGATAACTTTCTGTAGGAGACTACAAAGACACTTTACGAATATGTTCCTCGAAGCTATGATAAAAATAGTGTCTATGTCATTTTTTCCTTTCATTTTTGTACTTCCCTCTTGATACACGTGGTATGGTCAATGAATTCTCAGAATGAACGCATGACGGCGCTGTGATGCGTCATATCGCATAGGTGATGCCGTGGTCAGTCTCTCGTCCCTGCAAGAGACAATTGAGTGCATGCACTGGAAACTGAATTTCGATAATCATCAAGTTCTGTCACAAATTAGGCAAAACCGCTTACAAAACGTTTGAAATGATGCAGAAGGTGAGGACGCACTTAGTCACAGTGTTGTGCATAGGTGGCACCGACGTTTTATGCAAATACGGGACAGTTTGTAAGATTACATGCGTACTGGTCGGCCACTAACAATTCAAACGAATTGCTAGATCTATGAAGTTGCGAAGTTGGTATGTGCTAACTGCTCCTAGTACGTAAACGCTCTCGCAGCAGCAATAGAAGTATGTCATAATACACGCCACAAAATTCTGATGGATGACTTTAACAAGTCTCCTGTTACCCAGCCCATTGTGCCACGAATCCTGTCGCAAGACCAACGTGATGATCACATGTCGATTTGTGGCGACCAAATCAGTTGCGCCGACGATAATCCGACGTATCTCAGCCAGATAATAACTGAAGACGAAACATGGTGTTCCTTTTACGATCCGCAACTGAAACGACAATGAACCGCCTGGAATGCCGCATCGTGTATAACATACAGAGACATGTGGGTGCCTATCCCCCAGGTGTCAAGTCTCAGAACTTATTGACAGAACCACGTATAAGTGAACACTATCAATGATCGCTTCAGTACAGATGCACTTCTCAGACTGAACGCATGACAGCCCTGTGGTACTTGGAGGAATGATAATGGGGCACTACGCCAGTTATGTATGCATAAGTAGAAATTTGTATTTGGCAAATAACTACAAAGACACTTTACGAATTTGTTCCTCGAAGCTGTGATAAAAATAGTGTCTATGTCATTTGTTCATATTATTTTGTACTTTCCATCGCAAAAAATGGGATAAGAAATAACAGGAGTTGACAGTCTAGGATACGGCCAAGCAACAAAAGGCGGTTCATTGATAGATAGACTTACAAAATAACTATCAGCAGAGGTAAATTTCCTGAAAGATGAGAACTGTCTGAGTTCAAGGATTGAGAAACCTAAGAACATCAAGATAATAGAGTTAGAGCAAGATACAGATTACAATTCACATACTGAAGAAGACGCTAAATCAGTGGACAGTGATGATGTACCTTTTTATGGTTTCGACAGTGATTCAAACGAAACAGAAGCAAAAGATGAAGGATATGAAAACCAAAATATGGGTCATTTAGTTCAACAGACGGTCATTCCTCGAAGGTCAAGCAGAGAACCAAAATCTAAGGAATGGCGGGACTATTATACATACTACTTGCAAGAAGGACTAGTATTGTTCGTGCAATTATGCTGACTACCGTGCGCAGATGAATTTACAATTTCACAAACGTAAATTTTAGTGTCACTTTGGCCTCATCTGAAAGCTATTCACTGTTCATACGCCATTCACTGCGAAAGAACTGGAACACAGACGACAGACACAAAGGAGTTTTTTCAGCAGATAACTGGTTAAAAGCTTCGAGTCGACTTTCAGGCACATAATTGCGTCTCCCGAATGAAGTGCTGTAGCAAATCTCTCTCTGCACTTCGTAATTAGGTTGCGTCCCTTGTCAGTCGCAGCATAATTTAGTTGTCTTTTAGAGTGGAATCGCAAGCAAGAAGGAGCGCAGAGACAGACACTTTGACACTAACAAGTTTAACACTTCTCCCAGAGGCAACCTCCGTGATGATTAAAGACGATGTGTTTCGCACTTTGACTTTACCTATGTCTATCATCAAATTCCAACTTTCATTTGAAGTCTGTCCAAAAATGATGACTTTCATGATATGAATATATCAATGACAATCAAATACATTTGCAGATCATTATGCAAAGTGTAATGATGGCTGCTGATTGTGCAGTCTGGTCATCGAATTACTTTAAATTATCCTTTCGAATTACAGACACAGCCATAAATGTAAGCAGTTATTATAAAATAATCAGTTTTCAAAGATTAAAACTTCTCTCTATTCGGTAGCGCTACAGCCCTTGGTGACCCTTGGCTTCTTCAACTATTTTCCTCCACATTTATCGGTTGTTTGCTGCTCTTTTCCACCCCCGGACTCCCATACTGGTGTGATCCTCTATTACGTCATCAATCCATCTTCTTCTCGGTTTCCGTCTTCGCCTAGCCGTATGAATTTCACCCTTAATCATTTTCTTTGGAATCCTATTCTCTGCCATTCTCCCCACGTGTCCTAGCCATCGTATTCGCTGTGATTTTACAAATTTTACTGCGTCCCTACCAAGTATTAATTCTTGTAATTCAGTGTCGTATCTTAGTCTACAGTCTTCTTCGTCCCTTTTTGGACCATATATTGTAGGTATTATGTTCCGCTCAAAGGTTCTTGGAGTATTTTTGTCATGTTATGTCAGTGTCAAAGCCTGTGACCAATATGTAATAACTGTGCAGGCTAGAGAGTTGTATATTAACAGTTATTTTTTTCTAATAAGGCTATTTCTGAAAAGTTGTATATTTGCAAATTAAGCCATATTTCCTGCTTATATTCTTTCTCTTATAGCCTTTCCACTACTGTTGTCACTTGTTATTAGGGTTACCATGTTGTTAAAAGACGACATTCGTTTAAAGCATTTCCCATTGATGTGTAGGTCTTTAGTGGTTCTTCTGGCCTCAGAACGTGACATTACTATATATTTTGTTTTGCTTTCATTTACTATGAGGCCGATTATAATGCTTCTCTTTCCATTGCCGGTATGTTTCTTGGAGTGTATTGATCTTTCTTCCTTCTATAGAAATGTCATCAGCGTACGCACATATCTGGCTGGTTTTCATAATGTGGTAGCTCTTTTGTTGATTTCGTTTACTACACTATGCAGGGCAGTATTGAATAATGCAATAGAGAGACTGTACCCTTGCTTCACGCTGTATTAAAGCCGAATATTTCACTTGTTAAAGTTAAAACTGGAATTTGAATACTAGAACTGTCCTTGCTTATTGCTTGTTATTATTCCTTTTTTCACGTTTATGATCGTTTTATTGTTGTCCCATGAGTCACTGTTAAATGAATTATTAAATTAAAATGGGGAAAAATAATATAAAGAATAATTTGATATAAAACGAATAGGCTGTTCCCTACAAATTAATTTAATAGCATCACTAAAAGGTTCAGGTATATCTAAAAAAAACCAACACCATTTAGATACGAATCTGAATGAAACCAAACACGTTTAGTTTCAAGTTAAAAATGCTACTCTAATTAAGACACAAGTATACAAAAGAACGCCGGGTGTATTTTGACTGCTAACAAACTTACATTATGAATCGATGCTATTCGCAGTAAATATTTATAGCGAGTGAGCATAAGCTACGTGACATTGGGGCACAAAAGGCGCAAGGTATGAAATTTGCGCACCCGTTCCAGCTGTAGGTATATTGGAGAACTTCTGAAGATTGACTGTGTAAGTATTTTGTATGACATTCAATGATACATTATGTGCTGACGCCTTTGTAACTAAATATGGTTATGCCGACGAATGGGTATTTCGATTAGGGCAGTGGTCAGCAAACGAAATAGTACAGCGATTAAAAAGATTTCTGAGAGCTGCGCTTATTTTTCTAGATTTATACTTTTAGGAGTCTGTTAATAGAACGAAAATGAAATAAATATAGGGATGACAATGATCATCGTATTTCTTATAAAAATACTGTAAACAATATATGACAATGATAATTAAATGCAAAAAGTAGCCTTCTATTTATTTGGAAAGTTTGACTACATCATCCTTCTTTGTAATTGTTTTAACGTCAGGCGCTCCGCTTCGATATACTAGAATATCGTTAAAGGAAGCTAGCTCTCCAGAACGACTTAGACATCTTCCACAACTTAGAAATATTAAATAATTGTAATGTAGTCAAAAGAACGGTGAAATTATTCAAGAACCGTGATGTCAGGAGATAAGAAATATATTTTACGTATTACTTCTAAGAATGCAATCTTTGTTACAGCAGTAGTTTAAAGAAAAAAATGAAGCAAGGGAGAAAAAGGATGGTCCTATGATAATTTGCATTAAAGTAATGTGAGCATTAATCTACGTGCAGCACCTGAACCACCTAAATTATGAGAGATATTCCAAAAATAAAGAACTCTTTCATAAAGTCAAGTAGCTTACTAAATTAATAGGAGAAATACCTATAAGATTCGCAGCTATTTGAAAGTTACAGGTAGTTTAACACACAGTGAGCATTTCTTCGTAGGCAAAGAGCGTTTTCTCTTACCAGTCTTCTGTCTGATAGACATTTAAAATGACTTCATTGGAAACACTACCAACGCTTTGCATACGTGCCTGTGTAGCAACAGATACCAGACGCACTGTGGGCGTAAAGCTTGGCAAGGGCTGTGGTCGGCGTTGACTCATCAAAGAGTCGCGTTGGAGTGCCCAAAGTGACATGCGGCGCGCGAACCGCGGTTTACGAACCACTGGATAAGGCCAGCCATGCAGGAATTCCGCGTCGTACGTTCACCCGTATCAAGTGTTTATCTTGAACGGCAGAATGAAGGTTGCATCGCTCGCAACAGATGAAGTGCCGGCCTACACGCACATTCATGTCCGTAACAGATGACATCTGCGTTGGGTAGTGTTAAGTGACAGAGGGGCATAATTCAACACAGTGGACAACTGGAAGGAACAAGGGCTCCATCATGGTATGGAGCCGGGGCCGCGCATCGGTGACACTATTAACAGAACATGATATCGTCGGGCACATCGACTGTCATTTGACGTCACTCACCATGGATACACAATGAAAAACGTGATACAGTTGGACGAATCTTGATTTTAGTAGCACCAAGCCTATGGGAGGCACCATGTATAATACATGAATCCGTTGATTTCTCCTGCTACGAAGGTGTAATACAAGGCAGGAGTACGACTGATAATGTGTATGGTACATTTTTCTTGTATGGAATCCCTCCCTTCAATGAAATAAATCTCAATTTGCGATCAGTTATGCCTTCACTCTACTAGGTTTAGATGGAAAGCCAAAGTGCTTGCTAGGCAGACGCGTTGACCACTCCGCCACCGAGGACACAGTGACCAACCCGACTGCAGAGAACTCTTTCCTGTACGTCTCCCGCCACACCCAAATCTCCATTTGCCACGCTGTTTCTTTCCTATTACCACAGCCCATTTGTTCGGTAATGCTCGCAGCCACAATACTATATTCCCGCATCAGGGATAACAGACCATGTCCTTCCTACAATTAATTGTGTCTCGATACCTCATGGTCTGTTCTTCCTGATGCGGGAATACAGTATTGTGGGTGCTAGCGTTACAGAACAAATAGGGTGTGGTAGTAGGAAAGAGACAACGTGGCGAATTGAGATTTGGGTGTGGCGGGAGACGTGCAGGGAAGAGTCCTCAGCAGTCGGGTTGGTCAATGTGACTTCGGTGGCGGAGTGGTCAACGCGTCTGTCTAGTAAGCAGCAGATCCTGGGTTCGAATCCCAACCAGGCACAAATTTTCATTCCCGCACATTGGTATTCCATCTAAACCTAGTACAGTGAAGCCATAACTGATCGCAAATTGCGATTTATTTAATTCATTGAACGCTGTAACGTCGTCAAAAATATATAATTCCCTCCCTTTAGGTCGGTAAGAGACTGAATATTCCGAAGTATGTTGAGCTTTTCGGACACCAATTTTTAATTTGGCCTTCCTACACCGTGACGGTTCTCTGGTGTTCCAACACGTTAACCAGTACGTTAACTATCCACCACCTCAATAGCACGTCGCCAGGAGATGGTTCCATGAAATTCCAGCAAAGTGCCAAAAAAGAGACGGTAACCACGGAGTCCAGATTTTAGCCTCATTGAATGTAGAGTGTCATGGAACGTAAGCTTCGTGCTAAGGATCATGCATCCGGGAAGAGAGCAGAATTTGCTGTCACTCTGCACTCTATAGAAAAGCGACGTCTTTCTACCAAAGGGCAGGTCCACCGGTGTTTCATAGCAACATTTTACTTTTAGCCGACCGCGGTGGCCGAGGGGACTGAGGCGCTCCAGTCACGGTCTGCACGGCCACTACGGTCGGGGGTTCGAATCTCCCCTCGGGCATGGATATTTGTGCCGTCCTTAGTTGTAAGTAGTTCATAAGTAGTTTGTAAGTTTAGGGACTGATGACCCCGTAGTTAAGTCCCATAGACTCTACAAACATTTGAACATTTTTACTTTTAAGAGAAAATGAAATTCTTCAATAAAAGCCTGTAGATTACAAGATAATTCTAAATAAACTGACGTATTAATGTACCTTTCGTACCTTATCGAGGATCTTAGGAAATCTAAAAAGACAAATATGGAGGTAAAATATCAGCATTTCTCATGACAGCGAGCGAGGTGACGCAGTGGTAACCCACTGGACTCGCATTCGGAAGGATGGTGGTTCAAATCCACCTCCGGCATCCAGATTTAGGTTTTCCGTGATTTACCTAAGTCACTCCAGGCTAATGCCGGGATGGTTCCTTTCAAAGGGCACGTCCGATTTCCTTCCATATCCTTACCCAAAAAACTCCGAGCATAAGCTCCGTCTCTAATGACCACGCTGTCGACGGGACGTTAAACTCCTTCCTCTTTCTCATGATACTACATACTGTCCCTGATGTGAAAAGTATGTTAAAATCAATATAAACCACACTATTTTACTCACCGAAATTCGTATTCATAAATATAGCTTACCGGCCGCTTGAAGCGCTGGTGTCGTTGGGAGTGTCGAGACTGTATCTGTTAGACTATGCTGTAAACGATTAGATATCTTCTACGGCTGGACCAGGGACATACATTTCTTAGGCGTCTCAGTAGAGCCCAAAGAACGAGACTAGACCTCGCAGAATATTAGGCGCCCACTCTATAGCATTCGCTAAATTTTTATACCTGTAATGGGACTTTTAAACATTGAAAACCACTAATTCTGAGGCTACAGAATTTATCCATTCACTGAATAATTACAAAACTTTACTTAGAACTAAAATGATATATTTCGGAGCGTAGAATCGCACTGTACATATCCAATGTCACAGCGACGTAATTTCTAACTTCAGAGTACCAATATATGTCATGTCAATGTCTATATTAGAATGCTTGTTCCTATAGATTTTCCTGAAACTTATTAAGAAATTAAATTTAAGAAAAAAATCAACTAATTAAGAATTCTCTAAACCTATTGGACCAAACCTCAGTCTCGCGAGAGTAGCAGCGTGGCCTAAGGCATTATGATACCGACTGAGCGACCGCTTCTCCCGGAGATGAGTCCCTCCTCAGGCATGTGTGTGTGTGTGTGTGTGTGTGTGTGTGTGTGTGTGTGTGTGTGTTGTCCTTAGCGCAGAGTGCGATATTTCAGTTCTGAAGCCATCAGCCAGTTTAATAATTTTGGTCGCCCCAACCCCTTTATCTGAATATGAAATTATTCCCCTTCCTCCTCTCCGTTACTGATCGAACAATATCTTTACACATAATACCGTATCAAATTCTTTAAAAGAAAATACATATCAGTGCCATAATCTAACTATCTAGCACTGTAACGTTGGCCTTCTGCTGAGAAGTAGGCCTACCACTTATGAATGGCACCTCTGGTTCAATGTCAAACTGAGAAGGTCCATTCACATACATTACCAGCAAATCCTCCAGTGTTTCCGTCCTTTACGAAAATCTATGGAGAAGGTACGATAGCCGTAATGTCAAAACTGGCGTTCAATGAGATCTGTTATTTGCACTAATACTGAGAAAGGATGTTAAAATTTAAAAATACTGATACAACTACCTGGAAATGTAGACCTGACTTATTCATAAATATAGATGCCGCGTACCTATTCAGGCTTGTACAGTTATGAATGTAGCTCCAGTGTTTTTAGAAAATAATATTTATATGTAAGCCCAGATCACGAGCTGCAAATTTTAGGTCGCCAATGTCGAGCAGGCGACCGTAAATCTCGCACTCTGCCTTAGTGTTATTTAGTTAGTTTGTAAGTAAAGGGAGTGATAAACATAGCTGATTTCAAACATCTAAACATTTGAACCAAACCGCTGAAGTCGTTGGTTCTGCACTTGCCCATGCCCGAGGAAGGACTCGAACATCCGACGCGATGGGCCGCGGTATCCGTAACGTACAGCGCCACACCACACAGCCATTCCCGCGTGCCAAACTATCCAAGACTTGTTATGAATTCAAAGACAAGTAGTAATACAATCTCATTAACCCGATCACTAATTTAGTTCACGAGTTGCCGATGATGCATTATACTATATCCATTTCTACTGCCAACACGTCGTATCACATATTCTGTAGATTTGAAAAGTCAGCAGAAATTTCTATGGGGTACAACTGCATAGTATCGTGTGGAGCCCCGTGAGAACGTACAGTACCGCAACACGACCAATGTCTAGATTTCTGAACAGTTTGTTGCTAAATATCTGTCATATGCTCAATAATAATCATGTCTGGGACGTTTGGTGGTCTGCCGAGGTGTTTAAAGTCATAAGAATGTTCCTGAAGCCACTCTATTGCAATTCCAGACGTGTACGGTAGTGCAGTCTTCTGCTGCAATTGTCATATTCACAATCGACATGATTATTGAAACTTATTTGTCGACTTTTACAGGGAAAAAGAAGATAAATTTTCTAATGTTAAGTGAGGCCAGCGTCTCGACATAAAATTTTGCTTTCTACCGGTCACGGAGAATCGGCAGCGGAGGCCGCTGTTTAAAGATAATACACAAGGTGCTCTTTTACTCTCAAAGACCACGCTGATATGAATTTTGTCACAGCACATTTATAACGATGATGGCATTAGAAATGTTACTGATCAAATTCATTTTTTTAAACTTTAACATTAAAAATTTATTTTTTCAATTATCAAATCTGATATTTATTATTTTTATTAATAACGCATCTGACTAGCTTGAAATTAAGCTCATTCTGAAAATAAAAATGATAACTTTTCAAAAAATGTTCAAATGTTTGTTAAGCTTAAGGGACTTAACTGCAGGGTCATCAGTCCCTAAACTTACAAACTACTTATGAACTACTAAAGACAACACAAATATCCAAACCCGAGGGGGGATTCGCACCCCCTACCGTAGCGGCCGTGCAGACTGTGACCTGGCGTGCCTCAGACCACTCGGCCACTGCGGTTGCCAATAACTTTTTCAACACTTTGACTGTTGACAATAATGAAAATCTCAACGAAAAATAATTTCCTGCTTTCTCACTAATCAAATTCTAATATACTTTCTGCACACTCGAAAATGCACTTCTTGCTATGGAACTTCGAAACACGTGCAATTTCACAGTTTATACACTTGTAAAACAGAGTGGGATAAGAATATACTTCATAAATACGGCAATAACGCTGAAGGTTATTATGCTACTTCATTCAGTATTGAGAAATTAAAACATTGTTATACAAAATTCTATATTGGTAATTATCTTTGTCAAACCTTTTTACACTTTCAATTCAAAATTACTTATACAAAATACCTCATAACAATACGTACTCGGGAAGTGATGCTTTCACTATCCAAAATCGCTACAAAATAAAAAATTTCTTTAACTTTATTGCTGAAACAGATAATATCAGTCAGTGTCTGTCGTCCCCGGGGATGAGACCATTTCACTATTCACAATTTCAAAATAGGAATCTGTGTCTGTCACCACTGTAGATCAGACGATCTCTCTGTACGGCACCAGAAACTGGAGTGTTATAGTCTGTCCAAAGAAAGACCTCTTATAAACGAGCCAAAGATGTTATTACACCTCCGAATATGTTTGGTGCGTAACAGCAACCTACTACCAACGTAATTATATTTGTACCAAAGACACACAGACCTGTTTTAATATATGCCGGTGATCAGCCAGGTCAGCGTGAATCTATTTGATTCCACACATCTTTGACAGTATTCCAGAGATGTTCGTTGCTGGATGTTTTAACTTCCTGATACGTCTGTCCACTTCATCCCACACCATTTCAATGAAATTACAGTCGGGGCTTTGGGACGGCCATACCATATCTTTCAGTACTTTCTGATTTTCCTTTGATGCAATGTAGTTCCTACAGTATGCAGAGCGATGTTCTGGGTCATTATCCTGTTGTAAAGTGAACGCTTTCCTTTTAAGCACAATCCAATTGGTACTGCATGATTTTGAAGTATGCGGTGGTACGTCGTCTGATCCATACATCCTTTTATTTTCACATTGTCGCCAACTCTATCTCCGGCAAAAGATCGCGAAACCACAACAGAATCTCCGCCAGAAATTCTCGAACTTCGATTCGTCGGTGAATAGCACCTTTGTCCACTCTTCCGATGTCCAGTTAGGATGTTTTCTAGCCCATTTAAGTCTTATACGTTTATATGGGCCTTAGAAGGGGTTTTCTTGCTTTGACAAAACCTTTCAAGCCGGCTTCAGTTAGTCTCCTTTTTACTGTAGCAACATATATTGTTGTCGCGTTCAATTCTACCAATTTTGCACGAATTTGTGGAGCTGTTTTGAATCTATTTCTTTTACTGGTAATTCTGATATATTTATCAACACTTTCCGAGGTACTCCTGGTCATGGTATGTCCGTATTGCTACCTGTTGTCTTCTGGTGGCGAAGGGTGTATTACACTCCCCCTATAGACACACTACTCTGTTTCGCAATTTGGTGAATAGATAAACTTGCTTGCCTAAGTGCTACAATTGCAGCACTTTTTTCTATGGATATCGCCACTAGTGGGGTCATACTAGCAATGTCTACACTTCAACTGTCGTGAAGCAACTGACATGCAGGAACTAGATGTTATGTATCCTAGCAGTGCTCGACGTTCGTTGCGGACACCACATCACTACAGGGAACAACACAGGTGCAGCAAAAGCGGCATCCCTCGGCAAATAGGTAAACAAATGTATCAGATAGCTACATAACGTTTATGTACAAAACATTGTTTATTGGATACTATCGTATCTGCATAAACAAAAACAAATATCATGACATGTGGAGAACTATTGTACTACTGATTTGCTTCTTCAACGGTACTCGCGGTATTAGATCATATCTACGGAGAACTTGACGCCAATTATGGAATGTATTGAAATTTATGAGCGGTAGTGTATATCTGAATTTGCATACATAAGCATGTACCAGTATCCTCGGATCTTCAGTCTATACCTTATCTGTGTTCTTTATTGTGAAATGTGCCAACTGAAGAATATTTTCAAGATTATAAATCGTCTTTCCTCGCGCAATTACTTTAAGTAATTTTCTTTATTAATTTTGTTTTGTTTTAATTTTCTGAAAGTCTCTTTCATTTCTGTACAAACAGTATCATCTACAAACCCCTATTTTGTTAGTACGTGTTGGATATAATAGACACACATAAAGGCATGTACAAGACAGTGTGTAATATTGTATTGCCTTTAGAAATCTTTCAGCACACTTGTAAATGAATGGAGTAACGAAGCAAATTGTAAGGAATGGATAAATTCCCTCCAATGCAACCTTACATACATTTTCATTTGCTGTTGTAGACAGAAGAAAAGACATTCAGTTTAATAGGGGCAAAGCTCTGAATTCAATATAACGCGATGTATTTCGTACCGGAAGTTGGAGCGGAAGCGTTCGCAGAAGCTAGCCGCATCACTTAATGAAGCAATAAAACATTCAGCATGCGGAAACTGTAGCCGCATCCAATATTCATGGACTGTATCTGCCATATCCGCAGCAGTACGTTATAAATGTCGTTTCTTATTGATTGAAGTTCTCAGAGAGCGCCCCAGAATACTTCTACAGCTTTCCACGAAACTTCCACCAATAAATATCAAGAAACTACTTCGATAAAAGCCGCAAAATCCGCAGCAACTTTTTCTGCTTCTCGCACTTGAAAAGGAATAACTACTTCTGCAATGCTACGTTAACATATTCTTTATGAAACGTAATTTTCCTTTGAGGTGCAACGGATGAATTTATTTCACAATATCCGTGTAGCATAATCTACAGAAGTAATAAGAACGTGTCTTAAGAGCTTCTGAAAAGACGCTAGCTATTATTATTATTTTCCAGTAAACGAACGTAAGATCAGTTTTTTACAGGAATTATATTACAAACAAAAGAAACCGTAAAGGGACCATATACAAATTTTTGACTATGAGTTACCAATAAAATTAAAATGGATAATAGTGTACCATTAAAACTAATTCCATTTCCTACGCTTTCCGAAAAAATACTTTTTACTAGTCATGTAGAATATCATTTGGAATGGGTGAAAAGTTGACTATATCTGGGCCTATCCAAAACATCCTATTATTATCCAGAATTCTTAAACTTAGTTTTCCGTAATTATTTATATTCATATTCAACGGGAATTGCGAAAGAGACCATTTAAGTCTGTGGATCGAGTCACCAGACAAAATTCATAGTCGCTATTCACAGATAACTATGGTTTCGTATGAAACCAAAAATATATGAGGTGATAGAATTGTATCAGCCTTTCAAATCATTTTGAAATAAATCGGTTGCACACTGCAATTGAGAGTGCTTGACTAATATTTTCAGAAAATATAACTGCTATTTTATGATAATTTGTACAATAAACGGCATTTAAGATTGCAGAAACTCAGTTTTCTTACTTGTTCTACTTAATATTTTTAATTAGATTCGCTCCAAACTTGTGTCTAACTATAAATAACCGGTAAAATATACCTGGATGGAACGTTTTAACGCTACAATACATCAGTGTCATTTTATCTAAAACTGATTATTAATTGTTAAGCACAGGCCGTTGAGTAGTGCTCTTAAAAATTAATGGAATGAAGAATTCTCCTATCACGTCACAAAAAAGACGATTATTTCTTGTTCAAATATGCAAAGAGATCAACGAGATTCCTGACTAATCTGGCAGCTTATAAAACATTTAAATCACAAAATCTTGACCCTTTTAATGCAAAGTGATACATAAGGTAGTATCTTGTCATCATATGCAACTGTTATATATTTGAGTTTTATAATAGTAGCAATCAGTTGCAGTTGAATTGATTTGATAATAAGCGGTTTCGGCCAATTACTACCTTTGTTGTTGTTTGTTGGTGGCAGGCTGTCTTCAGAAAGGGTACACTGCTCAACAAATATGTCGCGCATTTCAGTTTGGCCCCATAAGGGAACTATTAGAGGATATTGGCAAATCTATTCCCTTTTTGCCTTTCGTCGGGAATATATACTCAAAAATTTGAAGAATTTTAAGAAGAATTGACATTTAAAGTGTTTCTATGCAACCAGCAAATACAAAGGCCCACTTTGGGTCAGTCAAAGATAATTTGGGAATGACGAAATCCGGTGTTTATAGAATTCCGTGTCATTGTGGTAAGACTTACATCTGCCAAACGATCAGCACTGTTCAGAATAGATGTGTAGAACATCACCGTCATACTCATTTACCTCAACCGGAAAAGTCGGCTGTTGCTGACCATTGTCTGAATGAGGGACGCAAGATGTTATATAATGATTGCTCCTGCTTACCGCTATTGGGAATGAGTTCTTATAGAATCAAAGGAAATTCGTATGGCCAATAATATTATTAATAGGGACAAGGGCTTCGCTTTATGTAAAACTCGGAACTCAATTTTATCTAACATTAAGCAAGAACGGTCTCCATTTCGACCTGCAATTTCTTTTAACTAATCTTTTTCGACCCATCGTTTTGCCGATTTTCTCCACCGACGTGCTATTGCACCTAGAGGGTCTGTAATTTGGGCCGGCCGCGGTGGCCGCGGGGACTGAGGCGCTCCAGTCACGGTCTGCACAGCCACTACGGTCGGGGGTTCGAATCCCCCCTCGGGCATGGATATTTGTGCCGTCCTAGTTCGTAAGTAGTTTGTAAGTTTAGGGACTGATGACCCCGTAGTTAAGTCCCATAGACTATACAAACATTTGAACATTTGAGCCTCTACTTTGGTTTCGCGCACGCGCGGTGGGTCGTCCGCGGTGTATAAAGGGGCCGGTGTTTCTGTTATGTCTTTTCCAATAAGTAACTGCCATCAGCGCGCTCACCTGAAGATTACAGCCAGTTGGTGTGCCTAAATACTGTGTCTAGTTGATGATGCTATCCGGCTGCAGACCCGAGACGAATATTATTAGGATTGCTATGTTTTTTGTGTGTACATGTCGGGACTCTAAATCACGAACCCGTTTTTATACTGGTTTAAGAGTGTCACTTCTCTTACACGAATGGATTCTTTAAATTTGCTGTGCTCATTAAATAATAATAATAATAATTAAGGACCTTTCTTTTGACCATTATATGCCAAAAAAAATTTTTTTAGTAAATGGAACCATTGAGAAACTAAAAGGGAAGGAAATTTATAGAGTAATACCGACACGGCCTGCTTTTGTACCGGCAGATCTAATTACTGTAATCATCAGACTTCTGGTGTATGCAGAGAAGATCGTGAGACGAAGTTTTGGCAGCTATATTTAAAGTTGCAGTGCTTTGGCACAGGAAGCGACAGGAAAGTATGTAAATAAGAGTATTAGAAACAGCAAGAACGGCGTTTGTATCGTGTGTATCTTCAGGTATTGCGCTGCTGCCGCTTGGAGAGGTAGCGTTCCTTCCGTGGCTTCCTGCTAGACTGTAGAGCATAATTGAACCACGCGTTTCCACCCGTCGGTTTTGACCCCCAAACGTCATCAAGATGGTGGAAAACCCATATTTCAGTCTTAGCCAACTGCAAACAATCAATGTCTCAATTCATTAGTGTTTTTAATTAAATCATGGGGCTCTTCACAATTTTACTTCCCGTCTTGGCGTTCTCCCCTGATTTGGCAAGATGTTAATATTGTTAGAAATTCGAAAAACATAAAATTATTAGGTCTCGTACATCTACACCTACATACATACCCCACAATCCACCGTAAGGTGCGTGGCGGAGGGTACACTGTACCACTACTAGGCATTTCCTTTCCTATTCCACTCCCAAATAGAAAGAGGAAAAAAAATGCCCATGTGCCTCCGTAGGAGCCCTAATTTCTCTTATCTTGTCTTTGTGATTTTTACGCGAAATGTCAGTAGGCGGCATGAAGATCGTTCTACACTCAGCTTGAAATTCCATAGAGGCCATACATTAAATAAATAACGCCGTTCCTTATCTGTAGTTGGTAGTGTCGCAACATTGATAGTGGCATGCTGCGGTTGGCTCTTCCTCCGCAAGGGCCGCTACTGTCGTTCCAAGTTCCATTTTGCCACCTTATATTCTTCAAATCTTTTATTATATTGATCCTATCGCTAACAAATTTCACGGGATCATCCGCTGTGGTGTCTTAATATTTACTGAAGATTTCATATAAATTTCTGCAGCCGACTTTGGATCCATATAGATCATATGAAGGTCGGAAATTATTATTTATTCACAACGGATACAAAAGCGTTACATGTTTGCACTTGTTACTCCTTCAAAGTTGTCACCAGCGTTGTGTAGAACACGCTGCCAGTGATGTGGAAGGCTTATTTTACCGTCAGCAGAGCCTGTTCTGTTGGTGGTGCGAATGGAGTGCTCTACTAGCTGTCGAATCCCTGTTCTGAAGCAAATGCCACGATGTGGTTCCTTCAACTTTGGAATCAAAATAAAGTCGCAAGAACGTAAGTCCGGGGAGTATGGTGGCTGGTATAGTACCTCCCCAGACCCGTCGACCGAAAAGAACAGCTGCAGATTGCGCTGAATTGGCCCGCGCTTAGTCGTGCGAAATGATGGGTGGGTTTCAGCTTCTTTCGCAAAGCAGGTCACAGGTGATGCTCCAAAAACGACTGTGCACTGACGTTTTACCATGGAGGAACGTAATGCGTTAGGATAAAGGCATCGCAGTCGTATCACTATTGGTCACCACACTTGGGGCTCTGACGCACTTTCGACGACCCATAATGACGTCATTCGTTGGATTGGCGGTTCAGTTATGGTTCGTACGATGTGATACATGTCTCATCCATTGTTACGATACGGCTTAAGGAAGGCTATCCTTCGCGCTCAAAGCGCTTACAAGTGCGTCTGAGTATCGTCGTCACGCATTCATTTCTGCATTTCCGTCAATTCATGCGGAACCTGAACCTATTGTGATGCCATTCATGCGGAACCTGAACCTATTGTGATGCCATTCATGCGGAACCTGAACCTATTGTGATGCCATTCATGTGGAACCTGAACCTATTGTGATGCCATTCATGCGGAACCTGAACCTATTGTGATGCCATTCATGCGGAACCTGAACCTATTGTGATGCCACTTTTGGCATGCCCAGGCACATTCAAACTTGATCCAATACCGTTGTTCCTGTGTCGAAAACTTAGTGACACCATTCCGTTAGATTGCCCGCTCACAAGAGACTGTCTTTCCCTCGATTGTGCGCACGCCGGTGACGCGAGACGGGCGAGTCGATTTGCTCGGAGATAAGGTAGGTGTGTCAACAACGTGTGCTGTCAGCGACAGTAGTAGATTCCATTGCATGGTGGTTCCACAGCAGTGTTGCCACTATTTAAGTTCCAACCCTTGTTCAAATGTTTGTAAATATATGGGACATAACTGCTTGGTTATTACTCTCTAGGCTTACAAACCACTTAAACTAACCTACGGATAACACATGCACTATGCCCGAGGGTGGAATCGAACCTTCACGGCGAATGGCGGCGCGCAACGGAGCACAGTGCCTTAGTGCGCACGGCTATTTCCCCGCGTCCCTGCCCTCGTACATACATAGCTACACACATCGATATTTATAGATACACAAAGTAAGTATTAGTTCAATAACCTTACAAAATACTTGTAGATTACTGTGTCATTACCACCTGTTATCCAATGAAACAGATCTTGAAAACAATTAATTTTTCCGTCACAGTTGCACTATTTAGGAGTTGGTAACTAGCTTCGGACTTAATTGCCCATTCTCAAACAGTTGGCCTTATTCCAACCGTAATAATACACTGCATGAAACAAATGACTGATAAATCTGTTCGTTGTCCACTGTTAATACATAATTACATTAAAATTTAAAATCGGTTATAATAGATGACTCATCCACATGCCTCCAACGTGTACACCTTGCAGGCCTGTGATGCATCATCTATTTTAACCGATTTTAAATTTTAATGTAATTATGTATTAACAGTGGACAACGAACAGATTTATCAGTGATTTGCTTCATGCAGTGTATTATTATGGTTGGAATGAGGCCAACTGTTTGAAAATGGACGATTAAGTCCGAAACTAGTTACCAAATCCTAAATAGCGCAAATGTGAGGGAAAAATAATTTGTTTTGAATGTGTTACCAGTTGCTGATCGTGCACCATCTTTACAATGAATTTTCAGCAGAAACTGATCTTGCTGTATGTCACTTGTTGTGTTGGCCGGCCTGCTGATCGTACCGTTTGCTCGTTGTGTTTCCGCAGGTCACCTGACGCACATCCGAGACGTGGCGGGCGACGACCACGTGGGCCTGGGCGCCGGCTACGACGGCATCAACAGGTGGGTGGCCAACCCCGGCAGCGCGTCATCTGCGCACCCCTAGCCGCATGTTAATCCGCTGCCCAGGGGATGATCGCCACGCAAGAGTGTCACGCTTTTGCCATTCGCCCCACGTTAAGGCAACACCAGCTAGAGACAAGCTCACAACAGCCCGTGCTACGTCATACAGACCACGCCGCGGCCAATGAGAAATGCAGACCCCAGCGCGCACGTTAGGCCACGTAAGCAAAGTAGTTCCAAGCCGGCGCAATCGCTAGCTCTGTGACTGGCTGCTATGATGCAGTGGACTGTGCCCCAGCGGCCGGCCAACCAGCTAGCGATCGCGCCGGCTGAGGACTGCCTTGCTTAAGTAGCATGAGGTGCGCGCAGGGACCTGCATTTCTCGTTGCCCATACCACATACGACAAGTAAACTCTGTAAAGCTGAACGATTTAACTCATGGCGTCGCTGTAGTTATTCCCTTCGGAAACATGAACTATCGGAAAATCACGTTTTGTTCTTCACAAAATGGGTGGAATTGAAACAAAGAATAAAATCGAATTGGGCCATTGACGACAAGAACCAAACACGAATAACTAAAAATAAAATAAATACTGGAGAGATATTTAAACAAGAATAATTGCAGCCATTGAATTTTTAGCACAAACGGATTCAACGTTTCGAGATTCTTCATCAACAATTTACCAACCTGACAACGGAGATTTCCTGAAGCTGATAGAAAAGACGGCATCTTTTGGTGCACCAATGAAGGAACACCTACGTCGTATTCGTGACGAGGACACTCATTATCACTATCTTGGGCCTCAAATTCAAAATGGACTGATTGAAATGTTACGAAAGTCCTATATTTTTCATTCATGGGTCCAATAATGAAGTAACACATGTGAAGTATGGCGCGGGAGGAGGGGGCAAAATATGGGATGAGTGTAAAAAATTACGTGTTACACACTATACACCCACCAATTTTTATGCACTTCATTACAGGTTGGATTTGGCTCTTGTCAGCTGCTCAGACCAACTCTGCTCATTCAAACCAGAATTTTTTTTCCCTGTAATGGGCAAATGTTCAGTCGGGAAAAGAAATTAATAATAAAAATAAAAGAACCATGGGATTTCATTTTTTCCCGGGCCAAATGAAAAACTAAATTGTATTTAGTGATTTTTGGGCTGTGTTATAAGCTAACTAGCGATCCCGAAATGCTTCGCATTTCGTAGTGTGTATGGAAACTGGATATACGCCCTAATCTCCTTTTTCTGCCATCTCCCTACTTTTGTTCACCTTCTCCTCCCCCTCCCCCCAAATCTCTGATCCTCATCTTTACTCCACTCCATGGACTTCTCTTATGCCACACACTATCCATCTCCTTCTCCATTCTCTCTGTGTCTATATCCACCCTCCTTTTCTTTGTATCCATTTATTCCTCCTCCCCCCCCACTATCCACCTCCCCCGCTTCCTCATCTCTCTCTTACTTCCCATCCTCCTCCTCGCCTCGCCTTCTATCCACCCATTCGTCCCACTGTATCTGTCATTTCCTCTCCCCATTCTTGGCCCATGTCCTCGGTCCCCTCTCTCTGTTCTTTTCCTCTCTCCCCTGTATATGAAAAATTACATATCTGCAAAATTTTATAGTGATTGTTAAAATGGTGTTAAAATCTGGCGTGAGGTGCCCTTCACAAAGGACCGTACGATACATTATGCATATAATATGTCTATTAAATTTTTACCATCAAAACAAAATAAAGATAAAAAACTCTGCACTATAAGTGTGTTGTGAAGTAACCTCTGCGTGCACCATACGGATTATTGTGTATACAGTGCTGTTGCTCTTGTTTTATGCGTCACATGTGCCAGATTGTACCGAAATGGAGATCTGTCCACTACATTAGTATTTAATACAGATTAAATAATAATCTACATTGGGTGTAAGCGGGTGCACAGTTGACGAATGAAATAGCTGTTTTCACGCGGTCGCGCGTAGCTTAATGGAGCAAATAAACACATAAAATGGATAAAAACCTTCTAAACGTGTTATATACTGTATCACACTTGTAGCTCCTATAACATGAAGTACGAATCAATAATTACTCTGTGAAAATACTATTTACTGTTTGAATTTTCAACTGTACCATATAACTGAAATGGTTTTATTGGTTGCCATGTTCTACGAAGTATGATTCTTGTGCGAAATCGTAGGTAACATTGTGTCAAAATTTCAACGCAATCTGAAGAATTTTTTGCTATTTCACATTTTGAACAAACGATCATTTAAAGTTGTAAATGAACACGTTCGTGTGTTCAGTTGTTCGATCTTTAAAGGATAGGATGTTGGTGATGTTAGTTTAAAAACAGCATCTTGGAATAGATGTTTGTTTTCTGAGATAAACATGGTAACAAATGTCCTACAAAACTGGCATAGAAAATCGTTCGGAATAGATTTTTTTGTTATAGTGATTAATTAACGCATTATTTCTCTTGCCTTACTTCCGAAAAAGTTTTCTTCTATACTTTGCTCAACCTATCCGCGAATACCGTGCTTTTCAGCAAGTATTCCAGCAACTGACCAAAAATCTGATTCAATCTCTTTATTGGTGTTTCTTCTTAAAACATTACGTAATGGAGAAACGACGTGATTATCTTTCCTGATGGACGAAGACATTCATTGCGGAATTCCAGAAAATGAAATTTTAGTGTAAGCCGTATTTTTAATGCTCTTTGGACAGCAGGAAATACGGGACGTCCGGCAACACTGTACTCAAACCAAGCAGTGTTCACGAACAAATGCTATTGAATCGCTCAAGGCTGTGCACGATCTAGGATGGGACTCCCTGTACAGTTCAAACGCCCACATTATTTTCCCCAAGTATCACCTCCCTCAACGTACCTTTAAACTGACTTAAAACCCTTAACATTCACAAAAAATCCCTTTTTTTTACAGGTATGGAAACTAAGGAAAGGATTCTAGAAAGTATTCGAGATGCAAATGTTACGCTGTCATCCTCGATTGCATTCCAGACATTAATCATCAAGAACAAATGAACTTGATTATTCATTACATCAATATGTCGGTTGTTCCAGTTCCAACCATAGTCGAAACTTCATTCAGATTTTAGTAGTGAGAGATACAACTGGAGAAGGTCTCACAAAGTTTTTAATAGAAGTGCTGGAAGAAAACAATTTAAACATCATGGATTGTCGAGGACAAGGATATGATAACGGAGCCAATATGAAGGGAAGAAAGGTGGAATATTCTCACAGATCTGTTCTAACCTTAAAGAGGTATACTGATGTTAGATGGCAATCTCGTCTTGAGAGCGTCAAACCTGTCAGATACCATCTGAGGAAAATTTGTGAAGCATTCAAAAAGGTTGCGGAAACAATAAAGGATTCATCTGTCCGATCTGAAGCACTGTCTTTATTAAATCATTCCCTTAACCCTTTGGAATTCATTTTGGCTGTTATCATATGGTACGACCTCTTGCATGCCGTCAAGAGGTTACTAAAACTCTTCAAGTTCAAGATATGCAGTTAGACGTCACACTATAAGAAATACGTGGATTTAATGGCTTCCTCAAAAGCTACAGGCAGACAAGGTTCACATTCGCTATGTCAACTGCTAAAGAATTGATGACAGATTTAGGATGGGATGAAATTTTCCAACTCGTCGCCAAAAGAACCGGAAAAGAATTTTTGACAGACTGATCACGATCCAGACATTGTCGTCCATGAGAGCCAAAAGCAGTAGAAAGGCGAACACAGATTTAAAATCTAATACTTCTCGGTGATCCTCGATGAAGCTTTGAGGGGAACGAGCTCAATGTTCAAAGAACTGACGACTTATTCCGAATCCTTTCGATTTCTCTACCACCCTTTCAAACTTTGTAACATGCAAAATGAGGAGATTGAAATGCGTTTGTCAGAAGTTAGCGACTTATCTGTAAGATGGGAACTGGTGTATGTAAACACACCTGACCTCATCTCATAAGTAAAACTGCTACAATTTACGATTCCTTAGACAGCGTTGGACGCACTTGAGTACTTAGGCTCACTCAAGGAATCATATGCCAATATCACCACAGCATATTGCATTTTTCTGACATAACTGTGACTGTGGAGTCTGGGGAAAGAAGTTTTTCAAAATTAAAACTTATTAAGAATTATCTAAGATCTACCATGGCGCAGGGATCGCCTTAACGGGATGGCTATTCTTTCAATAGAAAGCGACGAGGCACTTCAGCTGAGAAATGAAGAGAGTTTGCCTTACACAAGGCACGCAAAGTTCCGTATTTGGTAAGCATACGCAGGGACAATTGCGGAGTTTCCGGATGTGAAGGTTTAATATGCTGATTGCCAAATATTTTACTTACTGTACCTGCTCCTATGCGATTTAAGATGTGGTTATTGATATTGACAACAGTTCCACATGCGTGCAATTAAACAGTATTACGACGTCGAGGTAGCCAAGAATAATGGCACAGTTACTGTCTGTTTTGTTTAACTTGCTGTTCAGTTCAAATGTTTGTAAAGCTTATAGGACTTAACTACGGGGTCATCAGTCCCTAAACATACAAACTACTTATGTACTACTTACGAACTAGGACGGCACAAATATCCATGCCCGAGGGGGGATTCGAACCCCCGACCGTAGTGGCCGTGCTGACCGTGACTGGAGCGCCTCTTAACTTGCTGTTACCAAATTACTTTACATATATGTTGCAATATTTGAGATTTTAAGTATTTAAAATAAGGTAATTAGTATTTTATTTGAAGATGTGTTTAGTTTGTTAATAAAAAGACGAGTTGTGTTTAAAGCAAATTTTTCCGTTTCTGCGTTTCACCCCCTACCCCTGCGCCCCCATACCCCTACCCTCCTTGCCATTCGGCCTTGCGCTTTGCTTCATCGCTACAGGCATCGCATGCCTTTGCGACGGGCCTGTATTTTACACCAAAACTGAAATTTTAGCTTCTTTTCCTCGCGTTTTACTCCAAGGAAAGGATTAACAGTATTATATAGAACTTTTCTTGCTCTTATATTTTGATTTAGAGCTAGATGACTCATTGCACATTTTCTAGCGTTCATACCACCACTTTCGTTCAGTCACTGTCTAACGTGCATCACCTCTTTTCAGAATGACTCAAACTGAGCCCTAATATATTCCTGAATCACGGAAATGTTTATTAGTTCACAGTCTATAACGAAGTCATTCCACTGTAGGTGAAGTTGAACTTATCTTATATGCTGGCTGAATTCCATTGCGTTGTGAGTTATCTTCGGCATTCACTAAAGAATTTGATTTTACAGGATCTTTTCATAAATTAAAACCATCTCAGTTGATATGGAACCGATTTCATTTCCACTTAAACATTGCACAACCAAGAAATGCAGCAGCAAGCCAACAGAGCTGCTTACAGGTTTCTGGCCACTCCAAAACTCTATAACCGACTGACTAAACAATGGTTTCTCTCCAACATCTTTCTGCTTAACCACGTAATAAAAATGATGACAAAGTTTTGTAATTCATAATTAAACAATATTCTTTTACATTAAATATAACAAAATACAGAAATTAAAACATTACATTTAAGCTTTGACTATTTATGTCAATGTATGTACTTGTTTCATGAAATTTGTATTTAATATAGTACACAAATTTAACGTCATCCTTTTGACTAGTGTTTACTGTGCTCAAATTATTTACATTATGTGTGTTTTCGAAATGCACACATATTTGTTTTGCCAATAGTGTGTAGGCGTAATATTATTGTGACATGGAATTTTAATGATTTTCAGTTTGCGGTCAAATTATTTATTAATACGGATTTGTATATGGTTGTCGTAGTTTTGTTAATTTCGAAGATAGTTTCTTAGTACCAAACGGATTATTAATTTTAGTGCATGAAAAATTATCAGTATTTAATTTAGGATCTAGTGATATATAAAACATGGTCTGCCCTAATTTATTTAAACAAAAGGTATATATGAAATCATGTTGTGCAATAGTTTATACATGTAGCATTGTTGTTTTATATACAAATTAGTATCTATATAGGTTCAGCAATTTCCGAAACTAAGTGTAATGCATTTTTAGTGTTTGCAGCTATTTTTTTTTACGAAAGTATTAAGAACTGAAAATTATGTAAAAGGTCAGCTAAAGTTATATTTAAATGAACGTACTATTTCTTAAAGGTATTTTACTAATAGTGTTAATCGAATTTCAAACAGAAGGCAAAAATGTGATATCTCACATGTCCGATAATGAAGTTTTACTTTAGGTGTCAGATATTTCGTGTTTCTATGTTGGCAACTGATTTTTAGGAGTTTGCAACATAGCAGAAACGTTACAACTGCTCATTTTCTTAATTTTGATCACTTTTTAAAATTTACATTACTACAATCTTGAATATCAGGCTCCTCATCCATCTAATCAAAAGCTGCTCGTCATCCCAAATTATTCCTAACATAGTTATAAAAAATAAAATTCTTTCCTGAATCAATCTTGGCTATATTCGTAAGTGTATAATTAAGATATAAAATTCTAAATACAGAAATAAATAAACAACTTTCTAAACGTCATTATTAAAAATTTGTAATACTACGCGGAAAAGAAACTGTCTGGCTTGCCGCACATTATAAAAAACTGATGACAGAGTTGCGTCGCAAGTATGCAGGATGAGAGTGACATACTGAATGCCACCAGGTTGCTGCTTTACACGGTAATAAGGGTCTCCAGTTACTGCCAGTGGTTAGTTAACGATGGACTCGAAGTTATGTGTTATTAGAGAATGGAACATTAGAGAAGTATCATGAAAGCGATACAATGAACCCTCTGCACTGCACTTAAATGAGATAAACATACGCGGATGTAGAAATATTATCCATAACATTCAGTGTTAATACTCTCATAACGAAGAACCATCCGCTCCGTATTTCACTGACGGTACTATACATGATGGCTGGACTCTGGTTCCAGGTATTCACAGTACATATATGGCTTCATTGTCACAGTACACAGCGGGAAACGTCACTGTGAGGTATCATACATCCATGGTGACATATATCCATTGTTCTGGAAAACTAAACCGTCCAATTACGCTGCACCTAGCAGCATTTCGGAACACAGATATTTTAAACAATGGCCCCGTCAATTACGTAACGAATTACGACCACAGTGGGTATGGGATTACCTATATTAAACAGAGATTGTCCATCATACGATGGCAATGATCATGTATACGCCCTCGCTTAGGCATTTAACTGCCGGGGCAGAAAATCCGTGCGCACTAGGGTGACGTGCTGCGGTTCGCGGGGCCGTTAGCTGTGGCGGTTCGAATCCTCCTTCATGCATGTATGTGTATGTGTGTGTGTATGTGTGTGTTGTCCGTAGGTTAGTTTAAGTAATTTTCAAGCTAGGGACTAGTAATCAAGCAGTTAAGTCCTATAGATGTACAAACATTTGAACATTTGATTTGAGCCCTTAGCTACTCGTACGATTCACTGCATCGATGGAGCCATTAATATCCTTCAGGCATGCGTATATGTCTCCATCAACAACGTACAATCCGTATTGTACTTATGTGCCGACCATGGCATGCGACAAATTTTATTCATCCTCTCTCCCTGTGAGGGATTTACAGTATGCACTGTACGAGCACTCATTGGAAATAGACAGTGTTTGGACGTCTTGGGTGGCGTAATGCTTAATGCGACCATCTGAGAAACGCGGGATATCCGTATTCGTGTATGGGTCTGGAACAAAAGTTTCATATGTCACAATTAAATCATACATATGATTCTCATTAATATTCCCAGTTGGGAATACATTAATTGTAATAAATGTGACATCTCCAGTCGCTGCAATGTCCATTTATTCGCACATAAATGACATTGCTAGTGCTGAAGCGATAAAAACGAGCAATGCATATCGCAAATCTGTAAATGTTTGTTATCTGAGAAGAAATAATCTTGATATTATCTCAAATACCTAGCTTACGCGAAATTCAAAATAAAAACTTTCCAAATCTGACCTGCTGCTCACCATACAACTGCTTTATCCACCAACTCTTCCTTGTATTATGCTTGGGACATCTGTACGGACTACCGCAGTACTTCTCTAGCCGGCCGCGGTGTAGCGGTCGAGCACATTGAGGCGCTATGCTGCAATGCGCGAGGCCGTTCCCCGTCGGGGTTTCGAATCCCCCTCGGACATGGATGGTTGCGCTGTCTTTATTGTAAGTTAGCTTATAGTACTTTGTAAGTTTAGGGACTGAAGACCCCGCAATTGAGTCCCATAAGCTTCTTAAACATTTTTGAACTTCTCTAGCCCAAATTCCTGAAACGCATTTGATGTTTACGTCGGGGACCTCTACTTAGGTAATCCGTGCAGCTGCGTTAGTCACAATGCCTCGGTCGTTCAGCATATAAAGAAACCGACTCGTGTGGAGGGAACCTAGGTTGAAATCCTGGCAAGAGCAGAAACTGTAATTAATTAGTTCCAATTATTAAACGATATGCTTAAACAAATCTGCTTATTATCACAGATAGATTTCGGCTAAGTAGCTAGTCATCATCAGTGTCATATCGTAGGTATGTTTCGCTAGCTGTCGTTTAAATTCAAATCGTCACTAGAAGACACTGACGACACTTACGACACTTGACGACACTTACGATGGCTAGTTACCTAGCCGAAATCGATCTGTGATTAATAAACAGATTTTTTTACGATCGAACGCTGTAATTATATCAACGGTCGCTGTGGAAAACAATCCAATTATGGATTCAAACATAGTTGTCACGATGTTTTTCTAAAAATGAATTAAATAACTCAATAAAATTTATAGTAATGACAGAAAAGAAAGATATCTTCTTATGCTCCTGGTCTCAATGGCTCCAGCTATTTATATTGACTCAAACAGAAAGTAGAAAAAGAAGAATTCAATATGATTTGTGTTACACATTTCATGACAGCTGTATACATCTAATACTTTTAACTTTTGTTTACTCTATGACATCTGTGCACTCATCTGAACTTAACTCTTTTGTAAGCCTACTAATCCAACGTTGGCGTTTTTTATCAGGTCAACCTCAGAGTCATTACATTTTATAATAGCTGGAATATTTCAAAAATGTGTTCCCTTTTGAATATCCCTCCCATTCTCACCGTGCCATTGGTCATCGTCATACCTATTTACCTTTAACCGTAGAAGCTGCACACAATAATATTTAGTAACCACATTTTCTCCGTCTTCCCTTTAACTTTTTAAGCTGATTATGACAACTTGGTTTAATTATTTAAATTGATTTTTACTTGACTGCTACTTTCACCTTCTTTATCATGTACACTAGAACCACGTGGCGAAGTCTTTCGTATACCTGAACGATTCTGTCTGAAACTTTCTTTTAGTATAGTTCGCAGGGCCATGACGACATAAGTTTAGTATTAAACATTACCGCAGATCCGGCTATGTACTTTTCTCTTCATATATATATATTTTTCTAATTCTTTTTTGTAGCAACGCGCCAACGGTTGTAATCTTGCAGATTTTACTGATAATTACATCTACATCTACATGTATACTCTGCAAGTCACATTGAAGTGCATGGCAGAGGGTTAATCGAACCACTTTTATGATATTTCCCTGTAGTTCCATTCTCTAATAGCTCGCGGAAACAGAATCAAATAAATCTTTGTGTTCTCGATCTGATTTCTCTTATTTTATTATGACGATAATGTCTTCTTATGTAGGTGGGCGCTAGCAGTACATGTTCGCATTCTTAAGAGAAAGTTGGTGAAAGAAATTTTGCAAATAGATCTCGCCGCAACAAATAACGCATTTATTTTAATAATTTCCATCCCAACTCGTGCATCATTTCCGGGACACTCTCTTTTCTATATCGCGATAATACAAAACGAGCTGCCCTTCACTGAATTATCTCTACATCGTCTGTCAGGACCCACCTGGTGTGTATTCCACTATGCAAAGCAATACTCCAAAATAGGACGCACAAGTGTAGTTAGGCAGTTTCTTTAGTAGAACTGTTTCGAAACGCTTTAATAAATCCACAGTCGTATCACCACCTGTGAGCTTTATACTTCTACAGCGGCCTTAATACCACTGTTTACTAATTGAAAGTCTTTAATGGGCGTAGCCATCATTAGAGCCTTCACGTCACGTCTGGAACAGATTGTAATTCATTGCTTTGCCCTTTACTGATTATATGAGACGGTTATCAAGTGCTGACGTGCAGTGACAGGTGTTCGTGCGGCTGGTTGCAGGACGCCGCTGGGGCTGGAGGACGTGTCGCGCTACCCCTTCCTGCTGGCAGAGCTGCACAGGACGCGCGGCTGGACCATGGAGCAGCTGCAGAAGCTGGCCGGCAGGAACATCCTCAGGGTGCTCAGGGGCGTCGAGAAGGTATGGAAATAAAACTTGCAGCATCACTGCGTCATCGGTCCTTGTCTGCCCAGTCTCCTTCCAACCCTCATTTCCTTATCAGCTATTGATAATGTTGAGCTGCAGCATCTTCTCCTCTGTACAGCATGTAGTTTCAGTTCTCTATTTTCATCAATGATCCATACATCTGATTTTTACGTCATGAATGACTATTGGCTTAAATACATTCTTCTTTGTCTGTCTGACAAGTTATTATTCCACAGTATCGGGTGTAGAGTCTTAATACACTTCCTTCCTTTCTCTGCCTTCTTCATTACGTCCATTTCATCCCTCCCATCTTCACTAATTTTTTTTTCTTTACTGTCCCTCTTTCCAGTTATATGTCCCACCTCTCCCACTACCATATACACTGCTGGAAAATGATAAAAGAACACCCTTGAATTCGTCAGTCAGGGAAATTTTATTGATACATTCTTGAGATTGTATACAACACGCGATCACACAGTCAGAACACTAAAAAATGTTCAAATGTTTGTTAAGCTTATGGGACTTAACTACGGGGTCATCAGTCCCTAAACTTACAAACTACTTATGAACTAGCTAATCCTAAGGACGGCACAAATATCCATGCCCGAGGGGGGATTCGAACCCCCGACCGTCGTGGCCGTGCAGACCATGACTGGAGCGGCTCAGTCCCCTCGGCCACTGCGGCCGGCAGTCAGAACACTACGCACGTCAGTACAGTCACCAGAGCGTGCACAATGTCGACGCTACTATCGTGTATACCCTCTTTTGCAGCGGTACAGGGTGCAACTTTCTCATGAAGACGATCGTAGAGGTGCTGAATGCAGTCTTACGGTACGGCCTGTCATGCAGTTTCCATCTGATGCCTCAGTTGGACCAAATCTTGCTGCCGGCCGCTGAGTTCGGGGGCTCGAATACCCCCTCGGGCATGGATGTTTGTGCCGTCTTTAGTATAAGCTAGTTCATAAGTAGTTTGTAGGTTTAGGGACTGATGACCCAGTAGTTAAGTCCCATAAGCTCTGCAAACGTTTGAACATTTTTATCTCGTGTCAGTCGTGAAGTCCGCGCCAAGATGATCTTCCATCCAATCTCAGGCATGCTCAATGGTGGACAGATCTGGGGATAATGATGGTCAGGGTAGTTGACGTACACCTAGTAAAGCGTGTATACAGATACGCGTGGACGTATATTGTCCTGTTGGAGAAGCTAATCGCCTTGTTGGTGCATGAACGGTCGCAAGACGGGTTCAATGATGATTTCAATGTACCGTGTGCTGCTCAATGTTCGCATAACGAACACCAGAGGAGAACGGCTAGTGTAGGATATGGCTCTCCACACCATGATGTCAGGTGTCGGCCCCGTTTGACTCTGTCGCGTACACTCCAAATTTTTCCACTCCCCTGCACGACACCACACACGAGTACAACCATCATTGGCACCAAGGCAGTGACGACTCTCATCACTGAAGACGACTCCTTTCGTCCCTTCAAGAGCGCCTACCATTACACTGTTGGAGGCGGGCTGATGTATGTTGGGGCATGAGTGGAAGACACTAACGGCACACATGATCGTGCATCATTGTGAGGGGAGCGATATTCTACACTCGTTATTCTCCTCTAGTGATCGAGAATATTGAACAGTGCAAGGTACACTAAAACCACCATTTAATCCGTCTTGCTACCACTATTGCACCAACAAGGTGATATGCTTTTCCAACACGATACTACCGTATCACCCAGCGTGCTCTTGAAGATGTACGTCAGCTTCCCTGTCCATGAGGATCTCCATGTGTCTCTACCATGAGCATGTTTACGACCGCATGAAACATCATGTTGGGCGGTCAGCATGGGCGGCACGAAATCTTGCTCAACTGAGGCACCAGGACCACATTCGGAACCTCAACGATCGTTTCTATGACAGAATTACTGCTTGTTTTGCTGCAAAAAGAGAGTATAACCGATACTAACGCAAACATTGCGGACGCTCTGTTGACTGTACTCAAGTGCGTACGTCTCTGCCTTCGTGATCGTGTGTTGTATACAACCTCAAGAATGTGCAATAAAATTTACGTCTGCTAGGTCAACGAATTCATAGTGTTCTTTCTTCATTTTCCAGGACTGTACTTTGTTTTCTCAGTATTGACTCCCGCCCCCCATCCTTACCTTACTCAAGCATAAGTCATATCCTGCTGATCTTCTGCTATTATTATTTCTTCAAATACAAAGAGAATAGTATGTAAATGCCTGTCGCCCAGAAGCATTCCCATCTGTCTAAATTTTCTGATTCAATGTTCCAGAGCCGCACTCAAATCTATTTTAAATAAACTGGGTGAAAGACAGCACATTTGCTTCGTCCCCTTTGTTGTTAAAATTTGTCTGAGGTAGAGATTCCGATTTGTTCAATGGCTTTATTATCTCTATTTATGTCTTTATTTCATTTATTTACCGTCCACTTATTGCAGATTTCTCTAAAACAGGCCATACTTTCTGTGGTTGGACCGTGTCAGAAGCATTTCGCAGATCTACAAAAGTTACATTTAGTTCCCTTCCCGATGGCAAATATGTTTCTGCTAAGATTTTCAAAGTTAATATATTGTCCGTGTAAGATCTTCCTGCTATTATTTTTCTCTACCATTTCATTAATCTCTTTCTCTTTTCTAGTTTTCAATACCTTCCCCATTGGGGTAGAAGGCCAGAAATGATTAAACCCAATAAATACTAAGCTTATACAATGCTCGGTTTGCTTAATCATTACTGACATACTACACTCCTGGTCATTAAAATTGGTTCACCACGAAGATGACATGCTACAGACGCGAAATTTAACCGACAGGAAGAAGATGCTGTGATATGCAAATGATTAACTTTTCAGAGCATTCACTCTAGGTTGGCGCCGCTGCCGACACCTACAACGTGCTGACATGAGAAAAGTTTCCAACCGATAACTCATACACAAACAGCAGTTGACCGGCGTTGCCTGGTGAAACGTTGTTGTGATGCCTCGTGAAAGGAGGAGAAATGCGTACCATCACGTTTCCCACTTTGATAATGGTTGGATTGTAGCCTATCGCGATTGGGGTTTATTCGAATCGCGACATTGCCGCTCCCGTTGGTCGCGATCCAAAGACTGTAAACAGAATATGGAATCTTTGGGTTCAGGAGGGCATTACGGAACGCCGTGCTGGATCCCAACGGCGTCGTATCACTAGCAGGCACACTCACAGGCACACTGACAGGCATCTTATCTGCATGGCAGTAACAGATTGGGGAGCCACGTCTCGATCCCTGAGTCAACAAACAGATGGGGACGTTTGCAAGACAGCAACCATCTGCACGACATGTCGACAACGTTTACAGCAGCATGGACAATCAGCTCGGAGACCATGACTGCGGTTACCCTTGACGCTGCATCACAGACAGGAGCGCCTGTGTTGGTGTACGCAACGACGAACCTTGGTGCGCGAATGAGAAAAAGGCATTTTTTCGGATGAATCCAGGTTCCTTTTGCAGCATCATGAAGGTCGCACCCGTATTTGGCGATATAGCGGTGAACGCACATTGGAAGCGTGTATTCGTCATCGCCATACTGGCGTATCACCCGGCGTGATGGTATGGGGTGCCAGTGGTTACACGTCTCGTCATCTCTTATTCGCACCGACGACACTTTGAACAGTGGCCGTTACATTTCAAATGTGTTGCGACCAGTGGCTCTACCTTTCATTCGATCCCTGCGAATCTCTACATTTCAGCAGGAAAATGCACGACCCCATGTTGCAGGTCCTGTACGGGCCTTTCTGGATACGGAAAATGTTCGACTGCTGCCCTGGCAAGCAAATTCGCCAGATCTCTCGCCAACTGAAAACGTCTGGTCAATGGTGGCCGAGCAAATGGCTCGTCACAATAAGCTAGTCACTACTCTTGATGAACTGTGGTATGGTGTTGAAGCTGCATGGGCATGTGTATCTATACCTTTGTTTGACTCAATGCCCTGGCGTATCATGACCGTTATTACGGCGAGAGGTAATTGTTCTGGGTTCTGATTTCTCAGGATCTATGCACTCAAATTGTATGAAAATGTAATCACATGTCAGTTCTAGTATAATATATTTGTGCAATGAATGCCCGTTTATCGTCTGCATTTCTTCGTGGTGTAGCAATTGTAATGGCCAGTAGTGTATTATAGCAGTCTAATGTATAAATGTACATCTGGCACTTGGAACAAGAGTAACGCCTCTGGCGGAGAAGGAGTCAACTGTAGCTGCACTATCAATGCACTCTCACCAACGAACAGTCACGGAAACAACGTGAACGTTCGAAGCACCACCACAGGAGAATGGCAGGATACAAACCTATGCCTATATCTGCGGTAGAGGTGCTACTGTCTTCCCAACTTTCAGACGTTAGCTTTTACCAATACCTTAATAAATATCTTAATCTGATCGCTACCAATCTTCATAGGATCGCCCCGCGAAACTGTTTAATGGTACCCGTCAGTATCGCCTTGTAGTAGGACTGAAAGACTCAACTGTTCAACTGTTTGTAAATCTGAGGAACTTGAATACTTCGGTTATCAGTCCCTAGTCCGCATCCGTTATCTGGTGGACAGCATGGTGAGTTGTCTCACAGGGGGCCGGGTACGATTCCCAGTCATATCGGAGATTTTCTCCACTTGGAGACTGAATGTTGAATCGGCGTCGTCGTAATCATCATCATTGACACCCTATTCGCCGAAGAGACGTGAGCTGAAATGACTGTACCAACCAGGCCGAAAACGACCCCAGTTGGGGTCTAACGGCCATAAATGCCACACGGAATCATCACTGCCAGTCCCTAGGCCTACAAACTACTTAAACTAAGTTAAAGTCACTCATACTAAGGACAACACACACACTGATGCTCCAGGGAGGACTCGAACCTTTGCGGGCGAACGACCGTGTGCTCCGCAGCAAGACGCCTTAGAGCGCTCGACCTCCTCCGCGGTGACAAATTCTACTGCTTCAAATGCTCTAACAAAGAGCCTACATGGGTATCGGATTTTAGAATTTCTTAATGATAGTCTACGTAAATTCGGAACTTATATAACAATCAGCCAAAGCCATTCGAAGCAAATCTCAAGAATTCTCGACAAAATCGACTTTTTAATATTTGCAAGTACGCATAACTACCACTACCAATAATTAAAACCCTTGCAGAATTTATCGGTGTAGGTCAGATGTTAGCGTCCTGGCATACAGACATAGAGTTCGTGGTTTAAATCCTACTGTGACAAAAAAAAATTTTTCGTTGTTTTCGGATTTAGGTATATAAAATGTTTTGGGATTTATTATTACATGTGTTGTGTCAATTTTTGTTTACGTGTATGTAGACGAACCGCACATTTTGTCGCCACGTAAAACGATGGTTGAGTTGGTTAGCTGCTTGGAAAGTCATTATAGCTATGGAGGTGACTTTCCAAGAACAGCGTCGTAGCTCTACACAAACTAAACAGAGAGTATCGTCGTCAACCGCTAGTGGAGCCAATACTGTAAAATTTAACTTGTGTGTTTTGATTGAAAACGTCATTATTAACAACCTTTTATAAATAAAAACTTACGTATAAACAAAAATTCGCGTATTTTTCTTAAAAATTACCAATAAATATTAAAATTGTGTAAGTATTCCAACACAATGGAAGAAAATTAAAGAAAGCGGCCAGAGCAGGATTCGAACGACGGACCCTAGGATTGAAAGGATCGAACGCTACCACTTTGTCTTGTTTTTCCGGTCGGCTGGCTTCAATGCTGTTTTAGTCTTCTCACTAAGAAAATTAAAATTTTATTTTCTCTAATCACAGATATTACGTTAAATATCTTCTTCAAACAAAAAATAATATAAATGTAGTGGAAATGGAAATAATAACGCTATGAAACTCAGTTCTTGTATTGCACTGCGGTTGGCTGCTGAACTAATGTTAGAAGTGCACCTCGCCGATCCCCAATGCACCTCATGTTGGAGTCGGGCACATCTTCTCCATAGATTGTAGAGTAAGCTCCATTGTCCTGATGAGTTCTAGCTCTAAGTCGGCGAACGGCGAATATATAAATTAACTTCTCTTACCCGGTACTCTCCAACTGCGCGGGGATTGCTCATAGCACATCCTAGAAAGTCAGCATAGTAAAGTTTGTATTTCTGGTGGTTCTTGATCGTAGAACGTCGTTCTTGTAGGAATGTCCAAAAGTCAAGAACGTTCTTGGGGCCTTCTCTGAAAAGGTAGAGGACTGACCCGAACTACACCGACAGATGCTGAAACTGTTTTAATTATTGCTACTTACGAGTACTTATAAAATATCAAAGACGATTTTCTCGAGAATTTTTGAGAGTTGCATCGAATGGCGTACCGTAATATATCAAAACATTCTGACAACCGACACCCATGTGGTCTCCTTGTAAGCTTAGTTCTTAGCACTATACCAGTTGTTTGTTGCATATTGGATATTAAGTTACAATTTAGTCTCACATCTCTATACAGTTACATCTCTTTGCAGAAACATTAAGACAGATGTGGAAAATCTTTTGTTTCAGGTCAAGGAAGAAATGCGGCTACTGGCCATTGAACCATATGAGGATGTGGTTCCACCAGCGGAGCTGGAGGGCAAGGACACAGCCGGTTGTCTTGGCCGGTGAGAACCGGGAGCGGTACATGAACAGGAGACTTCGCGAACACCTGAAAGTTAACACACAGGAAGAGAAGCAGCAGCCTGTGTATGGGCGTGTCTACGAGACTGCAGTTTGCTACCACTGCGACGGGAGTTTCAATATTCAATGGGCTACGAATTCAGAAATTTAGTCAATGTGTTCGACCGACTATTTACGTCTACTGTGAAGTGCTACTGTGCCATAATTTACAAAACATTTTGGACTGTTCAGCTTGCACAATACTTTGTTTTTTCGTGTTCACTGAAGTGAATTAGTCTTCCCTCATTCATTATTGCAGATACTAATGATTCGCTCAATGAGTTATTACTTTTCTTAAAAGTTTGTGGACAACACATCACTCCGAACTCTGAAGTGTGTTGCTTCAGTGCTATGCTATTGGGCTTAAAGTACTGCAGATATCATTTTGAACTGTTTCGTACATCGTGTCAAGTGAGAAGCCACTACACTTTACGACAAAGTGTCATTTTACGAACTTCAAGACACAAGTGACAATTTCAGTTAAAGGAAGATAATGTCAGAGATCAAAATATGGACAAATAAAGGTTAGAGAGGTAAACAGCTACTGTGCAGAAATGAGAATTGTTTATATTTATTGTTTTCTTACTTGTTGTAGAATGCATAAAATGTTATGTTGGACCAAAGCTATTGGAAAAATATTAAACAGAGTATACGCATAAAACGCTGTACAGATATATGAGCGTGATATCAATAAAAGGAAATGTTTCCTATCCTTTCCTTAACTAAAATAATATATCATAATTTTACCCGTTAATGTAGAGAATATATTGGCAGACTATTCCCTAGAAATATTAACACATAGAGAAAACTGATGTGTATTTCAGTATTTCATATAACGTGTCGTAAAAATAATTCGTTGCGTATCACTGAGAGTGATTTAACACAGCATCAACAAATCAAATGGTCACGTATTCTATGCCCCTTGATTGTCTCGCATTCTGACGAAGATGGTTTGTCTAAAATGTGTCTTCAACTCTTTTCTCTAATGCTGTAGAGTTTTGTGTCTCGTCGCGTAACCCTTGTGCTGGGCAGCGATTCAAATTGCTAGGCGTCCGTACTTACCGAAAAATAGGCCATAGCTCAGAATTTAATGTGGGGTTTGAGTTGGGTAAATTATATAACTACATTGGTGTCTTCATTAGACACCGGTGAGACTTGTTAGAGGCTCATGGATGCCCTTAAAAATAATGTAAATTTCTTGACCACACTTAGCAGTTTACTTATGCATTACGACTTTCGACATTTTCGAAAGCGACAAAAGGAATGGGTAGCAGTATTCCATCATACATTTTGTTAAAACATTGCAAATAACTAAGAAACGACGTTAACAAAGCTTTCATAAAAAATTATTCCCTTTAAAACAAATTGTGTAACATACATGAGTTATTACATATAAAACTGATGTTTAAAATACATATCCCCAGACCATATCGCTGTTACAAAGGTGGGTACTGACGTCTGCCTCACCGACCAGTAACCATGTGAAGCCACCACCAGATGGTGTTAGTGTCTTACTGTTTCTCTTTCGTCCACTTTCTTTTAATAATATTCTGATATATATATATATATATATATATATATATATATATATATATATATATATATATATATATGTGTGTGTGTGTGTGTGTGTGTGTGTGGCGTCTATTTCGAAATAACACTTCCGATCCTGCAGTTGTTATTCTTTCATATTCACAGAATATATGACATCAACTTCGAATGGGCAGAGCTGAAAATATTCTGATAACTTTACAATATTTTCAAAAATTTAAATAATTGAGTGCTGTAAAAAAACAGTTTACCGTTATCACACATACAATTTTAAATGGCTTCGTACTATACAATACAGTTTTCCGTTACATTCTACTTCTACATGTCAGACCAGAAAGTATTAATAAAGCTGCTGCTCGGAAATATTAAAATTGCACTCTCATTAAAGAAGTTCAGGTGAGGGAAAAGGAGGAGTGGAAGAAAGGCGGAAGGTTGAAGGGGAGGAGTATGCATACACAGTTATAAAGGGAGCGCAACCTCTCAGATATACAGAGCCTATAAAGATCACTCATAGGTAGTTCCCAAAACATAAAAGGTTACATTTTGCTTCATGTTTATCACACAGAGTTCTCCTACTACATAAATAAGAATTTGCGATACTATTGGCATTACGCAGCGTAATAAGTAAAATTTTTGAATATCCGTCCGCAGATCGCTTTTATTTTGTACAACATGACCGGTTTTAAGGCAGCTGCTCATCTTCAGATCAATTCTATGAAGTTACAGAGTAACCTGTCACGTGAGTGTTCACCGGCGTTACGACTGCAGACGGATATTCAATAATTTTATTCATGTGACGATCGCGGAAACTCCATCGAGACTCATAAGCCTAGCTTTGATGGAGTAATAAGTGTGTAGAAGTGGGGTAGGGGTGGATAAAGTAAAGAGTGAAAATAAGGCTATTTGTGGCTGCAAGATGGATTAGGAGAACAGTTTGCCTATTTTAACTTCCGTGGGTGCGTTAAACGTGTTTGCTTTGTATTATATATCACTAGATTAAACAATACTAGGAAAGAAAAACACTGGTCAGAACCAATGAAATTAAATCTCTTAAAGTAAAATAATTACAAGTAAGAGTGTAGAGAGGAAATTGTATAATAACATACAAAGGACAATAATTTTCGTAGTGACCAATACACATAAGATTATACTGTGTTTTCAAAATTCTCATACAGCGATTTGACACCACAGACACAAAGATTCTCATTACGGTCACCATTGTTACAGGGAGGCATGTAATAAATACATGCAAGGGTGCGGTAGGGTGGACAATAAAAGGGTTTCAGGTGGGGAACAGATTAAGAGAGTAGTTTACATTGATTTATTTTAATCTTGTAGCATAAATAAATTTGTATAAAAACAACGGCTACACCTGAAGTTATGTAGGCGCCATGAAAAGACTCTCAGACAGAACGCAGCTCATAGATATCGAAAGTTCCAGAGCGTAGCAAAAAGTGGGTTTATTTTCACATGTTTCACAGTCACTAATGCAATGGGATACAGGAAGGCGTTTTTAACAACGTGCATCACTACTGAGAGCAAAGTGCGTTCACTTCTCATACTACGTAGCATGCGTGCAAAAGCCCGTAAACGTGATTTGTCCCTGTTCAAATATATTCTACGAATCGAAATTATGCCATGGTACACTGTTCGAAACCAATCGACAAATGTTGGACGTGATAAAAAAAGACCAAGTTGTTTTTGCGCCCTCCTGTTGGCACTCTCCTGCAATATCATATTGGTGGGGGACGGGGACACAAATTTGACAATGAACAATTCATGCATGAAGTGGGAAACGTTCTAAGACTTCTTATTTCGGGTTCTACCTCGATGCTGCACGTGCCTCTTTGCTGAGAACTTTCCTCTCAGTATTTCGACGAACAATGAACTGTCTAAAACTCGATGCCTCGTTAACAAGTTGGCGGATTACAACTCGATAGACTCTACATCTACATAGATACTCTGCAAATCACATGTAAGTGCCTGGCAGAGGGTTCATTAACCACGTTTTTGTTATTAGACTCAGGTTTTCTTTGAACCTTTCTGCTATTGTATCGCCAGAGTCGGGAGGCCGGTAAAAGGAACCAATTATTAACTTCTTATGTTTTTCAGGTACAACTTCTACCCATAATAGTTCACAGGAACTACCAACTTCAACTTCACTACACGAAAGACTAATTTTAACGGCGACAAACACGCCTCCACCTATTTTGTTTAATCTATCCTTTCTGAACACATTTCTTTTGCAGATACTTCTGTTGTATTTATTTCAGGTAGAGCCAACTTCCACTGCCTACAATGATGTGTGTTTCGATGCTTTCTATTAACGCTCGGAGTTATGGTACTTTCCCGACACAGCTACGATAATTTAAAACTGTTTTACCGATAGTTCCTAGATGTAAATTTCTCCTGTGATCCACCTGCACCCTTTGAGATTGCCCATTTTGTTTGTCCCGGAAGGCCAGTCCACGCCACACAGCTACCACTACCCATGTGGACGCTTCCTGCGTATAGTGGACTCCTGACCTATTCAGCGGAACCCGGAAACACACCACCCGATGGCGCAATTCAAGGAATCTGCAGCCTACACGGTCACAGAACCGTCTGAGCCGTCCACAGTCGGTCCTGTCAACTATGCAGCAGATGGTGAGCTCTGCTTTCATCTTGCAAGCATAACTGGAAGTCTGTACCAGATAGTCGCTCTAAACCTGAGAGAATCTCTTCAGATACGAAGCGACACACATCATTGGTACCGACATGAGCCACCACCTGCAGTTGGCAGCACCCCGTACCCTTCATGGCATCCGGAAAGACTCGTTCCACATCTGGAATGACTCCACCCGGTATGCCCACGGAGTGCACGTTGGCCTGCTTCCCCTTCCACGGCAGACATCTCTCTAAGGGGGCCGCGGTGGAGTAGCCGAGCGGTCTAAAGCATCTCGCTGCGGAGCGCGCGGTTGCTCGCCGTGGAGGTTCGAGTCCTCCCTGGGGCATGGGTGTGTGTGTTTGTCCGTAGGCTAGTTTACCTAGGTTTAAGTAGTTTGTAAGCTAAGGACTGATGACCACGCAGTTTGGTCCGATAGATCTACAAACATTTGATCATTTGATCTCTAAGGGGTTCCATCGCCCACCTAACGTTGTAGCTCCCAACTACAAGGAAACCCACCCTCTGTGAAAGCCCGGATCTTGCAGGCTGAGTAGTGACCTCAGGGTGAGAGAAACCACCAGTCTCAGGAACGTTGTCCTGAACAGATAGCACAAGACGAATATGGGAGGCTTCACGATCGGTCTCCCGCTATGTCTTGCGCCTCCTGCCACGCACTGGAGCGACCTTCCATGCAACCACTGTTGGGGTGTCTGCCTCACTGCTAGCAGTATCAGGGCATGTCGCTGGCGCAGGCCGATCGGTGTAGACGACGGGAGTCCGTTCGACCAACAACAACGATGCCCCTCGATCGCAGCCTCCAGCTGTGCAACCGATGTTAACGCAGCTTGACGCTGGGAGAGAAGTGTCACCAGCTCAGACTGCATCCGTACACAGCAGTCACAGTGCTTATTCACGATTACAGTGCCGAAAAAAAACAAACACTACTGTCGCGATGCGCTCAAAGGAAGACTACACTGTTAGTTAAAACGCGAAATTGAATCTAATATGCAAGAGAGCACTGTATAAATTTACAAACTGAAACGAAAATCCGCAGACAAAAATCAAAATACTACATGTCGCTTCTAATCAGAAGCCGGTTTCACTTATTAAATATGAAGTCGGCGTCTGCTGCGTGTAGGCCGGTGGCTAAGCCTCTTTATCGAAGAGGCGTTAAGCCGTGTGACAACCCCCCCACCCTCCTCCGCCCCATCCTCCACCACCGTGTGACTCGTCCACAATTTTGTTGAGCAGATGTGAAGTGAAATCTGTCACCAATGTGAGATCATAAAACTATGGGTTATTTTTCGAAAGCACTTCGCTGTTTCAAGTTTCCCCATCAACAGGGATGATGTCTATAAGACGTTACGCCTTTAAACCAATACATCTAAAGGTTGTAGACACCTGTGGCTAAATTTAATTTTCTCATCACTGTTGTCGACAATTACGATTTATCATGAAAGAAGGCTCTAAAGTTTACTTTCTCATACTATATCATCATTTATTATATTACCGACGCTACCTGAGCTATCCTGATAAAAGTAATCACATCAATTTGTCTTACTGAAACAATATTCATCATTTTCTTGATTTGCAGCTCTTCTTCCGTGTTTGCAGTAAAAATTACTGGGTATGAGGTCCGCCTGATATGCAAAACACTGTTTTTATTTGACACCCAAACTAGTTTCAGCACCTCTGTGCCATCATCAGTGGGCTTTATATTTATTTCATGCTGTGAAAAACAAATTACATTTATTTTACTTTACTATTGTGTTAGTTGTAAATTTAGGCCTAAAATGTCGTCAGTCTAATTTTGGTTTTCTTACCTTAATTTACATTTTGTGGTCATGTGGGACCCTTTTTATATACTTATTAAGTGGTAGCGTTGTCATCTGCAACCAAAATTCTCTCTTTTAACAAATTGTTAGGTTTATCAAATCGCTACTTATGGTGCAAAAACGTAATTTTGGCATATTACTTGCAGTTTCTTTTATTATATATTTCTTCTTCCGCCCTGTTTCGCAAAGCACACACATAATACACATATTTTGTGGACTTTTTTTTATCACAATCACATTCCACTTTTAAAAATTCGCCTGTTTACTTTTTTAAACTGCACCTGTGTCATTTGACTGTCAGCTGTTCTGCAGTGGAATGGCGGTCGATTTGAATGATGTTTGTTTTGTCTCTCTCTCTCTCTCTCTCTCTGTGTGTGTGTATGTGTGTGTGTGTGTGTGTATGTGTGTGTGTGTGTGTGTGTGTGTTTTAGCTGCCTGTGTCATCCTTTCTGTACAGTTCATGTAGTGGGTTAAGTAATGTATATTTGCATAGGGTGGTGTATTCGTTCATGACTGATTTTCCTTCTGCTATTGCTTTTTGTATGTGGTAATTTTTGTGTCCCAACTTCGTCGCCGCTTTTGTGTCCCAGCCTCGTCGTAGGTGTCGGTGGCCGAGTGGAATGAGACCGACACAGGAACAAAAATAGCACGCTGGTGCAGGTACGGAGGGGAGCAGCCAGAAACTATAAACACCAGAGTAAATTAGAAAGAGATATATATTGCACAGAATGTAACAATACTTAACTTTTACATAGTACTGCAGAATGTTGATACATAGTTGTTAGAGGCCTGCCTAGTGCCTGTACGATAGCAAAGTCTTCACTGGTGCCTATCTGATTACGAAGGTCCTAACTGGTTGCTAATTCAGTCCCAAGTGAGCGATGTCCTTCAGTGGTGGCCACGAGCGGAGTTGTAGCAGAGGGCGCTCGTGGCTGTCGTCGTAAGAACGCCGCGCCGTGCGTGCATGGCGGCGCGCGACGAAAGTAGGTGGCGCGCACTTTGTACTTGTGCGACACCACACCCCTCCCCCCCAAACCGCCGCGCCTTCGTGGCGTAGGGCTGAGGGCCACGGCGACGGCAATGGGAGGAGGACCTGGGCGGGGGCGTTACTGGTGGGACGGGCGTCGTAGCTGAGGCTGGGATCGAGACGCCGTCCGCGCCCCGGCATCCGCCTTGCGATCCTCCAGGGAACCCACCGAAACCTGGGGAAGGGCGCACCCCCCGCCCAGAGCGAGCAGGTCATCTTCTGAGGTGCGTGGCCCAGGCGGCGGGGGCACGCACGGTCCCGGAGTCCCTCTCGTTGACGCTGGCAGCTGAGGCAGCGACGGAGGCGAAGGGGCCGACTGCATAGGAGGCGCGTGTACATCCATCGGGAGCTCGTAACCCGGGGAAGCTGGGCCCGGCGGCGAGCGATGTGGCTGTGCTCCCTGGCGGTGAACTGGGTCTGGAATCAAGAAACCGGAGACAGGATCGCGCGGCCTGTGCAAGCGCAATTGGTTTGCGTGGCGCCGCAGCTCCGACCCTGTGGAAGAACGTACAACATACATATTGCGACCGAGCACGCGCTGAATGGTGCCTGGCAACCATGTCTTCTTCATACCAGCAAACACCCTGTACAGCACCGGCGTAGAAACCTGAAAACTCGTAGCGCCATACGAACCGACTCTGTGCGTGGGAGGCTGCAGCAGGTGAAGGAGAGTGCGGTGACGGCGGCCGTGTAGCAGCTCGGCAGGAGACGGGCCGTCACGTGGCATGCATCGATACGTAGACAGGAAAATTTGAAGAGCTTGCTGCCTGGAGTGCTGACCTTTCATCTTCTCCATGTGAGACTTGAATGTTCGAACGAAACGTTCTGCTTCACCATTGCACTGAGGGTGAAAAGGTGCGGTGGTTATATGCTGAATGCCATTCACATGACAAAACTGTTGAAATTCCGCACTAACAAATTGAGGTCCATTGTCACTGACGATAGTTTCAGGCAAGCCTTCGATGCAAAACACTGATGTTAAGGCACTGATTGTACTAGAAGCTGTCGTAGAGTTCATTGCTATCACAAAAGGAAACTTGCTGAAAGCGTCTACAACAATTAACCAGCGCGTATTCCAGAAAGGTCCGGCAAAGTCAATATGTAAACGTTGCCATGGTCCCTTGGGGCGTGGCCAGTCTGAGAAACGTTGCGGAGGAGCCGCCTGATGCTCCGCACAAACTGAACACTGTGACGTCATACTCTCTATCTGAGCGTCCATACCAACCCAGGTACAATGACGTCTGGCCAATTGCTTTGTCCTAACAATACCCAAATGTCCTTGATGCAGGAGGCGTAACACTTCTCGTTGCAGGGAACGAGAAACAATCACTCTTGCTTGGTCGTTGTCGGTATGCAACAACAGTACACCCTGACTTAAAGATAAAGCATGACGTTGTGCAAAATAACGTCGAACCAGAGGCAGATCAATGTCTTTGGCTCTGGCAGGCCACCCTGAGCGAACAAAACGTACTACCACACTTAAGTCTGCATCCGCAGCTGTTTCCTGTGCAACCCGACGAGAGTTCAAAGGAAAGTCTGCGACAGCGGAAGCATCTCTGGAGTCTATCTGACAACATGCCATTTCTGAAGTATCAAACGACACATCCTGGCCAACCGGAAGTCGGGAAAGTGTGTCCGCGTTGGCGTGATTAGCGGTAGGTCGGTACAAAATCTCATACTGATAATTAGACAATATCAAGGACCATCTCTGAAGCTTTTGTGCCGTACATGGCGGAATTGGCTTTGTGGGTGAGAACAACGACGTGAGAGGCTTGTGGTCAGTCAACAAATAGAATTTTCTGCCATAGAGATAATGATGAAACTTTGTGACTCCGTAAATGATTGCTAAGGCCTCCTTTTCTATCTGACTGTAATTCTTTTGCGTCGGCGTCAGTAGCTTGGATGCAAAGGCAATAGGACGATCGTGACATCCAATACGATGCGACAGAACGGCACCCAGACCGTACGACGAGGCGTCAACTGCTAACACTACAGGCTTCTGTGGGTCATAGGGAATCAAACATGCATCACTGAGTAGTGCAGACTTTAGTTTGTCAAAGGCAACCTGACAATCTTTAGACCATACAAAAGGAACATTTTTCCTACGTAAGTGATGCAGTGGAGCTGCAATCTGAGAGGCATTTGGAATAAATCTGAAATAATAGTTAAGCTTTCCTATTACTGCTTGCAATTCGTGCACATTCTTAGGAGGAGGCAAGTCTTTGATTGCTCTAAGATGTGACTGTAAGGGATGGATTCCTTGGGCATTAATCACATGGCCTAGGTACTCTATTTCAGTTTGAAAAAACGAACACTTTGCTTTATTACAACGTAGACCTGCTGCAGTCAACACTTTGAAAAGACACTCCAGGTTTGCTAAATGTTCTTCAACTGTGCGTCCGGATACCACAATATCATCTAAATAGTTCGAACAACACGGTACAGAAACTGTCAACTGTTCCAAAAAGCGCTGAAAAATAGCGGGAGCGGAAGAACTGCCAAAGGGTAGGTGTTGAAATTGAAAAAGGCCCATGTGAGTATTAATGACGAAAAATTTTTTTGACTCGTCATCAAGCGGAATTTGTAAGTATACCTCTGCTAAATCAATCTTAGAAAATAAACGAGACTGTCCTAATTTGTCCATTAGTTCGTCAGGTCTGGGCAGGGGATAAGTGTCTACAATTGTTTGACTGTTCACTGTTGATTTAAAGTCCGCACAGAGACGAAGTTTTCCTGACGGCTTGGGTATAATTATTAAAGGCGAGGCCCACTGACTCGCAGAAACAGGAGAAATCACCCCACTATCTTGCCAACGTTTAAGTTCTTCGGCAACTGTATCACGCATTGCGATAGGCACTGGTCTAGCTTTACGAAATTTTGGAACTGCAGATTCTTTTAAAGTTACATGTGCCACGAAGTCTTTTGCACAACCTAGTTCCGGCGAAAACAAGTCACTATATTTGTCACACAATGCATTGATTTTATCCTGAGGCACTATTGACGAAATTTGAAGCACATCTCTTTGAATTGATAAACCAAACAAGTCAAAAGCATCTAGTCCAAAAATGTTATGTGTCGATTTGGCCTGAAGAACTACAAAAGCAACTGTTTTTGTTACACCTTGAAAAGAGGCGGGCAGGCTACACGTTCCTAGCGCGGGAATATTTTGACCTGTATAAGCTGTTAACACTTGCTGTGACGGCGACAATTTTGGCGAACCCAGAAGTTCATAAGTGTCTTTATTAATTAATGTGACAGCGGAACCAATATCAAGCTGAAATTGCACCGTCTTATTTTCTATGAAGAGAGTCACAAACAGTTTTTGCTTGCGGCGCTCGACTGGTGCGCGAATGTGGGCAACGTCTGCTACGGTTTGTTTACTGTGCTTGCGCGGGCCGCGTAGTGAAGTAAGCGGCGCAGACTCGGCACGCAGCGGATTAACAACACTGTCACTAGATGACACTACCGCCGGATCGGCGTCCGCGCAAGCATGCGAAGCTACTCCAGATTTGCTAACTACTGCACTACACTTTTGAGTAGCTACTTGATGTCTACTGTCACTAGCTACACAGTACTGGGCACTATTACAAGGAGCAGTTGCAGAAGGCACTATTTTCACTACAGGAATGCACTGTTCATAGTCATTTTGCTTGTCCCGAACCCTTTTCCGTTGCACTGCTTTACGCGCTCGTCGGCGCTTGCTACGTGGCTCACTACATAGTTTTGCAATAGGTGCAGAAGAACTTTCTTGTAATTGAGATCCAAGGACAGCACTGTTCAATTCCACAGCCCGTATAACATTTACAGAATGAACTGTTCTCGCACTCTGCGAAGCACTGTTTCTAACGGTACCGTTCTTTGAGTTTTTAATTTGCATACACACAGACTGTACATGTCCTGATTTGCCACATTGATAACAGGTTGCGTAGCGACTAGGGCAATGAGCACGCTTGTGGCGAGACACACACTGGGGGCAAGATTTACGTACATTTTTCTGAAATGAGCGTTGGCGCCCTTTATTGAAATCACTGTTTCTAACACGACGGGGCGACCTTTGTGTCGCACTTTTACACTGGCTACTGTTCACTGTCTGTTCAGCACGGCCTGTACTATTGTAAGAATCACTAGTGCTACACTGAGAACTACGGCTAGGAAAGCGACCGTTGCGGCGCACTGAATTAACACTGTGGCTTTGCATTTCTACATCTGCTAAGTCAAAGGTATCATGCGCTTCTATAAGCTGCAGTACACTGTCTAATGAAGGGTCTGACTGTTTTAGAATTGCTGCCCTAATTCTGGGGTCCTGAATGTTCTGCGTAATCGCATCTCTCAACATAACGTCACTATAAGAGAGTCCACAAGAGCAAGTAAATTTACATTGGCGGGTTAAGCCGTTCAACTCAGTTATCCACTCTTGGTGTGACTGTTGCGGTAATTTTTTAAGTCTGAAAAATCGGTACCGTGCAGCGGCTACGAGAACTTTTCTCTCATAATGAGCATTTAGTGCATCTACAATTTGTTCAAAGTCTACATCACGAGGAGATGCGTGAGGGAATAGTTTTTGCAATAATACGAAGGTCTGGGGGCCCACTACAGATAATAACAGATGCTTCACTTTCTGACCTGTAATTTGATGAGCCGCGACGAGTTCTTGAAACTGTGCGAAGTAGTCGCTCCATTCTTCCTCACGTTCGTTGTACTGGCGAAATGTAGGAAGCGGTGCAGCGGCAGGTGTGGGCTGCTGATGTGACGGCTGTTGTTGTTGGTGAGCAGCCTGTGCCGTCAACTGCGACACGGCCTGCAGTAGTTGAGTGATTTGCGCCGTCTGTAACTGAATAATTTCCATTAAGTTTGGGTTCGGGGTAGTGGCCATGCTGACCGATTAGGCGCCGCGTATACAAGTAACTTATAACAAAACACAAATGCAATATGAAAGAGGACGCTCTGCAACAAAAAAGTCCACAAAACACGTAACTGAATATATTCCCCCAAAAATCTTATAATAAGGGCGGGTGGGCGGGAGCAATTTCTGCGTGCTCCGACTGCTGCTGTCTGGCTGCTGCAAGCGTGCTGGTCCACGGTTCGTGTATCACTCCTCGTCGCCACTTTTGTGTCCCAACTTCGACGTCGCTTTTGTGTCCCAGCCTCGTCGTAGGTATCGGTGGCCGAGTGGAATGAGACCGACACAGGAACAAAAATAGCACGCTGGTGCAGGTACGGAGGGGAGCAGCCAGAAACTATAAACACCAGAGTAAATTAGAAAGAGATATATATTGCACAGAATGTAACAATACTTAACTTTTACATAGTACTGCAGAATGTTGATACATAGTTGTTAGAGGCCTGCCTAGTGCCTGTACGATAGCAAAGTCTTCACTGGTGCCTATCTGATTACGAAGGTCCTAACTGGTTGCTAATTCAGTCCCAAGTGAACGATGTCCTTCAGTGGTGGCCACGAGCGGAGTTGTAGCAGAGGGCGCTCGTGGCTGTCGTCGTAAGAACGCCGCGCCGTGCGTGCATGGCGGCGCGCGACGAAAGTAGGTGGCGCGCACTTTGTACTTGTGCGACACCACAGTAATTTTCTTCTATTGTGAGTTTGTGGTACAGGTTGTGGCTTGATTTTAATATCTTTAGGTCTGTGTCTATTTTTGTTGGATAATGGTTGTGAGTTATTAGGTGGTCTGCAAATGTGCTCTGGGAACTGTGACTTTTTAGTGCTCTGGGGTGTTCTGAATATCTGGTTTTGAAGTTTCTACAAGTTTGTCCAATGTAAACTGATTGACATGTATTGCATGTGAGTTCATAGATGCCTGATCTGTTGAATTTGTCTGTTGGTGTAGTCTGTGTTCTGAGTTTCTTCAGTATTGTGTTATCTGTCCTGTATCCTATTTGGAGTCCCTGTTTCTTAAATATGTTACCTATCCTGTGAACTATTTTGTTGTTGCCATGTGCCATTTGTTTCCTTTTGTGTGTTGTGCTGTTGTGTCTGGTATGTGGTCATTGTCAGTGTGTTGTGTTGTGTATTGTGTGTGGTCCAGTGTGTGTGTGATCTGCTTATTATTTTTCTTTTTGGATATTTGTTGGTTTAGTCTGTCTATTATGTGGGTATCATAGCCATTCTCCAATGCTATTTGTTTTATTGTGTTCAGTTCCAGTGTATAGTTTTGTTTGCTGATGGGTGTTCTGAACAATATTGCCGCTTAATATATAACCAAAGGTAGTGTCGTGTTAAAACCAAATTAAAGATTAATCCGTAATTAATTTGGTAATACAGGCATTAGGTTGTTGTTACTATAATTAAAAAATCACTGTAAAACAAAAGTATTGATTTCTGGTGCGTTTCTAGCACGCACCCCATCACTACAAATGTGCTTCGGTGTCCTTACGTCTTCATATATCTGGAAATGTAACGGTACAATATTCCTCTGAACAAGAACACTAGGTTTTCAAAAACGAATAGAAAGTCGATTGTTTCAAAGCGATGTGGTGGTGACAGAAAAAAGTCTGAGAAATATGCGTACTGTTTGTGTGTTGTCCACAGAAACTCAGAAGAGAATGTGTACTCCAAAACGAACCATGACAACGCTACCATTGTCTCACAATGTGACAAGTGTCCAACACGAAATCTAAATATAAGCTATAAAGAAATAGAATAAACACATTGATGAAGCTTCTGAGGTGCAAATGTTTGGGTGAAAAATAAAAACAATATTTAACACATCAGGTGGACCTGATACCCAGCAATTTTTACTGCCAACTCGGAAATCTTAAGAGCTGCACATCCAAAATTATGAAGAAGAGATAACATCTATGTTGCGTAAATTGTTACTTAGTACTTATCAACAAATCTGACAACAGCAAATTACTGAAACGTTAAGTTACGAAACGGGTGTTATGCCCGCGACTCTTTTGACCATACGCTGGCAACAATTCACTATCGATTTATTTCTGAAACTAACTACGTGAGTGCTTTTTTGGGAAAAGTACTTTCGTCATCAATGAAAATACATGATAATATCAATAGTAGTGGAGAATATGAATAGAGAGATTCCAATAGAAACTCATTCCAACATTTACAATTTTATTACAGATAATTTCATTACCACAAGGGATACATTCATTATGTCACTAAAATAACGTCGTTGCACAAAGGTCTCTTACATACGGAAGCATTTATCTTTAAAATAAACGATAACACGCAATCGTGAGATTTGATTCTCTAGTTGTTACCGAATGGAAAAGCAGTGGATTCGTTCATAATAACAGATCACACGATTTGGAGGGCATATACAAAGTTTTTCACACCTAGGAAAACAGGATTATATACATAAAATCTGGAATAGGGAAGAAATCGTGACTATAGGGAATCTTTATATTCACTGTTAATTATTAACATCTAATTAAAGAGCGGACGTGGCAGAGACAGTCGGTGGAATCTAATGACGTTGGTTTGCTAAGATTCACAACACAATATAGAAAGATTTGTGTACATAGTGCATTGTGCGTTCTCTGATATAAAGCATTTTATTATAAAACCGAAGTTCAAAACACGTGGTGGGCAATGTCACACAAGTGATGGTTCAAAGTACCAGAAATTTAAGGAAATTAAATATTTCAGTTGCACGTAACGAGGTAAGTTTGGTCAAATGGTAGAACTTATGGACGTAACTACGTGGTCATCAGTCTCTAAACTTATAAACTACTTATGAAGTAGCTAATACTAAGGACGCCACAAACATCCATGCCCGAGGGGGGATTCCAACCCCCGACCGTAGTGGACGTGCAGAACGTGACAGGCGCGCCGCAGACCACTCGGCCACCGCGTCCGGCCGTAAGTTTCGTGAATGGAGTTAAATGAACTGGTTTAGCCTACAAGAAAAGTTTACACCATCACTTATATTGGACTTTGAAAAGATTCACTGGTATTCCTAACACGATGTTGTAGAAACAACGGTATAGGATAGTTCAGAATAGTCACAAGTGCTAAAACAGCCGCTCATAATGTTCAAGATGACATGCCGTATGCCGAAGAAAAAAAAGCGGAAAAACATACAGTGGAAGTTATTTCTGCTTTCTTCCGTTAAATGGGTGTTTTGCAACTAGGCCGACCCATATTCATATATTCGAAACGCAAACACGGATGAAAAGAAGAGTTTCAAACTGAAACGATTGTTACCTGCACTTGGAATTACTATATTCCCTGTTGAGGCGTCAGAGTATTTCCGCACACAATGTAGAACAGATTCTTCATGTTTGGCTCTCCCAACGATATATGCAATTCACACCAAACATCATCGACTCCAAGGGTCTTGTTTTCACAGAAATCTTTCAGTACTCAATCTAAGTCTTCCCAAGTAACGTATTCTATTTTGTTGAAATGGAAACCTGCCGTGACACTGTATTGTCTCGGGAGACGGAAGTTTCGAAACAATTAAATGACTCTACAATATTAACAAAAGTCGATACACGTCATATTAATGTCACAAGAGATCCTGGTGGAATCACGTCAACTTTCTCTCTTCCTCGCAGGGTGGCGTGATTAGCGCCAAGACTGCCTGGTCCGTATACGTGGTGGGTGAATACGAACTACGCCTAACGACCTCCTCGCTTTCTGTGCCGGACGCCAAGTCTGCACCACCATTGTGTATCCTAAGTTTCGCTCGACCCAACTCCCTTTGGCCAGCTGTTTATTCAGACACACCCCACAGATAAACAGAAGAGGAACCCCTAGAGCGCGAGGTCGCAAACTCAGAGTAAGGCTCGTTAGAGGGTAATTAAGAATTGCGGCGTCCGTTCTTTGGGACATGTACCAAAGAAGAAACGCCACAATTCTTAACTGCAATCAGCAAGTCGACGGCTTATGCTTATTTCCGTGCGGATACACATAAGGTCTGGTCTCCTGCTGGGAATATAGGTGCATTCAAATTACAAGAGCTCCGAATCTTTTTCATACAAACTAATCACACGCAATTTGTGGTCACTTCTCGACTTAATCTCCCAGCAGTTGTGTGCATGTTGCGGTGCGACGATTCCATAGCCGCTGCGAGCGCTCGAGCGCTTTTTCGGAGCCTGCTTTTAATCAGTGGGCTAGTGAATGCGGGACGACGAATAGCGTCTTTCATCGTTGGAAAAAGCCAAATGTCGCCAGGACTAAGGTCAGGTAAGTAAGGAACATGAAAGATCACTTCAGAGTTGTTAACATCGAATATCAATGTAAGTCTTTGGAAGGCTTTACTGAAAGCAATTTTCTGGTGTGTAGATTTATGTACGTGTGAACCTTGGATGATAAATACTTCAGTCAAGAATATGGTTGAAGCTTTTAATCGTGGTGCTATAGCCGAAAGCTGAAGTTTAGGTCTTAATGAACATAAATGCCAGGTGTGGATTGTTGCAGTATTACACAACTCCCATTTTCTTAAAAATGTTTACTCCATTATTTTTTCGTTTAGGATGCTTAACGTACACCATGAAATATGATGAACTATACTTGGTCGTAAGACGTCCTATTGCCCGACAACACATCGAAAACCGCAGCTGTGGGTTTGCTTGCCAGGAAGCAGTTCCCAGTGCTCCGATAGGTGGACCCCTCTACGGTGCACACTTCTCCCCATACTTCTTCCTGCATTATTTTCGAGTAAGTCATTCTGCCACCCAATGTTGACATGTCAACATCAGTTGCAATAATTCTTGTTTCATTCACAAATTGCCAACCAGTTTGGAACAGTATTTGGTGCTTTTAGCCTATTAGAGTTTATAGTAATCAACAATCTAGGGAAGACGTTAACTGCTTGCTCTAAACTGTTAAAACTAATATTCGTAATTTCCGTGTGGTCAGTCGAAGCAGGAAGGTTATTTTCAATTTGGAAAAGAATAAAATCATTCTTACAGATGTCTAAGCTCCAGGAAAAATTGTCAGCCTTACTTCTGGTAAAATGGATCTTAACATTTTATCAAAAAACTGGATGTTACTACAAGACATACAACCATTAAAATTTACCGGTACCATTACGTTTTCCCATCCTACTTGTATGAGGCTGCTTCTAATTTCAACATCAAAGTAACCTTTGTCTTGAAATTAATTAATAAAAATCTACTCACAGATTCCTTGATTTGCTGACAAGTTACGGTTATGTGATTGTAAGTCAATATCTATTTACTTGAAGCTTTCTCATTGAACCGATCAGGACTTCATTCTATTCCCTAATTTGTATTTACCAACGATTGGCTACCACTTGTTCCGCTTCAGATTTGCTTTAAATATTGCAACTTTTTTTTTTTTTTTTTTCGTTTTCAATTTTCTGCTAAGTTCAGAGTACAAGTGGTTCCTTTTCACGGTGATAGAAATCAGAAATTATCTTTGGCAGCTTTCGGGATACCACAGTCCCCTATGCATTTCGTAGACGTATTTGTAATTTGAACACATCCAAATACTTATGGAACCTGAAAGTAAACGAAATATCTGAAATGGTCTTTAATATTTTTAATTGGAGCTATTTTAAAGAGATGAAAGTAACATATTATTCAGGTAAGTAACTACAAAGTGGTAAGACACATCATAGATTATTTCAGGATGCCTAATGCGTTTTCTGCAACTCATCAGTTTTCACTCCTTCCATCCAGCTTATTCTTTGAAGAAAAGAAGGAAGAAATTTAGTGTCCAACATCCTGTCGACAACATGGTCATTTGAGACAGAGCTCAAGCTCTGATTTTTGGGAAAGTGTGGGTAGACAGACCGTGCCCTGAGAAAGGAACCATTCCGGCATTTGTCTCAAGCGTTTTAAGGAAGTCACGGAAACTCTAAATGTGGATGGTTGGAGCTGGAATTAAAGCACCGTTCTCGGTTCTAGGGTAGGAGCCTTCTCTTACTCCTTTTCCAAATTCCAACCAGAAGGTACTTTAACCTCCAACTTCCACGTCGTTTTTTGATTTAAATACGTTGAATATATCAGTTATAAGTATTTCAATCACCTCTTTTTTGTAATTTTGATTGCCGTTCATTTGATGTGCCTGAATCACTTAGCAGTTCCCACAGGAACAAATTTATCGTCGTCATCTGCACCAGTCTCACTTTCAGAATCGTCACTCGATTATGTCGGTGAACGATCTCCAGATAGTAGATAATCTCGGCATCCATAAGATAGTGTCGTTTTGAGATCGCCATTTCGATGACACGAACTCGCGAAAATAAACCACAAGCTCGTATAGCTGCCAGCAGGAATGCCTCATCCTACTCGTCTTGACCAAAGGCAAAGTGGCACAAACTGGAAAGGTCTGTAAAAAAGCTGCACCTAAAACAGCTGTCGTGTCTTGGAAGTATTAGCAGAGTTTCACACATAGGAATTGTTATTGTGCGACTTCTGACACTTCATTGGTCTGCATGTCGCCTACACCTCTTCAATAACATCGAGGGACGCCCATAAATGATTTAGTGTCTAAAAACGGGTGATACTGATATCAAATTGTGTTAAACCGTGGATGGGCCAAAAATGACCAACGTGGTGCTACTGGTATAACAAATTTTTGATTCCTCTATATGGCCTAGGGGATGAAACTTTGATGAATTGTGCAACTCAATAAGCGATAAAATGTCAGAAGAGGGTTTGATGCTACGATGAGTATGGAGTAGGGCACTTTAAACACCTCCATGGGTCATCAATGACCCATGTGGTACTTGTAGTATTTATAACATGCAATTGAAAAATAGAGCTACTGAACTCCGTTCACATTTAAAACTCTGAGATTCACAAGGAAACCTTGTAAATATTCTCTCAACAGACCAACAAAAACTCAACCCCTGATATTCTATTTTGACCGTTCCTGATGTGAGTGAAATAGCAGAAAGTAGTAATTTTACATAAAACGTAGTCTCTGTAGTCTGACAAGCTGCGTTACCTTATGCTATTTAATTAGCGTATTAAAGCTTCAAGTTTACGTTGACTATTTTACCGCGAATTTCATTTGAATTTGTCACAATAAACCCTAGGTGTGTTAAAGTATATTTTTGTTTCAACCACATCTTTCCCATTTGTTGTGGACATCCTCCAAACAGCAGAATCTCAGATTTGTTTTGTAATCCAACTCCTCGAGAAATGGAGTATTCTTGAATTATATATGTAACCATATGCAGATCAGCTTCAGAAGTGATGTCTGGCGATCCCCACGGAACTGTTATAGTGCCGCTGCTGTTCTTTATTTTTATAAGCAATTTAGGAGACAATCTGAGTAGCTCTCTTATACTGTTCGTGGATGATGCTAACATTTACGGGTTAGTAAAGTAACCTGAAGTTCAAAGGCAATTGAAAAATGATTTAGATGAGATATCACTATGGTGCAAAAAATTGCAATTGACTTTTAATAGTGAGAAGCTTGAAGTCACCCATATGACCACTAAAAGAAATCCGTTAAACTTCATTTACACGAAAAATCAGTCAAGTCAACATGCCGTCAATTCAACTAAATAACTATGAGTAACAATTACGAACAAATTAAATTGGAAAGTTTCGGGGACAAAACACTTAGAGAATGCAACACTTCTGCTAAAAGTACTGCCAACAACCCACCTTTTCGTCCTGTTTTGCATTATTGCGCATTGTGGGATCCTCACCAACTGAGACTGAGACAATTTCGAGAAGGTTTAGAGAAGGGCAGCTAGTTTTATAATATGACGATATATGGGGAGAGTGTCACGGAAATGATGCAGTAGTTGCGATCGAAATCATTATAAAAACCGTAATTCGTTACGACGAGATCTATTTGCGAAATGTCTTTCAACAACTTATTCTTCCAAATGCGTTCATATCTTGTTAGTACCCAACTAATAGGAATACATGATCATAAATCAAAATAAGAGAAATCGCATTGAAAACGGAAAGATTTAGGTGTTCATTTTTCCCGCGAACTATTAGAGAATGGAACTTAAGAGAAATATCATAAAAGCTGTTCGATGAACGCTCTGTCATGCACTTCAATGTGACTTGCAGAGCATTTATGTATATGTAGATATAGTGCTCACTACCATACATCATCGACATATGCTTGACTATCAAGTGTGTTATTGAAAATATTTGTGTGTTTAACCATTCGTTCATCATCAATAGAAGTGGTTCGTCTGCAGTGGAAAACAATGACCAAAACTTGAGGCATATTTGCCTGACTATGCGTGTTATTGAATCAGGTCTTCAGTTAACATTCGAACTGGAGTAATAAGTTCTTTGTGCGCAATCTTCTATTAAGACCGATAACCGTTTTCTGACTGTATCTTTTCCACTTTATCAAGGAGATCCTGTTGGTTCACTGCATGAACAATGTTTTTGAAATGTCAGAACACTCATGCAGCTTTGCAGTTACATAATAGCGTGAATGTCGAGACGTATCTATATTTATAAAAGCTGGCCATAACCGATTTATTTTCTCTGATGCAATACTTCTTTGAAGTTGTATCACTTTGTTTTATTTACGCTTGTTTGCTACGTCATAACATGTGCGAGACTGAAATTTATTGCGTCTTTGTCTTTTAAACAGAGCCGGTGGCTATAAAACTGTCATCGGTAGCCTCAGAGTAACTGATAAGTGTAGATAATGTGATATTCGGTATGTGTAATACGGTATTTTCCTTCCATTGATTTAATATATTCGGTGATCTGACATGAGATCTTCTGAACAAGCCGCTCTCCATGCTCCAGCCTCCTCATCTGAGAATACGAACGTAAGTGGTTAAGGAAAGGGAAACCTACGTTTTTAGCAATTGTGGATCTGGAGGAGGTTGCAGGGGTAAAATATAGGGAGAGAAAAGTTCAGTTTGTACATAAACCAGACAGCAATTATTAAGAGTCGAAGAGCATTAAAGATTCGCAGTTTGTAGCCTTTCCCCAATGTTGTTTATCTGTACATCTGTGAAGGAATGAAAGGAGAAATTTGAATTAAAGTTCAGAGAGACGGAATAAAAACCTTGCGGTTTGCTGATGACATAGTATTTCTGTCAGAGATGGCAATGGACCTACAAAAGCAATTCAATGGATTTGACAGTGTCTTGAAAAGTAGATATAACATAAAAATTAATGACGGTAAGGTAATGGAATATAGTTTCAGAAAATCGGGTGATGCTGAAGGAATTAGATTAGGCAATGAGACGATAAAAATAGTAGATGAATTTTGTTATTTGGGTAGGAAGGTAACTTTTGATGACCGAAGTAAAGAAGATATAAAATGCAAAATGGCTTTGGGAAGAAAAGCGTTTAAGAAGAAGCGAAATTTGTTGATATCCTATATTAGTTTCAATGTTACGCAGTCCTTTCTGAAAGCATTTGTCTGGATTGTAGCACTGTATGGGAGAGAAACGTGGACTACAAAGAGTTCAGACAAAAAGATGATAGAAGCTTTCGAAATGTGGTGCTATAGACGAATGATGAAGATTAGATGGGTAAATCATATAACTAATGAGGAGATGTTCAGAAGAATTGGGGAGATAAGGAGCTTCTGGCATATCCTAAGAGATATGGTAGATTGTTGGGACACATCCTCAGACATCAACGGATCGTGAACTCAGAAGGAAGTGTGTGATGTAAAAATCGTAGAGGGAGATCGAGGGACGAATACAGCAATCAGATTCAGAAGGATGTAGGTGGTCTTTCTTATTCTCAGATAAAGAGGCTTGCACAGGACAGGGTAGCATGGAGAGCGGCATCGAACCAGTCTGCGAACTGAAGACCACATTTGTGTCCCTGAGATTCAGAAATCATGTCGTTGTAAAAATCGTCATATTTCATACTCATTCCGGGTACAATGTGCTACTTTATTCACTAATGAATAACAAATTCGTATCAGCAAATACATTTTATTAAAAAACTGTGGACCATTCCAAACTATTTCAAATATTTGCGGCTTTACATATTACTTCACTATGCCCAGAAGACAGTTTTCTGTAGTATAATATTGCATTATGCAGCACGCCATTGACTTAAATGAATGAAATGTGCAAGAGATAACTGCAACTGCATAAAATTGTCAATAATTTTATGTATGTGATGAAAGCATGAAATCTCAAAATTTCCTTTGTATGAATTAAAATAAATGTCTTTATTATAGCACTTATTAGTAATTTAAGACCTACGATTCAATTTATAATCCCTTTCACTCACGTACTGACCAGGCCTACAATTCTCGATAGCTTCGAGATGTGGAGGTGTCGCAGTACTGACCATTTTTAATCAATCTAAACAATATCAAAATACGTATATTTAAATAAGATGCAGTCTGGAGTTCCAGGACGCACAGGTAAAATATATACCTGGGTTTGTAAACTCCAGTCGCCGTATCAAGACCGTGTGGTAAATACATGTTAGGCTGCCCCGCAGAAGCGTATTCCACGGCCTGATTCTTCACTTCATGCCGTTCTGAGGTAATATTCACTGCTTCGACATAATTCTTAATCTGTGCCCTGGAAACTTCAATGGCGTTCAAGTCACAATGGCACGTTGCATTTCTTAAAACTGTTTTGTCCATAAGTTACGAATCTTTTCCTGGATATCAAGTTGCGGTCACGAATAATGGAATTCACAACAACAATAAATAACTACGTTAGATGGAAAAGCTCAGGTTTCAGAGGAATGTACACGTACCAACCTGACAAATTATGGTCACGCTGTTAAACAAAACTGTATCCCCCATTGTATTACGGAAGTCAAGTTGTACCCGTCGTCGAACACGCAATTACTGTAGCAGGGAACTGCGGACGAGCCGCGTTGGGGTGTTCTAGCGCGCGATCGCTCGGGTAGAAGGTTCGAGTCTTCCCTCGGGCATGGATGTGTGTGTTGCCCTCAGCGTCAGTTAGTTTAAGTAAATGTAGTCCTCACATGGTTCACACCAATGCTACTGGGAAGAAACCAGGCGATACAGTCTGGGAAGAAAAGGGACAATACACGCAAGAGCAAAGAGACAGACAGGGCTATACCTCTCTCCCTCATGTGAGCCTTCAGAGAAATGAAATTGGTAGCGTTCCATGTTAGATTCAAGACAAAGTAACACCCTAATAGTGGAAGAAACAGACTGGCCACGAAAATTAGAATAACTAAACAATTATTGATTAAAATTTTTTAGATGCTTGTCATTCTTCAAGACAAGGAGGTGATATAAATTGTTATATGTTGTGAAAAATATAAGCGAAGATGTTTTGTTCAATACTTTATTCAAGGTTACATGTTTCGACAAAACTTTGTTATCCTCTACATTTCAGAATACATCTCTCCATAGATCATTGATAATACTACAGTACAAACACGCTGAGTCTTCATTTACAACGATTTTATTTTCTCGTCGCTTATCAGACCAATAACATACAGTCGTGTTGTGATTGATTTAAAATAAAGTGCCTCATTTCGTTACAACACATTTTTCTGGCTGCACACCAAAGGAATCGATGAAAAGAATCGAATTCTTGATCAGTAAGTGACTACAAAACCATTCTGCACTAGCTGTACCCGACCACATGTTGCTGTGTCTTGCAGCGGATTAAATGGAAAAGAAAGAAAATAAGAAACACTTTTCTAATACGTGTCATACCATAATGCTTTGTGAGTGGGATTTATCCTACACTTCTTGTTCAACTTTATCCCGCTCTCTCTCTCTCTGCCCTTCTCCTCGCCCCCCCCCCCCCCCCATGCTTTCTCTGTGCGTCTCCTCCTCTCACTGTAAATCTCTCCATCGTCCCTATCGTCCCTCGCTTATTTACCCATACAATCCCTTCCCTTCTTTCTGCACACCTCAACCTCCTCCCTCTCCATTCCATCATCAAGGTCACTCTGTTCATTTTCCCCAACCATTTCTATTTCGTCGCCCTCGACATCTCCTCTTAGAACCCTGTCTAATGGAGAACTTTGTTTAGTTATAATATTATATCTACATAAGTTTTTGACTGAGTACTTTGAACCTGTGAATAAGCATTTGCTTTTATGTACCCAAGTTTTTAATATATGTCATATGCAAATTGGCATTTATTTCATAACTGGGAATGTTGTTACAAAAGTTTCAATCTTACAGACATTTTCATATTCCCTTAACGATATTCCTGACATCCAGCGAAACGTGACTTGGCTTTCGAACAACATACCAAAGGTCATGTATTGCAGAACTCAGCGGTGCGTAGTTGACTATTTCGAACGACAGTGAAGAAACTGTAATTCATAGTTCACCAATGTTAATGATAAAGGACTATTCACTGGACTTTATTGTAAAAGGTTTTACCTCACATATTAAAGTAACAGGTAACAGTAATGTTTAAATATGGAAGAAATCGCTCACGAATTTTTGAAGGTTAACCTTTTGCACCAACAAATATTCACCCTTTTTTTCTATTTTCTATTCATTATAAATGGTTTGTCAAAGCCTGCGTCTGTAAGTTATAATGAGTTTTCTTTAAATAATAAAAAAAATAACTTTATAGTGGGATTCATATCCCGAAACGCGTCGTGCAAAGTATAAATAAATAATAAAAACGTGACTGGTAAAAGAAAATGTTGTTTTTTAAACAAAACCTATTATTAACATTTTATTGATTCTGCAAATGATTGTTAAAGGAAGGGGAGGAAGACGGATAGGACAGAAAGTATTGACTGTGGCCGCATTTGGGCATTCATATTAAGTAATGGCGACAAGTGAAAACGTGAGCGGGACCGGGAATCGAACCCGGGTCTCACCGCAGATGCGATCATACGTCCGAACTCGCACGGGAATCCGTAATGGCGAGTGTAAGAGGGCATGGACGATAGGGGCGCTACAAACATAGCGTGCGACTAGTGGGAATTTGAGACGGACGGGAGGCGAGCACGGGGGGCCAAGTGGGAGCCGGGCGCCGGGCGCCGTGGCTCAGCGCGCCTAGTCAGAGGGTTAAACGCCCTCTGAAATGGAAAAGCTGAGCCAAATATTCCACGAACAATCAAGAACGAACCACACAAACGACAGCAGAGCACAGATCTACTTAAAGAACAAAAAAAAAAAAAAAAAAAAAAAAAAAAAAAAAAAAAAAAAAAAAAAAAGTGGTTAAGGCGACCGCTGGCCCGAAGCGGGAGACCTGGGTTCGATCCGGCTCACGTTTTCACTTGTCGCCATAGCTTAATATCAATGCCCAAATGCGGCCACTGTCAATACATTCTCTCCTATACTTCTTCCTTCCCCTTCCTTTAACAATCATTTGCAAATGCTGTTTGGCTGCGAAGCAGGTGTGGTGTCTGTTCTTTCGCACGTCCGAAAGAACAGACACCACAAAAATACAACAATATTTATTGATTACTCATTAATAAAGTTTCCTCCAGCTTTCATCGTGGTCACAGACTTGCTGTGGAACTTGTCGCGCACAGATTGCAGTGGAGACAGCCCACTCGGAGCTACAACTTGTTTGGACGCGGGACGCTGGCAGTGCCTCGGCGCGTTCCCTGGCGCCGCGCCGTGGTGTGCAGGTCGCGGCTCGGGCCACCGCTGCCGCCGCCTCCGGAAGCCCCACACCTCGGGCCGGCTAAGCTGCGAGATTCCCGCCCTCTATCGACCGCGGAGGCTCGTCGAGCGCACAGGCGCCGCCATAAACACCGCGGCCCCGCCAGACACAACGCCCGCTCTGTCCCACCTGTCTCACACCTGCCGTGACATGGAGCTCACTGCTGTCTACCGTGAAGTAGCAGCTTCCGATGGGCGTAACACTACAGAGGTGTCTCTCCTCTCCTCCGCCTCGTCATTAAACGTTCCCGTCCCGACGAGTTTTAAAAGTCCCTGCCAAATTTCATTATCATATATCAAAGGTGAAACTCCAAATGTGTGTTTTTGCAGCAATCAGTCGTTATTCGTAAGAAACTGCTTTATTTTGTAGATCTAGATTTCGGCAAATGACTTGCCATTATCAATGCTAAATTAACAAGAAGTCATTGTCTCTATGAAATATAACATTGAAAAATTAGAAAAGAGTCAATAAGATGTACTTTACATACCATACACTTTTTATATTAGCATGTGATGCATGTGCATTGTACCTCAAACAGGGTGTCCAGAAAAGAGCTCCCTGATTTCAAAATTAAATATCTCGAAAACAATGATCGATATGTTTATTGTGAAAGCTGTAAGAGATTTATACAGCAGTTTGAAATAATAGTTACAAAAGCTGCTAACAGATGGCGCTGTACGTTGTACAGCTCATATCAGCATACATAAGAGAAATAATCTTATGAAAACACTCTTTGCAAACAATCACATAACAATGTTTTAAAAATGTTCACCATTGGCACTAAAGAGGTGGCGCAAACGAAGAATGAAATTCGCCATCACATTTCGTAGTGTCTCAACCGAAATGGATCCACATACCACAGAGATCGCCGATTCAAGCTCGTCCAGCGTGGCGGGATGCTTCGGGTAGACCATATCTTTCACTGTGCCCCACAAAAAAAGAGTCACAGGGAGTCAAATCCGGCGAATATGGAGGCCAATCCGTGCCTGCACCAGTAAATTTGGGATATTCCAAAGCAATGACTCGATTCCCGAAGTATTCCTCAAGAAAGAGAAACACTTGTTCGGTCCGATGTGGTCGGGCTCCATCTTGCATAAGCTATTCAGTACCTGGTCGATCCTCTAACGCTTGCTGTGTGACGACAAATTGGTCGAAAATTGCAACGTAACGTGCACCAGTGACTGTTCCTCGAATGAAAAAAGGGACAATAATGCCTCTGCTGCATACTGCAGTCCACACAGTAATTTTAGGAGAACACAGGGGTTTCGCTTCACACCAATATGGCTTTTCGGAACCCCAAAATCGCCAGTTCTGCTCATTCACGTATCCATTCAGGTGAAAGTGTGCTTCATCTGTAAACCAGATGCAGCCGACATAAAATCCTTCACTATCAATCATTGTGAGCATCTGATTAGTAAAGGCGGGTATGGCCTGGTGCATTTGAATTTGGAATGGAAATATGTGTAGGCTCTCAGTATTTTCTGCGTACTGGATCGCTTCAAACCAGTCTCAGATGCAATTCTAAGGACGGATGACATTGGAATTCCAGAAACTGTGGCGATATTTTCAGGCGTAACTGCGGTTTGCTTGCGGCCAACATGTCCCACTAGATCATCAGTTACGCTGCCTGTTCGTTGATATTTTGCGAAGAGCATACGAATGGTTTTCGCATCGGGTCCTCTTGGAACATTAAATCGTGCTTGAAAACTTGGCCTTGTTGCCGTAGGACTCTCTTCTAACCTGTGGTACTCTAGCACCAGAAAACCGCGTTGTTCAATGGAGTACATGGTTTTAACCTCTTCCTTCGGTACGCTAACCTCCCTTCAAGTTTCAATAATGGAACTGATCGCTCTGGGCTTCGGATCACTATTTATACTAGGCATTGCGTATGGCGATTACAACGCCATCTGTTAGCAGCTTTTGTAACTATTATTTCAAACTGCTGTATAAACTTCTTACAGCTTTCACAATAAACATACCGTTTACTGCATTCCTCTATCGATCTTTGTTTTCAAAATATTTAGTTTTGAAATCAGGGAAAATTTTTCTGGACACCCTGTAGATGGTCTGTAAGACATTGTTTTCCACAGTTAGATGTAATGCTATTGCCAGTAAAGTGGTTTACAACTTGTGAAATGGAACTGTATGCAACAGTGAACTATATGCAACAATGTAAATATTTAAATTTACTGTTCGTTTGTTTATGACTGGTCTTGTATAATATGTCGTAAAATAGTTAATACACTGCCAAAGTATTTATGTAAATCTGTTAACTATACACAGAAGTTTCTATTTATAGTTATGGTATTCATACAGAAATATGTCAGTGACTGCTACATATTGGTAAGGAAAGAAAATCTATTGTGTCCTTCTTGTTTATTGTTACACAAACAGTTCTCAAATAATTCCCAAAAGGTTGTATTTGTCATAGTAATTTGGTCATTAAGTAAGTTATGTCCCACGGATCTTTGGTGGCAAAAGATCTCAAGCTCTTCGTGTAGATCGAGAAATCTTCCCTTCTCACCCCTATGCAGCAACCTCACATTATTTGTTATGCTCGGTATCCGGTGCTTTGTTTGGAAGAGATGGGCTGCCATCTTTGATCTCTCAGCTGCGTCTTTTCTCTCAAACGCATTGTGTTCGGCAAATCTATTTTCTAGCTTCCTTGCTGTCTGCCCCAAATAACATGCACCACCGTCTTGTCACTCAATCTTGTAGAACCTGAAGCGTGGATTGGATTAATTTAGTCTACACTGTGCTCGAGTATAGTGCCTAAGTTGTCTGTGGTTGTAGAAGCTATTTTTATCTTATACTTTTTTAACAAAGATGCGATTCTAGTGCTCATTTTACCATAATAGGGTAAACTAATGAACCTACTTTTTTTGACACCACAATGTTGTTACAGGGGGTCGCTTTGTTTTCGTATTTATTGGAGATATTCCTGTATAGGTTGTTCACAAAGCATTGTGGAAGTTGTCAGCCATGGCGATATGTTTTATTATGGCCATTTCCTGGTCATGTTCATCTTTTGAAAGGGGAATTTTCAACAAACGATTGATTGCAAAATGAAAAAAATTCCTTCTTATGTCGAATTGGATGGTTTGATGTAAAATCTAAAATCCCATCCGTGTAAGTGTAAGGTGAAACTCATATCCGACGGGATTTTAGCGTCCTCTGATGTATCATATGAAACTCTCTGGCCGAGATAGTTCGGTTGAAATGCAGTTTACATGTATGCGACTTGCGAGTGACGGGTAGACATTTCCAACAGTGCGATGTTTGACGGGAGGTGAAGACAGCGAATGGTGAGTTGGCTTCGGTTGGCCAATAAGATTGCACGTTTTATGTCTAGTAATTATGGAGTACGTTTTATTATTCTATGCATTTTTTAGAAAAATTTAGAGATATTATTGTCTGCCCAGAAGATATTCTTGTCATTTTCGATGTAATATACTTGTTGTCCCTTATTTCTTATATAGCTGACATGTTTCCACCAAATATAATAGCTTTGTTCAGATATTTCGTATCCACAACCTGTTTTCAACACAACAGCGAATTTTACGAAGGGGTGGCCATGGGTAGCCCTCTGAGTCCAGCTATTATTAATCCATTCATGTAATTTCTTTGAACAACAAGCGCTGCAGTCGGCTAATAAATGTCCATCGAAGAGGTACCGGTACGTGGACGATACTTCTGTGATATGAAATCACGATGAAGAGGAATTAAATGGTTTCTCGGTGCACATAAATAGTATTAATCCGAAGATACAATTTACCATGCAAAAAGGGAAAATGGACAGTTGAATTTCTTGGACGTATTCGTTATCAAACGGTCAGATGTGACCTTAAGGCGTAAGGTATATAGAAAAGAAACACATACAGATCGTTTCTTCCATAAGGATTCCAATCATCATCTTAGGCAAAAGGGAGGTGTCATAGAAACATTGGTGGATAGAGCCAATAATATATGTGAGCCAATTTATCTGGAAGATTAATTAAACCATTTTCGGACGACTTTCAAGAAAAGTGAATATGCAGATAAGAGATAGACCGAGCACTCCATCTAGATGTAAAGTGTCAGAAAACATGCGCCAACAAAAACTGTCGGCTGGGAAAGTTTTTCTTCCGTTTATACAAAACATCTGATTGGGAAAGATTTGGTCAAGTTTCAAGTGAAACAATCTTTAGGCTCACCAAGAAAATTAGTGAATATTTACGATTGGTGAAAGATGCACGACACCCTCTAGCAACGTCTGGGGCATATAAAATTCCATGTAGCTGTGGCATGGTCTACATAGAAACAACAAAAGGATGATGGAACCAAAATGAATTGTTGACTGGGACACACCGACTAATCAGCTGTAATGGAATATGTCTTTACAAACGGGGATCATGAAATAAAATACAGTGAAACTGGCATGCTACCCAAGACCTCACGTTTTTAAAGACGCTCATATAGAGAAGCCATAGAGATCCAGAAGCACCACAATAATATTAATAGAAAAAAAAGAAGGTTTGCACCAACCATGTGACAATCGATTACCTGTAATCGAGAGAGATGCCACAGTCAGAGATAACTTCATAGACATGTGGTGGCGCCCTCTATGCGCTCTATATAAGCAGGACCTCTAGCGACTAGCAGCCAGTCGTCGACTAACCCCTGAAGATGTTGCCCGCAGTAGGCAACGAAACGTTACGAGAGATGGACCACGGCATCATACCCCGAAAGTTTTAATTAATAAAGACGCCGCCCTTTAAAGCCTACATGTTATGATTTAAAATTTGTTCTGGCGTTTGTGTGCAGCTCTTTTGGTAAAGCAATTGATATTTCATTGATAACCCGAAGCAATTGTAGATTTTTACCGGTTTTTACGATATATATGGAAGGTGCGCTTGTGACGGAGTGGTCTAGCGAATAACCGACCACTGATTTATTCTTTACGAGGTTAATTAGTTTACTCGTCGGACAAGGGAACATCAACAGCCTCTAAACAATTTAGTAGGAACTGCATTAATTATTTATTTCATGGTGAACAGAACAGAATAGGTGTATGGTCTTTCTTAATCCATTAATAGAATATCAGGAGAATAATCTTCTGTATCCACTATGAAAAAATTAGTGTAGTTGATGGGTCCTTCATGTACCCTTGTACTGTGTGTTAACTATCCTCGTAAGTACTACATGATTACAAACCATAAAGACTAAACTATTTCTTAATTTCTTATTAGCTACCCAAACGCGACTCCTAATAGGCTGGTTTCACTCTCCGACATTCATGGAGCAATTGCAAAAGTCTAATCCCGTACGCATAAACTGCACTTTAACCGATTGTTCAGTATCTCTGTTCACAGAGGGGAGTTGAAACGGATTATCTTATGTCTGTGTGCACGATTTCTCTAGCAGGCTTGTTGTGTAAAAAAAAAAAAAAAAAAAAAAAAAAAAAAAAAAAAAAAAAAAAAAAAAAAAATAAATAAATAAAATAAAAAAAAAAAAAAAAATACGCTAACTTTAGTAATATGGTTTTCTCTTGCTTTAGCTAACGCAAACTAATATTATTCAACGAATAGAGGTATTTTAGTTATACAGTGTTGAAAAATGAGTTATAGACTTTATAGTGCAGACAGTCTGTCAAAGACGTTATTATGCATGTTACGTTTGTAGCTTTCTTTGTTGCTAGACATCAGTAAAAAGTGGTTGTAGCTTTGTTATCATTTATTGACGAATTTCGAAATATGAATACTGTACACGGATAGCTATAAGTTTTCCTCCAGATTGATATCTACCACGGCATTCCTATGTATAAACTGTAATGATGAAATCTTCTTTGGCCTCCATTCTGGTAGGTGTGAGAAAATTCCGCGACATTACGATGAGAGTCTTGATGAGATGATGACAATGACTTATCTAAGCGTCGTGGAATTTTATCGCATCTATCTGGATGGAAGCCAGAGAAGATTTCATCAGCACTGTAAGCCGGGAAAGCCCGCATTCACAATATCCTATCTGTTTGTTAATGGCAAATCCTTATGTAAACACACGTAAACATTTATTATGTCTACAAATAGCGTTTATTACAGTAATCCGAGCTGCTATTTTTTTCCTTTATTACATTAACCCTCAAGCGGGTCCACCTGTGTATAAAGTACGCCAATGGCAAATAACATTAATGTGCACCGTTCTATTGTTGTTTGACAAGAGCAAGCCCATACCTATTGCTGCATTTTTATTTCAGCTAGCACAGTGAGAAGTTTTGTTGGCATAGGTTCACTTGAGCTACAGTAATTTAAAATAAACTGAGAGTTCGTCATGTTAGTGTACAAAGTACGCCACGCATCAGGTCATGCAAGTAATTTTTACTCCGCTTTTATTTTGCCCTTTTTATGCAGATCAAATGATAAAACGAAACAAGCGGGTATATCACTGTGCAGGGCGAGATCAAAGTTGACAGACAACGAATTTGATTGGTTACTCAACGAGGATCCAGATTTCAACACTGTACCAGACAACGAAAACGACGACAACTCTGAGGAAAAAGAGGAACTTATCAAAGGAAGTGTTCACGATTCACATTTTGATTAAGTTCACGATTCAAATGATGACTGGTATTTTTATTCGGGCGGACAAAACGTGTAAATGGAATAAAATAAGTTCTACACGTATTGCCACAGGGGTCACAAGTAAAAAAGAGGCTTTATATACAACAATTACCCTGGAAATGATTGATGAAATTGTAAAATGCACGAACGTATACATTCAATCTAAGAAAGAATGTGTGCGACTCTAAGGAAACTATAAGGTGTGAAACAATGGCACTATTGGGATTTCTGTATCTCATCGGCACTCAGAAAGCAAACCACACTAATGTCATTGAACTGCGGACAGCAGATAGTACTCGTATGGACATTACGAGAGCTGTGAGGAGCTATAGAAGATTTTTATTTCTTTTACGATGTTTCCGTTTTGAAGACAAAAGTGAAAGACAAGAAAGGAGAGTGGCTGATAAGGTTCCTGCTATAAGGCAGATATTGAAGACTGTGCCGAACTGCTTGAAAGCTTACAGTGGAGGACAATTTATGACAGTATATGAAAAGTTGCAAGGTTTGCGGGGTCGCTTTTCTTTTGTTCAGTATATTCCAAGTGGGCATATAGATTTTTCACTAGTAATATGGAAGTATATTGTGGAAAACAACCTAAACGACTATATGTGCTTTAAAAAGCGTTAGAATAGATTCATAAGTCAGCTGTGACAATAAAATGATATGAAAGTTGTCTTATTTATTTAATGAAACCGTAAATTAGCGGTGTAATTTGAGTTTATTGTATTGTTGTTTAAGTAAACTAAAATTAAACTATGCCTTAGCTCATACAAGTTTCCCTTGGTAGCGTACTGAGAGCTATTGGCTACATGTGTACAAAGTGCGCCGCGCGCCCGCTCGTGTTACGAAAATCAGCGCGCCTGCTCGAGGGTTAAATAAAGGAAACAAAAATTTGTGAATACATTTATGTCCTTTTATTCACTTGGGTATTGAGGTAACCAAATATTAAATGTGGCCTAATATTAAATAGGTTGGGCGGGAAATGGTTAACGTTTGGTCTAGAACCTCTAGAACGACTGGAACCACACGAAACTCTGCCTTCAGAAGCACTACGTCGTTGAAAAAAGTAATCTATTTTGTTTCTCTGCAAATCTCCGCACTTCTAGCACCGTACAGAAAAAAATTAACTTACGCTAAGGACAACACACAACACACATGACCGAGGGAGAACTATAGCGCGAACTCAAAGCGCTCTGCCACTCCCGCGCGGTGCTAGCACCGCAGCAGAATATTTTGTGGCTACACTTACAGGTTTATATTGTCGTGAAGACTGAGCGACATCAGCAACAACAAAAGACTGGATTTGTGCTTTTGAAAGGAAGGTTCTTCGAAATCTCTGTGGACCCATCTACAATGAAGAACTAAACGGGTACGAAGAAATATAGAAGACCTTAACCATCTGTTTTAAAAGCCACACGTTGTACTCATCGTAGAAGAGACTACAGTGGTTCTGTCACACTTTTAGAGTGGATGGATCTTTTCCAAACCAAGTGCTTTATTCTCAACCAGCGGTAAAACTCTCAAGAGGACGCCCAAGCGTCCAACTTTGCAATTGGAGGGCAGAGTAACAGCAATCTGTAAAAAGGTGAAACCGAGAGTTGTAGAGGATGGCGCTTAAGACAGGAAAAGATGGACTACTATCTGCGTCCAACTTTGCAATTGGAGGGCAGAGTAACAGCAATCTGTAAAAAGGTGAAACCGAGAGTTGTAGAGGATGGCGCTTAAGACAGGAAAAGATGGACTACTATCTGTAATACATACTTCCTCTCTTGATTCTATAATTACTTTGTGTCTTTTGTAATGTGTTGCTCTAAGTATTTGTATAGTGTTCTATGTGTTCACTTTCTTTTAACTTTGTTTTTCAATCTACTCCTTTTATGTTTTTTATCAATCTGTACTGTGTTTTATTTCTTTTTTTCTTCTCCTGAACCTTTAAAAGTCTGTAAATGCATTAAATAATGATGATGATGATAATATGCTAACAAGTTGGGTGAATGATAAAATTGTGTCTCCTGGCGTGCTCGCATGCGGGTTTCTGTGTAAACCGCGTAATGTGACATAATACATAGAATTAATCCTACGAATTAGTTCCAACATTAGGGAGAAAGTTGCGACGTGCTTAATATGGCAATGGAATATCAGTCTCATATATAGAGTGTTCGTTTCTTGGTTTGTTTGATTTTTCATGCACATCCTAAATTTGATTTTGATGTTGATGAAATTTTGCATCCTTTTCCTTCGAAAGAAGAGGAAGGCAACTATGGGATAAGAACCATGCACAGAAAGTAAATCGGACGATAGAATATCACAACGATCAAATACGTGGAAAACTGTGCATCTCCTCCTAAAAAACTGGACCTGTTTCAACGAAACTTGGTAACACTGTTGGAGTAAGAACCAACGACAACACATAGATCAGGAGATACGACATCATCACTCAGATGGGTGAAAAAAACTACCCACACCCTAGACAGAAGAATGCATCAAGAGAGAAGAGCAAATCGCAATGCATACCATCAAAATTAGTAGGTCACGCCTGAAGGTTAAAAGTGCTTTAAAGCAAGTCTTGGTTCTCCAAGATAAGATGAAATATGATTGGTGGTGGTGGTGGGCGAGAAATTGCCGTTTAATGCGACGAGTCAGTAACGAGAATTCACTTAATCTCCTGCAGCAAACTGTATACTTGGATTCAAACCTCTACTAAACTCCTTCTCGCTGAATACCCAAAGTGAATTATGAAAGGAAAGAAGTATATCGTTTATTACTTTTACGCTGTGTACGAGGTAAACAATAGCATTCGACCTGACGTTACAAATTGCTCGATATACTCGTGACACATTTTACAGACAGTGTTAACATCTGAGAGTATCATTAAAATTATATCCATTTGCTATACGTGAAGAGATATAATCTCATTAACAATGAGTGGCATGATAAACAGCCCAATTAGCAAAAGGTTTTTATTTACTGCGTCTTCAATACTTATTTCTATTCGACAAAAAATTTCGCAAGCAGTTTTCTAAAATCCCACTAGATGATCCTAGAAAATTACATTACTATGTAAGCAACTGTTCAAGAGATATAATGTCATAAGGAATGATCTACGTTAAAATAAATGAAATACGTTGACACACCGGTGAAGTGGACGTAAACGGAAACACAAGTCGATGGGCAAACTAGGAGGAACAAACATAGAAATGAAATAAATACATATCTTGGCAAAAGTCCAGTACTAGGGTTACCATTATATTAAGCAAACATATTTTTCCAAACAAATGTACTAAAGTATTTGGAACGGTGATCTTCACCGTCAACAAAGGGAGGAAACTGCTGCTAGTTTGTCGCAGTTTGTACATAGCCCTACCCTCAGCCACACAATATTTCTGGCAGACTAGCAGTTAGTAATGTTGTGAATCTGTTTTGTAGAGAAATAAGGCACTTTCTGCCCAGATGTTTCTACGAAAGTTGAAATAGCATGTCAATGAAATATTCATGTGCACATAAGATAAATTGGAAAAATAACTACAGCTTACATGAAACGTTTTCTAACTTCAGTCTTTGGTGAACATGTGAGAAGAGAAAAACAGAATATTCCAGTGCTGATGATGTACTTACCCAAGGAAACAAAAAATATGGCCAGTCCCTTGCTGTTTACTTCTTTTGGCAATATAAACTCCATATTAGAATGATGGTAATTTTTGCCAATGTCCTAAAACGTAAGTTCGTAATTTCATCAAACTTCACTCTGTGTTTAAAAATTAAAATTCTACATCGAAGTATAAATGTATTTTGCAGTATTCTTGACGAATGTTATGACACTGACATATCAATATCACCATTTCGAAATGAAATTACAGTAGCTCTTGATATTGGACTGTTTGAATGTGAAAATTATTCTGAATGTAAAACCATAACTTCGATGACGTGTGCACATTGCTCATACTAAATCTATGTGTCTTACGTTATTATAGTTACTTTAAGTAGAGAGATTTTTGCACTGTCAATTGTCAATTGAAGATGTAGGTACACTGATGCCATTTAATTACTTATAATTTACCACCAATGGTACTGATGTTTGGTAATTTGTTACACTTTATTAAAACTTCACTTGTCATAGAATGGATCGTTTTGCATGAAAATGAAACAGACTACTGTTTTCTTTATTTTTTTATAGTCGAATCATCTTCTAAGTATGCTATGCGTTTTCGAGCGTTAGGCATTATATATGATCTATGCGTACACGATTTCGAACAACTATTTTCCTGTATCCTTTGTTCTTTATCATATAAACACTCAAATATCGATTCCACAAATGAGAATGTAGATGAAAGATGTTGTTTTTGTTATTGTTGTAAGGAGTTAGAGGGGACTAATCAGCTCGGTCATCAGTCCCCTGATGAAAGATGTCCTATCCCAGCCAAATTTTTGGAACATCCACTTGCTTTCAGGTTACGTCTGAGAGACCCATGGTGCTATGCCGTACTCCAGTTTACTCACGGCTTAATCTCTCCTCGGTACCTTGTACTGATTAATTTATTAAGCGCTACGGAAGTTAATTAGCGATCTTGTTAATTATTATTTGGCCCTGACGTGCCGTGCTGAGTAGATCATTACTAGCTTACTCTTGAATCTGTTCAGGTAGGCGAATATCATTAATTACTAAAAGAAACCAATGAATAAGATATATCAAGTATTTATTCTTTATATGAGACAGATAAATTATTCCATAGACACAAAGTAATACAGAACAATATTACAACAAAGAATGTATATTAAATCGGACTAGCTAAACCTGGTCACCCGTCTGTGTCACTCAGTTTGATGTGATATGAATAGGAAAGCATGCAATTATTGACATGGCGTGTGTTGTTTCGAACATGTTCGAAAGAGGAGACACCATTGGTTGACATTAACAGCTGTAATTTAAAGAATTTGTAACAGAACTTTAGATGGAAGGACTGGGAAGATGAGGTGGGATTAATACATCACTTCTAAACGTAATCTTTATTACAGCTTCTATGCTCCACACACATACACACATTTCAATATGATGGTTCAAAATGACTGTCAAACGAAAGCCTTTTCATCAAGGTAATGTAAGTTGTTATTTAAAAGAATAGGTATTCACACTCATTAAAATGTTACAGCAGATTTAAAAAACGTAACTGTTCAAAGAGCAAGAATATCATACAAGCAACAGATCACAAATGATACTGGACCTACCACGAATGTGGAAATGAAGAGAAATGAAGAGGAAGGCAGACAGAACAGAGTAATGTCGGTCTGCTGCAAACCAACTTCAGGGTTGAATACCTAAGAAGAACTGCTGAAAGAGGCCTTTACAACACATATGAGAATAATTGATTTAAATTTCATAAAACACACAGATAACCTCAGATAACAAAGCACTGAAACTTTTTCGTTGCATGGACCAGCCTATTAACAAAATGCATCGGTTCCAAATCCAATGAGATTAAACGCACGCATCTCGTTCAGCAAAGCTTTATTACATACTATACGGTTTCCTGGCACAATTCATTCAGGGTTATTGTGACATCACAATTATTACCCAACAGTCATAAAACCTGTAACGTGATTTGTAGTTAAGATGTTCTGTGAGGCATTTTGTGAATGATGCAATAGTTTATCAAAAGTCGCAACAATGGAAAAGGATAGTGGAATGCAGGATACTGTGCGGCGTATCGACTCATGGTGCAGAAAATGGAAATTAAGCCTCAACATAAACCAGTGTAAAGTGCTGCATTCGCATAAACAGAAAGATACTTCATTATAAAACTTCGCAGTAGCATAATAAACACTGAAAGCAGTTACTTCCACAAAATATGAAGGAGTAGACACACAGAGCGATTCGAATAAGAACGGCAATATAAAATTATCATAGGACTCAAAGGAAAAATCTTCAGTCCGTCGATAAAGGAAGAATGTTACAAACCTCTTTTTCGGTCAGTTTTTGTGTATTGCTCATCATAGTGGATCCGTACCCGGTAGGGTGACAGAGGGACGTAGAGAAAATTCAACGTAAAGTAGCACGCTTCGTTACGGACCCATTTAGTAAGCGCGAAAGTGTGACAGAGACGACTGGAAAACTACACTGGCAGACCCTGCAACACTTTCTGAGTCACGATAAGGGTTTCTCTCAAAGATCATAGAGTATACATATCGCTAACTGTCAACCAATATACAGGGTGTCCCAAAAAGAACGACCCAATTTAAAATAGAATTATTTGTTAGGAAAGAGGGCATAACACCAAAAAATTGCATACTAAATTACTCACAATAAACAGAGTTTATAAAAATCCATCGTAAACGTCCAATATGGCTGCACGGACGACATCTAGCCAATAGCCGAATTCATCCCAAAGAAAGTGTTCAGAAAGGATAGATCAAACAAAATAGGCGGTGGCGTGTTTGGCGCCATCAAAAGTAGTATTTCGTGTAGCGAAGTTGAAGTTGATAGTTCCTGTGAGCTATTATGGGTAGACGTTGTACCCTATTATCGTAAGAATTTAATAATTGGTTCCTTTTACCGGACTCCAGATACTGACGATACAATAGCAGAAAGGATCAAATAAAACTTGAGTCAAATTACAGAAACGTACCCGACTCACACGATAATAGTAGGCGGTGATTTTAGTTTACCCTCGATCTGTAGGCGAAATTATATTTTCAAATCAGGAGGTACGCATATAACATCGTTTGAAATTGTACTCAACGCATTCTCTGAGAATTACTTCGAACAATTAGCTCATGAGCCAACTACAGTGGTAAATGGATGTGAAAACACACTTGATCTCTTAGCAACAAATAATCCTGAGCTCATAACGAGCATCAAAACGGATACAGGTATTAGTAAACACAGAGCTGTCGTAGCGAAATTGAATATCGAAAGTCCCAAAGTTACCAAAAATTAACGAAAAGTATATTTGTTCAGGAAAGCAGATAAAAATAAATAACATTGCTTCTTGAGAGACAGCTTCCACTCAACACTAAACGTATGTGTAGACCAGATGTGGGTCAAAGAAGTGGTATCGACAGCAATTGAGAGTTCTATACCAAAAAATTAATAAAAGAAGGAGGCGATCACCCTTGGTACACAAAACAGGCCAGGACACTGTTGCAAATGCAAAGGAAAAGGCATACGAAATTTAAACGAACACAAAATCCCCAAGGATTGGCGATCGTACTCAGAAGCGCGAAATTTAGCGAGGATTTCAATTCGAGATGCCTACAACGCTTATCAGTACGAAACTCTTTCACGAAATTTGACTGAAAACCCAAAGAGATTTCGGTCATATGTTAATTATACTAGGTACAACACACAAACAATACCCTCACTACGTGATAGTAATGGCGATACTTCCAATGACAGCGCTACTAAAGCGGAGTTACTAAACATATCTTTTAGAAACTCATTCACCAAAGAAGACGAAACCAATATTCCAGATTTCGAATTATGAATAGATGCCGTAATGAGTAACGTAGAATTAGATATCATCGGAGTAGTGGAGCAACTAAAATCACTTAACTAGAACAAGTCTTCTGGTCCGAATTATATATCCATTAGATTTCTACCTGATTATGCTGAAGCGATAGCCCCTTACTTAACAGCCTTATGCAACCGCTCTCTCAAAGGAAGATTGGAAAGTTGCACAGGTCACATTTATAGTCAAGAAAGGCAGTAGGAGTAACCCACTAAACTACAGGCCTATTTCATATACATCAATTTGCACAGGGTTTTGGAACATATCCTGTATTATGGAGTATCTCGACCAGAACGATCTATTGACCCAAGGTCAACGCGGATTTAGAAAATATCGTTCATGCGAAACACAACTAGTTCTTTATTCACACGAAGTGATGGGTGCTATCGACAAGGGTTCTCAAATTGATTCCGTATTTCTTGATTTCCAGAAAGCTTTTGACACCGTACCTCACAAACGGCTTTTAATCAAATTGAGTGGTTGTGGTATATCGCCCCAAATTTGCGATTGGATAGGGTATTTCTTGTCAGAGAGGACACAGTTCGCAGTAATCGATGGTAAGGCATCGACTAAAACAGGGTAGTGTTATTGGTCCTCTGCTGTTCCTTATTTACGTAAACGATTTAGGGGAAAATCTAAGTAGCTCCCTTAGGTTGTTTGCAGATGGCGCCGTCAATTACCGTCTGATAAAATCATCTGAAGATCAAAACCACTGCAGAACGATCTGAATAAGATATCAGTATGCTGTAAAACTTGGCAATTGACTTTAAATAATGAGAAGTGTAAAGTCGTCCACATGAGTACGAAAAGAAATCCGTTAACCTATGTTTACGTAATAAATCAATCAAAAGTGAGGGCCGGAAACTCCACAAAATACCTAAGAATTACTATTACCTCAGGCTTAAATTGGAAAGAGCACGTAGATAATATCGTGGGAAAGGCGACCCAGAGACTGCGTTTTATTGGCAGAACCCTTAAAACATGCAACAGAACTACAAATGAAACTGCATACACTACGCTTGTTCGTCCGTGTTTGGAGTATTGCAGCCCAGTGTGGGATCCTTATCAGGTGGGTATAACGGAGGACATCGAAAGAGTCTAAAGAAGGGCAGCTCGTTTCGTATTGTCACGATACAGGGGAGACAGCGTTACGGAAATGATACAGGATCTGGGATGGGAATCATTACAACAACGGCGCTTATCGCTGCGATGTGGGCTACTTGCGAAACTCCAATCGCCAACATTCTCCTCAGAATGCGAAAATATGTTGTTGACTCCCACTTACATAGGTAGAAATGATCATCAGAATAAAATACGAGAAATCAGAGCTGGAACAGAAAGACTCAAGTGTTCTTTCTTCCCGCGCGCTATTCGCGAATGGAATGTAATGGGAGGTAAATAGTATAATGGTGGTTCAATGAACCCTCTGCCAGGCTCTTAAATGTGATTTGCAGAGTTTCCCATGTAAATGTAGATCTAAATGAAATTGAGCCGCCGGCCGCGGTGGCCGAGGGGACTGAGGCGCTCCAGTCACGGTCTTCACGTCCACTACGGTCGGGGTTTCGAATCCCCCCTCGAGCACAGACATTAGTGGCGTCCTTAATCTTAGCTAGTTCATAAGTATGAAACTTTCTGGCAGATTAAAATTGTGTGCCGGAAACGGGACTCGAACCTGGGACCTTTGCCTTTCGCGGGCAATCTGCCAGGAAGTTTCATATCAGCGCACACTCCGATGCACAGTGAAATATTCATTCTGGTAACATCCCTTAGGCTGTGGCTAAGCCATGTCTCCACCATATCCTTTCTTCCAGGAGTGCTAGTCTTGCATGGTTCGCAGGAGAGCTTCTGTGAAGTTTGGAAAGTACGAGGCGAGGTACTGGCGGAATTAAAGTTGTGAGGCGGCATCGTGATTCGTGTCGGGATAGCACAGTCGGTAGTGCGCTTGCCCGCGAAAGGCAAAGGTGCCAGGTTCGAGTCCCGGTTCCGGCACACAATTTTAATCTGCCAGAAAGTTTCATATCAGCGCACACTCCGCTGCAGAGTGAAATATTCATTCTAGTTCATAAGTAGTTTGTAAGCTTAGGGACTGATGACCACGTAATTAAGTCCCGTAAGTTCCTAAAAAAAAAAAAAAAAAAAAAAAAAAAAAAAAAAAAAAAAAAAAAAAACCCACATGCTGTCAACTCAGGGGACCTAGGAGGGCAAAAGTGTAAAGCCTGGTTTCGCAATCCTATACGCCCTATCCAAAGTTGAGATTTTATCTGAAACTTTAGACCATATCGATTACACATAGCGCTATTTCAGTTCCATAGTAAAATTTATCTCAATGTTATTGTAAGTTAAAATCGGGTCATTCTTTTTGGGACACTGCATAGCTTCCTCCTAACTACATCTCGCTATACGATCAGCAGGAGAAAAATTAGAAATATCGGGGTCCACATGGAGGCTTACCACAAATGGTCTTTTTCCGCGAAAGATACGCGTCTGGAACTGGAGAAGGAAGTGGTAATAGTACACAATGTACCCTCCTCCACACACCGTAAGGTGGTTTGAGGAGAATAGGTGAAGATGTAGTTATCACACGTAGTACAACATAGGAATGCAAACTATTTTAATATAGACTTTATTAATATATGACACAAAAGGTGTCTCCTGTACGGTTAAGAACCATTTCAAATAATTTTAGTTAGGAAGCCTGCCGATTATGGTGCCATAAATCATCTAATACATCCAAAAATAGAATAGGAAGGTAAAGTAATCAATACGTCCCACACTTTGCACTTCACAGTATAAGGCGTGGCAATAAGCTTCCATGTCCTTTTAAGATTTCATACGGTTGAGGAAGTATATTTGTGCATTAAAGTCTTCAAAAAGTTCAAATGTTTGCACAGCTTATGGTACTTATCTACGAGATCATCAGTCCCTAAACTTACAAATTACTTATGAACTAGCTTATACTAAAGACGCCACAAACATCCATGCCTGAGGGGGGATTCGAACCCCCGACTGCAGCGGGCGTGCAGACCGTGAGTGGCACGCCGCAGATAGCTCGGCCACTGTGGCTGGCAAAAGTCTTCTGTCTGACTATATTTTGATACTTACTTTTGACATCCGATACGTTCTTTGAATGATATCTAATATTGAACAATTTGGATTTTGGTTTTAGATCTCATTTCCTATAAATCTGTAATCTGAAATTTCCACATTTATTCTCTGATTTATCATTTCAAATTCTTATCAGCAATAGAACAGTCTTGCACAACTATCGTTTGGAATCTGTTTCAAGGACACGTGTCAGCAATAAAAGCAGAAAGTACAAATCATCTGCAATAGTGACTCACATGTATACCCATACTACCATCACAGACATCAGCATCGTACATATCCAACCTAATGGCAAAAATCTAGCTATCCTGAAATTCTCCAAATACATAAACAGCGAAGAAAACAATCAAACTCTAACTTAGATGACAAAAAATCAACATGTACAGCAAAATAATCTCCGTCTTCAAATTGACTCCAGCACCGAAGTTGCATTGCATCTACAAAATGCACACAAGTTGAGACAGAGGGAGATAGAAAAACTTCCCCCAAGAAGCGCACCCACCTATTTCGATAACATTTCATCAAATGATCATTAAAATGGTCTTTCTCTCAAAACTCAACAGTATGTACGTATTTAAGCCTCAAATAGCATACTCGTACATCAGTTTACAGTATAAAACGTATTTTATCTGCACATTCTTTTACTTTTTTTTTCTCCTTTCTCCTGGATGTTTTTGAAGTAGGAACACACATCAGTATGTGTGGGCCCTCCTTTTTCACCCAGTATTTCTACGTACGGAATCAATGCGCAGAATTGTACAACAGGTTCTTTTCCTCTCTTCTTCCGCAAACTCCGTTTTGTGCTTATTATCATTACTTTAAAACATTACAATCAATATATTACTCTACCTTTTTATTAAGAGTATATCCATCTACATATGTTTAATTGCTCACGAATGTGCTACATTCAATGGTCACAACGTATTGCAGATCAACTGTACGTTTTAATCAAATCACCCAATTGTACAACTGAGCATTTGTACTGGAAATTTCAAAATCAAAAGCAAAAGAAATTTCTAATACTTGAATCTACATAATTTTTAACGAGGCACAAGATTTCTTCTGAAATAATCGTCCTGTTTGTCTATACTTCATTTTTACTGTGAAATAATGTCTTGTGTTGCTATAGATCGTGTATGGTAGCATTTGTTAGAAACCGTCATTGGTGCAAACTGTGATAGTTTTCATGTGATGTTTAACGACAAAGAAATGAACCTATTGATCATGATATTTCCGTTTTCTTTTCCTTTATAGATTTACAGCCGCAGTGGAGTAGCCGAGCGGTCTAAGGCGTCTCGCTGCGGAGCACGCGGTTGGTCGCCGCTGGAGGTTCGAGTCCTCCGTGGGACATGGGTGTGTGTGTGTGTTTGTGTGTGTGTGTGTGTGTGTGTGTGTGTGTGTGTGTGTCCTTAGGTTAGTGTAACTTAGGTTAAGTAGTTTGTACGCCTAGGAACTGATAACAAAAAAGTCCCACAGATTTACAATCATTTGATTTTATAGATCTACATTTAAACCCCAGTAAAAGACCACTACAGAACACGTTGATTTTGTCTTTGAAGAGAGTGCCGCAGGCTATTCCATAGTCGTGACTCAATACACACGTCACATTAACTCAAAATATAAAATCACCTGATGTTGTTGGAGGTTGAAACATCTGACACACGTTGTGTAAGTAACCTAAACTAAACAGTATGTAATAGCAGGAAATATTTGCGTTACATTCAATAATAGTTTCCGTATCTGTATTTTATAAACGTATATTTAGTATATCCTCCTAAAACTTTCATGGTATCTTTTAAAATATGAACGTTGATCCACTTTCAGACAATGGTAACAATCGTAGGAGAAGACACTGAAATTACATTAAGGAGAAAAAAAAAAAACATTTTTTTACTACTGCGCTCTATGACCCCAATTATATACTTTTATGTTTAGCCTCTTAGCGTTCCATTACTTTGTATTTCAAGCCAGTGTTCTTCATTCCATGACACTATTTTCTTGGAATATACTTAAAAAGTACACAATATAAAGACTGCTGTCACACTGACATTTTAACACACATGAAAAGAGTGAGTGATCGTACCACAGTTTGACATCGTTGTATGCGGCATTATAAATGTTTACACACCATTTACTCTGTTTCGCCATCATTTTAACTGAATAACACAGAAAATTTACTGGTAAACTGTCTCCTTTGTAAGAAAAGTTCTCCTCTGATTGCGTTTTTTTCTCTGACGCCAAAACTTTTTTTCGAGTAATTACACTTTTTGGAGCTCCCTAATTGCCATCTTCCCTCGACCGGTCAGTGCTACTGCACTCTTTCTTTTTCGAGTCTTTCTTCCCTAATTTTAGCATCATTTCTAATTGCAAGACACTCATTTAACTGGAATCCAACTTCCGCCATTAGCAAAGGTAACCAAAGTAAGCTCTCTCCGTCCGTTACATAAGTTTACAACTACAAAGAACGTACCGATCGTCAGCCGTTGGCATTGCACCGAAAACAGCCTACCCGATATTTCTACTTTCCTTCATTCACGGCGCCGATAGAGTGTTGTGAAACAAGCATAATTGTTTAGAAAGCAGCAACATTACATTTATTATTTTATTTTTTTGTTTTTGTTTATTTATTATTATTTCTTGTGTTGATTATGATTCGGAAGTTCGCGCCACCAAATCCCATACTTTAATGACAAGGTCGCTTGCGACTGGCAAAACTACGGAAGATCTAACGGCAGTAAAACGCAAATATTCCTAATTTTATATTACATTGGCAGATTTAATAAGAATGGAGAATTATTCAGATACATGGGTTAAACCAACTGCATTGATATAACCTATTGAGCACAACAAACTAAATGGTATAAACTCTCTAAGTAAAAGTTTTATCCATTAAAGCAACGGTATTTTATAAGTTAGAAAAGAAAACAGCTAGCAGTTGCAACGTTGCAAGTTTATTCAGAGCAATTATTACTCTTTTCGGGTATCTGTACAGGAAAAGTTAGAATAATTCAGAAATACAAATATTACATAAATTCGTAGTACAATCACGGATTTAAACGGGCAAGAAGTACAGTGTGTATAAAGCTTTCTCGAAAAGTGATAATGAAAATGATACATTACTACGTTATACCACTGCGTATTGATCAAATAAGGAACTATCAAAGTATCAAGTACATATATACGAAAAAGTTTTCATTAATTAGATTAATTGTGTCCTGTAGGTGTACTCAGAGAATTCTGTAAAAACACTGAACTTCAAGTGCAGAGACTACGCTAGAATGTGATGTTCAGTGCTATTACACAATGCTCTGGCACAATTAATGTAAGTAACTAAAAACTTTTCGTTTATAGGAACTTAATACTTTGTATAGTTCCTTGTTTTATCAATATCCAGTAGAATAACGTATTAATATTTCACATTTTGTCACTTTCCGAGAAAGCTTTATATACACTGTACTTCTTGCCCATTTAATTCTTTGGCTGTACTGCGAATTGTATGTAATATTTGTATTTCTATAGTATTCTAACTTTTCCTGTACAGATACCCGTAAAGGGCAATAATTGCTCAAAAAATGTTCAAATGTCTGTAAATCTACCGGACCAAACTGCGTGGTCATCAGCCCGTAGCTTACAAACTACTTAAAGCTAGGTAAACTAATCTAAGGACAAACACACACACCCATGCCTAAGGGAGGACTCGAACCTCCACGGCGAGAAACCGCAGCGAGGTGCTGTAGACCGCTCGGCTACTCCACCGCGGCTAATTGCTCAAAACCTTGCAACTGCTGGCTGTTTCCTTTTCTAATCTCTCAGTAAGTAAAAGAAAATACATATCCGATAACTGTTTGTGTGACGGAAGAATACTAGAATACTATAACATCAAGGATATTCTGAATCCTACTATCATTAAAAATCTACAGAATGATGCGACTACGAAAACTTTAAAAACGATTAATTAGTTGGTAAAAGTATCTCCCTTCGCTTTCGAAGATAAGAAACTGCTTTGAAAAACGCATGAGTACCCGCCTAGGTTCTATGGATTACCGAAAGTGTACAAAAATATGACGGTTGTGGGTAAGCAAGACATCTTGCATCGTTGTTGCAATCTTATTTTGGTGTCACTGACAGTTGACAATGATAGTAATAACTCGTGTCATATAACTGGCATGAGGAATGAACGTTTCTCATAGTGCTGTTCTTGTTTGTTTCGATGTGGTATATGTATTTACTACAACGCCAATGTTCGAAGTTGTCTCGTGCATAGCGGATATTATTCCACCTTAAACAAGTGGCCGCAGCGGATTAACCGTGCGCACTGGGACGTCGGGCTGCGGAGTGCGCGACCGTTCCCCGTCGGCGGTTCGAGTCCTCCCTCGGGCATGGGTGTTTGTGTTATCCTTAGGTTACTTTAGCTTAGTTTAAGTAGTTTGTAAGCTACGGACTAATGACCAAGCAGTTGAAGCCCATAGATTTACAAACATTTGAATAAAAAGTGGGTCCCAATGCTATATGTAGGTAAGCCTTCAAAAGTAATTGCCAAAAAACTGAGATCCAGGAAATACAACCCAGCTTTTTACACCAGAAGTACTATTGCCCACACTTTGTTCAACAGCAAGGAAAAAATTCCACCTTTAGAACAAAGTGGAGTATATAAAATTACCTGTAACCTTTGTGGCAAACTATATGCACGCCAGTCAGTAAGGGCTATAGCCACTAGACTATCTGAGCATGAAAGGAGCTGGAGAATGAAAACGAAAGATTCCGCCTATGCTGACCATGCTCTGAATGACTGTCATTCCTATGATTCCAAATGTGATGTTCTCCATGAAGGGAAAAAGAGTAGAAAACTCACATTGTTGGAAAATCTGGCCATTAACAAACACCAGTCCAAGAATCCTGACCTAGTGCTGAATGACCAGACACAATTCCATTATTAGCCTTCATTAAAATAATGTCATTAATAGGCCTATTGTTCTCACTGTATGTAAATAATTTTGTCATATGTGTTTCATACGAATACCCCATATACCTTTCTCCTCCTTGCCATAATTTACAGTTTGCTTGTATAATCATCCATCGCTCACCTGAACATTTATAATATTTGTAACCTTAAGAATTGTAAAATGTACCCATTCGGACCCCATTGTGTTTTTCCCTTTATTATTATTATTATTATACACGTTCTGTGGTATTGATACTTATTCAAAACAAACACACATTTTGTTTCTACCACCTCCTGCTGACAATACTTTGTTATACAATAACACAGTTTTAATATTTCAATACCAATGTAGCTCAAGATATGTTCATTTAAAATACATTTGTTTTGTGGTATCAATTAATAGACATAATTAATTTGCAGTTCACATAGCTTTAAAACAATTTTTGTATATGTAACCTCAATGTTACGTGTGCACTTTCTGTTTAGTATGAAGCTATCTCACAATGGCCTAAGAAACAGAAAGCTGCTAATAACAAGCAAATAAGTAATATTGTGGAACAAAAATACTACGTATATAAGTTTTTAAAACATTTGAATTCTTGAAATAAATCTTTAGACATTGGTTCACCACTACCTGTTTACAATATAACAAAGAATTATCAGATTGACTAGACCTTTTAGTCCAGCTGTGGCCATTTTATTTATGCCGTCTAGTGTACAACAGTCGTTATATAATTCTGTTTTCGTAGTGGAGAGGTCGAGCAGTATAAGGCACCTTGCGGCTCAGCACTCGGTTGTTCGCTGTCAGAGTTTCTAGACCTCCCTCCGGCATGGGTGTGTGTGTTCTGATTAGGTTACTTAAACTTAGTTTAAGTACTTCATTTGAAACTTCCGGACTTATAAGCCGTGTTAGATTATTAAAACTTTTCCCCAACGTTTCATCTTCTGCTGCGGAAGACATGTTCAGAGATAGAGTGGCGAACTGCGATGAGAACTTGAGGGAGCGCCATATATATAGGCAATGCGGAGGGCACCACAAGACATGACGTGACGTCGGCTACGATAGTATCTCTGGTATTGCCAACATTCTTAGCAGAGAAGAATCGATTGTCATTTCCACTGATGTAAAGCAGAAGTCCAAATTCTGTCTAATTTAACAGCTTTCTCTTTCCTGTTAAAATTATTGCGATGTTTATAGATCTCGATTGCTTCTCTATATGTGCGCGCATGATAGTGCGAAGTTTTTGAGATGACACTAGTCTCATTGCATTTAATTTCATGGTTGCCTTCTTGGTATACATGTTCCGCTACGACCGATTTCTCCGTGTGCCCCAAGCGGCAATTCCTTTTATGTTCGACCAGACGAGTATTGACGCTTCTTTGTGTAGTTCCAATGTAGACTGAACCACAGCTGCAGGGAATTTTATATACACCTGGTGTATTCAACGGACTTCTGCTTTACACCAGCGAAACGACAATCGATTCTTCTCTGCTAAAAATGTTGGTAATGCCAGAGATAGTGTCGTAGCCGACGTCACGTGATGTCTTGTGATGCCCTTTGCATTGCCTATAAATATTGCGCTCCCTCAAGTTCTCATCGGAGTTCGCCACTCTACCTCTGAAGACGTCTTCCGCAGCCGAAGATGAAACGTTGGGGAAAAGTTTTAATAATCGACCACGGCTTATGAGTCCGGAAGTTTTAAATGAAGTTGATGCCGGCCGTGAAAGCTTACATTGTATGATTAGTTTAAGTAGTCGATGACCGCTGGTAAAAAAACCAAGCGGGTGGTGCCTTAATGCCAATTGTACTTTTGCAGCATGAACATACGGTGCCGAGACAATTTAGATTATGTATTGACAGTATTAACAATTTCCGCCCCATAATTCACTTAACTATGGAAACAGAGAACTGAATTTTCTCGACGAGCCTGTGATCAAGCAAGTGACCAGGATGATGGGCCCCAGGTTTTACAGGAAGGCTTCACATACAGATAGTTACCTGAAAAAGATACTAACCACCACCACCACAGACCAAAATGGCGGGGTGATTAAATTATGGCAGCACATTTGTAAAGTTATGAGCGCGTATCGAGAGAAACTATGTTCAAACCGCAAAGGAGGATTAAAGATATCTGCGAAAGATGTACGACGCGCATTGGACGCACTGACTATGGGTTATTTAAACATCATTGTTGCTGTGGTCCACGTTTATATTGCCAATTCAAAAGAATGTATCAACACTAGCATCTGTAAATATAATAGGAATTCCTGGCTCGGACATACGGAGAAAGCGACCATTGTGGACCATGTTTATCCACAGGGCAACCATAAAATAAAATTTAAGGAAGCTAATGTCACACACATAAAGAACCCATAAAGTTTAATGAACTGAGTAATAAATTCTGTACTAATGAGTAATGTGTCAATTCGACAAAATTTTCAACATTGCAACAGCACAATGAAATCAATAGTTTTCTACCTATCGTGTTGCCATCGTCAGAGATAGTCTCCTAACAGATATCATGAGATGGGTTATGAGCCCTCTGTGTTGCCTAAATACTCGGCGCTCTCTCGAGTTCTAGCCGTGGTTCACCGCTTCAACTCCAATTAATCCAATGATGGCTTCCTCAGCAAAAGTTGAAAGTCTTGGGGAGAGCTTTACTTATGTACCCGCAACCTGTTTGCCACGAAATTTTAAGTGAATTTAGCTTCACATAACTAGCTACTCTCCTAGCCATTAAAAGTGCTACACCACGATGATGACATGCTACAGACGCGAAAGTTATCCGCCAGGAAGAAGATGCTGTGATATGCAAATCATTAGCTTTTCAGAGCATTCACACAACGTTGGCGCCGGTGGCGACACCAACAACGTGCTGATATGAGGAAAGTTTCCAACCGATTTCTCATACACAAACAGCAGTTGATCGGCATTTCCTGTTGAAACGTTGTTGTAATACCTCATGTAAGGAAGAGAAATGCGTACCATCAGTTTTCGACTTTGATAAAGGTCGGATTGTAGCCTATCACGATTGCGTTTTATCGTATCGCGACATTGCTGCTCGGGATGTCGCGATCCAATGACTGTTAGCAGAATATAGAATCGGGCGGTTCAGGAGGGCAATATGGAACGCCGTGCTGCATCCCAACGGCCTCATATCACCAGCAGTGGAGATGACAGGCATATTATCAACATGGCTGAAACGGATCGTGCAGCCAAATCTCGGTCCCTGAGTCAACAGATGAGGTCTTTTGCAATACAACAACCATCTGCACGAACAGTTCGACGACGTTTGCAGCAGCATGGACTATCAGCTCGGAGACATGGCTGCGGTTACCCTTCACGCTGCGATGGGGTACTCAACGACGAATCTGGGTGCTCGAATGGGAAAACGTAATTTTTTTTTTTTTTTTTCGGATGAATCCAGGTGACTTTTACAGCATCATGATGGTCGTATCCGTGTTTGGTGACATCGCGGTGAATGCACATTGGAGGCGTGTATTCCTCATCGCCATACTGGCGTATCACCCGGCGTCATGGTATGGGGTTCCATTGGTTACACGGCTCGGCCACCTCTTGTTCGCATCGACGGCACTTTTAACAGTGGCCGTTACATTTCAGATGTCTTACTACTCGTGACTCTACCCTTCATTCGATCCCTGCTAAACCCTACTTTTTAGCAGGATAATGCACGAGCGCATGTTCGACTGCTACCCTGGCCAGCACATTCTCCAGATCTCTCACCAATTGAAAACGTCTGGTCAATGGTGGCCGAGCAACTGGCTCATCACAATACGCCAGTCACTACTCTTGATGAACTGTGGTGTTGAAGCTGCATGGGCTTCTATACCTGTACACGCCATCCAAGCTCTCTTTGACTCAATGCCCAAGCGTATCAAGGTCGTTATTACGGACAGAGGTGCTTGTTCCGAGTACTGATTTCTCAGGGTCTATGCACCCAAGTTGCGTGAAAATGTGATCACATGTCAGTTCTAGTATTTTTTTCCCTATGAATACCCGTTTATCGACTGCATTTCTTCTTGGTGTAGCAATTTTAATGACCAGTTATGTACTTACAATACTTTAACGTGTAAGTTATGCATGTTATTCCACCTGTTTTTCTTCTATAAATTTTGCTACTTACTGTATACTTTCGTGATTTACAAAACAGTATTTTCACTGTTTGCAAACATATTACTTACATACAATGTTGTCAAACCACTGCCATGAGATGGCACTCTCCCTTTAATATGGAATACGTAATATTCATACCTTCAGGCAAGTTTCCTGGCTTGCGCTGCATACGTCATGTAAGTTGTTTGAAAGTGATAACTTACATAACGTACTTGTCGGAATTACATTCGTGACCTGCAAACTAACTCCGCTACGTCAGACAAGTTGTGGAAACTATTATCAGCTTCTCGCATTGGAAGTCCGCGCTAGATTGCGAGTTTCTGTTAAGAAGTGCCATTCTTGGGGATTCTGTGTCTGTTTAAATTTTGCATGCGTTTTTCTTCGGAACTGTTCGTTAATGTTCGTAAATGTACATTGAAAGGAATTGTTATTCATTAATTTATCTATTTGAAGACTATTATAGATGATGAAATGATCAGCACCTACGTAGTTGACTCTTTAGTCAGTGGTCTCTGTGCCACCAAAACATCGTTAAATAAAAATATTTATAAAGACGTTAGATTCGCGCCATATTCTTCGTACTACACAGGTTTAGGAACAGCGACTGCGACGAACACTCATGGGTACAGCGCCTGGAGCTTTCGCTACTGCACCTCCTCTGATGACGCCATATGGTTCGTCTCGGCCGTGGGAACTGTAACGGCTCTTGCCGTTGGCAATTTTATAGCCGTTCCTAATGTATCTACCGCCGACTCGCGTGCAAAATATCTGTCAGTAACTTATTAAATCAAATAATGTAAAAATTCGAACTACAGACCTGTAAAACACACAGACTAGTATACAACTGTGCATTTTTAAAGGGAATTTCAGGATACGTCATCTGAAGAATCATTATTGGGGTAGCTGAGTGTCATAATAAACAAATTTTGTTTGTGTGTAAAGACAACTGAGATCAAACACAGTAAAACACTTTGTGCACTTGTACGAAATATATACCCTTTTATCCAGAGGTGCACACAGGATGGAGGTGGGGACCTCATAACGCAAACTGCGTCATTAATATTCTGGGGGAGGGGGGGAGGTTAAAAAATTTGTACTTTTGGCCAACCTGCGGGAGAGAAGGGGCGTTATAAAACATTTGGCAAACCGTGAAATAAAACATATGTAATTTCGATATTAAATGGCAAACCATATTTATCCAGGACGTAATATCTCAGGTGTGTGTGTGTGTGTGTGTGTGTGTGTGTGTGTGTGTGTGTGTGTGTGTGTGTGGGTGGGTGGGTGGGTGTGTGTGTGTGTGTGTGTGGGAGTAGGGGGTTGGTCGTAAATTTGGGGGGTTTGGTGGAGGGGGGTGGTTGAAACATTGGCAAGGGAAGGTGGATACCTCTGTTTCTATCAATGGAAATCCTATTGGAATGTCAATCATGGAGGATACATAACAACTCACGGTTGCTGAACCCGGCGTTCCAAGGCTTCTAGCTGAGGAGCTCACCGCTACTAGCCAACGGAGGTTCGAGTCCTCCTTTGGGCATGAGTGTATTTGTTAGATTACGTAGTCTGTCTCTAGACAGTGATTCGCAAAGTGTTCTATACAGGTTCCATATTCTATATATTCCAACCTGCAATGGGTCCACATCAGAGGAAAAATAATTTGGAGTCTATTTGTTGTAAAGAGTGCTCCACGATAGTGGTTCACATTTAGGAAGGGATCAACCAAAATTCATAATTGTTCTCATAGTGCTGAAGCTTCATCCTGTTTGCTTCATTGGCTAAGAGAGAGAGTGGAGAAATTCTGTACATTCAGTATCCCGCAACAGGCCGATAGTCAGATTATTTTTATGTTTTGTAGGAGGAGGAGAGGAGATGTAAGACAATTATATCGTATACATTCTAACTTGTAAAGCATTTGTTCACTCCTCCCTTTTACAGTTAAAGTCATCAAAGTTAGTAGCACCATATCAGGCTTTAAAACACATTTGAAGTTAAGAATACGTATAAAAAATATATGTACATGTAAGGCAGGGGGTCTACACAGGGCAGAAAAAGATGGCAAGAGGTCTACGAGAGAAAAAAGTTTGGGAACCCTTGATTTAGACTGATGACCAGAGTAGTTAAATCCCATATATTTACAAACATTTGATTTTTGAGCTGCTGACAGGCACGCAAAATAGACAATTACATTCACACAACTTAAATTTCCGCCAGAGCATCTTGACTGTGGCTGCGGTGGGGAGTGATGGGGTAGGGATTGCTGAGAAAGGGTGGCAATGGGAAATTTCGCATTGCCTTAGGGACTGTAAAGGCTTACTTGGCATCCTAAACACCCTCCACTCCTTACCGTTGCAGGCCCGGACATGGAGGTTGGGTGTGTATAGCTGTCTTAGTGATGGTGTGAATGTATGTTTCTAGTTCTTATGAATGCCACGGCCGAAAATTTCAGTTGTGTGAATGTGATTGTTATTTGTGCCATTCAGGAACTCAGTGAGCTTTTATATTTATATATAGTTTCCTAAAGTCTCCGGACTGAAGACCGTTGTTGTTGTTGTGGTCTTCAGTCCGCAGTCTGGTTTGATGCAGCTCTTCCCGCTACCCCGTCCTGTGCAAGTCTCTTCATCTGAGAATATGTTCCGCAAACTACATCATTCTGAATCTGCTCACTATATTCGTCCCTCAGTCTCCCTCTACGATTTTTACAACCGTTGTTGTGGTCTTCAGTCCGCAGTCTGGTTTGATGCAGCTCTTCCCGCTACCCCGTCCTGTGCAAGTCTCTTCATCTGAGAATATGTTCCGCAAACTACATCATTTTGAATCTGCTCACTATATTCGTCCCTCAGTCTCCCTCTACGATTTTTACTCCACACGCTTCCTTCTAATGCTATGTTGACTGTTCCTTGATGTCTCAGAATGTGTCCAACCAATCTATCCCTTCTCTTGATCAGGATATGCCAAAACTCTTTTTCTCCCCGATTCGGTTAAATACCTCCTCATGAGTTACGTGATCTACCCATTCTAATTTTCATCATTCGTCTGTAGCACCACATTTCAAAAGCTTTTATCGTGTTTTTATGTGAACTCCTTATCGTCCATGTTTCACTCCCATACAAGCTACGCTCCAGACAATTGCTTTGTACTCCCTTTTTCCTGTTTTACTTGTTGAACTTTTATATTTTCTCCTCTCATCAATTAAGTTCAGTATATCCTGTGTTATGCAGGGATTTCTATTAGGCTTTGTCCTTCTGCCTATATACTCCATTGCAGCCCTCACTACCCTATCTCTCAGAGCTACCCATTCTTCTTCTACTGTATTACTTTCCCTCGTTTCAGCCAATCCTTGCCTAATGCTCCCTCTGAAACTCTCAAGCACATCTGGATACTTCAATTTGTCCAGGTTCCATCTCCTAATCGTTCTACCTTTCTGCATTCTCTTAAGTTTTAATCTGCATTTCATAACCAATAAGTTATGGTCAGAGACTATATCTGCCCCTGGATATGTCTTACAGTTTAGAACTTGGTTTGTAAATCCATTCCTTACCAGTATGAAGTCAATCTGGTACCTTCCAGTGTCTCCTGGTCTCTTTCACGTATACAGCCTTCTTTCTTGATGATTAAACCAAGTGTTGGTGATCATTAACTTGTGCTCTGTACAAAATTCTACCAAACGATCTCCTTTTTCATTCCTTTTTCCCAGTCCATATTCACCTACTACATTTTCTTCTCTTCCTTTTCCTACTACCGAGTTCCAGTCCCCCATCACAATCAAGTTTTCGTCTCCCTTAAGTTTCTGAGTGATTTCTTTCATGTCCTCATATATTTTTTTTTATATCCTCATCATCGGCCGTGCTAGTCGGCATATAAACTTGCACTATTGTGGTCGGTGTTGGCTTCGTGTTTGAAAACTATCGGCCCTATAATTCGCGCTCGTGTTATGGCAACCCACAACCCGATTTTCTCTGTGTGCAATGGCGTTTCTCTTAAGGCATGTGGATTTTCGAATGACCAAATACGTGCATTTTTGCAATTAATGTAGCCAGATAGCTGAAACCAAGCCTCATCAGTCAAAAATGTTCCATCTGAAACACCAACTCTATGTTTGGTAATAAATCGCTGAAAGCATTCACAATATGTTATTATTTTCGTATGGTCCATACAATGTAATTGTTGCACTGCAGTAAACTTACACAGATACAGCCCCAGTTCTTTGGTTACGGCCTGTTGTGATAATTTCCTTATTGATTTTCTTGGATTCCGCAACAATATGTCCGAAATGTCTTTTGTTCTCTAAAAACTGTAAGCCTACCAGTTCACGGTGCATCATGAATTGAAGCTATTGTCCGGAATTTGCGAATTAAATCTCCACAGTGTCGCGATGTGGGCACCTCGACGTAGGAAAACGCAGTCCTAATTGTCATCTCACATGCTCCATGAAGTTTCCTCCTGCCCTCTTCCACAAAAAAAGCTATCTCTCTGCAACAGTAAGCATTCTCACTACACTCGGCAGATACAAGAACAAGACAATAACACAATAAACAGCTCTCCTGAGGAGATTATTAGGACCCATAAGAGAAGAAGACGGTACTTACAGAATCAGGAACAATAACGAACTGTATGAACACCAGGAAGACATAGTCACATGTATGAGAAAAGGCGACTGACCTTATATGGGCACATGACCCGCCTCAATCACTCAAGGCTAACCAAGAAGATCCTCACAGTGACAAGCAGGGGAAAGGCGTCCAAAGCCAAGTGGTTCACCTCTGTTAGATCAGAGTTAGAGGAACTGCAGATCCCATTACAGATAACCGAGAACCCAGCGCAATACCGTCAGGGCATTCTACATGGAGTCTTACCACTATCTCTCACAAGCAAGAAGTGTTCAGGCACCACCAGACCTATATAGACGGATGAGAGGAAGCAGACTCACAGCCAGAAGATGAAGGCGTATTGGGCCAAGAAAAAGCAGAAGACCCTAGCCTACTACCCAAAGCCTACTACCACAGCAGGTGCACGGAACAAGTGCAGGCGTGCTTTGTCTGAGCTGCCAAACTTACAAGCCCCGCAACGCGAAGGACGCGGAGATAGCCAATGCGGAGAGACTTTGCGAACACACTGTACAATAAACACTAAAAACACACGTTCAACAAAAACAAACGATCAAACAACTTACGGGTATGCTGCCGGGTGACGTCGTCGACAACCGCCGATATTTCGGCAGGAGGACACCCTGCCATTCTCAAGGCACAGCTGCACTCAGGGCACATGTCATTTCAGACCATGAAAGTTTGTCAGCTGAATTGTCCCATCTCGAAGAGACCTTTCGTCAGAATGGTTACAGTGAGAGACAGATAAAAAGTGCATTGCGCTATCAGCCTTCTGTGCAACGGGTGAGTGACGATAGTAATGAAGTGGCACCTAAATCTATGGTCTGTTTGCCTTACGCAGGAAGTATTTCCAACAAGATTGGTCGTATTTTGCGGAAATATGATGTGAAATGTGTTTTTCGACCACCTTCTAAGATAAAGGCCCTGTTGGGGTCCGTAAAGGATGATCTTGATTTGCGTAAGGCAGGTGTATATCGTATTCCTTGCAGTTGTGGCATGTCATATATTGGTCAGATAATCAGGACTGTGGAAGACCAATGTATTGAACATAAACGTTACACGCGCTTACAACAGCCAAACAAATCCGCTGTTGCAGAACACTGTCTTGACACCGGTCATCCTATGGAATACAACAACACGGAGATCCTGGCATCCACCTCCACCTATTGGGATAGTGTTATTAAGGAAGTTGTTGAAATTAAACCAGCAAGCGACCTTATAAACAGATATGGTGATTTTTGTTTAAATTCTGCTTGGAATCCGGCACTGTCTCTTGTCAAAAAACAGAGGGATAATATTACTGCTGCCTCACCTGTTGATTAAGTCACTTTCGATATTTTTGATGTTTGGTTATCTTTGGTTGTGTTGACTCTGCTGTGACTTGTACTGTGTGTGTTATCTTCCTTGTTTACCCTTTGCAAATGTTCAAATGTTTCTAGAGCTTATGGGACGTAACTACGGGGTCATCAGTCCCTAAACTTACAAACTACTTATGAACTAGCTACAACTAAAGACGGCACAAATATCCATACCCGAGGGGGGATTCGAACCCCCGACCGTAGTGGCCGTGCAGACCGTGACTGAAGCGCCTCAGTCCCCTCGGCCACCACGGCCGGCTACCCTTTGCAAATCGAGGTATTAAATACGCTTGCACATTGCTTCCTTAAGTGCAGTTGTGCCTTGAGAATGGCAGGGTGTTCTCCTGCCGAAATATCGGCGGTTGTCGACGACGTCACCCGGCAGCATACCCGTAAGTTGTTTGAACATTTATTACCCCGGGAAAAGTTAAGGTCTCACAAAAACAAACGAGTCCTATTAAGTGTACAGACTACCGTCATTATGGCTGCCGAGTTTACACAGGTTGCCGCATAGGCCACTTGTCATGTATGTTTAGGTCCAAAAAAAATTGCAGGAAGCTGAATTTTGGTATGTTGTTAGGACATATTAGAGTAGTATTAAACCAAGTTTGCAGCTTCGAAATCCTTTTGCGTAACTTTTAAGAGCCAAAAAACCTCGAAATTTTCTACCTTTTTTTGGTTTTGGCTTATAACTCGTGAAGGGTGGTTTTTTGACGAAAAGTCACTCACGCCTCTATTAATGTAGACAAAATATTCTAAAATTTAAGCCCAACCGCAGCTCTGTAAGTCCAATGGTTCCCGAGATATTGGACTTCAAAAATCGACTTATTTCTCCAAAAAGTTCAAATTTTCGATTTTAGTCATCTTTCGGCTATAATATTGGCTCTAAGGATCATCCCACGGGGAACGTCATACAAAAAAAAAGTTATAGAGCAGTTATTTAACTTTAATCTAAGTACTGAACGAAGACCATAGGCCCAATAGATTTCTAGTTATCGTTAAAAAATGAAAACTTGGAAAAATCGGAGTATTCAATAAATTGACCCAGACGAATTGCAGTTCTCTTATCCTGTGTATGTTAAAGAAAAAAACCACCCTTCACGAGTTATAAGCCAAAACCCAGAAAAAAGTCCGAAAATTTCGAGGTTTCTTGGCTCTTAAAAGTTATGCAAAAGGATTTCGAAGCTGCAAACTTGGTTTAATACTACTCTAACATGTCCTAACAACATACCAAAAATTCAGCTTCCTGCAATTTTTTTGGTCCTAAGGGCATTTTTTTGTCTACGACGACTGGCCTAGCAGGAGCGCTGTAGCTCGCGTGTTAACCACACACTGAAATTTCACCTGGTTGTCGTCGCCTATGGTGGCCATCCACGACGGTCAGTGGGCGGGGCAAGGAAGCGGTGCTCCAACGCCAGCAGTGGGCAGTCGCTGTGTATTCCTGCGCGGCCATTCAGGAGGGGGGCCCTGATGGCCGGGCGATACGCGCCGTCGCCACTTTGTCGCCGGCGCCCCCGCCTCCGCGCTGCCTTTGTGCCGCCGCCCTGACCGGCGCGGAGGTCCCTCTGCTCGTTTCCTTGAGCAGCGCTACCAGAGCAGGCCCCTGGCAGTTCTTTGTCCGCGTGGCACATAAAAGGCTCTCGAAAGCGCCCGGAGTCAGCCACGCCACGTTTATGCATAGAGGCAAAATGATTCAATTGTACGGATCGCAGCTGTCGAATAACAGGATAAATTTTAATGAATCAGAAATGTTCTGACTTGGCGTTATCCACTGCTCGAAACAATTAGGGGATCATACACAATAAACATATGGTAAAGAATTTTATTCGGATACCAGCTGCTCAACCCGGTATTTCCCTATTATACACTGAGTCGCAAAAGTATTCGGACAGTGGGAAGAATTATTATATTATTTCGTTTCCAAAACATAAATAACAGAAAAAATAACAACAAAAATTAAACAACGACACACCCCGCTGCTACAAAAGTATTCGGACACTGTCCAATAAATGTTCATAAGTTGTACGACAAAAATGTCAATACTTTGAGGGTCCACCTTTCATTTTCAATATCTCCTCCAATCTACTAGGCATACTTTCCACGAGATTTTTTTTGAAATATAGGCCTATATTTGCCCATTCTTGGTGCAGTTTCTCTTTCAAGGTCTTCGTGTAGATGTTGTCCACGCGGAGGGTCCGTTTCAATTTCTACGGTCGGGGGTTCGAATCCCCCCTCTGGCATGGATGTTTGTGCCGTCCTTAGGATAAGGTAGTTCATAAGTAGTTTGTAAGTTTAGGGACTGATGACCCCGTAGTTAAGTCCCATAAGCTCTACAAACATTTGAACATTTTTCCGTTTCAATTTATTCCACAAATGTTCGATTGGGTTAAGGTCTAGTGATTGGGGAAGGGGGTGCAATACTTTCAGGCAATTGAAGAGCAAGCACATGTGAACAATATGCGGGATATGCTTGAGATCATTATCCTGATAAAAATGAAAGTTGTTCGCAATACCTATATGTCGTGCACTCTGCGTCAAATGTCCTCCAGTATATTCAGATACGCTTCCTTGTTCATCGTATCATCAATGAACACTAAATCACCCACACCTCTGCCGGACATGCATCCCCACACCATGATGCTCTCACCTATAAAACTTTACTGTTGGTGTTAGGTTCCTAGGATTCAGCCCTTCATTGGTCTTTCGTCACACGTTTGCCTTTCCGACCCTTTACCATAATGTAAATTATCAGTTGTCGCAAAATATCACCCGATTTCACCAAGCCTGATCGTATTCGGCGTATTCCCTCGCAAACTGCATACGTTTCTCCTGGTTCACAGCATTTATGAATGCCTTTCGCCGTGCCATCGACCATGGTACTGCGATCGCCGTAGTACTCTCCGCAGGGTTTCGGGATGAACTTTTATGTCAAGGTCTCCCTCCACCTCAGTTGCAATTCGTGTGGCAGATATTTTCGGATTCTGTTGAACCTTTTGCACAATCACACGTTCATCTCTCTGTGAAAATGTCCGTGGCCTTCCTATACTGCAACTGGTTACAATTGGTCTTCCTTCTCGAACTGTACTTTTCTTCATGTTCACTATTGCGGCAATTACCCTGCAGGTTTTCCCTTCGCGTGATGATAAACAAGTTGCCATTGCTCGAACGTAGAACACTTCCCTCTGCGTCCCAACGTCGACCTGCACAGGCTAGCGATACGTCTTTACTAATCATCGCTATCCTCTCGCGGAAATGTCGGAGCCGCGGTGGAGTAGCCAAGCGGTCTAAAGCCCTTCGCTGCGGAGCGCGCGGTTGCTCGTCGTGGAGATTCGAATCCTCCCTGGGGCATGGGTGTGTGTGTTTGTTCGTAGATTAGTTTACCAAGGTTTAAGTAGTTTGTAGGCTACGGACGGATGACCACGCAGTTTGGTCCGATAGATTTACAGACATTGGAACATTATTGAAATGTCGGACACACTTCAGTCGCTTCTCCCTCTGTGCGTCTTGGAATTAACTATTGTCTCACGTTGTCCGCCTTTGTCCGAATACTTTTTTCAGGAAATATTACGTAACAGACACATGTCCAACAACAATTCTTCGTATTTGACGCGTGTTTCACGTTGCGACATCGTGCCCGGAGTCCCAAATACATTACAAAGTGCAATTTCTGTATTTGCTCATGTGGCAAACTGCAAAATTATGCGCATTTACGTGCTGTCCGAATACTTTTGCGACTGAGTGTATGTGCATTTTTCCAGTCTAGTATTAGAAACAAAAACTCGAAAAATTTCTTCTTCACATATCCATGGAAACAGCTTAGAAATTATGCAACAGTCAAACAACGAAATATGCATAATGTACAAAATTATAACTCCATTATCCAAAAGAGAGAAAAATAGTCATGAAATACGACTGATGTATAACAGTAATTCAAAACTTTAAACTTTCCTATGAACAATATTTACTCCATCTCGTTTTTCTCTTTCTCTCCATCGACTTCTACATTACCGTCTGTCCATTTAAGTTCGTTTTCATGCAGATCAATACTTACATCATGAATCCTTCACTACGTATCCTACAATAATGTAATTTCCCAGATATGTAGCATCAGGAAACAATAGTGGATGAATGAAGTCTCCTAAATCATACGTCGCGTGATCGGAAAGTTGTTGTGGCTCTTTGTTTGCGACGTCATAGATCTTCAACTGCCACGGCAAGTTAGCCGTATGCACTGGGGCGCCATGCTGCTGTGCGCACGGCCGTTCGACGTCGGGGGTTCGAGAACCCCTCGAGCAGGGGTGTTCGTGTCGTGCTTACGTCAGTTTACCTTAGTTTAAGCAGTTTTTATAATAATGAAAGGAGCAGCATTAGCCGTAAAATCTTTTGCTTTATTCTGGCAAATCGATTTCGGTTTTCCAAAAAAACCATCTTCAGTGCTGTCAGCAAGTTCAAAAAAGGATTTTTGTGAAATGTACAATGACATTTACGTCTAACATATCCACCTAATCCTCGATGGGCGAAGTTGCCGTTACATTCTATTTTATGCTTAATCATTTAATAATTGTTCCAATGATTTGACGGTAAGGGGTGCGGACAATTACTAGGTTGATCCATAACAGTAAACTTTGTTAACTTCCTTCATTATAGAACGACAAATGTTAAAAACTCTTTAGGGTTGCCAGACCTCCGGGCGCCGCCCGGAGTGCCCGGGTTTGGAATGAATTCTCCGGGTCTACGGGCCAATGACTCTCATCTCCGGGCTTGAATGTAACCTTCATCTTAACTTTTTTTACGACTCATTTTAAGTACTATGCTCATTTAGCGACGATCTACATCGAACTTAACGTAACTTAAACTAAGGACGAACACAACATCCATGCCCTATGGCGGGGGCAGCCTCGTGCACCGTGGCAAGACGCCTCAGTGCGCTCAGCCATTCCCGGCCGGCTCCTCTCTAGTAATTATGAATAATTTCATATAAACATCAATTTCTTATTGCAACAAAAAGGTACTTTTCTATTCTTCCTCTGAAAACTCTTCATTGTTGCGCCGGTAGTAATCGGCAAGCGCATTATTAAGCAAACACAAACATGCCTCACCAAAATGTATGAAGTATTTTTTTATTACACATTGGGCGCGGTAGGTGGATGCGTGAAAGTAAATGGATCAATTTGTATTGTAAAAAGTAATGACAGGTTCTTAAGATATCATGTCATTATCCAAATCTCCCGCAGTGCACTGTTATTTACTTATGTCACGACAGTGAAGTAATTTTCGCGTAAGTACAACATTATGGAGAACGAAGCACCAATCACTGGCCACTGCACTTCCCTGTCGAACCTGGCAACTGCGCTGCTAGCTGTCAGAGCTCAACTCTCGCCGTACGTAGTATAGCACTGTCGATCAATTCACTATACAATTCGCGATCGTTGTTGATATCCTGTACTTCGGTGTATAATGTTTAATTGATATTACATTAGAACGTCGATTCTCCGAACTAATTGGGGAACGTGGGTGTTCGGAAAATTGGTTTATTCGAATAATCGAACTATACAGTTTCATTTGCCAATACGTACTTTACAGTAAATGTTTTTATAACAACAGGCATCTCTTTTAGTACAGTATTGATCTCGTATTTATATCTCATAGTAAGGGCAGCACTATTACGTTTAATCATTTTATGCCCTCAAGTTTACTTCTTTACGCGGCAGCAAGTGGTCGTAACATGGAGCAGACGGTAACTGTGCCCCTTCACATGGAGCCAGCGAGAAGCTCTTCTTGGTGGCGCGCGATCCTTCACAGTGCGCGGAGCCGGAAGCGACAACTATTCGAAGGCGCAGCTGTTGATGTGAGCAGCTTCGATGCTGCCGCCACTTCTGCTGCCACGCCGACTGAAGTGTGCCGATTGTTGATCCACAGCAACTGGCAGCCTGGCAGGTCAGCTGCGGCATTTGAAGGCCATACCTAGCAATGTTCCACGGGGGGGGGGGGAATAGTTGCTGGGAGAGAGGAGATGATTATATATTTTTTCTTTTAGAATTCACGAGTAATCCTGGCTGGGGGGAGGGGGACAGTTGGTCGCAGTTGGGGGGGGGGCGGTGAATCATTAGCCAAGGGGGAGGGGGGCACGTCTGGTCTCCGGGCCTGCCTCGAGTTCAATCTGGCAACCCTAAAACTCTTCCCTTTAAGTATACTGATTAAATAACTACGTGCCACTACTATGAATGTCTACTAGTCCACACTGAAACATTTCAATATTCAACTGCAACCCGTATGCGATACGACGGAATGGCAAAAACTTTCACCACCACTAAACGCAGGTTACGAACGCACTGCCCACATGTCACGGCCTCGCTCTGCGGTCGGCGGGAGACTGCTGCACACCGGCCAACAAAGAACATTCCAACCTAAGCATTGTTACCAGCAGCTCTCGCTTACCAAAGATGTTACTAACCTAAAACCCTGTATCCTCACAACAACATAACTATATACAGGTGATATTATCTGTTGTCATACGAAGATGAAAATGCTGTTCTGAACTTGCTGACAGCACTGAAAATGTTATTTTGGAAAACCGAAATCGATTTGCCTCAATAAAGCAAAAGATTTTACGGCTAATGCTGCTCCCTTCATTATTGATAAAAGTTATTTTGTGGCCGTTGGGCAAACCCCTCCAGATAATGGAATCCAATTTAAGTAGTTTGTAAGCTACTCACTAATAACCAAGCAGTTGAGTCCGATAGATTTACAAACATCTGAACATTTTTTCATATCTTGAACTATGTGTCTTAGGTAGTTTTTATGTGTTCAAATGTTTGTAAAGCTTGTGGACTTAACTGTGGGGTCATCAGTCACTAAACTTACATACTACTTATAAACTAACTTATACAAAAGACGGCACAAACATCCATGTCCGAGGGGGATTCGAACGCCCGACGAGGAATGGTCTCATGCATAGTAGCAAAGCGCCTCAATGTGCTCGGCCGTTCCACCATGGCTTGTTTTTAACCCCACAGCGATTGTTGACATAATAAGCAAGATGTGAAACAAGCTGTGTTGAAATTCGTCCATTATTTTAGAGGGAGGTGTGGAAAAATAGCGCATGATGTAGCAATTATTTAACTGTTTATGACGTCATATCTCCTGAAATATGTATCGTACTATCATTTAAATTTGAAGGTACATTCAGTGGTATATGTGCCTAATGTCTGCAAAATATGTCGTGAATGTTGTTAGTAGTAAAGAAGTGATAAATCAAAACCTCATGTGTGATCGTACGGTTTTTCATAAACCAAATGGTTTATGACTTTATATCACACGTGCCGCGGCGGAGTGGCCAAGCGTATTGAGGCGCTATGCTACGATGCGCGAGGCCATTCCCCGTCGGAGGTTGGAATCCACCTCGGGCCTGGATGTTGGTACTGTCTTTAGTATACCTTAGTTCATGAGTAGTTTTAAGATTAGGGACTGATGACACCGCAGTTAAGTCCCATAAGCTTTCCAAACATTTGAAGATTTATCACATGAATTATATGTCTAATTGTGATAAAATATCGAAGAAACATTCGGTAGCATGTATGTGTAGTGTCTGTGAAATGTCTCACGAATATAATTTACAGTGTAGAAGTAATAACTTGTAACCATGCCAACCAAATGCCTTAGATATACATCATGAACATCGAAAAAGTAGAAAGCGATAAATTATTTTCCTTACATCATCCTCTTGGGTTTATCAGCAGGTTTCAAATTATAATTGCAAGTCGCTAACTTCTCTCAGTCTCAAATACTTGAGGAATAAATTCAAGCTATCACGCGCTGCAAAAGGGGCAGTTTTCACTGTTTATAAGGTGATATCGTAAGAACTGTGTGTCGTTAGTGGTTTTTGTCGCCATAGAAAATGATTCCTGACCTTTAAGAATATTTTTATCAAATTTGGTTAAAATCTGTCCATTAGTGTTAGGAGCAGATGTAGAAGCCTTTCTTCACGACTGTCTTTGTTTATGACGTATGTGTCGTAGGTTGGTTCTTACCTCGACAGCAATTGTTGCCTGATAGTAAGGAACGTCTGTACCAAGTTTAGTTGAAATTGGTCCAGTTGTTTAGGAGGAGATGTGGAACATACATACACACATACCCACATACATACATATTGTTTATTTTATGTTGTTGTTATGGTCTTCAGTCCAGAGACTGGTTTGATGCAGCTCTGCACCCTACTCTATCCTGAGCAAGCCTTTTCATCTCCTCATAAGAACGGCAACCCACATGCACTTGAATCTGCTTACTATACGCGTCTCTTGGTCTCCCTCTGCGATTTTTACCCCACACACTTTCCTCCAATGCTAAATTTACGATTCCCCGATGTCTAAGAATGTGTCCTACCAAGCGATCCCTTCTTTTAGCCAGGGTATGCCAAAAATTCCTTTTCTCACCGATTCTGTTCAGTACCTCTTCATTAGTTACGCGATCTACGAACCTAATCTTCAGCATTATTCTGTAGCACCACATTTCAAAAACCTCTATTCTCTTCTCGTCCGCACTGTATTTCGTCCATGTTTCACTCCCGTACAAGGCAACACTTTACACAAATGCCTTCAGAAAAGACTTCCTTACACTTTTATTCGATTTTAGCAAATTTCTCTTTTTCAAAAATGCTTTTCTTCCCGTTACCATTTTGCATTTTATATCCTCTGTACTGCGACAATGTTATTTTACTACCCAAGTAACAAAACTCATCTACCACCTTCATTGTTTTGTTACCTAATCTAATTCCTTCAGCATCGCCTGTTTTTCTAAGACCGCATTCCATTATTTTTGTTTTGCTCTTGTTAATGTTCATTTTATATGCTCTCTTCAACACACTGTCCATTCCATTCAACTGCTCTTCCAGGTCCTATTGGGTACAATTGTGTGTGCGATACGGCATGATACTTTGTTGACTCAAACGCATATTTGAGGTTTACATGGCATTTACTTTGAACGAGGCATCTTCCAGCTACCGTAATAGTGAAGAAGATATCACAGTTGCCATCTAATACAGTGTGTAATCACTTCGGACGGCCAGTGCAGTTGTACACATGTGTGGCTTAGGGATATTTGTGTACTATTCCAAGAGTGCTAAATAAACCTCTGAAACCGTCATGGGGTATGCTTGTCTGACTACAATGGGTCTGCAAATACATCCTAGACATGCTCAATCGAATTTAAGTCCAGTGAAGAAGCTGGCAACACCATTTCTTCAGTTTCCTCAGCCTCAAGCATGTTGTCCACCATTGCAGCTCTGTGGGGACGAGCCTTAACGTCCACGAGAAGGAACCCATCTCCTATGGCATCAAAAGGTCGAAGGATCTCGTCGCTACACCCTTGCGCTGTCATAGCGCCATTCTGAACGACGTAGCGATTCGTACGTGCACAAAAATTACTTCTGTCCATGATAAGGTGATGTTTTGCTGCACATAAGCAGGACTATTCATACTTCTCCAGATTTTTTCAATTTGTTTTTAAATCTATGGGACTCAACAGCCTGGTTATTAGTCCCTAGTTTACAAACTACTTAACCTAGGGAAAACTGAACTAAGAAAATACACTCATGCCCATGCCCGAGGGTGGATTCGAATCCCCGATGGAGGACGGTCCCGCGTATCGCAACACGGCGCTCCAGAACGCGCGGCTAATCCGCCGCGGCAGGGTACGATGGTTGGGCGGCTACAACATCTTTGAAAATAACCCGGTCCCATTTGTAACGAATACAATCCTAATGTTTCTCCACCCTGTTTCTGCGGGTTCTACATCTACATCTACATACACACTCCGCAATTCACCGTAAGGTGCGTGGCGGAGGGTACACTGTACCACTACTAGGCATTTCCTTTCTTATTCCACTCGCAAATGGAACGAGGAAAAAAAGAATGCCTATATGCCTCCGTACGAGCCCTAATTTCTCTTATCTTGTCTTTGTGATCACCATGCGAAATGTAAGAAGGCGGCAGCAAGATCGTACTACACTCAGCTTCAAATTCCGGCCCTCCAAATTTACATAACAGAAATTAACGAAAAGAACGTCGTCTTTCTTCCAGCGATCCGCAATTGAGTTTCCGGAGCATTTCCGTGACACTCGCACATTGGTCGAACCTACCGGTAAAAAATCTAGCTGCTCGCCTCTGAACCGCCTCTATGTCTTCTTTTAAACTGATCTGCTGCGGGTCCCAAACACTTGAGCAATACTCAAGACGTGGTCGTACAAGCGTTTTATACGCGGTGACGTACATCTTCCCAAAATTCTCCCAATAAACCGAAGACGGCTGTCCGCCTTACTCACAACATGCTCGTTCCATTTCATATCGCACTGCAATGTTACGCCTAGATATTTGAACGACGCGACAGCATCAAGAAGCTCACTACTAATGCTGTATTCGAACATTATGGGATTGCTTTTTCTACTCATGCGCATCACCTTACATTTTTGCCAGCCGCGGTGGCCGAGGAAACTGAGGCGCTCCAGTCACGGTCTGCACGGCCACTACGGTCGGGGGTTCGAATCCCCCCTCGGGCATGGATATTTCTGCCGTCCTAGTTCGTAAGTAGTTCATAAGTAGTTTGTAAGTTTAGGGATTGATGACCCCGTAGTTAAGACCCATAAGCTGTACAAACCTTTGAACATTTGAACTTACATTTTTCTACATTGAGAGCTAGCTGCCGTTCTTCGCACCAACTACAAATTTTGTCTAAGTCATCCTGTATGCTATTACAGTCAGTTACAGACGACAGATACACCACAGCATCATCAGCAAACAGCCGCAAATTACAACTTACTCTGTCCATCAGATAATTTATATAGATAGAAAATAATAGCGGTGTTATCACACTCCCCTCTGATGAACACACGCCGTCGAGAATAACGTACTGCGTTGTATTACTTAGTCTTCCAGCCAGTCCAAAATCTGTGAACCTATTCCATAATCCCGTATCTTAGTTAGCTGTCTGCAATGTGGCACCGCGTCGAACGCATTTTTGAAGTCGAGAAAAACACAATCCGCCTGTTGCCCTTCATCCATGGCTCGCAAGATGTCATGTGAGAAAAAGGCAAGCTGAGTTTCAGATGAACGATGTTTCCTAAACCCGTGCTGATTCATGGAAAGAAGCTTTTCCGTTTCAAGGAAATTTACTATTTTCGAACTCAGAATTAGCTCCAAAATTCTACATGAAACTTATATCAACAATATTGGCCTGTAATTGTGTGGGACAGTTCTTTTTCCTTTCTTATAAACGGGAGTCACCTTCGCTTTTTCCCAATCACTGAGTTGCGCTGAATTAAGGATTCGCGATAAATGCCGCAGACTAGTCTTTGCAAAACCGAACTGGTTTTCCATCCAGACCAGCAGACTTTTTCGTATGTAGCTCTCTCAGCTGCTTCTCTACACCGGAAATACCTATTGCTATGTTCCACATTTCGGAATTACTACGTTGATCACATGATGGTACATTTGTGCGGTCCTCGTGCGTGAAAAATTTCTTAAATTTAGAACTTCAGCTTTTCGTTTGATTTCTTCCATTACTGCCCCGGAATGATCAACGAGTGACTGGACAGTGGGCTTTGACCCGATTATCGATTTTACATAGGACCAGAATTTTTCGGGTTCTCGGAAAGATCTTTTGCTAAGGTATGGCTGTGATAATTATTGTATGCTTCGCGCATTTTTTTTTTTTTTTTTTTTTTTTTTTTTTTTTTTTTTTTTTTTTTTTATAGACGCACGAATCTCTACTAACTTTTGCCTGTCATCATTTGCGTGTTCTTTTTTGAATCGAGAGTGCAACAGCCTTTGCTTTCTCAGCAGCTTTCTAACATTATTATTATACCACGGTGGATCTTTTCCATCCTTAATCGTCTTTACTGGCACATATTTCTCTAATCCTTTATTAACAATGCACTTAAATTTAGTTTACAATTCCTCTACGTCCATAGTCCCGGAATTAAACGATGCCCATTCATTTTCTAAGTGCGATCGTAACATTTGCTTATCGGCTCTGCCCAACAAAAACACGCTCCTAGCCTTCTTGAATGGTTTATGAACTTTGGTTACCATCGATGCGATGACGATATCATGATCACTAATTCCTGTCTCTACACAGACATCGGTAATAAGGTCAGGCCTGTTTGTGTCTTTAAGGTCTAGAATATTTCATTACGCGTGGGTTGTCGGTTTAACTGCTCAAAACAGTTTTCGGAGAATCTGTCCAAAAGTAGCTCGCAAGACTGCTTGTCTGTACCGCCTGAAATGTAACTAGCGAGGTCCCAGTCTATATTCTTAAGGTTGAAGTCTCCTCCGACTAATATTACATGGTCCGGATACCTATGAACTACCTGGTGTAGACTTTCTTTGAATGATTCTAAAACTGGTAAAACAGCACTGGGGAGCCGGTAAAAAAACCAACTATTAACTTTACTTCTTTTGGACCTGTTATACGTGCCCAGATAACTTCACAGTTACTTTCAACCTCGATCTCAGTAGAAACAATATCTTTGTCCACAGCGATGAACACCTCCTCCAGTTGTATCAGATCAATCTTTCCGATATACATTCCACGCTTCGCTAAATATTTCTGAACTTGCCACATCATGATTTAGCCAGCTTTCGGTGCCTAAAACTATCTGAGCGCAATAACTTCCATGCAGTGCAGCAAATTCGTAAACTTTGTTTCTAATACTCTTTAAGTTCGCGGCTAATATTTTGATGTTCGAATTTTTGTTCCGAACATGGCCTGAATTGTTTGAATGCTGACAGGCGAATGCTCATCAGAGTTAGCGCCTAGCCTAATAAACCCCCATATGCACTCCACAAGTACTCTGCTACCCGAGTAGTCGCTTCCTTAGTGTAGTGCACCCCTGATCTATCTATGAGCACCCTACACCCTACAATTCCCCACCCGATAACGCAGATCCAGAAATCTGCAGCCATGACTGTCACAGAGTCGGCGAAGCCTCTGGTTCAGACCCTCCACTCGGCTCCAAACCAAAGGACCCCGATCAACCCTGGGAACAATGCTACAAATCGACATTCATGGTTTTAATGGTACACAAACCTCCTTGCGTGATTTACGACTTTTTCTGTTGACAATGCGGGTGCTGTTGCTGCCTGGCTGCTGAGTTGAATTTAACCCCCTGTCTCGTCTGCGGACTTTTAACCGGAGAAGACGGTGGCTCTTGATAATGTTACCCATGACCTGCCTTGAGTATCCTTTCTTATACGCTTCCTGTCGACCTTCGACAGCTGGTGCTTTAGTCCTTTGAGTGCCGGATATTGATAGTTTCGCCGCCACTCCCCCCGTTCCACCCCCCTTGGCGCGTTGTGCTTTCGGGGTCCAAAGAGACAATTTGGCGCACCTCTTCTAGTGGCGCCGGGGGAAAGTCCCCCACGCCTCCTTTTTAGATCAGCAGAATGTCATACATCGGTTTGTTTGCACTTGCTTCAACTCGAGCTGAAGCGTTGACCAACCAAGCTTCTTCATTTCGAACGTTTCTTGCAAGCTTAGAGCTGAGTAATTTGTTTCTAAAAGATACTGAAAGTTGTTAATTTTTCTTTGATAATAAACACCAAGAACATATGAATATAAACATGAACTCTAAAACACAGTATGTAATTGATTACATTGCTATGTGACGGTAATAAAATGAATCTATTACGATGACGAGATGTGACACTGTAAGAACCACCCAGTCTTAACCTTACGCATGCGCGAAGAATGATCTCCCCGAAATCTTTTCAAACAATTACATATTTTTTTTACAACGAAGAGTATAAATGTCATTTACTCTCAAACTCGCAACACATTTTCTAAAAGGTCCACTGATATGCGGCAAGTAACAACATAAGAGTCACTGTTGTTAATATCCCTGTTGAAAATAAGATTGGGTTTAATAAAATTTGTTTGCACTCGTTCTCGAACCCACTACCTCGCATGGCGCACCGCTAACCACACGGCTAATCTTGCTAGCTGGAGAGTAGTGACTTCATTATTATTCTGTTTAGCCGCCGGCCGATCAGCATCAGACGCCGCCTGCTGTAAGTGAAACCAGCTACTGGTTGGAAGCGACATATAGTATTCTGAGTTTTGTCTGGACGTTTTCGTTTCAGTTTGTGAATTTATAGTGTGCTCTCTTCCATATTAGATTCAGTTTTAACAAACTGTCCATTGAGCGCATCGCGTCAATAGTTTTTGTTTTATCGGCACTGTAATCATGAATAGGCACTGTGACTGCTGTGTGCTGTTGCAGTCTGAGCTGGTGACACTTCGCTCCCAGCTAGCTATGTTAACCTCGGTTGCACAGCTGGAGGCTGCGATTGACGGGCGTCATTGTTGTTGGCCGGTAGTGGGAACCGAACGGTCTCCCGTCGTCTCCACCGATCGGCCTGCGTCAGTGACGTGCCCTGATACTGCTAGCAGTGAGGCAGACACCCCACCCGTGGTTGCATGGGAGGTTGCTCCAGTGCGTGGCAGGAGGATCACGAAATTCCGGGGGACTGATCGTGAGGCGTTCACGGTACGCCTTGCGAACAGGTTTGAGGCGCTATCGGTTTCTGAACCGGATGATGTCATCCTGAGGCCACAACTCAACCTGCAAGATCTGGGCTTTCAATGAGGGTTATTTGCTTGTAGTTGGGAGCTCCAACTTTGGGTAATGGAGCCCCTTATAGAGATGGCTGCCAAGGAGGGGAATTAGGCCAACGTTCACTATGTGCGCATACCGGATGGGGCCATTACTGATGTGGAACGAGTCCTTCTTGATGACATGAATGGTACAGGCTGTACCTAGCTGCAGGTGGTGGCTCACATCGGTACCAATGATGTGCATCGCTTCGGATCTGAAGAGATTCTCTCAGGTTTTGAGCGGCTATCTGAAGTGGTAAAGACTGCCAGTCTTGCTTGCAAGATGAAAGCAGAGGTCACCATCTGCAGCATAGTTGAAAGGACCGACTGTGGACCTCTGGTACAGAGCCCAGTGAAAGGTCTGAATCAGAGGCTCAGACGGTTCTGCGACCGTTTAGACTGAAGATTCCTTGACTTACGCCATCGGGTGGTGGGATTCCGGGTTCCGATGTTTAGGTCAGGAGTCCACTATACGCAGGAAGCGGCTACACGGGTAGCGGGGACTGTGGTCCGTGGACTGGGCGCTTTTTGGGATAGAGGGCTTCGGAGACAAACAATGTGGGCAATCTCAAAGGATGCAGGTGGATCACAGGAGAAATGTAGGTCTAGTAACTATCGGTTTAACTGTTGTAAATTGTCGTAGCTGTATCGGGAAAGTACCAGAACTCCAAGCGTTAATAGAAAGCACCGAAACACACATCATTGTAAGCAGTGAAAGTTGGCTCATGCCGGAAATAAGTTCAGCAGAAGTATTTGCAAAAGATCTAACCGTGTTCAGAAAGAATAGATTAAACAAAGTAGGAGGACGCGTGTTTGTCGCTGTCAAAAGTAGTCTTTCGTGTGGCGAAGTTGAAGTTCATGCAAGCTATTATGGGTAGAGGTTGTACCTGAAAATCGTAAGCTGTTAATAATTGGTTCCTATTACCGGTCTCCCGACTCTGATGATACAACAACAGGGTTCAAAGAAAACCTGAGTCTAATTACCAAAACGTACCCGACTCACACGATAATAGTAGGCGATGATTTTAATTTACCATTAATCTGTTGGCGATATTATATTTTCAAATCAGGAGGTACGCATAAAACATCGTTTGAAATTGTACTCAACGCATTCTCTGAGAATTACTTCGAACAATTAGTTCATGAACCAACTACAGTTGTAAATGGAAGTCAAAACACACTTGCTCTCTTAGCAACAAATAATCCTGAGCTCATAACGAGCATCAAAAGGGATACAGGTATTAATGAACATAGAGCTGTCGTAGCGAGATTGAATATTGAAAGCCCCAAAGTTACCAAAAATAAACGAAAAGTATATTTCTTCAGGAAAGCAGAGAGAAATAAAATACATTGCTTATTGAAAGACAGCTTCTACTCGCTTCTAAAACTAAACATAGGTGTAGACCAGACGTGACAAATTCAAAGATGTGGTATCGACAGCAATTGACGGTTTTATACCAAATAAATTAATAAAAGAAGGAGGTGATTTCCCTTGGTACACAAAACAGGTCAGGACACAGATGCAAAAGCAACGGAAAAGGTATGCTAAATTTAAACGAACACAAAATCCCCAGGATTGAGGATCCTACACAAAAGCTTGAAATTTAGCAAGGAATTCAATGCCTCCAAGCTAGGAATGTTTCGTTTTTTGTAGTCTTTTCGTTTGAAGCTTATTTCGTAAGATATTTAGCCCGGTCACTTTCAATGGACCACCCCTTATAGAATATCATGTACTCGTGGATCGTCATAAATAAAATAGATGCCTGGTCAAAATTAAAACTAAACTAACACACATGATATAATAACCACTACAGTGCACATGTTCTAATTTTGACCAGCCATTTATTCTATTTCTGACTACACGCGAGCAAATGATTAGATATATAAAAATCAACCAGTACACCTAGCAGTTACTTGTCAATGAGACCAGATGATCACACCATTGCGTGTTGAAATGGGTTGTCTTGAGTAAATACAGGGTGTCCAGAAACGGGCTCCCTGATTTCAAAATTAAATATCTCGAAAACAAACATCAATAGAGCAATGCATAAACGGTATGTTTATTGTGAAAGCTGTAAGAAGTTTATACAGCAGTTTGAAATAATAGTTACAAAAGCTGCTAACAGATGGCGCTGTACACTAGACAGCTCATATCATCATACGTAAGTGAAATAATCGTATGAAAACACTTTTTTGCAAACAATCACATCACAATGTTTTCAAAATGTTCACCATTGGCACTACAGAGGTGGCGCAAACAAAGAATGAAATTCGCTATCACATTTCGTTGTGTCTCAACCGAAATGGATTCACATGCAACAGAGATCGCGGATTCAAGCTCGTCCAGCGTGGTGGGATGCTTCGGGTAGACCATATCTTTCACTGTGCCCCACAAAAAATAAGGTCACAGGGACTCAAATCCGGCGAATATGGAGGCTAATCCATGCCTGCACCAGTAAATTTGGGATATTACAAAGCAATGACTCGATTCCCGAAGTATTCCTCAAGAAAGTGAAACACATGTTCGGTCCGAAGTGGTCGGGCTCCATCTCACATAAACCATTCAGTACCTGTTCGATCCTCTAACGCTCTTGTGTGGGGACAAATTGTTCCAAAATTGCAACGTAACGTGCACCAGTGACCATTTCTCGAATGAAAAAAGGGTCAAAAATGCCTCTACTGCTTACTGCAGCCCACACAGTAAATTTAGGAGAATACAGGGGTTTCGCTTCACACCAATATGGCTTTTCGGAACCCCAAAATCACCAGTTCTGCTTATTCACGTAACCATTAAGGTGGAAGTGTGCTTCATCTGTACACCAGATGAAGCCAACATCAAATCCTTCACTATCAATCATTATGAGCATCTGATTAGCAAAGGCATCCCTTTCTTGCACAGCTCGTAACGGGTATGGCCTGGTGCGTTTGAATTTTGAATGGAAACATTTGTAGGCTCTTTCTCAGTATTTTCTGTGTGCTGGAACGCTTCAAACCAGTCTCATATGCAATTCTACGGACGGATGAATTGGATTTCGCTGAATAATTCCAGAAACTGTGGCGATATTTTCAGGCCTAACTGCGGTTTGCTTGCGGCGAACATGCCCCACTAGATCATCATTTACGCTGCCTGTTCGTTGAAATTTTGCGAAGAGCGTACGAATGGTTTTCGCATCGGGTCCTTTTGGAACATTAAATCGTGCTTGAAAACTTCGCCTTGTTGCCGTAGGACTTTCTTCTAACCTGTGGTACTCTAGCACCAGAAAAACGCGTTGTTCAATGGAGTATATGGTTTTAATCTCTTCCTTCGGTACACTAACCTCCTTTCACGTTCCAATAGTGGAACTGATCGCTCTGGGCTTCGGATCACTATTTATACTAGGCATTACTTATGGCGATTACAGCGCCATGTGTTAGCACCTTTTGTAACTATTATAAAATCTGCTGTATAAAAGTCACACAGCTTTCACAATAAACATACCGTTTACTGCATTCCTCTATAGATCTTTGTTTTCGAGATATTTAATTTTTAAATCAGGGAGTCCTTTTCTGGACACCCTGTAAAATGAAAAAAAAACTGCGATCTTGGCATCTATCCTTCCTTTTATAAAATAAGATCGCTCAATAAGATGAGTAATTTATGAGTACGTACTTCCTTTTCTTTCCACTGCTGTACTTATCAGTATAGAGCAAGTATACACGTTGCACTGAAACATGCATCGTGTATCTGTGCAGCCACTAGGGTGGGTTGGAACGGAGGGGTGGGGTCGCCGACTGCCGAGCATAGCGGAGCTGGTACTTGTCGCCGCCATTACGGGATCAGAACGCCTAAATTACGGCCCCCAGACCACCGGAGCGCGCGTCGCACCAAATTAGTAGCTGGCACGTACTCAGGAGTGTGTGCGTGTGCCACGTGTGTGGGTGGGTGGAGGAGGGGGTGGGGGGAGGCATGCGTGGTCGTGTCGTGCCACGGCAGTCCCCTCTCCGTTCGTCACCAGCCGACCAGCATCTCAAGCCTAATTAGCCCCGCGATTAACACCAGGTCAGAGCGATGAATATTTATGAGAAGAACCGACCGAGGGTCTAATTAAAAGGGCGTCCGCCGGTCCACCGTTCCGAATTGTTTCAGTGAGACCCAGGCTTTGATCTTTATGAAACCAATTTTCGAGGAAAAGACCTAGTGTATTAAAACGTCTTGCCAGATTTGCCTGGAGGAAGAGGGAGAGGGTTGAGCTGCAGGCCAGTGTCTGCCGTGCAATCTCCAGAGTCTGCGTCATTAAGGGACGCACATCACCTGCGCAGACGCTTCAAAAATTTCATTTTACGCCGACATCGCCCGCGCCGGAGAAGTACTGCAGCGGCCGGGGAAAGCCATCCTCTTCTTCAGTGAATTTTACCTTTAGTGAGAAAGGAAAAGGAAAAATTAACCTAGCCGAGAGAGCAAATTCTGCGTGTGATGTAAATGAATGGCACCTAATTTGCTTAAAAGCTTTCATTTGCTCGTGAAGAGAAGAGAGGTATAATTTGGCCTCTTTTTGTCCTTTGAAGAACCGCCTTGTCCGTGTTAGTAAAACGTTTCTACAACTATTGTTACGTGGAAGTTCTGTTGGGACATGCCCGAAAAGAGACACCTTACCAATCAGTAATTGCATATATAAAGGGTGTTTATAAATGATAAAGACAACTTCGTGGGGTGGTAGAGGATGGCTTCAGGAATAAAGTGAAGTAGGGAAGCCATTTACGGAAACGCCACCCAACGGCGCTACCGAGAATGAAAATTACACGCCCCGGCGCCTGCGTTAAACAAATGAGAACAGTCTCGACTGCACGAGTACATTTAATTTGTGACGTTTCATCACATTCCGTTTATATTGTACAATAAGTATCCGGTACCAACGGAATGAATAGTAATGTGTACTCCTCGGCCCCTGACGTCTGATGACTGTCGGTGTCTACAACTACTGCTCCTCTTCATTTCCTTGCATTTATGGTATCCATCCATTAAATACAGTAAAGACGTCTACGTCACGAAATATCTACCGTTATTCATATCATGTGGCCCATCGCTGTACACTCCAGCAGTGTAGATGATGATGGCTGCTGCAGAAGACGACGATGTCAGTTACAATCATTAATCTATGTTATAGCGTTAGAGGTTTTGAGAGGCAATAAACCATGGAGACTGGCGCAAGTACCTCACCATCAGCCATCACGGCAAGAGAGCATAGCATTCGTAGAAAACAGGCCCATACAGCTGCTAGTTCCATCACCTCTACAAGGGACCGTTTCAATCACTCGCAAACCCCGAATATCAAAAAACCACATATTACAGACTTTCCCGCGGTCTGTGTGTACATAGGACGATTCGTTCGCTGCCTGCGGGGTGGCCCAGAGGCAGTCGCCAGCACCTACAACAAACAGCGCCTTTGGGTGACGTTTCCGGACACGGGTTCCCTACCTCATTTTGTTCCTCAAGCCATTCTTTACCACCCTACGAAGGCTGTCGCTATCATTTAGAAACACCCTGTATATATACCTTGAACAGGCAACTCGCAATTTCAACGCGGACGCATTAATACGCTCCATCCTTTGAGGGAATCCAATACAGGATGCGAAGAAGAGGAAGTAATGGGCAGAGTACTACAATCGTAGTGCGATACACGTTCATAATTTTAGCTGGATAGGAAGCGTGCCTGGATAGCCTAATTTGTTAAGGTGACCTCCAGCCCAAAGCGAGAAATTCGGGTTCGGATCCGGGCCCAGCAAAAAATTTTCAACTTTGCCATTTGATTTATTTCAGTGTCCTACTACGGTCGAAATGTTTACATATTTCGTATTCTTAAAATTACGTACGTTAAATAGTATCTGTTCTTTCGGACACAAACGGCTTTAAATCAAATTGCACGGTTATGGTAAATCGCCCCAAATTTGCGAGTGGATAGGGGACTTCCTATCAGCGATGACATAGTTTGTAGTAATCGACTAAAACACAGATGGTATCCGGCGTTCAACAGGGTAGTGTTATTGGTCCTCTGCTGTTCCTTATTTACATAAACGATTTATGGGAAAGTCTAAATAGATCTCTTAGGTTGTTTGCAGATGACGCCGTCATTTACCGTCTAGTAAAATCATCTCAAGATCAAAACCAACAGCAAAACTATCTGAATAAGATATCACTATGGTGTAAAAAAGGGCAATTAGCTCTAAATAATGAGAAGTGCGAGGTCGTCCACATGAGTGCGAAAAGAAACCCGTTAAACTTTGTTTACATGGTAAATTAATCAAATGTGATGGCCGTAAACTCCACTAAATACCTAGGAATTACTATCACTTCAGACATAAACTGGAAGGAACACGTAGATAATGTCATGGGAAAGGCGAACCAGAGACCGCGTTTTATTAACGGAACCGTTAAAAGATGCAACAGAAAGGTATTCAGATAGCTTTACATTGCAAGTTGCAAATAGGTTTGACCAACTGTCAGAGTTGAGTGGAGATGAACCTCCTGTAGCTGTAGGTGTAGGAAGTACGCAGCAGACCTCAGCTTTTGGTAAGCCGAAATCTGTAGAGAGGTCTCTTAGGAAGAAGAAGGTTCTGCTGCTAGGTAGTTCTCATGGCAGAGGTGTTGGCCAACAGTTGCAGGAAGTACTTGGGAGTGAGTACCAGGTCACCAGCATAGTGAAGCCTAGTGCAGGGTTAGATCAGGTCACTTGTAACATAGGGGACTTATGTAGGAATTTTTCAAAAGAGGATCAGGTAGTTATAGTGGGTGGGGCCGGGAACAGTCTTGATAGGGACGGGGAATATGATATAGGTGGTGATCTGGAAAGGATAGCAACTGAAACTGGTGGCACGAATGTGCATTTCGTGCAGCTGTTTCAGCGTCATGATAGGCCTTGTCTTAACACGGCTGTCAGCCGTCTTAACATGGGGCTTGAGAGGGCGCTGATGACGGAGGGCATGGATCACATTGCAGTGGTGCCAGTTGAAACTATCCAAAGGTCGGATTTTACTAGGCACGGTCTGCACCTCAATAGGTATGGGAAGGGGAGGTTGGCAAATCTCATAGGTGACAGTGTAGTAGGGGGTGGGGGTTTCACTCATGGAAAAATTCCTGTAGTAGTTGGTGTTAGGGCTGCACCTTTTTTAGACTGAAGACAGCTGATAGATATTCCTGCTTAAAGGAAGTCCCTCTAAGAAATGAACCACCTTTGACAAAGTCTAAGAATATAAGTAATAAGGGAATTACTGTTTTTCATCAAAATATACAGGGTATCAGAGATAAAGTTAATGAACTGCTTATTGATACTGATTCTGACATTATTGGTATTTCAGAGCACTTTTTAAGTGGTGTGACAATTAAGAGACTTCCCTTGCCAGGATACAGGTTAGCTGCCTTCTACTCTAGGAGTTCTTTGCAGTGTGGGGGAGTGGCCATGTATGTAAAAAACTATTTTTCATCGGAGTCAATCGATTTTTCTAAACACTGCACAGAACAGATATTTGAATGTTGTGCAGGAGTTGTTAATGTTAATAGAACTAAACTAGTAATAGTTGTTATTTATAGATCCCCTGACTCAGATTTTAAAATGTTTCTGCCCAAGCTGGAATTGGTTCTGGGTTCACTGTATAGGAAGTATAAAAATTTAATTGTGTGTGGAGATTTCAACATTAATTGTGTAGGTGATAGCTCAAGGAAAAGTCATCTGTTAGATCTATTTAATTCCTATAACATGATGCAAACAGTATTTTTTCCAACGAGAGTGCAAGGAAATAGCAGTTCTACCATTGACAATATTTTTGTTCATTCTTCATTATTAGAGGGGCACTCTGTCAGCAGAATAGTAAATGGCCTATCAGACCACGATGCCCAACTTTTAATTCTAAAAAGTATTTGTTCTCAAACAAATGTTAAACATAAATATCAACTAATCAGAAAAGTTAAACCAGTTGCAATTGAGACCTTTTTAAGCCTAATTAAGGAACAAGAATGGCAGGATGTTTATAGTGCTGATAATGCAGATGATAAATATAATGCTTTTCTGAACACATTTATTATGCTGTTTGAAAGTTCCTTTCCGCTAGAACGCTCAAAACAGGGTACTTTCAGTAACAGACAGCCAGGGTGGATAACAAAGGGGATAAGAGTATCATGTAGAACTAAGCGGGAGTTGTATCAAAATGTTAGAAGTAGTCAGAATGAAGATGCAGTAGCTCATTACAAACAGTACTGTAAGGTTCTGAAAAATGTCATTAAGAAAGCAAAAAGTATGTGGTACGCAAAAAGAATAGCAAACTCTCGGGATAAAATTAAAACTATCTGGTCAGTCGTGAAATAAGTGTCTGGTCAGGAGCAGCAGGTAGAAGATATAACGTCAGTGCGTAGTAGGAACGTTTCTGTTACTGACAAGTTAGATATATGTGCAATATTCAATAATCACTTTCTGAATATAGTAGAGGAACTAAACAAATCTCTAGTTTCTACAGGGAATCATATAACGTTTTTAGAAAATGCGTTTCCGAGGCTGTTGCCTGAAATGATCCTTCATGATACTTCCATAGGTGAGATTGAGTCAATAATTAAATCACTAAAGACTAAGGACTCTTGTGGATATGATGGGGTATCTAGCAGAATTCTAAAGTATTGTTCTCCATATGTTAGCCCAGTACTAAGCCATATTTGTAATTTTTCCTTTCAGAATGGTCAGTTTCCTAACAGATTAAAGTACTCAGTAGTGAAACCGCTTTATAAAAAAGGAGAAAGGGATAATGTAGACAACTATAGACCTATTTCTATGCCATCGGTTTTTTCCAAAGTTATTGAAAAGGCTGTATATTCAAGATTAATTGATCATTTCAGTTCACATAATTTCCTGTCAAATGTACAGTTTGGTTTTAGAAGTGGTTTAACGACCGAAAACGCTATATTTTCGTTTCTCTGTGAGGCACTTAATGGGTTAAATAAGAGGCTACGGACATTAGGCGTCTTCTTTGATTTAACAAAAGCGTTTGATTGTGTTGATCACAAAATATTGTTGCAGAAGTTGGAACATTATGGAATACGGGGAGTAGCCCACAACTGGTTCACCTCTTACTTTAATAATAGACAACAGAAGGTAATTCTCCGCAGTGTAGAAAATGGCTATGACGTGCAATCCCAATGGGGCACAATTAAGTATGGGGTGCCACAGGGGTCTGTTTTGGGACCATTGCTGTTTCTTATTTATATAAATGATATGCCTTCGAGTATAACAGGTGATTGTAAAATATTTTTGTTTGCTGACGATACCAGCTTGGTAGTGAAGGATGTTGCTCGTAATATTGACACAGTATCAAATAATGCAGTTCAAGGGATAAGTTCATGGCTAATAGAAAACAAGTTGATGTTAAATCACAGTAAAACTCAGTTTTTACAATTTCTAACACATAATTTGACGAAATCTGACATTATGATTACACATAATGGGCATGTGATAAGTGAGACTGAACAGTTCAAATTTCTAGGTGTTCATATAGACAGTAAGCTGTCATGGAAAGCCCATGTTCAGGATCTTGTTCCAAAACTAAATTCTGCTATATTTACCATTAGAACAATATCTGAGATAAGTGATTTTTCAACACGAAAAGTAGTCTATTTCGCTTACTTTCACTCACTTATGACGTACGGCATTGTTTTTTGGGGTAACTCGCCTGATGCAAAAAGGATATTTCTGGCTCAAAAACGGGCGGTTCGAGCAATATCTGGTGCAAGTTCGCGAACGTCATGTCGACCCCTTTTCAGTAGTCTGGGAATTTTGACTCTGGCGTCACAATACGTTTTTTCTTTAATGTCGTTTGTTGTTAATAATATCAGCTTATTCCCACGTGTTAGTAGCTTTCACTCGGTGAATACTAGACAGATGTCTAATCTACATTTGCACCACACCACCTTAACACTTGTGCAGAAAGGGGTGCAGTATTCTGCGGCCTCCATTTTCAATAAGCTGCCACAAGAACTTAACAATCTTAGCACTAATCCACATGCTTTCAAATCTAAATTGAAGAGTTACCTCGTGGCTCACTCCTTTTATTCTGTCGAGGAACTCCTAGAAAAGTTAAACAATTAAGCTAATTTATTTTTTTCTTTATTGATTCTTTTCACTTTGTCTTAAGATTGTGTGCAAAGGACTACTTAAAATTTTTCTATTACCATTTTTGTGTAACAATTAATGTATTGACTTGTTCCATGACCATGGAGTCTTACTCCTGAAGTGGGTCCTATGGAACAGAAAAAACAAACAAATAGATAGTAAAGAGACTGCATACACTACGCTTGTCCGTCCTTTTTTGGAGTATTGCTGCTCAGTTTGGTATCCTTATCAGGTCGGTTTGACGTAATACATCGAAAAAGTCCAAGGAAGGGCAGTTCGTTTTGTATTGTCACGATACAGGGAAGACAGCGTTACGAAAATGATACAGAATCTGTGATGGGAATAGTTAAAACAACGGCGACTATCGCTACGGCTTGGGCTACTTAGAAAACTCCAGTCGCCAACATTCTCCTCCGAACGAGAAAATATATTGTTGACTACCACTTACAGAGATGGAGAAGATCATCAGAATAAAATTCGAGATATCAGAGATAAGTGGTGTAAAGGTTGTTTGAAGAACCCTCTGCCAGGCACTTAAATGTGATTTGCAGATTATCCCATATAGATGTAGACATATCCGAAAAGAACAAACAGTTATCAAAATGCACTCAACAGGAAAATGACAATTGCAGTGCGGACCCATTAATACGCTGGATCCCTGGTAAAATATACGGAGCGAAGAGTTATATTCAACTTATACAAAAACTATACAGTAGTTATTACAGTCGAAGGTCATGTAAGGTTCGCAGTGGTTGGCAAGGGAGTAAAACAGGATCGTAGCCTTTCCCCATCGTTTTTTAATCTGTATATTGAGCAAGCTGTGAAGGAATACAACGATACATTTGGGGAGGAAATTGAAGTCTATGGGGAGGGAATAAATATTTGCGGTTTGCTGACAATATACTAATTCTGTCAGAAAAGACCCGAAAGAACAATTAAACGGAATGGACAGTGTCTTGAAAGCAAAATATGTAACATTAAGTAGAGTAAAAAGTAGTGTCAGAAAATCAGGCGATACATAGGAATTATGGGGCAATAAAAGTAGTATAGCAGTTATGTTATTTCGGTAGCAAGATATCTTCTGATGGTCGAGGTAAAGAAGATAAAAAATGCAGAATGTCTAGGGGAAGAGAAGCGTTTCTGAAGAAGCGAAATTTGTTGACATCCAATATCAGTTTAAACGTTAGGAAGTCCTTTCTGAAAGCATTTGTCTGGAGTGTATCACGGTATGGGAGTGGAACTTGGACAATTAGGTGTTCAGACAGAAAAAGATGATAGAGGATTTCGAAATTTGGTGCAACAGACGAAGATTAGATTGGTAGATCACGTAACTAATGAGGAGGTTCTCAACAAAATTGGGAAGAAAAGCAGTTTCTGGTATATCCTAAGAGAAGGGGTGGGTGTGGGGTAAAAATCGTAGAGGGAGACCAAGGGACAAAAATCGTAAGCAGATTCAATAGAACGTAGGTTGCCGAAAGTATTCTCAGATGGCTTGCACAGGACAAAGTAGCGTGGAGAGCTGCATAAAACTAGTCTGCAGACTGAAGACCACAACAATCCTTGGTTGGTGACCGACGTGTGCACATTTCACGGGGGGATCGCTAAGCCCTCGGGCTTGTTTACTTCGTCGGGAGGCGCTTGCAATTTGGCGGCTATCGGCTTGCTCCCAAGCTATTCCTCCCAAGGTAACAGAAACAAATGTGTGTACTGACAATGCTTGCACAATAGACGATCTTAATGGGAGACGTATTAGAGAATTTAATATCTTCACGCCTATGCAGTTACCGAATGCTGGTAACGTCCTTACAAGAAGCCAGAGATGCCTGGATCCCCATGGCTATAACAGTATTATTATTTACTTAATTTTATCCATCTTTTGCAGTAGTGTAAAGTGTAAAGTATGCAACACAAAGGAGGAATGAATGAAAACGCCTTCAGGCACAATTTTTTTCGCAAACTGTTCAAGATACACGATGCAATTCGAATCTCGTGGGTCCATCACCAGATGCAATTATTAGTGTATCGGTTTCTAGTGCAATTCATTGATATGATGCGTATAGTTCTCTCGTGATATATGCTTGTTATGTTTGCATTTTGTTAATCTAAACAACTGTAGAGAAGCAATGAAATATTATTGAGAAATTATTCCAACGTCAGCTTTTACCAATACGCATACGGTGATTTTCCTTTATTACAATCGCTCAAAACGGCAGGCAGACTTTTATTATGTGTTTAAAAACACGTTATAGATATTTTAACAGGTGAAATAATAAAACTTTTTCGTCTTAAAATCACCAACCTCCTACAGAAACATAAGCTCAGGATACACAGAAAACACACATATAATGATTTAACAATAGACTGCTCTTCATGCCCTCCCACTACTCTCACAGTTGTTCAACATTCAGAAGCTGCTACAATGAGCACACTTATTGACTTTCCTTCTTATAGAATTAGACTCAATGAAGGTAATTGTTATGAACAATGGCTATACACTAAAAATTTAATGCATTAAACACTCGAGCACACAAAAATGGAGTAGAAAATTGTCACAGTAATAAAGAAACGAAGATATGTTCCAGCTTCCCATATAAAAGAAACTACTAATCTGTCTGAGAAAAGGAAAGTAACGATTTCATTTCCACTAATAACTAGTTAGCCAACAACATAAATTGAACACCATTGGGTATATAAATTATCATGTGCCAGTTGTCCTGCTTACTATGTAGGGAACATATGCAGAAACTTCTAAACATGTTTTCAGGGACACTTAAGTGTCTAAAAATCATTGTTCGAATTATACGCTAGAAACTACACATGTTATCAACTGCACAATGAATAAAAAGCCAACTATTGAAACAACTTTAAATGTACAAGCATAAAATAAAAAATTAAGAATGTATGTCAAATATGCAGACAGATATCGATAATCGTAGTTATTTCGCCATATTTAAGGACTTATTTCAAATGCATACATTAGTTGCTCAGATCTTAGAGACTATGTAGTTAAGTTCCATTTTTGTACCTGTTAAACCAAATTTATAAAGTAATTTTTATGTGCATCTTAAGTGAATGATATTAAGAAAGGAAATCCAACATGTGGTGACGAGAAAAAGCTGAAGATGTCCTTACATTATTCAGTAAATATTTTAGTAATATCTCCGGAGATGATACACAAAAGTTAATGTATAACCACCACAATAAGAAATTATGCATTACCTCACTGAAAGGCATTAGTAAATAATGTACTGCTACTTGAATTTTGTGATACACGTACAGGGCCCGAAGTACATCGTCTATTTTTAATACTCCATGAAATATGTTGTGACTGTAGATGTTTTCATTCATTTACATCGTTTTAGTTAGTTCACTGTTACTGTTAAAGCGATGCTTTCATCTCTGGCCTGAGGTGAACAGATTTTACATGGGTCACTCTGTGTATATAGCTTTCCACCCATGGGATTCTTCTAGATAAGCTTAATTATTGTGCTATGGGTGGGACAGTGCACAAATAGTTTAAATCATACTTAACAGGAGGAGTGCAGAAAGTTGAAATAAGCAGTTCACATGATATAGATGAAATAACTAAGTCCTCTAACTGGGGTGTTATAAAGAATGTGGTCCCACAATGTTCGGTCTTGGGTCCCTTGCTGTTCTTAATATATATTAATGACTTGCCATTCTACGATCACGAAGATGCTAAGCTAGTACTTTTTGCTGATGATACAAGTATAGCTATCACACTTGACAAACAGGAATTAACTGATGAGATTGTATATGATATCTTTCATAAAGTTATTAAGTGGTTCTCTACAAATGGACACTCATTATACTGTGATAAAACCCAGTATATAAAGTTTCATGACACTATTAATAAATTTAGACTTTGTAGCTAAGGTAGAATATTCAAAAATTTTAGTTGTTTGCATTGACGAGGGACTGACTTGGAAGAAACATATTGAAGATCTCCTGATAAGTTTCACTTAAGCTACTTATGCTATCAGAGTCATTGCAAAATTTTGTGATATACATCTTAGTAAATTAGCTTACTACGCCTATTTTCATTCATTGCATTCATATGGGATCATATTCTGGGGCAAATCAACATTGAGTAAAAAAGTATTCATTGCACAAAAGGGTGTAATCAGAATAATTGCTGGAGCCCGCCCAAGAGCCTCATCCAGACATTTATTTAGGGATCTAGGGATCTTCACTGTAGCTTCACAATACATATATTCAGTCATGAAATTTGTTATTAACAATCCGACCCAATTCAAAAGTAATAGCAGTGTGCATAGCTACAACACTAGGAGAATGGATGATATTCACTATTCAAGGTTAAATCTAACTTTGGCTCAAAAAGGGGTGAATTATGCTGCCACAAAAGTCTTTGGTCACTTACCAAGTAGCATCAAAAGTCTGACAGATAGCCAACTAGTATTTAAAAAGAAATTAAAGGAATTTCTGAATGGTAACTCCTTCTACAATGTAGATGAATTTTTAGATAAAACTTTAAAAATATTAAAAAAACAACAGAAAATTTAATAAAAATACTTAATGTATTGATTGTCAAGTGTAGACAACATTTACCAGACTGACACGTTCCACACCATTACGAAATGTAGTATATATGATCTATGGAATAAGTATCAATCTAATTTAATCTACAATATAATACAAAAATATTGTTAATATTTTTGTGTCCCAACTTCGTCGCCGCTTTTGTGTCGCAGCCTCGTCGTAGGTGTCGGTGGCCGGGTGGAATGAGACCGACACGCTGGTGCAGGTACGGAGGGGAGCAGACAGAAACTATAAACACTCGAGTAAATTAGAAAGAGATATATTGCACAGAATGTAACAATACTTAACTTTTACATAGTACTGCAGAATGTTGATACATAGTTGTTAGAGGCCTGCCTAGTGCCTGTACGATAGCAAAGTCTTCAATGGTGGCTATCTGATTACGAAGGTCCTAACTCGTTGCTATCTCAGACCGAAGTGACCGGTGTCTTTCCGTGGTGGCCACGAGCGGGGTTCCAGCAGAGGGCGCTCGTGGCTGTCGTCGAAAGAACGCCGCGCCGTGCATGCATGGCGGCGCGCGGCGAAAGTAGGTGGCGCGCACTTTGTACTTGTGCGACACCACACCCCTCCCCCCCAAACCGCCGCGCCGTCGTGGCGTAGGGCTGAGGGCCACGGCGACGGCACTGGGAGGAGGGCCTGGGCGGGGGCGTTACTGGTGGGACGGGCGTCGTAGCTGAGGCCGGGATCGAGACGCCGTCCGCGCCCCGGCATCCGCCTTGAGATCCTCCAGGGAACCCGCCGAAACCTGGGGAAGGGCGCCCGCCCCCGCCCAGAGGGAGCAGGTCATCTTCTTCTGAGGTGCGTGGCCCAAGCTGGGGGGGCCCGCACGGTCCCGGAGTCCCTCTCGGTGACGCTGTCATCTGCGGCGGCGACAGCGGCGGCGACGACTGCGTCGGATGTACGTCGACGTCCATAGGGATCTCGTAGTCCGGGGACGAACGATGTGGCTGTGCTCCCTGGCGGTGAACTGGGTCTGGAATCAAGAAACCGGAGACAGGATCGCGCGGCCTGTGCAGGCGCAATTGGTTTGCGTGGCGCCGCAGCTCCGACCCTGTGGAAGAACGTACAACAAACATATTGCGACGAAGCACGCGTTGAATGGTGCCCGGCAACCATGTCTTCTTGTTTCCAGCAAACACCCTGTACAGCACCGGCGTGGAAACCTGAAAACGCGAAGCGCCATACGAACCGACTCGGTGCGTGGGAGGCTGCAGCAGGTGAAGGAGAGTGCGGTGACGGCGGCCGTGTAGCAGCTCGGCAGGAGACGGGCCGTCACGTGGCATGCACCGATACGTAGACAGGAAAATTTGAAGAGCTTGCTGCCTGGAGTGCTGACGTTTCATCTTTTCCATGTGAGACTTGAATGTTCGAACGAAACGTTCTGCTTCACCATTAGACTGAGGGTGAAAAGGTGCGGTGGTGATATGCTGAATGCCATTCACACGACAAAATTGTTGAAATTCCGCACTAACAAACTGAGGTCCATTGTCACTGACGATAGTTTCAGGCAAGCCTTCGATGCAAAACACTGATGTTAAGGCATTGATTGTACTAGAAGCTGTCGTTGAGTTCATGGCAATCACAAAAGGAAACTTGCTGAAAGCGTCTACAACGATTAACCAGCGCGTATTCCAGAAAGGTCCGGCAAAGTCAATGTGTAAACGTTGCCATGGTCCCTTGGGGCGTGGCCAGTCTGAGAAACGCTGTGGAGGAGCCGCCTGATGCTCCGCACAAACAGTACACTGTGACGTCATGTTCTCTATCTGAGCGTCCATACCAACCCAGGTACAATGACGTCTGGCCAGTTGCTTTGTCTTAACAATGCCCCAATGTCCTTGATGCAGGAGGCGTAACACTTCTCGTTGCAGGGAACGAGGAACAATCACTCTTGCTTGGTCGTTGTCGGTATGCAACAACAGTACACCCTGACTTAAAGATAATCCATGACGTTGTGCAAATTAACGTCGAACCAGAGGCCGATCAATGTCTTTGGCTCTGGCAGGCCACCCTGAGCGAAAAAACGTGCTACCACACTTAGGCTTCTGTGGGTTAAAGGGAATCAAACATGCATCACTGAATAGTGCAGACTTTAATCTGTCAAAGGCAACTTGGCAATCTTTGGACCATACAAAAGGAACATTCTTCCTACGTAAGTGATGCAGTGGAGCTGCAATCTGAGAGGCATTGGGAATAAATCTGAAATAATAGTTAAGCTTTCCCATTACTGCTTGCAATTCATGCACATTCTTAGGAGGAGGCAAGTCTTTGATTGCTCGAAGATGTGACTGTAAGGGATGAATTCCTTGGGCATTAATCACATGGCCTAGGTACTCTATTTCAGTTTGAAAAAACGAACACTTTGCTTTATTGCAACGTAGACCTGCTGCAGTCAACACTTTGAAAAGGCACTCCAGGTTTGCTAAATGTTCTTCAACTGTACGTCCGGATACCACAATGTCATCTAAATAGTTCGAACAACACGGTACAGAAACTGTCAGCTGTTCCAAAAAACGCTGAAAAATAGCGGGAGCGGAAGAACTGCCAAAGGGTAGGCGTTGAAATTGAAAAAGGCCCATGTGAGTATTAATGACGAAAAACTTTTTTGACTCGTCATCAAGTGGAATCTGTAAGTATGCCTCTGCTAAATCAATCTTAGAAAAGAAGCGAGACTGTCCTAATTTGTCCATCAGTTCCTCAGGTCTGGGCAGAGGGTAAGTGTCTACAATTGTTTGATTGTTCACTGTTGATTTGAAGTCCGCACAGAGACGAAGTTTTCCTGACGGCTTGGGTATAATTACTATAGGCGAGGCCCACTGACGCGCAGAAACAGGAGAAATCACCCCACTATCTTGCCAACGTTTAAGTTCTTCGGCAACTGAATCACGCAATGCAATAGGCACTGGTCTAGCTTTACAAAATTTTGGAACTGCAGATTCTTTTAAAGTTACATGTGCCACGAAGTCTTTTGCACAACCTAGTTCCGGCGAAAACAAGTCACTATATTTGTCACACAATGTATTGATTTTATCCTGAGGCACTATTGACGAAATTTGAAGCACATCTCTTTGAATTGATAAACCAAACAAGTCAAAAGCATCTAGTCCAAAAATGTTCTGTGTAGATTTGGCCTGAAGAACAACAAAAGCAACTGTTTTCGTTACACCTTGAAAAGAGGCTGGCAGGCTACATGTTCCTAGCACGGGAATATTTTGACCTGTGTACGCTGTTAGCACTTGCTGTGACGGCGACAATTTTGGCGAACCCAGAAGTTCATAAGTATCTTTATTTATTAATGTGACAGCGGAACCACTATCAAGATGAAATTGCACAGTCTTATTTTCTATGGAGAGATTGACAAAAAGTTTGTGCTTCTGGCGCACGACAGGTGCGCGACTGTGGGCAACGTCTGCTACGGTTTGTTTGCTGCGTATGCGCGGGCCGCGTAGTGAAGGAAGCGGCGCAGACTCGGCACGCAGCGGATTAACAACACTGTCACTAGATGACACTACCGCCGGAACGGCGTCCGCGCAAGCCTGCTAAGCTACTCCAGATTTATTAAGTACTGCACTACACTTTTGAGTAGCTACTTGATGTCTACTGTCACTAGCTACACAGTACTGGGCACTATTACAAGGAGCAGTTGCAGAAGGCACTATTTTCACTACAGGAATGCACTGTTCATAGTCATTTTGCTTGTCCCGAACCCTTTTCCGTTGCACTGTTTTACGCGCTCGTCGGCGCTTGCTACGTGGTGCACTATATAGATTTGCCATAGGCGCAGAACTACTTTCTTGCAATTGAGATCCAAGGAAAGCACTGTTCAATTTCACAGCCCGTATAACATTTACAGAATGAACTGTTCTCGCACTCTGCGAAGCACTGTTTCTAACGTTACTGTTCTTTGAGTTTTTAATTTGCATACACACAGACTGCACATGTCCCAATTTGCCACATTGATAACAGGTTGCGTTGCGACTAGGGCAATGAGCACGCTTGTGGCGAGACACACACTGGGGGCAAGACTTACGAACATTTTTCTGAAATGAGCGTTGGCGCCCGTTATGCAAATTACTGTGTCTAACACTAGGTTGCGACCTTTGCGTCGCACTTTTACTCTGGCTGCTGTTCACTGTCTGTTCAGCACGGCCGGTAGAAAAATAAGAATCACTACTGCTACACTGAGAACTACGGCTAGGAAAGCGTCCGTTGCGGCGCACTGAATTAACACTGTGGCTTTGCATTTCTACCTCTGCTAAGTCAAAAGTATCATGCGCTTCTATAAGCTGCAGTACACTGTCTAATGAAGGGTCTGACTGTTTTAGAATTGCTGCCCTAATTCTGGGGTCCTGAATGTTCTGCGTAATCGCATCCCTCAACATCACGTCACTATACGAAAGTCCACAAGAGCAAGTAAATTTACATTTGCGGGTTAAGCCCTTCAATTCCGTAATCCACTCTTGGTGTGACTGCTGCGGTAATTTTTTAAATCTGAAAAATCGGTACCGTGCAGCGGCTACAAGAACTTTTCTCTCATAATGAGCATTTAGTGCATCTACAATTTGTTCAAAGTCTACATCACGAGGAGATGCGTGCGGAAATAGTTTTTTCAGTAACACGAAAGTTTTGGGGCCCACCACAGACAATAAAAGATGCTTAACAGTCTGACCTGTAAGTTGATGAGCCGCGACGAGTTCTTGAAACTGAGCGAAATAGTCGCTCCATTCTTCCTCACGTTCGTTGTATTGGCGAAACGTAGGAAGTGTTGCGGCGGCAGGTGTGGGCTGCTGAAGCGGCGGCTGTTGTTGTTGGTTAGCTGCCTGCGCTGTGAGCTGGGACACCGCCTGGAGGAGTTGGGTGATTTGCGCCGTCTGTAACTGAATAATTTCCATTAAGTTTGGGTTCGGGGTAGTGGCCATGCTGACCGATTAGGCGCCGCGCATACAAGTAAATTATAACAAAACACAAATTCAATATGAAAGAGGACGCTCTGCAACAAAAAAAGCCCACAAACACGTAACTGAAAATGTTCCCCCAAAAATCTTATAATAAGGGTGGGTGGGCGGGAGCAATTTTTGCGTGCTCCGACTGCTGCTGTCTGGCTGCTGCAAGCGGGCTGGTCCAAGGTTCTATCACTCCTCGTCGCCACTTTTGTGTCCCAACTTCGTCGCCGCTTTTGTGTCCCAGCGTCGTCGTAGGTGTCGGTGGCCGGGTGGAATGAGACCGACACGCTGGTGCAGGTACGGAGGGGAGCAGCCAGAAACTATAAACACTCGAGTAAATTAGAAAGAGATATATTGCACAGAATGTAACAATACTTAACTTTTACATAGTACTGCAGAATGTTGATACATAGTTGTTAGAGGCCTGCCTAGTGCCTGTACGATAGCAAAGTCTTCAATGGTGCCTATCTGATTACGAAGGTCCTAAATCGTTGCTATCTCAGACCGAAGTGACCGGTGTCTTTCCGTGGTGGCCACGAGCGGGGTTCCAGCAGAGGGCGCTCGTGGCTGTCGTCGGAAGAACGCCGCGCCGTGCATGCATGGCGGCGCGCGGCGAAAGTAGGTGGCGCGCACTTTGTACTTGTGCGACACCACAAATATCGTGTAGTCATATAAGTTAACAATTTTTCGCCTAGGCTTCCACACATATAAGAGCTACCTTTATCAAAATCAAATGTTCAAATGTTTGTTAAGCTTATGGGACTTAACTGCGGGCTCATCAGTCCCTAAAATTACAAACAACTTAAGAACTAACTTATACTAAAGACGGCAGAACCACCCATGCCCAAGAGGGGATAAGAACCGCCGACGGAAAACGACCTCGCGCATCGTAGCATAGCGCCTCAATGCCCTAGGTCGCTCTGCTGCGGCTGCCTTTATCCTTTATTTCCTTAACATCCTGCCCCTCCTCAAGTTTTGTAACGAAGTGACTAGGTAGTACATTTTAGACCACAACTACAGATGCATGAGCGATGAGACTGTATGACAGAAAATCACGCATTTATTAGTCACTAACTGAAAACGCGGCGTCGTCTGGGTTCTTATTTATTCCAGTGTTACGTTAGTTCATCTCTCTTCCCCTCGTCTCTCCCTGACTACCACCTCTTTCCTTCTCTCTTTGTTCATCTTTATCAACATACATATTGCAATTTACAGAAGCTTATAGGCATAACTATACCACTGTATGCACTAATTCGGGAGATATGTCGTCATGAACACTGCGTGAAAAAACTGCTACATTAAGAATGGCGAGTAAATTTATTACTTCTTTGCTGCTAAATGTATTTGCAATGTATTTCGCAAAGAGTATACAAGTATGCCAATTAATATATTTACAAAATTATTTCATTTTGCGACTTATAGTATAGGAGATTTGCCGTGATAAATAGAGACGCGTGGGAAACTATCGCAACATGTTTGTTCGTATTTTATGCACTGCCCTACTCTTCATCCTATAGCGAAGAAACTATGCAAACTTAACCTTCAACACAAGAAATAAGTCAGTCTGCATAATATTTTGTATGGTGAATGGCAGAGAGTACTTTACATTGGAATTTTTTCCGAACTTGATAAGATGTTGCATACTTAACCTTGAAAAGAATAGGAACATCAACGTCTACCTACAATGTCACTAGGGGCCTGGCGGAGGGTACTTTGAAGTAGTTAGGCACCACCTCACTGATCACCGTGAAATTCAATAGATCTATATAGTCTTTCGCAGATGGAGGAGATAATGGTCTGAGGGGGTTGAGTAGGAATTCGACAGAGAAACGAGCAGATAAAACAATAGGTGACGGGAAATTTTAATGCGGTAGCTCAACACAAGAAATGTTACACTTACTGCGGAGCTATGAACATAGTTTATTGTATCATTTTCCAAAGAGTTACAGCACAAAGATATAATTTTTTAAATGGAACAATAGTTTTTCTATTGTGCATTGGAATCGTTGAGACCAGCTGCGTCCAAATAAATTTAAACTAGATTCCTAGCACTGTTAATTTGGTAGCTACAACTCTTCAAAGTTTCAGGGTCATATACCACAAACGCTGCACATAATGCAATGCGCCTTCTAAATGTGGTGCGGCCGAGTTGTAACGTCGCCGGTGTCACGGAGCGAGAAGCTTCCTCGATGCGCTGTTAGACTGCCGACTGTCGCCGCACACGGCCGTATACCCGACAGTTGGAGCCACAAAAACAACAGGGGCTCAATATCCCACTGTTACTGACATAGGATGACGATGGCATACATGAACAACGAGTACGTTGACATATTGCTGATGCTCGGCGACTCCCGACACGATTTCACTGAAGCATCAGAGACATCCTAGGCGAAAAGCCCCGGCAGCCATTACGTTCTTACTAGCTTCTCGCTCCCTGACACCGGCGGCGTTACGACTCGGCCGCACCACATTTAGAAGGCGCATTGCATTATGCGCAGCGTTTGTGGTATCTGACCCTGAAACTTTGAAGAGTTGTAGCTACCAAACTAACAGTGATAGGAATGTGGTTTAAATTGATTTGGACGCAGCTGGTTTCAACGATTCCATTGCACGATAGAAAAAATTATTGTTCCATTTAAAAAATATATATATTTGTGCTGTAACTCTTTGGAAAATGATACAATAATCTATGTTCATAGCTCCGCAGAAAATGTAACATTTCTTGTGTTGACCTACCGCATTAAAATTTCCCGTCACCTATTATTTTATCTGCTCGTTTCTCTGTCGAATTCCTACTCAACCCCCTCAGACCATTATCTCCTCCATCTGCGAAAGACTATATAGATCTATTGAATTTCACGGTGATCAGTGAGGTGGTGCCTAACTACTTCAAAGTACCCTCCGCCAGGCCCCTAGTGACATTGTAGGTAGACGTTGATGTTCCTATTCTTTTCAAGGTTAAGTATGCAACATCTTATCAAGTTCGGAAAAAATTCCAATGTAAAGTACTCTCTGCCATTCACCATACAAAATTTTATGCAGACTGACTTCTTTCTTGTGTTGAAGGTTAAGTTTGCATAGTTTCTTCGCTATAGGATGAAGAGTAGGGCAGTGCATAAAATACGAACAAACATGTTGCGATAGTTTCCCACGCGTCTCTATTTATCACGGCAAATCTCCTATACTATAAGTCGCAAAATGAAATAATTTTGTAGATATATTAATTGGCATAATTGTATACTCTTTGCGAAATAAATTGCAAATATATTTAGCAGCAAAGAAGTAATAAATTTACTCGCCATTCTTAATGTGGCAGTTTTTTCACGCAGTGTTCATGACGACATATCTCCCGAATTAGTGCGTACAGTGGTATAGTTATGCCTATAAGCTTCTGTAAATTGTAATATGTATGTTGATAAAGTTCCATATCGAACTGTACGGAAGCGCATAAAATACGAACAAACAAAAATTTATTTTTAATATTAAATTTATTTTACAATTCGCATACAAACCATACGTTGGCAACAACAAATCATTCGATATCCTTGGTATGCATCAAAGCTGACAGCCAAAATCCGTAATTTAAACAATTGAATGAAGTATGATTTCCACCGAATCAAATTTTAATAAAAGCTTCTTAATTTAAAGTATAACTCACAAAGTGGGAACAATATTTATGTTTAAAATGTTTCTTTTATGCTTATTATACCGAAAAATGTAAAGTAACTTCCAGAGAGAGGTGCCAGAATTTTCAGAAACTTTTTTTTCATTCGAAACATCACGGAAATAACTCTTTAGTCACGTTAATTAATAAAAATGTTTAAATGTTTGCAGGACTTATGGGACTTAACTACGGGGTCATCAGTCCCTAAGCTTACAAACTACTTATCAACTAGCTAAGACTAAAGACGGCACAAATATCCATGCCTGAGGGGGGATTCGAACCCCCGACCGTAGTGGCCGTGCAGACCGTGACTGGAGCGCCTCAATCTCCTCGGCCACCGCGGCCGGCCGTTAATTAATTGAAATGATTGTAGCTAATCTGAATATATTAATGCTGCACCGATAAACAATTGTTCAATTATATTTAACAATTTCATCAGGATCGGAAAACAACTGTAGAATCTGACGAAGTCCATATGTAAAGTATTCTCCGTCACGCACCAACCAAAATTTTATATGACAGTGACCTTCCTATTGTTTTGAAGGTCGTGTCCAAAATGTAATGAAGATTTTATGTTGAATAAAGAGTCCTTATTCGTATCTCGCATGATGCCACAGGTTTCCAAACATATAATTGTTTCTGACATCATATCTCCTGAACTACATATCGTAAGCAGTTCTTACCCCTACGTCAATTGTTACCTCATGGAAGGAATATGTGCATTTGAAATCGGTACTGTGGTTTGGAAGCAGACGTCGCATGATGCTGCACATTTCCGCGCATTTCATTGTTTATTATGTCATACCTTATCAATTATTTGTCGTGCAGTCATTTAATGGTGCCTATGACCATCGAGAAAGCCGCGCATAAAATACGAACACACAAAGAAATATTTATATGTATTTGATATGTTAATTGCCAAAGAGTGCATGTTTCCTGTGATGTGATTTATTATAAAACAACATACGGGAACGCGCTGTTCTGGAATTTAATACCAGTTTTCGCATCTGCTAATGAGGTTACGGCCAACTTGCTCCCGGCTACTCGCAGCGGCCTGACCCCTGACTTTAGCCATATTCAGCCCCAGCTGACAACACCCAAACTACAACTTCGCCACCGTTGAAGCTTTATCCTCAACCCTAAGTCCCATTAACTAGCCCATAGTCCAGTAATCCGGTATTGGTCGCGCTCTACAAAGAAACTTAAGTGGATAACATAATTATGTATGCCAATTTATCAACTAAAAGAAAGAGGCAATTGAATTTTCAAGTATTTTTATTAAAAACTTTCAGAAAAAGTAAACAAATCTCCTCATATTTGAAAAAAAAATAAAAATAAAAAATAAAAAAACATACTTTTCACACCAAGCCTCAATTTTAAGTAAAATAACATGATTGGCTTTAATTTAAAAAGACACATAGTTGTGTAAGAAACATATCTAATCATGATTTTCTGGACAAGGAATACAGACGATCTAGGAAAGATCGAGGCAAACGAATTTTTACACGAGTTCCACACTCTTCTTGTACTTTTCTTTCTTAATCTTCCGCAGACATAGCAGCGAGCCACATAGCTCTTGTGTGCCACTAACATAGTTCATGACTGACTTTCCATCAGAGCAATGCCAACAAAGTCCTATATTTGAAGGACAGAGCTTTGGCAAAAAAATTTTGTCTAATCTCTGCTGGGGCAGTAGTTTCATGCCAGAATTAGAACTTATTGCCAACGATCCATAATCTTTCTAAAGTTACTTGAAACTCTACTGTTACTTCAAATATTCGAACATTGTAAAATAATAATGAAAATACGTAATACGCATTCCAACAAATAAGTAAAAAAAAAACGGACTAAGGAAAAAAAAAAACTGTTTCGAAGATCCTTACGTAACAGGTCGCGCGGATTGTATGGTACACCGCCGACTTTGACGTCGTCCTGTGGGGCAAACACATGTGACCGGCGCTCACACAACTCTGAGAAGGTCCGTTAGCAATCATTGTTAAAGTAGACAGCGGCTCTAAGCATTGTCGCTTCTGGAATTCCAGAGTTGTTTAAATTTTCACAGGTGGATTACATATGTTATCCACGCAACCACTGCAGGGTTAATAAAAAAAAGGCACACCCCTATCGTTAGGTCACCCTCGTTAAAAATGCATTGCCATAATTAAGGATTTGTACACCCTCCTGGAGTGTACATTCAAAATTTATTGTTGAAACAGTATATACGGAGTACTTCAAATCATTGCATTTATAGATCAATAGCTCAAGCGGTACTAAGGTACCACAAAGTGCCAGTCTTTACAGAAATATATTAGTACTTGATGTACCATCACTGGCGCCGATGCAAGCGCTGATTATGGCAACCATTCCATCGTACGAATAGTTAATACTGTCCTGGGATACATTATCCCTCGCCTGCTCGATTTATTCACGCAGTTCTGTAAAAGTCTAAAGTGTTCATTGTCGTCCCATCCCACAAGTGCTCGATTGGAGACCGGAAATGATGCTGGTCAGGGAAGTTGTGCTTCGTTTACAGCACGTTGAGTTTCATGTGCAATGTGTGACCGAAAATTATTCTACTGCAACAACACATTAATTCCTGTTGCAATATTTAATTTATTTATTTATCGTGTGGTATATACATGATCAGTAACAGCACTAATTTACAGCTCTTCTGGGCGTTGGACCACATCGTCAATATATCAAATACTTCACCGACGTTTCGGCCACTATTGCAAACGGCCATCTTCTGGGTGTTACGTTTACTGGAAACGTAACACCCAGAAGATGGCCGCTTGCAATAGTGGCCGAAACGTCGGTGAAGTATTTTATATATTGACGATGCGGTCCAACGCCCAGAAGAGCTTTATAAACAATGACAACGGCTGTGGAAGCCTTCCTTTACAATAATTTACAGATTTATATCTACATTACTTACATAGGTTAATACCTGTGCCGTCGCCAGGAAAAGTTCACTTGTTTCTAAATTGCAAAGTCTTAGTGGGCATTGTTGTGAGATGTGCATCACGGTTTGCGTCTCAACACCACAGTCGCAGCAGAATGATGATTTTTCCCTTCATTTATACAGCAAATCTGCACACACACACACACACACACACACACACACACACACCATGGTTAGTCCGGATCCAGTTTAACTTCCACCATACTTTCCGAGACTATTCAAAATCAGGTACCATCTGTGTAATGCATGGCACATCTAAGGATTCTACTGGAGCAAATAGTCATCGTTCAGTTGCTTGTCAGGATGACATTGTTGGCTAAAAGGTGCTCCGTTATACAGATTGGTGGACGTCTGAAGTCTGTCTACATGTAGGTGGTAAATATTTTCATGAATTGTCAGTCTTTGATTATTTTGGATCTTATTGTATTCATTCATCAGAGCAATGTATCTACGAAGCAACGTGGCAATAGACGAGCAGTCTGGAGCGCCACGTTACAGTTCGCGCGACCTCCGCCGTCTCCCTCGGGAATGGATGTGGGTGTTGTCCTTAGCTTTGTTAGTCGAAGTAGCTACTAAGTCTAGGGACTGATGACCAACCTAGTTTGGTCCCATATAAATACAAACATTTGAACATCTACGAAGGTGGGTTGGAGGAATTTCACGTAGCCGGCCGCGGTGGCCGAGGTGACTGAGGAGCTCCTGTCACTGCCAGCACGGCCACTACGGTCGGGGGTTCGAATCCCCCCTCGGGCATGGATATTTGTGCCGTCCTGGTTCGTAAGCAGTTCAGAAGTAGTTTGTAAGTTTAGGGACTGATGACCCCGTAGTTAAGTCCCATAAGCTTAACAAACATTTTGAATGTCACGTATTATGGGTAGTCATCGAATTCGATTTGATCTGATCATGCCAGTGATCATTCTCATTGTGTCATTTAACATTCTCTTCAAATGAGCACTGTTCACCCATACAGGGGAACCATACTCAGCAGAGTAAACTAAACTTAGAGCTGAGTAGCGTAGAGTAGGGACCAAAGAGTTTTCGAATTATGTTGTTACGCGTCTGGTTCTCGGCAGCACTCTCTATCAAATTTTCTTGGAGTTACAGTGTTTTGTCGAGTGTAACACATAGATATCTGGGGTGTCTATTATGGCAGATAAGAGTGTTATCGAAGTATACTTTGAGGTTCCTTGAAGCAATTTGGTTCTTAGGTGAAAACAAGACACTTCTGTTTTACTCCTACTTGGTTGCAGTCTCAATTTTCCGAAAGTATTTTCCTAGAACAGACAGACAGACCTTCTGTCATCGTTTCTTCTGACTTCTCGAGGCATAGGTCTTTGGTGGCAAGAGCCCAGTTATCTGCAGACGCAAATTTCCTAGAACCTGTAGAGGATATACTGACACATATAAACTGTACAAGTGTGCAGAAAGAACTGATCCTTGCGGGAGTTTGCAATAATGACAAAAAATCCCATTATTCAGCACGTACTGAGCGGTGGCCAGCGTTCACTCAACAAACACAACAAAGGTAAACGAGAGTTCTAGCTTATCACACCTCAGACTCTAAGGTCTGTAACGGTGCTCTTGAGTTTCCGACAAATGCACACTACTAGAGAAAGCTCGCCAAGTCGTACGTCCAAACGAACAGGACGTGCGTGCAGGTATAATGTGGTTTCATTGCTGAAGACCACACGGCTTCTGATTCTTCTGACAGCAGCATCTGAGCCTTCATGTCGGTGCTGTGGTGTTCGTGCCTTTAGTACCACCGCTAGTAACCCCAAGGAAACAGTTCGTGTTGACACTTCTGGCCTCACAAACACTGTTGAAGCTGTACGATCTGGCAATGCTGCCCTTACATTAAGTGGATCTCGGCGGACATTTGTGCTGCGTGGACAACCTCAGTTTCGGGTGTGAGAATGTTACCTGACCATTGGAAGCACCATCTTTGCACAACTGCCGCTTCAAGTCCAACTTGCGTGACAATTCTCCCAAAGTACCAACCCGCCACTCAGAAGGCAACAGTTTTATCCCTTACAAACTACCTCAGTTGGCTGTAGGAAACACGCGTCCCTGTGGCCTGTCGCCAGTTTGTTTCACACATTTAATGTCACACGAAAGCTTACGGCTGTAGAAGTTGCTTATTTCTGGCGTTCCCCAGGGAAGCGTTATAGGTCCCCTACTCTTCCTTGTGTTTATAAACGATTTGGGAGACAACCTGAATAGTTCCCTTAGACTGTTCGAGGATTACGCTGTCGTTTATCGGTTAGTGAAGTCAACAGAGGATCAAAAGCAACTGCAAAGCGATTTAGACAAAATTTCTACATGGTGTGACAATTGGCAATTGACACTAAATAAAGAAAAGTGTGAAGTAATACACATGACCACTAAAAGAAATCCGCTAAACTTCAATTACGCGATAAATCAGTCAAACCTTAAGGTCGTAAATTCTACTAAATACCTAGGAGCTACAATTACGAACAACTTAGACTGGAGAGAACACTCAGAAAATATTGTGGGGAAGGCGAACCAAAGATTACGTTTCATTTGCAGAATGCTTCGAAGATGCATGTTCCACCAAAGAGACTGCCTACAACACACTTGTGCGTCCTCTCCTGGAGTACTGTTGCCCACTGTGGGAACCTCACCAAGTGGGACTGACGGAAGACATTGAGAAGGTTCAGAGAAGGGCAGCTCGTTTTGTTTTATCACGTTACGGGGAGGGGGGCGAGAAGCGTCACGGAAATGTTGCACAAATTGGGGTGGAAATCATTAAAGGAACGATGTTATTCATTGCGGTGTGATCTGTTTGCGAAGTTTCAATCACCAAGTTTTACTTCTGAATGTGAAAATATTTTGCTAGCACCCATCTACTTAGGGAAACATGACCATCCCAATTAAATAAGAAAAAGGAACGATTTAGGTGTTCTTTCTTCCCGCGCGCTATTAGAGAATGGACCGGTAGAAAAAAGTTACGAAAGTGGTTAATGAACCCTCTGCCAGGCACATAAATGTGATTTGCAGAGTATCTATGTAGACGTAGATGTAGATCAAAAGGTACACGGACGACAAGGAAGGGGCCTCCCACAAGATTGTACGCGTACAGTCGAGCAACCCCTGGGCAACGATAAGCATCTTCAGCGAATTCCTGGCAAAGTTACGAAGTATTGGGAGACGTCATTTTCCATAAATTGTATGTTTTAGTCCTGTATCTTCTTAACTGCTAATACGTTCTTCGAGTAGTCAATAACAATAAAGAAAGAATTAAAATAAATTAGGTTCTGATTCACAGCACACATTTGCCGGCGACATCGCAAGAGAAGAATACTCTTGAAATTCCTAAATGAGACATAACAAAACTAAAAATAAAAATAATTTCAGAGGAGACGAAAGTCATGTTTAGATGAGATACTAGAGGGAGACTCTAGATGATATATTAGACGTAGCACTGTGAAATATTATTATACGAAGGTTGGAACTTAAATAGTGACAACATTGCTATGGTGACACTATGCAATCGAATCTACTATTGCCGCTGATAGCACACGTTGCTGACGAACCTACCTTACCTACGAGCAAATGAACTCGCCCGTACCACGTCACTGGCTTGCGTACAATCGACAATCGAGGGAAACACAGTCACTTCTGAGCGAGAAGTTTAACATAACGGTGTCCTGTGTTTTCCAAACAGAAACTGTGGATCAAGATTGAATGTCCCAGAGGTCGAACAGCACGTCAATGCCATCAAGTTCTTCAAGATGCGTGCGCAGGAAATTGGCATTCCCGTACAGAACAGTGAAACGTTGGGTAAAATCCTTCAACGAAGGTCGGCAAACTGCGGGAGACATGCATCGGGCAGGTCGTGCATACTGTTATCGCCGCATTAGCGCATACGACTGTGCTTCGCTTCCTGAAGAAACGCCTGGGCGTCCGAAAAATTGCATCACGAAGGGTTCCACATGAACTGACGAAAATGCAGAAATGAATGTATTGCTTCGCTGCTCAGACGCGCTTGAAGCGATATGAGCACGAAGGTGAGGCTTTCTTACGCCGTATCGTAACATTGCATGAGATATGGGTCACATCTTACGAGCCAGATCTCACACTCCAACGAATGGGGTCGTAAATGAGTCTTCGCGAAAGTCGAAAGTACGTCAGAGCTCCAGTATGATAAAAGTTATGGTGATTCTCGGGTACGACTGTGATGGTGTTATCCTATGCATTACGTTCCTCTACGGCACACCTTTAATGCATAGTCTTACTATTCGTTTTTTGGAGAATCACCTGCGATCAATTTTGAGAAAGAAGCGGCAACAGGTGCTGCAAAACCCACACGTCATTTTGCATGACAATCCACGGGTGCATACAGCACAAGCTGTGGCTGCTCTGTCGGTCGATAGGACTGGGAAGTACTGTACCATCCACCATACTCCCCGGACTTATATCCTTGTGAATTTGATTTGAATCAGATGGTGAAGGAACCACTTCGTGGCATTCGCTTCAGAAGTGTTCCAGAGATTCAACACGCACCAGACCGCTCTATTCGCACTAAACAGGCTCTGCTAACAGTATACTAAGCCTTCCACATCGCTGGCAATGGGTTCTACACAACGCTGGTGACTACTTTGAAGGACAGTAACAGGTGCAAATATGTAACGCTTTTTTATCGGTTGTGAATAAATAGTCGCCACTATTTCAACCCTCGTAGATGTCTCATGAAGATGAAATGAAGAGTAATATTCGCAAAGAGCGCCTTCCTAGGTAAGAAGAATCTCCTGCTACGGAAGCACATTAGCATCCACAGAAAAGATTTCGTAAAGCCGCTTCATTGGTTCAGATTTACGAATGCAAAATTTGGACGCTACCTGTACGGGAGAAAGTTTGCATCGAAGTTTTAACACTGTGATATTGGAGAGGAATTACAATAATTAGACTGACTGAAAAACGATGAGATGTGAAGTGTATGGACTTACGCAATGCGACATTTTGTCCCTAGAAAAGCAGAAGAAAGTTCGCCTCGAAGCTACAGCACTGTAGGTTTGGAGAGGAATTACAAGAATTATTTAGACTGACAGAGAACAAAGAAATGTGGATAGGAAATGGAGAGAAGAAAGAACGACTGAATTTTATGGGCCACGGAATGTAAGACTCGTTGACCACCTAATGGGTCACAATACTCAAGAAACATTTACGAAGGCAAGATCTTAGGGATGAAAAGGAGCGACCAACTGAGAATATTATTAAAAATATATTGTGAGCTAAATGCAATATTCCTCATAAATGGAGATGAAGAGGAGTTCTAAAGAGAGGGAGCTCTACCTAAAGAGAAAACGCTCAACATTTTCCAATCATAAACAAACATTTCACCTATAGTTTTTCTATGAAATGCTTAAGAATTTTAAACAATTTATTTAAAATAATTTAAAATTAATAAAATTGGCCTAGATCGCAAAGTGTTGGAATTGCCGATTTTATGTTCTGACTGGATATGATTTTTAAATATTTTTAACTGATGGAACTGCTAATTTGCCGATTAACTTCACTCCTGTGTCACGCTCTCAATCAAAGAACAGTGGTTCGATAATGACCGAAAGGTCGAAACTAGTCACCACTATATGATATTATATATTTAAAAAAAACTTACACTTTCCGATCTAGGCCAAATTTATTAATTTTAAATAAATTGTTTAAAATTCTTAAGCATTTTATCTAATTATAAGATGTAATTATAGATTTTACTGTAGATTTTTTTACTAAGTATACTAAGAAAATATTGCGTTAATGTATCTCATAGGAGTTGAAATATTATAGACTCGGAATACTAGGTATATACCACATTTGCAACCAACAAAACTCTCATTGTCGCTGCCTATGTAAGCCTTGAGCCAGCTGTTATTTAGCACCACGTTCCTAATCTCTTTTGTGCGAACTTTGTCTCAGACCTTTCAGTGAGGATCAGTCTATCTCAGGAAACCCATTGACGGCTCAAGATAATTTAACGATACGTGGTCGGGTCACTATCACAGTCAACGTACTGGAATCTCAATTCTGAAGAGAAATACACCTGAGTCATTGTTTGTATATTTTGACGTTCCTGATCATAAAAAGCTTTCTTGCAAATATCACCTTTAATCCATATCGTTGTATTATATGATAAACCAGAATGTGGACTGTAAAACCACGTTATCGAAGCACTCCTATTTTCACCAATGGTTTGTCTAAACATAGATCACATTATTTTTACAGTTTTATTGTGAGTTTTAACAACTGAATAATAATCAAAATCGGAATGTTGGAGCATTGTCAAACAGTGAGAAACATTTCGTAGGACAACGAGCAGATCAGGGTAATATTGGATGACATGGGGTCACTTCTAGAAATTTCTATCAAAGTATAGCCTTCGCCGAGAAAAAAAGCAAAATGGTAGCACATTTTTTACGAATGTACCAGAGAGAAAAGGGATGTTTTATGAGCAAGTATGGTAGTGGATAATTCATTCAAATGTTCTTAAAATATTTTTCTGTCTGAAATGTGGCAAGAACATTCTATCCATCCCGCCATTACGATAGGAAAATTGTTAAAATGTCACCAGGTATTGTTTGTCGTAGTGATTTTATGTTACTACGATGCTGTGAATGCCTCTCGTTTCGATACTGTTCCCGGTTAACTAGTGCGACAGAACCTTGTATCAGTCGTGTTATGTTTATTGTTATTAAGTACATTTATAAAGATGCAACGGAATTGTAGACAAGGAATGGTGATTGGACACAGGGGCAGTAGGTCAGGAGTGTGTGGGTAAGTTCGAAATTCCGTTCTGACGTCAGGACAATAGTGACAACATACTTTCCTTTAATGTCAGAAGCACAGCGTTCGGGTTGTTATTGGTTAATCCGAAATAAGAAACACAGTTCATATTCACTAATTGTCTTAAAATATTCAAATTAAGTAAATTCATTAACCAACATCCATTTGTGTACACTACCATCACTGTTCCTCATGGTGTAGCGAGATTCGTCAGCCTGTAATAAGAGATGCAGCTATCGAAAGTGACACTTTGGCAAATTGTAATTTTTCGCTTCCCTTGTAAGGTATGTATACGTGTTGAGTTCAGTGTAGACTCACTTATCTGGATGTCAGTTAAAGGCATATGCGATTTGTCGGATTGTCAATCGCGAGCAAGTAACTTTGTAGTCACGTTTGTAGAAAACAACTTTAAAGTTATTTTCCTTGATGAATATAATATAGTCGTTTTCTCATTTATGAGGCGTTATGTGCTTGTGGACCCCTGCAGTAGCGGATACAGAATTTTTTTTTCTTTTTTGGTGGGAGGGGGGCACAAGGCCGAGGAGGGTGAATACACACACACACACACACACACACATATATATATATATATATATATATATATATATATATATATATATATATATATATGAGTGCGGCTCGGTAGCACAGTGGTAGAGTGTAAATCCAAAGGTCGCGGATTCGATCCCCGCCAGGTCCTAGGACTTTTATCTGTCACTTTGCACTTCTTACACCTCTGGCAGTGTTTCTAATGTGAAAAATATCGAGTAGCACCATGGTTCGGAACCCACGTTAAACTGTAGGTCCACCATAACTGGCTTGGTATGTCAGTTCGAAGGTCGGAGGATGGCAACAGCATACCACCTACAGACAGGACCATGCCTAGTAAGCACTGTGGTGTTCAAATCAATCTTCGGATTGTTGACTGCTTTACCTTTACCCTATATATATATATATATATATATATATATATATATATATATATATATATATATATATATATATATATACAGAGTGTCCCGTTCAACTCTTTCACCCCAGATATCTCTGGAACTACAAGAGATATTGAAAAACGACTTTCACAGTCATGAATGTACCGCAGGAGCTTATGAAAGTAGGTAGTATGAGAATAAAACGTAAAGAAGTATTATTATCAACGCATACTTATGTTTTTTAATGAGTACACTATATTATTTATTAAGCAATCAATAGCATGAAAAATCTCAAAAATAATGGCGTTGGTTGCATCGCGATGCGTCAATTACATCCGCAGAAAATGCGAAGCGAAGTTGACGTTTGAAACACATGAATGCACGGCTAACGTGTCCCGAGACTCAAGCAAGACACACGGTTGTGTCTCGAACACGCGGTAGCACCGCGCCTCATGAATTTCAAATGTCAACTTCGCTTCGCATTTTCTGCGGATGTAATTGACGCATCGCGATGCAACAAAACCAGTATTTTTGTGATTTTTCATGCTTTTGATTGCTAAAGAAATAAAATAGTGTATCCATTAAAAAACCTAAGTTTACGCAGAAACTAATACTTCTTTATGTTTTAGAGTTTCCCATAGTACCTACTTTCATAAGCCCCTGTCGTACGTTCATGACCTTGAAAGTCGTTTTTCAATATCTCTTGTAGTTCCAGAGATATCTACGGTGAAAGAATTGAATGGGACACCCCGTATATATGAAATAAACTTTATTACACTTATAGCTGCTGTAGAAAACACAGAAAACATGTTCGAAAGCTAAAGTCGCTTCTTAGAGAAAAAAAAAAACTTTTTAATATACTTCAATCTAACTACCAGTGCACTATTAGTTTCTACAGACTACGTCGTCATTTTCAAATGCCTATGATTACAAAAATATTAGAGTGATTCAATCATATTATACGGTATAAAATTTCTTAATTTAAAAAAAAAAAAAAAAAAAAAAAAAAAAAAAAAAAAAAAAAAAAAACAGAATTTAGAGCTTGATTGGCCTGTGTTCGGCTGTGTCACACGTGTTTCCCCCTTCATCACTTGCCAACAGCTGAACACGGGGCTTTCAGGCTCTGAATTTAATTCCATATGTAACTGTTTCTGAGCTTCGTCAGATCGGCAAAGCGATTTCCTATAGAGAGAAACCCATGCGAAATTGGCATAGGTTTTTCTAAATAAATACAACTTTAGAGTAATTGGACTATAAGACTGACCACTTGAAAACTCAAACAATTGCATAAAATGGTCGAGAAATGTTTTGTGCTTATTGAATGATCCAAATAACTTAATGGTGACAAACAATCTTCTCTGATATCGACTTCTACCAGCTTTTTCATGCGTTAATAAATAATTCGTGTTAGTATTTTGCAACCGTTGTGATCTGATGTAGCTCTTCGCGCTATCCTTTCCTGTGCAAGCCTCTTCGTCTGTGAATAAGATCGGCAACCTACGAGGTGCATCTGAATAATCGGTGAAATCTCCCACATTGCACACACTATCGAGGAAGAGCGTCCGCGCGTACACATTCAGAGACGTGTCAACGAGCGCCCACTATCGTGAAAATCACTGCAGTGAATCAGTGTACAAGATGCGACCCAGGTAACTGAGTGAGAACTCTTGTCATTACAAAATGGAGCTCAAAATTGAACAACGTGTTTAGATCAAGTTTTGTTTCAAATTAGGCAAAACGGTGACGGAAACCCATGGAATATTACTGCAAGTCTATGGTGCTGAAGAAGAGAGTGAAAAATGTTTATCTGAGTGGTTTTAACGCTGTAGAGACGGAAGGTGTCCGCGTGCTCAAATTTCTCACTAGACTCAACGTCACTGAGCTTGCACACCCTCCTTATTCTCCAGATTTGTAGCCGACAGACTTCTCTCTGTTTCCCCGCCTTAAATTAACCCTGAAAGGCTTACGATTCGAAACCGTTCCAGATAACCAACAACGCGTGAACTAAGAGCTTCGAACGGTTCAACGAGAAGTGTTCTTTCAGTTTACAACAGCTGTGCAACAAATTTCAGAAGTGTGTTGTAGCCAATGGTGATTACTTTGGAGACCAGTAAAAGTATTTTCTTTGTAGCTATTGTTTCCCATCTTTTTTGAGAACATCCACCGAACATTTCGAGCGCAGGTTGTACAGCCTTTAGAACCTGCTTGAGGTACATCGTATTCCATTCCATGGTGGTGGCTGAGGAGCAACAGAAGTAAATGAATCAAATAATCAGCAATCTCTATTGCAAATTTTTATGTTTATTTTGTCCAATTACGAATTTCGCGCGATTAGCGTGTCATCAGAGTGGAACAACAGGCAAATGTTTTATTACAATTCCGTCTACCTAGCGGGCAGCGGGCTAAGGTGAGTAATTTTTAACAAAATTTGGAATTTACTTGGATGGAGAGAGATGAGACGTCTGGCGTACTTGAAGCGGTGTTGGGAGCAGTTTAACAAGTTTTTATGCTGCTGTTAAGGACCCCTACGAAACAGGTAAACGTACAATGTACAATACGGCTGCAGGTAACAGCTACAGCAATTTATTATAACTGTACCATATTGGTGGCATGACAACGATCTTATATGGAAAACCACATTACAGGAACTAACCTGATGACGGCTTTGTAGCTGAAATGGCCATCGTTAAATAAATGTAAAATATTAAGCAGCGATTTAGAATAAATAAAAGTTATATTATGAAGTAAAATAAGTAATGACTGGACAGGTACAGTACGAAAATAAATAATATGTTTTTCTATCAGAGAACTCACCATAGCAGTACTTATTGTATTCGTCTCTTGATCTCCATGAGCGATTTTTACCCCCAACACCTTCCTCCAATGCTAATTTGACGATTTACCGATGTCTTAGAATATGTGCCACAAATCTATTTCTTCTCTAAGACGCGACATGCCAAAAATTATTTTCTCCATAATTCTGTTCATTACCTTCTCATTAGTCAGTATTCGTCTGTAGCACCACGTTTCAAATTTTTCTACGATGTTTCTGACTAAACTCCACATAGTCCACGTTTCACAGGCTTACAATTCTATAAAATTTAAATTAATATTGAATGTCAACAAATTCCGCTTCATCAGAAATGCTCTCCTTCCTATAGCCATTCTGCACTACATATCTTATTTACTTCGGCAATCAGAAGTTATTTTGCAACTCAAATAACAGAACGAATCTAGTACTTTCATTGTCTAATAACCTAATCTAATTCCTTCAACATCGTCTGATTTTCTTACAAACATTCCACTACATTTTGCAACCATGAAATATTAAACTGATTGTTCTGTAACTTTCACACTAGTAAGGATTTGCTGTCTTCATCAAAAATTATTCTGTTCTTCCTGAAGTCTAATGATATTTATCCGGACTGTGAAACATTTTCTTCGTGACGATATCATCTACACCAGAGACCTTGCTTCTAGTCAGTGTTCTCAGTGCTCTTTCAAATTATTTTCCCAGGATCGTATTTCCTATCACATCTTGCTCTTCTATTTCCTGAAAAAACTATCGATTTTTAAGTTTACTATTTTATGAACTCCCAACGATTCACTGCGTGTAGTATATTTAGCTGTACATTAAACTATGGCTTACAAATGATAATGATTACTGACTAAGGAAAGTGTTTCGGTTCCATTCATTTATCAATATTCGTACAAACTTTGAAATTATTTGTATAAGTTTCAAGAGTAAAAGAGACGCTCTACTCTTAAAATCTGAATGGTTCATATAAAAATTTGCCATTTGCTAAGTGTTATTTCAGCTAAAGTGACATCTTTTGTAAAATGAAGTAATCGTTTCTAATAATTCGCCGAAGCACTACCTCCGGTTCCTTCTTCAACAAGTGCTATATATAACTCGGTTCAACCATCGTATTTCGATAATGGCTACTAGATTTAAAAATCATTTTCATTTCTCCTGTTAAATTACCTTTGTGCAAATTTAACTCATACCTGACACCTTAAAATGTTATCTAAGTGCAAATGCGTATGTCATGAGATGCCTGAGATGCACATTTGTCATTTTGTAATTCCTTTAAGACCGTCTGTGATATTTGTCCTTCAGCACTGAAGATTCTTTCTATGTAACTGAAATATGACCGAGAATATCCAGTCTTTCTAAACTAATACAGTAATGTGATTGTACATAAAAACTGGCTCACACTGAAAGAAATAATATCGACAGATATTGAGAGATTTATAATAAATTAATAAAAGGTGGCGCAACATACCGTTGTATACAAAACGGGTTAGATCACTCTTTCAAAAGCACAGAAAAAGCATGACAAATTTAAACAGATACAAAGCCCCCAAGACTGAAATTCGAAATTTTGCTCGAAATTCAATGTGAGAAGCTTATCTTTCTGTCAGAAAGCACACTGTATGTACCAATTAACGGAATGACATCGAGTAAAGCAGACGTGATAACTGGCGTTCCCGAGGAAAGTGTTATGGGGCCCCTATTCTTCCTTTATAAACGATTTAGAAGGCTATTTCAGATGCTCTCTTACACTGTTCGCGGATGATGCTATCGTTTATCGGTTAGTAAAGTCACGAGAAGATCAAAAACAGCTGCAATGTTATTTAGATACATTTGCAAGGTGCATAAATTGACAGAAGAAATCCGTCAAACTTCATTTACACGATAAATCAGTCAAATCTAAAGGCCGTGAATTCAACGAAATACTTAGAAACTAGAAATACGAATAATTTAAATTGGAAAGATCACGCAGAAAATATTGTAGGGAAGGCGAACCAAAGGCTACATTTCATTGGCAAAACACATAGAAGATGCAGGAGTTCCACTACAGAAACTCCTACACTACACTTGTGCGTCCTATTTTGGAGTAATTCTGCCCGTTGCGGGATTTCCACCAAATGGGGCTAACGGAGGATATGGAGAAAGTTCAAAATAGCGAAGCTCGTTTTGTATTTCGAAATATATGAGAAAGAGTGTCACACAAATGATGCACGACTTGGGGTGGAAATCATTAAAAGAAAGGTGTCATTTCTTGCAGCGAGATTTATTTGCAAACTTTCTTTCATATTTGATCGTTTTAATCTGCCCTGTTGATGGTTAATGTGCGTACACACGAGGACCGGATTCTTGGTGACGGAGGGGTGGTGGGGTGGGGAGAAGAGGGTAGGGAGGACTACAGGGCCTGCAGCAAGCCATGGACTACAACGGTCGAAGTAATATGACATATTGCGAGGTGCATGGGTAGTCTGAGTGCCTGGGGTGGAGTAGAGGCTAAGGGTAACATCCTAGTATGCAACACGTCTCGGGTTCCAGTACCATCTCCGGCATACATATTCGTACATCCGTACTGTATGATTATAACACCTAAGAGCAGATGGGATACATAAACCTCATTTACAGTTATTTAAATACTAAGCGTAGTATCGCCTCTACCAGTAGATCCGCAATGGAGTCACATACACTCCTGGGAAATAAAAAAAGAAAACCATAAATTCGTCGAGCCAGCATAAGGAAATTTTATTGAAACATTGTTCAGGATGTATAAAACACACAATTACAGAGACCGAACCAAACGCGCGTGAGTACACTCGCCAGAACGTACGAAATATCAAAGCTAGTACTGTTTATAACATACTTTTACAAAATGCAAGCTGCACTTCTCCCATGAAGAAGATTGTAGAAGTGCCGAATGTAGTCTTGCAGTAACGTCTGCCATTAAAGAGCACGTTTGGTGGTTCGGGATATATGTGAACGTGCATTGTCCTGTTGGGAAAGCTTATCGCCTTATTGTTGCATGAAATGTAGCAAGACGAGTTGATTTATTGTTCCAGTGTACTGTGCATTGTTCAATGTTCCCTCGGCGATTAACAGAGGAGATGCCTCTGACGTGTACACTCCAGATGTTCGGGTCCTCTGCACGACACCACACATGCGTATGACCATCATTGACTCCTAGGCAGAAGAATTTTTAATTGGTTTGGGGTTATCTATATCTATAAATGTAAATGTCTGTTCGATGTACGCTTATCACGTCTGAACCACAAGACATAAAGAGCTAAAAATTTGTACAGTTACTAATGTCTACCCCGGGAAGGCTTTAGGCACGGTTTTATGGCGGTCGGATATTGTCTGTTCGGTCTACGTTTATCACGTCCAAACGACAAGAGGCAGAGACTTAATTATTTGCACAGTTACTAAGGTTTTGGGCACGGTTTCATAGCGATCTGATAGATATTTAGTAATTTGAAGAATATAACGTGAAATGCGGAACAATAATTAATCTTTGAAAATTATATTTACTCTTTGAAAATGGTTTTATTGGTTGCATTGTTGCTTGAGTGTTGATAATGATAAAAGGGTGGAGTATATTGGGATAGAGAATTATCTGTGTATATAAAATTCTACGTGTGTGTGTGTTAATATTTCGCTCTGCAGCGAAAACTACAGAATGCAAACGAATGGTCTGTGTGTAATTGATGTCCGAAGTCTCCCGTTGTACACCATAGCAATTCCATGCCGATAGCAAGAAGGGGGTGGAAGATATGGTGGTTGAAAGTCGTCAAATCATTAAACAATGATGACGTTTGCGGCTCTATAGCAAGGAGGTTACATACAGCGAAACGTGACACCACAGACCATATCTTTGGTCTATGTGTGCGACAATGTCTTCAGCTCTTTCTCTGTAAGGATAAGCATACGAATAAGGAAATATAAGAATAAATAAATAAAGCAGTAAAAAAGTTTCTTTTAATACATCTCATTCAAAAAATCGAATTAACGTTTCGCGCATTACATCAAGTGATCGATCTGTGATATTATTAGAATAATTATTGTTGAATTTCGTGATTGGATTCGTCGAAAGCCGGCCGCGGTGGCCGAGTGGACTGAGGCGCTCCAGTCACGGTCTGCACGGCCACTACGGTCGGGGGTTCGAATCCCCCCTCGGGCATGGATATTTGCGCCGTCCTTAGTTGTAGGTAGTTCATAAGTAGTTTGTAAGTTTAGGGACTGATGACCCCGTAGTTAAGTCCCTTAAGCTTAACAAACAATTGAACATTTATTTTGATTCGTCGAAACGAGTGCATTTTTACGTATGATTTGATCTACACTACTTACTTTCCTGATATACAGTAAGTGCATAGACTTCTGCAATCTGATAGGAATAGTTTTCAGTTTGTTTCTATAGAAGGAAGGTACTGTATTTCACTTCATCCTTCAAAACCAGTCTCATAGCACAATACTGAAAGATAGCTTATCTATCATAATCAACCAACGAGCGAGCGGAGCCGCGGATTTAAGCTAGTCATAAAATAAAACACAATATAAAAATATTGAAATAAAAATCCCAGGAATGAGGAGGTTAAATACCTGTCGAGACACCACTGGAGGCGTGCTGAACCAACACCACCTAGCGCAAAGGCCTGACAACAGCCCGTACTACGTCACACTGAACAGGCCAGCTTAGTGGCTCGACGCTGGGGCACGCCCACTGCCTCGTAGTGGGTAGCTAGTAAGATGGCGGCCGCGGCCTGGTCAGTGTGACGTAGCACAGGCTGTTACGAGATCTTGTCTCTAGGTGATGTTGGCTGAACGACGTTGCGACGTGACCGGAAGACACCCTAACGGCACGCATGATAATACATGTGTGGGGAGCTATATCCTATACTGGCCGTTCTCCTTTCGTGATCGTCGAGGGAATATTGGACAGTGCATACTACATAGAAACCATCATGTTACCCCTCTTGCTATCGTTCATTCACAATCGAGGCGATATGCTGTTCCAACAGAAATAACGCACGCCAACATCTATTCCATACCACCCAAGGTATTCATCTTGGTGCAAGTCCCGCAGCCATCACAATCCTCAGATCTGTGCGCCATTGAGCATGCTTGGGACCGGGTGAAACGTCATCTTACACGACTGGCACGAAATATTGTCCGACTGATGCACCAGCTGGAAATTTCACAGCAGGCTACTCCGAAAATCGGCATCTCTACGACCGTCTCCATCAGAGAGCTCGCATTGTTGCAAAACGAGGGTATACACGGTACTAACCTCTATATTGTGCACGCTCTGGTGACTATACTGGCGGTCGTATGGCTTTTTATGTAAGTGATCGTGCGTTGTAGCCATATACATCCTCCAGAATGCGTCAATAAATATTCCCTCTGCTGGGTTTACGAATTCATGTTGTTCTTTCTTTATTTGCCGAAGTGTGTCACACGACATTCCATTCACACCCAATTCGATTAAAAGGCACTGGGGTACCGTGTCAAATTTAGAAATATGGACTCGATGTGAGATACCTTGACGATGACATAACGATTCGTTTGACGCTCAGCTGCGTCAGATCTTGGGCTGCTGAATTCGCCGTACAGAGTTTAATACGGGGAAGCCGTTTGGGCAGCACGCTCCAGTTCCCTTCAGCGCCGTCGTCTTCGCTCTTGCGCACCTTCAGCGCCTTCCCGTCGGCCGCCCGTTGCCGAATACGCCCTCCCCCTATTCTCCACCCAGCCGGCCGCTCCCATTCTCGCTCGCTCGCACCATCCCAGCAGTCCCTTCCCGCTGCCACACGCCTCGCTGATTTATTTCTGAAGTTCTCTGGATCCACACCGGCCGGCCGCCGTTTCCTGTTACTGACCGCCATATCCACACAGGCAACCATATTGAGCGTGCATCCCCGACAGAGGCGCCCAAGCGGAGTTTCCGGTTACTTAGGTCTATCTACTTAGGTATAGCACCTGCTGCCTCCTGTATAAATCCCCGCACCGCAGATACCCTTGGAGTTGGCCAGTGTGAACTACTGTTCTAAAATAATGCACGGCCATGACGGCAGCGAGGTTCATTCATTAGTTCCACATCCACACTCAGACATGTACAGGGGCTCGAAAAAATAATTGGAACACCTAACATGTCACAATATTTATTTACTAGTAAGGACGGCTTACTTTTGACTTAGAGAACAGATGTAACTACTGTTCTAAAATACTGCACGGCCATGACAGCAGCGAGGTTCATTCATTAGTTCCACCTCCACACTCAGGCATGTACAGATGTAACTCTTTCAGGAACAGATCAGTACAGTTTTCTAATTGCATGTTCTTGTGCCAAAATCCACCAATTACAGAGCTGTAAATTTTATCCTCACTCTTTGTTTTGTGTCTCGTTGCCGCCAGTTGTCCTAGGTGTCGTTGGCCGAGTAGAGAGAGACCGACACAGGAAAATAGGATGCACGCGTGTGCGGGTACAGAGTCTGAGGCGACCAGCCAGTGGGACAGCAGAAACTAGAAACACTAAGCTAGATTAGAACAAGATATGTATTTCGTAGAGATAGTGCAATACTTGACTTTGTTAATTGAAGGCTAGTGGAATGCAGATACATAGTTTAACTAGATAGAGGCCTGCCTACTGATGAGAGTGTTCTAGTGCCTGTCTTAATGCTAAGTGGCCAATGCAGTTCAGTGGTGGCCACGAGCAGGTTTGCAGCAGAGGGCGTTCGTGGCTGACGTAAGAACGCCGCGCCGTGCTTGCATGGCGGCGCGCGGCGAAAGTACGTGGCACGCACTTCAGACCTGTGCGACACCACACCCTGTACTTAAATTCTCCCCAGCAGTTCATTTTCGTTGACATCTGTAAATAATGATTAAAGGGACCATAAAACATACTTTCAGGCATCAAGTATCCAGGTGTTACGATCATGGGATCGCTTCCTTCGTAGCTCAGGGTTACAAACAGTAGAGCTTCCATGAATGTTACGCTCCAGCCACACTATTACTATTGTAGTATTAGTATTGATGAAGTGAGTGCCGAATTTTGCAGACGCTTTTGGGTGAGACTTTTAAATGCCTTAGTCACAGTCATTCTTTATGCTTGTCTGTCACAATTATCATCAGGTTTCGTCCACTGTACCTGTTCGCCATTGCTGTTTCGTGTACGCGGTCATTACCGAGAGTCCTGTCACTAGTGAAACGTTGAACAGTGTAGACATTTTCGTCATAGATGCTACCACAAAATGGGTGCCATCGAGTTCGTCTCTTCGGCAGTCATACATTGTCGCAGTAGAAAACGCGTAGAATATTGCAAGATGAGGTCAGAGTTTCCATCATCATTTGTGCATTTGGATCTCTGTTAACACCTACATACTGGTGCCACCTTGCAATACGATGTAGTAAATGCATGGCGTTTATGTCACTTTTTCGAATATTGTAAGGGGACAGTTTCGTGGGGACCCCTGAAATCTGCAATTCAGCCCGGGAATCGTGATTGGTTTTGACAGCTACTGAGTCGTCGTAGTTCAGGGGTTAGTCAATAGATAGCGGCATCTCTCATCTGTCTGGTCGCTCGCTTTGTGTATAGACACGTGATTGCAAAATCATGACCGTGAATGCAGTGAATGGCGAATGGCGTGAGAAGCCCTGTTTGGCCCTCGAGAAATATGCAATAAATCACTTAAAAATTAATAACTATTGATCCATATATGATACAAACGATCGCGTAGACTCATATTAAAGATAAGGACTAGACGGATGCGCTAATATAAATGCGCCTGCTGTCACTTTAATAGGTTTTGTTATAGTAAATCAAATATCATAATAAAATATCAATTTTGTAAACGATATATCTTTGAAACGGCCTAACCAAATATTACGTACTAGGTGTCAAATGACAGATCTAAGTGAGTAATACTAAGATGTATATTTTTTGCGCGAAATCAGTAATTTTTTATTTAGATGTCAGTAACATGGTTTCCAGATATAAAAACCTGGATTTTTAATAAATAAGTGATAATAACTGTAGTATTAGCGGCAGTACGGCAAATTAGACATAAATAAGTAGATAATGATACTACAAGATCAACAGTACAGTGAATAATCTATGTCTAAATACTGATAAAGCAAATGCAGAAAAGTTTAATTTTTAGATCATGCGAGATCTATGATATGTACAATGTTTTTGATGCCATATTCTGTTTCAGCGGAAAATTTTCGTTAAATACTGTCATCATATGTATTTATTTCATTTGTTCTTTTATGTAAAAGACATAATTTTGTGAAAATAAGTTACTGATTTGACTGCAGAGTAGGCCAGCGAGGGTACTAAAGGCGGCCATTTTAGCTTGTTAGGGGGAGTATGTTGATGTCGGTGTGACAGACAAGACGTGTCGTTATGCTGGGAGACTGTGGAGTCGCTTGAGTACTTGTAAAATTCCTGCGAAGTGTTCTAGTGTGGGACTTAGAAATATTCGTTCTTTGGTGCTTCCAGACTTTGATTTTATTCTTTGGCTGTGTGACTTAGAAAAAAATTTCAGTGGCGCTTCATGGACTCTAACTATATTCTGTGATAGTTTCTCAGGATTGTTGCTATACTTTAATTTTTATTTAGCGACTGCTCGACTTAAAAAACTCTGAATTCATCTGAAGTCAGGTGTAACAAATATTCACTGATGGATATTAGGTGGAATAAACATGAATTTAGTAAAAGTGACTGTTTCATTTTTGCACTTTTTTTCCTGCCTGTATTTATTTAAAGCTAAACATTTTCGGGACATTGCAGCAGGTGTGGCTGTCCCCTAGATACGACGCAGCCAGTTTATATAACAAAATAGTGCTACAACCGCACTTCACGGAGCCCCGAGCAAACACAGGCTCTGAATGGCTGATTTGTGTGTTTTTTAATTTATTTATTTACTTGTTTTGGGAGGGGGGTTGTAGCTCTGGCGACTCGACCCATGTGACGAAAATAACTGACAAAATTGTGTCATTCTGCACAGAATATTGTGTATTTTTCTAGTTTGTGTTGGAAAATCCGTGTGTAAGATCGCAATTTGGTGGCCTCGTCCTGGATAGGTTCGCAATTGGTGAAACTTGTTTCCGTATGAACTGGCCTGGAAGGCAGAGCAGGAAGAGTGTTGGTACATTGGTGCACGTCGATCGTCGTCGAGTTTCGACAACGCTCTACCGGCGACTACAGCGTCAGTGCCTGATTCCGACGCGATTGCTGACATCGGAGCTGAGCAGCGTCAGCCCGACCTCGCGCCAGAGGTATCAGCAGCTGTTGCCAGAAATCCAGCACCAGGACATCGGTCTTTTTTTTTTTTTTTTTTGCTCTTGTCTTTCATAATTCTGGAGCAAGAAATTAAGAAGTCATCCAGTGACTGTGTTTCAACAGGGAGTCGGAGTGAACCACAGAGACCAGCATTGCCCCCTATTTAGCTTGCATTTATCGTGAATCTTTAATTGAGCGCAAAGTTCCTAGTGATTGGAAAAAAGCGCAGGTGACTCCCGTTTATAAGAAAGACAAGATAACTGACCCACACAATTACAGGCCAATATCGTTGACATCAGTTTAATGTAGAATTTTGGAGCATATTCTCAGTTCGAATACAGTAACTGTCCTTGAACCGGAAAAGCTTCTTTCTGTGAATCAGCACGTGCTTAGGAAACATCGTTCACGTGAAACTCAGCTTGCCCTTTTCTCATATTATGTCATCTTGCGAACCATGGATGAAGGGCAACAGGCAGATTGAGTTTTTCTCCGAAAAAAAAAAAATGCAAATCTTTGTTCAGCTTATGGGACTCAACTACGGGGTCATCAGTCCCTAAACTTACAAACTACTTATCAACTACCTTATACTAAGGACGGCACAAATATCCATGTCCGAGGGGGGATTCGAACCCCCGACCGTAGTGGCCGTGCAGACCGTGACTGGAGCGCCTCAGTCCCCTCGGCCACCGCGGCTGGCTTTCTCGACTTTAAAAAGGCGTTCGACGCGGTGCCACACTAAAGACTGCTAATGAAGATACGAGCTTATGGAATAGGTTCACAGATTTGTGACTGTCTGTAAGACTTCCTAAGTAATAGAACGTAGTACGGTGTTCTCGACGGCGAGTGTTCATCAGAGACTAGTGTATCGTCAGGCGTGCCCCACGGAAGGCACGATATTATTTTCTATCTATATAAATGATCTGATGGACAGAGTAACTAGTAATTTGTGGTTGTTTGCTGATGATGGTGTGGTGTATTGGAGGGTATCGTCTTTAACTGACTGTAATAGCATACAAGATGACTTAGGAAAAATTTCTAGTTGCTGCGAAGAATGGCAGCTAGCTCTCAATGTAGAAAAATGTAAGGTGGTGCGCAAATAGGAAGAACAATCCCATGATGTTCGAATACAGCATTAGTAGTGAGCTTCTTGATGTTGTCGCGTCATTCAAATATCTAGGCGTAACATTGCAGAGCGATATGAAATGGAACGAACATGTAAGGACAGTTGTGAGTAAGGCGGATAGCCGACTTCGGTTTATTGGGAGAATGTTGGGAACATATAGTTCATCTGTAAAGGAGACCTCATATAAAATGCTTGTACGACCACGTCTTGAGTATTGCTCAAGTGTTTGGGACCCGCAGCAGACCAGTTTAAAGGGAGACATAGAAGCAGTTCAGAGGCAAGCAGCTAGGTTTGTTACTGGTAGGTGCGACCAATGCGCGAGTTTCACGGAAATGCTCCGACAACTCAATTGGGGATCGCTGGAGGAAAGACGACGTTCATGTCGTGAAATTCTGTTGAGGAAATTTAGAGGCTGACTGTAGCACGATCTTGCTGCCGTCTACTTACATTTCGCGTAGTGATCACAAAGACAAAATAAGAGAAATTAGGGCTCGTACGAAGGCATATAGGCATTCTTTTTTTTTTTTTCGTTCTATTTGGGAGTGAAATAGGAAAGGAAATGCCTAGTAGTGGTACAGTGTACCCTCCGCCACACACCTTACGGTGGATTGCGGAGTATGTATATAGATGTAGATGTAGAGGAAAAGGAAGTACATATGATGGGAAATCAGGGGTAATTTTAATGAAATTGCTGAAAATAGGAAATAAAATAGATTGTAAAAGAGAAGTGTCTCACAAAGATTTGAATAATAAAATAGGAGAGTCTATTCAGGATTTGAATTAGAAGACTAACCATGAGTTGAATAATAAAGTAGGGGAATCCATCGAAGATTTTAATTTTAAGATAGAGGAAACAATTAAAGATTTGAATAATAAAATAGGGGAATCAAGCAAAGATTTAAATTTCAAAATCGAGGAAAATATTTGGGAGGTAAATGCTCAATTGGAAAATATCAATGGGAAGCTTGAGGGTGTAGAACAGAGATTAACCACAAAGATTGAGACAGTTGAGACTGAATTAAGAGGTGAGATTGATTCAGGAAAGCAGGTGTGTGATGCTAGAGTAGAAGAGACAAGACAAACCTCAGTTAAGATGGATGCTAATCTTGGCTAGTATTGAGAGACTAAAGCAGTGCAGACAAATCAGTTAGATAGCACACCTGATGATCTCACCAACTTCCACTACTAGAAATAATACAGAGATAGAAAAAATAAATGTTAGAATGAATAATTTAGAACTGTGTGCTGTTTCTGGTATCGGTGGGGGTCCTGTATTGATTGAGGTGCCACAGGGTAAGGCATTTTCTGCGGAAATTGGATCTCACACAGTGACATTTTAGGGAATTGCAAGGACTGCTTTACACCAGGAATGCCATACCAGGCAAATAAATAAATAAATTAAAATAATTGTGAAGATGTCTTTGGAAGGTTTTGCTCTGACATCGGCTAATCAATGTAGAGAGCAGTACACCAATTTTGAAGAGTTTGAAAAATTATTCTTAAATAAATATTGTAAATCTAAACAATTCAGGCTGCAAAATGATTTTTTAAATGGGTCTGTGTACAAAAGAGGGAAACAATCTATGAAGGTATTCTGCCACGAGGAATTAGGAAAATTAGTGCATCTAGATAGGACACTTGAAACACTAACTGAAATCACCACTTTAATTAGAAGCCTACTTGAGGAGCTGGAACTGCATTGGCATCCTGTTCTACTGATTCCACGGAAAAATTACTTTATTTTATTGAAAAAATAGATAAGGCAGTATCACGCACGCATAGACATGGGGAACATAATGAGAACAGGACTAACAGGAATTGGGGGAATAATCAGCAGGGTAACTACGAGGAAAGGAAAGGAAAGGAAAATTGGAGGAATGATTGGGGAAGGTCTTATGGTGATGACAGGAACCAGAAGAGTTCATGGGACAATAATAACAGAAATGAGCAAGGACCGAGATAAGAGAATAGAGAAATAGAAGGGGACAGAATTCGTGAAACTAGGATTGCTCAAATGAGGTTCACTTTGGGACAAGACGGAATGCAAAGAATAGGGCCAGGAAAAAGAATAATAATTATTGTGGTCAGAATAATAGGGGTTATTACAAAGGGAGGAATGATAATGATGATATAGGTAGAAATGAAGAAGAAATTTGTGGAATTGAACCTATTTTAAATAATGAAAATGTAGAGGAGAGCCTTTAAAAGTAAAAATAGTAGAGAACAAAAAGGGGAAGTGGGAGACATTTGTATTGGGGATGTTTTTAATAAAGATTTTGTGAATACAAGTTATGAAAATGTCCATTCTTAACAGGACAGAGAGCAAATTAAAGTCTGGGGCTGTAAAGGAGTGCTATGATGTTCAAAATACATGTAAAAATAATAGTGTAAGATTTGCTGAGTTATGTGAATGAAAACAGATACAGTCGATGCTATGATGAATTGTTATGAAGCCAGTGTGGCTTAATCTAATTTTTGATGGATGATTGGGGTAATGCTGGGACCAAAGTATTGTAGTTGTACCTGAAGGTATATGTGGTGATGATTATGTGGGTAGCTGCAAGCAGACTGAGGGCTCTATTTGTGAGGTATCTTTAAAAAATATGCTGAATGGTACTGCAAGTAATTAATTAATGTTTGATCGCTTCCAATCTTGCGCCATGAGGGCGGTGTCATCTGCGTAGATGTTTGTTTGAATTTGCTTTATCAAAATCGCCAGCAACTGGTCATTTCTGTGCCGTTCTAGGTACTGAATGTTACGAGATGCGGTTTCCTCATTTATTTATTTCGTTCCATTTGTAATGGATCGTCTGCTTATATTATTAATCTTTGAAAAAATTTATTACCTTATTATCAGTCAAAAGTTGCGATTTTCCATACATTGTCATGTTTCAATACTTTTGTATTATCTTCAGAATGTTATAGTTGTGTCTACAACCGGTCACGTCTATGATGTGACAATACGTAGACGAGACTGGTATCAGACGCTACCACAAGTTTCTGTAGATGATCTAGAAGGATTGAAACATGTCAAAGTAAGAAAAAATCCCAACTGTTGATTGAAAATAAATTTCTTTTCAAACGGTAGTGCAGTTGCTGTCTCTCGCTAATTGATTACGTCGACTATCGTAATAACTGTTAATGTTTGTCCCTCGACAACTTGTCTGTGTTTGTGCCTCTCGTACATTTTGTCACTTTATCTCTCTCTCTCTCTCTCTCTCTCTCTCTCTCTCTCTCTCTCTATCTATCTATCTATCTATCTCACTCTGTGTGTGTGTGTGTGTGTGTGTGTGTGTGTGAGTCTGAGAGAGAAAGAGACAGACAGACAGACAGACACACATACACACATCTTCACGTGTATACATACTCGGAAATATACCGTAAGGTGCGTGGCGGACTGTACCACTACTAGGCATTTCCTTTCCTGTGCGACACCGAAATAGAATGAGGAAAGAAGAAATGCCTATATGCCTCCGCACAAGCCCTAATTTCTCTTGTCTTTCTTGATCACTAAGCGAAATGTAAGTAGACGGCAGGAAGATCGTAATACACTCAGCTTCAAATTCCGGCCCTCTAAATTTCCTCAACAGAAATTCACGAAAAGAACGCCGTCTTTCCTCCAGCGATCCCCATTTGGGTTCACGGAGCAGTTCCGTGACACTCGTACGTTCTTCGAACCTACAAGTAACAAACGTAGCTGCTCGCCTCTGAACTGCTTGTATGTCTTCCTTTAAACTGATCTGCTGCGGGTCCCAAACACAATTCTCATGACGTGGTCGTACAAGCGTTTTATATGCGGTCTCCTTTACAGATGCAGTACATCTTCCCAAAATTCTCCCAATAAACGGAAGTCGGCTGTCCGCCTTACTCACAACTGCCTTTACAAGTTCGTTCCATTTCAAATCGCTCTGCAATGTTACGCTTAGATATTTGAACCAGGCGACTGCATTAAGAAACTCACTACTAATGCTGTAATTGAACATTATGGGATTATTTTTCCTACTCATGCGCATCACCTCACATTTTTCTACATTGAGGGCAAGCTTTCATTCTTCGCACTTCCTGTACGCTATTACACTCAATTAAAGACGACACCCTCCCATACACCACAGCAGCATCAACAAACAGCCACTACTCTGTCCACCCTATATATATATATATATATATATATATATATATAGAGAGAGAGAGAGAGAGAGAGAGAGAGAGAGAGAGAGAGAGAGAGAGCTAGAGCGAAAGAAAGACAGGCATACTTCTCACTTGCCGGCCGTGGTGGCCGCGGGGACTGAGGCGCTCCAGTCACGGTCTGTACGGCCACTACGGTCGGGAGTTTGAATATCACCTCGGGCATGGATATTTGTGCCGTCCTCAGTATTAGCTAGGGGCTGATGACCCCGTAGTTAAGCCCCATAAGCTCTACAAACATTTGAACATTTTTGAACTTCTCACTTGCTAGTGAATTATTTGGCACGACGTTTTGAAGGCAGGAAGGAAGCTTGGAGTTTAACGTCCCGTCGACAGCGTGGTCATTAGAGACGGAGCTTACGCTCGGAGTAAGGATGTGGAAGGAAATCGACCGTGCCCTTTCAGAGGAACCATTCCGTCATTTGCTTGGAGTGATTTAGGAAAATCACGGAAAACATAACTCTGGATGGCCGGAGGTGGATTTGAACCACCATCCTTCCACTGCGCCACCTCGCTCGGTCGACGTTGTGAGATGGCTTCTTTAGCTTCTGTCAAAATGGGCGTCTGCAAGCATTCTATACGTGTAACTTTGTGTTCTGTGTATTACTAAATATGCTCTTAGTTCAACTAGCAAAAGTCTGTTTCCTTCTGTGTGTGTGTGTGTGTGTGTGTGTGTGTGTGTGTGTGTGTGTGTATGTGTGTTGACAATTCTCAAACCCTGCACGATACTGTATCGAGAAGGGAGACATAAAGCTTTAATTTGAAAAACACATCAAGTGATGCCCCGATACTTCTGTTTCTGAACTTCACTTCATTCTTAAAAAGACGAGGTTATCGACGGAGAGAAAATCTTCTCACTACTCCGTCTGAACCGCGTGGCACTTAGCACACATTTGAGATCGATAGCTGCTCCCTCCCCGGTACTCAAGTTGTGTATACGACGCGGCGCGCGCTCCGCAGGCCCAGAAAGTTATGATCCAGATAACAGCTAAGGACCGCAGGGGCGAGTCCCCGGCCCTCGGGCCCCACCGTCCAAATAAACGGGTTGCGAACTGCCCGCAGATTAACGCGCTTCTAATATAGTTCGATGATAACGGCCGCCTTTACGACGCCGAGGAGACTTCCGTTACGGCCGGGCAGGGAGGTCCGGCACCTTGCAGCAGTCTCCTGCGACAGGCCGCAGCAGCCGTAGTACGGCGTCTCAGCGCTCATTATCACACTGCCTTCGCCTTGTATAGTTCCTTATCAGGAACTTTGAGCACTCATTTGAGCTACATTCTTCTGTAGTAAAACAATTTACTTATGATGCCGGGTGCAATCTCTTTCTCTTGAACCTTCTACATCTACATACATACTCCGCAATTCACCGTAAGGTGCGTGGCGGAGGGTACACTGTACCACTACTAGGCATTTTCTTTCCTATTCCACTCCCAAATTGAACGAGGAAAAAAAGAATGCCTATATGCCTCCGTACGAGCCCTAATTTCTCTTATCTTGTCTTTGTGATCTTTACGCGAAATGTAAGTAGGCGGCAGCAATATCGTACTACACTCAGCTTCAAATTCCGGCCCTCTAAATTTACTTAACAGAAATTCACGAAAAGAACGTCGTCTTTCTTCCTGCGATCCCCAATTGAGTTGCCGGAGCATTTCCGTGACACTCGCGCATTGGTCGAACCTACCGGTAACAAATCTAGCTGCTCGTCTCTGAACCGCCTCTATGTCTTCTTTAAAACTGATCTACTGCGGATCCCAAACACTTGAGCAATACTCAAGACGTGGTCGTACAAGCGTTTTATACGCGGTCTCCTTTACAGGTGAAGTACATCTTCCCAAAATTCTCCCAATAAACCGAAGTCGGCTGTCCGCCTTACTCACAACTGTCCTTACATGCTCGTTCCAATTCATATCGCTCTACAATGTTACGCATAGATATTTGAACGACGCGACAGCATCAAGAAGCTCACTACTAATGCTGTATTCGAACATTACGCGATTGTTTTTTCTACTCATGCGCATCTTCTTATATTTTTCCACATTGAGAGCTAGCTGCCAATCTTCGCACAAACTAGAAATTTGTCTAAGTCATCCTGTATGCTATTACAGTCAGTTACAGACGACACCCTCCCATACACCACAGCATCATCAGCAAACAGCTGCAAATTACAAGCCACTCTGTCCATCACATCATTTATATAGTTAGAAATTAATAGCGGTCCCATCACACTCCCCTGTGGCACGCCTGTGATACACTTGTCTCTGATGAACACTCGCCGTCGAGAACAACGTACTGCGTTCTATTACTTAGGAAGTCTTCCAGCCAGTCACAAATCTGTGAACCTATTCCATAAGTTCGTATCATAGTTAGCAGTCTGCAGTGTGGCACCGCGTCGAACGGCTTTTTGAAGTCGTGAAAAACACAATCCGCCTGTAACTCTTACTGTTTTGCCAAGATCACTTATTCTATCTACCGCAATTAGCGGTTTCGAGTGATGTTGCAGTAGTCATCAGATCTGTGGAACTGTGTTGAATGTTACTGGTGTGTTGAGATTCAACACTGTTCATCTGATGATGACTGCAAGATCACTCGAAACCGGTAATAGTGGTAGATAAAATAAGCTATCTTGTCAAAATAGTAACAAGTTTCTTCGATAACTGATCCTTCATCATTGCAACTGCACTTACGAGCCAAAGAAAATGGTACCCATGCTTAACCCTAGTATGCATACTCTGGGTCCAATGGACCCGGGAACAATTTTATTTTTTTAATTTGTGTATTAAAGACTTGGAATTGAGTGCCAACCGTTCAGGTATGCTCTCTGGCAGCCTTTCAATATAACAATTGGATACTTCCAGTGGGAGAAAATAGTTCGACACCGTACGGGGGATATTGTGTGGTTCACTGACGGGTCAAAATCAGACCAAGGTGTTGGTGTCGGGGTGTATGAGGTGCAGCCAAGACTGGAGGGCGTCATCTCTCTAGGAAAACTGGCCTCAGTATTCCAGGCGGAGATCACTGCCATCAGGGGTTGTGTGGAGGGGGCGAGACTCCATTTATTGGACCGGAACCTGTCCTGACAATCACCAAGGCAATGATCAAATTGGAGCTACGTAACTGGCTCAGAAGACAGCACGTAGAATATTGGACAAAAATCTATCAACAAAAACATGGCAAGGTAATGAAGTCAAAGCCATGTTTTAAAAGAAGCTCTGCAATACTGGGTCTGAACAGGAGAGAGAGTAGCCTCATGGTTGGATTGCTGACAGGCCATGGGAATTTCAAAAAACACCTACGTACAATTGGAATAACAGAAAAGGACCCTAAATGTAGGATTTGTAATGACGGTGATGAAACTGCATCACATCTAATCTTCGAATGCATTGCATTGGAGAATAAAAGGCACAGAATATTTGGGACAACCAGACCCGAAGAATTTCTGTCTAATAAAGAACTGGTAAAGGGACTCCTTGCACTGTTCAAGGGCATTAGTTGACTTTACTAGATATACAGGGAGCGATACTGCAAAATAAACTTAGTTTCGGTGCGGGCAGTGGCGGGTTGGTCCAAGACTGTTTTGGCTTCCCTGGAAAAATCAATCAATCAACCAATCAATGCTCTCTGGCAATATTCAGTAATACATTTACAGATACTACTAGAATCGTGTGTCATTAGTTTAAGTACCACTTTAATTTTCTTCTTTTTACTACACATTTATATAACCTGTGGTTTATTTTAGTCGTTAAATTAGATTGTATTGTAATCAATTACATTTTTTTGGAGTACCGAGAATACGCTACTGCCACATGCATTGTTGTGATTGCAGAAAACATATTGTTATAACTTGGCATGTTCAACTGTCAGAAAAGCGTACTTCTGAGTTGTGTAAGAAGCAAAATATCGCAGTGGGTGGTTATTAGTGTGTGACACTGTACAGAAAGACTGTAGGAGTTTGCTACACAGCAGTATTGTTTGACATTCGATACTCATTCGGAAGAAAGGTAAGTAAGGGTAACACTAAAAAATAACATGAAGAGCCGATATATATTTCTACACTCCATAGGAGAAGAGAGTACTGAGTTTATTTATTCATATTATTATTTTTCAGACAATGTCAGGATCTGCATCTAAAAAAAAAAAAGGAGCAGGAAAGAGGATAGCATCCGTTTTTCAAGCCCAAATTTTGAATGAAATGTTACTTTCAGATATAAGTTCTGCTTCGGATGAAAACCATGAAGCTATTCCTCAGGCAGTGTCATACGACTCTTTGGATGAAGAACCACGTAGTGGTGGTGGTGATGATGATGATGATCTAGATAACAGTAACTCAGGACAAATAAGCAGTGAAAGTGCTAACGTTTATATTGCTCCAAATGGTATGCTATGGAGTAATAGGCCGCCAGTGCAAAATAAAACGCCTGCTCACAATGTGGTGAAATTTATACCAGGACCAGCAAACTGATGTGATATTTTTTGTGAAATGATTTATGCTTTGTCAGTGTCAAAATCGCCTGTTTGAACACTGTGAAAAATAATATTGGTGTTGTCTGTATCAGTTTTCATAATATAATCCGTTAAAAAAATTATTCAGGGTTAAAAGTATACTAATTATACATTTTAAAGGCCAGTAAAATCATTAAAATAGCCACATCTTTCTTATATTATACTCACGTACCTTCAAATAAAAATATTCGTACATGATAGTATCCACAAAACACTTATTTTCATTTAAATTCTCGTATTAGACGTAACGGGTCCAATGGACCCAGGGTATGTAAATGTGCAAAAAATATAGGTCATGCCTAGAAGGGTTAATATCGTGTAGGGCCGACGCGACCTCGCAGAACTTCCGCTAAACGAAGTGAAATGGAATCGACTAATACCTGAAGTAGTGCTGGAAGGAACTGACAATTAATTCCGAAATGTGCGTCATACCAAACCTGTTGTCCAAAACATTGTGAAATACAGAATCAGAATAAAACTGTTACTTACTTTACTAGCATATCACACTCGTTGAACATCGCTGTGAACTAGGGAATGTGATTTAAGACTGGCCGGCCGCGGTGGCCGAGGAGACTGAGGCGCTCCAGTCACGGTCTGCACGGCCACTACGGTCGGGGGTTCTAATCCCCCCTCGGGCATGGATATTTGTGCCGTCCTTAGTCTTAGCTAGTTCATAAGTAGTTTGTAAGCTTAGGGAGTGATGACCCCGTAGTTAAGTCCTATAAGTTCTACAAACATTTGAACATTTGATTTAAGACTGAAAGGTACGACAGCGCACTTGGAGTCACTTACGCCTATTGATGGGGACCAGAGAGCGTGGATATCAGGATCGGTGGCGCATGCGCCGAGGAACATCAACGCTCTTCCCAAAGATCAAGCTTTCGCCTTTTAATTTCTCTATGTAAAATAATTGCTTCTTCTTTTTTGGAGTGTGATTGCCAATCAGTAAGTGTTCTGCAAACCTCGTTCAATAAACACATGTGTGCTTCACTGCAACAACAATACGAAACTAGCTTCGTGGCCCATTGTAGTTTAAAAGTTTAGATTTTGTTAAAAACGGTATTGCAGTTTTAGGTTATGTATTTCGGTTGTATGCACTACGGGTGGCACCGATCAAGTAAGTGGGGGAATAGCGAACAAGTGATTGGCACAACTCATAACAGACCTAAATACTAATGTGTTCACATCTGGGTAGAAGTCCTCATAAAAATATACTTGAAGACAAATCACTGAACATCAAAATCCCTGGAAAACACAGACTGAAGGAGACAAAACGGAAGAAACCATTGAAGAAGATGAAGTCTAAGAAACGAAAACGCAATTGAAAGTTAGATTCATATATTGAAGTCAGTGATGTTACATAAATAAAGATCGGTTGTGTGACGATGATGAACTTCATAATTTACCAGGTAATGAAGATGAAGGTAGGTGCTTCATTTACGGTGAATTTGGGCATGATGGCGAAGAATGGTACAGGTGTAAGGCTGTGGACTTTGGAACCATGCTCTTTTTAGCGGGGCTGATTCAGATGTAAACTATTTTTATGACTTTTGCTCGAAGAAACAGTAGGCTTAAGCTTCAGTTTAAATTTAAAGAAAAAACCTGGCTCAAACCTATTTGTGTTTCACTTCAAGTGGCTAAACTCATTGTTAACAGTTCAATTAATTCTCTTGCTAGACCTATTTGCTTATTACATTTTTAATTTGTAACATGTTTGTATCAGTTAATTCTTTTTTTATTTAGAAAGGTGAACAGGTGAGGCATAACAGCTTTGAAATAAATGTAGAACGACAAATTGACATAGCTGTTTTTTTTTTTTTTTTTTTTTTTTTTTTTTTTTTTGACAGTTATGGTCAATATGGACCATATGGTCAATATGTCGTTCTGCAATTACTTATTTTTTGAGTAATAAATGTGGTGTCGCACAAGTCTGAAGTGCGCGCCACTTACTTTCGCCGCGAGCCGCCACGAGCGCCCTCTGCTGCAACTCCGCTCGTGGCCACTGGACTGCAGACTCTCATCAGTAGGCAGACCTCTACCTAGTTAACCTATGTCTCAGCATTACACTAGTCTGCAGTCATGAGACTTGTAAAAGTTAAGTATTACCAAGTCTCTACGAAATATATATCTTGTTCTAATTTAGCTTAGTGTTTCTAGTTTCTGCTGTCCCACTGGCTGGTCACCTCCGTACCTGCACAAGCGTGCATCCTATTTCCCTGTGTCGGTCTCTCTCTCTACTCGGCCACCGACACCCAGGACAACCGACGGAAACGAGACACAAAAATAAATTTACTGGTTCTACCCTAACAGTGACAAGTTAGTCAATTATTGAATTCTTTTGGTTAAAATTATGGCAATTTGTATTGTTTCTAAGAGTTTTTGACACAACAGATAAAATATATATATGTAATAATTCAATTTCATTATTTCCCATGTAAAATACAAATCCAAGTACGTGATCGGTATTGCCCTGGGAGTAGGGGAATGCCGATCAAAGCTGGTTTTTCGTTTTGTAAATTCCGTGTTAAATAAGCGAATTTGTGCGACTTTTAAATCAAATGTTTCAAATGTTTGTATAGCTTATGGGACTTAACTACGGAGTCATCAGTCCCTAAACTTACAAACTACTTATAAACTAAGACTAATTTTGTGTCCCAGCCTTGTCGCCACTTTTGTGTCTCGTTTCCGTCGTAGGTGTCGGTGGCCGAGAAGAAAGACCGACATAGGAATAAAAGTTGCACGCTTGTGCAGGTAGGAGGTGACCAGCCAGTGGGACAGCAGAAACTAGAAACACTCAAAAATGTTCAAATGTTTGTTAAGCTTATGGGACGTAACTACGGGGTCATCAGTCCCTAAACTTACAAACTACTTATGAACTACTTACGATCTAGGACGGTACAAATATCCATGCCCGAGGGGGGATTCGAACCCCCGACCGTAGTGGCCGTGCTGACCGTGACTGGAGCGCCTCAGTCACCTCGACCACCGCGGCCGGCCTAGAAACACTAGAGTAAATTAGAACGAGATATATATTTCTTAGAGACTTAGTAATACTTAACTTTTACATAGCTCAGTACTGCAGAATGCTGATACATAGTTGAGCTAGAGGCCTGCCTAGTGCCTATCCGATAGCCAAGTCTTAACTGGTGCCTATCTGATTCCGAAGTGTTAACTGGTTCCTGTCTCAGTCCCAAGTGAACGATGTCGTTCAGTGGTGGCCTCGAGCGGGATCGCAGCAGAGGGCGCTAGTGGTTGACGTCGTCAGAACGCCGCGCCGTGCGTGCATGACGGCGCGCGGCGAAAGTACGTGGCGCGCACTTCATACTTGTGCGACACCACAACTAAGGACGGCACAAATATCCATGCCCGAGGGGGGATTCGAACCCCGGACCGTAGTGGCCGTGCAGACCGTGACTGGAGCGCCTCAGTCCCATCGGCTACTGCGGCCGGCTGTGTGATTTTTAATTCTTTACCACAGGCAGTACTCGACGCAAGTTTTCAAATCTTTAGATGTATTCATTCCGTCTGATTGATCATTTTCCTTAAATGATTGGTGCTACCACATTCTCCCATACTCTATACCAAACTAGCCATAGTCTGGAATAAAATAAAGTTCTTACATTCAAGGCATTGCAGTAAGTTTTATGGTCTCTCCGAAATCTGGGTCAGCGTTTAGGGAAAGAGAATTCCGCCGTCTAAAGGACTGGCCCAGGGGCGCGACTGTTGCTGATAGCCGTGCTGCTCATCTCGCATTCCTCGGACGCGCGCAGCTCTCAGACGAAGTGGCGAAACAGCCGCGCCGCGCCGCGCCCCGCCAGCATCGCAAACAACGCGGAACAGGGCGAGCCCCCACCCCCTAGTCCCCGCTCTTTTGTCACCGCTTGTTTCCCTTCCCTTCGGCGCCGACTTGTTGTGCCGAGACTGAGGAAACAGGCGTCACACTGCTGAGCTGTTTTCTTACAGGCCTGCACGACAGGCGCACACAATTCGTTGCCTCTGCTCTGCTCCTATTGACGACGAAACGACTTACGGGGAAGTTGCGAATTGAAAGGCTGAAAAACAGTTGCGAATCGAAAGGCACGAAAAGCGTGGCCTCCTGCGATTTGCAGTATTTCCGCGGCCGTACTGGCTCCACAGAAACTACTCAATGAACACGTGGAAGCAGTTCACGTGTTCTTATCAAAACTGGTGTCCCTTCTGGGACTATTCTGAAGGTTATTTTTTTTTCTTCTCTTACTGAACCATCGTAGTAGAAGGGGTGTGTCAACAGCACGAGAGGAGACGATACTTCCCACTTCCATACTCACCCACTTCCCTGTTACTTAGATTCTTTCAGCACAAACTCGTTTGTGTAGCAACATCGCATTTTATTAACGACTCAAATTATACAAACAAAATCATGATTCCTAAACAAACAGCATCATCTAATCGGCGATCGAAAACCCTGTAGATTATGCGCTGACGTCACATTTTCCTCCATACATGGCGATCTTATTCACTTTGTTGAAATTCGAAATGTTTGTTGAGCTTATAAGACTTAACTGCGGAATTATCAGTCCCTAGTTTATAAGTAGCTTGTAACTTATACTGAAGTCAGCACAAACATCAATGGGGATTCCAACATCCGACGGGGAACGGCCTCGCGTAAGGAGCATTGCGCCTCAATGCGCTCGGCCACCCCGCCTCGGCTGGACACTTTGGATATTGGTGTCATGGACTGCGACGTGCTAGCCACATTTAGTTGGAAATCACAGGCTGGTTGGGACGTTAACATCATTTATTAACAACTTAATAGCGACCGTAATCCAATTTTAACAGCTTTGTATATCAGCCAATCGGATGCTTAATTTTTAGGTTCTTTGCCTAGTTTTCGTTGCTACAACGGACAACTTCATCAGAAGAATAAAAACAGTTACTTGAAACACATAACGTCAAAAATATTACGAGCAGGATTGCTCAGGTCGATTACAATAAAAATTACCTTTCTTACCATACAAATAACACCAGTATGGTGTGAAGGGCATGAAGGAACTGCATTTATTAGCCTAAATTCAAAGCAAGTACTGGATCAGGTGAGACATACGCTAAATACATGTGATAAAGTAAAAGCACAGAAATATTGGAACTTAACAGATAAAACCCAGAGATGGAGAACAGACGTCGATGCGAAATAACTGATTTCACGCAAATCTTGCTTGCGAGAACGATTGGCCTAACAAGACTGGGGCAACTGTTGCAATTACCGCCGGTGACAAGTATGGGTAGACAGACCGGGTGACTTCCACCATACATAGCCACTTGCAATTTATTTTGTGTCTCTGCTTTGCTGTAGGTACTGGAGGTTGACTAGAAAGAATGTGGACATAGGTCGGTAACTAGGAAAGAATTGAGTATTCCACTTTTATTTAGTTCAGCATAAAAGGAATACTTTGATTTGTTGGTGATAGTGCAAAGTCTTCTTAACTGATACGTAGTTCTGCAATCTAATACTACGACGACAACTGGCAATAGTACTGTAGACTGCTGACTCTAGTCGATGGAACTGAATCGTAACTGTAGGACTGCCTTCAATCTCTCTCTGGGTGGTGTTGTGGTGCGCCGGCATGGCGAGTCCCTTTCTTCCTATTGGCCGACCCGCGAAGTAAGCAAAGAGGTACCCAGACTGCAGCGCCCCTGGCAGCCGAAGTACTGTGGACCGACATATCACTTGAGCGGCGACTTGCGTGAAACGCCGGCGTTGTAGCGAATAGCGACGCTACAACAATTCACACAGAAAAATGACGTAAGCGGTCGCGTAAACAACTGTTCTTACTCCGGCCATTCTTGCTAGTACGTCGCCAATGTCGGCGCATCAGTGCCTCTCCATTTCGTCAGTCTCTCAGTGCCTCACTAATATTTTAAAACACTCCCCACCAAAACTCCTTGTCTCCCCACTCAAACCCCACTGACAAAGTTGAAATTTATGCTGGTGCGGAAAATACGAACGGTCTGAGCCAACATGCACGGCTCACGGATTGTATGCGACGAACGTCTTTCCGGAGCTCGTTTTCCCATCGCTTTTTGGGGCTTCCAATTGCATGGGTTCCATCAGGCTTTCCCATAATTACGACTTTTGACAGAGAGGTGTCTCGCCTCGTAGGTATGTGGCCTGCCAGACTTGTAAATTGTAACACAAACATTGAAAATTGTATCATCTGGTGGGGATTCAGATCCCAAGGAGGAATTAAGTAAAAAAGTATTCATTGTGCAAAAGCGTGTAATCAGATTAATTGCTGGAGCCCATCCAAGAGCATACTGCAGACATTTATTTAGGGATCTAGGGATCTTCACTTTAGCTTCACAATATATATTCACTCATGAAATTTGTTATTAACAATCCGACCCGAATCAAAAGTAATAGCAGTGTGCATAGGTACAACACTAGGAGAAAGGTTATATTCACTGTTCAAGGTTAAATCTAACTTTGGCACAGAAATGAGTGAATTATGCTGCCACAAAAGTCTTCGTTGACTTACCAAGTAGCATCAGAAGTCTGACAGATAGCCATCTAGTATTTACAAAGAAATTAAAGGAATATCTGAATGGCAACTCCTTCTACAATGAAGATCAATTTTTAGATAAAACTTTATAAAAAAAGTAAATAAAACACAATAAAAAATTCAAATAAAAAAGTTTAAAATATTAATTCTCATGTATAGACAAAATTCACTACACTGACACATTCCACATCATTATGAAATGTCGTATGTGTGATCTATGGAACAAGTATTAATCTAACCTGTTATTAAAGATTAGTGACAATTAGGGTAGAACTAAAAAAAAAAAAAAAAAAAAAAAGTCCGAAGGTGTAGAAAAATTATTAGCGCCGATTATTCCGGATTTTATGTTTAAAGATTTACTAAAATACTAGAATTAATAATAAACGGAGGTGGAACAGAACATTTTGCTTCAATTGTGCTCTTGTGTAAGATAATTACCTAACATCTTATTCAGGTTGTTTTATAGGAGGCGAACTTCAAGGTATTGGTAATGGATCCCTTTATGAGATCTTTATCTGCCATAGATCGCTTATTGATTTTACATTGATGACTAGTGTCGACTCGTTAAAGAGTCATTATCAATTGCCAGGACAAGATGTGATCATGACTCTTCAACGAGTCGAAACTAGTTATCGATGTAAAATCAGTAAGCGATCTATGGCAAATAAAGATCTCATAAAGGGATTCATAACCATGTTATCTTGTGTGTAGATAATATTTTGCTGGCTAAACTTGGCTTACTAATTTTATATCAATTTCAGATTAATTCAAATGATCGCATGGCATTTTGGGCCGGGAGATCCCGCGTAGGATTGTTCAAAAAATATGTTCAAATGTTTGTAAAGCTTATAGGACTTAACTACGGGGTCATCAGTCCCTAAACTTACAAACTACTTATCAATTAGCTTATCCTAAGGACGGCACAAATATCCATGCCCGAGGAGGGATTCGAACCCCCGACAGTAGTGGCCGTGCAGACCGTGACTGGAGCGCCTGTCTCCTCGGCCACCGCGGCCGGCTAGGATTGTTCGGCCGCGCGAGCGCAGGTCTTTTTAATTAACGCCAAATCGGCGACTTGCATATCGATGATGATGAAACCGATGATGAGGACAGCACAGAACACTCAGTCCTCTACTGGGAATCGAACCCGGGCCCCCTGCGTGGTAGTCAGCGACACTGTGGAGGGCGGACAAAATTCAGATATGCAAAGATCACGCTGCCACATGTGAAATGTAGACTGGCTAGTACTTTAAACAATTCGTCTACACGAGTGAAATTCTAATACGGAAATTTAAATGCACAATCTGACTTCTTCTTTATCTATTTCCTTCTGACTTTACCCAGGGGACGGATTTGGCATGTTATTTGAAGATGTGACAGGATGCCCTTTCTGTCGATTTCTATTACCGCCAAAAGGTTTTCTGTGTGCCCCAAATATCTGCGTAAAGTATTATACATGAGACAGTGTGCCAATCGGGTCAGTGAGGCGGAATTTGGGTTCAGATGCGTGCGTGACACACAATTTTTATAGAATGGTACTATCGTACAGTTAAATTACTAGAGATTCAAAACTCATTAAAAATTTCAATTCAAAATTGAACTGAGGGGATAAATTTTAAATTTCTTTGACTTAATTATAGATATTAGCACAGACATATATATATTTACCATCTTCTGGGAAACAATAATCACTGCTACAGTGATCCCATCCAGTCCCTTACACCCACACAACATCAAACACGCAGCCTTAAATTCTATTGTGCATCCCCTTGTACCTGTACTATTATGTAAGTTTGCTTTAGATAAAGTACTTAGGAGAATTAAACAAACCGGTTCAAGTAACCGCTTCAGCTCTGCCCACGTAGATGATATATCACAAAATAAGAAAATTCAACACTTCTAGCCCAGATGTTGGGCAATAGGAATTAGTTAGTAGTTACAACATAACGTGGTGCATCCTACCATAATTGGATGAAATTTCAACAAAAATGAGCAACAAGTTGAAATTACAGATTAATACGATCGCAATTTACATCACCAACAATATGTCATATATTGATATGGCAGTAAACAGTAACCGTTTGTTAATGAAAAATTCGCATTTAAAATCATAATAAAGTGCCTCTCCATTAATGCAAAACATTCAAACATGAATTCGATATCGTCGTCAGCAAACGTCGCTGTCTTCCGTGACTGGGAACTGGCGAATAATAATGATCTGTCAAGCATTAATAATGGGTATAATTCTGTGATGGTGGGGTAATTTTCTCGACATAGATTTCACCTGCACTTATACTGTATCCGATTTAAAAAAACCTCATTCGGCTTCAGTCATTCAATTAAAGGAATGGGTTCACTGTTGTTATATTCATTCGATACTCGCCCTTTATTTAATCATCAAGTGGGCGCACCCAATGGTCGTTTTTCTATTTTTATTTTATTTTATTTTTTTGTTTTGCACGAGAAGGCCCTTTGGATATTCACTACCCCATGTTCTTTGAGTGTTACTAGTCATTTATCTTAGATTTAGACCACGAAACATGGCGCTTTGAGGCTGATGTGATTCCCATGTCAAACTTGCGGTCTACTTAGATCGTTATCATCTGAAACGTTTTTTCATTTTTGTGTTCCAATCTGTTACAGAAATTAATAAAACAGATTATAGATATTTCTTACGCCAGAGAATATATTATTAGTACCACACTACACGAACTCATGTTTACTTTCTCATATCATTTACTAATTGACGTATAAAGTGTTAACAGGAGCTGAAAACTAATTTTTGACAGAAGGTCCACCTCATCCTGCGTGTAACAAACTAAAGCACTTATGGTCCTCCAATTCTTGCGTTAACCATCTGGATATTTCATTTACCTGATTTTCGTTAATGTTGTGGCTCCAAGGCCAGTCGTTACCGAATCTGAATATGGAACCATTTTGAATTATAAAATTATCTAAACATGAGGTAACCTTGACTACATAACATCGAGTGTACTGCAGCGATTTGCTAATGACTAATAATGGAAAACTATTTCTTAAAGTTCTAATTAAATTCAGCTTTACAAGAAACTTATTGAAGTAAATAATAATTTGAATCTTTAAGAACTGAATTAATTATTACAATTATTTATTGATTCATAAATATGTAATTTTAGGTAAATTAGTCTGGTCTCCGTGCTATAAATCACAGAAAATAATGTGTCTTCGAAAGCGGAATATTTTACAATTTTCTTATTGAAATGCAAGTAACAATTGCTCGGGACCTTCAAAGAAAATTGGTGTTTAGGAACTACGAAAATCTCATCCTTACTGTAAAACATCGCAATAGATTTGGTTTGTTGGAGAGATACTCAAACTTTGTGTTGGTGAAATTACATTCCGTTCTGCGTTATACGGTTTCTACCATATGGATATAAGAAATTTAAATTTTTACTTCATGCAAACCATGTTAATTGTCAGTAGTGTCATTCATATGATTGATTATGCTAGTTTTATACAGTACCCTTATTTTCATGTCTCAAGTAAAAGTAGGTGAATTACCGCTGTGCTAGTCTGTGAAATGGTTACCTACGAGGGTCATTTCAAAAGAAATGCACACTTTTTAAAATTTTATTTTTTATTTATTTTTATTTATTTTAATACGGTTTTCCTTCTACATGTTTGAAGGTTTTACAGTGAGTAAATACATCATTTAGGAAACATTTTCATTTCTCCACATAATCCCCATCTCTCTCAACTGCCTTATGCAATCTTGGAACCAGCGCCTGTATACCTGCATGATAAAATTCTGGACCAACACGTTGGAGCCACTGTTTGGCAGCGTGCACAAAGGAGATCATCTTCAAACCTTGATCCACGAAGAGAGTCTTTCAGTTTCCCGAAGATATGATAGTCACATGGAACCAGGTATGTCAGCATTGTCTAGAGTGTGTGCAGTACGAGGCCTGTCCCTCCGAGGACAATCCTCAATATGGCCGTGCCAGCTTTAATCACGTAACCTGCTCGCCCACCGACTAACTGTACTGCGATCGACAGCAGCATCTCCGTATACGTCTTTCAAACTCTTGTGGATGTTTCCCACTGTCTCGTTTCCACAGCACAGGAACTCAATGGCAGCACGTTGCTTCTGGAATGTTGTGACGGCGTCACTCACGGGAACAGATTGAACTAAGTTTGAAAACAAGCGGGTAGGATATATCTGCACACTGTAAAACTTTCAAACATGCAGAATGAAAACTGTACTGTTTTTAAAAATAGTGTGAATTTCATTTGGAGTGACCCACGTATATCAACAATGCTCAACTAAAATCTGCTGCGTCAACAACAACTGTCAAGCGGATTATATAATCGATAAATCTGATAATTTTATACCCAGGTTCGTACGAAACCGCACACTGTATTACTTAATGTGAAGTTTGGTGAAAAATTATCCATTTCACTAATGAACTCAATGTGAATTGTATTGATTAGTAATATACCAACAGCCTGCCCGTCAGAAAATTTATTATTTGTAGTCAGTTACTGTACTTCGAAAATAAGTTTTATTCCAAAATAGTCACGATAGTTGTCTGTCTCGCTGTTTTAACCGTACTTATGTTTGCATATAATCAAAAATACTTCTGTAAATAGCTCTTTTAATTATACCATTGAATCATCATCGTTATGTACACTATTTGGCACTTGTATTACTTTACAAAATATTAGATGAAAAATTATAAATATGGCTGTCAACAGCAACCATCGATATGCTATCGTCGTCAAGATTGATTAATAAATGCTGTAGTAAAATCCCTTGACCTAGATTTCGATGTCTGTAATGACATGAAAAGATAAATACTCGTTACATGACGTTGGAACAGCACATCTACCTCCACAAACATACTGCATGACGGTATTTCGTACTGCCTTTACTCATTTCCTTTTCTATTCCTGAGACTAAATATAAGGTTGCTGTAGTATAATCGTTCTGCAGTCAGCTTCAAATGACGACCCAGTAAGTTAGCTCAAAGAGTTAATAAGAACGTTGCCTTTTCTCTATGGACTCATCTAAGAGTTGTCGAAGTATCTCCTTAATGATCGTGTGTCACTCGATAATACAGGTAACACATCAATTAACCCACCTCTGAATTGCTTCTATGTCTTCCTCTAAACCGATCTACTGATGATCCCATAACTCGAGCAGCATAGGTTGCAGCAGTGTTCTAGCTCACAGGTCTCAGTAACAGCTAAATTCACAGTTCCTCATTTGTTTTTCTCATTGTTGTGCGAAATGTATTCCACATAAAAGAGTCCGGAAATTCTAGTTATATATCACATTTATGAACGTCGGTATTGATAGGAGATATATCCAGCAAAATACATAGGAGCTAATTCGTTTGTTTATGAAGAATTCCATACCCTAGTCGCACGGGTTAAAGTATAATATTGTCCCAGTACCTATGATTTCTGTATCATGTCCTTTGGTTTTGTCTGATCGATTTCCATAGCTCCGCATATAAGCGAGTCGCTAATGGTGATATTAAAATGGGAGAGATGTTGTATGTATTGGTACAACAATAACATAGACAAATTTTCTCTTGCTTCTGTTTTCGAACTAATCTAGCTGTTGTCCAGTATGAGTGAAAGTGTGTCCTAAATTTTTTATTTTGTAGGACATGTGCATATGCAATTGGCTTTACCCCAAGGTGGCATTCATTTTAACCTTTATATCCAGCATATGCTATACGATATCTAACCATTCCAAACGTTTCTATAGCGTTGTACTTAGACTGTCATAATTACTTGTTGGAGTACGAAGTTCGACACAACTTGACAAGTAAATTACCACATGCAAGTACTTTGTTCACGTTAACACTAACAGTTGTGCGGTCTGATATTTTACATATCCTGTTATCTACCAAATCTTCTACATCATGCCAGCCATTGTCCATGTATGTATGCCAGACCTATGTGTTTAAAACTTGGAGTAAAAAATGACTATATCATTTTATTTAAAGGTCTTAAACGGTTTCTGTAAGATGTATAACATTCTTGATTAATGCTGTTGCAGTATCTTCCCATCTCAATCTTGATTTATGTGCCATTTAATATAACAATCAATCAACCTCCATTTACCATTTGGGACTCCTTCAGTGAATCAGTAGTAGGTCGAAAGTCTGTTTATTTTCATTCTCCAAATTAAGAGTCTAAAGTTAGGAAATCCCAAATATGTTTACTTGCTTTTCGTACCTTGAAAATATTGTGTTTAGTAGATATGTTACTTTGTAGTAAAAATCGTATATAAGTACGAATATCAACAAAATAAACATCTTTTTCTCCAATATCGATGCAAATAATCAAGTTTTCCAGTCTGCCTGACTATAAAGTTCTCAATCTTATCGACCTTATCTGTCAATGTATTGTAGGATTGTAAAATAGTTTCAAAATATATATTTCTCCCTTTCACACTTTCTCTAGAAGTATGTGAATATTGTACCAGTGCACATTTATAACAAATGTAGCAATACTACTATTTTAAATGGTGTATTTACATCAGTTACTCTGTATTTTTCCGAAGTTCATAATGTATATGACGTCGACAGATGCAGAAAGAAAAAGATTAAATTTAGAAAATAAGCTATGTTATTTCACATCAAATGTGATGCGTCATACACTGGACTTCATGTTCAACAGGCTGGGCACACAACTGCATTTTTGTATGAAATCGTAAGCATTTCTTCGTGCTCTACATAAATATAGAAGCTATTTTCTTTCCGCCTTAAAAAGAAATTTGTACTAACGCTCATAATCTTATTTATTGATCACAATCATGTTGCCTTGTGTAGTCTTTAACGGGAAAGATTAAGCCGTCTGGAAGTAGTCCTAAACGCCTACGTTCGACACATCTATAACATTCGTGTCTTTCACCTTATTCCACAATTTTACTCACAACTATCTCTTTCGTCTACTCCCTTGTGAACACAGACTGTCCTCAACTCTTTCCTCGACTTAAGGCAACAAAACAAAAATGCTCGTTCATATCATGGAGAATCCATTTCTATTTCATCACACTTCCTCCAAGACCTTTCCAGTAGGAGGAACCAGACTCTTTCTCCCTTATTATATTAGGAAACTAAATAACACTGCTAGTTTCAATAGACAGTTAATGGGAAATTTACTGCAACAACAACAATACCACACACTGTTCTCTTATAACCTTGTTATTTAGTCACACTTATCTTTACAACCAAAACATGTCCGATTCCCATTGCTCTCTGAAGGTGCACTCCTTTTAACTTCCTTCCATCAGAACTCGCCACGTGATAATTAACTTCTACATTTCCAAAATACTTTTTTGTATATCATTATCAGTGTTATTACTGCATTATTACATCAAAAGCTGCTTTAGTAATGAATACTAGTTATAGAATTGGCACTGTTTCATTGTTTCAAAACTACATTACGAGATGCGGAACTGTTTCAGTGTTTAAAAACCGTTATATTTCACGGTTTCTGAATCGTCGTGTTTCATTCCGCTCTGTTTCGGATCACATTAGCAGTCCATACTGAAACTGATTCGTCATGTCGATTCCACTGTTTCAAAACAGCGGTGTTTCAAACGACTGATGCAGGATGGCGGGACAGACCAATTATTTTGAAACAGTTGTGTTACATTATGCTCATGCTCGGAACAGGAAGATATTTAACTTACTAGTACATGAACAGTTCAAAGAGTGTCAACAACTAATTGACAATCGTGAATCGCCAGCTTAAGATTAATGAAATCCAGATTAGTTTCTAAAATGACTGCTTTATTCCGAATAATGACACAACTTCTGCTTTATAAACGCAAATGAACAATAAGACAAAGATCAATATTTACATGGAAATATCCAGTAAAATTCTACGTTTATCAGTCCATGTACATTAATCATTTTAAAATATGCTACTATAAACTTCCTTTCTTTAAATAAGAAACAACATAATGCGAGAGATGACAGATTATTATAATACTGTTAGCTTTTTGTGAACGAAAACAGAGTTACCTATCATCATCACAATGTTGCCTAGTCACTGACGTCAAGGAAAATATACTTTTTAAAAGATATAAATACCTGCAAATATAACATGATCCGTCGTATTTGACGGATTTCGTATTTATACTTACATATTCCACCCCCATGAACCACAGACATTGCCGAGGTGGGGTGGCTTGCGTGTCTCAACGATGCAGATAGCCGTACCGTAAGTGCAACCACAGCGGAGGGGTATCTGTGGAGAGGCCAGACTAACGTGTGGTTCCTGAAGAGGGGCAGCAGCCTTTTCAGTAGTTACAGGGGCAACAGTCTGGATGATTGACTGAGCTGGCCTTGTAACATCAGCTAATGTGGCTTTGCCACACAGCTACTGCGAACGGCTGAAAGCAAGGGGAAACTACAGCCGTTACTTTTCCCGAGTAAATGCAGCTCTACTGGAGAGCTGCATCAAACCAGTCTCCGGACTGAAGACCATAACAACAACTTACATATTACGAAAATTTGAACGTTACGTTATACCGCACATTAAACATACCTCCAGTACTCGAATGTAAAGATAAGTTTATTATAGTACAGACCGACAACGATGTGTAGACCTTAAACCTTTCCAAATTGGTAGAACAATAAATTTTATGAGATAATATGCCTTTTCAATGTCAAAAGCGGGTTACCAAACACAACACCTATCAAAATTAAACACTAAAATAGAGGAAAGCAAAATTTTTTAATTACAGCTACTCTGATAAACACCACTATTTAGACATAAAAAAGTCAGTCCTCAAATAATGGGAAAACAGGAACGTCCCTTATTGCGAAAGCAGTGACTTTGGTGCGGGAAATATAAAACTGCCGAGGCGTCTGAATAAAAGTTCAATTTTTTCGCCTGTGCTTGTTGTCCTCGCACAATGTTTTTGGCTCTACAGCAATACCTACATAGCACACATTGACTATGGTACAATAAATATATCCACATTGTTACAAAACACACATTGTTACATGGTTTCGAAACACTGTTTACACTCTATTGTTTCATTTGTACCGAAACCATTAGGTGCTTCACTTTTTCCTTCTCTATTAGTTACACCTATCCTATTTACATGTAGTCAATCAATTTAAATTATACTTATAAATGGATTCCTCCGTCACTTCTTTGTATAACAATTCCATATTTAGTGTTGAAAACAAACAAAGAGTTTTCCTTCTACTAATTCATATTTATTTACGAACTAGTTTTCGGCTTGTAAGTTATTTTCAGGTAAAAATGTCATAGGCGTCGATATAAACATTAGTGCTTAATATGCAAACATGTTAAATATAGATACAATACACCAAAACTTCAGTTATTTGCCTATGACATTAGTTGAAGATGCCAAAGTGAAGTCTCGCCATGTAGGTTTGTGCTGTTTGATAAATGCCTTCTAATTTATTTACATAGTGAAACAACTTACATATATCATTCTACGCTACGGTGAAATTATTGGATTTGTAACATATATTGAAATTGTCACTTTTAGTGTCATTTTATATGTTGTATATATGATGTAAATGGCCTTTTTATTATTACTCCATTACATGCTATGATGAAATTATTAATTCACACCAAAGTTGATTTCAACTTAAGTCACAATGCGAGAGTGAAGATCGTGGTGAGAGTTTAATTTTTAAAACTTACAACCACCAACTGCGAACCAAATTCCTAAACACGCAAAAACACTGGAACTGTGATTACTACTGTTTGACTCGTTTCCTAGGGGTGATATCACACCTTCACAGCTTTTCTTCCCTGCATATGATTAACAAAACAAATTCATAATAAAGTAAGTTCATGAGAGAAAAGGGTTTACTAACTACTAATTTTGAAAACAAGTGAAAGTTCACTTGATGTTGTTTATTACACCGTATTAAAACCCTGTGGCTGATACGTCTGTATGTCGACACATTTATCAAATAAATTTATAGCTCATGAGCCCCCAGACAAAATGAATATTTGTCACAAATTGTTTTCACACCATGTCCCTGTCTCAAACACCGTTTATGTTCATGCCTATGCGACGACACTTGTTACATTAACAAAACACAGTCACTTTAATTTAGTGCGATGCACACCTTGTTCCACCGGCTAATATTCACAACACACAGTAACACTCAATACAACTTGGTGCAGTATACGACGAGCAACCACACTTGGCAATTGCCACACAAAAATCTATAGTCTCCACCTGGAGATCCACATGCCGAATGCCGCAGAGCGAGTCCGCCCGGCCAGCTACACCACTTGCTCCCGACTCGTCACTTCCTGCCAGCACGCGCGCGCCAAAAGCCCAACTGCCAGGTTTTTTCCCTAAGTCATCAACTTCCCCATGTGTGCTGTTCTAATCGACTTGCCAACGTACAGCGCTCAGCCAATACATTTCTAAAACATTACTTAAAATCAAAATAATTACACTACACATTAAACAAATTTCTTATTATGTTTTTATAATAGTATAAACATCCTTTGCACTATTTATTACAATCGTACAATTTCTTATATCACAGATAAGTGATTTAACTGAATATTTCAAGATAAAATACACAAGATTAATTGAAAATAAAATGAGAAATAGTTAATATATTACTTTTATAAACAAACATTGCCTAGCTAGTTGTGTAACTGTCTTGTATTCATTGGTAATTTATTACTTTTCATTGTCAATTAAACATATTACGCCAGATGTGACTATATCAGCTAATGTATTGTTTATTTGTCAACAGTCTATTTTGTAATGAGGGTCTTAAAGGTTCCTGACTGCATCGTATTACTTCAAATGCCAGTAGTATTAGAATATTTTATTTCACGCTGTGGACTGCACTGTGCCTGGCACTCGCCATTGTCCTTCTCTCCCCTCACCAGAAACGAACCTGGAAAAACCTAAGCTGGAACAAGCCACCAACGTCGGCCTGCTCACTGGCTTCCCATCAGCTACAAGTACACAGCAAATCTCAACGTGGAGAATTTCTACCTATGGCCTAACTATAAATGTTGTCACCCAACTGCATACATACATTGCTACCATAATTAATAAGATTAAAATTGTGTAACATTTAGTGCATTGGCATGGTCAATGTTTGCAGTGAACTTCATACTGTTTAATTATCAAATTCTATTAATTACTAATATTTCTATTGGGCAGTAATCACACAACAACCATAATATTTTAACCCTTGCATATAATAAAGTGATATTAAAATGGCCTTTTATATTATATGCACAACATGTAAGAAATCCAAAAAAATTCACCATAACTTAGAATGGTATGATATATGTAACGTGTTCCACAGTGTACAATTGTAAATTAGAAGGCATTTATCACACAGTACAAACATAAATGGCGAGATATGAATTTGACAACTTCAAATAATGTCATAAGCAAAGAACTAAAGTTTTTGTGTGCTGTATCTTTATGTAACATGTTTGAAAGATAAGCACTAGGGTTTTTGTCGAAGCCTATCAAATGTTTAACTGACTAATAAGCCGAAATCTAGTTCGTAAATAAACACGAATAAGTAGAACAATGAGGCATTGTTGTTTTCAACCCTAAATTAAATTATACTATTACTATTTTATTAATTTTTTGCTGATTTACAATCAATGTTATATCAAGATAGCTCAGATGTGAAAAGTACTGAATGAGCAAAACCTCCGCCGATGTAAGAGAGGGCCTTATTTCCCTAATATGGTAAATAAACATATATATAAAACTTAATACAACTGTAAGGTCCCTATGGTCACGACATAAGTCGGCTTCCTGTAATATTTTGTACATATGTAAACCGTCCACAGAAGTAATTGTGTGTGTCACAAAAAAAAAAAAAAAAAAAAAAAAAAAAAAAAAACTTATCTCTTTTCATTCTCCACTCCGAGGAGTGGAGCGGGCTGTTTGAGATCCGGCCCATAAAGAGTCGCGGTTCTATTCAGCCAATATCAGACAAGCTGATAGTGGGGCAAAGAGGGATCCCAATTGGGAATAAGTGGGAGGGGCTTACCAGCTCCGGCATACGCCTTACAACCAAGGAAAACCTCCCGAAAACCTTGGTCGGAGCCGGGGGATTGGGACTAATTTAATTTATCTCCGGGACTTGCCCCGGACAAAAATCGATTATCGAGAGAACACGAATGCACTCAAGACAATCAAGGATCGGACGCCCGAGTTACTCTCGTAATCTCGTAGAGATCAGCTCGACCAACAGTGGACAAGCATGACCCTACAGGAACCGCACCCGTGGGCACGGTATCCTGTGCGTCGGTGTGTGTCACAGTAATCTATGTAATTTGGATTGTAGAATAAGCGTTCTGTCTGCGAGAGAGAGACAGAGCAGTCAGTAGCCAGTCTGTTGCGAGCTGTGTTGGGAGTCAGTTGCGGAGAGTTGCCTGTTGGGTGAGGTAGCGCGAGGACGCTGTTGGTGAAGGCAGTTGTTAAGTATCTGTTGTAGCACGCCATTATTGTAATGCATGATGTTAATTTAATTTTATGTAATATTTTTGTATTTCATTTTTTTTTAAGAATATAAAATTTCTAATATTCAATTTGCGTACTGCGTTCCCATTTGGTAGTTAGTTTCCCCTTCCTTTCATTTTCTTCATTTATGATTATTGTTGGACTTAATTACTACCCACGAATCATTTTTGAACATTTTAATACTGAAGTACTGTATGACGCGAGCTGCTTGCTATTTATTGTTTCCAGTTTTGTAATAAGAAGATACGAGGTAAGTCAAATTTTTATTTTTATCTGTGTCAGATTGTTTCCCCCCTTTCATTATTCAAGCTCATCAGTTTCGTTGTACACTTTGAGAGTACTTTAGACAGCGCCATAAATTCTAGTGTTTGAGTTTCCAGACGTGTCCGTTGCGCATATTAATGTCTTTTAAGGCTAACCTCGGTGGTCGTAGTCACCACATTCTTCGGTTTTTTAAAGTTAAGTTTTGCAAGTACGTAGTGCTGATCAGTTTCCATTAAACATTAATCTATTCCAGATACCTTGCAAATTTCTATTAAAAATTTTATTTATTTAATTTATTCTGGATACTTTGCTTAAGTATAAGTTAAGATTAAGATTTTTTTAGACGAATAGGGAATAAATTACTCCAACAAGGAACATAGGGGAGAGTTGCCGAAGATGGACCGTTGCTTAAGTTGGACAACCTACGTATTTCACTGTGTGTTGGTAACTTAAAGTTCTAAGTTCGCTCAACTGATGAGAAACATTGTCGAAGTCACGTGGAGTCGCCAGTCGGAAATAGTCATTGGAGTGAGAACCCTTTCCATTATTACGTTTTCTTCGACGTCGCTGTAAATTTTCTGATAGATATCATAAGCTTTCCTCTGCTCTAAAAGCAGGTAAAAAATCATCAGCACTATAGTTAAAAGTTCCATTCATTATCTAATAATTCAATGTCGTAAAACTAGAGATTAGCGTTTTTTGTTCCTTCAACGTGGACCAAAGGCTGTTTCCTAATTTGGACCGGTCCAATTTAGGGATCACTCGTAACAAATAATACTTAATGTCATTTAACAATAGGTAATAGGTAATGTTACATTTTTGGGTTTATTTTTATAGGTTGTAAAACAATTTATAAAATAAGGAGTAAGTATGGTAACCTTTTTAGATTTGGAAGATGGGAAATGGACATATGATGAACTGAAGGTAGCTGTGGAAACATACAGAAACAGTAACCAAAACGTTAACGAGTGTGCTGGTATATACCGAGTACCAAAACCTGCAATTAAAGAGATTTTCTGATGGTAAAAGCATGTTCTCAAATGAAGTTCGGTTATTCGGAAGACAATCAACCTTTACAATTGAGATGGAAGAAATTGACGCAGATCACCTTCTTTTATTTGAAGAGAGGTGGTTTTTTTTTTTTTTTTTTTTTTTTATTATTATTCACAATCAAAGATGTTCGTTAACTTGCATTCGACATAGCACAGAAATATGAACGGCATCATTCTTTCAACATAGAAAAGTAAATGGCGGGTAAAAGGTGGGTTTCTTCATTTATCAGACGAAATACACAGCTTTCCCTCCGTCAGCCAGAAGGAATATCAATGGCGAGATGTTGAAATGAAGCTTCTCTGAATATTGCGGGTCTTATTTCCTTCTTAGTCATTGTTTTACCAGGCGGTTCAATTAAAGCAACTGAAGGTCCAAATTAGGCAACCTGTTACCTAATTTGGACCGTTTAGAAATTTTTAAAAAAGGCGTTCGACGCGGTGCCACACTGCAGACTGCTAACGAAGATACGAGCTTATGGAATAGGTTCACAGATTTGTGACTGGCTGGAAGACTTCCTAAGTAATAGAACGCAGTACTTTGTTCTCGACGGCGAGTGTTCATCAGAGACGAGTGTATCGCCTGGCGTGCCCCAGGGGAGTGTGATAGGACCGCTATTATTTTCTATCTATATAAATGATCTGATGGACAGAGAAAGTTGTAATTTGCCGCTGTTTGCGGATGATTCTGTGGTGTATGGGATGGTGTCGTCTGTAACTGACTGTAATAGCATACAGGATGAGTTAGACAAAATTTCTAATTGGTGCGAAGAATGGCAGCTAGCTCTCAATGTATGAAAATGTAAGGTGATGCGCATGAGTAGAAAAAGCAATCCCATAATGTTCGAATACAGCATTAGTAGTGAGCTTCTTGATGCTGTCGCGTCGTTCAAATATCTAGGCGTAACATTGCAGAGCGATATGAAGTGGAACGAGTATGTAAGGACAGTTGTGAGTAAGGCGGACAGCCGACTTCGGTTTGTTGGGAGAATTTTGGGAAGATGTGATTCACCTGTAAAGGAGACCGTGTATAAAACTCTTGTACGACCACGTCTTGATTATTGCTCAAGTGTTTGGGACCCGCGGCAGATCAGACATAGAGGCGGTTCAGAGGCGAGCAGCTACATTTGTTACCGGTAGGTTCGACCAGTGCGCGAGTGTCACAGAAATGCTCCGTCAACTCAATTGGGGATCGATGGAAGAAAGACGACGTTCTTTTCGTGAATTCTGTTAAGTAAATTTAGAGGGCCGTAATTTGAAGCTGAGTGTAGTACGATCTTGCTGCCGTCTACTTACATTTCGCGTAAAGATCAGAAAGACAAGATAAATTAGGGCTCGTACGGAGGCATATAGGCATTCTTTTTTTCATCGTTCAATATGGGAGTGGAATAGGAAAGGAAATGCCTAGTAGTGGTGCAGTGTACCTTTCGCCACGCACCTTACGGTGAATTGCGGAGTATATATGTAGATGTAGATTTATGCTTTGTTTTTATTCACAGTATATAACTAGCAGGTGAAAGTGTACAACATTTAGCTTATTTTAAATTATATTTTGTTTCGATTAGATAGATAATATAGACTTAGGATCCCAAAATAAAAAAGTCGTCCAATATCGGCATCTTCCCCTAGCTACGGTATAGAAATGGGAAAGCAAGTAACCTCGTACATGTCTCTTGCTCTACGGCGGAGAGGAGTTTATGCTGTAAGCCCAGCTAACAATTTGAACAATGTCGCAGGAGCACCAGGTCAAAGTTAAGTGCTCCATGCCCTTTTCCGATGTTGTGCACGAGAGCGTGCTGAAGAAGTGGATGGCGACTGCTCGTGGAGCCGAACCGCACCGCGAAGGTTATCGTGAGTGCGTAACAAACGGCTAATGGAGACGGCTATCAGTGACAGGGCGGAATAGGCAGCTAGGCAGCGGCTCCGCGATTCGTTCAGAGCCGCCGCGGAGCCAGCCTGGCGGCAGATAAATTTACATGGCGGCCACTGCGTTATCAACGGGGCGCTGTTTGCCCGCCCCCCACCCCCCACCCCCACACCATTACCCGCACTTCGCCCTACCTCCCACGCCTCGTCTCACCTTACCACACACCGAAGCCTTCGCTCGCCTTTAGGTGGTCCAGTTAAAGAGGACCAGCCAGCTGACTTCAAGAGTGAGTAAAACGAACGAAACTGTCTCTCTCAGAAAGGATGGCGACCTTATTCAGACACTTTAGAAGCCGGCCGCTGTGGCCGAGGGGACTGAGGTGCTTCAGTCACGGTCTGCACGACCACTACGGTCGGGGGTTCGAATCCCCCCTCGGGCATGGATATTTGTGCCGTCCTTAGTTGTAGCTAGTTCATAAGTAGTTTGTAAGTTTAGGGACTGATGACCCCGTAGTTAAGTCCCATAAGCTCTAAAAATATTTGAACACTTTAGAACAGCATTTGTTTCAAAGTCCTACTCTTTCAATTAGTTTTGTAACGACTCAGTCTTTCCTTGTTTTATCAAAATGTTCAAACGCTTGTATAACTATTGGATCAAACTGTTACCCGTTCGAAAAAGTGTCCAAAATAAGTAGTTGGTGGAGACTGTAGCTAATTTATGTATTAATATATATTGTTAAAGGCGCCGGCTCTGAACGAATCGCGAGGCGGCTGCCTATTCCGCCCTGTCACTCCTGTCACTATTTTTTTTTTTTTTTTTTTTTTTTTTTTTTTTTTTTTTTTTTTTTTTTTTTTTAGAAAATTAAGAAATCGAGCAAGTCAAGCAGTTTTGCTACCTGGGAAGTTTAGTCAACGAATAACTGTGGAGAAGAACTCATCAAACACCCACTGATACTGAGATAAGACGTAGGAAATGGAAGTGGATTGTGCATATATTAAGGCGTGGCAAAGTCAACGTGGCAAGACAGGCTGTAGAATGGAATCTACAAGGCAGCAGGAGAAGAGGCAGACCAAGGAATACATGGAGAAGAGTGTAATAGCAGAAGGGACCGAGAAAGGAGGGAAGACCTGGACTGAAATCAAGACACTGGCGCAGAACAGGGTCCGGTGGCGGAAGTTCGTTGATGCCATATGCTCCACTTAGGAAATACAGGATGGCGACCTTTTTTCAAAGTCCTACTCTTTCAATTAGTTTTGTGACGACTCAGTCTTTCCTCATTTTCTAAAAATATTCAAATGGTTGTATACCTATTGAATAAAACTGTTACCCGTTCGAAAAAGTGTCCAAAATAAGTAGATGGTGAAGACTGTAGCTAAGTTATGAATTAATATATGTTGTTAAAGGCGCCAGCTCTGGACGAATTGCGAAGCCGCTGCCTATTTCGTCCTGTCACTTTTTTTTCTTTTAGAAAAATAAGAAATCGAGCTAGTCAAGCAATTTTGCTACCTGGGAAATTTAGTGACCCCTGAGTGGGGAACTATCGATGATATACGAAACAGAATAATTAAGGCTAAAAGGGCATTTGCAATGCTGAGACCAATCTGGAAATCAAGGGAACTTAACAGCTACACAAAACTACGCATTCTTACTGTATTCGTTTCTTAGTCTCCTTCTGAAATTGACGATTCCTTGGTGACTAATTCTGCCCTACTAATCGATCCCTTTTAGCCAAGATATGCGGGAAAATTTCTCCCCAATTCTGTACAGCAGCTTCTCATTAGTTATGCAATTACCCGACAAATCATTAACACCACATTTCAGAAACCTAGATCTTCTTCCAAAGCGAGCAGCCGCGCAATCCAAAATATGGCCCTACCACACGGCTATTCCATCGCAGCACCGTATAATGCTGCCCTCCAGACAAATTCCTACAGAGAAGTGTTGTATTAACATTTTGTACTCCGACCATCGAAGTTATTTTACTGCTTACTGCCCAAATAAGAAACCTCATCTACCACCTGTATTGTCTGGTTTCCATAATATAATTTTCTCCAATATCGCCTGATTTAATTCTGGTATTTAGTAACACAGTGGTAGAGCGCCACACACTCAACAAATATCAAGTCGGTACGGCTCTATGGTGTTAATCACGGAAAACCAACAAACAGCTGATTAGCAGACTTCAAATATTTGTGAATAGAAGCTTGAGAAATATCTTGAGGATATGGTGGCCACAAGTAATCTCCAACGAATAACTGTGGAGAAGAACTCATCAAACACCCACTGATACTGAGATAAGACGTAGGAAATGGAAGTGGATTGTGCATATATTAAGGCGTGGCAAAGTCAACGTGGCAAGACAGGCTGTAGAATGGAATCTACAAGGCAGCAGGAGAAGAGGCAGACCAAGGAATACATGGAGAAGAGTGTAATAGCAGAAGGGACCGAGAAAGGAGGGAAGACCTGGACTGAAATCAAGACACTGGCGCAGAACAGGGTCCGGTGGCGGAAGTTCGTTGATGCCATATGCTCCACTTAGGAAATACAGGATGGCGACCTTTTTTCAAAGTCCTACTCTTTCAATTAGTTTTGTGACGACTCAGTCTTTCCTCATTTTCTAAAAATATTCAAATGGTTGTATACCTATTGAATAAAACTGTTACCCGTTCGAAAAAGTGTCCAAAATAAGTAGATGGTGAAGACTGTAGCTAAGTTATGAATTAATATATGTTGTTAAAGGCGCCAGCTCTGGACGAATTGCGAAGCCGCTGCCTATTTCGTCCTGTCACTTTTTTTTCTTTTAGAAAAATAAGAAATCGAGCTAGTCAAGCAATTTTGCTACCTGGGAAATTTAGTGACCCCTGAGTGGGGAACTATCGATGATATACGAAACAGAATAATTAAGGCTAAAAGGGCATTTGCAATGCTGAGACCAATCTGGAAATCAAGGGAACTTAACAGCTACACAAAACTACGCATTCTTACTGTATTCGTTTCTTAGTCTCCTTCTGAAATTGACGATTCCTTGGTGACTAATTCTGCCCTACTAATCGATCCCTTTTAGCCAAGATATGCGGGAAAATTTCTCCCCAATTCTGTACAGCAGCTTCTCATTAGTTATGCAATTACCCGACAAATCATTAACACCACATTTCAGAAACCTAGATCTTCTTCCAAAGCGAGCAGCCGCGCAATCCAAAATATGGCCCTACCACACGGCTATTCCATCGCAGCACCGTATAATGCTGCCCTCCAGACAAATTCCTACAGAGAAGTGTTGTATTAACATTTTGTACTCCGACCATCGAAGTTATTTTACTGCTTACTGCCCAAATAAGAAACCTCATCTACCACCTGTATTGTCTGGTTTCCATAATATAATTTTCTCCAATATCGCCTGATTTAATTCTGGTATTTAGTAACACAGTGGTAGAGCGCCACACACTCAACAAATATCAAGTCGGTACGGCTCTATGGTGTTAATCACGGAAAACCAACAAACAGCTGATTAGCAGACTTCAAATATTTGTGAATAGAAGCTTGAGAAATATCTTGAGGATATGGTGGCCACAAGTAATCTCCAACGAATAACTGTGGAGAAGAACTCATCAAACACCCACTGATACTGAGATAAGACGTAGGAAATGGAAGTGGATTGTGCATATATTAAGGCGTGGCAAAGTCAACGTGGCAAGACAGGCTGTAGAATGGAATCTACAAGGCAGCAGGAGAAGAGGCAGACCAAGGAATACATGGAGAAGAGTGTAATAGCAGAAGGGACCGAGAAAGGAGGGAAGACCTGGACTGAAATCAAGACACTGGCGCAGAACAGGGTCCGGTGGCGGAAGTTCGTTGATGCCATATGCTCCACTTAGTAGATACAGGAAATACGCGTAGACTGTATGGCCTGCCCTGGTTGTTTCTACTTATAAATATAAATTTTCATAGATTTAGCTTTAAAAATGATTTCCTAATCAAGTATTCAGATACAACTCGCCATTCCCTATTGCACCACAGATGGCAGAATTCAAAACATGCATGCGTTGAGCACCAGCGGTATACACGCGTTCATCAGTCCAACCAGTCTGCAGTAGCAGAACATTGTATTTCTACTGGCCATTCCATAAATTACAAAGAAGATATTAACTACAGCTTCTACTTTCTGGGACTCATTTGTAAAGGAAGCTGTACACATACAACTGGCGGACAACCTGTTAAATCGTGACGACGGATTTCATCTTGACAATCCATGGAAGCCACTTATATTACGCCTTAGTTCTGAAAGGATGTCTTCGTCTTCACTTCCGATTGATGTTACCACTTTTAGTGATTAATTATTCATTTGTAAGCACTGTGGATACGTAACAGCTCTGTTTATGTTTGCACTCAACGCTCACATGGTTATCTTTGAAGTATATATTCATCTATGACTAGCACAGCAGTTACGAATGTGATATCTTCGAGCATGCGCAGTCTAATTCTCAGTAGCTTTGCATCACGTAATTTACCGTCTAAATAGGCACGCGCAGTCGCTGAGAACTCAGTCTTGGGCTCGCCTTGAAGATGGCTGTAAGGTTTGCAGCCGAACTATCGGACGAGGAATTGTCGCTGTTCCGGGTGCACTCCCAAAAGATAATGGAATATCCAGAAACACAATTTTTAAAATTCTGACCATGGTTCCAAATCCCAATTTTCACATTTCTAGCATCAAAATCGTCTTAGTAGCACCCTTACAGAACAACACATTAATATATGACAAGCAAGACAATCTTATTACACAGTTAGGGACAATGTGACACGGAAATACCTTCCTGAAGAGCATAACGTTGTTGCCAAGCATCAGCATTTTTCGTAGCTTGTGCCATATAAATTCACACCGATAAAACATTAAAGCGCTACCAAACGTTTCCTTCATTTGGAGCCATCTAAATTAAATTCATATTTTTACGGTTTCTAATAATGTGTCAGTTTATTTGTATAATTTGATGTAGAGGGTCATCATCTCAGTTACGATTATAATAGGGAAAGTAATATAATATTACAGAGATTGCCTACGCGCATCAGAGAAACTATTATCTGCGATAAACATGACCATTAAATACACTTACGTTCAGAAAAAATAACACCTTGAAAAATTTGGAAATCCCTACTCATAGGACATGTACTTTAGTATTGTGCGTGGTAATGACCGTGCCCTCTAAGGCGTCTTGCTACGGAGGGCGCCACTATTACCCGTCGGAGGTACGAGTCCTCCTTCAAACATGTGTGTTTGTGTGTGTGTGTGTGTGTGTGTGTGTGTGTGTGTTAATGTTCATACTTACACGCTACCATCTCTGTCAACCTTGAGCGTGCTCTCTCTTGCCTCCAATCTTAACCACGCAAAGCACGCAGCTCCTAAATTAAACTCATGTGGGAAACAGCAGAAAAGTACCGTTAGTCGGTGATAAATTCTAACTTTGAGTATTGAAAAATTTACGTAATATTATACGAAATACATTACTCAGTGAAACGCGAAGTGTAGAAAGATTACAGGTAGAGCCAATATTGCAGGCTTTTCCCAGAATGCAAAAGTAACAAAGGCACAGTGTGAACAATTGAAGGTTTAAATGGACAACTTAAAGGCACAACAAACATTCTATCATTAAATGGTTGTTTGAAATTTTCACTACCAGTCGCAGACATGGTGTTAAAAATATTTATTAGCAACATGTTTCGATGGTGTGCATCGTCATCAGGCTATATGCATACAAAATCTATTACTACAAGTGTACATTAATATTGGCTACATTGACAAAATCTTACTGTTTGTGGCAATGAACCTGTGGAAACATAAAGATGACATATCCTGACATGGGTCATCTTTATGTTTCCAAAGGTTCATTACCGCAAATCGAAACATTTTGTCAACGTATATTAATATACACCTGTAATAATAGATTTTGTATGCCTACAGCCTGATGATGATGCACAGCATCGAAACATGTCACTAATAAATATTTTTAACACCAAAATCATATTTGTGAATGGTAGTGGAAATTTCAAGAAAACTTTTATTTAGATACAGTCACGATCGACACATAGTCGGCATGGCTTTAAAAAATCGATCTGTTTGCGTTAGAGTCGAATGTTCTATTGGACAATACATTATAAAAACCAATAACTGAAGAGGACGATGCTCAAATGGAAACCAACTTGGTGACACAGTTCGATGGATATGCGAAAATACTTGGTTGGTCGTTTGGGACGGGAAAGGAAATGCATTCCAGGGAGGAAGACTGCACTAGCTTGGGGCCCCATGTTCGCCACGTACGTACTCATGAAAGAACCGTGATAAAGAGCGATATCAAATTGATTTACGTCAGATGTCCACAAAAACAGAAGCTTATATTTAAAGGAATATCAAGACCCGACTCATACAGTTGAACCTAAGAAGATTTTACAGGATGTAATGAAAACGGTTGAGATATTGTAAGAGGATTTAAAACCATGTAGACCTCAAAAAATAATATGGTAACGAATCAACAAACTGTAATACCAAAGCTAAGTAATGTTTAAGTAGATCATCTCCATGTAAATAATTTGCTTGGTGTGTTTATGGTGCAACTGAAATACGCTACAGTTCATAAGATTCTCCTACTTCGAAAATACCAATGAAATATTAATGACGCCATGAAAAACGATAAATAGTAAAAAATGCATGTTTCATAACGTTTCCCTCCACTGCAAAAATTGTGAGATGTGGTATCAAATCAAGAAATCTAAATTTGACGTTATATATGTAAGCATCTATTGAAATATGTAATATGTAATATTTTGTGTGCATATCAATATTAGACATCCATACATCTACAATAAAGGTAATAACTCTGCAATGACAATGCAACAAAATCATTTATTTAAATTATTTGTTCACATGTGATTATACTTACTCTTATGCGATTATAGTTAGTGAGATAATTGAATTATTGTATACAATATGATTTCAATTTTTAGGCTCCCTACAAACCAATCTAGGATCTAACAAATTTTGACAAGTAAAATATTCGAATTTGACTACATTCAGTGATTGCAGAGTCTAGGATTTCACATTACCGAAGACGAAATTAATTAAATGGAATCCACCAGAATTTACGTTGTTGACAGTGCTACATAGGCTTGCCACTGATTAATTGATGTCCTCGGATCACTTTATAGACTAAGCCCCATTCTGTGTACGTTAACAGCGTAAATCAAATGACTAAACTGTGGGTCAGCGAAGAAGTGAAAGACTTTTAACTAACAATATTTCAATATTTGGGAAAAAATAAGGTATAATAAGCCAGTTAACAGGGAATAAATCACTTTTTATTTGTGCTGTACGAAACACTGATTTATATCGATACACATTTTTTGAGCTGTAAAATTAGTTCATAAACAGTAAATAAATGATATAGTACTGTTTTCTTCAATTTGGACCAATGACTATAACACTAGATTGTGAGACGGGGGCTGTAGTTAGTCTATTTTTCATACTAACCTTGTGTCACTGTACCTTTCTCTTTACGCTAATTATTTTTCTTTGCAGATCTTTATTTATTTTGATTTCTGTGCCTTTGGGGACACGTCAGGGCTCCTGGGATTGTAGTACATTCTATATTTATATGAAAATTTCGGGATTTTAACGTTTATTGGCGCAGCTTGGCTGCTAAAAAGTGGTTTTACGTATTGGGCACGTTCAGGCCACGCAGAGCAGAGACGCTCGTGGAGGTCTACCCCTCCCACTAATTTTCGCTCGCCTTTGGGTAAGGACGAGAGGGGCTCGCTTGACCTGTTTGGCACCCACGCTACAGGCGGCGGAGTATACCTGGCAGATTTTTTTTAGTGTGTTTTGAACGCTTTACACAATGCTGGCCCGCGGTTTACGGTGGGCGATAGCGGGGACTGCCTTTTTAGTCATTCGGCCGCTTTGCAAGAGAGGAATTTGCCGGATACAGACTGCTCTGGGCACTGGGCTGTTCATGGAGACGTATTGCCCTTAGGCGTTATCTAAAAAAACTTCCTAGAAAACAGCAGAGTTTGAACACAGTTAGTGTGACAAATGGTTAGGTTAGGTGGAAAGCTTTCTGCCCGTCTGGCGCCACAGGGGTTTGGCTCCAGCGGCTGTATATATAGCACAACGTTAACATTTTAGGACGTGTGACCGTAGCAAGGAGCAAGGTGTAATTCCTTGCAGAGTATTCACCCTGGGAACGGTGAAATCCGCGGGAAGCTTTGGTGGCGTGGGCGGAGCCTCTTGACAGCCGCAGAGAACGCGTCCTGATTCGGCAAATTATTTTAGAATGACAGCTAAACAATTTGTCAACGGCGCTATGCCATCCGATTGGTTTGACTATTAGCCATTAGCAGATACTGGTGCGTCTTTTTCGCGTGGGTGTGGCCGCCATCACTTGCCGTGACCTGCGGCAGAGTGCGAGGAGGGACAGTCTCTTGTGTCTTAGAGTCCGAAGAGTACGGACCTCGGTAGTCTCCAGTTTGAGCGTCCGAAGTGTTCGGACCTCGGGAGACACGGAATACTCCGTTTAGATTAGCGGGGAGGACATCGTCTTAAACGGTCCTCTGGTTAGACTTGTGTGTGATTCCGAAGATTCGGATCTTGTAGAACTTGTGTTTACTTCGCGGACGTTACATTGTCCTGTGGTTACGCTGTGAGCGGTCACAGTTTAGTTTTCGGTTTGCTAGAGGTATCTATTTGAGCATTCGCGCCTTTGCGAATCGGGCATTGTTTTTACAGATCTTATCACGCAAGTGACTGATCGATTTGTGCCAAGTGAGCTTTGTGTCACCTATGCTAAATATTGATTAGTCTACTAGCGTGATAGAATCGCACAGCAACGGCCTAGCGACGCCGACGCCAGTGACGCTGTTCTGAGTTACATGTCTATCCTGCTTAACAGGTCGCAGCAATTACGGTCGGATAAAAATTTGAGCTCATCCGCTCCCACCGCCTGCTGCCTGCGAGCCTGAGACGCTGCCGTCAATGATCATCTGTGTCGGTAAGGTGACGCACTTGCTAGGGTTATATGAATCGGACTTGTTGGATTCGATCCCTTATTTTATTCTCTTGAGATCTGCCTATTTACTTTGGGGAGCTTAGGGCTAACGATAATTTCAACCCCCCCCCCCCCCCCGTGCAGCCAATCTAATAGCATTCTGTTTTGCAAAACCTCCAACCTTTGACTCAGCCAGTCATTTTTGGGACTCAATATTTTAACATTTATAAAATAAAATTGTTTGAATACCATTATCTGTTTTACTTGATAGGAAATGTCATCTAATTTATTTTTTGTATGTTTAATTATAACAAATTGATTTTAAGCAGATCGTCTTTCATTTAAGAACATTTATTTTTTCACTATTTTGGAGGGGAAACAGATAGTTAAATTCCACAGTTTAGCAATAATTTTTTCAAGTACATTTTTGTTTGCTGATACATTGCAACTGAGTAGGAATATCTATTATATGTTTGAAAATATGATCACATCATAGCTGATCAGTAACATTTCCATTTTCCATATTTTGGAGAAATATGGTGGCGACCCAAGGTAATGAATTGCTGTCCTATAGTTCACACCTTACAACTCCAGCCAAAGGATGTCGACCTAATTTACAAGATCTGCAGCTGACAAACTGTGAAGGAATGTATAATCAAGAAAGTGTAGATAAACTGAAACATATCGACATGTAACATCAAGAAAGGAATAAAATACCCACTGATGATGCTTAACTCCAGTGGAAAACAAAATAAATTACGAAATAATATGTATTAAGCAAATTCGAATCAGAAGAGCTTCAACATAAAGAGGATAGTTTATTAATATAATTAGTTACATTATTTCTTGTTGATTGCTAAAAATTCAGGATTGTAGCTATTCCACTATGAAGTTTCAAGAGCGTCGAAAGTGCTAAAGTGGCTGAGATCAGTACAGCTCTCCTTTTTTTATATGATTTGTTGGACGTGACTTCGATACTTCTGTGCCTCAGATGACCCGAAGAAAGGTCTTCATTAATGTATTACTGTCGAATACGTTCTCTTCTCTCTGGAGCCCTCTGTAGCACATAACAATAAGACATGGGAGTTTTGGAGAGTGCATGACCAAAAGACTTCCTGTTTGACCTCTTTTGATTGATTTATCTTGTAAACAAATTTAACGAATTTCTTTTCGTACTCATGTGGACGACTTCACACTTCTCTTTATTTAGAGTCAATTGCCAAGTTTTACACCATACTGATATCTTATTCAGATCGTTCTGCAGTTGGTTTCGATCTTCAGATGAATTTACTAGACGGTAAATGACGGCGTCATCTGCAAACAATCTAAGAGAGCTACTCAGATTTTCCCCTAAATCGTTTATGTAAATAAGGAACAGCAGAGGACCAATAATACTACCCAGTGGAACGCCCGATATCACCTCTGTTTTTGTCGATGCCTTACTATCGATTACTTCGAACTGTGATAGGAAATTCCCTATCCAATCGCAAATTTGGGGCGATATACCATATCCACGCAATTTGATTAAAAGCCGTTTGTGAGGTACGGTGTCAAAAGCTTTCTGGAAATCAATAAATACGGAATCGATTTGTAAACCCTTGTCGATAACACACATCACTTCGTGTGAATACAGACTAATAATATTCTGATGTTATTAAGGCTTTTAATTTTCATAGTTTTAGTTTTTGTTTTACATGTGTTGCTTGTTGCATCAGATTGCTGTTTTTCTTCCTTTCATTCACATGATTCAATCCAGCACTTCAGCACTAAAAATATGCAATTTTGTTTGCTTGCTGTTTCTGTTTTAGATTGTGTTGCCAAGTGTTGAATGTCGTTTTGTTACCAAATGCTTGAATGTGTTTTTGTGCTTCATATGAGTGTGTGTGTGTGTTTTCGCGGTAAATGTGGTGGAAAATACTGAACCATCAGTATTTTGTACATATTATATAGTTTTCCCCCTACTTGTTGTTTTGTGTGTGTGTACGTGTGTGTGTGTGTGTGTGTGTGTGTGTGACTGAGTGAGAAAGACAGAGATATGGAGGGAAAGATGGTATGAGAGAGAGAGAGAGAGAGAGAGAGAGAGAGAGAGAGAGAGAGACTAACAAAAAGGGAGGGGAGGGAGGGGGACAGGGAGGGAGTAACAAGGATGAGGGGAAAGAGAGAGAGAGAGAGAGAGAAGGTGAGTTTACGTGTGTGTGTGTGAAGTTATCTTTTCCAATTACCGGCTCGTTTCTTTAATTAAGTTTGGCAATGAGTTTTCACTGATCAACAGTTTGCAACACCATCCAAAACACAAATATCTCACAAACAAAATGGTACATGCCTAGGGCTGGAGTGCAGTAATGAAAGAGCCCAATTAATAAAAGGAAAAAAACAGAAACGAGCAACCTTAGGCAACAAAAAACACATGTGCATTAGAATCTATGTAAATTGTATGTTTTAATTACATCAAAATTAATTAAATCCACACTTCTAAAGCACGCCACATCTGTTAATGACCTAAACTGCTAAAAGAAAGAAACGAAACATTGTAATCATAACCATGTATACATTCCTGGCCACTGAAGATGCATTGCAAATAAAGGCGAAAATTGTATCGCAAGATATATTTTTTTTTCAGCTGCATAGCTAGTTCATTTTAATATGTGCATGGTCACGTAAGAAGGAACTCAGAGAACAGAAAACAACTAACAATAATTCCCTGTCTCGTTTTCTGTTTAACGATGTTTTACGTACACTTTACTCCGGTCTTGTATTATCCAGCCCCGTGGCTTATGAAATAAGACTGAAGTGTCGAGACTTGAACTTAACAGTTGGCGACAGTGCCCCGGCCACGTACGGCTGCTATGGGCCATTAGGCGGCGGCGCTATGAGTGCCCTCCTAGGTAATTCCGCGCGCGTTAGCGCCGCTGTCCCGCCGCCTGTTTGGCGCAGGTAGTGTGGACACAGTGGCCGCCTGATGGCGCGGTCGGCCGTGAGTGGAATCCCATTTGGACTGTGCGGCGGCCACTCGGCATTCAGGCGCAGCCTGCCTGCCCCATCTGACGCCCCTCACGCTTCAATAGTGTGAACTAGGTCCACACATAAAAGGCCAGTAAATTAACTCTGAAAAGGGGGTTGCCTTCCAAAAAATTAGTGGAAATCTGGAAACTTTTAAGCACTCAAGTAGGCCTCTGGTATGAATAATCTGAGTTTGCCCCGGCTTCAGCTATGATGAAAAGAAAACCACCGAAATTTCGGACACTTTTTAGTTTAGTTTTTTTTCTATAAATTTCTCGAAAACTAAGCGTTTAATGGAAAAGGTTATGGTTACAAAAATGTAGAACATTAAATTCCTCATAGATTGAGTACCAAACCGTAGCTATTTGATGAACTTTAACCAGAGAAATTCCACGTCAAAGACTGTCAATTTTTCGCACTTACCGAGAAAAGTAACATCGTTGGTATAAGACGGGCAGCGTTTGGGAATTGGCTTGTCTAACACAAAATTTTATAGCATACTAGCTTACGCCCGCGGCTCCGCTCGCGTGTTGGTTGATAATGATATATAAGCTATCTTTCAGTAGTGTGGTATGACATGAAATCACACGTAAAAATCCACTCGTTTCGAAGAATCCAATCACGAAATTCAACAATAATGATTGTAATAATATCACAGATGGATCACTTGGTGTAATGCGCGAAGTCTGCAGTTGTACACCATAGCCGTTCTATGCCGATAGCTATAAGGGGGTGGAAGATATGGTGGTGGGAAGACGTCAAATTATTTTTAAAAAAAATCGCACTGAAGGCCTGCGACGTTTGTGACTCTATAGCAAGGAGGTTACATACAGCGAAACGTGATGCCACAGACCATATCTTTGGTCTATGCGTGCTACAATGTCTTCAGCTCTTTCTCTGTAAGAATAAGCATACGAGTAAGGAAATATAACAATAAATAAATAAAGCAGTTATCGCTGCAGAGCGAAATATTACCACACACACACACACACGCACACACTTAGAATTTTATACACACCTATAACTTTCCATCCCAATATACTCCACCCTTTTATCATTATCAACCCTCAAGCAACAATGCAACCAATAAAACCATTTTCAAAGTGTAAATATAATTTTCAAAGAGTAATTATTGTTCCGCATTCCGCGTTATATTATTCAAATTAGCTATCAGATAGCTATGAAGCCGTGCCTAAAACTTTCCTCAGGTATAAATTAATATCTGTACAAATATTTACGTCCCTGCGTCTTGTCGTTCGGGCGTGAGATGTGTACACCGAATAGACATTCACATTAGTATTTATAGATAAATAGCTATCCGATCGCCATAAAACCGTGCCTAAAGCCTTCCCCGGGTAGACATTAGTAAGTGTACAAATTTTTAGCTCTTTATGTCTTGTGGTTCAGACGTGATAAATGTACACCGAACAGACATTCACATTTATAGATATAGATAAATTATAGAACATTAAATTGCGTGTTTGAAATGTCAATGAAACAGACAAAAATCCTTGTTGATCAAGAAATATTGTCATTATTCACTTACATGTAGATCACATGTTAATGCTCAACATCGTCTTTTGTTATTTCTGTTCAATGATTACTTACAATGTTTTGCACTATTTTGAGTACGAGCTAGTTCCACATCCTCTATCTTTGTTTGACAACATAGGTATGTGGAAAACAAAGTCTGTGTTTTACAATTTATTTGATCCATTTAAAGATCCAATTGACTTCGGAAACAGAGAGTTCACCAAAAGATGATGGATTTCTGTTGCATAGAGTGTCATGAGAAGCAAATGAAGTTTTTTCTTGCATAATTGCAAAAATGTGTTAATTACATCAAGTGTTGGTATGGCAAGAAGGTAAAGATCGTGTTTGATGGCTACTCTGATGTTGGAAATCAGCTGAGTGGCTACGCAGAGCAATTAAACGATATGCACTAACTGTCACGTTCAGTGAATCAACGTCAGTAACCACGAGGAATGAGTTATTTCTGTCCAACGAACAAAATAAACAGCGGTTCATATCTTTACTAACTTAACAACTTGAAAGTGAGCATTTCAATGTCAAGTTGTTGAGGACGCCGATAATCTAATAGCAACTACAGCTGTTGACCTTGCGAAGCAATCTGACTGTGCTACTGTCGTTGCCGAAAACATCGATCTTCCAGCGATACTAAAATCTTCAGGTCCACTGTCCCCCAACATTTTTCAACTGAAACCAGTTAGAGACAGACAAGGCGACATAATTTACAATCCCCTAAATTTCAATTTGTCTCAAACATTTAAGGACAACATTCTGTTCTTACACGCCTTCAGTAGTTGAGACACGACTCCGTCGTTTTTCGGTAAAGGAAAAGAAACTCCTGAAGGAACTCGAGACGAAAGCCACCTTACAAAAAACAGCAGAGCTGTTCGGTAATTTCAGTGCCACTGTTGACGAGATTGATCAAGCTGAACAGAAGTTTATTGCGACCCTGTACTACGGGGATGAAGTAATTCATTAAATGTTCTTCGCTACCTAATTTTTGAAAACTCTGTATCAAAGACTTCATTCAACTCACCTCTTTGCCTCCTACAGAAACAGCTGTAGGAACATTCCCTGAGAACGTATTTTCAGGTGCAAGCTTGGAAACACGACCTTCTACATCCACTGTAATGTGGATGGAAGGCTTCAAAAGTAGGTCTCTTGCCAGTTCCCACTACTGGGGAGACAACACCTACGGAACTGTTGAAAAACCATTTATTGTACACGCGTTCCAGTGTGCCATGGAAGTTGTTCCTGCAGGAGAAACGACATTAACTGTACTACCGTCTGCAAACTATGACGAGGCCAATCCTGCACCAATATTACCTATTACATCCCTGCTACTGACATTGAAGACAGTGGCAAAAATGATGACGTTTCAGAACAAGAAATTAGAGAATCCACCGAGGACATTAATACGGGAGAAGTGGATAAGTTACAGTTAATGTCGCTTGGACCATCCTCCTCCAAGAGAGTAAAGGTGTGACAGTGTAAATTAAGAGAAAAAACAAGTTATACACAGTGAAACATTAATCTGCAACTCTATGTATTTTATATAATCTCATGTATCTTAATTAATTGTTAACTAAATGAAATTCCTTTTTTCCTAACAAAACACCAATTACCATCATGCACATTTACTAACCTCCTTTTCACGTACATTTTTTTCTCCTTTTTATAGTATTATCCCTAATAATGTCATACTTTTCAAAACTAATTTATTGATATAAAGCATATGTCGTCATGTGTAGCAATAGAATGAAATAAATAGAAGTGTGAATAATAGAAACATCCACGGAATGGAAAGTAAAAAGCTTATGTTTGTCATTCACTTTTGATGTAATTGAACAACGGCGATTTTTACTGATCAGCAAGCTGTTTCGTAAATTTCGTTGTGCTGAAATTCCTCCAGACCACCAAGCTAAAAGGATTTGTTCCATTGTGCCTTCGTTTCCACGAAAACCAAGATCAAAGTCCAGTGCGTAAGAGCTATATCTGTACTTAATGACCGTTAGTACGTCAGTCAGCGTGGTGTGAATAACAAGGCACTCGAGTTTCACACAGACGACTCAAGTTCAAATCCTACTTGGAATTTATTTATTTATTTTTACAGTTGTCCGAAGATAGATTGTTTATAATTATATTCCTTTTTCACGCTTCATCAATTCTTATTGCAAAGAGAAAGTTATATCACGTAATTGCAATTACTTGAAGTTCTTGTACCGTTAACAGACAACGAAACACACAAGTCACAAGCGTTATCTGAATCAGCGTGGTATAATTCGCCATATCCTCGGACCGAGTTCAAATCCAGCTCGGAATTTTATATTTATTTACCCTTATCCGACGATTGATTGTGCATAATATTATGCTTTCAAAGCCACTCTTATGTTAATGCATGAGTAATTGGTCATAATAATAACTTACGCTTCATTAACAATTAACAAAATGGTTCATAATTAATAAAAACCGAGATCGCTTCGTGAGAGGGCTCGACACGAATACATTTGTTACTGTTGCATCAGTTCAGTGCAACCAGTCTTCCTTCCCATGATTAAATATTCCTATTTTGCGTCGGAATTACTTGACAACCGGACATTTTTCTGAATATAAACGACCAGTGTTTTCCAGTATCGCTGAAGTAAACACCGGGCACCTGTAGTGCAGTAGCGTTTATTACACTCCTGGCCATTAAAATTGCTACACCACGAAGATGACGTGCTACGACGCCAAATTTAAACGACAGGAAGAAAATGCTGTGGTATAAAAATGTTTAGCTTTTCAGAGCATTCACACAAGGTTGGCTCGTGTAAGGAGGAGAAATGAGTACCATCATGTTTCCGACTTTGATAAAAGTCATATTGTAGCCTATATTGAGTATGGAATAGGTGGGTTCAGGAGGGCAATACGGAACGCTGTGCTGGATCCCAACTGCCTCGTATCACTAGCAGTCGAAATGACAGGAATCTTATGTGCATGGCTGTAACGTATCGAACAGCCACGTCTCGATCCCTGAGTCAACGGATGGGAACGTTTGCAAGATAACAACCATCTGCACGAACAGTTCGACGATGTTTGCAGCAGCATGGACTATCAGCTCGGAAACCATGGGTGAGATTACCCTTAACGCTACATCACTGACAGGAGCGCCTGCGATGGTGTACGCAACGACGAACGTGGGTGCACGAATGGGAAAACGTCATTTTATCGGATGAATCCAGGTTCTGTTTATAGCAGCATGATGTTCGCATCCGTGTTTGGCGACATCGCGGTCAATGCACAATGGAAGCGTGTATTCGTCATCGCCATACTGGCGTATCACCCGGCGTGATAGTGCCATTGGTTACACGTCACCAATTGTTCTCATAGACGGCACTTTGAACAGTGGCCGTTACATTTCAGATGTATTACGACCCTTGGATCTACCCTTCATTCCATCCCTGCGGAACTCCACATTTCAACAGGGTAAGAGACGATCGCATGTTGCAGGTCCTGTACGGGCATTTCTGGCCAGCACATTCTCCAGATCTCTCACCAACTGAAAACGTCTGGTCAATGGTGGCCGAGCAATTGACTCGTCACAATACGCCAGTTACTACTCTTAATGAACCGTGGTATTGTGTAGAAGTTGCATAGGAATCTGAACCTGTACACGCATCCAAGATTATTTGACTCAATGCCCAGGCGCATCAAGGCCGTTATTACGGCCAATGGTGGTTGTTCTGGATACTGATTTCGCAGCAACTATGCACCCAAATTGCGTAAAAATGTTATCACATGTCAGTTCTAATATAGTATATTTGTTCAATGAATATCCGTTTATCATCTGCATTTCTTCTTGGTGTAGCAGTTTTAATGGCCAGTAGTGTAGATGGGCATGGTGCTGCAATGTTCTGTGCTTTCGGTGTTTCTATTATATTTACCACCCTGAACTTGGTACACCTCTCGAAGTAAGTGACGATTGTGACAGTGAATAAATAAAATTGCGCAACAAATGAAAAAATGGGTGACTGCTGTGTTAATATGTTGTTATCCTGATCATTTACTCAAGTGTTAACATAAGATTTGCTATGAAAAGATATTATTTGATATTCAATGGATATTGAAGAAATGAGAGTATAATTCCGCATAAACACTGAAGGAATGTGTGCACTTGTTATTGTAGAAGTGTAATGCTAATATAAATGTGTTTGTTAACGGAACAAGAACTTCATGTAACTGTAATTACGTGATATAACTTTATTTTTGCAATAAGAATTGATAAAGTGGGAAAAAGGGATATAATTATACACAATCGATTTTCGGACAAGTATAAAAATAAAAAGTAAAAAATTCCAAGTAGGATTTGAACTTGGGTCGTCTGTGTGACACTGGAGCGCCTTGTTATTTACACCATGCTGACTGACGTAATAACGGTCACTCAGTATAGGTATCGGTGTTACTTGCTGGACTTTTATCTCGATTTTCATGGTAACGAAAGCGCAATGGAACAAATCCTTTTAGCTTGGGGCCTGGAGGAGCTCCCACGCAACATACCTGCAACCCACCTAAATTCGTTTGTACCACACTTGGTGTTCCCCCTGTCAGTCTTCCTCTCAGTCTCACACATTTACCTCTAACACTAAATTGACAGTTCCTCGAGGTCTCTGTGCCCCACCAATCGATAACGTCTCTTAGTCATGCTACGAACGTCCCTTCTCCCCAGTTCTGTTCATCACTTCCTTATTAGCTGCGCTATATATCCATCTAATCATCAGCATTCGTCTATAGCACCACATTTCATAACCTTCTTTCATCTTTCTGTCTGAACTTCTTATCATCCACATTTCACTCCCATACAATGCTACACTCCAGACAAGGACTTTTAGAAACGATTTCCTAACATTCTTTTACCTTTGTTAATGTTGATCTTATACGCTTCTTTCAAGACAATGTCCATTCTGTTCAGCTGCTCTTCCAGGTCCCTTGCAGTTTCTGACAGAATTACTATGTCATCAGCAAACCTCAAGGTTTTTATTCCCTCCCCCTGGTCTTTAATTATCTCTCCAAATTTCCCCATGCATTCTTTCATCACTTGCTCAATTTACAGATTGAACAACACTGGGGAAAGGCTACATCCCTGTCTTCCTTCCTTTCCAACGACTGACTCCCTTTCATGCACTTGGACAATAATAATTGCTGTCTCGTTTTTGTACAAGTTCAATATCACTTTACATTCCCTATATTTTACCCCTGCTACCTTCATAATTTGAAAGATTGTATTGCAGTCAACAATGTCAAAAGAAATGTACAAATGCTAGGAACGCAGGTTTTGCTTTTGTTAACCTGTCGTCTAAAATAATTCGTTATGTGACGTTTGTCTCGCCTGTTGCAACATTTCTCCTAAATGCAAACTGATCTTCCCCAAGGTCAGATTACAACAATTTTCTTTCGTCTGTAAATAATAATTCATGTTTGTATTTTGCCACTATGACTTATTAAACTGACAATTCAGTTTTTTTTTTTTTTTTTTTTTTTTTTTTTTTTTTTTTTTTTTTTTTTTTAGAATTGGAATTGCTATAGTCTTTTTGACGTCTGCGGGTATTTCCCCTGTTTCGTATATCTTGCACACAAGGTGGAACAATTCCTTCATGACTAGCTTTCGTAAAGATACCAGCAGTTCAGAGGGGATATCATCTACTCCCGAGGGGGGGAGGGGGGTTGTGTCAAATCTTTCAGTGTACTGTAAAACTTTTCTATCAGCATTGTGTCTCCTATCTGATATTCTACTTCCTCTTCCATTTCAACAATACTGCCTTTATTTCCCTTGTATAGGCACTCCTCACACTTTCTACTTTCTCTTCTTTGCGTAGTACTGGTTTTCCATCTGAGTTCTTGATATTCATGTAGTTATATTTTCTGTCACCTAACATCTCTTATTTTCCTGTAGGCGGTATCTACCTTTACACTAGATACACATTCTTCTACGGTCCTACATTTTTCCTCTAGTTTCTCCTGCTTAGCACTCTGAACTTCCTGTCAACCTTATTTGTTAGCAGTGTGCACTCCCTTTAGACTGCTTCGCTTTTTGTATTTTTGTATTTCCTCCTTTCGTCAATTCATTATCTCCTCTGATATCCAAGGAATTCTATTAGGTTATATCCGTCTACCTATAAGATCCCCTGTGTCCTTCACTATTGTGTTTCTAAGAGTTACCGATTCTTTGGCTACCGAATTACTTTCCCCGCTTCTGTCAATCTTTGCCCAATGCTCTCTTTGTAACTCTTGATAAACGCTGGTAAACTTGATTTTTCCAGGTTCTTTCTCCCAACTTTCTACCTTTTTGCAATTTCTTCAGCTTATTCTACAGTTCATAACCAGTAATTGATGGTCAGAGTCTATATGTGCACGTGGATATGTCTTATAGTTTAAAATCAGTCTGGTACCTTCCAGTGCTTCCTGGACTCTTCCACGTACGTAACCTCGCATCAAGATGATTAAACCATGTGTTTGTGATTCGAACATTAAATTTCTTCCAGGCGACCTACTTGTTTCTTTCTTCTTCCGCGGTCCAGATTCTCCTACTACTTTTCTTTCTCTTCCTTTTCCTACAACCGAGTTCCAAGCCCCCCCCCCCCCCCCATGAAAATCAAGTTTTCCTGTCCCTTAAGAGTCAGATTAAAAAAAATGTTATTATTATTCTCTCATACATCGATCTTCTCATCATCGGCAGAGATACGTGCCATATAAATTCGTACTAATGTGTTTCTCATAGTATAATAGTAATGCAATGCGTATTAGAAGTGAAATAATTCCGTGGGGCACTGAATTCAGCAACAATTTCTCACATATATATTTGTAATACATGACAGTGGTTTCTTACTATTGATTCCAGCCAATTTAAGAGTAGGTATCAGTTAGCACGTATAAACAGCTGCGTTTTATCAATCCCATTGTGGGGACACCACGTAACTCAATGAAGTGGGACCCACGATCGTTCTGGAAAAAAAAAATTCACGACCCAGTATAACGGAACGTATTATATGTTCCAAATATCACTACTTTTCCCAATACAAAGTCAGTTTCAAATTTGAAGATCATTGCGATGTATTAAGTTGTTAACTCTTGTTATTAATACTACTTTCCATATCTACTTTGAAACTTGTTAGATTTGGACGTAAACTATTCTCTACGTGTTTATTCTAATAGAAAAAATTGCACGCTCGCATGAAGAGAAGGTGTCACTCCCATTAATTAATTTGCAATCATTTGTTAATAAACCTTTTCTTATGAAATATGAGATCATCCTTTAATGAAAGTAAAAATTATATGATAGTTCCGTCAAGGAGTCTTCCTCAGATTCCGACAGTTTTAGCTTCTTATCGTATTCCTCTACATGCTCTTTCTATTTTCTGTCAACTATTCGTAAGGAATTGTTGAAATGTATTATGAGAGACTCCAATACAAACAAAATATTAATCCACATTCGTCATCATTAAAATAAAACAGTGGTGCAACTTAATTATGTCTTACCTTTATCGGTTGAAACATTATATAGTGAACTTTGAGTCCTACAAACACACTTAACTTTTTTTCAGTTCGCAGAATGTTTCTGACATTGATATTTTACAGTCATTTGGCTATCAAACTGGATGGATATCGCGACCCACTAGTAGGTCGTGAACTACAGTTTGGGAACCACTGCTCTAGGTATTTGTTTCTACACTTTCGCTCTTACAGGACATTCTTACGGCGATATACAATTGTAAGAGTAATCCATTCCGATCACGGAAGTGATAGTATGACTTGCAGTGCTCGGGATATCCACATCGAGTTTTATCCGCCTATTGCGAGTATTTTTACTCACCATTTTAGCGACTTGCATGTCAATGATAATGAAAATGATGATGTGGGTATCTCCATATTCTGTATCTATTTATCTAGAAATGCAAATGTCCCGTTTTCGTAAATCTTTTTGTACGGAGCTACGAGCGAAAAGTCATGATGGTTGGATACTAATAGTGTGAATTGAACTGAGAGTCCGGCTGCTGCGAAACTTACCATCTTATTTCAAGAAATGCACACGACGAAACGATTATATAGGCGTATCTCACAGATTGGTATCTACGCTAATTAAAGATTTCATTTTATATTCCTCCTTTGTATTATTTAACATGTAGCATCAAATTATGTACACTTATGCACCAAATTTTAAAGGTTTGCACGTAAAAACACATTGCTTAGATTTAGCTTTTGGGTGATATTAGGTATTAAATCTAATGAAGATGCAGAAATTTTATTGAAAACAGACTGCACAGCAATGTCGCATTGCACTTTAGTGATATTGTGCCCGTCTTTTTGTTTACTAGTTGATAATATAATATTACTAATACAGGTACATATACTTTCAAAAGCTGATAATATAATAATACTAATAGTAATAGAATGAATAAAGATACATGCATCATTTGGTTCTGTTTAAGAATTCGTCACTGGAGTAGGTGTTGGCCACTAGTAAGTCTTTTAGACTCCTCTTAAATTGATCTTTATCTGTAGCTAAATTTTTATGGTTGTTGGTAAATTATTGAAAACGTGTGTTCCTGAGTAGTAGACCCCTTTTTGAACTAAAGTAAGTGCTTTTCAGTCCTTGTGTAGATCATTTTTGTTCCTTGTATTGTAGGTATGAACTGAGCTGTTTGTTAGGAAAAGGGATATATTATTTATGACAAATTTCATTTAGGAATAAATATACTGAGAGTCAGCAGTTAATATACCCAATTCTTTGAAGAGGCTTCTGCAGGATGTCCGCGAATTTACACCACAAATAATACGTATTACACACTTTTGGATTCTGAAAACTTTTGTTTCACTTGAAGAGTTACCCGAAATGTTATACCATATGACATTATGGAATGAAAGTAAGCAAAGTATGCAAGCTTTTTTGTTTTTATGTCTCCTATTTCTGATACCACTCGTAGTGTAAATACGTATTTTATAGTTTTCAAAATGAAAAGCCAAGATCGAACATTAATAATTTATTAAATGACGACCGTTTTTGGTGCACAGTGTCACCATCATCTGGTGACATATATATTATAAGCTGGTCATCTTGTAATACATATGTGACCAGATGATGGTGACACAGTGCACCGAAACCGGTCGTCATTTAATAAATTATTAATGTACGATCTTGGCTTTTCATTTTGAAAACTATAAAACGATCAGATCGCCTCCAAACCCGACTACGTCAGGCAATCTTATATACATATTTATTAAGTCGTTTCTGCAGTTCTGTGGTGTACTCCTTCCAACTGAATTTATTATCAAGCTATAATCCCAGGAATTTTATACTGTCAACCTCTTCTATCTGCTCTTCTTCGTACTTTATGCATATATTGGATGGTAATGGCTTACATGTTCTGCACTGCATGTCAATGAGTTGGCTTTAAGCCATTTATTAATGTTAATGAAAATATCATTAGCAGACCTTTCTAAAACTGAGCTCGACTTGATATTTATTGCAATACTTGTATCATCTGCAAACAAAACGACCGCTGCCTCTGGCAGTGTAATTGATGAGAGATCTAAGGCATCATGCAACAAACTGGGCGGCTGTCACCACCGGAGGTTCGAGCCATCCATCTGCATGGATATATTCGTTGTCTTAGTGGGAGTTCGTTTAGGGACTGATGACCATAGCGGTTTGGCCCGATATGTTTACCAACATTCGAACATTAGATTTGATATTATTTTCAAACCCGAAGAGCGAACCGAACGGTTTGCTTATTTCCGCCAAAGCGAACTTTTAAGTTACAATACCTAAGCAATCCTATTTCAATAAAACAATTCTGTAAATAAATTTGATTTTTCTAAATTGTATGGGTTTATATTTTCCTCGACAAATGTCAATTTATTTTTGTTATTCGTCAAGATCTATGTACAAATATCGCGGCATATAGAGGCATCAAATCTTCACAGATCTACAATGGACTAGCATTCGGGAACACAGCCGCTCAAAACCATCTCCGACCATCCAGATCTAGGTTCTCCCTGATATCCCTAAAACGTGCATAGGGAAAAGTTTGGGATGTTCCTTTCAAAATATCCTAGATTTCCTTTCCCACCCAATGCAAGCTTGTGTCATCAATGACCTCGTTCTTTCTTCTTCATAGACCTATAGGAATTGTCTTCTATTATTACCACTGTAGGAAGGTTCAAAGGTTTTTAAACTTAATGGACCAAACTGCTCAAGTCACTGCTCCGTAGACTAGCAAACAAACTGAAACTGAGGCGCTCCAGTCACGGTCTGCGTGGCCACTACGGTCGCGGGTTCGAATCCCCCCTCGGGAATGGATATTTGTGCCGTCCTTAGTATTAGTTAGTTCGTAAGTAGTTAGTAAGTTTAGGGACTGATAACCCCGTAGTTAATTCCCATAAGCTATACAAACATTTGTTTTTTAAACTAAAACTTACTTACGCTATAGACAAGACACTCGGAATGCCCGAAGGAGGACTCGACCTTCCAGCGGAAGACGCCGTGTAATCCGTCACATGGCGGTGTAGAATGGAAAAAAACGGAACTAGTTGAAAAATACCCCTTTCGAAACACAGAAAGAGCAAAATGTTCCTTTTTAATAAAGTGACAGAAAAGTGACGAAAACAAAAAGTTCAAAGTTCAAATGTTTGTATAGTTTATGGGACGTAACTACGGGGTCATCAGTCCCTAAACTTACAAACTACTTATGAACTACTTACGAACTAGGACGGCACAAATATCCATGCCCGAGGGGGGATTCGAACCCCCGACCGTAGTGGCCGTGCATACCGTGACTGGAGGCGCCTCAGTCCCCTCGGCCACCGCGACCGGCATGACGAAAACAGCTGCCTTGGTTCCCACTTCGCCTTTCTCACCAAATGTGTTGGCACTGAACATATTGTAGCTTTTTTGTGCTTAAAGGGAATAGCGAATATGACGGTGGAAAACAGATGTGACAATGGCAGTAGGAGAGAAAGGGAGCCAGAGGCACAAAGAAAGATAAATGGATGGAGATGGTAACAGTTGACCAAAGAGATAATAGTGAAATCAGGAAGACTGGTGACTGAAGACCATACGTAACTTTGGGGATCTGCATATTCCATAACAGGGAACTTTAACAAGAACATTTCCCTCCATTTTTCCTAACTCCAATGACCCATTTGTTGAAGTTTTTCTATCTAGGGTTTACACGTGCGACCAATTTATCCAGCAACCAGCAATATATTTAGAGAGGAGAAAATGGTGACTGTATAGACAGAAATCAGTAAGTGAGATGGAAAGAGACACTGACAGTACGAGAGAATCGGAGACAGCTAATGTCAGACATTTGGCAAAAGTGAAAAAATGGATTAGAAGAGAGAGAAAAAGGAATAAAGACAGAAGAAGGAAAGCGGTGCAGTGAGGACCTAGATAAAAGGATTCAGCCTGTTTTGTCTTAAGAAAGAGCGAATATGTTTGCATTACATAATTTTTCATTTAACTCTATTCTCTTTGTTTTTTAATAATAATAACAATAATAAAAAAGATAAACCACCGTAAGAAACTTGTTTTCTAAGTATGCCTCTTATAATCAGTGCACTCTGCTGTTCCAAGGAACAGCACATGAAATCAAATATGTTTCCATTTCATACACACTGTCAAAAAAAGTTTGGGACACACAGTATTACTCCTCATATCACCTTCGTTGCCAAAAACTTGGCATGCGCACATATTCGCACTTCCTTCTGCTGATACAAAATAGCAGAAACGGACAGAAGACTCCGAGAAAATGAGATAGGAAAAAAATAGAACGAAGGCAATGGCAGTACTAAAAGTCATTTAGATGAAGACAGTGCTAAGGATATTGATAGAGAGGTGTGGAAACCGTAACAATGAGACAGACACACAGGAAAATGCGCCAATATGACCGAAAGGAGAAAGTGGGACAGACTTGTGTAGATTAGATTAGATTAGATTATTTATTTGTTCCGTAGATCCATATTGAGGGGATCCTCGTGGATGTGGAACATGTCAAGAAAGAAAGTTTTTTAGGTTCCTCTTAAACTGATCTTTATTTGTAGCTAAATTTTTTATACTTGATGGTAAATTATTAAAAATGTGTGTTCCTGAGTAGTGGACCCCTTTTTGAACTAAAGTAAGTGCTTTTAAATCCTTGTGTAGATCATTTTTATTTCTAGTATTGTATGCATGAACTGAGCTGTTTGTTGGGAAAAGGGATATATTATTTATGACAAATTTCATTGAGGAATAAATATACTGAGAGGCAGTTGTTTATATACCCAGTTCTTTGAAGAGGCTTCTACAAGACGTCCGTGAATTTACTCCACAAATAATACGTATTATACGTTTTTGGACTCTGAAGACTTTTGACTGACTTGAAGAGTTACCCCAAAATATTATACCATATGACATTAAGGAATGAAAGTAAGCAAAGTATGCAAGCTTTGTTATTTTTATGTCTCCTATGTCTGATAACACTCATATTGAAAATACAGATTTGTTAGTTCTGTGGTGTGCTCCTCCCAACTAAATTTATTATCAAGCTGTAATCCCAGGAATTTAATACTGTCAACCTCTTCTATCTGCTCTTCTTCATACTTAATGCATATACTGTCAGGAAATCTCTTACATGTTCTGAACTGCAAGTAGTGCGTCTTTTCAAAGTTTAATGACAATGAGTTGGCTTTAAACCATTTATTAATGTTCATGAAAATATCATTAGCAGACTTTTCTATCACTATACTTGACGTACTCTTTATTGCAATACTTGTATCATCTGCAAACAAAACGAACTCTGCTTCTGGTAGTGTAACTGATGAGAGATCATTAATGTACACAAGAAAAAGCAATGGCCCTAAGATGGATCCTTGTGGGACACCACATGTAATTTCTTCCCAATCCGATGATGACTGTTGGCCTAATTCACTAGTCACTTGCACTGACACCCTTTGTTTCCTGTTAGTGAGGTACGACTTGAACCATTTTGCAGCATTTCCCGTGACCCCATAGAATTCTAATTTACTTAAAAGGATGTTATGGTTCACACAATCAAATGCCTTTGACAAATCACAGAAAATACCTGCTGCTTGCAATTTATTATCTAATGAATTAAGTACATTCTCACTGAAAGTGTAAATAGCCTTCTCAATATCGGAACCTTTCAGAAATCCAAACTGTGTTCTAGACAATATGCCATTTGCGGTTAAGTGGTTGAGAAGCTGCTTGTACATTACCTTTTCTATAATTTTTGAGAATGCTGGCAAAAGTGAAATGGGTCTGTAGTTTGATGGTATCTCTTTATCCCCCTTCTTGAAGAGAGGTTTAATATCTGCATATTTTAGCCAATCAGGAAATGTTCCCGTTATAACAGACTGGTTAGATAAATAACTTAAGATTGTGCTAAGTTCACAAGAACAAGCTTTAATTAACTTTGTTGATATTTCATCGTAACCACTGGAATTCTTTGTTTTTAAAGATTTTATTATGGAAGATATTTCTTGTGGTGAAGTGACTGACATATTCATGTGTGTGAAGTTATTTGTAAATGCTAGTTTCAAATATTTAAGCGCATTATTTACTGACCCAGACAATCCCATACTATCAGTAACGGATATAAAGTACTTGTTAAATAGATTTGCCACACTATGCCCATCAGTTACTAATGTCTCAGCTACTCTTAATCGTACCTGCTCTTGTTCCTTTCTGGTTCTACCAGTCTCTTCTTTCACTATATCCCATATTGTTTTTATTTGGTTTCCTGATGTTGCTATCTTCTTTTCATAGTGCATTTGTTTAGATACCTGAATAACTTTTTTTAATATTTTACAGTATTCCTTATATTTAGTTAAATCATCATCATTGCAACTACTCTTGGCTGATAGATACATTTTCCTTTTTGTCTTACATGAAATCTTTATTCCTTGTGTAATCCAAGGTTTTATTATAGACTTCTGTTTAATTCGCATTACTTTTAGAGGAAAACAGTTTTCAAACATGATACTAACATTATTAATGAATACATTATATTTTTCATTCATGCCATTAGCACTATATACATCTTTCCAGTTCATGTCTTTGAGGAGTTTTCTAAAATTTTCAATTTTTGGTGGGTTGACTACTCTCCTGTAGTACATTTTGCAGTCTTCATAATCTGTTTAGAATCTATACCTAAAACAAGGAGCTGCATATCATGATCTGACAGGCCATTTATTATTGGTTTTATGATATGATTTTGTTCCTTTGATTTGTCTATAAAAATATTATCAATTGCTGTCCTAGAGGTTTTAGTTACCCTAGTTGGAAAGTTTACGGTGTGTGTTAGATTGAAAGACAAAGTTACTGACTGCAATAAATTTTTACTGGAGGACTGCATAAGAAAATTTGTATTAAAGTCACCAGCAACCAGGATTTCTTTATTTCTTCCTGTTAAATAACCCAATAGAGCTTCTAGATGATTTAGGAATAGATTATAATTTCCTGAAGGTGCTCGGTAAATAGTTACTATTATATAGCATCTGTTATGGAATTCTACTTCTGTTGCACAAGCTTCTAAATGCTGCTCTAAACAGAATTTATTTATATCAATATTCTTGAATTTATAGCAGTTTTTAATGAATGTGGCAACTCCTCCTCCCTCCATATCTACTCTACACAAGTGTGAAGCTAAATTAAATCCTGGAATGTTTAACATATCTATACCAGTGGCCACATGATGTTCAGAGAGGCAAATTATGTCAATTGGGCTAGAGGAATCTATTTCATCAATACAAATGAGTAGTTCATCAAGTTTATTTCTGAGTCCTGGAATATTTTGATGTAATAAAGATAACTGATATTGCATACTAATGGCTTGAGTAAGATTTACTGGAAGTTTCTGACTACTTTCTGTTAAACATTGTTTGCTAAAATTTATCTCCTGTTTATCTGCTTTTCCAAACTGAGGGTGTCTTACAAGCTCTCTCAAAACTGGTTTTCTTCCCCCCCTCCCTATCCTAAAAAAGGCATCCCTCTGACACCTGTAACCACTGGTATTTTACCATTTGTGACAGTGCCCCCCCGTAAGTTACTTGCAATCAGCCCAGACAATTTTCCCTTCCCTTTCCTGTTGAGGTGAAGGCCATGCCTAGTGTAGTCCCACCTACAGATATCATCCACAGGAATCAAACCAATATGGGACCCCATATCTGACATGAGTAGCCGTTCCAACTCCAAGTTTACTCTCCTGACAGAAGAGTTCAAATGAGGCCGATCATGGCGACTCAAGACAGATACAAATCCCACACTAGTATGCTTCGTTGCCGCTGATATCTTCACCAGGTCACACTCTATAGAATATTCACAGTTTCTGTCAATGCTGTTTCCTGGACCACCCACTATAACCACGGTATCCTCCATTGTGAAATCCTTACATAAAGAACCTATATCCTCTGTTACCTGACCCGGGCCCGCATTTGGTTTGAAAAGGTTTGTGACCTGGTACCCTGGTCCTAGCTCTTCCTGCAATAGTTGGCCAACACCTCTACCATGTGAACTACCTAACAACAAGACTTTCTTTCTTTTCTCAGTTTTCCCTACCTTTTTCAAGTCCTTTTTGAAAGTCTGTTGTGTCCTTTCTACAGTTACAGCTACATGAGGCTCATCCGATCCTGACTGAGGCAACAGGTCAAACCTATTTTTCACATTAAGGACAAAGCTGTCTGAAACTGTCCTAAGTCTGTTCCCCCTCTTACCTGTTGCCACTTCCCACCGCTGTTCACCCTTCTCCCTCCTTAACCTGCTCAGAGTCTCCCTTGCCTTATCTAATTCAGCTTGAAGAGCTGCAATTTTCCCCTCCTGTTCCATTATTTTCCTATCTCTATTGCAGATTCTACAAAACCACTGGTGAGCCTCATTTACATCCCCATTTCCCACGCCACTACATTCGCCCCAATGAAAAAAAACCACTACAACCATCACACCACACCCCGGAACTAACGATCCTACGGCATGTCACGCACTTCTCACCCATGGTAAAAATAGAAATCGTAAAAACTTGATTAAGTACTGACTAAAACGTAAAAGTTAGGCCAAGAGACACTAAAATCTGTTCACGCAAATATAATTAACCGAAAGGGCACTGGATATAAAGAAACTCGGTCACGAAAACAAAAATTAGGCCTAAAAAAACACGCTCACGAAAACAAAATTTAGGCCTATAAACACGGATTACTATATTCACTTTTGATAAATCACGAAATTAACGTCTGACAGACTTTATAAATCCTAACTACTGTACGCCGCGAGTGAAAAATAGAACAATCGGTAATTAGAAATAAGTTTTAGTCACTGTTTACAACGATTCGCGCGAGTTAAATTAGGCCTACAAATACGTGCTATAGGCGCGACAGGTAAAATAAACTTTTTACACCGTTTTTCCTTATTTAACACTACACTAACACTTCCACTAATGTAACAACACTTATATTATATTTATAACAGTAACGTTGAAAGAGTGATGCTATGTATGGAAATTTAACTACGAAGAGATGCTGGTCAAAAGGAGTTAGCACGTTCTGTGTTAAAAGAGTACGAGGAAATTCCCATGAAAAAAATAAAAATAAAAATTGGAAAGCGGTATGAAGCCTGAGGAAGCTAGTTCGCTACTTTTCATGTTATTTAAACAGGACCATATTTCTCTTTTTTGTGCTCCGACAGTAATATTTTTCAGCTGGTTATATTTATAAATACAGATCGTAAACATTATTCAAGAACAGTACATTTACCTGTACTCATTCATTACATGTAGAGTTAGTGTAGAAATATTTCAGTATTTCACAGGGTAGCAGCAATAAAAATCATTACAAATAGCATTAAACTGAAAGTAGGATGAAAAAATGTTGAAGCAGTTAACAATCTGCAGATTAGTTTTGAACACCATAGTGCTTTACTAGGCACGGTCCTGTTTGGAGGTGGTATGCTGTTGCCTTCCGCCGACCTCCCAGCCAATTATAGGGGGACCTACAGTTTAAACTTGGGTTCCGTACAACGGTGCTACTCGGTATTTTTCACATCAGCAACACTGCCAGAGGTGAAAGAAGTGGAAAATGACATGAAATTCGTAGGACTTGGCGGGTATCGAATCCGCGACCTTTGGATTTTTAGTCTGGCACTATACCACTGTGCTACGGAGCCGCACGAAATTAGGATATGTCATCGAAAGAAATCGCTTTGTTAATCAAAATGTCATCCAAATGATGATGGTCTCAATTCATAAAAAAAGATCGCAAACATTTTGTCTCAGTAATCCAAAAGGCGACATAACGTTCAATGAGGTCACCCTACGTTGGCCTTCGTTTACCTCTAACGAAATTCATTATTTTTGATATTCTCATACGTCATTCCGTAACGCCATCTCCAGCCATAGTAACTGGGACCGCTGTGTCTGATCCACGTCTGTTGCTAACTCCCGTCGTAGTGGATACGATACAGCGTTGTACACAATGGTTCAGTATTCGATTCGAGAGCTTGCTGACTTGTTGTTTACTTATGGAAATGCAAAAGGTAACAGGCGGTTGTCAGCAAGATTGAATCAGAAGACCTATCCTGCCTACACAAACTACAGAATTCAATGCTTGATACTGTTTACCGTTTGCCTACGACAAGATCGTTTAAGAAAATAGAAAATCGTGAAGGATATACCAGTCTTGTAAGAAAATGTAATTGACACAGTCGAAGGTGACCGTATCAGACAGTGGCCCGCCAGTAGAGGTAAAGGCAAACGACTTTGTGGAACATTTTCCATGACAATATTTTTTATACCCTTATAACTTAAAGAGTGTGCAGAACTTACTAGTGGCAAACTGTCCACATCAGCAGCAGTTTTGTCACTGATTTGTTCACTAGGCCCCGAAGATTCCGGTAAATCTGTCTTCCATTCTATACATTGGTAAGGCCACCTTTACGCAGAGTTGTATCTTCAGCGTTGATAAGTTATCTGCGGGATAGCATGCGGAACCCCCTGTGGCATAGTGACAGCGAATTTTCAGGATCGGTACAGCCACAATGAGTAGCCCGGGAAAATTGGCCACTATTTAAAAAAAATGTCCAAATGTTTGAAAATCTATGGGACTTTATTAATGAGGTTATTAGTCGCTAGGGTTACAACAAACTACTTAAACTAACCTAAGGACAACAGACACGCACTCTCTCTCTCTCTCTCTCTCTCACACACACACACACACACATATATATATATATATATATATATATATATATATATATATTGTCCCAGCTATCTTGGACACCCTATATTTTTTCTTCAGCAATCCATAGCATGACAAATCACATGCGCACGTCCTGAGGCTCAGGCGTGAACCTGCTGGAATGTACGACTTTAATACAGGATGGCAGCAGACCGTATTATTCGTTTCGGACCTCTTGGTAAGTATGTAAGTGCGATTACGCATGTCAATGACATCGCGATTACTGGCAGCATGGGGTTCACGCCTGAGCCTCAGGACGTGCGCTAGCAGCGCATTTCGGGTTTTTCAAGCGTCAACTTCGCGTCGCAATATCTCGGGATGTAATTGGAATATTGCGATGCAATCAACGCCATTGTTTAAGTGATTTGTCGTGCTATGGATTGCTGAAAAAAATTTGGGTGTTCATTTAAAAAAACCTAAGTTTGTGTTTAAAAAATTTGCTTTCGTTGTAGAATGTTTCCAAATATGTACATTCATGGGCCCCAGCCGTACATTGATACCGGTGAAAGTCGTTTTCCAATAGCTGTTATTGTTCCAGAGATATTTTGGGTGGACAAGATAGCTGGGACACCTTGTATATATATATATATATATATATATATATATATATATATATATATATATATATGTGTGTGTGTGTGTGTGTGTGTGTGTGTGTGTGCATGCGCGATGGAGGACTCGAGCCTCCGACGGCATCGCAGCAAGACGCCTGCGAGCCCTTGACCATTCCACCACGGCCCATATTTTGAAACCACGTCACCCAACATCCCGGAACATCTGCGCTTCTTGTGGATGACTTGCCTCCCCTGCCGAAAGAAGTGCCACTGAAGATTCGCGCAAGGTCTAAGGCATCATGTTACGGACTCCCTCGTGCATGGGTGTGTGTATTGTCCTTCGTATAAGTTAATATAAGTAACTATCTTCGAAAGTAGAAAGCCAAGATCGTAATACAATTATTTTTTTACTAGCTTAAACCCGCGGCTCCGCTCGCATTTTGGTTAATTATAATAGATAAGTTATGTTTTAGTAGTGTGCTATGAGACTGGTTTTGAAGGATGAAATGAAATACAATACCTTCCTTAGAAACAATCATTTTTAATCAACATTCAAATAAAAAAAATTATGTGAAGTGCTTAATGATTTACAATATGTAATAGATACATTATACCGTATAGCCTGTGTTATAATATCTCAACACGTATGGTGATAATAATGTCCAAATTTATTTTAATTTCATTTTAGGACATTCTGGTAAATTACGTTATTTGTAGTATTGTTTGGAGCGTAAATGTAGAGATTTTTTGGGTTGCCCACCCTTTAGAAAGCGATGTATAATTGCCAATGTGAAAAACATGAGGGCTGTAAATGGATTCCTGCGACATGTTTGTCCTTGAGCTTTGTTAGCTGTCATGGCAAAAGCTAGACGAACTGGAAACTCAAGTGTTTTGAAATGAAACAGCATATCTGAAGGGATTAACGGTATGCAACGTATGAAAACATCTTTTCAGGCTGATGTTCCTGACAAAATCGTTGCTTCAATGAGGTTTCGATGTATATTCTTGAGGAAATGTCGCTGATAATGCGGAACTGAAAACTATTCCTATCAGATTGCAGAAGTCTATGCACTTACCGTTTATCAGGAACATAAGTAGTTTACATCAAATCACACGTAAAAATGCACTCGTTTCGAAGAATTCAATCACGAAATTCAACAATCACGATTGTAAATTTTAAACATGGCTGCAATTCAGCAACGGTGGAACACAATCCAAGAGTCAACACAGTTTCAGCCGACCAGTTGCATAAAATAGTTTACATCTATAAACCTTTACCCAGGTTTCGGCAAAATTAATTTTGTCTTCTTCAGAAGGATACAATAAAGCTCACATTAAAAAAAGTTGTTAAAATGTGGCTGACTTCTGAAGAAGGCAAAATTAATTTTGCCGAAACCTGGGTAAAGGTTTATAGATGTAAACTATTTTATGCAACTGGTCGGCTGAAACTGTGTTGACTCTTGAATAACGATTGTAATAATATCAGAGATCGATCACCTGCTGTAATGCGCGAAACGTCAAATCGATTTTTTAAAGAGATGTATTAAAAGAAATTACTTCTTTACTGCTTTATTTATTTGTTCTTATATTTCCTTATTCATATGCTTATCCTTACAGAGAAATCGCTGAAGAGATTATAGCACGCATACACCAAAGATATGGTCTGTGGCATCACGTTTCGCTGTATGTAACCTCCTTGCTATAGAGTCGCAAACGTCATCGCTGGCCTACAGTCCGAATTTTTTTTATAATTTGACGACTTTAAACCACCATATCTTCCACGCCTTTATAGCTATCGGTATGGAACTGCTATGGTGTACAACGGGAGACTTCGGACAACAATTACACACAGACCATTCGTTTGCGTTCTATAGTTTTCGCTGCAAACAGAAATATTAACACACACACACACACACACACATGCGTAGGATTTTATATACACCGATAACTTTCCATTCTCAAAACCCTCAAGCAACAATGCAACCAATAAAACCATTTTCAAAGAGTAAATATAATTTTCAAAGAGTAATTATTGTTCCGCATTTCGCATTATATTCTTCAAATTACTAAATATCTATCAGATCGCTATAAAACCGTACCTAAAACCTTCCTCAGGTATAAATTATTAACTGTACAAGTCTCTGCATCTTGTCGTTCGCAAGTGATAAGCGTACACCGAACAGATATTCACATTAATATACATAAAACTGTGCCTAAAGCCTAAAGACATTAGAAACTGTACAAATTTTAGCTCTTTATGTCTTGCGGTTCAGACGTGACAATCGTACACCGAACAGATCTTCACGACTGGCTTCAATGGGCTATGCCAACATAAGCTGGTCATATAAAATTATATAGTGTGGTTATCTTACGTTATTTAAAAATGGAGGTGCAACATAGCACGTAGTCTAAATATAAAATAAGTTAAATCATCAACAGCTTGTAAGTCTAGGGACTGATGACCATAGCAGTTTGGTATTTGATGGTTCGGAGGATTCTGTGCTGCTACATGATTGGGCTTAGCCCATTTCGCCGTTAACTTCGTGACTCAGTCGTGTCTTCCCTGGACGAGGGATTGGACGTGAAGGTTCTGTTGCACGGCTTGCTAGTTCATCGGATCTCAACCCGTGTGATTTCTGGTTATGGGGTCAATTTCAAAAGTATCGTGCATGCAGAGGACATGCCAGATGTGTAGAGAGGGGAACATTGTATTCATGCCGCCTTTGACATATTTCGAATGCAGCCTCGCTGAATGTGCATGCAACAACGTGTGCACGCATGCGTCGAGGCACTGAGAAATCATTTTTAACAGATACAGTAATTGCCGCTGTATGGGTCAGCGAGTATTAGACCCCAAGTCTGCAACTACGTATAAGTGAACCATGCATTTTAGAATATCATTAGACCTATTTTGTTCAGAACTCTCTCTTCCATCAATCCGTTCGCAATGTTTTCTTTACTCCAATACAAATCTGTTTCATTGTAAAAATGGCCCTTTTAGATGCGGACGAAGACATCAGAAATATTGACTCAGCGGTGCTTCCACATCCTATCTGCCACCAAGTGTCATATCCAAATGGTCACGTTTTACATAGCTGCTTGTCAGAATCATTGTTTAGTAACAGTGAACAAGGTATTGAATATTTTATTGTGTATATTAACAGCAAGTATCGCTTGATTCCCAGCTCAGCTGTTAGTAGCTTCTTGAGCACGAGGTTCCAGCTGGTCTCCTTCCCTGTGGTGGCAGTGGGGCAACGTGTCGCAGCCTAACTAGAAGCTAGCGAAGTTAAGCCGGCTGGGGTAACACCCCCCCTCCCCCTTCCATACTACCTGCAGCTGCGTCTCTGATGGCGACCCACGACTCCGCACATCAAAGGCGCCCGCCGCTGCTGCCACCTAACGACCGGATCAAACGTCTAACTCACTTGCACCCGAGCGCCATATTTAAGTTGGCGTAATTCAATAATGCCGGTATTTACCCGCCAAGGCCTCCGCGGTCGCGCCCGCAGGAGCCACGTGGGAGCTCTCAAAGCCTCATCCTCTCAGACCCACACCCACACACAGGCAAGCACACACACACACACACACACACATACACGCACACACATACGCCGGCATACACGCGGAAACTCATATGCTCGTGGAGAATACTCTGAATGTAAGTCCTTTGAACACGTTTCAACTTCCGTTGCCTCTACATGGAACTACATCGAGTCAAGCATTTCTCGTTACACTAGGGCATTACTTCCAATAGGAACTTCGCTCTATCATAGAGAGGATAATGTTTCATTAATATTCGGTGGTACACGGTCTAGAGTTGCTTACTTATATACAGAACGTGTATGTGTGTGTGTGTGTGTAGAGAGAGAGAGAGAGAGAGAGAGAGAGAGAGAGAGAGAGAGAGAGTATTTGTCTGTGTGTGGTGTAACGGGTAGCAACATATTTTAATGAACTCAGTTTATAAAACAAAAATTTTGTTATAACCTCGAAACATCACGTGTTCCAGTCTACTATTCCAATACTAACCCATGACCTTTATCTTTCACGGACAAGACTCTACCGACTGAACTACCTGTCCACGCCTCAGCCGTTGTCCATGAAAGGCAAAGGTGCTGGGTTAGAATTCCACTCTGGCATACCTTTTTTATCTGCTAGCACGTTTTATCACAGATCATACCCAATGATTAACCACAGACTGTCAAGACGAACATTTTGGAAGCTTATACCATCCTAGAGTTGTTGTTGTTGGTTTTTACCCCCAGCATCCTAGAGGCATATGCTAATGAAGCTATGTTAATATTGAAAATTTGTAAGGGTAGAGATACATATATTCGTGTTTTATATGTTTCTCATTTTTAGTGTAAGGTGCTAATGGTCTTTTACATATACAACGTAACTGTTTTTACTTCTATTTTTGTCTTTCGTGATTGTACAATTTGTACTTACTATGATTCTTAGTATATTTTGGTAGAAGTAGCTTTCTTATTGTTTATTATGTAGGAATTTAGTGCTATATATTGAATACAAGCTGCAGTAAAAATTGTAGACGCAAAAGGCATTGGTGTTATTTACTATAGTCGATCGGAGTAGTAAAAGTTGCAATACAAGTGTTGTTCACCTCAAAGAGCTTGGCCACCCTTCACCTCGGGGGTGAGATGACTTTTAAATCTTAAGTGGAAACTCCTACTTTTATAGCAGATTCGGATTCTACGCGAAAAAAATGTGCCACTTTTTTCGTTTCATGATAGATGTTCAAATGTTTGTAAGGCTTATGGGACTTAACTGCGGGGTCATCAGTCCTCACATCATAGATGACACTATATTCGGTAAGAATGGACAATAATTGAAAATTGTTAAATCTCAAGAATGCATATCTGATTGTCAAAATTTAAGCAGAGATTTCGGTATTTTTCATGATACTACCACGTGATACCGACTCCCCTCCTGCAACGCATTCTTAGACTACTTTTAGCGTTACCCGGGAACAATGACGTGTACGTTGCAGTAATGTGTTACCTTTGATATTTGTGAGTTCCCGTTGCTCTCATTTTCTCGGGGTGCTTCATTACTGTGAGTCCCTTTGCCCCTCGCATGAGTTTCATTGAAGCAAATGTTTCGAAAAGTTTTTCGTCGTTTCTAATTCACAATTAAACTCTGTGTCTGAAAGACAATCCGACATTTATAGGTGTTTCTGCACTAATGGTTGAACATTCTATCTTTTTTTGGCCATATCCACAGGAGAAAATTGCCAGCAGTTATACGTGCAGGCTACGTTTGAGAACCTCCTCGTTTTGACCATAGATACGGATGGTTCCGATTCAAATTTATCGAGATTTTCATGAATAATTCGCTGTGCATCCATTGTCTAGAACCCACAAATCGATTCTTGTTTTGAAGTGGAGCGTCTTCCATTATTACGGGTGATACATTTGACCAGTCAGATTAACTTGTTTGAAATATAGTCCAACTGCTTGAGTACCGAAAATACTCCATGGGCGTTGACGTACAACTTACCTTAACCAATGGCATTCACCACTGCCCTATATTGCATATCATTCGATTTACTGGATCACGATTCGTAAAATTAAATTAATCATAGAAAAGTAACTATGAAATGAAATTATCATTGGCTGCCAGTTCCTTTACCCAGTTGCAAAAATAACGGCGATTCTGAAAATCACCACCATACAGCACATATCACTTTTTATGTTTCTACAGTGATGCCAAAGAAAAATTTTAGAGCTTACCTGAAGATGCCCCACGAAATTACTGGAAAAAATATAACCTGCAACTGAAAATATATTCAACATACTGTTACTGTACCAGACGGAGCGGAAGATGTCTCATTGGAAACAATTTTGTCATAATAGATATCCATCTACATTTACTGTTCCACTGACAAGGAGAGGACGCCTACTCGTCATCGCCGAATTCGTCCAAATTTATGGTACATGTAGGGCATGGTGAGATACGAAAGTGCCCCAAGTGGGAACCCCAGATGGTCAAGCGTTTAGGAAATAAAACGAAGCTTGATGTGGATATCTCACCATATGCACCTTATCAACTGATCCTGAGATAGTCTGTTTAAAAAGCGGTGTTTGGCTCAGCCATAGGAGATCGGATTCTTATTGAAAGGTTCGTGTGTTCGATAACCCCCAGGCGGGAAATATTTCTTCCGCCTTGGCAATGCATAAACTACTGACATCACAATTAACCGCAACATCATATATGTTATTTTGTATTTATCTGTGCATAACATCAGCATGTGAATAAATGTCTTCTGTTGATTGACTCGTGGGGAGGACAAACAAATCCACAAAAATATGATGAACTGTTCCAAGATGAAGACGGAGCCAACACACAATATCAAAATAATTCCCCCAAATGTACGCCACTAGTGCAACCATGCTATGTATATTTTTATTGTCAGGTGAAAAAATTAGTAAAAAAATTTCAAACTGCACTTACCTAATCGAGAAAGAAGAAGAAATCACTTCCGCAGAAGCTTGTATCAAACTATATACCACATTATACATCAGCAGCTGTCCTCGCAAGTATTTAGCGACATTCTGCGCTATGCGTGGTTCGTGGATGGACTGTGCGAAAAAAGTTCAAATGTTTGTAGAGTCTATGGCACTTAACTACGGGATCATCAGTCCCTAAACTTACAAACTACTTATGAACTAGCTAATACTAAGGACGGCACAAATATCCATGCCCCCGAGGGGGGATTCGAACCCCCGACCGTAGTGGCTGTACAGAACGTGGCTGGCGCGCCGCAGACGGCTCGGCCACCGCGGCCGGAAGCTTTTTTCAGAATGACAATCAAGTTTGTTTTTCTATGGAGACATTAAGAAAACCATATAACTGCAAAAGGGCGGCGTTCATGTGTGCAAGATATGGTCAAAATTATTGCTTCCCCTGTTTCTTCGATGAATATCACTCCAGTACAGGTAACTGATCAATTGCAAAAGAATTGAAGTATGGATTTACATACACAACATTCCCAAATACGCGTTAACTACAGCCCCTTTTTAAATGTTTGCAGTCCCGAATTTCATCCAAGGCTCTTTCATTTTTTGCTTATATAATAAAATAACCTATAAGATGCTTGCGGTTAATTGTGACGTCAGTCTACATCTACATCAACACTCTCCAAACCACTGTGAAGTGCATGGCAGAGGGTACGTCCCACTGTACCATTTATTATTGAATTCCATTCACCTATTGAGTGTGGGAACAATGATTGTTTAAATGCCTACGTGTGTGCTTGTCCTCAAGATCCCTACGGGAACAATATGTAGGTGTACGCATTGCCAAGGAGCAAGGAGCGGGTGGAGTTGAACCGGAGACCTTCTCAATACGAATCTGATCTTTTTCGTATTTGCATCTTGCAAACAACGCTTCTTAAACACACCCTCAGAGGTGCAGTTAATAAGGTGCATATGGTGATAGATACGTATCAAACTTCCTTTTATTTCCTAAACGCTTCGCTATCTGGAGTTACCACTAGGGTACTTTCGTGTCTCACCACACCCTTTATGTACCATAAATTTGGACGAATTCCGCTATGACGGGTAGGCGTCCTCTTCTTGTGAGCCATACAGGTTCAATGTATCAAAGTAATGAACTAGGCACGGTCTATAAAATACTCTTTCGCAGAAGCCTACCTAGCGAGTATTGTCATATTATAAAAAGCTAGGCTAGGATGTAGTACTCGGCAGCATAATCACGAACAGGCTACATATAGAGTCTACATAATTCTACCACAGTCTCCAACTATTAACTCATTATCCTTCCCATGACAGTCTATGTCCGGTTCCTTTGGATTTCCAATCGCTAGATCGTAATTTGGGTGATCTTCTTTAGCACTTTCTGTTTAACTGGTACATTAAACCTTAGTCTTTCTTCCCAGTTAAATTTCGTTTATGAAGGTAGTAGGGGTAGAGGATTATATACCACTTGAAAAGAAACCAAACAGCAGATGCTAGATGTGAATGCATATATGAAGAGCTGTCGGGTATCCAGCCGGATTCCATGTCTTCTAACCGCGACATTTCCACGAGTGGCATACCCTTCATCCCTAAAAGATTATACTCATCATCCCTAGAAGACAACGAGTAAGTGACTGATCGAAAGGTCGCAGTTTAAAGACACTGCCACCCCGACTAAATCCCGAGAACTCTTCAACAACATTTTCTTTTATGAATTTATCAATTGTTTTAAAAAATCAATTGTATAAAAAAATTGATTGTATGATTTTGTATAGTAAAAGAAACTATTTTGAAAATTGAGTTAAAAATGTCTTCGTATAAAACAATCAATAAATTCTGGAGCCGCTAAAAACAGCTGAAGCGGCTCCAGAATTTATAGATTGTTTTATAAGAGGACATTTTTAACTCAATTTTCAAAATAGTTTCTTTTACTATATACAATCAATTTCTTAAAACAATTGATTTTTTTAAAACAATTGATAAATTCATAAAAGAAAATGTATTTACTCAGCTGCGGATGCCCCAATTATAAAATAACTTGTTCTTTAACAACAGCTGCTATAGACAAAGAGCATGAATGGGATGCACTGCTTTGGCAGGGAGTAAGATCATTTTTGTTTCTTCAATCTGCACGCTGAGCAAACTGTGAAAGAAAATAAGGAAAAATATTGAAACGTAATTAAATTTCCGGGAGAACAGACAAAAACTTCAATTTCCCGATGACATAATTCTGACAGAGACAGCAAAGGACATGTAAGAGCAATTGAATGAATTGGCACTTTCCTGAAAGCAGAATATAAGATCAACATTTACAAGACCAAAACAAAGACAATGGAATGCAGTCGAATAAAATCAGGCAAAGATGAGAAAATTAGATTAGGGAACGAGACAATAAAAGTTATAAAAGAGTTCTGTTATTTGGGCAGTAAAAAAACTTCTCATGGCCATAGTAGACAATATATAAAATGAAATTGGGGAGGAAAGCATTTATAAAGAATATTTAAGTGTTAGGAATACGTTTCTGAAGGTTTTCCTCTCCGGAGTGCAACGCACACAATAAACTGTTCAGGCAAGAAGGAATAGAAACATCTGAAAAGTAGGGCTACATAAGAATAGTGAATATCTGAGGGGTAGCATATGAGGACCTGCTGAATAGAATATGGGAGGAAAAAAATTCTGGCATCTGATGTCTAAGAGAAGGGATTGACAGGTAAGGAATTATTAATTAAGTACTGCAATGAAGTCTGGAGGTAACACCAAGGGTAGCCCGAGAGACGAACACAGTAAAGAGGTTCAAATGGTATGGGTTGCCTTTGTTATTCAGAAATGGAGAGACTTGCCCAGGATAGAAAACAGTGGAGAGCTGCATCAAAACACTAATCTACATCTACATGGGATACTCCACAACCCACATTGAAGTGCCTGGAAGAGGATTCTAATCATCATTCCTACCTATGTAAGTGATATATTTTCGCGTTCCGACGATTGCGTAAGGTTAGTTATAGCATAAATTCTTGTATTAAACTGACTTTTATCGTCGAGGAATTTCATGCAATGTGTTTTTCACGAAATTTCACAATTTCATAACATATTGCGTTTTAACACGATTCCTCTGATAGGTGACTGGCATTCCTTAATCTAACACTGAATATAACCGGATAATCTCAAAAGAGTACTCATGTCAAGTAGTCTGGAACAACTGATAACGGCAGAATTGTTTGAAGATGATTGTGTAAGCTAGTTAATTTGTAGAAAACGTTTAACTTTGATACTGCAGTTGTTTGTGTAGAGACTGTGGCTGTGGAATCGAGACCATGAAATTTAAAATGAACGACTCACAATTATGCTAACCAATTATGTAGTGCAGCACTTAAGAAACAAGGCGCTCGATCTGATAATTCTTGGTTCAGTCCCATGTCCAGACTGCCAGCTTTAAATTTTGCATTTTTTGAAAAAAAAATCGTTCTACAGTCATGTCAGGTTATATTTTAAGTCATGTACTTTTTAAAGAAACGTAATGCCCTAATATAGACTTCCAAGAGGTTACAAGAGATTCAACGAAGTTGTCTGTAGCACTCACTCCTTCCTGCTCTTCTACAATTGTGTCTAAAAGGTTAGCTGGAAACAAAGATTAACAATAGTTATTTTTTTTAATATTTCACGAGACAATATAAAAAACGTATACTGATCACATAGACACGTCTTAAAATCCAGCATTGCTGTTGAAAACATTGGAATGATACACTCCGGATAACCATAAACTTTTCTCATATTTCGAGAACATATAGTATTAAAAAAGTAAAATATGCCCAAAGGCCATATTTTAGCACTGAGTGTAGCTGTTATAAGCAGTCTGATCATAACTGAACCGAAACAGCGGTGCGTGTAATGAATGTAATCTCAACTTCGGTGGTGTTACAACTGTCATTACCAGGAAACAACTTCGCCACTTTATGGACCTCGTTTGAATACCTATTAAGCTAACTTAGATGTGGATGCTTTACGATCAGTTACGCACATCCAACCCTAGCTGACATCGGAAGTTTTGAGCGTGTGTAATGCGTTTTATGCTGGCGAAACAAATGATAATACATTCTGAGAATTGTACAGTGTAAGGGAACATTGTGAGTGACAATGTTGTTCGATTTTACTTTATTTGATTGTCCGGCACACTTTCAAATTAGGTTAGTTTCATTAATTGGGCCCGCTTTCGGATTCTAAAGCCATCATTATAAAGGAAATGTCTTAATACTCGTCTCTTACTATACACATAAAAAGTGTTGCCACTACGGTCGGGGGTTCGAATCCCCCCTCGGGCTTGGATATTTGTGCCGTCCTTAGTCTTAGCTAGTTCATAAGTAGTTTGTAAGCTTAGGGACTGATGACCCCGTAGTTAAGTCCCATAATTTCTACAAACATTTGAACATTAAAAAGTATTGTATCAAGCAGGTAATTGCCCTTTACATAAAAATGGAATATGTACACTCCTGGCCATTAAAATTGTTCACAACGAAGTAGACGTGCTACAGACGCGAAATTTAACCGACAGGAAGAAGATTGTATGATATGCAAATGATTAGCTTTTCAGAGCATTCACACAACGTTGGCGTCACTGGCGACACCTACAACGTGCTGACTTAAGGAAAGTATCCAAACGATTTCTCATACACAAACAGCAGTTGACCGGCGTTGCCTGGTGATGCCTGTGATGCCTCGTGTAAGGAGGACAAATGCGTACCACCACGTTTCCGACTTTGATAGAGGTCGGATTGCAGCCTATCGCGATTGCGGTTTATCGTATCGCGACATTGCTGCTCGCGTTGGTCGTGATCCAATGACTGTTAGCAGAATATGGAATCGGTGATTTCAGGAATGCCGTGCTGGATCCCAACGGCCTCGTATCAATAGCAGTCGAACTGACAGGCATCTTATCCGTATGGCTGTAACGGATCGTCAATGCTTGGGAACGTTTGCAAGACAACAACCATCTGCACGAACAGTTGGACGACGTTTGCAGCAGCATGGACTAGCAGCTCGGAAACCATGGCTGCGGTTACCCTTGACGTTTCTCACAGACAGGAGCGCTTGCGATGGTGTACGCAACGATGAACCTGGGTGCACGAATGGCAAAACGTCAATTTTTCGGATGAACCCAGGTTCTGTTTACAGCATCATGATGGTCGCATCCGTGTTTCACGACATCGCGGTGAACGCACATTGGAAGCGTATATTCGTCATCGCCATACTGGCGTATCACTCGGCGCGATGGTATGGGGTACACATGTCGGTCACCTCTTGTTTGTATCCACGGCACTTTGAATAGTGGCCGTTACATTTCAGATGTGTTACGACCCGTTGCTCTACCCTTCATTCGATCCCCGCCAAACCCTACATTTCAGCAGGATAATGCACGACTGCACGTTGCAGGTCCTGTATTGATCTTTCTGGATACGGAAAATGTTCGACTGCCGCCCTGGCCAGCACATTCTCCAGATCTCTCACCAATTGAAAACGTCTGGTCAATGGTGGCCAAGCAACTGGCTCGTCACAATACGCCAGTCACTATTCTTGATGAACTGTGGTATCGTGTTGAATCGGCATGTGTATCTGTACCTGTACACGCCATCCAAGCTCTGCTTGACTCAATGTCCAGACGTATCAAGGCCGTTATTACGGCCAGAGGTTGTTGTTATGGGTACTGAATTCTCAGGATCTATGCACCCAAATTGCGTGAAAATGTAATCACATGTCAGTTCTAGTATAATATTTTTGTCCAATGAATTCCCGTTTATCATCTGCAACTTTTCTTCGTGTAGCAATTTTAATGGTCAGTAGTGTATACAGAACAACAATTAATTCTCTTTATTGCATGAAATAAAATAATGACTATTCTGAGGACAATAAGCAAGACATTCTGTCTGTGTTTTCCAGGCTGCAGCATACAACAGTACCAGTAATACCCGGTAACACCTCCTCTTGTACTGAACAATGACTGTATTCGTCGTTGCACACTGTCCAGTAGATCTTCAACGGACTAATGGTGCAGATTGGAACACTCTATCGTAGTTTGGTGTATATTTATAAGGTAGTTGGTTGGTCGTCTCGTCCAGAAATAGCCCCTTCATTGTATCGCAGGCATGTTCGATAGCGTTCGTGTCTGGAGAACATGCTGGCCCCTCTAAACTTGGTATGTCGTTATCGTGAAGAAATGCATTCACAAGACGTGCACAATGACCACCTGAACTGTTATTCATTAAGAGGAATTCCTGTCCGAAATGTTGCCGATATGGTTGCATTGTAGTCAGCACCTGTACCTTATGGTCGTTTGATTACCTACTACGACCAAGAGTGGCGTATGGTGGCCCCATATAATGCCACCCAAAAACATCAGGGCACCACCACCTTTTGCATCAGCGATCATAAAGCAGTTACAGCACCGGTGATTTCAGCCGTAAATAGAAAAATTAAAAAAGGTAGGAAGATTTTTCTGTTCGGAAAAAGTGACAAAAAGAGGATTTCAGAGTACTTGACGCCTCAGCACAGAAGTTTTATCTTAAGTACAGATGGTGTTGAGGAACAGTGGTCTAACTTCAAAGCCATCGTACAATATGCAACAGATGAGTATGTATGTAGCAAGGTCGTAAGAGATGGGAAGCAGCCACCGTGGTACAACAATTAGAAAGCTGCTAGGGAAGCAAAGGGAACTTCACTGCAAACATAAACGTAGCCAAAGCTTTGTAGACAAACAAAAATTACACGAAGCGAAATGTAGCGTGAAGAAGGGCTATGCGAGAGCCGTTCAACGAATTAGAAAGTAGAGTTCTTTGTACTGACTTGGCTGAAAATCCTAAGAAGGTGGATCAAAACACAGTGTCCAAACACTCTGTGACGTAAATGGCACTTAAACAGAGGATGACACTCTAAAGGCGGAATTACTAAATCTCTTTTTCCAAACCTGTTTCACAGAGGACGATTGCACTGTAGTTCCTTCCCTAGATCGCCGCACAGATTACAAAATGGCAGATATCGAAATAATTGACGGAGGGATAGAAAAACAATTAAAATCGCTCAAAAGAGGAAAGGCCCAGGACCTGAGTACACAGAGTACGCGAAGGAACTGCCCCCCCCCCCTTCTCACAGTGGTGTATCGTAGGTGTCTAGAAGAGCATAGCGTTCCGAAAGTTTGGAAAATGGCGCAGGTCATCCCCGTGTTCAAGAAGGGTCCTCGAACAGATGTGCAGAACTATAAGCCTATATCTCTAACGTCGGTCAGTTGTAGAATTTTGGAACGTGTATTATGTTCGAATATAATGACATTTGAAAATATCCATGTTGACATTTCTCGAGACTAGTAATCTGCTCTGTAGGAATCAGCATGGGTTTCGAAAAAGGCTTTCGTGTGAAACCCAGCTCGCACTATTCGTCCACGAGACTCAGAGGGCCATAGACACGGGTTCTCAGGTAGATGCTGTGTTTCTCGACTTCCGCAAGGCTTTTGACACAGTTCCTCACAAACGTTTAAAGAACAAAGTAAGAGCATATGGTCTATCAGACCAATTGTGTGATTGTATTGAGGAATTCCTAGATAACAGAAAGCAGCAGGTCATTCTCAATGGAGAGAAGTCTTCCGAAGTAGGAGTTATGTCAGGTGTGCCACAGGGGAGTGTCGTGGGTCCGTTACTGTTCACGATATATATAAATAACCTTGCGGATGACATCGGAAGTTCACTGAGGCTTTTTGCGGATGATGCGGTAGTATATAGAGAGGTTGTGACAATGGAAAATTGTATTGAGATGCAGGAGGATCTGCATCGAATTGACGCATGGTGCAGGGAATGGCAATTGAAGCTCAATGTAGGCAAGTGTAATGTGCTGCGAATACATAGAAAGAAAGATCCTTTATCATTTAGCTACACTACAGCAGGTCAGCAACTGCAAGCAGTTAATTCCATAAAGTATCTGGGAGTAGTCATTAGGAGGGATTTAAAATGGAACGACCATATAAAATCAGTCGTCGGTAAAGCAGATGCCAGACTTAGATTCATTGGGAGAATTCTAAGGAAATGCATTCCGAAAACAGAGGAAGTAGGTTACAGTACACTTGTTCGCCCACAGCTTGAATACTCCTCACCGGTGTGGGATCCGTACCAGGTGGGATTGATAGAGGAAGTGAAGAAGATCCAATGAAGAGCAGCGCGCTTTGTTGCAGGATCGTTTGGTAACCGTGAAAGCGTTACGGAGACTCTGCAGGAGAGACGCTCTGTCGCTCGGTACGGGCTTTTGTCAAAGTTTCGAGAACTTACCTTTACTGAGGAGTCTAGCAGTATCTTGCTCCCTCCTACGTATATCTCGCGAAGAGATCGTGAGGACAAAATGAGAGAGATTAGAGCCCTCACAGAGGCATACCGACAATCCTTCTTTCCGCGAACAATATGTGACTGGTATAGGAGGGAAAATCGATAGTGGTACTCAAGGTACCCTCCGCCACACACCGTCGGGTGGCTTGCGGAGTATGGTTGTAGATGTATATGCATTCGGCGGATGGTGTTATCGAAACGTTCAGGCTGAACGTGCTGCACCCAAAAGCCTCGCTGTGGTTGAAGGTAATGCAATCCGTGAATGGCACTTGATGCCCCCAGTCTGACTAGTCCATTCACCAATCGTTTGGGTCTACCTGCGCTGTGCTGTATGGTGTCTAGGTACCAAAGCTGCAATTCATCATGATCGTCGGGACCGCAGTTGTTTTCCATGCAGTCTATTATTTCGGTTTGGGTGGAAACACTACGTCCCGTGGCTGCACGAAAATCGGTATTCACAATTGTTCAAATTTTTACTGAGACGTATAGAAACAGCCGTAAAATATGTAAGAACGTAGGCTTTTGCTGTCATTGTTAAAATTTAAATTTTTTGACATGTCCTGTAACGGATCCGAAACGTTAAGGAAATATATCATCATGACGTGGCAAATAGCTCAGAAGAATTTCAATTTTAGCCGTAATATGCTTTAAAATGCATATTACCAACCATAAGCTGTTTATTTACAACTTCACCGGTTTTGGTTATGAACCATCATCATAGGAGTCTGTTAAATAAAAATATCATTCATTAATTATACAGAAGTAAAAATAAAATAATAACATAACCTAGTACTTTCATCCAGAAATTACTTACAAATTAAACTTACTGATTACTTTGGTATATTTTCTGTCATGATATCCATGGCAAACAATGTCACTTGATATTAGGTTATGTAAATTCTGATACATGAAGACAAATCTGTGGACGAATACCTTTCGTTTGAAACAAAAATGAAGGAAATCGGCCGGGTAATTTGGTATCGCCGACTGACTTTAGTATTCGTAGATTCTTTTAATATATAAGATGTGACATTGTAACAGAATGACTTTGTGAAGAGTGGCATCACTATCAGCATCTCTTGTCTGAAGTTTCAATTGTTTCTGTCGTGTTACTGAGGATCTGGCTATAATTTTGTGTCACTTATGACAATGAGTAAACGTAAAAGCATTTTTATCGTTCAGTTGAACTGCGAAACTTTTTCCTGCACTGACGATCTACAATCACGTAGCCTATAATCCATTGTATTATGAACGGTCTTTCTCGATCATCATGTAACACAAATTGGGGTCTGCTTGTCACACGAATGGAAGTCACACGAGCAAAGATCCTGGCGAAAGAATTTTCGTTTCAAATTTTGATACCATCCTTTTATCAGTATTATATGCCCAGATGTTTCTAAAGAAAAACAGATAAAAGTATAAATCACGCTAACATTATACTGAAAGTAGCTCAAACAGTGAAATTGGAAAATAAACCCATACACAATGTTGCCAAATATGACAATATAGATTTTCGGACGTTAGGTCGTTAGTATCACTCCACGTACGCTTCTAAACTAGTTTACTAAGACTGAAAGTTTCTAAATTGGAGACATTGAAGTTCATACATCAGAGGTCTCCACGAACCAAATTTATATCACAAGACACCCATCTCTGTCCCCGCCTTGGTGTAGTGACTTGGAGAATATATAACCTAGGCCTCCTGTTGTTTATTCGGAAGACAAAAGCGTAAACTCCAAAGGAAAAAGCAACAAAGTTCCAACATGCTCCTTTCCCCAGCCAAAAAAAAAATGAACAAAACCTGAGAGCTGCGATAATAAGACGGTGATTTTTGTATAGTTAGTCTTGCTTCATATTCCAGTGACACATAAAGAGAAATGTGAGTGCCATGTACAGATTGCAAGAAAAGGGCAAAATAGAATTTTACGTCAGGATGCGACCACATTGATTGTCGACATTGCTGAAATAAATTTTCCAATTAATTTAGAGGTTTCCTTTCAATTTATATTTTAGAGTTGTTACGTATGGATAGTTTTCGCTATAGGATATTGTTGTAGGCCTATGGCATTAGGTTTTATATAATTATTTTGTTTGTGTTAAACTGATGAACTTTTTGTGTATAATCTTTACATTTTTTTCTCTTCATTTTGTTAGTGTTAAATAGGGTAGTCATACTGGATGAGTGAAAAACTCTGAACCTCATTTTATTCCAAAATCTCTTCAAGAACCGGGAAACCTCAATACTTCAGTACGTTATGGGTGAAGTGGTCATTCGTTTATTTTATACACAGATCTTGGGAGCCATTTTGAATTTCAGTTGGAAAAGGGGGATCGTGTGATATAGCAAACTAAATCAGCATTTTCTGACAAATTCACTGCTGCACACAGATTCGACATAACAGTTGTGGTTTTGCACAAAATATTTTGTTCACTGACGAGGCAAACATTTTCGTCAGTGGTGAAGTCAATCTTCACAACTGCATCTACCAGAGTGACAAATTTTCACCGTGGATGGAACTTTCAAAGGTATACAGTTTAGTACCCAAATAACCAAACTCATCTACTGCTTTTATTGTATCCTTCCGTAATGTAATTCAAGAGCATCGCCTGATATTTTAGCCTACATTCCATAGCCTCATCTGTTCTTATTAATGTTCCTCGTATACCTAGAATTCAATGCAATTGTTCTTCCAGGTCCTTTCCTGACTCCGGCAGAATGACAGTATCATCAGTAAACGGCGGGGTTTCATACCTTCTGCCTAAACTTCAATTCCCATTCCAGATTTCTCCTTGAATTCCTACATACATTCAATAATTTGAAGGAAAGGGTACAACCCTGCTTTACTACCTTCGCCAGAAATGCTTACCTTTCACACTAATCGAACCGTAAAACTGCTGACTGGTTTCTGCACAAGTTGTATATAACATTCTGTTCACTATATTGTACTCCCGCTACCTTCAGAAAACTGACAAAACTCTCTCGAAATCTACAAAAGCTATGTTATGTAGGTTTTCCTTACATTATTGTAACTTAAGTGGTAGGGGCAGTATAGACTCGCGTGTTTTCACATTTCTCGTAAATCAAAACTGATTTTCCCCTACGTCATCTACTGTCAGTTTATCCGACCCTTCGTAAACAATTCGTGTTAGTGTTTTGCAATTGAAAATTCTGTAGCCGTAGCTTCCTTTGGAACCGAAATTATTATATTCTTCTTGGCCTGGTAGGATTCCCCTATATCATACATCTTGCAAATAATTTTGAGCGGTTTCTTCGTGACAGGCTCTCCTAAACATCAGCAGTTCAGAGCAATATTATCTGCTCCAGGGACCTTCTTTCCACTCATATCTTCCAGTGCTCTGTCGAACGTTTCTCGCTGTATCGTACCTCGTATGTCATCTTCATCTATATCCTCTTCCAATCGTTCAAGACTACTTTCAAATTGATTTCTCTCGTTAGGCCTTTGATATATCCCTTTCACCTCTCAACTTTCCTCACGTTTTTTCGTGCTGGTTTTCTATCTGGGCTCCATGTTACTGCTTTTGTTGTCTTTTATTTTCCTGTGGGCGTATCTATTTTTCTCCTAGTTGTACGTTATTTTACTGATATACATTTTTCCTATGGTCACTCCTGCTTACCCGATCTGCACTTCCTTCAACCGACTATACTCACTTCTGCCTAATTCACTTACCGCATTTTTATATTTTCTTCCTTCATAAAGTCAAAAGGTTCAAACCTACGTAAACCTAAGAGAGGAAACTCCTAATGTCATCGGTCCTTACCTTTACAAACTAATTAAATTAACGTATGATGCGAACAATACACACACACAAACACAAACACAAACACACACACACACAAACCAGAATGAAACTTTCATTCTGCAGCGGAGTGTGCCTGATATGAAACTTCCTGGCAGATTAAAATTGTGTGCCGGAGCCGGGACTCGAACCTGGGACCTTTGCCTTTCGCGGGCAAGCACACTACCGACTGTGCTATCCCAACACGACTCACGGTGCCGCCTCGCAACTTTCCTTCCGCCATTACCTCGCCTCCTACTTTCCAAACTTCACAGTAGCTCTCCTGCGAACTATGCAAGACTAGCACTTCTGGAAGAAAGGATATGTTGGAGACATGGCTTAGCCACAGCCTAAGGGATGTTTCCAGTATGGAACATTCACTCTGCAGTGGAGTGTGCGCCGATATGAAACTTCCTGGCAGATTAAAATTGTGCATCGTGATTCGTGTCGGGATAGCACAGTCGGTAGTGCGTTTGCCCGCGAAACGCAAAGGTCCCAGGTTCGAGACCCGGTTCCGGCACACAATTTTAATCTGCCAGGAAGTTTCACACACACTCACACACACACACCCATTCCGGAGAGGGGACTGGAACCCACGACGTGGAGCAGCTGCGCAATCAGTAGCAAAACGCCTTAGACCACGCTGCCATTCCCCCACTGCCAATTAAGTAAAATGTCTCCTGAGCTATGCTAGCATTTCTATTAGGCTTTGTCCTTCAACCTATATGATCCTCTGCGGCCTTCACTACATCTCAAAGCTACCCATTCTTCATCCACTGTATTACTTCAAATTTTCTAATGTTTATGAAACTATGGTACCACGCGACAGTGGTCATTGGTCCCTACACTTACAAATGCATTAACTTATGCTAAGTACAATACAGACACACCTATGCCCGACAGGAGACTTGAATCTCCGACGGGGTGCAGCCGTGAGCTCCGCAGCAAGGCTCCTTAGAGGCCACGCCCATTCCCATGCGGTTGTATTACTTCCCCAGTTTCGGTCCATCCTTTCTTAGTGCTCCCTCTGTAACTCTCGACAACCTGTGCTTCCTTTATCCAGGTCCCATCTCTTTCCTACCTTTGTCAGTTTCTTGAGTTGTAATCAGCAGTTCATAACCAATTACTTATGGTCAAAGGCTATAAGCGCTTCTGTTCATGTTTTCCAGTATTAATAGTCGTAAGAGTGTCTGACAACGCCGCCAGTGACAGTTCCACTCAGATTTATGTCGACTTGGTAGCTTGTGTCGTATATGTGTGAAGGGAAAGATGAGGGTGTGTGGGTACTCTGGGGATTGGGGGGGGGTGGACTATAAATTTCGATGCAGTTAAGACTTGGATCCTGGCGAGACGCTCGTTAGCGTGTATCGCGCTCTCGTCGCTGATTGCGGCTGCGGCCCGCCTCCTAATCGCATCTGGGGGCTCGCCCGGCGGACAGCGGCTGTCGGCCACCTCGACGCGCCCTGATTGGACGCGGGCCTTCCTCTGCGCCAACCTCTGCCCGCCGTCGTCGCTGGCGCGGAAGTCCAGCGGAGGAAATCCGGACCGCGAGATGCAGCTTTTCCCACTTCCAAACGCGCTCCACGTACGCCGTCTCTTCATTGTGTGTGGACCGAGATAAATGCCTGTCCTTGATTGCGCTACTTCAATTCGGCCTATAACTCGGTATAGAGCTCACAATGAACATTTTTAACATGTTTTAAAATGTTAATGTGATTGTTCCCTGACGCACGGTAGCGAAGGGTACTGCTGTTTTCATTACATTTTGAGCAGAAGATCATTCCGTGATCTGGAAATTATCGTAAGTTACTGAAGGCCTGGTAGAGAAATCACTGATTTCATATCTAACTAGCTGAAAATGAAGGCCTGGTAGAGAAATCACAGATTTCATATCTAACTAGCTGAAAATGAGGCGTCACCCGACCACTTATTGACTCCATTCAGGTTAGTACCACTCTCCATCCCTTTTCTCTCACTTTCTCCACCTTCTCTTTCCCTCTCTCTCTCTCTCTCTCTCTCTCTCTCTCTCTCTCTCTCACACACACACACACACACACACACACACACACATACACATACATATCACTTCCCCTCTCCACACCTACCCCTCTGTTCACTTCCTCCTACTCTCTGCTCTCTGTTCATATCCTCCTGCCCCAACTCCCTCTTTTCATGTTTTCTGACCATATTCTCTGTTCAATTACTCCCCTATCTGTTCAAATCCTCCTATCCTTTATCTCTCTATCTTCTATTCGTCCCTCTCTCTCTCTCTCTCTTTCTCTGTACATTTAATCTCCTCTCTCCTTTTTCAATTCCTTCTATCCTGTTCAACTCCTCTTACCTCCCCCCTCTCTCTCTCTGTTCATCTCCTCTATCTATCTATCTCTCTCTCTCTCTCTCTCTCTCTCTCTCTCTTCATATCCTCTTACGCCCCTCTCTGTTCATAAAATTTCCCCTCTTTCTATTAATATATTCCTACCCCTCTTCCTCTTCATCTCCTCCTCTCTGTGTTCATACCTTCCTACCCTCTCTGTCTTCATCCCCCCCTAGCCTCTCCCCCATTTGTTCTTATCCTCCAACCCTCCCCTCTCTGTTCATATCCTCATAAAATGAGGAGATAATTTCCATTATTTCTATTCATCTGCTCCTACCCCTCTTTCTGTCCATTTCCTCATCTCCCCTCTCCCTGTTCATCTCCTCCTATCCCTCTGTGCAACTCCTCCTCTCTCCCTCCCTTTCTGTCTCTGCTCATCCCTCCTCTTTCTGTTAATATCCTCCTACCCCTCTCTCTCTTCATCTCCTCCTAGCCCGCCTCCCTCCCTCTCTCTCTGTTCATATCCTCTTACCCCTCCTTTCTGTTCATATCCTCCTACACCCCTACTCTATTCATATCCTTCCACCCCCTCTCTGTTCATCTCCTCTTTCTATTCATCTACTCTCACCCCTCTGATTGTTCATTTCCTCATCTCCTCTCTCGCTGTTAATCTCAAAGCCCTCTGTTCATCTATCTGTTCATCTATCTGTTCATTTCCTCCTCCTTCTCTCTCTCTCTCTCTCTCTCTTTTCATATCCTCCTACCCCTCTCTCTGTTTATTTCATCATCTCCCATCTCTCCATCACCTATCCCTCTCTCTCTTCTCATTCCCCTCTTTATGTTCATCTCCTCCCACTCCTTCCTCACTGCCCTCTCTCAGCCCATCTCTTTGCCAATCACCCAATCACGCTCCTCGTTTTTCCGCCCAACACCTCCGCCACCTCTTATGTCTATTTCCTGTTCAATTTGTGAACTGTTGTATAACTGTGTTAACTCTCATGTTTATCAGTTTAGTGTCACATACGTTTATTCCAAGTTATATTCTGCAATGAACTTTATGCAAACTTACGTAGACAGTGATGCTACTCTTTTTTAGGAGAAGGGGGGAGGGAGAACTTGTGTGGCCCACTCTTTTATTGAAGAGGGGAGAAATTGTACGGTCTGCTTTTGTAGAGGAAAGGGGAGAAGAATGGCAAGCTTTTCTATAGGAGAGTGGAGAAAAATGTGGTCCATTCTTTTACTGGAGAGGGGAAAATTTGTGTTGCCAGCTGTTGTATAGGAGAGGGAAAAACTCTTATGGACTGCTCTTGTATAGGAGAAAAGTGCTTACTGCTTCAATTTTTAATAACACTCATTTATATGTACGGCCTACTGATGAAGAATGGGAACGTTATTTTGTGAAAACTGATATTTTGAGACCCTTGTCTGCGGTATTACACCGTTTATAATCAAATCAGCAACCAGCCATAAGTATTGTAGAAATGTTTATTTTCTTAAACTATCACCGGTTTCGGATTTACACAACTCCTTATTCGGATGGTTGCCATGCTTTTGAGCTTGGGTCTTGTCCTGCATCAGTTATAGTATCGCAGCCCTTGGAAAGACTAAAAATATTTAGTTTACTATTTGCTGAAGGTAACTTTAAGTTTCTTTATTTTGGTCTTTATCAACACATTTATAGAAAAGTTTTACAGGTAAAATACATGAGGTGTGGTGGAAAGTTACATGTTGTGCCCGATTTTTCTGTGATGAAATTTTGCTTGCTTAATTTACACTTTCTAAACGATGATGTTATTTATAAATACTCTCACACTGAATTTTTTTCTGAAGTATTCTAATGTTTACTCCATGATATTAAAATAAAAGTGACAATAATTAGTACCAGTATACACCATTCACTTCTAACAGTCATATTACTTGTTTTCCCAGATGCGGAGAGTATGCAGAGATCGTATTTCTGCGATTGAGGCTATAATACCAGAATAAGTGACTTCTCTTTACAAGACTTTAGTTCTGACTCTGCGGTGAATGGGCGTACAGAGTCTATTTATGTGATATAGTACGCGGAATCTCAAGATGACCAACCACTTAAGTAGTTTCGCTCCTGATCAGCAGCAAGCTGACCGAATTTACAAATGGACCAACAATCATAATTATTTTTATTCTGTTTTCTCAACCCTCAGATCCAACAAATATTCTAGATAATATAGACTTTTAACTTTTATTCCCAATGGATTTGATTGACGAACTGTTATTTGACACCAATCTTTATGGTACTCCTTCAGTCATGGATAGGTGCCAACTAAAGCAGATGAAATGAATTTCATTTTGTGATAATAATTCTGTTCAGCACATAAATGGCTTAATTAAAATTTTCAATTGTTATAAATAAAAATATGGTGGTTTTAATCGGCAGATCTTTGTTAAGTTGCTATCACTACAGTGGTTTCACACCGAGATCTCCACTTTATGCCGTAATGACAAATAAGAATTGAAAACAAACGTTATATTCCAGTCTTCCTGATGTAATTATATATGAAAACAGTTTCAACTCAACTTTAAACATATTTTGTGGCTCAAAGGGTTGAAGCGAACAACAACAAAGAATTAAAATCGGTTAGGCAGCTTCTGAGTTTTAGTGATTAAGGCACCGCAGTTTGTTGTTATATATAAAGTTAACTATTTATGTGTGTGTGGGTGGGTGTGTTTGTTTTACTTTCCTACCACTGGGGAAGCATAAGCCCCGTTTCTCCCTCTCTCTAGGTTCCGCCTTGCGTTACATTTTTTATGCCAATACTGTGCTGTTGAAACTTGCATATTTTCAGAAACAATGAATCAAAATTAGTACATGTATCATATGTATCAACAGTACATTTTGTAATACCCACATACGAGTCGCTGTATAACTTTTGCAGTCGCCATCGACACTGATTTGCTGAAGTGCCAAATTATTGTTATCGAATGAAAAAGCAGCGCGGAGCAAACCTAGCTGTTCATAAGGTCCGTACCATAAAATGTGAAATATGGAATCCTATTTCCGAAGTGTGAAAGACCGCTTCGTCCCACGATCTGTCTCCGCAAGAGCGGAAGTAGAGCTATTTGAGTCTTGCAACTGCAGAGTCGTGAATACATCACACTAATAGGATTTCTCGACGAAATAGCTTCCTATTTCCGTCCCTCCACGGTGATTCGCTTCCCGCTTCCACAGACCTGACAACGCTCGGCTGCAAAGACATTCGTGCTGCACGGTGCATCGTACAACATCCCATATAATCTTCAGCGGCCTCTCTCGTCGCCCTACAATACCATATGTTGAGACGTTACTGGCTATATTCGGCCTAAACAGACCTCTACCGACGAAATAACTTTGGGTTAGCTGCTGTATGAAGACCTTTATTTATTCATTCACGTTCATTCACCAGCGTAAGTGCCGGTCTTGCAGTTCGGCGCTACACCTCCGAGGATGCCTTCCGCAGTCTAATGGAAACGTCATAGGAAAGTTTTATGCATGTACCACTGCATCTCAGCCCGGAAATTTCAAGTAATGAGAATTCCACATATTACATTTATTTTTACATATATTTTGAACTAGGAATAGTACTAACAAGGAAACCCACCCAAGTGTCACACCGATTTTTATGAAATTTGGATGTTATAATACATGAAAAATTATAGGACACGTATCTTTTTTTTTTTTAATTTTATTTAGCAGCGGAAAAACATGTTTAAGGGGTGAAATGGTATTTTCACAGTCGCATGTCGAGTTACTGTCTATTCAAACATTTTTTCGTATTTTCGTCCGCTATGCTGGATCAAACATATTGAATTTTGAGAACCTGATTTCAGATTAGGATTCAGCGACTTCATGGGCAGTATCAAACTTGCGGGGCAATGTAAGGGTTGTTTACCCCTCTCCAGTATTGACATAAAAACTTTTATTACTTAATTCGCCTCCCTTTTGAAGTTTCCATTGATTCTACTTCGATTAGATCAAAACGATTTCTTTGAGCACAAAAAATTGGTCACTGTATTGGTAGTTGAACCCCCCCCCCCCCCCCCCAATTGTCTCTCCCCCGGCAATATACCTAGGCCGATGTTCGTCGCTTATCAAAAGATACTTTCATACAAAAATCATTATAAGCGCAGCACTAATCTCTAAGTTATCGCGATTTTTCCATTTTACCCCGATTTTGGAGGGACCGTTTCACCCCATAAGCATGTTTCTCCGCCGATAAAAGAAATATATATATATATATATATATATATATATATATATATATATATATATATATATATATATGTGTGTGTGTGTGTGTGTGTGTGTGTGTGTGTGTCTCATAGTTTTTCATGTATTATAACATATCAAAATTTCATAAAAATCGGAGACTGAGATTTGGGTAGGTTTCCTTGTAAGATATAGTTTAATAAGTATATATAGTGGGTTTCTGCTTACTGTCCGACAAGTATGTCACAAATAGTTATTAGTAAGGACGTAGTACATGGAAACCTAATGCGTGGTGGGGCGTTTCTGATCGGTCAAATTGTTTATGACCCTGTGAAGGGGCTGCCTGCAGCCATTTCCTTGCTCTTTCATATTCCTATTCTCTAAGGTCTCTTTAGTATTTTGGAAAGAGCATTGCGTAATAGGTAGCGTGAGTAAATCATAGAGCATAATATGGTCAAGTGAACAAGTATCCCGTGGGAAAACTCCGCCCATATTTCCCTCTAAAATCTGATTGGCTCCTAGAAGTAATATCAGCCCGCCAAAAGCCTCCGGCATTTTATTAATATTTAATATACCGCAGTTAATTTAAAAAATATGCCTGTTTATGCTATGTAATTATCTTGTATTAAGCTATGTTTCTGTTATTTAAAAATTTATTTAAATATTAATTTAATAGAAAGATAAGAGGCGTAACACTCTAGAATGATTCATTGGCGTCAAACTGTAGCCACAGGCGCAGTGTTTTACTCCTGCCGCAATCAGTCGAGCTTAGTGCCTGAGATCGTTCAAATGTTCAAAAGTTTGTAAAGCTTATAAGGCTTAACTGTGAGGTCATCAGTCCGTTAACTTACAAACAACTTATGAACTAACTTATACTAAAGACAGCACAAACTTTCAAGCCAGAGGGCGGATACGAACCCTCGACGGGGAACGGCCTCGTGCATCGGAACATAGCGTCTCAATGCTGTCGGCCGCTCCGCCGCGACCTTAGGATCGTAACAACTGAGAGTCGAGCGAGGAGCCTCAGAAAGTTAACAAACACGCGCGTTGAGCTAAACTTCAGACCGTTAACATCTAAGAGTCGGTGTAAATCGCGTGTAAAGTTTTTACATTGTTAAATGATTGTGAATATTAATTATACTGTTGTGGCTTTTTGTAAAGGAACATTAAATTATAAATAAAACTAGAAAAGGCACTTGCATCTCTAAATTTCGTGTGACATAATTCATTATAGAATTAGAGCCTAGACACATTCATTATAGAAGCAAATCCTAGCCACATTATATTACTATTTTTGCCTCTCGTCAAGAAACAACGGATGCTGCTTCGGCGCATGGGACAACAGCAGCAAAAGAAGATACCAGGTTAGTCGACAGAAACTCTCGTCTTAATACCGTGACGAGGTAGGAAGCAATGCAGCCCCTCACGTGCAGTGAATTTTTTCTAACACAAATAGAAACTTTGGCACGAAGTGTCTTGGTAAGAGGATACGTCAGTATGGCGATGACGAATACATGCTTCCAATGTGTGTTCACCACGATGTCGCCAAACACGGATGCGACCATCATGATGCTGAAAGTAGAACCTGTATTCATCCGAAAATATTACGTTTTTCCATTCGTGCACCCAGATTCGTCGTTGCGTACACCATCGCAGGCGCTCCTGTCTGTGATGCAGCGTCAAGGGTAACCGCAGCCATTGTCATCGAGTCGATAGTTCATGCTGCTGCAACGTCGACGTGTTCGTGCATATGGCTGTTGTCTTCCAAACGTCCCCATCTGTTGAGTCAGGGATGGAGACGTGGCTGCACGATCCGTTACATCTATACGGATAAGATGCCTGTCATCTCGACTGCTAGTGATAAGAGGCCGTTGGGCTCTAGCAAGGCGTTCCGTATTGCCCTCCTGAACCCACCGATTCCATATTCTGCTAACACTCATTGGATCGCGACCAACGCGAGCAGCAATGTCGCGATACGACAAACCGCAATCGCGATAGGCTGCAATCTGACATTTATCAATATCTGAAACGTGATGGTACGCATTTCTGCTCCTTACACGAGGCATCACAACAACGTTTCACCAGGCAATACCGGTCAAATTTGTTTGTGTATGAGAAATCGGTTGGAAACTATCCTCATGTCAGCACGCTGTAGGTGTCACCACCGGCGTCTACCTTATGTGAATGCTCTGAAAAGCTAATCATTTGCATATCACAGCATCTTCTTCCTGTCGGTTAAATTTCGCGTCTGTAGCACGTCATCTTCGTGGTGTAGCACTTTCGTAGTGAAGAATTTCAGTTCTAAAAGATGGAAACAGTTGCTACTTGTATGAACAAAATGTTCGTACACTAAATCGCTATAAATTTCTTGGTTATCCTATCTATATTATATTTTCTCCGATACCCGAGTAAAAGGATCATGCTTTTCCGAACTTGCATTTTCAACTAGAACAAAAGAAGTATATACCGCTCTATACCGCGGGATTTCAATTCCTAGACTGTAGGCATTAATTATCTGATGAAAGTGACATGAATCAGCTGCCATATCTGCCATTCCTCTTGTATAATCAATATTTACAAAGGCCCGTGCGGCCGACATTGCGTAGCACAACATGGTCGATGCAGCGCGCGTCACTGTAGGATGCGGAACTATATGTTTCCCGCGCCACACTCTTACGATATCTGACCATTTGTCTGCACTTCATGTGTTACTAATGCTATTGTAATATTTTTCACACAGGTTCGGATGGTCAATACGTGAAATTCACTAGTTCAAATGTTTGTAGAGTCTATGGGACTTAACTACGGGGTCATCAGCCCCTAAACTTACCCACTACTTATGAACTAGCTACTACTAAGGACAGCACAAATATCCATGCCCTAGGGGGGATTGGAACCCCCGACCGTAGTGGCCGTGCAGACCGTGACTGGCGTGCTGAAGTCCCCTCGGTGACCGCGGTCGGCGAAATTCACTCGGCAAGAAATATTTCACATTGTGAAGCAACGGTTGAATGATGGTCTACCTGATCGCCCATGGAAAATTCCGATATGCATTCTGACTCTGAGAACTTAGAAAATGATACTGACTCAGATTGCTAGATATAAAACCAATCATACCATTTTTATGCATCAGAACAACACCTTGAACAATGTTAAGTTTTGAATGTTAAGAACGATTGTCTTTGTTAGCTTCACTTATTACTTCTGTTGTTGATTACACTCTTACAATCATTATTTATCTTCTGTCACTGACTTTGAAGATTTTTCTCATTATATTATTAAATTAGAATATGTGTGGTATCGAAAACATTTTCCGATATATTTTCGACAAATATTCTGTTTATATATATATATATATATATATATATATATATATATATATATATAATAAACAAATCACGTTGGTAGTGTATTGATTATAATTGTCTAAATACTATAAATACGCTATTATTAATAAATTATTATGGATTTTCATGGGTCATGTTGCTATTAGCACCGCCATTTTGTTTAGACCATTTTTACCATGAAATTCATAATCAGCGATCTCAAAAACCTCCGTGTGATGAGGTTTGTTTGAAATAAATGTTCTCTTGGGGTTTTGACCACGTTTTGTGGATTCCGTCCCACTAGGCGCCGCTGGCAGAAAAAGCGGTGCTCGCGATATATCGGACTCACGGGTTGTCTTCCAACACTCTGGCGGGTTGAATAAAAGAACGACGTATGTCATCTCAAATAAAACCGGGTTCTACTGTGGAAAACCCTTGCCTCTATTGATCAAATAGTCTGACAACCTAATTACAATCGACTCCTTGTAAACATTGTCCCACAACAACATTGTACTGGCCACTATACGAGTCTCATCTAACAACACCCTATATTCCTCGTTTAAATTATGTTCCGCCACTGCTGATTTTTCGGGCTGTAGGAGCTTGATGTGACGGCGATGTTCTACACATCTGTCATGAACTGTGCTGATCGACCTGCCAATGTAAGCCTGGGATACTGTACACACCCTGTTTTTTTAAGGCCCAAGTCGTCTTTAACGATCCTAGAAGTTCCTTATCTTCGGTGGTATACGGAATACACTCTGAATGTTAAATTTCCTTCGGATTCTGCTAACCTTGTGAGATATAGCCCCTGCATTGTACAAACTCCATAGCTCGAAGAATCTGCTTCTCGGAGTATCCACTCTTCTTAAACACAGAAGCCAAGTGTGAAATTTCCTGTGGTAGACTATCTGCATCGGAACCCACCGCATACGTTCTGCGTCTTAAGGACGCCATTGCGTTGATGTGGCGGATGGTAGCTTCTTGCATTCAGGTATAGATCTGTATGCGATGAACACTGTTACCCTGAGAACCATCATGTTTCTTGTACACCTTGACATCCAAGAATGGAAGCTTCCCATCGGTTTCAATCACTATGGTGAATTTGATATTGGTTGCAAAGCCGAAGTTCTCAGTGCCATATCCTCAAAATCAACCATAAGCAAATTGGCAACTATGGGTGATAGCACCTCATAGCCACTCCGTCAGTCTGTTCAAAAAGCTGTCATTGGATAAAAAATACGTGGATGTCAGCACATGACGACAAAGTTTGACCAACTCACTATCCAGTTTTTCACTAATCAGACAAATAATCTTTCAATGGAACACGAGTGAATAGTGTAACCACATCTAAAATGACCAATAAGTCCAAATACTCAAGCCTCAACGATTGAAGGCGTCGAATAAAATCCACGGAGTTGGAGAAATGATGTTCACACATGCCAACAAACCGGCTGAGATAGGAAGTCAGGTAGGTGCCCCTATATTACTAGTAATCGGGCGTAAAAGAATGCCATCCTTATGTACCTTAGGCAAAACATATAACCTTGGAGGAACAGCGGTTCCATGATGTTTCTTGCACAGGTCTTTTGACAACTTGCTCAATTTCAAAAGTAAAAGTGTCTTTCGTTTAATCCTTTCTGTGGGATCGCAGCTCAAGCTTTTGTATGCCGTATCATTCAGTGTTCATTTTAAGGACATAATTATCCCTTGTCAATACATCCGTAACATTACCCTTGCCAGCTGGTAAAACATCTTCATTGCTAAGGGAAGGAAAGGCGGCTCTCTCCGCAGAAGAGATGTACTGCTTGTTCCACAGAGCAAGTGAATTCGGTGACAGGAAGTCTCCTTGGAACAGGCAGGAACTGTAGATCTTTCTCTAATACCACCAAGGTGGGCCCATCCAACTCCTCATTGAAGACATTAATTACTTATGTGATCTTCTGACGTCCCAGGACGAGAAAGCAGGCGTTCAAATCTGGACGACTATCTGTTAACGACGCTCCTATGTGCCTAACTGATAGCGCCCAAGTGGAACCATCAATCCAGTCCCAAACATCTGTTTACAAAAATGCAGAGAGGTCAATATGCAGATAAAACCAATATTTGGATACAAAATCCAGTTGGATGCGTTCCTTAATCAGAGCTATACTGGCGCGCTCCTTGATCTTATTGGAGCTCCATTTATTAATAAAATGAATAATTCTAGCAAAATTGGATTTTATGTTTTTTAAAGGCCAGGTCGTCTTTAACGGATCCTAAAAGTGCCTTAATCTTGGGTGGGGACGGAACGGAATTAGGATTCCTCTAATCTTGTGAGATATGCCCTCTGCAACAGGATGTGTGCAGGATTCCATGCGAGTGCGGGAAGGCTTACATTGGCACAGCTCATGACACGTGTAGTACATCGCCGTCACATCAAGCTCCTACATCCCGGGAAATCAGAATTGGCGGAACATAGTTAAACGAGGGACATAGGGTGTTGTTCGATGAGACTCGTTTAGTGACCAGTATGTCCGGTTTTTTGGACACTGTTTATAATGAGTAGATTGAAATTAGGTTGTCAGATGGGGATCGCAAAACACTTGGACAGTACTCAAGAATGGGTCGTAGTCATGATTTATACGAAGTCTTTGCAGATGAACCACATCTTCTCAGCACGTTAGTAATGCTATATTCGATCTTCATGGGATTGTTTCGCTTACTCTTCGCCATCACTTTACATCTTTCTACAATGAAGAGATAAAGAGCCTGGTACAGGCACGCGTATTCAAACACAATGTAAACACTCAGAAGACGGTACTGCAGCCAGTAAAATTAATATAAGACAACAGGTGTCTGACGCAGGCGTCAGATCTATTGCTACAGCTGCAGCTTATCACGATTGAAGTCATTTCGGTGTAAGGCGCAGGACAGGTGGGACACAATAACTTCGAGGTAGCGATAAGGTGGACATTTCTCGTACGATCACTAGACGAATGTATCATGAATATCAAAAATCTGGTAAAACATCAAATCTCCGTCATCTCTGCGGGCGGAAAAATACCCTGTAAGAACTGGACCAACGACAACTTGTAGAGTAAGACGTTTCCCAGACCAGCACAAAGGTGTCTTGAACCACATGGCAAGCCTTTAGTACAAAGAGAGTGGGCATAAATAAAATAACTCTTATATTTCTGACAACGGCTTCCAATCTAATGAAAAATGACGAATCGTTTGAAGTATTACAAGTTAAGTCCGATTAATATTCAAGAAGTTGGTAAAATTAATCGCCAATAAAAGCATATAAAACTAATTTTCCCCGACAATCTAGATTTACCGTTTGCTTGCCTAACCAGAGGACCATCGTCTCGGAGGGGCGAAATAATTTCCCGTGTCCTGTATTAATTAATATATTAAATTGGTAAGATGGCGATCAGCCACAAAGGCTACCGGACACGTTAATTTCAAACCCGGAGAGCCAACATCTTCACGGAAGGACACTTCTGTTCCCGAGGTCTTTGACGAGTTGCTGCTAAGACAGGCCGCCACCCTAGGAGGCGTGAAACCGGTCCTTGCGGGCTAGAACGAACTCTTAACTGTGCTTTGGTCAGGTTGGTAACTCGTCACTAGTTTTGCCGGTGGAAGTATAAGCGGTGCGAAACTCGCGTTATCAAAACAGGCGTGAGCGACGTGGCCGCTCTGAGTTCGGCAGTTGCTTCAGATGTTTGCAGTTTTTAGGAGGACAGGCATATTGTGCAGAAGCCACGATGCTCAGTCTTGGTGATATTTCGTTGACCGACCGTAACTTCACAGCAGGTATTCGCGATTAATTCGGTTGCGAGGTTAATAAATATGCAACGGTCTGCATATCGGGCGATAGGCGCGATGATCACCAAGATGCTTTTTCTTTAGTTTTTGTGGCGCTCCTGTTTCGGGCTCAGTCTACTATTCTCATCACCAGCGGGAATCTTCATGAAACACAATACGCTCTCTTTCTCTCTCGTTAAAGGCTGGTCAAATTATTTGAATGTGCTTTATTTTCGTGTTTCAATGTCTTGTCCTGCAGCGAGAATCAGTTTAATAAGCTGTAACAGGCTACCTCGTAATTCTATATGCTACTTTCAGAACACCCAAAGGTTATTTCAATGAACTGTCCGACATCTTGCCTGTAGCCTTCCCCTGTCGCTATCATTTTTATTCATTTACAAAATAATAGAAACCCTGCTAGAAGGAGGTCCGATGCTGGCACAGCAACTGAAGATTAACAGGTAAGTCATTGTTAATTGGGAAGCGGAAGTCAGGCAGATTGATTTTAGTCATAATCCCGTTTATATATATATATATATATATATATATGGCGTCTGTTCCGAAAGAACAGACGTCACTTCTGATTCTGCAGTTGTTATTATTTAATATTCACAGAATATATGACATCAACTGCGATTGGGCAAAGCTGAAAATATGTACCCAGCCCAGCTTTCTAGGCAGTTGCGCTGACCCCTAAACCACTGAGGACACAGTGATCACCGCACCTGCAAGGACTACCTAAGCACGCCTCCCGTCAGATACAATTGAGTACTGTGGGCAGGGTGAAGCTGGGAATTTGTATCTGACGGGAGACGTGCGTAGATAGTCCTTGCAGGTGCGGTGATCACTGTGACCCCAATGGTGTAGGAGCAGCGCAACTGCCTAGAAAGCTGGAGACCTGGGTTCGAATCCCGGCTGGGTACACATTTTCAGCTTTGCCCAATCGCAGTTGATGCCATATATTCTGTGAATAATCCCGTTTCTTTCTTCCCACAACCTACCATAGGAAGATACAGGCGCTACAAACTGAAGAGGATCGTTCAACGATACAGAAGTGCAACCCTTACTGAAAATGCTGCGGATTTCAATGCTGGGCCATCAAGAAGTGTCAGCGTGTGAAGCATCCTACAAACCATCATCGACGTGAGTTTTCCGAGCCGAAGGAGCACTCGTGTACCATTTCTGACTGCACAAAAAAAAAAAAAGCTTTACACCTCGCCTGGGCCCATCAACACAGAGTTTGAGCTATTGGTGAATGGAAACATATTCCTTGGTTTGACGAGTCAAGCGGATGGACGGTACCGGTATGGATACAGTCTCATGAACCCATGGAACCTACATGTTAGCAAGGGGCTGCTGAAGCTGGTGGAGGCTCTGTAATAGTGTGGGGCGTGTGCAGGTGGAGTCATAAGGGGTCCCTGAAACGTCTGGATTCGACATTCACAGGTGAAACATGTGCGTACGTATGTTTGCAGACCACCTGCATCCATTCACGTCCATTGTGCACTTCGAAATTCCGGCAGGACAATGTGACCCACCACATGCCCAGAATTGCTACATAATGTCCCCAGGTACTCTCTTCCGGGTTGAAAAGTGGCCCAAGCATACAATTGTAATTGGTGGCGACTTTAACTTAGACTCGATATGTTGCCAAAATTAATTTTTAAACTTGAGGCAGGCATAACACATTGTACGAATCGTATTGAAGGCATTCACCGAAAATTACCTCGAGCAATTAGTTCGTGAACCCTCTAGCATAGTAAATGGTTGTGAAAATATACTTGACCTCTTAGCAACAATTATTCCGGAGTTAATAAAGACAAAAGAGACAAAAGGATTAGTGAAGACAGAGTTGTTGTAGCGAAAAAGAATATCGTATTTCACAAAACTATGAAAAGTAAACTGAAAATATATCTATCTCAAAAAGGAGATGAAAATTTGATTAACGCTATTCTGAGTGAGAATCCCCAGTCTTTCGAAACTAACAATCTACTGTAGATGAGCTGTGTCTCACGTTCAAAGAAATAATCTCGACATATTATACCAAACTAATTGACAAGAGAGGAGGTCTGACCCGCCGATGTACAAAAAACAGGTTAGGTCACTCTGGAAAAATCAAAGAAAAATGCATGGCAAATTTAAACAGACACAAAATCTTCAAAACTTGCAGTCTTTTGTAGAAACTCGAAATTTAGCTCGAACTTCAATACGAGAAGCTTATAATAAATTCCACAACGTAACCCTGTCAGGTAATTTGGTAGAAAATGCGAAGAAATCCTGGTCGTATGTAAAGTATACTAGCGGTAAAACACAAATACCTTCACTACGCCACAGCAACGGTGATGCTACTAAATGTTTCAAATGTTTTTATAGCTTATGGTACTTAACTACGGGGTCATCAGTCCCTAGACTTACAAACTACTTACAAACTAGCTAATACTAAGGACGGCACAAATATCCATGCCCGAGGGCGGATTCGAACCCCCGACCGTAGTGTCCGTGCAGACCGTGACTGGATAGCCTCAGTCCCCTCGGCTACCGCGGCCGGCGGTGATGCTACTGATGTCAGTTCTGCTAAAGCAGAATTGCTTAATATAGCCTTTCGAAATTCCTCCACGAAAGAAGACGAAGCAGATACTCCAAAATTCATATCAAGAACAGTTGCCAGCATGCGTAATTTAGAAGTTGTTACACCTGGAGTATTGAAGCAACTTAAATCACTAAACTGAGGTAAGTCTGCCGGCCCCGACTGTATACTAGTTACATTCCTTTCACAGTATGTTGATGAAATTGCACCATACGTCGTTATTATATACAACCGCTCGCTTAATGAACGATCCGTACGCAAAAATTGTAAAGTTGCACCAGGTTACTCCAGTATTCAAGAAAGGCAATAGGAGTGATCCGCAAAATTACAGGTCTATATAACTGACGTCGGTTTGCAGCAGGATATTAGAACATGTACTTTCCTCTGCTATTATGAATTGCCTGGAAGAGAACGACCTATTGACCCATAGTCGACACGTATTCAAATAGTATCATTCTTGTGAAACACAGCTAGCTCTTTTACTCACTTGACAAGGGATGTCAAATAGATTCCGTATTTCCAGATTTCCGCTGACCACCAAACTCCTCAGATATGATAATTATTGAGCATTTCTGGGATGCCTTGCTACGAGCTGTTCAGAAGAGATCACCCCCTCGAATTTTCGAGAATTTATGGACAGCTCTGCAGTTCCCTCCATCACTACTTTAGGCATCGGTCGAGTCCATTCCACACCGTGTTGCGGATGTCCTGCTTGCTCCTTCAGTGTACATTTAGAACTGGCTGTCATTCATCGCTCAGCTTGTAACTTAATACCGTGATACTTCACTTTTGTCTAAAAGTAAAGCAGTCAATAATCCGAAGACTGGTTTGAACACCACAGTGCTCTACTAGGCATGGTCCTGTTTGGAGGTGCCGGCCGCGGTGGCCGAGGGGACTGAGGCGCTCCAGTCACGGTCTGTACGGCCACTACAGTCGGGGGTTAAAATCTCCCCTCGTGCATGGATATTTCTGCCGTCCTTAGTATAAGTTAGCTCATAAATAGTTTGTAAGTTTAAGGACTGATGACGCCGTAGTTAAGTCCCATAAGCTATACAAACATTTGCTTGAGGTGATATGCGTTGCCTTCCTTCGACCTTACTTACCCAGCCAGTTTTAGGGGGACCTGCAGTTTAACGTGGCCTCCGAACCACGGTGCTACTCGAAATTTTTCACATCAGCCAAATTTACAGAGGTGAAAGAAGTGGAAAGTGACAAAAATCCTAGGGCCTGGCGGGGATCGAACCCGCGACCTGTGCAACCGAGGCGCACCACACCTGTGTATGAAATAAATCGCAATTTGCGATCAGTTGTGTCTACACTGTACTAGGTTTAGACTGAATACGAAAGTGCGGCAAATGAATATTTATGCCCGGCCGGGATTCGAACCCGGGATATACTGCTTACTAGGCAGACGCGTTGACCACTCCGCCACCGAGGATTCAGTGACCAGCCCGACTGCAGAGGACTCTTCCCTACACGTCTCCCGCCACGCTGTCTGCTTCCTATTACCGCAGCCTATTTCTTCTTTGCGAATGCGTGGTGAATTTGGGTGTGGCGGAAGACGTGCAGGGATGAATCCTCGGCAGTCGGGCTGGTCACTGTGTCCTCGGTGTCGGAGTGGTAAACGCGTGAACGTTTGCAGTATCATCACGGAATAACCCTGCTGATGTAAAGAAGAGTGTGTTTTGATTAGCGTGACATGTGTGCAATAGAATGCTGTCAAGCATTGTGATAAGATCGCTTGCTTCGTCTGCAGATAAGAGCACACCTGTATAGAGCCACCGCTGGTATCAAAGGTAATTTCTGCGACCTCGTCGCTGGGCGTCCCCTGGGAAGGCTGCAGTGACGGCGCGGGCGGTATCGCTATCTGCCGTAACGGCGACGCGACGCGAGGCTCAGGGCGTAAAACGAGCCGTAAATCGCTCAGAGAGCGGCCCGCGCTAATACCCGACCCTTAATCGCTATCTTGAGCTCGGCTAAGTAGGCGATTATTTACTGCCGAGTGACATCATCATCATTCCTGCTCGGCAAGTACACAAACAGAGGCGCGAGCGCGCTCGCGCGCACACACATGAACACACACAGTCAAACATTAAGGTCGTAAATTCTACCAAATACCTAGGAGTTACAATTACGAACAACTTCGACTGGAGAGAACACATAGAAAATATTGTGGGGAAGGCGAATCAAAGGTTACGTTTCATTGGCAGAACGCTTCGAAGATGCACCAGCTCCACCAAAGAGACTGCGTACATCACACTTGTGCGTCCTCTCCTGGAGTACTGTTGCACCTTGTGGGACCCTCACCAGGTGGGACTGACGGAAGATATTGAGAAGGTTCAGAGAAGGGCAGCTCGTTTTGTTTTATCACGTTACGGGGGAAAAGCGTCACGGAAATGTTGCACGAATTGGGGTGGAAATCATTAAAAGAAAGACGTTATTCATTGCGGCGTGATCTGTTTGCGAAGTTTCAATCACCGACTTTTACTTATGAATGTGAAAATATTTTGCTAGCACCCACCTACTTAGGGAGACATGACCATCCCAATAAAATAAGAGAAATTAGATCGAAAACGGAACCATTTAAGTGTTCTTTTTTTTCCCGCGCGTTATTAGAGAATGGAACGGTAGAGAAAGTTTATGAAAGTGGTTAATGAACCCCGCGCGCTATTAGAGAATGGAACGGTAGAGAAAAGTTATCAAAGTGGTTAATGATCCCTTTGCCAGGCACTTAAATGTGATTTGCTGAGTATCTATGTAGATGTAGATGTAGACACACACACACACACACACAGATACACACTCACACACACAACACACAAACAGTGTGTAGAGGAGGTTTGCTGCTCATTTACAACGACAAAACTCGTGAAAGAAGACGAAATGCAACTTCATCTCCTTACATGAAAAACTACCCATAGCACCTGAAACGAGACTGTCATTTGGTTTCATTGCTCTGCTGTCTCATTATGTCAACTTAAAGAATGAAATTTGAATTGACTCACTTGAGAATGGCAAGGAACACTTAGTGGTAGGTGTTGAAGGCTATAAAAGGAATTGCAGAAACAGAGATGGCGAAAGTGTACACTTTATTTTGTATCTTTCTTGTTATAAGTCACTCTCCTATTTTCCCCATCCTTGTGTGTTATGGAATGCGAATGGAATGCAATAATATTTCTTTGTGTTTTGGTAACATGGGCAATATTGTAATCTTTGGTGGCGGCAATGTAGTTAGTGGCGGCAAGGACTGCCTAACAGCAAAGGTTTTGTTAGAGCTTTCGAGTAGAGGGTCAATCTGGTCAAGCCAGAGATTTGTGAATGCGGTGGAGTAACGGACACTCGGTGTCCAGCCAATCAGTGCGGCCGGCCGCGGTGGCCGAGGGGACTGAGGCGCTTCAGTCACGGTCTGCACGGCCACTGCGGTCGGGGGTTCGAATCCCCCCTCGGGCGTGGATATTTGTGCCGTCCTTAGTCTTAGTTAGTTCATAAGTAGTTTGTAAGTTTAGGGACTGATAACCCCGTAGTTAAGTCCCATAGACTTTACAAACATTTGAACATTTACAAACAATCAGTGCGCTCCGTTCCCGCGATTTGAAGAGGGGACGATTGGCCCTGTTGGCGCCCAGCGAGAGAAAGAGATCACTTCGCCGGCCTCGGTGGCCGAGCGGTCTGCGGCGTGCTAGTCACGGTCTGCATGGCCGCAGCGGTAGGGGGTTCGAATGCCCCCTCGGACATGGCTGTTTGCGCCGTCTTTAGTATAAGCTAGTTCATAGGTAGTTTGTAAGTTTAGGGACAACCGCGTAGTTAAGTCCCATAAGCTCTACAAACATTTGAAGAGATCGCTTCCTAGCCTGATGGAGTGCAGACGTGAGGAGAGCTGCTCGCTGGTGTTGCGGAGGTTTTGGTAACGATTTAGTGAGAATCGTCAGCAATCTTGCTCATGGTAACGCTTGCACCACCGGTTTATAGGGGACATAGCAATAGGTATCATTTTTAACTTGTGTGTGTGTGTGTGTGTGTGTGTGTGGTGTGTGTGTGTGTGTGTGTGTGTGTAATCAGATCGAGATGGTGTTTGCTTTGTCGTGGGTCAAAGTTGCTGCTAAATCGGTTATTCATTGAATTTTGATGGGGTGTATTAGCTTGTTGATCGATTTTTTGTTGTAGTTGTTGCTGGTAAAGATTCATTTTAAGTGGTTTTGTTCAAATTTATAGTGTTTTCCTTCGTAACTAGGACTTTGCGCGCGAGATGGGTAAATTGTACCTTATTAGTCCAGTTGGTGCAATGGTAGTCTTTTATCAGTCATAATTTGTTCCTCGTGTGTTTTCGATTTGTTTAAGGCATAAATGTTGAGGATTAATCTCGCAATTCTGACGGATTTCTTTGTGCAATGTCATCAGGGTGCCCCGTGGTGGCCAGTACTTTGTAAGTATGGTAATAGAGGGCCTGTATCAATTGCTTACCCTGCTCATGCAATAGTGTTATAGTACTTACGTACAATTAAGTTTCAACTGGCAGATTTTCTTAAATTTAGTAGGGTTTGCTTTGTAATGATTGTGTGCTATGATGATAGGCCAACAGGTTAGTAATAATGTCGCAAGACGTGATGTATTCAAGTAATCATACCCAAATTCCGTAGAAGTAAGAGTAGATTAAGCGTAGTGGTAATTATTTTAAATTAAATTTCAGTAACTTGGTTTTAGTTTGGAACAACGCTGATCGCTTACGTTCACCACTTCGAAGGGCATTGTAATATTTTGTGATCCCCTGACTTATTGTCGTAGTAATAAGTAGGTCGCTAATGCAAATCCCATTCTCGAGTAATATTTTGTGTCCGTTGACACCACTTTGCTGCCCATGGCTCGCAACGGCCGCGCAGATTCAAATTAGTTGGCTCGCGTAGTAATTCTTCCTTTGCATGTCTTGTGTGAATGTGATAAATCATATCGGGGAAACTGAGAACACTCCTTGCTTCCAAATCCTTGAGAGTTGCGAGATTAACTTTTCTTTTATTTTGAAAACTTTCTAGGAGGCCCATTAAGATGATGGAAACTAAAATTGCAAACAAATTCTCTTGAATACTAAAAAATTTGCATTTAAATTAAGATGGTATAGTATTTATTTTAACGGATTTGATAATAAATCATAATTTTATCTCAAACGCATATCGAAGCAATTTCTAAATGTTCTTACAATCGTATTCAGTAGAAGTACTGCCATTCTCAAAGTCCTTGCTGTGGCCTGCAATGGTGCACTGATCAGAGTAACGCATCCGTTCCATTTGAGTACATATATTTGGATCCGATTAAACAGTTCAGGTGCGTTTGTAATGCTATCCGTTGCGCGGCTCAAGCTTATGAATCTTAAATTTCATTGATGTTGTCGGACGTGCTTATTTCGCACGTGGTGGGAACCCACATGTGTACGCAAACTGGATAAAGCCTGCGTAGACAAGTCAAATGTTCAAATGTTTGTATAGTCTATGGGACTTAACTACGGGGTCATCAGTCCCTAAACTTACAAACTACTTATAAACTAGCTTACACTAAGGACGGCACAAATATCCATGCCCGAGGGGGGATTCGAACCCCCGACCGTAGTGGCCGTGCTGACCGTGACTGAAGCTCCTCAGTCCCCTCGGCCACCGCGGCCGGCGTAGACAAGTCATTCCACATACAAACGTGTAGGAGCCATATTGCATTGCAATAGCTTGCAGTAGGCACCTTCGATGCACAAGCTACCGGGCGAATACGCAGACAGAATGGTAAATACACAGTCCAGGCACGAGGTTACATGAAATAAAAACGACGACGGATACGTGACACACCTTCTCAGATTTATCAATGAATACAATGAATGAAAACACCATCAGCTATATTTTCATATTGTTATTTACTGGCAACCAGTTTCGTCGGACTACGCCATCATCATCAGGCCATTAAAGTAGGGTAAACTGTATTTTGCATTAAAAATGAACAAAGTGACTCGCGTCGGACAATAATAGAACATAACAGCGAGGATGATAAACAGATTTAGCGTTATGATGGACCATCAAGAATAAATATGAAAACTGGAAGAAAGTGTACTAAACTCTGAAAAAGGAAGCAAAACAGAAATAGTAAACGATGCAATGTAAAGTTGTGCAAAACGAGGGAGTTGGACGAAACACAGCGCCATATGAAGTCAACAAGGTGGCAGATCCATGTTCAGATCTGTCTTCTTTTTCTTCACAAAACTGTGAACTATTCGTTCAGTCAATTAGGTGCTTGTTCACTCTAAGGCTCCTGTAAGTAGGAGCTGACGCATCCACCATTTTTATTCTCGTAGCTCGTAAGTTAAACATACTGCGGTGCTATAGGATTTCCGTCACGGCACTGTAGCATGACATTATGGGTAGTTGTGTTGCCATAAACTGCTCAAATTACTCCACAGGTGGCTACAGAATGTTTAGTTTCCTCAGAGATTCTGAGAGAAGAAAAAATGAATCACTAATTTTAGGCGGAAATACTGGGAACCCGAACCGAGTACACAATTATTTATTGTAAGTAAATATTATTTATTATTACTGCTTATAGTAATATTTAATAGTAAAACTCGCCTGTGGTATTCGAACGTAAGTTTAGAAAAATGTTTGTGAAACTTATAGGACTTAACAGCGGGTCATCAGTCCCTAAACTTACAAACTACATATGAACTACCTTATACTAAAGACAGCACAAACATCCATGCCCGAGGGGTTGATTCGAACCCCCGACGGGGAACGGCATCGCGCATTGTAGCATAGCGCCTCAATGCGCTCGGTCGCTCCGCCGTGTCCGTGCGTTATTGTTTAGCTCTTTTGAAAGTACTACCTCTTAACAAAGAAGCTGCTTGTATGGAGTCAGAAGCTGCCAAATATCTTAACATAGCAAAACATGCCAGAACATACATTTTTACAGCACACTATGTGTGTCTTATATAGTATTTTGAGAAACACATCACATCAAAAAGTTTTGTACTGACATTGCACATACTGTACTTCTATTGCATTATTGTGGGAAAGTATTACAAACACTAAAACGGAAACTATAAATATACTGGGCAAAAAGTTTAGTTACATCTGTGTCAGTGTACTGTGCTGATACAGGCAACTACCGCTGAATGCTATTTGAGGTATTTAGAAGTTTTAGCGTCATAACTTTTATTATGCAGTTTGAAAAAAAATATAAGAAAAAAAAAGAAAAAACTGATGTTTTATCACAAAATACACCCTCAAACCGGTTTCTTATTAGTAAATGCCAATTTTGTCGCTTATCTATAACATACTACTTTACTTACTGCTGTGGCGGCCTAGTGTGCTAATGATGGCAACGAAATGTTTGCTTTACGAGGATTATTAAGTTACTGACAAGACAAGGGTACTGTTGCATACAAAACCTGTCAAGCTTAAAGAAGTAACAGAATTATTTTATTGCATGGTCAAATCATCGGATTATTACCCTCATTCTATAAGATTAGGTTTTCAAACAGCATTCAACGGTTGTTTCCACCATCGGCACAGTCTGCCTCTACGAACGTAAATTTTAGACTGTACGCTAATATTCTTTTTCGTTTTAGTATTTGTAATACATTCTGAAACTTTCTCAATAACGTAATAGATGTACATTCAGCAATGTGAGTACAAAAATCAGACGTGGTATATTTGTCACAGCAGAAAACAAACACTTATTACAAGGCGGCACTCAAACCTCGCATATTGACATTCATTATTCAACTACAATCCAAGATCCCTTAAAACTTTTATCTAGATGACCAGTTTTAGTAGAATTAACGTAGTAGGCGATTATTATCATAGAAATATATAGTTTATCGCGTTTTTTTTTTCTTTATTCGGACAGCAAAGAAAAGTAGCAGTAAGTAAAGAAAACGCGAGATTTTTATATCTAATCCACATATCGATGTAAACAAGAGCAGAATGCAAGCCCAAAGTAGCACAATATAAGGCTATGTGTCGGACACGTATAAAATATTTCACTAAACAAACAAAACAACACCGTTCGCATTTAGCTACGTGTTGTATTTTGCATTCTCAGGGAATAAAATGGCGGATGCTTTAGTTCGCTGTATTCAGTTTCGTATCTGTGACGTGGTGTAACGTCCGTTTGCTACAGCGAGGTGTAGGAAAAATACCTGCAACATGTTCTCTGTAAGTACCACATGTTATGAATCTTGCAATCCGCTTTTGAAGGATTAGACCAATCCATTCCATTTAGGATAGTTCACTCCCAGTTATTTATTTATTTATTTTCATTCCTGTGAGAGGCGTATGCAGCATCCCGATCTTTACACAATATTTATCAACAAGTACTTGTGGCGGTAACACTGTCATTCTAAAAGAAGAAGGAACAGGGAAAGTAGGGATTGTCTTCGGCTACCATATGGCAATTAAATGATTAATTAGCGACGAATGAAAGTTTGTACCGCAACGGAAGTCGAACCCGAAATCCTTGGTTTCGGCCAGCGGTCGCCTGAACCGCTTGGTTATACGGAGCACGCCTCCCGTGGGCCCAGAAGCGTCGCAAAATTTCGCCCTGCGCGTATTTATGGCAGTAAATGGACGTCGAACACTGATGTGTGTCTGTGTTCCATACGTCAGTGTGTTTCAGAATTCCACAATTACTCTAACAGACTTCTGCGGGATGTATAAGATGTCTTGAGGAACCAAATGAGCGTATAAACCCATGACTGGGAACCTCAATTAGCGACGCTACGCATAGTCCATGTTACTGGGTCAGGGGCCTGCCGTTCGACATCCCATCCAGCAACTTCGACGCTCTGTGGCGTCTTTGGATGACGTTTCCGGGCATAAGTTTCACTGCTCATTTTGTTCCTAACGATTTCTGGATCCCATAGATCTTTTTAATGTAATTGTGCAACTTGCCCTATATTCACATGAAGTCTGGATTTCCAGAAGGCTTTTGACACTGTACCCCACAAGCGGATTCTAATGAAATTGCGTGTTTATGGAATATCTCCCCAATTCTACGGTCGGGGTTCGAATCCCCCATCGGGCATGGATATTTGTGCCGTCCTTAGTATTAGTTAGTTCCTAAGTAGTTTGTAAGGTTAGGGACTGATGACCCCGTAGTTAAGTCCCATAAGCTCTACAAACATTTGATTTTCTCCCCAATTGTGCGATTGGATTCTCGATTTCCTATCAGAAACAGCACAGTTTGTTGTAATTGACTGTAAGTCATCGAGTAAAACAGAAGTGATATCTGACGTTTCACAGGGAAGCGTTATAAGTCCTGTGGTGTCGCCAAGTCCGAAGTGCCCGCCACCTACTTTCATGCAAGCACGGCGCGGCGTTCTTACGACGTCAGCCACGAGCGCCCTCTGCTGCAACTCCACTCGTGGCCACCACTGAACTGGATCGCTCTATTGGCTATAAGACAGGTTCTAGGACTCTCCTCAGTAGGCAGGCCGTTACCTAGTTCAAATATGTATCAGCATTCTGCAGTCATGAAACTTATTAAAGTTAAGTATTATCACACTGATACGAAATACATATCTTGTTCTAATCTTGGTGTTTCTAGTTTCTGCTGTCCCTCTGGCTGGTCACCTTAGACTCTGTACCCGCAAACGCGTGCATCCTATTTCCTGTGTCGGTCTCTCTCTTAGTCGGCCACCGACACCTAGGACAACCGGCGGCGACGACACACAAAAGGTCTCCTACTTTTCCTTGTGTGTATAAACGATTTAGGAGACAATCTGAATAGCTTCCTTAGACTGTTCGCGGATGATTCTGTCGTTTATCCGTTAGTGAAGTCAACAGAGGATCGAAAACAACTGCAAAGCGATTTAGACAAAATTCCTACATGGTGCGAAAATTGGCAATTGACACTAACTAAAGAAAAGTGTGAAGTAATACATATGACCACTAAAAGAAATCCGCTGAACTTCAATTACGCGATAAATCAGTCGAACCTTAAGGTCTTAGATTCTACCAAATACCTAGGAGTTACAATTACGAACAACTTAGACTGGAGAGAACACATACATAATATTGTGGGGAAGGCGAACCAAAGGTTACGTTTTATTTGCAGAACGCTTCGACGATGCACGAGCTCCACCAAAGAGACTGCCTACATTACACTTGTGCGTCCTCTCCTGGAGTACTGTTGCCCCTTGTGGGACCCTCACCAGGTGGGACTGACGGAAGACATTGAGAAGGTTCAGAGAAGGGCAGCTCGTTTTGTTTTATCACGTTACGGGGGAGAAAGCGTCACGGAAGTAACGTTCGAATTGGGGTGGAAATCATTAAAAGAAAGACGTTATTCATTGCGGCGTGATCTGTTTGCGAAGTTTCAATCATCGACTTTTACTTTTGAATGTGAAAATATTTTGCTAGTAGCCACCTACTTAGGGAGGCATGACCATCCCAATAAAATAAGAGAAATCAGATCGAAAACGGAACGATTTAGGTGTTCTTCCCGCGCGCTATTAGAGAATGGAACGGTAGAGAAAAGTTATGAAAGTGGTTAATGAACCCTCTGCCGGGCACTTGAATGTGATTTGCAGACTATCTATGTAGATGTAGATGAACGCTATCGAACATGCCTGCGATACAATGAAGGGGCTCTTTCTGGACGAGACTACCAACCAACTACCTTACAGATAAACGCCAAATTACGATAGAGTGTGCCAATCTATGCCATTAGTCCATTAAAGTTCTAGTGGACAGTGTATTAGACGAATACATGCATCCATCAGTACAAGAAGAGGTGTTACCGGGTATTACTGATATTGTTATATGCTGCAGCCTGGAAAACACAAACAGTCTTAGTTATTGTCCTCAGACTAGTCATTATTTTATTTCATGCAATAAAGATAATTAATTGCTGTTCTGTATACACTACTGGTCATTAAAATGCAGATGATAAACGGGTTTTCATTGGACAAATATATTATACTAGAACTGACATGTGATTACTGGATTAATGGAACGGTAGAGAAAAGTTATGAAAGTGGTTAATGAACCCTCTGCCAGGCACTTAAATGTGATTTGAAGAGTATCTATGTAGATGTAGAGAACTCTGAAACACACTGACGTATGAACACGGAACCATCTCAGTCTTCGACCTACCTGTACTGCCGCAAATGTGCGCAGGACGAAATTTTATGAGATACATTCTCTATCGGCGGCAAGTGAGGTATCGCGCGCGAAACCAGAGTGTGCGAATTTCGCTTCACCCATTCGATGGGGATTCTTAAAATTGTCACCTATATATATATATATATATATATATATATATATATATATATATATATATATTGTATTCTACAAATTCTTATTTTTCCTTTTTGTAATATTAGCAGTGATGATGAGAATGTAACTGTTGAAATTTCGGTAGCTCTTCAGTGAAAGAGTTTTTGGCCCACTTTAGGTTACGGTAGTAACACTAAAAGTGGGCCTTTGCGAACTTTTTTTCTGTTGACATTTCGATATTTAAATGAAAATAACGGCTAAACTATTCATCTGATACGAAAATTGAATAACCGAATTTGTAGAGGATAAAAGTCTCTGCAACTTTGTTCTCTAATGCTTTTTTTCATATCTCGTAGCGTTTCAAAGATATTTGCAAAAATAACGGCAATTTTGGGATATATGTCTGTCTGTCTGTCCGTCTGTCTGTCCGTAATGTGTTCCCTGTTTTTAAGACGAACCGTTCAACCGATCAGCACCAAATTTTACAGACATGATTGTAGGTCGCCAGAGACTAGAACCACCCTTTTACAAATTTATCGAAAACAAAACTACGGTAGTAATACCAAAAAAAGCCGTTTGTAATATAATTGTAATTGCAAACGAACCGTTCATCTGACAAGAAAATTGAATAACCTAATTGGCAGAGGAAAAAATTCTCTACAACTTAGCTCCCTTATGTGTGTGGCTTTTTTTTCATATCTCGTATCGTTTGAGACATATTTGCCAAATATAACAGAGATTTGACACCCTCCATTGAATTAATGAAAACCAGCCGTTCCGAGATGTCACGTGACATTCCTCGCCCAAAACTCTCTCTGACATACGCCATCTTGCGTTGCGTATTTGACAATAGTCTGATTGTCACTTACACGTTGTCATTTCAGAGCAATAGCGCACCGTAGAATTAACAAAAACACATCGTTCTTCGTACGAAAAATGATAAACTGGTGTAATGTCGCCGCGGAAGCGGTCGAGTGCACACCGCTGGGTTGTTTACACCAGCGGGCGCGCCGGCGGAGCCGCAGCCTGTTGACGGTTATTGTGAGTATTGCTCTGCGACTGCAGTATGGAAACTCTAGTTCGAACACGCACCCTGAAGTTCGCATTTAAATACGGATACGTGCGACCGACAATTCTGGAACTCGACGATTGGTTACATGACACGATTCACCTAGAAGACGACGACGTTGTAGGCTTTGCTTATGATTTCGTAGCCAATGCTGTATATGTACAAGTTCGTAATGACGATATCTGCCTGCGAACTATGACTCGAACTGACGGAAAGGCAACGTTCGCTCACTCAAATGGCGCAATTAGTGAGGTTACAATAACTTGTTCGGGACTTGGCCTCAAGTTGGTTCGTATTTACAACCTACCGTTTGAAGTCAACTTAGATCGTATACGAGAGGCCCTCTCCCCTTACGGGTCGGTGCTTCAAATTCAAAGAGAAAAGTGGACAGGTCTCAGGCACTTTAACGTTGACAACGGTGTAAAAATCGTGAAGATTGATTTGAATAAACATATACCGTCCTATATCATAGTACAGGGGTTCAAAGGTCTTGTCACATACGACGGACAACCTCGTACATGCGCTCATTGTGGATCGTCAGAACATATGAAAGCAGCATGTCCACAAGCGAGACCGCGACAATTGCCTCGCGAGGTAGTTACCACTGACCGAGCGCCGCCTACGGGCACTAGAACGTACGCACGAGTTACTCTGGCTTCAGACACGGACAGTGCTGATCTTTCCGAACACGGTGACGAACACCAGAAGCAGACATACGAACAGGAAGTCGTGTCGGCCGAGACTATTATTGTTCCCTCCGCTGCTGCATCAAACGATCCCGCACCCAACACGTCCGTGCCGAAACACTCCTCCGCGACGGAGTCGGGGAATGTACCACTACACTCCAACGACACCATGGAGACGGAAGTATTGCAACAGTCTGAAGATCCACCCACTTTGCAGCCGTTAGAATCTGTCTCAGTGCCAACAGGGTGCCCTGGTGGTGATGACAGACGTTTGGAAAGTCCGCAGAATCCAGTCAGCGAAGTAGGAAACCAAAAACAGAAGTCGTCTAAAACCAAACGACCACTGAGGACACAAAGTCAGGGTGAAACGCAGGAACTGGACACGAAACCACAACGCGTTAGGAAAATACTCAAAAAGGATGGGTATGACGAGCCATCTCACGAGCAAGACCGTTCACAACCTTTGTACCCGGAGACGGAGGAAACTCTGATGAACGTCGATGTGCAAGATTCCGCGCTTATGGACACTGTACCGTCCCTCCCAAAGATCAATTGGGCGGACGAAGTCGGTGATTAATTGCACCTCTACAATCATGCAAGACTTTAAGTTAGCCACTTTAAACATCAATAGAATAGAGTCCGACGTCAAATTCCAATGCTTTAAGGACTACCTACAAGCTGCAGAAATAGATATCGCGTTAGTACAGGAAGTGGTCTCCACCAAAATAGGACAGATATTTGGTTACACCTCCATAATTAATATTGGACCCGAAGCTGGTACCGCGATTTTATGTAAGAAAGGCATCCAGTTTACTACAGAAGCCCTCTTAAGCTCGGGTAGAGGAATCTCCATCAGTATACAAGATTTGTTACTTGTCAATATTTACGCGCCATCAGGAAGCAACAATAGGCGACAGAGATGTGATTTTTTTCGAGACGAAATAGTCACACTCTTCACGAGACAACGATGCAAACTAATTTTAGCTGGAGATTTCAATTGTGTTTTACGTAAGCAAGATCAAGCTCCAAATTTTAACTTTTGCGAGGAGCTGCAACAGCTTGTTAGTGGCCTTCAAGTCACGGACACTTGGATTCATCTCCGGCCACACGCCGTTGCGTACACATACATCAGCAGTGTGTCTCAAAGTCGAATCGACAGAATTTATGTCAGCGATGATTTTAAAACCAGTGTTATGGCCTGCGAGATGTGGCCGCTAAGTTTTAGTGATCACAGTGCCTTTCAAGTAGTCCTGAGACACACACCACAGAAGACCTTTTTGGGACGCGGACTGTGGCAACTTAATGTCTCCCTCATTAATGACGACTCTCTCCAACAAGCGATCGAGAACACCTGGCAACGATGTCTTCAGCGAATACCTCGTTACGCCAGACGTATTGAATGGTGGCTGGAGTGCGCCAAACCACAACTACGAAAATGTATTATTCAATTCGCTAAGGATAGAGCGCATTGGAAGAAACGATCACTGGAATACTTCTTTGCGCTCCTTCGTGATTTTATAACAAACCGACATCCACGGCTGCGGACGTCATCAAAATCAAAAAGACTAAAGCAAAAATAGTGGCGCTTACGAGACAATCCTTGGAGGGCATCAGAATACGAGCCAGAAATGTCAACGACATAGAACACGAAAATGTTTCCATCTTCCACGTAATAAAGGAAACGAAGAGAGCCAGGCGACAAATGTTACACAAGCTCACGGATGAGCAGGGACAGGAGTATACACATCAAGGTGAAATCAAGGCATACGTTGCAAGATATTTTACGAACCTCTTCGCTGCATCGGCGACGGACTTGAACGTAATGCGGACGTTTTTATCAAATACCACGCAAGGAATAGCGGACGAGGATAACGCAGAGTTGCTGGAAAATATAACTTGTGCAGAAATTGCAGATGTTATCGCAGAAACGGCGCGAAATAAAGCTGCTGGTTCAGACGGTCTGCCTATAGAATTCTACGACCGGTTTTGGTATTTACTCGGGCCTCAACTCACCGAAGTGTATAACGAGTTAATGTCCGGCAATGACTTTCCTTCGAACTTCACTGAAGGCATCCTCGTTCTCATCCCGAAAACGCCGCATGCTGGCGGCCTGCAGAATTTTAGACCAATCACGCTTCTGAATACGGATTTTAAGATATTGACTCGTCTCTTGAACTAGAGAATGAAACCGTTCCTTCGCAAGATTATTGGTCATTACCAGAAAAGTGCGGTTACTGGGCGTTCAATGTTGACCATACTCGCCGAATACAGAGACTTAATTTACCTCACCTGGATATGTCGAAGCAAAATGGCACTGGCATTCCTCGACTTCGATAAAGCATTTGACAGAGTCGACCACAATTTCTTATTTCAAGTTATGAGGACTATGGGCTTCAGCGGTCGATTTATTTCAATCATCAGGCATTGCATCTGCCATACGACATTCAGATGCAAAATTAATGGTCAACTCACTCCATCTATTACACAGCAGCGAGGTATCCGACAAGGATGTCCACTGTCTACGACTCTGTATGCGATAGCTGTAGAACCACTCCTCCGAACGTTATACATCAACTTGCAAGGGTTACAGATTTTCAATACAAGAACAGTATGCCAAGCCTACGCCGACGACGTCAGCGTCCTTGTCAGCTCCAGCGAAGAACTCGATACCACCAAGAGGATAGTTCAAGAGTATACTCATGCTTGTGGTGCCAAGGTGAACGAGCGGAAGTCTCGGTTGCTATTGTTAGGACCGCATAAAGACTATATTGCATCTACGTGGCTCCCTATAACCGAGACCAGGAAACAGTTGGGACTGATTCTCACGGCTAATCCCCGTATCATGGTACAGCTCAACTGGCAAGAAAAACTTAACATCATACGTGCGACTCTACGGGATAATTCTACAAGAAGCTTAGACCGCATTCAAAAAGCCTTATTCGTCAATGGCTACGTCTACAGTAAAATTTACCACGTAGCTGCAACTTTACCTATCCCCAACACTACAGCTCAGAAAATGACAGCCAGTGCAAGTTGGTACTTGTGGAGGCGCAACATCTTTAAAGTTGCTTTTCGTACAGGGTCACTTAGCTACAGTAAGGGAGGCCTCGGGCTCAAAAATTTGGAAGCGCAGTGTACGGCACTATTTGTTAGCAGAACTATCAAAATTTTGCAGGCCGATTACAATTCGATAACCAAAAATTTGTTTGTCCGCTTAGAACCTGCGGACAATGCTGTGCCAGTAAACCTCGCCCGTATCAACCCGGAACTGGACCACGTCAGAAAATTTTACCTCGAAGTAGGCTATATACGGGCAACTCAACGGACTTACGATACTGCATCACTCTATCGCACATTCACTGACATAGTGCCACAGAATACAATCGAGCTGAAATATCCACTTTATAACTGGACTGCTATATGGAAAAACATACATAATTCAGTACTTAGTACGAAAGTTAGATCCACCTGGTATGACGTTGTAAATGATGTCATCCCTACTGGCGAAAAGATGTACAATATCAAATTAAAAGCCACGCCGTACTGCACTCGGTGCCAGCTGCTGGACACGTTAGCGCACGCATTTGTCTGTCGAGATCAGACTGAAATCTGGACGTGGACTAGAAGAAGACTAGCCCTTATGACCCGCACTACCGCACTGAACATTACCGTACATGACATACTGCGCCCTGATTGGAAATATTACCCTGACGCCAAACATAATAGTTACACATGGCTTCTTGGACAGTTTATTTACTATGCGATTAATCGGAAAGCTCCTGCCTTACAAGATTTCATACTCTATGTTCACGACCAGCATTACATTCTACAAAAGCGTTCCAAATACAGGACTTTGTTCCAAAACTTTTTAAAGGTTTCACTTACGTACTGAATATCATTTCATTTGTTTGAGTTACAAGCTTATTTTCTTTCTTCTTGCTACACGAAGAGTGGGCAGTTCTTACTCATTCCATAGAGCATCATTTTAGTTTCGTATTATGATTTGAAGGGAAGACGCAATTGATTTGTTCTGCAATATAACACTGGTACCTACAGCAGAGGAATGTTTTGTTTTATGGCATTTGAAGCCGACGCCGAAGAAGGCGAACACTGGTGAGCGCACGGCCGGGCTGAAGGGGTGGAGAGGAGGCCCGTAAAAAAACAACAAAAAAAAAAATAAATAAAAATAAAAAAAAAAGTGGGCAAGATGTTGGACTATGACGCTGAAGGTCGGTGGTTCGGATCTCGCCTCTACTTAAACTTTTTTTTTTCCTAAAAAGGTTTCAGACACACTTATCAATTAAGTTTTTATTATTTAGATTATTATTTTGGTCCATAATGTTTGCAAAAACTTATAAAACTACAAATCTAAAGTGGGCCGTAAAACACGTCAGTGCGATTTTTTTTGTAACCGACAGCTGTGCTTCGCTGAATTTGAGTAATAAACGTTCGCAGGGCAATAACGGTTTCTAATGGAGTCCGGTCTAGTCATAATGCTGTATGGGCGTATTGTCCACCAAATTTTCGAACATGCACATTCACTGAACCGCAGTACTGTGAAACTTTATTCCTTGCTGATGTGCGTCCTGTCAGGCGTACATCATGTCCCGTCTCCATTGTTATACATTACAATACGTGTCCGCCACAGAGGTCGCAGACGGAACAGCTTTTCTAACTATCGGATACTCTTTCACAAAACGTTTCATTTTTTTATTTCGTCACTCTAAAAGCGGATCCATTGAAATGCGTTTATTACGTTTTACACGTTTCCTCTGGACTTCATAACATGGAATTTATTTCTAAATATTTCATTTTTAATTTTAGATTCCCACTTTATGTGAAATTATTATTCACTGGGCATATTCTATATTAAGCTACCGAATGTATGATGATCGTCACTAACGTACCCTAGCACTAATGACCGATACACGCTATGCATATATTGGTATGAGTTTACAACGGCTCAATCCCATCAACAGTGCCATATACGTACTTAAGTGTATGGACTTCTCGACTATAATTACTGTAATTACAGCTAAAAACTCGGCAGTTTGTTAGTTCACCACCTCTTCTTTCATCTGTCTCCTCCTCTCCCCTCCTTCCGTTCATTTCCTTCTCCCTCTTTCTCAATCCATCTCCCCCTCTCCCCCTCTTATCTTCCTTTTCTTTCTCTCTATTTTCTCTTCCGCTCTCTGCCCTGATCCCCCTGTCTATAAAAAAGAATCACGAATATTAACAAACTTTCATGATGATCAGAGAAAGGTTGTCAAGGCTCATTCCAAAGCCGCGGCGGATTAGCCGTGAGCACTGGGACGCCGTGCCGCCGTGCGCACGGCCGTTCGCCGTCGGGGGTTCGAGTCCCCGCTCGAGCATGGATGTTTGTGTTGTCCTGAGGTTAGTTTACCTTAGTGTAAGTAGTTTTTAAGCTACGGACTAACGACCAAGCATTTGAGTTCGATAGATTTAGAAACATTTGAACATTTTTGAAGGTAGTATAAAAATGTTCTCCATAAAAACATACCTAATGTGTCCACTTCCATAGTGAGCAGTCAAAAGAGGTGGACGTTTGTTGTAACGTATCCTTCCTCCATGTACCGTATAAAATCTAATGTGGTTTGTGATCTTCTGGTTTTGGAGGTAAAGTCTACAAAATTACATCAAGATCATAGTAAACATTTATGTTGGATTCGAAGTCTGTAAGTAAAGGCCGCGGTGGAGTAGCCGGGCGGTCTAAAGCGTCTCGCTGCGGAGCGCGCGGTTGCTCTCCGTCGGAGGTTCGAATCCTCGCTGGGGCATAAGTGTGTGTGTTGTCCTTAGGTTGGTTTACCTTAGTTTAAGTAGTTTGTAAGCTTAGGGACTTCTGACCCCGTAATTAAGTCCCATAAGTTCTACAATTTTTTTATTTTTTATTTATTTATTTATTTATTTATTTTGAAACGTTAAGGAACAAATTTTTCTGTGAATAAAAACAATTTTATGCTACCAAAATGTATAGATCATCATATACACTTGCATTAAAATGTACTAATTGAGACTTATATCTAAGATTGTACGCACCTGTGGGACACCTACATTTCTTTCGTGAACTCTTAAATGAGCTTCATGATCCATTTGGCTGAATAAACCCAACACTTTGTGAAGGCGGAGACGGTGATAATGTAAACCACATCCTGATAGGAAGCTAGCGGTGTATTCTGCATCCTATTCTGCCAGTTCCTGAAGGTGTGATACGAAAGACACGGCAACTTCTCAAAACGTCTCACTACCGCTGACGTCATGGTCTAGAAATAGTGGTAATAGTGACATATATGAAACGTTGGTTTGATCGCCGCATATTGGACTAACTAAAAATAATTGTTGTAGCATTCATAAGCATCTTAAAATTTCTCAAGTTCTTCCAAAGCAAGTATTCGAGTAATATTTTTATGAATAAAAATATCAGTAATATCAGTCATTGCATATCGCCGTATTACAATGTTTTAGAATGTATCTTTCAATAATGTTATCGCTTACGATACAACACCCACAGTAGTACGTGAAGCTTCTGAAGACAAATAATTATGAATTGCTGCAGGTATGAAAGATGATTATTGCTTAAGAACGGCTCGACTTCCTTGGCTGTTCGTTTTTATTTATTTATTTGTCCTCTTACTATCAGAACTACGTTTGTCTCAAAGAAAGATTTGTTAAAGCTGCACGTAAATTGATAAAAGCCGTAAAAACAGAGATAGCTTTCCTCTACGGAAATTTTTATGTATTAAAGATGATGAATGAGTATTCAAATGATGAACATGCATAATTCACTATTATCTCTTTAGGTCCTGCAAAATTTTCCAAGGAAATATTCGCGATAGCTGTAACTAACGTTAGAAACATGGACACTTAAAATGAATGAAAGGTTTGAATGTAATAACATTAATCATATCGTTATTGGCGATAGGTATGATGTAACGAGATAGCACCATGATGTTTGATATATGTATTTTTCGATCGAAAAGTCATTATACTCTACAAGATACGTTACGGTGCAAGGCGGAAAGTGCCTTTTAACTGTCCGCAATACCGTTTTATTGATTACCATGAAAGTTGGCGCATTTATGTATATTTTAATGAAGAACGATCGTATATACGCAATGTCAGCGTATGGCGAATGCAGAAGGTACCGTGCAGTAAACTTCGACATTGTTTCACTGATCACTATGAGGGTGGGAGGGGGGGGGGGAGAGCGTAGAAACATAGACGCTGTGAAGAACACAGATTCTTAGGTAGTCCATAGATGTTACTCAAGTCGCAAAAAGATTTAAACAATCAACAATGTAACGGAGTGGATAAGACGGCCTATCAGTTCCAGTCATAAACCAGAAAGGAATTACAAACTCTTGTATTGACCGTAGTTCTGCCATTCCTAGGAGGTAAATAGCGAGGTTTTCATTCTGCGCATTTGTACGTGGGGCTATCAGGATGGGATGTTTCAAGACGTTTTGCAGTGAATCAAATGTTCAAAATGTTCAAATGTTTGTTACGCTTATGGGACTTAACTACGGGGTCATCAGTCCCTAAACGTACAAACTACTTATGAACTAGCTAATCCTAAGTACGGCACAAACATCCACGCCCGAGGGGGGATTCGAACGCCCGACCGTAGTGGCCGTGCAGACCGTGACTGGAGCGCCTCAGTCTCCTCGGCCACCGCGGCCGGCCTTGCAGTGAATCAAAGCGATTTTGTTTGGAGGTGGAGATATAGGAACAGTCATGACTTACATCGTTGATAACCGCTACTAACGGGTCTTAGCTCTTAGGAATTCTCAAAGAAACGCCACCGTGCTAAATAGTGAGTTTCGTGCTGCCATAGCACAACGTGTTACCACCCATACTGTATGTAACCTACATCTAAGTCTACATAGATACTCTGCAAATCACATTTAAGTGCCTGGCAGAGGGTTCATTAACCACTTTCACAAACTTTCTCTACCGTTCCATTCTCTAATAGTGCGCGGGAAGAAAGAACACCTAAATCGTTCCGTTTTCGATCTGATTTCTCTTATTTTATTGGGATGGTCATGTCTCCCTATGTAGGTGGGCGCTAGAAAAAAAATTCACTTTCAGAAATAAAAGATAAAAGTCGGTGATTGAAATTTCGTAAATAGATCTCCCCGCAACGGATATTGTCTTTCTTTTAATGATTTCCACCTCAAATCGTGCAACATTTCCATGACGCTTTCCCCCCTGTAACGTGATAAAACAAAACGAGCTGCGTTTCTCTGAACTTTCTCAATGTATTCCATCAGTCCCATCTGGTAAGGGTCCCACACTGGGCGACAGTACTCCAGGAGAGGACGCACAACTGTGATGTAGGCAGTCTGTTTGGTGGAGCTGTTGCATCTTCGAAGCGTTCCGCCAATGAAACGTAACCATTGTTTCGCCTTCCCCACAATGTGTTCTCTCCAGTCTAAGTTATTCGTAATTGTAACTCCTACGTATTTGGTAGAATTTACGACCTTAATGTTTGATTTATGGTGTAATTGAAGTTCAGCGGATTTCTTTTAGTGGCCATGTGTATTACTTCACAATTTCCATTATGTAGTCGTAATTGCCCATTATCGCACCATCTAGAAATTTTGTCTAAATCGATTTTCAGTTGCTTTTGATCCTGTGTTGACTTCACTAACCGATAAACGACATCATCATCCGCGAACTGTCTAAGGGAGCTATTTAGATTGTCTTCTAAATGGTTTATAAACAAAACGAATACTAGGGGACCTATAACGCTTCTCTGGGTTACGCCAGATACCACTTCTACTTTACTAGATAACTTACCGACAATTACTATGGTGTCCAAAAATCAAATGTTTGTAAATCTATCAGACTTATCTGCGTGGTCATAAGTCCGTAGCTTACAAACTACTTAAACTAAGGTAACTAACCTAAGGACATAAGCACGAATTTCATTAGGAGCCGTTAGTGACGTACAGCGTCAAAAGCCTTCCGGAAATCCAGAAATGTGGAATCGATATGAGATCCCTTGACGATGGCACTTAACACGTCATGTGAATAAAGGGCAAGCTGTGTTTCGCAAGAGCGATACTTTCTGAATCCGTGTTAACTATTAGTTAATAGGTAGTTCATAATATTCATAATGTTCTGACAAAGTATACGTTCCAAAATCCCACTGCAGATCGACGTCAATAAGATGGGCCAGTAATTTTGGGAATGACTCCTATGGCCTTTCTTGTGTACTGGCGTGACCTGGGCAACTTTCCAGTCTTTGGGTGCGGATCTTTTGGTTAGTGATCGGTTGTATATGATAGTTAAAAAGGAGCTACTGCATCAGCATACCCTGAGAGGAATCTAGTTGGTATACAATCTGGCCCGGAAGATTTTGTTTTGTAACTTACGTTGTTTTACTACTCCAAGAATATCTAATTCTAAATTTCGCATGCTGGCAGCTGTTATTGGTTAGAATTCTGGAGTGTTTTCTTACTCTTCTTTGGTGAACGAATTTCGGAAAACTGTGTTTAGCAATTCTGCATTAGGAGTACTGTAATCGGTAATATTACCATTGCTATCGCGTAGTGAAGGTACTATTTGTGTTTTGCCGCTAGCGTACTTCGCATGTGACCAGGCTGCATGACATTAAACATCCCGAAAAATATTCAATATTTGTTAAGCTTATGGGACTTAAATACGGGGCCATCAGTCCCTAAACTTACAAACTACTTATGAACTACCTTATACTAAAGACGGCACAAATATTCATGCCCGAGGGGGGATTCGACCCCCCGACCTTAGTAGCCGTGCAAACATCCCGATATCCATCACTGACGCGTAAACACCATGTTTCGCGATGCAGATAGGCCCAGCAGCAAGCTGAATGGTTTCAGAATTGGCATCATGTGATATTGACAGATGGGATTCGCGTGTACCTACAATAAGCAATCTGAGATGTTTTCTAGACGCAGCCTGTTTGTTTAGACACACCGTGCAATATGTGCAGCGAGGTGGTGGTTCCCTGATGTTTTCCAGTGGCATTACGTGGGGCCACCGTACGCCAGTAGTTATCGTAGCAAGCAATCAAACGACTATACGGTACAGGGATGACAACGTTCGACATCTAGTGCAACCAATCGGTAGCATTCGGTGAGGGATAGTCTTAATGGATGACAATTCTCGCGCTCATCGTACACTAATTGTGAAAGCGATCCTTCGTGGTTAACGACTTCGAATGATTAGAATGACCAGAATAAAATCCAAATATTAAAACAATCGAACGTGTCTGGAATACATTGAAAAGGTCTATCGATGCTAGACATGAACAATCAACTAATCTGAGGCATCTATGCCAACTAGGCGTTGAGGAGTGTGACCATCTGCATCAACAGTGCCTTGTGACCTAATGAATGCAGGAGTAATCCCTGATAAAGACGACAACACATCTGCGCAACATGAGGTGTTACCGCTTATTAAAGGTACCGGTGTATGCTTCAATCTGGAATACAAATTCAGAATATCTTGATTACTGACCTACTAGTTGTCTTTTTATCAGAAATAATGGTAACTCAGTAGTTTCTTTTACTTTACTAAGCCGAAGGAGCATTCAGTATTAAAATATAATACCCCTATTTAACATTAATTATTTTGTTATGTTGTAATTCCAGTTTCGTCCATGTTCCACATATCTTTTGGTTTAAAGATGTTCGATTACTGAAGAAAGGTTACCGAAAAAGGCGCAAACGTTTGTTTTATTAAAGACAGAAGCTCGGGATAAGATTGTATCTTCAGGAGTCAGATGAGAAATCTTTGTATCTGTTCATCAACCCAGAAAACCAGGCAGTCCCAGCTTCAAAATATATTGTAGGAACTTCTAGCCCTTTAGAAATAGCTAACTCCTAACACAATTTTGGCACTTATTTTGGACTGAGACCGAAATACATATCAGACGCTGCTTATACTCTGTCAATTAAAAAAATTTTCAAATGTTTGTAGAGCGTATGGGACTTAACTATGGGGTTATCAGTCCCTAAACTTACAAACTACTTATGAACTAGCTAATACTATGGACGGCACAAATATCCATGCCCGAGGGGGGATTCGAAACCCCGACCGTAGTGGCCGTGCAGACCGTGACTGACGCGCCGCAGACCGCTCGGCCATCGCAGGCGGCTCTGCCAATTCATTTCAAGAGTAACGGTCTGAATACGTCTACTAGGATAGCAGTCTACATGCAGTGTATAGCAGGTCACATCACTTCTTATATAATCAGAAAACGTTTCATAGTGACGAGCCAGTGTCCAATAATTTATATTCTAATCCTTGGCAACACTTTGTATGTATTTATTACTAGATTTCACCAAAAATGTTCAAATGTTTCTAAAGCTTATCGCACTTAACTGCGGGGTCATCAGTCCCTAAACTTACAAACTACTTATGAACAACCTCATACTAATGACGGCACATACATCCATACCCGACGGGGGAGTCAACCCCCGTCGGGAAACGGCCTCTATGCGCTTGGCCACTCCGCCGCAGCTAGATGTCAACATTCAAGCAGTTTTCAGCATTATGTTGGCGAATGTTAAACCATTATCTACCTTTATCTGTTTTCCTTCTGCGATTTCAAGGCATCTTGTTACTGACAACAAAACATAAATAGAAAAAGATAACATGGTATCAGATTTGAAACGCAAATACGTTCGGCTTGGCTGTCCGGGTGACAACCGTCCACATTAGTTGTGTTGGAAGTAACCAATATATATCAGTTTGAAACTTTAGCCAGTATCGAGGATTGTGCGTTTCATAAGGAGTTAGAAAGAGTGCACATAATGTATTGAATTATACGCCTTGGAACTATAGAATGCCATTATCAGTACAGCAAAAATTTCTATAGTTTAATGGAACAGTAACTTTACTCATCACCAATTCTGAAAGATAAATATAAATGGCTCCTGAATCAATCGTCAGCTGAAACTGTACACAGCAGGCGAAGATAGTGTTGCCGCTCTTAACGAAGTCATTCCAGTAAAGTGAGACATCCCCTGGTTGAGTTTTAATTATTGTGATAAGCAATACGTGTGACCTCCATACCCAATCTCCCGTAGACTCCTTGGCCTTAATCAGTGCTATACAAACGGAAAGCTTTCTTTCTGTCAGCTTCATCAAGGTTTCCTCGGTGATATTCAACCATTTTGTAGTCGGATCCGGAGGTAATTAGTACTCTTTACATAAAAATAGATGTAAAGAGACATGTCGTTGTTATTGTGGTCTGCAGTCCAGAGACTGGTTTGATGCAGATCTCCACCCTACTCTGTCCTGACCAAGCCTCTTCATCTCCTCATGAGATCTGCAACCCACATCCATTCGAATCTGATTCATCTCTTTGTCTCCCTCTGCGTTTTTATGCCACACACTTTCCTCCATTGCTAAATGTTCGATTCCTTGCTGTCTAAGAATGTGTCCTACCAATCGATCCCTCTTTTAGTCAAGGTATGCCAGAAATTTCTGTTCACCCCAATTCTCTCCAGTACCTCTTCATTAATTACGCGATCCACCCACCTAATCTTTAGCATTTTTCTGTAGCACCACATTTCAAAACCCTCTATCCTCTTCCTGTCCACACTGTTTATCGACCATGTTTCACTCCCATACAAGGCAACACTCCATACAAATGCCTTCAGAAAGGACTTCCTTACACTTATATTGATATTCGATTTTAACAAATTTCTTTTTTTCAAAAACGCTTTTCTTCTAATTGCCATTCTGCATTTTATATCATCTGTACTGCGACCATCGCATGTTATTTTACTGCCCAAGTAACAAAAGTCACCTACCACCTTTATTGTTTCGCTACCTAATTTTTCAGGGTCGCCCGATTTTCTTAGACTGTAGTGCATTACCCTTGTTTCTCTCTTGTTAATATTCATTTAATACGCACCTTTCAACACATTGTCCATTCCATTTAACTGATCTTCCAGGTCTTTTGCTGTCTCTGACAGAATTACTATGTCATCGGCGAAACGCAATTTTTTTTATTTCTTCACCCTGAAGACATAGAGACTTGAACTACTGGAATCGTGGTGATAAAACACGTTTACTGATGTACGTACAAGAAATGTAGGGAACCTTATTGAGAATTGATTAGCTTTATGTCAAAAGGAATGTAGGAAAAGACAAGATAGAGGGGGTAGAGGCAGTGGTGGAGGTCGATAGTAAAATTGAAATGTTGAGAATGTGATGCAGAAAAATATGGACACAAGGGGGACAAAAAAATACTAGGCTCTATATCTTATGTACGGAATACATGCAGCCCCAGTCACCGCCGGGTGTTAACGGTACTGTCACAAGTACTATGAAATTCTTCCACTTTTACCGGCGTAATGAATGTTCAAACAACTTACTGCCGAGTGACTTACTGCCGATATTTCGGCAGGAGGACACCCTACCATTCTCAAGGCACAACTGCACTTAAGGAAGCAATGTGCTAGCGTATTTAATACCTCGGTTTGCAAAAGGTAAACAAGGAAGATAACATACACAGTACAAGTCACAGCAGTGTCAACACAACCAAAGATGACCAAACATCAAAAATATCGATAGTGACTTAATCAACAGGTGAGGCAGCATTAATTTTGTCTCTCTGTTTTCTGACGAGAGACAAGCAGAATTTAAACAAAAACCACCATCTCTGTTTATAAGGTCGCTTGCTGTTTAATTTAAACAGCTTCCTTAATAAAACTATCCCAATAGGTGGAAATGCATGCCAAGATCTCCGTGTTGTTGTATTCCATAGGATGACCGGTGCCAAGACAGTGTTCTGCAACAGCGGATTTGTATGGCTGTTGTAAGCGCGTGTAATGTTTATGTTCAATACACCGGTCTTCCACAGTCCTGATTGTCTGACCAATATATGACATGCCACGACTGCAACGAATACGGTATACACCTGGCTTACGCAAACCAAGATCATCCTTTACGGACCCCAACAGGGCCTTTATCTTAGAAGGTGGTCGAAAAACACATTTCACATCATATTTCCGCGAAATACGACCAATCTTGTTGGAAATACTTACTGCGTAAGGCAAAAAGGCCATAGATTTAGGTGCCACTTCATTGTTATCGTCACTCACCCGTTGCACAGAAGGCTGATAGCGCAATACACGTTTTATCTGTCTCTCACTATAACCATTCTGACAAAAGGTCTCCTCGAGATGGGACAATTCAGCTGACAAACTTCGGGGTTTGAAATGACATGTGCCGTGTGAACCAAGGTACGAAGTACTCCTTCACGCTGAGCTGGATGGCGACAACTATCAGCTCGCAGATACAAATCAGTGTGACTAGGCTTCCTAGAAATAGAATGTCCCAATGTACCATCAACCTTCCTTCTGACCAACACATCAAGGAAAGGAAGGCAGCCATTCTTTTCCACCTCCATACTGAACTGAATATTCGGGTGGATTGAAATTAGGTGCTCCAAAAAACCTTTTTAAATTCTCACTACCATGAGGCCAAACGACAGAAGTGTCATCTACATATCTGAAAAACCACGCAGGTTGGCCACAATAGGTGACAAGGGGCTTCCCACTGAAACACCAACAGTTTGTTCATAGTACTAACCATTGAATAAAAAGTAAGTGGAAGTCAGCACGTGTCGAAAAAGATTTGTTAACTCGACACCAAACTTAACCTCAACTTTGCTCAGTTCCATGGTCCTCATTAATAAATAAAGTAGTGGAATACTAACCATATAACTTAATTCTAAAAGTTCTAAAAGTTACTTTCGTACATTCGAAAAACAAATTTCGGTTTTACTGATAATTTGAGAGTTAATAAAAAATAATCACGAAAACACTTCTCCTACCGTTTTACATCAAACCAGTCGTAAACCAAAAATTTACAATTTGTTGCATGTTAAGTAGTGCAATTCTTCGTAATTGCGACTATTTTGTAGGTTTAACCCTGTGTGGATGAGATAAGGGCTGTTGTGTAATCCTTTTTTTTTGGCTGTATAGCAGGCGCATATCCTGTGATATTCACCTGACATAGCGAGAACAAGGAAATATGCTTCTCTACAATATCATAATACATTTCAACTCAACGAGATTCCTAAATTACAGAAAATTGATATACGAACAATGATTCACATAAGTGCTATAATATCCCTTAATTAATCTGTTAGATAAGAACATTACAAGATATTCGTCACAGTCTACAGACATGTATGGCATATACAATAAATTGCATGCTACGTGGTCACTGACTTGGATACTACTTGGTGATTTCCTGCACACAGTTACATCATAAAACCACGAATCTCGTCGTCCGAAAATACTATCTACCTTGTCCCAAAGAATAATTATCCTTTTCATACTCACAAAATATATGACATCAACTGCGAAGGGGGAAAGCTGAAAATGTGTACCCAACCGAGATTCGAACGCGGGTCTCCCGCTTTCTAGGCAGTTGCGATGACCACTCCACCACTTTTGTTTATTGCTCCTGAAATCGATTTTATGCTTTCAATATGTTGTTTATCTTCTGTAGGTTTGTTGTAGTTTCAGTAAATCTTCGTTGCACAACTTGTGATACCTCCTTACATTTAACATATTTCCATTTTTATTTCAGAGTATGAAAGGGGAAATTTTGAGATTGTTGTTTATATTTGGGTAGCTTCTGTAATTTGTTTTGCTCTTCTTTAATATACATCACAAATTCTTCTAATGTTGTATTTTTGTTTCTAATGATGTAGTTTATAAATTTTCCAAGTAGCCAAAGATAGTTGTTGTGTTTATACTGGGGTATATATTCCAACCTGGAAATAGTATATCCTCTACCGATATTGCATTTCCGACGTCCTGTTGATAATTGCTAGCTTTTTTCGGATCCACTTCCAGATGGTATTTCGGTCTCTGCAAACAAAGGTATGTGCTATTGTGTCTACCAATTGCCAGTGGTCACAATATGGGTCAGGCATCTTTTTAATTTTATACAGTTTTCCTCCTGTTGGAACTTTTTCATTAACAATGTAATACCACACGGATTGCTCATCTGTCGTAAGGATCTTATTATTTATGTTTTTCCAGATATTTTTCCACTTTTTGTTTGAATATTTTAGCTCTATAGGATTTCGTCGGTATCCCCTAATCAGTGAAATGTACAACTCCGAAGTGGTGTATCTCTGAGCAGCTTCTTGTAAATAACTTAATTCTGTATAATATTTACAGACATAGGCTAGTTGAGCATTAATGTGTCCCACATTTACTGGCGCCATCTGATCTTTCGGGGCCAAGGAAGTAAAAAGGTGTTTGGTAATAGCAAGTTGGACGCTCTGTAACATTTTTTTGTGTTTTGCTTAATAAACAATGCAGTGCACTGTGATTGGACATCCTTGACTCCCTAATCTACATCAGAGCGAGGCAAAGTCATTGTTTGGAGAGAGACTTTGAAAATGTTGTCTCTCCATACGTACCAGTATATGGCAGTTAAAAATTTTTGTGCTATATCAGATGAAATTGGTAGCACGGCTCCCATGTGATGTGTGTTGCTGATAATATAAGTGTTGATAAACTGCACTCTTTGCAGACGATTTAATGATCGGGTTGTATGTTCTTTGAGTGTGGATCTTATAATATTCAGCTTATGCTCCCAATTTACATTCATCATCATGAATTCGGTGTTAAGAACGTTCTTAAACAGTTTGCCTTGTCTGTTTTCTGCAACCAGGTGGTTTCCATATGATCGCTGTTGGGTCCAATGGCCAAAACCTTCAATTTATGCTCGTTTAGCTTTGCTCCACTTGCACTGGAAAAAGCCATAATAATTTATCGATCAGTTTCAATATCTTGTTTCGTGTTGACAAGAATACTGATGTCATCCGCATATGCATGGCAGACCGTTTTGGTCATTAATTTTGACAACATCGTCAGAGGGGGAGCAGCTACCTGCTGGCAGCAGAACTGCCCAGGACAGCCCAGCCCAGCCGAGTGCAGCACTGGCCACATGGGTTCTGAAGATGACCTACATCATGTCGAAACCGGTTAATTAAAACTGTTAATTTCTGCGATCAATACTGGTTTTTGTAATATTGGACCGTTTTGGTGTTGAAAATTTTTAATCCTTTCAGACGGAGATGCAAAAATAAAATTAATGGTTCCACAGCGATACTATATAACGTCGTGGATAAAGGACACAGTGATTACCGCACATGCAAGGACTACCTAAGCACGCCTTCCGTCAGACGCAAATTTTCAGCCTTACCCTGCCCACAATACTCGAACACGTAGTCACGATGTACTAATTTCCGTAAGTGTAAGAGCGCCAAATTGTCCACCCCTTGCCCTTCAATGGCATATTCTTCATTTTGAGCTTTGCCCCTTCGCAGTTGATGTCATATATTCTGTGAGTACGAATAACAACTGCAGGATCAGAAGTGACGTATGTTCTTTCGGTTTACTGAAAACGGCATAATCGAGTGATTTACAGTAAACGAAACGCGTTCGTAGCTACCTCCCTGTTTCGTCAGTGTTCATCGAGTGATCCAAGTCAGCAAGTTCGCGCTGTATACGTCACATCTATCAAGCCAACTTAATTCCCTCTTGTCAGGCTGTATTTAGCGGTGACTGTTGTTTCGGGGTAGATTAAGATCGTGACTGTTCACACTGTATCTGGCTAACAGCCTTCAAATGTTTGCTCTGATTCTAATACTACGATCTAATCTGAAACCAGAGATGAACCCCTGATAATGCGACTGGGTAACGGCTTTAATCCGCCGTATACGACCTGTTACAGCGAGCGCCGTGCGGGCCTCGTGATATTTCATCCGTATCACGTGGAATTTATCAGCAGCTCAACGGCGATTCTGTCTAGCGCATTGTGTACACAGACAGCGCATTTTATTCGATAACACCGGCGTGAGGTCGACGTTCGCAAGTGAATACTGGGACACGCAGCCGCATTTTGAGTGCAGCAGAGTACACAACTGCACACGTTTTAAATAGACTAGCACCCATAGCCAAGCCGTGATTGCTAGAGCCTCTTCAACTCTGAATCAGACTTGTGCACTCTGCTCTGGGGAATACATTTTAACACTCCATATTTTAATTATGTAAGACACTTAGATCGCCGATTATTAAGATAACTGCCATCATCGGATCATTCATTTCATGATCCGATGGGAGTTTAATCCACCGAAACCGACCATTTTAATAATTAGCTATCGTGACGGTCTTACTTAAGAAATTAATAGAATATATCGCCCCCAACTACGACCTACTTTTATGACATTATATTTCTGCGCTATTCTGATGCATATAGCTGGCACTATAGCGTACATAAACTTAAAATGTAAGTCGATCCTTATGTGAAATACACGTCAGTAACAGAAGAATTGCTCTAGATTTCCTCTAATTCAGGCTATGTAAGTGTGCTTGACTAGATACAAACATTTCCTCTCTAAATTATTCTATGACCTGCTGTCATATATTTTGGACAACTTCCCCAAAAGTTGTAGCACTTTCACCAAACGTGTCTTCCATTCGCCTTAGGTACAATGTATACAGTTCCAACCCATATTTTTTAAATCACTGCCGCGGCGGAATGGCCGAGCGCAATGAGGTGCTATGCTCCGAGGCGCGATGTCGTTCCCCGCCTGGGGTTCGAAACCTTCCTAGGTGATCGATGATTGTGGTGTCTTTAGTATAAGTTACTTTATATTACATGTAAGGAGAGGTACTGTTTTAAAATTTGTGCTGTGGCCGGGATTCGAACCTGTGACCTCCTACTAACACAACGTTGCAGCCAAAGCGCCTAGACGGACTGTCTCACAGCACGTCTCCATCCACACCAAATACTTTAATTCTGCCTCAATGTTCCCTGTGAAATGCGTTTCAAATTGCCAAGGCTCTCCTATATTGGAATAGCAACCTAGCAAAGAACGCGAATGGGAACAATCCCGCCTTATTCCGCAGGCCGAGTTGATACTAATTTGAAGAAATAATACATTTCCTTGAGACAACATTGTCTCGTTATACCAAAGGTATTAAATATAAGGTGAGGCACTGAATTAAAGTTTGTACTGTGGCCGGGATTCGAAGCTGGAACCTCCAACTTGTTGGGTAGGCGGCCAAAACACAAATTTCAATTCAGTGCCTCTCCTTACATTTAATACCTTTGGTATAACGAGACAACGTTGTCTCAAGAAATATATTATTCGTTGATATTTATAGGTGAGAAGTAATTTGTAAGTTTAGGGACTGGCGACCCCGCACTTAAGCCCCATTAGCTTAAGAAACATTTGAAATTTTTAAATCATTAATTTTGAGGAAAAAATGCAAATTGGTACCAGAAAAGTTCAAAATACTCGTAAGTCAGATGTTGAACCACCTTTTATTCAAACTAAACATATGCTGTCAAACGTTACTTTCCTTAAAGTAGCCTCTTTGAGCTTAATCGATGATCTGCAAACGCGAGGTATTTTTGCTCTCAGATTCATCAGGATTCTTCGGTGCTACGTCACCATTTCGCAGTCGGGTCCGGAGTTAATGAAAGTTCGTGAGATACATTTTAACTGCTATACCCAACTGATCTCAAAACAGTTTAATAAGACTACTGTCGGGCAGTTGCAGATGTCGGATCATATTTTCTAGTCCTTCATTTTCTTCTAAAAATGCCACATACTGTTTACACTCATTTAGAGTGTCTATAGGATTGTTATCTCGCTGTGGGACGAATATCTATTCAATCAAATGTCCACATGACTTTTCAAGATGGTACAGAACACTTTTGTAATCCACTTTCTTCATTATTCCGTTTATTGGTACAAGATCACCAGTCTCATCGCCTCCAAACCATCTTCAGAGTATGAGGGAAACTCTTCCAGGCTTTACAATTGAAAAAACACTTTGATGTAACATTCGTGAACCCTAGAATGAAACTTTCACTCTGCAGCGGAGTGTGCGCTGATATGAAACTTCCTGGCAGATTAAAATTGTATGCCGGAACCGGGACTCGAACCTGGGACCTTTGCCTTTCGCGGGCAAGCGCACTACCGACTGTGCTATCCCGACACGACTCACGATGCCGCCTCACAACTTTACTTCCGCCAGTACCTCGCCTCCTACTTTCCAAACCTCACAGAAGCTCTCCTGCAAAGAAAAAGGCTAGCACTCCTGGAAGAAAGGATATGGTGGAGACATGGCTTAGCCACAGCCTAAGGAATGTTTCCAGAATGAAACTTCACTCTGCAGCGTTGTGTGCGCTGATATGAAACTTCCTGACAGATTAAAATTGTGTGCCGGAACCGGGACTCGAACCTGGGTTCTTTGCCTTTCGCAGGCATTCGCACTACCGACTGTGCTATCCCGAAACGACTCACGATGCCGCCTCACAACTGTACTTCTGCCAGTACCTCGCCTACTACTTTCCAAACTTCACAGACGCTCTCCTGCGAGCCATGCAAGACTAGTACTCCTGGAAGAAAGGATATGGTGGAGACATGGCTTCGCCACAGCCTAAGGGCTGTTTACAGAATGGAACTTTCACTCTGCAGCGGAGTGTTCGGGTCCCAGTTCCAGCACACAATTTTAATCTGCCAGAAAGTTTCATTCGTGAACCTGGTAATCGGGAAACAAACTTGCGTCGCTGCGTGCCACACTCCTCTAATTTGACTTACAAGTGAAAAATACCTTTCTCCACTGATTTACTGCCAAGTATGCATGTTGTCTCGCCCAGTCTTCCTATTACTAACCGTCAGTAATGATTTGTTACCCTTACGCGTCCTTAGAGATTCACTGCCTTTTCACAGTACTTAATGGCGTTTTCCTACTTAAGTTGCGTTCTGTTGTTAAAACTGGCGAAGCGATCACAGTTACTTGTGACTATATGTATGACATCAGACGCTTGGCGTTTGGCATACCCTTTCGATTGCGGTCGCTATTGTGCCAAAGTATCAATGACACATCCAAAGTAAATATGTGTCTGACAAGCTATTTAAAGCATAGTAAGGCAAGCTGTACCTAAAGACAGAATTGCAGAAGATTTTTCCCTTGAAAGCTCCTTTCGTCGTCCCATTACCTACGATTACACTGAGAACTTACGAATATCACTGCTTTCTGTCTCGTGCATCACAACATTCCCCTTGCTTAAGCGTAATTATGTTTACAGATGTTTACAGGTTATATTATGTCACCACAACACTGTATTAGCGGCATGCGTTGCTTGGAACCTAAACATCAAAGCGAGGAAACTTATGTTTCGAACCATTTCATTATTAAAAACATGGATCACTGACATTAAACGTTATATTCAACACTCCAGGGAAAATATATCAAATTCGTATTTGATTCTGGTAATTAGCTTTTTTTATCTTACTTTCAGGGCGTTCGAAAGTGATTGATGAGTGATTGATTTGATTTTATTTGATATTCTCAGGAAAGCCAAAACAGTCTTGGTCCAACCCGCCACTGCCGGTACCGAAGCTAAGTTTATTGGGCGGTATCGCTCCCTGTATATCTAGTAAAGCCAACCAATGCCCTTGAACAGTGCAAGGAGTCCCTTTACCAGTTCTTTATTAGACACCATTTCTTCGGGTCTGGTTGTCCCAAATGTTCTGTGCTTTTTACTCTCTAATGCAATGCATTGGAAGATTAGATTTGATGCAGTTTCATCACCGCCATCACAGATCCTACATTTAGGGTCCTCTTCTGTTATTCCCATTGTATGTAGGTGTTTTTTGAAATTCCTATGGCCTGTCAGCAAACCAACCATGAGTCTAATCTCTCTCCTGTTCAGGCCCAGGATTGCAGAGCTTCTTTTAAAACACGTCTTTGGCATCATTAACTTGCCATGTTTTTGATGATAGACTTTGCTCCAATATTCTACGTGCTGTCTTCTCAGCCAGTTACGTAGCTCCAATTTGATCATTGCCTTGGTGATTGTCTGGACAGGTTCCTGTCTCTGCCCCCATCCTGGCTAATCTGTCGGCATGTTCGTTGCCACTGATCCCCGAGCGACCAGGGATCCACAATAGGTTTACTCTATTGCTTTCCCCTAGCTCCACCAGAACCCTGTGACATTCTGCAACAATTTTAGACCTTGTTTCAGGAGCTGCCAGTGATCTCAGGGCTGCCTGGCTGTCTGAATAGATATAGATGCTACGGCCTTTGTAGCACCTACGCAAATTCTCGTCTACACACGCCCTGATGGCAGTGATTTCGGCCTGGAATACTGAGGCCAGTTTCCCTAGAGAGATGACGCCCTCCAGTCTTGGCTGCACCCCGTATACCCCGGCGCATTATGAGCGATAGTTCAGATTGTTTGTACTGCGTGTAAAATTTAGACGATGTGTAATGAAGCAGATACTCGCCGCTAATCTAATAAACTAATAATAAAAGTTCTCTCCTGCTTGTTATGTGTGTAATCACAGATACAAATGTAAACTAAACTTTATAATTATTTTTGTTGTTTATAGGTTATTGGTAAAATTCCAGATTCTATGATCAGATCTTATTCAAATGTTTCTTTACCTTGCGTATAAGTTAGTGTGCTAAACGTTCAACTTCAGGCAGGTAACTGAGAAAAAAGTTTCGATATTGCCTGAAATTTTGTTTAAAAGTTTTTGGAAGTAACTAATACTTCTCATTACCAAACATTGGATGGATAAAATTTTCACTCCATAACAGGCAAAAACTAACTCTTCAGTCATGTTTATGACTTCATATATATCTCAAACTTTATGACAGACCATTATACAATTTTACAGGGAGGAATCGACCTGGGCACGACGTTAAACTGCCCCCCGACCCAAGGTGTGGTGCGACCCGTGCTGAGGCGTGCATGGCACATGGGTGGATGTGTCTCGAGCGGAGCAACAGGGATACCGGGCGACCTCCCTGAGTAAGTTGCCTTGCACCTCGCGGGGTTATCGTGGTGTGGACCATATAAATCCCCAAATCTCGTGGGACTAAGATGAACACGGAGAAAAGAAATTATTTAAAAAGAATCCGAGGGGCAATCTGAGACCTCAGATACTCAGACATCGGGATCAGGACCGATGGAGTGCACTCCTACTTCTCAGTCAGGGTTGAGACCTGAGCAAAAGTGGGAACTGTATCAGAGAATTTGGACCAGATTAGGATTAAGGCCTTGTCTGGGCCTCAGAGGAGGAAACTCCTCAAGGAACAGAAGCAAAAGGAAGGAAAAGAATGGCTTCCTAAACATAAGTGGAGGGAATCAAATGGGCATGAGCCCAAGACCCCCAAAAAGAAACTGCCTCAGGTCGAAGGGGATACACAGACTCCCTCGACGTCAAAGACAGGTGGCAAGAGGGTTAGGGAGGAATCTCCCTCCTCTCTGGACAAGCGTGATCCTAAAAGGCTGAGGCAGGAAATAGGGAAACAGTCCTGCAGTCTCGGTCTTTAGAGTGGCGGTTGTCCAAGAAGGATACCCACTGGTAAGCATCATTTCGCAGCAGGAGGAGCTCGTGCAGATGGCCCTCTTTGAAGAGATTGGGGGGACGCTGGTCCAGGACCCAAATTCAGTAGGTTTTATATAGATCGTGGTGGCCTCATTTTTGTCTGTGAGGGGGGAGCACTCAACAGAATGGCTTAAGTACAAGGTGCCCATGATATCCCCGTGGGAGGATGAGAAGCTGCTGGTCTGCTGGTTAAGACAGCAGCCGAAATCATGAAGACCGCAAAGGTATCAATATGGGTACCAAAGATCCTTAAGGATGTCTCTCCAAAGACTCTGTTCGACAAAATAAGGGTCCAGAACCTAAAAGTCTCGACAGAGGATTGCAGGGTAATTAACCAAAAGGTCGTTCCGGAAGGACGAACTCTGGTGGTGGAGGTCGGAGAGAAGTCCCTGAAGGCATTGCGAGAGCAAGGCCTGAAACTGTTTTTACGGTTCTCACAGGTCTGCATCAGGGTAATCAAAGACCTTAAAGGCAATAATGGCAGCAAGATGGGGACTGGAAGTGCTGCAGATAAACCTGCAGCACAGTAAAGGGGCCACTGCTGCCCTGAGCCGTCGCCTGGGGAGACAGGAGGTGGACGTGGCCCTGATACAAGAACCCTACTTATACAAAGGGGGTGTATCGGGCCTCGGTGGTACTGGAGGTAAGCTGATTTATGCCAGAAATCTAAAAAACTACAGAACATGAATTTATGTTAGAAATGGAATACCTTTCATACCAATGAAGGATTTTTGTTCCAGGGACCTGGTGACCATCAGGATGCTCTAACGTGAGGAAGATATCACGAGGGAAATTGTTTTGGCCTCAGCATACCTTCCTTACGAAGACAGCTCTCCTCCTCCTTTGGAAGTGAGGAGACTGACGGAAGCAAGGTGACGAACTGGTGGTAGAATGTGATGCCAATGCCCACAATTTATCGTGGGGCAGCAATGACACCAACAGTAGAGGTGAGCACCTTCTTGAATTTCTCCTATCTAACAACTTGGAGATCCTGAATAGGAGTGATGAACCTACACTCAGGAATAGTAGAAGGGAAGAAGTAATTGACATAACGTTTGGTTCCATGATGATGGGAAGTTACATCTAACAGGGGCATGTGGTCCTGGAGCCATCCTCGTCAGATCACATGTATATTCAATTCAAGGTTGAAATGGGAACCAGACAGACCATGGCATATAGGAACCCCAGGAAAACGGACTGGGAGACCTTGACTTCAGCCTATCGGAAATTAAAACTTCGATAAGGAATCCAGCAGAGTTTGAGGAAGTAGCAGAGGCCGTAACCTCTGCTATAGTGACCTCATACCAGGACAACTGCTCAATCACCAAGAAGTGTACAAATAGGAGTGTGCCTTGGTGGAATAATAACCTGGAAATTCAAAGAAAACAGGTACGAAGACTGTTTAACCTTGCGAGGCGCAAAGGACAAAGGGCAAAGTATCGTGAGGCCCTTGTCAATTACAACCTTGCCATCAGATGGGCAAAGGAGGCATCCTGGAAGGTATTCTGTGAGGAAGTTGACAGCACGGCTGCTCAAGCGAGACTTCATAAAATACTCACTATGGTACCAACTAATCCAGGAGGAACATTGAGGAAGGAGGATGGGGAGTATACAAAGACAGCACATGAAACGCAGGAACTGCTCCTCAAGACTCACTTTCCTCAATATACTCCGGGTGATAACTCAGACCAGATTGCGATTCATGAGAGACAACGGTTCTCAGGTATTCGCAAAGAGGACTGGGATTTTATTAGATTCCTATGCAAGTTATTCAGGGTTAGCCTAGCAGCAGGAATCACTCCCAATGCCTGGAGGACAGTGAAGGTTGTCTTCATTCCTAAACCAGGGAGAATTGGTCATACCAAGGCCAAGGATATGAGACCAATCAGCCTGTCCTCCTTCATCCTTAAGACATCGTAAAAGCTGGTTAATGTGCATGTTGGAGAAAGGAGGTTAAGTAGGGCTCTTCTACATTCAAACCAACATGCATATCAGCCAGGTAAATCATGTGAGACAGCTCTCCACCAACTCGTTGGGAAGATGGAGAAAGCACTACACTTTCAGGAAATAGCCCTCTGTATCTTCCTGGTCATCGAGGGGGCTTTTAGCAACACGACCTTCGATTCCATAGGTAGGGCACAGAGGTGCATGACCTAGGGACCACAATATGTAGGTGGACTAGGGCCATGCTCAGTGGAAGAAAGGTAGAAGCTACCATGATGAATGAAAAAATGGTAATCAACACCAATAGGGGTTGCCCGCAAGGAGGAGTTCTTTCCCCTTTATTGTGGAATCTAGTGGTGAATGATTTCATTGGAGAATTAAACTCTAGGCAGTACTTTTGCAAAGGATACGCAGATGATCTTGTCATAGTAATACTTGGCAAATTTGCTGACACAGTAAAGAATGTGGCACAAGGTGCTTTGGACATTGTGCAAGACTGGTGCAGAAAACAGGATCTGGGGGTTAGTCCTAAGAAGACTGTTGTTGTACTATTCACAAAGAAGCATATACAACATTCAAGTTGGAATCTAAAGCTTTTCAATGAAGCGCTACCTGTGAAGGGGACAGTGAAATATCTAGGGGTTACCCTAGATGAGAAACTGACATGGACCCCTCACATTAGGAATATTTGCTCCAAGGCAAAAGGTACTCTTGTGAGTACCAGAAGAGATTGTGGCAAAAATTGGGGCCTGAGCCCCAAGGGTATGCACTGGACGTACACCACAGTGATTAGACCCAGGATCACCTATGGGGCGGTCGTGTGATGGAAGAAGGAAGAACAGCAGGTTGCTGCTAAGGAGCTTGGTAAGGTGCAGAGATTAGCCTGCTTAGCCATAACAGGCGGAATTAGCATCACACCAACTGCTGGGTTGGAAACCATGCTGGTTATGCCCCCATTACACCTTTGGGTCAAGATGGAGGCAGCGTTTGGTGCGTACAGACTCAAAATGGCAACAACTGGAACTCTTTGGGATATCCAGAATCACACACTAAAATAGTGAGTGAGGTAAATATAGGAAAGGTTGGGGAAATGCCAGCCGACTATATTATAACCCTATACTGCTTCAACAAGTCTTTCAATATAATAATTGAAAGTACGGAGCAGTGGGAGAAAATAGTTCGACACCGTACGGGGGTATTGTCTGGTTCACTGACGGGTCAAAATCAGACCAAGGTGTTGGGGCCGGGGTATATGGGGTGCAGCCGAGACTGGAGGGCGTCATCTCTCTAGGAAAACTGGTCTCAGTATTCCAGGCCGAAATCACTGCCATCAGGGCGTGTGTGGACGAGAATTTGCATAGGTGCTACAAAGACCGTAGCATCTATATCTATTCAGACAGCCAGGCAGCCCTGAGATCACTGGCAGCTCCTGCAACAAGGTCTAAAATTGTTGCAGAATGTCACAGGGTTCTGGTGGAGCTAGGGAAAAAGCAATAGAGTATACCTATTGTGGGTCCCTGGTCACTCGGGGATCAGTGGCAACGAACATGCCGACAGATTAGCCAGGATGGGGGCAGGGACTCCATTTATTGGACCGGAAACTGTCCTCACAATCACCAAGGCAATGATCAAATTGGAGCTACGTAACTGGCTCAGAAGACAGCACGTAGAATATTGGACCAAAATCCATCAACAAAAACATGGCAAGGTAATGATGCCGATGCCATGTGTTAAAAGAAGTTCTGCAATCCTGAATCTGAACAGAAGAGAGATTAGACTCATGGTTGGATTGTTGACAGGCCACGGGAATTTCAAAAAACACCTACATACAATGGGAATAACAGAAGAGGACCCTAAATGTAGGATCTGTGATGACGGTGATGAAACTGCATCAAATCTAATCTTCGAATGCATTGCACTGGAGAATAAAAGGCACAGAATATTTGGGACAACCAGACCCTAAGAAATTGTGTCTAATAAAGAACTGGTAAAGGGACTCCTTGCACTGTTCAAGGGCATTGGTTGGCTTTACTAGATATACAGGAAGCGATACCGCACAATAAACTTAGTTTCGGTGCGGGCAGTGGCGGGTTGGTCCAAGACTGTTTTGGCTTCCCTGGAAAAATCTATCAATCAATCAATCAACAGGGAGGAAGGAAAATTAAGATTTAACCTCCCTTTAACAGTGTGGTCTTCAAAGACGGTGCTCACGCTGGGAATTTTGGATAAGGATGCTGAAAGACCGTGCCCTTACAAAGGAACCATTATGGCATTTTCCTGGAGTTGTTGAGGGAAATCACGGAAAACATAAATCTGATTGGAGGAAGGTAGATTTGACCCGCCGTTCTCCGGGAATCCAGTTTGCTTACCACTTCGCCACATTGCTCGGTCAATTTGATGGCAGAATCATTGATACATGTAGATAATATCTGAAAAATAGAAAGAAGCATTATATTAAAGTTTTCCGTCTGACGCTGAGATTTTACTGCATGCCACGGTAAAATGTAGGAGCCAATTCATTATTATGATTTTTTCCACATTATTTATTTCACTTCTCTGAGGAAGGTGACGGACTGTAGTATCCATTGCCTTCTGTTTATAGTGGCAACGAGAGCGCAGGCATATTTTACCAACATGTGGTGTTGCACCGTATGACCGTGAACCCGCAGGTGGTTGAAATGCTGATAATGTCTGCAGAACACACTAATGTACATAACCAGTGAATACAAACTTCCTAACTATTGTTTTTTGTGTTGTCATTTTTCTCCTGGATCGCGCGGCATCCCGCGTCGTGGGTTGGAATCCCCCCCCCCCCCCTAGGGCATGGATGTTTGTGTTGTTCCTAAATTAGTTTAACTTTAAGTAGTTTGTAAGTCTACGAACTGACGACCAACGTAGTTTGGTCCCGTAAGAATTATAAATATTTGAACATTTTGAACTTTGTTTTCTCAACTTGTTTTAATTTATCGTCGAGTATTACCCTCTCCACCTGACCTGTGCGTTAGGCATGTAGCATAGCTATCAGGCGTCACTGCTCGCGAAATGCGGGAAACCCGGGTTCGAGTCCCGGCCCAGCACAAATTTTCATATGTCACCATTTGGTAGACCATCCATACCTTATACAGTGACGATAAGAGTAATTCACTGTTGCAATAAAATATTGATAATATTATCAGCACTGCAATTCGTCCCAATACAGTAATAAAACAAGGAATTTTATTTTTTCCAATGCGGATATCATAACGCGGGTAGTACCTGATTTCAAAACCTACTATCTTCTTCTCTGAACTCCTTATCGTCAACGTTTCACTGTCTTTGAATGCCTCGAGAGGAATTGCTTTCACGAAATATCTTCTTAACCCAGATAGCGCGAAATTATTTTTATTTTATTTTATTTTTCTCGCAGGTTATTAATTACCTTCATATGACTGTGATTTTTTTTTTCACAATCAGGTCATTAGTTTTCCAAAACTGGCCTTCTATCTGGAATGAAGTAAAAATTAATGTTTTATAATTTTAAGATGAAATACATATATATAAATGGCTCAAAAACTGAAAGAAGTTTAAGAAATATAAACCCAGGAAGTCTTCAGTATCTTCTACATGAACCACAACTTTGCAGCTGTATCCAACCACTTTGCAATCGGCAATACAAACTTAAATTGACCTGCAGTGGAAGCACGGGATTCAAAGGAATAAAATATGACACTGTACACGAATTCTTACAGAGAAGAATAGAAAAGTAAACTGCCGTTCTCATCCTTATGGAAGGACGTCAGCGTTATCTGAGTTAATATTTAAATCATTTTTTCCTTTGTTACTAAAGTAAGCAGAGAATTACTCACACCGGAGATTACGGTGTGGAAGATGCTGCGTAAGCGGCCAATTTTTAACCGTACAAAGTTGAATTACCGCAGGTACTTTACCCGACAAAGTAATGAAACGCGGCTTTTTGTAAATAGTGCCAGAAAAAAAGCAGAGAACTCTGCGTTTGTAAAAAGTCTCATCTCCTGCAACGTAAGTGACAAGGTAAACACATATCATATCCTTACCCGAGGAATCGGAGAACCACATGGTGCAGCGGCATAACTCTAAACATTTTACATTACCATCTGAGCGGTTTCGCGCGATATATGTACTGCCTCATTCTCCTCAAATGCATCAGGCTTCCTTATGCTTTATAAAAATTTTACTTAGTGGATCTGAGAACTCATCGAATACGGCGTTTTGTTCTTCTCGACGTCACACGATCGATGACGTAACATTATCAATATCTGTTTAAATGACTTGACCGCCATTTGACTCTAAGGTCGTATTATTTATTGTCACAATCCGGATTTCAGCTTTTAGGCCCTTATCAAGTGCACACTGTAATTACAATAGTCATTATAAGCATTAGAACACTGGGTAAAAGTTAAAGCATTGAGATTATCTAATGTGAAGGGCAGAATAAATTCTTATATTTACAATAGACACTTTACTTGTTATATGTAGATGACAATGTGTTAAAATGCAAGTTGTCACTAAGTAAAATGTCAAAGTAACGTAATAACTTATGCGTGTTGAAGCAAAATTGTACACTCTTCCACTGATCTTGTAGCTTTCCATCATAAAACTAAAGTACTGCTTTTACTGCAGCGAGATATAATCATAAACGAAGCAACGACTGCATAGATCGAGAAAGAGTCAAAGTACAGAACTCAAAGATGTTATGGAGATGACTGTAAGTTCCTGTTTACATGGATATACAAATATCTTTGAAAGTGGATCTTTGATGATGTAAACATAGTTAACATTACGTGCGAACGACTTACTAATCATAAAACACATATCAAATAAAATACAAAATAGTTTATTAATAATCTGTACAATTATTTGGATACATAATATTCCATTCACATTAGTAGTACAACCTAGTTACAGTACAAATGATGGACTTCTAGATCATAATTTACACATTAAATAAACTATACAAATGTATGTTAATTAACAGTTAGTTAAATATGTAATATTACATTCACATTCTGAAAGATTACAAACCAATACCGAACCTTTATGGCTCTATGTATGCAAACATTATCAAATTGATCGATGGCAATGTATGGCAGGATTACGCTACGCAGTATTTGCAAAAGATCTAACGGTGTTCAGAAAGGATAGATTAAACAAAATAGGTGGAGGCGTGTTTGTCGCCGTCAAAAGTAGTATTTCGTGTACCGAAGTTGAAGTTGATAGTTCCTGCGAGCTATTATAGGTAGAGGTTGTGCCCGAAAATCGTAAGAAGTTAATAATCGGTTCCTTTTACCGGCCTCCCGTCTCTGACGATACAATAGCAGAAAGGTTCAAAGAAAACCTGAGTCTAATTACAAAAACGTACCCGACTCACACGATAATAGTAGGCGGTGATTATCATTTATCCTCGATCTGTTGGCGAAATTATATTTTCAAATCAGGAGGTAGGCATAAAACATCGTGCGAAATTGTACTCAACGCATTCTCTGAGAATTACTTCGAACAATTAGTTCATATGCCAACTAGAATTGTAAATGGATGTGAAAACACACTTGATCTCTTAGTAACAAATAATCCTGAGCTCATAACGAGCATCAAAACGGATACAGGTATTAGTGAACACAGAGCTGTCGTAGCGAAATTGAATATCAAAAATCCCAAAGTTACCAAAAATAAACGAAAAGTATATTTGTTCAGGAAAGCAGATAGAAGCAAAATACATTGCTTCTTGAAAGACAGCTTCCACTCGTTTCTAACACTAAACGTAGGTGTAGACCAGATGTGGCTCAAATTCAGAGAAGTGGTATCGACAGCAATTGACAGTTTTATACCAAATAAGTTAATAAAAGAAGGAGGCGATCCCCCTTGGTACACAAAACAGGTCAGCAAAAGCAAAGGAAAAGGCATACTAAATTTAAACGTACACAAAATCCCCAGGGTTGGCGATCGTATTCAAAAGCTCGAAATTTAGCGAGGATTTCAATGCAAGATGCTACAATACTTATCACAACGAAACTCTTTCTCGAAATATGATTTAAGAACCCAAAGAGATTTTGGTCATATGTTAAATATACTAGGGACAAAACACAAACAATACCCTCACTACGTGATAGTAATGCAGATCCTGCCGATGACAGCGCTACTAAAGCAGAGTTACTAAACTTAGCTTTTAGAAACTCATTCACCAAAGAAGACGAAACCAATATTCCTGATTTCGAATTGCGAACAGATGCCGTAATGAATACGTAGAAGTAGATATCATCGGAGTAGTGCTGCAACTAAAAGCACTTAACAAGAACAAGTCTTCTGGCCCGGATTGTATACCCATTAGATTGCTGTCTGATTATGCTGAAGCGATAGCCCCTTACTTAACAGCCATATACAACCGCTCTCTCAAAGAAGGATCTGTACCAAAAGATTGGAAAGTTGCACAGGTCACACCTATATTCAAGAAAGGCAGTAGGAGTAACCCACTAAACTACAGGCCTATTTCATTGACGTCAATTTGCAGCAGGGTTTTGGAACATATCCTGTATTCAAATATTATGAATTATCTCGAACAGAATGATCTATTGACCCAAGGTCAACACGGATTTAGAAAATATCGTTCATGCGAAACACAACTAGTCTTTATTCACACGAAGTGATGGGTGCTATCGAGAAGGGTTCGCAAATTGATTTCGTATTTCTTGATTTCCAGAAGGCTTCTCACACCGTACCTCATAAATGGCGTTTAATCAAATTGCGTGGTTATGGTATATCGCCCCAAATTTGCGACTGGATAGGATATTTCCTGCAAGAGAGGACACAGTTCGTAGTAATCGATGGTAAGGCATCGATTAAAACAGAGATGATATCGGGCGTTCCACGGGGTAGTGTTATTGGTCCTCTGCTGTTCCTTATTTACATAAACGATTTAGGGGAAAATCTAAGTAGCTCTCTTAGGTTGCTTGCAGATTTACCGTCTAGTAAAATCATCTGAAGATCAAAACCAACTGCAGAACGATCTGAATAAGATATCAGTATGGTGTAAAAATTGGCAATTGACTCTAAATAATGAGAAGTGTGATGTCGTCCACATGAGTACGAAAAGAAATCCGTTAAACTTTGTTTACAAGATAAATCAATCAAAAGTGAAGGCCTTAAACTCCCTAAAATACCTAGGAATTACTATTAATTCAAACTTAAATTGGAAGGAACACGTAGATAATATCGTGGGAAAGACGAACTAGAGACTGCGGTTTTTTTTTTTTTTTTTTTTTTTTTTTTTTTTTTTTTTGGCAGAACCCTTAAAACATGCAACAGAACTACAAAAGAAACTGCATAAACTTACGCTTGTCCGCCCATTTTTCGAGTATTGCAACCCAGTGTGGGATCCTTATCAGGTGGGTTTGACGGAGGACATCGAAAGAGTCCAAAGAAGGGCAGCTCGTTTCGTATTGTCACGATGCAGGGGAGTCAGCGTTACGGAAATGATACAGGATCTGGGATGGGAATCATTACAATAACGACGCTTATCGCTGCGGCGTGGGCTACTTCCGAAACTGCAATCGCTAACATTCTCCTCCGAATGCGAAAATATATTGTTGACTCCCACTTACATAGGTAGAAATGATCATCAGAATAAAATACGAGAAATCAGAGCTCGAACAGAGAGATTAAGGTGTTCTTTATTCCCGCGCGCTATTCGAGAATGGAATGGGAGATAAATGGTATAATGGTTGTTCGATGAACCCTCTGCCAGGCACTTAAATGTGATTTGCAGAGTATCCAATGTAAATGTAAATGTAGATATTGATATAAAAACTTCATCTTTGAGAATGTCGCGATGTTCGTTCGCAGTCGTCCGGCTACTGATGTGATTCAGAGGGCCATATGACTACCACGATATAGCCACCCAGACCATAACTCAACGTCGTTCATGGTCAACTGTAGTAATCAGGCAGTCCAGGCCGTCTGTCTCCACACAGAAACCCGGCCGTTAGTAGAATACAATGTGAAGGATGTCTGTGCAGAGTCGTGCGTTCTAACATAAAAGAAACACTGCATAAAGAAGCGAAGAATGAGTATGGGATTCTCCGACTAACGTATTGAATGGACGCTGCGGTGCAGTTTGGCAGCTTAAGACTAACTCAAGTGTTTTGGAAACAGTACAACACCGACTGCAACATTTACTCGTGGTGGTTTATAGACGAATGGAAGTGCTTTGTTCATATCTGTTTTTGAAAATAGAACAGCCGTTTTCTTACTGCACTACTTTTGTTTCTTTCACACGCTTTTCGAACTATATTTTAAGGAATCATCTGTGTACTGTATATTTACTGGTATCGGCGCAAAAGATTAAAAACAGTTCACTTTCCTTTAATCGAAATGGATATTTGCTACTCACGTTTCAAAGCCACGCGATTGTCGTAGTGTTCTTCCCAACTAGTCATTGATTGAATTCGGACGGCTTCGCCACAATTTGCGTATTTTCTTCTTCATTTTATCACTTTTTCAATGTTTACTATTTCACAGACTTGAACTTGTATCTCGTTTAGGAATTTGTTTATTTACTTAACCCTTTCAGGTCTTTCAAGCACAATTATGCGTTTCTGGTTTTAATCGCTTTATTTCTTTGTGATTCACGGCAGGAAGTACAGGTCTGCATCACACAATCTTGGATGGACTGTGGTAACGTGCGCAGCGTGCTTCACTTCCATATTTCTATACTGGGTGACACCAGCTGTCGACAAACTTCCAGTACACTTACAATGGTGGCAAGAAAGACGCCGCGGCAGAGCGGCCGAGCGCATTTAGGCGCTATGCTACGATGCGTGAGGCCGTTCCCCCTCGGGGGTTCTAATCCCCCCTCCCCTCGGGCATGAATGTTTGTGCCCTCTTTAGTATAAGCTAGTTCATAAGTAGTTTGTAAGTTTAGGGACTGATGACACCTCAGTTAAGCCCCATAAGCTTAACAAACATTAAACTGCAAGAAAGCCTTTTTGAGAAGGTGTTGATATCCTTGTTTTGACATGTGAAGCTATCATATCCGACAGGCAGTTGGTTTTATATGATACTTTGATAATATTATGTCATTTGTTTCAAAGGCATGTTACTGTAAGATGGTGCAGATAACAAAAATTTGTAGTGAAGGCCGAAAACGGACACTTGAGTTGGTAGAAAATTTTTGAAAATAAATTTCTTTTTTTATAATGAATTACTCTACGTATTTTGTATCTTGAACGTACCTCTCTATATTAACCTACCTACAACCTAGTATCTAAAAGGGCATACTTAGTGTATGTATCGAGCATCTTTGTTTTGTTCTTGTTATGGTCTTCAGTCCGGAGACTGGTTTGATGCAGCTCTCCACACTACTCTATCCTGAGCAATCCTTTTCATATCCTCATAAGAACGGCAACCCACATCCACTTGAATCTGCTTACTATACGCGTCTCTTGGTCTCCCTCTGCGATTTTTACCCCACACACTTCCATCTAATGCTAAATTTACGATTCCCCGATGTCTATGAATGTGTCCTACCAAGCGATCCCTTCTTTTGGTCAGGGTATGCCAAAAATTCCTTTTCTCGCCAATTCTGTTCAGTACCTCTTCATTAGTTATGCGATCTTCCCATCTAATCTTCAGCATTCTTCTGTAGCACCACATTTCAAAAGCCTCTATTTTCTTCCTGTCTGCACTGCTTATCGTCCATGTTTCACTCCCGTACAAGGCAACACTCCACACAAATGCCTTCAGAAAAGACTTCCTTATCCTTAAATTAATATTCGATGTTAGCAAATTTCTCTTTTTCAAAAACGCTTTTCTTCCTATTGCCATTCTGCATTTTATATCCTCTGTACTGCGACCATCACACGTTATTTTACTACCCAAGTAACAAAACTCATCTACCACTTTCATTGTTTCGTTACCTTTTAAGAAAATTGCCCGTTGGCGGTCGTCAAATAATCTCAAAATTTAGAATGCGTAATAGTATACTCTAGTAATAATAATTTCGTTATTGAATGTTGTAGCAAATCACAACTAATGGGTCGCAACAACACTTTCGCAGTGAAAGTTAAAAATTTTGAATTAAAAAAGATATTAATTAACTTGAAACAATCAATTTGGTAATTAATTAAGCTTGGCCCTATCTGACTTAGCATTGACTGCAGCTTCCAACTAGCACCTCTTACGATTCACGAACAGCACAACTTCACTAATAAATTGTGTCAGAATTCATGTAGTGGTGATGGCGTGTTCGTGTTATAATAAAAATTGTAATAGCAGATAAACTCTGATTGCAACGATAATAGCTCAATACAGTGAAACTCCGTGGTGCAATGAGCTTCACAAATACTACAGTCAAAGTTCTCAATAATTTTGATATTATTGTTTAAAGCATTCAAGTTCCTTATAAAACTTTACGTAAACTATTTTTTTTTTTAATTGTTTCCAGGGCCTGGGTAGCGTACGCGTGTAACTGGCTAAGCAGAGTTTGGCATTTAACGTATTTCATAAAAAATTACTTCAGTCAAGTCTGCTAAAACTACCGTAATACTTTGAATACTGTTAGCCTGGTTACTTTCTATGTAAATGAAACCAAATTTACTTTACTTGCAAACTCTCTTGCACTTTAATTACTAGTCTCTGTGGTTGTAACACGTTTAGCAATTCTTTAAATCGTCTAGCAATTTCTTTAGGACTGATCGTAATTACTTTGAAAATGATTGAACTTGTTAGTCAATGTACAGGCTTGCATAATCAACATAATCTAATAATGGTGATAATGGAGTGACTACAACTACTTACAAAATTAAGACTGGTTTCATAATAAGTCATGTATAATTGAACCAAAGTTCTGATTGGGTTGACACTACATTTACATTCATACAAAATAAAATGTTACAAACGTACTCATCTGCTTTTGTCGTCTTCGTCGTGAAGTCCAAACAAGACAGATATGATTACAATAGGTACTCTTACTACAACAACGATCACACTCGGTGACAATAGACTTGATACCAAACAATTACTTTTCTTGCACACATGAAAAAAGATTACACTGATAGTATAAATAAACTTATTTCGCACTTCCTTCAATACATTAAACAGTACGCCTCTCAGGCTTATTGCAATTGCATAAAACTCGCGCCACACTGCGCCTACCGTGCCTCTGCACCATCAACAAAACATCTACGTGTTTACTATAGCGAGTCCGCTCCGCGACTGCATTTATGTCTTTACTTTGGCGAGTCCGCACCGCGACTGCTTCAGCAGTGCGACACTCACAGCTACTACTTCTGTGACAAAGACAGTCTTTATAACAGGTTCAACATTTTCTCTGACGCATTGCTAACTTACAGCATAAGAATGTCCTTGCATTCATGCGGGTTTACACTAAATGATTCAATATAGAAAATGACTTTACATAAAAAAATATATCTAGCATATAAGAAATGAAAAATACATGAAATAAACAAATTTAACACAATATATACATTACGTTAAGTAAGATACAGCGACAGGTGTACTCTTACAACCTAATCTAATTCCATCAGCATCGCCCGAATTTCTAAGACCGCATTCCATTATTTTTGTTTTACTCTTGTTAATGTTCATTTTATACGCTCTCTTCAACACACTGTCCATTCCATTCAACTGCTCTTCCAGGTCCTTTGCTGTCTCTGACAGAATTACAATGTCATCAGCAAAACGCAATGTTTTTATTTCTTCCCCCTGAACTTTAATCCCTGTTCCAAATTTTTCCTTCCTTTCCTTCACCGCCTGCTCGATGTACAAATTGAATAACATCGGAGAAAGGCTACAACCCTGTCTTACTCCCTTCCCAACTGATGCTTCCCTTTCATGCCCTTCGAGTCTAATAACTGAGGTCTGGCTTTTGTACAAGTTGTGAATAACTCTCCTTTCCCTGTATTTTACCCCTGCTGACTTCAGAATTTGAAAGAGTGTATTCCAGTCAACATTGTCAAATGCTTTCTCCAAATCTACAAAAGCTAAAAATGTAGGTTTGCCTTTCCTTAATCTATCTTCTAAGATAAGACGTAAAGTGAGTATTGCCTCCCGGGTTCCTTTGTTTTATGTGTAAGAAAAGCTGGTGCTTATGTGTGTGTGTCTGTGTGTGTGTGTGCGTGCGTGTGTGTGTGTGTGTGTAACCTCAGATAGCAGTAGAAATTGTTGTGTTTTGATGGTTTTGATGTTTTGAGGATCGAAAGTTAATAGAAAAATGAGGGGAGTGGGCTTTTCCTATTCCATCTATTGATGTGATCAATGTGTTGCTTGATAGCTACACTTGGTGACTGAACAGGGTTTTTTTTCTGCTTTGCTTTGTTGGTTGTAGTAATTTTCTTGTAGTGTTAGAAGGTGTTTTCTGTTGTTTATGCAAATTATTTTCAAGTCTTCTTCACTGCATGTTGGTTTGTGGGTGTGTGTTCTAAGGTAATCAGCGAATGTTGAGTGGTTTATCCATACTTCTAGGATCTAATGTGTTCTTTATATCTGATATCAAACGTTCTGATTCTTTGCACTATATATCTCCCACGTCAACTATTACATCACAGTTGCAATATTACAGCTTTTTTGTGTATTACTATGTCTTTTGTGAGTTTTGGGCTGTATTGTTAAATAGAATGGTCTGTCGTGTCTGTCTGGAGCGCCACGTTACGGATCGCGCGGCCTTCCGCGTCGGAGGCTCGAATCCTCCCTCAGGCATGGATATGTGTGTTGTCCTTAGGTTATTTTAACTTAGTTTAAGTAGTTTGTAAGACTAGGAACTGATGACCAACGTAGTTTGGTCCCATATAATTACAAACAATTGAACATTTTTGTTGTGTATGGTATGTTTATGCCCTGTCTTTTGATAAAGTTGATTGTGTGTGAGCTTATGTCTGTATGTCATTGCTTACCATATTGTGCCTTCTCTTATTTTTCTTTGATTTCTCAGGGTAATTGATATGGTAGTCGGTGTTTGTGTGTGTTTTTCTGCTTAATGATGGCTGATTTTGTGTTTAGTGCTTTTATTTTGTTCTTTAGCTTTGTTACTACGTCGTTCCTGTAACCATAGTTTTCAGCTATGTGCATTATCACGTGAAGTTCTTTTTAATAGTTTTCTTTGATGAGTGGAATTGTATTGAGTCTATGTGGCGCATGTTGAAGTGCGGCCTACTTCTGTGAGCGTGCGTGAGAGGTGTGTTGGGGGATAAAGATGTGAACACTATGAGTTTCCGATAAATTTCAAATACGTATCTGTCGTTTTGTTTTTGGACGGTTATATCCAGGAAGTTACTTTCGTTATCTTTTTCTCTTTCAATTGTGAATTTTATATTTTCACGTATTTTATTGAAAATATAAAATTCACAATTGAAAGAGAAAAAGATAACAAAAGCCAAAGAAGTACACAAAAAAGCTGGAATACTCAACAGGCCTGATCAAATAAAGTAATTATGTATTTTATTGAAGCCTTTATGTAATTTTTTCAATTTTGGTTAGTGCTTCATCTATTAAAAAATGTTCAAATGTTTGTTAAGCTTATGGGACTTAACTACGGGGTCATCAGTCCCTAAACTTACAAACTACTTACGTACTACCTTATACTAAGGACAGCACAAATATCCATTCCCGAGTGGGGGATTCGAACCCCCGACCGTAGTGGCCGTGTAGACTGTGACTGAAGCGCCTCAGTTTCCGCGGCCACCGCGGCCGGCATTCATCTATTAAGCCGAGGATATCATACACATATCTGACACCAGTATATGAGGCTGAATTCTTTCGCTATTATTTTTGTAACACCGATCTAGTGAATGTGGTTTATAAAAATGTATGCGAATGTTCCTGAAATTGGCGACTTCATTTGTAACGCGTCTTCTTGTATATAAAACTCATTATTGAATTGGAAGTAGTTTTCTTCTTATCACCTTTAATAATATGAGTACTTCCTTAATCTCCTGACTGTATGTTTCCAGTTTTTTTTTTTTTTTTTTTTTTTTTTTTTTTTTTTTGTATATAGTGATTCTGGTATTGATATGTTGGAATACATGTTCTTTGAGTCAAGCGAGAGGAGTGTTGCTGTGCCTGGGATATTTATACCCGTTATTTGCTTTATTTTAACAGGTATTTTGCTAATTTCTATGTGGGAGCTTCCCTGTAATCCACAGTAGGCCACAAAGGAATGTTTCGTTTATGGATATTTGTTGCCTTGCTAAGATGAAAGTAGAGAGGAAGGACGAGTATGGTTTAACGTGCCGTCGACATCGTGGTCATTACAGGCGGATGAGTCCTCATTCCAGTTTGTAAGAGCTAATGGTAGGTTCTTATGTGGTACAATTCCCGCGAAGCTATGGATACAAGTATTCAACGGGGCACTCGGCAAGGTTGCGGTGGTTCCACAATGGTGAGTCCGTTGTGACATGAAGTCGGCTAGCTTCTCTGGTCGAAATGAACCGATTTCTGGAAATTGTTACATGTGGCTACTTGGAACCATTCACAGCTATTCATAAGTTCCTTGTTCGCGAACAATGGTATCACTTGCATGAATTACGGTGTCCCATGAAACCGTACCACAATCGTTACCAATTGGTTCTTTATTCGCATAAATATACTGCAAATCACATTTTGTGCATGGCAGAGGGTCCATCGAATCACTTATGATATTTCTCTGTAGTTTCATTCGCTAATAGCTGATTTCTCTTATTTTATAATAATGATCATGTTCGCATTAGGAAGAGAAATTTTGTGAAAGAAATGTCGCAAATTGGTCACGTCGCAACCAATAATGATTTTAATGATTTCCAGTCCATCTCGTGCATCATTACTGCGACACTCTCCCCTTCTATCGCGACAATTCAAGCTGCCCTTATCTAACTTTCTCTAATTCGTCCTTTAGTCCCACTGGTGTGGATACCACAATGCGCAACAATACCCCAAAATAGGACGCACAAGTGTAGTGTAGGCAGTTTCTTTAGCAGGACTGTTGCATCTTCTAAGTGGTTTGCCAATGAAACGTAGCCTTTGGTTCACCTTTCTTGCAGTATTTTCTTAGTGTTGTTTCCAATTTAAGGTTTCTACCATTTTTATTCCGAGGTATTTAGTTGAAATTACGCCCTGTAGATTTGACTCCTTTATCGTGTAAAAGAATTTTAGCGGAGTTCTTTACTGCTCATGTGGATGATTTAATACTTATCATTATTTAATGTCCGTTTCTAACTTTGCTCCATAAGGATATTCTTAATCATTTAGCAGTTGTTTTTTATCTTCTGATGAATTAACTAAATAAAATAATCATCCGGGACCCGGCCAAGAGAGCTGCTCATGTTGTCCCCTAAATCGTTTATAAATATAAGGTACAGTAAGGACCCTATAACATTATCCTGGGAACGCCAGATATCACTACTGTTTAAATGCCTTTTATTCATTTAAAATACGCTGTACCCGACAGGAATGTGAAATTCTAATACAGTACAAAGCCACAGAAACAGGTACAGGAATGCGTATGCAAACACAGAGTTATGAGACATAGGTGTCTGCCGCAGGCTACTGCTGCTGCTACAATGTGAAACTTTCTAATTTAAACTGAGGTGGAAGTTTCTAAATCACGCACCTGGGACTGAATTTAAAACGTGAAAGTTTCTAGTTTGAAGGTTGCTATTTAAAAGCTTTAATTAAATCTGCCTGAATGAATCTGGTGAGAGCTTGCCACAAACTAAACATATCAAAATCTAGCACAGAGCTGGAACAGCATTATTTATTTGCATCCCGTTTGCTAACAAATATTGTCGCGTTGCAATGAAAGCAGCATTGACTTCGAAGGCAACTGAACACAGCACTTATACTGAAAGCACGTTTATTACGAACTCAACATACACGCAGCACTGACTGCCTCTCAGGCAGAGTGCTCTGCTATTTATACACAGTCAGAATTTACCAGAAATTAGAAGAACAGTTAACATAAGAAACAAGTAGAATTTACAAGTGAACATAACAAAGATGTAGAACCTTCTGGAATTGTAAATTACAAAGAAATAAATTTTTGCCGGTGGGCAGGATTGAACCGGCGACCTTCTGCTCCGCAGACAGTGACGCTATCCCCTGCGCCACGCCGGCAGTTGGTGTTCGTGGTCTCTCGCGGCATTGCTCCCTCTCCTGGAGAACCAGCGACCCGCTGTTATGATCCCTGTGGAGCCAGCTGCAATGTCCTGGATCTTGACAGTGTCATGGGTCCTCTGTATGACAGTTCAAGAGAATCCTTCCCTGCTCCGCGATTATCGACGACAGACGATCCTGTCGTGGCTTCATCAGGAACATTACCGTCCTTGAACAAGAAGCCATTGTCGTCTACCTGCTCTTCAGGATCGTAGTAAGGCTTCATGCGCAGGACGTGAACAATGTCTCTTCGTTTTTGACGTTTCGACGACGGCTCATAATCCTCAACTTCGTATGTGACGTCTGACAGGCGGCGTATGACACGATACGGACCAAAGTATCGTTTCAATAACTTTTCTGACAGTCCAACCTTCCGTACAGGGGTAAAAATCCATACCAGATCTCCTGGGCTGTACACAACAGGTCGGTGCTTGTCGTTATACCGCTGACGGTCCTTCTCCTGGGCGTCCAGTGTCCGTATGCGAGCCAGCTGTCTTGCTTCTTCGATCCTGGTGACGACAACACAACACAACACAAAGAATGGTTGTCTGTCACGACGGTGAATGGTTTGCCGAATAAATACGGCCGGAACTTGTTGATAGCCCAGATAACCGCGAGACATTCTTTTTCAGTTGTAGAGTAGTTTATCTCGGACTTTGAGAGTACTCTTGACGCATAGGCTATCACTTTTTTGGCACCTTCCTGAACTTGTACAAGCACTGCACCAATCCCATAGCCACTGGCGTCTGTGTGAAGTTCCGTTTCTGCATTCTCATCGTACAAGGCTAGCACTGGTGCGGAAGTTAGAGCCTCCTTAAGTGCTCGAAAAGCTCTTTCTTTTGTTTCATCCCAGTAAAATTTGGCGTCTCCCTGCAGCAGTTCTTGTAATGGACGTGTCTTGTTACAAAATCCTTTTATGAAACGTCGGTAGTATGAGCACAGCCCGAGAAAACTTCTCACATCACGAATGTGCTGAGGAGTTGGAAATTCTGTGACTGCCCTTACTTTATCTGGATCAGGACGGACACCATCTCCGTTGACTAGGTTCCCCAGGATTTTTATCTCTTTGGCGACGAAGAGGCACTTCTTTGGATTGAGGCGGAGACCTGCAGCCTGAACACACTTCAACACATTTGACAGGCGACTCATATGTTCTTCAAATATTTTCGAGGAAACGACAATGTCATCTAAATAGCAGAGATACGTCGTCCACTTAAGGTGTCGAAGCAAGTTATCCATCATGCGTTCGAATGTGGCTGGAGCATTACATAATCCAAATGGCATTACTTTAAATTCATAGAGACGGTCAGGTGTAATAAAAGCCGTCTTCTCCCTGTCAGCTTCGTCAACCTCGATTTTCCAGTAACCTGTCTGCATGTCCATAGTTGGGAAGTATGTAGCTCCTTTCAAGCAGTCTAAGGTGTCATCAATACGCGGCAATGGGTAGACATCTTTCTTTGTGATACTGTTCAGCCGCCGATAGTCGACATAGAATCGCCACGTGCCATCCTTCTTCTTTACGAGGACCACCGGAGACGACCAAGGACTCTCCGAAGGTTGAATACTGTCATCTCGCAACATCTTCTCCACTTCCTCCCGAATTATCCGTCTTTCAGCTGGCGACACTCTATACGAACGCTGGCTAATTGGCGGATGGTCCCCAGTATTGATACGGTACTTTATCGTGGGCCGAAAATTGGCGTAGTATACCTAACACCCGCTGGCGTTGTTCCTTGGTCAGTCCAGGCCCTATTAGCAGTTCCACGTTTGTTTCCTCCAGCGTGTTGTCTGTACTAATAGCAGGGCATGAGTCTTCATTGATGACGTTGAGCTCACCGTCCTGGATTGGTTCAGCTGTCCCGATACACATTCCCTTGGGGATAAGTTGTGACTGCTCGTGACAATTTGTGATCCACATCTCTCCTTGACCACCGGTAATGCTTATGATAGCCGCAGGTATGTAAATTTCTTTTGTGAGCCTGATAAACTTTTTACTATCAACAAGAACTTCACAGTTTAACTAGTCATCTGTGTTTGTGACTGCAACTCTTCTCATTGTCAACGGCGGTATCGTCACATTGTCAACGACGAATAACTTTCCAGAAAATTCTGTATTACGTGTGTCTGGCGGAACAACTTCTTCAATTTGCAGCTCAGATCTTCCACAGTCAATGATAGCTTGGGATGCCTGAAGGAAGTCCCATCCGAGGATGACATTGTGACTACATTCTGTTAACACGACAAATTCAAACGGCTGCGTCCTGTTGTTGATGGTTATTCTTGTGACACAAGTTCCTGCTGGATGGACGTACTTTCCATTCGCGACCTTCAGCACAGTTGTCCCCCTATCACAGAACATTGTCTTCTTTAGTGTGCGGCGGTAATTATCCGATATACAGAAAAAGAGGCTCCTGAGTCAACAAGTAGCCGGACAGGTTGGCCGTCGATTATGACGTCGATGAGATTTCCCGACATCCTGGCGACTGTCGTCCATGGAGGATTTTCATCTGTGGCGGCCTCACCTCCGTAGATGGTCGCCTCGCTTAGTTTTCCTGGGCGCGGCGGCTAGAGGAGCGGCTGGTACCTCTGTACGGCGACGGTGAACGGTTGCGGCGCGTCGGGGAGCGACCTCGTCTAGGGTACGGCGATGGGCTTCTTCCCATAGGTCGACTGAACTCATCAGCAGGTAGAACTGCTCCGACGGCTGACGTCTTGCGGCAAAATAATCATCGAATACTCGCCTCCTCTCTCTGCAGTAGCGTACGACATGTCCAGGGCGTCCACAGTGGAAACACAGTGGTGTGTTGTCTTCTGTCCTCCAGACGTCTGTTCTTCTGTGGGGCGTCATAGTTACCGGGGGAGTTGGCTGTGGTCGCGTCGGTCGGTACATGAACTGCTGTTTGGCGGCTGCAGCGTAAGTCATAGCAGGGCGACGCCATTCTTCACGTCGGGTGCAATTTACGGGGCAGACAGGAGCTAATGGTTGAAATACCTCGTCCTCAGCGGCGTCGGCTACCTCGTGACTTACAGGGCTCACATCCATGGCCATAATCTGATGCTCGCTCGGTCTAATAGTCCCGGCTGCCATGCACTGTTGTAATTCTTCTCTCACGATTTGTCGTATGAGAGAAGCCAAGTCCTGCTGGTCTTCCACAACGGCCATAGGGACTACATTGGGGAGTCTGTCATACTTCTTGCGTCCAACCCTCCTTTGTTTCATTTCTTCAATACGCTGGCACCACTTGATGAACTCTTCTGTCGTAGCGACGTCTTTTATCAGAAGAGCTTGGTACATATCTTCTGCAATTCCCTTCATCAGGTGCGTGATTTTGTCGGCTTCAGTCATGTTCGGACTGACTACGTTACACAGGGCCAAAACACTCTGTATGTACGATTGTGTCGGCTCACCATGTCGTTGGGCCCGGTTCTTCAGTTGTTCTTCCGCCGAGCGGATTTGTCGCTGTCGGTCTCCAAACGTCTTCTTAAGTTCCTCCTGGAACGTCTCCCAGTCATTCAACTTGTCTTCGTTGTTTTCGAACCATTACTGGGCTGTTCCATCCAGGTAGAAATAAACGTTGGCCAAGCACATCGTATGATCCCACCTGTTGTACTTGGCGACTCGGTCCCTTTTAGCCATTTGTTGGGGTCCTGACCAGCATCTCCAGAGAACACCGACGGGTGTCTGCTGTGCAGCTGGCTTATTGCTGGTTTCGCCTCTATCGTTCTTCTGATAATACGGACTTTTGGAAGGATGTACTCGGTGTATCCCTTGTATTCCGGTTCCAGTCCGTGTAAGCGACGGCTTTTACGTTGCCTTATCGGAGCCACGGTGATGCAGCTGTTGCACAGTGTACCCGGCGCCCCCACCAAACAATGTCGCGTTGCAATGAAAGCAGGATTGACTTCGAAGGCAACTGAACACAGCACTTATACTGAAAGCACGTTTATTACGAACTCAACATACACGCAGTACTGACTGCCTCTCAGGCAGAGTGCTCTGCTATTTATACACAGACAGAATTTACCAGAAATTAGAAGAACAGTTAACATAAGAAACAAGTAGAATTTACAAGTGAACATGAGAAAGATGTAGAACCTTCTGGAATTGTAAATTACAAAGAAATAAGTTTTTGCCGGTGGGCGGGATTGAACCGGCGACCTTCTGCTCCGCAGTCCGTGACGCTATCCCGTGCTCCACGCCGGCAGTTGGTGTTCGTGGTCTCTCGGCAATATTATACACTTATAGCCCTGTAAACTCTATAGAATCACCAATCTTTCTAAACGTATAGGCGCAACGTACTAGGTTCATTAGGCCCTATAATACTATTTACTACACACACACACACACACACACACACACAGACGCACACACACACACAAGCGCGCGCGCGCGCGCGCGCGCGTGCGCGCGCATACACACACACACACACACACACACAAAATGAAACTATGGGAGCTGCAACTCTTCGTCAGTCCACCTGTAGTTTTATACTTATAAAATAATCTGTGCGTCTGTGAGCATAACTTTTTGAAATTAGATTTCAGTGGAAAGAACTGATTACTTTACTAGCACAAGAACATTTCCATTTAAAGAAATCTCAAACTCGACACGTGCCATACAACAAAAATAGAAAAATACCACAATCAGGAAAATGAGGGACTACGTTGAGCTGAAATAAGAAAATTATTTGTTTTTGCTAAAGAAACAAACCTTTGTTGTTGAAACGTCAATAATGGTAATTATAATGGGTTTGTACAATATCGTTCCATACAAATATTCTCGTCCTCTTGATACAAAATTCTTCTTCCAATATCAAATAAAATTTCATCACGCTCTGGCGGGATACATTCATAGGTGCATAATCCAATCAATCAAACTCGGCACGTGAATCGTAGCCGACCAACCGAACCGTACAACACGGCGTCTACCATACGATTGACTCTAGCCTAGCTTCCACTCGACCATTTTACTAGCCTACTCTCCAATGCCCGCCTCTGCGGTCAAAGATGCTGCTGTAGCCCAGATGATACCTCGCAGTTACGAAGATGTTATGGTGTGCAGTGGTTACAAATATCAACTGAGATTATTGAAGCATATAATAGATGTATTTTACATACAAAATAAAGCCGTAAGGCAAATACATATCCAGATTCACAAAAATATCACAGAAAAATCCATAAATAATGATCTTAGCACGGTAGGTTAGCACGGTTTTAAGTGATTTTGAATATGGTGTTGTAGTTGGTGCACGGAAGATGGGACACACCATTTCAGAGACGTTACGATGAGGTTGGGATTTTCCCGTACGACATTTCACGAGTGCACCTCGAACATCGGGGATCCGGTAAAGCGTCAAATCTCCGACATCGCTGCGATCAGAAAACGATCCTTTGTGAACGAGACCAACGATGACTGAAGAGAATATTTGAAGGTGACAGAAGTGCAATTCTTCCACAGATTGCCGAGAATTTCAATCCTGGGGCATTAGCAAGTGTCAGCTTGCGAACCATTCACCGAAAAATCATCGATATTGGTTTCAGACCCGAGGGCCCATTCGTGTATCCTTGCTGACTGCACAATCCCTTATGTCTCGCCTGGGCCCGTCGACACAGAAATTGGACTGATTATAACTGGGAAAATGTTGCCTGCTGTGACGAGTTTCGGGATTCCCGGCTACAACCTCAAGAATCAGTAGAGTCTGCATGTAAGCAGGGGAATGTTCAAGCTGGTGCATCCTCTGTATTGGTACGGGGCGTGCTGCAGTTGGAGAGCTACGTCTAGATATGAATCGGACGGGTCACATGTACGTACGCACCCGACTGATCAGCTGTATCCATACCTGTCCTTTATGCATTCCGACAGAATTGGGAAATTCCAGCACGACAATGTGACATCCCAGACGTCCAGTATTGCTACAGAGTAGCCCCAGGAACACTGAGTTTAGATACCTGCACTGGACACCGAACTCGCCAGACATGAACAATGTTGAGCATATCTCGGATGACATGCAAACGTACTGTGCAAAACACATCTCCACCCTCTCGCACTCTCACGGATGAATGGAGAGCCCTGCAGGGGACATGGTGTCAGTTCCACCGGCTCTACTGAAAATCCCCAGTGCAGTGGCCGAGTGTTCCAAGGCGCCTAGCTGAAGAGCGCTCCTCTGCTCGCCGTCAGAGGTTCGAGTTCTTCCTCGGGAATAGGTTTATTTTTTTATCTTACCATAGGTTAAGCAGTTTGTAAGCCAAGACTAGAGCAGTTAAGTCCATACATTTACCGTGACTTATTAAACTGACAGTTCTGTAATTTTCACATTTGTCTGCACTTTCTGTCTTTGGAATTGGAATTACTACGTTCGTCTTGAAGTCGGAGGGTATTTCCCCTGTCTCATACATCTTGCATACCAGGTGGAAGAATTTCTTCATGATAGGCTCTGCTAACGATATCAACAGTTCATACGGAATATCATCTATTTCAGGGGCCGTGTTTTGACTCAGATATTTCAGCACTCTGTCAAATTCTTCTGGCAGTACCATATGTCCTATCTCCTCTTCCTCCACTTCGTTTTCCATTTATAGAGTACTACCTTGAAATTTATTTCCTTTGTACCGGCCCTCTACATATCCCTCACACATTTCACCTTTCCCCTCTTTGCTTAGTATTTGTTTTCCGTCTGAGTTCTTGATATTCATACAGCTGCCTTTCTTGTCTCCAAGTATCTCTTTATTTTCCTGAAGGCGGTATCTATCTCTCCATGATTTTACAATCTTCTACAGTTCTGCATTTGTCCTCTAGCCACTCCTGCTTAGCCAGTCTCATTATACAAAACTAAAATTTCTGTCAAACTGAAGTACGAAACTAATCAGGCTTTACTGTAATGGTTGATTAACAGCAATCGTGACTTTCAGACATTACTTTTATACGCAAGTAATATTATGAAGTAGTGGTTAATGTTTTGCGCTCATCAAAAATTGTTTGTAAACTTGTGGAACCAAACTGCTGATGTCAGAATTGCTAACTATTTACACTTATATTAAGGAGAACAGACACACCAATGACCGAGGAAGGCTCCGGATGAAAGCAACCAAGTTTTCAGTTTTGTTATTGTTACTTCTTAGTATCCTGGCGAATTGAAATGAGAGACGTTATATTTTAGATATTTAATTTGTAGCGCCACAAAAGCTCGAAATACACATACAACACACAATCGTTTCGCGGTATATTTCATACAACCCAGCTTGTTGGCATGGTTGCAGTAGCAAATTTATTTAAATTAATTGGAATTTCATTTATTTTACACTCTTATAGAACTGCAAGAACTATCGAAGCACGTACTCCGACCGAACCAAACTCTCATATACAAGGTGGTCCATTGATAGTGACCGGGCCAAATATATCACGAAATAAGCATCAAACGAAAAAACTACAAAGAACAAAACTTTTATAGCTTGAAGGGGGAAAACTATGGCACTATGGTTGGCCCGCTAGATGGCGCTGTCATAGGTCAAACTGATATTAACTGCCTGTTTTTAAATAGGTAAACACCTTTTTATTATATATTCACCGAGTACGTAAATAAATACGAATGTTTTATTTGAAACACTTTTTTCGCTTTGTGATAGATTGAGCTGTAATAGTCACAAACGTATAAGAACGTGGTATCGCGAAACATTTCGCCAGTGTGGACGGTATTTGCTACTTGATACATTACTTGTGTTAAAATGGACCGTATACCAATTGCACACAAGGTCGATATGATATTTATGTATGACTATTGTGATCAAAAGGTCAAAGGGGCCTGTCTATGTATATTGATCGTTATCCTGGAAGACATCATCCAAGTGTCCGGGCCTTTCGTCGAATAGTTACGTTATTTAAAGAGACAGGAAGTGTTCAGCCACAAATGAAACGTCCACCACGACGTGCAACAAATGTAACTGTTTTATCTGCAGTTGTGACTAATCCGTACATCAGTAGCAGACAAATTGAGCTAGAATCGGAAATCTGAAAGACGTCGGTGTTGAGAATTCTACATCAACATAAATTTTACCCGTACCATATTTCTATGCACCAGGATTTGATGGCGAAGATTTTGAACGTCGTGTACAGTTTGCTGATGGGCACAAAATAAATTACGGAACGATAACAGATTTTTTTCACGCGCACTGTTTAGTGACGAAACGTCATTCACAAACCGAGGTACCGTAAACTGGCATAATATGCACTATTGGGCAATGAAAAATCCACGATGGATGCGACAAGTGGAACATCAGCGATCTTGGCGGGTTGATGTATGGTGCGGCATTGTGGGAGGACGGATAATTGGCCTCTACTTTACCTATGGCACTCTAAATGGTGCAATGTATGCTGATTTCTTACGTAATTTTGTACCGATTTTAGTACAAGATGTTTCACTGCATGACAGAATGGCGATGTACTTTCAACATGGTGAATGTGCGGCACATGACTCGCGTACAGTTGAAGCGGTCTTAAATGGAATATTTAATGACAGGTGGATTGGTCGTAGAAGCTCCATACCATGGCCCGTACGTTCACCGGTTGTTACATCCAGGATTTCTTTCTGTGGGGAAAATTGAAAGATATTTGTTATCGTTATTCGCCGACAACGCCTGAAAACATGCGTCAGCGCATTGTCAATGGGTGTGAGAACATTACTACTCGCTGTTGAGCGGAATTTCGTTACGTATATTGCCAAATGCACCGAAGTTGAAGGACATCATTTTGAGCATTTATTGAAGTCGTGAGCTCATTACAGGTAATCACGCAGAAACAGCATGGTTCTCATGATGTATGATAATTTCACAAAAGTACATGAATCCCATTGGAACAACCGAAATAAAGGTTAAACGTACCTACGTTCTGTATTTTAATTAATAAAAAAAATTAAAGCATACCTGTTTCCACTGTTTGTCTAAAATTGTGAGTAATATGTTTGTGAATATTAGATCGCCATGTATCACAAAGCGACGAAAGGGTTCCAAATAAAACATTCATATTTATTTACGTTCTAGACGAATATGTAATAAAAATGCGGGTACCTATTTTAAAAAGTGCAGTTGATGACCTATGGTAGCGCCATCTAGCGGACCAACAATAGCGCTTTTTTCCCTCTTCAAGCTAGAAAAGTTTTTTTCTTTGTAGTTTTTTCATTTGATGCTTATTTCACTATGCCCGGTCACTATCAGTGGACTACCCTGTATACTCCTGCTTAGAACTAAATGGCTGGAAGTAGGCCCTGTATTCCCGGGTAGATATCAGTCCTCCTGTGCTTCCGCACTGAAAGAAGCATCTGACTTAGACAAGATGATTTACAATATTAAGGATTGCGGCTCCTGTTATTTAATACATGTGATTGTTGTCGAGATTTGAGGTTCTTTCGGTGCGGATGCGGAGGGTGCAGTTCTGAATCAGTAAGGTGAAGCTGTCAACAATTCTAAGATTGGTTTGAACACCAAAGTGCTTTACTAGCCATGGTCCTGTTTGGAGGTGGTATGTCGTTTCCTTCTTCCGTCCTTCGAACATGTTATAGGGGGGAGGGCGACCAACTTTCGATCACGGGTATAAGGGAGATGAACAAAATCTGACCATGATTTTAAGGGTTAATAAGGGAGATTTAGTCACAGTACTATAAATTTCAACTGCAAAACTATACGTATCTCCTTGGAGCAGCTCACAATGAGGAAGTAAACATAACAAAGCAGATATATTTAGCTTACGTTTACTCATGTATTTGGCGGTAGCTCTACACTATGAGAGGAACTCTGTAAGAGTGCACTGGCATTAATATGACTCATTTGTGGAGTAAATTCAACAATAGTATGCCAAAATGTATTGGATATTCATCTGATATTTTAAATTTTTTTTAATTATGTAAGCAATGTAGAAGTTAATAGAATCATCTTTGACTCATTTTTCTATGGATGGACGTAAACTGATCAATAACTTTCCACTAGTGGTGGTTTCGAATCAAATGTCTTTAATCTTTATTGTCACTCCGAGAGCACATAATTAAAGCAGATGATTAAAAAAATTACGTACAATCACTTCACAGTACATATTATATAAAAGTATAGAACATAGCACAAATAGTAACATGTGGCGTTACTTTCCACTGTTTTTGATTGCTGACAATAGAAACTATCTATCAGTACTGGTTCTTTGGAAGCATCACGAAATGTTGTGTTGTGTGAGTCAGTTGCGAAATAACTAATGCAACACTTCTCTTTAAACATCAATAATTCAGTTTCGCGAGTTATTCAAGAAAATATTTGTAATTTTTATGGGACCAAACTACGTTGGTCATCAGTCCCTAGACTTACAAACTACTTAAAATAAGTTAAACTAACCTAAGGACAACACACACAACCATGCCCGAGGTAGGATTCGAACCTCCGAAGCTGGAGGCCGCGCGAACCGTAACGTCGCGAGTTATTACTTCAGTGAGTTGTTACAATATAAAAACGTCAACTGCAGCTCGGTATAACACGACCGCATTCATCAGGTGACAGTTGCAAGTAGTGACGAAGAGACAAATAAACGTTTCCCTCACAGCTCCATGCATTCTAAATGCCGTAGAAAAATGAGCACTAATCGAGAACAGAATAGATTACAATAAGAAAAGTTTTCGAGTTATCTCTATAAGAGAATTTCAACTATCAATAATAACTCACGGCTTTAAGGGAGGACTTACACAAAAAACAACTACAACTGTAACCTGTCACAATTTCCAAGATTTTTGAACTGCATTATTTGATAGTGTGCCAATATTACGAGCAACATCCTTCACTACCAAGCAGGTATCATCAGCAAACAAAAATATTTTACAGTCACCTGTTATACTAGAAGGTATATCATTTATATAAATAAGAAACAGCAATGGTCCCAAAACAGACCCCTGGGGCACCCCATACTTAATTGTGCCCCATTGGGATTGCACGTCATAGCCATTACACTGCGGAGAATTACCTTCTGTTTTCTGTTATTAAAGTAAGAGGTGAACCAGTTGTGGGCTACTCCCCATATGCCATAATGTTCCAACTTCTGCAACAATATTTTGTGATCAACACAATCAAACGCTTTTGTTAAATCAATGAAGACGCCTAATGTCCGTAGCCTCTTACTTAACCCATCAAGTGACTCACAGAGAAACGAAAATACAGCATTTTCAGTCGTTAAACCGCTTCTAAAACCAAACTATAAGTTTGACAATAAATTATGTGAACTGAAATGATCAATTAATCTTGAATCTTTTCAATAACTTAAAAAAAAAACGATGGCATAGAAATAGATCTATAGTTGTCTACATTATCCCTTTCTCCTTTTTTATAAAGTGGTTTCACTACTGACTACTTTAATCTGTTAGGAAACTGGCCATTCTTAAAGAAAAAATTACAAATATGGCCTAGTACTGGGCTAACATATGGAGAACAGTACTTTAGAATTCTGCTAGATACGCCATCATATCCACAAGAGTCCTTAGTCTTTAGTGATTTAATTATTGACTTTAATCTCACCTATGGAAGTATCATGAAGGACCATTTCAGGTAACAGCCTCGGAAAGGCATTTTATAAAAACGTTATATGATTACCTGTAGAAACTATAGTTTTGTTTAGTTCCCCTACTATATTCAGAAAGTGATTATCGAATATTGCACATGTACCTAACTTGTCAGTAATAGAAACATTCCTACTACGCAATGACGTTATATCTTCTACCTGCCGTTGCTAACCAGACACTCCCTTCACGACTGACCAGATAGTTTTAATTTTATCCCGAGAGTTTGCTATTCTTTTTGCATACCACATATTTTTTGCATTCCTAATGACATTTTTCAGAACCTTACAGTACTGTTTGTAATGAGCTACTGCAACTTCATTCTGACTGCTTCTAACATTTTGATTCAACTCTCGCTTAGTTCTACAGGATACTCTTATCATCCTCTTTTTCAGCCACCCTGGCTGTCTGCTACTGGAAGTACTTTTGTGTCTCGTTTCCGTCGTAGGTGTCAGTGGCCGAGTAGAATGAGACCGACACAGAAATAAAGGATGTACGCTTGTGCAGGTACGGAGGTGACCAGCCAGTGAGACAGCAGAAACTGTAAACACTAGACTCAATTAGAATAAGATATATATTTCACAGAGACTTAGTAATACTTAACTTTTACATAGTTCTTGACTGCAGAATGCTGATACATACTTTAGATAGAGGCCTGCCTACTGATGATTTCTAGTGCCTATCCAATAGCCAAGTCTTTACTGGTGCCTATCTGATTCAGAAGTGTTAACTGGTTCCTCTCTCAGTCCCAAGTAAACGATGTCGTTCAGTGGTGGCCACGAGCGGAGTTGCAGCAGAGGGCGCTCGTGGCTGACGTCGTAAGAAGGCCGCGCCGTGCGTGCATGGCGGCGTGCGGCGAAAGTAGGTGGCGCGCACTTTAGACTAGTGCGACACCACAAGTACCCTGTTTTGAGCGTTCTAGCGGAAAGCAACTTTCAAACAGCATAAGAAATGTGTTCAGAAAAGCATTATATTTATCATCTGCATTATCAGCACTATAAACATCCTGCCAATCTTGTTCCTTAATTAAGCTTAAAAAGGTCTCAATTGCAATTTGATTAACTTTTCTGAGTAGCTGATATTTATGTTTAAAATTTGTTTGGGAACAAATACGTTTTAGAATTAAAATTTGGGCATCGCGGTCTGATAGGCCATTTACTATTCTGATGACAGGGTGCCCCTCTAATAATGAAGAATGAACAAATATATTGGTAATGGTAGAACTGCTATTTCCTTGCACTCTCGTTGGAAAAAATACTGTTTGCATCATTTTATTGGAATTAAATAAATCTAACAACTGACTTTTCCTTGAGCTATCACTCACACAATTAATGTTGAAATCTTCACACACAATTAAAATTTTATGCTTCCTATTTATTGAACCCAGAACCAATTCCAGCTCGGACAGAAACATTTTAAAATCTGAGTCAGGGGATCTATAAATAACAACTATTACTAGTTTAGTTCCATTAACATTAACAACTCCTGCACAACATTCAAATATCTGTTCTGTGCAGTGTTTAGAAAATTCGATTGACTCCGATGAAAAATCGTTTTTACATACATGGCCACTCCTCCACACTGCAAGGCAGCTAACCTGTATCCTGGCAATGGAAGTCTCTGAATTGTCACACCACTTAAAAAGTGCTCCGAAATACCAATAATGTCACAATCAGTATCAATAAGCAGTTCATTAACTTTATCTCTGATACCCTGTATATTTTGATGAGAAACAGTAATTCCCTTATCACTTAGATTCTTAGACTTTGTAAAATGTGGTTCCTTTCTTAGAGAGACTTCCTTTAAGCAGGAATACCTATCAGCTGTCTTCAGTCTAAGAAAGGTACAGCCCTAACACCAACTACTACACTGTCACCTATGAGCTTTTCCAACCTCCCCTTGCCATACCTATTGAGGTGCAGACCGTGCCTAGTAAAATCCGACCTTTGGATAGTCTCAAGTGGCACCACTGCAATGTGATCCATTCCCTCCGTCATCAGCGCCTTCTCAAGCCCCATGTTAACACGGCTGACAGCCGTATTAAGACAAGGCCTATCATGACGCTGAAACAGCTGCACAAAATGCACATTCGTGCCACCAGTTTGAGTCGCTATTCTTTCCAGATCACCACTTATATCATATTCCCCGTCCCAATCAAGACTATTCCCGGCCCCACCCACTACAACTACCTGATCCTCTTTTGAGAAATTCCTACATAAGTCCCCTATGTTAGAAGTTACCTTAGCTAACCCTGCACTAGGCTTCACGATGCTAGTGCCATGGTACTCACTCCCAAGTACTTCCTACAACTGTTGACCAACACCTCTGCCATGAGAACTGCCTAGCAGTAGAACCTTCTTCTTCCTAAGAGCCCTCTCTACAAATTTAAGCTTCCTAACAGCTGAGGTATGCTGCGTACTTCCTACACCTACAACTGTGCAAGCTATTACAAATTATTACTCTTTTCTTTTTTAGAAGTGGAATAGGAACGTAATATATCGTAATTTAAATTTCAATACCATGTTGTAAATGAAGATCCATTAAAAAAATCACAATTTTGGTCATTTTCTTGTACTTCGCCTCTTAAGATTATATTAGCAATCACTTACGAAATCTACATAGAAATAAGCAGACAATAGGGGAGACGGGATGATTTAGAAAAAGTGCTAAAATACTTAACAACCGGTATAATACGGGACAGTTGGTCGCCCGGGGAGTCTACAGTTGAACATGGATTAAGAACCGCAGTGCTACTCGACTTTTTTCGCATCAGCAACATTGCTACAGGTAAAGGAATTAGTAAGGGAAAAAAAATCCTACGACTTAGCGGGGATCGAACCAATGTCATTTGGATTCTTAGTCAGGCACTTTAACACTGTAATCCCAGTTAAAGCCTTGTTATCTACTGATTATTACTGTCGCCATTGCTGAGAGGCTGTATGAAGCAAAAGGGACGCACTCCGTGCTGAGAAATAGAGACCGTCGCAGATAACAGGTAAAGTGGACCCATATAGCTTACGGGATGTAGGCGGTAAAGAAATCTCCTTCTGTGCTTCAGATATCCTCAGCCACTGTCTCAGGGTGGAGGGTTTCCTTTCGGAGAATAGCAAGGTAACATACAGCGTCTAGACGCTGTTGTAAGATGTTACATTAGTACTTGGATGCCAGCAGGCACTCTTAATGTACGAATCACAGTTGATACCAGTCCCTGTGAATAGCAACGTCAGTAGTTTCACGAGGCTAGAGTCTTTTCTAAGCCTCATTGTAGTATTATTAGTAGATGGAATGCAATAAATATATTTCCATTTACCTATGAGTTCCCTAAGTCTCCGAAACAAATATTCACTCTTTCAAAATGTTCAAATGTTTGTGAAGCTCATGGGACTTAAGGTGAGTACTAAAGATGGTTTGGGGTAAAAATGTCGATTTTCATTTTTATTGAAAATTGTTGTTTGGAGTTATTTGTACAATTTGATGTGTGTTTCGTTAATTTTGGATGACTGTGAGTATTTTTACATGATTTTTAAATAACCTACTACACAGGTAATTAATTTCTGCGGGTTTCAAGAGCACTTGCTCAGTTACGACAAGATATCTCGGGAACTATTTGCTCTAGAAGGCGGTGATTAATGTTGAGTTACAGTAAACATTCTGCTGCATTGGTTTCAGAAATGAGTCATAGGTAAAAATCAAAATGTAATTGAGTCTTTCGACAATGGTTTGTGTACCAGGATACTCAAGAACGTATTTGTGGGCATGAAAACACTAAAGATTGGGGTCAATGATGACAAACCTTCAATGATGGAAATTCAGACAGAATAAAGGTTCTGAAGCAACTTGGAGTTGATAAGGCTGGCCATAATACGGAAGCACTCCTACAAGAACTGGATAGACAGTGATATTCTAAGGCAGAAATTATGGTCAAAAATACAACAAAAGTTGCAAGATATCTCAGAAAGAGAAAGAGGCTGAACATGACTGAACCTAAAGAAAATAAAGATTACAAATCTGGAAAGTTTTAGGCTGTGTCTTCATTCAATAGTGAGTTTTCCTTTACTTAAACTTTAAAGTGCGATTTCTGAAGAACTACTTTCCTTGGCCAATGTTTCCCATTACCTCAGAAAGTACTTACGCTAAAGCTCTGAAATTTTTCCTCTTATTGACAGTGGTGGTATGTTTACATGGATCTACAACGGTAGCGATAACCCACGTATTTTGATTATAAAAGATATTTTCTTTCAAAATTTCATAATTTTTATTACATCTCCGTTAAAATATTTGTATCTTGACTCCCCTGGGAAACGGAATGTAAATATGTTAAATTTAACATTGTTATGATTATGCATTGATACCCCTCTTAACTGCGGGGTCATCAGTCCCTAAGCTTTGAAACTACTTACGAACTACCTTATACTAAAGACACCACAAACATCCATGCCCAAGGGGGGATTCGAACCCCAGATGGTGAGTATTCACTTGAGTACAGAAATCCGCATCTCTCGTATATGCCTATCACTTCTCCTTCTGTAGTCACTCCTTTCCGTTCGGGACTAGCAGACTGACCGCCAACCCCTTTTCCTCTTTCCTGTGATGAGATACGACAGCCTATATGATACCAATATTGAACAATATTAAAACATCCTGGCAGATTAAAATTGCGTGCCGGAACCAGGACTCAAACCTGGGACCTTTGCCTTTCGCGGGCAAGCGCTCTACCGACTGAGCTATCCCGACACGACTCACGATGCCGCCTCACAACTTTATTTCCGCCAGTACCTCGCCTCCTACTTTCGAAACTTCACAGAAGCTCTCCTCCGCACCATGCAAGACAAGTACTCCGGGCAGAAAGAATATGGTGGATACAGGACTTAGCCACAGCCTAAGGGATGTTTCCAGAATGGAACTTTCGAAAGTAGGAGGCGAGGTACTGGCGGAACTGAAATTGTGGGGCGGCATCGTGAGTCGTGTCTGGATAGCCCAGTCGGTAGAGCGCTTGCCCGCGAAAGGCAAATGTCCCAGGTTCCAGTCCCGGTTCCGGCACACAATTTTAATCTGCCAGCAAGTTTCATATCAGCGCACACTCCGTTTCAGAGTGAAAGTTTAATTCCGGAAACATCCCTTAGGCTGTGGCTAAGCCATGTCACCACCATATCCTTTCTTCCAGGTGTGCTAGTCTTGCATGGTGCGCAGGAGAGCTTCTGTGATGTTTGGAAAGTAGGAGGCGAGGTACTGGCGGAAGTAAAGTTGTGAGGCGGCATCGTGAGTTATGTCGGGATTGCTCAGTCGGTAGAGCGCTTTCCCGCGGAAGGCGAAGGTCCACCGCGGTGGAGTAGCTGAGCGGGCTAAGGCACCTCGCTGCGGTTGCTCGCCGTCGGAGGTTCGAGTCCTCCCTGGGGTATGGGCATGTGTGTGTGTGTGTTTCTCCTTAGGTTAGTTTACAATAGTTTAAGTAGTTTGTAAGCTACGGACTGATGACCACGCAGTCTGGTCCGATAGATTTACAAACATTTGAACATTCGGCAAAGGTCGCAGGTTCGAGTCCCGGTTTCGGCACACAATTTTAATCTGCCAGGAAGTTTCATATCAGCGCACACTCCGCTGCAGAGTGGAAGTTTCATTCTGGAATATTAAAATAGACATAAGAAAGTGTGGTGTCGCACAAGTTTAAAGTGCGCGCCACCTACTTTCGCCGCGCGCCGCCATGCACGCACGGCGCGGCGTTCTTACGACGACAGCCACGAGCGCCCTCTGCTGCAACTCCGCTCGTGGCCACCACTGAACGACATCGTTCTCTTGGGACTGAGATAGGAACCAGTTAACATTTCGGAATCAGATAGGCACCAGTGAAGACTTGGCTATCGGAAAGGCACTAGGCAGGCCTCTAGCTCAACTATGTATCAGCATTCTGCAGTACTGAGCTATGTAAAAGTTAAGTATTGTATAAATTCTGTGCAATATATATCTTGTTCTAATTTACTCTAGTGTTTCTAGTTTCTGCTGTCCCACTGGCTGCTCCCCTCCGTACCTGCACAAGCGTGCTACCTTTATTCCTGTGTCGGTCTTCCTACTCGGCCACCGACACCTACGACGGAAACGAGACACAAAAGTGGCGACGAGGCTGGGACACAAAAGAAAGTTTTATTCGCCAGTGAGTTATCTGAGCTGTAACTCTCCTTGCTTCCTGCTGACACTTGAGGACAGCTGTCTCGACTCCTGAACACCTCATGAGGAAAAACATCCTCCCGGCGTGGCCGCTTGATTGCAGAGGCGCTCCATTCACGACATCGGTGACGCGCCTAGACTGCGTGAGTGGCGAATAATGCAGATAAGGCGCTGGGCTGTTACAACACTCGCATCGTGCAATTCTTATCAGGTGCCTGGAGTCCCGCGCCGTAAAAAGCCCGACAGGCGCTGCACGCCACCAGTCGCTGGCGGAACTGCTCTCGCTATGGGTGAGTACCTCCGCTGCATCTGCCGCTGCACTACGCCTGCAGCCTCGCCATGTACTGACACCAAATCTAAACGCAATACGTCTCAGTTGTAGCGAGGGTTCTTTGTGTACTGCAACATGTAATATAACAGTTGTGACATCCTCAGAGAGTGTTCCCTTTAATACTTTGCGTATAATACGTATAATATTCACAGAATATATTACATCAACTGCGATTGGGCAAAGCTGAAAGTGTGTACCCAGTCGGGATTCGAACCCGGGTCTCCTGCTTTCTAGGCAATTGCGCTGACCCCCTATACCACTGGGGACACAGTGATCACCGCACCTGCAAGGACTACCTAAGCACGCCTCCCGTCAAATACAAATTCCTAGCTTCGCCCTGCCCACAGTACTCAAACTCGTAGTTATGATACTAATTCCCGTAAGAGTAAGGGCTTCAAACTTGCCCCGGGTTCGAATCCCGTCTGGGTACAGCTTTGCCAAATCGCAGTTGATGTCATATATTTTGTGAATATTAAATAATAACAACTGCAGGATCAGAAGTGACGTCTGTTCTTTCGGAACAGACGCCACACGTATATATATATAATACGTATAAGTTACGAAATATGTTGCACATAATATTGGTTCACCAGTAGTTTTCATTGTGCGCATCCTAATCTAAGCGTAATACGTCTCAATTGTATTGAAATATACTATGATGGTTCTTTGTGTACATGCGATACAACAGTTGTGACATTCTCAAAGTGTGTTCCCTTTAATACTTTGCATATAATACGTATAAGTTACGAAATATGTTGCAGATAATATTGGTTCGCCCTAACATAAACCATTTTACCAGTATTTTTCATTGTGCGGATCCTATTAAGTTCACAATAATTAGCTATGGGCCTATTTTCGCCATCAATATATTTTAGATTTTCACAGCACTAGGTACGATAATAGTTAATCGGATATGTGTTCGCCTTTTGCAAGTGTACTCCATTGGTTGTGCATCCAAGGATGTCTCACCAGAGTTGTACACAAAATATGTTTAAGTTTTGAAATGTGTTACACATAACATTTTGGCAGTGTAATATATGTATTTTTACGTGTAAGACATTCGCAATATTACGTGTATATTAAATTACGTGTGTGCTACGACTTTCATCAGAATCATTATTGCATTGAGGACATATTCGTGTACAAGACGTGTGGAGTGTCAGACTACTTAGGATATAACTTCAAATTTCCCCTTCTTCTCTGGTAATATCATGGTATTTATCCGATTATTGAATTTTGTAGTGTATAGATCCTCATATTTCTGTTTAGTCTATTTAATTTTTTTACATGGCGTAATGTTTTGTTATTTTGTATGTTTCGACTCATTTTTAAACACTGGAAATGGGTTGTTATACTTTGGTTTTGAAATGTTGAATATCAATATTTACGAGTATCATTTCTCACATTTTAGAAGCTTCTTTGGTGGGATTTGTGTCTGTTTTGTTGATGTGGCTTCTAAACCTTTTTCACTTCTCTAATGATGAATTTGATGCGCTTTTGAGACGCATTTTGTTAATTTTCTTTTCAATGGAGGACGGCGAAATATTAAATTATTTCCTTATCATATTTTTTTGTTGTGTGTGTGTGTGTGTGTGTGTGCGTGTGTGTGTGTGTGTGTGAGAGAGAGACTGTGCGAGCATGCGAGCTTGTTTGTTTACGTCTGTATGTGTTTGTGCGTGAGTGTCTGTGTGTAAATGAGTGTGTCAGAGAGCGAGTTTGTGTGTTTTCATTCTGTTTATGTGGTATGTCTGCGTGTTTGTTTCAGGGAGTTTAATGTGTGTTATTTTTTCTTAACATAATAGTATTTATCTATTGCTTTATCTTTTTACTGTTGTGTGTGGTTTGCTGTAATTATATTTATGTGCTTACAAGTCCTGTTATTCCGCTGTTGTAATTTAAGTGCATGTAAATGGATGGTACGGTTTGCTTTTGAGAAATGTTTGATATGATAATTCATTCGAATCATTCGAAACACTCTGAAACGTTTACGGTGTAGCGAAAATTGTTTCAAAGTTACAAGACCAGACACAAAATTCAAGAAAACGTGGGTAAACCCAAAATAAGATTCCTACACACACAGACTCTCTTCTCTATCTCTCTCTCTCTCTCTCTCTCTCTCTCTCTCTCTCTCTCTCTCTCTCTCTGTGTCACACACAGACACAGACACAGACACACACATGCATACGTGCACACACACACACACACACACACACACACACACACACACACACACGCGCGCGCGCGCGCCCGGAAATACAATGGAAATAATTTAAAATTTCGCGATCTTGCGGCCAAAAGAAACCAATGAAATGCGTAACAAAGGTGTATCAATAACTTCAGTTGTGGGGCGTAGAGTGATTCGATGCCACATCAACGGAAACAGACACAAAATCCACGAAAGAAGAAACAGAAAACATTTGGATAAACGATGTTAAAATACGAAACAGAATTTATTAATATCTTATTCAACCGTCTCCAATCCAAGCATAAGAATCCATGTATACCATTCATTCGTAACTCACACAATAACAAAAAAGTACGTTTTAGAAATAAATATCTTATTCAACCGTCTCCAATCCAAGCATAAGAATCCATGTATACCATTCATTCGTAACTCACACAATAACAAAAAAGTACGTTTTAGAAATAAATGAATTAATCTAACCGGGAATGTGAGTAGTCATAATTTACGACACAAATCCAAGAAAGGGGTAAATACCACGATTTTATATACTTCTTCTGAACTTAATTTTGATGGATTTAGTAGCTTAATATTTCGTATGTTTTGCGGAGGACATGGTGTCCTAAAATAGACGGGATCCAATGACTGTATCGTTTGGACCCTTTAACCCAAATCCTAAAATAAACGTATGGCTAATTCTGACGAAAGCCGTAGGACACGCATGGTATAATAAACACTTACAAATGCGTAAGTTACAGTGCTACAACATTATGTGTATCATATATTGCGACTTAATTTTGTGTGCCTGTATTTTTATATAAATGAAAGTGAACGCATTGAAGAAGCCTTAACTGTGGTGAAACATCTTTGGGTACATAAAATGCAATACTGTAGACTTGCAAAATGTTCTTCTACTGCAGGATAAGTTACAGAGCTTACTATTTTAATTGTTTACTCATACATTTCCGTCATAGCAGTATTCATTATACTATGTCAATTCATATGGCACATTGTAGGTACCAACTAACTCGAAGTTGTTTTCGGGATGATTCTATCTCAGGGACTTTAATTGTTCTTGTACACGAGATGTTAAATCGGCTTGTAATATTTGAAATCTGTTAATACCTACCAATAAAAGAAAAAACAGTCCAGTAAATCTGAGTTAGAAAATGCATATCTGAAACATATCTCCGAAACTGTGAAAATCATCCAGTCATCTCATATACTGTCTGAATAAATCGATAGGAAGACGGTAGAATCGGATGAGCTCATGACTTTATGAACGACAGAGTTAACGAGTCAGCTACGTATATTTGTGATTAACTTGTAATTCAAGAACTTGCATTGTGATCACTAGGAATATTATCTGATATAAAGAACATATATATTTACTTTTTCTTCATGTACATAAAACGTAAATTCATTGTAGAAGGCAATGGGAAGTTCGAGGAAGGAATTAGAATTCAGGATGAAGAACATCGTTCATGTGAAACTCAGCTTGCCCTTTTCTCACATGACATCTTGCGAGCCATGGACGAAGGGCAACAGGCGGATTGTGTTTTTCTCGACTTCAAAAGGGCGTTCGACGCGGTGCCACACTGCACACTGCTAACGAAGATACGAGCTTATGGAATAGGTTCACAGATTTGTGACTGGCTGGAAGACTTCCTAAGTAATAGAACGCAGTACGTTGTTCTCGACGGCGAGTGTTCATCAGAGACGAGTGTATCATCAGGCGTGCCCCAGGGGAGTGTGATAGGACCGCTGTTATTTTCTATCTATATAAATGATCTGATGGGCAGAGTAAGTTGCAATTTGCGGCTGTTTGCTGATGATGCTGTGGTGTATGGGAGGGTATCGTCTTTAACTGACTGTAATAGCATACAGGATGACTTAGACAAAATTTCTAGTTGGTGCGAAGAATGGCAGCTAGCTCTCAATGTAGAAAAATGTAAGGTGATGCGCATGAGTAGAAAAAGCAATCCCATAATGTTCGAGTACAGCATTAGTAGTGAGCTTCTTGATGCTGTCGCGTCGTTCAAATATCTAGGCGTAACATTGCAGAGCGATATGAAATGGAACGAGCATGTAAGGACAGTTGTGAGTAAGGCGGACAGCCGACTTCGGTTTATTGGGAGAATTTTGGGAAGATGTACTTCACCTGTAAAGGAGACTGCGTATAAAACGCTTGTACGACCACGTCTTGAGAATTGCTCAAGTATTTGGGACCCGCAGCAGATCGGTTTGAAGGAAGACATAGAGGCGGTTCAGAGCCGAGCAGCTAGAATTGTTACCGGTAGGTTCGACCAATGCGCGAGTGTCACGGAAATGCTCCGGCAACTCAATTGGGGATCGCTGGAAGAAAGACGACGTTCTTTTCGTGAATTTCTGTTAAGTAAATATAGAGGGCCGGAATTTGAAGCTGAGTGTAGTACGATCTTGCTGCCACCTACTTACATTTCGCGTAAAGATCACAAATACAAGATAAGAGAAATTAGGGCTCTTACGGAGGCATATAGGCATTCTTTTTTTCCTCGTTCAATTTGGGAGTGGAATAGGAAAGGAAATGCCTAGTAGTGGTACAGTGTACCCTCCGCCACGCACCTTACGGTGAATTGCGGAGTATGTATGTTGATGTAGATGTATAAAAACATCGCCTTTTGCTGATGACGATGACACTGTAATTCTGTAAGAGAAAGAAAAGGACCTGGAAGTGCAATTGAACGGAATGGACACATAAGATCGTTTCAACACAGTGTCAATTCCGTTCAAACATGAACATTTGCAAGAGGAAAACGAGGTTAAACGAAATGCAGTCTTAGAAAATCAGGTTATGCTGAAAGAATCAGATTGGTAACGAAATAAAGCTGGTAGATCAGTTTTTTTTAATTGGGCAGCAAAATAAAATATGATGATCGCAGTACAGAGGATATAAAATTCAGCATTGCATTGTGATGAAAGTGTTTTTGAAAAAGAGTAATTTGCTAACATCGAATATTAATTTAAGTGTAAGGAACTATTTTCGGAAGGCACTTGTGTGGAGTGTTGCCTTGTACGTGAGTGAAACTTGGACGGTAAGTAGTTTACAAAGGAAGAAGATAGAGGCTTTTGAAATGTGGTGCTACAGAAGAATGCTGAAGATTAGGTGGGTAGATCGCGTAATTAATGAAGAGATACTGAAGAGAATTGGGCAGAAAAGAACTTTTTGGCATACCATCACTAAAAGAAGGGATTGATTGGTAGGACATATTATTAGACATCTAGGAAGTATGTGGGAGACAAATCGCCGAGGTTGACCAAGAGACGAATACAGTACGAGATTCAGTTGGATGTGGGTTGCCCTTCATATGAGGAGATGAGAGGCTTCCTCAGGATAGAGTAGGGTGGACAGCTGCATCAAACCAGTCTCCATACTGAAGACTACGACAACAACATAAAAAGAAATAGATTATAGAAAACTCAAGCATAATGTGAAGATGGATACTTAGGATATATTAATCTATCATTGATTGCGATAAGCCGGCCGCGGTGGCCGAGGGGACTGAGGCGCTCCATTCACTGTCTGCACGGCCACTACGGTCGGGGGTTCGAATTCCCCCTCGGGCATGGATATTTGTGCCGTCCTTAGGATTAGCTAGTTGATAAGTAGTTTGTAAGTTTAGGGACTGATGACCCCGTAGTTAAGTCCCATAAGGTATACAAACATCTGAACATTTTGAATTTGATTGCGATAAAACAAAGTGTATGTCTAAACATACATAAAAGTTCAAATACAGAATATATACGAAAATGTTAATTACTTTATGTACAAATATTTTGCTACGAATAGAGAAAGGGGAATAGGGGCTCTAGCGACATTTGCGTGATCATTCAGTTATCTTACTGAAATCCAGAACTAAGCAACAAGGCGGATATATGAAAATAAAATGAGTTTATCTTTTGTGATCAATTAATAACTTCAAACTCATTGTTATGGACGTCGCGTAAAAACGTGTCACATGACAATCTACGTTTTAGTCCATATCTTGCTTACCACTAACACACTCGTTTATTCCACTCAGCTTAAGGAAAATCCTTAAAGCTGACAGTATCGTACACAACTTTTAAATGTGAAGCGTACACGGTTGCAGAAGAAAGCTGTAGACGCCAATAGAGTCATAAGGAATGGAAGAAAATACTTTACATCGAATATGTACCCATTATTTCCGACGGATCTACCTTTTAACTTCAAAACACGGTTGTATGGGAAACCTGTAGACTTCTATAGAGCCACAATTAATGGAAGAAATTGAAAGAGTTTACTTCCAAAGAGTATCCTTCATTCCCGACAGATCTACATTTTAACTTCAAAATACGGTAGTTTCCAGTGAGACTTCCGTTTTCTATTACGATTAATAAAGTACAGGGCAGTCTATCAAATACTGACATCTCCATTCTTCTTAGACAGACAACATTGTGTCGCTTGAACAGGGTCGGGTTTTGCAAAGAATGTATTGATATTAGATCCTGAAGAAGTAACATGAGATATCGTTTATAGCCGGGTTTTGAATTAAATTGATGTATGAATTTTGCATATCATTTGTATCTTTGCTTGGTTACCGCACTTGCAATTCGTAAATTATGCAATACATATTTCTTATATACAGGGTCTTGCGGGTTAACTTTTGATATATTTGTAAATATTTTTATAAATATTGATGTTCCATGATCTATGTTATGTATTCTGTGATCTATTATTCTCTGAAATAAACAGTGGTTGTTAAGTATTGGAATCACGGTGTTGTGTGTTCGCAATATTTGGTGCCGAAACCCGGTATCGAACCAGTCCGGGAAAAGTTTCTCTTATTGTTTGCACTAGATTGTAGGGATGTCGTACCTACTGCATTTTGAAGGGAAATTCGATATGCAAACCGTGAGTTACCCGGCAGATGTCAATACGGTAATCGAATTCTTGCCGTACCCGCCCCATTATGGCATCGTCGATTGTGAAAGTTGCTTTCCGTATTCTCTCCCGAAGCTCTGCTGCATCACACGCAGACGCACTAAATGTTCCAGATCTTTAATTTTCCCACAGAAAAAAGTTACACGGAGTGCTAGCTAGTGATTGAAGAGGCCATTTCATGAAACAGCTGTCCCTTTTTGTAGCTTGGCCGATCGATCGATGCGGCAGCTACATGTTTAGGTACCCAGGCACTTCAAGATGAAAAAGGGGTGGAGCCCCATACTGCTGAATTATAAACGGAAAGCCCATCTGCATATGAGGCATTAGCCATTGCTGCAGCTACTGCACGGCGCTCATTTCAGTGTTCAAATGTTTGTATAGCTTATGGGACTTAACTACGGGGTCATCAGTCCCTAAGCTTACAAACTACTTATGAACTACCTAAGACTAAGGATGGCACAAATATCCATGCCCGAGGGGGGATTCGAACCCCGACAGTAGTGGCCGTGCAGACCGTGACTGGAGCTCCTCAGTCCCCGCGGCCACCGCGGCCGGCGCTCATTTCAGCCCACCTAGCCCATACAGGCTGTAGGCTGGCCCGGCTGACCCGTTTAGCCCGCCGGACTGAAGGAGGCTGAGCACAGCCCTCCGGGCCAGACACAGCGAGCACACGGGCCCACCTGTCGGCCTGCCGGCCCGCCAGCCCGCTGCGCAGTGCCTCACACTCTGCTCGCGCTGCAGCAACCTAACTGTGCTGTGGCACCTCTTCGTTTGCAACATTTTAACCCCTTTATTCCCATAGAATATATTTTTAATGCTGAGAAACGTAAACAGTTTAACCTGAAAGAACGAACGTGTGTTCGAACAGAGAGAAAAAGTACAGACAGGTTTCTCTTGAAAAGAAGGAGTGAATAACTGATTTTAACTGCAAAACAACAATGGAATATCTTTATTGTATCTTTGTATTGTTACCAGTAGCTAGTTTGCCCCCACAAAAAATACTGTACATTTGAAACACAGGTGTACCAGTCAATCGTTTTCCAACAACCAACTGTCGATGTTTGGAGAGCATATATTTCTCCAAGAGTAAAACAATAAATTGGTTACTATTGCATATATGGCACCCTCTCCCCCACCCCGCCAAAAAAAAAAAAATAAATAAATAAATAAAAAATAAAATAAAATAAAATAAAATAAAAACCTCGAGTAAAGAGGAAATAATATGCTACGCAAAATACCCTCCACCACACACTGCGCAGTGGATTTCAGAGTTCAAGTGCAGATGTAGCACTCCCAGTACATGTGTCACGTTGCTTGTCATCCGTGTCTGTGGGTGGCCAGACCGTAACACAAAAGGGGCGAAGCGCCAGCTGGTAAGGACAGTGCGAACCCAATGGGTCGGGGGAGTGACGGGCCACGTCAATTGAGATGGGCCGACCCAGCGGGCTGTGCTCAGCCCGCCAGCCTAGCTGGCCTCAGCCCGTAACGGGCAGGCCATGACGGACTGGAAGAGCTGAAACCAGTGCCGTGCAGGGCTCTGGCTGCAATATACGCAGGAATATCCAGTGACACTGCTCTCGGCGAAGAATACTGGCCCATACAGGTTAGGACATAACAACCCACAAAAAAAACATTTATTTATTTATTTTATTTATTTATTTGTTTATTTAGCCTGATCAGATTAGGGCCATCAGGCCCTCTCTTACATCGGACCAGGGTTTTACACATACAGAATTTTTTTACATTTGAGTTACCTATAACATACCAATGATTTTTACAGATAAGCAATTAATAACATAATTTATAAAAGTTAACTACATGCAAAAGGATGTAAAATAAAAGGTATTGACTTAATTCTAATAGGATTAATACTAGTAGTACCACTGAGACACCTTCTGCTGCTGTTGGTGTAACAACATTGATATTAGCAGATACAGGATGTACTTTTGAATCGAGACTGGTTAAGGCAAGGCGAATTCTGACAAAAGGAAGTTAAGAAAGCTGTACCTGGCGAGAGCAATGGCAGTAAGAGAATATCTGGGAGGAGGAATGGATGTGACGTACCTGGACCGTAGGGTATTAAAGACTGGCGTAATTATTGCTTCAGTAGATAATCCATTAACTGTCGTTTGAAGCTGGCAGTGTTATTCAGTTCTCTGATATACTGAGGTAGATGATTCCAGAGCCTCGTTCCTGCTACTGAAAAGGATTTTGAGAAACCGGCTGAGTGATGGATAGGGACAGAAAGGGTTTTGCTCTGACACGAACGAGTAGTTCTGTTATGCTGATCAGATAAGAGTGTTAAGGTCGAGGAAAGATATGAGGGACAGTGTACGTTGATAAGAGAGTAGAGGAAACAGAGTGTATGAAAATCTCTGCGCTTGTCAGCACGGAGCCAGGATAGTTGCATATAAGATGGTGAAATGTGATCAAAGAGACGGATGTTACATATATATCGAACGCAGGCATTCATGATTAGTTCCAGACGTCTTGAGCTTTCCCAAGAAAGACCTTGCAAGATAACATCACTGTAATCAATAATTGGAATTACAAGTGTTTGTATAAGTTTCTTTTTGAGATCGAGAGGAAAAAACTTCTTATATCTCTGTAGGGCATGAAGAGATGCTGATGCCTTCCTACACACGGCGGCTGTGTGCTCAGCCCAATTTAGTTTGTCATCTATTATCACTCCCAGACTTTTTGCCGAGGGCGAAAAATAGATAGGTGTGTCATTTAATATTAATGATGGTTGAGATTCGCGGAATTTGTGGTTAATGAGCCTAGGATGTCCTACCAGAATTGCTTGTGTTTTACTTGGATTGAGCTTTAATCCTATATTCTGTGCCCACTTTGATAGTGCACATAGGTCAGAATTAAAATTTTCGATTGCTGTCTTCAGGTTTTTTGGTTTTGCACTTAAATACAACTGGAGGTCATCGAGGATCACGAGGATCACGGAGGATCACGTTCAAATTCAATGCATTCGTTTGGATGCAATCCGTCATTATGAATGTCTTGTGCCAGTGGCAAATGGCCTTCCTTGACGGTGACTTCCTACCATACTTTGTTCTAAACATCTGTTGGCCAGCTGTCTATGAAACCAATCAATTTGGATCTAGTCCCGAAGGTCAATGACAAAGACAAAGGCAAGCGTTTTGATTTTTGTTCGCAGTTGCAACAATTGAATGGGGATGGGGATGGAATTGGTGATCAGTTTTAGCGACGAAGCCACTTTTCACACTAATAGGAAAGTGAACATGCATAATTGTCGAAGCTGGGGTACAAAGCAACTGAATTTTTTACGCAATCCCCCAAGGGTAAATGTTTTTGTGCCTTGTCACGTCGGAAACTGAAATGAAATGATCGTATGGCATTTTTGACCGAGAGATCCCGTACGGGATTGTTCGGTCACTGCAGTGCAAGTTTTCCAATTTTACGCCTCTTAGGAGGTTTGCTTGCCGATGATGAGATGTACGGGCCATTCTTCTACACCGAGAGCACTGTCACTGGATGTTCCTACTTGAACATGTTGCAGCCTATTGTGTTTTCCGATACAACATTGTACCATGTGTGTTGTCTGTCGACGTCAGGGGCCACTCCATAGCTGGTATAGCACCTGCAACTAGCGCTCTCGGCAAATTACCAAACAACGCTGTGGCGGCATACCTAAAAATAAGAAACTTTCACAGTTTCTTTTCAAAATGAGCTATGTATCATATCTGTACAAAATTTGGTACTTGTGCAATAAATAATTGAAAGTGTTCCCGGACTTTATGTACACACACTGTTATACAATCTGTGAAACCTGGCGACGTGACGGCTGCTGCAGTGCGGGCTATATACATCGCAGGACGCTGAAACTTCGTCGGTAGATTAAGTAATCGGTATTGTAGCGAAGTATGACGAAAAAAATACAGGTCCACTTTCTGCCATCAGGAAAAATATGACACTGAATCAGACTGAATGCTGTGCGGGTGAGGGACGAACAAACGCATAAAGTTGTTCTGTCACGTTTATTAGGATACGCTTACCAGTTACAACATCTGTTCAACATGATCTCCCGACTCAGCAGCATACTGAATTCGTAACACGCCGTGCTCGACATTTGCCCGCAACATATCCGAGTAATGTGTCCAATATGTCGTTGTATGCTTTCAGATCGGATCCCTCATAGACACGATAATTCAAGAGATCTGGAGCATCTTGAATATGGTGAATATGAAATATGGTGTTTCTCGAAGCACATCTTTCACCTGGTAAGAGACATGTGGTGACACACGCAATCCTGCATTAAACTAATGGTATAGAGAAAATTCCGTTCTTGCAAGGGCAGATTAAAGTGTTGCGCGACAAGGTACTTATAACGTGCAGCTGATGATGTGTAATCTCCTCGAAGAAAAACGGACCAAGAAGAAAAAATATTCGTGCACAAATTGAGGGGGAATAGAACACCACATGCTACAATCCTCTGCATTGAAGTCTTCGTGTAGAGTTAAATGTGTCTCGTACATTGCAATAACTTACCCTGGTGCGAGGTCTTCCATTTCTATGCATGATGAAAAACGAACTGTAAATAAAAGGTGTTTTTGAATATCCTGTGGCTATATTGTCACGTTGAAAACTGCAAGGGTCCGGAATTCGAAGGCTGGTTGGTAACAGAGCACAACCTTTTACACTTAGAACATCTTTATTGGTAACACAAGCGTACACTCAGTACAGGCTGCCTCCAACTTGGAGAGCTCCATTATTTATACATAGAAAGAATTCTCTGAAACTTACAAGTACATCAAACATAAGAAAAAGTAGAACTTCTACAAATAGTAAAAAGAAAGAAATGAATTTTCTTCTACCCATGGCGGGATTTGAACTAGGGACTGTAAGCACAGCCATCTGCGATATTAACCACTGCACCACACTTGCTGCAGGAAGACTCTCCGCATTGCTCCCCTTCCTGAAAGAACAGCGACCCGCTGTTAGGTTCCCTTTGGACCCAGCTTCATTGTCCTGGTTCTTGTCATGGGTTCTCTGTATGGAAGCTCCGGAGAATCCTTCCCTTCTGCCTGCACGCCTTCCTTGCGGTGACGCTGGGCGGCGCCAGACCCTCCTGTTGTGGCTTCGTCATTACCATAACGGTCTTCAGAGTCCTTGAACAACAGTCCGTTTCTCTGGGATCGTTTCAAGGCTTCATACGGAGGACGTGCACCATTTCTCTTCGGTTTTGTTGTTTTGTGGAAGGCTCATAATCCTCGACTTCGTATGTGACATCTGACAGGCGGCGTATGACACGATACGGACCAAAGTATCACTTCAGTAACTTTTTCGATAGCCCAACTTTCCGTACAGGGGTAAAAATCAATACCGGATCTCCTGGTCTATACACAATAGGTCGGAGCTTGTCGTTATACCGCTGACGGTCCTTCTCCTGGGCGTCCAATCCGTATGCGAGCCAGCTGTTTTGGTTCTTCAACTCTGTTGAAGAACTGTATCACATAATCGTCCTGAGTGTCGTCAGATTGGAACGGGAACAGCGTATGCATTGTCGTCTCAGCTTCACGATCATGAATCAGGAAAAAGGCGTGAAGCCTTTGGTGTCTTGCCTTGCTGTATTATAAGCAAATGTCATGACTGGCAGTATTGTATCCCAATCCTTGTGCTCAACATCGACGTACATTGACAGAATATTTGCTGACATCTTCTTAAAACATTCTGTAAGACCATTTGTTTGAGGATGGTAGACAGTTTTTATTCTGTAGACGATGTTGCAAAGCAACATTACCTCTGATACTAGTTTCGACATAAATACTTTTCTCGACACGAGGTGCACCATGCTTCAAAATAATGTCTTCTGCTAGGAGTTATGCGACCTCTGGGGCGTCTGCAGTCGGCGCTGGTTTCGCGACAGCTTGGTTGGTGTGGTAGTCAGTGCGGACTATTATCCATCCGTTACCGGCTGTCGACTTTAGGAACCTACCTAACAGATCGAGTCCAATCCCGTGGAATGGAGCTGCTACAGGTGGAACCAGATGCTCTGGAGGTAATTGCGGCACATGCTTCCGTCGCTGACACTCCTTACAGTGATTTACATAGTGCTTGACAAATCGGTAGAGACCTTGTCAGTAATCTTTTGAAATAATTTATACCGCAGGTCACTTTTTACTAATTTTTTTACTAATATAAGAAATAAAAAAATAAAAATATTAATGAAGATATTAGTAAAAAGTGACTGCTATAGTTTAAATTATTTCAAAAAGTTTATAATACAGTCGCAGACCTCAAAACAATCCACATAACATGGATAAATTTATGCTTGCCAGTAACACTTGCGTCTGATTCTGTCTAGGCTCTTCACAAATCCCAGATGACCGGATATTGAAGAATCGCGGAAATACTTGAGAGTAGCTGGCCGGAGATGAGCTGGAACAACCAGTAGCCATTTGGGGCCCAGTGGATCTTAGTTGCTCTTATACGGTGCCATTAATCAAACTTCTCCTTTGGTCTGGTCTCATTTCTCTAAGGCTTCCATGGTTTGTGATAACGCTGCATCATCCCTCTGATCAACAGTAAAGTCACCTAATCCAGTGAGGGTTGAAATTTTATCCCCGCTTTTGTGTTCGGCTAATGGGTCCCTTAAAAGGCAGTAGGCGTCCTTGTGTTTGCAGCCGTTTTTGAACACCACTGTGACATCGTACTCTTGGAATCTTCGTGTCCAAATTGGTTGTTGACCTGTAGGATCCTTCAAATTTGTCGGCAAAGATAAATAATGGTGGTCCGTCACGACGGTGAATGGTTTACCGAATAGATGCGGCCCGAACCTGTTGATAGCCAAGATAACGGAGAGACGCTCCTTTTCTGTCTTGTGTAGTTCAACTCGGACTTTGAGATGCATAAGCCATCAAATTTCCAGCATCTTCCTGCACCAATCCCATAACCACTATCGTCTGTGTGAAGGTCAGTTTCTGCATTCTCGTCGTATAAGGCTACAACTGGTGCGGAAGTTAGAGCCACCTTAAGTTCCGGAAAGCTCGTTCTTTCGTCTCATCGCAGTAAAAGACGTCTCCCTGCAGAAGTTCTTGCAATGGACGTGCCTTGTTACAAAAACCTTCTATGAAACGATGATAGTAGGAGCACAGCCCAAGGAAATTTATCACATCCAGGATGTGCTGAGGAGTTGGAATTTCTGTGAATGCCCTTACTTTATCTGGATCGGGTCGCACAACATCGCCGTTCGCTAGGTGTCCCAAGATTTTTATTTCTTTGTCTAAACACACTTCGGCGCAGTTGACAGGTGGCTTAGATGTTCCGCAAATGTCCACGAGAAAACGATCATGTCATCTAGATAACAAAGGAATGTCGTCCATTTAAGATGTCGAAGCAAGTTGTCCATCATCCGTTCGAATGTGGCCGGGGTATCACAAAAAAGAATTTCGAATGTTTGTCAAGCTTAATGGAGTAACCTGCGGGGTCATCAGTCCATAAACTTACAAATTAATTGTGAACTACATAATACTAAAGACGGCACAAACATCCATGCCGGAGAGGGAATTCGAACCCCCGACGCGCAACGGCCACACACATCGTAGCATCGCGCCTCAACACGCTCGGACATTCCGCCGCGGCGGGGCATTACATAGTCTAAACGGCATAACCTTGAGTTCATAAAGCCGTCAGGTGTAATAAAAGCAGTCTTCTCCCTGTCACCTTCGTCAACAGCTTTTTGCCAGTAACCTGTCTGCATGTCCATAGTTGGGAAATATGTAGCTCTTTTCAAACTGTCTAACGTGTCGTCAATGCGCAGCAGTGGGTAGACATATTTCTTTGTGATTTTATTCAGCCGCTGATAGTCGATACACGTGCCATCCTTCTTCTTTCCGAGGACCACCGGAGACGACCAACGACCAGGGTTGAATAATGTCATCGTGCAACATCTTCTCCACTGCTTTATGAATTATCCATCTTTCAGCTGACGACACTCTGTACGAACGCTGGCTAATTGCGTGATGATTCACAGTATTGATAGGATGATCGTGGGCCGTTTCATCTGGCTCTTCTGCCTAGCTTGGAATATACCTGAAAATTGATGTACTATAGTTAACATCTGCTGACGTTCCTGCGTCAGACCGGGCCATAGTAGTTTGCATTGTCGGCAGTAGCAGTAGAGCATGAGACTTCGTCGATAGCATTGAGCACATCGTGCTGGACTTGTTAGGCTGTGTCAATACACATTCCTCTAGGAATGAGTTGCGTTTTCTCGTGAAAATTAGTGATCCAAAGTTCTCCTCGACCACCTGTAATGATTATGATAGCCACTAGGATGTAGATTACCTTTGTTATACTGATTAGCTTTTTGCGATCGACAAGCATTTCCCCGGGCAACTGGCCATCTCGGCTGCTGGCACTCTTCTCGTTGTTAACGGCGGGATATCAGGATTCTCGACAGTAACACCCAGAAGATGGCCGCTTGCAATAGTGGCCGAAACGTCGGTGAAGTATTTGATATATTGACGATGCGGTCCAACACCCAGAAGAGTTTTATAAACATTATTCAACCTGTCAAGGGAGTACACGTTACGTGTGCTCATCGGAAAGGCTTTCTCAATCTGTAGCTCAGATCTTCCACAGTCTATGACAGCCTGGGATGCCTAAAGGAAGTCCCATTCCAGGAAGGCGTTATGGTTAAATTCTGTTAAAACGAAAAATTCAAAAGGCTGCTTCCTGTTGTTTATAATTACTCTTGCAAAACATGTTCCTGCCGGCTGGACGTATTTTCCATTTGTGACCTTCAGCACAGTTGCTCTTGTATCACAAAACTTTATCTTCTTTAGTTTGCGGTAGTAGTCATTTGACAATACAGAGAAGGAAGTTCCTGAATGGACTAGTGTCCGGACAGGTTGGCCGTAGATAATGACGTCAATAAGATTTCCCGACATCTTAGCGACTGTTGTCCATGGAGTATTTTGATCTGCGGCGGCCTCACCTCCATAGATGGTCGCCTCGCTTATTTTTTCTGAATACGACGGCTAGGCGAGCGGCTGTTATCTCTGTAAGACGACGGTGAACGGCGGGTCTGTGTTGGAGAGTGAACACGTCCAGGATACGGCGTTGGGCTTCTCCCATAGGTCAACAGAATCATCTTCAGTTCACTGGCGTTTAAAAGATTGCTCCGATGGTTGGCGTCTAGCGGCTTAATAATTGTCAAATACTCGTCTTCGTCAGGTGTAATAAAAACAGTCTTCTCCCTGTCCGATTCGTCATCCTCGATTTGCCAGTAACCTGTCTGCATGTCCATAGTTGAGAAGTATGTAACTCTTTTCAAACAGTCTAACGTGTCGTCAATGCGCAGCTATGGGTAGACATCTTTCTTTGTTATTTTGTACCGTACGACCTGTCCGGGAAGGCCACAGTGAAAATACAGTGGTGTGTTGTCTTCTGTTCTCCAGATATGTCCTCCAGTGTGGTTTCACAGTTGCTGGTGAATTCGGTTGTGGTGGCGTCGGTCGGTTACTAAGTTGCCGTTTGGCGGCTGCAGCGTAAGGCGTTGTAGAGCGAGGCCATTCTTCACTTCGGGTGAGACTGGCGGGGCTGCCAGGTGCTAATGTTTGAAATACCAATTCCATGCCATCCACGGCCCTAAACTGGTGTTCGCTTGGTCCAACAGTCCCGGCTGCCATAAACTGTTGTAATTCGTCTCTCACAATTTGTCGTATGAGAGAAGCAAAGGCATGCTGGTCTTCAACAACGGCCATTTGGACAACATTCGGGAATCTGCCTACTTCTTTCCTCCAACCTTCCTCTGTTGCATCTCTTCAATTTTCTGGCACCATTGAATAAATTCTTGTGTCGTCGAAACGTCTTTTAACGGAAGATGCTACATGACCTCCGCCACGCCCCTCATCAGGTGTGAAACTTTATTCGCCTCCGTCATATCCGGGTTAACTACGTGACATAGGGCCAAAACACTCTGTATACACGACTGTGTTGATTCGCCACGTCGCTGGGCCCTGTTCTTCAGTTGCTCTTCTAATAAACGGACCTGCCGCTGATGGTCGCCAGCCGTCTTCTTACGTTCTGTTTGCAATTTTTCCCAACTATAGAGCTTGTCCTCTTTATTTCAAACCACTGCTGGGCCGTCCCGTGCAGGTAGAAATATACGTTTGCCAAGCACATAATGTTATCCCACCTATTATACTTAGCGACTTTTTTTTTTTTTTTTCTTTTTTTTTTTCTTTTTTTTTTTTTTTCTTTATTGGTTTTTATTTTTTTTTTTTTTTTTTTTTTTTTGACAAACTATGAATATATTTCAATATACTTTTTTTTTTTTTTGTTTCATTCTGGAAACGTCCCTTTTTTTTTTTTTTTTTTTTTTTTTTTTTTTTTTTTTTTTCATTCTGGAAACATCCCCTTTTTTTTTTTTTTTTTTTTTTTTTTTTTTTTTTTTTTTTTTTACTCAACATACGTAACACGCAGCACTGACTGTCTCTTTTTTTTTTACTGACTGCCTCCTTTTTTTATTAGTTACATAAGTTATATAAGTTTTTTATTAGTTATATAAGAAAACCATTGAAAGTAGAATACTTTTAAAATTTCCTTTTCTTAAGGGTCGCTTATTGACTGAATTTTGATTACAATTAATATTAAAATGTTAAGAACTTAATCACTGTCTATGTTCCACGTGCCTGAGTTCTTTGATGCTTGTCAGTATCAGGCCGTCAGACGCTATCAGATAAGTTAACTTTTCCCTTTCATCCAATACCTTTCTTGCCAAAGGCTATATGTAGCATATTACCAAACTGTTTCTGGTGATTCCTGTACTTTCGTATTTTTTGATATTCATTTTCCAGATACATTTTAAATTCAATGAAATGATCTTCTCCAAGGTTGTTAAAAACATAGCTAATAAATTTACCTAGTAACCAGATAACAGCATTATTTTTGGTTTCGGGGTAGAATTTTATATCCGGTTTGTCCAGTATTGTTGTACACATATTCTTGGCCGCATACCTAGTAATTAAGATGATTTTCTCCTTCGTCCAATTCCAATACTGTAGTCGGTTCCCGCAAGTATAGCGATGTTGTAGTGTGTCATTTAACTGACAAGTGTTGCAGAGGGCAGTAGGACACAGTCCTATTGCATGGAGTCTGGCGTTGGTGCTGATTAAATTATTCACAACTTTGTACCAAGCTGATTTGACGTCCGTCGATAATACCCTACTGTTTATGTTTTTCCATATTACATCCCATTGCACCCCGCTATACTGTCTTTCAATTTTATTTATCCCTTCGTGTTTCTTGTGTTCTTCCAGAATCGCCTTTGTAGTAATGTTCTTGTTATTGATGAGCTCACTACCAAGGTAGCTTTTGACCAGGTAGTATTCCCTGACGTGTTTCAGTTGAAAATTTATTTTCCCGACATTTACCGGTGGTTCAATGCTTGCTGGTCTGACAGCGTCAAAAAGTGTCGCCGTAATACCTTCCGGGAAATCCACTATTATTGCAGTAGTTCTTTTGATGTAAAGAGCTGTAGCTTTGGTCGAAATAGCAGTTAAGGCCATACCTCCGTGTGTAATGTCCAGTGTTACTGTTCTAACGTCCACTCTGAAAATTTCCCCTTTCCAGAGAAAGTTGGTAAGTCTGGACATGATAGATTTGGCTATCATTTTTGGAATGGGGAAAATTTGTGCCATGAAGAATGCTTTCGATAGGATACATGTATTTATGTACTTCACTCTTTGGAATTGATCCATGTTACGAAGGGAATTGTCAATTAGCGCACCTTGAATTTTCACGGAAATATCTCTCCAGTTGTTAGCTATCATCTTTAAGATGGAAGCAGACAGCTTAACTCCAATCGTCTTATGTTCCACAGATTTTTCCGCCCAACCGATGTGAACATGCTCAAGGCCTTGAATATTCAAAAATTTACTCTTAGCGGTATTTATTTTCGCTCCCGAAACTGAGCAGTACCGTTCCAGCTCCACCTCCAGACTGGTTACATCATCTGCGTTCCGAACAACCACCCCTACGTCATCTGCGTAAGCACCAATCACAGTTTTGTGGCCTGCAAGCGTTAATCCAGTAAGAGTAGTCTGTACTCGATGTAGAAAAGGTTCGAGTGATATGACAAACAGTAGCATCGAGAGGGGGCTGCCTTGGGGGATGCCTCTCCTGATCTGTATTGGTTTTGTTAACTGACAATTAACAGAAACATGAGCTGTTAAACCCATTACTACATTTTTAATTACATCAACAACTTTGGGAGTGAAGCCCATCCTAGTCATAGTCTCTGACAAATACCTGTGGTTAACGACGTCAAATGCCTTATTAAAATCAATAAATAGCAGGCCACACCTTAATTTAGTTGCACAAGCCAGAGCTATCACATCTCGATACTGAGCTGCCGTTTGAAAAATTGTCCTCCCGTAAGAACAGGTTTGATAGCTGCCAATTAAATTACCAGTGAGTGGGATCAATCTTTTATGGATAGCTCGTGCGACTATCTTGTAGTCGGAGTTGAGTAAAGAGATGGGTCGAAGGTTGTTGATCTGTTTACATCCTCTGTTCTTCGGAATTAGCACGATTTTACATTCTTTAAATTCTAACGGAACGGACTTGCCGTGTAATACTTCATTTACTATTTCTGTTATTTTGTCTCCTATCAAGCCCCAGTATCGATCATAAAATTCAATGGGCAGCCCGTCGGGACCTGCAGATTTTTTTGTTGGAGAGTGTCTTACGATGTCTAACACATCTTCTGTACTAAAATGTCGAACCACAGCGTCATTATCTTCGAGAGTTATTGCTGTAGGAAAAGCATCAAAAAACTCGCCGTAGTCATCTTCATTTGTATCACCAGCACCGTAAGTGTCTTCATAGTATTGGTGTAAGGCATTGACGATGTCATTCTGAGTATTAAGAATCCTGCCATCTTCACACATGAGTTCCTCCATGAAAGTTTTCCTTCTGTGCTTAGCATGCTTAATAAGATGATATAATGCAGTAGATTCTTCTTCACCAATGGAGTTAACTTTAGATTTTATTTTGAGGCCCTCCAGCTCCTGTCTCTTAAGACCGATTAATTTAGCCTTTATTTTTTTGATATCTTGTAGTCTATTGTTCACAGCATCCACTTGATTATACAAATCTCGTAACACTCCATAGTAAAATTCCATTGTGTCTTTTATCTGTTTTCTCCTCTCGATACTAAAACACATTAAAACTTTCCGCAACTTTGGTTTCGTTCGTCGTGTCCACCACTCTATCACACTCGAGTAATTTTGTAGCGAACGTAAACACAGTTGCCATGCCTCCGTTATAGCTTCCTCTAGTTCACTGTCTGTTAGCAAGGATGTATTTAAGTGCCACTGATTCCTAAATCGGCGACTTGGTTGAGGTTTCAGATTTATACATGCAAGAACAGCACTGTGGTCGGAAAAGATAGCAGGGATTGTTTCAACTGTTAACAAACTAGGAACGAGGCTACTGGAGACATATATTCTGTCTATCCTGCTACAAGAAACCTGAGTGATGTAGGTAAACTTGACTAGAGTTGGAAACTTAACTTCCCAAGCATCTTCCATCTTCAGATCATTTACAAGTTTTTTAAGTTCATTACAAAAATTAAAATTTGGCATTTGGTCCTTACGGTTAAGTACGCAGTTAAAATCACCTCCTAGTATTAGATGTTGCGGGTCTTTTCTAAGCAAATAAATAATATCGTCCTTATAAAATGCAGATCTTTGTGAACGATACGAACTTCCGGAGGGAGCATATATATTTACTACAGAGACACCTTGAATATCCACACCAATGCCTCTTCCTGATTCGAGTTGTTCAACGTTTGTCACCGGAATCCCTTCTCGCACTAAAATTGCTGTGCCTGAGTGCAATTCAGGTGCGTAATTTACTACAGCAACGAAAGCTGCTATCTCAATTTGAGGCAAAGCCACCTCTTGTAGAAGAGCAATGTCTGTGCTGGAATCATATAAAAATTGCTTCAGTGCAGCTAGTTTAGTATCCGATTGAATCTTATTTACATTGATAGTAGTAACGTTAAAAGCCTGTAACATTTCAAGTGCCGATGTAAGATGACAAGGAGTATATGAAGACAATACTATTTGTAAAACCAAACATTGAAAAACGGCTTGTACAGAACTGGAAAACAAGTGAATATAAATTATAGCAGATTAAGAGTAACACAATTATAGACTTCCTACTAACACGCCCAGTTGGACGAAATTTTCCCATTAGTCGTTACTTTTGTGTGGGGGGGGGGGAGGATCGTCCAGTTTGTTATAATTCTCGGGTGCAAGTCCCTCTCTCACAATTTCATAACGAATATTTTTAGGTTTGGTATCTGTTTTTTCTTGACTCGTATTCTTAGACTGCAAGTCGGTCTTCCCTACCTTTGACTTCCCTGGCGGTCGTGCAACGGAAAGATTCGGCTGTGGTTTAAGTCTGCGTCTTGTAAATTCATGAGTAGCAGGAGGCGTGTCAGAAGCCACCGCGCTCGCTGTTGTGGCTGCTGGCGGTCGGCCGTCAGTGGTGTGCGCGGTATCTCCCGCTTCATCGTGTTGCCGGACTTTGTTTTGGCAGTGCTGTTTGTCAACTTCTTCGGGCACGGCGGGCGGAAGCAACGGTTGTGCCTCGGCCGCGGCGCGCGGCGTTGTTATTGTTTCCGGGGTCACGGCCATCATATCAGCATCCACCGGTACTTCATTTGAAACGGCCTGCATTTCCGATTCCACCTGCATACTGTCATGTTGAACTACTGCCACTACATTTGATGGCCTAGGTTTCCTGGCCGCATGAGAATTTTTTGACAATTCCTCGTCTGAATAATCATCGACGTGTTCAAGAGGGCGTTTCTTTTTCTGTACTTCGGTTTCATTTACAGGAACTATAGGACTCGATGGCACAACTAACGGAGGGAAGTCTTTTTTAACAGAATCTTGGACTTCAGAAGGATTCGCATTAACTGCATCTGCTCCTGAACCCACAGTTGTATTGGAACCGAGAACCTCACTTAAGGTTAATTTGCGCCGCTGCATTAAGGTCGGTTTTAAGACAAAAACACGACGGGTGCAATCTTGCCGTAAGTGTCCGGGTTCGTTGCACACGTGACAGGTCGGTGTTTGGCCATTGTATATCACATGGGCTTTATATCCTTCGACTGTAATGTAAGACGGAATATTCGTCTTCACTTCCATTTCAACTTGTCGAACTCCACTAAAAGCCTGCAGTCGGTACTTGGTTCCCCATCTTTCGTTCACGACTTCTTTAACATCCCCAAACTTTGAAAGGGCCTCTTTAATCCGCTCATTATCAAGTTCAATGGGCAAATTTAAGACACGAACGGTTTTGAAATCTGCATCTGCACGCCTAATTGACACTTTGCTTTTAGTGCCGTCTCTGTGCGTAAATTCTACTTGATTACCAAAGGCAGCCCGTATTCTATCAACTTCTGATGGGCTATGAAATTTTAAAAACAGGCAGTAGTTATCCGAGTCAAGCTGGATAGTATGTATATCATCATTACTGATGCCGATTACCTCATCAAGCCAGTCGTCAATCTCTAGCCGGGTAGGTTGCACTCGCCGGGTTTCCTTGTTGAAACTAAACACCAGATTATTCTTCCTGAGGTTTTTAGCCATGATGATCAGTTGCCGATGGATTTCGGGCAAAACCGGAAATCCGCAGAACGACGAATACTCGCCGTATTAACAGACGAAACACACACGAAACAAAAGTAGAATGACGCAACAGTAAATCACTATCACAATAACAACAAGCAGAACACAACAAGCACTGGCGTAAACACTATCTACGCGGAGCGGAAAGCAGAGACGTCCGAACGCGGCGAAAGCTCAAGCCAGACTGCGACTCGGTCGAATACTTTCAGCCATTATTTGGGTCCTGTTCAGCGTCTCCCGAGAACACCGATGGGAGTCTGATGTGCAGCTGGCTTACCGCTGTTTTGCATTCATGGTTCTTTTGATGGATCATCGGATGGAGGTAGTCAGTATACCGCTTGTATTACGGTTCCTGTCGGTGTAACCGACGGCTCTTACGCTGCCTAAACGGAGCCACGATGATGCAGATGTACTGCAGGTTACCCGGCGCCTCCACCAGAAACTGTCACGTTGAAAACTGCAGCTGGTCCGGAATTCGAAGGCTGTTCGGTAGTAGAGCACAACACTTTACACTTAGAACATGTTTATTGCTAACACAAGCGCACACTCATTACAGATTCACTCCTGCTTGGAGTGCTCCACTATACATAGAAAGAATTTTCTGAAACTTACATCAAACATAAGAAACATCTAGAACACTTTAGAAATAGTAAATAGAAAGAAAGAAATTTTCCTCTTCTCGTGGCGGGATTTGAACTGGGGAGCGCAAGCACAGCGATCTGCGACGCTAACCACTGGACCACGCGTACAATTGGAAGACTAGCGGCAATATTTCGTGTACATTATGAATCTTGTGGTGACATCAGCGTAGAATGCACCGAAAAATCTTTTGAACTGTTGACAAGGGGTGAGGCAATTCACATGCTACAGCTTTAGCACTGGTTGCAGAATCTGAAGTTGCAACTACAGCAACTTCATCAATAGCCGCCATGAGAATAGGGCGCCTCCCACTCCCTACTGAACCACCTAATTCACCTGTTCCTTCAAATTTGTTGATCATAGCTCTTAGACTATTTATTTACATGAGATCTCTTCGCCGGCCGCGGTGGCCGAGGAGACTGAGGCGCTCCAGTCACGGTATTCACGGCCACTACGGTCGGGGGTTCGAATCCCCCCTCGGGCATGGATATTTGTGCCGTCCTAGTTTGTAAGGAATGATAACCCCGTAGTTAAGTCCCATAAACTATACAAACATTTGAACATTTGAATTTGAGATCTCTTCGCAGCTGTTTCTATCGGCAATATTCCAAGAATACAGTGCTGCTGTTACCGCCATTCTCATAAAACAACTTTATCAACTGTGAAGGGTGTTTCTTCTCGACAGCCATTACAGTGTGTACGGAAAATTTCAACCTTATTATCCCCTTACACCAATAATAACTTCAAAAACCTCATCAGGCGTCGCTAAATGAACAACAGCACACTGATGTCAAAGCAGGATTCATTTGACATTCTGACTGCATAAGACGCTATATTTTTGTGTCTTAGCAGAAAGACGAACTACAATTTTTATCATCGTAATCCTAAAGCGCATGGCTTACTGAACTTACCGATGAAGTTTGTGCCGTGCGATGTACACAACAAGCACTGCACACCGCCAGTATAATAACGAGAATAATCACCCCGTATATTTGTGGAACGAAAAGTACATCTGATCATTAACGATCTTGTGAGGGGATGCAGTGAGTAGGTCACTGGACTCGCTGCTGCAAGGACAGCGGTTGATATACCCTATGACGTCCACCCCTTCTTATGATTCCGTAGTTTTAGTAAATCATTCAAAGCCAAAGCCACGATGTCAACAGAGACGAGAAGAGAATCCTGCCACACCTTAATTAAGCATGCCAAAGCTACAGCTAACAGGGCGACCCGCGCAAGCAGTAGAGCGTAAAAGGAAAAAAAAAATACATTGATCAATCAGCTGTCTACACAGACCACAAAACATTACTTCAGTGGGATATTACAGTGCCACAAATGTGCAATCCCATATGCTGACAGCAGTCTGAGTACTACGGAACGGTTGATTTGAATTATTTTGTCAAGTAGGCTCAACCACATAGATCGTGTATAAAACACAATAATATGACGCGTTTCGAGGGTCAAGCCCTCATCATCAGATAAAATATACAAGAATCTTTAAAACCCGAGACAAATAAAATCTAAAACGTAATAAAAGAAAACGTGGTTACTTCCCTTGTAAGCGTGTCTCCGTAGAAAGCTCAGCATACTGTGCTTCGTCAATATTAAAAACAGTCCCCAGTACTGGCGGCGCATAGCACTAGTGAAGCGCACGGAGTCAACAACGCGAGTGGGGCGCACGTATGAACATGAAAACAAAGACCTCTAAATGCCAAAGACTATCCACTAATCTATCGACTAAACAGCGTAGGGCAGAAAGTTTTTGGCCATTAGGGTGACAAGAGCTGTTATGTATTAGAATGTCGGTAGTTGTAGGTTTCCTATATACTTTAAATACGTGTCTGCCATCCTGCTTCGTAATGTTAAGGTCAAGGAACTGAAGTGTGCCATCCTTCTCTTGTTCAACGGTAAATTCGATTTTCTTATGTAGGCTGTTAAATTTATTAACTATTCCACTAATTTCAGTTTCACCTCCATCTATCAATAGCAAAGTATCGTCAACGTAGCGTTTATAATATAAGATTTTATCAACTGGATGCTGCATATTTGTGAAAAGCCGGTTTTCCAAGTTATTAATAAAAATGTCTGCTATTGTTCCTGAAATACTTGAACCCATAGCCATTCCATCCTTTTGCATATAAAATTTCCCGATAAAGGTAAAATAGTTATATTTCAGAATAAACCGAAGTAGGTCAATGAATTCAACGATTTCTTGCTGAGATAGTCTCTTGTGTTTAAGTAAGTTTGCTTTAATCAACTCGATGGCCTCGTCAACCGGAACATTTGCATATAAATTTTTAATATCAAGAGTCATAAGGTGGGATGTATCTGCTATAGGCTTATCTTTAATCTCATTGATCAACGTAGTGTTGTTGCTAACTGAAAAATTATCCCCAAATACATAAAACTCCTTTAAAATTTTATCGAGTTTTTTCGTAATTTTGCATAGGGGGCCCTTCATTGAATTTACGATAGGTCTAATAGGATGCCCATTTTTATGGACCTTTAATTGCGATCTTAGTCGAGGAGCTGTGGGATTCATGACGTAACATTGAAATTTCTCTTTTTCAGTCAATAGGAAAGACGTCCTTTTAAGCAACTGTTTTAACTCTGCCTGTACCTTTTTAGTTGGATCTTTAGCTATTTCAGTCACATCGTTTTCAGAAAAGAACTGTAGTGTTTTATTAATATATTGTTCTTCACTAACGATAACAGTAGTATTGCCCTTATCGGCCTTAGTAACGATCGCTTTATTAGAGATGAGCTTGTCGTTAATGAAGGTTACGGTTTTGTGATCACTTTTATTATGCGTACTGTTACAGGATTTATTCGTTTCGGCTTTGATGGCGTTAGTTCAAGGCAATGCACACAGCTTTTTTTAAAAACTTTGTGGATCTATTATAACAAAAGTCGTTTATTTTAAATTTCAACCTCTGTCTTACTGTACACCTGAATGTACCCACTGCCTTGTGGATAGTCTTTGGCATTTAGAGGTTTTTGTTTTCATGTTCATACGTGTGTCCCACTCGCGTTGTTGACTCCGTGCGCTTCACTAGTGCTATGCGCCGCCAGTACTGGGGACTGTTTTTAATATTGACGAAGCACAGTATGCTGAGCTTTCTATGGAGACACGGTTACAAGGGAAGTAACCACGTTTTCTTTTATTACGTTTTAGATTTTATTTGTCTCGGGTTTTAAATATTCTTGTATATTTTATCTAATGATGAGGGCTTGACCCTCGAAACGCGTCATATTATTGTGTTTTATACACGGTCTATGTGGTTGAGCCTACTTGACAAAATAATTAAGCATACAACCACGACCTCAAATCAATAATAGATATAATTAGGTTGATTTGAAATTTTGCAAATATTTGCGATTTTTAACGATCAGTACTTCGAGGTGGGCAGTTCCAATTTATCGCTCTACTTGTACGCCTAGACCGCTAACAGGTCGGGATACACTCCTTAACAAAAGAGTTCTGTCGCGCACTTCAAGAGAATAGTCCCTCCTAATTCAGTCCTCTCCTTTATCCACTTAATCATCTGACCTTTCGGATCCACCTAGCTCCGGTTTGGCAATACTTCTACTTTCCTTTTGTCTGCACTGTTTATGTACAAAGAAAAACATTCAGAAAATATTTCTCACATTCAAATGTATACTGGAAATCACATTTTTTCCTTTGTACGTTTTCCTTCCCATTAACATATAATATTTTTATTCTGACTGCCATAAAAATGTTGAAACATTTGTAGATCTATGGGACTTCACTTCTTTCATTATTAGTTCCTAGGCTTACAAACTACTTAAACTAAGTCAAAGTAACCCAAGGACAAAACACACACACCCATGCCCAATGGACAACTCGAACCTCCGACGGCCAGTAAACGCAAGCTCCGCATCAAGCAGCCTTGGAGCGCTCGGCCACTCCACAACGCCACAACTGCCATATTCAATTACTTTTCCGTCCAAATTGGGAATAACAGATACTACATTCACTGATTCATTTCATTTATTAACACGAAGGGCAGATACTCACAGACGTGGTGGAGAGACCGTTCGCTCGAAGGCGCCTTGCTGAGAAGAGCAAAGTTTGTCGTTGTCGGAGGTTCCAATTGTCCGTCGTGCGTGAACGTGTGTATTGTCCTTAGCATAAGTTAGTTTAAGTGGTTTGTCGACCTAAGGACTGATAACCGAAGCAGTTTAGAAACATTTGATTTGAGGTACAAAATGCAATCGGAATGTATCTTTCGTGCGAGTATATTGATATGTATTACATTCGTGAAGGTTTCCCCTTTCGATTGTACTAACGATTAAGCATTAACTAGCTATCCTCTTAGACTAGTCGCAATCATTAAATCGACAGCCGACATTGTTCAAGGATGATCTTTCTATCAAAACTATTACGTAGAGGGCGCGTGGTGTTAGTGAAAATTATCGACCGATCGTTGTGGATAGTAATCAAATTATTATTCTTGAAAAATATGTTTAATCAACTAATAGCAAATTTTTTAACATTTTTTTATATCATCCAATCGGTTGCGTAATTTTTAGGTACTTGACCTAGGTTTCGTTGCCACTAGTTGTCCCTAGTGGCAACGAAACCTAGGTGAAGTGCCTAAAAATAACGCAACCGGTTGGCTGGTATACAAAATAGATAAAGAAATTGGATTACGGTTGCTGTTAATCAGCCATGTTCAAAGTTGTAATAGCAGACTATATACCTGTGCGTCCTAGTATTAAAGTGCCAAAGGCCTTGGTTTCGATGCCCGGTGAGTCTTTGTGTTTTTATCTGTATTTTGTTACGCTTTACTTTTCTAGCAGTGTTTGATGATGTTAAAATGCCGATAGGGATCTAGGTTAGGAATCAACGTTGAACTGTAGGTCCCCTAATTACAAGCTAAGTAAGTCAGTTCTTCAGTTCGGAGCAACGAATTGCCCGCCGCGGTGGTCGAGGAGACTGAGGCGCTCCAGTCACGGTCTGCACGGCCACTACGGTCGGGGGTTCGAATCCCCCCTCGGGCATGGATATTTGTGCCGTCCTTAGTCTTAGTTGGTTCGTAAGTACGCTATTTTTTTCATAAACCTTCTGCTTGAAAACATAATGAGTACTACCTTCTTCCACCAGGTCCCAAGTACCACATATGGTAGAAGTGGTCCCTTGAAATACCTGATTTGTACCACACGAAAGTCTAGAAACGAACTTTCGTAAAATTGTTATCCCTTTCCCCTAAGGTGGCAGAAATTGCACTACAGGAATTTCTTGAGGTAAATTTTTATACAAATGTTTCCGATTTCACATAAAAAAATTTTTTAGGCTCTGCTTGAAATTGCGAAATATTACTGGCGTGAAAAATCTGAATGTTCCTTTCACAAATTATTTCCTCGTAGTAGTCCCTGTGGAAGACGTTATTAATCAAAGTAATTTTTTATGGAAAAGTTTCACAGCCTGCATATTTTTGTACGGCAATTCTTAACTAACACATAAATTTGTGACGAAAATCTTCATAATATTGTGGCGTTGAAATGGAAACAGGCTTGACATCGAAGGCAACTAAACACAGCACTTATACTGAAAGCACGTTTATTACGAACTCTACATACATGCAGCACTGACTGCCTCTCAGGCAGAGTGCTCTGCTATTTATACACAGACAGAATTTACCAGAAATAAGAACAGTTTACATAAGAAACAAGTAGAATTTACAAGTGAACATAAGAAAGATGTAGAACCTTCTGGAATTGTAAATTACAAAGAAATAAATTTTTCTACCGGTGGGCGGGATTGAACCGGCGACCTTCTGCACCTCAGTCCGTGACGCTATCCCCTTTTTTTTTTTTTTTTTTTTTTTTTTTTTTCCTTGCGCTCACCAGTGTTCGCCTTCTTCGGCGTCGGCTTCAAATGCCATAAAACAAAACATTCCTCTGCTGTAGGTACCAGTGTTATATTGCAGAACAAATCAATTGCGTCTTCCCTTCAAATCATAATACGAAACTAAAATGATGCTCTATGGAATGAGTAAGAACTGCCCACTCTTCGTGTAGCAAGAAGAAAGAAATAAGCTTGTAATTCAAACAAATGAAATGATATTCAGTACGTAAGTGAAACCTTTAAAAAAGTTTTGGAACAAAGTCCTGTATTTGGAACGCTTTTGTAGAACGTAATGCTGGTCGTGAACATAGAGTATGATATCTTGTAAGGCAGGAGCTTTCCGATTAATCGCATAGTAAATAAACTGTCCAAGAAGCCATGTGTAACTATTATGTTTGGCGTCAGGGTAATATTTCCAATCAGGGCGCAGTATGTCATGTACAGTAATGTTCAGTGCGGTAGTGCGGGTCATAAGAGCTAGTCTTCTTCTAGTCCACGTCCAGATTTCAGTCTGATCTCGACAGACAAATGCGTGCGCTAACGTGTCCAGCAGCTGGCACCGAGTGCAGTACGGCGTGGCTTTTAATTTGATATTGTACGTCTTTTCGCCAGTAGGGATGACATCATTTACAACGTCATACCAGGTGGATCTAACTTTCGTACTAAGTACTGAATTATGTATGTTTTTCCATATAGCAGTCCAGTTACAAAGTGGATATTTCAGCTCGATTGTATTCTGTGGCACTATGTCAGTGAATGTGCGATAGAGTGATGCAGTATCGTAAGTCCGTTGAGTTGCCCGTATATAGCCTACTTCGAGGTAAAATTTTCTGACGTGGTCCAGTTCCGGGTTGATACGGGCGAGGTTTACTGGCACAGCATTGTCCGCAGGTTCTAAGCGGACAAACAAATTTTTGGTTATCGAATTGTAATCGGCCTGCAAAATTTTGATGGTTCTGCTAACAAATAGTGCCGTACACTGCGCTTCCAAATTTTTGAGCCCGAGGCCTCCCTTACTGTAGCTAAGTGACCCTGTACGAAAAGCAACTTTAAAGATGTTGCGTCTCCACAAGTACCAACTTGCACTGGCTGTCATTTTCTGAGCTGTAGTGTTGGGGATAGGTAAAGTTGCAGCTACGTGGTAAATTTTACTGTAGACGTAGCCATTGATGAATAAGGCTTTTTGAATGCGGTCTAAGCTTCTTGTAGAATTATCCCGTAGAGTCGCACGTATGATGTTAAGTTTTTCTTGCCAGTTGAGCTGTACCATGATACGGGGATTAGCCGTGAGAATCAGTCCCAACTGTTTCCTGGTCTCGGTTATAGGGAGCCACGTAGATGCAATATAGTCTTTATGCGGTCCTAACAATAGCAACCGAGACTTCCGCTCGTTCACCTTGGCACCACAAGCATGAGTATACTCTTGAACTATCCTCTTGGTGGTATCGAGTTCTTCGCTGGAGCTGACAAGGACGCTGACGTCGTCGGCGTAGGCTTGGCATACTGTTCTTGTATTGAAAATCTGTAACCCTTGCAAGTTGATGTATAACGTATCCCCTGCACCACGCCGGCAGTTGGTGTTCGTCGTCTCTCGCGGCAATATTTAAAAATTGAGTTGTTTGTGCCTACATTTCACTCTGCAGCCAAAAACTACACATCACAGACGAATTGTGTTTTTATGTGGGAGTCGGTAATCAGTCGCCAATTGTGCACTATGGTGGTAGAGGGTTGATAACGATGTGGGCATGGAAGATGTGGGAGTTACCGACATATACAACATTCTACGTGTGGGTGTGAATAGTTTGCTCTTCAGCAAAAACCACACGATGGAAAAGAACGATTTCTCTGTGTTGTCGTAGTTCAAAGACTCCCGTTGTACACCATAACAGTTCCGTGTCGATAGCTATAAAAAGTTGGAAGATATATATATTGAAACTCCTGAGCTTATATAAAATTCGGGCTGAAGACAAGAGATGAATTTTGACACTATAATAGCAAAGAGATTATATACAGCGAAACGTGATGCACATTTTCAGTTGATTTCTACAACAAGCGTACGAATAAAGAAAAAATAAGTGCATATTGCAGTTTGAAAAATAAAATTTCCAAAAATGATGCCAAAGCGAAAGAAACAAAATTCGCGTTCTCGATCCGTTTCTAAAAGACAGAAAACGGCGCTGAAAAGTGAATCTACAGACGACAGGAACTTGAAATTTGTAGACGTTGTTTATCTTACATTGTAGTTATCAGCGATTTTTCGATATTCCCATTCCTAACTGGGTGAAATAGGGGATGAACGTGTTTTTAAACAATTTTGAAGGAAGAAATACAAAACATCGGATTTAGATTTTTGATTGGAATTTTAAAAAACACGTATTTCGATATTTTTTGAAATTCAACATTAAGTGGGTGAAATAAGAGAAAATCTTTTAAGAGTCCTATTAAGACTAATTTGATGCTAAAAATGCGAAAATTTGGATTTGGAACCATGGTTAGAATGTTTCGGTATGTTTTGAATTCTGTCATCAATGGTGCAATAGGCGGTGGCAAGTTATGTAAAAATACTTGATTAAGAAAGCAATTTAATGCTAAATCTAAGGTAAAGCAGTCATCAATCCGAAGATTGGTTTGAACACCACAGTGCTTTACTAGGCATGGTCCTGTTTGGAGGTGGTATGCCGTTGCCTTCCTCCGACCTTGGAACTGACTTACCCAGCCAGTTATAGGGGGACCTACAGTTTAACGTGGGTTCCGAACCACGGTGCTACTCGGTATTTTTCACATGAGCAATACTGCCAGAGGTGAAAGAAGTGGTAAGTGACAGATAAAAATCATAGGACCTGGCGGGAATCGAACCCGCGACCTTTGGATTTGCAGTCTTTTTTTTTTAATTTTTTTTTTTTTTTCGGGTCTCCTTCCTCCCCTACAACCCGTCCTTCCGCTCACCAAATTCGCCTTCATCGGCGTCGGCTTCATCGGCCTTTGGCTAAAGTAATGTGCTCTTCTTCTGCACGTTAAGGTAGTGGATCTCTTTCCGTCTTGAAGTCCTCCGCAGGTAAGTGTGGAACTTCATCCAGAAGGAAATAAAATATACCGACAACTTCTGTCACAGGAAAATAATAATAATGATAAATAATAAAACAAATAAGAATAACTAAAGGAATATGATAAAGAAACTGACACTTCTGTCTTCACACACATGTCATTTTCAACACACTGTCTACTACCAGAGTTCGTCTTCTCGTGAATTGGGTTGGGTTGATTTCCGTTTGGGATCTTCTTTTCGTAAAAAATCACTAATCTCCTTCATTTTGACACTGTTTTACTTTGTCCCCTCTTAACTCCGGTAGCGCCACGCGCCGATATGACTATGCGTCATGCTTCTTTGACATCCTCTTTTTAATGTTTCACTAGTGTCGTAGGGTTCATCATAAACTAATATCGTTCATTGCCCTTTGTTTTTCATATCTGCGTTAATTCTAACGCCACTGGGTAGTTTGCAAATAATGTTTTGTGTCGCGGATTGTTTAGGAGTTTCATAGCCTGATTTATACTATAGAGTCGAAAATCGTGGTAAGTGCCTTCCGCCGGTTTATTAATTATATAATGTAATGTGTGGCCGACTAGCCAGGTCCACATGTTTTGTTTCGTCATTGGGAAATAGTCGAAATCAGGTTGTAACATGGTTCCAATTGCTATTTCTTTGGTGGTCGTTCTGCCTATCAGAGCAAGTTTCCTTCGACACCATTCCCATATCTTCGTGTTCTCTCCGCATACACACCTGTGTTTTAGTGTGTCGATGAGGTCGCAACCCTTACACGTTGGTGTCTTGGCCAGCTTTATTCTGTGAAGTTTTTCCTTCGTGGCTATTGTTTCGTTTACGACTCTGTACCATGTTGATCTGATGTTTGTGTCGAGGATCTTGTTGTTGATGTTTTTCCACACTGTGGGCCACCGTATGTGCGCGTATTTGTTTTCCATCCTGTTCTGTCTCCCGTTGTCATTCATAAACTTGTATATCTCCGCTGTTGTTTTATTTCTGATGGTGTTGCTCTGCCTTCGCAGGTAGCTTGCGTCTAGGAAGAACTGGCGAATATGAACTAGTTCGTGTGGTACGGCACTAAGGTTAACCGGAGCCTCTAAACTAAGTGGTCTGTATGCGTTGATGACTGCTCGGAGAACGCTTTGTGGTTGTTCGTCATAAATTTGGAGAGTTCGTCTTATCAGTAGTGCTCTGCATTTGGTACCAACATCCACTACACCAAGTCCTCCTTCCCTGGGCGGAAGTGTCGTTACATCTATTCCGACTTTAAATATACTGCCTCGCCATAGATACCACCCTACCGCCGCCATCACTCTGCCAGCTATTGTTGCATTGACCGGAAGGATTTGGCCTACGTACCAAATTTTCGATAGGATTTTGGTGTTAACAAAGTGAACTCTTTCAAGTAAATTTTGCATACGACCGTAGTTCTGTCGGAGACATGCTCTCGTCATATTTAAAATGTCTCTCCAAGTTGCAGCCGTTGTTCGCAGAGGACAAGTATACATGTTTATTCCGAGGAGTTTCAGGAAGTCGGTACGCACGTAGTCTTCTCCCTCATTTTCTGGGAACCCTCTTCCTAATGGCAGTAATTTCGTTTTCCGTATGTTCAGTCTGGATCCTGAAGTGTGTTCAAACTCGCCAACCACCGTGTGCACGTCACGCAGTTCCTGAGCGTTGTTAAGAACAACTCCCACGTCATCCGCGTACGCGATGCATTTGAGAGTGCTGCCGTAGATGGTCATTCCTTGGAGCCGTTGGCTGAGTCTCCTAAGTAGTGGGTCGATAGCAATGACGAAGAGAGTCATTGACAAAGGACAGCCTTGTCGTACGGATTTCTCTATGGGGATTGGTTTCGTGAGATGTCCGTTTATCTTTACCCTCGACTTGGCATTGTTAAAGAGATTTTTGAGCATGCAGACGAATTCTTCCCCAAACCCCAGACGGGTCATTATTGCGAAGAGGTACTGATGCCTGATCCTGTCAAAAGCCTTGTTAAGATCTAAGGATAAGAGTGCTGCTTCTGGACGTGTAAGAGCACAGTAGCTTATGAGCTCCCTATAATCAGTGAGACTTTGAAGGATCGTTCGTCCCGGTACTGCTGCCGTCTGACTTAGATGTATGATTTTATGCAACACCAGTTTGATCCTCGCTGCCATGACACGGGCTACTATCTTGTAATCCGAGTTGAGTAAGGATAACGGGCGGATTTTATGCATTTCGTTACAGGGGTATTCCTTGGGAATAAGGACTATGATCCCCTCGTTGAATCCATCCGGTATAATTGTCCCGTCCTTAATTTCGTTGCACATGTCGAGGAAGCAGTTTTCCAGTAGGTACCAAAATCGTTTGTAGAATTCTATTGGCAATCCGTCCGCGCCAGGTGATTTGTTTCCCTGTGCTCTTTTCATTGCTGATCTCAGTTCTTCTACTGTTATGTCCACCAACAGAGATTCCGCCTCTCGTGTATTCAGTTGGTCAGGTAAGCTGTTCATAATCTGCCTGAGCAACTCGTCGTCGACATGCTCCGAAGCGTACAATTCCGTATAATACTCAGTGACGTATTGCTTAATTGCCCGGTGATCTTTCAATAGGTTTCCGTCTCCTCTTCGAAGGCTGTGTATCAGCCCATTCCGCTTGTGACGTTGTTCCTTCGCGAGGTGGTACAGCGAAGGCGCTTCCCCGGACAAGCTGTTGTGGTCTCTCGACCGGATTATGATGCCTTCCATCTGTTTTCTTTTTAGCGCCGTTAATTTTGCTTTCACTTTTTTAATTTGTAATATGGTGTCCGCTGTTCTGTTACGACATTCGTGGAGTTCCCGGAGGCAACGGAAATAAAACTCAGACACGCTCTTTTCGTCTTGACGCCGTTGAAAGCAATACGTTTTTAAGCAACTGATTATCTTTGGTTTCGCACACTTGCACCACCATTGTATCGTACTTGGAAAGTTTCGGCGTCGTCTCATACAGGTATTCCATACCTCTTCCACACGAAGCCTCAAACTATCTTCTGGAAGGATAGTGACGTTAAGTTTCCAGATGTTCCTTCCCCGAAAAATATCCTGTTTGGTCATTTTCAGTTGACAGTGATACGCCAAATGATCTGAGAAATACACTGGCCATGTTTCAGGTCCAGTGACATTTGCTGTTAAGCACGGTGTTACATAAATCCTATCAATTCTACTAGCTGAGGTGGGGGTATAAAAGGTAAAACATTGACGATCTCCATGAATAACTTCCCAAGTATCGGCAAATCGCATCTCTCGTATTACGCGGTCTAACTCTGCGCTGTAATTAAAGTTGGGATGCTGATCTTTTCTCTTAAGCACACAATTAAAATCAGCGGCTAAAACCATTGCTTCTTCAGCTCGTCGTATTAGATACAGGAGGTCCTGTTCATAAAAAAGTGATCTCTCCGCCTTGTGCTGGTTGCCTGAAGGAGCGTAAATGTTTATAAAACGAACGCCATGGATTAAACAAGACAACCCTCGGCCGTTTGCTATCCGTTCTATATCAGAGACTACGATTCCCTCCTTAATCAGGAATGCCGTCCCAAAGGCTCCATCCAACGTCGTGTTTAAAATCGCATCATAGCCAGTTATATTTAGCTGTAGCTCATAGTCGACCTCTTGTAACATCACGATGTCAACATCGGCGCTGTAGATGTAATCTCGGAGGGCGTCAACCTTCAGCAACGTCATTATTTTATTGATGTTCAGGGTTGCTATTTTATATGTTTGAAGAAGTGACATCTATGGGTATAGGATCAAATGTTCCCCTGTAACACGAGTGAAATCATGTACAGGCAGGAAAGACAGGTCATCCAACTAGTTGGAAGTTCAGACGCCCTCTGTCCGCCGGAGTTCATCGTGCAAGGATGTCTTGGTGTTGTGCATCGTAAATGTAGTAAATTTTAGTAAAAATCCGGGTCGTCATCTCTATCCCGCGGTGGGCCCTCTTGTCCAGGAGGCAGTCCGCCGTGTGGTTCCACCTGCATTGTATCAGCATCGCCGTGGTCCTCGGCATTATCTTCCATGTCCTGGTACCAATCCAGCGTACGGTTGTCGGGGATCGGACGTCCCTTCTCCTGTACCGTGGATACTAACGGTTTATTCTTATTGTCGGAACCTTTTGTGTCTTTTCCCGTGGGGGCAAAGGTTGCCGCTTTTCCGGTTGTTCGGTCCGACATGTCTCCCGTCCGCGATTTCTTGTTTGTTTTAGAAGGCTGTGAGCCGCCGGCCGTGTCCTTCGCCGTGATTTTCTGGCGAACTTGCGCCGCCCTTTCCCGCAGCGTCGGCGCATATTTTTCCGCTGCTTCATGAGCGATGCGACGCTTCTTGTGTTCCTGGGGAGATACGTCGCCTGAAGTTTCAGTTACCTCCATCATGTCCGTCTCTGATGGAGCGCTGTGTGCTTTGACCTCCAAAATTGTGGAAGCAATTTCGGACGAGCCGTGGTGTGCCGGTGTCACTGCGGCACAACTATTATCCGCCACGCGATCGGCAGCAGTCGGCACCGCCGTGTCACAGGAGTCCATATGCACATCGTCTGCCGAAGTGTTTTCGACGACAGTTGCGTCCGTTGTTATCTTGGAATCCACCACGACACCGTCTGCCGAAGCGTTCACGGTAACAGTCGTGTCTGTCGCTACAGCGCTAGATTCTCTGGTTGCACCTTCTACAAACGTGTCCTCGGTGGCAGATGTGAGAGCCGCTACGGTCGGTTGTGTGGCCACGTGTCCGCGGGCTACCGCTGCGTACTTGAGCGGCAGTGAAGTTACGGTGGTCGGCGCTTCCGCCTCGCCTACCGGGGTCTGTGTCACTCGTCGTTGCATACATTGAGAGCGGACATGACTGGTGGAACCGCACGCCCCGCACGTGCGTGGTTGACCGTCGTACATTACTATTGCCCTATAGCCACAAACTGAAATATAGGACGGAATGTGTTTCAGAAGTTCGATTCTGACTTGTCTAACGCCATTCAACACCTTGAATTTGTGAGCACCGGACCATATTTCAGCAACATTACTAAGGACGGTGCCATAACTCTTTAAAACAGAGTCGATATCCTCGGCGGTAATTTCAAAAGGCAGTTCGAATATTCTAACCGTCCTGATAACTAGACCCACTTGTGTTATGCGGACCTCTCCTATATTACCGTCGGAGTGCTTAAACTTTGAAATTCCTCCGCAAGATTCGACAACCGCGTCACATTTGGCTGCACTGAGAAATTTCAAATAAACCGTGCTGCTACAGAGCGACAAATCTCAAAAGATGTCGGTCGCACTAATTTCGGGTCAAACGTCAATTTCAATGTGTCTCTTCGTGGTGGTTGCGTCATCGTTACGTCGTTCGAAATATCATCACCAACAAGTAAACACGCTCTGCGGCGTGACACTTACCACACAAACAGCGCTCTGCCGGCAGCGGCGAGGACGTAAACACCAGGCGTCCGCACTGCTCGCCCGCCGACAGCGGAATGCAGTCTGGCACTCTACCACTGTGCAACCGAGGCGCACATGCTAAATCTATGAAAATTTATATTTAGAAGTAGTAACAATCAATTCAGACCATCCAGTCTATGCGTGCGAAGCAGCGGTAATTAAGATAGTTAAACAAGTATAATTAAAAAGAAACACGATTTCTGATAGGCTTTCATGAATAATCTGATGTAAATCTGCCTAGTACAGTTCATTCTCTTGTACTGTTATACGTGAAAATTGCCTGTAATATGATCAGAGTCAGCGCGCCGCATGCCGTGAAACCACGTTCGTTCGGTAGCAGCCGTCCACGACCGTTGCGAAATGTCCGTCGTTGCCTCTGTGTGACATCAAAGCGTGACGAGCTCCAGCCTCCGAATATGGCCCCGGGGCACACACGTCATCCGCTAGCGTTCACTGCCGACACTAAATTTAACAGTCGCCACTCGCTGTGAACAGAGACACTGCGTTCTGTACACCTAGCCAGCCCCTTTTACTGTCATCCCAGTTAATTGGCAACAAGGGATCAGCCTGACGTGATACAGCTTTGATCAACTTTTAAAAAGGAAGGAAGCTTACGGTTCAACGTACCAGCGTGACAAAGTTTTGCCGGAACATCGTATATCGTCTAATAGCTTATTGTCCGCTGCTTCGTGCGCGTAGTTGAACAGTCAGCACCGGTTGTTTCTTTTTCTTAATACAAAAGTTTCATATATTTAACTGAATTGCGATCATAATAGAATATGCTTAATAGCAACGAATTCTCTAGAAACCTTTCATCCCTTATTTCACCCCCTTAATGTTCAAATAATTGTTAAGCTTAAGGAACTTAACTGTGGGGTCATCAGTCCCTAAGCTTACAATCTACTTTCGAACTACCTTATGCTAAGGACGACACAAACATCCATGCCCGAGCGATGAGTCGAAACCCCGACCGTAGCAGCTGTGCAGACTGTGACTGGCGCGCCGAAAGACCGCTCGGGCACTGCGGCCGGCCCCCCTTAATAACTGACTTTCAAATTTACCGAAACACATATCTTCGTAATTCCAACAAACAATGCAAATACCGATTTTTTGTAGTTCTGGCTTCAAAATTGAAATAATAGCTACATATTTTCAAAAAAACTTTCATCCTGTATTTCACCCCCTTAATAGCTGGATTTCCAAAAATACCGAAACACGTTTCTTTTTAATTCCCACCAAAAATCCAATGATTTACTAAGACTCCGGACTCAGAAATAGGGTGGACGTCACATGGTATATCAACCGCTGTATTTGTAGCAGCGAGTCCAGTGACCTGTTCACTCCATCTCCTCACAAGATGTTTAATCATCAGATGTACTTTATGTTCCACAAATATAAAGGGTGTTTATACTCGTAATTAAACTGGTGGTGTGCCGAGTGCTATAGTTCTGGTTGTATACATCGTACGACACTGATGCTTCGTGAGTATGTTTCGTTATCCATGCTCTCTAGGAGTACCATAATAAAAAATATAGTTCCACTTTCTGCTACAAGGAAAAATATAGCGCTTTAAGCAATCAGAATGTGAAATGTTTACTGGTATGACATCAGTTTGCTGTTGTTTCTTTGGCGACGTTTGCTGAGGTCGTTTGTGAAGTTCTGGCTTCAAAATTGGCTTCATAGCTACTTATTTCAAAAAACCGTTTCATCCTGTATTTCACCCCCTTAAAGGCAGAATTTCCAAAAGTACCGAAAACATGTCTTTTTAATTCGAACCGTGAATACCAAAACAAAGTTTTGTAGTTCTGTCTTCAAAATTGGCTTCGTAGTTATATACATATATATAAAATAAAACAAAATAAAACAAAAAACTTCATCCCCTATTTCACTCCCATAATGGTTGAAAGTCCAAAAATAAATAAAAATAAAAACACGTGGTTTTTTTTTTTTTTTTTTTTTTAATTCCAACGACAGCTTCAAAATTGTTTCAGTAAGAACGTACTTTCAAAGAGAATCTTTTCATCCCCCATTGCACCCCTGTAATCGATGAATAATAAATAAATAAACATATTTTTAAAATTCTAGCAAAGAATCCAAATCCGAGTTTTCGTAGTTCTAGCTTCCAATCACATCAATAGCAACGCATTTTCAAAAACCAAGTATATAAATCCCCTATTTTACCCAAAACACGGGTTTCCTATTTCTAACCAAGAATCCAAATTGGAAATTTTCTTCTTATAACTTCATAATTGCCTTAGTAGCAGCGTGTTTTCACACCCTTAAACATGGAATATCGAAAAATCGCTTCTTAAACGACGCCTGCAGTGTACAATGTGAAACCTCTGCAAATTTCAAGTTTCTATCATCAGTCAATTCGGACACTGCCTTTTAATTTAGAGATTTCCTACAATTGCAAGAGACAAGTCTGTCCCGCTGTCGTTCCTAGTTTTTCTTTAATGCGCACTCCCTAGTATGAAAAAAATGGAGATCAAAATTTATAACAAATACTGATAATAGTTTCAGCATCGCGGGCCAATGGATAGCGTAGTGACCTACCTGTCAGAACGCCTCCTGTGTCTATCTTTTGAAAGGGAATGTTTACAGACATAACACTTGCTCTGATATCGACATGTGAACCAGGCATGCACCATGCCACAGAAAGTACCATAAATACAAAAAAAATTCTAAAATCCAATACCCATTTGGTCTTCTAGTGAGAGTTGAATTTGACAAAGCAATGACAGAGCTAAGTCGAAACATGGCCCCTGGAGTAGATGACATTCCCTCAGAGCTACTGAAGTCTCTCGGAAAGCCACCCAAGACAAAAATGTTTCTCCTGATGTGTAACATGTATGAGACAGGCGAAATATCCTCATACTTTAAGAAAAACGGAATAATCTACTTTCCAAAGAACTCAGGCACGCACACACGTGTGAAAATTAGAGAACCGTCAGTTTGATAAGTCATGGTTGCATAATTTTAACACGAACTAGTTACAGAAGGTTGGAAAACTTGGTAGAGACTGACCTCGGGGAAGGTCAGTTAGGATACTGGAGAAACGTGGGAACAAGGAAAGCAATACTGACTTTACGATTTATTTTAGATTATGGAAAGGCAAGCCTACATTCCTAGCTTTGTAAATTTGGAGAAAGTTTTGGACAAAGTTGAACGGAATATGAAGTCAGCAGGAACAAAAGTAAGGGAAAGGAGGGTTACTTACAACTTGTACAAAAGCCGACCGCAGTTATTAGAGTCGAACAGTATGAAATAGAAGCATTGGTTGGGAAGGGAGTCAGATAGGGTTTCTCCAATGTTATTTAATTTTCACATCGAGCAAGGTGTGATGGAGAGAAAGGACAAATTTGGGGAGGGGATTGTAGTTCAGGTTGAAGAAATAAAAACGTTGCGTTTTGCTGATGGCATTGAAATTCTATCAGAGACAGCAAAGGACATGAAAGAGCAATTGAATGGTAAGGGCAGTGTGTTGAAGAGACCGTATAAGATCAATATTAACAAGAGCAAAACAAGGGTAATAGATTGCAGCTCAGGCGGCGCTGAAGCAGTTGGGTTGGGTACCGATACAATAAAGGCGGTAGATGAGTTTTGTTACTTGGGCATTAAAATAACGTATGATGGTAGCAGTACAGAGGATATAAAATGCAGAATGGCAATGGGAAGAAAAGATTTTTTGAAAAAGAGGAATTTATTAACATCTGATATTAAGTGTAACGAATTCTTTTCTGAAGGCATTTGTGTGGAGTGTTGCCTTGTACGGGAGTGAAACATGGACGATAAATAGTCCATAGTCCAGTGAAATGTGGTGCTACAGAAGAGTGCTCAAGATTACGTGGATAGATCGCATAACTAATGAGAAGGTACTGGACAGAATTTACTTAAAAAAAGGGATGGATTGGTAGGACACATTCATAAAGGAACCGCGAATTTAGCAATGGAGGGAAGTATGTGGGATAAAAATCTCAGAGGGAGACTTAGAGACGAATATAGTAAGCAGATTGATTGCAATGGATGTGGGTTGCCATTTTTATGAGGAGATGAAGAGGCTTGCTCAGGATAGAGTAGGGTGGAGAGTTACTTCAAACCAGTCTCAGGACTGAAGACCGTAACAATATCATTTATATTTCCATTAGGCATTAACCTGACTTGTCTTTAGTTCCACATTTAATGAGTACTGTTTCAGGATTATAATTCAATTGCATCTGCCCTAGAATGTTAATAGCGTTACATATTGTCAACAACTCTGTGTTTTTGGAAAATACGCAATTTTTAACGAAAATATCGGCTTTCGGTTTCAACTGAATAATTATGGGCTCTCCCGAGAAAGAAGATGGGGGAAAGTGTAGGGCAATGAAATCGGTGTTTTTGTTGTAGTATCATTGGTGTTCTTTACGTTGTGTTTTTATTAATGAACATCGGGTATTGAAATTAAATAAAAATCATTTTTCTGCACCAATGATCTCGGAAATATGAAAAAGTTAACACGTAAGAGCACACCATCATTTGGATCGTATGAATAAAGGGCTAAACTTGTTTATTTGAGATATGTTTAGTTCATCTGAGATATTGACTACCTATTGATAATCTGTTTCTACACTGATTAATAGTTGCCAGGATTCTGCTAGTCATCAGAGTGATTACAGCTTCAAAACTACAACATATTGTCTCGAACTTTTATTTCAGATAAAAAACGACGAATTATTTTATTCGTATAAACGCGCATAATGACATTTTTAATACTTCAACAGCTCATCAAGATGAATAGATTATAACCTTAACTTATTACAATATATTTTAAGTGAAACAGTTCAGGAATTCTCTTTGAATGAAAAAAAGAAAGAACAAAAACATTGTTGTCTGTGTACTGTGAATTTTTCTCATAGCATTTGTAGAATGAAATTACTTTGGAATATTTCATTACCAGATGCTCATTATTGAAAAACATAGTGGATTTCAGGATTCCGCTGAAAATGCACCAAAGCCAGTATTTATTTATTAATTTTTAATTAATTTATTTATTTATTCAATTTAATTTTAATTTTTTTAATATGCATTTTTTATCAAGCCGCAGAGGACATAAAACACTGTGACCCCATTAATATTTTAATTTAAATGGAACTGCGATAGAATCAAAAAACAGGTCCTGATTAAATTAGGAACTGACTAAAAGTCATGTTAACAGGTCGTGGAAAATTTCATCGTCAGTATAAAAATAAATTAAATATAAACGTATAATTCCTTCATTTATCCAGAATGAAACTTTCACTCTTCAGCGGAGTGTGCGCTGATTGGCAGATTAAAATTGTGTGCCGGAACCGGGACTCGAACTTGGGACCTTTGCTTTTCGTGGGCAAGCTGTGGCTGAGCCGTCTCCACCATATCCTTTCTTCCAGGAGTGCTAGTCTTGCAAGGTTCGCAGGATGACTTCTGTGAAGTTCGGAAAGTGGGAGGCGAGTTACTGGCGGAAGTCAAGTTGTAAAGACGGACCGTGAATCGTGTCAGGATAGTTCAGTGGTAGAGTGCTTGCCCGCGAAAGTCAAAGGTCCCAGGTTCGAGTCCCAGTTCCGGCACACAATTTTAAGCTACCAGGAGGTTTCCTTCATTTATGTTCTGGAAAGGCAACGGTCTTTTTATTTTCATCAGCTATGAATTGCAATAAAGGACAACATTATTTCATTCAAAAATTCTTTACTTACTTGAATAATGCATAATGAAGCTTCTCGTATAACTGAGGATCAGTCAATTTATGTGGGACCTCAACCCCAGTATAAAAAGCGGAAGTATATGAAACGCGCAGATATGAACTGTAAATGATTTTAGTGCTATCTGATTGTATCTTTATTCTTTCGATACACTATACGGATTTCGGATTTAAAGTCATTTTCAAGAACAAACCATTCGGTACGTATTGCTTTCGAAGTCGTCATTATCGAAAACAGTTAGAATAATTATAAGCATTCATGTACGTGATACTTTAATAACAAACATATATTGTGTTCGTCATCAAGACTGAAATTGTCTTATGAATTGAACACTTTTTTATTCGAACTGCAGCAATAAGGTACTTTTTACCAGATATGGCAACAGGTCTTACTTCAATTGATGACTCTTCTCTGAAGGATAAAAGTAAAACAACTCAGAAGAAAATAAATCGCCAATTATGTTGCAGTTTCACTGGAATGCTGTAACCGAGTGTATCTTTAATATCGTTCCTTCCCCTATGAAAAATCAGTGTTTACGTTTTAACTGCAAAATAAATGTTTCTATCGTTAATATTTCTGTTGGTCAACAAGCTCCCGCGAGTCTTCATTGTCTTCACACCTTCACAGTTACGAAAGATTTTTGTTGCATCAATTTCTCTCAGCAACAAAAGTACACCTTTGTTCTGAGCGATATGAAATAAAAATTGATGCCTGTTACCAATGGATATCATGGTTGCTAAAATGTGATAGTTATTTCATTATGAACTTTTCATATAACTCATTAAGTTTATAATAAATGTATATAATCTACGTGTAATGCAAAAAGATACTTAACGTGAAGACGTTCATCCATAAGTTAGAACGGGGATATGAAAAAAAAACAAATGGTACACTATTTGCTGTGAACTATTAAAAACTTATTGACTTGCTCGATTTCGCCAAAATTGCATTAGAGTTGGCAATTTGTTTGTGTCTCAATTCTCACCTGAAGAAACATCAATGACGAGCAAGTACTACATTTCTCTTATTGGCAGGTTTAATTTTTTTTTTTTTTTTTTTTTCTGATAGAACACATAATTTGCACAAATTGACTATACTGACATATGTCACAATATCTGCGACAGAATCCTGAAACATATTATTCCATTAAGCCAGCAACTGACGACCGGAATCCATAGCTTAAGCAAAACATCTCTTACAGTAACATAAAAGTATGACGGGTTACTTGAAGAGATCTAGAACGACATCTTCAATTCTGTGAATCATAGCTTAATCAAAACATCTTTTACAGTAACATAAAAGTATGACGGGTTACTTGAAGACGATCTAGAACGACATCTTCAAATCTGTGAATTTCTGTTTGACCAGAAACATGATCCCAGCCTATTCAAGGAATTGAGTGGTCAGACGAGGATAAATTTAAGTTATGCGAGCAAGTTACTGTTTGGACCATATGTTTTTGAAAGAACTGACAGAACAATTATGTTATGATCCGTACAATGTCTTACCAGAATTTACGACGCGTGATAGACACTTTCAAGAAATTTACTTTTAATACTTTGGTGCTCCACCTCATTATGCCACCACCGTCAACGATTTTTAAATGAAACGTTCGAAAGAAAAGTGACTGGTCGAAGGGAAATATCGACATGCCTCCACATTCACCAGATATCACGCCCGTTGATTTTTTATTGTGAGATATTGTTAATAACTCTGTTTCTTCTCAAAAGCCCCAGACCATTTCTCAGTTTAAAGACTACATACACGACACATTTCATGAGTTCAACAGTGAGACCACAGTACGGCATAGAGTGCGAAAAAAACAGGTACAGAAAAGGTGGTATTAAGTATCGTTTCAACCTGTAATGACACATAAATTAAATATTTCCTTTACGTAGTGCCCTGTGTTCCGTGACTTTTCCTCCACCCTGTATATTGTCGATCGTTCCAGCCGCCTTCTTCAGGCGCTGCCAGCTTCTTGCTATTGTTTCTATTCGCAGTCCAACCAGAATGTATTAATCATTCGCTCCAAGAAAACCTGAGAATTCTTAATATTATTATTAGAGACGGAGCTCTGCTCGGATTTCTTACTGCTGGAAGAGAAAAAAGCGGCCATTGACTTTTTAATGAACCATTCGGGAACTCGTATTGCATGATGTGGCTGACTGGAGAAATCCGATATCTGGACGGCGACCCAAGAACAGAGGCCGGATCTCTCGAATGCGCTCAGTCCTGTTCACTGAGTTTTCTTCCTATCTGCCTCCTAAAGGAAATTTCATTTGTGCAGGTTTGTAGAACCGATATTGAGATGCTGGCATTTTGTCATGTACAATAACATTTATAGCTACGACATTGCAAACTAAAGACAGAGAGGGAAAAATTAAATCTGTTATTGAATTATACCTGTCATTTTCACAGTTTTAATTACAGAATATATTAAAAATTATGTCCGTATTTTTGTTATTCACTATTATAGCTGACATCCGACACCTCTATGTATCGATATCTATTTGGCCGGCACGAAATAACCATATTCTGAATACAGGAGCGGATTTAATGTGAACTGGAACCTGAAGATACATATTATTCTTCGTTTTTTAAGGTGAAAAAACGCCTTGTGGTTGCAGCAATTGATTTTATTTCTCCCAGACGCGTTTCGCCTTCAAAAAAAAAAAATTAAAATGTTTGTATAGCTTATGGGACTTAACTACGGGGTCATCAGTCCCTAAACTTACAAACTACTTACAAACCAGCTAATACTAAGGACGGCACAAATATCCATGCCCGAGGGGCAGACCGTGACTGAAGCGCCTCAGTCCCCTCGCCTTTTAGTTTAAAGGCATCTTCAGTGGGATCTACAAGTACATTTTTTTTTTAGATGTATTCTTTAGACATTATAAATATTTCAAATATTTGTTTACACAAGGGAAGAAGTTTTTACTTACATTTTCGTTGTCTTTTCAACTATCTCCTAGTGTTTCCATCATCTGGTCAAGGCCACATGTTGCACGTTGTATAATTAACGCACTTTTTCGCACAGTTGTACACATTTTAGAGGTGATTTGCTCTCTGTATTTCGTGTTTCATTTGTTTTGTTGCCAACATAACGAAAAGTATGTTGTTGTTAACCTTTGTGTGTGAACAAAAAATGTTATTTGAAACAAAAGAATAAGAAGAGATAGAGACATAGAGAGAGAGAGAGTCAGAGAAGCAGAATATTCTTATTTTATGTGTGAAAAGGTGTTTTTTTTATTATTATTTATTCCAATTATTTTCATGTCATCTTCTCTGGAGGTCGGTCTGTTAGTCTGTTGTCATAGATGGTCGGCAAATGTGGAATGATTTGTACCATATTTCCAGGCTCTCATGTGTTCTTTATATCTGACATCATCTGCTGGTCTGTCCTACACATCTGCCATCACTGTAATAGGTACACTACCCGCCATTAAAATTGCTACCCCAAGAAGATATGCAGATGATAAACGGGTATTCATTGGACAAATATATTATACTAGAATTGACATGTGATTACATTTTCACGCAATTTGGGTGCATAGACATTGAGAAATCAGTACCCAGAACAACCTCCTCTGGCCGTAACAACTGCCTTGATACGCCTGGTCATTGAGTCAAACACGGCTTGAATGGCTTGTACAGGTACGGGTACACATGCAGCTTCAACACGATACCACAGTTCATCAAGAGTAGTGACTGGCGTATTGTGGCGACCCAGTTGCTCTGTCACCATTGACCAGACGTTTTCGATTGGTGAGAGATCTGGAGAATGTGCTGGCCAGAGCAGAAGTTGAACATTTCCAGTATCCAGAAAGGCCCGTAGAATATGCGGTCGTGCATTATCCTGCAGAAATGTAGGGTTTCAAAGGGATCGAATGAAGGGTAGAGCCACGGGTCGTAACACTAATGTAACGGTCACTGTTCAAAGTGCCGTCGATGCGAACAAGAGGTGACCGAGACGAGTAACCAGTGGCACCCCATACCATCAGACCGGGTGATACGCCAGTATTGCGATATCGAATACACGCTCCCAATGTGCGTTCACCGCGATGTCGCTAAATACGGATGCGACCATCATGTTGCTGTAAACAGACGTTTCGCCATTCGTGCACACAGATTCGTCGTTGCCTACACCATCGCAGGCGCTCCTGTCTGTGATGCAGAGTCAAGGGTAACCGCAGTCACAGTCTCCGAGCTGATAGTCCATGCTGCTGCAAACGTTGTCGAACTGTTCGTGCAGATGGTTGTGGTCTTGCAAACGTCCCCATTTGTTGACTCAGGGATCGAGACGTGGCTGCACGATCCGTTACAGCCATGCGGATAAGATGCCAGTCAGCTCGACGCCTTGTGATACGTAGACGTTGGGATCCAGCACGACGTTCCGTATTGCCCTCCTGAACCCACCGATTCCATATCATCCATATACCTGAACCAGTATATTATATTGTATTCTCCTTCTACTAATTTAGTAAAAATGCTCTGTTCAATATGATTTACAAAAATATTTGCTATGGCACCTGAAATGGGGATCCCATTGGTAATCCATGTTCTTGTATGTAAAATTCATTACTGAATTGGAAGTAGTTCTGTTATGAGCTTTCTTTAATTTCTCTATTTGGGAGAGCACTGATTTCATATTTTCTGCTTTGATGTCTATTGTTTCTGGTACTGGTATGTTAGAATATATGTTTTCTATATTAAATGAAAGGAGTGTTGCTGCGTCTGGAAATTTTATACCTTTCATTTGTTGTATTAGCTGTGTAGTGTTTTTAATCGTTCTGTCTTTTTGTATTTAAAGTTTTCTGTCAGTACTTTTAACATGTCTTGTTAGTTTGTAGGTGGGGACTTTTCTGAAATCCACTAGAGGTCTGACCGGGAAATTCTGTTTATGGCGTTTTGGTTGTCTTCGGAGGACGATGCATTGGGATTAGTGTTTGCTTTCTATTTTCTGTGTTGTCTAATATAATGTCTAAATTTTGTAGTGTGTTCTTTACTTTTGTCTGGAACCAGTTTTTTGGATCTGATTTTAGTTCTGTAAATGAATTGTAGTATATATATATATATATATATATATATATATATATATATATATATATATATATATATATATATTGTCCATTAGGACTACTGTGCTGCCCTTGTCTGTCTTGGAAATATATTTTCATCTTGAAGTTTCCTCTGATGGTTTCTTAGCGTTATAGATTCTGTGTATGTGTTGGTTTTGTGTTATTAATAATTAAGTTTTCTATATAGTTTTCATTTATTTCTGAATTTATGTTGTACTTCAATATTTTTCTAACAGTTGTTTTTCTTTAATGTTGTAAATGAGTGTCCGTAAGGTTCACTAATCTTGGGAAGAATGTGTGTACATGTTTTTCTTGATTGTATTTAGAGTTTAGTGATGACGAGTTCTTCTGTGAAGTGATTCTACTCTTTCTATGGATGTTTTTGTGTGATTTTCGACCTTGTTGACCAGATGTGAGAAAATTGATTATTGATGTTCTTAGCAAGCTGCAGTTGCGTCTTATACAGTTCATAGTTTAGTTCTTGTTTCTTAGAGTGAAGAGATTTGATTTCGAATTCCAACCACTTTTTCTGAGCAGCAAGCATTGCTCTTTTAGCACTAGGTGAACTGTTTATAATATTTACATTTATATATTTAGATACAAGATCGTATTTTTGCATATGTTGTTGAACTTTGTGTTGTACGGTTTTATGAACATTCAGTTGATGTCTTCTGAATTTCTGGTATAGACCACATGGAAATACCTGGCGTGGCGTAAATACTAAGTTTGTTTCGGTGAACAACATCCGCAGCATGCACAGAAATTCTTCTTTTTTGAAGGTGAAAAATATTCATATACGTGGAATTATTATTTATTTATTCTTTACGCAACAGGCTCTCCGCACAGTCTAAATTATTAGAAACTGCTGCCCTGGGCAGTACAGTCATGTGATATTATGAACCTTCGGCTAGATGCCGTTAGTTATAAATGAAAAACACAGTTCGAACATTATATTTAGTTGTCCATACGTGCGGCATTTGTTGTATGTAATTGTTCTATGTACACATTGCGTTCTACGTTATAAAAATGGTGAGTTAAGCAGAGGAAAGAAACAAATGTGACTTTCAGACGGAATTGTATGTTTTTAGATAATTTACCTTTGTTGTTATCCCACATCATGTACAGCGATGTTGTGGAGAGGAAGAGGTGGGCGCTACTGTGGAGGACGTAGAAAATAATTCCAGTAAGACTGCACTGATAAGTAAGGCGAGTTTTCGTGTTGTTAGTTTAATTGTAACATTTATATGGCATTTTGCGCCATACATTGCTGTTGGTGTAAGCTGCAGTCTCATTTTAGTGTTCATAATAAACTTGTATGTTTAACTGGTATTCATGTCATGATGAGGTTATGATATGTGCTTATCTATCTATCTAGACGTATTCTGCCCCGTCTGTCTTCCATAAACTCACAAACTACTGAACGGATTTTCATGCCGTTCCACCAACGGTCGGGGTAATCCATGAGAACTAGGTATTTCGTGTTGCGTGGCAGTGAATGAGTGTGGACATCAAAAATAGGCGCCATATTGTGCATGAATACTCTTAGGAAAGCTATAGATTCTCTGACTTACAAACTTTATCATACATGGTGAAAGCTTCTAATTTATAGTGACAAATTGAAAATGAGCGAGCACTATTTTGGAACTTAGAATTCAGTGGTAGGAACTCTGTTTAGTTATGGCCCTAATATTAATACTTGCACAGATAATTAAGAAACAGTGCGTTTAAACTGATTGAAAGCGCAACGGCTATTTAGGTGAAACTTTCTAATTTATAGTGACTAATTGAAAGTGGGCCCTAGTTTGGAAATTAGATTTCAGTGGAAAGAACTGATTACTTTACTGGCACATGAACGTTTACATTTAAAGAAAATCTCAAACTCGACACATACCATGCAACACGAATAGAAAAATGCCGCAATCAGGAAAATGAGGGACTAGGTTGAGCTGAAATAAGAAAATTAGTAATCATTTAATTAATTAATTAATTAATTTTGCTAAAGAAACATTGTTGTTGACTTGTCAATAATTGTGATTACAATGGGTACAGTACCGTTCCATACAAATATTCTCGTCCTCGTAATACAAAATTCCTCTTGAAATGAAATTTCATCACCCTCTGGCGGGATACATTCATAGGTACATAAACCAATCACCGAAAACAAATTCGGCACGTGAATCATAGCCGATCAACCGAACCGTACAACACGGTGACTGCCATGCGACTGTACTGACTTATCTTCCACTCGACCCTTTTAGTAGCCTACTCTCTACTGCCCGCCTCAGCGGTCAAAGATGCTGCTGTAGCGCAGATGCTATATCGCAGTTACAAAGATATTATGATGTGCAGTGGTTAGAAACATCAAGTGAGATTATCGAAGCATATCATAGATGAATTTTGCATTAAAATAAAGCCGTAAGGCACATACATGTACAGATTCAAAAAATATCACAGAAAAATCCATTAATAAGGATATTCAGCCTATAGCCTGTAGCCTATACCCTATAGCCTATAGCCGATAGCTTTCAGTGTAAATAGTTTATTGTTTCTTAAAACGATGTTTACACCGTATCAACATTTAGAGTATAGTAACGATCGGGACGCAAGAGGTATCGTTCTGCGATATAATGTAACGACATTTCTCCGCGATGAACCACGAAACTACTCAATTGAACTTAATAAAATTTTGCACAGTGTTTATGATTTGGTCCAACGTAGTAGATAGGATTGGTTCTATCTCGATTAATAACCGCCGGCCGCGGTGGCCGAGGGGACTGAGGCGCTTCAGTCACGGTCTGCACGGTCACTACGGTCGGGGGTTCGAATCCCCCCTCGGGCATGGATATTTGTGCCGTCTTAGTTCGTAAGTAGTTCATAAGTAGTTTGTAAGTTTAGGGACTGAGAGCCTAGTAGTTGAGTCCCACAGGCTTTACAAACATTTGAACATTTGATTAATAACCTGAATATCATATTTATTGCAAATTATCTAGGTTTGGTAAGTTACCAATAATTGCCGCTATGTTTCAAGTCTGGGATAGCGGAAAAGCTCTTTGTTGCACAGCGAAAAGTCACCGGTTGGAAACTCGCTGGCATCATCGGATTTCTTCACTTTGAGTCTTAACGTAGCCTTCAACTTTCAACGATGCAAGGAGTCACCAGAAACTATTCGTGGCTCGAATTCTATGATACACTGTGGCTCCCCTTCATCGCGGTTGGATAACTGTTGTGCGTGAGTCTAACATTACAAAATGACTCCTTCGATGTGATTATTATTATTATTGCCTGATTACAGAGTTGGAATAGACAAAATAGGGAAAACCCAAAATATTAACTAAAAATCGAAACTATGGAAGTAACTAACTTTGTAAGGGGAACATCGCATACTTGGGATTGAGATTTGTAGTTCATTCGTAGTTCGTTCGACTGCGATGAATCTTGTATACTTGAGCTTCAGACCAAGAGAAACATGTTTACATAAGATTTCGTACGATGCGTGGTGCAGTGTACCTTCTAAAGACATTGACATCGTTTGACCGATTACCATGAATTTTGCAGGTACTCTATTTTTTCTTGTACATGGAAGGGATGGGATATATAGAGCGAAGGGATAATAGGAGACTGGCGGAGATCGGGGAGGTAGTGACACAAGTAGTGTATGGATAGATTGATAGAGGGCAGGAATAGGAGGACGAGGCAGAGACAGGAGGGAGAAGGATAATGAACTGAGAAGGAAATTTAATATTGGAATAAATAAATACCCGAGAATTTCCGGGTTTTCGGTAGCTGATACAGCCAGAAACCTAAGAGAATAAAGAGGTGAGAAACAGGCATATAAATGGGGGAGGTGATGGGAAGAGAGAAGTGTAGTATATAAATCCAATTCCCATGCATTTATAGCAATTGCGAAGCATTGCCGAGATTATTAGTATTTCACAAATCTTCGAAACGTCAACATCTGCATTAAAGATGACCACAAAAGGAGTGAAATCGAATAACTACAATACGTTAATTCAGTGCTTATATTTTGCTTGTTTACCAGTAATATAATCGTTGTTACGGCATGGTACACAATAAAATCTAACCTTAATATACTGATTCCTCTTTCATGTATATCGGCAAAGATCCACGAAGATATAATTATGAGGAGTTGTAGGCAAACATTTTCTCCCGCAACCCACGCACGACTAGAACAGGAACATTAGGAACTGACCTGGGGTGCCGACTCCGTTGGTGCTTGGTGCTTGGTGCTGGTGCATCCTCCCCCCCCCCCCCCTCCCACACACACACACACACGAAATTTTTGTGTCTGATAAGCACCCATAGAAAATAAGTGAGAGAAATAAAGTAGCGTAAAATTTGGGGAAAATTCAAAGCTGTCAATTATGCATATTTTGACATTGCAGTGTTGCAAGCACGACCTAGTCGCTAGGCTGTTCCAGCAGTCAGGGAAAGTATACATGTAGATATAGAGTGTAATTATCGTTGCTCTTGCCGACTGTATATAACGAAGCAAATGCTAATCATTTCAATGTCTGTTTCACTTTTACATGTGTTACATGCCACCCTTATTATGTTGCAGTTGTAACCTCTAGCATTCCCTTGTATCATATATGATACATCCGTTTAATTGTTTCCTTCATATTATGTGCCATGTTCTGTAATAACGCCAACGTTATGGTATACGATACACGCCACAGAACGTAGACTTCATCTCTTCGTAGCTCTCAGAATGGCTGCAAAGAGTCAGGAGCACTCAGTAAGAAGTGCTTTCTGGATGGGTAAACATGGCCTAATGAAGTTATTTCATCATTCTTTCTAAATCAGCACTAAAATATTAAAAGTTCCCAGACCATTATTACATCAAAGAAAGTGACACGGGAAACGAGTTTCAGAAAAATCATTATTTTAGGATGTATCATACACTACGAGAAACAAAAATTAGTAAACTCTCTTACTGTTTTCATATTCACTAAAGATTTATGTTTGAAACAGTGCATACGGAGTACATAAAATCATTACATTTGCAGATTAATAGATCATGTATATTGACGTACCAGGTGTTGAAACGTGTCGAAATATCCACGTTAGTACGAGCGACAATGCTGGAGCTGATTTTGGCATCTGGTCGCTCATACAAACGGCGAATATTGAATAGGTACACATTATTCCATATTTGCTCGAACTTTTCTGCAAGAGTTGTGGGCTGACAGAGAACATGTCAGAAGTCGTTCCATCACATCCCGCATGATCTCGATTGGAGACAAGTCCGAATATCGTGCTGGGCACTAAGCTGCTCCACGTATTGCAGAGCACGTTAACGCGCAATGTGTGGCCGAGATTTATTCTGCTGGAACAAGATATTAACTTACTGTTGAAAGAGTCAATGAGAACACAATTCTGCACATAACGACCACTGTTCACCGGTCCCTCCGTCAAACACGAATGATAAACTAAGGTTATAGCTTTATTTTTTACTTTTTTTTTTTCGTACTCATCTATACAATCCATTACTTAACACATTTATGGGCCTATTTATGGTACTACTTTTAGTGAGTTAGTATGCCCATTTTCCTGTAAGTTTTTACAATTGATATTAGTGTGACTATCCTGTATGACTATTAGTAATAACTACGTGGAGGATGTATACTAATGTCTGCTGTGTCACAAATGTATGTGCCAGTGTTTTATAAACCTACTTCTGCGACCACGTTTCGCCTGAGCGAAACCGAACAGTAGTGCCCTTGACACTGGGGTGGCCTTTTCTCACTGAGAGATGCAAAAGATCATGGGGTTAATATACTACTTGAACAGACTTATCTAACTTGGCCTACGTCTTCATCAGTGGTCGCCCTGGTCCAGGAGGGCAGCTGATTCCTCCAGTAACCTGACGACCAGTCAACACCCCCACCCCGCCATGTTCGGGTTTTCTATTTCAGCTCCACAGTCGTACCCAGGCGTCGCCCTTCTCCTAAACAGACACACGTATGTCGGATACAGGCCAAGGCCTATGAGAAAATGTATCAGCACACGTCTTGACTCAAAGTGCTACACGTTTAGTCTTTCCCGCACACTCGGCTGCAGCTCCTTCTGCCAGTTTCACCGCTTACCATTGTTCCTGTCATAGTTCATCCCCTCTCCGCGAGACAGAGGTCCGGTGCTCAAGAGGGGTTCCCAGTATTTCATTGACCTTCTCTTGGTTTCCTTTCTTTGCCCAGTACCTTAATATCCGGAGGCAGAGCCTCATCAGGACACGGAGAGCTCAGTCTGGCGTGGTTCTGTAAGCCCCTACCGAGTGCAACAGGATGTTTAGTTGTATTCTCTCAGCCATGGCGGGCATCACTCGGGTGATCCTGTGTGCCCAATTTCCGGAGCCATAGCACACGATGGATGACAGTATAGCTTAATGAGGTTGGGTGGGAGGTGAAAGCTTCGATTCCCAATGCCAGTCAGTCGATGTAGTGCCACCAATAACCGCTGAGCTACTAGATCCACATGGGCCGCGAAGTTCCATCGCCCATCGAGGATAACTGTAGATATCGTGCGTGCCCTCTCCGTATGAAAGGCACCCCACTGTTATGAACTGTTGGGTTCCTAACTAGGTTCTCATTGAGAAGCAGGTGCAATCTAGTGCTGTGGCACCATGTAAACAGGATGTTGATAGCTTTCTATCCTGGATCTCATGTCTTCGCGGCTACCACCGCCGACCAGCAAGAGGTCGTCAGCTTGGGCTATCATCTCTAGTACGTCCTCGCTGTGCTCAGGAGGGCTCCATGTTCAAGTCCCAAAAGAGCGGCCCCAGGACGGGGTATTCAAGGAAATGAGTCCACTAGGCGATGATAGCCAGACATACAGTAGCTCCTCAGACACCCGTACAGCGTCGCTGGACATTCTATCTCCCAAAGATAGGAGAAAAGCGAAGGCCACCATAGGTTGTCGAACGTACCAAACACGCACTTGTGCGGTGTTGTGCTGCAGACCTGAGCTGCCAGGGCAATAGCGTCACACGCTAATCACTCAGAGCTAAAGCCCAACTGCCTGTCACTCATGCCACATGAGACTCAGTGTGCCGCCAGGCTGTCAGCCAGTGGTCTGTCAAAGAGTTTCCCTAGCGTGACTTGCAAGCATATTGGGCGATATGACTTGGCTAGTGCTGGGTCCTTATCAGGCCATTTCTTGATGACTTCGACATTAGCTTTTTTCCAGATGTTAGGGAACTGGACAGTGCTCAAGCACTCATTGTACAGCAATTTCAACTGAGACACTAACATTATAAGGTTAGCAAAGTTTACTGCAACGACTACCATTGGGGTTTCTTCTTCAAGAGGAAAATTCTACAAGAATTTTAAGCTACTGGAACTACTGCAGTGAGTACAGGTTTGCCAGCAATGTATAAACCTAAGAGTGGCCGATGTCCACCGAGCTAAACCCAATGGACTTGCCCCTGGCATTGGCACTGGCCATGATGTTTATTCATTGCAGCTACTGAGACGTTGTTCTTGATTGTTTGTTTAAGAATTACATCTAAAACTGTCCTAAGCTTAACCTACAGTCAAATCCGGCGTTCGCACGCAGTACCCCTGGACCCGGATTCCACCAGAAAACTGGGGCCATTCCACACTCCGGTGGCATGGCATGGGTGCGTTTGTCACGTCCGTGTAGACTCAATCACTGCTGATCCCGAAGGAAATGGTCTCGTTGTTGGATACGGCGCTGACCAGATTAACCAGCATCTGAAAACTGTCTGATTAGGTTAAAGGTGTTGTTGTCTCAATTCAGAAGCAACCCTAACATGTGTGCGGCACGAGTATATGACGTGATCCGATGTACCCTCTGGGGCACCAAGTCACACTCAGGTGTCACCCTCTTGCTAAACCGACATAAATATGTCGGATAGGAACCTTGGACGGTGAGGACAACTCGGTTGGAAATGTCTCATAGACTTTCCTGCACATTCGGCAGGAGATCACAGGTTCTCCTTCCGGTTTCATCCTGATCCCTTTGTTCCTGCGAGAACAGGGGCGTGGCACCGACGCCTGCACAGTCGGCATCTCAGAGAGGTGGTGTTTGTGTTGTGTTGTAGGACTGCTGGCTGTGCTCGTGTTGTCGCTGACGGTGGTGGGGTCGACGCTGGCGGCCAGACTGCCGCGGCAGCTGGTCGGCTCCAGCGTGCTGGATCACGTGCCGCTTGTAGACGGGTAAGTTCAAATTTAAATATTTATATAGCTTATGGGACTTAACTACGGGGTCATCAGTCCCTAAAGTTACAAAGTACTTACGACCTAGCTAACACTAAGGACGGCACAAATATCCACGCCCGAGGCGGGATTCGTACCCCCGACCGTAGTGGCCGTGCAGACCGTGACTGGAGCGCCTCAGTCCCCTCGGCCACCGCGGCCGAGGGCGGGCAAATACCACACAACAAACAGCGGAAACTCCTTGCCATTTACATGAGTTTGTCAGGTTTCTTTTTTAATTTTAATGTCCTAATACACGCAGGCTGGCAGCAGCCGATGATGCTGCTCTACAGCCGAGCGAATGTAAACAATGGACAAACAGAATATAAAATTAAAGGTGATACAATGGCGCTTTTATAATTACAAGATGAAAATATGGGAGAAAGTTAAAAGATAACATGACAGTGGACAGAACATACATGGTTGTTAAAACAAGACATTGCCACGGTGTCTAAAAAACAATCACTGCAGACGACGATACATAACATGAGGCGACATTGAGGTAAGAAAACACGGAACACTGGTTTCCCACAGGCGTGTACACAACGTTAAAAAACACTGGGCGACGAAACATTATACACACGAGGCACTGAACACTTAAAAACACTAGCACTGTACTGGCCCTGCAGGGGGAGGGGGGGGGAGGATGGAGAAGGCGCGGGGGAAGTAGAAAGGAGGTGGGGGAGGGGAGAATGGGGGAAACGGGAAGGAGCTCCCGGGGAGGTGGAGAAAGGAGGGGGTGAGCCAAGCGGGGGACAGGAGTGGGAGGGGTGGGGGAGGGAGGAGGGTGCGGCAATCTACAGATAGAGGTCAAAGTTAGAAGGAGGGATAGATGTCGGGACGGTTGTGGAGAACGTCGTCAGGGAGAGGTAGGTGGCGGAAGCCACTCTCGGAGAGGACGTAGAGGGTGTGGAGGTGAAGGGAGGGAGGGATGTGGCGGTAAAGGCGTGGTAGGGGCCCGGGATCTAGGAGGAGCGGAGATAATAGTGGGTTATGGGACTCTATCTTTCGGTGGATGTACTTGAGGCGGATGAGGATGAGGTCGTAAAGGATCCGTGTGGGGAAGGGGAGGCGGATGCGGTAGGCGAGGCGAAGGGCGTGGCGTTCGAGGATTTTGAGGGATTCGTAATAGGAGGGGGGATGAGTTTGTCAGGCGACATAGAGAGCCTATATAGGGACAGAGTCAAGCCCCCACAATCGCGTAAGCGGCCGACTGCGAACAGCGGACAAATTGAAGAGCGGCGGCCACTGTGGTGGCAAACTTCCGCGCCAACTTTAAATGCGCGTAAGATTCTTTTGATTAGAGAGAATATTCATTTGAGTTATGTCGCGAAAACTAACTGAAATATATAACTACAAAGCAGCTTCAGACTCCTTGAATATACAGCAACTATCGATTCTGTGTAAATTTATTACTCATACGGTGTAGAAATTTGTCAACAGCGTTTCCTCTTCTTAACGAAACCGAGTTATAACATGCAGTTTTTTAGCATTCTAAGTGCAACATATGAACGGAATTTATCGTCAGACACGATATTTGGTACTTTCTCAGTATATTCTAAGTTTGTGAAACTTCTGTAAAACATTAATTTCTCAGTATATTCTAAGTTTGTGAAACTTTTGTCAAACATTAATTTCGGAAGAGTTTCACAGTCTACGTGTTTGCCTTACTGCTGTAGTCACCAATATTTAGATATTAAATAGCATAAAAAAATCAAACAGGGCTACCTGAAACAGCTCATGTTAAAAATCGATTGTGAAAGTGAAATATGTCATTAGATACATAACTGAAAAATAGTTTCTTACCTTGTGAATACAGCAACCAGCCGCTACCAAATTCTTTTAAGAACACAAAGTATGCCATAGCTTTTTCGTAACTAATGCATCTAACATTAGCATTAGGCTATATTGCAAGAATATTAGCATTTTTAATGCTGTAAGCCAAATATCTTACAGTAACGTGAACTGCTCAAAAGTCATCCCTTGCACTTTCTTCCCCCATCCACCTCCCCTTCACCTTCCGTCCCTCCCCTCTGCACCTCCCCTTCCTTCCCCATCCCCTGCCAGGTACTTGTGCCCCACAACATTTTGCAGTGTGCCGTTAGTGTTGTGCCAGTGTATGTGTCTTTTGCTACAAGTGTATTTTTTTAAAACATAAGCAACTGCTGAATAGGCATAATATTCGTGTTTCCGTGTGTTTTAAGCAATGTCTTCCTCATCGTCTAGTGTGCTCCACCAATGTGATTTTAATCGCCCTGGATTTTTAACTTCTATCTATGTGTGATTTTAACCACCATGGCTGTTTTAATTCTGAATATGTTTTACTTCAAATTGTTTGCTCTTTGTCTATTATCTCCATTTTACTCGCTCTTCAAGTGTTTAAGTTCAACATATTTTTATCAACTTTCTATGTTTTTAACAAACAACTTGTCAAAATTATAAACACAATCGGCTGAAGAGCAGCAATGAATAAAATATGAATAAAGAAAACAAAAGCGAGGAAGTTGATCAAATCATTCTGAAGTCTTGCCGCCATTGCCGGACTTAACTGCTGCTACAAGCTCGAGATTAAATTAAAGAGGCAATGCATTTGATGTTAGGGTGTAGCATTCAAAAGTTGTTCTGGTGTAGCCTAGAGCAGTCTATGTGCATTCATCGATTAGGCATTTCCTAACAACGAAAGATCGGGAGAACTGGAATGCCGTGGAAGCAGCCAGATGGGTGTCGAAGAGGTCTTCAACATACAGGTCACATGTACTCGCGCATTGTCCTGTTGCTATGTTACTATGTTGCATAAAAGTTGGCAAGCTCCGTTGGTATGGGAGTATAATAGGCTTTATCACGCTGTATGATTACTATTGTGGCAGTGCTTAGTGCAAGGGGGAGGGGGGAGGATGTTCCAGAAATGGAATCCAGTGCCACCTCAAACCATAATACTGGGAGCAGGATCCTTTGTCGATGAAAATGGCAATAGTTTAACGGTGTCTCACCATTGTGTGTCCAGACTCTAATCATGCCATCCCGGTGACACATGCATAATCGTAATTCATTACGTTTGCTTGTTCAGCTCCGTCATTCATTGTAAGCTGTAACATTAATGGCACACTTGTGGCGTTGACTCGGTGTTTTAATGGAACAATATACTCATAGTGGACTCGCTTGTTGCACAATAGATTGTTTTTGTTGTGATACCGTGTGTGGTGTGACAGGGCCACCCATATTGCAATGAACGCAGTATGCTTGTCATCACCTGTTGTGGAGTAAAGACATGGGTGCAATCTATGCAGTTTGTCCGTCATTATATACTGCATCCATAGATTAAAATTCCACATTGGGGTCCAGCACGATCATCAACTTCTCTGAAGGAATGAGCTGCGGACTCCCGTGATGTGCACCTGTGTTGAAATACTAATCACGTGACGTTGTCAAAGCTTGCTGCAAAATTCGCCTGATTTGTATGCTTCCTGAAGGATGTTACATTCTGTGTAACCAGCAGTGTATATTGCCACCTTCTCTTTCCATTCTTCTCATTTAGAGGGATAAAGGACTGTCAGTTAGGGACATAGATACTTCGCTCTTGTAGAAGGAGGATAACTTGTCTTCCGAGGGAGTCAGTTCTCAAGTTCATTCACGTCAGTATACTAAAATGTCTGCAGCTGAACTATCATTCCGTTCCACGGGTTAAAATTGGTACACAGTTTTCATTCTGGCTGTTACCTACACCACTGCACTGTCAGTAACCCTTGTAACGTCCATCCCGCCCTTGTCTTTTCCTATAATCGAAGTACATAAAATACATATAAAGCAACAGCTGTAACAAAGATTTTAATAACTGGCAACCAGTATCATTACCTCATTAGTACTACCTTCAGGTCCTAAATAAATAGAATAAATAATCGACAGTCAAATCTATAATTCATCTACCTCTATACTAAGGTTTTAAGTGGGACAACGGCAGGTTAAAATTGTGATCGAAGTATGTTAAAAGTATATAAAAACCAACAGCCGTAAAAATAATTTTATTAACTGGCAACCAGTTTCAGTATCTCATTAGTACCATCTTCAGGTCCTAAATAAAAATAACAAATAATCCCTTTTTCTGGTAAATATCGACACGTCTGACTGAATGCCTGGTATCTGAGATCACAGTCGACGTCCGCAACTCTAACTGTACTTCTGGTATCAGTATCATTGTGGGAAGGAGCATGTCCAGGACCTATTTCTTATTTATCTGTCCTTAGGAGATTTACTTCAGGGTAGAAGAAAATTTATAACTGTCTGGCTATTCGAAATATTTAAACACTTCGACCGTTTATTGCACTGAAATAAATTCAAAAGCGAAATTTAATATTTTTGCTGGTCCGGGATTCGACTCCCGATTTCCTGCTTCAGGCCACCGGTCACCTTAACCATTTAGCCTATGCAGGCACGCTTCCCTTCCAACCTAAATTCTTAACTTATACCACACTACAATGATAGCGCCCCCTGCCCATCAGTTTCTCTTGTTTGCAGCCTCTAAAATACAGGATGGTCCATATGAAGATACGGATGAGATATCTCGTAAACTATACATCGGTTAAACATAGTGGATGAGACAAGTTCGTAAGCTCAAAGGGGGACATCAAAAATGATACTACACGTGACCTCCAGCTCTCACCCCCCTCGGTGGGGCAGGAGCTAATTGTTAGATCTTAAATGGAAACAACCATTTTCATTCAGATTTGGATTCTCCATTGAAAAAGAAATCAAGTTTTGTCTGAAACATTTTTTAAACCTTTGACAGATGGCGCTCAAATCGAGAAAAATTAAAGTTTGGGAAGAACTCCGATTTATTTAGAATTATGTGCACCAATTCATTATTGACGCCAGATTAAGCTAATTTCTTACAAAATGTATTGTAGCCTACTTTTAGCGTTACCCAGGAAAAATGACATGGACGGTTCACAATCTGAAAGTGATGTGACGTGTGATCTCATTGCACCAACCTTTATACTGAGCCTTAGTTCGCAGTTTTGCCACGGTAGCGCTACAGTCGAGTGAGTAATGTAATTGTGAAGAGATATCTAATACCATTCCGCCTCCCTCCAGCAAAAACTGGAGATGGAATAAATTTTGTAAAAAAAAAAAATAATAATAAAATTAAAAAAATGCTTAATTTGGCGTAATGAAAGAACTGGTGCACATTTTGTATCGATTTCATGCCTACTTCTCGAATCATTCTAAATAAATCGGAGTTCTTCTTAAATTTTAAAATGTCTCCGTTTCATCTACATCTACATAGATACTCTGCAAATCACATTTAAGTCCCTGGCAGAGGGTTAATTAACCACTTTCATAACTTTTCTCTACCGTTCCATTCTCTAATAGCGCGCGGGAAGAAAGAACACCTAAATCGTTCCGTTTTCGATCTGATTTCTCTTATTTTATTGGGATGGTCATGTCTCCCTAAGTAGGTGGGTGCTAGCAAAATATTTTCACATTCAGAAATAAAAGTCGGTGACTGAAACTTCGCAAACAGATCACGCTGCAATGAATAACGTCTTTCTTTTAATGATCTCCACCCCAACTCGTGCAACATTTCCGTGACGCTTTCCCCCCCGTAACGTGATAAAACAAAACGAGCTGCCCTTCTCTGAACCTTCTCAATATCTTCCGTCAGTCCCATCTGGTGAGGGTCCCACAAGGGGCAACAGTACTCCAGGAGAGGACGCACAAGTATGATGTAGGAAGTCTCTTTGGTGGAGCTGGTGCATCTTCGAAGCGTTCTGCCAATGAAACGTAACCTTTGATTCGCCTTCCCCACAATATTTTCTATGTGTTCTTTCCAGTCAAAGTTGTTCGTAATTGTAACTCCTAGGTATTTGGTAGAATTTACGACCTTAAGGTTTCACTGATTTATCGTGTCATGTGTATTACTTCACACTTTTCTTTATTTTGTGTCAATTGCCAATTTTCGCACCAAGTAGAAATTTTGTCTAAATCGCTTTGCAGTTGCTTTTGATCCTCTGTTGACTTCACTAACCGATAAACGACAGCATCATCCGCGAACAGTCTAAGGGAGCTATTCAGATTGTCTCCTAAATCGTTTATAAACACGAGGAAGAGTAGGGGACCTATAACGCTTCCCTGTGGAACGCCAGATATCACTTCTGTTTTACTCGATGATTTACTGTCAATTACAACGAACTGTGCCCTTTCTGATAGGAAATCGTGAATCCAATCGCACAATTGGGAAGATATTCCATAAGCACGCAATTTCATTAAAAGCCGCTTGTGGGGTACAGTATCAAAAGCCTCCCGGAAATCCAGAAATATGGAATCGATTTGAGATCCCTTGTCGAACACTTCATGTTAATAAAGGGCAAGCTTTGTTTCGCAAGAGCGACACTTTCTGAATCCGTGTTGACTATTAGTTAATAGGTCGTTCTCTTCGAGGTAGTTCATAATATTCGAACAAAGTATATGTTCCAAAATCCTACTGCAAATCAACGTCAATGAGATAGGCCTGTAATTTTGGGGATCACTCCTATTGCCTTTCTTGAATATTGGAGTAACTTGGGCAACTTTCCAGTCTTTGAGTACAGATCTTTCGATGAGTGATCGGTTGTAAATTATAGCTAAGTACGGAGCTATTGCATCAGCATACTCTGAGAGGAATCTAGTTGGTATACAATCTGGCCCGGAAGATTTGTTTTTGTTTAGTGACATTAGTTGTTTTACTACTCCAGGAACATCTACTTCTAAGTTTCGCATGCTGGCATCTGTTCTTGGATTGAATACTGTAGTGTTCACTTCGTCTTCTTTGGTGAACGAATTTCGGAAAGCTGTGTTTAGTAATTCTGCCTTAGCAGTACTGTCGTCGGTAGTATTACCATTGCTATCGCGTAGTGAAGGTATTGTTTGTGTTTTGCCGCTAGTGTACTTCACATATGACCAGAATTTCTTTGGATTTCCTGCAAGATTACGAGACAGGATTTCGTTGTGGTAACTATTATAGGCTTCTCGCATTGATGTCTGCGCTAGGTTGCGAGTTTCATTAAAAGATTGCCACTCTTGTGCATTCTGTGTCTTTTTAAATTTTGCATGCGTTTTTCTTTGTTTCTGCAACAGTGATCTGACCTGTTTTGTGTACCACGGGGGGTCATCCCTCCCTTTTATTAATTTATTTGGTATAAATCTCTCGATTGCTACTGATATTATGTCTTTGAAAGTAAGCCACAACTGATCTACACTCGCATTTTTTGTTTTGAAAGACTGGAGATTATCACTCAGGAAAGCGTGAAGCGAATTTTTATTTGCTTTATTGAATAGATATATTTTTCGTTTATTTTTTTGTGCATTTGGGAATTTCGACTTTTAGTCTCGCTACTACAAATCGATGTTCGCTAATCCCTGTATTTGATGCTCTTTACTATCCCCGGATTTAAAAAAAAAAAAAAAATGTTCAAATGTTTGTAGAACTTATGGGACTTAACTTCGGGGTCATCACTCCCTAAGCTTACAAACTACTTATGAACTAGCTAAGACTAAGGTCGGCACAAATATCCATGCCCGAGTGGGTATTCGAACCCCTGACCGTAGTGGCCGTGCAGACCGTGACTGGAACGCCTCAGTCCCCTCGGCCACCGCGGCCGGCTATCTCCGGATTATTTGTTGCTAGGAGATCAAGGGTATTTTCGCAATCACTTACTATTCTAGTGGGTTCATGAACTAGCTGTTCGAAGTAGTTTTCAGAAAATACATTCAGAATTAGTTCGGACGATGTTTTATATTTGCCGCCGGTTTTGAATACGTAATTATGCTAACATATCGAGGGTAAATTAAAGTCGCCACCGATTACAACAGTATGCTTCGGATAACTATTTGAAATGTGATTCAAGCTTTCTCCCTTTGAACATTTCGGCAACCGCATCGTCTGAGTCGGGGGGCCGATAAAAAGTTCCAATTATTAATTTAATCCGGTTGTGAGGTATAACCTCTACCCAGACCAACTCACAGGAAGTATTTGTCTCAATTTCGCTGCAGGATAGACCGTTAGTAATAGCAATAAACACACGACCCCGTTTTTTATTTATTCTATCCTTTCTGAAGACCATTTGGCCCTTTGAAAAAATTTCGGCCGAATTTATCTCAGGCGTCAGCCAGCTTTCAGAACCTATAACGGTTTGTGCTTCAGTACTTTCTATCAGCGCTTGGAGCTCTGGAACTTTCCCAATACAGCTACGACAATTTACAACTGTTATACCAATGGTTTCTAGATCTGCTTTATTCCTGTGACTGACCCGCCCCCTTTGAGAATGAAACCCATTTTGTGTATTCCCGAGGTCCTCTAACCTAAAAAACCGCCCAGTCCACGCCACACAGCCCCCGATACCCGTGTAGCCGCTTCCTGAGTATAGTGGACTCCTGACCTATTTAGCGGAACCCGAAAACCCACCACCCTTTGACGCGAGGAATCTGCAGCCCACCCGGTCGCAGAACCGTCTGAGCCTCTGATTCAGACCCTCCACTCGGCTCTGAACCAAAGGTCCGCAGTCAGTCCTGTCGACAATGCTGCAGATGGTGAGCTCCGCTTTCATCTTGCAGGCAAGACTGTCAGTGTCATCTGTCAATGGTTTGAAAAAATGTTTCAGACAAAACTTGATTACTTTTTTTTTATAGAGAATCCGAATCTGCAATAATAACTGGGTGTTTCCATTTAAGATTTAAAAATTTCTCGAGGCCACTTGTAGTATCATTTGATGTCCCCCTTAGAGAATACGAATTTGTTTTACCCACTAATTTTGCCCAATGTGTAGTTTTCGTAATAATGTCAGCCGAAACGTCAAACGGACCACCCTGTTTATACGCCGCAATCCACCGTAAAGTGCCTCCGTCCTGATATTTACCCATCGTTTCAGCCCTAATTCCTCCCTTCCCCGTATACTATGTGCCCCCCCCCCCCACTCCCACTCCTGTCCCTTCCCTCACCCGCTTAGATTTTCCTTCCCCTCCCTCGGAGTTCTTTCGTTGTCCTTCCCCACCCTTCCCACCCTCTACCCCCCACATCACCATTCCACCCCCTCTTCCCATGTGGGGTCTCAGTGCTTCAGTGTTTTTATAGGGTTTTTATAGTGTTTGTAACAGTGCTCTGTGCTAAAGTATTGTGTAACCGTCAAGTGGTGAACGTGGTTTTAAGACATCAGCAACCGCCGTATAGGCAGAACATTGTGCTGCCATGATTTTTCATTGTCTCTCTGTCATCGTCACAATTCACTGTGCATATTTAGTGTGTTTTTTAGCCACCGTGGCTGTTTTTAAAACTGACTGAGTGTGTTTTAAAGCCTCCTTTTCATTGTTATTAATTCGCCACTTTTATCTTCTGTTTTATTAATCAAACTATCCACGGGTGTACTGCCGGTCTACAGTGTCCCGTTGGACACTGAAGACCGGCAGTACACCCGTGGATATTTTGACTATCAAATATGGCAGGAGAAACTCAAGAATCACTTCTGTTTTTTTGTTAAATTCAACCTCTTTTTTTTTTTTTTTTTTAATTGTTCAATTCAACATTTTTATCTCTTGATTTAAACTACCTTTCATGCTGTCAAACTCATAAGTACTATGGGCTGAAAAGCAGCGAACGAGGCTGCTGCCAGCCTGCCCCATGGGGCATTAGAGTAACATAAAGAAAAAAAACGTAAAGTGCGTGGCGGAGGGTACCACTACTAGGCATATGCTTTCCTGTTGCACTCCAAATGCAAAGAGAGAAAACTGACTATTTGCGTCTGTACGAGCCGTAATTTCTCTTATCTTGCCTTAGTGATCTTTAAGCGACATGTAAGTAGGCAGCAGGAAGATCGTTCTACACTCAGCTTCACATTCGTGCTCTCTAACTTTCCTCGGCAGAATTTCTCGAAAAGAACGTCATTTTGCCTCCAGCGATATCCATTTCAGTTCCCGGAGCATTTTTGTGACCCGCATTGTTCGAACTTACCAGTAAGAACCTAGCTGCTAGCCTCTGAAATGCTTCCATCTCCATGTGCTCCATGTGCTGTGGAACCCAAACACTTGACCAATAATCAAGACGTGGTCGTACAAGCATTTTATCCGCGGTCTCCTTTACAGAAGATGTACATCTTCCCAAAATTCTCCCAGTAAACCGAAGTCGGCTGTTAGCTTTACTCACAATTGTTCTTACTTCCTCGTTCCATTTCATATCGCCGCGGTGAAGTAGCCGATCGGTCTAAGGCGCCTCGCTACAGAGCGCGCGGTTGATCGCCGTCGAGGTTCGAGTCCTCCTTGGGAAATGTGTGTGTGTGTGTGTGTGTGTGTGTGTGTGTGTGTGTGTGAGTGTGTGTGTGTTGTCCTTAGGTTAGTTTACCTTAGTTTAAGTAGTTTGTAAGCTACGTACTGATGACCACGCAGTTTGGTCCGATAGATTTACAAACATTTGAACATTTGATATCGCTCTGTGATGTTACGCCTAGATGTTGGAACGACGCGACTGCATCAAGAAGCTCATTACTAATGCTGTATTCGAACATTATGGCATTGGTTTTCCTACTCATGTGCCTCACCTTACATTTTTCTACATTTAAAACTAGCTGACATTCTTCACACCAACTAGAAATTTTGTCTAAGTCATCCTGTATGCTATTACAGTTAATTAAAGGAGACACACTGCCATTCACTATAGCATCATCAGCAAACAGCTGCAAATTACAAGTTACTCTGTCCATCAGATCATGTATATAGATAGAAAATAATAGCGGTCCTATCATACTCCTCTGGGGCACGCCTGACGATACACTCATCTTTGATGAAAATTCGCCGTCGAGAACAACGTACTGCGATCTATTACTTCGGAAGTCTTCCAGCCTGTCACAAATCGTATACTGGATTCACGCACGAAATCGATCATATTAATGTGTGCGCACTGATATTGTCAATTACCTGTTGGAGAAATGGCCGGCCGCGGTGGCCGAGGGGACTAAGGCGCTCCAGTCACGGTCTGCACGGCCACTATGGTCGGGGGTTCGAATCCCCCCTCGGACATGGATATTTGTGCCGTCCTAGTTCGTAAGTAGTTCATAAGTAGTTTGTAAGTTTGGGGACTGATGACCCCGTAGTTAAGTCCCATAAGCTGTACAAACATTTGATTTGAACATTTGAATAAATTCATTCAATTATTGACATGTCCGAAAGAACAGACTCCACTGATATTAATGGTTGAAATTTTACGAATTCGAAATATTGAAACATTTCGTCCGTTTCAGGACACTGGAATAAATTTAATGTCAAAGTTCAAAATTTGTTGCGTGAAATTCGTATACCGGTCCAGTACCAATTTTTTAATTTGTCGTTGAATTTCTTTCAATGTCGTGAAACGGTTGAAATGTTTCAGTATTTCCCTTCGTAAAATTATAGTTATTAACGTATTAGTATTATTGATACCAGAGATAAAACTGTTCAACGACCGAATTAATCATGGAGTAATTGTGCTATATAAGGCAATAAATCACAACCAACTAACAAATATAATCAATTCTGCGAAAGTTTATACTATTCAAATCTTTCTCAAATACTATGTTTCATATTGAACATACCATTTGTAATTTCTTGCAGAGTTATTTCCCTCCCTTCTTGTAGCAGAATCATCTTTGTGAAATTAAGAGTTTCTAGATATATTAACGAAGATAAACCAGTATTTTAAAACATGAACACAAGGTCGAATCAGAAGAAGAAATCTAAAGCGCAATACTACGAAACAAGGCAATGGGAAAGTTTCAATCTCTTACTGTCTTGACCTCTTAGTATTTGCCTTGTTCTTTTTTATTTGATTTTTAATAAACTTTGTCACAATAATACTCAAAATGGTATGAACTTATGGAAGCAAACTGCAAGTAAATTTTTAATTATCTCCCAGCACTGAATGAAACGTTACAGCTTCCGATTGATCTCAAGACATGCGGAGAGAGGGAGCAATACGTTGTTCGACTGTGCACGGGATGAAGACCTCCTGATGTGTCATAGCTGCCCTCCAGGTGATGCAGACCGAAACTGCATCTGCCGTTTGTAATGTGTTCCTCTCTCACAGATGCCAAAGGAATCCAGGACGAAATGGCAAGCTCTCCTTCCAGCCTTCTCTGTTTTCTTCATTGATACCATCTCTGAAATGTACAACATCAAAGAGTAATACTCAATCATTAGTCGATCAATTTTCGTGCAAGACACTTCTTTCATCGGTGACAAATATTTGCGCACGTGTCATCCCTTTTAATCTCGGCGTGATTTTCGCTGTCACTAGATTTATGCCGTCGTTTCACATCAAGATCATGGGAAGTTACTCATTAGTATTTTACGGTTGTTATTGTTTCCCGCTCTTTACTGTAAATAGTGAGAATTGGGTCATTTATCTACGTTAACATCGTTGCAGGTTTACTGCGTCCATTCTACTGACATTCTCTCTTGAAAGTAGATTCATTTTATTTTATTTTATTTTATTTTATTTTTTAAATTTTTTATTTTTTTATCTATTTATTTATTTATTTTTTATCGCGCGCGGAAACGTGTTATAGATTTTCAATCCAGTGATTTCCAACAGATAAATTCTGTTTATGTGTTACTAGTTGCAGTTTGATAAGGGCCTGGTATATTCAAACCTTTTGTGATTGTGGCAGTGTACGAACAATTTCTAACAGACGATATGTTCATTTCTGTACAGTGCATGCCCATCAGGCAAGTAACTATGCGTGTATCCTTCTGATTTCCACTAACATTTCGCGATCTTCTCTCCCCGCCTATTTTAATTTTGCTGTTTCTTCCTCAAACTTGTAGTATGCACTCAGTCTTTGTCTCTAATTTTATCCGAGCTTTGTACAACCTCCTTCAATAGCTTGCTTATGAAATTCTATGTATTTCTACTGGTTTCATGCCGTATGTTTTATTGACACTTTCCCGTATTTTTAATTATTTCACTTTTCTGCTAATTAAGACTGGACTTCATCCGTCTCTGTATTCGCTTCCTATCGCGAGTAGCTGTATTTCATTCGCTTCCTTTTGTAATTCTAAACATTTCTATTGGTTACATGCCGTAGTTAATTTTCTTTAATTTTCGGAAATTGAATTTATACATTTTTATCTGTTTTCGGAACCACGTGGGTCCGAACTCCAGGGGTTTGAAGCTAGTCATCTGAATTCACGCCACTTCTCATAAAACCAGTGCCTAGATAGTTTACTCTCAGGTTGCAACTTAAGAGTCCGACATGATTTTGTGAAATGAATCAAAATGTTTAACCATTTCACCTTCAGTGGAGTGCGACCTTGTAACGTAGCCGTGTGTCACCGTTAGCGTGTTTGCTCGCGGTCTAACCTAAATGCAACGTGACTTTCCTTTACTCACGCACCATCTCAAATCAGGCACGACAGACCAGACCCATCTTCGCAGTTTTATTGTTTATTGTGTTGTGTGGTACCTCCGGGTTTGCTGAACTTCGCCTACTATAGCGGCGCCTGCTTCTGCCTCGTTTTAGCATGCTGATTTTGGTGAGTTTCGCTGTAGCATTGCGTGTGTGTGTGTGTGTGAGATTGAGTGTTGTTTGTAAATCCTCCCCCAGTAGCGTTACGTTCTTTGTAATTTATAATAAATTCAATGCTGGGCATCGTCAGTATTAGATACTATAAAGGAGATGCATTTTTATTGTATTAACAAAATTGGTTCCCCATTTTGCTTGCGTTCGACCTGAATAAACAAGTTAAGTTCAGTATAATTTTGACTTGCCTATAAATTTTAGTTTTCGAGCACCTTCTCCCTCTTTTAATTAATATTGTTTTTCACCAGTGCTGAGAACAAGCTCAGATGCAATTTTTTATGTTTAAGTTTCGTTGTGTCATAAATGTTTTTCTCAGCCACCCTTATGAAGTAACTTAAATTGTGGTGGTTTGTTTATTAATGCCTGAGTGTAATTTCGTGTGAGCTGCTACGTATATTGGCCACTGTAACGTTAACTTCCTGTTATTAGAGTAATTAGAACCAAGTCAGTTCTCAATTTGGGCCAGGGAACAAGATTCTGCAGCAGGGAGTAGCCGGTAGATTACACAGACCTTTTGCCAATTTCGCTGCTAAAATTAAGCTTCTTTATAACAGTAAACTCTTTCCTGGGTACCTCCTACCAGAATTAAGCTTCTATTTCGTACAGTGGCCTGCTTTTAATATATAAGAGTCGGAACTTTCATAGTAGTAACTATTTATTCACAACAGATTCAAAAGCGTTACGTGTTTGCACCTGTTATTGTCTTCCAAAGTAGTCAACAGCGTTGTGTAGAACCTGTTAGAAGAGCCTGTTCTGCTGGTGATGCGAATGGAGCGAATGCCTGTCGAATCTCTGTAATAGTTCTGAAGAGAATGCCACGAAATTGTTCCTTTATTTTTGGAATCAAATCCAAGTCACAAGGACTTAATTCCGGGTGGATCGTACAGTACTTGCCAGTCCCATCGACCGAACAGAGCAGCGACAGCTTGCGCTGTATGCGCTCGCGCATTGTCTTCAGTGGCGTAGCTACTACACCAATGGCCCCGGGGCAAAAATGACGTTGGACCAAAATTTTCAGTGGGGTATGCCGAGCATACCCACTCAAATTTTGGGGTATGCTTGAGCGACCGAGCATACCCGTAATCGGCGCCTATGAACTATACAGATGCAATACTACTTCATCAGGTCCTTACTTCATACTGGAAGACTTAATAAGGCAAACCTAAATACTCTTAAGTAAATTACTGTGTGTTACGCAGCAGATAATATTTAATCGTACTCTCTAATATAATTATAACTGTGAAAGTGAACTATGCTTTAAGCAGAAACTACTGGGTGGATTTAGATGAAATTTTGTAGAGGGATAGAGTTGGACCTAGGTGAGACAGATAAAACTACTATGGAATAGTTTTCGAAGTTGCTTCATACTAGGTGAATGAAGTATCAGTCGCATGAACAATGAAGTTTTACTCAACCACGAAAATATAGTCCCCTGCCGCGAATCAAACCATTAACAGTATTGTCACACACTGCTAGTAATTCAGCAGGTGGCAGGGTGCACGTCTTAGCGGACAAACAATACCTTGTTTATGTTCATATGCTGAGATGAGAATAATTTTTGGATTTCACTTCGTGCGTTTGAAGTTTGTTGACAGTGTTCAAAAAGTTAAAATTCGAAAATCCTTCATTCAGCTAAAATATTATATACACTGGAACGTCGATTATCCGAAGTGTAATGGGGGACATGGATGTTCGGAAAACTGATTATTCGTATAATCGAACTGTACACTTCTACTTTCCAATAAGAAGTACTGAACAGTAAATGTATTTATACAGTATTTGAGAGTCGCGACATCCTTCACATTGCACAGAGCGGCACGCCGCAACACTTGGAAAGCGCAGCTGTTGCTGTGAACAGCTTTGATGCTGCCGCTACTTCTGCCGACTGGAGTGTGCCGATTGTTGTACTCAGCGACTGTCGGCTTGGCCTGTCAGCAGGCGCCACTAGAAGCAATGTTCCGTCATCCTGTGGCTTAGTGCGGCTACTGTGGGAAGCTTAGTTTGACGGGAGGGGAAATTGATAGACGGTAAGGTGGGAAGGTAAAAAAAAAAAAAAAAAAAAAAAAAAAAAAAATAAATAAATAAAATGAAAAAATAAAAATACGACGCTCTACTGCAACTTTTTCCGATCTTTGCTCACGGAGGCCGAGGGGCCCATTGATCTCGGGGGCCTCGGGGCACTGCCCCGCCTAGCCCCTTATGATAGCTACGCCACTGATTATCGTGCAAAATGATGGGTGGATTGCGCACAAAGTGTTGCCGCTTTCTGAAGTCCTTGATGACACTGTCATGCTGTTCGACCTTTGGCACATTCAGTCTTGATCCAACTCCGTTGTTCCTGTTCCGAAAACATAGTGACACAGTTACGTTAGACCTTTCGCTCAGAAGTGACTGTGTTTCCCTCGATTGTGTGCACACTGGTGACGTAGGCGGGCGAGTACATTTGCTCGGAGGTAAGTTAGGTATGTCAACAACTTGTGCTATCAGCGACAATAGTAGATACCTTTGTATACTGTCTCAACAGCAGTGTTACTACTATGTAAGTTCCCACCCTTGTATACAGGATGAGACAACTGACATTACCGCTAGATTTATTTCGTAAACCACATCAAATACTGACGAACCGATTCCACAGACCGAACGTGAGGAGAGGGGCTAGTGTAATTGGTTAATACAAACCATAAAAAAATGCACTGAAATATGTTTTAACACATACCTACGTTCTTTTAAATGGAACCCCATTAGTTTTGTTAGCACATCTGAACATATAAATACGTAATCAGTGCCGTTTGTTGCATTGTAAAATGTTAATTACATCCGGAGATATTGTAACCTAAAGTTGACGCTTCAGTACCGCTCCTCCACTGTTCGATTGTGTGTATCGGAGAGCACCGAATTAAGTGGGGATCCAAAGGGAACGGTGATATACCTTAGGTACAGAAGAGACTAGAACAGCACATTACGTCCACATGCTAATACCTTTATTGGTCTTTTTCGCTGACGCACATGTACATTACCATGAGGGGTGAGGTACACGTACACACGTGGTTTCCGTTTTCAGTTACGGAGTGGAATAGAGTGTGTCCCGACATGTCAGGCCAATAGATGTTCAAAGTGGTGGCCATCATTTGCTACACACAAAATTGCAATCTATGGCGTAATGACTGTCGTACACGTCGCAGTACATCTGGTGTAATGTCGTCGCAGGTTGCCACAATACGTTGTTTCATATCCTCTGGGGTTGCAGGCACATCACGGTACACATCGCCTCTAACGTACCTCACAGTAAGAGGTCCAGAGGTGTAAGATCAGGAGAACGGGCTGGCCAATTTATGCGTCCTCCACGTCCTATGAAACGCCTGTCGAACATCTTGTCAAGGGTCAGCCTAGTGTTAATTGCGGAATATGCAGGTGCACCATCATGCTGATACCACATACGTCGGCGCGTTTCCAGTGGGATATTTTCGAGCAACGTTGGCAGATCATTCTGTAGAAACGCGATGTATGTTGCAGCTGTTTGGGCACCTGCAATGAAGTGAGGACCAATGACGTGGTCGCCAATGATTCCGCACCATTCATTTACAGTCCGCGGTCGCTGTCGCTCTACCTGTCGGAGCCAGCGAGGATTGTGCACGGACCAGTAATGCATGTTCCGTAGATTCACTGTCCCGTGGTTTGTGAAACCCGCTTCATCGGTAAGTAGGTAGAACTGCAACGCATTCTCTGTTAATGCCCATTAACAGTATTGCACTCGATGTTTAACTTCATCACCATGTAATTGCTGATGTAGCGACACATGAAACGAGTGAAAGCGTTGCCGATGCTGTTTGCGCATGACACTACTTTGACTCAGTCCACCGGCTCTTGCAATGTCCCGTGTAGTCCTGTGTGGGTTCACGGCAACAGCAGCTAACACACCAACTGCACCCGCTTCTCCTGTGATGGGTCTGTTACGGACACGTTTGCGTGCTTCGTCCATACCTGTTGCATACAATTGGCGGTTGATGTTTTTAAATGTGCGGCATGTTGGATTGTCTCTGTCCGGGTACCGTTCTGCATACACCCTGCAGGATTCAGCTGCATTTTGTCTACACTCGCCATAGATGAGTATCATCTCTGCCTTTTCAGAGTTGAATACACCATGGTCACAGTTCCTACAACACTACACTATCAGAGACGTCTGGTAACAAAGTGTACTACAGTTAGTATGCGTTCAAAGACGAATGCAGAATAACAGTAGCAGCAAGCGCTACATGCGGACACTGCGACAGCTAGACCAAACCACAACAGTGCACTGCAGCCACAGTCGTAAACACGTCATCGTAAACATGTCCCTGCATATGCTGCTCGCCGACCTTGGTCCGTGTTTGTTACAACACGCAACTGAACGTCGGAGGTTTCAAGCGTCAACTTTAAGTTATAATATCTATGGATGTAATTAGCATTTTACAATGCAACAAACGGCACTGATTACGTATTTGTTTATTTTTTCAAATGTGCTAACAAAACTAACGGGGTTCCGTTTGAAAAAAATGTAGGTTTGTGTTTGAAAACATACTTCCGTGCATTTTTTATGGTTTGTATTAACCAATTACACTAGCCCCTCTCCTCACATTCGGTCTCTGGAATCGGTTCGTCAGTATTTGATGTGGTTTACGAAATATATCCAGCGGTAATGTTAGGTGACTCACCCTGTATATATATATATATATATATATATATATATATTGGAGGCTACTCTTGATTATTATTTCGAATATGCCCAAACCATTTTACAGGATGTTATTCTACAAGTAAAATTTTAAAAAAAGTTCATATATACGTAGGTTCGCAAATATTTAGTTACCGAGTTATGGGTAATAAGAGATTTTTGCCTGAATTTTAGGAACCTTGCTAATATGAAGCCATCGCTAAGCTGTATGAGGTTACAGTGAAGCACTACTTACATTTATTTTGTTGTTGTTGATCTGGTGATTTAATAAACTTTTCTGAGGCATGAATCTGCAGTAGCTTTCCAGATATTCCAGAGCAGCAAAGAAATAATTTGTAATTTATTAACTAGGTGGACTATTATTGTTTTTAATTACAGACAACTGCACTAAATAGAAATTGTAGAGACTTTAATTTTGGAAAATGATAGTAATAAAGTTAACGAGAAATGAATGAATGTGTCCCTATTTCATAATCTACGGATTATAACAGTTATTATGTGGTTTCACTTGATATAATGTTGCTATTACGTTCTTTCACTGAAAAATACAGAATGGCAACTCGTTTCAACGTTAGAAAACGTCTGAAACCACTCAGTAACGGTTTCCAACTTTAAATGGAAACAAAAAAAAAAAAAAAAAAATACTTGTATAGTCCCAGGAATTTACTTGTATAATCTCTAGAATTTCTGGCGAAACGACTGCAGATATACGTCTGGGAGATGTTTTATTGAATTCATCACATCAATAAGAAGAAAGTAAATGGCAATCGTGTTTTACTTTAACCTCTTACCCTTTTGTGATGGCTTTATATTAGCCATGTTGCTAAATTAAAGACAAAATCTTATATTAGGTGCAACTCCGTAAATAAACACAATTCTGTGTTTGTTCTACTTTTTTTTAATTTATTTTATTTATTTATTTATTTTGTGAAACGGTTTTCGGCTTCTTAGGCTATCATCAGACGTTTATTGAAGTTTAGTCAATAAAGCGGAAGACATGTTACATGAACAGAAATAAATTATCTTGTTTGATGGAGCAGTTCCAATGTAAATAAATATTTAAATGAAATGAAGACTCCATTAATGATAAATAACAAAAGAAATTTCAACATTGGTCGTAAATTAACATTTATTAGTTATTGCAAATCGATTTCGACTGTGGAATAGTCGTCCTCAGTGCAACAAATAAATGTTAATTTACGACCAATGCTGAAATTTCTTTTAATAAATATTTAAATGAAATTTATAAATTAATAGTGGGTAGTGCAAGGACGAAACATTAACACTAAATCTCGAGCAACAGTGAATACATAACAGTTTCATGGCAACAATGACTACAGTGAATAAAATTAAACAAGAATCTAAAGTTTGAAGGGTTTTTCAAAACCCAAGTTGACTCAAAACCTAATATATATATATATATATATATATATATATATATATATATATATATATATATATAGAATAAATATTAGAAACCTAGAACTAGTACTAACAAAGGGTGATACAAAAGTGATGCTAAAGTAAAATTTAATGGTGATGTAACACATTATTATAGAAATTAAAATAAAGCAATCCTTTTCCTTTTTCCAAAAACATTGATCTTGCCAAAAGCAGAGAAGCTATTCTTCCTGGTGTTTTAGCTCTCAGGGCCACCCTGGGTTGCTCTCTGTGTGAGGCACCTCTGGGCATCTCTGTGAGCCGCAGCGCGTGAGTTGCGCATGCGCAATACTGCGCTGTAGCTCGTGACATTGTAAGTGTGCGAGAGAGAGAGGCCGGCGCTACTAGATTTACTAAGCGCCGGCCGCTCTATTGCTCCGGAGCGGAAAGCTCTACTGATAAATATTTAAATGAAATTTATAAATTAATAGTGGGTAGTACAAGAAGGAAACATTAACACTATATTTGATAAAATTTTATCAACATAACTCGCTGCGAAACAATATAATTCATATATTAATACTATACCGTGAGAAACAGTGCATACATAACAATTTCATGGCAACAATGTTTACTGTGAATAAAATAATACAAGAACCTAAAGTTTGAATGGTTGTTCAAAACCCAAGGTGACACAAAACCTAATAAATATAGAATAAATACTAGAAACCGGAACTAGTACTAGCAAAGGGTGATACAATATAGGTGCGATACACTGGAAAGCTCTACTGATAAATATTTAAATGAAATTTTTTAATTAATAGTGGGTAGTGCAAGAAGGAAACATTAACACTATAGTCGATAAAATTTTATCAACATAACTCGCCACGAAACAATGCATTAATATTTTAACACTTTACCTCGAGAAACAGTGCATACATAACAATTTCATGGCAACAATGACTACAGTGAATAAAATTAAACAAGAATCTAAAGTTTGAAGGGTTGTTCGAAACCCAAGGTGACGTAAAGCCTAATAAATATATAGTAAATATTAGAAACCGGGAACTAGTACTAGCAAAGGGTGACACAAAACAGGTGCGACACATTGGAAAGCTGGAATGGTATTAACAGAGAAAGTGGATTAACAGTGTATAATAGTTTTTTAAATAATACTACTATTACACTAAAATCATATTTTGTATACACCATATTGTTTCGGTTGTTCAGTGGTAGATGTTGTTTTAATAGCTCGCCTGCCTTTAAATCATTATGAAAATATCAAGAGGTCTGATTCTTGAACGTCTTGGATCCAGTAATATGACACGTTTTATTTTGTGTACTTTTATTTAATCTTGATGAAGCACATACATGATGTTGACTACATAATGACAAATTTATTACTGAATAAGAACAACTTCTAGACTGTTTCATACTGATTTCATACCGGTTAAGACCAACTTATTACTGATTGTGTTCTACATATTGACTGCTGATGTAATACTAACTTAATACTGATTTCGTTCGGGCCAATTCGCGCGTATTAATACGTATTATAATTTCGAGAACATACTAGAACACGGAAATAGTTAAATACAGTTTAAACAATTTGTTTGTGGAACATAAATGAATCTTGCTTTACGTAAAGATACACAAAATTGTGACAAATGTAATAATAGGATTTTTTTATCAAAACAAAACAATACAAAAGATCGTTAGTAAATGACAATTAGTGCAGTGTTAATATATGTTTACATTATTTAAAATTTTTAAATCAAAGCAACTATAAAATTCTACGGTCAGCAAAGTATTACATTACGGTGAATACGTTACAGAAAACATCAGATAATGTTAGTTATTAATTTCATTAACAAGCACATTATTCTTCACCATTACGACTTTCAATAATTAATTAATTCACTTAGTTTATTAGAAGACTCAAGTAATGAAAGTGATTAAATCAATGTGACCTGCTAGAAGCGCCATAAAATGCTTATATAATACTAGCTCAACCCCCGCTGCTTCGCATGAGTAGGCTGGTTGGTTTGCACCAGTTGTTTCTTTTTAATCCTGATGAAGAATCCATATCTTAAGTTTCGTAGTTATAGCTTGAAATTTGAATTAACAGCGCCATATTTTTGAAAATCAATTTTTGCATCTCGTATTTCACCCTCTTATTGGTCGAATTTCCAAAAATACCGAAACATGTGTCTTTTAAATTTGAACCCCGAATACAAATCCGAAAATTTGTAGTTCTAACTTCAAAATTGCCTAAATAGCAACAGATTTTTGAAAATCACCCCCTGTCCAGTTTAACCCCCTTGATGGTTGAATTTCCAAAAATACCGAAACACGTATTTTTTAAATTATAACGAACAATACAAATATCAATGTTTGTAACTATAACTTCAAAATTGTCTGGACAACAAAGTGTTTTCGAAAAGAAATTTTGATCCCCTCTTTTACCCCCTTAATTTTTGAATTTCCAAAAATACCGAAACTCGTGTCTATTTTATCCTGATCAAGAGTCCATATCCTAAGTTTCGTAGTTATAGCTTGAAATTTGAGTTAACAGCGACACATTTTTGAAAATCAATTTTTAGCGTTCTCTATTTTACCCCCTTATTGGTTGAATTTCAAAAAATGCCGAAACACGTGTCTCTTAAAATCGAACCCCGAATCCAAATCCGAAAATTTGTAGTTCTAACTTTAAAATTGCCTAAATAGCTACGTATTTTCAAAAAACGTTTCATTTCCTATTTCATCCCCTTACGGACGGAATATCGAAAAACCGCTTCTTAATTGACGCCTACAGAGTAAGATAAACACCCTCCACAAATTTCAAGTTTCTATCTTCAGTGGTTTGGGCTGGGCGATGATGAGTCAGTCAGTCAGTCAGTCAGTCAGCCAATCGGGACACTTCCTTTTATATATAGAGATAAATATGGAATTGTAGGATACAATACCACGATCAAATGTGGTATCGTACTTTGCATTTATCCAAACAAACAGGAATTTCAAGGCGAAATACATTACAAGTGGCTATACCAAATTTAGATTTACAGCTTCCTACCAGTAAAGTGATTGTACGTCACAGCCATTTTCAACAATGCAGAGAATTACCTTCTGATGTCTGTTATTAAAGTAGATTTGGGGTTGAAGCAGAATGAACTGTTTGACATGTAATTTGCTACATCAAATGTACTTGAAATAAACTTTAGAGTCTTGAGCACTAATTTAAATGTATTGAGGCCTTACGCGTTTCGACGTTCCGTCATTATCGAAGGCTACAGCAAGACAATGGAATTAATATTCATCAAACATTTCGATAAAACATAAATGAGAACACAATCATCACACTCACCATATCTTTTAAAAACTTATTAAAAAGTGAAACTAAACATTTCCTTTAAAAAATGACTGTGAAAGACATATGTCAAACATAAAATAAATTTAAAATTTAAAATTCTCCCCAGAACACCCCTGTAGGATGGTCAAGTGCATACTAAATTCAGCGATGCGGTCAGTTATTAAGTGGAGAATCCGCATCGCTGAATTTAGTGTGCACTTTACCATCCTACAGGGATGTTCTGTGGAGAATTTTAAATTTATTTTATGTTTGACATATGTCTTTGACAGTCATTTTTTAAAAGGAATGTTTAGTTTCACTTTTTAATAAGTTTTTAAAAGATATGGTGAGTTTGATGATTGTGTTCTCATTTATGTTTTATCGAAATGTTTGACGAATATTAATTCCATTGTCTTGCTGTAGCCTTCGATAATAAGGGAACGTCGAAACGCGTAAGGCCTCAATAAATTTAAATTATAGTTTCCAAATGATAAGCCAAGATCGCAAACTAACAATTTATTAAGTGACGACCGGTTTCGGTTCACTGAGTTAAGTTAAAAACATGACAGCTTACAAAATACTCAGTATTTTGTAAGCTGTCATGTTTTTAACTTAAGTATTTTTTTATATAGTGACTAAGTGCAATGTTGCACTTCTTATTTTATACCCAATTTTTTAACAAGATGACCAGATTATTATTTTATATATATATATATATATATATATATATATATATATATATATATATATATATATATTGTGTGTGTGTGTGTGTGTGTGTGTGTGACAGTCGCACCGAAACCGGCCGTCACTTAATAAATTGTTAGTTTGCGATCTTGGCTTATCATTTTTAAACTATAAAGCGAATTGATCGTCTCCAGACCAGACGATGTCAGGTAATCTTAAATTTAAATTAGTGGTCAAGACTCTAAAGTTTATTTCAAGTGCATCAAAATGGCCACATCTCACAAATCTCTAACGGAGACAGCAAAGAGGTACAGCAAATGTCTTTGAAAAGACCGTCCTGTTCCATTGCCTGCCCTGTTACACCGTCACCGCACGGCACCGTGTTAAATGGTGTGGCAAATAGCAGAAGAAGACAGTGGGATTGACGCCTGGCCGGTGCCGGCCTGCCCCGGCAAACAGTTTAGGAGGCCAGAGGCGTGCCGTGATGCCCTCGCTTACGGCCTCCCCGCAGGCTGGCGGCCAGCCAATTCCGGCCCAATATCTCCCCCCTCCCCTGCCTCAGGCCATTTCCCTCCCACAACTTCTTCTGCCGCCCCCTGGCGCTCACTCTTTTTCTTTCTCTCCGCAGCCACAACGACTTGCCGTGGAACTTACGCGCGCTGGAGAAAAACCAGATCAACGACTTCGACTTCGACCGCGACCTCCGGCAGGACCCGCGCTGGAACTGCACCTCCTGCTTCACCGACCTGCCGAGGCTGCGACAGGGCAAGGTCGGCGCGCAGGTGGGTCGCGCCGCGCCAAGTGGCGATGAAGCGCCTCGCTGGCCAGTGCCGCTGCCGTCTGCCTATCTACTTCTCCGTTTATTTTAATACATGAAATAGTTGGGACATAACAGTGTGTTGCCTAAAATAACCCCTAGACCAAAGTGTTTCAACCTTTTCAAATGTGCGACCCCCTTCCAAGTAAAACTATTTTGGCAAGCCCCTCACATATAAAAATACCTTTACTTTAAGTATATATTCCACGGTTACTTGACATCTGTATTGGAGGTGCACAAATAATTTTTATTGTACTCTTCTTATGAAAACCTTTTCATGTTCTTGCCAATATGGCAGTATCGTGCACTAGTGCATAATGAGTATAATGGTGCGTATATGTTCATAATGTTTTTTTTTTTTTTTTTTTTTTTTTTTTTTTTTTTTTTTTTTTTTTTTTTTTTTTTTTTTTTTTTGCTGCTTTGGTTTTGTTCACCGATTGGCTGTCTTTAGGTTAGTACCACTAAAACTGGGCCGTTTACAACGGATTTTTGACAGGTAATTGCAAATAAGCCTCAACCTTTCATCTGAGACGAAAATTGGATCAACAGATTGGTAGAGTAAAAAATTATATACAACTTTTTCCATATATCACACAGTTTCAGAGATATTAACAAAAATAGCGGTGATTTGACACTGTCTGTTAGTGTGTCTGTAACGTGTTCCCATTTGTTGGATTGCGCTGTTGAACCAATCGGCATCAATTTTTACTGACGTATTTGATGCCTGCATATACGGAAGCCTCTGGGGGACACCACTGTCTTAACTCGTAATTATGCGGCAGATTGGGAAAGGTCAATTGAAATTTGTTAAGAATATCGAATGACTTTTGTATACATTTTTTGCGATATTTAGCCGCACATAATGATATAATTTCTCTTATGAGTCTACGGTTATATTCTTTTGTTGAGAGTTATTTACTGGAGAAAACACCTTATCTTATAAAGAAACTAGCTGAACCCCCGCTGCTTCGCATGCGTAGGCTGGTTGGTCTGCACCAGTTATTTCTTTTTAATTCTGATGAAGAATCCATATCTTAAGTTTCGTAGTTATAGCTTCAAATTTGAGTTAACGGCAACATATTTTTGAAACTCAATTTTTGCATCCCGTATTTCATCCCCTAATTGGTCGAATTTCAAAAAAAATACCAAAACACGTGTCTGTTAAATTTGAACCCCGAATCCAAATCCGAAAATTTGTAGTTATAACTTCAAAATTGCCTAAATAGCAACATATTTCCGAAAAACACCCCCATCTCCAATTTAACCCCCTTGATGGTTGAATTTCCAAAAATACCGAAACACGTATTTTTAAATTCTAACGAACAATACAAATACCAATTTTTGTAGCTAAAGCTTCAAAATTGTCTTGACAACAATGTGTTTTCGAAAAGAATTTTTGATCCCCTCTTTTACCCCCTTAGTTGTTGAATTTACAAAAATACCAGAACACTGTCTTTTTAATCCTGATTAAGAGTTCATATCCTAAGTTTCGTAGTTATAGCTCGAAATTTGAGTTGAGAGCATCATATTTTTGAAAAACAATTTTTGCATCCCGTATTTCACCCCCTTATTAGTCTAATTTCCAAAAATACCGAAACATGTCTTTTAACTTTGAACTCCGAATCCAAATCAAAAAATTTGTAGTTCTAACTTCAAAATTGCCAAAATAGCAACGAATTTCCGAGAAACACCCCCCTCTCCAATTCAACCCCTTTGATGGTTGAATTTCCAAAAATACCGAAACACGTATTTTTTAACGTCTAACCAACTATACAAATATCAATTTTTGCAGCTCTAGCTTCAAAATTGTATCAATAGCAACGTGTTTTTAAAAAGAATTTTTGATCCTCTATTTAACCCTCTTACTTCTTGAATTTCCAAAAATAATAAAAATCATGAATTTTTAATCCTGACCAAGATTCCATATACGAAATTTCGTAGTTGTAGCTGAAAATTTGAGTTAACAGCAACATAGTTTTGAAAATCAATTTTTTGCGTCACCTATTTTACCCCCTTATTTGTGGAATTTCAAAAAATGCCGAAACACACGTCTTTTAAATTCGAACCCTGAATTAAAATCCGAAATTTTGTAGTTCTAGCTTTAAAATTGCCCAAATAGCTACGTATTTTCAAAAAAAAAAAAAAAAAAAAAAAAAATAAAAAATAAAAAAAAAATAAAAAAAAAGTTTATCCCCTATATCACCCCCTTAAGGACGGAACATCGAAAAATCCCCAGGATTAAACATTAAACTATTCTAGCCCAAAATTTGGCTGCATCACATGCATCACAGGTAGCACCAATCAGGTCCTGCATGGTACAGCAGGCTGGTCATAGATCACACTGTAGCAGATGCTCGGTGGTTTGTTCTTTACCACACTCGCACATGACAGATGCGTCAGAGAGGCCCCACTTTCTCATGTTGACTTTGGATCTTGTTACGTTAGTCTGCAATTATTGAGGGACTTCCACGTCATCCAGTCTTCCTCATAGCCAGGTGGGAGTGCTTCCTGTAGGGTCATCCAGCCACCAAGCTTCCTGATCTTTGCTCTCCACATCACCAGCCTGGTCAGTTGTGGTGATTTTTCGAGCTCCGTCGTTGCATGCAGAAAGCTTTTGCTTGATTTGAGTCTGCTATGGGCTGACTGATAATCAAAAAGGGGATGTGTTGATAATTTCGATGTCTTTGCTCGTTCCATTATGGCTGTGACTTCCCTTCTAATCCCAGATGGCGCTATACCAGCCAGGCAGTATAGTTTTTCAACTGGCGTTGGCCTTAGATATCCCGTGACAATGCGGCAGGTTTCGTTTAGAGCCACAAATATTCAAAATTTTACCAGAAGCATCGCTTGTAAAATTTTGAATATTAACTTACGATGTAGTATAAGTCAATTAAGAACATCACACTTTGTTAGTCCAGTACTCTGCCACCAGATTGGCATTGTCATTGGCAGCGAACAAGTATTGCATGTTACAATGTACCCTAAGATTCTTGCACACCAGCAAGTCTTCAGAGTCTTGTCTCTCACCACTCTCACAATGTCCATCGTCACTGACACCCAGTATCATCATTTTACTTTTACACTTTGTCACACCGGTTTCCAGAGGGTCTTCCTGGTCGCGTACGGAGACGGCCTCCTGCTGGTAGCTTCTCTTTCGCTGTCCACAGTCCTCCTGGTGACTTGGCTTTCCACATCTCATTTCGACGACCTTCTGCAGATATTGATAAAGTTGTGAGAAGGAAGCTTTTCCTCTATTTCAACCTTGATGGGAGGAGCTGGATTCCAAACATTGGGTGCCTCGGATCTTATTCTTGTTTCTTCTTTTCAGTTTCTGCAGCTACCTGTCTCCTTACATCTCCCACTTGCATAGGTAGAAAAGATCATCAGAATAAAATACGAGAAATCAGAGCTCGAACGGAGAGATTCAGGTGTTCTTCCTTCCCACTCTCTATTCGAGAATTGAATGGGAGATAATAGTATAAAGGTGGTTCGAAGAACCCTCTGCCAGCCACTTTGCAGAGTATCCCATGTAGATGCAGGTACGCCTTACGTGGAACTCTCCTGTAAATAATAGCAAGCATTCGTCTGTAAAGTCTGTGTTTTAATTCTGCCCCAACTCTGCCTCATGCCGCTGTGTATGTCCGATGAATTATTTTGTAAAGTAGTCATTCATTCAACAAATCTGAATACCTCAGTAATTATGCTCAAGAACCTACGTTATTAAAAGAAGTATAAAGTTTAATAATCGAGCATAATATGATGCATCAGTGGAGAGACGCTGTGTACGGTAAGGCTGATAAGAGACAGTTGACTGGTAGCTCACTTATCTTTGTAGGCCACTTAGGTTACCTTATTTGCACAGATAGGGACTGATGACCCCGTAGTTAAGTCCCATAAGCTATACAAACAAACAACATTTGCACAGGAATGACAGAAACGTAACCTCCGCGAAAGGTTTGCCTCCACGAGATTTAAATGTTTGCAACTTATCTATTTACAGTTGAAGATAGCACTTGGTTTACATTAGATGGATATTGTTTGAAGAAGCTGGTCTTCTTTATAGTAACAGGATATGCAAAGTAAGAAACTAGGAATCTTAAAATGGTAGATTGTAACGGAACAGTTTATTAAAATATACATAGATAGCAAACAGATCTTCCAGGGACTACATTTCTAGACACGTAGTGACAGCTGACACTTTGTTTATTGAATAAGTAATTTTCCAGCAGATAGAAAAAAATATATGTCGGTGTAATCTAAATGAAAGATCCAGAACTGGGGCTTAGATTTAATGCAGGAAATGCGCTTTCCAGATGGCCGTCTCCGTAAATCAGTCCAGGTGATTGGAGAGAGAGACCTTTAATCAAGCTCTTGCTCGGTTCTCCCCACCCCTTCTCCTCCGCCAGGCCGTAAGTTCCAGGAGAGTTAGTCTGTTACTGATCACGACAGGTGATCACAGAAACCAGCGTTTCAGAAGTGTCCTTCAAATCCTCAGAATTCATTCTGATTACAGGTAGGAGTCCTGAGCCACGTCTGTAAACAACACATTCCGTTAAAGATTTTTATTGAAACGATATAGAACGATCCAGATTGCAAAGTAGATGCGATTGCATATAGTTATTGCTACTTGCTGCCATACATAATTTGATAAGAAATAGCACTGGGTATTTTATTTTTCAAGTAACATGTACTGTCAGTTTTTAACTAACAATACCACCCCGTAGAAGAGGAATTGTCCACGAGAGATAATTTTTGTCAATGATTAGCGTTGATTTCTCACATGCCAGAATTTTTCAGTATAGTGGAAATTATGGAGCACTTTTGCCGATTGCATACTAAAAAACTGTCAGATTTAGTTTTGAGTAATTAAGCTCTTTTCCTTTTACCCATTTCATCAATAATTGTAAAAAATAGTATTATATTTTATGCTCATTTGTCCATTACAATGAGGAAGTACTGAACAGAATTGTAGAGAAGAGATATTTGATTAAAAGAAGGGATCGTTTGGTGGGATATATTCCGAGATATAAAGGCACCGATCACTTGTGTTGACTCCCACATAACAAAACATATAAAAATCTGCAAGGTAATGTCCATGACTTTGTACGTCAATTGTGCATAGAGGTCTTATCTGAATGTTAACATATAGGCAGTGGTGCCTTGTGCTGTGGTGTACTGCATGGCAGAGTGCGAAATTTAGGGTCGCCAGCTCGACATTGACGACTCAAAATTGGCAGCTGGAGATCTGGGCTTGCATATAAATTTTATTTTCTAAAAATAGTGGAGCTAGGTACCTAATTGTACAAGACCGAAGGAGGTAAAGTTTATGAATAAGGCAGGCCTACATTGCCAGCTATCTGTACCGGTATTTATAATATTTTTACATCCTTTCTCAGTATTAGTCAAGTCAGATACATCATTAACGCCAGATTTGGTTTGACATTACGGCTACAGTACCTTTTCCATACACTTTCGGTACGTTCAAGCAGCTGTCAGCGAATGCAGATCGGTGACAACAACTAGAGCCGTTTTAGTATTGAGAAGAAAGCGTAAACCATGAAATACATTGCAGCAGTGCCGCAATATCTCAAGGCTACATTTTTTGCCTTTTTACGAAAGCGTGCCTACTGAAGAGTTAGACAAAAATGAGTTTTTCAACAATAGGAAAGTGAACCGGAATACATCTAACAAAATAATAATGAAAATGGTTGTTAGGTGTTATTGCGGAACAAGGAGATTTGCACAACCGAATAATCGATCGTGGCACTCCATTCTGTTCATATCACACTCCTACTAGAACTGTGACCTGTTACTGTGTTCAAAGCCTTGCATGTTTCGGAGGGAGAGAACTGGCATAGTGGTTAGCATTTAAGACTCCCATTCAAGAAAACGGTGCTCAGAACCCACTTCTGGACTTCCAGATTTTTGTGTTTTCCGTGACTTTTATAAATCGCTAAAGGCAAATCCCTCCACGTTTCCACGGTCGATTTACTTGTCCATCTCCTTTATAAAGCATATGTGTGTTTAAGCGTTTGTGTTTACATATTGCATACCAATCAACAGTTTTGTTTCAATCTTTATGAATATTGCCTATTTGATCTTCAAACCAAGAGGAAGGTCGCCGTAAGTGTAATAACGTAGTTCAGGAGATATGACGTCATAAACAGATGCGCGAAAATCTGCTGCATCACGTGCAATGTTACGCATTTCCTCCAAAACCATTGGACCGATTTCAATGAAATTTGGTACACATATTCTTTACGGTGAGATACCATTTGCTCTAGGAGTAAGAACCACGTACGACAGATGATTCCGGAGCTTTGTCATAAACAATAGGAGTCATAAAAACTGCCCTTACATGCCACAAGACTTTAATCATACACTGTATGAAAATGAGAGTACTTAGCGACCTGCAACAAACTTTAATTTCAAACCTTTATTATACTTCCTCTCGCTGACAGCCACAGCAAAATAATGAAAGGAAAGACGTTTCTTGTTTACTAGTTTTCCGCTCCCCACGGAGTAAAACTACGACATTCGATATGACAGTACAATTTATAATTTACACACTTAAAATTGTAATCGCAGGAAATTTTACAGGCAGTATACACAGCTAAATGTACATTCGAAATTGAGTGGTGTTGACTTAAACATGAAGCACACATGGCTGTAGGCGAAAGCAATAGACTTCCAAAGTGCTACATGGAAAGGAAGAGAATGAAACTGTGTACATCCAACGAATACCCATTACTTCTGACAGATCTACGTTTTAGCTTCAAGAGACTGCTGTTTTCTTTTATGATTAATAATCACAGGGCAATCTACTAAATTCTGTGGAGTGGATTTAACATCTCTATGTTTCTCACAGGGACAACTTAATATCGCTTGCTCAGTGGTGGGCTAAACAAAGAATTTATTCATATTAAATCCTGGACAAGTAACAAGAAATATAGTTTATAGTTTCTGAATAAAATGAATATATGAATGTTATATATCATTTATATTTTGATTAATACCTTTCTGTTTTTCGATACTGCACTTATAATTTTCTACATTATGCATGACAGCCTTATTTCTTTTTAGGAGAAAGGAGATGGAAAGATAGGGGATAGAATTAGTACTTACTCAAGGCTTGAAGAAATAAATACCCGGGAAAGTGGATCAAGGACTTTCATTCAGGCTCTTACAATTTAACACCTAATTTTTAACTTTGTGAAAGTTGCTTAAATATGTATAAATATTTTAGCTGTGGTTGCCCGTCATAAAAACTTTCCGTGTAGTTAGCGATAGGTCAATCACAGTCATATAACAAGTTGGATCCTCAAGCTCAGGTAGTTGATTATGAGGTGAGAAGAAAATATATTAACGCTGATACATTGAGTCTTAATGTAGTCGTTGGGCAAGAGTGTGTCAAAATGGCTTCTAAGTCACAAAATGTTGCCTGCACATTATAGTAATGTGTTGCAACACCCAATGACTATATTTTGTCGGGTCATGGTGGGGATCACGCAGTGGACATGCTAATGACACAATAATTTAGGTGGAGTAACCGATGGCACGAACATCTTGTTAGGGACTGTATACACGGTGTATTGAGATTAGACGTTTCATTTCAAAATTTTCCTTTGGAGAGGTTATAAGAGGCGTCCAAGAAATTTTCGATTTTGGAGATCGATATATGTGGCCTGTTCAATAAAACATCTGCAAGGAATAGGTATGTGCTTATGAGCATTGAGAATATTTCACAATATCTATAAATGGTAGTAATTGTAGACCACCAGACCAGCACGATAGCACAGGCGTTGGTTAACATTTGGATACTGAGGTTTGGATTACGCTGAAACATTAAGTTGTAATGTAGCCGTTGGGCAAGAGTGTGTCAAAATGGGTTCTAAGACACAAAATGTTACCTGCACATTATAGTATCATCAAAGTCAAGTGTTGCAACACCCAATGACTATATGTTGTCCGGTCATGATGGAGATCACGCAATGGACATGCAAATGACACAACAATTTAGGTGGAGAAACAGATGGCACGAACAGCTTGCTAGTGATTGTATACACGGCGTATTGAGATTAGACGTTTCTTTTCCGAAACTTCCTTTGGAAAGGTTATCAGAGGCGTCCAAGCAATTTTTGATTTTGGAGATTGATATATGTGGCCTGTTCAACAAAACATCTTCAAGGAATAGGTATGTGCTTGTGAGCAGTGAGCTTTCTCACAATATCTAGCAATGGTAGTAATCATAGACCACCAGACCAGCACGATAGCACAAGCGTTGGTTAACAGTTGGATTTTGAGGTTTGGAGTACCTCACAGCATATTATTGGCCAGGGTATAAACTGTCAGAAATGAAGCAGCTATGTCATGTGTTTCACGTTGGAAATTCGCGTACAAGCCCATTCCACAAGTGAAACACCGAATGGAGCGCGTCATTAAGACCATCTCAAATGTTTTAAGCTACTGTGTACATGCTATACACGATTATTGGGATACCCATCTCACATATGTAGACTCTGCGTACAAATTGATAGTGGATGCTGCAATAAGCATCTCACCATCTGAAGCTGTATATGGTAGGAATATCCCGTTTCCCTTTGACGTCATAAGTATAGAGGAATGTAGAAAAAGCGAACACAGAGGCTCTGGAACGGGAGGACAAACCGAATAGCTGCAGGGGATAACCACCGCGGCTTCATGTAAGTTAGTGTGTGTGCTGGCCAGTAATTTCTGTTCTCCAAAGGAAAAGACGAAGAAATTCTTGAGCAATTATCATTCACTGTATCTATACGGAATGTGTGACATTAACTGCGAATGGGTAGAGTTGAAAATGTGTACCCGGCCGATACAAATTTGCAACTTTACCCTGCCCACTAGAACTCAAACTGGTAGTCACTTAGTACTGATTTCCGTAAGAGTAAGGGCCTAGGAGTGCCTCCGCACTAAAGAAAGCATCATTGCCCACCATCGGCAAATTTTTATAATTTATGTATATGTGGTATCTGTACTTTCGGGTAAAGTTGCAAATTTGTATCTGACGGGAGGCGTACTTGAGTAATTCCGTACAGGCGTGTATACATAATAAATGCAGTATATGAGGGTACGAAAGTTAGAATTGTGGAGACACAGGCCACAATTGAAAAACTATATACTCTAAGTATATTCTTTATGGAATTTTATATTTATTGTTGATATTTGGTGTTACTGATATGTTTTCCACTTTGCTATACTGGGGAAGACTTAATTCCTTTTGTTGTGCGTAATATTTATTTTTTTATTTTTATGTATTTCTTATTTTACTTATCGTTAGTTCGTCAGTTGTAAAGGAGGGAGGGGATGATAGTTCTCTTTTCTTCAGTTAGCGAATTTTGATTGTACACCCCAGTACAGATTAATTTTCAACAGGTGAGAAGAGTATGATTCTAGGGAAGTAGTGGAGTCTTACTTCCAAAAGGTAGGAATGCATTTGTTGTACTCTTATCGTCGGAAACTTTCTTGAAGAATCTCTCTGTGGTAGAAAAACCTGAAGTTCCAGGGTAATTGTAGTTGCAGGTGAACGGTGTTATCATTATCAATACGGCTTTTGAGATAATCGGGACAAATTTTTTGCCTTTCATCTAAGCTCACGGGTTCAACTGTTCTGACATTGACACGGAATACAAATTATTAAGCAGACCGGTTGCTGCAGGTATTAACCATACAAAATTAAAGCCTCTGACACAGCTAACAGCTTTCCGAACTGGAGGGACAGGCCAATCAACTGATGCAATGAAGCCGCGCGGGAGTAGCCGAGCGGTCTGGAGCACCAAGTTGCGCATCGCGCTGCCTCCCTCGTCAAAGGTTCGAATCTTCCGTTATGCATGGATGTTTGTGCTGTCGTTAGTATAAGTTAGTACATAAGTAGTTTGTAAGCTTTACAAACATTTGAACATTTTGATGTAATGAACAAGGAAAGCCTTTTGTGTTTGGCCGGCCGCGGTGGCCGAGGGGACTGAGGCGCTCCAGTCACGGTCTGCGGTCGCGGGTTCGAATCCCCCCTCGGGCATGGATATTTGTGCCGTCCTTAGTCTTAGCTAGTTCATAAGTAGTTTGTAAGCTTAGGGACTGATGACCCCGTAGTTAAGTCCCATAAGTTCTACAAACATTTGAACATTTGATTTTGTGTTTGGTCAACTACGACTCCCAACTAATTCTCGTGATCAGAATGTAGTACGCTTGGCTGCAGTAGCCATTTTTATGGGACTTGATTCATAGTAAAGACAATACAAACATCTATCCCCGAGGGAGGATTCGAACCCCCGACGGGGATTCAGTAGTCTATGCGATTTGTTTGTTGCTGGACAAAAGTGGTCCCAGTTACCTGACTGAAGTCAACTAGTACAGTGGATAACTTCTACGACAGCTGTGAAGGCACATCGCTACAGACGGTCACAGACCACATATCCGCCCACATAAAACCTACATATTTGCGTCTTGAATCATCACGATCCGTCACAAAAAAAAACAGACAACAGCACATTTGTAACGGAATATTTTATTGTGCATAATTTTGTATTGACTTGTTTGTTTAACTCGCCATCTGCACTTACAACAGCTATAATGCCGAGACTGTATTATACTTTGGGCATCCACAGCTGATATACCTTGTTAGGAAATTCTAGAAGGTAATAGAGACAATGAAGCTAGGATTCCTTTCCATGAATTATCGTAATCCGCCTTAGTTGTTTTTATGGCTTTATTAGGTTACAAGCAGTTTCGCACAATTAAATATGCGTCTTCAGGTATCTGTATTAATAAAAAGATCTCCTTATACACGGGGTTTATAACTACTAATATTAACAAAATTAGAAAAACCTGCTATACACTAACCTTAATTTACATGAGGTGGAATGACTTATTGCGACGTTCCAATATTCATGTTGGGTGCCGGGTTTTATGGGGGCTTTGCTCAAAGTTCTTCGATAGCTTTATATGATAGCCATATGATCTGATGGACAGAGTAAGTTGTAATTTGCGGCTGTTTGCTGATGATGCTGTGGTGTATGGGGGGTGTCGTCTGTAACTGACTGTAATGGCATACAGGTTGACTTAGACAAAATTTCTAGTTGGTGCGAAGAATGGCAGCTAGCTCTCAATGTAGAAAAATGTAAGGTGATGCGCATGAGTAGAAAAAACAATCCTATAATGTTCGAATACAGCATCAGTAGTGAGCTTCTTGATGCGGTCGCGTCGTTCAAATATCTAGGCGTAACATTGCAGAGCGATATGAAATGGAACGAGCATGTAAGGACAGTTGTGAGTAAGGCGGACAGCCGACTTCGGTTTATTGGGAGAATTTTGGGAAGATGTACTTCAACTGTAAAGGAGACCGCGTATAAAACGCTTGTACGACCACGTCTTGAGTATTGCTCAAGTATTTGGGACCCGCAGCAGATCGGTTTGAAGGAAGACATAGAGGCGGTTCAGAGGCGAGCAGCTAGATTTGTTACCGGTAGGTTCGACCAATGCGCGAGTGTCACGGAAATGCTCCGGCAACTCAATTGGGGATCGCTGGAAGAAAGACGACGTTCTTTTCGTGAATTTCTGTTAAGTAAATTTAGAGGGCCGGAATTTGAAGCTGAGTGTAGTACGATCTTGCTGCCGCCTACTTACATTTCGCGTAAAGATCACAAAGACAAGATAAGAGAAATTAGGGCTCGTACGGAGGCATATAGGCAATCTTTTTTTCCTCGTACAATTTGGGAGTGGAATAGGAAAGGAAATGCCTAGTAGTGGTACAGTGTACCCTCCGCCACGCACCTTACGGTGAATTGCGGAGTATGTATGTAGATGTAGATGTAGATATGTGACTCCATTAAGTGAACGTCTATGTGGAGGGAGTCAACAGTCGGTTAAACCTAGTGGGTAATAAAATCATCGTGAGCTAGAATTTTGAGGGTGTAATCAGTAAAGAAAAGCGTATCAAGAGGAGTGCTACTCACCAAGTTTACTGCCTAAATTGAAATTGAACGTTGAGAGCGTGTTCCATCACCCCTGAATCTGAAGTAAAATGGCTTGTACCAATTGTTTCGCGCCATATCCCGTTAAAAGACTTGACAAAACCTAGGGAACGTAAAACACTTGGCATTAAAAAGGAGTAATGACGGGAATAGTAATATACATATCTTTAAAAATAATTTTATTTATTTATTTATTTTTATTTTTATTTATTATTTTTATTTTTTGTTTATTTTTTATTTTATTTTTTGTTATTATTATTTTTTTTGGCTCGCCAGAAATGTTTTGAAGTCTTACGTCTGCGTTCTCATGTCTGAAAAGTAATAAAATTTAGGAACCATTGGGTGAGCGTTTGGACATAAAATTGCTATTATGATTAACCTAAGAGAGAAGAACAGACATGTTAATTAATACTCCTTAGCAGAAGAATGGTAATATGTTAGGTGCGTAAATTACTTACCTTAAAAGGTATTCTAGTGGACAGATAGTACTAAATTCAGAAGTGCTATATTTCTGAATACGCATGCCGTCCTTTAAGATGATGTCATTATGGAAAATCGCCATACTGGTCACCTACGGACAGAAGTGGGAATGGACATTATGGACAAAAACGGCAAACAAGTCAGCGCGGAAACACGGGCTAAGTGGTATGACTTGATATGGAGACGGAAATGTAGCAGCCGATATGAAAAACTTACCATATCAGTGTGCTGTGTTTTTATTAATACAGATACCTGAAGATGCACCTTTAATGGTGCGAAACCGCTTGTAACCTAATAAAGGCAACAAAGCCAGCTAAGGCGGATTACGATAACTCATGGAAAGGAATCCTGGCTTCATTATCTGTCTTACCTTCTACAATTTCTTGTAATGTCGAGCACTTACGTAAAGGTATAAATGGTGTAAGATACATGGCCAGAAGATGGCGCCTCAGAGTGCCGAAACGAGTCGTCAAAACAAGTAAATTGATTTTTTACGATCTTGGAATAATATTCATTTGAAAAAGGAAGAAATATAGCTGCCAGAATATCTGCACCCTAGAGATCCAACACTATTAGCACAATAAGGGCCTCACAAGAGAATTCCATCATCTACAAAGAGTTCCTACGATATGGGTACTCAGTTCATCAAATTTGAAGAGCATTGCAGTCAAAATGAAGAAATTGATTAATTTACATGAATCACTAATTAAGATCTATGTTAATCCGTGATGTTATCCAAAATAGCTAGAAGCAAGAAAGCCTGAGAATCATGGAAATAAAAAATCACCTATTTACGTGATATATTGGCACATAGCTAGATTATTACGGAAACATAGATTCTAGGGTATTTTCCTACCATGAAAATTGAGATGATAAAATTTATTTATAATACTAGACTCCAAAACCAGGAACTCTATCACATTCTGTGCGAATGTGTAAGTATCTTATGCTGCGTTTGCAATCAAAACAGTCGAGGATAAATACAAGAAACTTCAGTGACACACACGACTAAATTCGCTAGGCAAATCAGCTATCCTCCAATATTACCTCAAGTGTAATCAGGAAATAAAATATGACAAGGCTATTTTATCGGTAAAATGTTTCTGGAATAAAATGAAAGTAAATCTATGGAAATAAATTTGTCAGAAAACTTAATAAACCAGGACGGACATTTAAAATGGAAAAACGCTTCAGGGGTGGTACTCAATTTATTAAAATATCGCCGACTGTGACATCCATCAGACTTTAAAAAACCTGAGAGAATTTTAGTTTCACGAAATAACAGTGCGGGCCATGAAATACAAAAGAGCATCAAAGGGCATGGTGGACGTCAGTAATCGAACTCTGCTAAAATACAGCCATCAAAAGCTCGGAGTTTGGTTAGAGCCCAAGCAGCGAGTATACATAAGAATAAAACTCGCTGTAGCTTGCAACGTTCACAGGCTACGATCGACTTATGTTGTGGAAAATGTCTGTAGTGCCACTTTGACTTAGGATGGCTTTGAACTGTTCAGGAACCGAACATAGTAACAAATAAAATAAGGTTCTAAAATATGTCATCAGTGTAACGCTCAGCATATAGCTCGACGGCACATTCTGCTTTCCTACAGTCGCTGAAATGGAAGACTCTTATAATAACATTCGTCTTTAATACTGTCAAATCGTAAAAATAATTTCAACTTAGAGAGTAGTTGTCTCTTTCTGCCAAATTATACACTGTTAAAACGTGCCGAACATAAAAATTTCGTTAAGGATACTAATTGAAAATTAACTCTAAGTAACTAATAGATAACAATTTATTGTCCCTATTCAATACATATCGTACTTGAATATCGGAGAAAAAGCATAGAGGAAGAAGTATATGAACTAAGCGAATTTGATCCTGAGTGTTCGTTTTACTAGCTTTTCCAATCAGCGAGTGGAAATTAGCAGCCTCAACATTAAATTGTAAAGTTTCAATTATATACATTATTCCTGAACTAATTTGACAAAGTTCACTCCATTACTATCATGAAAAGTTAGCGTCCGTAATACATTACCGCGATAACTGTTTACTTTTAAAATTACATTAAAATGTGGAGAGGGCCGCTGCGTTGGTTTTCGAAATATTGTGTGCAAAGTCGCAAAAGAGGCGGAAGCTCGCTATTAATAAACGGACCTCGAGAATAAAGAATACGAAATAAAGGTATCCGCGGTGGAGTGCCCGAGCGGTCTAAGGCGCCTTGCTACGAAGCGCGTGGTTGCTCGTCGTCGGAGTTTCGAGTCCTCCAGCGGTTATGGGTGTGAGTGTTGTCCTTAGGTTAATTAGGTTAAGTAGATTGCATGTCTAGGGACTAATAACGAAATAAGTTAAGTACCATAGATTTAGAAACATTTGAACAATTTAAAGGTAACAATTTTCAACTCATTCATCTCAATGAAGAACAGCGTATCTCCTTCAAATATATTTGATTTTAACAGTTCCACCTTTAAAATCCAAAGAAGTAACTTTCATCAGCAATACAAATAATCGCATATGCAATATACTCCTTAGATGACACAGTCATTTCTTTCTTTCTTTTACATTGGGTTTGTAAATCGCAACAAAAAAGCATTAGAAGTGAAAAAAAAATCTATTTCAGCAGATACACGTTGGAAGCAACACTTGGACACACTGAATAAATTCTACTAACGTCATTTTAGTACCATCTAAACCTTTTACTGTTCGTGCAAACTAAGTTGACACCCATCGGAGAAGCTAATGGGAGCGACAATAAAGCCATTTACTATTTAAGGTCGGTCTCATCAGTCATTGTACTTAGTGTCACTGAGTATCAACCTAATTTGCTCAGACAGTACTCTTTCCAATTTACAGTACTGGCTTCGCCCTCGCGAGTTAATCCCTTGACAGTGTAATTACACTCGACCCTCTCAGCGTGGCGTAATCTGAAGCGTTTCTGTCTGTGTTTTTTCGTAAATTCAGTGAGTTCTGCGACAGTAAATTCCCAGAAATTCGACGCTATTGGTAGCACCAGTGCTTACGGTAAAAATAAGAGCTTCACACTTCTGATATTTTGCAGTCCTGTTATGGAGGAGAGAGCACATACACAGTACTTAGATGAAAGTCGTTCTTTGAAAACTATTTTTCCTTGAGTAGTACATTTCATATTGGGGGAACCTGAACTACGCTTTGTAAGAACAATGCCAAGAAAGAATAAAATTTTTAGTAATTGCCTGGTGCTCTAATGGGACGTTGTTCAATTCCTTTTTCATAATTGTGAACAATCTGAAACAATATGAAAATGGGAAGTGCATCATTGCTGCTGATATAAAGCTGTAAATACGTTTATAACGACGGAAAACACGGAACGCGGAACACAACAGCCGGAGGTGACGGTTGAGTCTTTCAAAGAAACTACATGTGTATATGGTACGTGGGTATGCGAAGTTCAGACATTGAGTAGGAATGGGCTACAGCCTTTCGATGCAAGTCTAAAAAAATTATCGAGTTAATGGACTTCCAAGCACATTTAAATGTCTGTTATGATACAATTTTTGCAATTGTCGTTGTAGCTTATTTCGTAGCGTTGTAGTTTGCCGATTCACTCCAACTTTGGTACTGTGGTTAAAATGTTGTCGTTATCTTATTCTTTTTAATAATCACCTATTGGCTTCACTATTAATTTGCGACGATTGCCTTTGCTTGATCACTTTTTGAAGAACTAGATGTTGTTCTTAGGAAGTCCTCTCCTTGGCTGCTAATGGACATTACAGTATTAGCTGACGTCAATGTGTTCAGTGCATCTAAATACAAAATTAAGAATGAATAAAAAGTCGTGCATTGTTCATAAAAATTACGATTGGGTATGTCTTAATTACCACACATTTGATGAATCTTTTATTTAAATGGTTGAAATATTCGAACAAAACGAAAAATCGCAGACTAGGGCAAAATTTGAACCACAGAACCTATGTTAACTAGGCGAACAATCTACAAGGCATATCTCTCTCTTTCTCTCTCTTTGCTAAGCCGACATCTTAAATAATTGCCACCACAACGTGTACTACAAATATAAAAAAAATTCAAAATCCAATAGGCATGTGGCTGTTAGATTGTATGAATGACAGTGCGTGTTCTGTAATGACGAATGCAGCGGTTGAAAGCGGAGTCGTTCATGTGTGTGTGTGTGTGTGTGTGTGTGGTTGCATTCTGCCTTCCTTAGGTGCCTGTCTGCTGTTCCACGAGCGTCTTTACGGTGAGCTGCAAGCTATCCTCTTTATACTGTCAAAATACATTTAGTACGGATTCACGGATTCGCAAACGGGGCCCTAACAGGCTTCATAGAACAGCGTCAAGGGATTTAGTGGTTGCAGTGAGATGGATCGAGTACTAACTGGCGAGCCGTATATTTAGAAGAATTATTTTCAGAAGTTCTATAGTGCAATCTATGGAAATTAGAGGCAAAACCCGTGCGCGGTCGATTGCTAGAGCTGATAACCCTGCAGATGTGCCCTTTCCTCCTTAATCATATCAATCCAAAATTTTATGCAGCATCAGAAAAAAATATTACTATTCACTTGTAAACTCTCCTAGCAACACATTAAACACAAGGTCAAATTTAAGTAGGGTAATATTTTACTAACGTGTACCAATGATTAATTCTACCCTCACTGCTGCAACTTCAATTATTCAAAGTGTTCTTTCGATGTTACTTTCTGTCACTCCGATATCCGAATCTTCCTGCAGATACATCCGCCTATAAGATTATCTAGATTCCCTTGGGCAAATAATTAAATAATTTAATCAATGCAAATGCGGATAACAGGCTGGTTAATTTATACAGTAATGGTTTTTTACTTAACCTCACTCGAAAACCTCGTGTGAAAGGAGGATAGAAGACTGGGTTTAACTCCCATAGACATCTCGGTCACTAGAGATGGATCACGAACTCGGTTTTAGTTAAGGGTTAGGAAGGAAATCGGACGGGCCCTTACAAACGATCCATCTCTTCATTTGCCTGGAGTGATTTAGGAAAATAATGGGATCACGTAAAACCTAAATCTGGATGGCTGAAGGTGGATTAGAACCACCGTCCTCCCGAATGCGAGTCCAGAGTGCTAAACACTGAGCCATCTCTCCGGGTGTACACCTTGTGTGGGGCCATTTTTTATTATCCTGTAATACTCAAAGTAACACACGTAATTCTCTGTGAAAATAAGATTTTTTAAAAGACACATTTCGTACACTCATATTGAATCTCCCGTGTAAGATAAAATGAAGCATACTTTCCTCAAAAAAAATTAAACTTCTTTTCTGGTGGGCCCGCATAAATTGCGAAAGTAATCAGTCAACATTTTTCATACACTTACATGACCTTAAGCACAAAGCAGAAGGAATAGGAAAAGCAATGAAAATTCTACATCGTGCACCTAAGGGAATCGTACTGTGTATTCTGGAAGAACTTGAAATATATATCCACGTGGATGTATTTCAAGACAAATTTCCCAATGAAAAAAACAGATTTAAAGCAGAAACGATATTTGAAAAACTATTCATTTCGTAAAAAAGGATAAGATTTTACACTTAAAGCTGTAAACAGCAAATATATTAACATAAATTATATCGTTGAAAAGAAGCATCAAATATTTTGAGCTTTTATACAACCACATGGATTTAATATAATTTGGGTGTACGAAATGTGTGCTTTTTTATTATTATTTGATTTTCACAGAGCATTACGTGTGAGTATTACAGGCTTATAAAAAATAGTCCCACACAAGGTGTACACACAGAGAGATGGCTGAATGTTTAGTATATATATATATATATATATATATATATATATATATATATATATATATATATATATATATAATACCATCTACACGCTCCAAATGAGACCAGTGCTCACATTTGCCTTGACATTTTATTCATTTTCTGCCAGGCCTGCTTTCAGAATAGCGTCCCCCCCTCCAGAATCAGACAAAAATAATCTTCATCCGATGATCATGGTCATATATTCCTTGTCTTTCTTTTATGTTTTCCGTTTCGTTTATTCCACATGATTCAGTAAGATGTTTCTTTACCTGTTGAGCCTTCAGTCGTTTTTCTTTTTTGTCGTATTCTTGCCTGACTGCCTCTATTTGAGATACGTCCGAATATATGATCGTTTTTTAATTTCTGGAGCATGTTGCTTTTCTTTGGAAAGCCCTCAGAAAGGGCCAGGCAATTTAAGTAGAGATAACAGGTGCAGTGGCTGAAGATGACGCAATTGGCTTGATAATGTTTGAACTTGGGCCTGAAGATTCTCCCGAAAAATAAGAAGAAAAGTTGTTCCAATTAACCCAGAAAACATGTCTGAACCATAGCCTTACAACATGTCATAATCGTACCAAATTCACTCCTTTGCACAAAAACCCATCGCAATGATACAACAACATTATCTTTGTACAAAGTAATTACTAACATTAATCTAATCATGTTTACCTTATAGCGAGAAGGAATACTCATTGCTCTATCTGTACACATAAAACGACAGTCATTAAAATCGAATAAACATACTTAATTTTGATTGTTAAAAATTTATGTAGGCCTCTTCCAGCGTTATTGTCATTCGACTAGTGCCACAGCACCACAGTGTAACATATACAGTCACGACACTTCGACTGATTTTTGTTATACCCCACGACAGCAGCGCTCCAAGCGGCTGGTGAGGTACATTTTTGAATACGATATCAGATGAGTGTGAATAGTGTCGTTCAAATTGATTGTAACATACTTTCTTACAACGGGGAAGGTATGTAGTGAAACAAAATTAAGAAAATTAACCAGAAAATAACTATACATTTGTCATTATAGGGTTTCGTAACAACCATTGGACGGTATGAAACGATATTTTGCAGGACAGTTTATTTAAAATTATCTTAAAATCTACGACTTTTTAATCAAAATGTTTGTTTGTATAGCTTATGGGACTTAACTACGGGGTCTACTTATGAACTAGCTAACACTAAGGACGACACAAATATCCATGCCCGAGAAGGGATTCGAACCGCAGACCGTAGTGGCCCTGCAAACCGTGACTGACGCGCTCAGTCCCCTCGGGCCACCGCGGGGAACAATTTCTAATAATACCCAACCATCTATAGGAAGACGTCAGTTTTCTACTCAGAAATAATTCCAGCCAAATCAGTAAGTGTTTAACATAAGAGACTTTATTATCAAAAGTACCAGATCAGCCACTACAGCTATAGATGCGGAGAAATCGTCACAAACGTGAAAATGAAACATCGAAAACAAAAACACAGTTTCCCAACAAAGCAGAAACCAATTCCTCAATTGTTGTTACATGTGAACCACTAACGACAAGAATAAAGCCTTCAGACGAGTGAGGTGTAAAAATATTCTAATCATTAGAATTTTTACAAGTCAAAGAAAGTTCCTGTCATATAGGAAGAGACCAAAACAGGAAATAATGTTTCTCGTTTGCTTATTTTCTCTCACTTTCAGCGGAGTAGGGTACAAAATATACACAATTTCATAAGTATTACTACATCTACGTGGGATTCTCTGCAAATCACATTTAAGTGCCTGGCAGAGGGTTCATCGAACCACATTTATACTATTATCTCCATTCCATTCTCGAATAGCGCGCGGGAAGGAAGAACACCTGAATCTCTATGTTCGAGCTCTCATTTCTCGTATTTCATTCTGATGATCAATTCTACCAATGTAAGTGGGAGTCAACAATATTTTTTCGCATTCGGAGGAGAATGGTGGCGACTGGAGACTCGTAAGTAGCCCACACCGCAGCGATAAGCGCCGTTGTTGTAATGATTCCCATCCCAGATCCTGCATCATTTCCGTAACGCTGTCTCCCGTGTATCATGACAATACAAAACGAGCTGCCCTTCCTTGGATTCCTTCGATGTCCTCTCTCAAACCCACCTGAAAAGGATGCCACACTGGGCAGCAATACTCCAAAAAAGGACGCACAAGCGTATTGTATGCAGCCTCTTTTGTAGTTCTGTTGCATCTTATAAGGGTTCTGCCAATAAAAAGCAGTCTCTGGTTCGCCCTTTCCACATTATCTACTTGTTCTTTCCGGTTTAAGTCTGCAGTAAAAGTAATTCCTAGGTATTTTGTGGAGTTTACGGCCTTCACTTTTGATTGATTTAACTTGTAAAAAAGTTTAACGGATTTGTTTTCGTACTCATGTGGACGACTTCACACTTCCCATTATTGAGAGTCAATTGCCAATTTTTACACCATAGTGATATCTTATTCAGATCGTTCTACAGTTAATTTTGATCTTCAGGTGATTTTATTAGACGGTAAATGACTGCGTCATCTGCAAACAACCTAAGAGAGCTACTTAGATTTTCTCCCAAATCATTTATGTAAATAAGGAACAGCAGAGGACCAATAACACTAGCCTGTGGAAATCCCGATATCACCTCTGTTTTAGTATATGCCTTACCATCGATTACTACGAACTGTGTCCTACCTGACAGGAAATCAGCTATAAAGTCGCAAATTTGGGACGATATCCCATAGCCACGCAATTTCCTCGTTAAAAAGTTGTTTATGTCACTGAATCAGGGAAATTCGGCTGTTTTCAGATTTCTTTCACGATTATTCATGTCTTCTGATATTTTACTAATATTTGGAACGCAAAAAGTACAGAAACTGTTTGGATAGTGACAGAGAAAAGCAATTACAAGCATTTCTCTTACCGCACTTTGCCCACCGCTAGGAGCGCTAGTGTCTTTGCAACTGTCAGTTAGTAAGAACTTTCACAGCAGTGAGCACGGCGACCGTTTATTTTATACTGTGGCAATACCGTAAAACAAGTCCAGACAGTCACGTCGCTTTTCTCTTCCTTCCACTCTCCCCTTTATTCTTTATTGTTTCGCTAATATGGGGACAGTCACAACCGTACCCTGTCACAATATTACCCAGTATACCCTGCTCTTAAGTGGCAACTATTTTTTTTCTCATGAGCTTCATACAGGGTTTCACATGCGTGGCTACAGATAACTCAGTAGGAACAGTTTTATGCATGGCTGTGAATCAGCGACTGTTACAATACAATTAAATTTATAAGGGGCAGCACTCAGTTGCAAAGTACAAAAATAATCGTTAGCACGTTTCAATGCCGCTATGGGCAACTTCTTCAGACGAAGATGTATGCTAAACCTACATGTCAAAAATTAAAATACAAAAAATATATCTGACATAATCAGATAGTCATACCTAAAAAGTTATAGAAAGATATAAAAAGAGCCAAGATCGCTTATCATCAATTTTTAATTACGACGTCTGGTTTCACTGAACTATGTCAGTATCATCTGGTCAAATAAAATCATTTTATAAGACCATAATCTTGTAATGTCAATCAGTTGTTATATAACAATTTACAGTGCATAGGTGCACTATGTCATTATAATAAAACATATCACAGTGAGTGACAGTTTGCTATTGTCACTCACTGTGATAATTATGTTTTATTATAATGACATAGTGCACCTATGCACTGTCAATTTTTATATAACAAGTGATTGACATTACAAGACTATGGCCTTGTAAAATGATTTGACCAGATGATGCTGACATAGTTCAGCGAAACCGGTCGTCGTAAATAAAAATTGATGATCAGCGATCTTGGCTTTTTTATATCTTTCTACAATATCATAATTGGATCGCCTCCTAGAACAACCAACTCTAAATAGTTGTAGACAGCCGGCCGCGGTGGCCGAGGGGACTGAGGCACTCCAGTCACGGTCTGCACGGCCACTACGGTCGGGGGTTCGAATCCTCCCTCGGGGATGGATATTTGTGCCGTCCTTAGTCTTAGCTAGTTCATAAGTAGTTTGTAAGCTTAGAGACTGATGACCACGTAGTTAAGTCCCATAAGTTCTACAAACATTTGAATTTTTTTAGTTGTAGACAGGCGTATTTTGCGACTGAGGGCTGCCCCTTATAAATTTAACTCAGTAGGAAATTGCTGAACAGTCCGGTAACACAACGAAAACGTAGATCTTAATGCAGAAGATGGGTGTTGCGTTGGAGCCAGAAAGAGGAAACTGTGCTCTCCGGTGCTTTTATTCCAGACTGTGGCAATACCCTAAAACAAGTCCAGACAGACACGTTGCTTTTTGTCTTCCTTCCACTCTCCCCGTTATTCTTTATTGTTTCGCTAATATGGCGACACTCACAACCGTACCCTGTCACCATCTTACCCAGTCTACCCTGCTCTTCACAAAGTAGCAACTATTTTTCCCATGGGCTTCATACAGGCTTTCACATGCGCGGCTTCAGATAACTCAGTAGGAAATTGCTGAACAGTCCGGTAACACAACGAAACCGTAGATCTTAATGCAGAAGACGGGTGTTGCGTTGGAGCCAGAAAGAGGAAACTCTGCTCTCCGGCACTTTTATTCCAGAAAGCGAGCCGGCGGTGCGTGAATATGAGATGCAAAGTGGGCGAAGCTCGGGCCGGACAAGGCAGCCGACAGCTGCGAGACGTTTCGACCCGCCGCGCTGCAGCCACCATCAGGCAACGCTCAGCGGATCCGCGAAAAAAAGGCTTGAGCTGCGCATTCATTTTCATCTTCGTCCGGCGGCGGCGTTAACAAGGCGACGTGCGCAAAGATAAGGGGGCAGCAAATGCGTCTTTGATAAATAAGTCATGGAGCCCGGCGCAGAGCCGGCAGATACATAAAACATCCGGCAGGCCGCGGTGCCACCCCAGCCCACCCCGCCAGGGCTGAGCTGCGCCGGCCACCGCTGAGCCGTTTCCGCTCTGCGCCAAAAGTCCCCAGCTTTTCTTTCTTCACTTTGTCCGAAGCAGGAGTTCCTGCTAACGAGCAGCAAGAAGGATCACTCAAGTACTATACTTCGTGTTACAGAAATGTGTCGAATAGGTTGAGAGGTGGTAGTATTCATCGATACAAGAGAAATAAGTCCGATAAACATGTGTGGGACGTGTACGAGCAGGGTAAAATTACTACAGATTTAGTGAAAAACATTATGATCTCCATTCCAAAGAAGACAAATGCTACGGGATGTGAAAATTATAGGACACACAGCCTAGTTTTTCACGCCTCTAAAATATTAACCTTAATTATCCTAAAACGCATAGGACAAAAATCGAAGCTACTCTCAGAATATCAGTTTGGATTCCGGAAAGAGCAACAAGAAGGATCACTCAAGTACTATACTTCGTGTTACAGAAATGTGTCGAATACGTTGAGAGGTGGTAGTACTCATCGATACAAGATAAACAAGTCCAATTAACATGTGTGCAAAATGTACGAGCAGGATACAATTCCTACAGATTTTGTGAAAAACATTATGATCTCCATTCCAAAGACGACAAATGCTACGGGATGTGGAAATTGTTTAACGCTCAGCCTAGTAGTTCACGTCTCTAAAATATTAACCTCAATTATCCTAAAACGCATAGAACAGAAAGTCGAAGCTTCTCTCATAAGATCAGTTTGGATTCCGGAAAGATATAGGAACTAGAAAAGCATTATTTGCTCTAAAACTAACAATAGAGATACTACGAGGTTCGTCCAGAAAGTACGTTCCGTTTGGTTATATAAAACAAACGTGTACAGATACAGAAAAAGGATTTATTGTACATAAATCTACAATTGTTACACTACTTTTCTACACAGCTGCCGAAATTTTTTAGGCACTCGTCATAGTGTGGCACAAGTTTCTGTATGCCGTCTTCATAGAAGGTTGCCGCCTGCGTATTTAGCCATGTGGGAACATGTTCTTCGCGCTCGTCATCATGGTTGAAATGTTGACTAGCAAGGATTTTAGGTGTGAGAAGAGGATTACTGTCAAAATGTGCTCTTTGTTTCCACGATAGTCTCCGACCTCACACGGCGAATGTGGCCAAGGAGCTCTTAGGGGAATTTTACTGGGACGTGTCTAATCATCTTCCGTACTGCCCGGGCCTCGCTCCTAGCCACTTTCACCTCTTTTTAACACCTAAAAATCTGTCCTTGGTGGTCAACATTTCAACGATGATGACGAGCTGAAAGAACATGCTACCACATGGCTAAATACACAGGCGGTAACCTTCTATGAAGAAGGCATACAGAAACTTGTGCCACGCTATGAGAAGTGCCTACAAAATTACCAGCTATGTAGAAAAGTAGTTTAACAGTTGTAGATTTTTGTACAATAAATATTTTTTCTGTATCTGTACACGTTTGTTTTATATAACCAAACGGAACTTACTTTCTGGACGTATCTCGTATTAGATAAGAACCTAGAAACACACGTAGCTTTCGTAGATTCAGAGAAAGCATTTCATAATGTTCAATGGGATAAAATGTTTTAGGTACTCAAGAAAGTAGGAATAGACTGCAGAGATAGAAAAATGATATGGAACCTGTACAAAAACGAGGCAGCGGTTATCCGCGGGCGGAGAAACCAAGAAGAGGTGCAGATACGGACAGGCTTCCGACAAGGTTGTGCACAATCCACAGTTATCTTTAATCTATACATTGAAGAGGCCCTTAAAAAAGCAAGGGAAAATTCACAGACAGGTATAGTAATTCATGGGGAACCAGTAGATATGATATGCCGATGATATAGCTGTCCTAGCTTGAAGTGGGTAAGTTCTTGTAGCCCTACTGAATAGAGTGGATAAAATTATGGGGAAAGAATATAATATGAGATTTAAAAAAGTAAAAACAAAAGTAATGGTATGCGACAAAAAATCAAGTGAAAGTCCATGTAGGCCATGAACTGTTATAACAAGTTTATAAATATACTTATCTGGATAGTAAGATTACCAGGGATGCAAGGAGCAAGGCAGAAGTGAGAAGTAGAATTGCTCAAGCAAATGTTGCTTTTAACAAGCACCAGTCTTGATCAGGAAAAGGTTTTTTAATCGCTTGTGTGGAGTGTGTCGTGCTATGGGTGTGAAACATGGATTCTCGGGACAGAGGAAGAGCAGAAGCTAAATTATTTTGAAATGTGGAGCTGTAGACGCATGCTCAAAATAAAATGGATCGACAAGGTCACAAACGAAGTGGTCTGGAAAGAACAGGTCAGAAGAGAAGAGTTCAGTTTACAGGCCATGTATCAAGACATAAAGGACTCCTGAACACAAACGTAGAGGAATGTGTCGAGGGCAAAAGACCAAGAGGAAGACCACGCCTGAGGTTCGTGGATCAAACATATGGGATGTAAGACCTGTAAAGAAATGAAGAGAAAAGCGGAGAGACGTACAGAATGGACACAAGCTGTCATTGTACCTGTATCAAACCAATCATTGGATTGACCACTACTGAAGGAGAAACATGGGTCCTGAAAATCATACTTTATAACACAGGTTCATAGGATGTGTTGTACGTGGCGGCCAGTGCCGCGTGACCACCATTTACTTGTGGCACCGTTTTATCAGCCTCCCACCATTAGTTCATTTATTTATGACTACCGTAGCATCGTTCAACATTTTAATTATTTTAACGTGAACGTTCGGTAGCAGCGTTCAATATTATTATGACATCTTCCATTGCTCTATGTTATTCTGCAGCCGAATAAGCATCCCCAGTATCATACAAGTCATATCACGCCATGATGGTAGACGTTGCTCTCAACGATACCTGCGGCATCATTACCGGCTGTCTAAGACCTACCCCGTCGAACGAACTGTACCGTCTTGCTAGTACTGGCCCTTCTGATATAAGTCGAGAGGTTGCAGCAAATAAGAAGAAGCTCAGCCTCTGTATGGACACAGGCCAACTACTGCAAGAGTAAAATCTAGAGAAAGTTTCCTCAGAAGAACAGAGGCTCTTAAAGGGACACCTCAGCAACCCCGAATCGACATGTGTCGTGCAAGCTGCACACGCTCCGAAGAATGGCTGACACCTAGCGAAGAACTACCACCCGGTCACATGGAGAAATGGAGTACTTCGAGATCAGTGAACAGATTACGGGCAAGCTTGACAATATGTAAAAGCAACCTACAGAAGTGGGGTTTCAATACCGAGCTCCCATTGTGTGAGTGTGGTGCAATCCAGACAACGTCTCATTTGATGCAGTGTAGTTGGTGCCCTAAAACATTCACAGTACAAGATCTGCTTCAGGCTACAGAAAATGCACTGGATGTCGCCAACTTCTGGGCAAAAGTGGTATAGATAGTTTTGTAAAGTGCGACTTTGTATATAATGTATATAATCCATTAAGGGTTTCTTTCTTTGTAAATGTAGTTTCACTTTTTTTATCATTCTCTGATATACCCCTCACAAAGGAATCTCTACATGCAGCCAGAAATTCTACTGGGTGATATTTTCCATTGTTCGCAAAACATTTAGTGTTTCCCGCAGGAATCCAAGGTGTACCGCATTTACGAGACTATTAAGCTGATTAAACGCTTAACTACTCATCTATGTGCATTCATCTTTGATCTGCTGGCGCAGTTATGTAGATGTAAATGTAGATGTAATTGCAGATTTTCATTTTCTATTCCCACCTTATCCTAGTAGTCAAATTGCTTACGTGATTGACGTCTCACGCATGCAACTACTGCAAGAATCGTATGCTAACGGCTCACGCGCGAACCGCCTATTGTACAATGTATTTGGGACCTGGATCACAAATAATTGTATTAGTATTAGAACAGAAATTCTAAAGGAATTAGGTTCAAATCCCGGACGATAAAACCCCAACTTCGACATTACGTACCTTCTCCTGTTGATCCAAACTTATCTCTAATGGGAAAACACAGGAGATTCATATTTCGTTATGTACGGCTCTGTAAAAGAATTATGGCTGGATATAGTCCTAAAGTCAAACCGTACATGTCTGCTTTCATGCCCAGCAACTACACCAGATGCAAATAGTACTTAGTACCTGTGTTGCTACACTCAAACATTCTGTGCATAAGCTGACATTTGCGAAATAATTAAATAATGAATAAAAGAGATTTTATTCTAACCTTTGCAAATTATGTAGGCAACGCTAGAAAATTTAGATAAATAATGTTTATTCACACATGTTTTACTCTAATGTACGTGGTCCTATACAAATAAAAGCAATAAATTAGAAATAAACCTTTTAAAACAGGTCTGTTATGAGAATGGTAGTAAAATCACCAACTAAGTCATCATTGACCATGTTCAGATATTCAGTTCTCCATCACGCAACTCTAAATAACTCTCAGCTCAAAACAATTTGTTCTTTGTCAAATAAGTCACATACCAACACTGGAAAATTTACCTGTAGAATCACAAACACTGTTCTGTTACAATTGTGAAATGGAATAGGAAAAAGTTAAGGTTCTTAAACCAGCACACATTAGCCCTTTGCCAAGTTAGTGTCTCGACAACGCAGCCATTTGCCGTGAAGAATCCAACTTTCTCCTATCATACTAGACGTAAAACGTTCGTCCAGTCCCCAAAGAGCTCTCCAAGTGCACCGTCCAAGTATTTTCATTGACCACAGCAGTCTTCTGCACTAGCCATTCTTTTATTGACAGATCGGTATCCCCTCCAAACGTAGCAGAGTTCTTAACAGACAAGTTTCGTTTTGACTTAACTTTGACCACTTCCACACTACCTTAACATTTTGCTTTATTAAATAGAAAAGTTATAAACATTCAGTAACCTTGTGACTATTTATCAGCAACCAAATAATGCGTCAAATAAATATATGAACAAGCCAGCCTCCTGAGCTTGACGCTCATACTACACAATATTTGCTTGCAGCTACTGACAAAATAGACAAATTTTCTTTAAATAGATACATGGATATAAGAGGTGTATATCATGCTGCTTACAATTGCTGACTTCCAGTGGAGGATACCATAACCTGACTGTATTTCATAATAAATTCTTATAATAAGTGTAATAAATTCTTAAGTGAATTTGTGTGTTGCTTTCAAGATGATAGCTTGAGCCAATAATATATCATGTGAGGTAGTTTGTTGAAATTACATGATACATTCAGAAGTGGGAAATTTTAAGTTTAAATTTGCTATGTGCAAATATTGTCAACATTAGCTTCGGTAGATTATGTTATATTAACCTTTGTATTTTTCAAGATATTACAAGTATTGTAGTTTCATGAGATGTGGCTAAATTTTTGGAGTTCATCAGTATATTTGGATTTGCTACAGATAAATGGGGTGAATTACTATTGAATTTTGTATTTGCAAGTATTGCCATCTTTCAATTTTGTTCCATTCCCCATATTGACCGCCATATGCGAAGACCCACCCTCTCTGTTGTCCAGCATCCTGAGAGTGAAGACTGCAGCACGTTTTCACCAGTCAGCCGGCAACGATAGGAAGAAAGGGACATACCAATATCTGGGCATAGAGTCTGTAAAAAATTTCATTCCCTATGAATGTGCATAATATTGCTTTTGATATTATAGATATATTATTATATTCTCGAAATTTTAGGAAACGACATACAATGCACTATTTTAAACGCCCTATTTTAATTACAAATCTTCATCTCAGACAACTGCCAAATTTAAACTGTATGCCGAGAAACTTTCACACAATATAAGCACATCTACCAAAGATACTTATACCTGGACACATAGTATACTAATCGTTAGTTTGGATGCCATCTCACAACTGTACGAACTATCGCACTAAAGTATCCACTCCAGTTGTTACAATTTAAAAATGTCTGAACGACATGTTTCGGGCCTACATTAGCCCATTCTCAAGTTCTTGAATTCTAAAACATATCTGCCCTAAGGCAACGTCAGGGCAACTGGAGCGGAAACTTAAGTGCGATAGTATACTAACATATCAAATATATGCATAAACATAGTGTACTATAACTGCATAACAAATGAATGCAATAAATTTTACATACACGTAATTATATAAAAAAACATGGCTGTGGCTCTCCTTATTTAATGTCAGTGTTTTGCTGGTGAATCAATGTTTGGGATGAGTTGGGATGAGTCCTTAACCACGACCTAATAAGGTTCTTTTTTGCTGTGTGGTGAGCATGAGAGTGAGCAAAGAGGCCCAAAGGCACCCAGACGACAGACGACACTAAAAACATAATTTACACTAAATGCTGTATAATGTTAGTAAAATGTGTAGGGACACTGTGACGTTTTAAATCATGCCATAATAATGAAATCTACTGAAAAATTATATTGGCCGAAAATAAACTGTAGTATTACAATGTCCTAATTCGATATACAAACAACCTCAACAAATATATAAACCCTACACGATTTATTAACTGTTATATTTATATCCATTAACAGTTATTAACATTTATATTTATACCCATTTTTTTCTTCATTTGTAATTTCTGTAGACTATGGCTTTTTACTTCCTTACATGGTGTATATTTCGGGATGAATTTTGTACTGTACTTCATTTTTTTAAATTAAATTTTCTAAGATATTACTTATCCTTAGGTACTGCTTGTTATTAACATCTGTCTGAGCAAACATCAAAAGTTATTGCAATTTTAAAGAAAGTAAACGAAAACTAAATCTCAGACAAAAATTAAAAGAGAACGGAACCAATAGTTGAACATGTTAAACTATACTCGATTAACCAAGACTTTTGGAAACAACTTCCTGAGTAGTGAAAAGTTAAAATGAATAATGTATATGGGAAACAAATAAAAATAATAGACATATTTCATCTGTTAATACTTAAAATGATACAGTGCCTGTAATTGTACAAAATGATATAAGTTTTTCTTGTTATCCTTAAACATCAGTACAGCTGAAGAATAATAAAAATAAAATAAAAATTAGTAAATTTTACCAAAATACATCTACAATGGCATTAAGAAATGAAAAGATGGGTATATGATGATAACAGTTTCCCAATAGAAATGATTAAAGCAGGAGAAAATGTAATGCAAAGGGAACTGGCTAATTTATTTAAGTCTGGTATGTGAAATGTAAGTGGGAATACAGAGTTGTTATTTTACTTCATGAGAAAGAACGCAGACCTATAAACTATACTCTCCCCTTTATTCCGTAACATAGAGGATGAAGACCTGATTAATCGTGATGGCGGTTTTCATATGGATAAAGCATGGGACCCTGTAATTTCTTTAATCGATTCACAGAGACATAGGTCTACATCTAGTGCGACCTCTGCCAAAAAGTGATTTCTTTCGAACACTGCGCTTAAGATACGTGGAGGCGCATTCTGACAGAAGGAGCAAATTAAGTACACCATTACGCAGACGCGGCCCGCTTCTGTTGCAGACCGCACCAAACTGGATAGGGGTCGCGCTTGTATCCATCCTCACTTCGCAATCCTCAATCCTCCTCAATCTTCGGTATATACAGAACGACGCGCACCAGTAATCTTCAGTCTCATACTCACCTGAAAATGGCTGCATGTTTTGTCAGCCGAAATATCGTTGAAAGACGTTAACATGATTCGGCTGCAAGCAAGAAATATGATAGACCAATCAATACTATCAATATTTTCTCGCATTAGTGAATTTCTTTTAGCGCTACAGTATAAGGTATAGATGTTCTACCAAATAGTGACATATGAAAATGTGTGCCGGGCTGGGACTCGAACCCAGGTTTCCCGCTTTTCGCGAGCGGTCGCCTTAACCACTAGGCTACCCGAACAGGACTCCAGGACCAATCCAAATGTCCGTATGCCACACTAACTGCACATATGAGTCAACTGCATTCATCCCTTGCCACTCGCAGCTTAATCTGTATTCCCGCACCAGGGAGAATGAAAACAGCGAGGCATTAACCGACGCTGTTATCGTCACTGCCTCGCTTAGGCATCTGTTAAATTACTGTATGGTGACTAATTACAGCGATGATAATATTATCAACATTTTCTCGCATTAGCGAATTTCTTTTAGCGTCACTGTATAAGGTATGGGTGTTCCACCAAATGATGACATATGAAAATTTGTGCCGGGCTGGGACTCGAACCCGGGCTTCCCGCTTTTCGCGAGCGGTCGCCTGAATCACTAGGCTACCCGAACACGACACCAGGACCGACCCAAACTTCCATATGTACAGTCAGAGTGGCATATGGAGGTTTGGGTCATTTTCGGGTAGCCTACTGGTTAAGGCGACCGCTCGGGAAAAGCTGGAAACCCGGGTTCGAGTCCCGGCCCGGCACAAATTTTCATGTGTCACAGTTTGGCAGAACATCCATCCATACCTTATACAGTGACGCTAAAAGAAATTCGCTAATGCGAGAAAATATTGATAATATTATCATCACTGTAATTCGTCACCATAAAGTAATTAAACCAATCAATACGCCGGGAAAACTTTAAATACACTTATTAATGTTCTTTACTGGTAAATAGAAATTTAGCATAAACTAGAACAGGGTTTCACTTCATTCAATTTAGTCATTTATATTTCTTTGTTGTTAACTGTAGCGTAATGTACTCTATATCGTTTTCATTGTCCACGTTTTGTGTATACGAATCTGACTCGAGAATAATGAACACAAAGAACAAATCACATTCCCCCAATTTCCTTCTTTCATGCTTTTCGTCAACTCGATAATATTGTAGCACGTTTTGACAATGCCTTCTGTCAAAGCTCAGCTTCTTTCCTTTCCTTCCAGTTCTGGGTCGCATACGTGTCCTGCAACGCGCAGTACAAAGACGCCGTGGAGATGACTATGCAGCAAATAGACGTCATCAAGCGCTTTGTCGAGAAGTACCCGGATGACATGCAGATGGTGGACTCTGCAGCAGGTAATTTTACAGTTCGTCGTATCTCTTCAAAGTTGATTTCCTACTGAAAATACTAAAGACTTGAAAACAGATCACACAGTATATTGTATTTTTTATTTATTTATAGCTATCATTTTCCATAGGACCAAATTGAGGAGCAACTCTCGCTGGTCATGAAACTTATTTAGTATGTATTTATCATTCCGCATACACATGATCAGTTCAATAATTTGCAGATTCATATCTACATTAATTAATAGCAGTTGCCAGGAAAAATTCATTTGTTTCTCCATTGAAACGTCTTAGTGGGCATTCTTATGTGATGTGCATCACAGTGTGCCTCTCAACACCACAGTCGCAGCAGGATGATGGCTTTTTTCTAACTTTATATAGCAGATCTACACTCACACCATGATTAGTCCGGATTCGGTTTAACTTGGACCATACGTTCCGAGGTTGTTCAAAGCCAAGTACCTTCCGTGTATTGCATGGCAAATGTACAGATTCTGATTGACCATGGAACGAATCAGTACATCAAATTGTAATAAAAGAGTGTCAACAGATAAAGTGAAACGCATAGCAATCCTATACACACGACAGGCCTAAGCATAAGTAAAAAGAAAAGGGTGAAACAATAGAATTTTTATTTTTTATTTTTCCAGGAATTCCTCCACTGAATATAAAGAGAGAGCCACGAGGAAACTTTTCAGTTTAGCTTTGAAAGTCTGAGGAATACTACTAAACATTTGAATTCTTTGTCAATAAAATTCTTCGAGGTTTTTGTCCGCTTTGTCAATCCATAAAATCCGACGTTTCAGCCACTGTTGCAAGCCAAACACTTAGACAAAGGCCACTTGCAAAAGTGGCCGAAACGTCGGATTTTATAGATTGATAATGCGGCAAGAAACCCCGAAGAATTTTATTGACAGTGACAACGGCTACGGAAGCCTTCGTTTACAACCATTTGAATTCTTTATTCGAAATGGATGCGGCAGAGTACTACACACCTTTTTTCGCAATGAACAAGGTGGTGTGATCCAAATGCAGATTCTATATCTGTCTAGTATTAACTGAGTGAAAGCTGCGGACTCTTGGAAATAGCTTAATACGGAGGTTGGAATTTAAAAAGGGGCAACCATTTATTCACAACAGATACAAAAGCGTTTTAATTTGCATCTGTCACTGTTCCGCAAAGCAGTCACCAGCGTTGTATAGAACCCGTTGTCAGCGTTGTGGAAGACGTAGTACATCGTTAGCAGAGCCTGTTCTGTTGGTGGTGCGAATGGAGCGGTCTACTACCTGTAGAATCTCTGGAACAGTACTGAAGTGAATGCCACGAGGTGGTTTCTTCGTCTTTGGAATCAAATCAAAGTCACAAGGAGTTAAGTATTTCCCAGTTTTATCGACAGAACAGAGCAGCCACAGTTTTCGCTGTATGTGTCCATGCATTGTCGAGCAAACTGATTTGTGGATTGCATAGAAAGTGTTGCCGCTTCTTTTGCAAAGCTGGTCGTAGGTGATGCTCCAAAAACAGTAATACTGTGCATTTGAGAGTCTACAGTGGAGGAACGTCTTGCGTTAAGGTAACACCATCACAGTTGTACACGAGAATCACCATTGATTTGACCATGGCTCTAACACACTTTCGATTCTCGCGGCACCCCATAATGACTCCAATCGTTGGATTGGCTTTTCAATTTTGGCTCGTACTTGTACATGTTTCGTAAACTTAGTGACAGCGTTACATTAGAACGTTTGCTCACATGTGACTGTGACAATCCCTAGATTGTGACACGCTGGTGATTTCGGACGGGCAAGTCCATTTGCTGGGAGGTAAGGTAGGTATTCAACAACTTGTGCTATCAGCGAGAATAGTACATTCCATTGCATAGTGTCCCCACAGCAGTGTTGCCACTATTTAAGTTCCCATCCCTCGTAATGTTAACAACAAACGACATTAAGGGAAATATAATTATGTTCAGAACAAAAGACCACATTGGAAAACGTTCATATTCACAGGTCATGTCATTAGTACGTTCTGATGAACTGATTAGCATTTCATTTACCTTGATTCAGGAAGGGCCCATAGCTTCTTCAGTACGTGATGAAATTGAAGCGTGAATAGCATGAATGTCGTCTTGTGGTATAGCCAACCCTCTACATTCATATAGTGCCAAAATTCATATCTGGTGTTTGGCATTCCGTCATGGTGCTGCACTCCCCATTTCACCATATTCAACTCATTTCCGATTGGCGAAAATCCTCGTGGCTTGGCGGGGCAGGGGAAAACGTAGAGATCCTTTGACAACAAAAGGTCAATAAGTCGTAAATTGAGATGCTGAGAAATGGTCTCATGAAAAAAGGGCATGGCTAAGGGTTACAAGATGTCATTAGGTCAAACTGGTCACAGTGCCATGGACGCGCACCAAACGTGAAGTTTGTTCGTACCGTTCCCTCAGAGCTACTGACAGAGCTACTCACGACAAACCATGTATGAGACAGGCGAAATACCCCCGAACTTAAGAAATATTTAATAACCCCATTCCAAAGAGAGCAGGTGCAGTCAGCTGTGAAAATTACAGAACCATCAGTTTAACATAGCGATGGTAGCAAATTTTTAACACAAATTATTTACAGAGCAATTGAAAGGCTGATAGATGCTGACCCCGGGGAAGATCAGTTCGCTTTAATGAGAAATGTAGGAACACGGAAGGCGATTCTCACCTTACGACTTATCTTAGAAGATAGATTAAGGGAAGGCAAAGCTATATTTCTAGCTTTTATCGATTTGGAGCGCGTCGCAGTCCCCTCGGCCACCGCGTCCGGCTGAAAATTACAGAAATATCAGTTTAATAAGTCATGGATGCAAAATACTAACACGAATTATTTACAGACGAATGGAAAAACTTGTTGAATCCGACCTCGGGGAAGATCAGTTTGGATTTAGGAGAAATGTAGGAACGCGGGAGGCAATACTCACATTACGACTTATCTTAGAAGACAGGCTATGTAAAGGGAAACCTACATTTTTAGCGTCTGTCGATTAGGAGAAAGCTTTCAACAGTGTCGACTGGGATTCACTCTTTGAAATTTTGAAGGTAGCAGGGGTAAAATATAGGGAGAAAAGAGTTGTATTCAACCTATACAAAAACCAGACAGCGGTTATTAGAGTCGAAGAGCAAAAAAGGGACGCAGAGGTTGGGAATGGAATAAGACAGGGTTGTTGCCTTTCCCCAATGTTGTTGAATCTGTACATTGAACAGGCAGTGAAGGAATGGAAGGAGAAATTTGGAGAGAGCATTAAAGTGCAGGGAGAAGAAATAAAAACATTGCGGTTTGCCGATGACATAGTAATTCTGCCGTGCAAAAGATCTGGAAGACAAATTGAATGGAAGATATAATATGAACATTAACAAGAGTAAAACGAAGGCAATGGAATGCAATGTCAGAAAATTAGGCGATGCTGAAGGAATTCGATTAGGTAGTTAGACAATAAAAGTAGTAGATGAATTTTATTTGGGTAGCAAGATATCTTCTCATGGCCGAAGTAAAGAAGATATATAATTCAGAATGGCTTTGGGAAGAAAAACATTTCTAAAGAAGCGAAGCTTGTTAACATCCAATATTAATTTAAACGTTAGGTAGTCCTTTCTGAAAGCATTTGTCTGCAGTGTAGCATTGTATGGGAGTGAAACGTGGATGATAAGGAGTTCAGATAAAAAGATGATAGGAGCTCTTGAAATGTGGTGCTAGAGACTAATGATGAAAATTAGATGGGTAGATCACGTAACTAATGAGGAGGTGCTTAATAGAATCGGAGAGAAAAGAAGTTTCTGGCTTATCCTGACTAAGAGAAGGTGGGACACATTTTGAGACATCAAGGAATTGTCAACTTAGCATAAGAAGGAAGCCTGTGGGGTAAAAATCGTAGAGGGAGACCGAGGGATGAATATTGTAAGCAGATTCAAAAGGATGTAGGTTGCCGAATGTATTCTCAGATGAAGAAACTTGCACAGGACAGGGGAGCGTGGAGAGCTGAATCAAACCAGTTTGCGGACTGAAGACCACAACACCAACGATTGGGATACATTGTTCTGAGGTCAGCAGGGGTACAATATAGGGAACGGAAGGTGATGTACAACTTGTTCATTAACCATTAGAGTTGAAAGGCAAGAAAGGGACGCAGTGCTTGGGAAGGGATTAAGACAGGGTTGTAGCCTTTTCCCAATGTTGTTCAATTTGTGCATGGAGCAAGCTATAAAGAAAATTGGAGAAACAGAAACATTGCATTTTGCTGATAACTTTGGAGGAGCAATTTTAAAGAAATGGACAATGTGTTGAAAGGACCATATAAGACGAACATTAGTAAGAGCAAATCGATGCGCGAGGCCGTTCCCCTTCGGGGGTTCGAATCCTCCCTTGGGCATGGATGTTTGTGCCGTCTTTAGTATAAGGTAGTTCATAAGTAGTTTGTAAGTTTAAGGACTAATGCCCCGCAGTTAAGTCCCTTAAGCTCTACAAACATTTGAACATTTTGATAGAGGCGTTTGAAATGAGGTGCTACAGAAGGCCGGTCGTGGTGGCCGAGGGGACTGAGACGCTCTAGTCACAGTACGCACGGCCACTACGGTCGGGGGTTCGAATCCCCCCTCGGGCATGGATATTTGGGCCGTCCTAGTTCGTAAGTAGTTCAGAAGTAGTTTGTAAGTTTAGGGACTGATGACCCAGTAGTTAAGTCCCATAAACTATACAAACATTTGAACATTTGCTACAGAAGAATGGTGAAGATTATGTGGGTAGATCGCGTAACTGCTGAAGATGTTCTGAATGGAACTGTGGTGAAAAGGAAATTTTGGGATATCTTGACTAAAAGAAGTGATCGATTAAAGAATTCGTGAATGTTGCATTTGAGGGATGTGTGTGCGGTAAAAATCGCACAGGGAGGCAAAGTGATGAATATACTAAGAAGATTCATATGGATGAGGGTTGCGGTTCTTATGAGGAGATGTAGAGGCTTGCTCAGGACGGAGTAGGATGGAGAGCCGCATCAAACCAGTCTCCGGACTGAAGACCACAACAACACAACACCCAATAGCAACTCAGTTAGTGCTGTATATAATATTCCAGCCTGGCTATTAATATTTGAGATTAACAAATTTAAGGAAGGGAGAGGTTTGAAGGTATAAGCTATGAAAGATCGCGGACAGAAAATTACGGAAAAAATTTCGGAAAATTAGTACATACATTTAAATGAAATGGCAAGCTAATTAACGGTGGAGTGTTGTGCAGCCAGAACATCACACAAATAATCGACGAGCGGTTACCTTTAACAAGAGACCATCGGTGGTTGAAACTTGGCTGTAAATGAAATTTTCATAATATAATAACCACTCGCTGAACAGTGGGACGGCAGTTCGTCAATGTCAAACTACGACTCGTGTAGCAGATCGTGAAGTGAAATAAGTTACATGATAAAATTCGGATAGGAACATTACGTAAGTTAAACACATCGGACTTCCAAAAAAATTGCAAGAAAATAGACTGCAGATTCTGTTGCTGGTAAATGATAATAATATGGAATAAATTTTGAAAAGGGTTGGCAGGCTACACGAAACATCACCATTCAATATTAACTAAAACAGTACCATCCATTGTTGAGGTGATGCAACAAGACTGAGACAAACATCATGGGCGGAGGGAGGGGAAAAGCAAAATTACTAATAAAAATTCACAAATGCAAATTTAAGTGAGAGATAGAGTTTATTGATAAAAGAAAGATCTGCGAAAAGCACATATATTTACCTTCTGTACAAAATCCACGTAACACCAGCCACATAAAATGATAAACTACAGCTCTCGTTTGCAAGATGCTATCGTACGGAATACAAGCCAAGAGTAGTTACTGTCTTTAAAAAAAATTGAAAGTGTAGTTCTGTATCCATAGGTGCCCGTTTTACATACCGACGTTATAAAAAAAATACAAAACTTTGTTTTGATAACAGCGGGGAAAGGAAATCGTGTCATTATATGTACCTCTCGTTCGAATGCAGTCACTGTGATGCCGTTCATCTGTCTGCGGCGAATCAAACAGCGACTGCCATTTTTAAACAAACCGAACGTCGTTTCATAGGGAATTGCTGTGTATCATGTTTCTGAACATTAGACTGCTGCCCTCTAGCGACAGAGCCGAGGAGTACGCAGACGTCCCCTGCATTGGTATTCGGACGAGGCATTGATCTTATCGGCAGGATGGGGTTGCGAGATAATGCTTCTTGCCGTGTGTACGGTCTTCCTTCGATCAGTGTGCACACAGCTGCTACACTGTAGAAATACTTCGTCCCACACGAGTAGCAATTTCGTGGATTGCTGCATCACATTACCTCACGCCAGTAATGCACCCTGTTGAAACTGTTTGTTTCGACGGTAACGTTCGCATTTAATTATGCCCAAATTACACTGCACCTTTACCTGCAGTTTATAGCAACAGCGAGAATCGCAGGAACATTGTAGTAGTAGGAGGCGTTGTGCCGCGATATTGATGTTGATCTTAAACACATTAGCAGACATGGTTCAAAAGCTAGGCATTTCTGCAGATCATAGCAACGTATATGTGATTATTAAATTCCTATCTATAGTCTTCCAGGGTGTTCTGTTTTTGTTAAATTTAGTGTTCCTCTTGACTCACGTCTTTGTTTTGTTTCTCTAATATGTCCCTAGTACTTCTCAAATTTCCTCTCTGGATTCTATGGTGCATCTGCAACATCACTGAATATGAACGTAGCCTTGTTTGCGTTGTCCGTAGGTTAGTTTACCTTAGTTTAAGTAGTATGTAAGCTACGGACTGATGGCCACGCAGTTTGGTCCGATAGATTTACAAACATTTGAACATTCAGGTCTGCTGAGGCTTAACAATTTATGATACTACCGAATGCTTGTGTTTATTCAATGTCTTTCCAGCCTTCCACAATACACCACGGGCAAACACAGTGATGTATCCACAAGAAATGACTGCAAGTGAAGAAATGTCGTTACGATGTTCAATCTTCAAATGTTTTGCAGAGCTTATGGGACTTAACTACGGGGTCATCAGTCCCTAAACGTAAAAACTACTTATGAACTAGTTAATTCTAAGGACGACACAAATATCCATGCCCGAGGGGGGATTCAAACCCCTGACCGTAGTGGCCGTGCAGACCGTGACTGGCGCGCCGCAGATCTTGGACACCGGGACCGGCGTTACGATGTGAAACCATTTTATTGGATTGCAGTGTGTTATAAAAGAGGCAAAATTGTTGACCCTTACACATCGATTTTTGTCGCCAGTGTGTAGGGTGACTCAGCCACTCTGGCCACCATTCATGCACTCGTGTGGTTCTGAATGGTTTAAAACAGTATTTGGACCCTCTCCTATGGTATATCGCTGTATATTTAATTCTCTCGATACAGACTGCACTTCATTTTCGCTTTGTTTAGACAATGAGGTTATTCAGTTATAGAAAGATTACTTTCATTTTGTAATAATATTAAAAATTAAAATTAAAAAAAAAAAAAAACGTTGTTTATTATTTGCAGGAATTGAACATCTTCTATTTCTCATCCCTCAAGGATTGCTTTCGTTCTAGTAGGCAGAGTATTCTTGTTGTAGCTTTGTTTCCTCATACGCGTTTTAAGAAACTCTCAATGTTGACCTCTTACCAGGATATTGCTTATTTTGATTCACCTTTGATACTGGAGACATTAAGTTGCAGAGGTTCTCCTTAACTTGTTAAAGCTGTGTGCTTGGAAGGATTAAAGGGGAGGATGGAGACCCAGATAAAAATAAAAGTGAGTAACTCTGGCGCACAAATTTTGCTAGTCGGGACTACGTTTGCCCACAGTTGTTGCTCGTAATTCTCTTGACTAGGTATTAGTTGAATTTACGGCCTTTAGATCTGACTGATGTATCATTTAAATGAAGTTTAACTGATTTATTTTATTGGTCCCATCAAACTTCTCATTATTAACCCATTCATTCCCAAATTATGAATTCGGCTTTGAAACAATTAAAATTCAGTGTTTTCGGTATTAATACTAGATCTTTACTCATTACTATTCGATGAGTGTTATCGGCAAAGAATGTCAAACAGATTCCGTCTTTGCAGATATTTGGAAGGCTTTTGAAACTGTAGGTATCTCAAAAGCATCTTCTTATCAACTGCAACCTTATGGAATATTGCCACAGTTGCGCGATTGGATTCGTGATTCCTGTCAGAAAGGACGCAGTACGTACAATTGACGAAAAGTCATCGACTAGAACAGTAACGGTATTTGGCGTTCCACAGGGAGGTGTTATAGGAGCCCTGCTGTTATTTATTTTTGTAAGCGATTTAGGAGACCATCTGATAACTCTGTTAGACTGTTCGCGGATAATGCTGTCAGTTATCGGTTAGTAAAATCACCAGAAGATCAAAAGCAACTGCATAAAAATATGTGTTTCAAAATTTTTGATCGAACTTTTGTTCTTTCGTGTCATGTATTTAATGCACAACAAAGCCGTTTTCGTCGAGGCATTTTATTACTTGGGACGTTATTTTGTTGATAGTTTGACACAATAGTTAAGACAATACAATTCACTGCTGAAATAAAATAACAGTAACTATACTCACGCTCACACTCACAGTCACGTACAGACGGCAACTTAACACAATATCCAAGACGGATAGATTAATGCCTCAGAAGTGGCTACACACTGTTCCAAGCGGCAAAATGTCGTACTAGAAGCATGTTGTTCATAAACAACAATGCGACTTTAAGGAATGATATACAAAATACTGTATAACTCAGCTTTTAATATGTTGTTGTCGACAAACGTCAACGGCGGGTGCCATTTTTTTAACCATACTGATAGCTTATCTAAATCATTGTGCAGTTGCTTTTGATCTTCTGGCGACTTTACTAACCGATAAATGACAGCATTATCCGCGAACAGTCTAACAGAATTACTCAGGTGGTCTTCTAAATCGCTTTCAAAAATAAATAACAGCCGGAGCCCTATAACACCTCCCTGTGGAACGCCAGATACCATTACTGTTCTACTCGATGACTTTCCATCAATAATACGTACTGCGTCCTTTCTGACAGGAAATCACGAATCCAAACGCACAACTGTGGCAATATTCCATATGGAAGCAATTGATAAGAAGACGCTTTCGAGGTACCTTCAGTGTCAAAAGCCTTCCGGATATCTGGAAAGACGGAATCTGTGATACATTCTTTGCCGTAAGCACTCATCGAATCATACAAGTAATGATCTAGTTGTGTTTCACAAGAACGATACTTTCTGAATCCGTGTTGACTACGGGTCAATAGGTCGTTCTCTTCAACGTTAGTTCATAATATCTGAGGGAAGTATATGTTCTAAAATCCTGCTGTAAACCGACGTCAATAATATAGGGGCCGGCCGCGGTGGCCGAGGAGACTGAGGCGCTCCAGTCACGGTCTGCACGGCCACTACGGTCGGGGGTTCGAATCCCCCTCGGGCATGGATATTTGTGCCGTCCTTAGGTTTAGCTAGTTCATAAGTAGTTTGTAAGTTTAGGGACTGATGACCTCGCAGTTAAGTAAAAAAATGTTCAAATGTTTGTTAAGCTTATGGGACTTAACAACGGGGTCATCAGTCCCTAAAATGACAAAATACTTATCAACTACCTTATACTAAAGACGGCACAAATATCCATGCCCGAGGGGGGACTCGAACCCCCGACCGTAGTGGCCGTGCAGACCGTGACTGGAGCGCCTCAGTCTCCTCGGCCACCGCGGCCGGCGTAGTTAAGTCCCTTAAGCTTAACAAATATTTGAACATTTGAATACAGGGGTGTAATTTTGCGAATCACTCCTATTGCTGTGGCGGCATGAGGAAAGGCCGACGTATATGAGTCGTTGCGACGATGTACGAAAGCTCCTAGTACTGTAGGGTATCGAGTGCATGTTAGCACTGACAGGTGCCGAGGTCATGGGATTCCGCATTCGTTGACGCAGCATACAGTGGTTGTCCCAGGAGGTGGTGTTGATTGGTCCAACCGAACTTACACGACGTTCTGAGTTCCCTTATGGACCCATTTATATATATATATATATATATATATATATATATATATATATGAAACACCTGCCACTGTGACATCTGAATGATTCACAAGTCTGGCAATTATACCATACCACCACTCAGCTTCACATAGTCCAACAACGAAGCTTATGTCAAATTCATCGATTTGCCTGATAGGCTGTCTATAGCATCTCCGAACCATCACGGTGGCTTCGTACTGTAGGTAAATGTCTTCCGTCACTGACTCACGGATGTTGACTGCTATCATGTTCGCATTGACACGGTGATCGATTCACAAACGCAATTTGCTTCAATTGTAGGTGTAATCATTTACACATCAATGGTATGCTTTTATACCGAAATGAGATTATATTCTCAATGTTGTTTTCAGGTGGCAGTCTACAGCCTCGATGTACTTTGAGTAATGGTTAAGGATCAAATGAAAGAACACTTTCAAAATGATGTAAAATCGATAGTCCTTTTTGGAAACCGCCGGCCGCGGTGGCCGAGGGGACTGAGGCGCTCCAGTCACGGTCTGCACGGCCACTACTGTCGGGGTTTCGAATCCTCCCTCGGGCATGGATATTTGTGCCGTCCTTAGTATTAGCTAGTTCATAAGTAGTTTGTAAGTTTAGTGCCTGATGACCCCGTAGTTAAGTCCCATAAGCTCTACAAACATTTGAACATTTTGGAAACATTTTAGTGTAAATGAGACGCTGCCGTTTACAGGAAAAATGTTATCTTGTTTTTGTTGATGTAAAATATTTTGTTAGTCTCCTGTAGATGGCAGCAATCGCCGAAACCGGTAGAGCGTAGCAAATAAAAGTATTTTATAGCTCTAGGCACAAGAATATTTTTTAACAAAGTGATTATATTGGTCCACTCCTTATGGGAACATCACTGAGAGGGAGCCAGTACAATACCATAGATAACATTATCCATGTTATTCGAGGATCACTACGGGCATCGACAGAAATAGCAGCACAGGTGGTATATGATGCTTTATGGAAATTCGACAACAGGTCGTAAATAACGGAAGCCAACAATCTATTTCCTCTTTTACTGCCACTGTCTGTCCCGCAACATCTTTGTCTGCTTCCTCTTTCCGTTCCTCTGGCTCTGTCTTCTCTCTCTTCCACCGTATCTCTCTCTCTCTCTCTCTCTCTCTCTCTCTCTCTCTCTCTCTCTCTCTCTCTCTCTCGCACAAAAAAGTGAGAATATGATGACAAAACAATTTCGAGAGCAAGGTTGATTCAGGATTAACGTAGTTGGTTTGATAAACAGGAACATATTCGCCTTTTACTACGTGAGAAAATGCAATCCCACAAGTTGCTTTAAAATAATTATTGAACTTTATCACGATTTCGTCTACCACTAAGGGTGTCTTCGTCAGAAATGACACTTTCACACATGAAGATAAATGCGTTCATGTTGTATTAAGTTAGTTATAAAACATATTATCTGTGGTTCCTTAATTTCTCCTCGCGAATAACAACTTCGAAAAACTTACGGGTATGCTGTCAGGTATCAAAATCGACAACGGCCGATATTTCGGCAGGAGACCACCCTGCCATTTTCAAGGCGAAACTGCAGTGATAAAGCAATGTGCAACGATCTTTCAAACCTCGGTTTTCAATTAGTAAACAGGAAAGACAGCACCCGCCGAGCAAGCAAGCACACAGCGCCGACACGACCAAAGATGAAACCGGTCACAATATCGATAATAAACATGAGTTTCCGACGGATGTGATCGGATTAGTTTTGTCCCTCTGTTTTTGACAAGTGAGAGTGCAGGATCCCAAGCGGAATTTAAGCAGAACCCTCCATCCCTATTCATAAGATTGCCACCTAGTTTTATTTCTATCGCTCCCTTGATAACACAGTCCCAAAAGTTGGAAGTGTATGCCAGAATTTCCGTTTTGTTGTATTCCATAGGGTCACCTGTGCCTAGACAGTGTTCGGCCACAGCAGTTTTGTTTGGCTGTTGTAATCGTGAGTGACGTTTATGCTCAATATAACGGTCCTCAACAGTCCTAATAGTTTGACGAACATACGACATGCGACAGCTACATGGGATACGGTAGACACCCGCCTCGCGGAAACCGAGATCATCTTTAAAGGATCCCAACAGTGCCTTAATTTTAGAAAGTGGACGAAACAGACATTTTACATTGTTTTTACGAAAATGCGGCCAATCTTATAGGAAGTACTGCCAACGTATGGCAGAAAGGCCACTGACGTGGGTGCCGACTCTGTGCTATCAACACTAGTCAGTTGCACATGTGGTCGATAGCGCAACGCCCTTTTAAACTGCTCTTCACCATAGCCATTCTGTCGAAAAGTTTTGTCCAGGTGAGACAGCTCAGTGGGCCAACTTTCCGGGTCAGAAACGACGTGAGCCCAATGCACTAAGGTTCGAAGAACCCCTTCATGATGAGCTGGCTGGTGACAACTATCAGCTTGCAAATACAAATCAGTATTAGCTAGTTAACCCTCAGGCGGTCCGGTAGTTGGAGACGAAATAGATGAGGTTTGTGTGGATATATGTACTCAGTAAGTATTATTATTGAATAATATAGCTTACTGATACTATGTTACATGACAAAAATTCTTATTGTAGATATACCATATAACCGTTACCCCTTAGTGGTCGTCAAATCCAAATCGAGAACCTATGACAAATAAAGAAAATTCCTGTCTCTCCATTTTTTTTTATTTTTTTTTTTTTTTATGAAACACAATATAAAATAAATACGTGAATCCGACATTCTTTATTCCATCGGAGGTTTGTCCAATGCCAACGCGAGATATTTTATAGGAAGTTGGTCCGTGCACGCACTGGGAATGAATCTTGGTTCGTATTATATTTTTATAATACAAAACTGTTCACAGCTGCGATGTCGAACATTCCTAAGAAGTTTTTAACCTTCGTATTTTCCGTTTGGTGGTCTCGCCTTTGCAAAGTTTGTTCAATACGTCCACTCCATCTTTCATTAGGCTGTAGAATTCAACAATTTCTGGCTTGCTTGACTCGTTGAACAATTATTGTTCCACTGTTGTGCAAAGGTGACAGAAACCAACTTTTTGTTGTCTGGATAGAGGAAATTTACGGTTTTATATGGGGCAGGTGACTGCGTGGATGGTGGTATCTCCTCATTTTTACGTAGTGTACCGACTAACGTAATATTTCGCTATGTGAATTCTTCACTCCTAGCCCCCCATGCACACCATCACAGTCTAAAATATCTTCGTCTATATCACTATTTATAAGACATCGTCATATTCTGTGCCAGTCTCTTCAAGGGCAAGGTCATCGTTCTCTGAAGGATCTTCCTGGCGACGTAACACAGTTATAACTGCCTCAGGTGCGTGTAATGTTGCTTCCAAGCTATTTTCGTATGAAAACTGCGAAAACATGCATAGTGAAATCTGTAACATTACTGACACCGTCGACTCGGATAGACCCGGAATAAAAACGTCAAGCCTAGGTCACTCACGCAGTTACCCCAACAGTCAGAGCACGACTGGGTAGTAGGGATCCTGGCCAGCTCCACTTCCTGCACGGGACTGGGAGAGCAGAGTGCGGTGAAAAAGAACCGCTGGGTCGGATCCGACCCGCACCGTACCGTTTGAGTGTTAAGAACTAGCAGTCTGATCAATAAAACGTAGTGGCATCAGTCTGAGGGCGCTTTGAACGCGGAGACGTCGGCAGCCAATATTGGCCAGCCACTACGTTTTTATTATACAGACCGCTAGTTCTTAACTATGTTTTATAAATAAACTAGCTAAATTCCCGCTGCTTCGCACGCGTAGACTGGATGGTCTGAATTGGATGTTTCTACTTCTAAATATAAATTTTCATTGATTTAGCTTTAAAAATGCTTTCCTAGTCAAGTATTTTGATACAACTTGCCACTCCCTATTGCACCATTGTTGGCAGAATTCAAAATATTCCGAAACACATTTTTTTAAATTATAACCATGGTTTCAAAACCAAATTTTCACATTTCTAGCATCCAAATAGTATTAGTAGCGCCCTTAAAAGATTTTCCCTTATTTCATTCACTTGTTGTTGTTGTTATGGTCTTCAGTCCGGAGACTGGTTTGATGCAGCTCTCCACCCTACTCTATCCTGAGCAAGCCTTTTCATCTCCTCATAAGAACGGCAGCCCACATCCCCTTGAATCTGCTTAATATACGCGTCTCTTGGTCTCCCTCTGCGATTTTTACCCCACACACTTCCCTCCAATGCTAAATTTACGATTCCCCGATGTCTAAGAATGTGTCCTACCAAGCGATCCCTCATTTTAGTCAGGGTATGCCAAATATTCCTTTTCTCACCAATTCTGTTCAGTACCTCTTCATTACTTATGCGATCTACCCACCTAATCTTCAGCATTCTTCTGTAGCACCACATTTCAAAAGCCTCTATTCTCTTCCTGTCCGCACTGCTTATCGTCCATGTTTCTCTCCCATACAAGGCAACACTCCACCCAAATGCCTTCAAAAAGACTTCCTTACACTTGAATTAATATTCGATGCCAGTAAATTTCTCTTTTTCAAAAATGCTTTTCTTCCCATTGCCATTCTGCATTTTATATCCTCTGTACTGCGACAATCGCATGTTATTTTACTACCCAAGTAACAAAACTCATCTACCACCTTCATTGTTTCGTTACCTAATCTAATTCCTTCAGCATCACCTGATTTTCTAAGACCGCATTCCATTATTTTTGTTTTGCTCTTGTTGATGTTCATTTTATACGCTCTCTTCAACACACTGTCCATTCCATTCAACTGCTCTTCCAGGTCCTTTGCTGTCTCTGACAGAATTACAATGTCATCGGCAAAACGCAATGTTTTTATTTCTTCCCCCTGAACTTTAATCCCTATTCCAAATTTTTCCTTGCTTTCCTTCACCGCCTGCTCGATATACAAATTGAACAACATCGGAGAAAGGCTACAACCCTGTCTTACTCCCTTCCCGACTGATGCTTCCCTTTCATGCCCTTCGAGTCTAATAACTGCGGTCTGGCTTTTGTACAAGTTGTAAATAACTCTCCTTTCCCTGTATTTTACCCCTGCTGACTTCAGAATTTGAAAGAGTGTATTCCAGTCAACATTCTCAAACGCTTTCTCCAAATCTACAAAAGCTAAAAATGTAGGTTTGCCTTTCCTTAATCTATCTTCTAAGATAAGACGTAAAGTGAGTATTGCCTCCCTAGTTCCAACGTTCCTCCTGAATCCAAATTGATCTTCCCCGAGGTCAGCTTCTACCAGCTTTTCCATTCTCCTGTAGATAATTGTTAAAATTTTGCAACCATGACTTATCAAACTGATGGTTCTGTAGTTTTCACACCTGTCTACACCTGCTTTCTTTGGAATGGGGATTATTACATTTTTCTTAAAGTCTGAGGGTACATCCTACATACCAGTTCAAATAGTTTTTTCATGGCTGGCTCTCCCAGAGACTTCAGTAGCTCTGAGGATATGTCATCTACTCCTGGGGCCTTGTTCTGACCTAGGTCTTTCAGGGCTCTATCAAATTCATCTCTCAGTATAGACTCTCCTATTTCATCTTGATCTACTCCCTCTTCCCTTCCTACAACATCGTCTATAAGTTCATTTCCTTTGTAGAGCTGCTCTATGTACTCTTTCCACCTTTCAGCTTTCCCTTCTTTGCTGAGAACTGGTTTACCATCTGAGTTCTTGATATTCGCAGGGTTGCTTTTCTTGTCCCCAAATGTGTCTTTTATTTTCCTATAGGCGTTATCTACTTTTCCCCTTCTTATACATTCTTCTACAGATTTGCATTTGGCTTCTAGCCACTCCTGCTTAGCTATTTTGCACTTCCTGTCAATCTCATTTCTTAGTCGTCTGGACTCCATTTTGCCAGTTTCATTTACTGCATTTTTATATTTTCTCCTTTCATCAATTAAATTTAGTATTTCCTGTGATATCCAAGGATTTTTTGTAGGTCTTGCCTTTCTACCTATTTTGTCCTCTGCAGCCTTCACTATTTCATCTCTCAATGCTACCCATTCCTCTTCTACTGTTTTATTTCCCCCTGTTTCTGTCAATTGTTGCCTAAATCTCCCTCTGAAATTCTCCAGAACTTCACGTTCCTTCAATTTATCTAAGTCCCATCTCCTTATTTTCCTACCTTTCTGCAGTTTTTTTCAGTTTCAGCCTACAGTTTATGACTAACTAGTTATGGTCAGAGTCTATATCTGCCCCTGGGTATGTCTTACAGTTAATAACTTGGTTCCGGAATCTATGTTTTACCATTATAAAATCTATCTGATACCTTCCGGTGTCTCCTGGTCTCTTCCAAGTATACAACCTTCTTTTGTGATTCTTAAACCACGTGTTTGTTACGATTAAATCATGTTCCGTGCAAAATTCTACCAGGCGGCTTCCTCTTTCATTCCTTTTGCCCAGTTCATATTCACCTACTATTTTTCCTTCTCTTCCTTTTCCTACTACCGAATTCCAGTCTCCCATCACAATTAAGTTTTCCTCTCCCTTAACTGTTTGAATAATTTCCTTTAGCTCCTCATATATTTCTTCTATCTCCTCGTAATCGGCAGAGCTAGTTGGCATATAAACCTGTACTACTGTTGTCGGTGTTGGCTTCGTATCTATCTTGACAATGATAATGCGATCACTGGCCTGCTCATAGTAGTTTACCCGCATTCCTATTTTCTTATTCATTATCAGTCCTACTCCCGTGATACCCCCAACTGATTTTGTACTTATAATCCTGTACTCACCTGACCAGAAATCCTGTTCATCCTGCCACCGAACTTCACTAATCCCCGCTATATCTAACTTCAACCTATCCATTTCCCTTTTTAAATTTTCTAATTTTCCTACCCAATTAAGGGATCTAACATTCCACGCTCCGATCCGTAGAATGCCAGTATTGTCTTTCCTGATGACAACATCCTCCCGAGTAGTCCCCGCCCGGAGATCCGAATGGGGGACTATTTTACCTCCGGAATATTTTACCCGAGAGGATGCCATCATCATATAGTCATACAGTAGAGCTGCATGTCCTCGGGAAAAGTAACGGCTGTAGTTTCCCCTTGCTTTCAGCCGTTCGCAGTAACTGTGTGGCAAAGCCACATTAGCCGATGTTGCAAGGCCAGCTCAGTCAATCATCCAGACTGTTGCCCCTGTAACTACTGAAAAGGCTGCTGCCCCTCTTCAGGAACCACACTTTTGTCTGGCCTCTCCACAGATACCCCTCCGCTTTGGTTGCACCTACGGTACGGCTATCTGCATGGTTGAGGCACGCAAGCCACCCCACCTCGGCAATGTCTGTGGTTCATGGGGGTGGTTCATTCACTTAATGGTTGAATTTCCAAAAATATCGAAACACGTGTTTTTAAAATTCCAATCAAAAATCTAAATCCGAAGTTTGGTATTTCTTCTTCAAAATTGCCTTAATGGCAACGTACTTTCAAAAAACCGTTCAGCCCCTATTTCTACCCCCCCCCCACCCTTAGGGACGGAAATATCGAAAAATCGATGATGCCTACAGTGTAAGATAAATAACGTCTACAAATTTCAAGTTTCTATCGTCTGTAGATTCACTTTTCAGTGCCGTTTTCTGTCTTTTAGTAACGGATGGAGAACCCGAAATTTGTTTCTTACGCTTTAGCATCTTTCGTGGTAGTTTCACTTTTCAAACTGCAATATGCACTTATTTTTCTTTATTCGTGCGCTCGCTGCAGAAAAACAACTGAAGAATGTGCATCACTGTATAACCTCTTTGCTATTATAGTGTCAAAAGTCATCGCTGGTCTTCAGTGCGAATTTTATATAAGCCGACGACGTTGAACTACTATATCATCCACCCTCTTACAGCTATCGACACGAAACTGCTAATCCAGTTAGTATTTTGATCCTAAGCACTACAGTTGTCTTTCCAGTGTTTATATTGAGATCATTGGTGTATTGCCAGAGTAGTTAATGCTCAGATAATGTATGTTTGTGTTTCCCTGTGTTTTATGTTTGAGTCTTTTTATCTATGAGCATCTGTTGATCGTCGTATTGCTCCACATTTTACGGATTTTTGTTCGCCACACTCACCCAGCGCCACACACCGCGACCAAAACACCATAGTGCACACCACGAACCTAAAGGCTACTCTAATGCATAACCACCATTGGTCTGCAGTGAATAATTTTGGCTTCCAAGTGAAATATACGGACACACGTCCCACGCTCCGTTTTTATACATGTATATTGATTTATACAACATGAGTACATTTAGCTCTATTTGTAGAAGTCTCATCCTGTAGTTTTATTTCTGATGAACACATCCTTAGTGGTAGTCGGAATCTAAGTAAAGTTCGATTATTTTAAATCAGCTTGTGGGGCTGCATTTCCATGCACAGTATATTACGTTAACACAGTTGCTGCTGCAGGAAGACAATGTTAAAATTAATAATATTCTTCTTTCTTGTGCTTTGGCAGAATAATTTTTGGGCTTCGTTCTTTTCTCTATTACAGCAAATTGTGCTGTTTTTAACACGAGTTCTGTGTATTTAGAAAGATTTGTCACTTTATTTATAGACCTCGACACATTTATATATTTTTACAATCTAAAAATAAAAGTGTCCTCCGTTTCCACACTAAAATAAGTCCGTCAAATTTCATTTAGAGGTTAACTCAGTCAGATCTACAGACCATAAATTCAACTACTACCTACGAACAACAATTACAAACAACTTAAACTGTGAAAAACACATAGAAAATAATGAAGGGAAGGCGAGCCATACTTTTCATTGTCAGTACATTTAGAAGATGCAACAGTTCTACTAAAGAAACTGCCTATTTTGGAGCATTGCTGCGCATTGTGGCATCACACGCAGTTGGACTGACGGAGGATATAGACGATGTTTCAGAGAAGGGCATGTGGTATGTTATTGTCACGATATAGCGGAGAGAGTGTCTTGGAAATAATGAACGAGTTGTGGAAACCATTTAAAAAAAGGCTTCATTCGTTGCGGCGGAATCTGTTCGCGAAATTTCTTTCACCAACTATTTAGAAACAAGATCATAGTAATAAAATAACAGTAATCTGATCGAAAAACGAACCATTTAGATGTTCCTTTTTTCCGCGGGCTGTTAGACTGGGTTGGGTTGTTTGGTTGGGATAGGGGGACTAATCTGCTAAGGTTATCCGTCCCCCAATGGGAAGGGGAAGAGTGAGGAGAGGAAATGAGGGGAGGGGGAAAGGAAATGCAGTCCGGGAAGTAAAGAAGGAAAGAAGAAGCATGAGCACTCTGGAGGGGCGCGCTATTACAGAAAGAAAGGAATGGTAGAGAAATCTCATTAAAGCGGTTCGATGAGCCCTTTCCATGCACTTAAATGCGATATCCAGAGTATATAGACTAGTATTTCTTGTGGTCGATGTCTTTTCTATGGTAGAGTGAGCGCGTTGATTGTTCTTTTTTTTTTTTTTTTCCTCCTATCGCCAGAAGGCGCGTGGGGTACTCAATACATCACCTTCTATCGTAAATTACAGTTCCTTTACGATCGAGGTAAACATTTATATTTTGCAGTAACATTGCAGCACTCCGAAATTCCCCTATGGCCTATGGGATACTCAATACTCCATCACGCCCGCTCGAGGGTTGAATCTTCATTCAAATTTGTACTTGCTATGTTAATTATATTTAAAAACTATATTTAAAAGTTAAGAATTGAACGTTACGAAGAATTTAAAAAAATGGGGAGCAGTGGGAATCGAAACCGGGAACTTAAGATTGGGACTCCTAGCGCTTACTGAGCTAATTTTAGCTGTACCAATGTACAATGGAGAATTTGGAGTATAATCCTGAAATTTCTTTTTCTTTTTACTACTCTTAACGACTACGTGCACACATGATTTTTATATTCCCAACATCTATGACAAACCGCCTTTCGAATTATGTACGTTTCATTGACCTTCTTGTTTGATTAATATTACAAATATGTATCCTCAGTTTCGTGTTAGCGTATTTATATAATGATGTAGAAAAAAATGCTTACGCAAAAGGCCAGATATGGAAATAGTCGTAGGTAATTAGCTTGAGGGCCTCAATAAATCGTAGAATATACCCCTTATATCATTAGCGGCGTACGTCACCACATACATAAAATCATGAATGTTATACATTTACAACAATTATTAATTTGTTTGTGTGTGGGGGCGGGGGGGCGGGCGTAAAAAATGTATCATCCAAAGAAGGTTACCTTGACTTCAAGATATCTGAATCATAGTTGTGAGTACAAAGTCAATCATCAAATGTTTTCTAATCCATTCAAGCTTTTTACTAATAGGAGAGGGCCTATTTTGTAAGAAAGTAACAATCTATATCTATAAATGTGAATGTCTGTTCGGTGTACGTTTATCACGTATGAACCACAAGACATAAAGAGCTAAAAAATTGTACAGTTACTAATGTATACCCGAGGAAGGCTTTAGACACGCTTTTATGGCGATCGGATAGCTATTTATCTATATATATATTAATGTGAATGTCTGTTCAGTGTACGCTTATAACGTCCGAACGACAAGACGCAGAGACTTAAATATTTGTACAGTTACTGGTTTATACCTGAGGAAGGTTTTAGGCACGGTTTTATAGCGATCTGATGGATATTTAAGAATTTGAAGAATATAGCGCGAAATGCGGAACAATAATTACTCTTTGAAAATTATAATTAATTTACTCTTTGAAAATAGTTTTATTGGTTCATTGTTGCTTGAGGGTTGGTAATGATAAAAGGGTGGAGTATATTGGGATAGAAAGTTATCGTTGTATATAAAATTCTACGTGTGTGTGTGTGTGTGTGTGTGTGTGTGTGTGTGTGTTTTAATATTTCGCTCCGCAGCGAAAACTACAGAACGCAAACGAATGGTCTGTGTGTAATTCTTGTCCAAAGTCTCCAGTTGTATACCATAGCAGTTCCATGCCGATAGCTATAAGGGAGTGGAAGATATTGTGGTTGAAAAACGTCCATATATATATTCGGACTGAAGGCCAGCGATGACGTTTGCGACTCTATAGTTAGGAGGTTACACACAGCGAAACGTGGTCTATGCGTGCTACAATGTCTTCAGCTCTTTCTCTGTAAGGATAAGCATACGAATAAGGAACTATAAGAATAAATAAATAAAGCGGTAAAAAATAAATTTCTTTTAATACATCTCTTTAAATAAATCGATTTGACGCTTCGCGCATTACATCAAGGGATCGATCTGTGATGTTATTACAATCATTATTGTTGAATTTCGTGATTGGATTCTTCTAAACGAGTGCATTTTTACTCGTGATTTGATCTACAGTACTTACTTTCCCGATAATGTTGATTAAAATGTTTGTTTCTAAAGAAGGTATTGTACTTCATTTCATCCTTAAAAACCAGTCTCATAGCACACTACTGAAAGATAGCTTATCTACCATAATCAGCCAACACGCGAGCGGAGCCGCGGGTTGAAGCTAGTTGTAAATAAAACCCATTTCCTCTACGTTTCTCAGTTCCACTCACAAAGGAGGACTGATCTTTGGTGCGTTGTGTTGCAGGCATTACAGAAGCGTTCGCTGCTGGGAAGATCGGCAGTCTGATCGCCGTCGAGGGAGGTCACTCGATCGACTCCAGCCTGGGCATTCTGCGCCTCTTCCAAGAGCTGGGCGTCCGCTACCTGACGTTGACGCACACATGCAACACGCCGTGGTGAGTGCATCAGCAAACACATCTCTCAAGGCTCCGAGAGTTGCAGCTTCGGAAGGCTGATTCTCTCGGGAGTAAGAGCCATAAATCTACGAGGGCTGTTTTTTTTTTTTTTTTTTTTTTCTCCGATTGGCTTGTAAATAAAAGAAACATGTACAGAAGGAGGATCTGCTTCGAATTGACGCATGGTGCAGGGAATGGCAATTAAATCTCAATGTAGAAAAGTGTAATGTGCTGCGAATACACAGAAAGAAAGATCCCTTATCATTTAGCTACACTATAGGAGGTCAGCAAATGGAAGCAGTTAATTCCATAAAGTATCTGTGAGTAGTCATTAGGAGGGATTTAAAATGGAACGACCATATAAAATCAATCGTTGGTAAAGCAGTTGCCAGACTTAGATTCATTGGAAGAATACTAAGGAAATGCAGTCCGAAAACAAAGGAAGTAGGTTACAGTACACTTGTTCGCCCACAGCTTGAATACTGCTCACCGGTGTCGGATCCGTACCAGGTGGGATTGATAGAGGAAGTGGAGAAGATCCAACGGAGAGCAGCGCTCTTCGTTACAGGATCATTTGGTAATCGTGAAAGCGTTACGGAGATGATCGCTAAACTCCAGTGGAAGACTCTGCAGGAGAGACGCTCTGTCGCTCGGTACGGGCTTTTGTCGAAGTTTCGAGAACATACCTTTACCGAGGAGTCTAGCAGTATATTGCTCCCTCCTATGTATATCTCTCGAAGACATCATGAGGATAAAATCAGAGAGATTAGAGCCCACACAGAGGCATACCGACAATCCTTCCTTCCGCGAACAATATGTGACTGGAATAGGAGGGAAAATCGATAGTAGTACTCAAGGTACCCTCCGCCACACACCGTCAGGTGACTTGCGGAGTATGGTTGTAGATGTAGATGTAGAAAATAATAATTTTAGTACCAAAAGTACAGTAAAGTCTTAACTAATGTTCCTATATAATCGCCAAAACGATTGAGGCACTTGTCATACCGTGTCACAAGCTTTTCGATGCCTTCCTCGAAGAATGTTGCCGCCAGTGAGGACAGGCAAATCTTGACGGCGTCCAGAAGTTCTTCGTTAGTAACGAAGCGCTGCCGACCTAACCATGACTTCAGTTTTCGGAACAGGTGATAATCACTTCGTGCTAGGTCCGGGCTGTACGGTAGATATTCAAAAGCTTCCCATTTCAACTTTTTGACGAGGTCTTTTGTCATGTTGGCATTGTGTGGTCGGGCGTTGTCATGGATCAAAACAACACCAGACGAAAGCATTCATCTGCGTTTGTATTGAATGGCTTTGCGGAGACGACGTAAAGTTTCACAATAAACTCCCTTGGTTATCGTTGTACCTTGCGCCATAAAGTCCACCAGCAGCACTCCTTTATGGTCCCAAAACACCTTGGCCATTGTTTTTCTTTTCGTCAGTGAATGTTTAAACTTTTTTAGCTTGCTTGGGGAAGCTGTGTGCATCCACTGCTTTGATTGTTCCTTTGTTTCAGGGCAGGGTTGTCATAGAGAACCTACGTTTCATCGCCAGTAACAATCGGCTTCAAAAAAACGTTTCCCTCATTGGCATAACGTGCGAGAAACGATGATTCTGACGCCATCCTTTGCGTTTTGTGGTCGGTACTCAGCAGTTTTGGGATCCAACGTGCACACAATTTCCGATAGCCTAGGTCTTGAGTCACAATTCTGTACAAAGCAGACCTTAAAATGTCTGGAAATTCATCAGACAGTTCGCTAATCGTAAACCTTCGTTTGTATTTCACTGCCTGATCAACGCGCTCAACAAGGCCTACAGTGGCGACAGACTTGCGACCTTGTCCACCTTCATCATGGACTTCTGTTCGTCCTTCTTTAAATTTTCGACACCATTCCCGAATACTACCATCACTCATAACGTTAATACCATATACTTTGCTCATTCTGCGATGGATTTCCGCAGCACTACATCCATCTGCTTGCAGAAAACGGATTACACTTCGTAACTTACATTTGGCGGGAGCATCGAGTGTGCCGCGGTGGAGTAGCCGACCGGTCTAAAGCACCTCGCTGCGGAACGCGCGGTTGCTCGCCGTGGAGGTTCGAGTCCTCCCTGGGGCATGGGTGTGTGTGTGTTTGTCCGTAGGTTAGTTTACCTAGGTAAGTAGTTTGTAAGCTACGGACTGATGACCACGCAGTTTGGTCCGATAGATTTACAGACATTTTTGAGCATCGAGTGTAGCGGCCATGTTTACACGGAAGTAGCTCGGCTACGAATGACACACTGGAGCTGAAAACGGCAGAGGTTATGGTGGGGAGCTGCGCAATAGCATGAAGCGCAGGTCCGGCCCCTCCCTACCTCTTACTTGCTTAGATGGGCGATCGGAGGTTGAAAAAAAAAAAAAAAAAAAAAAAAAAAAAAAAAAAAAAAAACGTAGATTCATTGCTTCCATGACGTCCAGTCTCTTTGTGTAGAAATGTAACCAATGCAAATGTCTTTAAGACATGTCATTCGTGTCTGAAGAAACGGACATGCCAACGACTACAGATACCAAAAACAGAAGAAATTTAATGGTAATTATCATTATGAATCAGCGTTAACTGCGAGGTTATTACTGACACTCGACTCCTCCTCCCGCACATATTGTCATACGTCACCAATATAAACTATCAAAAAGTGTCCGTACACCTACCAAAACATACGTCCTTCATATTAGGTGCATTGTGCTGCCACCTACCGCTAGGCACTCCATATAAGCGACCTCAGTCAGCATTAGACATCTTGAGGTAGCAGGAAGAGGCACCCCGCGGAACTCACGGACTTCGAAAATGGTCAGGTGATTGGGTGCCATTGTGTCAGAAGTCTGCACGCGAGATTTCGACATCTAAACATTGTTTTGATGTGATTGTGAAATTGATAGGTGAAGGGACACGCACAGCACGAAAGCGAACACGCCGACCTCGTCTGTTGACTGACAGAGATCGCCGACAGTTGAAGAGGGTCATACAGTGTAATAGGCAGACATCTAGCCAGTACATCAAACAGGAATTACAATCTGCATCATGATCCACTCCAAATAATATGACAGACATGAGGTGAGAAAACTTGGATTCCATTGTCGAGCGGCTTCACATAAGCCACACATCATGTAGGTGAATGCCAAACGATGCCTCGTTTGGTGTAAGGACCGTAAATAGTCGACTATTTAACAGTGGGAAAATGTCATGTGTAGTGACGGATCACGGTAAAGAATATGGCGATTCGATAGCAGGATGGAAAAGGCTTGCTCCCGTTTTTCTTCTTTTTTTTTTTTTTTTTTTTTTTTTTTTTTTTTTTTTTTTTTTTTTTTCTTGCGTGGCACTATCACAGCACAGGCCTACATTGATGTTTTTAAACACCTTTTGCTTCCCACTGTTGAAGAGCAGGAATGGCGATTGCATCTTTCAAGACGATCGAGCCCTGTTCATAATGCACGGCCTATAGAGGAGCGGATACACGACAATAGCATCCCTGTAATGCTCTGGCCTGCACAGAGTCCTGACTTGAATCATATAGAACACCTTTGAGATTTTTGGAGTGCCGACTTCGTGCCACCCCTCACCGACGTACATCGATGCCTCTCCTCAGTGTAGCACTCCGTGAAGAATGGGCTGTCATTCCACAAGTACCTGATTGAACGTATATCTGCGAAAGTGGAAGTTGTCATAAAGGTTAATGGTGGGCCAACATAATACTGAGTTCCAGAGTGACCGACGAAGGACACCACGAAATTTTAAGTCATTTTCAGCCAGATGTCCGGACACTTTTGATCTCACAGCGTATTTGTAGAGCCGATGGTACTTCATATCTGCAATTACGAATACATTTCCTGATTTTTTATATTATTTATTTTATCTGCTATGTCTGGCTAGGGCTGCCAAGCAACTTTCGTCAATCTGTGTGGAAATTCACAATGGGACAGATTATAATACATATTCGATTTTCCGAGGGGAGAGGCTATTGGTGCCAAACAAATTACTAGCTTTATGAAAACAGTTTTGGATGCAAGAAAAAAGTTTGAGAATTTCAGTGCAAGGGGAGCAAATGAAACTTAAAGGTATTTATATTACATAATATTTGTGTAGGGTCAACAGTTTTATCAACAACGAAAACCCGCGAGCTTTATTGGAACATGCACGTGTGGCTGTGCGCCGAGATACTGCGACGATTCTCAAAGGAAAAAAAAAAAAAAAAGGCTGGTCACAAGATGAACATATTAACTAACGGTGCTTAGAAATTGTACAAAAAGCGTTGGTAGCCGACGTCATTAATTCATCACGAATTTACTGTTGGTAACGTTCAAATGTTTGTAAACCTATTGTACCAAAGTGCTATGGGCATAAGACTATTTCAAAATGAAATGTCAAGATCGCGAATTAAGAATTTATTGACTGATGACCGGTTTGGGTGCACTGTGTCACCATCATCTGTTCACATACAATTTATTAGCTGGTCGTCTTATTTTATAAAATGGATATAAAATAATAAGTGCAACATAACACTTAGTCACCATATAAAAATACACAAGTTAAAAATATGACAGCTTACAAGATACTGCAAAAGCTGTAAGCTGTCATGCTTTAACTTGTGTATTTTTAAATGGTGACTAAGTTCACTATATTCTCAGTTCGAATATAGTAAATTTCCTTGAAACGGAAAAGCTTCTTTCCATGAATCAGCACGGGTTTAGGAAACATCGTTCATGTGAAACTCAACTTGCCCTTTTCTCACATGACATCTTGCGAGCCATTTTCATTAGAAGCTGCTTGTGGGGTACAGAGTCAAAGGCCTTCCGGAAATCCAAAAATATGGAATCGATTTGAGATCCCTTTTCCATGGCACTTATGTCTTCATGTAAATAAAGGGCAAGCCGTGTTTCCCAAGAGCGATACTTTCTGAATCCGTGTTGACTATTAGTTAATAGGTTGTTCTCTTCGAGGTATTCATAATGTTCGAACAAAGTATATGTTCCAAAATCCTACTGCAAATCGACGTCAATGAGACTCGCCTGTAATTTTTTCACATGGCATCTTGCGAGCTATGGATGAAGGGCAACAGGCGGATTGCGTTTTTCTCGACTTCAAAAACACGTTCGACGTGGTGCCACACTGCAGACTGCTAACGAAGATACGAGCTTATGGAATAGGTTTACAGATTTGTGACTGGTTGGCCCCAGGGGAATGTGATAGGACTGCTATTATTTTCTATCTATATAAATGATTTGATGGACAGAGTAAGTTATAATTTGCGGCTGTTTGCTGATGATGCTGTGGTGTATTGGAGGGTGTCGTCTGTAACTGACTGTAATAGCATACATGATGACTTAGACAAAATTTCTAGTTGGTAGCTCACAATGTAGAAAAATGTAAGGTGATGCGCATGAGTAGAAAAAGCAATCCTATAATGTTCGAATACAACATTAGTAGTGAGCTTCTTGATGCTGTCGCGTCGTTCAAATATCTAGGCGTAACATTGCAGAGCGATATGAAATGGAACGAGCATGTAAGGACAGTTGTGAGTAAGGCGGACAGCCGACTAAGGTTTATTGGGAGAATTTTGGGAAAATGTGCTTCACCTGTAAAGCAGACCGCGTATAAAACGCTTGTGCGACCACGTTTTGATTATTGCTCAAGTGTTTGGGACCCACAGCAGATCAGTTTAAAGGAGGACATAGAGGCGGTTCAGAGGCGAGCAGCTAGAATTGTTACCAGTAGGTTCGACCAATGCACGAGTGTCACGGAAATGCTCCGGCAACTCAATTGGGGATCGCTGGAAGAAAGACGACGTTCTTTTCGTGACTTTCTGTTAAGTAAATTTAGAGGGCCGGAATTTGAAGCTGAGTGTAGTACGATCGTGCTGCCACCTACTTACATTTCGCGTAAAGATCACAAAGACAAGATAAGAGAAATTAGGGCTCCTACGGAGGCATATAGGCATCTTTCTTTCCTCGTTCAATTTGGGAGTGGAATAGGAAAAGAAATGCCTAGTAGTGGTACAGTGTACCCTCCGCCACGCACCTTACGGTGAATTGCGGAGTATGTATATAGATGTATGTTCTACTTATTATTTTATATCCATTTTTTTTAAAAATAAGATGATCAGCTTAATTATATATATATATATATATATATATATATATATATATATATATATATATATATATATATATGACCAGATGATGGTGACACAGTTCACAGAAACCGGTAGTCATTTAATAAATTATTAATTCGCGATCTTGGTATTTCATTTTGAAGAATATAAAACTATCAGATTGTCTCCTAAACCGGCAATGTCAGGTAATGTTTACTTAAAATAACATATACTAGGGACAACACACATACCTATGCCCGAGGGAGGACTCGAACCTTCGGCGGGAACAGCCGGGTCAACATGGATATCGCAGCGCAACACCACCGAGCGATGCGTCTGTAGCTTTCTTTGTCGCTGTAAACCGAAAGTAATTGATCAGGGCGACTTGAACGGACGTACAGGATGTCATGCGCGAACCTTACTGTCAAATCACTGAGTTTGAAACAGCGTGCATCTGACAACAGATAATGTGAGGCACACGTCTAAGAAACTGATACTCGTGCGAGACGCTGACAGCACAACGTATGTGTGTTTATATTGGTTGGCGGAAAGCCGTAGAACATGATACACCACTCACAAGGAACGTACTTAGGCTCGAACTAACAGAAGTACACCAAAATCGTATGCCAGATTATGGAAAGACGTCCCTGTAGACAGAAATGTCATCTGATAGTATTTTCGGACGTATCCAGGTTCTGTTTGTTTGTAGGCCACATTTTGAATCCCAGCAAATACGGAGTGTGGCATCACAGTAACTGCATTCTCGTAAGACATACACGTGAACTCAAGACCGTATGATGTGGGATGCTTTGGGTACAACTACAAATAACAGCTGCCGCGTATCCATGGCATTCTGACCAGTTTTACCTACATGGATGTCATCATGCGACACATAGCCATGCTCTGTTTGCACGACCAACGACGGCTAGAGACAAGGCTGGAATGCTGGCACAAGGCGTCTGCGGTGTCGTGCCAACACCGCCCAGAGACGAGGCCTCAGTGTAGTAAGTGTCACTTCACACAGAGTAGGCCGCAACCGCCAGCTGACTAGCTGGCCGCTGGGGCACCGCCGAGTGTCTCTTAACGGCCAGCCAGCCAGCCACCTACTCGGTGTGACGTTGTAACGCACAGACTTTTTGAGGGCACACAATGCGCGGATGCAACAGCTGCACCGTAACAAAGAAAGAGAGCAAAATAAAATTAATTATGTTATTCCGACCACAAATTCGAGTTGCCAGTAAAATTACGAACGCCTTGATACTAATAACAGACCAGACGGATCCTTAATTAAAAAGTTGCCAAATTAAGTCTTTCTAAAGAAGATGAAGCAAGAAGTGTTCTGTCTTTCGACTTTCCTCTGAGACAGAAACACTCACCAGCTGTTCTGCTGTACTTGGACTGTAAATGCGTCGGAATACTACTCTGGGCAAGTGTTTCGTCGCCTTATTGAATTTTCATTAATTGAAAAGAAGATACTAAGAAAATTTCAGAACAAATAGACAGGAGTGTGTTAAAATTTGTATTCAGAAAGATATAACGAATGTGAGGTAGCCCTGCTGCATGTTTAATATTATTTCACAAATAAGGTTATTTTACCACGAAACCACCTTGCTTGAGGACAAGGAATTACTAACAATAATCAATAAAAGAATACACTTTAAAAAGATACATTTGCTGTTCCTAGAGAGACCGGAGTGCTGTTGAACCAGAGAGAATATTGCTAGCCATGAAAATCGTAATACTATAAAAAAAAGCAGGGGCCAAACGGCCACGCTTACCTCATTATGAACTGAATTGCTTGTTAGCAATTTTCTTCCATACGACAATCATTTTCACAGACGCGGTTGGTCCTCAAAGTCACACTTTACTGATGTGGCGGTAACGTCCGTCCTAGCCTGTCCGCGAGTTGAATACTTCAAAGCACTCAAACCGAATGGCGGTGCGTTGCTGTTTGCCGGGCACGGCACCGCAGTGTGCTTCTACTGTTTAACAGGAGTCCCTGTAGCCAACCTTACAGGTAGGAGAGAGAAATCGTTGGAGAAGCTCCGTCCCTGCGGACGGCACTGTGTCTCTGACACTCAGGTTGGGACACCTGTATGGGCGAGGGACAAAGCTGGTATGCCTCCGCCACGACGTGGCTTCCGCATGCTTTTAAATTTAACGGATATTCTCCATTTTGAGCAATTTCTATATTAAGCAAACGGATAATGTAGAAATACTCTGTCCTCTGCATTCGATTGTCCTCAAGTAAGCAATCATTCTGTGATGATCCTTGGTTGGTGAAAATTAATAAAACGTCCTAAATTAATTGATTTAATTTGGCAGCTTTTAAATTAAAGATCCGTCCGGTCTGTTATTGGTACCAAGGCGTTCGTAATTTTACCGGAAACTTGAATCTGTGGTCGGAATAACATAATTAATTTTAATAATAACAACTATATAATTTCAACACTGTACATTTTTAATTCGTTAGTTACACTATAAGCTTATTTCAACTTAATAGTCATCTTCAGGTGTTATGCCATATTCTGTTATGTTAAACATTTCAAAATTATTGTGACGTGATATATTTTATTATTTTTTCTTCTTATTAACTTATAATATTGTTCTGTCATGCAAGATCTTTATCAAGTTACGGATTTTGACATTTATTTGTCAGCTCTACAGAGATATAATATGTTTACATTCTGATGTGTTCGTGGTACAACTGCTTGTTAGCAATTTTCTTCCATACGACAATTATTTTAACAGACGCGGATGGTCCTCAAAGTCACACTTTACTGATATGGCGGTAAATTCCGTTCTAGCCTGTCCGCGAGTTGAATACTTCAAAGCAGTGCAACCGAATGACGGTGCGTTGCTGTTTGTCATCTGAAGATGACTATTAAGTTGTAATAAACTTATAGTGTAACTAACAATTTAAAAAATATACAGTGTTGAAAATATATAATTGTTATTATTAAAATGTCGATGTACGACATCACTAACACTGTGGGCCCTGCAGATAACAAGTTATAATTAATTTTATTTCCCTCTCTCTCCTTGTTATGGCGCAGCCGTTGCGGCCGCGCATTGTGTGCCTTCAAGAAGTCTGTGCGTTACAATGAGACGCGATCTCCGCTGAGGCCTCGTCTCTAGGCAGTGTTTATACGAAATTCCAGACGCCATATTCCAGCATAATAATGCACTACCGCATGTTGCTGCACAAACACGTGCTATCTTGGTGTCACAGGATGTCAGACTTTTGCCGCGACCCGGCATATCACCAGGTTTTTGTGGTCAATGAGAAACGTTTGCGATAAGGTGAAACGATGGGTACAGTGCTATGACCCAAAGCCTAGCACAACAGATGACCTTTAGAACCTAGGACGGCATAAATCCCTCTTCCGTTTATGTCGTCTATCATCTTGTATCTCCTTCATCCTATCAATCTTCTCCCACAAACCAGTCCATCCAAGGCACCTGCAAGCATGCACTTCCTTGTCAAAGAATGTCCCTACCAGTTCTTTTTCCTTCCTCTTAAAAACTTCAGCAGACATCTTCTGTTCCCAATCATTTCCACAACTCTTTAATTACTCACCTTTTCAATCCAGCTTATCTTCTCCATCTCCTCCACATCCACATCTCAAATGCTTCTAACCTTTCTTCATCCTCTCGTCTTAGCGTCCATGTTTCTGCCCCATATAGTGCCAAACTCCAGACAAAACATTTGCCAAGCCTTTTCCTTAGACCTACATCTAATTTGCCACAAAACAGTCTCCTCTTTTTGTTGAATGCCTCCTTCGCTGTGGCAATGTTCTCACCTCCTGAAGTCTTCAGTTATTGTGCTTCCAAGATATTTAAACGCACTTACTTGGCTAAAGGTAGCTTGTCCTATTGTAATACTGGGTAGTCTGCGACTTGTACTGATGACCATACTCTTTTTTCTTTCTTTTTTTTTTCCATATTCCACACAAGCTTCAGTCAGATCTTTCAGCATGTTGTTCGCTGTCCGCTCACATTCTGCCACTAATATCATGTCATTAGCAGATCTTATAAATTTTATTTTCTTTCCACCAATACGTATTCCTCTTTTCCCATCATTTCTTCAGGTCACACGAACTTCCTATATCTAGTCATTCAAGGGGGTCTCTATTCTTTGAATACAATACTTATGACTATTTCTAGGTACTTCTACTATTTCCAAACATCACGGGCAGCTGTCCAGCACGCATTAACGTCAAATTCAAGGAATAGTCCTCTGTCTACTTGGATCTTTAGCAGTGAAATCATGTCCTCAGACCGCAGGTGATGGAAGCAAGGTGATCTCATCCGACAGATAGTGAGGATGCAGTTAAATCGTTCTTTTATACGTTCGGCCGTAAAGGACTTTGGCACTCTTCCATTCAATCGTGTCGTTACCAAGTGAGGTGCAGAACAATAACAGAGTGTATCGTAAGATGTCCTCCTTTTCTTGAATGTCCACGACAAAGTACCTTTTTTATGGTTGACGGACAAAAAGATGTTCACTAGACTCAGAATTTCCATCCCTTTTGTTGACGGAAAATTCCAAAATATTTGTTTGAATAACAGTCGCTTTTTTGCCTCATGATCTGCATATTGAAAATACTTTCAAAATACATCGGCCAAAAATAGAAATACTACGGGCGTTGAAATGTAAAGGCAGGAAACGACACTGAGGGCATCATTGAAGTCTGTATTCAAAAGTAATCATCTGAGGTCTGAGCACAACTATCCCACTGTTTAACGAGTCCAAGGATCTCTGTTCCCAGAATTCCTGTCACTATGACAAAGACCAGTCCTCTGCTGTGTCCTTCATTTCGTCATCAGTTAAAGCGTTTCCCAATGAGAATCTTTTTATTTATTTATTTTATTTAATTAATTAATTTTTTTTTTTTTTTTTTTTTTTTTTTTTTTTTTTTTTTTTTTTTTTTTTTTTTTTTTTTTTTTAGCGGACCAAACATATGGATGTCATAGGGCGAAATGTCCGGGTTGTAGGACGGATGCCCAAGCTGATCCTACTTGCATTTTGGCACTCCTGGAGCGCTTTATTATGCAGTAGAATCACTCCCTCCAAGAGTCAAATAAATGATTAATATTTGAACGTGAGCCACTGAATTAATTTTTCATCACATTTTACTTCTTCGTCTTCGATTCTCCAGTAAATGTGGAGAATGAGGTTCTAAAGGCTAAGACACGATTTTAACTCTTACCAACTTTTGTAAATGATCCTGCACATGAGGTCAGAAAAGTAATGAATAAGAAATGTATTCATACAATAATCCGGAAACTGACTTCAGATCCAGGGGGTAACGATATTAGATTATTGGTTGAGTGAAAATCACTCAGGAACAGAATTACATATACTGATCTGGAAACCACAAAATAAAGTAAATAAAATGAAATGATCGTATGGCACTTTTGAACGGGAGATCAAGCGTGGGATTGTTCGGCCACGCGTGTGCACTTCACGTCGGTGACTTGCATGTCGATGATGATTAAAATGATGATGATAACACAGAACACCCAATCCCCAGCCGGGAATCGAAACTAGGCCCCTTGCGTGGTACCAGCGACAAACTGTCGTTGACAGCCTTATCCAAAATTCTTGAAAAAGTAATCTGTTCTAGAGTAGCTTCACACTTTGGTAAAAATAAAGTTCTAACAAAATGTGTTTGGTTTTCAGATAGGATTTTCAAGAGAAAATGCTATATATAGTTTCATCAATGAAATATTGACTGCTCTGAATAACCGGACATCGCCCTTTGGGATTTTTTGTGATCCCTCCAATGATTTTGGTTCTGTAAGTCATGGAATTCTTCTAGATAAAATAAAATATTGTGGTATGAATGGGACATGTACAAATGGTTTAAATCATACCTAACAGGAAGAGTGCAAAAAGTTGACATAAGTAGTTCACATAATATGAAAAAACTGGGGAACAATCAAACAATGGAGTGCCACAAGTTTCACTTTTGCGCCCTTTGATCTTTTTAATATATATTAATGACTTGTCATTCTAAATGCATGAGTATGCAGAGCTGTTTCTTTTTTCAGATGCTACATGTATAGTTATCATACCTGACAGACAAGAACTACCCGAAGAAATTGTAAACGACGTATTTCATAAAATCACTAAGCGGTTCTCAGTCAGCGGACTATCATTAAATTTTGATAAAACACAGTACATATAGTTCCATACAGTAAATGGAATGACACCATAATAAATATAGACTTTGATCAGATATCTGTAGCAAAGGTAGAATATTCAAAATTTTTACGTGTATGTATTGATGAGGGGTTGAACTTGAAAAAACACATTGAAGATCTGCTGAAACGTTTGAGTTCAGCTGTTTATGCTATCAGGGTAATGCAAAATTTGATAATATACACTTCAGTAAATTAGTGTATTATGCCTATTTTCATTCTCTGCTTTCGTACCTCATCATTTCCTGGGGTAATTCATCATTGAGTAAAAACAATATTCATTGCACAAAAGCCTGTAATCAGAATAATTGCTGGTGGCCATCCAAGATCATCCTGCAGACACTTATTTGAAGAGCTCGGGATTTTCACAGTATATACAGGGCGTTTCACTAAGTGTGTTTGCGTCTGTAACGTATAAAATAATGTGTGACGGGAAATTTTAATGCGGTAGGTCAACACTGCGGAGCTATGAACATAGTTTATTGTATCATTTTCCACAGAGTTACAGCACAAATATATAATTTTATAAATGGAAAAAATTTTGTTCTATCGTGCGTTGGAATTGTTGAAACCAGCTGCGTCCAAATCAATTTAAACTACATTCATATCACTGTTAGTTTTGGAGCTACAACCCTTCAAAGTTTCAGGGTCAGATACCACACGCTGTACGTAATACATGGCTGTGTTGTGGGTGATGGATGTTATGGCGGTAGGAAGTTGATTTACATGAGATGTTCATATGTGTGTCCATGTTCCTCAATGCATAATGCAATGCACCGTCGAAAGGATCTGCGGACGAGATGTAACATCGCCGGTGTGACGGAGCGACATGCGTCCTCGATGCACCGTTTTAGATCATCTGGGGATGTGGGCTCAGTGACATAAACACGATCCTTTAGATATCCCCACAAACAAAAAATCTACTGGTGTTAAATCGGGCGACCTTGCGGGCCATGAATGAGGACCATGGCGCCCCAACCATCTTCCTGCAAATCTGTTGTTTAGTTCTTCCACAACAGCACGCGCAGAATGGGCTGTGTGACCATCGTGCTGCATCCACATATGGACTCTCGTGTGTAGACACACATGTTCAAGGAGACCACCCAAACTGTTGGCTATAAAAGCGCGATATAACTCACCTGTCAGTGTACCTGGGAAGTAGTGTGGACCGATGAGTTGATCCCCAAGGATTCCACACTACACGTTAATAGACCACCTACGTGAACGGTCGACAGGTCGTACCCACCGAGGATTGTCTGCGGCCCAGTAGTCCATGTTATGGCGATTTGTGAACGTGGTCTCATCAAAGAACATAACACTTTGTATGGACTCCAACGTGAAATTACGCATGGCCCACTCACAGAATGTCACTCTTGCACGGAAATCGTTCCCATGCAGCTCCTGGGTCAGTGACAGGCGGTACGGGTGAAACCTGTGGCAGTGTACCATACGCCACACAGATGTGAGACTGACACCAGCGACTGCAGCAACGGCTCGTAAGCTAAGATGAGGATCGTGGTGAAGTGCAGCTAAAACAAACACCTCCGTCTCCTAACTTCTTGCAGGTCTTCGTATGTTACTGCGGCGCATTACCAAGCTGCCTGTTTCCCGAAGTCGTCGTTCGGCATGTAAGAACGTAATGGCTGCCGGGGGTCTTCGCCTAAGATAGCTCACGGCATACGCCGTGGCTGCTTCAGTGGCATCGTGTCGGCAATCGCCCAGCATCAGCAACTTGTCAACGTACTCGTTGTTCGTGTATGCCATCATCCGATGTCAGTAACTGTGGTATATTGAGCCCCGGTTGCTTGTGTGGCTCCAACTGTCGCGTATACGGCCGTGTGCGGCGACAGTCGGCAGTCTAACAGCGCATCGAGGAAGCTTCTCGCTCCGTGACACCGGCGACGTTACAACTCGGCCGCACCACATCTAGAAGGCGCATTGCATTATGCGCAGCGTTTGTGGTATCTGCCCCTGAAACTTTGAATGGTTGTAGCTCCCAAACTAATAGTGATAGGAATATAGTTTAAATTGATTTGGATGCAGCTGGTTTCAACGAATCCAATGCACGATAGAAAAACTATTGTTTCAATTACATATATATATATATATCTTTGTGCTGTAACTCTTTGGAAAATGATACAATAAACTATGTTCATAGCCCCGCAGAAAGTGTAACATTTCTCGTGTTGACCTACTGCATTAAAATTTCCCGTCACCTATTATTTTATACGTTCCAGAGGCAAACACACTTAGTGAAACACCCTGTATATTCACTTATGAAATTTGTTACTAGCAATCCCACCGAATTCAAAAGCAATAGCAGTCTACATAACTACAACACTAAGAGAAAGAATGATTTTTACTATTCAAGTTTAAATCTAGCTTTGGCACAGAAAGGGGTGAATTGTGCTGCCACAAAAGTATTTGTTTACCTACCAAACAGACAGCATCAAAGGCCTGACAGATAGCCAACTAGCATTTAAAAATAAAAGAATTTGTGAATGGCAAGTAATGGGGATACTTTTGGTTGTTAGTAAATCTTTTACTTTCCTGAAAGCTTTCTGTATTTTTAGATATAAATTAGTAAATATGAAAAAAAATAAAAAAATATAAATAAATTGTGTCATGTAATATTTATTCTTTTTCTTTCTTCTTTGAGTAGGTCTGTCCTCAGACAGGTTTCAACTGGACGTCCTCCACTTCGCTCTGTTCTGGGCATCCTCCTTCATTTGTCTGTAGTTCCTTCTTTTCTTCAGGTCAGTCAGCATTCCAAATCTTCTCCTTCCTCTCCCTCTTCTTCCTTCTACTTTTCCTTTCATTATTCTTAGCAGGATACAATTTCTACGTAATAAGTGCCCCAACCGAAGGTCCTTTGCTCTCCTACCCTGCTCAATATCACTTCATTTTTCATTTTGTCGGTTCTTTTCACTTTTTCCATTCTTCTCCATAGCTACATTTCAGAACTTTCCAAATATTTTTGTTCTTTCTGTCTGATTGTGCACGTTTCAGATCCAAATGACACCACGCTCGAAACAAAACCTTTGGCGAACCTCTCCGTTGGAGTAATGGGGATACTTTTGGTTGTTAGTAAATCTTTTACTTTCCTGAAAGCTTTCTGTCCCATAGAGATTCTTTGCCTTACTTCCTCTGTGCAACTTCTACTGTATGTTATCATGCTTCCCAAATCTTGAAACGATTGCACCTGTTCCAGTAATATTCTCTCTAATGATATTTTTTGTCGTCTTCTTTTCCTATTTTTATGATTTTGGTCTTATCAGTGTTTAATCTCACTCCAAAATCTTCACCCACTTTTACAATATTTCCCATCATTTCCTGGAGCGATTCTTCTGTTTCTAATACTATCATATCACCTGCATATTTTATACGTTTTTAATTTTTCTCCTCCCGCTACAAGTCCTTTTGCTTCTTACAAGGCCTCATCAATTAGCTTTTCGGCATATATATTGAAAAGCTATTAGACTCGAAGGGCATGAAAGGGAAGGATCAGTTGGGAAGGGAGTAAGACAGGGTTGTAGCCTTTCTCCGATGTTATTCAATTTGTACATCGAGCAGGCGGTGAAGGAAAGCAAGGAAAAATTTGGAATAGGGGTTCAGGGGGAAGAAATAAAAACATTGCGTTTTGCTGATGACATTGTAATTCTGTCAGAGACAGCAAAGGACCTGGAAGAGCAGTTGAATGGAATGGACAGTGTGTTGAAGAGAGCGTATAAAATGAACATTAACAAGAGCAAAACAAAAATAATGGAATGCGGTCTTAAAAAATCAGGCGATGCTGAAGGAATTAGATTAGGTAACGAAACAATGAAGGTGGTAGATGAGTTTTGTTACTTGGGTAGTAAAATAACATGCGATGGCCGCAGTACAGAGGATATAAAATGCAGAATGGCAATGGGAAGAAAAGCATTTTTGAAAAAGAGAAATTTGCTAACATCGAATATTAATTTAAGTGTAAGGAAGTGATTTCTGAAGGCATTTGTGTGGAGTGTTGCCTTGTACGGGAGTGAAACATGGACGATAAGCAGTGCGGACAGGAAGAGAATACAGGCTTTTGAAATGTGGTGCTACAGAAGAATGCTGAAGATTAGGTGGGTAGATCGCATAACTAATGAAGAGGTACTGAACAGAATTGGTGAGAAAAGGAATTTTTGGCATACCCTGACTAAAATGAGGGATCGCTTGGTAGGACACATTCTTAGACATCGGGGAATCGTAAATTGAGCATTGGAGGGAAGTGTGTGAGGTAAAAATCGCAGAGTGAGACCAAGAGACGCGTATAGTAAGCAGATTCAAATGGATGTGGGTTGTCGTTCTTATGAGGAGATGAAAAGGCTTGCTCAGGATAGAGTAGGGTGGAGAGCTGCATCAAACCAGTCTCCGGACTGAAGACCATAACAACACATATTGAAAAGTGCTGGTGACATACAAGAACTCTGTGTCACACCTCTTCCGATACTGACTTCTTTAGTTTCATCTTCATCTACTCGAAGTACTACTTTCTGTCCAACATCAAGTTGTTTTATTAATCTTCTATCTTTCCAGTCTGTACCGGCATCTTTCAAAATCTTCAACATCATCCTCTGGTTTGTCAGAGGCCTTTTCCAAGCATTTAGTACAAAGTAATATTTTGTAAGGACACCTTTCATTAACCTGACACGTTCCACATCATTACAAAGTGTTGTATTCATGGTCTGTGGAACAAGTACTAATCTAATCTGATTGATGAGCACGGTCGGCCAAACACAAACTTGTTCAACAGTCGCGCCACAGAAGCATCCAGGGTTAGAAGTGAAGCAAATAAAACATCATCCATGTCAGCACTGAGACAGTGACGCAACAGTTGTCCAAAATGTGACTTACTTACTGCAAAAATACCACCACGGTCGAAAAATGTTTCTCGACCACAATTGCTACACAGTGGCTGCTGGAACACTCTTGTGAGTTTAAACATCTTTACTGGCCTCTTAACTCCCCAGACCTGAACATTATTAAGCGTATCTAAGATGCCTTGAAACGAGTTGTTCAGAAGAGAGCTCCACCCCCTGGTACTCTTATGGACTTATGGACAGCCCTGTAGGATGCATGGTGTCAATTCCCTTTAGCACTGCTTCAGACGTCTTCCCGTTCGTGTTGGTCCTACACGACATTATGCAGGTGAATCAGTTTCTTTGGCTGTTCAGTGAATCTCTGTCTATATAAAAGCGAAAGGACACTCAGTCACTCACTCATTCGCTGACTAAACACGAAATCTCACAGAATACCTCAACTATGAAGCTGAAATTTGGCAGGGATGTAGTTTGTAGGTAGAAGTCGTCAGCTAAGAAAGGATTTTGCGATGGGACCGATAGTTCAGGAGATATGACGTCATAAACAATGAAAACTTCCCCGTCTTGCGGGATGTGACAGTGTGACTTTATGAGTCCACTATTTGAGACGGAGAGCAGTTAGCGACTTGCAACAAACTATAAACATAATTTCAAACCTTTAGGAAACTGTTTCTCGCTGACAACTACAGCAAATTCCTGAAAGGAAAAAAGTTTGTCACTTTCTACTTTTTGGGCGTCCATGCCGTAAAATTACGGCATTTGGCATAACGTTACAATTTATTACTCGTACACTATTTATTGTGTTCGCGAGAAATGTTACAGACAGAACACGCACATACCACTGAAGGTACGTTAGAAATTTTATCATAGTAAGACACACAGTTCATTATATATGGAGTCATAAACAATTAGGTTCATGAAAAACCGCCTCATAACACAGAACGTTTTGATTTATGTCTTTCCTACTAACTCTGTTCGCGACGTATTTTGCAGACATTTTACATATACACCACTAGATGTAACTTCAAAATAATATCGTATTTCGGCATATAGTTCAGATGATATGACGTCAAAGACAATAAATGCATGAAAGTTCGCCCTAATACGCATGATGTTGTAATTTACTACGTCTTTACTACCATCTCTATTAACAAATCATTTCGCAGGCAGTTTCCTAATATTCCACTCTGCGAACCTGGTAAATAATGTTTTTGTAGGACACATAATTCAGGGGATATATATATAGGTCACTCACTCACTGAGTAAACACGAAATCTCTGAAAGTACTGCACCAGTGAATCTGAAAATTTGCTTGTATGTACTTTATAGGTAGAAGACGTCAGATAAGAAAGTATTTTGCGATTTTGCGCTAGGACAGAATTAAGGTGCATGGCGGAGGATACTTTTCCTACAGACTGACGAAACCTACAGTTTCATTCCGATTTTCACGAAATTTTTAACGATTGACAAAAGGAACGTCACCGTCTACCTGAAGTCTCATACAGAGCATGTGGGAGGGTAGCTTGCAACATAAAATTGGATCCCTAAATATATTGGTCGCGCCATAAATTGAAAAAGTCTCAACCGATTTCACAGACCCTTTATTTTCGTTAGTCGCAGAACAAGGGTTGTACGAAATGAAAGTGGGAAATTTTACAACAACAAAGTGCGTTTTTCAATGTGACACTGTATTTCTGTTCCATACAAATCTATAGTTTTGTTCCGACATTGATGAAATTTCGAACTCTTGACTTTAAAAACAAGAGGAATCTCATGGTCTATATAAAACTTCGTACGGTGACGGTGGATGGTACTTAACATTCGAACTTTGACAAAATTCATAGTTTTGCTTCGATCTTCACATGATCTTTAAACCAAGAGGAAGGTTACTGGACACATAAAACTTTGTATGGTACATGGCCGAGGGTACCTTGCAAGAAGCTTTGACAAGAAATGGAAAAGTAGAAACAAACAGAGATGAGAAGAAAGACATGGGTGCAGAAAGAGGAGGGAAGGGAGGTGGACTACTAGAGTGTGGAATGGATAAATATCCGGGAAACGCCGGGTTTACAGCTAGTATGCATACAGCAACTCATCTGTATACTTGAGAGATGAGTTCCAAGCATAGAACTGGACGAGTAAATTGCTACTGATTACTTTGAAATTGCATAAAATCTGAATGCTATACTACATTGGCTGAATTTCCCTATGACATAAACGTTTATATACCTACGTACTGGGATTATTTGAAGTCTTTACCCTAAATAAAAAATCTGTAAATTCAGGTAAACAGCTCGTCCACATCAGTTAGTAACACTAAAGAATATATAATAAGTTTGGCAATTGTTGCATAAATCACGTTATATTGACACATCACTGGAACGCAGAATGCAGTAATAACCTGTTCAAAAATAATAAAGAGATAAACGATAAGCTTATGCGTCAGCTATTGTTATATGCGGTACATACAGCATGGCTCCTGAAAGACAAAATCATCGCACGTTGACACTGAAACTGATTGAAATAAAATTGTAGGCGATAAATATTTCAGTTTACGGCAATACCATAGATGTTATTGCTGCTAGTTTTTGTCAAACTAGAGTTCCACATTGGTATTAATTTAGACGATCCCGTTAATATAAGAAATTTATTTACAAAAGGAGTCATGTCATAGTCTCTGGAGAGTTCCGAATTGCATTATGTAAGTTCGCTGCGTCTACTACCCTTTTAGTTTATTTTCACTCTTTTCGCCAGACGATTGGCCTGAAGGATAACTATAGTTTTCAGTATCTTTATCAGTAAGCGCAGTATTTTGGAATATGTAGTAGTAGTTGCTGTACTTTCATGTCGGAACTTCAAGTGTCAGAAAGATTTGTTTTTAAGGAAAGATATTTGGGATAATAACGGCTGTATTTTAAGATAGTTAGTCTATTCGACCAGAATTTCACCTAGAATATTTATTTCAAAAGTTTTGGCAATAAGTATAATTACTGCAAAAAAAGATACAATACAATTAGATTTTTTTCAGAATGCGTGTCTCATCTACCAAGAGGAGGCTTCCAATTCTTTTCGCAGCAATAAATCTCTGAGATTGAAGAACCTATTCCACTTCGACGCATTATCTTTTTTCTGTTCATTTCCGCGAAAAGAAGCCTTTGAAGGCCTGATCTGTGGGCCGTTGATCTGGAGTCGCTGGAGGGAATTACGGAAACCTTAGGATCGGGAGGAAGCACTCCCTTTTACAAAGAAAGAATAAAAGCTATTAAAAAGCAGTGACAATGGGGTAGTGAGTGCGAAGCACGCGACGAATACATAGGTCCGAGGCTCGATCCCTAATGTATGTGACTGCCCATAATATCTTTTATGGTCTTCCATTCTTTCTGTGTACGTTTTGCCAATGAACATCTTAGGAGTTGCATGTCACAACTGTCAATATTGCTTGCTGTCTTCATTATCAAAGGTTATAAAGAGTCAATGGTATTAATATTCCATCCAACACTTTGATGAAACATAACAAATAAGTAACACTAACCTTGCACTCACGAAAACTATTATAAAAATTTAGAAAATTTAAAATGTTCCCATTAAAGCTATTAGTGTCATGACATATGTCATACATAAAAAATTTTACAATTCACCCCAGAACATCTCTGTAGGATGGGGGTCTGCTTAACAGTCACTTACTATACGGAAAATCCGCCAGATGTACTGTCTTTCCGCTCTCCCCCCCCCCTCTTTCTCTCTCTCTCTCTCTCTCTCTCTCTCTCTCTCTCTCTCTCTCTCTCTCTCTCTCTGTGTGTGTCTGTCTCTCTCTCACGCACGCAAACTCACTCACTCCCTCCGTGTTCTTTTTCTATTTATTCTTTATACAGTTCTAAATAGCTTAAAGCTGTATAAACATTGTTTTATGTTAAATTACACGGATACTGTATAAATCTTTTGCCGGCGGCGGTGGCCGAGGGGACTGAGGCGCTCCAGTCACGGTGTGCACGGCCACTACGGTCGGGGGTTCGAATCCCCCCTCGGGCATGGATATTTGTGGTGTCCTTAGTATAAGGTAGTAGATAAGTATTTTGTAAGTTTACGGACTGATGAGCCCATAGTTAAGTCCCATAAGCTTAACAAACATTTGAACATAAAACTTTTAAAATCATTCAGTACTGTACAGAAATGTTTTATCTTAGACCATACAACTTTATATGAGTGCTACACAAAACATTCTCTATTACATTGTCGTTTGACATCATCAGACCAGATAATATTAAGTAAAACACTGCTGTTAACACTATCAGGCCTGAAGATTTCAAACTATAATGTAAATGAAAATGTTTTGTGTAGCACTCATCTAAAATTGTATAGTCTAAGAGAAAACATTTTAAAAAGTTTTATGCAGCATCCGAATAATTTAACAGAAAACAAACTTAAAACTGTATAAAAAAGAATAAAGAAAAGAACGTTGAGGGAGGGAGGGAGTGTGGGTGTTTAGAGTTTCGCATCTGCGGATTTTCCGCATAGTAAGTGACTGTTAAGCAGACTTAGGTATGACCATCCTACAGAGATGTTCCGGGATGAATTGTAAACATCTTCTATGTATGATATATGTCTATGACACTAATAGTTTTAAGGGATTTTTTAATTTTTAAAATATTTTCGCTGAGTGTAAAGTTAGTGTTCTTATGTGTTATGTTTATCAAAGCGTTGGATGCAATATTAATACCATTGTCTCTTTATAGCCTTTGATAATGACGTATGTCGAAACACGTAAGGCCTTAATAAGGTGCAATTGTGCTCAAGACAGTTAAAGATATTTCAATTGCCAATATCTTCACCTATTTTGTATTCCTGTCACTTCTTTTTATGTCACCATGTCAACTATTAAATATTGTTTTAAATATTATCACAATTGGCAAAAAAGCAGAAGACTATATTGCTCACAGATTCCCTCCCCCCAAGATGTATATGGCGGAGGAATAAAATAACAATAAAAATGTTGCTAAGACTTACAAATATTTATCATCATTTAATTTTTTTGCAGACTCCCTACTTCATGAGGGATGCAATGTGTTAACAATTTCCTTGAAGCTGAAATACATTGTCACGAATAATTTCCTCTTAAGGTCTTGTCAGAGCTATCTGATCGTGACAAGCGAATCTCAAACATTAACACCATTCAGTTTATCCAAGTTACACTCTTTCGCAACGGAAGATGAATTAGCGCCATCGTATGCCCTCACTTCCTACGTTTCAGTAGCTCAATCGATAAAAACGTAATTTTTATAGGATTCGCTGAATCTAGCTGAGGAAAAAAAAGGAAGAAAAATGTTTAAAAATTTTAATACGCAAAACGAAATCAGTAAATCCGTATTTCCTAGTCAAGTGTATTCAATATTAGTTTGTATTCGTAACGACGAGACATAACGTTTAATTCTGTCATTCACATAAGTATAGAAAATACTAATGAGTTTGGAAAACATAGTTTCCTATTGGAGAGTCAGTGAACTCACATATGGTTTAGAAATGAAATAACAGTCACGTTCGCAAAATGATTTTCCTATTTATTTGATAATATAGTGACAGTTTTTGGTGTTTAAAATTTTAAAATTAAAGACCATATGCCATAAAGGCAAACAATATTTTACATGCACGAACAGAAAAATTAAATAAAACAATATCCTCACCGTTGATGGCGAGGCGATGAGCGTGCTGTGACTGTTGATTGTAAAATAAATAAATAAGAGCCTACTGCAGGGGATGGACAATATCAAATGAAACGATGCTATATACACATCTTTTCTTGCAAGTTAACATCACTGCAGGGGATGGACAATATCAAATGAAACGATGCTATATACACATCTTTTCTTGCAAGTTAACATCACTGCGTAGCTGTTAACGCTGTGACGCGACCGCAGAGCGTAAATAACCTACGAAGTCTGGGATGTTACCTTCAATTTACTAAACGATTTTTCTTCGACAGTCAGCACGAGTGATCGGTCACATGCTTCATCTCTCAGACTTTCAAAGAGACCAAATCCATGGTGCGCAGTTAATGGGAGTCTTTGTAACAAAAACGGCTGCATTACAGTACCCTCAGTAAGTGACAACGTACATATAACAATATACAACATCATTGCCAAAGACAAATAGTTGGCGAAAGTAGAAGTTAGCTGACAACAAGGGACGACTATGAAAAACGGCAGACAGCTTAAAACTACCACAGTATAAGCGACTATAAAACTCAACACACACTTGAGTAATGCTGTTTTGATAAAAACAGTACGGATGGAATATGATTCTTGTTCTCCGGCGGACATAAATTCCATCATCTTTCGGGAGTTCAACCGGGACAGCGACAATTCTTCGTCCGATATTTCGGCTGCATACGTCACAGCCATCTTCAAGGCGTATCGATGACTGAGTTCTCAAACGTCTACGCGTGCCTGTTTATACGGTAAATCAGGTGATACAGTCAAGATTAGAATGCGCATGTCATATTCGTAACTGCGACCCTAGTCATAGATGAAACATACATCATAGATCAACATATAAGCGCAGAGTGCAAACACAACAGAGTTGCTACGAATCCACAGCGCTTATAAATGAATAATGAATCATTAAAAGTGTAACATCTCTCGGAAGTGAAGACGCAGAAACTGTTTCCAAACGAATGCTTCCAAACATAGTCAAGATGAAATCCTTCGTCACGGTTTAGCGGGTTGTTCGCCAGTTACGAAGGCTTCCAAATAATGTCAAGATGAAATCCTTCGTCACGGTTTAGCAGGTTGTTCGCCAGTTGTATTTATTCAGCTTCCTTTACAATTGACTGAAACATCAGACACTGTCTATGACAAGTGCGATTGGAAAAGTTTTTTATTTTTATTTTTTATTTTTATTTATTTATTTATTTATTTGTAATAAAGACATTTAAACAATGTACTTATGTGACACAGTCGCTATACTACTTAAAATATTTATTTATTTTGTACAGAAAAATTATAAGTAATATAGCGATTGTGGCACATAAGTACAATGTTTAAATATCTTTATTAAAAAAAACTCGGCAACTAAGTTACACAAAGAAGAAGCTGCGGTTGAAAACTTTACTTGTTTGTAATCCATGGCATGGCCATTAGATATGCAATGTTCGGCTACTGCAGGCTTGTTGGTGTTGGTTGCATCATTCCTGTACAGTGCGCGTAGTTCTACCTATGTAACGTTTGGCACACTCACAAGGAATTTTACATACCCTCGCCTTACGCAACAACAAACAACAGACATTTAAACAAAAGAGCTGAAGTTTTAGCAGGTGGGCAGGAAATCACATCCACTTTATGTTTCTTCCTGATTTTAGCGATTTTAGAAGAAATCTTACTCTCTTACGGGAGAAAGGCCATATATATCACTTCCCTTTCCACTTCATCATCCTTTTCTGTGATTTTTCTGAAGCCATCGAATCGCCTTGAAGATGGCTGTGAGATTTGCAGCCGAAATATCGGATGAAGAATTAGCGCTGTCTCGGGTGCACTTCAGAAAGATGATAGAATAGTAAGAATGCAGCTTATTATTCACGTATGGACTGATATTGCTAAACCTTTAATAACAAGCGAACACAAAGCTGCGGAGGAATTTATGTTACGGTCATAATACCTGGACACTTGATGACTAAAAGTGGGTGTTATGGTCCGATGAATCATCGATTAAATTGCTTCCCACAAATAATTGGATTTATCTGTCGAAAACTCCAAAATAAATCTACAATAAGGCAACCTGCTTTCTTCAGTCAAGAATAGGCGGAGGGGGAATTTCGTCATGATTTGGGCAACCATATCGTGATATTCAAATATTTATATCATCGCCGTCACTGATCGGATAACTGTGGATGATTATTTCATCATCTTCGAGAACATTTTACTATTACTATTATGTTCCAAAGAAACTCTGATATATTCAAAATTGATAATTCCAAATGTTCAAATGTTTGTAAAGCTTATGGGACTTAACTGCGGGATTTTCAGGGCCTTAACTTACAAACTACTTATGAACTAGCTTATACTAAAGACAGAACTAACATCCATGCTCGAGGGGGGGATTCGATTCCCCGACGGGGAACGGCCGTCGCACCGCGGCTTGATAATGCCCCCCCCCCCTTCCACACACACACACACACACACACACACACACACACACCATCACACACAGTGAAAAAGGTTCAGGATTGGTTTCTATAGATTCATGAAATTACCTCCTCTGGACAGCAAAATTGCCACGTCTCAACATAAACTTTACGGGAGTAATTGAGCAAAGCGTGCAGACTAAATTTACAGCGCAGACATCGCTGAAGTAAGTACAAAAATGTACAGCATCCTGTAGGAAAAGATGAAGACATTTCATGAATCTGGTTCTCGAAGAGTTGTATCTCTTCTCAAAGCCAGTGGAGGGTTTGTTCTGTTACGTGAACATGCCATGAAATACGTAGCAATTAATTGGACAATGGTCTTCTGAAGCACATGCACATAAACTGTGGAGATACTGTAATAACGAATATTCTAAGCCGGCCGCGGTGGCCGAGGTGACTGAGGCGCTCCAGTCACGGTCAGCACGGCCACTACGGTCGGGGGTTCGAATCCCCCCTCGGGCATGGATATTTGTGCCGTCCTAGTTCGTAAGTAGTTCATAAGTAGTTTGTAAGTTTAGGGACTGATGACCCCGCAGTTAAGTCCCATAAGCTTAACAAACATTTGAACATTTTGAATATTCTAAACAACGTGCTGATACTAGTAGTACACATGCAACAAATTACATTCTTTCTTTTTTGGCCTACTTTGGGTTACGGTAGTAACACTAAAAGTGGGGCAATGCGATCGCCTTTTGAGAGCTCGAAAGTTAACTGCAAATAACGGCTTAACGGTTCATCTGACACGAGAATTGAATACACGAATTTATAGAGGAGAAAATTTTATATAACTTCGCTCTGTTATGTTTTTATCGTATCTCACATCGTTTCAGGTATATCTGCAAAAATAACAGCGATTTAAAAATGTCCGTCTCCGTCTGTCTGAAACGTCTTCCCATTTTTTAGGCGTGCCGTTCAACCTATCGGCAACAAATTTAATAGGTGTATATGTTGGCCACCAGTGACCAGAACCTCCCTTTTACAAATGTTGCGGGCAAAAAATAGGTTAGTTCAAAAATGTTCAAATGTTTGTAAATCTATCGGACCAAACTGCGTGGCCATCAGTCCGTAGCTTACAAGCTAATTAAACTACGTTAAACTAACCTAATGACACCACACACACTCATGCCCCAGGGAGGACTCGAACCTCTGACGGCGAGCAACCGCGCGCTCCGCAGCGAGGCGCCTTAGACCACTCGACTACTCCACCGCGGCAATAGGTTAGTAACACTAAATATAGGCGGTTTGTGATGGCCTCTTGACAGCAAGAAATTTAATAACAATTAACGCCTTAATCGTTGATCTGAGACGATAATTGAATAAAAATGTATTTCCAGGAGAAAATTCTCTACAACTTTGCTCTGTTATTTCTATAACTCGCACCGTTGAAAACTTGTAAAAGAGGAAAAACTACCATTGCAAGACAGATGGTCATATTTTAACGGAAACAGATAGTGGAAGTATGGGAGGGATATTAAAATAACAGTTTGAAGAGGTAAAAATTAAAAATTATGTCAAAGCAAAACTGAAATATCATATAATTTTGGCTGTCAGAGAGAATATTACGTTTAGAGTGCCTGTATATTTTCACAATAGCAGAAGCGTAATCGTTTCGTCCAAAATATTTTATTGTTTATAATTTTATTATTTTTTAAGAAATGTTTGCATAAAATCGTAAAACTACAGTAGAACCTAAAGTGGGACATAAACCACACCAGTACGATTTTTTCCTATCCCCTGTATTGGATCTATTGCTTCTTTGGTGAACTGAGCAGAGGAGATTCATGAAACATTAATTTACGATATCTTTTGTTTTTGTTATTCAATTTTAATGAAATGAAGTGAAAGTGGTTCCTCAAACAACGCCCAAGTCACCTGTGAAAACCACATACAAACTCGGCCTGTAATTTTAGAGATTAAGTTGTTCAAACAGACAAACACGACACTTATAGGTACAATGAAATCAGGAATTTTCTTTTCTTTGATAAAATATGACAGTTTTGTACCCCAAAGGTGTTTTAAGTTACATGTGAAGACCTCGTGAAAATTAACGGCGAACACGGCGGCAATAGAATTTTATTATATCATAGTATACATCACCGTCACGTTTTCTTCAGCACTGATTGTTATGATATGTCATTTCTCCACACAAATGCCTATGATGTGCCAATAAATTAATTACACGCCACACTACATCCGTATTTTTTCATTTCCAGAAAATTTTACCCTAAGCTACTACGTAAACCTGCAACAAGCAAGTTTCACCACCAGGACAGAAGTACAAGCTTAGATATTGCTTAACTGCGACCTGCAAACAAGGAAGGGACACATCTTCTTTCAATATGGAACCGACCCTTTCTATGCTGCACTGTAGCAAGCAGATACGCACTACGTTTTGTAAATCGGAAAATCGTCGCTTTCCTTTTCGCTCTCTCGTATGCAATACTAACATTACACGAACGGAAATTGGTCGCGGACGATGCTGCGTTAATTTTTTTTCTTTTTTTTTCATTTCTATATATATCTGTGACACTGTAACAACGGCCAGCGACGAATCTTATATGGAATTACTGGATGTGGTTTCGATTGAAATTCGACATTCGTAAAACATGAAATAATGAATTTTCAGTGTGGCAGAAATACATTCCGCTCGTTTGTGCCTCTACGTACAGAGAGGACGAGTGTGTGATCATATCTACCCGTAAATCCTTCGTTATCTGTCGCGCGCCACAGATCGCAAACTGATTTACACGCAGCGTAAACCTCCATTATTTCCTCTCGTTGCGACCCGTGACAGAAGACCATATTGCTACGGGGCAATGGCTCTTCCACAGTCACTGAAAGGTAACGCGATACATTCGCTATGTGATTAATCGTAAATAGATACATTATCAAGGGAGTCCTCTTCCGTAAATGTTAGTGCTTCAATAAGAATAGTAGCCTAGATACTAGCTTCACAACGAGAATTAAAGAAGGGTCTTTGCACACTGTCCGTTTCATGGTTCAATACCTTACGGGATCATTTAGTCAGTAAGTTGTTTTTACCAGCTAAGAAGTCAAATTCTATCAATCCTCCACACATCCACTTTAGAAATTCACAGAGTAAACAGGGTTTTAACGACAAGGGGAACTACCACCTCTTAGCTCAATACTTTAAAATCCTACTCAACTTTGAACCACCTAGCGAGGACTTCGACTACAACCAAACCACACCAAACCCGGACTCACTGCCTCCTTCATTGGAAGAATTTGGGAAAATCAATCAACTTCTGAAGAATGGATCTGGAGAGAACTCTATCGTTGCTGATTTCTGGAAAGGTGCTGGAAGCGATGCCGTGGGGACCTCACCGAGACCATCAGAACATCTGGGAAACAGATAATCCGCTTGGAACTGGGCTTTATTCCATACGCTTCACAAAACGAGAAATTTTACAGATCTCAACAACTACCGTGCAATTTCTATTGTCCCGGTAACATACAATATTCTATGCAAGGCGTTACAAACAAGGGCAGAAGATCATCTGGACAGTCAACTGGAAGAATGTCAGCGAGGCTTCAGGAAGAGCCTATCCTGTGCTGAACAGATCCTCAGCTTTAAAACTGTACTGGCATGCTCCAAGATGAGAAACCGCAAGGTGTTCGTCACCTTACTTGCTTTCAGGAACTCCTTTGATAGAAAATATTTCAGGAAAAAGACTAGACAACAAAACCCGCAGACTCATTCTAGAAACCTTGACCAATTTAAAAAAGACGTCAGAAAGCTTCGAAGTAAAATCTGGAGTAAGACAAGGGGATGCACTCCCTTTTCTTTATCTTTGAAATGGATGTGAGAGAATGGCGAAAGGAACTGACAAAACTCGGATGGTCAGTGGTGGGTGCCTGGGAAATAAGAACAAAAGACTCCGTGTCTGACATTTTCAGATAACATGGCACTGATTTCTGATTCTCTCGAAATGGCAACAATACAGGTAAACTGCCTCAGAAAACAGGCAGCCGAAGTACGTCTTCAAGCGACGCTGGAGAAAGCATTCTTCACCAACACCAAAGAAGCTACCCGAGAGATGTTACGAGACCAGGGAAACATCACAAGGATTGAGAAATTTAAGAATCTCGGCGAATGGATTGAACCCAACCTATCAGGAAAAAAAAAAGAAAAACCAGATTTTCCCTGAGACTCAACAAGTTGCAACTAACCTATCGACTGAATATGAACACCTAAAAAATTGTAGTCATTCAATCTTAAAGTTAAGCGCTAAACATTAGTCATACGACCAGAAGCCTCGTATGTCATGGAATTTCTTTCCATGTATGATGGACAAATTAGAGACAGGGGAATCCTCACGAAGATCCTAGATCCGATAGAAGAACATTGGGAATTAAGAAGGTCACATAACTCGAACCTCAACGAACATATCGCGAGGCTTTCTGACTGTGCAGTAAAATGGAAGGGTAACGTTCTAAAGCAATGTTGAAAGATTGCCTCAAAATAGATTGATCAACTATCTGTTCACCTTCTGGCATAACAATTAAGTTCGTACCACTTGGCTGTCAGAAACTGAGTCATTAAAGAACTTGGAATAACTAATTTCCAGTACAGACAGACCGTGAGACGTACCATGAAGGGAGTCCAAGGATTTCAGAAAAAGCCTTGAAGGAAAGGTACCCCCTCGACAGAAGAAAAGGAGTTTACACCGGCAGAGGATGCGACAGTACTGGGCAAAGTTCAATGCTCAACAGTTGAACAAGCGTGGTCCAAAGTAGGCGCATTCGTTTCTTCAAACAAAAGAACATCCTATATTTAGTAATAAAGTACGATCTGTAGTATTCAGTTTGAAAGCACTTCTCAGCATTGATTGCATTTTACGATGACTGGGGTATATTAGACAGAATCAGTCTCATTTCATCTGTAATTAGTACTTGTAAGCTGCACACTAATTAGGAGTCAGATGAGAGTAACTGTTTTACCGAAACCGGCTATCAAAAGAGGCCATGTAATTTCCTGAACTTCTTATTAAATAAAACAATAAATCCGAATATTCCAACTTAATAAATTCCAAGCGCTGACGCTATCTGCTGAAAATACTACTGTCTCTGTCTGTAAGCTAAAACAAACCAACAACGCTATTGATTCTTCAATATACTAAGAATTTAACAGAACGTTCTGTTGGTTCTTTTATGTACTACGTCATACTACTAGGCAAAGCAGACTTCTAATTAAATTACGATATATTTTCCTCCCATTATCCGATTTTAGTGAAATAATCTGCAGATTGCCTCAAGATGCGCTCAAGCTAAACTATGAAAACTGCGTGGAACTTCGTCTAGTAATTTTACAAATTAGTGTTCAGACAGACAGTACGGTTTTACATAAAACGAATACTGTATCTCTGAAAATATCTGGAATCATATTGTTAGGAATTGTTCCAGTTGTAAATTTTATCTCTCCCTAAATTTAAATATTCCTTATCCATACTTAGAGAACCTTTCATTTCGGCACTAAATTACATCATTCACTTTTTAATAAACAACAGGATACTAAATAAAACAGAAAAAAGTGTAAGCAGTCATTAGATTTTTTCCTTGGAATAAGCACTAACACAGTGTGCTCTTCATTCGGTTATCTGCAGGAAGACATAGTAAATACCAAAATATCGCCTAACGCTGCAGACCTCTCAGTTCTTCATCCACAAAACGTTGCCAAGTTTTTTAAGACCGAAAGGCATCTGAATGTGTTCAGAAAGCACAAAAGGCGTGGTGATTACTGTCTTGTGTACATCTTCTTCTGCCACATTTGATTATATGTTGTTGTTTTTTCTTTTCATTTTTTTAATTTATTCATTGTTTGCTTTGTTTTTTATTTATTTTTTTATTTTTTCTTACAGTCAGTCACACAAAATTTGTAGCGACACTCATGAACATGTTAGTAAGGGTCTTCTTACTTTTTTTATATATATTTGTTACTGGGTAACGGTCAGGGGATTTTACGGGCATTTAAGATCTCTGTAATCCGCACAAGGCCTCCATGAGCCGTCTCTCTTTTCCAGTAGATGGATGGGTGACGACCATGGGCTATTACACCTACGCAATAAGCTCGATTTTAACAAACTCTGCTGCCTTTGCTGTTACCAAACGACCTGCAGCTTATCTTCGAGGCTCTTGAGAAACTAGTTAACCAGATGTAGTCTTAATACGCTGTACTGTGTTATGTAACAGCTCTGGCATTGGCGTCTCCATATATTCATTTTCGCTGTTTACTCTCCCAGCCTGTAAAGAATTTCTAGCCACAAATGCATTGCCCGCGGTTAAATATAACCATTTCACCATCTTTCTCGTGCTTTACTGAAAGGTACCTCTATATTTTTGTGTAGGAAATCGGCACTTAATATGGCTTCTGACACGTCTGCTGGTTCGAAATTCCACCTACAACTGTGGTGGAAACCTAAATCTACTACAACCTCGCATATTCAGTAAGTTGCTGTGATTAATTTACTGCTGTGAGATGTAATTTAGTTCCGTATTTGCGGCTCTGTAATTTGTAAACGATGACACACCACTCATGGCACCACTTGGTAGCGCACTTATATCATAACCTGAGCCGGCCGCGGTGGCCGAGGTGACTGAGGCGCTCCAGTCACGGTCAGCACGGCCACTACGGTCGGGGGTTCGAATCCCCCCTCGGGCATGGATATTTGTGCCGTCCTAGTTCGTAAGTAGTTCATAAGTAGTTTGTAAGTTTAGGGACTGATAACCCCGTAGTTAAGTCTCATAAGCTTAACAAACATTTGAACATTTTTTTGGTTCATAACCTGACTCAAACAGTTAACATCGTCCTGCTTTTACATCTGCAACGTACAATATCTCTGGCTGGATGGGAGAAGTTGTCAAATTACTCACCATGCTGAGTTCTCCGCTGTTCTCACCTTCAAATGCACAAGGTGTGGTGCATCTTTTCGCCCTACTGCCAAATCGTCGGTGAAACCAGAAAATATTGTTCTGACCGCATTCCTGTTTGGTTTCCTTGTCGTTAGCTGTCCTGCGGCCCCTGTCATTCTTAATTCGTAATTGTAATTGTCATACTTGGCTTCTCAGGGCGTCAGTTTTTCTGCGAACTCATCTAACTGCTTGTTGGTGTCTACTTTCTTGTTAATCTGAATCGCTGTCATCTCATCCTGTTCTGAGCTATCCGTAACCATGGCTATTCTTGACGTACAATTGTTGTCCATTGTTACATGAACCTAGTCTGCTAATATTGTCATTGAATGAATGTCGTATTTCTCGCACCTCTGGTTTGACTGCCCAGGGCAATTCGTCATCCATGTGAGTCCTTAAATTGTGTCTCGAACGTCCGTTTCTGCTACAATGCCGCGTAGATGGCGCCAATATTCAGCATTTCCTGTCTCCCACGTCTTCGTACTTAAACACTTGCTGTAGTCCTTCAGTTACTGGCTTGCACATTCTAGCGACGATCATTAATTTTAAACATGTATGTGGGCGTTGCGACGGCAGCGTTTGAATGACGTCAGCGCCTATAACAGCTGCCCTTGATACAAATGCGTTTACTGCTACTGCAAATCTTGCGCATTCGTCTTCAGTTCCGGTCTGACAGCTCAGTTCCAGGATGGCATACCAACATTCTGGAATTTCCGTCATAAACTGTGATGTACGAGTACGTACTTTAGTGTGCAGACTGTTTAGTGCTGTATATCTGCTGATTATCGGGCTCACCTCTTTACTCTCTTGTAGCATCATTTTCGCCTGCAAGTCTTCGATCTGTTTCTACAGTTAGTCGCGTAAGTCTGCTAATTGATTTTTTTTTTCTTTTATGTGCGCTCAGGTAACGTCTTGATTCTACAATGTCGCTTGATTCTTTATTACGTATTTCCTTGCGTATTTTCGCACTTTCGCAGGGTCACCACTTTCTAGAAATCTTTTCCTTAATAAATTTGATCTTTTCCTAAAGATAAATACTCCCAATCCATTCGTAGTGAACCTTTTATTTCGGCACTAAATTATATCAGACATTCACTTTTTAATAAACAACAGACTAATAAATAAAAGAGAACGAAGAGTAAGGAAATTATCATTAGAATTTTTCTAAGGAAGAAACACTAATACACTGTGCACTTCATTCGGTCGTCTGCGACTCCCACACTATCTATGAGTCTGTGTTACTCGTCGGTAACATTTGATTTACGATAACGCACTAACAATTAGAAATAATTTGGATATTACAAGTCATTATTAAAGTCTGAGTATCGAAACAGCTCAAGCATCTTATTATGTTGGACGAATGAAATACTTGACGGATTCTCACATTTAAGGCAGAATTAGTATGTATCAGGAAATATAGCTTTTCCTAGTATATTTTTTCATCGCCCGCATGTTTTTGTGCGCTTTGTATGTATGTATGTTTGTAGAACTTATGGGACTTAACTACGGGGCCATCAGTTCCTAAACTTACAAACTACTTATTTACTACCTTATACTAAGGACGGCACAAATATCCATGCCCGAGGGGGCATTCGAACCCCCGACCGTAGTGGCCGTGCAGACCGTGATTGGCGCGCCTCAGTCCCCTCGGCCACCACGACCGGCTTTGTGCGCCATACTAACAGCATGAGACCAAGGGCCTTCTACCATCACAAGCATTAATGGGTGACAGAGGATGGCCATGGAGAAAAGCCTCTCTGCCCTGTGCTCAGTACTTACAAAGGCCTCTTATTTTAAACTAGCTTATATGCCCATGCTTCGCAAAGATTTTTACAGAAGGGCGTGTACGTATCATGGCTTATTAGGGTTCTTGGCCTCGATCAGTTTTAAACATAAATGAAACGTGCCGAAAGAAGCAAAGAAATGTTGATAACTATGTAGTACACAAAGCGAAATCAGTAACTTTCTGTTAATTGTTTGTTGGTATTCCTAGAGATACTTTTTTGTCACTTAATTCTGTCGCAGAGGTACGCTTCCTTGCTGTACTTCGCAGTAGCGGCGTGTATTAGTTCTCTGGTATACTACGGCGCCTCTATCGCTTGTTTGCTGTACGTTATCAGTATGTAAATATGAATAAAACACGGCGAGGGTCGTATAAATTTTATATTCATTGCGTTGAGTCATACTTCAAGTGTAGCCTACTTCTAAAGAATTCTCCGTGAGCCCACTTTTAATAAACAAATTTGCTCAACGCAAATCCGTAAAGTACATGTAGTTTACATGTTTACATGTTTAAGATTACGGCCTATCTTTTTTCCGTGATCTGATTTGAATGAAATCATGCCTATATGTTGCCCCAATCTCAGCTCAAGTTTCCCGCGAAAGCCGCATGAAAATGTGCCAGTAGTTCTTTCTGTAATACGTTTGCGAAACGTGTTAGAAATAGGCGTATCTTCATGAATATGTTGTAGCTTACGTCATACATCAGTAATATATCCCATTTAAAACATTTATTTCGTGATCATTCATATCGCTTGTCAAATGAACTGAGGCATGGATAGCTGAAATATAATAAGTAATCATTATTTCCTTAATGAAGTAGAAATATCACTGAAAACAACCATTATTCTTACGGTTGGCTCTTTTTCCGCTAGAGGCACCATTGTCGCTCCAAGCGTGAACTTCCATATCAGTTGTACGTATACGTTATCAGAATGTAAATACGGATAAAACACGGCGAGGATCGTATAAGTTTTATGTTCATTGCGTTGAATTAAATTTCGTAGAACACAGTAACCAAGAAAACGATGTTCAGAAATTTGGTAAATTTGAAAACTAAAAGAGTAAATAGCATTATCAAAAGGTAAAAATCCGATCTCTGCCTTCGACCATATCTATGGACGAAGATGGCTACCAAACTTCACATTAAGGAGATTTCGGCAGCCGAAATTCGTCGAGTGTTCGGAAATCTGTTCAAGAGATGTCAGGCCGCTCTTTGCATAGAGGGATATCATTTTGAACATCTACTGTAAATAAAGGTAAGCTTAGGTTACTCAGATGGCAATGTTTTTTAGACTTTAACTCAGTGTATGCGCCCGCGGCACAATAGAGTCCGAGAATCGGGCACTGCCGTGGCCGGTGGATGCGGCGGCCGGGAGCCGCACCGCGCGATCCGCGGACGCCTCACAGGCGTCTTTCGTGAGACACCCTGTACATTGATCAGCCAGAACATTCTTACTGCCTGCCTACTGTCAATGTTAACTCATCAAGGTGATAGCAGTGTTATCTGACGAGAAATAACTGATAGCCAGACACACGCCTTGGGCATGAAACATCAGTGAAAGTGCTGTCAATGTGTAGCCTTTCAAACGTTGGATCGGGTGGCCACCCTCTCATTAGCGATATCGGATAATGTACGCTGGGTAGAATGTTAAAACAGGACAGTCAGAGAACTATGCTCGAACTAACATCATACATTAATTCTGGACAGAGGACGAGTATGATTGAACTCAGAGTGTACAGATGAACACTCCTAACAATGGGCTTCCACAATCGACAGTTCACACATGTAGCATTGTTAACACTAAATAATCGTTAACAACGACTGACATGGCTACATGAACGTAATCAATGGACTTTAACACGGCAGCAGAACGTTGTATGGTCTGACGACTCCCACTGTCTTCTTCATCATGCCAATGGGAAGGAGTGAATCCGATGACCTCCAATGGAACAGCTCCTTGCTGTTTGAACTGTGGGGCATTGATGAGCTGGTGGGAGCTCAATTATTTTCTGGGGAATATAGACGTGGGCATCCATGGGATCAGTGCAGCTGTTGCAAGGCACCATGGCGGGCAAGAAGTGTCGTGCACTGATTGTAGATCCCGTACATTCCTTCATGACGGCCATTTTTCCCAACAACAGTGGCAGTTTTGAACAAGATAATGCGCCAAAAGTGTGACAGAGTGGTTAGAAGAGCACAGTGGCGAGTTGCATTCCTGCTGAACCCCCAACTCGGAAGATCTGAACCCGATATATATAGAATATGTCTGAACATAGCGTCAGAGTTTAGTGTCCCCCTCCATGAAAATTATACCAATCAGACTACTGACTTGTGAAGATTAAGCGCCAACTAACTACCAAGGCCTCCTTGAGTCTTTAATAAATGTAGCCATTCTGTGAGTATTACGTTCCAGCCAAACTGTTTTTAATAAAACAGTCTAGCGAGTGTTCAGTTTCAGACCCGTGTTTCGCGGTCGTTGGTACAGTTGGTTCTTGGTTGAACGATGCGTTCTTAACTCAGCTTTTGGCCTTTGTAATCGTCTTTTGACAGCTCAAAATTTAAAGGAAACTAGCAGCTTAACCATTCATCTGACAAGATAACTGAATAACCGAGTTTGTTTAGGAGAAAAATCTCTATCATTTTGCTCTCTTGAGTTTTTTTCATATCTCGTATCGTTTCAGAGATATTTGCAAAAACAACGGTGATTTTGCGATGTCTGTCTGTCTGTCCGTCTGTCTCTCTGTCTGTCCGTAAAGTGTTCCCACTTTTTAAGTCGAACCATTCAACCGATCAGCACCAAATTTTACAGACATAATAGTTGGTCGCCAGAGACCAGAACCTCCCTTTTTCAAATATTTCGGACAAAAAGTACGTTAGTAACACTAAAGAAAGCCGTTTGTAATGTTACCGTAATTACAAACAAACAGTTCATCTGACAAGAAAACTGAATAACCTAATTTATAGAGGAGAAAATTCTCTACTACTTTGCTATGTTATGTTTTTTTCATAACTAGTATCGCTTCAGACATGTTTGCAAAAATAACGACGATTTGACGACGTATGTCTCTCTGTAATATCTTCCGACGTTTTAGGTCGAACCGTTGAAACGATCGGCACCAAATTTTACACACATAATAATTGGCAGCCGGAGACGAGAACCTCCGTTTTTCAAATACTTGCGATCTTGGCGAAAGAATCCATCGCTTTCCTTTTCACATTTTCTATACACGCTCCGATCCGCTAAATGCCAGTTTTGTTTTTCTTGGTGATATCCTTCTTTCTTTGACTGAAGCCCCAAATGGAGACTATTTTACAGCAGATATATTGTGTCCAAGTGGACGCCATCTCACGTATTCATAAATCGGAGATAACCTCACTGTTGACCCCCCCCCCCCCCCATGTATTCATACAGTAGAAATTCACGTCCTCTAGAAAAGTAAGAACGGTAGCTTTCCCTTGATATCAGCCGTTTGCAGCAAACGAATAGAAGCGCCTACAAGTGAATCATCGAGACTTCAGAAACCACACGTTTGTCCACAGATAATGAATGTGGTTGCACATAACGTACCGAAGTCGGTATCTGTGTGGCACTCAAGGCACCCCACTTCGGCAGTACCGAACAATATTTATGAGCACTTTTTTCCGTGTATGATAATGCTTTAATTACAGTACTGTAAACGGTAAGCTTAACCAAAGGTGGATGTTCAAAAGTGTGTGAGGTCTTATGTGACCAGACATCGTAGTCATCAGTCGCTAGACTTACACACTAATTACTTAACTAAGACTAACTTACGCTAAGGACAACACAAACACCCATGCCCGAGGGAGGATTCGAACCCCCGACCGCAGCGGCCGTGCAAACAGTGACTGGCGCACCGCAGACCGCTCTGCCACTGCGGCAGGCCCACGGGCGGAGCGATGTTTTTTGTTTGAGGGAACCTTGACCTAGTTTAGATGGGCATTATCATGATAAAAAGTGGAAATCGGCTACTTTTTAAAGGTAGAAGAGGAGAGTACTTTTGATCCTTAGCCCCATATATGAATCCGCTAATTGTTTTAGCTATTGTGTTAGTATTTGTACTTCGCATGTGTTTACTTTTCATATTTAAATAGGGTATGACTGAGTTCTAAGGCCAGCGGGAGTAAAATAAAGGGAGCGTAAGGTTATTTACAACTTGTACAAAAACCAGACAGCGGTTGTCAGAGTTGAAGGTCATGAAAGGGATGCAGTGGTTGGGAAGGGAGTAAGACAGGGCTGTAGCCTTTCTCCAATGTTATTCAATTTGTACATTGGAAAGGAAAGCGAGGAGAAATCTGGAAAAGGAATTAAAATTCAGGGTGAAGAAATAAAAACATTGCGTTTTGTCGATGACATTATACCTCTGTCAGAGACAGCAAAGGACCTGGAAGAGCAGTTGAACGGAATGGACAGTGTGCTGAAAGGTGCAAATAAGATGAAGATTGAGCAAAAGACGGGTAATGGAGTGCAGTCTAAGAAAATCAGGTGATCCTGAAGGAATTACATTAGGTAACGAAACAATACAGGAGGTAGATAAGTTTTGTTACTTGGGCAGTCAAATAACAAATGATGGTCGCAGTACAAATGTTCAAATGTTTGTATAGCTTATGGGACTTAACTAGGGGTCATCAGTCCCTAAACTTACAAACTACTTATGAACTAGCTAATCCTAAGGACGGTACAAATATCCATGCCTGAGGGGGGATTCGAAACCCCGACCGTAGTGGCTGTGCAGACCGTGACTGGAGCGCCTCAGTCCCCTCGGCCACCGCGGCCGGCGGTCGCAGTACAGAGGATATAAAATGCAGAATGGCAATTGGTAGGAAAGCGTTCTTGAAACAGTGAAATTTCTTAACATCGAATATTGATTTAAGCCTAAGGAAGTCCTTTCTGAAGCCATATGTTGTATGGGAGTCAAACATGGACGCTAAACAGTGCGGACAGGAAGAGGGTAGAGGCTTTTGAAATGTTGTGCTACAGAAGTGATTGGTAGGACACATTCTAAGACATCAAGGAATCGTGAATTTAGCATTGTAGGGAAGTCTTTGGGATAAAAACCGCAGAGGAAGACCAAGAAATGGATACAGTAAGCAGATTCAGACGGATGTAGGTTGCCGTTATTATGTGGAGTTGAAGAGGCTTGCTCAGGATAGGGTATTGTGGAGAGCTGCATCAAAACAGTCTCCGGGCTGAAGACCACCACAACAACACAACTTATTTTATAGATTGTTTTTTAATGTTGTGTTTAGCAGATGACTCTGACGTTAAGTTCACTTAGCTCTGGAGCTATGGGATAGAATTTATTTCTTTTGTTGCAGGGCGGACGCATCACCCGTGGACGGTGAAGGCGGGACACCTGAACACGATGGCCTCACTGAGTTTGGAAAGGTAAGCGTATTTTTGTCCAAACTGACTGCGTCAGGACAAACAACTAGATTTCTATATACAGGGTGAATCACCTAACACTTGCACCGCAAGTATTGCGGAAACGGAATGTTCGACTGATGTGCGTTCTTCACAGAATGGATTGGTAGTCAGGGGCTCGTATTTTTAGGCAACAAACGCATTGTAATATTACTTAGAAAGTGTATTTTTTATGCAGACATACAGTTTTTTAAATGGAACAATGTTTCTCTCATGCGCTGGAATTTTTGACACCAGCTGTGTACAAAGAATTTTGAATGACATTTTTATCAAGTTTGGTACCTACAACCATACAAATGTACATGGTATACATTGTAGTCGCCAGCATCATTTATTATACATAAATGTCTTGAACTTTTACGTGAAGTAATAATGGCAATAAATTTCTTTATTTTTATATATATTTCTGTGGAGTAGATGGACAAGAGCAGGATAAAATAAAACTATTTGACTAAAAAAAATGATAGTTGTGAAGTTTAGATTCTCAAACGCGTGCGTGACCTTGTGAGATGTCAGTCTAGGCCTAGGAAGACACATAGGATATAGGATGACATATGCATAACGATCTTACAAATGTGACAACATGGTAATTCCGTTCCTTGAGACAAATATTGTCTTGTTATACAAAAGGTATTAAATATAAGGAATTAAAATTTGTGCTATAGCCGAGATTCGAAATCGGACCCTCCTGGTTATTAGGCAGGCGCTTTAGACCGTCAGTTAACACAGCGTTGCGGACAGAGTGACTATACGGGCTGTCTTCAAGCACGTCTCCCTCCACACCACACAACTTAATTCTGCCTCAGTGTTCCCTGTGATATACGAATCAAATTGCCAAGGCTCTCGTATGTTGGAACAGCAACCATCAATGAACGTGAATAGGAACAATCGCGTTTTTTTTTTTTTCCTTAGGCAGAGGTGATGCAAATGTCAACAATAATTCAGTTCCTCGAGACAAACATTGTCTCGTTATCAAATGTTCAAATGTTTGTTAAGCTTATGGGGTCATCAGTCCCTAAACTTACAAACTACTTATGAACTACTTACGAACTAGGACAGCACAAATATCCATGCCCGAGGGGGGATTCGAACCCCCGACCGTAGTGGCCGTGCAGACCGTGACTGGAGCGCCTCAGTCCCCTCGGCCACCGCGACCGGCGTGTCTCGTTATACCAAAGGTATTTTACAGGGAACATTGACGAAACGGCGTCAGTTCTCACCAGCTCTGCTTCAGATTTAGTCCATGTCACGTCGTGTTGCAGTACTTCTGCATGCTCGCGTCAGCCCTACGCGATGTTAAACAGCTGTACGAGTTACTTGTGATCTACAGAGTATTTCACGTGTTTTTCTGACCCCTCATTTGTGTCATATATTGTCATTTGAAGTTCAAGGATTCAGTAATCAATGGGCTTCTGAGAGTAATAAATCCATTCTCTATTTGCTTATTGTTCCCTTCATTAGATGCTCCCACTATTATTAATATTATGTGATTTTCTGCATTAACTCATTTCAACTTTTGATAAGGATTTTTTACTAAACATCAGAATCATTAAACGCTACGTTGTGCAGAGATTAGAAGTCTCATTGTTACAAAAGAGTAACTGCCAGTAGTAACGAAAACACTATGATTTGTTTCTTAATGTAAAAAGCATGCGTGTTATCGTACGGTTTCAACACTGTACTTTGAAAGAAACAAAACCTCATCGTTGATTATTGTAAAACTACATTTAGTGCAGTGTGTTTTCAGTAAAATGAAAAGCCTGCACGACTGAGAGCAGTCAATTGTGTCGCACTATTTAGTACTATTTTGTATGACATTAGTAGAACAGTATGATAACACATTGAGACCAGGTTTTGTGAATGGTTTGTATTATCCGAAACCACAGTAACTGACTACAGATAAACTGAGACAGAAATTTAAGAAAAATAAAGCGTTTGTAACAATGAATTTTAACAGGTCAATTACTCCAGAAAAACAAAAATTCCGTTTATCGAAGAAAAGAGAATATTGTATCCAACCAGATAACTATTCTACTTTCTGCATTCTGTTGATTTATTATTAATGAAGTTGTTATATTGCAATAATACGCTTAATAAACGCAAAGGAATTCCACTTTAGCAGTCTACAACTAACTCAGATGAAATCATATAAAGATACTGTACAATCTCACCAGCCCAGTTGAGCATTTTTTTTTTTTTTTTTTTTTTCATTATCGAAGCGATAGTAGAAATAGAAATGAGTATGTATCAATTTGACTGCAAGAACTTTTCCTACAATTCCACGACGTTAGGACCGAAATGGGGAAAAAACGACAGTTTCTTGGAAGCGATAATCAACATTCAGGAATAACCGATTAACAGAGTACAGCCTTTTATAATGGAAAGCCTTACGTAACGCGACAGAAATGTTTTAATTTCATAGTATTAATGGAATGTACTGGTAAGCCAAGTAGAAATATTTGACTCATAAATTACTGAAGCGAATAAACAATTATTGGAAATATTTACGGTTTCAACTGCGAAACAACACAAAAAAGTATGACAGTTGTCAATACATGAACTCTGTGAAAGAAATAATAACATATAAATGAAATAAAAACAGAGATAATTTTTTATAACTTAAAAGTAAATTCGGTGGTGCAGAATTTCTTAAATAGACGTGAATTTACTTTAGTAGAGGCAACACTTACCTCACGATATGTTTCTAGATTGGTTAAGTAAAGGCAAACCTACATCCCCCATTTAAACAAAGGCTGGATGAAAAAAGTATATATATATATATATATATATATATATATATATATATATATATATATATATATATATGTGTGTGTGTGTGTGTGTGTGTGTGTGTGTGTGTGTGTGTGTGTGTGTGTGTGTGTCTATTGACATGTTCCTGGTTCACGAAGGTCTTCTCAATACGGATCTGATGTGAGCCGCGCGGGAATGTCCACGTGGTCTAAGGCGCTATGTTGCGGATTCTGCAGTCACTTCCGACTGGAGGTTCGGGTTCTCCCTAGAGCATGTGCCTGTGTCGTCCTTAACGTAATTTAGTTTAAGTGCTTTGTGTGTCTATTGATCGGTAACCTAAGCAGTTTGGTCGCTTGGATTCATATACATTTGAACATTTTCACATTTAATGAGATCCATTGTTTTTTCCTTATTGAGAGAAGCACTTAAAGTTACACACTTTTAATAGGACCACCTGTCTGATTTTTTCCGAATGTCCGAAAGGTGTCGTACATAATCTGAGCGTCTATTTCTGTCGATGTTCCACAGTGACCGCCGTATGTCATGGAGATGTCATCTGTGATATTGCACTGGACACCTCTTGGGTGTGAATATGGCTGATGTTGTAGATCTTCAATTGCCAGAGGCAGCAGACAGTGGCCGTCGCAGACAGGGAGAACGTGCAAAATGATTGTGCTTGTCATTCTCTGATGAGCGATTATTGTCTGCGTAGCCCAGAGTCGGTAACTGGTTATACTCATGAGGAATGTAAACGAAACAAAAAGTGTACACTGTCTGGACTTCAGGCAAGGTGGTTTGTGAAAACATAGTTTTCTTCCTTAGCTTTCACTCTACGCAACCACAGTAACGCAACGAATGGGATAGGTTTGATTGATGTTTTCTCGATCAGTCGATGTACGGCAGATTAATTTCTCTTTCATTTTATACCACACTCAGCTACAGCGAACCATGTCCCGATGAAGCTAGTAACTTTTAAAGGACTAAATAGAGAGGCTGTAAAACGACAAAGGCAAGAAAACAATTTCTGAAGAGACATTTGTTGACATCAAATATCAATTTAACTAGCCAAGGGAAGACGCGAACTTCCAGCGGGAGCGACCGCCGAGTCCCTAGCATGATGCCTTAGACCACGCTGCTACTCCCACGTGGCTGTATTTTATGAATGCATTTGTTTTGAGACTTGTCCTTTGTGAAAGTGAAATGGAAACTGTAAGAAATTCACACGAGAATAGAATAAAAGCTTTCGAAATGTGTTATTACAGAAAAAGTTGTCCGTGAGGAAGATAAAAGTTTTGGGTTGGTGGTAGGATACATTTTGAAATATGAAGGAATCGTCAAATCTGGAATCTAGGAGCATCGAAAGCTGTAACAAGTCAGTCTGCGGACTGATGTTCTCAATACACACAATCCTTATTTAAATAATAAGATTAACTATGCCCTTAAATACTACTATTGAGCAGAACAGTTAACTTACTATGGTATCATGAATAATAACTTTCATAAATACCTTCAGAAAAAAAAACTACAAAGCGCCAAGTATTCTGTAAGGTTTCCTTTCAATTTAAATAACGAAACTCGGATAATCAAAAGCTGCAGAGACAGAGCAATGACGGAGGATAATACACAAGTTAAAAATCCAACGTTTAATGTACAAAGCTTACTATTTAAGACAGATTACTGGGTAATGCCTCACAATGTCTGATATGTGAACGTAAACAGTTCGTTGTAGTTATCGAGATGCTACATTCGCATTTGTGAACAATGTTCCTGTTGCTCCACAGTGGGCCCACTTTAATTACTGATGGCCGATTACGGGGTAGATGTTACTGGAGACTTTCGCGTTTCCCCAACCCACCATATGCTTCGCGCCTTGTAATTAACACTTACGCCTCACATAGACCCGATAAGCTCGTAACACGCAACTCGCGCTTCCAATCACTGTCACGTGACACGGCGAAATCATTTTGCAGACTACTCTGTCGCTACGTTGCTAGCTTAATCACTGACAAATGATATTACATTGTCCTACAGTGCCGTAAAGTCTCGTAACGGAACTAACGTATGAAAAGTACATCACTTTGTACAAATATTTTACATAGGTAACAAGAAGCATATCGTAATTTCCATTGCAAAGGAAACTTTGAGGTTTATAGATAGACAATTTAAAACTGCCAAGCTTTTAATCAGCACAACGGTATTACAGTGACAAAATACGTCTACGAGACACACAGAAGAATATGGCGTGCAGTGTCCGTGTTTCAACGAAGTAACGAATGCAATGTCCCTAACACATACATGCACGTCTTGCAGCTAAGGCACAATTATATTCTAAATTTTAAATACATTTCTTGCATACACAAAAATGACACCCATCAATTGATAGAACATATTTTCAATTTTCTCTACGTAGTAGGGACTATAGCATAATTGAAGAGCGCATAGTTAGTGACCAGGCGTGACAGAACATGTCGAAAAATCATACAGTGGGTATGATAGTAGTCATAGGATGAACCATTGATTTAAAATATTTACTGAGACCGGGCTTCGAACTAGGGTCTGGACTGATGACCTTTGTAGTTTTGTCCCCCTTAAACGTCCAAATTACAACAACTGCTCAGTAGGCAGTCGCCTGTACGGATTATTTCAGTGGGCCCCCACCAAGCCCCCTTTCCCAAAGCAAACCTTAATTTCTCCCCTCTTGATTTCCACTTTTAAGTTCTTATCACTGTAGCCGAAGCTCTCCAAAATTGGAACAGCACCCGAGCATTGAACGCAATTGTGAAAATGATGCCTGTACTTTAGGAGTAGGTGTGTGTCATCGTTATTTTTCACATTTGTTACATTCAGGTAGAAAATTAATTAAATTGGGCTCATTTTGATCCCAGTTGAGGGATGTATAGATTACAACTCAGATGTGCATTTTCAAAATGCTTGTGAGATCAAACAAACCCCAGTGATACTAATAGGGCTAATGCAAAGTGAAGGTGACATCGGCATCGATTTTATATAGGGCAATGAATTTAAAAAATCTTTGGTTGATAGATCTTCTCAGGCAGTTGCATTTGTGTCGTCACCTTTTAGTACTTGAGTTGAGGCTTGATCCAAATATATTTTTTCGGAAGATTTATGAAACTCTCTTTCAGTGATACTTTGATTTATGGCGTACGTCCTAGGATAAACAGTCACTGAATCACTTACACAAACAATAATACATTACTGTTTTATTAGTTCAGGAAACTAAATTTATATTTTATAAGATGCCCGTAATATCACTATTATCTGCCTAATTTTTACGTCAGTTTATTCTGGCTATATGTGTATATTACTAGCTTCACTGAATTTAAAAATTTTTGTTTAGCGTAAATTTATTTGTAATGGAACACAAATAGCCTCTCAGACTTCGCCATAGTTTCCTGTCTTCTTGCGGTAAAGGAGATTTAGAAATATCCTAATCAGTCAACTGGAAAAACATCATAAAAAATTCTCTCTCTAGTTTCTACATCGTGAAAGTGAACTTTCGCGGCGTGTGTGTCATCCGTGCGGTTGGAAAAGCCGCACAAGGGGATCACACTTCGCCCCTCAAACGTGAATCTGACCCTTCGTTGTTCCATAAGTTTCAAAACTTTATAGTCATAGACCTCTTGTTGTGGCTGGAAATTAAACTAACGCTAAAGAAAAATCGAGACACCTTCCAGCTATTTTTCATACAGTAATAAGAGTTCGACAATGTAAGACAGAGAAAAATGTAAAAACTTCACAGGAAGAATTAGGCGTAAGCTGTAGGGAGAGACAAGAAAAATAAGATATTAAGTAAACCCGGCCATGTTGCCTTCTCTGTGGCTCAATCTGATATGAAATGAATGGGAAAATAAAGAATTCTTGCAAACATACACTTACCGAGGAAACTACATCAGTCAAATCAGTACACGGCATTCCTATCCTGTGGGTGTGTGAAATTAAATGAAAGCTAGAAACAAATTATTTTCTCAGAAAATGATTTATTGTAAAACGATTGAATTTACTCGATTTTTGATTGTACTTTTTACACATAAACGTGTTGATTATTTGGTTACCGACTCTGGATCACATGACGTGTAATTGTCCTTGATAAAAGCAATTTTTTCTACATTCCGACCATCCCCTCTGCCATCTGTTCATCATTCCCTCTACATCCTCCCCCTTCCACTCCTTCACAACGTCTTCCTCTTATTCTTCCTCTATCTCTGTCCATCTCTCCTTTTCCATCCTTCTGTCTAGCCTCACCTCCTCCATCCTATCTCTGACCACCACCGCCCTCCAATATCTTTCTTCTGCCTCTTTCTCTTATTTCTCCTATCCCTCGTAGTAGCTATTCAAAATTAAGATATATTAATTTAAGAACTTACTTCAAATATTTTGGCATCGTTGGCAACTAAGCAGAAAGCAAGATGTAAAAAAAAAAAGTAAACGTATAACGAAGCCAATAAACTGTGTTACTTAAAGAATCGTTACTACAGTTTTTGATTTCCATTGCTGACAACGTCATCAATGTAGCAGTGGTGGCTCTTTCGTTGCCCGATATGCCTGTGTTACAGTAAATGAACAGTTTAATCGCGAGTGTCCCTAGAAGGCGGATGCACGCAACGTTGTTAGTTTCATGTGTCATTTCTACCATAGCATCTGACAGACATGCCAATCGGGATTTGCTACTCTTCAATTTTTAGATGTTCAGGTATTATTAGCGGAGGTCTTGCATGACAGAGTAGATAAAATCGGAGTCACCATTCTTAATGGCTACGTCCAAACATGATATTTATTTTGCGCACAACTATAAGGATGTAAAATTATGTCAGTTTCATTCTCCTCCTGGTGTAATTAATGTTAAAAAACGGTACTTCAATTTTCTTGTTCACATATTAATACTGTGATATACAAGAAACGACAATTAAAGAAATAAACAAGTGCTACACAACAAGAATTAAAATTCTTCTTTATATTGCTCATCATTTTCATCTTATCCAGTAGCATTCTTAACTCAAATCCTATGAGGAATACACTGTCAAACTCTTTGAATTAATCTAGGTCGACCATTTAAGTGGGCGGAATGGTTGTGTCGTGTGACTCTTATGCGATAACATCTCTACGTTTAACGTTTGCATGACACTTCTTAAATTACATATCGTTTCATTCCCTGTTTCCTCGGCGTACAAGTTAAACAACAAACTACAAAGCAGACAAACCTTTGGAAACAGGAGTTTGGTTGATGTGACTTAATAATATGGAAAGATTTGCATTGTAAAATCAAAGTGGAATTTCTCCAACACTGAATATCTGCGATCGCGTATAGTTCATTGCTTTGCTGTGGTATACGCGCACCAAGGAGGGAAGATGGCGCTGCTATGCAAATCGTAGCTGTCGATTGAAGCCAGTCCACCATATTTTGAAGCCAATGAAATATGTTTTAGATTAAAGCAGTGTGTAGTTCTTGTCCTGTTAACTTTCAAACATTTAAATGACTGTCATTTCTGAGTAGGTACTTGAAAGTATTATTTGGTGGATAAGTGAACTGTGTATTAGGAATGCAAAATTTTATTCGATAAGTCTGACTTCCGTATTGGAATAACACCCAAATGCCTTACAATAATTCAGATTGTTAGCTGAAATAGTTCGCAGGAAATACAAAATAAGATTTTTACAATAACAATAGAACCAAGCTGTAGCATTTTCGTAACTTCAGTACTGAAGAAACAATTTTTATGTTGAATTCATACGAAAATTATTTCTACATGTACAGTGTCATTAAATATTCATACTAAAATTCTGTACCACCCGGTCTTTGAAACTCTAAGGAAACCTGTATCTTGTAAAAATGAACATAGGATACCATTGAGGGATAAACACTGAAATAAATAGGAAGTATTGATTTAGCAACAAAATTCTTCTGTGTAAAAGAGCAGCCGACTTTTTTTTGTTCTGCTTGCACATCCACAGGTAATGCAGGTAATCTTTTTTTCCCTTTTTAGATAAAGTACAACTTTCAACTCAGAAAGCAATTAATACGCACTCGCAGCTACAAAAGTTATAGGGTACGCAGTATGGTGATAACGGCTTCACTTCCGTGGCGTTAAAGACATCTTCCGCTGTTCTTTCTCGACGCGCACACACAATCAGAGATATTGCACTGCTTGTTATATGATTATCCGTATGGATCCAGGAGCGAGGAGTATTGATGTGGTATTTGAGCGATAAGGACTGAGCAGGTGTGCTTAGTTACAACAGAAACGAAACTTTTCATTTTATATTGTTTGAATTAAATTCATAAAAAGTGGAAAGTTGTCAAGAGAATTGATTACGTTCATAAAATTTTAACAAAATGAATGTTTTGTTTTTCAGGAGGAGAAGGATATTTCCTAGTGTCTTATCATTAGTCGAAATTTATCTCTCTTCCATCTTATACAACGAAAATTTTGGCAAAGTTTATGGAAAGAAAAGCGGATATGTGAGAGAACAGAACACTTTTGAAGGAGGTTACATTTCTTTTACACATTAACTGATCATTTTTCTTTATTTTTAAATGAGGACTTATCAGCTCTTGCTTTCTTGGAAGCAACTTATTGATCGTATAGCTGTGTGCTATGAGTTGTAAGGAAAGGAAAAGATAGGTTGGTGTTTAATTTAATTTGATTTTATAAGTGCAGCTCTCCGCGCTACCCTGTAGTGTGCAAGCCTCTTCATCTTGAGAATACGTACGACAACCTATGTCCTTTTGAATCTGCTTACTATATTCGTCCCTCGGTCTCCCTCTACGATTTTTACCACACACACTACTTTCTAATTATGAGTTGACGATTCCCTGATGTCTCAGAATGTATCCTGACAATTATATCTTCTCTTAGGATATGCTAGAATCTCCTTTTCTTACCAATTCTGTCGAGCACCTCCTCATTAGTTACGTGATGTATCCATGTAATCATTAACAATCCTCTGTAGCACCACATTTCAAAAGCTTCTCTTCTCTTTTTGTCTAAACTCCTTATCGTCCACGTTTCACTTCCATACAATGCTACACTCCAGACAAATGCTTTCAGAAAGGAATTCCTCACATTTAAACTAATATAAGAAGTCGACAAATTTCACTTCTACAGAAACGCTTTCCTTTCCATAGCCATTCTGCATTTTATATCTTCTCTACTTCGGCCATCAAAAGTTATCTTGCTACCCAAATTACAGAACTCATATACTACTTTTATTGTCTCATTATCTAATCGAATTCCTTCAGAATCGCCTAATTTTCTGACACTACATTCCATTATCCTCGTTTTACTCTTGTTAACATTCATCTTATAATTTCCTTTCAAGACACTGTCCATTCCATTTAATTGCCCTTCCATTATTCTGTCCCTGACAGAATTATTATGTCGTCAGCAAACCGCAAGGTTTTTATATCCATTCCCTAGACTTTAATACCCTCTCCAAATTTCTCCATGCAATCCACAGCGTGCTCAATGTGCAGATTAAAGAATAACTGCGACCCTTTCATGCCCTTGGACTCTAAGAATTGCTGTTTGGTTTTTGTACATGTTGAATACAGCTCTTCGCTCCCTGTATTTTTCCCCTGCTACCTTAAAAGGTATTCCAGTCAACAAGCTTTCTCCAGATCCACAAATGCTAAAAAAAGTAGGTCTCTCTTTTCCTTAATCTAGCTCCTAAGTCTTAATGTGAGTATTGCCTCACGTGTTCCTACATTTCTCCTAAAGCCAAATTGATCTTCCAGTTTTTCCATTCGTCTGCAAATACTCCGTGTTAGTATTTTTTGAATATTTCTGTTATTTCATATTCAGTAGCCGTAGTCACTTGTTGGACCACAATCGGCGGTAAATCATAAGCGAGCAGTTTCGTGGGGTCTTCCAAATTTAAGAGATGCGAGAAATACTACGCCCGTTTCTGTCCTGTATTTCAGTCACTTGCATTCTTCCCTGTTGATCTTTAATGAATAGCTGTGTCTCTACATCCTTAGCAGTCAACATAATATGACTTACTTTTGCAGACGGTGGTGCGGGAGCTGAACCGGCTGGGCATCATGGTGGACCTGGCGCACGTGTCCCACCAGACGATGATCGACGCCATCAACGCGTCCGTGGCGCCCGTCATCTTCTCGCACTCGTCGGCGTGGGCCATCTGCCAGCACCACAGGAACGTGCGCGACGACGTGCTCAAGATGGTGGTGAGTACTCCCACCACAACGTACCACTCAGCGTTTCGTTCACCAAACTCATTTACACTCACGAGCAACTGTTTTCGAAACACCCAATAAATCAAACTGCGTCGTTATGGAATATCGTCCCAGATTTGTGACAGGATAGACGATTTATTGTCAGAGAGTTTGTAGTAATCGATGATAAGGCATCGACTAAAACAGGCTTGATATCCGGAGTTCCTCAGGGTAGTGTTATTGGTCCATAGATTTGGGAGAAAATTTGAGCAGCTCTCTTAGGTTGTTTTCAGATGACGCCGTCGTCTAGTAAAGTCATCTGAAGTTCAAAACCAACTGTAGAACGATCTAAATAAGATATCAGTAAAGTAAAGTAGTCAACAATACGAAGATTGGTTTGAACACCACAGTGCTTTACTAGGCATGGTCCTGTTTGGAGGTGGTATGCCGTTGCCTTCCTCCGACCTTCGAACTGACTTACCCAGGCAGTTATAGGGGGACTTACAGTTTAACGTGGATTCCGAACCACGGTGCTACTCGGTATTTTCCACATGAGCAGTACTGAAAGAGGTGAAAGAAGTGGAAAGTGACAGATAAAAATCCTAGGACCTGGTGGGGATTGAACCCGCGACCTTTGGATTTGTAGTCTGGCACTCTACCACTGTGCAACCGAGGCGCACACAAGATATCAGTATGGTCTAAAAATTGGCTATTGACTCTTAAGTAATGGGAAGTGTTAAGTCGTCTACATGAGTACGTAAAGAATTCCTTTAAACTTTGTTTACAAGATAAATCAATGAAATGTGAAGGCCGTAAACTCCACTAAATACGAGCGACGTTTGAAAGTCCATGCAAAAATGAAAACTACTGATGTCATTGGGGAAAACTATTTTTAATTTTCGTCATAGCCTCCTTTTAGACTTACATACTTCGTCCAGTGCTGTTCTAATTTGTTGATCCCTTCCGAATAATAGGAATTGTCCAAGCATGCAAAATTGCTATTAGTTTCTGCAGTCACCTCCTCGTTTGAATGAAATCTTCGTCCAGCCAAACATTTCTTCAAATTGGGGAACAAATAGTAAACCGATGCAGCCAAGTCTGAAGAATAGGGGGGATGTGAAAGGAGTTTTTACTTCCAATAATTTTGCGACCACAACTGCTGAGGTGTATGCTGTGCTGGTGCATTGTCGTGATGGAAAGGACTTTATTGTCAGCCAATCGCCGGAGTTTTTCTTGCAGACGGCCCAACAACGATTAATAATATGCACCTGTAATAGTTTTACCCTGTTCCAGATACTATACGAGGATTATCCGTTGCAAATCGAAAAAGGCCGTCGCCATAACCTTTCCGGCCGAAGGACCGGTCTTCGCCTATTTTGGTGCAGATTGTCTCTTGGTAACCCATTGTTTAGATTATTATTTGGTCTCAGGAGTAAACTAATAGTAATATATCCATGTTTCATCTACAGCGACGAAACGACGCTTAAGGTCTTGCGTTTTCTTCCTGAACACTTCATAAGATCCTGTTTTTGGTCAAGCGTGAGGAATATCGGCACCCATCTTGCGAAGAGCTTTTTTTTTCTAAAACCTGCAATACAAGCCAGTAGGCTGGGCGGATAGCTTTCCCATGTCTAAATATTTGTGCAAAATATTAAGTACCAGTTCATTCGAGATGCCCATAGCACTAGCAATCTCACGCACCTCTACTCTACTGTCATCCTTCACCATATCATGGATTTTATAAATGAGTTTTGGAATCGTAACCTCCACAGGGGGTCCAGAACATTCAGCGTCACTTGTGCCCATATGGCCTCTTCGATAATTTTTGTGGTGTCGCACAAGTACAAAGTGCGCGCCACCTACTTTCGCCGCGCGCCGCCATGCACGCACGGCGCGGCGTTCTTACGACGACAGCCACGAGCGCCCTCTGCTGCAACTCCGCTCGTGGCCACCACTGAACGACATCGTTCACTTGGGACTGAGATAGGAACCAGTTAACACTTCGCAATCAGGTAGGCACCAGTGAAGACTTGGCTATCGGACAGACACCAGGCAGGCCTCTAGCTCAACTATGTATCAGCATTCTGCAGTACTATGTAAAAGTTAAGTATTGTATAAATTCTGGGCAATATATATCTCGTTCTAATTTACTCTAGTGTTTCTAGTTTCTGCTGTACTACTGGCTGCTCCCCTCCGTACCTGCACAAGCGTGCTACCTTTATTCCTGTGTCGGTCTTCCTACTCGGCCACCGACACCTACGACGGAAACGAGACACAAAAGCGGCGACGAGGCTGGGACACAAAAATTTTGAAACCACTTATAAACTATGCTAATCGCAGGTGCAGAGTCATCATAATGTTTATCAAGCATCTCTTTAGTCTCGTGAGTCGTTTTACCTTTCATAAAGTGATGTTTAATCGTCACACGAAACTCTTTTTCGTCCATTTTTTGGCAATCACTCGGCTTCCTTGATTCACACGAATGCCAAACACAAAGAAATAGACCAATATGGCTAAAACTTGGTGACCTTTCTTTTCGAAGATACTACTAACTAGGCGTAACCTCAATACGCCCCGGTGGTGCCATCTCTAGGACTTTGCACGTACTTTTCAAACGCCCATCGCACATAGGAATTATTATTACATCAGCCTTAAACTGGAAAGAACATGTAGATAATGACGTAGGAAAGACGAACCAGAGACTGCGTTTTATTGGCAGAACACTTAAAAGATGCAACAGAACTACTAAACAGACTGCGTACACTCACTACCTAGTCCGTCCTCATTTGGAGTATCGCAGCCCATTGTGGACTCCTTTCTTCGTTTCCAGTGTGCGTTTTTTTTTTTTTTTTTTTTTTTTTTTTTTTTTTTTTTTTTTTAATTAGTGCAACCACCGCCGCATCAGACAAGTGTTGCAATCGCTAGTTTTGTTTCGTCGTGTCCAGTGTTTCGTCTTAATGCGTGTTTTCAACGTCGCCGTGACACAGGCTTTTATTTTCCCAATATATGTGTTTTAAGTTCCCTGCAATGTGCATTTCAAATTCAACACTGCCCCATTTTAAACAATCACGCTCGCCAATTTTAACTTCTTTGTTACCATTGTTTCTTATTTCTTGATTATTTTTGTAAAGTCATGGGACTGAATAGCAGCGTAGGAGGCTGCTGCTAGCCTACCTGTAAGTATGTGTACGGGTATTAAAATAACAATAAAGTCAAACAAATTGACGGAAGCCATCGAAACAGTTAAAAGTAGGACAGCTCGTTTAGTATTGTCACGAAACATACGGCCATGTATTATATACAGCGTGTGGTATCTGCCCCTGAAACTTTGAAGGGTTGTAGCTCTCAAACTAATAGTGATAGGAATGTAATTTAAATTTATTTGGACACAGCTTGGTTTCAACAAATCCAATGCACGATAGAAAAAACTATTGTTCTATTTAAAAAAGTATATCTTTGTGCTGTAACTCTTTGGAAAATGAGCAAACACACTTAGTGATACACCCTGCGTCACGGAAATGTTACAGGACCTGGGATGGGATTCATTATAACAACTGCGGTTATCGCTTTGGCGTGGTCAACTTACGAAACTCCAATCACCATCATTCTCCTCCGAATGAGGAAATATATTGTTTACTCCCACCTAAATAGGTAGAAATCATCATCAGAATAAAATACAAGAAATCAACGGAGAGATTCATATGTTGTTTCTTCCCGCGCGCTTATCGAGAATGGAATGGTAGATGAATAGTAAAAGACCCTCTGCCAGGCACTTAAATGTGATTTGCAGAGTATCCCATGTAGATGAACAGATTTTCAGTTTCCCTTTTCACTCTGATGACGGCTAATGAAATGTTCTGCAGAATCCAGCTATAAACGTCTAGAGCTGCTGTTGTCAATCTCCCACTGCCCACGGGCCGTTAAAGCTGATCGATAAGAGATAAAAATTAACTGGGACATTCAGGGGTTCCACTAGTCAGCGGTCACGCTCAGCAAGTACAGACTGAAGTAATTCCGTATGCCTATCATTCTCTTATACCAGTCACAAGGGAATGGTTCAGTCTATTATGTCAAAAACTGCCCTCACCAACTCTTATTTTTTTAAATATTTTTATTTTAGAAGAACATCACCATATTGCATTAACAACATAATTTTGTGTATGTTCTAAACGTAAATTTCCATTTTTTTAACAGATTTTAGGCTTACAAGGCCATCGTCAGCTTTTTACTGCATTTGTCAAAAAGGTTACGTTATTTCATGCAATCTTGGAACAGCGTCTAGACTTAGATTCAAACATATTAAAATGACATCTTTGACTGTGCTGTGATAGTACAACTGGAAATGTAAAAAGGTAACTAATAAATAATAAACACACCTGAAAGGGGAAAGGGGGAGGTAAACAAGGAATAAACTTTAATCTTCCGACAGGCGCGTGTACGAGTCAGATACGAGACGAAAAGTTTCTTATCCTTTCCTCGGAAAGTGGGAGAGTCGGAAATCCCCCCTCTTTGTTAAGCTTTTTCTTTGAAGACACAAGTTTGATGTTCGTGTTCTTTTTAATTATTATTATTATTATTATTATTGGTTTATTATAAACAGGTATTTGCAAAATAAGCGTGAACCTCCTTGGCTGACCAGAAGGTGCGCTTATCGGAAGGTTAACTGTAAACTGAAGAACTTTTCCTACATAATATTCTTAGTGCATTAACCAATTTAATAAATTAATTTGGCGTATTTGATAAGACTTGTAAAGGATATTTTGAATATTTGAAGAGCAAACCAGGAATAAATTTAAAATTTTTAAAGATGCGACCCATTTCCATGATAAAATATTATGGAGACCCCTCCCTCACTCCCATCACTGCCAAGCCGGACGCTACTATATGTGTGGTTACAAAGGCAACGAATGTAACTTTCGTTGTGTAGATACAGCTTTCTTGTAAAAAAAATTATGTACATTATTCTACCAGCTAGTTTATCGCACAAAACATTACGTTCTATACACTTTATAATTACTGTTAACTCTGAATTTCGTAATCTTAGTACTAAATACATTCATTTTTATATAAATTCAAAATTTTTAAGGCCTGTGTTTCCATCGACGCCATGCTGTTGAACATTGTGCAAGATCTTCGTTCGACGATTCGTGCTAATTCCCAAGACGAAATGATTCTCGATTTTTTTTTTTTTTTTTTTTTTTTTTTTTTTTGTCTGTAGACCTCATGGGACTTAATTACGGGGTCACCAGTCCCTAAACTCACAAACTACTTATTTACCTGCTTATAGTAAAGACGGCACAAACATCCTTGCCCGAGGGGGGGATTCGAACCCCCGACCGGGGACGGCCTGGCGCATCGCAGCATAGCGCCTCAATGTACTCGGCCGCTCGGCCGCGACTCGCAGGTTTATGGTGTCTGTGGACCACGCTTGACTAATTAAAAGGGTAGAGAACATCAAAATTGACGACTACTGAAGACGTTCTGGCATAGTACTTAAAAAGAACCGAGAGGTCTGAAGATGTTGGGATTGGCCTCGCGACATTGCCACGAGAGTGGTCCATTACGCGCCTTATTAATTTTGAACGCGACGGCGCCGGGGGTAGCCTGAATGGTGGGTACGGAGTAGGCAGATGGGGCAGCGCGGCTGATGCGCCGTGCAGATATCAGGTGGGGCGGGCTGGAGTCGGGGGCTCCTGGGGGAGCGATCGAAGCAGGGAGGGGGCAGGGGGGGATAGGGGGCACCCGGAACCCGCCGAGGAGCGAGCGCGGCCGGGATTGGCTCGTTGACCCCAGGGAGCGGGAAACGTAATATCGGCCGCTGTCGTCTCGGAGGGCCGTGATGAGCCCTGACCCGGGTACCAGTCGCCGCGGAACGCCAAAATAACCGGCGCTCGATGCAGTTAGCGGCCGCACACACAGAGCTCTCGTTTGCCCGCGGCAGGGCAGTCAGTAGCTCCCAGCCGGGCGCCCTCCGACAGCGCTGCTCTTCGTCACTGCGGCTTTGTTCAGAGTATCAAACTTTTGTACGTCGTATCTGCAGGGTTGCTACTCATTCAGATCATTGAAAAAACTACAAAAAGTAACAAAGTTCTAAAAAAAAGTAACCTTATAACCCTTTTACACCGTCCTACACCACCAGTTAGTATACATAATTAGAAAATTGACCCGTGTGCCTTATTATCTTAATGGTAATGGAGCCGATGGTATAGCGGAGATTATAACCGGAACGTTGCTGTACCTCTTTGGCAGACAACAATGATCGATAGTAGTAAAGAAAGCGGAAAGTAAAATTTGGAATAAAATAATTAATGTTCAAAGAAGTTTCGGGCGTGCAGCCGCATAAAATTTACTTCTTCTAATATTTCGGCTGAGAAACGTTCAGCCATATTCAGAGACGAGTCGAAGACTGACGATCCAGCACCCGCTTCGTGCTTATAAACGCGCGGGCCGCGCTACCGTGCCTGCAGCCAAAGATACAACAAGGCGCCAAAGACGTTACCGGCGCCAAGGAAGGACACGTATGTGTAAATTATGTCTCTGGCTGCATTGTCGATTACTGCGGAGAAATCGATGTGTTATGATCTGTGCTGTGGCGGCATCTTTGTAAATTTATTAAAGAAAGTGCCGGATTCCATGATTTATTTAAACTGAAGCCGCTGTCTCTGTTAATGAAATTCGTCCTCAAGCGATTTTCTATTGCTTCTTTCACCACTGAGTCCCATAAAGATGAAGTGGAGGCTAAGTCTTTTCTGGACTGTACTATACTGTTTTTCGGCCCCCACCAAAGACAGCATCACTTTTGGGTTCTATCAAAGATGATTTGGAGCTCCGTAAGGCCGGGGTTTACAAGATCCCATGTGAATGTGGCCTTTCGTACATAGGACAGACGATACGTACAGTCCAGGAAAGATGCACGGAACACCAGAGATATACCCGTCTCTTACAACGAAATAAATCGCCAGTGGCAGAGCACTGTATTGATACTAGGCACACCATGACGTACGAAAACGTCAAAATTTTAGCCTCCACTTCATCTTTCTGGGACTCAGTGGTGAAAGAAGCAATAGAAATTCGCTTGGGACGAATTTAATTAACAGAGACAGCGGCTTCAGTTTAGATCAATCATGGAATCCGGCACTTTATTTAATAAATTTACAAAGACGCCGCCACAGCACAGATCATAACACATCGATTTCTCCGCAGTAATCGACCATGCAGCCAGGGACATAATTTCCACATACGTGTCCTTCCTTGCCGCCGGTAACGTCTCTGGCGCCTTGTTGTACCTGTGGTAGCATGCGCAGTAGCGCGGCCCGCGCGTTCATAAGCACGAAGCGCGTGCTGGAGCGTCAGTCTTCGACTCGTCTCTGAAGATGGCTGAACGTTTCTCAGCCGAAATATTAGAAGAAGTAAACTTTATGCGGCTGCACGCCCGAAACTTCTTTGAACAGTCATTGCGCCGCGAAAACATGAAGATGCAAAATAATTAATGTTTAGATGAAAAACGCGGAACAAACAGAACACAGGAATTAATTTGGAAAAAGTGAATAATTTATTGATTTACGGTCACTAGCACGTTGTACGAGCGAATAATTTAGTGGGATGTTAATAATTGCAAAGTTAATCAGCAACGTTAAAAAATTACGTAAAATTTGGTGGGTAGGGAATCAGAGTATTCGCGTCAAATCCGGTTCAAAAGACACTGACAATACACTAATTACTGAGAAATAGTTCGTTCGTTTGCTGATGATGCTGTGGTGTATGGGAGGGTATCGTCTTTAACTGACTGTAACATCATACAAGATGACTTAGCAAAAAATTTCTAGTTGGTGCGAAAAATGACAGCTAGCTCTCAATGTATAAAAATGTAAGGTGATGCGCGTGAGCAGGAAGAACAATCCCATAATGTTCGAATACAGCATTAGTAGTGAGCTTCTTGATGTTGTCGCGTCATTCAAATATCTTGGCGTAACATTGCAGAGCGATATGAAATGGAACGAACATGTACGGACAGTTGTGAGTAAGGCAGACAGCCGACTTCGATTTATTTGGACAATTTTGGGAACATGTACTTCATCTATAAAGGAGACCGCGTATAAAACGCTTTTACGACCACGTCTTGAGTATTTCTCAAGTGTTTGGGACCCGCAGCAGATCAGTTTACAGGCAGACAAGGAAGCAGTTCAGAGGCGAGCAGCTAGATTTGTTAATGGTAGGTTCGACCAATGCGCGAGTGTCACGGAAATGCTCCAGCAACTCAGTTGGGGATCGTTGGAGGAAAGACGACGTTCTTTTCGTGAATTTCTGTTGAGGAAATTTAGAGGGCCCGGAATTTGAAGCTGAGTGTCGCACGAGCTTGCTGCTGCCTACTTACATTTCGCGTAGTGATCACAAAGACAAAATAAGAGAAATTAGGTCTCGTACGGAGGCATATAGGCATTCTTTTTTTCCTCGTTCTATTTGGGAGGGGAATAGGAAAGGAAATGGCTAGTAGTGTACCCTCCGCCACGCACCTTACGGTGGATTGCGGAGTATGTATATAGATGTGGATGTAGAACACAGAGGTTGAATTTAAGACAATGAAATGCAAGCCATAGCCACACAAATGCAGCATGCAGCAGATCATGCAAAACTCTCACCTTAATGCTTACTATTTATAGTTTCAAGTAATTAATTGTTTATTTAAGTACCATAAATTATTCAACAGCAAGTATGCAATGCGCTTTAGCAATGATCAAATTGTAACTGCACTATTAACTGTACTACTAGAAAGGTCAAAAATTAATTAATAACTTGACGTGATAACACTGAATATTTTGAAATGAACAATTTAACCTTCTGATTAACTTTTGCCTTCTCATCAACCAGCAATTATTAGCATTTCAAACACTTGCAAATAATCACTACTCTCACTAATCAGTTCTTGCAAACAGAAACTTTACCTCAAATACAATATGCAATGAAAATTAATTAATCTTTTGCAATATATTGAAATATGTCTTGGCATTGAAAGTTATTCTAGCAGTTTCATTCAACTTAGCAAACATAAGCTACAGTTAGTAACACTTTTCTGAAAAAAATATTATTAATCACTGTCACACTGTCTTTAATGACTTTTATTTTAGTTTTCTATGACTTTGTGTATATTCTCGGTAAAACAACGGAAAAGGAAGGAACCTGTCTGGACACAAATAACAGTGTTAACTATTGCACAATTAGCACTAATACGATGGTTAGCTGTACATGCTAAGACAAACTGGAAAAATCTTACAGATTTCGGTGTGCGGCGTGGTGCTGCTGATTTGAGACTGTTGGCACTTAACAATTGGCAAACACAGGCTCTTCTTGGCGACGAATGTTAATTACAATTTCGGGCCCACAGCATTCCTCTTAATGCATTTGTTTATTATGTGAGCTTTGTCCGTATGAATAATTAATGTTGCCTGCTCGCCATATCCCCCACTAGTGCCAAACCAACACGCATTCTTCTTCACGTACTTTTGCTGAACATTATTACGTCAGAACAACGACTCTCTCTCTCTCACTGTGCGCCTCTGCGCTACCAGCGATAAAACTCCCTCCTCAAAATTGATTCTATACAATAGCAAAGCCCTTTCTAAGCCAGCGCTTTGGTTTTGACACATACAGATATTAACAGGACAATGTCAATACGTAACAAAATAAAATATACAAATACATAATAAATTATAAAAAACATAAATAATAAGGAAAAATACATAAAGCATTGTTTTACAAAACTGTACGCACACATGACTGGAAAGCACCGTTGGTCACTGTGTTGTTGAGTCACAATCTCATATGTACAAACATTATATATGCTTGTGTGCTTTATAACTTCGTCATCTCCCCTTATAGCCATAACCGATCCACCCAAAGTTTTTATTTTTTTATTATATTTTGTTAAGAATAATAGATTTTATGACATGCAACAACATAAACATTTTTAACGCGTCGTACAGAAAATTTGAAAAATACAATGAGTAATATTACAATAATAGCCCATATACATATTTTATTTACTCATTTCACAATGAATTAGTAAAGAAATGTAGCATAAATATTTTAAGTGTGCTCGAAATAATTCGTAATAAAATAAGTTTCTTCTTGTTCGAGGACTTCTGGATACATTCTGCCTCCTCCTGGATGTTACTGGTTTGTCCTTCACAGCTTGTAACATGATTTCAGCAAGTCTTGCTCCTTCAACATCATTTGTATCCAAAGCTTTCTTCAAACATGCATGAGATTCACTAAAGAGAACCTCACTTGCTTTTTGCTTTACCAAATATTTTTGTTTTTTATCTTCTATATCTTTTTTCTAATTTGTCTGTGTTATGTTTCTTTTTCATAACATGAAGGTTCTTTTGAATATCTTCTCCCTCTTCCTTTTTCTTTTTTAACTTTTATTCATTTTTCATACTTTCAAAATAATTATGGTATAATCCACAAGCACCTCTTTCTAAAGACAATAGCTGAGGAGTTATTGGGACAAGTTCTGGCTTATTTTGATACTGTTTCAGTCCAGTAGGTATATTTAATCTAGCATTCAACATTCTCCATGGGACTGAAGCATTAACGTCTGTTAAAAGTCTCCCAGATTGTGAAAAGCCTCTTTCAATATCTACACTTCCATACAACAAACAAAGAGAAGACTGAATCACCTTTGCAACATTTTGATACTTTAACTTTCCACAGGCAAGTTTGATAGTGGAGTAGTTGTTCTAATAAATACTTTTTTGTTGTCCAGGCAGAATTGCACTTGTCTCCATCCGTAACAGTTTCCACTCATCTTGTAAAATATCTGTAGGAATACTTGCAGGCAAGGCACTGGCAATTTTAACTATGTCCAGGCAGGTGTTCTTGATATTACTGTTAGAAGGATCCAAAAAAGAGATACTTTTCAGATTAGTAGACTGAGGGGATCAATGTCGTTTTCAATGAACATTTACAAGAAGCTATGTAATGTTGCTGTACATTTTTCATAAATTTCTTAACCTCCTTTTCTAGAAGATTGGTAACAAATTCCTTAACTTCACTGCTTACCACAGCCAATTCCATAGGTAGAAGATTATCAAATGCAAAAAGATAATCTATACAGAAAACATGATTTTCGTAATTGTAGCAAATCAATGACAAATAAGTAGATGAAACTTTAAAGCAAAGAAGAAAAATTCCACACTATTTATTATTATTATTATTATTATTATGTTCAAAAAAGTGCTTTTTACTACCGTTTCCTCAAATTAGTAACAAAAAAGTAATTCTATGTGGAAAGTAACTTTTAGTAACCTAGTAGCAGCCCTGTATCTGTTCTTTCTTTCATGTCAAGCGAATACGAGGGGCGTTTGAAAAGTTGGTGCAAAAATAAAAACTACTAACGTCCTTGCGAAAAACCAGTTTTAATTTTCGTCATGGCCTTCTTTTAGGCCTACTTCGTCCAATGCTGTTCTAATTTGTTGATCCCTTCCGAATAATAGGAATTGTCAAGCCTGCAAAATACCTATTACTTTCTGCAATCACATTCTTGTTTGAATGAAATCTTAGTCCCGTCAGCCATTTCTTCAAATTGGGGAACAAACAGTAGTCCGAGGAAACCAAGTCTGGAGAAAAGGGAGGGATGTTAAACGACTTGGAATCCTATTTCTAATAATTTTGCGACCAAAAATGCTGAGATGTTTGCTGGTGAATTGTCGTGATGGAAAAGAACTCTTTTGTGGGCCAATCGCTGGCATTTTTCTTGCAGCTCGGTTTTCAGACGGTCCAGTAACGATGAATAATATACACATCTAATAGTTTTACCCTGTTGGACGATGAGGATTATCCTTTGCGAATCCTAAACACGGTCGCCATAACCTTTCCGACCTTCGTCTTTTTTTTTTTTGAGCAGATTCTCACTTCGTAACCCATTATTTAGATTTCTTTGATCTCAGGACTTTAGTAATGTATCCATGTTTCATCCACAGTGACGAAACGACGCTTAAAGTCCTGCTGATTCTTCCTGAGCAACAGTAAACCTTCCTTGCAACACTTCACACGATTCCGTTTTTGGTCAAGCGTGAGCAATCGCGGCACAAATATTGCGGCTAGCTTTCTCATGTCCAAATGTTTATGCAAAATATTATGTACCCGTTCATTCGAGATGCCCACAGCACTAGCAGTCTCGCGCAGCAATCCATATCGTGGATTTTATCAATGATTTCTGGAGTCGTAACCTCCACAGGGCGTCCAGAACGTTCTGCGTTACTTGAGCCCGAAAATTTTCAAACCACTTATAAAATGTTCTAATAGAAGATGCAGAGTCACCATAATGTTTATCAAGCTTCTCTTTAGTCTCCTGAGGCGTTTTGCCTTTCATAATGTTTAATCACTACACAAAATTCTTTTTCGTCCATTCTTTGATAATCAGTCGACTTCCTTGATTGACATGACCAATATGGCTGGAACTTGGTGTGCGTTCTACCCAAAGATGCTACTAACTATACATGACCTTGATACGCGCCGGTGGTGCCATCTCTCTGACTTTGCACGGACTTTTCAAAGGACTCTCGTACATGACTACACGCGGCCTTCTTCCATTTGTCTTCTCTGTGGTAATGGCTTCATTAGTAATACCTCCTGGCACGAAAAGATGGCGACGGAAATGTATTGCATTGGCTGACATGATTCATTATCAGCAACCTTTTCATATCGTTTTGTTGACAATTTTGGTGGCCCTGACAACAGACATTTGGCACTGTCGTGCCAGCTGACATAGCTAGGACATCACCACGGTGACATCACCGTTGTGAAAGGAGGACCTACCAGTGATTGTCGTCCGTTTAGAACCACATATAGCACATGAAGCATTCAGGTTTGCTTAGGGACGCGAACGACTCACTCCCTCCCCCCCCCCCAACGACTTGGGGAGCCGGTGCTAAGGTATTTCATACAACAGCTTTGTTCCTAGTTCATTCCGCAGCTCGTTCTGTGCTCCTGTCTGGCTCAACAGTTTTCATGTAAGAGACGTTAACACACAAGTTCGGGAGCTGGAACGGGTTGTCGAGCAGACAGTTAAGAAACTGACCTCTAGCTGGCGTATGACCATATAGCGATGCAGGTTCATTTGTTGGTGCTCTTCTTTGCGTTTTTTAGTTCTGATTATGGCAGCAAGATCCGCCGAAACCGGGTAAAACGTGCGGAAATTTTGAATAAACGGCTTGACAATACAATGACAGGCTTACCATGAGACAGCCTAAAACAAATATTATTTTCCACAGAAACTTACGATTTTCAATGGATACCTCCTATTATCATAAAAAGAAATCACAAAAAGAGTGGCCGTGGTTGCAACAAAATAAGTCATATCCAGAGAAAATGCGAAACAATGTTAACTTTTAAAATACATGAAGCTTACAGCCAGTACCTTTCAAGACTGAAGAGGCACTCTTTTTTGCTCTACGTTCATGCCCGTGAAACTCGGCTTTTCATATCTATCGTTATTCCAGAGATATTTATGATGAAAAGTTTAAGTGGGACACCCTGTATAAAAATCCCGTATCACGACTTATGTCCGCGATCAACTACGAAACGACTGAACTCATCTCAATATGTGTGATTTGTTCCCTCTTAAAAGACAGAATAGTTATTTATGAGGGCAATATCCATTTTATGTCAAATTAAATGATGTCATCTTCGTCTGTTTTAACTGTTGCTACAATTTTTCCCGTTTCGGAGGTTTGGTCGCGGGGTAAATCGCTCTGTTAAAAGAAAATAAAAAAAAAAAATAAAAAAAAAAAAAAATGACGGAGCGATCCCGGCTTCGAAACCCGGTTTGATAATGAATTTTTCAGACTTCGTTTCAATCCTGCCATCAGGTCTCAGCAGTGGCGTATCCAGGATCGTGGTGTGGAGGGGTCTGAAGTCAACCCGAGCTGACATGATTTCTAAAAAAAAAAAAAAAAAAAAAAAAAAAAAAAAAAAAAAAAAAAAAAAAAAAAAAAAAATCTTTTCCCTCTCTCTAGGCGAGGGTTCGATGGGGGTCTTGGGGGGGGGGGGGGGGGCTGCAGCATGGTCTGGGGGGGTTCCACCTCCCCTGGATACGCCACTGGGTCTCAGCTACGTGAATCGCCAGAACATACACGCCGTTAACTTTCCAAGTTTACAGAAAATCACGTGCCGGCTAAGAATTTTGAAACGTTCGGCTGATAATTCCAATGTTTGCAATTGTCACAGACTAGCGACAGGATAGGGGATATCCTGTTAGAGAGGACACAGTTGTAGTAATCGATGGTAAGGCATCGACTAAAACAGAGGTGATATCGGGCGTTCCACAAGGTAGTGTTATTGTCCCTCTGCTGTTCCTTATTTACGTTAACAATTTAGGGGAAAATCTAAGTAGCTCTCTTAGGTTGTTTTCAGATGACGCCGTATTTACTGTCTAGTAAAAATACCTGAAGATCAAAACCAACTGCAGAACAATCTGAATAACATATCACTATGGTGTAAAAATTGGCATTTGACTCTAAATAATGAGAAGTGTGAAGTCGTCCACATGAGTACGAAAAGAAATCCGTTAAACTTTGTTTACAAGATAAATCAATCAAAAGTGAAGGCCGTAAACTCCACAAAATACCTAGGAATTACTATTACTTCAGACTTAAACTGGAAAGAACACGTAGATAATGTCGTGGGAAAGGCGAACCAGAGACTGCGTTTTATTGGCAGAACGCTTAAAAGATGCAACAGAACTACTAAAGAAACTGCATACACTACGCTTGTCCGTCCTTTTTTTGTAGTATTGCTGCGCAATATGGGATCCTTATCAGGTGGGTTTGACGGAGGACATCGAAAGAGTCCAAAGAAGGGCAGGTAGTTTTGTAATGTCACGCAATAGGGGAGACATTGTTACGGAAATGATACAGGATCTGGGTTGGGAATCATTACAACAATGGCTCTTATCTCTGCTCCGTGGTCTACTTAGGAAAGTCCAATCGCCAACATTATCCTCCGAATGCGAAAATATATTGTTGACTTCCACTTACATACATAGAAATGATCATCAGAATAAAATACGAGAAATAAAAGCTCGACGTGGTGGCCGAGGAGACTGAGGCGCTCCAGTCACGGTCTGCACGGCCACTACGGTCGGGGGTTCGAATCCCCCCTCGGGCATGGATATTTGTGCCGTCTTTAGTATAAGGTAGCTGATAAGTAGTTTGTAAGTTTAGGGACTGATAACCCTGTAGTTAAGTCCCATAAGCTTAACAAACATTTGAACATTTGAATTTAAAAGCTCGAACGGAGAGACTCGGGTGTTCTTTCTTTCCGCGCGCTATTCGAGAAGGAATGGAAGATAAATAGTATAACGGTGCATCAATGAACCCTCTGCCAGGCACTTAAATGTGATTTGCAGAGTATTCCATGTAGATGTAGATATGTAGATGTAGACAAAAACGCGCACTGTTTGACGAATCGGGAATTGCGCCCAGCGTTGACTTCCATAGCAACAGCGATTTCATCAACCACCTGTGGTCTACTGGTCATCGGCCTCTTACCGAAGCCATGCCCAGTTGTCCAGGTGATTCGATTTTCTTCCTCATGCTCCCCACAGTAGAGAACACTTTCGTTATCTATTCAGCCGAAGATATTCTCGAAGTGAGCTGCAGCATTACTGTTGTTTTGATGGCAGAGCTTTACCAATAATGCCCTGCTACGTTTGTCCAAGCTCATGTTGACACGTGAACAAGAGCACTGAGACTGGCCAGGTGTGTGACACCGCACCTGGGGACCGTAGTTGAACGTCTCGCTGTGACTCAGAAATCTTGCACCAGATACTGTTGACATAAATACTACAAAAGATTGGTGCTTGATTACGGTAATTATTTTCTGAGCTATAATTTATTTATTATTATCGTCTGGTAGATAACTTACAACGAGGTGCAGAAGTCAATATCACGTCATAGGTCCATTTGCCAATACAAAGTGCGCCACATCGACGTGGCATGGACTCAACAAGCCGTTGAGGTCCGCTGTAGGAATAATAAACCATACTGCCTCTGTGGGCGTTCATAAATGCGTAAATCTTGTGACTAAAATATCTTCAAAAGAGATACAGTGGCTAGGCAGTACTTATCTTAGTTTTGTACCGATGATAGTGCACAAAAAATGGAAATGAAGACGAAGAAATAGGTTTCCTTTCGAAACTGCGTTCCTTCATCAGGCAGGAGAGAGCAGGGCAGGGAAGGAAAAGGGATCAGGGAACAGAAGGGAAGCCAAGGGATGACGTGATGTTGGGTGATGTGTGGAACTCAGAGATATTGTCAGATAACAGAATCATTTACATTATGCATATAATAATTATCTTGTCAATGATATTCTATAATATTGATAAGATACTATTTATAGAAATAATTAAAACGCAGAAATCATAAACTAAAATAATCAATAAATTTTAAAGAAATATACTGAGCCATGCTAACTGCAAACCAAAGAGGATACATAACTAAAGAAGTTAGATCTCCTTACTGCTTGATCTATCCTCTTTGGTTTATCATACAGTATACGAGGCGCATCCAGAAAGTCAGTTCCGTTTGGGAATAAAATGAAATTGTACACAGATACAGAAGAAATTTTTAATGCACAAAATTCTACAACTCTTAAACTACTTTTCCACATAACTGCCGAAATTTTGTAGGCACTTGCCATAGCGTGCCACAAGTTTTTGCATGCATCCTTCGCAGAAGGTTGCCGCCTGTGTATTCATCCATGTGGTGACAGTTTATCATCGTTGAAGTGTTGACCACCAAGGACAGATTTTAGGTGTAAGAAGAGATGAAAGTCGCTAGGAGAGAGGTCCGATCTGTATGGAGGATGATCAAACACAGGTCCCATTGAAATTTCCGTAAGAATTGTTTGGTCACATTCGGTTTGTGAGGTCAGAGATTATCGTGAAAAAAAATCTTTTGACAGTAATCCTCTTCTTACACCTAAAATCTGTCCTTGGTGGACAACACTTCAACGATAATGACGAGATGAAAGAACATTTTACCACATGGTTGAATACACAGGCGGCAATATTCTATGAAAAAGGCACGCAAACCCTTGTGCCATGCTGTGACAATTGCCTACAAAATTTCGGAAGCTATGTAGAAAAGTAGTTTAACAGTTGTAGATTTTTGTAGAATCAATATTTTTTCTGTGTCTGTACCCGTTCGTTTTATATAACCAAACGGAACTTACTTTCTGGACGCGCCTCGTATCTTGAGTTCCACGCATCACCCATCAACTCACAACCTAGCTCGTGAATAACCTTCCCCTTCTGTTCCCTGTTCCCTTTTTCTTTCCTCCTCTCTTACATGATGAAGGCACACTGTTCCGAAAGCTAGTGACCTCTCTCTCTCTATGCGTGTGTCTATCGGCGGTAGAGAACAGAGGTAAGTACTGGCCAGTCAATCTATCTCTTTTGCAGGATATTTTAGCATGTCAGTTGAGAATTTCCATCAGAAAGTCACGTGACATTAGATTTTGTCACGGACTGACCTATTGAGTATGTGTAGCACAGTGGTACGGGCGTCGTGGCCCAGCGCGCCCGGTCAGAGGGCTAAACGCACTCTGTAAAAAAAAAAAAAAAAAAAAAAAAAAAAAAAAAAAAAAAAAAAAAAAAAAGCTAAGCCAACTATCCAACGATCAACCGAAAACGAACGACCGCAAACCATAGATATATCTGAAAAACGTGGTAGAGAGCCAGACTACAAAACCAAAGGTTGCGGGTTCGATCCACGCCAGGTCCTAGGATTCTTAGTCACTTTCCACTTCTTTCACCTCTGGCAGGGTTGCTGATGTGAAAAATATCGAGTAGGGCCGTGGTTCGGAACCCCCGTTAAACTGTAGCACAGACATATACCGACGGGAAACATCCGTAAAGGCTCGGTCCCACGCTCAGGGGTGCGGGGTGAGGGGTGCTGAAGCAGTTCCGTAAGATGTCCCATGATGGCGCTGCGGTCAGAAGCATCTCTTTAAACTGGCCACAGCAGGCGGCAGGTAGCGGCTGCCCCCACCACCACCTCCCCTCAAACGCCAGCAAGCCGGACACAGCCGTGGCCTCGTGGCAGGCGGCACGAGCTCTCCCCTCAGCCTCCTCTCCACGCTACCTTCTGACGTGTGAGAGGCACCCTCAGAAGTGCCTCAATGTGGTCTACCGGTACTAAGCCAGGGAATCGCCTGACACCTGCTAGCATCTTACGCAACTACGAGGGGAGCATAGGTGTAGGGGGGGGGGGGGGGCTGCTTCTCTGTATATGTTACCCTGTGACCATAGGTCCCCCTATAACTGAGTGGGTAACTCAGTTCGAAGGTCGGAGGAAGGCAACGGCATACCACCTCCCTACAGGGCATGCCTAGTAAAGCACTGTGGTGTTCGAACCAATCTTCGGATTGTTGCCTGCTTTACCTTTATATTCTATGGGATACACTTTGACGGATCTGGGATTCCAAATCATTCACTGGAACTGTTTAGGAGGTATACCACATACCATATCTTCTCTAATCAACTTGCCGTCAACGTTTGTTTAAACCCCACTGGAAATTCATTACTATTTTTGTCACATAAAAGTGAATGAATCCGACGACAAACTTTACAACATTACATGATGCTAATTCTCATTACTTCTGTTTCTACCTTCTAACGTTGATTGTAGCCACTTATTTTATTGTATCCATCACTGACGTGGATATTGATCTGCAGTTCGACCAAATATGTTGAATTAAACGGCCGTATAGTTCAAAATTAGTTTATCAAGTATCGACTTTAGATAAAAATACTTTTCCACTTACCACTTGCCACCAACACAACCAGTTACAGGACAATATACTGCGTCAGGGGAGATGGAACTTCCGTTTGCTTCGCTTTGAAGCAAATCCGATACTGGTTACTTCATAAATTAATTTTGAAATATATTACCTTTGATCCCCTTTAAGTCATCATACGACTGTAGCCCTCCCCCTCTCTCTAGATCAGTCTTGCAAGAAAAATACTTTTTTTTATTTGACGTTCCATTAATTTATCTCTTTGTTTCTATCACGTAAATACTAATTAGTAAAGCTGTGTATAGAATATGGGTTATGAAAAAAACGAACACGTGAAATGGACGAGTAGTGGCAGACAAATGCCAGTAAGAAAATGAACTGGCGATAGTCTGCAATAGGTTTCGCCGATAAAAGCAGAAAGTGGCTGCCCGCCGCGAGATGAAGTTCTTTGCTCTCATCGTGTCCGGAAATTGCCGAGGCGGAAGCCAAAGATTGCCGTGGCCGAGGGGCAAATCACTGAAAGGCCAAGAGGTGGCCCGCGGAGGCCTGGAAGCTGGAAGGGGGATCGTCCTCACAAAAGACGCCTGCTGCTGTTTCCACGTCCTTACCCCAGCGAGTATGCCGTACTACGTAGAGCAAGTGTTATCAACTCAGTTAAAATTACGCCATTTACTCCTAAAAGAATAATTAAAATAAGTACCTCTGCGTGCACGAATAATCAGAATAAATGACGTCACAAAAGAAGGTCTCCTTCCCCCACAGTTTACTACCACAGAAATAGAACCTTACAGATTAGGTAGATAAGGTCCGAGGAGCGGTTTGGTAAGGAGGCTTTTTACTGTTAGTAGTCGTACCTTATATATTAATGAAATTATGAAAAGTTAGTTCGCTAGTCCATTCTTTCCTGCTGATTTCCTTCATTTTCATCCACAGAGCCGGCCGCGGTGGCCGAGGGGACTGAGGCGCTCCAGTCACGGTCTGCACGGCCACTACGGTCGGAGATTCGAATCCCCCCTCGGGCATGGATATTTGTGCCGTCCTTAGTGTTAGCTAGTTCATAAGTAGTTTGTAAGTTTAGGGACTGATGACCCCGCAGTTAAGTCCCATAAGCTTAACAAACATTTGAACATTTGAACATTTTTTCATCCACAGATTTCTCATAAAGTATCAGAATTCACTTAAGTCTCGCCTTCCTTTATTTATGCTTCTGTCCGTATTTTGAATATTTTAACCAGTTTCTTTTAGCGATATCTACGGTTCTGATTAAGATACGCAGTTCTTTTTTGGCCTAAAAACACTCGGAGAATCAAGCTCATTCATTTACGCTTTGCATTGATTGATTCTGAAAAACATCGCCATTATCAAAACCGTTCAAAAATCGCGCACCAAATCAAAGACAAAGAAATGAACACGATACAGCCACCACAAGAAGAAATATGGCGACATGAACAGTGCCAGTACATAACAAAAGTCGCACTAAAGATCATAAATCATAAGAACACGCCACCTACAAGCAAGCAGAAACTTCAGAGCTCAAATGTAAGTTAACCACTAAACAGTTACATAGAAATATTTTCCAATATAACTTCCAGGCGAATGTGCAACAAAACAATCAGTTTTCGTAAATAAAATCGTCTTTTCGTTTGCAGATGACGGGCTGTAAAAACTTGTCATTCCTCAATTAATGCCGATGTAAATCCTGCGAATGATATAATATAAGTGTCGTAAATAAATTAAGCCTAACACATCTAACAAAGCTGAAAACCCGTCCAAATGACTGTAGAACCAAAATCTGTAACATGTTATTCTAGAAAATAAAAGACGAATACCCGCGGCAGATGACGAATTAAGTGCGAAACATGTTTGGATTCTGAAACAAAACAAGGGGTCTTGCATAAGGTGTATTCAACCACAAATCTGTAGAAGACATCTTGGTTACGAATTTTGACAAGAGGCATCTATCAACAGCGTTGTAACAACAGGCCTTGTATACCTTAATATTCAATCTTATGTTTGGCCGTTTTCGACGGCACGTAACAGTATATTTATTGGGATTTAAAAATGTAAGCAATACAAAGTGGCCATATGCCAATCTCCCCTGAGAGACGACTTATGCACCCCATTAGTGTACGTTTAGTGTCAACCTATGTGAATGTGTATGTGTTGGAAATGTTTGCGAAACGTGTAACTGGGGATTCCCAGTGTGGGGGAAGCCCCATAAAAATATATACAGGACTATTCAAAAAGGAGGAACTGAATTCTATCATATATTGCTTCCAAACTACGAAAGATAGAAAAAATAATTGCAACGTTGCTAGAAAGGGAAAAGGTCGAAGTTTCATGCATTCAATATGAGAATCACGGTGGAGTGGCCAAGCGTTCTAAGGCGCCTTGCTGCGTAACGCGCGCCTGCTCGCCGTCGGAGGTTCGAGTCTTCCCTGGGGCACGTGTGTTTATTGTCCTTAGGTCAGTTTAAACTTAGTTTAAGTAGTTTGTATGCCTAGAGACTAATAACCAAAGAAGTTAAGTCCCATAGATTTACTGTTGTGAATGTGATACTCGACAGGTAAAGAAACAGTCGCTTATTTCTTGCCGCAGCTTGTCTCTCGTTATCGAATTCACTGGCCTAACCAAAATATATATGTTTCAAATTGAGGAAGATTCAGATGACTCATCTACATGGAAGCTTGCGGTCAGCTTCATTTCTCTACTCACGACGGACGTTACCTGAATGACGCCATTGCATGGAATATACTTAGGGTCCACCATCCCGTCGACAGCGTTGTCATTGGAACTCGAACTTGGATTTTTGCGTAAGGATCGGGAAGAAAGTCGTTCGTGTTCTGTGAAAGGAACCGTCCCTGCATTTGCCAGGAATTCTTGAGGAAATTACAAAAAAACAAAGCTGCGGTGGAGTGGCTGAGCGCATTGGGGCACTATGCTCCGATGCGCGAGGCCGTCCTCGGCGGCGGTTCGTATCCCCTCCCTTGGGCATGCGTGCTTGTGCTTAGTATAGTTTAGTTCATAAGTAGTTTGTAAGTTTAGGGACTGATGACCCCGCAGTTAAGTCCCATATGCTTAGTAAACATTTCAACATTTGAAGAAAAAAATATAAATCAAACTGGCCAGAGATGAATTTGGACCATCGTCCTCCTGAATGTGGGACCAGTGTGTTTGCACTGCGTCACCTCGCTCGGCAGAATTTGAAGATGAGCAGCCTCTCAACTCTCTGGACCTCACACATTGTGACTTTTACCCGTGGCTTTGCATAGAAGACGGCGTCCCCCGATATGTCTAATACTATTCACATTCTGCGAATCGAATTGTACAAGCTGTGAATTCGATAACGAACGACCAACTGCTTCGTTTGTACCAAGAAATGAGTCACCAGTTAAATATCTGTCGTGTAAGACATGGTGTCTATGGTGCTCATATTGGATACAGAAAAATTTGATCTTTGATCTTTAGAGGAACTTTGGAATTACATATCTGTCTTTCGTAGTTTGTAAGCAATAAATGTTTGAAATCTGTTCCTTCTTTTTGAATAGCCCTGTACTTTATGCGGGTTGTGAAGCTGATGCCGGCCGCTGTGGCCACTCACAGTCTACACGGCCGCGGCGGTCGGGGGTACGAATCCCCCCTCGGGCATGGATATTTGTGCCGTCCTACGTCGTAAGTAGTTCTTAAGTAGTTTGTAAGTTTAGGGACTGATGGCCCCGTAGTTAAGTTCCATAAGCTTAACAAACATTTGAACATTTGACTTTCAGTGTGAACGCATTCAAACGCTCGATCCCTTGCGGGAATTCACTATAGGCTGCGAGCGAGAGGAATCAATAGGTAGGCGGATGGAAGTTGAGAATTAGGGTTAGAAAGGATGCGGGCTTAGATTGCCTAATTGGTTAAGCGATCGCTGGCCAACAGCGGGAAATCCGGGTTCGAATCCCGGTCTAGCATAAATTTTCAACTTCGCCGTTTAGTTTATTTCACCGTTCCGAAGCGGTCCAAATGTTTCACTATTTCGAATATGTAGGAGAGCTCCAAAAACCAGCACGCTGGTGGTGGGTATATCACAATGGGCAGCAATACTCCAAAATAGGACCCACAAGGGTAGTGTAGGCTGTTTGTTTAGTAGAGACCAAATGGGTATCCGATTTTAGAATTTCTATATATTTATGGCACATGAAGTTCAAAACTTAAATAACCATTAGCCAAAGCCTTCGACACATGACTAAAACATTCTCGAGAAAATGGACTTTTAACGTTTACAAGTACACTTGAGAACCAATAATTAAATCAGTCCGGGGTTCGAGTCCGCCCCCCTCGGTCATGGGTGTTTGTGTCGTCCTTAGGTTAGTTTACCTCAGTTTAAGTAGTTTGTAAGCTACGGACTGATGACCACGCAGTTTGGTCCGATAGATTTACAAACATTTGTATTAAATCAGTTGCGGCATTCGTCGGTTTAGCTCAGGTCATGCTGGGCGCCGTGGCTCTGCGCGCCCGATCAGAGGAATGAATACCCTCTGTAAAAAAATTAATAAGTAAATAAAGCTGAGGCAAGAGCACAAGTAATAACAACGAACAAACACGATCAGTGATCGCAGAACAGAACTACTAATAATGGAAAATAAAAAAAGAAAAAGGAAAGAAAAGTTGGTAGCACTCTGGCCTTGCAATTTCGCGTACTCGATCCGATTCTAAAAGACAGAAAACGTCGCTGAAATTGAATCTACAGACGATAAGAACTTGAAATTTGTAGACGTTGTTTACCTTATGCTATTGGCATCAGCGAATTTTCGATATTCCCATCCCTAAGGGGTTGAGATAGGAGATGAACACTTTTTTGAAAATACTTTGCTATTCAGACAAGAAATACAAAACTTCGGTGTTAGACTTTTTATTGGAATTTTAAAAACAATTGTTTCGATATTTCTGGTAATTCAACCATTAAGCGGGTGAAATATGGAAAAATCCTTTAAGGATGCTACTAAGTCTATTTTGATGCTAGAAATGCGAAAATTTGGATTTGGAACCATGCTTCGAATTTTTTTTTTTTTAATTATTTTTTAGATAAATGTTTCGGGATGTTTTGAATTCTGTCATAAGACATGCAATAGGGGGTGGTAAGTAACATTAAAATACGTGATTAGGAAAGCATTTTAAAGCTAAATCTTTGAAATTTTATATTTAGCCCTTCATTAGACAATTTTGCTCTCAGGCAACATGAAAATTACACTAGATTTTCTAGAATTTTTTTTTTTTTTAAGTTTTGTCCTTGAATTGGCAATAGTGCTTCCAACAAACGTTTAAGCTCACACATAAACCGGTGTTCCGTTATCTTAATACGTTGCTTGTAGTGGCCATTTGAGTAGCAGCTGAATAATATGTATTTTCACTGTAGTGTTTTTAAAGAAAACGCCTTTTGCTATTGCATATGAAGGGTTTTTTATAATTCATCCAATTACTACAAGCATAAGTTAATGGCCGTCTAGTTTCTTTAAATTTTGTGGGGTTATGTTGTGGTTTTACAAGGAAAACAGAAGGCTCTGAGGATCAGTTATTACGCAAATTTTTTAGCGAATTTTTATTTGGGATACAGAAAATGCATTGATGTTTGTTGGGTAGGCTGGGCCAAGCAGACTGCTATGGAATTAACTTCCAGTCCAGAAGAGGAAGTAAACAACATCTCATGTGCGAATGAATGATGTACGATATGACAATTTTCATCAGTTACCAGATAAGTGGGCCGAAAAGGAAAATATAGAATTTGTCTTCACGGGTCAACAACGCTAAACTGTGGAAATAGCGGTAATGTTCTTTGTATAAAAAAGCGCTTGTTTTGAGACATGTCATTTGGAACAATGTAAAATATAACAGTTTTGACAGCTATAGAAACAACAATGTATTATTTATATTGTAGCGCGAATGTGACTTTTTGGACAATTTTCGTTAAAGACAATAAATTATATTCTGAAAAAAGTTATGTAAAGTTGTTCACATGACCATACACGTGTAAAACGTCCTGGAAGATTAAAATTGTTTGCCGGAACCGGGACTCAAACCTGGGACCTTTGCCTTTCGCGGGCGCGCATTCAACCTGAATGATATTTTCTATTTGCCTACACAATCTTACGATCAATCCCTAATAAACTAGGTAGAGTTATTGCATTAGTAATATCAATTAGAATCATAATAATTATACCATTTTATAATAAACAAAATTCCGAGGAAATCAATTCTAACCAATAAATCAATTTATATATTGAATTATATTAATTAATTATATTAATTTGTTTACTAACATGAATTGGAAAACGACCAGTAGAAGAACCATACATCACAACAGGACAAATTTTAACAACCATTTACTTCTCATATTTTATAATCAACGTTCATATTGCAAGAATGTAAGATATACTGATTAAAACTTAAGTTAATTAGCTTAAGAAAGCAAATGTTTTGAAAACATAACAACAGAAGTTTAATTCTTCTATTAACTTTAAAATGTTAAAATACATAATCCTCAAACCAACAAAGAGAAATAAAAAATTTAAAGATAAAGGCAAATAACTCTTTCAAGCAAAATATATAAGTTTATCATAACGAAAACGAGGTAAAGTACCACAAACCCAAAAATAAATAAATAAAAATAAAATAAAATAAAGACATAGAAAAATAAAAAGAATAAAAATCACCACCTAAAAAATTAATGAAAATAATATTCTCATAAAAACAATTCTAGAATCTCTGCAAGAAAAATTAAAGTAAAACCACCAGCACCATATTCAATATTAAAAACAGGAACTAACTCAGACTCACCTTCAGCAAAATCAAAAGGAGTCTGGTTAGTTTCTGCTAAACAAGAAACAAACAAAAAAAGATAAAGCTAAAGGGAAAGAAAAAAACAATAAATCATCAATAAAACTGAAAATTCATGAAATGAAATATATTAAATTCCCAATGAAAATAATTAATGATAATAAAATTAAAGCTAATCTTACTTCATAAGAAATAGTCTGAGCAACAGAACGCAAAGAACCTAATAATGACTAATTTGAATTAGATCAAACAGCAATTATTAATGTGTAAACTCTCAATCCAGTACAACAAAGAAAAAAGAAAAAAACATATATAAGTTACATAAGGAAAATAACTCAAATCAATAAAGAAATCATCAAATTAAAAACAGGAGAAAAATAATAGAAAAAATAATTTGATATAAAAGGAATGGGCTGCTCCTTACAAACCAATTTAATTGCATCACTAAAAGGCTGAGTAAAACACCCTATTTGGACCCTTACGAATCTGAATATAATCTAATACCTTACGTTCCATTAAACTTATATTATAAAATATTATAAATATTATTTATAAATATTTATAAATGATTTCTAAATTCAACACATTTATCTGTCAAAATATTAAATACTTAATTTTAATCAATAAATAAACAAAAATATTTTTATTATATGGTCCTTTCGTACTAGTATAATTCTTAGGCTAGAAACCGACCTGGCTCACGCCGGTCGGAACTCAGATAATGTAAGAATTTAAAGGTCGAACAGACCTAATTATTAAGCCACTGTACCCACGATTAATCTTAATACAACATCGAGGTCGCATTCCATTTTATCGATAAGAACTCTTAAAAATGATTACGCTGCCATGAAGTTTCATATCAGCGCACACTCCGCTGCAGAGTGAAAGTTTCATTCTTCATACACGAGTAATTTAACTAATTTAATGGATTTTCTTCACTCGATTTCTGTACGTGCCAAATAAAATGTTAGAAGTAGATACGATTAACGCAGAGCATCCAGTCTACGCGTGCGAATTAAGCTAGTATGTTTATAATGGGAAAGACAAGTCTACTGCAGCTGCTGTTTCTTAAGGCTGGTTTACACGAGGACACTACGTTTCATGAAACTGCGCTACTGGCCAATGCGCATGCGCGGCAGGCGTTCGCGCAACTCGTTAACGGAACTAAATAGTTTCGGCACGTTCCAACTTTGGCGAAACTGATTGCGCGTGCTTTTGGGTTAGGATATGACCAATACAGAATAAAATCAACATAAAGGGAGGAACGGAAGAAATAATTCGGTTTTTGAACATGTATGCGTTGCGTAGGTGTTTGTGCGATTTTAACGGCGTGTTAGTGCTCTTCTGGCAGTTACTTGTGAAATTAAACATTGATGGGTTGACGATTATGAATTGCAGACTAAAATACATCCAATTCGAAACACCTATACAAACAAACTATGGCAATTGTGGATTTGGGAACACGGTGCAGGTACTGTAGAGACGAATATCAACTTGACAAGAAAGATAATGCAATTTGTAATTTCAATTCTGGTAACAGTGATTCACGCATAACAGTATCTTGCTTCTTTATTGCGTTACTAACTCTGTTTAAAAGGAACGTGAATTCCTCTGGTGACATTCTACGTTGATTAAAATACCTTCTAGGGTCTTCAATCATAATTTCTTTCAGCAAGGTCGCTGAGCAAGAGAGCTGACGTCTTTTTTTAATCCATTCACGAACCCAATCACGTTTCTTATTCTTTTTTATGTTTAGTCTTATGCAGCGACTGCACACAGACAAGCAATAGATTCGCCACAACTCTTACAGCTACCAAAACTTACATTTACGGCGATTACGGCACTCACAAAACAACGAAACTGACGTTTATGGTATTGACGCCTTGTCTACAGATATACACGAAACTAGTTGCGCGCAATTCATTTCATGCAACGAGTTTCGCAACCTGGTGTCGTCGTGTAGACTAGCCTTTAGAAGGAAACTTCCTGGCAGATTAAAATTGTGTGCCGGAACCGGGACTCGAACCTGGGACCTTTGCCTTTCGCGGGCAAGCGCACTAGCGACTGTGCTATGCCGACACTACTCACGATGCTGCCTCACAACTTTACTTCCGCCAGTACCTCGCCTCCTACTTTCCAAACTTCACAGAAGCTCTCCTGCGAATCATGCAAGACTAGCACTCCTGGAAGAAAGGATATGGTGGAGACATGGCTTAGCCACAGCCTAAGGGATGTTTCCAGAATGAAACTTTCACTCTGCAGCGGAGTGTGCGATGATATGAAACTTCCTGGCAGATTAAAATTGTGTGCCGGAACCGGGACTCGAACCTGGGGCCTTTTCCTTTCGCGGGCAAGCGCACTACCGACTGTGCTATGCCGACACGACTCACGATGCCGCCTGACAACTTTACTTCCGCCAGTACCTCGTCTCCTACTTTCCAAACTTCACAGAAGCTCTCCTGCGAATCATGCAAGACTAGCACTCCTGGAAGAAAGGATATGGTGGAGACATGGCTTAGCCACAGCCTAAGGGATGTTTCCAGAATGAAACTTTCACTCTGTAGCGGAGTGTGCGCTGAAATGAAATTTCCTGGCAGATTAAAATTGTGTGCTGTAACGAGGACTGGAACCTGGGACCTTTGCCTTTCGCGGGAAAGCGTTCTACCACTGAGCTATCCCGATACGACTCACGATGCCGACTCACAACTTTACTCACGGCATCGTGAGTCGTGTCGGGATAGCACAGTCGGTAATGCGCTTGCCCGCGAAAGGCAAAGGTCCCAGGTTCGAGTCCCGGTTCCGGCACACAATTTTAATCTGCCGGGAAGTTTCATATCAGCGCACACTCCGCTGCAGAGTTTCATTCTAGCCTTTAGAATGCTGGCCGAGTGCGGGAATGGCTGATCGGACGTTGGCCGATGGCGTGCTTGTTGTGGCGCGTAATTCGCTTGTAGGCGGGCTATACCGCGCCACGGCCTGGGGCGTGTGCCCGCGCCGACACCACGGGTGGGTCGGCGGTGCGCCCGGCGGGTCCTGATTCATAATTCACGACCCTCTGCGGCGAGAGGCGCCGTCCGGACCGCCGTAAATCGATTACCATAAATTGTGAACGGCGCTGCGGGAAATCCGTGCCCGGAAACCTCAAAATTCCTCGAGGCGCGCAGCACTAAACGTCGACAGGGAGGAGGTGTTCGGTGGGGCGGCGAGAGCAGTGCAGGCAGGCTACGGCGACTCCTGAGGGGAGTCTGTGTCAACCTGGGGCGGGCCGCAATTAACGGCGAAGAGCCCGCGACCAGATTAGCACACGCTCCTTTTACTCGCCACGGCGCTCTGTAATTGCGAAAGGCGGAGCGGCCCGTCGAAGCAGGCCGCGTCCTCCACGGCGGGGACAAGAAGTTATTGTCGCGAGGAGAGGCAGCGTGGCTACAGGCTGTTACCGACTCTGAGATCCCGGTAGTTGAAAACGTTCAAATGTTCGTAAATCTATCGGACCAAACTGCGTGGTCATCAGTCCGTAGCTTACTAACTACTTAAACCTAGGTAAACTAACATAAGGACAAACACACACACCCATGCCCCAGGGACGACTCGAACCTCCACGGCGAGCAACGGCGCGCTCCGCAGCGAGACGCTTTAGACCGCTCGGCTACTCCACCGCGGCCGGTAGTTGAATTATTTCACAAGCGTACACAAAGGAGCCGCCGTTGGCTTTCTTGGCCGGGAGATCCCTTGCGGGATTGTTCGGCCGCCTTAGTGTCAGTCTTTTTAATTGACGCCGCGTGGGCGACATACGTGCCAATGATGATGAGATGACGATGATTAGGACAACACACAACACCCAGTCCCTTGCCGGGAATCGAACCCGGGCCTCCTGCGCGGTAGTCAGCGACGCTACCGCTGAGCTGCGGAGGCGGACTAAAGACCTTGTAAAAAGAACTAGATACCCTAACGGCGCGGCTGTCGTGGGATAATTTCAACCTTCGGCCGGCCGCCATGCTAGTGGCAAGCGTGACATAAATACGAGTGTTGTTACCAGATAAATCGTGTATTAAAAAAATGTTCAAATGTTTGTATAGCTTATGGGACTTAATTACGGGGTCATCAGTCCCTAAACTTACAAACTACTTATGAATTAGCTAAGACTAAGGACGGCACAAATATCCATGCCCGAGGGGGGATTCGAACCCCCGATCGTAGTGGCCGTGCAGACCGTGACTGGAGCGCCTCAGTCCCCTCGGCCACCGCGGCCGGCAAAAATCGTGTATTAAATAGCTATTGCGGTATATATAGACTATTGATAGTCAAGTCTGTACTTGTCTGACTATTGCAGTGTAAATGAAGCACGATGCAGAACAGCTGCTCAGTGTTTAAATGCATAAATCAATTTAAGAAAGAATTTTATATTTTCCAGGAATACATGTAGCCCTACTACTTGTGTTCAGAGATAGTTACTCATGCTTAACAGACTGTTAGTCAAGATTGAATGAAATAAATAACTGCCTTTTACAATACTGGTAGCTCTTAAAAAGGAGCTACTTTAGGCAGTACTGGTGGACAGGAAGTTCAAAAAGATTCATTTTATGGTTGTGTAAAATAACTATTGGGATCACGAGATTAGTTCCCTCACTGCAGTTACAACTTTTGTTTATGAAATTAACATTAGCAACTTGTAACACAGAATTTAAAGGTTACCTGCTTTACATATAGGTATAAGAACTGAAACGGGTTTGGTGAACTGTGTATAGTTTCATATATGAATGACACATACCCACATTGGATGCACTTTATGAAGTTGAACCCTATGACAATAGTTGTTGACTTTTGAGCAGTTCAGTATTTGGCTTACAGCATTAATAATGCTAATATTCTTGCTAGATACACTAATACTAATGTTCGATGCACTTAGTTAAGAAAACGTTATGGCATACTTCGTGTTCTTAAAAGAATTTTGTAGTGGCTGGTTGCTGTATTCACATGATAAGAAGCTATTTCACAGTTATGTATCTCATGGCATATTTCACTTTCACAATTGATTTTTTACATTAGCTGTTTCAGGCAGCCCTGTTTTCTTTTTTTAATGCTATGAAATATCTAAATATTGGAGAATACAGCACTAAAACGAAGACGCAAAGTGTGAAACTCTTCCGAAATTAATGTTTGTACAAAAGTTTCACCATCGTAGATTATACTGAGAAAGGGACAAAACATCGTGTCTGACGATAAATTCCGTTCATATGCTGCACGTAGAACGCTAAAAAACTAAATATTATAGTTCCGTTTCGTGAGAAATAGGCCAATTTCTACACCGATGTGTAATAAATTTACATACAACAGATACTTGCAGTGTATTCAATGAGTCTTAAGCTATTTTGTAGTTATATATTTCAATTAGACATAGTTTCCGCGACTGAACTCAAATGATTACTCTCTCTAATCAAAAGAGTCTTACGCACAATTAAAGTTCGCGCGGAAGTTTGCCACCACAATGGCCGCCGAGTCGCTCTTCAATTTGTTCGCTGTTCGCAGTCGGCCGCTTACGGGATTGTGGGGGCTCGGTAGCGACCAACGAGCTTGAATTTCATAGAGTAGCGATAGGCCCGCCATGTTTGAGGCAAACTGAACTTTTTTACCTATTTTACCTATTTAAACTTCTACGTTTTAAATAAAGATTGACTATTGAACACGGATGTGCATCAAGTTCCGTCAGACGTTTTTGAAGCTGCGAATTGACGAGCCTGGTAGTAAAATCCTAAAAATGCGGTAATAAACTATCGCGAACCTGTCAGTAATACAGCTCCAGTTCGAAATATAACAGTCGGCTGAGGTTTTCAATAACAACGAAAGTGCCGCTGCGAAAATATTTGTGTTGATTCAAACGCAAGTACATCGTCTAAACGAGCTGCGAAATATACAGTGAACAGTAATTGCTATGACGAACTATTATGACCATGGATTTGTATCTGCTGTTAACGTGTTGTAACAACTGCTTTCATAAAGTCTAGTATACACTTACCTTGTGTTTATTAAACCTATCAAGTCTACAAACGCGTAAAATTGCTGTTAAAGGATTTGGTTGTAAGCTTCGGTGGAAGAAATTTGGGTACAAAGACAAAAGTGAAAAAAAATACTGCAGTTAAAAATGAGCCCAGGTCATCTGCCACAAAATCATTGCACGTCGAAATAAGGTGTCGTTAATAACTTTCCTTGTTGCCATGCTGAAACAAGTAATGTTTTGTACGTGAAATTTGAGTACAAAGTCGAAATTGACAATAATTGCAATAAAAGTGCGCCTGGGTCAGCTGCCACGAAAGCATTCCACGCCGAAATAACGTATCATTAATAACTTTAGTTGCTGCCGCGCTGAAATAAGTGCATATTTGTGCCAAAGAACATACAAAAACACGAGTGAAATAATTCTGAGAATCACTACTGCTTCCACACTTTGCACTTGTTGCTCGGTCACGTATTGTCGAGAACAAGTGAAAATATTTTTTAAAGAAGGTGTAGACACTCAAAAGTGTGGTTTTATCAACCACAGCAGCAGCGACAGGACAATAAATATCTAAAAAACACACCAAGACTAGGTAGAAAACTGAGCATTTTTTTTATGGTGTGTACTTCAAAGGAATTGCAGAATATGTCATATGAAGCTTCCCATTAATCAGGAATTTTGTTTGGGTATAGAAAAACTGAGATCAAAGTAGGCAAAACATTTGGTGTTCTTTCTTGAATTACTTGTCGTTTTATCACTTCGATTTGCGTTTTTAAATGGTGAACACACTTTATGCATATTTCACCAGGAAAAATTGTACAGAAACTACACCCTATGTACACTAAATGCAGCACTTCAGAGTCAACAACAACATACTGTGTTGACCACCGTCAACATGGCGGCCGAGTTTACACTGGTCGCCGCAAAGAGCGCTGTAGGTCGTCTGTTTGCCACTCTATGAAATTTCAGCTCATTGGTAGCGACCCTTCACGCAGTGGCGGCGCGTCCTATGTTTTCACGGGTTCAGTAAATCACCGGTTTAAATCTCGTCGTGAGAAAAAATTTAATAAATTGATAAAATAGAAAGTGTTTTTAAACTATCATTCTTCTATCACATCATTTTAAATACCCATCCAAAGCATTTTAATCGCATGAGAATCGTTTTACGTCGCGGAGACAGCACATATATGAGTCGTGGCGTGGCCGCTTAATATAGGCGACAGTGGCCGCAGCGTTGCAATGCGCATGCGCGGCTGAGGTTCTAATTCTCTTCTGAACACCCTGGAGGCAACGTATGGGCGCTCTAGCGGCAGGGAGGGGCGAGGAGAATGCAGCTTTTAACATTAGCGTTGGAGCTGGTAGAGACGCCAGCTCCTGCCTACGCGAGCTCTGGCGGTTACGTGTGAATAGTCCCGAAGCAACACAATGGAGCTATTGCCCACCTCGCCTTGCGCATGCGCAAATCCTCCACGAAGCAACATACGACCTTCATATTTCTTCTTTTTGGTGCATTGGAGATTCGCCAAAAATACGTCATAGTTGATAAAATATCTTATTACTATAAAGACGAATCAACTGTAAAAGCCTTCAGAAAATCCGATGCACATGCACAACAATCTGACATTCTGAATTCCAGGTTAAAGGGACGCATTTAAAGACTACTGAGCACTTACGCTTTTTAACATTCTCTTAAGGCCATTAAATACACTTTCGTAAGGCAGAAAATATTACAGCATCGTAAATTTATATGCTTACATTTGAGTGTAAGATGAAAGCAATTTAAACTTAGTGATTAGATGGAGATTTATGGATATGATACAGTTAAAATACGTTACAATTATCGTATTTCTGGATTATAAATGGTACATCCTCGGTAGCTAAGAGTTGCATTCGAAAATAGTTACAGAATAATGTTAAATTGCGATATTGTACTTTCCACATTGCCCTCTCTAATGCCTCGCATATTTTACATACACCATATTTCAGCGAAGATTTTAAGTCAAAATGTTTTTAACGACTTTGTTAGAATACGACGTAATAAAGTCCCTCTGGTAGCATGCTCTTTGAAATAAAGTGAATGTTGCATGTTAAGTTTTGGATTTAACGCCTTTCATGTTCAAATTCAAATGTTCAAATGTTTGTTAAGCTTATTGGACGGGGTCATCAGTCCCTAAACTTACAAACTACTTATCAACTACCTTATACTAAGGACGGCACAAATATCCATGCCCGAGGAGGATTCGAACGAACCCTCGACCGTAGTGGCCGTGCAGACCGTGACTGTAGCGCCTCAGTCCCCTCGGCCACCGCGGCCGGCCGCCTTTCATGTACGACTTCTTTCCTGTTCGCAATTTTTGCAAAGTTCGGTTTTTTTTTTTTTTTTTTTCCTCCTTCTTCGTCAGATATCCTGTTCACAGCTTGGCTTAAACCTACATATTCCCGTGTTGAGAGTCACACTTCAATTAAACACTGAACTAATGCAAAATAATATAATTTAAAAACCACTAGCTGGATAAAGCCAGCTGCACTCAAGCATCACTTAAAATACAATTAACAGCCTTTAGAAAAGCTCCTTAGTTGGTCTAAATAAAATCAAGAAAAGTAGCTTGCTTTAAACAAAATGTTCAAATGTTTGCAAAGCTTATGGGACTTAACTACGGGGTCATCAGTCCCTATGCTTTAAACAGACTCTATGTTATGTTCACAATCTGTAGCAAAATTTAATCGTTGCTTACACGTATAGGCCTACATTTTCATTATTACCTATCTGTGAACATAACTATTTCTAATACAAAAAACGGGTTTTTTCTTAATATTACACAGATAGTTGCTCGATTTTGACATCCATATTTGGCGTGTGGTATTTACAAGCTACCATTTACGCCGGTCTATGTTTGAAGGAAAACGATAAATCTTACAGCCATTATGTCTGCTATTATTTGAGCAGTTCGGAGCAGCACAACCAACCATTTCACACTGTGAAACAATAAATATTAGCTGAATCACTTGGCTACAACACACAAACCAGATAACACTGTCGTCGGATTGGGATTCAAAATGGCGAATTGTTCAGCTTTCTAGTACTTTAATAAATAATAATAACCAGAATGAAACTTACACTCTGCAGCGAAGTGTGCGATGATATGAAACTTCCTGGCAGATTAATATTGCGTGCCACAACCGGGACCCGAACCTGGGACCTTTGCCTTTCGCGGGCAAGCGCTCTACCGACTGAGCTATTCCGACACGACTCACGATGCCGCCTCACAATTTTACTTCCAAAGCAGGAGGCGAGGTACTGCCGGAAGTTGTGTGAGGCGCCATCGTGAGTCGGGATAGTTCAGTCGGTAGAGCGCTTGCCCGCGTAAGGCGAAGGTCTCAGGTTCGAGTCCCGGTTCCGACTCACACTTTCAATCTGCCAGGAAGTTTCAATAATAATGACGTCACTACTCTCCACCTAGCAAGAATAGCCGTGTGGTTAGCGGCATCGCACTGCGCTGTCGAAGGTAGTGGGCTTGAGACCGACTGCAAATTTTTTTTTTTCCTTATTAGATATTAGAACAACGATTTTTGTGTTGTTACTTGCCAATATATCTTAGTATGTTTTAGTAAATGTGTCGCGATTTTGAGGGTAAATGACATTTGTACTCTTCGTTGTAACAAATATTTAACTGTTGGTAAAGATCTGGGGGAGAGCAGCCTTTACGCATGCTTGAGGTAAGGAGGGGGTGCTGCTTACAGTGTCACGTGACCCGAAGGTAGCTTGTCTCTTCATGTTACAATTTTAAACATGACTGTTAAGACAGCAACCGTTCGTGAAAGATTTTTGTTGTTGTAGGCTTCAGTCCGCATATTGGTTTGATGCAGCTCTCCACGCTACTCTGTCCTGTAGAAGCCTCTTCATCTGAGAATACATTCGGCAACCTACATCCTTTTGAATCTGCTTGCTGTATTCGTCCATCAGTCTCCCTCTACGATTTTTACCCCCTTCCTTCTAATGCTAAGTTGACGATTCTTTGTCTCAGAATGTGTCCCACCAACATATCCCTTCTCTTAATCAGGATATGCCAGAAACTCCTTTTCTTCCTAATTCTGTTGAGCACCTCCTCATTAGTTACGTAATTTACTCATCTAATCTTCATCATTCGTTTCTAGCAACACATTTCCTTCAGAACACCTTATCGTCCTTGCTTCACTCCAATACAATGCTACACTCCACATAAATGCTTTCAGAAAGGAATTCCCAACATTTAAACTAATATTGGATGTCAACAGATATCGCTTCTTCCGAAACGCTTTCTTTTTCCCATAGCCATACTACACTTTATACCCGTTTTACTTCGGCCATCAGAAGATAACTTCCTATATAAATAACAAAACTCCTCTACTGGTTTTTACTGTAGCATTACCTAATCTAACTTTTTCGGCATCGCCTGATTTTCTGACACTACATTCAATTACCCTGGTTTTACTCTTGTTAAAGATCATCTTTTACCTTCCTTTCAAGACACTGTCCATTCCATTTAATTGCTCTTCCACGTCCTTTGCTGTCTCTAATTACTATGTCATCAGCAGACCGCAAGGTTTTTATTTACTCTCCATAGACAATTTCTCCCTCTCCTAACTTCTCTCTGTATTCCTTCACAGCTCGCTGAGTGTACAGATTGAAAAACATTGGCGAAAGGATACAATCATGTCTTACTCCCTTCCGAACCACTGCGATTCTTTCATGCCCTTCGACTCTAATAAGTGCTGTCTCGTTTTTGTACAAGTTAAATATAACTCTTCGCTTCCTATATTGTACCCCTGCTACCTTCAGAATTTGAAAGACTGTATTCGGCTCAACATTGCCAAAAGCTTTCTCCAGATCCACAAATTCTGAAAACGTTGGTTTCCCTTTTCTTAACCTATCCTCTAAGATTAACATTCAAAATTACAGCTCATCGGTACCAAAGTTACAGGTTGATAACCTGACGATGGTTTCGGCTTCAACGAACGAAGCCTTCATCAGTAGTCAACATTGTTAGTTACATGAAATGGACAGTGGTTCTTAAGCAACGTTCAAGTTACAAACGTAAAATTGCATGCGTCAGCATTATAAACCAGAACATATTTCATGTAACAGAAACGCGCCACTACGGGTCGCGTGTGTGGCACAGCACTATGGGTGGCATCCAACTCTTACTTCTGATGAACGCTTTCTTAGTTGAAGCCGAAACCATAACTGAGTAATCAATCTGTAGCTTTGCAACCAATGAGCTGTAATTTTGAATGTGAAGGGTTCAAAATGGTTTCCACAACCAACAATCATGTGAAACCCAGCTCATGCTCTTCATCCATAGGACCCAGAGGGTATCAGGGAGATGCCGTGTTTCTTGACTTCCGCAATGGGTTCGACGCGGTTCAGCACCGTCGCATAATGAACAAAGTGCGAGCATGTGGAATACGCAGAAAATGTGTGTATGGATTGTACAGTCTCTACCTAAAAGAACGCAGCATGTCGTTCTCAACGGAGACAAGTCTTCAAACGTGAAAGTCATTTCTGGCGTGTCTCAATGAGAGTGTTATAGGACGATTTCTTGTCACAAACATATTAATGATATAGTACATACCATCAGAAGGTACGAGGCATTTTGCGGAAGATGCTGTGATATTTCTAGAAGTCACTATACTGGAAAAGATTTATGAAGTACTTGAGGATCTTCTGCGTATCGACTCATGGTGCGGGAAATGGAAACTTATCGACTCATGGTGCGGGAAATGGAAACTGAACCTGAACATAAACAAGTGTAAATTTTTCAGTTCAAATACAAACAAAGATCCTTTAATATATAATTATGCAATAGCAGTCTAAACACAAGAAGCATCTACTTCCATAAAATATCTGGGAATGGACAATAGATGAAATTTGAAACGAAACGACCATATACAATCGGTCGTGGGTAAGGCAGATTCCAGACAAATTTATTGGAAGAATTCTCAGGAAGTGAAGTACATAACACTCGTTCCAACGACACTTCAGTATTGCTTATCAGTGTGGCATCCGTAACAGGGTGGTTCATACACTCCTGGTCATTAAAACTGCTAAACATGACGTGCTACAGTCGCGAAATTTAACCGACAGGAAGAGTATGCTGTGATATGCAAATGATAGCGTTTCAGAGCATTCATACAAGGTTAGCGCTGGTGCGACACCTACGAAGTCCTGACATGAGGAAAGTTTCCAACCGATTTCTCATACACAAACAGCAGTTCACCGGCTTTGACCGGTGAAACGTTGTTGTTATGTCTCGTGTAAGGAGGAGAAATGCGTATCATCACGTTTCCGACTTTGATAATGGTCGGATTGTATCCTATCGCGATTACGATTTATCGTATCGCGACATTGCTGCTCGCGTTGGTCGCGAACGAATGACTGTTAGCAGAATATGGAATCGGTGGATTCAGGAGGGCAATACGGAACGCCATGCTGGATCTCAACGGCCTCGTATCACTAGCACGCGAGATGAGAGGCATCTTATACGCATGGCTGTGACGGATCGTGCAGCCACGTCTCGATCCTTAACAGATGGGGCGTTTGCAAGACAACAACCATCTGCACGAATAGTTCAAATGTTCAAATGTTTGTATAGTCTATGGGACTTAACTACGGGGTCATCAGTCCCTAAACTTACAAACTACTTATGAACTACTTACGAACTAGGACGGCACAAATATCCATGCCCGAGGGGGGATTCGAACCCCCGACCGTAGTGGCCGTGCAGACCGTGACTGCAGCGCCTTAGTGCCCTCGGCCACCGCGGCCGGCCCACGAATTGTTCGACGACGTTTGCAGCAGCATGGATTATCATTTGGAGACCATGGCTGCGGTTACCCTTGACGCTGCGTCACACACAGGAGCGCATATGTTGGTGTACGCAACGACGAACATGGGTGCACGAACGGCAAAACCGTCATTATTTTCAAAGTAATCCATGTTCTGTTTACAGCATCATGATGGTCGCATCCATGTTTGGCGACATCGCAGTGAAAACACATTGGAAGCGTATATTCGTCATCGCCATACAGGCGTGTCACCCGGCGTGATGGTATGGTGTGCCATTGGTTACACGTCTCGGTCACTCGATCACCTCTTGTTCGCATCGACGGCGGTTTGAACAGTGGTAGTTACATTTCGGATGTGTTACGACCAGTGGCTCTACCCTTCATTCGATTCCTGCGAAACCCTACATTTCAGTAAAATAATGCACGACCACATGTTGCAGGTCCTGCATGAGCCTTTCTCAATACGGAAAATGTTTGTCTGCTGCCCTGGCCAGCACATTCTCCAGATCTCTCACCAATTGAAAATGTCTGGTCAATAGTGGCCCAGCAACTGGCTCGTTACAATACGCCATTCACTACTCTTGAGGAACTGTGGTATCGTGTTGAAGATGCATGGGCATCTGTACCTGTACACGCCATCCAAGCTCTGTTCGACTCAATGCCCAGGCGTATCAAGACCGTTATTACGGCCAAAGGTCGTTGTTCTGTGTACTAATTTCTCAGGTTCTATGCACCCAAATTGCGTGAAAATGTAATCACATGTCAGTTCTAGTATAATATATTTGTCCAATGAATACCCGTTTATCATCTGCTTTTCTTCTTGGTGTAGCAATTTTAATGACCTGTAGTGTAAAAGACATAGAAAAGATCCAACGGAGAGCAGCAACTTACGTTAGGGGCTCATTTACTAAGTGCGAAAGTGTCCCTGAGGTGATAATGACATTCCCGTGGCAGACACTGCGAGAGAGACTTTCCGTAGCTCGATACGGGCTTCCGTCATATTACGAGATCATACGTTTCTTGAGGAGTTAACCAATACATTTCTCCCTTCCATGTACAACTCATAAAAGGGCCACAAGGATCAAATTATGGGATATTAGGAACCATAAAGAGGCTTACCGGCATTCGCTTTTTCCACGAACCACACGTACTGGGATAGCAGGAAGAACTGACAATGGCAGCAAAGTTCCCTTCGCCACACACCGTAATGTGGCTTGCGGAGTATGGAGGCAGATGTAGCTTCTCGGAGTGAGTGATTGGTACAGAAAAAGCCTATCTACATGTACATGGATACTCTGCAAGTCACATTAAAGTGCATGGCAGAGGGTTCATCGAACCACTTTCATGATATTTCTCTATTGTTCCATTCTCTAATAGCTCGTGATGAAAAGGAACACTTAAATCTTTTATTTTCGATCTGATATTTTTATTTTATGATGATGATCGTGTCTCTCTGTGTAGGAGGATGTTAATAAGGTATGTTCGCGTTCTGAAGAGGAAGTTGGTGGAAGAAATTTCGCAAATAGATCTCGCCGAAACAAATAACGCCTATCTTTCAATGATTTCCACCCCCAACCCGTGCATCATTTCCGGTACACTTTCTCCCTTACATCCCGATACTAAATACGAGCTGCCCTTTCCTGAATTTTCTCTAAATCTTCCGTCAGTCCCACCTGCTGTGGATCCCACAATGCGCAGCAATACTCGAAAATAGTGTAGTGTATGCAGTTTATTTAGTAGAATTGTTGCATCTTCTAAGTGATCTGCCAACGAAACGCAGTCTCCAGTTCGCCTTCCCTACTATATATTCTGTGTGTTCTTTCCAGTTTAAGTTGTACATAATTGTAACTCCTAGGTATTTAGTACAATTGACGGCCCATAGGATTGGCTGATTTATCGTGTTTCTTTTAGTGCTCATATGAATGACCTCACACTTATCATTATTAAGGGTCAATTGTCAATTTTTGCACAATGTATATATCTCATCTAATCATTTTGCAGTTGCTTTTGATCTTCTGGTGACTTTACTAACCGATACTTGACAGCATCATCCGCGAACAGTCTAAGAGAGCTACTCAGATTTTCTCCTAAATCGTTTATAATAATTAGGAACAGTAGGGCGTCTGTACCACTTTCCTGGCAACACCAGATATCATTTCACTTCTACTCGATGACTTTGCGTCAATTACAACGTACTGAGTCCTTTCTGAGAGGAAATCACGAATCAAATCGCATAACTGTGACGATATTCCAGACGCTTGTGAGGTACAGTGTCAAAAGCTTTCGGAAATTTAGAAATACGGAATCTATTTGACATCCTTTGTTAATAGCTCTCATCACATCATGTGAGTTTCACAACAGCGATACTCTCTGAGTCTCTGTTGACTGAGGGACAATAGGTCGTTCTCTTCGAGGTAGTTCATAATATCTGAGGAAAGTATATGTTCTAAAATCCTGCCGCAAACCGACGTCAGTAATATAGGTGCGTAATTTTGCGGATCACTCCTATGGTTTTTATGAATATTGGAGTGACGTATGCTACTTTCCAGTCTTTGGGTACGGAACGTTCGCTAAGCGAGCGGTTGTGTATGACAGTCAGGGATGTGTCTATTGCATCAGTATGAAAGGAAGCTAATTTGTATACAGTCGGCACCAACAGACTTATCTGTTATAAGGGATTTTAGTTGTTTTAATATTCCAGGGAAATTTACTTTTATGTACTCTGGTATTTCCGCTGTGGAGCAGTCTCCACAGATCGCGCATCTCTGACGTCGCACCATCTTTCAGACTGTCTGACTTGAACGTATGAAGCGTTTCATTCTCGGTAAGCACTTAGATGGACCGTCGGGCAGAATAGTTGCTTGAGCAGAACGACGCTGAGGTGTTAACACCGTTTATGTTGGGTTTTGCAGCGGCTAGAGGCTTAATCCCACAGATAAGGTAAAGGTGACTCTCTGTAAGCTCGTCGAGAGAAGGGATACGTGAAAATCACCAGAAAATGACAGGTTGTTATGGGGGAGGTATTGTTAAGGCGGCATAGGTTCACTTTAACCCAGTGTTTCACAACATGTGTTTCACGAACCACAAGAGGTCAGCAAAGGTAAAATATGATCCGCCAAAGATTAAAAATTAATTTATATTCATTAGTTGGAATGCAGTGGAAAGCAGAGCAATGGAATTCAGAAAAAGTAAACTTGGACTGGCTTTCCAAAATCAGAAGATACCTACAACAACAACAAAATCCTTTTAATAAGAGTCCACAATTACACATTACAGGACACTTATTAAGCCAGAAGCACTGTATGCAGCAAAAACACTAAACATTAATTTTAAAGGCCAAATAGAGAAACTGTTAAACCTTAGCGTACAATTAGTTTCACATCTCGACCACCTTTAATTTAATGTCTCAAAAGCGGCTCAGTGGCTGCTCTGTAAAACCACCAAGGTACTGGAGTGTTCTGTCCATCGTCATCAAGAAAATGAACTCGCTGCCACCTCGGGTAAAATGTTTGTGCGTAAAATCAACAAAATCATTCAGCTGCGCAGTATGTGTCGGTGTTAGCAGTTGCTGAGGATTGTGAGGTTACAATTATTATGTTTTCCGCTGTATTATCTTGTGAGTTGGCACAGTTCTGCTAAGTTACGAAAGGTTAAGGATTGAATAGTAGACTAATATTTTAGTTTAATCCATGTCTTTCAGAAATTTATGTATTGGACTAGTTGTTTCACTACGTAATCGTATGACCCAAGAAAAAAATTGTAAACACTCAAGTACTTTTCTCACTTAATATATTAGTTTCATATATCATTTGTAATCTAATTATACAAAATGAAATTGTTTCAAAACTCAATTTGGTTCCTTGGATCACAAAGAGTTAAAGCAAAGGAAAATTTGAGGAAAATGATAGCATAATAAAACATAATATAATAAAATAATAATAAAATGGTATATATTAAGAATGAAACTCTGTACAAGAAAACTGAAAAACCTTGAGATACAATGCGGAAAAAGAGGGTCAAATTTTATGGTCCACTCTAACAGATTAACCAAACAAATCTTTCACTTTTAACGTAACCGCGAAACAAAACCCAAGGCTCTATTAAATGATGCATTGAGATTTGCACCTGATAATGAACCTCCAGGGTCAGAAATTGATCGTGTACTTGTAATAAAGCACGAAATAATTTGTGACTGAGGGTGTTTTCATTCATATCTACTGTGCATGATTTATATGTTCCTGTTCTAACAAATGTCCCTCAGTGCTATCCATAAATCTAATGTGCGGTCATCTCAGCACTTTAGTGTTGTATGAACTACAGAAGCATTTAAAAGAGGTTTGTTCCAATTAGTCTGAATTACTATCTTTCAGGCCGAAAACGGAGGCATTGTGATGGTCAACTTTTACTCGGGATTTCTTCGTAACGACGGCGCCAGAGGCACGATAGAAGATGTCGTGGGTAAGTAAAGACAGCACACTCCAAATACATGTGTTTTCTATATCTTCTGTATAGGGATGCGAGGGGAAAACGCAAAAAGATTTGAGACAGGACGACAAACGAACCACAACTGCACAATAAAATCTCGTCTTCGAAAACTGCACACGTTAAAACATAAAAAAGCTGCTGTACTGTCTGTAATTTAGCGTAGGGGTATGATTGTGCACAGTTCCTGCCTTTTCCCTGCATATACAACAAATAAATAAAATATTCAAAGTTCTGAAAGATGAGGGTGTGTAAATCAAAACATCAACAGTATTTCAGTTCAAATGTTGTAGTTCGGTTTATTTCTAATTCATTAATCCCTGATGGCTGATGCCTCTGGCCACTGGCACATTTAATTTAACACTGTTCATAGCTCGTGAGCCCCCATGAATAAAATGTTATTTGTCACTGACTGTTTTAGTGTCTTGGCGCTATCAAAACCAAAGTACTTCTATTATTCACTTCGTCTCTCCACCATTAACACTGTTTCAAGACACAAATTCACACGGTAACTTTCCGCTGAACTAATATCTCAGCATATACTTCACTTCAATACGCTCTTCATCAAGCTACCTCCAAGTAAACACATGCACTCCTTCTTCTCATTGCAGCTACAAAAAAATCTTCCACCTCGATAAACTTACACACGTTGAAATCGTTGCACTGACTGATGTTGTGGTCCGCCTCGGACACACATACACACACACTGAATCAAGATAAATACTGCTGTCGTAGCGGCGAGTAACAGAGCCTCCGGCCAAGTGCTCGGAACACTGACTCGTCTGCACAAACAAACACAGTGCCAAATCGAGGCACAGACCGACTCAGCCCCCACGCAGGTAAGCTACCCTCCGACTGCCCCTTACAAAGGCCGCGTGCGCCCTTTTATGCGGGCTAACTGGTTTTACCCCTACGTCATCAAATTCCCAGCCTGAACTTCCCAAAGCCTAGCCAAGATGCACAGAGTTCAGCCACATACATTTCTAACATTTGTTTTAAAATTGCAATAGTTATGAAATACATGAAAGAATATTTGCTTATACACTTACATGAACATACACATACATGCATAAGTTATTTAAATTGTATACCTGCACATACAATTGGTATTCTATTTAAATGAACATTTAACATAGAAATTACATACTATTTACAGGGATATCATATGAAATAATTATTGAAATAACTTTATATGCAAAAATTGCCATGCTATCTGTGTAATTGTCTTGGATACAAATATGGTAGCGACTGTAATGTTATTTTTCTCAAAATTAAAATGCATTTTCTGCATCAGATCAACACCTCTCGAAAAATATATTCATATTAGCAGATGCACATAGACAGAATGAATAATGTGAGCCCACGCTCGTCTTTGTATCACAGTTGTATAAATATTAACATGAAAAATCATTACATATTTATTTAATATTTGCTGCATGCCTGAGTTCCATTTCAAATTACCAATTTATCATACATTAAATTATTTATTAATCAACATGTTATCTGTGAGGCCCGTAGAGGTTCCTCAGTACGTAGTATTGCTACAAATTCAAGTAATGTTTGAATATTTTATACTGCGCTCTACGCTGCACCTCGCCCGGTAGCTCCCATTGTCCAGCACTCCCCTGGAGTCAGCAGAATATATTTAGAAGAGTACGATTTGTTGACACACTCTACAATGTTGCAATAAAAACGTAGCTTACAAGAAGCCCGACCATACAGTTAGCGAGTCGTTAAGGAGGTGTGAAGCTGAAGGGTCCTTGATAGCGGGTGACAGATCCAGTGTACATTCTGTTCTAACGCACTGCGCCTCACTAAAATGCTACCATCCAGTGTAATAAATACCTCGGTTGAACACAAATTATTCCATCCCCTGGACTTCCCTAATCCTGAAAAAAAAACCACTACCTACTGGCCTCTCCTCTGTCTCAAGCCCACAGCGCTCGCCAACATGAGGAAATTCTGTCCATGGCCTAACTATAATTGTTGCTTCAACAATAAATGTTATCTGACTTAATAAATATACTGCTACCATTAAATGAAAGATAAAGTATAACATTTAGTGCATTGGCATGGACAACGTCTGCAGTGTATTTAATGCTATTTAGGTCTTATATTTTATGACCAAATGGACGGTAATCTCACAAGGAGAGGGGAAGGATGGAAAGAATTATCTATGGCTGCATTAGATCATTGAAGTAATTTAACTGAAAATTTGTGCCGAACCAAGACTGTAATCCGCAACACCCGCTCTCGGCCAGAGGTCGCCTCAACCACACCCCGGCTGCGTCAAATTTCCACAAGTCCCACGTTAAGGCAGTAGTTCATAGTTTCTTTTGTGCTCGCCATACCGAATTCTTACATCTACATGGGATACTCTGCAAATCACATTGAAGTGCCTGGGAGAGGTACCCCGTAAGACCGTGGTCTGGACGATTACTGGAATTTGTCTTTATAAACCTCGCATAAATGTGATGTTATGAAATCTGTACTGCAGGTATTTGTATGGCGTTTAACCACAGTCTCACATAACACAGAAGCGACACTTACTGCTATGACAGTTTGTGGAAATTAAACCCGCTACCAGTCACAATTATTGGTGGTTTATTAAAACATTACCGCTTCGGGCTTTTACCTGTCTTCAGGTGTTTACATTTAGTGTTGTTGACTGTTTAAAGAAAACGTAAATTACATTGTGCTTATCATACAGATATACATACACAAGTATCATATAGATATGCATAAACAAGTATGGTATGTGGTGGAGTGACTTGCGTTTAGGCTATAAGTGTACTCACATACAAGTAGGCTATCCCATTCGTGTTCGTACATTTTTCACAGTATCAGTTGAGAATAATGCAGTAACAGCAACATAACGCTAATTTTCACTCCCATATCACAGGTTTTGCACAAGACACAGTACACTTTGTAACTGCTGATCACTAGTCACTCACAACATCGCCATGTTTACATTCAAGCATATGTTCTGGTCAAAGAACGTAGCTCAAGATCTACAGAGATATTGCACACATAGAAGTACAGAGATGCCACATACAGAGATATATCAGATGTTACAAATACCAAAAGCGAGATTAGTTATATTATTTTGGGGCCACACTGTCATTTATAACATGTAAACTATTCTCTAGTCGAATTTATTGGCATTATATATCATAATTACCAGTTTACATAATCTAATTTGCTAGAAACTATTCTACATGTTATAAATGACAGTGTGACTCCACAATAATATAACTAATCTCGCTTTTGATATTTGTAACATCTGATATATCTCTGTATGTGGCATCTCTGTACTTCCGTGTTTGCAATACCTCTCTATATCTTGAGCTACGTTCTTTGACCATAACATATGCTTGAATGTAAACATGGCGATGTTGTGACTAGTGATCAGCATTTACAAAGTGTACTGTGTCTTGTGTAAAACTTGTGATATGGGAGTGAAACTTAACATTATGTCGCTGTTACTACATTATTCTCAACTTATAAAAGTGTAAAATATGTACGAACACGAATTTGATACCCTACTTATATGTGAGTGCACTTATAGCCTAAACACAAGTCACTCCATCACATACCATACTTGTTTATGTATATCTATGTGATACTTCAGTATGTATATCTGTATGATAAGTACAATGTAATTTACGTTTTCTTTAAACAGTCAACAACACTGAATGTAAACACCTGATGATGGGCACAATAATTGTGACTTGTAGCGGATTTTATTTCCACAACCTATAAGGAACAGTCACGGAGTTCTTCAACGTCCATAATGGATAAAATTCGCTATGACAGTTGTTACCAACAGACAGTTTCAACGACACAAGCGGTCCCAATGGTGGGCAAGTCGCCGAAGTAGAGATGTTTGTTTATAATTATTTTTATAGACAATTAACGAAACAGTATAAGTTTTGCGTTACAAACGCTCGTGAAATATCAAGATACATACATAATCGGAAAATTAATGTAAAAGTAACCGAATTTAACTGATATAGCGGTATAAAGGAAAATTTCGTCGTGAACAGATACGTACAACTATGTGTATATTTGCAGTTTATTCCGCTGAAAGTAAGTGGCCTATAAACATAAGAGAATCACAAATTTCTATTATGGCCTGTTCTTACTATGTCAGGCAGTTTGTTTACCTTTATCGATTCGGTATCGAGTCTAATGTTTCACACATTTTTACACCTCTTCCTTTTTAGTGTAATTATTTTAGCTTAAGAAGCCAATGTTTTGATGAGTCTTGACGTTTGTGGTTCAGCTGCAGCAACATTCGTGAAATTGCTTCCTTCTTTGTTCGAAAACAGTTTGATTGCTTTTGTCATTTTATTGCCACGTCTGTGACATTTTTCCTTCAGCTACAGCTATGATGGCTGATATGGGACGTTAAATACTGTACTTATTGCATTCTATATTCGTTTCCTACGTTCCACCCCCAACATTTTACTGGAATTGTAGTTTAGAAACCTTAACGTTCCTGAGTAGAATAGCGATGTCTCTCTGCCAAAGGGCAAGTCATCTGGTGTTTCCTAAAAATTTTTAATAGAAAATTAAAATTATTCATTTAACGCCTGTATGTTACAAGATAATTGTAAATAAACTGTCTTGTTTGCACCGTTTCGTAACGGAATTAAAATTATTCATTTAAAGCCTGTATGTCACAAGATAATTGTAAATAAACTGACTTGTTTGCACCGTTTCGTACCGGGTCAGGGATCTTACGAAACGTAAGAACGGCAAATGTGGAATTATTTTTAAATGATTACCTATTTCTATGGGACACGTACATTCCCTTAAGTGAAAGGTATGTTAAAATCATTATAGACGATACTATTCGCTCTCATCCAATATCGTAATCAGAATTGTAGCTTGCCCGCCGCTTGGAGCGCTGTTGTCGCAACGTATAACAAAAGTCTGTGGGACTGTCTTGACTACGAATGTTAGACTGTGGTATAACATTGTCACTAAGTGGGAAATTGGACGATCAGTAATTCAAACACGAAAAGAATAAAAGCAGTTGTAGTGATACAGAATAATGCTGGACAGTAAATGGGTAGATCGCGTAACTAATGACCAATGAACAGAACAGATACTAAAACATTTGGAGAAGAGGGTGGAGGGTTAATGGAAGGGGAAGAGACGTAGAAATATTTGTCACGTCTTCACCAGAAGAAACAATTGCTAGATAGGCGGAATTATGACGTATTAAGGAACAGTCAGTTTTGTAATTGAGGGAAGAGTGTGGACTACAAATTCTAGAGGGATAATAAGCGATGAATGCAGTAGAAAGATTAAAAAGAGCGTATACCGTAATATTTACACAGGAGAATCAGTTTGGAAAACATGGTTTCCAAGCTGCAAAGTAAATATGAGTAACCGCTGCTACCCTTTAAAGCTATTACTGATCAGTAATAATATGTTGGGTTCAATTAATTACAGGTATTCGAGAACTGTGTCTTCAGATTTGATTCTCTAGTCACAACGTGAATTGATCCGTGAGTGGAGTCTACCGTTTGTGTTGGTAACGTGTTAATTCAAAATTTCATTGCTCTAACAATAACTTGTAACTTCCTTGTAGATAGCACAGAAGGTAGTAGCTAAATTAAGCGCAGTTAACTAATTACAAGCAGCTGTACGTCATATAACTATCGAATAAACACCCAATTGTCAAAAATCTCTCCTTATACATGCAACAGCGCGGATTATCAGCGTGGTAGCAAAAGTAAAATCTTATATTCACAGATATAGGACGCCGCAGAATTTTTTAAGAAGAAATTTCTCATATCCTTTAAAAATCAATTAGTTTGAGATCGTATGTTGTCCTATGAAACAAATTTTATAGGAATTACAAAGTACGTTATCTTAAATGATTAAAAAATACACATTTAAAGATCAAAATGGTAAGCATTAGTGATTAGTAATTAGTTTAAACAAATCATATATCTGTATATTATTTACATGAATATGAAAGTCACCATTTAGATTTACCAAACTGAAATTATACAGTTTTATGATTAACTTTAGGGAATTCACTGAGGTATTCAAAAAGACTATTTTTTATTAATATGTGTTATAAAATTGTAGTTGAATATTTATTTCTTCTTTAGACTCTTCTCTTTACAATTTTTTCTCTTCAACAGGACAATAAACGCAGAACTTTCACTATAAGTATTAACAAGTACTCACTCAATCTCTTCAGTTACTTCCATATTGTGAATCCTTTTCTTAATCACCAAATATTTTTTTATTTGTATGTATATTTCTGCGGCAGAAATTTGTCGAATTTTCTTTCCTTCCTTTTTCTTCATTTTCACACTCTTGTCTTTCTTTTGGTATTCCTGTATCCTCCAATCAACCTACATGTCCTTATTACTGTAAGTTTCTTTCATCCATCACATCACATATTAATTCATACACTCCTTTTATCCTTATCACTTAAGTACTCCGTAAGTGGCTTTTCCTTGAGATTTTGACGATCTCCAGAAATCTATTTCTAATGCTTTTGCCTCTTAGAAATGTATCGGATTGAAAGTCCAAGTCTGTGCTCCATACTCTCAACTATCAACATGTTTTGTAATGCCACGAAACTAGTTAGTTAATAAAAGAACACCATACAGCTGAAGCGGTTTCCATCATTATGACTCAAGTCTACAGCTGCGGATGCCCACAATACATAATTTGTTGCAATGTTTTGTTCTATTTGTCACTCTTTTTCTGAATAATATTGATCTGAGCATTCCAGTGACCTTCCTCCCGGTACCAATTCTTTCATTAATTTCTGCGTTTAATTTTTCCTCTGTTTCCATTATCGTAGCAGAAATGGATGACCTTTTTTAATTTTACCTTTCTGCGTACAAGACATCTTAGAGCATTAGTAGTATTTTGTGTCGTTTAATAACCAAGCGACAAACGATTTTTAACACATTTCTCTTCTAGACGATAAAAATTAAAACAGTTTGGGGAAAAATCAGAACAATGAACAAAATCTTGATGGGACACAGCAAAAATCATAAGAAAAATACCAGATTAAAAATCTTCAGAATGGCCGCTGTATTTCGCATGAAGACAATACATAGCCTGCTATTCAGTAGAAACCCAGACAATCTTTCTCGAAATTCCGTGAAAATATGATGTACATATTTGGCAGAAACAGTCTTTGAAAAATGTAAGGGTGTTGCACTCACAGAAAATTGAGGAGAAAAAAATGACTCCTACTTTGTGCCTTTCCCGATTTAATTAGCATAGGAGTTACGCTCGATTATCCAGCAAAGCGACCATTATCATTTTTGGTAAACGCGTACTTGGTTTGGTTTTTAACGGAAACGAGCAGATGTGCAAAAATATGTCAGGGTGGAGTTCCTGGAATCTATACGTGTCTCTCGACGTAGTGAAACAGAGTTTACAAGCATTCTCTGGTCGTATCTACTGCGCTCGAAGTTCCCGCAACATAGCGTTCTGCTGACGTTGTTTTTGCCGAATCAACTGGCCATCGCCGCGCGAGAGTGGCCGTGCGCTCTAAGGAGTTTTTTTCCTTTTCTTTTTATTCGATACTTTTGTATCCCATCCTCGTCGCCACTTTTTGTGTCTCGTTTCCGCCGGTTGTCGTTGGTGTCGGTGGCCGGTAGAAAGAGACCGACACAGCAATAAAGGATGCACGCGTGTGCAAGTGCGGAGGTGATCAGCCAGTGGGACAGCAGAAACTGGAAACACTAAGCTAGATTATCTCAATATATGTATTTCGTAGAAACAAGATAATACTTATATTTTACAAAGTTCAAGACTGCAGAATGCTGATACATAGTTAAACTATAGAGAGGCCTGCCTACTGATGAGTCCTAGTGCCTATCCGATAGCCAAGTCTTAACTGGTGCCTATCTGATTCCCAAGTGGCCGATGCAGCAGTCGTGGCCACGAGCGGAGTTGCAGCAGAGGGCGCTCGTGGCTGACGTCGTAAGAACGCCGCGCCGTGCGTGCATGGCGGCGTGCGGCGTAAGTACGTCCATTGTCACTGACGATAGTTTCAGGCAAACCTTCGATGCAAAACACTGATTGTACTAGACGCCGTCGCTGAGTTCATGGCAATCCCAAAAGGAAACTTCCTGAAAGCGTCTACAACGATTAACCAGCGCATATTCCAAAAAGGTCCAGCAAAGTCAATGTGTAATCGTTGCCATGGTCCCTTGGGGCGTGGCCACTCCGAGAAACTTTGCGGAGGAGCTGCCTGATGCTCTGCATAAACTGTACACTGTGACGTCATGCTTGCTATCTGGGCGTCCATACCAACCCAGGTAAAATGACGTCTGGCCAGTTGCTTTGTCCTAACAATACCCCAATGTCCGTGATGCAGGAGGCGTAACACTTCTCGTTGCAGGGAACGAGGAAAAATAACTCTTATTTGGTCATTGTCCGTATGTAACAACAGAACACCCAGACTTAAAGACAATCCATGACGTTGTGCAAAATAACGTCGAACCAGAGGCCGCTCAATGTCTTTAGCTCTGGCAGGCCACCCTGAGCGAACAAAACGTGCTACCACACTTAGCTCCGCATCCGCAGCTGTTACCTGTGCAACCCGACGAGAGTTCAAAGGGAAGTCGGCGACAGCGGAAGCAGCTCTAGAGTCTATCTGACAATATGCCATTTCTGAAGAATCAAACGACACATCCTGGCCAACCGGAAGTCGGGAAAGAGCGTCCGCGTTGGCATGTTTAGTCATAGGTCGGTACAAAATCTCATACTGATAATTTGACAATATCAAAGACCATCTCTGAAGCTTTTGTGCCGTTTGTGGCGGAATTGGCTTTGTGGGTGAGAACAACGACGTGAGAGGCTTGTGGTCTGTCAACAAATAGAATTTTCTGCCATAGAGATAATGATGAAACTTTGTGACGCCGTAAATTATTACTAAGGCCTCTTTTTCTATCTGACTGTAATTCTGTTGCGTAGGCGTCAGTAGCTTGGATAGGACGATCGTGAGATCCAATACGATGTGACATTACTACACCCAGACAGTACGACGTACGACTGCTAGCACTACAGGCTTTTGTGGTCAAAAGGAATCAAACATGCATCACTGAGTAGTGCAGATTGTAATTTGTCAAAGGCAACTTGACAATCTTTAGACCATATAAAAGGAACATTCTTCCTACGTAAGCGATGCAATGAGCTGCAATCTGAAAGGCATTGGGAATAAATCTGAAATAATAGTTAAGCTTTCCCATTACTGCTTGCAATTCTTGCACATTCTTAGGAGTCTTTGATTGCTCGAAGATGTGACTGTAAGGGATGGATTCCTTGGGCATTTATCACATAACCTAGGTACTCTATTTCAGTTTGAAAAAACGAACACTTTGCTTTATTACAACGTAGGCCTGCTGCAGTCAACACTTTGAAAAGCCACTCCAGGTTTGATAAATGTTCTTCAACTGTGCGCCCTGAGACCACAATATCATCTAAATAGTTCGAGCAGCACGGTACAGAAACTGTCAGCTGTTCCAAAAAACGCTGAAAAATAGTGGGCGCTGAAGAACTGTCAAAGGGTAGGCTTTGGAATTGAAAAAGGCCCATGTGAGAATTAATGGCGAAAAACGTTTTTGACTCGTCATCAAGCGGAATCTGTAAGTATGCCTCTGCTAAATAAATCTTAGAAAAGAAGCGAGACTGTCCTAATTTGTCCATCAGTTCGTCAGGTCTGGGCAGGAGATAAGTGTTTACAATTGTTTGACTATTCACTGTTGATTTGAAGTCCGCACAGAGACGAAGTTTTCCTGTCAGCTTTGTTATAATTACTGAAGGCGATGCCCACTGACTCGCAGAAACAGGAGAAATCACCCCACTATCCTGCCAACTTTTAAGTTCTTCGGCAACTCTACCAAGAATTGCGATGGGCACTGGTCTAGCTTTACGTAATTTTGGTACTGCAGACTCTCTTAAAGTTACATGTGCCACAAAGTCTTTTGCACAACCTAGCTCTGGTGAAAACAAGTCACTATATTTTTCACACAATGCATTGATTTTGTCCTGAGGCACTACTGACGAAATTTGAAGCACATCTCTTTGAATTGATAAGCCAAACAAGTCAAATACATCTAGTCCAAAACTGTTCTGTGTAGATTTGGCCTGAAGAACAACAAAAGCAACTGTTTTTGTTACACCATGAAAAGAGGCGGGCAGACTACACGTTCCTAGCACGTGAATATTCTGTCCTGTGTACGCTGTTAACACTTGCTGTGACGGCGACAATTTTGGCGAACCCAGAAGTTCAAATGTGTCTTTATTAATTAATGGGATAGCGGAACCAGTGTCGAGCTGAAATTGCACAGTTTGATTTTCTATGGAGAGAGTGACAAAAAGATTTTGCTTGTGGGGCACAACAGGTGCGTGAATGTGGGCAACGTCTGCTACAGTTTGGTTGCTGCACTTGCGCATGCGCGGGCTGCGTAGTGAAGAAAGCGGCACTGGATCAGTACACAGCAGATTAATAGCACTGTCACTAGATGATACTACCGCCGGATCGGCGTCCGCGCAATGCGAGGCGACTGCACTAAAATTAGATTGAGTATCTACATCAAATCTACTGTCACTAGTACACAGTACTGGGCACTATTACAACGAGCAGATGCAGAAGGCACTAGGTTCACTACAGGATTGCACTGTATATAGTCATTTTGCTTGTCCTGAACCGTTTTCCGTTGCACAATTTTACGCGCTCGTCGGCCCTTGCGGCGTGGCTGACTACATAGTTTTGCAGTAGGCGCAGAAGAACGTTCTTGCATGTGAGAATCAAGAGAAGCACTGTCCAAATCTACAGCGTGTATAACATTTACAGAATTAATTGTTCTTGCACTCTGCGAAGCACTGTTCCTAACGGCACCGTTCTTTGGATTTTCATTCTGCATACACAATGACCGTACATGTCCCGATTTGCCACATTGATAATAGATCGCGTTGTGACTAGGGCATTGCGCACGCTTGTGGCGAGATACACACTGGGGGCAAGACTTACGAACATCTTTCTGCAAAGAATGTCGGCGCCCGTTTGACAAATTACTTTGCCTAACATGACGGGGCGACCTTTGTATCGCACCTTTACACTGGCTACTGTTCACTGTCTGTTCAGCACGGCCGGTAGAATTATAAGAATCACGGCTAGACTGAGAACTGTGACTAGGAAAGCGTCCGTTGCAGCGCACTGAATTAACACTATGGCTTTGCATTTCGACATCTGCTAAGTCAAAGGTATCATGCGCTTCTATAAGCTGCAGTACACTGTCTAATGAGGGGTCAGACTGTTTCAGAATTGCTGCCCTAATTCTGGAGTCCTGAATATTCTGCGTAATTGCATCCCTCAACATAACATCAGTATAAGAAAGTCCACAAGAACAAGTAAATTTACATTTGCGGGATAAGCCCTTAAGTTCCGTAATCCACTGCTGGTGTGATTGCTCGGGTGATTTTTTTAGTCTGAAAAATCGTTACTGCGCCGCAGCATTCAGTGCATCCACTATTCTATCAAATTCTAGATCGCGAGGAGATGCGTGGGGGAAAAGTTTCTGCAGTAACACGAAGGTTTTGGTGCCTACAACCGATAAGAAAAGGTGTTTCACAGTCTGACCTGTAAGTTGATGAGCCGCGATGAGTTCTTGAAATTATGCCAAGTAATTGCTCCATTCTTCCTCACGTTCGTCGTACTGGCGGAACGTAGGTAGCGGTGTAGTGGCAGGTGTGGGCGACTGAAGCGACGGCTGTTGTTGGTTAGCTGCTTGCGCTGTTAACTGGGACACCGCTTGGAGTAGTTGTGTGATTTGCACCGTCTGAAACTGAATAATTTCCATTAAGTTTGGATTCGGGTAGAGGCCATGCTGACCGATTAGGTGCCGTGCATACAAGAAAATTATATCAAAACACAAATGCAATGTAAATGAGGACGCACTGCAACGAAAAATTTCACAAAACATGGAACAAAATATCTTCCCCAAATATTCTTATAATAAGGGTGGGTGGGCGGGAGCAATTTCTGCGTGCTCCGACTGCTGCTGTCTGGCTGCTGCAAGTGGGCTGGTTCACAGATATTCTATCACTCCTCGTCACCAATTTTGTATCCCATCCTCGTCGCCACTTTTTGTGTCTCGTCTCCGCCGGTTGTCGTAGGTGTTGGTGGCCGGTAGAAAGAGACCAAACACAGGAATAAAGGATGCACTCGTGTGCAGGTACGGAGGTGACCAGACAGTGGGACAGCAGAAACTGGAAACACTAAGCTAGATTAGCTCAATATATGTATTACTTATCTTTTACAAAGTTCAAGACTGAAGAATTCTGATACATAGTTAAACTAGAGAGAGGCCTGCCTACTGATGAGTCCTAGTGCCTATCCGATAGCCAAGTCTTAACTGGTGCCTATCTGATTCCCAAGTGGCCGATGCAGCAGTCGTGGCCACAAGCGGAGTTGCAGCAGAGGGCGCTCATGGCTGACGGTGTAAGAACGCTGCGCCGTGCGTGCATGGTGGCGTGCAGCGTAAGTACGTGGCACGCACTTCATACTTGTGCGACACCACAGATACAACAGAATGTGCACTTCCGTTACTTCCTTCGGCTACCGTTGTTGGAAAACTCGCACCGATTTGATTTCCCCTGACAAACCGTTTGCTTTCCCCGTTTGCACAGTGTTGGAGAAGTGGAGATGACCCATTCGTTGATTCCTGTCCCCACACAATGTTTGGCTATATCTCGGAGTGACGTCTGCAGTGATGTGCTCGAACACTGTTGTGCGGCACTTTTCTACAACAAATGGCAGTCACTGCGACAGAGACTACTGCGATGTTTGTTGTCCTCCTGGTCAGGCATCAGTGATATTGTGGATTGCGACCATTGTAACCCAGAAGTAGCAGTTCGCGGCCGTTTGCCCATGGTGTCTCAATGTAGCACAGTGTATTTTCGGGATCCACTGTAATAGACAAATTGTAAATGCACGCAATGTTAGTTGCGTCGAGCACTCTCAGTATGATGGCTCTCGATGGAAAGCTGGAATAATTTGTGTTCAACCAAGGTATTTATTACACTGGATGGTAGCATTTTAGTGAGGCGCAGTGCGTTAGAACAGAATGTACACTGGATCTGTCACCCGCTATCAAGGACCCTTCAGCTTCACACCTCCTTAACGACTCGCTAACTGTATGGTCGGGCTTCTTGTAAGCTACGTTTTTATTGCAACATTGTAGAGTGTGTCAACAAATCGTTACCAACGTACTCTTTCAACAATATTCTGCTGACTGAGAATTTTTCCTTCAGCTTAGTGACCGAACTTTGCAATGCTTCAATGCTGAATGTTTACTGACCGTCGGAACGGCTCTTTAGCCATCTCCATCCCCTTGTCGATAGTTACTGGGCCTTTTCTATTCCGCTGCATTTTCATCAAAACCAAATAGGACACTGCGTAGTAGCAAGGAACGAACCCGAGCTATCGCCTCACCAGTTTGTGAACAATCTCTCTTTTTTTTTTTTTTTTCCTTATTTTTTTTCCGGGAATACTTGTAGCTCATGCTCCACATCCCATGAATTGAATTTTCTCTCGTACCTAAGCGAGTGACTAACTTCAATCATTATTAAATAGAAACCGGTACAACCTGTCTATTGTTTCTCAACAATAACTTGACATTACTTTGTAATTCCCTTACAATATTTTCATAATGGAGGGGGGGGGAGTGCTAGCTCGGGTCTCCCCTCCCAAATCCACTTATATCCATATACCTGCAAATAATATAATTTCACAGTTTCGCCAAAAGTACAAAAATATGAGAAAGCCGCATCCTGGTGAAAATAGAATAACTGGTTTCAGTTTGGTAAAATTTGCTGTCCTTCGTGGCTTTGAAATGTTATTTATATGGAAAATTTGTCATTTCTGCCACTTCTATTTTCCTTTCTTTTGCTTTTGTGATTCACCAACTTTCTGCATTATAGAACATTGCAGGCCTCGCCACAGTCTTGCACAGACTTGTAAACTTTCATTCTACTGCTAACCCTCTTATAACACTTCAATTTCTTCCGTTTCATCCATTCACTATACTTGATACTTGGAAGGCTCGAAATCTTGCATTGCCCTCGAAAAACTGTGTTCTTTTATGTTTCAGCACACATTAATTATATTCGTAATGTCGCCGGAGTCGACCACGTAGGAATTGGGAGCGACTTCGATGGCGTCACTATGTGAGTTACCTGTATTATTTATCTAAATAGCTAAGTATAGGATGTGTCTCAGAAAAATAATGGAAACACGATGTATGAACCAACAACGCATCTTCGCACAGCAGATTGGCTGACTCGCCTCCTCGAGTCATTACAAGTTCGAATTTGTTGCAGTTTATGCCCAAGTGTTGTAACCGCCTGAAGTTATTTAGCTTCATGTTCCATACACCATTTTAAGAATGGCTTTATCGAAAATAATGTGGAACAAGTACGTTTACAGGATGTGGGGTCTATATATAGTTTCAATAATAATTAACTTATTACTTTTCAGTCTTACACGTGTAGAATAAGTCATGATTTTTCTTTATTAGTAGGGTAACGAATCATACATCAGTTTCTTCATAAAAATTCACTTATGATTAATTTTCTGATGTTTAATACCAAGTTATACGTAACGTCAAGGAAGTAAGCAAACCCATCTTGTTGTAAAACAAATTAAGTCTTTAATCTCAAAGTGTTTAAATTTTATAAAAGTGGGTAACACACTTCGACCATAGATACTAGTAGACTGGGTAAGCTATACAGATTTTAAATGATTGACGCTGCTCGAATATGAAACCAAGTGACTGTTGGCAACTTTAACCGCATTAAGATAACAGCTTAACAGTTTTCAAGAAAGTCACTGTTTTAAACTGATAAAAATTGCGCGTGAAATTTAACATCATTTCCCTTAAAAAAAAAAAAAAAAAAAAAAAAAAAAAAAAGCTCTATATAATCATAACGAGACCTGGACACGACCATTCATTTTCCGATAGTTACGTGGTTTTTAACTGGGAGATATTTGTTTTAAAAATTTCGTCATTCCCAATCTTCTACACTCTATGGTCGAAGCTAACAAACGAGTTACAGCGCTCCTTCTAGAACCAACGAAAACTTGGCCGCCATTTTAACTGTTGTCACGTCGCTGATATTAGCACTCTATGATTTGTCAGTGTGTAAATTGACGTTCCTTATTTGCGGAAACACTTTTACTTCTGCCTGCAGTTTTTAGAAAGTATAAATTGAACATGCCTAAACGTGTTTATATTTCATTTGGACGCATTGGAGTGACAAACGACTAATTATTACTTATTACAAAGCAGACACAACAAAGACTCTTAAGCAGTCTAAGGCCGTCTTGGAATATTAATTACTCTTCAAATAAGTGTATAGAAGCAATTAGCTTTACAATATTACAGGTTTCCTTTGAAAGAAGGTAACAAAGTGATGGATAGCGAATAGAAAGGAGAAAAAAGATTTATGACTACAAACAGCTACAGCCACTCAACTCACTTAAATATATGTACAACACAAAGTATGAGAGGTGTCTTTCGTCTAAAGGGATCCATGTTGTTTATAATTTTCCACAACATATACATAATTATGACATCATCGAGAAAACTAACTTTCAAAAAATTTGAAGATAATGCTCTTACAAAGTAGTCAAGTAGACATGGACAAGTGTTTTACCATATCTTTTAATGCTCTATAATATTAATAGTTTCTAACCGAAAAACCGTGGCCTTCAATTTGCATCAAGCTGGGTCGACGCATAGCAACGCTGTTAAGTTTAAACTGTTTATTTCACTATGGCGGACTGACTAGCTGCTTAATGTTCTTAGTATCCAGAAGCACCATTAATATTTTCTTATGTATAGATGGTAGTATCGCTCGTTATACAAAGCCAATAACGGCTTTTACCAATAACGTAGCGTTACATCATATTTCAATGACAGACGTACGTAAACAATATCATGTAAATTCCTTTACATGTATTCAACAGTATTACTGAAGTAAGCATACTCAGATTAACATTCCATTATCAGAAGAATCTGTGGTGTATATCATTTCCATGCAAAACATTCAGTCTACCATAAGTGACTTTATATAAATAAATAAAGAACACTTATGTAGCTATTATGGAAAATGGCCAAAATCGCTTATTTTCTTCAATAAGATGACCGATCTCGGCATATTAAACTGCCAATATCGGATCTTTAATTTCATGTGCCACATCACAAAGAAAATCTTTTAAACAGGTAAGCTGAACTTAACTGTGACCATATCACATTGAAGCAAGATGTGTCTGACGTTTTATTTCCATTGCAACATGGTAACAATAATGTTGGTGAACAAGTACAGTTTGAAATGAAAGATCCGATATTGGCAGTTTAATATGCCGAAATCGATCATCTTTATAAAGGTAGTTAGCGATCTTGGCTATTTTACATAATAATTTAATTTAGCAGGTTGTCCCCAAGTATAGCAATTTTTTATGATGTATTTTAATCTTTAACTTTGTGTTAACTGCTATATAGATATCCCGCTTCAGCACTTTTAGATAAAATAATATGAACAGCTAACAGAGGCAGAATATTTATTTATTGGTAAGCAGTTGGACAACCACTGGCCTTGACAAAAGGTGCGTTTCTTCGAGGAAAAGTTTCGAAACATGTCTCTATGGTTTCCAAGAGAATATGTTCTTGTATGAAAACATCCATCAGTTATATCAACGATTATGTAGCTTTAAATTTGGTCCTCGTTTTCCCTCATAGCGTTACAATTATGTTGAGACGTGTCAATTTTGCTATCCAGAGAAAATGTTTGATAATTTCGCGATGCTGCAAAAATCACGTTACAACCTTTATGCTTGTGTGTGTGGGTGCATTATCGTTTTGGAATAAGGCAGACGAGTGAAGCCTAAAAAAGTTCGAATCATTAGACTCCACACCAAATTGATACGCGTGAAACAAACTGCCTGTGATTTTAAGAAGAGACCACAATAGAAACATATGTTTCTCTTATGTTTGTATTATACTTACTTTCAGCGCAATAACCTGCAAATGTACACATTTACATGAGTAGTTGTTCATGATGAAGTTGTTCTTTATAGCACTGAATCTGTGAAATTCGACTTTTTTTTACTTTAATTTCATGATTATCTGTCTTTTGATATTTTACTAAAGTTTAGAACGCAAAATTTACAGAAACTAATTGGTTAATTAGGTAAGAAAGGTTTTGTAAACAAACATTGCTCTTACGGCGACTTACACACCACTGGGAGCGCTACCGTCGTTGTAACTATCAGTCGGTAACAACTTTCACAGCAGTGAGTGTAATGGCTGTATATGTTAGACTGTGCTTATATTGCAAAGCATACACTAAAGGTAACATGGACTGTGCGTGACGTCGTTATAATGAAACCAGCGAATTCACGCTCATTGACTGAAACTAACATATAAGTCACGTGACTCGGACAGGAAATCGTTTTCATCATTACGAGCTGGGTGTTGCTGTTCTTACGCCTTTGTGGTCAAAATTAAGCGTAGATTGTGACAATAAAATGTTTTATCCTATTATTAATTAATATTTAGTAGCAAAATTAGTATTAGTTCTCCGCAATTCTCAATATTAATGTGACGCTTACAGTTCTTATATGTGTCTAGATGAAACGTATTTACGGTTCTTTTTACAAACAACTGAACTGTAGTTTTCACATGAATTATTCATTTTGTTGAATGGGAGTCATTTAGTTTGGAGCTTACAGAGGAGGAGGAGACGAATTAGTATCAATTTCACAAGAAGCATTAGTTTTCTTACGTTTCCTCCGCAATACATGTGAAATACTTTGTTATGCTTTTGTAAGAACTAAAATCCAAATGTCCGGTTTTAACACAATACGAGCGTTTCTATTCCATGACTTTCGGGCAATAAAGTGATGCCAAAACGTAACATAAGCGAAGTGTCGGCTCTTTACATTTAAATAATAATGAAGTAAGGAAATATTACCGATTCACTCGATTAGGACTGGTTTTATTGGTATAATGAATAATCTATATTCGTCTTTAGGTTTGTATAACATTTTTTTAAACACATTTTCCCCAGACATGGCTTACTTGCTAACATATAAACTGTGTCAAGACCAGCTGAAATAATATTCTCATCGATAATCGATAATCAGTTGGAAAGAAGTAAAAGACTAATAGTAAAACACAACACGGAGGAGCTGTAAATCTGTCTTTTACAACAACAACTAACAGTACTTTTCATCTGGGACTTATAAAAATGACCCAACCCCATTAATATTAATAATAAGGAGAAATTACATTATCTTAACTATCAGATGTGCAGTAATACTGAAAGGAGTCAAATTGCTTGTTAATATCAACGCTTGATATGTCCTGTAAGTAAGAAAAACTGATGTTTATAACGACGAAAACACAGTCACATGCCTCAGAGCAATGTTAGAGGTTGCTTTCAAACCACAACGCGACAGAGCTAGAGAACGCTCAGTCTATGTTATCTCTGGTCTATTCCGAACGTCATTTGATTACTGCGGTCCATCTTGCGGTCCATCTTGGTGTTAAACAAGTACGCAGTGGTGCCAAATTACAAAAAGATGTAGTTCATATCATTCTGTCCCCGCCCTCCATCTGCACAATTACATGTTAGGATATGTGTGTTTTGCGATATTATAATTACCTTAAGCAGCGCTTCTTTTGTATTATTAGTTGAAAATTTAATAATCATTGAGTTACGTATAATTTCGATCCTGTACTGCTGATATCTTGTTACGTAGTGTCTCTCCATGAAACATTGTTTTTGGATGAGTGCAACGTTTTGGATGAAAACGGCATAGAGGACTGGTTTTTTCATGATCAAGCATAATTTTAAGCATTTATACACACTGTTGCGGACCGTTTGATCTCAAAGGTGTACCATGTAGGCTGCAAACCCACCCGTGAAGTTAGTAAAGTGTTACGTTCGGCACAGCGATCTGAAAACTGTACACAGTTACTCAGCCCTGCTGCCGCTTTGTGCGTGTTTTCCTGTATTTATGGAATGAAACGAGTGCCCAACGTTCAGTACCGCACGGTACTAGCTGCCAGTTTGCCTTTGCTTCTGTTCATCGAGGAACATCAATGATGTACCTCCGGCTGACATGCAGTACAAACTACGCGCTCAGCGGGTGCAGCGCACATCAAACTGACGCATTCCAGACCGCTGGATGTCTGTTTGCTGACGGGACTGGCAACAACAGCCGTCGCTCCACAAATCATTCACAAGGCGTTTATAAAGCACTTCGTTTGAACTTAAACTTATCCAAATTGTATGGAACCGTTTTGATGTTTGCAGCTGAATACAAAACAACGAAATTTTTTCACCGCTCCACTCACTTACTAAAACGATTTTACTAGGTCCCATTCTTGACTTTTTGCTCTTGGTATAAATTCTGCAACTGATTTTAAACTCTGTCTGATTATGGGGGTTAGGAAATATCGTTCATGTGAAACTCAGCTTGTCCTTTTCTCACATGACATCTTGCAAGGCATGGATGAAGGGCAACAGCCAGATTGTGTTTTTATCGACGTCAAAAAGGTGTTTAACGCGGTACCACACTGCAGACTGCTAACGAAGATACGAGCTTATGGAATAGGTTCACAGATATGTGACTGGCTGGAAGACTTACTCAGTAAAAGAACGCAGTACGTTGTTCTCGACGACAAGTGTTCATCAGAGACGAGTGTATCGTCAGTCGTTCCCCAGGGAAGTGGAATAGGACCGCTATTATTTTGTATCTTATAGAAATTATCTGATGGACAGAATAACTTATAACTTGCGGCTGTTTGCTGGTGATGCTGTGGCGTATGGGAGGGTGTCGTCTTTAATTGACTGTAATAGGAGGCAGATGAGTTTTGTTACTTGGGCAGTAAAATAACAAATGATGGTCGCAGTACAGAGGATATAAAATGCAGATTGGCAACGGGTAGAAAAGCGTTCATGAAAAAGAGAGATTTGTTAACACCGAATATTGATTTAAGCCTAAGTAAGTCCTTTCTGAAGACATTTGCGTGGAGTGTTGCCTTGTATGGGAGTGAAAAATGGACGATAAACATTGTGGACAGGTTGAGGGTAGAGGCTTTTGAAATGTGGTGCTACAGAAGAATGCTGAAGATTAGGTGGGTGGATCACGTAACTAATGAGGAGGTACTGAACAGAATTGGGGAGAAAAGGAATTTTTGGCATACCTTGACTAAAAGAAGGGATCGATCAGTAGGACACATTCTTAGACATCAAGAAATCGTGAATTTATCACTGGAGGGAAGTGTTTGGAGTAAAAACCGTAGAGGAAGACCATACGGTAAGCAGATTCAGACAGATGTAGGTTGCCGTTCTTCTTTGGAGTTGAAGAGGCTTGCTCAGGATAAAGTATTGTGGAGAGCTGCACCAAACAAGTCTCTGGACTGAAGACCACAACGAAAACAAATAGCATACAGAATTAGACAAAATTTCTAGTTGGTGCGAAGAATGGCAGCTAACTCTCGATGTAGAAAAATGTAAGGTGATGCGTATGAGTAGGAAGAACAATCCCATAATGTTCGAATACAGTATTAGTAGTGAGCTTCTTGATGCAGTCGCGTCGTTTAAGTATCTAGGCGTAACATTGCATCCGGATTTGAAATGGAACTAACATGTAAGGACAGTTGTGAATAAGGTGGACAGCCGACTTCGGTTCATTGGAAGAATTTTGGGACGATGTGCTTCATCTGTATAGGAGACCGCGTATAAAACGCTTGTACGACCACGTCTTGGGTATTGCTCAAATGGTTGGGACCCGCAGCAGATCAGTTTAAGGAAGAAGAACTTCAGAGGCGAACAGCTAGGTTTGTTACAGATAGGTGCAAACAATGTGCGAGTGTCACGGAAACGATCAGGGAACTCATATTGGGATCGCTGGAGGAAAGACGACGTACTTTTCGTGAATTTCCGTTGAGGAAATTTGGAGGGCCAGAATTTGAAGCTGAATGTAGTACGATCTTCCCGCCGCCAACTTACATTTCGTGTGTTGATCACAAACACAAGATAAGAGAAATTAGGGCTCGTACGGAGGCTAAAAGCCATTCTTTTTTCCTCGTTCTATTTGGGAGTGGAATAAGAAAGAACATGCCTAGTAGTGGTACATTGTACCCTCCGCCACGCACCTTACGGTGGATTGCGAAGTTTGGATATAGTAGATGTAATATGTGGCCATCTTCGGCAGAAGCTGTTAAAATTAACTGACTGCAATTACAACAGTTAGTTCACACCTGAAAGGTTTCGCCTTTCATTTTTTAACCATCTTCAGTGGTTCTGTAAATATCGATACATCGGTTTGTACAATTCGTTTTGCATATACAGATTAAAAACAGTTTTTAACTTTTGTGGTCGTTCCGTATTTTTAAGTTGGTGTATAACTTTCTTACGTCTTATGGTCTCAACTTTACAAACCACTGCTGGTTTTTCCTGTCATTTTGGCTGGGGTAAGCCGGTTTATGATGTGTCTGTTTTTATTCGGAAAATTTCGCCAATTTTTGTCTCGTTTTCTTTCATTTCATTTGTTCCCATTTCACTTTTTCTAAGCTGAATAAAGTTTTCACATCACCCGTTTGTTATTAGAGTCTCTTTCTATTGGTTTTTCACTTCACCGAAGTCCCACTATGTGGTTCTTGTCTGTTTAACTGTTTTTCGTGTAGTTTGTGTGTGGTAACATTTATTTTATTTTTACTTATTTATCGATTTATTCAATTGTTTGAATTCAATTAAATAAAATAAGATGTTGGCAACACTCATAAACTACACGAAAAACAGCTGTACAGACAAGAACCACATAGTGAGACTGTGGTGAAGCGAAAAAGCAAATCGAAAGTGAGTACACCAAAAACGGATGATGTGCCACTTTTATTCAGCTTAGAAAAATATGAATTAAAGTGCACACAAATGAAACGGAACAAATGAGAAAAACATTGACGAAGTTCCGAATGAAGACATAAACAGGCATCATAAACCGGCTAAACCTGGCAAACAAGGCAGAGAAAAAAGCAGTGGTTTGTGAAGAAGAGCCAATAATACCGTAAGTAAATTATACACCAACTTAGAAACACAGAACGTCTACAAAAAGTTAAAAACTGCTTTAATCTATATACATCTAACTCTACGTAGATACTCTGAAAATCACATTAAGTGAATGGCAGAGGGTTCATTAACCACTTTCATAACTTTTCTCTACCGTTTCATTCTCTAATAACGTGCGGGAAGAAAGAACACCTACTAAATCGTCCCGTTTTCGATCTGATTTCTCTTATTTTAATGGGATGGCCATGTCACCCTAAGTAAGCGGGTGCTAGCAGAATATTTTCACATTCAGAAGTAAAAGTCGGTGATTGAAACTTCGTAAACAGATCACGCCGCAAAGAATAACGTCTTTCTTTTAATGATTTCCACCCCAATTCGTGCAACATTTCCGTGACGCCCCCCCCCCCCCGTAACGTGATAAAACCAAACGAGCTTCCCTTCTCGGAACCTTCTCAATGTCTTTCGTCAGTCCCACCTGGTGAGGTGGGCAACAATACTCCAGGAGAGGACGCACAAGTGTGATGTAGGCAGTCTCTTTGGTGGAGCTGGTGCATATTCGAAGCGTTCTGCCAATGAAACGTAATCTTTGGTTCGCCTTCCCCACAATACTTTCTATGTGTTCTCTCCAGTCTAAGTTGTTCGTAATTGTAGCTCCCAGGTGTTTAGTAGAATTTATGACCTTAAGGTTTGACTGATTTATCGCGTAATTGAAGTTCATTGGATTTCTTTTAGTGGTCATGTATATTACTTCACACTTTTCTTTATTTAGTGTCAATTGCCAATTTTCGCACCATGCAGAAATTTTGTCTAAATTGCTTTTCAGTTGCTGTTGATCCTCTGTTGACTTCACTAACCGATATACGACAGCATCATCCGCGAACAGTCTAAGGGAGCTATTCAGATTGTCTCCTAAATCGTTTATATACACGAGGAAGAGTAGGGGACCTATAACGCTTCCCTGGGGAACGCCAGATATCACTTCCGTTTTACTCGATGACTTACCGTCAATTACAACGAACTGTGTCCTTTTTGATAAGAAATCGTGAATCCAATCGCACAATTGGAGAGACATTCCATAAGCACGCAAATATATGGAGAAGAAATTGTTAAGTCCCATGTATCGATATACATAGAACCACAAAGGATGATTTATAAAAATGTGAACGCGGTTTGGTGTGAAATAACAGTCCTAATTGCAGTCAGCATAAGACGGAAAACCTTTTACTGTTGATTTTGAGCTACAATCCCTTTCAGCAAGAGTGGTTGGTTGGTTAGTGTGTTGATTGTTTGGGACAGGAGGGCCAAACTGATAAGGTCACCAGTCCCCCGTTGGGGAGGGAAAGGCGTGAAGATAGGAAAGGAGGGGGAACGGAAAAGAAATGTGTGAAGATAGGGAAGGAGGGGACCGGAATAGAAATCTGAAGATAGGAAAGGAGGGCAACGGAAAAGAAATGTGTGAAGATAGGAAAGGAGTGGAACGGAAAAGAAATGTGTGAAGATAGGAAAGGAGGGGAATGGAAAAAGAAATGTGTGAAGATAGGAAAGGAGGGGAAGGGAAAAAAATGTGTGAAGATAGGAAAGGAGGGGAACGGAATAGAAATGTGAAGATAGGAAAGGAAGGGAACGGAAAAGAAATGTAGTTCAGAGAGAAAAGAAGGGAGAAAGACTGCATTAGCTTGGGGCCCCACGCTCGCCACGCACGTACTCACGAAAGAACCGTGAGACCCCTGAGAGGGGTGGAGGAGGGGGGGGACGAGTTCAGTGAGAGACTTAAACTTTTACAGTAAGTCTGAACCGGATAACAATGCAATATTAACTTGCTTTCGTGTCTGATGTATTGCGGAGAGTTTTATGTTTACCTTTCGCCGTAGCTCCCAAGTTGATGACGTTATAATATTAATGCGCTTTATTTTCCGGTTCGTTCATCACTGCTACTAATCTCTTTTCCCGTCAATGTTTCGCGGAAACAACCATCGCTGGTATTACGAGGAGCGACTGAACGGTTTTCTTTCTTTCTTTTTATTTTTTATTTTTTATTTTTTTTTTTTTTTTTTAACGAAATATCCACTAGTTTACTGTTTTCCATTTATTATTTTAATTCCCATTCATGATAAGCCATTTTCAAGTGCTATGTAAAAATAATTACACACTAGTCGAAGAGCTGAAGACCACGGTCACATGGTTGTTCCATTTACAGACGGCCATCTTCTACGCCAAAGGAACAGAAAAAGTTGTTCCTACGATCTAACAAGGGTCACAGTTCTTTTGGTGATCATGTCGAAAACAGTCAAAACATTCCTGTACCTGTACTTCACGTAACTGAATTGTCTGGGAAACTTACTTTCTGGGTGCAACTCATATAAAACGATTCATTGAATTCCATATTTGAATAAAAAGCTTAACAATATTGCTTCCCAGTCGTAAACCGTATTTCATGGTGATTATATTTGCGCGATACTGTCTTCTTTTAGTTCAATTCACATGTTCAAATGTTTGTAAATCTATGGGACTTCACTGGAGTTCATCATTCCCTAAACTTACAAACTACTTATGAACTACTTATACTAAAGATAGCACTAACATCCATGCCCGAGGGGGGATTCGAACCCCCGACGGGGAACAGTCTCGCGCATCGCAAACATAGCGCCTGAATGCGCTTCGCCGCTCCGCCGCGGCTTGCTTTAGTCCACACCTCAAATGACGTGACAGTTTTAATACCTTTTTATTTCGTTTTAGAAACGTATTATTTTTGATCTACATAATGTTGTGTTGGAAATTATTTCGTCAGCACACAGCAAACAATAGACCTACTTAACACGTTCAATTTCATGTAGGCCTAGGTACATTTCAGAGATTTTTGCTTTAAAAAGCAAAATAGTTCATCAGAACCATATTTCTACTTGCTGAGTAGTTCTGTATTGTCCTTCGTTTACATTTTAAGGTTGTAAGTGAATACCACTTTTACGAATTTGTTGATTATAGCACGTTTAGCAGAATGGCGAACTGCTTGCCTGTGATATGTTCATAACGCCATATAAAGCATCATAATAATCCCTAGGGTAACATGTTACATACAAAAGAATATACATACATGGTGTAAACGGAGTAAGGTGCGAGAAATATACAGGCAATACATCTCGGTGTGCTTCATAAGACAGTTTGATGAAATATTGTTCTATTATGTTCTTTATGTTTACGTTTATGTTTATAAAGTGCAGTAGTTTTTGAGTTCATAGCGGACCTATTTATGTTTGTGTTGACAACTGACGGTACTCGACCTTACTGTTTTGGTACCTACATCGACGTTGCGGTATGAGAAAGGGAACGCCCGAAATATAAAGAAATGTGAAGTTCCTAGGTTTTCAAGACGGTGAAATTTGTTTTACTTGAACAATGAATTAAGAGCAACCAGAAGTCATCTCTTTTATAACGATAGCGAGGATTGTGGTAGTGAAGAAAACCTGGAGATAAATCTATAGATGAACCTGAAAAGGTCCGAAAACCGATTCATGGAGTAAACATCATTTCAATAAAAAGTGACTGGTTGCATTTTTCTTAAATCATATCCAAAGTAGTTTGTTTCCTCTTATACCAATACTACACAAATGCCATTACGGGATTGGCATAATCGGAAATCCTCTGCGTAAGATTGTCCACATTATTTACTTTCTCAGCATAGCATTTTCAATGCATTATTCAGTTCCTGAGTATTGCACTGAAGATGGTCAATCATTGATCGAAATAGATATGGAATATGTATAAAGAAATATTACTATCACAACGGCCAATACATTAGTACTGGTGTGATAGTGCTGCACACGACTCCTAATGAAACTTTTACACGACAAGTTTCTTCATCCAGTGGATTTAAGTTAGGACTACTTGATGGCCATCGACATCTAACGAAAATGTCCTTACCTTTACTCTGGAATATTAAACATTTCTTCCTACTCTGAGACCTGTTCTATGGAGCGTAATTGTGAATTAATTACATGTTACAGTGTAGGGCCAACGGAATATCTTCTAATAAAGTTGATATCAATGATTTGTGTAGAAAAGTTGGGTCATTGTTACCAGTATATCGTGCAGGTAATACCTAAGAGCCAATATGTAAAAGTCCATTATATCCACCCTTACATTTAAGGAATAGTGCGCTGGAAATATGTTGCTTCTACTTCGCGAGAATTGTGTACACTCCACGAGTGCATGTTATGGAAATTAGCTCTCCCATTCCGAGTGATAGGCGCTCCATTTGTGACGAGTACTTTGTTTACGAAATCATTCTCCACTCTTTATTATAAAAATAACCTGAGAACTCTCCTCCCGGAGGGAAGTCTTTCTTATCCAACACTTGTGTGTGTTAAATGCGGAAGGCTACCGACAGCCACTCTTCAAAGCGCAATGAGCTAAAGTGTGTGATGCACGCTCTTGGTGAGACAAGTTCCTTGAGTAGATGCAGTCCAGAATTTGTTATTCGGCTCCAAATGTTTGATCTTGGCATTGTAGGCCACTTCCTTCCTGTAACTCTCAAACAAAGCACATTACATAACGTTCACGTAAGTTTTATTCTGTCATGATTTATTTAATGATAAAATGAGAGAATACGCAGTTTGATATCAGAATAGAAGCTATATTTCGGATACAGAATTTAATTTCTAAAGATAACTGCTCTAATTCGTTAAGAATTATTTGCAAAATAATCAAGTAAAAGCAGAAAATTATAGTGATAGAAACCTATTGGAAAGATCAACAAATACCGATGATAGAGGAATTCTTAATTGTAGTAATCCTTATCGATAAATTCGTACAAAATCCTTCGCAAAACCTTTTATTTTAACATAAACGAATATCGCAGAGGCCAGTGACAGTAAATATCCAGAACTAACATCCCAATATCCGCAACCGTAAACAATACGAACCGATTGCTTACATCAGTGTACCGTTAAATGTCTACTTTTCCAAAAAAAATATTATTCTTAGATGAAATTTTCTTCCGAAGACAACCATACGAAACTAACAAACAAGTTACTATACGTTTTAAATCAGTTACTTGCATTATACTAAAAGTTTTTTTTTCTTTTTTTTTTTGCCACCTTATACCAAAAACGTGTACAAATGTTTGTATAGCTTATGAGACTTTATTACGGGGTCATCAGTCCCTAAACTTACAAACTACTTATGAACTAACTAACACTAAGGACGGCACAAATTCAAAATGTTCAAATGTTTGTAAAGATTATGGGACTTAACTACGGGGTCATCAGTCCCTAAACTTACAAACTACTTATGAACTACTTACAACTAAGGACGCCACAAATATCCATGCCCGAGGGGGGATTCGAACCCCCGACCGTAGTGGCCGTGCTGACCGTGACTGGAGCGCCTCAGTCACCTCGGCCACCGCGGCCGGCCACCTTATACCTTTTTATGCTCTGCATAATGTTGAGCAGAAGAAGTTGCCGTATTGTGAAGTTATTTCTTTGATTAGTTTGTTTGGAATGATTCAGTGATTCAAGTCGTCTCTTTCATCTAACCATACCTTCGTGATGACACAGAATTTTGCATGTAAAGGCAGAGATCAAATGTGATTTCACTTTGCATTTTGTTTTTGAGTTGTCATGTAGCTTCTGCCAGCAGTCTGTGAATCAGAGACGACTAACTTTCATGTGATTCTCTGTCTCCAGGACGCCAGAGGGCGTGGATGATGTCTCCAAGTTCCCGAACATCTTCGACAGACTTGCAGACCCCAAGGAGGGTGAACCAGTATGGACGTATGAAGACCTGATGAAGCTGGCGGGGCTGAATTTGATCAGAGTATTCACTAGGGTCGAAGAGGTTAGTTCTCTCAGTTTACGAACTTATTTCATACATTAATATGTTCATCAACTGCAATAAATTCGCGATTTTACTATTATATCCAAGACGTGAACTAAACTTTTTACACTCCAGTCGAAAGTTTGAATGTAATTCTCAGCTAGTTTTAGTATAACAGCTTATTTGACTGAGTGCATTATGGAAATCCTAACAATTCATATTGGAAGACATTTGGTAGTAGACCACAACACATATCACGAAAGCCTACTTAAGAAGCTCCAATAATTAAGTTTTTATTTCAAACATCATTATCATTATCAATATGTGACATCCTCTACGTGATAAAACTTTCTCCACCGTACGCTACTGTCTTCAGAGTTACGTATTTCTTTGGCAACGGTAGCCACTCACATTCCGTAAGGTGGTCGTTTGCTTGTCGGACGTTCAAGTATCATACAGACTAAGCAAGGATAGTACAAAAATCATATTAGCACAGACAATGAGTCACATTCCTGGCGAGGAGAAGCCAACTAGTATCAAATATTGGCATACGTACTACGTTTAGAGCACATCATTTGAAGGTGGTGAACCACGTACTGGAGAAAGACCGATAAAAGAAGCGTTAATGTATATTATATTACAAAACTGGCTTAAACCCACGGCTCCGCTCGCGTTTTGGGTGATTATGATACATAAGCTGTATTTCAGCAGTGTGCTCTGAGACTGGTTTTGAAGGATGAAATGAAATACAATACCTTCCTTAGACACAAACATTTTAATCAACATTCAAATAAAAAAAATAAAATTATGTGAAGTACTTAATGATGCACTCGTTTCAAAGAATCCAATCACGAAATTCAACAATAATGATTGTAATATTATCACAGATCGATCACTTGATGTAATACGCTAAACGTCAAATCGATTATTTTAAAGATATGTATTAAAAGAAATTTCTTTTATACTGCTTTATTTATTTATTCTTATATTTCCTTATTCGTATGCTTATCCTTGCAGAGAAAGAGCTGAGGACATTGTAGCACGAATAGACCAAAGATATGGTTTGTGGCATTACCTTTCGCTGTATGTAACCTCCTTGCTATAGAGTCGCAAACGTCATCGCTGGCCTTCAGTCCGAATTTTTTTACAATTAGACGACTTTCAGCCACCGTTTCCACCCCCTTATAGCTATCGGCATGGAACTGCTATGGTGTACAACAGGAGACTTCTGACAACAATTACACACAGACCATTCGTTTGCGTTTTGTAGTTTTCGCTGCAGAGCGAAATATTAACACACACACACACGTAGAATTGTATATACACCGATAACTTTTCATCCCAATATACTCTACCCTGTTATCGTTATCAACCCTCAAGCAACAATGCAACCAATAAAACCATTTTCAAAGAGTAAATGTAATTTTCAAAAAGTAATTATTGTTCTGCATTTCAAGTTAATTCTTCAAATTATTAAATATCTATTAGATCACTATAAAACCGTGCCTAAAACCTTCCTCAGGTATAACTTAGTAACTGTACAAATATTTAAGTATCTGCTTCTTGTCGTTCGGACGTGATAAGCGTACACCGAACAGACATTCACATTAATATATATATAGTGAAATGGCTATCCAATCGCCATAAAACCGTTCCTAAAGCGTTCCCCGGGTAGATATTAGTAACTCTACAAATTTCTAGCTCTTTATGTCTTGTGGTTCAGACGTGATAAACGTACACCGAACAGACATTCACATTTATAGATATAGATAAATAAATAAAATAAAAAATGACAGAAACTAACAAAATTACTATATCCTTAAAATATTGGGTGTCATGTATAGGCACCGTTTATAAAACTTGCAGGTTCCGCATCATTGTGAAACGTCGTAGTTATGATCTATGCAACAAGCATCAATCTAATTTAATCTAATCATACTGCCGGGAGTGTACCGAAAAAAGCTAAGCAACGGAACAGAGGTGGCGATGCTCGCGCCAATCTTTCCCATTATGTAAGGGACCGTAACTGACTTCCCGAATCACCATCGTGCAATACTAGATGAGCGAGATTTCGTGTTGTGATTATTATGACAAATAAGTGCGTGATACGTAATGAGTTACTTGGGGATTGCATACAGTGCAGAAGAAGTAGACACTATTAAAGTGTGAATAATAAACTTTGTCACTCTTTAAGTACCAATAAAATACAGGTCAAAACCATTAGGAAATCTTTTGAGATATCTAGAATCTGTAGTATCGTCGGCGGGAGAATGGATAAAAGGGGGATGTGTTTACTCTACCAAACGAATTACACAAGCAGTTCGATTAAGATAGTGTGCAGCTTGTTAACTCGACCAATTACTCGACTGATAATGTCTGGCATGCTCTTGACACACACATTGCTGCCACACCAGCAACTCCCACAACGGTTGTTGGGCTGGATATGGCACGCACGGAAGAATGGCCCAATATCTGTGAAGAGCTGATTGATAACCTCATACTGTCCATGCCACGCAGTTTGGTAACTGACCTGGCCTTCTGAGGTGATCACACACCATATTAGAGGGCAACAATGATGAATTTTTAACTTTTATGATAGCCCCATGGTGTCTCGCACTACGTACATCTCATGTAAACCTCAGGTGAAGAGTTGAAAGACACAAATTACAATTGTAGCCAATATCTGAATAACATACGTTACGATATCTGAATTGTGTATTATGTATCACCTGATTTCCTAATGGTTTTGAGCTGTGTATGTGGCCATTTACAAAATATTCTGCACCCAAAAATCCTTCTTAGACATTCACAGATGTCGTGCTTGCGTGCTGTAGGTGGTATCCCGTCAGCAGCCAGAAGAACCTGGCTTGAAGGTCACCTCTTTAATCACTGGTAATTAGTGTGCAGCTTAACTGTGGCTGCCAGGCACTTTATTACAGGTCTGCTGGCGGTTTCCGCCGTCTGCGGAGTTGCTCTGCCTGCCTCATGAAATGCTAGTTACAGTGATGGCAGCTGTTTTAGGTATTGCCACCAAGTCACTGATCAGGAGAAATTCTCTGGTGGCCACGGTTTAAGATACAATGATACAACAATGCACACCTTTCGAGAAGTTCCATCTTGAAACATAACAACCCTACGCACATTCCGCCTGATTTTTGTTACCCAGCTCGCTATAACCTTTTTTTTAAAAATCCAATCTTCTTTTTAACAGATACGGGAACAACAATGACTTTTAAATCGTCACTTGCCACATATCTGTGTCGCGATTTTGAGGGTAAATGACATTTATATTCTTCGCTGTAACAAATATATAAGTGGAATGAGAATGAAACTTTCACTCTGAAGCGAAGTGCGCGCTGATATGAAACTTCCTGGCAGATTAAAATTGTGTGCCGCAACCGGGACTCGAACCTGGGACCTTTGCCTTACGCGGGCAAGTGCACTACCAACTGTGCTATCCCGACACGACTCACGATGCCGCCTCCCAACTTTACCTCCGCCAGTGGAGACATGTCTCCACCATGTCCTTTCTTCCAGGAGTGCTAGTCTTGCATGGTTCGCAGGAGAGCTTCTGTGAAGTTTGGAAAGTAGGAGGCGAGGTACTGGCGGAAGTAAAGTTGTGAGGCGGCATCGCGAGTCGTGTCTGGATAGCACAGTCGGTAGTGCGCTTGCCTTGCGTATGCGTAAGTTAGGAGGGGCTACTGCTTACAGTGTCACGTGACCTGAAGGTAGCTTGTCTCTTCATCGTAACAGATTCATTTTGTTACAGTAATCAGTTACTTACTGTGTTTTATTGTTCATGTGCTTAAGCTTGGAAGAGAAGTGTGAAAACTGAACAACGTTTAAGCTTAAGATTGGAAGAAAAGTGTGAAATAAAGAAGCTTGGTAGGCTGAAGCGTCAGCTCAAGTTGAAGCAAGCTCAAACAAGTCGAGGTGACACATTTTCCAGATCTTTTAATGAAAATATATCTAAAAGTTGAAAGCCATCGTACAATATGCATTAGATGAGTATGTACCAAGTAAGGTCGTAAGAGATGGAAAGGAGCCACCGTGGTACAACAACCGAATTAGAAAGCTACTACGGAAGCAAAGGGAACTTCACTGCAAGCATAAACGTAGCCAAAGCCTTGTAGACACACAAAAATTAAACGAAGCGAAATGTAGCGTGAGGAGGGCTATGCGAGAGGCCTTCAACGAATTCGAAAGTAGAGTTCTGTGTACTGACTTGGCTGAAAATCCTAAGAAATTTTGGTCTTATGTCAAAGCGGTAGGTGGATCAAAACAAAATGTCCAGACGTAAATGGCATTGAAACAGAGGATGACACTCTAAAGGCAGAATTACTAAACGTATTTTTCCAAAGCTGTTTCACAGGGGAGTGTCGTGGGTCCGTTGCTGTTCACGATATATATAAATGACCCTGTGGATAACATCGGAAGTTCACTGAGGGTTTTTGCGGATGATGCTGTAGTATATAGAGAGGTTGTAACAATGGAAAATTGTATTGAGATGCAGGAGGATCTGCATAGAATTGACGCATGGTGCAGGGAATGGCAATTAAATCTCAATGTAGACAAGTGTAATGTGCTGCGAATACACAGAAAGAAAGATCCTTTATCATTTAGCTACACTATAGCAGGGCAGCAAATGGAAGCAGTTAATTCCATAAAGTATCTGGGAGTAGTCATTAGGATGGATTTAAAATGGAACGACCATATAAAATCAATCGTCGGTAAAGCAGATGCCAGACATAGATTCATTGGAAGAATACTAAGGAAATGCAGTCCGAAAACAAAGGAAGTAGGTTACAGTAAACTTGTTCGCCCACAGCTTGAATACTGCTCACCGGTGTGGGGTGCGTACCAGGTGGGATTGATAGAGGAGGTAGAGAAGATCCAACGGAGAGCAGCGCGCTTCGTTACAGGATCATTTGGTAATCGTGAAAGCGTTACGGAGATGATCGATAAACTTTAGTAGAAAACTCTGCAGGAGAAACGCTCTGTCGGTCGGTACGGGCTTTTGTCGAAGTTTCGAGAACATACCTTTACCGAGGAGTCTAGCAGTATATTGCTCCCTCCTACGTATATCTCGCAAAGAGACCGTGAGGATAAAATCAGAGAGATTATAGCCCACACAGAGGCATACCGACAATACACCGAAAAATCGAGCGGCGGCGCCACTGCCAATATCCGGCACTCAAAGAAGTGAACCCCCAGTCACCTGAAACACCAGTCGCCACTGTGAAACATCAGTGGAGAAGAGAAACAGTGGGCGGAACCCAAAGTTATGTGACAATGACCGACGAGCATGAAGAGGATTATGACGAGACAACATAATATTACCGTGGCTAAAACGGCTGCAATACTCAACACTCACAGGAGTAATACTGCTCCGACAAAATCAGCACGGCTGGAGTTACAGAAGGACTGCAGATGCTAAACCTTTAATAAACGAAGCCACAGCTGCGAAGGAGTGGTGCTACCGTTATAAAATCTGGATACTTCATGACTGGGCCGCGGCGGAGTCACCGAGCGGATTCAGGCGCTATGCTCAGATGCGCGAGGCCGCCCCCCGTCGGGGGTTCGAATCCCCCCTCGGGCATGGATGTTTGTGCTGTCTTTAGTATAAATTAGTTCATAAGTAAAAGTCATCAAACATAAATCTCAAGCATTGAATTAAATTTTGTGATGCGATCAGGAATCAGTCATCAAAGATAAATCTGAAGCATTGAATTAAATTTTGTGATGCGATCAGGAATCGAACTCGGACCTCTAGGCAGACGTCTTACCACTAGACCATCGCATCACTAGCGATTAAGGCGCACGATTTCCTTATTTAAACAATAATTCCTTTTCTACTGAAAAAAGGTATCGGTATGCATAAGATTGGTGTGAAATTGTACCATTATGCAGCAATAACAGTTGCCCACATACAAAAAAAAATTAAATTTCAGAGACTTACGTGCTTTCAGCACGTTTAAATATTGACTGTATTAGTTACGGTCTTTTCTCTTATGAATACTTTAATAATGGCTACATTAACAACCAATAAAAACCTACAAAGAATAGAAGAAAACAATTATGCATTGCAATATTACTTCATAAAATTGTAACTGTTATGATAAGTCGCAACTAGTAGTAAAATTTATGTAACGGGCCTGTCATCTCTTTTGCGCATGGTTCACTAGTATTACGATAAAAAAATCAATTGATCTTCTCGCTACTTTATAGTTACATACAAAACACTTGATCGCACTATCAAGAAAATCCCTATCACTAGGAACAGCTGGGATGCCTAATACTAATAAATAAGAAATCGGAGATATTTGATTATAAAAGAGGATGGTACATGCTTCAGGAATCAAATGTCGATACAATAATAATGATTATCCCTATCAAGGATGGTACAATCGCTACCTATTATAAAAGTGGTTGATACTGAGGTCGTGTTAATGTTTATAAAAGAAATTAAGAGCGCTATCCAACTTGGTAAAGAATACGAGAAAAAGCTCAAGAAACAGCCAACTAGTGGAACGATACATTTATCTTCAATAACTTCGTTATACCAAATGCAAAGTGCGTATATCATCAATATCAAATTAATACGTTGTACTGTTCTGGTCACACTGACGGCGGCAAGACACCGTGGAAGGCTCGGCACATCGTGACGGTCGAGCTGAGAGACGATGGCTACACAGTGAACGAATTATTTCGTCCGAAAAACTCCTACGTGAAGTCACTCAAGTGGCGAAGTCGAACAAGAGTCTCTTGCAAACTGCTTGCCACACTGGCCAGGAGCAGAAGAGAAGCGCTATTGTACGCTCGTAAATGAGGACTTCCAAATGCAAATACAATGCAATGGAGCAATTATTTGTTCCTCAGATCACAGTGAAACAAATCTGAACACTTCAGGCAATGTAATCGGCACTTTCAGCAAACTGTGAGGTACGCCACTGGACACAGCACCAACAACTGGCCACCTGCGTCCCCTCGTTAGGAGCGCAGCCAACCAAATCCCCTACTCACTTTGTGGCAAGCCACATGTCTCTCATACCGTTTTCATCACAGCCAGTCACGGCTACAGTTTCAAATGTCTCGCCCTCACCATTTTCTACCTTCCAAGCATCTTTTCCATCAGGAAGAAGCTTCTAGAACCTTCTGGAACATTCTAGAAGCATTCGACCGTTTGACGGTTGAAATCATCCGCCGCGCGAAGAGGCCTTCGGCCTCGCAGGTCAGTAACCCGTGTCCTTGCTCCGGGATTAGATTAGATTAGTTTTCGTTCCGTAGATCCATGTTGAGGAGATCCTCGTGGGTGTGGAACATGTCAAGAAACAAAATTTACAAGCTGAATAATAGATGAAAAATTGATAATACTAATAATATAAATACGAATATATACATTTTAAGTGGTTTTTTTGCCGATTATATAATAATACTAATATAGTATGAGTACTGATACATGCATCATTTGGTACAATTTAGAAATTCACTAATGGAGTAGAAGGAGTTGGCCACTAGAAAGTCTTTTAGGTTCCTCTTAAACTGATCTTTGTTTGTAGCTAATTTTTTTATACTTGATGGTAAATTATTGAAAATGTGTGTTCTTGAGTAGTGGACCCCTGTTTGAACTAAAGTAAGTGCTTTTAAGTCCTTGTGTAGATAATTTTTATTCCTAGTTTTGTATTTATGAACTGAGCTGTTTGTTGGGAAAAGGGATATATTATTTACGACAAATTTCATTAAGGAATAAATATACTGAGAGGCAGTAGTTAATATACCCAGTTCTTTGAAGAGGCTTCTACAGGACGTCCGGGAATTTACTCCAGAACTAACAAATAATACGTATTACACGCTTTTGGACTATGAAGACTTTTGATTGACTTGAAAAGTTACCCCAATATATTATACGATATGGAATGAAAGTAAGCAAAGTATGCAAGCTTTGTTATTTTCATGTCTCCTATGTCTCATAACACTCGTATTGAAAATACAGATGTGTTAAGGCGTTTCTGCAGTTCTGTGGTGTGCTCCTCCCAACTAAATTTATTATCAAGCTGTAATCCCAGGAATTTAATACTGTCAACCTCTTCTATCTGCTCTTCTTCAGACTTAATGCATATGCTGGTGGGAAATCTCTTACATGTTCTGACTGCTCCGGGCGGTCAACACTGCCACCCCTGCAGTTTCTTTACATCTACACCGGGCGGTGTGAATTAAATGCACTCTGGCTTCCAGCCACCGCAGTACTACAAAAAAATGTTCAAGTGTTTGTAGAGCTTATAGGACTTAACTACGGGGTCATCAGTCCCTAAACTTACAAACTACTTATGAACTACCTTACACTAAAGACGGCACAAATATTCATGCCCGAGGGGGGATTCGAACCCCCGACCGTAGTGGCCGTGCAGACCGTGAGTGGAGCGCCTCAGTCCCCTCGATCACCGCGGCCGGCACAATACTATCACATGCAAATTTAATAATGTTAAATGTTGCCTCTCAGCATCAACCAGGTTTCCCAGTGACCTAGTCAATATATTACCACTTCCTCTCTTTCTACCTATTTTTACATCAACATGAACCCGAATCAAAGGGACACATTATAAATGAATGTACCTGTTAATTATTAATGCTTAACATAGCATGTAAAATGGTGAATATTCCTGCCGCCTTACAACGTTTGTGAGGTATTTACTGCAATTATTTATGAATATTCAGAAATTTTGTGATTTTCAGAGGTCTGTTTCTTGCTTCATAGGCACATTTTGAAGGGAAAGACAGTGTATGCTTTCAAGGTACTACCATGCGCAAAAATATCCGAACGACCTGAATTGCGTTTCGCCTGATGTGCATGCAACACAACTAACGTACGTGTCTTGCGGGTGCTCTGCTCGCTCCGCGGTATAGTCGTTCGACTATTCATAATGGATCAACTGCAGACAACTGCTCTTTATGACAATCACTCCAGTTGTAAATTAACACCACGATTTTGCAAATAAAAGGAAACACGTTATTAAGTTCTTAACGTTTATTAAATCCAATTTATTACAATGACATATCTTAAGTATTATCACACTTATTACAGTCTGATATAACAAACTCCGTCACATAAAACATTAATTAATCCTTAAACAACATTTAATATTGTTACAAACAACAGATTTTACTATAGTATTGGAAATCCTAAAGTCCTGTAGAAATTCGAAGTACTTTTGTTCTCTAAATCGTTTTCTCACAATTGCGAAACGTCGTTCCACTGGCGAGCGGATTTATATGAACCGATTGTAGAACTAACCATAATATAAACTCAATTAACAGCAGCAAACGCACTATTGAAACTTCAATATTAACTGCGTATCACCAACATTTTCTCCGTATACATACCTGAACAAATATTGTACACATCTTGGAACTTGAATTGATATGACAAACTACCTTGTACTGGAATCAAACCAACCACCTGTAGCCGTAGCTAACAAAGCAATACATTCATGTCTTATAGATACTTGATTATGCCTAAGATTGTCACAGCTGACTAAGTATAAAGATGTGTGAAATATTCGAGATTTCCTCACAAATATCAAAAGGCGTCAAATCAAATCATATAAAATGCCAATTCTAAAATATTTTTATTTATTTATTTCTTACTGAACCAGAAACTTAATAATCACCGTTATGTCCCTAATCACAAGTGCCCAGACTCAGTTCTGTGTGCGACTTACATACGAGGCTGCTCCTGTCGGAGTTTCGAATCCTTCCTCGGTCAGGGGTGTGTGTGTGTTGTCCTTAGATTAGTTTAAGTAGTTCTAAGCCTAGGGACTGATGACCACAGTAGTTTGGTCCCATAGATTTACAAACATTTGATTTTGAGTTACATACCCGGTATCTAAATGGAAGATAACTAAGTGAAGTCAGATGTTAGTAGTCTAATTATTTCACCAGCAGCGGGACGTTTGAATCTGTAATCAGGATATAATTACGTTATGCGTCACCGGGAATCGAACCCCGAACCTACCGGTGTCCTTTCTAAGCACGAATGGACGTTAAATCTCAAATGTTAACTCAACAAGAAAGACGATGCGTGCGTGCATGACTTGTAACAACAGCACATATCGTTGTTATAATAATAATAATAATAATAATTTCGTGTGGCTCAGAGTCCTGGTGTATGTCATCCAACTGTGCGCCACTTCAGAGACTTGTATGTCCGTAACCTGTCCCAATTATCCAACCGGGAAAGGCGACCTACAGTTTAACGTGGAATCCAAACCACTTGTAGTTTATGACACACATTGTTGAGACGTGAATGCTGGGTTAAAACACAGATTGAAAAAATCGGTGATCTCCCTCGGTTTCGAACCCGCGACCCTTCAGTTACCATTCAAGCCCTTTACCCCAAGACCACAGCAACACCTTAGCTTGCGTTGATAAGGCACGAAGAGACATTCAAAATAATTTTTTGTTAGTAGTCCAGTGTGCTCTATCTAGGGCGTCAAATGAAATTATGAATATTTTGTGCTGGACCTGGATTCGAATCCATATACGTGCCTTTCGTGGAGACCTAGAGGAGTCGGCAGTCTTGGAGAAAGCAACGAAATTATTCAACTATAGGATACCGAGAGGGTCGAGTGAGAAAAATTGGAGATCTGAATTAGTATCCTAGTCCAGCACCAAAATTTTTAACGTCTCAAGTTAAATTCAATACTAGACACGTGACCTGAAAGGTAATTTTTGTAATATAAGAAAAGCTTTCGAGCGACAGAGTTACTGATTGCCATGTATTTTACCTGTTACTGGCAACGATAAATCGGCTCTGTCAAAGTTGATAGCGAAATAATTCGGTTTAATACGGATTGTTAACTACGGTGCAACTTGACGTTCTTCACTTGGTGTTACAAGCGGTGCAGTAGCCAGTTAAAAATATACACATGTCAGACCCTCTCCTTGTTAGTCCCGTCAGCTGAAGCAGTGTGATGTAGTGAAGACTGTTATCTCTGCTCTTTCTTACCGGGAAGTAAGGCATTGGATTATTTGGCTCCATAACAACACTACAACACTTATTGCACGTGTATGCAATGCATAAGCATTGGAGAATTTACTTGTACTGCGGCTTACATTTCTGTATATGCTTGACCTAAACTGCAACTTCATTGTTTGTTTTACTTGATTTTTGTACTCACTGAAATAAAATTGCGTGACCTTCCAGTACGAGACCTTTCTCTCGTCCTTACCTCCTGGTAGATTTACTTTCTAACCAGAGAAATAAACCCGGTAATTGATTCACAAACGACTAGTTCACGCTGTTAAGAAATTTCGCGAAGGAATTTCATTTCCTCTTAAAATGTGCTAATATTTCGTGTGGCTCATTGGCCTGGTGGAAGTCTTTCGACTGCACGCCACTTCGGCGACTTGCGTGTCCCTAGCCTACCCCAGTTATCCAACCGGGGAAATGGGACCTACAGCTTATCGTGAAATCCGAACCACGTGTCGTTTCTGGCGACTCCTCACATCGTTAAGAGGTGAAGGCCGGGATAAAACGCAGACTTAAAATAAATCCGAGGCCCGACCGGGTATCGAACTCGGGACCTTTCAGTTTCTAGTCAAACGCATTACCCCGAGACTACCGGGGCAGACATATCATTTTTCTCAAATTTCCTTAATAAGAAAAGCTCGTTGTCAGGGTAGGATGAGGTCTTGGCCAGATAAATCTTTTCGTCTGATAGCATAAGTATTTTGCCGTAAGAAGTATTATAAGTTGTGTTTCTGTAGCTATGGAAATCATCAGCTGAAATAAAGACCATAAAGTGCAGTACAGATAAAAATGCAAAACGATTATCAACCGAAGGCAGAACTAATGCTCAAACTGAGGTGTATTTTTTTCCTTGCCTTCCTCGACCGAGTATCGGAAGGCGTATGCAAAAATGTATAATGTGTTATGAATACTTGGAACGCTACATTTACGTTGACTCTTCCCCGCAAAGCTTCCATTCGAATACACTCGCCTTACTGACTGGTATAATGTCATACGTGAGGTAACACACTTTCGTAAGAAGATACGATAGCCGGGACAATCTAAATTTTACTTTTAATCTCAGAAACACTGTCAGTATTACTACGTATGAAATTTAGAGACAAAATTCATTTCCACGATATTCGTAATAATACTAGGAACTTGTTTATGAAAGCTTTTCCAGAGCAAGTAGTTGGGAATGAATTTGACTTCTGAGGCAAAGAAAGTGTTTCCACATCGTATGGCACTTGCTTCCTCTTGCCTTGACGATAGGTGCTTACTTGCGAAATGACACAACTCAAGAGCTTTGATAAATGTCGTATTCTTGCATTTTATGAAGAGGGATACAGTATCAGCGCCATTTCCCGTGCTCTAGGATACAGCAAATCCACGATACACCTGTGGGTGAAGAGGATGGCAGATGTAGGCCATGTTAACAGTCATCGTCGCCCCGGACGTCCACGCACTATGAAAAAGGAGCAAGACAATGATATACTCCGCTGCAGTGATGAAGACCCATTCCGCACCAGCACCGAAATTAGGAACGTTCTAGAACTACCTGTAAGTAGATAGACATCCACCGTAGTCTCAACGAGGAAGGAAGATATGGACAAAAATCGGCGATAAAGGAAATGTTGACAGAACAACATAAGACTGCCAGATTAAACTTCGTACTGGCATCTGGCATACGTAAGCAAAGCAATTACATTCTGGGAGCAGAGAAGGTATTTTCCACAGCACCAAAGGGTTCTGTCCATGTGTTTCGTCCAACTGGACCGAGATTCGACAGAAAATATTTCCATCAGAGGCAAAGGTGTGGCCGATCTGCTGTCACAGTTTGGGGATGGATGTCGGCAAATGGTTGCGGCATTCTGTGGGAACTGGACCGTCCGCCTACCAGTAGTTACTACCTTGAAATACTAGACAACATAATGCTTTCTTCTGTTCGTGAGATGTTTCCGGAAGGCAGAATAATATTCCAACATGGCCGTTCCCCGGACTACACCGCAAATTGTGTGAAACAGTGGTTTCGAGTGAACGGAGACGTTGATGTGTAGGACTTTCCTCCCAAAGATGCTGACCTCAATCTCATACAGCACGTGTGGGCAGAGATGGAGAAGATTATTAGCAGCCGAAGACCTACGCCAGCAACGAAGGCAGCGCTATCTGAAGCAGTTCAGGATGCATGGGAAGAGCTGTCGCAGAATAGTGGGTTTGTAAGAAAACTAGTTACCTCTGTTCCCCGGCGGCTAAGTGCAGTTGTAGAGGAGAATGGAAACTGGACACGATACTAAATTATGTTGTTATCAGAGACAAAGCTTTGTTTATATTAAATGGAAGTGTCTTATTTTCTCGATTATTTTTCTTGAAGATTTACATTACTTCGAAGAAAAGAAAAATTATTTTGTGTTAATTTCAACCCTTCTGTAATAAAGTATTTCATCTTAAATTATTACACGAACTTTAAGAAAAACCAAAACCAGCATGAAAATTAAGAAGGCTTATGACGTCGATGCCAATGAAGGCATCAAAGAAAGAACTATTTACTTTTTTAATCAAGTGAAGAAGGCATTTTATTTATTAATGTTCTGTTTATTTAGATGTAGGCAGGGTACCAGTAAGGATAAAATAATAAGAGAGGTGTCATTTTTAAAAGTGTTGAAAGGCCAGCTGGTACACGCAAACTCGAGCGTTTGGGTCCACTACATCCCCATATTTACTAACTTGCAGTCGAATATAGCTCAGTGGTCAAAGCCTACTGTAATTTCATCTTAAAGACCATTAAAACCTCTAAGTAACGCTTTTAGAGTAGACCCTGTTCATATTAACTTGGCGTACAATACACCTGTTCATCGACTTTGTTGAGTATCACGTAAAATTTACGAAACCAGAAAAGGAGGATTAGGATTTAATATCCTGTCGACGTATTGGTTATTTGAAATGGAGCCCAAGCTGGGATTGTTTCGTTAAGAATGTGGAAGGAAATTGGCTATGCTTTTGAAAAGGAACCATGTTGCTATTTGCCTAGAATAATTTCAGGAAATCACTTGAAAAACAGGAGGACAAACAGACATGGAAACTATACACTTTCGCCATTGTATCACTGAGCAGTCAAAATTCAAATAGTCGAAAACGAAAAGTGAAATACCAAATTTAATAATAATTATACCTGGAGGCAACAGAAACTTACATGATACGAAATTAAAAGTCATTTCTACACGTTGCCGTTAAGAGGGATGTTGCCTTTCTATTGAGCACTGAAATCTCCAATAATGATTACTGAATCGAAGTTTTAAAATAATACCAACTTCTGGGCTGTGTACCGATCCGGTTTTATGGTAGAAATGACACATAAAAGTAGTAAGGTTTCGTGAAATAACATTATACAGACGTTTCGGTTAAATGGTTTATTTGCAGTAACACTCGTACAACGCTAAACTACAATGTCACAACATCTAGTTTTACGATCTGGTCAGCAGTGGAAATCAAAACATCTTAGTAATAAAGTCTGTAAATAACATTGCTTCTTGCATTCGTTATTTCGCTTTCTTTATCTGTAAAAGAAGCTTCCTCGTCACCTTCTTATCACATAATCCTATGAAGTCCTTAAGTTTTTATTTCCTTAATTCCCAGAATCTATGACAAGGTAAAGAGAGGCAGAAAGGAAGAGGAGACGGTGAGAGAGAGAAAGGAAGAAGAGGGGAAGACAGGATGAAAGGAAGTATAGGACGGACAGGATTGCGGGATAGACAGAGGGAAGAGGAGGAGCTGGAGGAGGTAGAAGGGGACGAAGAGACAGAGGCAGATCGTAAGAGAGAGAGAGAGAGAGAGAGAGAGAGAGAGAGAGAGAGAGAGAGAGAGAATGGGGAATGGTAGACAGAATTCAGAAAGCAAATGCTTTTCTCAAGGGCAACAGGGTATTTGACTGTTCTCTGGTAATCATCTTAAATGGGTGATCATGTCATCTTACGCTCATAACATGAGCTGCGGTGGAATGGCCGAGCGCTCTAAGGCGCCTTGCTGCGGAGCGCGCGGTTGCTCCTCGTCGGAAATAGCGTCGCCCTCGGGCATGTGTGTGTGTGTCTGTGTGGTGTTGTCCTTACATTACGTTAGTTTAAGCAGTTTGTAAGCCTAGACTGATAACCGCGGCAGTTCAGTCCCAAATATTTACAAACATTTCATAACATGACTTGTTTTCCTCGTCAATTGCAGTATTCTTTAAAAACAAAAGGGAATGGAATTCAAATATAATTTGAAATCCAGCTAAAACGTTTCTTTTGAGTCATGGGATGCCTGTAAACTCAACCCACATGGTGTGCTCCTACTGTTGTAACATGCCGGCCGCGGTGGCCGAGGGGACTGAGGCGCTCCAGTCACGGTCTGCACGGCCACAACGGTCGGGGGTTCGAATTCCCCCTCGGGCATGGATATTTGTGCCGTCCTTAGTATAAGGTAGTACAAAGTAGTTTGTAAGTTTAGGGACTGGTGACGCCGTAGTTAAGTCCCATAAGCTTAACAAACAAACAACTGTTGTAACATTCACTAACAGTGGTATATTGTCTGTGCATTCGTATTTTGGGAAAAGGTCTACAAATATTGCGTAGTGCCGAACTGTAAAAATAAATCTATAAAAACCTAGAAAATATGATTTTGCATGTTCCAAGCAATGATAAAGGCATAAAATGTAGTTTATTCTCCCTCGTAGAGATCCTAATCAGATAGCGGTCACTTGGTGCGTTTAATTTTAGGAGGGTTACTTTGATGTAAGTAAACACTCCGTACAACAATTATTATTCTATTAGTTCACAACCGGTATTAAGAATCATGCTCTGCAGCCGCAAAGTTGTATAGTTTTTTTTTGGGACTTAACTACGGGGTCATCTGTCCCTAAACTTACAAACTACTTATGAATTAGCTACAACTAAGGACGGCACAAATATCCATGCCCGAGGGGGGATTCGAACCCCCGACCGTAGTGGCCGTGCAGACCGTGACTGAAGGGCCTCAGTCCCCTCGGCCACCGCGGCCGGCAGTTGTATAGTATTATTGTGTACACATCAGTGAACTGATGTTTACATTTGTGAAACAGGGGTTCACGATATACTTATATTTTAAGTCGTTTACAAACGTAGTTGGTGAAATTACAAATTTCGTTATGGTTGTCTTTTCAATATTTACTTCGGTGAGGCAGTGTTTCGGTATATGATAAAGACATCAACAATTTGTCTCAAAAACGCCTTTTTAGCGCATATACTGAAACCAACTGGATTTGAACACGGAATGCAAAATTTGTGAACGATACTGGAACCGCATCGCTACCAAGCTTATGTGTAACTGATTAAGTCTATTCGAAACTTCGACATTTTTTCTTGGAATATTTTAATTTTGGCACGTAAGCCAATATAGTTATCCTTTTACTTTCATTCTTCTTTAGCCTAACAAGTTCCAATTTAACTTGTCAAATTTCTTTGTAACCAAACAGTACTCTAAAAATGCATAGTAATTTGTGGAAAGTGGCTAGCGCGCAAGATTAAATTGCGTATACACATGAATTAATCGGAATTGGAAATGTAACTACGTAGTAGCGCACTTACCGCGTAATTTTTGCAGTGGCTTTTATAACAGAGTTAATTTAAATGTGAAATGCATTTGGTAGAAAAACGAAGACGTAATCTAAGACGCAATCCATATTTACACACGTTTATGGTGTGTAATAGTGTGTATCTTTGGACTAGAGTCAGTCTGTTGACATAAACAAATATACGTATATTTTACTTTAAATGCAACTTTCACCTTTCTTACTTACGGTACGTAAAAATCTGGATTGTTGTCGAGAAACTAAGATACCTTAAACTTTCGGAAGGTTTTTTCACTATCAGACTTCACATAATTTTCTCCCTTCTTACAAAAAAGTTATAAATGCGTTTTCCATCACAAGTAACTTAATTGTACACACAAAAAGTCAGGAAAAATTTAGTAACCTTCGCTTACACTGCTCTAACACGCATATGGCTTCTTCTTCCTCGTGTTGTGTAAAATCACCAGAGATTAAGCCAATAACAGAGCGTTTTTGATCACGTGACCTAAACTTGAAATTTAATTATATTCATGCTATAATTTCAAAATAATAACAAATGTTTTGTATGAACAACGACGGAAAATTCTATTTGAACATTACAATCATCCAGATTGAAAACAATTCGAACCCAATTTTAAACATAGCATAATAGCCTACTATATATGCCACATTCCAAATTTGGTAACCCATTTCAATGTGTAAGTAGGAAAAGGGGAACAAAATATTATGTTCTCATTAGACTGATGTATTTTCTCGGTACGTCTATGTTAGCAAGAATACTTTTGCTTACTGTCCCATTCATTTCATACCAGACTGAGCTACAGTAAAGCGTAGCCAGGTTTACCTAGTTAACATGAAAATTTCGAATGTTGGTAAGGCAACACAATTAGAAGAAGTAAGGATGGTGAAATTAATAAAACATTTCGAAATGAAACATAAATCATTTCTTCCGCAAGACCTATGATTGTAAAATCGCTCCTACAGACATTAAATGCCAAATGAGTAATTAACCCTTTAATTATAGTGAACTTCTACAGACGTTCATTGTAATCGGACCTTATAGAAGGTAGACTGCTGTAAAAGCTAGGGAAAAGAAGTCCCCTCTGATGAACTTCCGTCTCTAATGACCACTCTGTCGACGGGACGTTAAACGTTAATCTTCCTTCTTGTTTTCGCGTGAACTGGTGCAGTCCTCTGGAGGGAAAGACTTTCCAAGGCAATTTCAAAAACAGTCCACCTCTGAAAGGCCATATTATTGTGGTATTTTAAGAAGTCAGCAGTTGTTACAGAGCTAAACGTCGCTCTCTGCCTGACATTCAAGTAAAAGCCGACAAACAACTGCATCGGGTGACCAATTGATAAATACAGGACCTATTTTAAGGCGCTAATATCACTTCTCACTCTAAAACAAAATGAAAATGATCGCTTCCCAGTGATTTAGTCACCGAAAGTGACATCTTTCCAACATTTCAGCGTATTGTAACAATTACATATCGATAATTATTGTCCGCGGTGGGCGTCAGACTAGAACTACGAACAAACTATGTCAACTGCGAGATACTGTACAGTAATCCCATCTCACGCACTCTTAGGGCAACCTCTTCCTGTTTCTTTCGTACCTCTCTGTTTCTGGGAGACTGGAAACTGGAGAGTTCATTCATCAGACGCTTTTCACTTTTATTTAAACAGCATCACCAGCAGTTACACTGTAATCTTTACGAGTAGACCATACTTATGGTCCCTTTCGATTTTATAGAATGAATTACATATTCTAAACATTACTTTCGCGACTTTTTTTCTTGTCTCATATTCTTATCACAAATGCTTCTCCTGTCACTTATAAGCTTGAATCGAATTATCATTGAAATTGTTCATATGCTTAATTTTTTCGCGGATGATCTATTTTTCAATCACTGGAAAAGTTTTATTTGCACGGTTCGTCTGATTGGAAACTATGTGCTCGAAACTTATGAAATATGTTTGTGATGTTTGCATTTTGTAATCAGGGTAATTCTATCTTTACATTTCTGCAGTTATGTGTTAGAGGTGGTGCCAACGAAAAAATTCATAAGGAAAATAGTATTCAGGTATATAACATTAAAAAGTATTGTGCGGAAAATGTTAATAACGTCTCGTGATGCTATAGTTAAAGAAATCGATGAAGACTTATTCTTCTATGCTGGGTATATCTCTTCTCAGTCAACACAGTGGCAGGCTGCGCGCCGCGCCTTCGAAGCCGCTATCTCCGTCAGCGCTAAGGCAGCGCGAGGAACACCAGCAAACGTATTCTGCCTGTCGCTAGTCTAATGGAGAATTGGCAACATAGCAGAGTACGCTTGGCAACTCTGTGAGCGGGGAGTTACTTCCTGGTAAGCACAGAATTAAGTTGATAAATTCACTTGATTTTTCATGTCATTTCCATTCAATAATCTGAGTGATTTTCACTTAAGGTGTGACATAAAGTTATTAATTCATATTTTTGGGTCCAGGAAATTCGTTCCACACGAAAATTGCAACCAATCTCTTCTTTTAAAGTTATGCCTTATCTGGTATCCTAACTTGTCGGCCAGTAAGGAGGAACGAAATACCCGAAGTCCTCGCTAGCCGTCGGGTAACGTAGTTGGCTGCGAAACGAACGTTCTGTCAACTTTCGATGCCACTCGTGGTGAGAGCAAATATTTTTAGCTCTTCTCTGACAGAGCTACAGGTATCCAGATTGAAAATCAATAGGGAATTCTTAACAAAACTACTCAGTCAAAAGGTGTTTAACTTTTACCAGGACGGCATTCTCTCATATACTCTGAAAGTGACTTACAATGCTCAGGTGGTTTACCGATTCCGTGCGTGTAGAAACCAATTCCTTTCAAGTTAAAGCTGTCGCCGAACCATGTTGAAGTCAATTTGTCGAGAAATACATTTTCTTGGCGGTTGGACAATTATTTCCAAAAATGAGTAAAAAGTCTTAACATGAGACTAGTATAATTTCTGTGTCAGATGCTTGCTTATAGTAAATCATTTCATTGAGCACCAAATTGTCTTAATTGCGTCTAATCGATATGCTAAGTGCACTTTCCGTTACATTGACGTAGTAGTCTGGTGGATCGGTTATAGTTTAGAATCTGTCATGTGTGTGTTCGATTGCACCCTATAGGTGTATATTTTTAACTGGCACGATCATGTCTACTTCACCTCTTGTAACACCAAGTGAAGAACGTCAAGTTGCGCCGTAGTTAACAATCCGTATTAAACCGAATCATTTCGCCATCAGCTCGGACAGAGCCGATTTATCGTTGCCAGTAACAGGCAGAATACACGGCAACCAGCAACTCTGTCGCTAGAAAGCTTTTCTTATATTACAAAACTTTATTCTATTTTATAAACCGTCATGACCTTTAAGGTCATGTGTCTCGTATTGAATTTAACTTGAGACGTTAAAAATTAAGGTGCTTGATTCTAATTCGGATCTCCTCTTTTTCGCACTCGACCCTCTCGGAATTATATAGCTGAATAATTTCGTTGCTTTCTCCAAGACTGCCGACTCCTCTAGGTCTCCACGAAAGGCACGTATATGGATTCGAATCCAGGTCCAGCACAAAATATTCATAATTTCATTTGACGCCCTAGATAGAGCACACTGGACTACTAACAAAAAATTATTTTGAATGTCTCTTCGTGCCTTATAAACGGAAGCTAAGGTGTTGCTGTGGTCTTGGGGTAGAGCGCTTGAATGGTAACTGAAGGGTCGCGGGTTCGAAACCTAGGGAGATCACCGATTTTTTCAATCTGTGTTTTAACCCAGCATTCACGTCTCAGCAATGTGTGTCATAAACTACAAGTGGTTTGGATTCCACGTTAAACTGTAGGTCGCCTTTCCCGGTTGGATAATTGGGACAGGTTACGGACATACAAGTCTCTGAAGTGGCGCACAGTTGGATGACATACACCAGGACTCTGAGCCACACGAAATTATTATTATTATTATTATTATAACAACGATATGTGCTGTTGTTACAAGTCATGCACGCACGCATCGTCTTTCTTGTTGAGTTAACATTTGAGATTTAACGTCCATTCGTGCTTAGAAAGGACATCGGTAGGTTCGGGGTTCGATTCCCGGTGACGCATAACGTAATTATATTCTGATTACAGATTCAAACGTCCCGCTGCTGGTGAAACTACTAACATCTGACTTCACTTAGTTATCTTCCATTTAGATACCGGGTATGTAACTCAAAATCAAATGTTTGTAAATCTATGGGACCAAACTACTATGGTCATCAGTCCCTAGGCTTAGAACTACTTAATCTAATCTAAGGATAACACACACCCCTGACCGAGGAAGGACTCGAAACTCCGACAGGAGCAGCCTCGTATGTCAGTCCCACACAGCACTGAGTCTGGGAACTTGTGATTAGGGACATAACGGTGATTATTAAGTTTCTGGTTCAGTAAAAAAATAAGTAAATAAATAAAAATATTTTAAGAATTGGCATTTTATATGATTTGATTTGCCCGTTCTGATATTTGTGAGGGAATCTGGAATATTTCACACATCTTTATACTTTGTCAGCTGTGACAATCTTAGGCATAATCAGGTATCTATAACACATGAATGCATTTCTTGGTTAGCTATGGCTACAGGTGGTTGGTTTGATTCCAGAACGAGGTGTTTGTCATATCAAGTTCAAAGATGTGTACAAATATTAGTTCAGGTATGAATGCGGAGAAAAGGTTGGTGATATGCAGTTAATATTGAAGTTTCCGTAGTGCGTTTGCTGCTGTTAATTGAGTTTTTATTATCTGGTTAGTTCTACAATCGGTTAATAAAAATCCGCTCGCCAGTGGAACGACGTTCGCAATTGTGAGAAAACGATTTAGAGAACAAAAGTACTTCGAATTTCTATAGGACTTTAGGATTTCCGATACAATTGTAAAATCTGTTGTTTGTAACAATATTAAATGTTGTTTAAGGATTAATTAATGTTTTATGTGACGCAGTTTGTTATATCAGACTGTAATAAGTGTCATAATTCTTAAGATATGTCATTGTAATAAATTGGATTTAATAAACGTTAAGGACTTAATAACGTGTTTCCTTTTATTTGCAAAATCGTGGTGTTAATTTACAACTGGAATGATTGCCTTAAAGAGCGGTTGTCTGTAGTGGATCCATTTTTAATAGTCGAACGACTATACCGCGGAGCGAGCAGACCACCCGCAAGACTCGTACGTTAGTTGGGTTGCATGCACATCAGGCGAAACGCAATTCAGGTCGTTCGGTTATTTTTGCGCATGGTAGTACATCATGACTCAATGTGTGAGCCACATCTGAGTAAATGAAATTTCGTGCGGCAACACAGCTAGGTACACTTGCGCATGTAGAAAGCGCCATCTTACTGATAAGAAAGAGGATTCTGTTATCTCCTGGCACACTTCTGTGTAAGATTTCAACTGAAACACGTGTCCTCATTTTAAAACGATGCCACCAAGTCTTGAAATCCGTTATATCTGAGGCATAACACACACTATCGTTGCAGTAAGAGTACTTGTGTAGAAGTACACGTAAAATCGTAAAAACGAATTGATAAGCTTTTGTTATTAACTACATTAAAACCAAATTTTCATTAGTATTAGTGGACATAGCCAGAAAATTATGAAAAGTTGGAAGTCAGTTCGCTGAAAACATCCCAGCGAAAACATGAAGCAGAACGGCCTATGGAGCCAGATTCCTCAGTTGGGACACACAGCATATGGATTCCTGCTCATTAGACAAAGCGAACGATCAAAAACGACTGCATGCGAGTGAAAATTCCTAATCAGTTGTAAACTAACTAAATTAACTAGTTCAAGAGTGTATATCAATTCATAAAAGTGATTTTGATGTTACTCCGAGTAGAATCATTCACGCTACTTGTATAAGCTAACTATAGAAAGCTATCAAGAGTGATGTTAAATAGCTAATTTGATTGAAAACTATAAGCAGTATTAAAAACTACAATTACTCCTGTGCCCACAGAGGATAGAATACCTCCTCCCATATAGCCCAGGTCCATTTTTATAATCTGTGGATGTCCGTGTGTTTGTAACAATAAAAGTAAACTGCCAAATAGTGAAATCATCAAACAATGTCGGGCTTGGTGGTCTCAGTGTAAAGCGCTCGAATGGAAACCGAAGTATCGTGGATTCGGAACATGGTCGAATTTCGGACTTTTCCAGTCTGGGTTTTAACCCATCCTTCACCTCTCAGCGATGTGAGGAGTCTCCAGCAGCGACACGTGATTCGCATTCCACGTTAAACTTTAGGTCCCCTTTCCCCGATTGGATAACTGGGGTAGGTTAGGGACACGCAAGTCGCCGAAGTGGCGTCCAATCGAAAGACTTGCACCAGGCCACTGAGCCACACGAAATAATAATAATAATTATTATTATAGTCACTAACAATGAGTTATTTCTTGTATTTATTGAAGGCTAAAAACATGTAACTACACACAAAATACTTATCGAGAGAGCTGGTTTTAATAATAATATCCCTACTGTTGTCATATACATGTATTATACGAAACAGTACAGTATTATACGAACAGAAGAGCGTAAGAATTTCTTACTGTAAATAACAATTTAGTGGTCATCTAAGTAAAACTGTTATCCGAAGTTATTGATATAGACAGCTGATTGGAATATAGTTAATTTCAATGTACTAGATGTAGATGTAATGAAGTTGTTATAACACTGACTACAACGTATTTGACGACTTGTTCAATATATCAAACTGGCAATAACATACTTTAAACCTTTATGTGTAAGGGAGTAGATCCAACTTACATAACAAAACTGAAAAAGGAGCACTGATGTTATAACCAAATATGTGAAGAACGATGGGTGAGGGAGTGTTGATTGGTAGAGATGTGCAGTATAGAGACTGGGAAGGTGTTGTGCAAAGGGTCAATAAAAATCACAGATCAAGTCACTAAGTTTTTATGTAAACCATGTCTAAGTAGGAGTAGGTATCAGGTTGTTCTATAGGCTGGAAAAGGATGAGGTGACGGAAAATTATTAAAGGGGCATTTATAAGGGAAAGCGAGAAAAAACTTACTAATCCATGGACGACCATTACCACAACCCATAGCATATTGTCCAGGGCAGAACAACGTGATAGAAATGAGGATTCTCTGTGTTGGTGAGTCCATATGCTTCTGAAGGTCTCTAGCAATTGGAAAAATGAAGTGTGACTGATTGCTAAACTGTGTAAAACGAGTGTAATATTTTTAAGGCGATGAAAATGACAGCATGATTAACGAGAGACTGATGAGGAGGCATTAACAGGATTCATATGACGTAACACTGTGTTTAAATGTAGTGTCTATTATTGATCGCAAACAATCTTTACATGTAGCCTTTTACGATAGATGGTAATGAATCACCAGATTCATTATCTTTCGGGAAATATTTGAGGTAACTAAACCCACCGTGGGAATAGCCGTGTGGCCCTTGGCGCCATCTTAGATACTGCGCGGCCGCTCCCGCTGGAGGTTCGAGCCCTTCATGTCACATAAATGTGTATTGTCTGTAGGATGTGTTAGTTTCAATAGTTTGAAAGTCTATAAACCAGTACTTTATTCTCCTGACAGACAAATAATACCTTAATGCAACACATAAACTCTGAATATTTTCAGTAGAGTAGTTAAGTGAATACTTGTCTTGGTTTCAGGTTCGTGATTCTCTGGCTGATAATCAGTCGATCGAGAACCTTATACCCTCTGACCAGATACCAGCTAACGCCAAGAATTGCAGAACAGATCTCTAGGAAGCTCTGAGTCATCATCAAACCAGGTACGGATAGCTTTAGTCGTCTTGAGTAATTTTTCATTGATGATCTCAAGCCACAATCATGGACATAAATTATCTAAGAGCTGTCGTCACATTACTACTGCACACATTGATGTTCTCTGCACAAATAAAGCATCAAATGCGTGATTTCAAAAGACATAGATCTTCTTCTTCTTTCTCTCTATTTCATGCATTTATCGCGAATCTTTAATTCAGTCCAAAGTTTCTAGTGATTGGGGAAAAAGCACAGGTGACTCCCGTTTATAAGAAAGGAAAGAAGAGAATGACCCACACAATTACAGGCCAATATCGTTGACATCAGTTTCATGCAGAATTTTAGAGCATATTCTCAGTTCGAATATAGTAAATTTCCTTGAAACGGAAAAGCTTCTTTCCATGTATCAGCACGGGTTTAGGATACATCGTTCATGTGAAACTCAGCTTGCCCTTTTCTCACATGACATCTTGCGAGCCATGGACGAAGGGCAACAGGCGGATTGTGTTTTCTCGACTTCAAAAAGGCGTTCGACGCGGTGCCACACTGCAGACTGCTAACGAAGATACGAGCTTATGGAATAGGTTCACAGATTTGTGACTGGCTGGAAGACTTCCTAAATAATAGAACGCAGTAGGTTGTTCTCGACGGCGAGTGTTCATCAGAGACGAGCATATCGTCAGGCGTGCCCCAGGGAGTGTGATAGGACCGCTATTATTTTCTATCTATATAAATGATCTGATGGACAGAGTAAGTTGTAATTTGCGGCTGTTTGCTGATGATGCTGTGGTGTATGGGAGGGTGTCGTCTTTAACTGACTGTATTAGCATACAGAATGACAGACAAAATTTCTAGTTGGTGCGAGGAATGGCAGCTAGCTCTCAATGTAGAAAAGTGTAAGGTGATGCGCATGAGTAGAAAAAACAATCCCATAATGTTCGAATACAGCATTAGTAGTGGGCCTCTTGATGTTGTAGCGTCGTTAAAATATCTAGGCGTAACATTGCAGAGCGATATGAAATGGAACGAGCATGTAAGGACAGTTGTGAGTAAGGCGGATAGCCGACTTCGGGTTATTGGGAGAATTTTGGGAATATGTACTTCACCTGTAAAGGAGATCGCGTATAAAACGCTTGTTCGACCACGTCTTGAGTATTGCTCAAGTGTTTGGGACCCGCAGCAGGTCAGTTTAAAGGAAGACATAGAGGCGGTTCAGAGGCGAGCAGCTAGATTTGTTACCGGTAGGTTCGACCAATGCGCGAGTGTCACGGAAATGCTCAGGCAACTCAATTGGGGATCGCTGGAAGAAAGACGACGTTCTTTTCGTGAGGGCCGGAATTTGAAGCTGAGTTTAGTACGATATTGCTGCCGCCTATTTACATTTCGCGTGAAGATCACAAAGACAAGATAAGAGAAATTAGGGCTCGTATGGAGGCATATAGGCATTCTTTTTTTCCTCGTTCAGTTTGGGAGTGGAATAGGAAAGGAAATGCCTAGTAGTGGTACAATGTACCCTCCGTCACGCACCTTACGGTGAATTGCGGAGTATGTATGTAGATGCAGATGTAGATAACGAACCTTATTCGGATCTACAGTTACAGGCTATTTTTAAAGAAGAAACAGATATTGATATCTTCCAAACTACGAAAGATAGAACCATAACCCAAATGATCATAGACAGAAAATAGTGTAAAGTTTGAACAGTCCGGTTAGACATTCCACATTGGGGCTGTTGCTCGTCCTGCACTAGAGTCCACATAGATTGAGAGTGACTAATCGGCCGCTGCCCGCCTTGTTTTTACCAGATTGCACGTTGGACGTGCATTTAGATAGCGACGCAAGCAGAAACGCAGCCACGTAACGGTTAAAATAAGCCATCAGTTCTACGTACAAGGCCAGAGTAGATCTTTTAGCTAAATAGTACTTGCTTAACATAAATGCCACTCGTCTGTTTTTATATAGCCTTAATAAATTTGTGAGCAAATGAGAATCTCGAGAAGCACTCTCTATGTGTACTGAATGTTAATGGTCATATTTTATGTTCTGGTAACATAGACAATTGGCAGTTGATAAAAGCGATGTTTTTTTATTATGTGTCTCAAAGAAAATGATGATATTTCAGAGTTTTCCGTCGGATATCTATCGTTGAAAATAGTAAGCTTTTATCACTTTCCGTCCACATATAATGCATTTGAAGTGTGTTCATGTCGATCTTATAACATTTTCCTACACTGAGAAATACCAAAATGGTCATTCTGTGGCCTACATACTTAGGAACACTGTACCACAGAAAATGGAAAAAATATCAATACTTTCTCTACTGAAACAGCAGAAACAGACTAAAAATAGATGTCATAATTTAATGCTTGGTTCTTCAACACAGTTTTATTGGTATGACTTCTTACACTAAAATGTTACTGTTTGAAGGTAGGATGAAGGGCCTTCGAGGTTTGCCAGAGTGTGTTGTCCACTTGGTCGGGTCGGACGGTCTTCGGTCTACAGTTTTCAGATAGCGGAGGCTTCTTCTCCATAGTCACTGATTGCTGACTTCATAGCGTGGCGACAACTGCCGCGGTAGCCTTCTGGCCAGGCCTGTACATTGGTCGTAGACCAGTCACGGACAGGGGGAAGGATCTACTGCTGGTATGATTGGCAGAGCGACCTCTGCAAGTAATGGTGCCTTTTCGCGAACATTCTGTTTATGTACCTGCTCTGTGTTTGTGGTCGTTGGTGTATGCTGATCCGCCGAGGCATCGTGTTAGCGGTACTGCCAACTTGACAGTAGTTCACTCCTCCCTTCGAGGGAGAAGCTGGTTGGTGGTTAGCGACGACTGCAATGTCCTATCAATCTCCCATGGCAGCTTCTTGAAGGAAGCGATGAAGGCTCGCCCTGGGAGAGTAGGGGACAGTGTGGCAGGCCAGACAGGGGAGGGCTGGGAGACGGCAGCTGCGGCACTAGTGGCATGGGTTCGTCATCATTGTCGGGGATAGGCACAGATGATGGGCCTGGCAATGGTCCTGACTGGAATGCAGGGGACCACCTCTGGATATGTTGCAACGGTTTAGTGGGAAGGTGAACCTCCTCAGAAAACAGTTATAGAAGAGGCTTGTGGTTTGTAATGAGGTGAAATGCTCTTCCATATAAAAAAGTCCTGATGCAGTCGTGGTGATGGCGGTTTTGGTGGCATCGTCTGCGATAATGGATGCGGAATTGGGACAAAAATAGGGACCACCTCTGGATATGTTGCAACGTTTTAGTGGGAAGGTGCGCTTCCTCAGAAAACAGTTATAGAAGAGGCTTGTGGTCTTTAATGAGGTGAAATGCTCTTCCATATAAAAAAGACAAGAACTTGGAACAGGCGAATACTATGGCAAATGTTTCAATTTTGATTTTTGAATACTTTAGTTGGGCATTCGACAGAGCCTTGGAGACAAAAGCCACAAGACGTTCTGTCCCATCTGGGACAGTAAAGGCCCTACTCCATACTCGGAAGCGTCGGTTGCCAGGAGCAAGGATAATGGAAGGATCATAGAGCATGAGACAGGAGGCTGACTGTAATTGTTGTCTTAAGGTGGCAAACGCTACATCACAAGCAAGTTATTGGTGGAACAGAATGTGTTTTCTGCATAAGTGATACAAGGGTGCGGTCACCTGGGTCACTACTGGGATAAACGTTCGGTAATAGGAAACCTTACCTAAAAAGGATTTCAATTGATGGATGAACTTCGGCGAGGGCAGAGAATTGATAGCATCTATGTAGGAAAACGTAGGGGAGGTGCCTTGTTGTCATATGACATCTCCTAGATATGATATGATAGCCCAACCTGACAGAGGTTGAGAAACAACTGACCAAGATTGTCAAGATGAGCCACAGAAGTGGGACCTGTGATGAAAATGTCGTCAAGGTAGTTAATGCAGCCCAGGACATCATGTATAAGTTGTACTGAGTACCTTTGGAAAATGACTGGGGCAGTAGCCAGTCCAAATACGAAATGCTTCAGCTGAATAAGACTAGAGGGGGTATTGTTAACTGAACTGTTGAGATGCCAGATCAAGGGGAATCTGAAGGAATATGTCTGTGAGGGCAATCTTGGAAAAGTATTTTCTCCCTGCTAATTTTCGAAACATATCCTCCAGGCTGCAAAGTGGAAAATCTTCAACCTGCTTTTGAGGGTTGAGAGTGGCCTTAAAATCCCCACAGACACATAGATGTCAGCCAGGTTTCTCAACTACTATGAGGAGAGTATCCCAAGGGCTGAAATATATGAGCTGGTACCCATCTTCTAGTTGGATGCAGTCCAATTCTTCCTGAATCAACTGCTGAAAAGCTATGGGGACCTGCCGCCCCTGCAGTATCATGGCTGAAAAGATGGGCAGAGTTGGAGGGATGCCTTGAAATCCTTGGCATACCTGATACCTGGTGCGAAAAGATCCTGGAATTCAGTACATGAAACATCCACATCTGGAAATGGGACCAGAGAGGATATGTGGTGCAGTGATCATCGATCATTGACCACCAGGAAGGAGACCTAATGATGTATTTATAGGTGACCGTTGTTGTGGAATAGCCAAAGAGTTAAATTTCTTGCTTGTTAGACATGAGGATCCGTCATGAAGCCAGTTGCAGCGGCAGTGCACCCAGTGCAGTGTACGAGGCGATGTTGAGTAATGAGACGGCAGATCTGGTATCAAAATGTTAAGATGTTTGTAAGGTTATGGGACCTAACTGCAGTGGTCATCAGTCCCTTAACATACAAATTACTTAAACTAATTTATCCTAAGAACAACACAGACATATGGATGTCTGTGTTGTTCTTAGGATAAATTAGTTTAAGTAATTTGTAAGTTAAAAGGAGGATTCGAACCTCCGTGCACAATGTAGCAGGGCACCTTAGTGCGCATGGGTATTCTGTTGCAGCACTCAGCTGTCCACCCACATGAAAAGTGGCTTCCCGAGTATGGAGACTTAAAGCTTGGAGTCGGTCGATGAATCAACGTGATTGATATCCATGGGTGCTGTAGAGGATTCGTCAAGACCAGCGGTGAGGCGGAAGAGCGTCAGACGGACACCAGATGTCCCTCGTGGCCGCAACAGTGACACATCACCCATCAGCCTGGGCAATCTTCCCAATCGTGTTGGAAGTAACATCGTGGACATGAATCGAGTTGGGAGTTCCCCGCGCCGTTGCGACGGTGGTAGTGGCGGTTGCGGTTGCTGTCTTCCTGGGCACTCAGACAATCAATAGCGCTATCACTCATGGCTACCACAGTCTGACATATACAGTCCCAACACTCACTGCTGTAAAAGTTGTTTCCAGCCGACAGATGCAACGACATTAGCGCTCCAACCGCTGGAAAAGCCACCCAAGTAGTGATGTTTGTTTATAATTATTTTGTACGTAATTAGCGCAATAGTAAAATATCAGGAGACATACATAATGCGGAAATTAATTAAAAACAGCCGAATTTTTAATTTGGTGGTATAAATAACAACTTCGTCATCAACAAATACTTATGAATATTTTTAGATTTTTCCGATGAAAGTAAGTAGAATATAAACATAAGAGAATCATAAATTTCTACTGTGGTTTGTTATTACTATGACACGCAGTTTGTTTGACATGTATCAGTTCGGTATGGAGTCAAATGATTCGCACATTTTTACACCTCATTCGTCTTTCTTATATGTGCATATTCTTTGTAATTACTATAGTTTAACCCTGTGACGCATGAATTACCGACAAATGAGGAGAAAATTTTGAAATGGTGTTTATATAGTAAAAAGCAATTTCTAGTATCATAAAATACAAAAATTTATAGCAATTTTCCATCTACACGGAAAAATTCAGTTATGTCCACTGAAGTAGACACTGTGCACTCGAAACCTTAAGAGTCATTTCTGTGAGTTTTTTCCGTTTTCTATGGCAATTTTCGAAGAAATTTAGACGTAGCGAATCCTTGCATTTAGAGCAAATTTCCTTTTCTTCTTCTTTGTGCAACTGGTGAAACACATTTCGAAACCGCTCGCTGCCACTTTACGCTCTCCATCTTGACACACTACTGCCTTTGAGCGAAAAACTGGCGCTTGCCAGTTTAACTGGCAACTCTTACTGTGCAGCACCTAGCCTAAGGGTCTTCTGGAGTGGGCTTCATCTATTATGAATTCTAAAAGGATTTCAGATGCAACGAAATATGTCCAATAACAGACGTCAACTACAGTGGACACTATGCGCCACAGGGTTAAAAAGCCAATGTTTTGATGATTTTTGCCTTTTGTGGTTCAGCTGAAGCAACAGTTGTGGAATTGGGTTGTTCTTTGCTGGAAAGCAGATTGATTGCTTTTGTAGTTTCATTTCCACGTCTATAACGTTTTTCCTTCAGCTACAGCTGTGGTGGCTGATTTGATACGTTAAATACTGTATTGCATTATGTATACGTTTCATAGGTTCCACCTTCAGAGATTTTACTGGATTTCTAATGAGGAAATCTTAACTTCCTTGCGTAGAAAAGCGACGTCTCTCTGCTAAAGAGTAGGTCATCTGGTTTTTCGTAACCATTTTTTATTTTTAATAGAAAACGAAGTTATTTATTTAAAGCCTGTATGTTACAAGTGATTTGTAAATTATCTGGCCTGTAATGTACCATTTCGTACCTTGTCAGGGATCTTAGGAAACCCAAGAAAGACAAATGTGGATCTATTTTTAAATTATTACCTATTTCTACGGCACTAAATACAGTCCCTAAGTATGCTGAAATCAATGTAAACGATAGTATTCGCACTCATCCGATACCGTAGTATTGAGAAATGTAACTTTCCGGCCGTTTGGAGTGCTGCTGTCACAGTGCATAACAAAAACCTTTGGGAGTCTCTCCAGTGTATACGTTAGACTGTTGCTACGCTCTCCCTATACAGGCTCTCTGCCATGCACGGTCGTAGTGACGCTGTTACTTGTCATTTGGATAGTCTGAAGTGGGTACAATGGCGACATAGCAGAAAAATATATTTTTGTGTTGGACTAAACTGGAGTCTGTAATTGAAGTTCAATGTGCTTTTGGGCTTCGCTTTAATAAACAACCGCCTCGGCATAGGCTGATTTACCAGTAGCATTGAAAGCTTTTAGTCAATAGCTGTATCTGCAAGGGGGAAAACACGGGGTGTCCAGGCACGTCGACTGGAAACGTCGAGCGATTTCGTAAATTACTTGTAAGGAGCCCAAAAAATATCCACGGTTCGAGGAGACCAGGAATTTAACATACCTCAGCTAACAGTATGGCGAGTTCTGTATAGTCGCCTGCATCTGAAGTCTTACAAACTGCAGTTATTGCAAGAATTGCATCCTGAACACCACATCAAAAGGCACGTATTTTAAATTAGTATCTGCGTGATATGGAAGAAGACAATTTCTCTCGACGATTGAATTTCTCCGATGAATCCAGTTTTCATTTTTTAGGTAAAAATAATCTGCATAAAGTTTGAGTTTCGGCAAGTGAAAGCCATGTGTCAGTTACTGAACATGAAAGAGATTCACCAAAGATTGTCTTTGGTGCTCTATTTCTGAACACAGTTTGTGGGCCTTTCTTCTTCATGAAACTGCGACAGAGCTTATCTGTCTAGACATGCTGCAAAACTAGTCATTTCCTCAACATGAAGATTCAAACGACTTCATGCAAGATAGCGCACTTCCTTACTGCTCTGTGCGCTTGCAGGAGGCTGGATTAGACGAGTAGGCGCAAAAGATCAGTTTAGGAACAGAAGATCGTAGTCATCGCCGGTGGCCTTCCGGACCTTACTCCTTCTGACTTTCATCTGTGTGGTTACATTAAGATTATCAATATTTTTTCGCAATAGTGAATTTCTTTTTAGCGTCACTGTATAAGGTATATATGTTCTACCAAATGGTGACATATGAAAATTTGTGCCGGCCCTGACACTTTCCGAAGTCTGAGACATCTAATTGTTGCAGCTGTGAATTCGATAACGGAAGACCGAGCTGCTTCGTGTGTGGCACGAAATTAGCCAACTTGTGGTGAATGTCGGATAACACATGGCGATCATATTAAATGAATAAAAAACTGACATTTCCTCTTTCCAGGAACGTTGGAATTATTTATATCTTTTGTAGTTGGAAGTAATAAATGTTTGTTCCTTGTTTTCGAATAGCCTGGTATATATTGCCTTCTGATACTCCTCTTCCACACTAAACAGAACTGTATTTAGTTATTTAGGTAATCTCTGATTACCCAATTTCTACAAATATCTACCTTTAATTTTCGTCTCTATTGTTGCATTTAAAAATTTGGAATTGCCACACCCTGTCAGTATAGTAGTGTAGAACCTTCCACTTCACAGGGAAACATTTCAGCTGCCTAAGAACTGATTTTTATCGGCTTTTGACAGTAGACTCATTTCCAACTTTCATACAATCGTGTACTCATTGCCTGTTTCTCAGAAATGAATCCTATCGCTTTTAATTCTATACTGCGTAGTGTGGTTTGTATATTTTATATATCTTTTTGGAAACGGAGCCTCTTTATTACATCCAGACAACGCTTTGGACAGTGACACTGCTAGTAAGTTTTTTATCATGTCCTTTGTGGTCTTATTTATTGGTGTAACGCGTATTATATCATGCAGATACATAAATCCACATAAACGTATAAACACACGCACAAATCACGAATATTATTTCATGAACAGTTCACGAGCGCAAACGTAACAACAAACAAAGGAAAAACATTCTACGAGTCGGAGCATGAATTGTCAGAAATTTGAACATAGTAGAGAAATTATGAAAATTGAAAAAAAGGAGATTTAGTGATGTCTAACGCAATGAAGATAAGGCTTTCTGGTTGGAATAATGTAGGATAACATCAGCAGCAGAAGGAAATGGAATAATGAGAGTAGGATTTTTACTGAATAGGAAAGTAGAGCAGAGAGTGAGCTAATGTGAACAGTCCAGTCACAGAGAATGGTCTCATCTGTCACACCGACAACAACAGTTCAGGACATGCCGACATGCTGGAGATTAAGAGATACAGACAATGTACGAGCCTATGAAAAGGGTAATTGGTGTATAGATGGAGATGTAAACCTAATAACCTTGAGAGCTTGCTGTTTGAGACGAAGCATCAGAAGAAAAAATTGTGGTAAGGCATGCGTTAGGAAATAAGAGTGACGAAGAAAACCTCTAATTGAGTTCTGTAACATATTTTAGATGGTACTAATGCAAGCATCAAAGGAGAAGGCACACTTCGAAGAGACTTAGAGATATGGGACGCTTCCAGCTGTATTACATTCGACTCAGTATTTACATGAGCAATTTTGAAATCAAATAAAGTAGAAGTCATAGATAACATTTCATGGAATTTTGAAAAACATTACGGGAAATTGAAACCGGACGATTGTCTCTGGCGATGTGTTTTCGGGAAAATTTCATCCACTGCATTCCGAAGTTAGCAAGGGCATATAAGGGTGTGATGTTTTGGGATGGCATTATGTAGGGCCACCGTATACAACTGGTGGTCGTAAAAAGAAATCAAACGGCTATACGGTACAAGGATGACATCCACCGCAAGTATATCGGCAGCATTTCGGTGAGGGATTCATATTACTGGACATTTCTCGCTTTCAACGTGCAACTCTTATGAAGGCCTTCCTTCATGATAACAACACCGCAGGTTATAATGACCAGAACGTTCTCCAAACATGAACGCTTTCTAACATGCCTGTGTACACTGAAAAGCGCCGTTTTTGGACGTTACGTCACACCAAACAATGTAAGAGATCCACTCCAAATATCTGTTGAGAAGTTGGGCACTCTCTTTATGATGTAGTGGGCAGTATGACGCGACGAATACAATTATGCATAACACAACGTGTTACACGGTATTAGGGATACTGCTGTATGCTGCAATCTGGAACACAAATTCAGAATGTTTAGGTTATTGTCATAAAACTTGTCAATTTCTGTTTTCTTGGGCGATAAACAGAGCCTAAATTTTGTTTTCGTAATTCCATTTTTATCTAAAGAGTCATAAACCATTATAATTTCGATGGAGCAACACGTTTTGTGTGTGTTTATATACAAGCAGGGCACACCAAACATTGTGCAGATATCATACATATGTCATTTTGAAGAAAAACATTTAAGGGTTTTTCCTTTTTTTTTAAATGTATATCGCCATTGCGTAGTTTGGTTATTTCCCGATAGTCAGCGCTAGTCGCGAAAGTGGCGACTTCAGATGATGCTATACGGACGATGGAGCTGCCCCTGTGGACAGGCAACACTCATGGCACAGTGGTGTACTGGGAGACACACTCAAAGGCTGCAACGTGTCCAAGTACGAGGAATATCCTGTTACAGTGCTCTCGGCGAAGAAAAATTGCCCGTACAGTTTTCGACGTGCCAAGGCAAAAAAATAAATAAATAGAAATAAAAAAATACTTTTGGGGTATCATGCTCAAATTCAGCGCATTCGTGTGGATGCTTTGTACCCAAGATTCGACAATTATGCCTCTTCACTTTTCCATTACTATGAAAACTGGCTTCATCGCTACAAATTAGGCGATCAATCATTCCATTCCATCCTCATTCAATTGTTGCAACTGCACAAAAAAAAACTCAAAACGCTTGTCTTTGTCATCGTCATTGAGCTTCTGCACTAGCTCCAATTTTAGGGTATTCATAGACAGCTTCTGTCGCAGGTCTTTCTCCACGTTCATTGGACCCATTTCGAGTCCACGGAATGCACGACGCATCTCTTTGGACTCCTTATGGATGTCTCTCGTACGTGCTCCACATTCACTTCACTCACACGTGACGAATTTCTTGTGCCAGTGGTAAATGGCCTTCCTTGTTGGTGGCTTCCTACCGTTCTTGGTTCGAAACATCCGTTAAACAGCTGAAAATCACTTTTTTATGTCGATCTCCAACACTCTGAACCTCGCTTCGCACCTGAATTCGCCATGGTTGAGACTAGCGCTGACTTTCGGCAAATTATGTAACTACCCTGTGGCGGTATACATGGAAAACAACTTTCAGGGTATCTCTTCAAAATGACATGTGTATGACATATGTAAATTTTTTTTCTTGTACAATAAATAATGGAAAGTGTTCCCGGTCTTTAGTACAACCTGTATTTCCCTCCGTTGACTTTTGACCTGACTTACCCAGGGGACCTACAGTTTAACGTAGATTCCGAACCATGGTGCAACTCATCAGTTTTCACACGAACAATAACGTCAGATCAGAAAGAACTGATAAGTGTCAAATAAAATTTTACCTGAAATCAATAAGTGCCCTTTAAATTTATAGTCTGAAACTTCTCGATTCCTGACAAACCTAGAATTTTTTATACTCATCAATTTCTTCACCTCTGCCAATTTTACCTATGTGAAAAATGCCGAGTAGCACCGTCGTTGGTACATTAAACTGTAACTCCCCCCCTCTCCACACCTATAACCGTGTGATTAAGTCTTCAAAGGTCTGAGGAAGGAAACAGCATATCACTTCCAAACAGAATAATAACTAGTGAAACATTATTGTGTTGAAACCCATCTTCAGGTACTGAGAGCTTTACTTGTTTAACAAAAAAATTATGGTGGCAACTGCAGATTCTATTTTTACTAATGAACCAGTTATTTTAAATTTAATAACATTTTGTTAACATTAATGTTTTCTTTTACAGCATCCTGATGTTCTTCAGCAATGTGGCACAACAACGAGAAGTCGCCAGTCTTACTAGTTCAGCCGATACTTTAGTCAATTGTTTATTACTATATGACAATTTTCTATATGTTTGACGGGTAAAGGGCTACTGAAAATTTTTGTACTAATAAATTTTAAGAAACTAATTTCCTTTATTTCAACAATAAAGTTTTTTCTGTGTAAAAGTGACTACACAATCTCTAGCCCGCTTGTTTAGAAAAGGAATGAGAAAAAAATGAGAAAGATGGAAACAAAAACAGGTGAGTAAGGTGAGGGAGACGAAACAAGAGAGAAGCGAATGAGGGAGGGGAAGCGCAAAAGTCAGACAAACTCTCTCAGGTTTCTTCTCACTTCTTTAAAACATTGTGATCTGCTGCAGGAATGGTGTCAGGTGGTGATAGGACGGTGGTGGCCAAAAAATCTGCAACAGGTCAACACTTATCACATACCAAAACTATGACTTATTGACATAACACGTAACTCCAGATCGTTGAATAGTATCAACTGAAGCAAAAATCTAACTGAATAGGCATACAGGAAGACTTTAACACTTGATTGAATATTTTTGTGTCCCGACTTCGTCGCCGCTTTTGTGTCCCAGCCTCGTCGAAGGTGTCGGTGGCCGAGTGGAACGAGACCGACACAGTAACAAGACAGCACGCCGGTGCAGGTACGGAGGGGAGCAGCCAGAAACTAAAAACACTCTAGTAAATTAGAAAGAGATATATATTGCACAGAATGTAACAATACTTAACTTTTACACAGTACTGCAGAATGTTGATACATAGTTGTTAGAGGCCTGCCTAGTGCCTGTACAATAGCAAAGTCTTCACTCGTGCCTATCGGATTACGAAGGTCCTAACTCGTTGCTATCTCAGTCCGAAGTGACCGGTGTCTTCCGTGGTGGCCACGAGCGGGGTTGCCGCAGAGGGCGCTCGTGGCTGTCGTCGTGAGAACGCCGCGCCGTGCGTGCATGGCGGCGCGCGGCGAAAGCAGGTGGCGCGCACTTTGTACTTGTGCGACACCACACCCCTCCCCCCCAAACCGCCGCGCCGTCATGGCGTAGGGCTGAGGGCCACGGCGACGGCACTGGGAGGAGGGCCTGGGCGGGGGCGTTACTGGTGGGACGGGCGTCGTAGCTGAGGCTGGGATCGAGACGCCGTCCGCGCCCCGGCATCCGCCTTGCGATCCTCCAGGGAACCCGGCGAAACCTGGGGAAGGGCGCCCGCCCCCGCCCAGAGGGAGCAGGTCATCTTCTTCTGAGTCCCTCTCGGTGACGCTGTCATCTGCGGCGGCGACAGCGGCGGCGACGACTGCGTCGGCGGTACGTCGACGTCCATAGGGATCTCGTAGTCCGGGGACGAACGATGTGGCTGTGCTCCCTGGCGGTGAACTGGGTCTGGAATCAAGAAACCGGAGACAGGATCGCGCGGCCTGTGCAAGCGCAATTGGTTTGCGTGGCGCCGCAGCTCCGACCCTGTGGAAGAACGTACAACATACATATTGCGCCCGAGCACGCGCTGAATGGTGCCCGGCGACCATGTCTTCTTGTTTCCAGCAAACACCCTGTACAGCACCGGCGTAGAAACCTGAAAACGCGTAGCGCCATACGAACCGACTCGGTGCGTGGGAGGCTGCAGCAGGTGAAGGAGAGTGCGGTGACGGCGGCCGTGTAGCAGCTCGGCAGGAGACGGGCCGTCACGTGGCATGCACCGATACGTAGACAGGAAAATTTGAAGAGCTTGCTGCCTGGAGTGCTGACCTTTCATCTTTTCCATGTGAGACTTGAATGTTCGAACGAAACGTTCTGCTTCACCATTGGACTGAGGGTGAAAAGGTGCGGTGGTGATATGCTGAATGCCATTCACACGACAAAACTGTTGAAATTCCGCACTAACAAACTGAGGTCCATTGTCACTGACGATAGTTTCAGGCAAGCCTTCGATGCAAAACACTGATGTTAAGGCACTGATTGTACTAGAAGCTGTCGTTGAGTTCATGGCAATCACAAAAGGAAACTTGCTGAAAGCGTCTACAACGATTAACCAGCGCGTATTCCAGAAAGGTCCGGCAAAGTCAATGTGTAAACGTTGCCATGGTCCCTTGGGGCGTGGCCAGTCTGAAAAACGTTGCGGAGGAGCCGCCTGATGCTCCGCACAAACAGTACACTGTGACGTCATGTTCTCTATCTGAGCGTCCATACCAACCCAGGTACAATGACGTCTGGCCAGTTGCTTTGTCCTAACAATGCCCCAATGTCCTTGATGCAGGAGGCGTAACACTTCTCGTTGCAGGGAACGAGGAACAATCACTCTTGCTTGGTCGTTGTCGGTATGCAACAACAGTACACCCTGACTTAAAGATAATGCATGACGTTGTGCAAAATAACGTCGAACCAGAGGCCGATCAATGTCTTTGGCTCTGGCAGGCCACCCTGAGCGAACAAAACGTGCTACCACACTTAGGTCTGCATCCGCAGCTGTTTCCTGTGCAACCCGACGAGAGTTCAAAGGAAAGTCTGCGACAGCGGAAGCATCTCTGGAATCTATCTGACAACATGCCATTTCTGAAGAATCAAACGACACATCCTGGCCAACCGGAAGTCGGGAAAGTGTGTCCGCGTTGGCATGTTTAGTGGTAGGTCGGTACAAAATCTCATACTGATAATTTGACAATATCAAGGACCATCTCTGAAGCTTTTGTGCCGTTCGTGGCGGAATTGGCTTTGTGGGTGAGAACAACGACGTGAGAGGCTTGTGGTCTGTCAACAAATAGAATTTTCTGCCATACAGATAATGATGAAACTTTGTGACGCCGTAAATGATTGCTAAGGCCTCCTTTTCTATCTGACTGTAATTCTGTTGCGTTGGCGTCAGTAGCTTGGATGCAAAGGCAATAGGACGATCGTGAGATCCAATACGATGTGACAGAACTGCACCCACACCGTACGACGAGGCGTCAACTGCTAACACTACAGGCTTCTGTGGGTCAAAGGGAATCAAACATGCATCACTGAGTAGTGCAGACTTTAATTTGTCAAAGGCAACCTGACAATCTTTGGACCATACAAAAGGAACATTCTTCCTACGTAAGTGATGCAGTGGAGCTGCAATCTGAGAGGCATTGGGAATAAATCTGAAATAATAGTTAAGCTTTCCCAATACTGCTTGCAATTCATGCACATTCTTAGGAGGAGGCAAGTCTTTGATTGCTCGAAGATGTGACTGTAAGGGATGAATTCCTTGGGCATTAATCACATGGCCTAAGTACTCTCTTTCAGTCTGGAAAAACGAACACTTGGCTTTATTGCAACGTAGACCTGCTGCAGTCAAAACTTTGAAAAGGCACTCCAGGTTTGCTAAATGTTCTTCAACTGTACGTCCGGATACCACAATATCATCTAAGTAGTTCGAGCAACACGGTACAGAAACTGTCAGCTGTTCCAAAAAACGCTGAAAAATAGCGGGAGCGGAAGAACTGCCAAAGGGTAGGCGTTGAAATTGAAAAAGGCCCATGTGAGTATTAATGACGAAAAACTTTTTTGACTCGTCATCAAGTGGAATCTGTAAGTATGCCTCTGCTAAATCAATCTTAGAAAAGAAGCGAGACTGTCCTAATTTGTCCATCAGTTCCTCAGGTCTGGGCAGGGGATAAGTGTCGACAATTGTTTGACTGTTCACTGTTGATTTGAAGTCCGCACAGAGACGAAGTTTTCCTGACGGCTTTGGTATAATTACTATAGGCGAGGCCCACTGACTCGCAGAAACAGGAGAAATCACCCCACTATCTTGCCAACGTTTAAGTTCTTCGGCAACTGTATCACGCAAGGCGATAGGCACTGGTCTAGCTTTACGAAATTTTGGAACTGCAGATTCTTTTAAAGTTACATGTGCCACGAAGTCTTTTGCACAACCTAGTTCCGGCGAAAACAAGTCACTATATTTGTCACACAATGCATTGATTTTATCCTGAGGCACTATTGACGACATTTGAAGCACATCTCTTTGAATGGATAAACCAAACAAGTCAAAAGTATCTAGTCCAAAAATGTTCTGTGTCGATTTGGCCTGAAGAACTACAAAATCAACTGTTTTTGTTACACCTTGAAAAGAGGCGGGCAGGCTACACGTTCCTAGCACGGGAATATTTTGACCTGTATAAGCTGTTAACACTTGCTGTGACGGCGACAATTTTGGCGAACCCAGAAGTTCATAAGTATCTTTATTTATTAATGTGACAGCGGAACCAGTATCAAGCTGAAATTGCACCGTCTTATTTTCTATAGAGAGAGTAACAAACAGTTTTTGCTTGCGGCGCTCGACAGGTGCGCGAATGTGGGCAACGTCTGCTACGGTTCGTTTACTGCGCTTGCGCGGGCCGCGTAGTGAAGTAACCGGCGCAGACTCGGCACGCAGCGGATTAACAACACTGTCACTAGATGACACTACCGCCGGATCGGCGTCCGCGCAAGCCTGCGAAGCTACTCCAGATTTATTAACTACTGCACTACACTTTTGGGTAGCTACTTGATGTCTACTGTCACTAGCTACACAGTACTGGGCACTATTACAAGGAGCAGTTGCAGAAGGCACTATTTTCACTACAGGAATGCACTGTTCATAGTCATTTTGCTTGTCCCGAACCCTTTTCCGTTGCACTGTTTTACGCGCTCGTCGGCGCTTGCTACGTGGTGCACTATATAGTTTTGCAATAGGTGCAGAAGAACTTTCTTGTAATTGAGAACCAACTAAAGCACTGTTCAATTCCACAGCCCGTATAACATTTACAGAATGAACTGTTCTCGCACTCTGCGAAGCACTGTTTCTAACGTTACTGTTCTTTGAGTTTTTAATTTGCATACACACAGACTGTACATGTCCCGATTTGCCACATTGATAACAGGTTGCGTTGCGACTAGGGCAATGAGCACGCTTGTGGCGAGACACACACTGGGGGCAAGATTTACGTACATTTTTCTGAAATGAGCGTTGGCGCCCGTTATGCAAATTACTGTGTCTAACACTACGGGGCGACCTTTGCGTCGCACTTTTACTCTGGCTACTGTTCACTGTCTGTTCAGCACGGCCGGTAGAAAAATAAGAATCACTAGTGCTATACTGAGAACTACGGCTAGGAAAGCGTCCGTTGCGGCGCACTGAATTAACACTATGGCTTTGCATTTCTACATCAGCTAAGTCAAAAGTATCATGCGCTTCTATAAGCTGCAGTACACTGTCTAATGAGGGGTCAGACTGTTTCAGAATTGCTGCTCTAATTCTGGGGTCCTGAATATTCTGCGTAATCGCATCTCTTAACATCACATCACTATAAGAAAGGCCACAAGAGCAAGTAAATTTACATTGGCGGGTTAAGCCCTTCAATTCCGTAATCCACTCTTGGTGTGACTGCTGCGGTAATTTTTTAAGTCTGAAAAATCGGTATCGTGCAGCGGCTACAAGAACTTTTCTCTCATAATGAGCATTTAGTGCCTCTACTATTTGTTCAAAGTCTACATCACGAGGAGATGCTTGCGGAAAAAGTTTTTGCAATAATACGAAGGTTTTGGGGCCCACCACAGATAATAGCAGATGCTTCACTTTCTGACCTGTAATTTGATGAGCCGCGACGAGTTCTTGAAACTGTGCGAAGTAGTCGCTCCATTCTTCCTCACGTTCGTTGTACTGGCGGAACGTCGGAAGCAGTGCGGCGGCAGGTGTGGGCTGCTGATGCGACGGCTGTTGTTGTTGGTTAGCTGCCTGCGCTGTGAGCTGGGACACCGCCTGGAGGAGTTGTGTTATTTGCGCCGTCTGTAACTGAATAATTTCCATTAAGTTTGGGTTCGGGGTAGTGGCCATGCTGACCGATTAGGCGCCGCGTATACAAGTAACTTATAACAAAACACAAATGCAATATGAAAGAGGACGCTCTGCAACAAAAAAGTCCACAAAATACATAACAAAATATCTTCCCCCAAAATTCTTATATTAAGGGCGGGTGGGCGGGAGCAATTTTTGCGTGCTCCGACTGCTGCTGTCTGGCTGCTGCAAGCGGGCTGGTCCAAGGTTCGTCTATCCCATCCTCGTCGCCACTTTTGTATCCCATCCTCGTCGCCACTTTTGTGTCCCGACTTCGTCGCCGCTTTTGTGTCCCAGCCTCGTCGAAGGTGTCGGTGGCCGAGTGGAACGAGACCGACACAGTAACAAGACAGCACGCCGGTGCAGGTACGGAGGGGAGCAGCCAGAAACTAAAAACACTCGAGTAAATTAGAAAGAGATATATATTGCACAGAATGTAACAATACTTAACTTTTACACAGTACTGCAGAATGTTGATACATAGTTGTTAGAGGCCTGCCTAGTGCCTGTACAATAGCAAAGTCTTCACTCGTGCCTATCGGATTACGAAGGTCCTAACTCGTTGCTATCTCAGTCCGAAGTGACCGGTGTCTTCCGTGGTGGCCACGAGCGGGGTTGCCGCAGAGGGCGCTCGTGGCTGTCGTCGTGAGAACGCCGCACCGTGCGTGCATGGCGGCGCGCGGCGAAAGCAGGTGGCGCGCACTTTGTACTTGTGCGACACCACAAATATACCGGGTGATCAAAATGTCAGTATAAATTTGAAAACATAATAAATCACGCAATAATATAGATAGATAAAAATTGACACAGATGCTTGGAATGACATGGGGCTTTATTAGAAGCACATTTACCTTTTTTCTTCAAGGAACTGCGTGATTCTGGTTTCATAACCGCTACCGTGACGGGTGAGAGGTACGCCGATATGTTATAGAATCGCATCATCTCCAGCCTGGCTGAAAAACAGCTGCTGGAACGTACGATTTTTATGCAGGATAGCGCTGCACCCCATATTGCTAGACGCGTCAAAGATCTCTTGCACGCCTCGTTTGGTGATGATCGAGTGCTCAGCCGCCACTTTCGTCATGCTTGGCTTCCCAGGTCTCCAGACCTCAGTCCGTGCGATTATTGGCTTTGGGGTTACCTGAAGTCGCAAGTGTATCGTGATCGACCGGCATCTCTAGGAATGCTGAAAGACAACATCCGACGCCAATGGCTCACCATAACTCCGGACATGCTTTACAGTGCTGATCACAAAATCATTCCTCGACTACAGCTATTGTCGAGGAATGATGGTGAACATATTGAGAATTTCCTGTAAAGAACATCATCTTCGCTTTGTCTTAATTTATTATGCTCATTATTGCTTAACTGATCAGATGAAGCGCCATCTGTCGGACATTTTTTCAATTTTTTATATAAAACCAGAATTAGGCAGTTCCTCGAAGAAAATGTCCTGATAACGGTAGATGTGTTTCTAATAAAACCCTATTCCAAGCATGTGTGTCAATTTTTACCTCTCTATATATATTATTTCGTGATTTATTAAATTTTCTATTTTATACTGACTTTTTGATCACCCGATATATTTCTGCCACGCTTCAGACAATGGAAGCCAATCTATACTGGTTAGTAGTGCACGGAGTCTGCTTCTCATAGCTAATATCTCAACCTAACGCAGCACAGAAATGACACCGATTCTTGCAGAGTTCTGCTTCATAAAACCTGGTGACGCGGTGTCTCACAGAAATATGCAGAAGCGTGACCTAGTGGTTTGTACTCATTGATAGATATAGTTCCAGGCACATTTTTTCGCTGAAGCGGTTAAGTGGTGCAGCTATTTGCGTAGCGTTAGGAATCAATTTACAATAATAAGTTAGTTTTTTTTTTTTTTGTGTCCCAGCCTCGTCGCCGCTTTTGTGTCTCGTTTCCGTCCTAGGTGTCGGTGGCCAAGTGGAATGAGACCGACACAGGAATAAAGATAGCACGCTGGTGCAGGTACGGAGAGGAACAGCCAGAAACTAGAAACACTAGAGTAAATTAGAACGAGATATATGTTGCACAGAATTTATACAATACTTAACTTTTACATAGTACTGCAGAATGTTGATACATAGTTGAGCTAGAGTCCTGCCTTAGTGCCTAACTGATAGCCAAGTCTTCACTGGTGCCTATCGGATTCCGAAGGTCCTAACTCAGTCCCAAGTGAACGATGTCCTTCAGTGGTGGCCACGAGCGGCGTTGTAGCAGAGGGCGCTCGTGGCTGTCGTCGTAAGAACGCCGCGCCGTGCGTGCATGGTGGCGCGCGGCGAAAGTAGGTGGCGCGCACTTTGTACTTGTGAGACACCACACCCCTCTCCCCCAAACCGCCGCGCCGTCGTGGCGTAGGGCTGAGGGCCATGGCGACGGCACTGGGAGGAGGGCCTGGGCGGGGGCGTTACTGGTGGGACGGGCGTCGTAGCTGAGGCTGGGATCGAGACGCCGTCCGCGCCCCGGCATCCGCCTTGCGATCCTCCAGGAAACCCGGCGAAACCTGAGGAAGGGCGCACACCCCCGCCCAGAGGGACAGGTCATCTTCTTCTGAGGTGCGTAGCCCAAGCTGGGGGGGGGGGGGGGCCACACGGTCCCGGAGTCCCTCTCGGTGACGCTGTCATCTGCGGCGGCGACGGAGGCGGAGGGGCCGTCTTCGTAGGAGGCGCGTCGACATCCATCAGAAGCTCGTAGCCCGGGGAAGCTGGGCCCGGCGGCGAGCGATGTGGCAGTGCTCCCTGGCGGTGAACTGGGTCGGGAATCAAGAAAGCGGAGACAGGATCGCGCGGCCTGTGCAAGCGCAATTGGTTTGCGTGGCGCCGCAGCTCCGACCCTGTGGAAGAACGTACAACATACATATTGCGCCCGAGCACGCGCTGAATGATGCCCGGCGACCATGTCTTCTTGTTTCCAGCAAACACCCTGTACAGCACCGGCGTAGAAACCTGAAAACGCGTAGCGCCATACGAACCGACTCGGTGCGTGGGAGGCTGTAGCAGGTGAAGGAGAGTGCGGTGACGGCGGCCGTGTAGCAGCTCGGCAGGAGACGGGCCGTCACGTGGCATGCACCGATACGTAGACAGGAAAATTTGAAGAGCTTGCTGCCTGGAGTGCTGACCTTTCATCTTTTCCATGTGAGACTTGAATGTTCGAACGAAACGTTCTGCTTCACCATTGGACTGAGGGTGAAAAGGTGCGGTGGTGATATGCTGAATGCCATTCACACGACAAAACTGTTGAAATTCCGCACTAACAAACTGAGGTCCATTGTCACTGATAATAGTTTCAGGCAAACCTTCGATGCAAAACACTGACGTTAAGGCACTGATTGTACTACTCGCCGTCGTTGAGTTCATGGCAATCACAAAAGGAAACTTGCTGAAAGCGTCTACAACAATTAACCAGCGCGTATTCCAGAAAGGTCCGGCAAAGTCAATGTGTAAACGTTGCCATGGTCCCTTGGGGCGTGGCCAGTCTGAGAAACGTTGCGGAGGAGCCGCCTGATGCTCCGCACAAACCATGCACTGTTACGTCATGCTCTCTATCTGAGCGTCCATACCAACCCAGGTACAATGACGTATGGCCAGCTGCTTTGTCCTAACCATACCCCAATGTCCGTGACGCAGGAGGCGTAACACTCCACGTTGCAGGGAATGAGGAACAATCACTCTTGTTTGGTCGTTGTCGGTATGCAACAACAGAACACCCTGACTTAAAGATAACGCATGACGTTGTGCAAAATAACGTCGAACCAGAGGCCGCTCAATGTCTTTGGCTCTGGCAGGCCAACCAAAGCGATCAAAACGTGCTACCCCACTTAGGTCTGCATCCGCAGCTGTTTCCTGCGCAACCCGACGAGAGTTCAAAGGGAATCAAACATGCATCACTGAGTAGTGCAGACTTTAATTTGTCAAACGCAACCTGGCAATCTTTAGACCATACAAAAGGAACATTCTTCCGACGTAAGTGATGCAGTGGAGCTGCAATCTGAGAGGCATTGGGAATAAATCTGAAATAATAGTTCAGCTTTCCCATTACTGCTTGCAATTCATGCACATTCTTAGGAGGAGGCATTAATCACATGGCCTAACTGTTCCAAAAAGCGCTGAAAAATAGCGGGGGCGGAAGAACTGCCAAAGGGTAGGCGTTGAAATTGAAAAAGGCCCATGTGAGTATTAATGACGAAAAACTGTTTTGACTCGTCATCAAGTGGAATCTGTAAGTATGCCTCTGCTAAATCAATCTTGGAAAAGAAGCGAGACTGTCCTAATTTGTCCATTAGTTCGTCAGGTCTGGGCAGGGGATAAGTGTCAACAAATGTTTGACTGTTCACTATTGATTTGAAGTCCGCACAGAGACGAAGTTTTCCCGACGGCTTCGGTATAATCACTATAGGCGAGGCCCACTGACTCGCAGAAACAGGAGAAATAACACCACTATGTTGCCAACGTTTAAGTTCTACGGCAACTGTATCACGCAAGGCGATAGGCACTGGTCTAGCTTTACGAAATTTTGGAACTGCAGATTCTTTTAAAGTTACATGTGCCACGAAGTCTTTTGCACAACCTAGTTCCGGCGAAAACAAGTCACTATATTTGTCACACAAGGCATTGATTTTATCCTGAGGCACTATTGACGAAATTTGAAGCACATCTCTTTGAATTGATAAACCAAACAAGTCAAAAGCATCTAGTCCAAAAATGTTCTGTGTCGATTTGGCCTGAAGAACTACAAAATCAACTGTTTTTGTTAGACCTTGAAAAGAGACGGGCAGGCTAAACGTTCCTAGCACGGGAATATTTTGACCTGTATAAGTTGTTAACACTTGCTGTGACGGCGACAATTTTGGCGAACCCAGAAGTTCATAAGTATCTTTATTTATTAATGTGACAGCGGAACCAGTATCAAGCTGAAATTGCACCGTCTTATTTTCTATAGAGAGAGTAACAAACAGTTTTTGCTTGCGGCGCTCGACAGGTGCGCGAATGTGGGCAACGTCTGCTACGGTTCGTTTACTGCGCTTGCGCGGGCCGCGTAGTGAAGTAACCGGCGCAGACTCGGCACGCAGCGGATTAACAACACTGTCACTAGATGACACTACCGCCGGATCGGCGTCCGCGCAAGCCTGCGAAGCTACTCCAGATTTATTAACTACTGCACTACACTTTTGGGTAGCTACTTGATGTCTACTGTCACTAGCTACACAGTACTGGGCACTATTACAAGGAGCAGTTGCAGAAGGCACTATTTTCACTACAGGAATGCACTGTTCATAGTCATTTTGCTTGTCCCGAACCCTTTTCCGTTGCACTGTTTTACGCGCTCGTCGGCGCTTGCTACGTGGTGCACTATATAGTTTTGCCATAGGTGCAGAACTACTTTCTTGCAATTGAGATCCAAGGAAAGCACTGTTCAATTTAACAGCCCGTATAACATTTACAGAATGAACTGTTCTCGCACTCTGCGAAGCACTGTTTCTAGCGGTACCGTTCTTTGAGTTTTTAATTTGCATACACACAGACTGTACATGTCCTGATTTGCCACATTGATAACAGGTTGTGTTGCGACTAGGGCAATGAACACGCTTGTGGCGAGACACACACTGGGGGCAAGATTTACGTACATTTTTCTGAAATGTGCGTTGGCGCCCGTTATTCAAATCACTGCTTCTAACACGACGGGGCGACCTTTGTGTCGCACTTTTACACTGGCTACTGTTCACTGTCTGTTCAGCACGGCCTGTACTATTGTAAGAATCACTAGTGCTACACTGAGAACTACGGCTAGGAAAGCGTCCGTTGCGGCGCACTGAATTAACACTGTGGCTTTGCATTTCTACATCTGCTAAGTCAAAAGTATCATGCGCATCTATAAGCTGCAGTACACTGTCTAATGAGGGGTCAGACTGTTTCAGAATTGCTGCTCTAATTCTGGGGTCCTGAATATTCTGCGTAATCTCATCCCTCAACATCACGTCACTATACGAAAGTCCACAAGAGCAAGTAAATTTAAATTTGCGGGTTAAGCCCTTCAATTCCGTAATCCACTCTTGGTGTGACTGCTGCGGTAATTTTTTAAGTCTGAAAAATCGGTACCGTGCCGCAGCTACGAGAACTTTTCTCTCATAATGAGCATTTAGTGCCTCTACTATTTGTTCAAAGTCTACATCACGAGGAGATACGTCGGGGTAAAGTTTTTTCAGTAACACGAAGGTGTTGGTGCTCACCACAGATAATAGCAGATGCTTCACTTTCTGACCTGTAATTTGATGAGCCGCGACGAGTTCTTGAAACTGTGCGAAGTAGTCGCTCGATTCTTCCTCACGTTCGTTGTACTGGCGGAACGTAGGAAGCGTTGCGGCGGCAGGTGTGGGCTGCTGAAGCGGCGGCTGTTGTAGTTGGTTAGCTGCTTGCGCTGTGAGCTGGGCCACAGCCTGCAGGAGTTGTGTTATTTGCGCCGTCTGTAACTGAATAATTTCCATTAAGTTTGGGTTCGGGGTAGTGGCCATGCTGACCGATTAGGCGCCGCGTATACAAGTAAATTATAACAAAACACAAATGCAATATGAAAGGAGGGCTCGCTCTGCAACAAAAAAGTCCACAAAACACGTATCAAAATGTTCCCCCAAAAATCTTAGGATAAGGGTGGGTGGGCGGGAGCAATTTCTGCGTGCTCCGACTGCTGCTATCTGGCTGCTGCAAGCGGACTGGTCCAAGGTTCGTCTATCACTCCTCGTCGCCACTTTTGTGTCCCAGCCTCGTCGCCGCTTTTGTGTTTCGTTTCCGTCGTAGGTGTCGGTGGCCGAGTGGAATGAGACCGACACAGGAATAAATTGGCACGCTGGTGCAGGTACGAATAGGAGCAGCCAGAAATTAGAAACACTAGAGTAAATTAGAACGAGATATATATTGCACAGAATTTATACAATACTTAACTTTTACATAGTACTGCAGAATGTTGATACATAGTTGAGCTAGAGTCCTGCCTAGTGCCTAACTGATAGCCAAGTCTTCACTGGTGCCTATCGGATTCCGAAGGTCCTAACTCAGTCCCAAGTGAACGATGTCCTTCAGTGGTGGCCACGAGCGGCGTTGTAGCAGTGGGCGCTCGTGGCTGTCGTCGTAAGAACGCCGCGCCGTGCGTGCATGGCGGTGCACGGCGAAAGTAGGTGGCGCGCACTTTGTACTTGTGCGACACCACAGTTTTCCCACTACAGCCTGTAGTCTCTGACATTTTTAGACGTAGGAATGTTGCTAAATAAGACCGTTCAGCATGAATTCCTTGTGCAGTAATCAAATTTCCGAGGTAATCCAATCGCTCATTTAAATATGAACACTTGTCCTTATTACATTTTAACCCATTATGCTGAAGCATTTCTAATAAACACACTAAATTACAATGTTCCCCCGACGTAGGCTCTGACATTATAAAATCATCTAAATAATTAGAACACGACGGCACCTTTGCTGTTAATTGTTCCAAATACCTTTGAAAAATAGCAGGCGCCGACGCAATACGAAAAGGCAGTCTTTGAAATTGAATGAGCCTTTAGTGAGTGGTTTTCTGGATTATGCGTCCGTCGGTATTTGCAAATATGTCTCCACTTTTGAGAAATGTCGTGCATTGCCCAATCTGTCCTACAGTTCTTCCGGGCGAAGAAGGGGATATATATCGACTACACTCTGTGGATTCTCCGACGTTTGAAAATCGGCACACATACGAAGACGTCCATCTGATCGATTCAATATGAAAAGAGGAAAAGTCCACTGACTAGCCGATTTCCACTTCATGACGCCAATGCGGAACAGACTGAGCTCTGACGAAGCGTGGGTGTGTATTGCCTTTTAAGATGACATAGGCTTAAAAGCCCTTAGCTTTTCGTACAGCCGGTTTAAACAGGCCGGCCGCGGTGGTCGCGGGGACTGAGGCGCTCAGTCACGGTCCGCACGGTCACTACGGTCAGGCAGTAAATGTCACTATTATGCCTCTCATCTTTCCAGAAAGTAACTCATAACGCGACAGTAGTATGTGATTGACTACTTTTACATGGCAAAGGAGGAATACTAACGTAAAGAAACGCACATGTTAAGAGTAACTAAATGCAGCTAACTGTCGAGCTGGTTCAGTAGCAGTGCGCGGCAGTTCGGCGTCGAAGGTTCGATCCTCCCTCCCCCCCCCCCCCACCCCCACCGGGCATTGGTGTTTGTGTAGTCCTTAGGTTAGGTTAGGTTCAGTAGTTTGTAAGCTACGGACTAATGATGCATTTGAGTCCTATAGAGTTACAAACATTTGAACATAATTGAGTGGGATTCTGCGATTTATATTTTCTAGAACGAGCTACTATCATATGTAACACAATGTACTCTCCAGGCCATTAAAATTGCTACACCACGAAGATGGCGTGCTACAGACGCTGCGACAGGAAGAATATGCTGTGATATGCAAATGATTAGCTTTTCAGAGCATTCACACAATCTTGGCGCCGGTGGCTGACATGAGGAAAGTTTCCAACCGATTTCTCATAAACAAACAGCACTTGACCGGCGTTGCCTGGTGAAACGTTGTTGTGGTACCTTGTGTAACGAGAATATATGCGTACCATCACGTTTCCGACTTTGATAAAGGTCGGATTGTAGCCTATCGCGATTGCGGTTTATCGTATTGTGACATTGTTGCTCGCGTTGGTCGCGATCCAATTACTTTTAGCAGAATATGGAATCGGTGGGGCCGGCCGCGGTGGCCGAGGGGACTAAGGCGCTTCAGTCCCGATCTGCACGGCCACTACGGTCGGGGGTTCGAATCCCCCCTCGGGCATGGATATTTGTGCCGTCTGTAGTCTTAGCTAGTTCATAAGTACTTTGTAAGTTTAGGGACTGATGACCCCGTAGTTAAGTCCCATAAGCTATACAAACATTTGAACATTTTTTGAATCGGTGGGTTCATGAGGGCAATACGGAATGCTGTGCTGGATCCCAACGGCCTCGTATCACTAGCAGTCGAGATGACAGGCATTTTACCCGCATGGCTGTAGTGGATCGTGCAGCCACATCTCGATCCCTCAGTTAACAGAAGGGGACGTTTGCAAGACAACAACCATCTGCACAAACAATTCGACGACATTTGCAGCAGTATGGACTATCAGCTCGGAGACAATGGCTGCGATCACCCTTGACGCTGCATCACAGACAGGAGCGCCTGCGATGGTGTACGCAACGACGAACCTGGGTGCACGAATGGCAAAATGTCATGTTTTCGGATGAATCCAGGTTCTGTCTACAGCATCTGAAGTGTATCTGCAGTAGTTTTCGAGGAATTCCAGAGATGGAAAGAAATAATTTGAGAAAATCTGTAATTTTTTAAGTACTTGGCTTACAACTTTTTCAAATTTCAAACAATTGCACAAAGTTTTCAACTGAAGTTGTAGCGAACTTAACTTTGGAAAATGAGGTATGTATGTGTCAGTTAATTTGCTTTTATTGATAACATAGCACACGTGAAATCATTTGGAAAGTAAACAAATTTATAAGTACTAGTATTGCCTGTGGTCGAAAATCAACCAGCTGTGTTCACAAAGTAAAGAAAATAATAAAAATTTAATGTAACTGAAATTTATTGAACCCTACAGATTTATAGGTTTTATGTGAATGCTATGAGAACGGGAGAAAGAAAGGGCAAAGAGGAAACATGAGAGAATGAAAGACACAGATTAGGTAATTATTTGCTTTATATCACAATTTAGCATTACAATACTCCAGTAAAAACATTTTTCTTGTTCATAAAAGACTTGTTTAATTATATTTAAAACTATATTTAAAAGTTAACAATTGACCATTACGAAGAATTTAAAAACATGGGGGGATGGGGGGCAGTGGGAATCGAAACCGGCTAAGACTGGAACTCCAAGCGCTAACTGACTGAACTAATTTCACCTGTACCGATATGACACCTACAACGGGTTATAACATAATGACAAAACGTATGGAGAATTTGGAGTATCGTCATAAAATTTCTATTTCTTTTTACCACTCTTAACGTCTACGGGCACACGTAATTTTTATATTTGCAACATCTATGACAAACCACCTTTCGCCGCGGCGGAGCGGCCGAGCGCATTGAGGCGCTATTCTACGATGCGCGAGGCCGATCCCCGTCGAAGGTTCGAATCTCGCCTCGAGCATGAATGTTTGTGCCGTCTTTATTACAAGCTAGTTCTTAAGTAGTTTGTAAGTTTAGGGACTGATGACCCCACGGTTAAGTCCCACAAGCTTTACAAACATATTTTGAAACTACCTTTCGAGTAATGTGCGTTTCATTGGACTTCTTGTATGATTAATATTAATAATCTGTACCCTCGTTTTGCGTTAGCGTATTTATATAAAGATAATCTGTGGAATGTAGTTCTATAACCCCTGGAATTTCTGGAAAACTACTGCAGATACATATCCGGCACATTTTTTATTAGAGTCACCGCATCAATAACAACAAAATAAAAGGAAATCGTGCATTACTTTATTCGCGTACAGTTTTGCAATGGCTTCTTATTAGCGAGGTTCCTACATTTCAGGCAAAATCTTTTATTGGACGCAACTCCTTATCCAAACAATTGCAAGCCTTTGTATAGATGAACTTTATTCTTTAGATTTATTTGTAGAATACCACATTGAAATATTTGCATATATTCGTTAATCACCTTGAACAAAGTACCGGTTGAAACAATGTCCTGCCTGATCAGTGCAAAGGTTGATAAATTCAAATGTTCAAATGTTTGTAAAGCTTATGGGACTTAACTGCGTGGTCATCAGTCCCTAAACTTACAAACTTCTTATGAACTAACTTATACTAAAGACAGCACAAACATCTATGCCCAAGGGGGGATTCGAACCCCCAACGCGGAAGTCCGCGCGATCCGCAACGTGGCGCTCCAGACCGCTCGGCTACTCCCTCGCTGCGGCTGATAAATGACCACCGATGTGCAGCCAACAAGGTTCGTTATGTATGTACCCATATTGTTTGTGTACCTAAATTATCTTTAGAGCTGTTTGAGACTATACAAATACCGCAAGTATGTACGTGCTAAAATGACCTTCTATAAGGAGGTCTACATAAGAAAGGGGTAGTAACATTGCGCTTAGCGGCAATATGTATGATATTTTTATTTTATGTTTATGCTGATAGTCAGTAAAGTGTGGTTCAAAAATAAAATAATTTTCAAAACTAATTAATGACTCAAATTATCTCAAAAATATTACTTTTAGGAGCAATGCTGTCAATAACTTTTCTTTAGGCTGTTCGTGAACCTAAAATATCTCGGGCAGTAGTACATATGTGTCAAAATAATTTTAAAAGTTAAGTAAGAGGATGAAATATACGAAATAATAGTGAGGAGATTAGTACTGGTACAATCATGAGGTGAACCTAACAATAAAATACATGATTTATGACGGTATATAGTATTATATTAATAAGTTGTCATTCTAGCAAGCATAGACAGGGTATAAGTTAGTGACTAATGAAGGTCAATAGTAGAAGAAAGGGCTTGTCATTCAATGACTGAAATCGTTCTTGAGAGCATGTGGGATACATGAGCAGTATACATCAGTCTACAGAATGATCAAAAAGTTATAAAACGCACAATAAAGATTCAAATTAATTAAGCAAGACAACCACGGTGTAAGAACTAACTCCAAAAAATGGTCAACCACACTATTATATTGTGTATCGCAAAATAAGGTAAATTTAGGAAATACAAGCAAAGGAAACTAAACCGTATTATAATCAACCTTGGATTAATTAGTATGTTTCTGTTTAGGCAAATGATATTTTTGACTTGACAGTTAATTGAGGATCATTTACAGTATAGATATAGAAACTGGACATCAGGGCATATAACCAAAAGGTCGGTGACTACAACGATCCATATGAAGGACAAATTTTGGGACTCACATGTCGAAAGAAGGAGTCGACAATCAGTAAAAATCTTAGGAGGAATGTCAGCGAAGAAAGTAATCAGCATTAAAGTAAAGCCGTTGGGGGGGAGGGGGCGGCGGCGGCTGCAGAGCGCATTGAGGCGCTATGCTACGATGCGCGGGGTTCGAATCCCCCTCGGGCATGGATGTTTGTACCGTCTTTATTATAAGGTAGTTCATAAGTAGTTTGTAAGTTTGGGGACTGATGACGCCATAGTTAATTCCCTTAAGCTTAACAAACATTTGATTAAAGTAAAGTAAAATGTGAAAACCTCCATTACGAAAGAAGCAGTGGGCGTGTAATAGTGACCGACATTTCTTGGGTCGCCAGGTAGCAGTTAATTTTACCTAACCATCATGCACACAAATGGCTTAACCCAAAACTTACTAAACATCAACCGAAATGGAAATCTAAATTATGATTCATTGCAACCCATTCAGAAAGCGTTTACTCTGACATAATCTAGTATATAATATAAGAATTCCTAATCAAATAGAGAATAGAAGTCACGTGAAAATAGCACGACGGACAGAACAAAGACAGACACCGAGCAATGGATTCACGGCACACTAAATGCTTAAGTGCAGAAGAAACGATTTCTCTGGTTTGCTAACACTATCACAGAGGCTTGTAAAAATTAAAACAGTCTAGATCACAATAAAGAATTTATTGAACAGATAAATGTGAGCACTTGACGTTCATGAAACCACGATACCTGCTTCGTCACCGCCACCGCTTGCCAGCATGGTGCACAAGTCCTGAAGATGGTCTTCATTTCACCGAAACTTGTTACCTGTTCAATAGATGCCTTCACTATCTAGGATGCTTTAATTTTAATATTTCATTAAGACCGCTGTTTTATGCTCCTAAATTACTTTCAGAAATTAAAAGAGGCTTCCATTACTTACGTCAAGCAGCCAGCTAAACGAAACACCGCAGCATCGACCCACGGGCGTACACCTGCGGAACTCTTCGGATAAGACTATAGTCATGTTAATCACTGCATGGCTGTGTCCAGACGAGGGTGGGAGGTTTAGGGGTTCAAACCCTCCCGAAATTTTTTTCAAAGCTAATAAATACAATGATGGCCTTAAAATAGATTTTAATTTAATATTCATCTCATATTACTTTTCAAACTATAACGAACGACTAATGTGCACACTGTGACGATCCGCTTTCCCCCCCCCCCTCCCATTTTTCCTCATCTTCTTTTAATAATTCTCATGGCACGTACCAGATGCCTTCAGATACATTTTTATTTCTGCCTTCTTTCTTCATAAACAGGTTTCATATATTTTTGAGGTGTTTATTCTTGACTTTAAAAACCAATGTTCCCTTACAGACTCGACTAGTATTGCGTCATGCGTATGCCATTATTGGGTCTTCTGCAACTGTGTTTATTACACCAAGAAACGGAACTATGCTGGAATCAGCAAATATCTGAGGCAGCTAAGTCATAACACCCCTTGTGTCCTCCAAACAGTAATAGGTACAAAGAAGCCGTTTGGACAGTGAATTGCAGGGCCATGGTCTACTTGAATGTATAACATTTCATGTTTGTGCTATTTTTTAGTAAACAGACATGAGACCATCTTTCGTTTTTTTAATGGAGCCCTATGTTAAATTTTAGCTTTTGGGCTTAAAACGACGGTTTCAAATATGTGTATATCATAATATTTAGGCGAATAGTTTTTTGAGAAACAGATATGTTCTCGCATTTGTTTATTTATGCATTTACTTTACCTGGCGAGATTAGGATCTTCAGGCCCTCTTTTACACTTAACCAGGCTTACTGAAGATGAAAAATTTCTTTAGTACATTGTAGACAATGTATAATACACGTATTGAAATAAAATAAAAAATATGGATTATTAATAGAATATAATTGCAATAATAATACTTAGATGATATATAAGAATCAAAAATAGTACTAATAATAATAGTGACAATAATAATAAAAATGGAATTTGCAAAGTACAGTGAGCATGTTTTATATTGTGAACTTCAGACCGGTTACAATATACGAACTGCCTCGTTATGTTTTTACAGATTCTGAGTTATCCACATCAAGCAGAGTCATAAGGCAATAGAATGTAGTGAGAGAAATATAGAAGAGGTAGATTGGTTAGAGGAAGAGAAATAGAATAGTAAGATTCAAAGCTATAATGGAGAGAAAGAACTGAGAGCAGGGTAACAATGGAGGCTATGCCGTCGTTAATATGTGAATTTTGAGTTTCCTCTTGAATGTCGAGTGGTTTAGTGTAAGAAGTAGATCACTTGGCAGTGTGTTCCACAGCCGTATAGCTGAGATGGAGAACGACACGGAGAAAGATTTAGTGTTGTTTGAAGGTACAACCAAGATGCTAGAGGTATCCGATCTCTTATTGCGGTTGTGGAATGACGATAGCTGTTTATTGTGAGAAGATAAGTATTGAGCCGGCCGCGGTGGCCGAGGGGATTGAGGCGCTGCAGTCACGGTCCGCACGGCCACGACGGTCGGGGGTTCGAATCCCCCCTAGGGCATGGATATTTGTGCTGTCCTTAGTTGTAAGTAGTTCATAAGTAATTTGTAAGTTTAGGGACTGATGACCCCGTAGTTAAGTCCCATAGACTCTACAAACATTTGAACATTTGATAAGTATTGGGGGCACTGGTGGCTGAGAAAGCGATGAAGTAAGCACAGCGTTTGAAAATCGCGCCACTTATGTGGGCGCATCCAACCTAGCTGAGTATATGAAGGACTGATATGATTGTAAAACCGTATACTGCACGCGTACCTAACGCAATCATTCATCACTAGCTCTAGGCGTCTAGAAATTTCACTATTTGTGCCGTGTTGAACTACATCACAGTAGTAAATATTTGGCAAGACAAGTATTGTGACTAATTTTTGTTGAAGTCGGGTTGGAAATATTTTTCTAAATTTTTGGATTGGATCCTATTCGATCGAAGCGGCGTTATTTGTGTTAAGGACGGACTCGCGATGTTTACCGTATAATCTACACAACAGGAAAGGACGCGTAGGACAACGACGCTTCGAAGGCGGAATACGATAAAAAAAATATATGTCTCAAAAACTATTCGCCTATATATAAACCATGCTTTGTTTGTAAGTAGGTTGGTAGTTTCTGCAAGGAGAAAGTATTCGGATTCTATTGACTAGTTACGAACAGAATTAGTTGCAATAAGGCTAAAGAGAAATTGAATTGTAGTGTCAGTCTGTTTCAGCGATAACCATAAATAAGAGGTTAATTAAGCTGAGGATATGCTCTTGGATTTCGACAATAGTACCACATTGGTGTTGGCTTGCACCAAGAAGTTTATTTTTGAACTCGAATTGGTGCTACTATTTTCTGTAAATCTTACTAGGCGATACAGGGCTGGCAGTAAAATGAAAACAAGTAAGATGGGAAAACAGTAAACTGTTCATTGTTTCCAAAATAAATGTCATAATTTATCTGGTTAATCCCACTCTGGGACAAGACTTTTACTACCCTAATGAAAGAAGGTTTTCGTTTGCTTACGGAACCACAAATGTACACAGAAGTGACCTCTTCGTCCGAAGCAACTCGACAGCCCTGATTGTCTGCTATGAGTTGTATTATTGAAGTACTACGTCAGTTTTTACGATGTTCATTTCTTAAAAGACCACCTAAAATCAAATTCTGGCTGCGCCTATATGTTACTAGATCAGTGAAAACATCAACGCCATGACAGGCTTACGGTGGTAGAATTGTCTCTCTCCCTCTTGCGGGACTCACACTATAACGTGGTGAGCATGGGACGGAAAGAGGCAAGTGCAACACATGGAAGTTTGGGTCTGGTCGGGGAGCGTCCACGGGTGGCCGAGTGGTTAAGCCGACCGCTCGCGAAGAGCGGGAGACCCGGGTTCGAGTCCCGGTCCGGCAAAAAAAATGTTCATGTGTTGCAGATCGTTTGTCTATCATACAGGAGCAGTAGACGTCAGGAAATTTCGCGATTTGCGAGGAATATACACGGATATATTTATCTCTGCAGCTGATCACCGCCAACGCCTGTTCCGTTGGAACAGACATAATAATAATCAGTGAACGAGTTGAGGCGAACATCAGAGTCTTTTGTGGCTGACATCATTTAAGTCACAGCACGGTTGTTGAATTATTTCACGGAACCTTTTTATACCTACGTGACTTACATCTACAGCAACGTCAATATTTGACAAGTGCTACGTGTACCAATGTCACCTGTTCCAGTCTCACATATCTCGCAGGACAACATACTGCAAGCAAGTCCCCGTGTGGGCTCAAATCTCTCTAATTTTATCCTCTTTGCCCCTCTGCGGGGCATACATTGGAGTAAGCAATACGCTGCTTGATTATTCGAGAAAAGTACGCTCTTGGAACTTGGGCGATATCGGTTCATGTGCGGATGGACCGCATGAACACCATGGTCTACGGATAGCAGGGTAAACAGATGCTCTCATTCATTATGCATAGTGATTGAATAGTTGCATTGCAGCAGTTCGTAAGTTGGGGCTTGAAGACAGCGTTAAAGATACGCCGAAAATAGGCAGCCTAATAAAAATAAATACCTGCAATTAAGGCTATTGGAGTTCATATTCTTAAATAATGATCATTCGCAGTCCCAACCTTCATATTAATATGGAGCAAATAAGATTTTGGTAATACAGACCAATGTGCAAAATGTTGCATTTAATTACGTTCACCACCAACTGGCAGTCCCTGCACTCAAGAAGTGCGCAAATCGATGCCTTCAGGCGTCTCTGCCTCTTTTTAGACAACCGGATCATCTGCCAACAAAGAGCATCTAACGTGGTCTACTGGATCACCTGCATCTACGGCCTCCTCCGGCTTTCAGTGCAAATGGCCCTATCTCGCAAAATTCCCAAAGATTATCAGAGAAATTCTCGGTGTCACATGCAGAGTACAGGCGTTGATGTAGATTACAGCTCATACGCCCATGCAGACTGCAGAAGGAACTACAGATTGCCGGCCGCGGTGGCCGAGGGGACTGAGGCGCTTCAGTCATTGTCTGCACGGCCACTACGGTCGGGGGTTCGAATCCCCCCTCGGGCATGGATATTTGTGCCGTCCTTAGTTGTAGCTAGTTCATAAGTAGTTTGTAAGTTTAGGGACTGATGACCCCGTAGTTAAGTCCCTTAAGCTCTACAAACATTTGAACAATTGAACTACAGATTTGATTTGGTTTTAGAACACTTTAACTCATTAATGTGCAGATTATTATTGTTTTAATTGTTACTAGTCAGACGCAAACATTTCCAAAAATTCATTACAACGTTTTAACTTGTAAGGATGAAATCTCTGCTCGGCACTATCGTCAATGTAAATACATAGCAATAACATCCCACATGTGGTGTTTTATTAACACATTAAGTCATAATTATCACATACATTAATTGCCTACATGCGCCATATTTTTAAGACATTCACTGTATACATTAATTGTAGACAACACTAATTTCTGTTTTAATATTAGTTGAAATATTCATTTCAACTCTGAGCTGTGACTCGAATAAACGAATAGAGGAAAGGAACGGTCGTATGTTTGCCTCTTTTGCTGATCAATTATGTACTCCGTTGTTCCTCATGAGGCAAAACACTGAATAAGTTTCCCTTGTCCTCTCCCCTTTGTTAACTGTATCCACAAACGAACGTTCTTCATACAGGAGTTTCGATAGATGATACGAAGATGTAATAGACTTCTAAATATTAATTGAAATTATAGTGAGCAAACATTCCGCTCTCCGACGAACTGTGGTAGATTGACTTGCATTTTTAATATTTCCATGTAATAGTTCTGCATGTCTATATAATCAAGGAAAGAGTCTTTTGCCTCACTCCTGTCACATTGCCTAGTACAGTAGTTCCTCACCTTTTATTAATGCGACACACAATGATTCTGGAATAGGTTTGACGACGCATATACATGCCTTGCTGAGTAAGAACTTAAAATATGGTGAAGGGAACAGCATCAAGCTAAAAAGCATTTTTTCTAATAAGAAATTTTATTCAAATTAATCAGTTAACTCAATGAGATTTGTGGTATTCTTTAGTCTCGGAGTTAATATTTTTATCTATATATGGGTTGAAACTCGCTGTTTTTAGGCGTAAATCGTTTTCTCGCAAAATTTGTATATATTTAAAGAAAACAAACTAAAATTCAAATCCGCCTACGGAAGTACTGGGAATTCCATTCAATCCTTCAAGGCGATATGAACTGGAGACTCTACCTTTCTATCCGTACATAATTATATTATGTAATAAAAGTCTAGTTGCTGCATATAACTATTATTTATTACTTATTACATAATTAAATTATGTATGAATTCTTAAACAAATGTGTTTGAGAAGAATCAGTTGACATTTCTCCCCGGGGTGTTTTATTCCTATGCAGTTTTTGTTTTTTATGATTGCCCTCTACAAACGCATTCCGTATCCATAACGATTTCAGGAAATGCCTAAAATAAGAACCAATTTTAATCAATAATTTTGCATAGGCAAAAAATTTGAGGGGCCTAGTGTAAAAATACAAGTTGGTAAAAACCTAAAACTTAAACATTAACCTACAACCACTATCATTTTAAGTAAAGAGGATGTTTAACTTAGTTTTTTTCTTCTAGTGAAATATTTGGTTACTACTTCTACACTATCTAAAGACGTGAAGATTCGTAACTAACTGAAATTGCTTAAAGGGCAATTACAATTTCATTCTAGATGCTAGCAATTTTATTGTTTCTTTTAATGTGAAGATATCTCCTATATCCAAACAATTATTTCGATTCTTAGTCTAAGTGTTGACTTTGCAATATTTGTATCAAACGACGTACTGGATACAACTGCAACCATCATTTTCCTTTTCTGAGTACGACACGTCTCAATAGTTGCGTAATGTGATTACGGTTAACCATTTCACATCTAAAAATACTTATCTCACATCAAAGATCAATTATTTGATTAATCGTTGAAGATAACGAGTAAACAGATAGTTTTACAAACAGTGGCTGTCCCATACTCAATAACTTCCGTGAGGTCAACAATGCCGGTTCTAGTAATTCAGGTAGATGTCGAAACAGAATCCGTCTATCCAAAAACTTCAGTCCTAGTTCAATTGAAAATCTAGAGAATATCCTGCAACTACACGAATAAATATATTTCACTTCAGAGCAAACAGATCGTAATCACCTCTATAGGGTATCTAGGAAGAGTGTGATTTGACAAAGAGAAGCATGAAAGTTTAGCTTACAAATGATTCCATTTTTAAAAATTGAAAATACTCCTAGGTAAGAACGATGAATTGAGCAGACACATCTGCTAAGCAGTCTCTGAAGTGAAGAGATTGGCCCAGTGGGCCTAGCAGGGATAACATAGACCTTACGACACAAACTATATAAGCAGGCATCGCTGGACAATTTTATGACGCACATGTTCGATTAATTTCATGTCCAAACCAGATCATCACGTTACTAAGTACAATTATACAAACGCTCCAAAGGGTAAATGAATAAAAAAGAACTAGTCACCACATACCCTTAGTAAAACTGCAAAGCTAAAAACAGTAACCTCAGTGAACTCACCTGTGAAGGCGTCGATTAAACAACATAAAGCAGTCAGTTTAAATAACTTCCTAAAACCATTGTTGTTACTATCCCCTGTATCCCCGAATGTATTTGAGAGCCTATAGGATTTAAATATATTTATGTTTGTAGGTTGTGTTACTTATCTTCCAGAAGACATTAACAACAACTTAGCTTACATTAGTGGAATACTTGGCGTCTTCCGAGTTATACGGGCCAGGAAATGCTAGAGACATCACATGCGCTGTAGAATCCCCACTTGCTGCCTTATGCTCCTCATTATGTTTTCCAGCAGGTTGCACAAATGGAGAATAATAGTAGATTCCTCTTATCATTATTAATGCATGGAGATGTTTTTCCAAACAGTATAACATTACATAAAGGTTGTCATTTCTATCTGCACTCCTGTATGTTTCTGTCAAGATTGTATGTGAGTGTAAACTACTATCAATAGCATATTACTCAATTTTTTTAGCATTTTGTAGAATAACATAGACCTCGGCAGAACGCATGTATGATGTGCGGGCTCCATGTTTATCGAAACTCCTTAATGTCGAAGATATCCTCAGCCAAAAGAGCTTAGTATTCGTTTATCTTGCAAATATAAGGCGATCAACTGGGGTTGGAATAATCCTAGGATGTGTATAAGCCACCTTTCGCAATGTGGATTACATAGAGGTGTTCGCCTCAACCCCTACTACTTATTAGGTAACTCAGCTCATGGGTAAAAAAAAAAGAATACCCCCCCCCCTTTTCGAACAGGGTTATGCGTAGTAAAGTATTCTGGTGTTTTTCTGTTAGTGATCATTTTACTATAGGACAACACAGCCACCTAATTAATTTCAAAGTTATTATTTACAGTATACACATGAAATGTTAAATATACACATTTCTTGATTTATTTATGTTGGGTTTTAGAGATCACTTTTCAACAACTTGCACAAGAAAAGTATTGTCAAAATCGAAATTCAGGCCGGCAACATACCAGCGTACTTACTGCCGGGCAAGATTTTGCAGTTCACAATTAAACAAAATTAAAAAAAAAACACAAATTACTTTATAATTATTGAGGAACAGAAGACATTCATTATATGTAAAATATAAAATCGAGGTTTTATAGTAGTTTGTTAAATTGTAGATTCGCACCATGATTTTAATGGCAGGGCTCACACTAACATTGCACAATTAAATATGCAACAGCAATAACTAGAAAACCAATAAATAATGTGGTCGTAAACATTCCTTACAATTTCATTTACGTCATCAAGTGTTTTAAATGCCTTTACTGCACTGATGCATTGATGTTTTGACAGAGTGAAAAAGAAACCTCCATATTGCTGAATATGCTGAAACACTGTTTACAGTATCTAAAAACAAAAATACTTTTACGAGGCGTATCCACAAAAATGTTCGAAACTTTTTTAAAAACAAATACGACATGATTATGTAAATATCTTTATCGGCAATAGGTGCGACAATGTTTGAGCTATTGTTGGACAGTATCACCAAAGGAATTGATACGATCCGCGTGTATGAAAATTAGTGACTACCTACCCGTAATTCAGTCCCGAAAGGCATTCCAATTCTCGACCATCTGCTACCACACTGACGTGACAGAAAATGTTCACTATTTGACAATTTCATTGACAATCATCGGACCGGAATACGAGACTCGCATCACTGCTGGACAATTATTCGCATGGTCCGCAATGTGCTTTCTTTGTTCAGCGTAAAATTATACACCAACACACTGCAACGAGGTGATAATTGGCGCACATGTGGTGTTTGTTTTTGTTTTAATTATATTTAACAATTCGGCCGCTCATACCTCGCCGACCTAACGAGGTCGACAACCGGATCTCGCATAATTGCTGGACACCCGGTGCGATGGTGCGTGGCTTTTGGCTGACAGAGCAGCGACAGGACTACTAAGGGTCGGGACAGAGCACGATGGAAGTAGCAAACATCATCTCCGCGGTTATTCTAAATATTTATCAGCCGTAATCCTACTAAAACTAGCAACGATGTTATTTTAACGTTTTCGAGAGAAGACACTAAAATATCATCCCTTTTTAATTAATGTGTGTGACGATAAAATGTCGTGATACTGCGCAAAATGTGCAAGAAAAGACTATCTACAATGTGTCACCTGTATAAGTCCAACGTGTCACCAAAAACTTTCCTGTTTTAACTATGCAACGACTATAATTTCAATACAGTAAAAATATTATTATCTTTGTCATAACTAATGTATAAATATTTGTTCACTAGTATTTCGTTGAGGTAGGGCATATGGGAGAGTGGTTTAATTTTAGTTCAGGCGTCGCTAGATTGTTTTTCGATATTAATGGATTCGATCAGTAAAAGAAAAGGTGCGTAAATACAAAATGCTGCCTAAATATATTAAAATGTATGTTGTAAAAATGCGTGTGCCCATTATCATTAATTTTGGTAATATTTAAACCCGACTTGAGAGATTTTCATCAGAACCTTAGTAGTTGTTGCAGCGAGCATCCGCCGACCTGGATTGCAGCATCCTGGCAAACATAAAAATAGTAACTGTAATAACTCAGGGTCAGGTGGTAATCAGCTTAGTATTGATCTAACGATTTATTTCGGCTCTTCTGGAAAACTACTGTGAACTTGTTGATGGACGCCATCGAAAGAGTCCGAAGAAGAGCAGCCCGTTTTGTATCGTCACGATTCAAGGGAGACAGCGTCACTGAAATGATACAGGATCTGGGATGGGAATAATTACAAATGTTCAAATGTTTGTTAAGCTTATGGGACTGAACTACGGGGTTATCAGTCCCTAAACTTACAAACTACTTATCAAGTAGCTTATCCTAAGGACGGCACAAATATCCATGCCCGATGGGGGGATTCGAACCCCCGACCGTAGTGGCCGTGCAGACCGTGACTGGAGCACCTCAGTCCCCTCGGCCACCGCGGCCGGCGGAATAATTACAACAACGGCGCTTATCGCTGCGGCATGGTCTACTTACGAAACTCTAATCGCCAAAATGCTCCTCTGAATGCAAAGATTTATTGTTGACTCCAACCTACATAGGTAGAAATGATCATAACAATAAAATAAGAGCCGCAGTGGAGTAGCCGAGCGGTCTAAAGTGTCTCGCTGCGGAGCTCGCACTTGCTCGCCGTGGAGGTTCGAGTCCTCCCTGGGGCATGGGTGTGTGTGTGTTTGTCCTTAGGTTAGTTTACCTAGGTTTAAGTAGTTTGTAAGCTACGGACTGATGACCACACAGTTTGGTCCGATAGATTTACAGACATTTGAACATTTGAATCAAATAAGAGAAATCAGAGCTCGAACGGAGATTCAGACGATCTTTCTTCCCGCGCACTGTTCAAGAGTGGAAAGGTAAATGAACAGTATGAAGTATAAAGGTGGTTCGATGGACCGTCTGCCAGGCACTTAAATGTGATTTTCAAAGTATCTAAAGTATTTTAAATGTGTTTATTTCCGTCAACAGTTGCTATAAAATTGTTTCATAACATGTTTCGATCACTTGGATCATCTTCAGATCTTATAGTTGCGTCCGCAACTCGTCTGGCTGAGTACTAAAGTATCTCACGTAAATATAGATGAACAATTTTACAAAATTTGTGGTAATATATTATTACGACCAATGTATTGTATCAAGAGAAGGAGTGCTACAAGATTCTAACACTGACTTTTACTTCATGCCATTTAGTAAGGATGAGAGTATTTCATTTCATAATTTTCAAACAGTGCGATATAAAAATAACTCCAATCACAGTGAATCAGTTTTTCTGTCAGGAGACCTTCATTTATTTGCAATGTGGTGTATAGATTTCAGTTATGGACAGCTTCTTTCATGCTAATAATTTTCTATAGTATCAATTGAACAGTGATTAAAAACTCTTAACATCATAAAGAGGATTATATATCAATAATGATACGTTCCACATAGCATTTCATATAATTACAATGAGTTTAAGTCCAGTAATAAAAATTTATTTCACACTAAATAATGTGGAACTGCGTTGTAAAAATACTCGTACAGTCAAAACCCTACAGTCAAATTTAGCAGTAACAGAGCTAGCCGATAAACAAGTAATTAATAAATCGTTAAAGCAATAAACAATATTAAAAAATTAAATAATAGCTGATACGAGTAATTTTACAACACGTCCTTACTGACTCGTTCCACAATAATCTGATCACTTTTTCACTACGTTTCAATTCGGCTATGATATGTATTCAGATACATGTTTATAATAGACTAAGTAAGTTCATCAGTTAACGTCAGTAATTATAACTGCAAGAAAAATCTTGAAAGAGAAAACCACTGTTGCTCTAACGTTTAATATACTTAATTTGTGTTGCATTTGAAGAAAAAAATCTAAAACTACTCCGTTCCTCTAAAACAAATGACACTTTTTTCTGCCAAGAAGAAATGTTTCATGAGGAAGGTGGAATGTGGTAACAGGAAAAGAGGACCGGATTGTCGTAGCTACTGAACTCATTTTAGAATTTACAAATCCGGTTATTTTAAGAACCAAGGGTACATTAGTAACATTAAAATTTCTGAAAATGACTTTTAGCAGAAACCAATAGCAGCCTTGTTTAATAAACTTTTCATCCAATGAAAGAAAACCATATCCTTTCAGGACCAAAACTTTTAAGTTTCACAACTCTTCTAATTAGCAAGAATAACTTATGATGAATTTAAGCTCAACAAATTGAAAGAAGACAGCCGTAGGCTGAAGATAATTACTTATGGATTTTTCTGCGATATTTCTGTGAATCTGGACATTTATTGCTTTACGGCTTTATTTTGTATGTAAAATTCATCTATTATATGCTTCAATAATCTCAGTTGGTGTTTGTACCCACTGCACACCATAATATCTTCGTAACTGCGACGTAGCATCTGCGCTACAGCAGCATCTTTGACCGCGGAGGCGGGCCGTGGAGAGTAGGCTAGTAAAAGGGTCGAGTGGAAGATAGTTCAGTCGCATGGTAGTCGCCGTGTTCTACGATTCGGTTGGCCGGCTAGGATGCACGTGCCCAGTTTGAGTGATTGGATTATGTACCTATGAAAGTATCCCGCCAAAGGGCGATGAAATTTCATTTGATATTGCAAGAGGCATTGTGTACTAAGAGGACGAGAATATTTGTATGGAACGATGTTGTACTCACCCATTGTAAGCACCATTATTGTCGAGTCAACAACAAAGGTTTGTTTCTTTAGCAAGAATAAATAATTTAACGATTACTAATCTTTTTATTTCAGCTCAACCTTGTCCCTCATTTTCCTGATTGTGGCATTTTTCTATTTTTGTTGTATGGTACGTGTCGAGTTTGAGATTTTCTTAAATGTAAATGTTAACGTGCCAGTAAAGTAATCCTTTCTTGACACTGAGATCTAATTTGCAAAATTAATGCTCACAGAAGCGCAGATTATTTTATAAATATAAAATTGCAGGTGGACTGACACAGAAGTTGCAGCTCCCATTTCTTCATTTTTTGAGGGTAGAAAATAGGATCATAGTTCTAATTAACTTAGTACGTTGCGCATATATGTTTAGAAAGACTGGTTATTTTATAGAGAGTTAGATAAGAGCTTTTAAATCTTTTAAATAGCAACCTTCAAACGAGAACTGTCACCTCACTTTAAATTAGAAACTTTCACCTTCAATAGCAACTTTCAATAGTCAGTTTAAATGATAAACTTTCAAAATGAAATATAAAAGAGGAATCACATTTTTGTACATATTTATACTAAATATATTATAGTCCAAATATTTAAGGTAGAAGAAAAACAGTTTACTTGTTTTCAACCTTAAATATAGAACTCGTAAACAGACCAACACATACCTACAGACCTTAATACTGATTACTGGTTTCAGAAGCTCTTTGTTCCCATCTCCAGACCTCTGCTTAGTTGAATACCATCATATGTAACCAGGGTCCATATAGATGGTCTCGTACGTAGACCCATCTTTGCAGAAAAGAAACTTCTCATAAATGACCAAACCAATCTAGCAAACAACACACTTTCCAAGCTTATTGACCACCTAACATAAAAATAAACACTCTGAGAGTCAACCTCCCCCCCCCCCCACTTTTGCACAATAACGCAAACTGCGATTCCCTCGCTCCCCCCCCCCCCTCCAACCCCCACCAAAACCTACGTAAACCTGCATTTACTCATCTGAACGTCAGTTAATATGTAGTTTGTAAGTTTAGGGACTGATGACCCCGTAGTTAAGTCCCATAAGCTATACAAACATTTGAATTAAATTGTATTTATGCATATAAATACAAATATATAATGTTGGCAACACTCACAGGCCACACGAAAAACAAATGAACAGACAAAAACAACATAGCCACACTGTAGTGAAGTATAAACAAATAGAATGGCAATCCATTTAAAACAAAGTGACTTGCAATCTGGATGCAGTCGAAATAAGTGAAGTGAAGTGTGTGATGTGCTGTGATGAAATGTAAGGAACATCACAAAAACAGACGAAAAGTGCTGTAGACAACCGAAAACCACAAGCCATAAACCAACTCCAGCCAACAAAACGGAGAAACAACAGTGAGATGTAGTAATCTTTGCATCGTGAGCTACGTGTGAAAGTAATGTTCAAAATTTAGACTCTATTTTGTTCAATTTTTATTAAATAATGTTGTTGTAATGCAGACAATAGTAAATATAGTTACTTTTTCTTACACGCCAAAATATTGCAGTCAACTGGGTTAAAGATGCACCACTTTTTCATTTTTTTCAATGCTTTTGTCACAAAAGAAATTACTACATCACAACGGATATAGTAGAACGTTGCATTTACAGTTACTGATGGTTTCTATATGTAAAACTGTTTCCTAATTATCAGAAAAATTTCATTGTGATTACTGGTACAAAGTTAAACTGTCATTATGGCTAACTTTGGACCGCTCATAAACAACATATTTTACATATATATATATATACCGCTGTAGGTAACTTTAAGCCATGTCAAAAGAAAATCTGGGTTTAATAAGATGTCAAAACAAATAGTCTTAGCTAGTTAATGGAGGTTTACTTTGACATACCAAGTAATCTGTGCAAACCCACTGATGACAGACTTCACATTACAGCAATATACATTTAGAAATAACACATTTATTATAGTTAAGTCTTAATAATACAAACAACAAACAGTATCCCAAAAGCACACCACTTTTAGTAATATCACGAATAAATATATTCTGCTTAAACGCCTTCGTATGATGTGCACAGGAACTCATCGCTAGTGTGAAACATGCTCTTTTTTTTAAAGTTTTATTCAGGATTCATCAATTCTTTTTAATATCATGGCAATGAAATACTATTCCTCGTCCCTCCTCTCAGGCTACAGCCAGAGTTACCTTTCTTTATCATGCAACTCTTCTAAATGATGTGACGTTGCTTAGGGCATCTATTGTGGTGGCTTTTCCGGGATAACATTTGAGTTCTTACACTGCAATAACATAATAAGTTACCTGAAAGACATCTTCACACGTTCAGTTGATTGACTGATTGATTGATTTTTCCAGGGAAGCCAAAACAGCCTTGGTCCAACCCGCCACTGCTCGCACCGAAACTAAGTTTATTGTGCGGTATCGCCCCCTGTATATCTAGTAAAGCCAACCAATGCCCTTGAACAGCGCAAGGAGTCCCTTACCAGTTCTTCATTAGACACAGTTTCTTCGGGTCTGGTTGTCCCAAATATTCTGTGCCTTTTATTCTCCAATGCAATGCATTCGAAGATTAGATGTGATGCAGTTTCATCACCGTCGTTACAGATGGGTCCTCTTCTGTTATTCCCATTGTATGTAGGTGTTTTTTGAAATTCCCATGGCCTGTCAGCAATACAACCATGAGTCTAATCTCTCTCCTGTTCAGGCCCAGGATTGCAGAGCTTCTTTTAAAACATGGCATCATTACCTTGCCATGTTTTTGTTGATGGACTTTGGTCCAATATTCTACGTGCTGTCTTCTGAGCCAGTTACGTAGCTCCAATTTGATAATTGCCTTGGTGATTGTCAGGACAGGTTCCGGTCCAATAAATGGAGTCTCTACCCCCATCCTGGCTAATCTGTCGGCATGTTCGTTGCCACTGATCTCCGAGTGGCCAGGGACCCACAATATTGCTTTCCCCTAGTTTCACCAGAACCCTGTGACATTCTGCAACAATTTTAGACCTTGTTGCAGGAGCTGCCAGTGATCTCAGGGCTGCCTGGCTGTCTGAATAGATATAGATGCTACGATCTTTGTAGCACCTACTAAAATTCTCCTCCATACACGCCCTGATGTCAGTGATTTCGGCCTGGAATACTGAGGCCAGTTTTCCTGACACCCTCCAGTCTTGGCTGCACCCCATACACCCCGGCCCCGACACCTTGGTCTGATTTTGACCCGTCAGTGAATCAGACAATATCCCCCGTATGGTGTCTATTTTCTCCCACTGCTCCCTACTTCCAATTGTTATATTGAAAGGCTTGTTGAAGCAGTATGGGGTTATAATATAGTCGGCTGGCTTTTCCCCAACCTTTCCTATATTTACCTCTCTCACTATTTTAGTGTGTGATTCTGGATATCCCAAAGAGTTCCACTTGTTGCCAGATTTGAGTCTGTATGCACCAGTCGCTGCCTCCATCTTGACCCAAAGGTGTAATGAGGGCATATCCAGCATGGTATCCATCCCAGCAGTTGGTGTGCTGCTAATTCCGCCTGTTATGGCTAAGCAGGCTAATCTCTGCACCTTACCAAGATCACGTACAGTTACTTAACATGCACAATAATACACGTACATTACTTAAAATGGGGTCCCCTTTGGTGATTACCACTCTCATCAGGCTGATTTCTGTTAACATTCAATTCAGCTATAATCATGCCACTATCAGTATCTGTAGGAATATTTTCATTTGAGGTGCTGGCTGTACATACTGAAACTTCACACAACTCCCTTTCCTTGCCTTTTCTGTGTTTTGATGCAGGCCCTCTAGGATACACAAACGTGGCCTCACCCCTTCTTTCAATTTCTTCCTCTATTTGCTTCTCCATCTAGCTCACCCTATATCAATAATAATAATTATTATTATTCAAACTCCAATAATTTGTTTAATAACAGCAAAAGCCGGCCACGGTGGCCGAGCGGCCTGCGGCGCGCCAGTCACGGTCTGCACGGCCACTACGGTTGGGGGCTCGGATCCCCCCTCGGGCTAGGATATTTGTACCGTCCTTAGTATTAGCTAGTTCATAAGTAGTTTGGAAGTTAAGGGACTGATGACCCCGTAGTTAAGTCCCATAAGCTCTACAAACATTTGAACAGGAAAAATGGTAGAAAGATTTTGATTATCGTATGTTCTTTTCTTAACACTTCTTCGTAGTAGTCTTATTCATTTATGTTAATGAATTGCATAAAATTAAATATTTAAAATTAAATCCAGTAATGAAATTTTTATCTTATACCAAGCCATTTCTTAAACTTAATATTATAATTTCTTAATTTACGCAACTAGCTCTACCAATGACCAAGAGATCGAAGGAATGTATGAGGACATACAAGAAATTATTCAGAAAGTTAAAGGAGAAGAAAACTTAATTATGGTGGGAGACTGGAAAGGGAAGAGAATGAAATGTAGTAGGTGAATCTGGACTACGGGGAAAAGATAGAATTTTGTGCACAGCACAATTTAATCACAACAGTCAGTTGGTTGAATCATCATGAAACAAAATTATATAAGTGGAAGAGACCAGGAGACGCTGGGAGGTACCATATTGACTTTATAATGCTAAGGCAAATGTTTATAAACCAGGTTTTACACTGTAAGGCATATTCAGGGCAGATATAGACTCTGACCATAACTTATTGGTCATAAACTGTAGATTAAAATTTAAGAGACTGCAAAAAGGTAGAAAATTAAGTAGATGTAATCTGGGCATATTGGAGGAACCAGAGGTGGATGACAATTTTAGCGGAGAAATTAAGCAAGGATTGTCTGAAACGGGAGAAAGTAATTCAGTAGAAGAAGAATGAGTAGCTCTGAGAGACAAAGTAGTGAAGGCTGCAGACAAAGCCTAATAGATATTCTTGGATAACACAGGAGATACTGAACTTAATTGATGAGAGGAGTAAATATAAAAATGCATCAAGTGAAGCAGGCAAAGTGGAGTACAGTCGTCTGAAAAATGTAGTTGACAGGAAGTGCAGATTGGCTAAGCAAAAGAAGCTTGCAAGACCATAGAAGAATGTATAACTAGGGAAAGATAGATACCGCTTTTGGAAAATAATAGAGATATTTGGAGAAAAGTAAAGCAGAGATATGAGTATCAAGAACTCAGATGGAAAACCAGTACTAAGCAAAGAAGGGAAAGCTGAAAGGTGGAAGGAATATATAGAAGGCATATACAAAGGAAATGAAGGCAGTATTCTAGAAATGGAAGACGAAGAAGAGGAAGATGAGATAAGAGATACTATAATGCGAGAAGAATTTCATAGAGCACTGAAAAAAAAGGTCGCTGGAGTAGATGAGGTCCCTTCTGAACTGCTATGATCGTTAGAAGATCCAGTCATGAACAAATTGTTCCACCAGGTATGCAAGATGTATCAGTGTGGGGAAATACTCTCTAAGTCCAAGAGAGATGGAATATGTGGAGTCCAATTACTAAGAAAGCAAGTGCAGACAAATGTGAAATTACAGAACTATCACTTTAATAAGTCATGGTTGCAAAATACTAACACGAATTAGTTACAGACAAATGGAAAAACTGGCGGGATCCGATCTTGAGGAAAATCAATTTGGAATTAGGAGGAATGTAGGAACACGCGAGGCAATACTCATATTTCTAATTATCTTAAAAGATTAGTTAAGGATAGGGATCTTTGCTTTTAGCATTTGTGGATCTGTAGAAAGCTTTTGACAATGTTGACTGGAATATACTCATTCAAATTCTGAAGGTAGCAGGGGTAAAAATTAGAGCTATATTCAACTTATAGAAAAATATTATAATCGAATGGCATGAAAGGGTCGCAGTGGTTGCGAAGGGAGTAAGACAGGGTTGTAGCCTTCTCCAAATATTGTTCAATCTGAACATTGAGCAAGTTGCGAAAGAATTCAAGGAGAAATTTGGAGAGGGAATTAAAGTCCAGGGAGACGTAATAAAAACCTTGCTATTTGCTGCCGACATAGTAATTCTGTCAGAGACAGCAAAGGATCTGGAAGAGCAAAAAACGAAATGGACACGCAAGACTAGCACTCCTGGAAGAAAGGATATGGTGGAGACATGGCTTAGCCACAGCCTAAGGGATATTTCCAGAATGAAACTTCAAACTGCAGCGGAGTGTGCGCTGATATGAAACTTCCTGGCAAATTAAAATTGTGTGCCGGAACCGGGACCTTTGCCTTTCGCGGGCAAGCGCACTACCGACTGTGCTATCCCGACACGAGTCACGATGCCGGCTCACAACTTTACTTCCGCCAGTACCTCGCCTCCTACTTTCCAAACTTCACAGAAGCTCTCCTGCAAACACGCAAGACTAGCACTCCTGGAAGAAAGGATATGGTGGAGACATGGCTTAGCCACAGCCTAAGGGATGTTTCCAGAATGAAACATCACTCTGCAGCCCTTAGGCTGTGGCTAAGCCATGTCTCCACCATATCCTTTCTTCCACGAGTGCTAGTCTTGCGTGTTTGCAGGAGAGCTTCTGTGAAGTTTGGAAAGTAGGAGACGAGGTACTGGCGGAAGTAAAGTTGTGAGCCGACATCGTGAATCGTGTCGGGATAGCACAGTCGGTAGTGCGCTTGCCCGCGAAAGGCAAAGGTCCCAGGTTTGAGTCCCGGTTCTGGCACACAATTTTAATTTGCCAGGAAGTTTCATATCAGCGCACACTCCGCTGCAGAGTGAAGTTTCATTCTGGAAATATCCCTTAGGCTGTGGCTAAGCCATGTCTCCACCATATCCTTTCTTCCAGGAGTGCTAGTCTTATGTGTTTGCAGGAGAGCTTCTGTGAAGTTTGGAAAGTAGGAGGCGAGGTACTGGCGGAAGTAAATTTGTGAGGCGGCATCGTGAATCGTGTCGGGATAGCACAGTCGGTAGTGCGCTTGCCCGCGAAAGGAAAAGGTCCCAGGTTCGAGTCCCGGTTCCGGCACACAATTTTAATCTGCCAGGAAGTTTGATATCAGCGCACACTCCACTGCAGAGTGAAGTTTCATTCTGGAAACATCCCTTAGGCTGTGGCTAAGCCATGTCTCCACCATATCCTTTCTTCCAGGAGTGCTAGTCTTGCGTGTTTGCAGGAGAGCTTCTGTGAAGTTTGGAAAGTAGGAGGCGAGGTACTGGCGGAAGTAAAGTAGTGAGGCGGCATCGTGAGTCGTGTCGAGATAGCACAGTCGGTAGTGCGCTTGCCCGCGAAAGGCAAAGGTCCCAGGTTCGAGTCCCGGTTCTGGCACACAATTTTAATCTGCCAGGAAGGTTCGAAATGGACAGTGTCTTGAAAGGAAGGTATAAGATGAACATTAACAATAGTAAAACGAAGCGATGCTGAAGGAATTAGAATTGAGACGATAAAAATAGTTTTTTTTTTTTTTTATTTGGGTAGCAAGATAATGTCTGATGGCCAAAGTAAAGAAGATATAAAATGCAGAATGGCTATGGGAAGAAAAGCGCTTCTGAAGAAGCGTAATTTGTTGATATCCAATGTTATTTTAAATGTTAGGAAGTCCTTTCTGAAAGCATTTGACTGGAGTGTAGCGTTGTATGGGAGTGAGTCGTGGACGATACGGAGTTCAGACTAAAAGATGATGGTATCTATCGAAATTTGGTGCTACAGACGAATGATGGAAAATTAGATGGGCAGATCACACAACTAATGAAGAAATGTTCAACAGAAGTGGGGAATGTTAACTAAGAGAAGGGATAGGTTGGTGGGACACGTTCTGAGACATCAAGGAATCGTCAAAGGAGCGTTACAAGGCGTATGTGGGGTAAAAATCGTAGAGGGATACCGAGAGACGAATACAGTAAGCAAATTGAAAAGGACGTAAGTTGACATACGTATTCTCAGCTGAAGAGGCTTGCGCATGACAGGCTAGCGTAAGGAGCTGCATAAAATCACTCTGCGGACTGAAAACAATTTATTATCTTAGCTTCGATTTTATAATCATTCTGCTACAATAAACCTAACTCTGTACCGGTACAAAGTTAACCCAAAATTAGCATGATTCTGGACCTATCATTATTAAAGAACATTATGTAGCTACAGCATGGAACAATACAAAATCAAATTGTATCAACGTTAAGTTAAAGAATCATTTAAAAGTTTAAAAGTACAATATTAGGGCACAGGCCATTATTTATACTTCCAATCACAAACTGAACTCACTGTATTCAGAAACTCTCTACATTATGACACCAGTCGGCAAGTAATAACAATCTAAATATCTTTTAGACCTATACAAAAATACTTTAAATACAAAGCTGAAAGTCTAGAAATAATAATACATCGACTTTCAGGACTTTGAATGTCCTGTAGATGGTATACCACACATTTGTAACGAAAGTAGTAAGTGGTACACAGTTGCCCTAAGTAGTAAAATACTGCTCTGATCGTTGTAACTGATTATTTATTGAAATGAATTTAACCTTTATTATCGCTAATAACTTGGAGTTTATTTCTCACGCAACTCCCAAGAGATACTTCCTTTGACAACCAGTTTCAGTAATTGTTTCTTTTGAAAACCAAGACAAATAGAGTTCACATTGTGTTTGTTAAGGAATTCGCTTTGCACTAAAGCAAGAGAATTATTTTCAAATTTGGCACAAGCTCGAGATCAGTGTCACAAATATGGAATCCAATGCGTATAGGCAAGCCAAAAGTTACAAAAGTAAACTTCAATAAATTACAGTAACAGTAAATACGAATATCATTTCCTTCAGATATATATGAAGGCATTGTTTCCTGGCAGGTTATGTTGATAAAATTTTCTCTGCTTTCCAGCCGCGTCGTGAGGTTTATTGTCCACGAAGATTCGGCCGAGATCTCCTTGGCTATTGGGTCGAGTGTCGAATGATTGCTGCTGTCGTCCTTATATAGCTGTACTGCTGGCTGTGACGTCACTGGTGGTCCGCGACATAGCCATAGAAGGCAATGTTTTGGTCGCGTGCCTGCCGCGCCCGCTTCAATATTCCGATCGCCGGGGTTCAAGCTGTGCTCAGCTGCAAACCGCTGTCTCTATTAAGAGTACTGTCACATATTTTGATCTCAATCGCCCATTTTACTAGACTATCCCAGAAACTGTTCGTTCTTGTAATTATGGGTGTCCCCTCAAACGCAATGCGATGCCTGCTTTCAAGTGTATGGTTAACAATAGCCGATTTTTGGGGATAACGTAAACAATAACATCTGTTGTGTTCCACACAAATAGTGCGCACTGTTTTTCCTGTGTAAAATTGTCCACAACCACAAGGTATTTTACACACTCACGATGTTCTTAGGCCTACATCGTCCTCAACAGGTCTCATTAAAACAGGTCCTGACGAGGCACGGCTGTTTTCCGTGCTGCTACGCGTACAAAATTATATCAGTTAAGGGTTGCCATCTACGTGAAATAAGAGACGTAAATGCCTTGTTCCGTTACATGCGGACACACAACTCACAATATTCAATGTTCCTATCAGATTAACCAGGCGTGTGCCCTCTCCCACACACTCTTTCCAAAATAAAGTCTAACAGGATTTCTTACCTGTAGTACAATTGTAATGTCCACAGATTTTAACGCTTTCCAAATTGCAGTGCGTCTGTCAAGAATAATGAGCATAGAGGAAGTTGCTCTAACTACTTGAGATAAGTTGAAAATGTTCCTGTACTGATTTTTGTTTCCATCAGTGTGGTAGTCAAGTATGAAGCCAGGTGCACAATAAATTGTCTTAAATTGCGGCAAAGAAATTCTGTGAACTGAGCACCTCAATAAAAAAAATTATAAACTCTCCACTAACTTCTACCTTCAGCACTCTCAAAATTATAGTAATTCACGCAACCAAATGCAACTACTGTGCGTATTAACATATGCTGCCCAACAACTCAATAAATGCTTGGTTCCGTATCAGACACCATACACCAAACTTTACTATCTGCACGCCCGTAGCGCGATCGAAACAATAAGTGAGTCCACACGGGAACGTCATACACCAACGATAAACACTCTGATATCCACCTACCGCCTACACACTTAGCTACCCGAGCGCACTATCGGCGCACACACAATACGTGGTTCCACACCGGACACCACCCGCCGACTGCCTAGTAGAGTTGGCTATGGTTTCATGGTTTCGGAACCAGGTTTCGATACACACAACAGTTTCAGTGTTTCAAAACCGGCATCTTTCACGGTTTCGAAACCATGCGGTTTCATTCCGTCCTGTTTCGGATCACATTCGCGGTAGACTGTCGATACACTGAAACCGTTTCTTCCTGTCGGTTTCACGGTATCGTGTCGGTTTCACGGTTTCGTGTCGGTTTCACAACACCGGTGTTTCAAACCACTAATGCAGAAACGCGGAACAGACTAATGGTATCGATTTTACTGAAGCTCCACACAGATACACATATAACTTACTAGTATATAAACCATTTAGAGAGTGTCAAATAGTAGTTCACACTCTTGAGTCTGCAGCTTATGATTACTGATATCAAGATTCGTTTGCAAGAGACTACTGTATTCCGAAATGACATAATGTCTGCTTTATAAATGTAAAAGAACAATAAAACAACGTTCAAAAATGTTCAAATGTTCAAATGTTTGTTAAGCTTATGGGACTTAACTACGGGGTCATCAGTCCCTAAACTTACAAACTACTTACGAACTACCTTATATTAAGGACGGCACAAATATCCATGCCCGAGGGGGGATTCGAACCCCCGACCGTAGTGGCCGTGCAGACCGTGACTGGAGCGCCTCAGTCCCCGCGGCCACCGTGGCCGGCAAACAACGTTCACTATTTGCATTGAAAAACCAGTTAAATTCTAGGGTTATCTACCATATTAAAGACATACGAGTGAAACTACATTTTTTTTTTTTTAATAAGATACAACATGAAGCCTGAAATTACATTTTTTATACTAACAAGGGTAGATCGCATATTTAATCTCGTGTTAAAGAGTTGGTTTCTTATGAGTGAAAACGAAGTTACCTACTGTCGTTATAATTTTCCGACACTCATGTTAAAAGAATTGCGGCGGCGGTGTAACGGTCAAGACGTTCAAGTGGTGAACTTGCCTCTTACTGTATTATTTTCGTAATTCCATAGCATTACTTGTGATTATTTAGTGTGCTCTTTGTTCCCAATAATTTATTTAGTATGTATAGAAAGTAGCATTTATGATCCATCACTGTAATATGCGTACCGTATTGCAAATGTTTCAAATGTTTGTTAAGCTTATGGGACTTAACTACGGGGTCATAAGTCCCTAAACCTACAAACTACTTATGAACTACTTACGAACTAGGACGACACGAATATCCATGCCCGAGGGGGGGATTCAAATCCCCGACCGTAGTGGCCGTGCAGACCGTGACTGGAGCGCCTCAGTCCCCTCGGCCACCGCGGCGGGCACCGTATTGCAGTTTGTGAGTTCCTAACGGGGTAAACTTTTACCTACCATACCGGCGGCCTCGTGTGACTATGTTGGCAACATCAACAACCCGGGAGAAAATCTTTATCAGCATGTTCCGAGCAGACCAAGAAGTAAATATATACTCTAATGGTTGACAGGTTCTTGTATGTACCCTTGTCCACATAGTAAAAAATATTGCCCTCCTAGAACGAAGATTTCTTGACAAAACATACACTGCTTCACGGTTTCATGGTTTCGAAACAGTGTTTCGAAACCACAGATGGTACGGTTTCATTCGTTTTGAAACCGTCAGATGTTTCAGTTTTCCCATCTCTACTGCCTAGTGTCCACCTGAAAGTCTTGGCGCGAGAATCCATCATACTACCACGCCATTGGCTGACACTTTCTGTCCAATAACATCACCTGTACTACATTCAACTTACACTTAATAATACTAAACTTTAAGACACTATTAAATAAAGAAAATATTCATCAGCCATAGCTGTATCCTTGAGAAATGTTGGAGCTCAAAACAATAATCCTATAAAGTTAATAAAATGTATTTCACGAAGCCGATTCCCGCCATTCGTAGTGACGGTAGAGCCCCGCGCTATACGCCATACCCGAAAAAAGCGGTCCCACGGTGCGAGCGACCATCTGTCACTGCTAGCCCGGACCGGCCCGCGCTAAGTGCACCGTATGTGCTATGGCCTGCCACGGCTGGCCGTACGGAAGAATAAAATTTGAAAAATAAATCTAAGTAATAAAATGAAAGGCGCGGAATGGGAGGTAACGTCACATCATCAACTGACTTATTTCTGAAGGAGGCCTGAAGATCGAGTTGATATTATGCCTCTTAAGGAGACAACTAATCTTTCCAGTGACAGAGCCACAAAACGGCAAAATAGAGTACAATACTATTAATAGAGACGGCGGCTTGCAGCTGAGAACAGCTTGGAAACTGGCGATCGGAAGGTTGAAGCGGGCGCGGCAGGCACGCGACCAAAACATTGCCTTTTATGGTCATGTCGCGGAGCACCAGTGACGTCACAGCCAAGAGTACAGCTATATAAGGACGACTGCAGCAATCATTCGACAGTCAACCATTTGACAATGGCCGAGAAGATCTCGGCCTAACCGTCATGGACAGTAAACCACATGACGTGGCAGGAAACCCGTGAAAATTGTATCCTTCAGATATGTTTCTAATAGCTAGAAGATATTTTGTTAATGAAAGAATCACCTCTCTAAAAGCAGCAGCGTGTCCGCAAAGTTTTCTTTCACATTATCAGGTGTTTTTCACAGTAGAACAGGTCATATGCAAATTTTATTTAATTGTTCTTTGAATAGAGTAGCAGAAGTTGATGAAAAGATTTTGGTATAATTATGATTCACTGAGTGATTCGTAATGTAGACACACCGAAGAGATGTGATGCAGAGACCACAGATTAGCTAAACCGAAACGTTTTATTCTACTATTCAAACAGAAAGCTCAATAAAATTTCACTAGCTCATTGATTAATTAATTAATTTTCTGAGAAAGTAAGAACAAGAAAGGTCAGTGTTAACATCCCGTCCACATCGTGTTCACTAGAGACTGTTTATTTCAATCAGAGAAGTTTCACAGTATCAATCTTGGTCCTCAAAATCATTCTCATACTAAGCCTACTACGAACTTGTTTCTCTTTTCTTTTAGTATCCCATTTTGCGCCACGCTCTTGCTATCTAATAGATAGCATCATATGGTGCAGTATAACAGATGTATCTGTTTTCTACCTCTTCCGTATTGAAATACAGACGTTTATACGATGTACACAGAGAAGCTTTGCCTATTTAGAGAAAGACTAACTTAATTCTGGATGCCTAAGCGCGAATTTTGTTCGTTGCTAACCGCGAGCAGGAGGCATGTTTTTCAACTACTGCACCACACTGCTGGGCCCAAAACATTCACTGAGGCCGTTTGCTCGCCATTAATTCCACACAGAAAGCCTCGCAGCGCGCTTCATAAATAAAACATTGAATACAGGATTATATTTTGTAATTACGTTTCACGTTAATTAAATTCAAAAATCTGTTTTGTTTCTATTAAAAACGGTGTACTCTGAAAAATACGGTCGGGTACAGAAAGCACAAGAGCCATCGTACACAGTAGATATCAGACGTCGGTTAGGGAGTAAAAGTGATATTAAAACTTTTAACGTTTAACCTTGTTAATTTTTATAACTTATTTAAATATTGACTTACAATGTTTTGTATGTTTTCAGAACCCAATGTTATCATTTGTTAAGTTTATCAGCCAATGCATCTCAATTGTTACTGCTATTTTACACCTTGACTTTAGAAATCATTATATGTGTAAGTCAGTAATCACATATTGAGAATAATATTAACGAAAATGTATCCACCAATCAGATAATTGGAAGCTCATTATATAAAGCCTCAGGAGACTACTATATTTTAGTAACGTCTGTGAACACTCCATTCATCACGCGATAAGTTACTCTGTAACTTCATAAAATTAGTATGTTTTTTTTTTTAATTTTTTCCATAAACTTTTTGTATATTATACTTTGTAAATAGTAGCTTGCATTCAATTGAAACATTTTTGACATAATCTGAAGATGGGCAGCTGTTCCGAAACCGGTCATGTTCCAGAAAATAAATGCGACCTGAAGACGGAAATTCAAGAATTTTATTCATATGACGATCGCGGAAACTCCCTCGAGACTCATAAGTCTAGTTTTGATAAAACCTTAGCACCTGTCACACTTAAACTATCGAAATATTTTTTCAATCCATAAGGTTGATCTACTAATAATTGTAGGTATGCAATAAATAATTAAATTGCCACTTACCAAGATTTATACTCTTGAAATACGAGCTTGTGTGTATACTACGGTATATTAAATTATAATATGTTACTGAAAACACCGTAAAATTTTATAACAATCAGACGTGATACAGACAGCGTCATCCCCTAACTATAGGAATAATGACAGGTGGCTTTGCTCCGTGCTCGCTAATCAGCCAGAACATTATGAAAACTTACCTACTACGTTTACGTCCATACTCCGCAAGCCACTTCACGTAGGGTGGCGAAGGGTACTTTCGTATCATTGTCACTTACTCCTATTCCAGTCGCATATGTTTCGCGGGAAATCTGATTCCTTGGCGAGTGTTCATCAGCGACTAGGGTAACATCAGGAGTGCCCCATCGTAGTGTGGTAGCATCGCTGTTATTTGCTGTCTATATAAATGATCTAACGAACAGAGTGAGTTGAAATTTTCGGCCGTTTGCTAATCAAGCTGTGGTGTACAGGCGGTTGTCATCAGTGAATGCTTGTAGTAGGATGCAAGATGACTTGGTCCTGGTGTGAGGAATGACAACTAACGCTAAATGTAGAAACATGTAAGGTGATGTAGATACGTAGGAGACACAATCGTGTAATGTTCGAATGCAACATTAGTAGTTTGCTGCTTGAAAGAGTCGCGTCAATTACATATTTAGGCGTAACGCAGCACAGCGATATGAAATGGAACGAGCATATAAGAATAGTCGTTGGTAAGGCGAATAGCCGACTTCGGTTTATTGGGAGAGTTTTGGGAAGGTGTGATTCGTCTGTAAAACAGACCGAATATGAAACGCTTGTTCGACCCCGTCTTGAGACTCAGAAAACAAAACAAAACAAAAGAGCGGTAAGACGTCTGCCTCGTAAGTATCGAGATCCGGGTTCGATTTCCGGTCGCATCACAAATTTTAATTCAATGCTTCAGATTTAACATTCGGTCACAATCTGGGTCCTTTTTATATTCCAGAAATAACATCTACAATCAGAATTCTTTATTAAAATAAAAAGAAAAATAAACAGGAAAATTCGTTGCACACATGTTGGTTCCATGAAACAGCCATTTAAAAATGTAAAATAATGCCACCATGAACATGCCATATTAAATTCCAGTCATGACACCACATCGTTGATATTCAGGTTCACAGAGCTTTTAAATTAATTATAACAACAAAAGCATTAATATCGCTGAGGATTGACCTGGCGTCACGTGTCCCGTATTTCCATGGACAAAAATGGCAGTTTCAGTTATAGCTGTTTCAGAAGGAATTGTACCCGTCGCGGGAATTGGAATGTAACTGGCAGTTTCACAGACGCGACAAATTAGCCGTGCGCATTGGGGTGCCATGCTGCGGTGCGCGCGGCGCGCGGTGCGTGCGTCAGGGCTTCGAGTCCCCCCTCAGGCATGGGTGTTTGTGTAGTCCGTACGTTAGTTTACCTTACTTTCAGTACTTTTCAAGTTCGAAATTTAGCGATGACTACAATGCAAGATGCTTACAATACTTTTCACAACGAAACTCTTTCTCGCAATCTGACTGAAAACCCAGAGAGATTTTGGTTATATGTTAAATATACTAGGGGCAAAACACAAACAAAAAAAAAATGGTCAAATGTTTGTAGAGCTTATGGGACTTAACTACGGGGTCATCAGTCTCAAAACTTACAAACTACTTATGAACTAGCTATAACTAAGGACGGCACAAATATCCATGCCCGAGGGGGGATTCGAACCCCCGAGCGTAGTGGCCGTGCAGACCGTGACTGAAGCGCCTCAGTCCCCTCGGCCACCGCGGCCGGCCAAAACACAAACAATACTCTCACTACGTGATAGTAATGGCGATACTGCCGATGACAGCGATACTAAAGCAGAGTTACTAAACACCAAAGAGGACGAAACCAATATTTCAGATTTCTAATTACAAACAGAAGCCAGAATGATTAACGTTGAAGTAGATATCCTCTGAGTAGTGAAGCAACTAAAATCACTTCAGAAGAACAAGCTTCAGCTATTAGGGTAATTGCAAATTTTGGAGATATACATCTCAGTAAATTAGCTTACTATGGCTATCTTCATTCTCTGCTTTCATATGACATCATTTTCTGGGGTAATTCATCATTGAGTAAAAAAGTATTCATTGCACAAAAGCGTGTAGTCAGAATAATTGCTGGAGCCCATCCAAGATCATAATGTAGACACTTATTTGAAGAGGTAGGGATCTTCACAGTAGCTTCGCAGTATATATATTCACTTATGAAATTTGTTATTACCAATCCCACCAAATTCAAAAGATATAGCAGTGTACATAACTACAACACTAGGAGAAAGAATTATCTTCAATATTCAAGGTTAAATATAGCTTTGGCACAGAAAGGGGTGAATTACGCTGCCACAAAAGTTATTGGTCAGCTACCAAACAGCTTCTAAAGCCTGACAGATAGCATATAAAAATAATTTAAAAGAATTTTTAAACTATAGATGAATTTTTAGATGAAATTAGTAAATCTGAAAAAATATTGTATCATGTAATATTTATCACAAAGTAATAATTTGTAAATACACCTTTCATTAACCTGACACATCATTACGAAATGTCGTATTCATAATCTATGGAACAAGTACTAATCTAATCTAATCTAATGCGCTGATGTCCAGCCTCGTGCGGCCGCACGTTTCGCATGTGCCTTGCGCCGGCCCCGTCCAGACTACAAAAATTGATTGAGATCAATGGAGAGCTACACAAAATTGCGGAAGCCATTAGGAGTGATGTACGGTGTGGCTATACCGCCGACGACATGGAAACTCTCGTCTCGCAACACCCGTAACATGACACCCACAGTTTCACTCAAGAACGTTTCCTGTTCTTTTTTTTTTTTTTTTTCCTTCTCCTTTCCTGTATGCACACGCAAGGCAACTGTTGTGTAAGTAAGCAGCTGATTATAACACCAAGTCGTTGCCTGCCATTTCGAAGCAACTTTGAGAAAATATTAGATGACAGTCTAATACCCCTTTTGACGTTACGTCTAATATCTTTATCAAAGGTATAATAATGGAAAGTCCAGGTTGGAATTAATAATATAGTGAGGACAGTTAACAACTCAACGCAAAGACGTGGGGACGAGCTGCGACAGGCACATACAAAAGACACACACATACAACAGTTTCAGCTATCGGCCATGACCTTCTTCAGAAAATAGAACACAGAAAATAGAAATAGATTGCATGAGTTCTATTTTCTGAAGAAGGTCATGGCCGATAGCTCAAACTGTTGTATGTGTGTGTCTTTTGTATGTGCCTGTCGCAGCTCGTCCCCACGTCTTTGCGGTGAGTTGTAAACAAAATGTTCAAATGTTTGTTAAGCTTATGGGACTTAACTACGGGGTTATCAGTCACTAAACTTACAAACTACTTATCAACTATCTTACCCTAAGGACGGCACAAATATCCATGTCCGAGGGGGGGGGGGGCTTCGAACCCCCGACCGTAGTGGCCGTGCAGACCGTGACTGAAGCGCCTCAGTCCCCTCGGCCACCGCGGCCGGCGAGTTGTAAACCGTCCTTACTATATTATCTTTATCAAACAGTAAGATCAATATTTCATCCAATTTATTCGATCAATTCTCTTTACAGTGATTTATAGTGTAATACCGGCATAAGGAATCGATATAACAATTGATATCAGGCTAAAATTGAGCGAAAATTTGTGTAATCAAAGATTCACTGATCGCGTCGGCTTACTTCGTGTTCTTGGGGAATTCGCCGCAAATAGCAAGCCAGCCTGGCGCTTTTCTTGGCGATTATTATTTAATTAGCCGCTATCGAGTGACAAGGGAAACTCGATGCCTCAATATTTTCGTTGACGAGGGTTCCGCCGCTCTTGCGGCTCATTTCAATTAATGTAATGGAAGCGCCTCTCCACTTCGCAGCTGTCCACAGGCTCACACCAGCACTGTAAAAATACTTTGTCCCTGTCGAAGGATGAAAAGTTCAGCCCGTTCTGCGGATCGTCAATAAAATTTTCACAAAGAGGGAAAAACCTTTTTTCCTTCTCTTTGCTGAAAGCTTTCAATAACTGAACTTTTTATTTTATCAGTCAAAATGCATTGACGAGAAAACAGTTTTCGTGTTTCCTCGTCGACTGTGATAAATTCATCTGTGGGCTGCCGGCTTTCTTTGTTCGTGAAGTGCCTCACGCAGCAGTACCGTAGCAACGTAACGAGTATTTTCCTGCGTCCTCTAAACCCAACATACCATCTGCTGGTGCTCTTTTTTATGCTATGCTGCTAATGAAATGACGGACGAATATGCGACCCTTGTTCACTAGGTGTACTTATGAATAAGCGACAAAATCCTCATCACTGTATCATACGGTAATGTTTGTATGTACAGATGCATGTTGGGGGGGGATGGGAGGGGAGGTGGGGGAAATGGAGATGAGGGATTGTTCAAATGTTCAAATGCCTGTAAACGTAGCGGACCAAACTGCGTGGTCATCAGTCCGTAGCTTACAAACTACTTAAACCTAGGTAAACTAACCAACGGACAAACACACACACCCATGTCCCAGGGAGGACTCGAACCTCCACGGCGAGCAACCGCGCGCACCGCAGCGAGACGCTTTAGACCGCTCGGCTACTCCACCGCGGCGATGAGGGATTGAAATACATTGCACGTACAGTTATAAATATATCATTACATTATAAATGGTAATGGTAGCAATTGAAAGCGATACTTTCTCACAAAATGAGTCTTGATCCATCATCTAACCACTGACAAAGTCAAACTTGGGTTAGTAGCTGAAGCAGGGTGTACGCTGCTCTTCAGCCCAATGTACATATGCGTTTGATAGTTTAAAACAGGAGATAAAAATGTTGAATATGACAATAAAAAAGAAGATAAAAATTAAGATTACCTAACAAAATGAAAAGCAAAGATAGCACATTAATAATTTATTAAATGACTACCGGTTTCGGTGTACTGTGTCACCGTCATCTGGTCACATATATGTTATAAGCTGGTCATCTTGTTAAAAAAAGTGGGTATAAAATAAGAAGTGCAACATTGCACTAAAAAAAATACACAAGTTAGAAACATGTCAGCTTACAAAATATTTTGTAAGCTGACGTGTTTTTAACTTGTGAATTTTTTATGTAGTGACTAAGTGCAATGTTGCACTTGTTATTTTATACCCAATTTTTTTAACAAGATGACCAGCTTATAGCTTGTATGTGACCAGATGATGGTGACACAGTGCACCGAAATCGGTCGTCATTTAATAAATTATTAATGTGTGATCTTGGCTTTTCATTTTTAAAACTGTAAGAAAATTGGCGAATTAAAAACAACGAAATGACGGCCCCAAAACATACATAATCGAATTAAAAACAATGATATGCAGGCTTTAAAACACACATAATCAGAATTAAAAACTGCCACGGTGGCCAAAAAACTCAGCGAGACAGTGAAAAACATGGTAACACATTGTTATGCCTATGCGGCGGTTGCTGAAGTCTCAAAATCACGCCCATCACTTGACACGGACACAACACTTTAGCACCGTGCACTGTTCAAAACACTATTAAAAAGTAATGCACTGAAACCCCGTAGGGTGAGAGGGGAAGGAATGGTGGCGCGGAAGGGCGGGAAGGGTAGGGGCGGTGTAGTGAGGAAGGAGAATGTAAGAAGGGGACGGGAGATCCAAGCGGGGGAAGGAAGGGATGGGAGGGGTCCACGCAATATATGGGAAAGGGACGGATTAGGGCTGATAGAATGGGTAAATATCATAACGGAGGGCGTCATCCGGGAGAGGGAGGTGACGAAAGTTACCCTGGGAGAGGACGTGGAGGGTATGAAGGTGTTGGGAGAGAGGGAGGGATATGCTGGTACTGGCGTGGCAGAGGTCCGGGGTTCAGCAGGGGGGGGGAGAGAGACAAAAGGGTGACGGGATTCAATTTTGTGGGAGGTGTAGGGGATACAGATATGTTCGAAGAACTTTAGAAGGTGACAGAAAGGAATGAGATCGTAGGGTTTACGAGTGGGAGAAGGGAGACGGGTGCAGTAAGCTAGGCGGAGGGCGTCTTGTTCTAAGATTTGGAGGGATTTATAATAGGTGGGGGATGGAAACTGCAAAGGGCAGGGTGCATCAAGCATCAATGAACGATAGGTGTATAGGATTGTGGAGGGGTTAAGGCCCCATGTCAGGCTGGGAGCGATCTTGGGAAGGATGGGACGGGAGAGGGCTCTTTGACGGACTGTTTTAAGGTGAGGGTTCCAGGAAAGGTAGCGATCCAGGGTGGGGCCAAGGTATTTGAGGGTGGAGGTATTGGGGATGGGATGGTCATGGAGTGTGAGGTACAGGTCGTGGTGACGGAAGGATCGGGTGGTACGACCTATAATGATTGCCTGGGATTTGGTGGGGTTGATGGAGAGGAGTCATTGGTTGCACCAATTGGAGAATTGAGACCGGTGAGACTGGAGAAGGTGCTGAGAATGTGCAAGGGAGGGTGCGAGGGCTAGGAAGGCGGTGTCGTCGGCATACTGAAAGAGATGGACAGGAGGCTGGGGATGTGGCTTGTCAGCAGAGTAAATGAGGTAGGGGAGGGCGGAGACACAGCTTGACAAGTGCTCTGGTTAAAATCGTAATACAGTTTTTTGTACGTACACTACCACTAATAGAAAATACTGAGAACGTAGCAGTTCCTTTCACCCTTTATGGTTCTGGTTTTTCTCTCTTTATTTCTCTGTGATTCAAGCTAGAAAGTTCGGGTCTGCATCAGCCAATCGTGGATGGACTGTGGCAACGTGCGCAATGTGTTTCAGTCCCATGTTCCTGCAGTAGGTGACACCAGCAGTCGGCAAAGTCGACAAACTTCCAGTACACTTACAATGGCGGCAAGAAACTTGTTTGACAAACTGTTGATATCCTTGTTTTCACATGTGAAGCTATCATATCTGACAGCCAGTTGATTTTATATGATCCTGTGATGTTATTGTGCCATTTCTTTCAAAAGGCATGTACAAAATTTTTGAAAATAAATTTATTTTCTGTTTTTAATGAATCGCTGTATGTACTTTAATATAGAGATACAATATCTCATCACCTACAACCTTGGGTATAAAAGGATTAAAAATACTCACCAAAACTAACAAAAGATACATATACCAGAAAGTATAAATGTGTTAATTACAGCGTAACACTTGAGATGGTAGACATTCATCAGGATAAACAAATATACCGTCCGGTATGAGATGCAAGGAACACAAAGCGGCTGGAAGTATACTACAAACCAAGCAGTTTGTAGAACACATAAAAGTACACAACCACAAATGAGCCTCAAGGAAAAATAACCTTTTAACCTTCCACGTAAATTGTCACATACAAAATCCATGCTGAACGATCAAGTGCACATATCACACAACTCACTAACAGATAAAGTACTTGCAAAATACTTTCCCTCGCTGTTCCACTAATCCCTCCAGAAAGTATTTAAACCAAAACACATATCATAATAAACACTCATAAACACCAAAGCTTTATAACCAGTGTGCTAGGTTTGCTACAATTGGAAAACAAACTATATGGAGGGACACAAAGTGAGACACTAATCTAGATAACATGGTGTGAAAAAAAATAGTTACGTTCAGAGAGAGGCGAAGAATAATGTTCCACAAAAATTAACAGGAAGAACATGAAAAACTGGGAGGAACAATGTCAAACGGTAAAAGTGTTTGAAAATTGCATAACTAATGCGATTATACGGACTCAAACCTGTGACCAAATAACAATAACTGCAGATGCCAACCAAAAAGGTGAAACATTAAAAAAATGTTCAAATGTTTGTAAATTCATCGGTCCAAACTGCGTCGTCATCAGTCCGTATCTTACTAACTACTTAAACTAAGGTAAACACACCTAAGGACAACACACACACACACACACCCATGCCCCAGGGAGAACTCGAACCTCCAACGACGAGCAACCACGCGTTCCGCAGCGAGGCGCCTTAGACCGCTCGGCCGTGAAACATTGTGTTTAACAACTTATATACGTAAGAGATAAGAAGAGAACAGAATAACAAAAATTGTTTTCCTACACTGGTCAAAACAATGAGGCGATCAGTTGAAATATCTAGATTCTGAATTATTGTCATCGGCAGAACCAATTCAAATGGTTCGAAGTCTAAGAAGTGAAACAACAACATTACGGCAACCGAGATAGTGGTAATAACAGGAATGTGCTGCAGAGAGTGTTGGTGTCGACTTGTGTTCACTATTCCAAAGTAATTACGCAGTTAGGTAGTGTAATGCAAGAACAACGTGACTTGCCCAAAGCTATGGTAAAGAGAGCCATAGGGAGGTTGGAAGTAGAAGAGATGCAGAGGAAGGTGGCTGCAGTTATTGGAGTGTCCCAAAGAGTAATTTTCAGAACCTGGACGCAATTTCTGACAACAGGAACCGTTAAAAGAAGGCAAGGTTAAGGTCGTCCACGGGTAACATCAGCAAGAGATGACCGTTGTCTCCAGTTAGCAGCCGTCGAGACAGGAGGCTGAATGCACCTCAGCTGCAACGCACCCTCCAGGCAGCATCAGGACGCGCAATATCGACACAAACAGTCCGAAATCGCTTTCGGTAAGGTGGCCGCTACGCACGGAGGCGTGTTGCGTGTGTTCCATTAAAATCAGCAGAAAGTGGGCGGAGGAACATCAGGATTGGAGTCCTAATGAATGGTGCCAGGTTTTGTTCACATATGAGTGCAGGAAACGTCACCATATCATGGTGGTGGACGAATGGTGTGGACAGGAGTCAGTACTGGCGGACGTACAGACCTTTATGTCGTTCTGAATGACGATTTGACTACCAAGAAGTATAGAGACGAGACCCTTCGATCTGTTGTTCTGCCCTACGCTGGTACCATGGGAGACGGGTTCCTTCTGGTGGACGATAACGCTGGTGGACAACATGAGTGAAGCTGAGGGAATTAAACGAATGGCCAGTTTGTTCATCCGATTGAGCATGTCTGGGGTGCACTTGGCAGACGCATTGCAGCCAGACCAGCACCTACCACAACGATTGCAGAGCTGGATATTGCACTCATGGAAAAATGCCAAGTATCACTCAAGAGCTAACTGATAACCTCATTCTGTCCATGCCTCGCAGGTGTGCAGTTGTACTGGCCGTCCGAGATCTACATGGCGTTTACATAGGGCGAGGCACTATGGGGCTACCATAATAATTCTCGTTGCCCTATAATACGTTGTGTGATCACCGTCCGAGTTACGAAAGACAGCGTTCGCAGACTTTCTCAGTTATCTGTCGACGTGTGAAGAAGTGATGACTACTCGACGTAAGTCTTCTAAAAAAACTCTGAAAATCACCTATAATTTCTTCTGTTAGTGGCATCACTCACTTGAGCAGGCACTATGGCAGAGTTTTGTACATCACATTAAGTAGTGAAATTCCTTTATAATTATCACAGTCTGAGGAGTTATTTTTCTGGAATATGGACCATATGACCTGGTTTTCCAATCGTCAGGCATTTTTCATAAACGCACATTTTCCTCAGATTATCCCTTAGATTAGTAATACTGTGACAAAACAGAATACGACAGAGAAAAAAACATAGGTACCATATGTGTGTTCTCCAACCCGTCCGAAGCCACGGCGGTTTGCTAGTAAATTGTTTAACAAACAGCAGTATAGTTTAACAAATAAAAGTTTTTCCCTTCCTTCTTGAGCCCACAGTTAACACTATTCAGTTACTTCTGAATCCTGGTTGAGGATTACTTGAGCCCAAATTAAGAGAGAGAGAAAAATATTGGTTTCATGTTACACACTTTCACAGGATCTGTCCACGTATATTAATATCAATATTTTAAAATCATTTATGTTGTAAAATACGAGGCGCGTCAAGAAAGTAAGTTCCGTTTGGTAATAAAATTAAATTGTACACAGATGCAGAAGAAATTTTTATTGCACAAAATTCTACAACTCTTAAACTACTTTTTCACATAACTGCCGAAGTTTTGCAGGCATTTGTCACAGCGTGGCACCAGGTTCTGTATACCTTCTTCATAGAAATCTGCCGCCTGGGTCTCCAACCAGTTGGAAACAGTGAAATTTGGGGGAAGTCCATAGCGAGAGCACTAATTGTAAACCTACGGTTTTCCTGGATCTTGTCATCAATCGCGTGAACCAGTTGTTCTGTAACCAAATGAGGACGCCCACTTCGTTCTTCATCGTGCACATCATTACGCCCGCCATTGAACTGTCGGACCCATCTTCTCACCATCGAATCACTCATCGCATTTGGTCCATAAACATCGCAGATTTGCCGATAAATTTCACTTGGTTTCACTTTCCTCTCATTCAGAAACCGAATCACCGACCTGATGTCACAGGCGGCGGGATTTTCAATCAACTCCGACATTTCAAACAAGCACAGCAAAGCGTACGTAACTGACAACGATCTCCAAATGGCGCACGTTCTTATCCTTGATACATCGTCTACAGCGCATGTGCGGAACTGCAATCGCAGCGCTGCAGCGTAGATAAATTGAATTTCTTGACGCGCCTCGTACATTAAACTAACAGTTGAAGGAGGTATGCTATTTGATGAATAAACACGCTTACCATCATAATGTGCCCTTTGGAGTTGCGATTGGGGAGTAAACAATACAACAAATTTTCGGTTCGACAATTGAACCAGAATAGCATCTTTGGTGGCCAGTATATGAACTATAAAATCTTTCCTCGCCACAGATAATGTTTCTATCTACTAGAAAATCTTAGTACGACCATACTCGTCCTTTTCTGTTACCCGTATCAACAGATCATAACTTTTTCTTCGTTTTGGGCTGCAGTTACCCATCAGGTCTCAAGCAAATGTTCAAATGTTTGTAGAATTTAAGGGACTTAATTTCAGGGTCATCAGTCCGTAAACTTACAAACTACTTATAAACTACCTTATACTAAAGACGGCACAAACATCCATGCCGAGGGGGGATTCGAACCCCCGACGGGGAACGGCCTCGTTCATCGCAGCATAGCGCCTCAATGCGCTCGGCCGCTCCGCCACGGCAGGGGCTCAAGCAGCCGAGTTAATGTGCATTCAGTAAATCAGAACAGCCAGTATCAAACGACTGCGTTAAGCCAGCGAAAAAAGAAAAGATACTAAAGAGATGGCTGAATTTCAAATATTATTCTGTAAAATGCATATAAAATATAATTCTGAATACATTAAAACTACGTTTTGAAAGACATATTCAAAACATTAAAGCGGCATGTTGTGAGCCAACCATGAAACAGATAAATCATTTATTAATAAGTTACGTTAAAATGGCCGCTCTGACGGAGTAAAATTCCAATTAAACGTGATGCTTCCCCACAAACAGAATCGTTATTGACTGAATTTAAATAAAATCGCCCTGTCTGTATTTACTGATTACCAAATCCAGTTTTACTGACTTGTATAATTTCGAATCGCTTAACACAATGATGCGTTGGTTGAATGCCTTGATTCTCGGTAGTCTAACCGGATTTTAACATGAAAATGGCTAGCTCAGTAAGTGCAATGAATTTAATAAAATCGGTCACTGATCTCAGGGTCACTAAACAAGCCTGGTTGAATTTACTGAATTTAATGAAGAGGAAGTTGGTTATTGTGACCACCAACAATTACGTCCAGCCACGCACACATTGCGTAAGCATAGTGCTGAAAAGTTAAGAAATATATCAAATATGAAAGATTAGGTGACGGAATTACCATTTCAGTAATCAACATGCGGAATGAACTTCAATAAAAACCTTCATTCAAGAAATCTAAGAATTGGGCATTCATACAAAATTTACAGAATCAATGACACTTAGATCTGAAATCCATGAGATGACAAGAGGAGTGTGTCAGCGGCATTGCGCGGCGACATGTGAAGTACGACTCTACCTTCAGATTTTTTTGTTTTCCACAGAAGATAGTCTTTGCTCACAGTATGTATTGTAAGTTGATTTATAAAATATCTTTTGATAAAAATTCTCATTACACAAAGAGCAAAATACAATGTCTATCACCTCTTATATCAATTAATTTGTATTTTCGAGGAAGAAATTAAAATAATACTTCAAACTGGTTCTACTTTACAAGGTAAAGGAGTAATCACACACCACAATACGCCTCAATTGAGTTAACTACACTTTGAAAACGAAAGAGTCGTAATTACTGCAATATTACGAAGAATTTAAGCCGAATACTATTAACAGTCGCAAAATCGTTACCAAATTATTGTCTTTCAACTTCCATCTCCTGAGGAATAAAAAACATATCATTCTCAGACGTATAATGTAGTTTGCTCCGTAACAATTCAACACATATTCTTTCCATTTTACTTTCTTAGATTAAAATCAAGAACAAATTATTAAATTCATTCCAAGTACTCCGAACTGGAATTAGCAGTAGGATGCATGAAAAGTTTACTTTGATATAATTACTTAGGCTCCGCGCCTAGAGTCAGATGACATAAAAGTTTTCTGGATGTTGTACTGCGTCATAATGTAAGAAGGCTATTACTACAATAAACCGACCTTTCGGCCAACGTTACAGTGGCCTTCATCTTGGTATACTGAAGTGAGCTGGTAGTTACTATACTTTATATTTACTTTCAATTAGACATTACGTCATAATTTTTAAAATCAACGATGTTATTGGTGGTTTTTGGCGGTAGAATGAAAACTGTATTATGATATGCTGAGGTGGAAGTTGTGGGGGTTAGTCGTTGCCTATTGCTTCATGCATAGGAAGGCATGATTGGTGGTCATCGGCGAATGGGGTGAGGGCTTCCGTTTCTCTCCTGCTGGCCGTGGGCCGCGCGGCGGCAATTGCTTGAGGGTGACGCTCGCGTGTTGTGTTGTCAGTGCGGTCTATTTCGCTGTGATGGCTGGTAGCCAAGAGGGGGCAAACCTGAGTCCATCTTCTCTGTTCATATTATTAGGCTGTTTTAAAATTTCCATGGCTTTCCTTATCTTGCGTTTAACCGTCCCTGGTTACTTAGCGAATATTACAGCATCGTTAAATTTTATCTTTTTCAATTTTCAAATGTTTGTTAAGCTTAAGGGATTTAACTGCGGGGTCATCAGTCCATAAACTTACAAACTACTTATGAACTACCTTATACTAAAGACGACACAAACATCCATGCCCAAGGGGGGATTCGAACCCCCGACCGTAGTTGTGGAATTTCCTGCGGCTATTATTTCTAGTGTACAAATTATAAATTGTGACGTCATACCGAATGCCGTGGTTTTAGTCAATGAACAGCGGAAAATTAGTAAGCGAGAAACTTTTTCCTTTCATCATTTTACTATGGTTGCCAGCAAAAAAATTTAATAAAGATTTGAAATTATGTTTAAAGTTTGTTGCAAGTCGCTAAGTACTGTCATTCTCATACAGTGTATTTCGAAATTCTCGCCGCATTATATGGCGTTTTTGCGATTTCTATTGGTTATGGCATCATATCTTCTGAACCATGTGTCGTACGTGATTATTAACACAACAGCAATTGTTACCCCATGGTAAGGAATGTGTGTACCAAATTTGGTTGAAATCGGTCGAATGGTTTAGGAGAAAATGAGCAGCATTGTCGCCAAATGCAGCAGTTTTTCGCGCATCTCCTTGTTTATGGCGTCATATCTCGAGAACTATATATCGTACGTGATTCTCACACTTATGACGACCGTCCTCATGGACTGAAGCTTACGTGTACGAATTTTCATAAAGATAGGAACAAAACTGTAGATTTGTATGCAACACGTACAATTATACGGACACACTGCTTTATATATTAGACTAGCTGAAAACCTGGCGATGCCCGGGCATTTATTTATGTATTCCTGCCATTTTTCAGATATATATTCTACATCTGCATGGGATATATTGATTTGTATAAGGGCTGTATGTCTGTAAAACCTCTTGGGAGTGCAGTTAGTAGTAAAGAAGTAGTAGATTATAACTTGGTGCGGGAAGGGACGCTTTTCCATGAACATTATTGTTTATATGCTCATATCTCATGAACTACGTGTCGTACTGTGACACAATTTAGAAGGTACCCTCAAATATATAAGTGTGTACTGTCTGTAAAATTTACTGCGGTTACCATTTGTAGTGTAGAAATTATAAATTCTAACGTCAAACCGAAAGCCGTAGTTTTACTCCATGAACAGCGGAAAAGTAGTAAGCGAGAAACTTTTTTCCTTTCATCATTTTGGTATGGTTGTCAGCGAAAAAAAGTTTAATAAAGGTTTGAAGTTATATTTAAAGTTTGTTCCAAATCGCTAAGTACTATCATTCTCATACAGCGTACTTTTAAAGTCTCGCCGGATTATGTGGCAGTTTCTTGCGATTTCTATTGTTTACGACGTCATATCTTCTGAACCATCTGCCTTATGTGATTCTTATCCCTGTAGCAATTACCTCACGATAAGGAATATGTGTACCAAATTTGGATTAAATCGGCCCAGTGGTTTAGTTGAAAATGAGCATCATTGTCGCTAAATGCAGCAGTTTTCCGCACATCTCATTGTTTATGACGTCATATCTCGTGAACTATATATCGTATGTGATTCTTACACTTACGGCGACCGTCCTCATGGATTGAAGCTTACGTGTAGAAAATTTGATAAACATTGGAACAAAACTGTAGATTTGTATGCAACACGTACAAATATACGGACACTCTGCTTTATATATTAGATGGCAAGGCACACTTGGACACAGGCTACATCGGAAGCCTACACATACCAACAGGTATTTGTACGCCCAATCAAACCACCACCCAGCACAGAAGAACTCTGTTATCCGCTCAATGACGATTCGCTCGCAGCGCCTAAGAGATGAAGATAACAAAACAGCTGCGCTCAACAAACTACAAACAACATTTCTGGCCAATGGCTACAACCATAGAGTGATTCACACCGCCATGGATACAAATAAAACAAGCAGCAGTAAGCAGGAAGTCAATTAAAAGCAGCCAGCAGCTCTCTTACCGTATTTAAAACAAAACCTGACAGATCGGATTTCTGAACATCTTCGCCGGGTTGGTGTCCAGCCTTTTTTCTATAGTAGTCACAAGATCCAGAATGTACTTGGCTCCACAAAGGACAAGATAGAGGCACTACACGCATCAGGAGTATATAAGGTGGAATGCGAGTGTGGGGAAGTATACATAGGTGAGACAGGGATGGCAGTGACAATGCGCATACGCGAACATTAACGCTACATTCGATTAGGCCAAGACAATAAATCTGCAGTAGCCGAACACCAGCAAGATTACAGCAAATAGATAAAATTTAACGATGCCAGAATACTCGCCAAGCAACCAGGGATGGGTGAAGGCAATATAAGGGAATCCATCGAAATTGTAAAAATCCTAATAACATAAACAGAGAAAAGGGACTCAGGTTTGCCCCCTCTTGGCTACCAGCCATCACAGCGAAATAGGCCGCACTGACAACACAACACGCGAGCGTCACTAGTAAGCAACTGCCGCCGCGCGGCCCACGGCCAGCAGGAGAGAAACGGAAGCCCTCTCCTCATTCGCCGATGACCTCCAATCATGCCTCGCTATGCAAGAAGAAATAGGCAACGGCTAACATCCACTCATTCCACCTCAGCATCTTATCATAGTAAAGTTTCCATTCTTCCGCCAAAAACCACCAATAACATTGTTGAGTTTAAAAATTATGACGTAATGTCTAATTAAAAGTGAATATAAAGTAAAGTAACAACCAGATCACTTCAGTATACCCAGATGAGGACCCCCGTAACGCTGACCGAAACGTCGGTTTTTAAAGTAATAGCCTTCTTACATCATGGCGCGGTACAACACGCAGAAACTTTTATGTCAGTTTACTTTGAGTTGTTGAAACAGCTTTTAGAAAATAATTATTCTTTTCTTTTTGCGGGGATGTTACAAAGCTCTGTGTTTTAACAGAATAAAAGGCTGCTTGTGTAACGCGTTCTCCAACAAAGACTTAATTCATTCAGACTTTGTTTCGCGGTAACAAGTTTCATTAACAGAGCTTGTGTTCTGCTGACCTTAATGAGGTACTTCTTTTAGAAGTTTCATGCGAATAGTATATAAATGATTCTTATTTTTCGTGGTAATGCTCGGAAGTGTTGGTTTACAGTCCCATAAACTGCAAAACATCTGATACTGTCACTTGTTTACAAGCACTTTTTACTGTTACGATAAAGTTTAAAGGGGTCGGTTTTTGCTTGTTTTTATTTTCATACTAGACAAAAACCCGGCGTTTCCCAGCAATTTATTTGCTTCAGCCTTAAGTGAGTCCATCTCTCTCCCTCCAGCTTTTCCTCCCATTTTCCTGATGTTGACTATGACTCGAGTAATTCACAGGAATATGTCCTACACCATGCAATTATTCCAACCATTACCGCGGCGGAGCGGCCGAGCGCATTGAGGCGCTATGCTACGATGCGCGAGGCAGTTCCCCGACGGGGGTTCGAATCCCACCTGGGGCATGGATGATTGTGCTTCCATTTAGTATAAGTTAGTTCATAAGTGGTTTACAGACGAATGGAAAAACTTGTGGAATCCGACCTCGGGGAAGATCAGTTTGGATTTAGGAGAATTGATAGGATGAAAAATGCATCCGAGACTTAGGCGAGACTCACGGTTGAGTCTCGGACACGAGATAGCGCCTCGCCTCATGTGTTTCAAACGTCAACTTCGCTTTGCAGTTTCTCCGGGTGTAATTGACACATCGCGATGCAACCGACGCCATTCTTTTTGTGATTTTTCATCCTATCGATTGCTTAAGAAATGATATGGGTATCCAATTAAAAAAAATCATTTTTGTGTTGAAATTAATATTTCTTCGCGATTTAGAGTGTCTCATAGTACCTACTTTCATAAGCCCCTGTCGTACGTTCATGACCGTAAAAGTGGTTTTTCAATACCTCGACGTATGCAATTAGTTTATTAGTTTTTTATTGCACTTATTTGTAACACATTTACTATCAAAAAATTTTACACATCTCAGATATTATTATAAAATGACACATGATATGGTGCGAAGCACATTTTGCATAATGGACGCTGGCACATTTGGCGGATTTTATTTATTTATTTATTTATTTATTTATCTATTTATTTTTTTTTTTTTTTTTTTTTTTTTTTTTTTTTTTTTTTTTTTTTTTTTTTTTTTTTTTTGCTGCAACACAAAACACACCTTCTTGTAGGTCCTACTTCAGCCTATATTTTGCATACCTCTTGTTCTCCTAGAATGATGCTGTACCTCGGCAGTCTTTTGTCCCTTAGCTATCAATTGTCCAGCTAGGTTGACCAGAAAATGTTTTAGTGGCACTGTACTGTGCTGATGTCCTTTCGTACAATCCAGACATTTACAACACTAGTTAGCAACAGTTTTAAGAACACTTTCTTCCACTATTTAGCAGATTTCCTGTCTAAATCAAACAGTACTCATTTTATTAGCCAAATCCACGCCACCCATAGAGTTGTTATAAGTTTTCAGTGCCACTGGACATTCTACAATGAATTTAGATCCATCTTTCGCCTTTCTATTCACACTAGAACAGAACAGCCTCAAGGAGGTAAGTTTAAAAGACTGCAATGCGCAAATTCATTGCTAAATTGGCACCTTATTATCCCAAAAGCCTACTTGCGACTTCTATGGGACATATGTATCCTGTTAGGTTCGAACGTTGTACATATGATATGCCTACCGGGGATTCAATGAAAAGTTATATACTTTACATTTCGTCAGAATTCACCGACTTTCGTTTGCAATTATCGAGAATTTTGTTTTCCTGAAAACTTTTCCAGGACCATGGAACAAACAAATATTAATAATGCATATGAATTCCTGAATCGAGAATTATAATCTCGAGTTCATACAACTATCCTAGAAAGAAGCACTCTTTTTCCTAGAGTGTACAGTTTTCCAGGCCACTTCCAAATTTTTATTCCTCCTAATCCTTGTCCTGCAAATTCGGAAAGAAGAAATGTTCAATTGTTTGTCAAATGTTTGTATAGCCTATGGGACTTAAGTACGGGGTCATCAGTCCCTAAACTAACAAACTACTTATGAACTAGCTAACACTAAGAACGGCACAAATATCCATGCCCGAGGGGGGGGATTCGAACGCCCGACCGTAGTGGCCGTGCAGACCGTGACTGGCGCGCCGCAGTCCCCTCGGCCACCGCGGCCGGCGAAGAACTGTGTGCTGCACAGACTAGCGCACTCGCTGACTCAGCAGCCCTTCTAAATCCATTCCGGGAATCCTGCGAGTAAGCAAAATCTCACCTTTCCTTACGTATTATTTCTTCCACCAGATTCGGTTCTCTGTAAATGAGTTCTGTCCCATTCGGTTCAGTTCCTCCCCTTTCGACCAAACCGTCAGTCCCTTCCGCTGCATTTCGTGCCGACTGCATCGCCAACTTGCTACTCCCACGCCTTGTCTTGGTCACCATTGCTGACGTCAAGGTACACGTGGCGTACTCGGAATGACCGTTAAGTCGGTTTCCCAAATTTTCATAGCTTCAGTAAAACTGGCCGGACTCTAAATTATGGAAACGATCATCATCTTTCGGGTATTTGGCACTGACCATATTGTAACATCTTTGCCGGCCGCAGTGGCCGAGCGGTCTGCGGCGTGCCAGTCACGGTCTGCACGGCCGCTGCGGTCGGAGGTTCGAATCCCCCCTCGGACATGGATATTTGTGCCGTCTTTAGTATAAAACAGTTAACAAGTAGTTTTTAAGTTTAGGGACTGATGACCCCGTACTTAAGTCCCATAAGCTCTACAAACATTTGAACCTTTTTTTGTAACATCTTTCGTTCCACTACGGGTTGCGACATTGATGTGGGGATGCTTTGTTTGATGTTCGGCATCGACATCGTCACTCCCGGTTACACATCGTGAACACAAGATGTGAGAATTAGTGTAAAAGTGGGAAAAAAATAGTTGCCCACGTAGTGGTATGGAACACTAAAAGGTAAGCGACGACGAGTGGGCCAGTTACACACACGGCGGATTTTTTCCGCCACGGTCAATAGACCGTCGCCGCTCACAAAAAGCCAGCTTTTACTCCCCACGCGGCGGTAAAAACTCCGACGCCGTCATACGAGTCAGCAAGATATTGGCAGGCTACTTTTTTCATCAAAACAGTTCACTTCAGTTTCGCTGTTATATTTGAATTATTTATTGTAACACTAGAAGTAAGTTGCAAGTATACAAATACATTATAAGAAAAGTGTTAATAATGTTTATATTTCTACAAATAAAACATTTATTAATTATAGACCACCATAGTTGACACGACAATAAAACAGATGTAAATGTAAATATCTGGTAGGCCTACAGAATGTCAGCACTATCACTACTAGATTTTCTGAATCGGTAAGTCTTAAAACATAAGGAGAGGCATTGAATTAAAATTTGTGCTGTGGCCGGGTTGGAATCCCGGCCCCAAATATATTTAATGCCTCTCCTTATATTTGATATCTTTGGTATAAAGAGACAATATTGTCTCAAGGAAATGTATTATTGTTTCTGGATAGAATTTCGTCCAGAATTTACAAAAATCATTTCCCACTCTCTCGTCCAACACATCAAAGTTGCTATGAATTCCCAGACAAACTATATGCCAAAATTCTAGTACCATCTGAGTCCTTGCCGAGGGTCTTATTCCAAAAAACAGGCCTTTCTTGAAATAATTAAATAAATATTTCGTTATCTATATTCAAAGTACTCGTGTTTTCAAGGTAGAAAAAAAAACCACTTAAGAACTGTGTACCTCAGGAAGACTCACCTCACATTAAACAAAACGACTGTCGACGGTAGAAAACCCGCTGTGTGTGTAAGCATGCATTTGATCCAGTGCGCTTTTAATCAAATTGCGTAGTTATAGTATATCGCCCCAAAAATTGCGACTGGATAGACGATTTCCTGCCAGAGAGGACACAGTTTGTAGTAATCGATGGTAAAGCGTCGGCTAAAACAGAGGTGATATCGGGCGTTCCGCAGGGCAGTGTTGTTGGTCCTCTACTGTTCCTTATTCACATAAACGATTTAGGGGAAAATCTAAGTAGCTCTCTTAGGTTGTTTGCAGATGACGCCGTCATTTACCGTCTAGTAAAATCATCTGAAGATCAAAACCAACTGCAGAACGATCTGAATAGGATATCACTACGGTGTAAAAATTCGAAATTGAGTCCAAATAACGAAAAGTGTGAAGTCGTCCACATGAGTACGAAAAGAAATCGGTTAAACTTTGTTTACAAGGTAAATCAATCAAAAGTGAAGGCCCTAAACTCCACAAAATACCTAGGAATTACTATTACTTCAGACTTAAATTGGAAAGAACACGTAGATAATGTCGTGGTAAAGGCGAGCCAGAGACTGCGTTTCATTGGTAGAGCCCTTAAAAGATGCAACAGAACTACTAAAGAAACTGCATACACTACGCTTGTCCGTCCTTTCTTGGAGTAATGCTGCCCAGTGTGGGATCTTTATCAGGTGGGTTTGACGGAGGAAATCGAAAGAGTCCAAAGAAAGGCAGCTCGTTTTGTACTGTCACGATACAGGAGAGACAGCGTTACGGAAATGATACAGGATCTGGGATGAGAATCATTACAACAACGTCGCTTATCGCTGCGGCGTGGGCTACTCCAATCACCAACATTCTCCTCCGAATGGTAAAATATATTGTTGACTCCCACTTACATAAGTAGAAATGATCATCAAAATAAAATACGAGAAATCAGAGTTAAAACGGAGAGATTCAGGTGTTCTTTCTTCCCGCGCGCTATTCGAGAATGTAATGGGAGATAAATAGTATAAAGGTGGTTCGAATAACCCTCTGCCAGGCAGTTAAACGTGATTTGCAAAATATTCCATGTAGATGTAGATGTAGATGTGTGCCAGTGTTGGGCAGCGACTGTAAAACCGCTGTCAGGTGCGCCAGTGGCAGCTGGCGGTCGCCGACAGCCAGTCTACCGCTCGGAATTTTTACCATTTAGTGTGCAAGCTCTGATTTACTCCAGTACACTATTGCTGGAACAACGACGACGGTCAACTGACATCGGCGGAAAAATCCGCCGAGTGTGTAACTGGCCTAAGAGCAAAGACTCGGATTGAGGAGGACGGTGAGGAAAATCACCAGTGCCCTTTGCTGTGCGATAATCCTGGCATCATCCATAAAAGAGTCCATTGATTAACTGCTATGCGAAGATGCCCAAGGAGGTTTCGCAGGTGTATTACATTAAATGGAACGAACAGTCGTATATGTAATAATTAATTTATTGAGTAACGAGTTTCAGCTTCACATTGAAACTATCTTCAGGCTCTATACCGGCGGTCGGCAACTGGCGACCGCGGTCCACGTCCGGACCGCGGAAGGATTAGTGTAAAAGTGGGAAAAATGAAGTTTCCAAAAACTACCGCCGGAAGTATTTTGAAAGTGTGTAGTTTACACTCTAATTTCTGTAGGTAAGTAAACGGGAAATTAATTTGTGATTTGTTACAAAGTGAATCATTCCACTGCAAGCTGATTTTTGAGACATTTTAAGTGAAGAATTTCCTCATTTTGCAAGAATTTTGTAATATAAAAATAATCATGAAATACACTTTACCATATTATCAGATTTCTTGGCAAATCTTAAGAAGGAATTTCCGGTAACATGCAAAGTAATAGGAGTCGTTATGATTCTTAAAATCACATTTTGAAATTTCTCCAGTAGGAGAATGGACGGATGCGAAGTTGTTCCACATTTGAACGCCTTTACTGAAAGTGGTGATAGTAGACTTGCAGCGAGACATTTCCTTGCAGACGTATAAAACTGTATCCACTGAAGAATTTATGAATCAATATGACCAGGAAAAGTATGAAAATTGAAAAAAAAAAAAAAGCAACGATTCACCTGGCTGCTATGTTTGGCTCCACATATATTTGTGAAATTTCATTTTCAAAAATGAAAATCTTCGAGAATAATTAAGGCTCAAGACTGACGGTCACGCGCTTTGAAGACACAATGTGTATAAGATGCTCATCACGTGACGCTAACTTTACGTACCTGCTCAACACCGCTGATGTAATTTTTCCTACGCATTTTTAACAGATATACGCACATTTCAACGTATTACATACTTTCTTAGTGAAAATAAAAATAAAAAATAGTATGTATGATGCACGAACTGTTTCCATTTTATTTCATACTTTTTTGAGTAAAATTAAAAATAAGTAAATAGCAAATAGCCACGGCCGATCGCATTGAAGTCCTATGATCCGATGCGCGAGGCCGTTCCCCGTCGAGGGTTCGAATCCGACCCCCCCTCCCCCCCCCTCGGGCATGGATGTTTGTGTCGTCTTTAGTATAAGGTAGTTTATAAGTAGTTTGTAAGTTTAGGGACTGATGACCCCGCAGTTAAGTCCCTTAAGCTTAACAAACACTTGAACATTTGAGCAAATAATGTTTTTCTGAATTTTTTATACAGTATTATTTTACATCTCTTGTATTACATACTAGTTTGAGAGTGAAAATTAAAATAAAGAAAAATATTAAAGAATTGTGATTTCTTCTGGATTTTTAATACAAATATGCGTTCAGTTTTTGCGTGTTATTTTGTGGGTGAAAATTAAAATTAAAAATAAATAAGGAACATGAGGTTTTATATATGGGCCTAGATAAAAATTTTCAAAGTTATCCGGACCCCATCGAATATAACTTGCCGACCTCTGCTCTATACCATTTTCACAAAGTATTAGGTACGTTTCAACAGTTGTTGTTGGTGTCAGGTGGAGAGACTTTGTGCAAGAAGGAATGCATGACACCTATTTAAGTGCCCCCTACTACTTAGTGAATGCGGTATGCAACGTGCATTTGGTTCAGAGGCCTGAGGATGACGTCAATGTGAAGCCGAAAGCCCAATAAATGAATTGTGAAATACACGCCTGTTGGTTTTATTTAACATACCTGGGTCGATCGCTATTCAGGATCAATATTAATTGTAGGTCCAATTGGATTCGAAATGTCTTTGTGTCAACAGTCATCCGCTATCAGAGACGACCACAATGAATGTAACTTATACTGTTCATATAACACTCACTATTAGCAAAACATGAAATCATGTAAAGGTACAAAATCATAAGTTAATAGCTATATGTTTTCAAATATTAATCCCATGGCTCCTAAATTGTGTGGACCACGAGGGCATTTTTGTTTCCTTGTATACGTAGCAAACATAATGTTTTACTCGTAATTTGCAAAGACACGTTACTCTCTCCGCTAGTGAATAATATATTTAATACTGTAAAGTGCCTTTGAAATTGCGATCAGGAAACGAAACAAAATTTACTAAATTAATAGGCATAATGTCGATTTTTACTACTAACAGCTGCTTTATCAGTTTGTTGAGTACGAGAGTGCGAACACCGGAGACGTCGTCTACATCAGTAAAACATCTTAATTAGCATTTGTTCGCTGCAGTTTGGGTGGAATACGAGCAACGTGTACCTGAATAATCCTTTTCAGATCCGATAGAGACCGAACGTGCACATCGTAAAAGTTTTCTCTCCCGTATTCCTGATTAAAAAGTCACAAAGAATGAGATCGGATAATCTTACACGTGACGCATCTCGGGAACCTCTACAGCATGGGTTCCCAAATTTTTGTTTGTCGCAATCCCTACTGCAAAAAATTGAAACCTGGTGACCCCCTACACAATATTTTACTAGGTGACCCGTGAAAATACTTCTCACTTTTAGTGGCCAAGACATGTGAAATGGAAATAAGTAAAATTAAGTATTTATCATTTAAAAATATTTTATTATAGATCGTAACGGTATACAGAATATTATATAGGCTTGTGTTATCTTAAATTCTTTTCATAACACTTATTTAAAATCAATTATAAAATAGATTCTCTTAGTATATAAGAAAGATAGAAGACCCGTGATAATAGGACCCGTACGGATACATCGCACCGTTTGTGGAATGACAAAAAAGTTGGGAAAAAATGGAAATAAAGTTGAATGTTCACGCATAACTTTCTTCAGAATCAATTACTGCAAGTGTTTAAGAGCGCAAATAAAAGATCTTGATACGCCGAGTGCTGTTAGGTCAAAAAGAACTGCGTGTCTTAATTAGAACGGAAGATACCGTAAAACAAACCGATTAAAATATTCAATGCAAGGACAGAAGGGTAGCGCGTATGAATAAAAATAAAGTATGGAGAGACTTCTGATACTCTATGAAAAATCTGCGAATGAATACCTTTCTTTTAAAGCAAAAATGATGGAAATCGGTCGGCTAGTTTGGTCTGGCCGATTTTAATAGATTCTTTTATTATATAAGATTACCTACAACAATCACCTGAAAATGAGACCGTTTGGGGAAAGTAGTAAGAACTTAGTAAGCAGAGGGAGTCGTGCAAAGGCAAATGTTTTTATATTCTCGGCACTGCCAACATAAAGAGAATATATGTGACTGTACCGTTAAGCTACTGTCATGTAAATACCTCAAGGAATAACATGGATTCGTGAAGACTCATTATTGGAGCCCCAGTTTAAACATCCATACATTCATGAACTGCTATAAGACAAAAATGGACAGTGAAGCTTATATGTGACATTTGGTCAACTTGTAGCTACAAATTCCAGCGGTCGGATTGGCTACGGTCAGTTACTGCGCTTATATTCAGGCTGATTGTCTAAGACGAAAGTGAATCTCAGAGTACACAGGAAATATTGGGTACCCTGCAGATATTTCTTCGTAAGTACTAAGCCATTTTTTGCGTGGATTGCCAAGATCACTTTGTTGAAATTATTTTATTTCATTCCTGACCAGTTTCAGCAGACCTTGCTGCCATCCTCAGATGCTCACATTTAGCGTCGTCGAGATGGGACTGTGCTCAAGTTATAAAATACGAGGTATGTCCACAGAGTAAGTTCCATTCGGTTATATAAAACAAACGTGTACAGATACAGTAAAATATATTTATTATATAAAAATGTTAAACATTTAAACTACTTTTCTACATAGCTTCCGAAATTTTGTAGTCACTTGTCATAGCGTGGCACAAGTTTTTGTATGCTTTCTTTATAGAAGGTTGTCGCCTGTGTATTCAACCGTGTGGTGACATGTTTTTTCAGTAACAATTTCATGAATTAGTCATCGTGATATTTGCGGAACTTCCATACTAAGGGCACTAAGTGTAAACTTGCGGTTGTGCTTAATATGTGAACCAGTTCACAGATGGGCGTCCACTTCGTTCTTCATCGTGCACTTGATCACGTCCTTCATTGAATAGTCTCACCCACCATTTAACTACTGAATCACTGATAGCATTTTGTCTGTAAACCTCGCATATATGCCGATGAATTTCTTTCCGTTTAACTTCTACTATGAAAAGAAATTTCAGCATTGGTCATAATGTAACGTTTATTTGTTATTGCAAATCGATTTCGACTATGGAATATTCGTCCTCAGTGCTACATGCACAATCGAATTGAAACAATTCAGGCATAGCTAAAAGATATTTCACAATGGTGGTTTAGTCGTGATTCTGCACTCTGTAAAACACGATTGTGAAACATCTTTTATCTATGCGCTGCGGCTTTATAAGTAAAACATTAAATGTTTCAATTCGTTTCCGCATGTAGCACTGAGAATGACTATTCCATAGTCGAAATCGATTTGCAATAACAAATAAACGTTACTTTACGACCAATTCTGAAATTTCTTTTGATAGTTATCATTCTATGGTCGTGGTGCACACCGCTCCTAATGGAGGCTTCATTTCATTTCTTTGAATTTACAGCACGAATCACAGGCCTTATTTCACACACGGCGACATTTTCAATTACGGCTGACATTATAAGGAAGCACTACAAAGCACATGACTGCGGCAACGATCTGAAAATGGCGTACATGGCTTCTCCTTGAGTCAGAGTAACTGCCTCGCATGCTCGTAACAACCATCCTACCGCTGCCGCGGATAGAAATAAAAATGGAACTTACTTTGTGGGCAATTGTCGTATATTACCGTGTTGGGTCGTCACAATGATAAAAAAACTGAAAACAATTTGAATACGTCAAAAATGAAATCACGAGCACAAATGGTCACATTCTTGTACATGAACTCTCAACAACGACTGGAAGGTCTGCTGAAACTGCTCCGCTACGGTGGGGGGTTCGAATCCCCCCTCGGGCATGGATATTTATTTGTGCCGTCCTTAGTGTTAGCTAGTTCATAAGTAGTGTGTAAGTTAACCCCGTAGTTAAGCCCCATAAGCTATACAAACATTTGAACATTTGATTTGAAACTGCTCATGAATTGGAATAAAACAGTTTCAGCAAAATATTCTTGGCAATCCATATAACAAATCATACCAGATCGCCAAAACAGTGTGTTATCCAACGCATTTGCAGTGTTAGCTAGATCATAAGTAGTTTGTAAGCTTAGAGACTGATGACACCGTAGTTAAGTCTCCTAAGCTATACAAACTTTTGAACATTTCATTTGAAACTGCTCAAGAATTGAAATATAACAGTTTCAGCAAAATGATCTTGACAATCCATATAACAAATCATACCAGATCGCCAAAACAGTGTGTTATCTAACGCATTTGCAGTGTTAGCTAGATCATAACTAGTTTGTAAGCTTAGAGACTGATGACACCGTAGTTAAGTCTCATAAGCTATACAAACTTTTGAACATTTCATTTGAAACTGCTCAAGAATTGAAATATAACAGTTTCAGCAAAATGATCTTGACAATCCATATAACAAATCATACCAGATCGCCAAAACAGTGTGTTATCTAACGCATTTGCAGTGTTAGCTAGATCATAACTAGTTTGTAAGCTTAGAGACTGATGACACCGTAGTTAAGTCTCATAAGCTATACAAACTTTTGAACATTTCATTTGAAACTGCTCAAGAATTGAAATATAACAGTTTCAGCAAAATGATCTTGACAATCCATATAACAAATCATACCAGATCGCCAAAACAGTGTGTTATCTAACGCATTTGCAGTGTTAGCTAGATCATAACTAGTTTGTAAGCTTAGAGACTGATGACACCGTAGTTAAGTCTCATAAGCTATACAAACTTTTGAACATTTCATTTGAAACTGCTCAAGAATTGAAATATAACAGTTTCAGCAAAATGATCTTGACAATCCATATAACAAATCATACCAGATCGCCAAAACAGTGTGTTATCTAACGCATTTGCAGTGTTAGCTAGATCATAACTAGTTTGTAAGCTTAGAGACTGATGACACCGTAGTTAAGTCTCATAAGCTATACAAACTTTTGAACATTTCATTTGAAACTGCTCAAGAATTGAAATATAACAGTTTCAGCAAAATGATCTTGACAATCCATATAACAAATCATACCAGATCGCCAAAACAGTGTGTTATCTAACGCATTTGCAGTGTTAGCTAGATCATAACTAGTTTGTAAGCTTAGAGACTGATGACACCGTAGTTAAGTCTCATAAGCTATACAAACTTTTGAACATTTCATTTGAAACTGCTCAAGAATTGAAATATAACAGTTTCAGCAAAATAATCTTGACAATCCATATAACAAATCATACCAGATCGCCAAAACAGTGTGTTGTCTAACGCATTTGCCTACAGTAAATAGCTGTTTTTAATGAGATAATGCGTTGGTACAACTTACTCCTTTCGCGTTCTCTTTTATCTATCCCGTCGTCCCTCTTGGTGAAGGGCCCACAGGATGAAAACCAATTGTCTCCAGGAAACTCGAAACTCGATTGTGGAGGTTTTTGAGGGTTTTATTAAGCAGATCTTCCAATGGCTGAGATACAAAAGGTGTTGCACCTTCTCGCATGAGAACAGTGATCACAAGTGCGTTCCTGTAAAGTAGAAATCTCTTTCTGTACGACACTGAAGAGCCAAAGAAAATGGTACACCTGTCTAACTGCTGGCGGGAAATAACATGAAAACCTGCAGTGATGTCCGTTAAGAATACGTGATAATGTTCATGTCTGTGACGTTTGTTAGTTATCGGAGATGTTTAAACTCAATCAGTGTTCCTAAACCCAGTCTGTAGCAATTCAGATCGTGTGGGGTGTCGATTTGTCCTACTGGTACTGCCCAAGTTCTTTGGAATGCACAACTGGCATACATCGATGAAGGCGATCAGCGTATGTACGAGTCAGCTGTCAGAGTCGTAGGGTAAATTCGGGAGAGATGGCGCACATTTTCAAAATTATTCATAATAAATCCCTCAATGCACTTAAGTCAAAATAATTTATTTTACAAGTAAACAAACCAGTTTTCCTTAAAATATAATTTTTGAGAATTTTACATGTACTCATTTGTCATGATATTTGACCATTCAGAAAACCATACAGTGCGGCATCTATCCCTTAGGCTAAGGATGAGATGCCGCGCCTTATGGGTGACATGCTACATGATGATATTAGCTGAAATTTATATTTTTTAAACAACATATGTTAAAATTTTTGTTTATAATAATTGAGGAATCAAAATAAACACTGAAGAACTGTTAAAGAAATCCTTTATTTTTGTTATATCAAAAGAAATTCATTTATAATTTATTTTTAAAGATTAAACTTAGGCCTATCAGAATTTTTCAGAAGAAATACTCTCCATCATTAGCTTTCATTCCTAATTTCCCTGCCACATTCAACACAATAAGTATCAAATATTGCGGCATGTATCCCGATCTATTAGGGATAGACACCGCACCCTATGACTGTAACCGTAGCAGCCAAGTTGGCCGAATTAGAATCAAAAGGCACCCAACAGAAGTTACTGTTCGTGCAGCTACATATTTGAAAATATGTCGCTGTTTATCACCTTCTAATAACTAAGCGTAACACTAAAAAGATTTCCATGCAAGATATAGAGACTTACCTTGTTTATTAACACTTACTCGGTTAAAACTACCACTATCGAAACAAAAGCAGTTGCCTCGCCGCCCAGCGTCTACCGGGCAACTGCAAAGCGCTTACACACGCAGCACTGTCGCGGCTTTTACCAAAACTGGAGGGGGCGGGAGGGGGGGGGGACGCGGTCTGTATGGCAACTCTCCCGGACTTACTATATCTACATCTGCATCTATATGAATATTCCGCAAGCAACCCGATAGGTGTGTGGCGGAGGATACCTTGAGTACCACTATCGGTTCTCCCTACTATTCCTGTCAAGAATTGTTCGCGGAAAGAAAGATTGTCGGTATGCCTCTGTGTGGGCTCTAATCTCTGTGATTTTATCTTCATGATCTCTTCGCGAGATATATGTAGGAGGGAGCAATATACTGCTAGACTCCTCGCTAAAGGTATATTCTCGAAACTTCGACAAAAGCCCGTACCGAGCAACTGAGTGTCTCTCCTGCAGAGTCTTCCACTGGAGTTTATCGATCATCTCCGTAACGCTTTCACGATTACCAAATGATCCTGTAACGAAGCGCGCTGCTCTCCGTTGGATCTTTTCTACTTCCTCTATCAACCCCACCTGGTACGGATTCCACACCGGTGAGCAGTGTTCAAGTTGTGGGCGAACAAGTGCACTGTAACCTACTTCCTTTGTTTTTTGCATTTTCTTAGGATTCTTCCAATGAATCTGTGGCATCTGCAATACCAGTACACGTCCATCTCCTCGATGCAATTGGAAACTAGACTCGTCAAACAGTCGATGTTGACGGACCCACGCGAGACGTAAAGATTTGCAGGCATCTTTCCGTACCGAAAGCCCACGTCCATTATGTTTCGTTGAATGATTCGCATGCTGACACTTTTTGATGGTCTCGCATTCAAATTCGCAGCAATTTGCGGAAGGGTTGCACTTCTGTCCCTTTGAACAAGTCTCTTTGGTAGTCGTTGACCCCTACCTGCAGGATCTTTTTCCAGCCGCAGCAATGTCGGAGATTTGATGTTTTACCTAAGTGCAGTCGTGGAATGGTCGTACGGGAAAATCCCCTCCTCATCGCTACCTTGGAGATGGTGTGTCCCTCGTCTCGTGCGCCTATGTAACACCGCGTACGGACTCACTTAAATCGTGATAACCTGCCATTGTAGCAGCATTAACGCATGTAACGCCTGCGGAAGCCACCTGTTGTCTTATATAGGCGTTAGCCACCGCAGTGCCGTGCTCTTCGTGTTTACATGTCTCTGTTTACACACGCATAACTATATGAGTTTCTTTGGCTCTTAAAGGTAGATTTAAATAACGCGTAGACGTCATGGAATACCTGACAGGCCGTGTGTGTATTCTGTTTAAGGAATACCATACCGAGCATGAAGGGTGTTTGTTAATCTACAACAAAGAGTCACAAGGAATGAGTGCAACAGCTTTCTAGTGCGCAGCACGCTCTTTAACAGTAGACTTAATTCGGCAAGCATAAGTGCAAAAAGCAGCTCGTCAATTCATAGAATCAGTGCCAGAAATCTAAGAGTCAATTCAGAACATTGCTGCGGAGAGATTTCAGTTAATGCACCGTCTGAATATTGTCCTCATATCACTGCGAAGTAATATCGCAAAATTTACCATACTGTTGAACATGGAAGGTACAGAAACTTCCTGGCAGATTAAAATTGTGTGCCGGAACCGGGACTCGAACCTGGAACCTTTGCCTTTCGCGGGAAAGCGCTCTACCGACTGAGCTATCCCGACACGAGTCACGATCCCGCCTCACAACTTTACTTCCGCCAGTACCTCGCCTCCTACTTTCCAAACTTCACAGAACCTCTTCTGCGAACCTTGTAAGACTACCACTCCTGAAAGAAAGGATATGGTGGAGACATGGCTTAGCCACAGCCTAAGGGATGTTTCCAGAAAGTTTCATTCTGGAAACATCCCATAGGCTATCGCTATGCCATGTCTCCACCATATCCAGGTTCGAGACCCGGTTTCGGCACACAATTTTAATCTGCCAGGAAGTTTCATATCAGTGCACACTCCGCTGCAGAGTGAAAGTTTCATTCTGGAATGGACAATTCACGTGAAATTAAACTATCACTAGCAGTACCTGGTGCATGTGCTGCTTGGTCAGTTACGACAACTGCATCAATAGCTTCCACCGTTGGAGATAAGACGCCTCCCCCAACCAGCTGCTACGCCCAATGTCACACATGTTTACGAACTTCAGTATCATTTTCTCTGAACCATTTAATGACATGCAGGCTCTGCTTACACATTTCAGGCGGTGATTATCAATTTAGTGCTATAAGGCTGCCATTCACATAGAACAGAGCCTCGTCTCCCTTCTCGATAAAAATACTCTTCACATTACGCATTGTCAAATAACTGTGACGATATCATACCATCATACAGTCTACAGTGCCAGATTTTCAAATCGTACCCACAAGGGCAACTAACTTTTTTCGTCATAAATCGGTTGTGTGTTAAGCCATCAGCATATGTACCAAATTTCGCCAGATTTACGATTATTTTACTCTACTTCCTTAAATGCTTGTTGCAATTAACGTTGTGTTGTTGTTGTGTCCTTCAGTTCGCAAAGGGTTTGATGTGGCTCTCCACGATACCCTGTCCTGTACAAGTCTCTTCATCTGAGAGTAAGAATGGCAACCTACATCCTTTTGAAACTCGTTAATGTATTAGTCCCTCGGTCTCCTTCGACGATTTTTACCCCACACACCTCCTTCTATGCTAAGTTGACGACTCTTAGGTGTCTCAGAATGTGTCCAACTAATCCCTTCTCTTAGTCAAGATATGACAAAAACTCCTTTTCTCCTCAATTCTGTTGAGCACCTTCTCATCAGTTACGTGATCGACCCATCTAATTTTCATCATTCGTCTGCAGCATCACATTTCAAAAGCTTCTATCATCATTTTGTCTGAACTCCTTATTGTCCACGTTTCACTCCCGTACAATCATACATTTCAGAAAAGGCTTCCTAACATTTAAACTAATATTGGATGTCAATATTTTTCGCTTCTTGAAAACGCTTTTCTTCCCATACCCATACTGCATTTTCAGAAGTTATCTTTCTACCCAAACAACAAAACTCACCTACTATTTCTATTGTGTCATTACCTAATCTAATTCTTTCATTACCGTCTGATTTTCTGACACTACACTCCATTATGCTTGTTTTACTCTTGTTAATGTTCCTCTTATATCTTTCTTTCAAGACACTGTCAATTCCATTCAATTGCTCTTCCACATCCATTGCGGTCTCTGACAGACTTACTATGTCATCGGTAAACCGCAAAGTTTTTTTTTCCCCTAACTTTTATTTCCTTTTCAAATTTCTCCTTGTATTTCTTCACTGCTTGTTCAGTGTACAGACTGAACAACATTGGGTAAGGGCTTCAACCCTGTCTTTCTCCCTTCCCAACCTCTGCGTCCCTTTATGCTCTTCGACCCTAAAACTGCTGTCTGGTTTTTGTATAAGTTCGCTCCCTATATTTTACCGATGCTACCTTGAGCAATTGAAAGAGTGTATTCCAGTCAAAATTATCAAAAGTTTTCTTCAAATCTACAAATGCTAAAAGCGTAGTTTTGTCTTTACTTAGACTATCTTCTAAGATAAGTCATAATGTGAGTATTGCCCTCGTATTTCAACATTTCTTCTAAATCGAAATTGTCCTGAAGATCGGATTCCATCAATTTCTTCCAGTCGTCTGTAAATAATTCGTGTTAGTATTTTGCAACCATAACTTATTAAGCTTCTGTAATTTTCACACTTGTCTGCACTTGCTTTCTTCCGAATTGGAATTAATATATTCTTCTTTAAGTCGGAGGGTATTTTCCCTTTCTCATAAATCTTGCACACCGGGTGGAAAAATTGCTTCATGATAGGCTCTCCCAATACCGGCAGTTCAGATGGATTATCATATATTCCAGAGCCCTTGTTTAGACTCACATTTTGTAGTACTCTGCCAAACTCTTCTCGCAGTATCGTATATCCTATCTTCTCTTCCTCTACTTCCTCTTCCATTTCTATACTACTGCCTTCATTTCCTCAGTAGGTCCCTTCCACCTCTCAGCTTACCCTTCTTTGCTTAGTACTGGTTTTCCATCCGAGTTTTTGATGTTTATTCCGTTGCTTCTCTTGTCTCCAAACGTCTCTTGTTTTTCTGTAGGACGTATCTACATTTTCCTTAGTTATACATTCTTCTACTGTGTTGCATTTGTCCTCTAGCCACTCCTTAGGCAATCTGCACTTCCTGTCAACCTCATTTTTCAGCGTATAAACTACGAAACGATAACTGATCAAGTAGTATTTAAGTAGAGAGAATTTGTTCTAATGGCCATACACATTCTAGCCGCGTCGACTTAAAAACTTTCCATCTCTTGATCATAGCTCAGAAAGGAATCAAATACCGAGTCTCCCCCTAAAAAGTGATTCTGAATCCGGCCTTTTCAAACACGTTTCAGTCTTCCAAAGACGCCAGAATCATGGTGCGTAGTCAGTCGGAGCATCTGTGACTTAAACGGTTGCACTGTTTATTGTTTCACTAGCCATAGTATCGTGTTCAGCGAAGGAATTGCAACTGTTCTTAAAGCCAAATCTTTATTAATAAACAAAATATTGTCTCTATATTTGGTGTTCATATTTTGTCGACCCTGGAATTTACAGTGAAATCGCACTGTAAAGATAATAGATTATGACATTTACATACTACCGAATATTCGGAGGCTCATTTCCAAGAAACTGTGCATAAAGGAGTCACCGCCAAAATGCGAGCGATATATATCGAACTCTTCTCTCACAAGGCGTGAAATATGGATGACATAGTATGAGAGTGCTCTATTGCAATATCAAGGTCGAATTCTCTCGCCTGGAAGGAGATGGTTTTCCGTTTGAGTTGTACTTAAAAATAAGTATGAATTGCTTCCAGATCACTACGCGACAACATATACATTTAGCAGGTACGATAATTATCACCGATGGTTGAAGGTAATACAAGTAACTGAAAAAAACTACAGAATTGATCACAAATTCGTCAATCATTCAGTGTCACTGTATCGTCTGGGACCCATATGTGCACGTACAGAACAATTAGCATCCCTAAAAGTCATTTAAATCGGCTATTAACCTCATATTTTGAATTCACCTTTGGAAAAATTAAAATTCAGTGTTTTCTGTATTAATACAGTACACTAAATATCAAAATATGTTTTAAAATTTTTGATCGAACTATTGCTTTTTTATGTTATGTTTTTTATTCACAATAAGTTTGTATCGAGGTACTTTATTACTTGGGAGGTTATTTTGTTGATAGCGTTATGAGATGAATAATGCTAGCATAATCTTAGCCACAGAATCAAAGACAAGACAATTTACTGCTGAAATAAAATGAACCATACTAACGGTCACTCTCTCAACCACGTACAGACGGTGTTAGTAGCACAACTTCCAACACAGATAGATTAATGCCTAAGATATTCATGGAATGTATGACATTAACTGCGAATGGGTAAAGTTGAAAATGTATACCCAACCAGGATTCGAACCAGGGTCTCCTGCTTTCTAGGCAGTTGCGCTGACCCCTGCAGCACTGGAGACACAGCGATTGTCACACCTGCACCGAATTACTCAAGCACGCCTCCCACCAGATACAAATAAAATGTTCAAATGTTTGTAAATCTATCGGACCAAACTGCGTGGTCATCAATCCGTAGCTTACAAACTACTTTAACTAAGGTAAATTAACCTCAGGACAAACAGACACACCCATGCCCCAGGGAGGTCTAGAACCTCCGACGGCGAGCAACCGCGCGCTCCGCAGCGAGGCGCCTTAGACCGCTCGGCTACTCCACCGCGGCCACACCAGGTACAAATCTGCAACTCTACCCTGCCCACTAGAGCGCAAACTCGTAGCAACTTAGTACTTATTCCCGTAAGAGTAAGGGCCTAGGAGTGCCTCCGCACTGAAGAAAGGGTCCTTGCCCTTCATCGGCAAATTATAATGCCTAAGAAGTGGCTAGACGCCATACCTAGCGGCAAAATGTCGCACTAGAAACTTGTTCATCAACAAGAATGCGGCTTTAAGGACTGATACACAATATACGACATAATTCAGCTTTTAATAGCTGAATAGCTGAATAGTTGTCGAGGAACAACACTGGGAATGAAAGAGTTAAGAGAGATGAAGGACTCTAGTATCGAGAAGAATTAGACATATTGCACTTTTTACATTTTCACAACTGTCTCGCAAATATCTCTCATGTGAAACTCTGCCAGTTTTTCTGAAAGGTGCGTCAGAGGTACATCCTCGGTACGATCAATCGAACGCAAGGGATACCGTGCTTACGGCGTGCGGTTCCTTTAGGGGGGATGCTTGACCACTGTAAGTCAATCTGATCCCTACGAGTTTACGAGAGTAACTCGGGCGTCTGATCCATGATTGTCGTGAGTGCACTCGTGCTTTCCCTATAATCCATTTGTAGTCTGGGGCAACGTACCAGAAATAAATTAAATTGGTCCCAATCCCCCGGTTCCGACCAAGGTTTTCGGAAGGGTTTTCCTTGGTTGTAAGGCGTATGCCGGAACTGGTAAGCCCCTCCCACTAGTTCCCAATTGGGATCCCCCTTTGCCCCACTATCAGCTTGTCTGATAATTGGCTGAATAGAACCGCAACTCTTTATGGGCCGGATCTCAAACAGCCCGCTGCACTCCTCGGAGTGGAGAATGAAAAGAATAAGACCGTTCACATCTTCGGTACGCCCACATCACGGCCTTTTGCACGTTGACTTCTTTAATAAATCCCAGCGCGTGAAAAAAATACAGTTGATATTTCTTTTTATTGACATTCTGTTTACAATAAGTTCGTATTTTGTTGTCTCCCTTGTCAACGTCTCGATAGTATAGCGTTGGATTTATATCGCTTATAGTGCGGCCACGACTTGTATGTGCACCGTTTGTTGGAAATTACCATTCTGAGTACTTAGTATTATTGTTAGCTGGTGCATTTGAAGTTTATTTATTTATTTTTAGAACGGTCCCTCAGAATGCGTACCTGTCCAGCTGAGCGACGTCAGCCCGATGGGTGTGGCGACAGTTCGCTGACCCCGCGGAGTGAAAGGGCTTGCCGTTGCCCGGCAACGCTACCTCGGCCCCCGCCAGGCACCTGTTGCGTCACTTCCGCACCGCGGGCGACCTTGCAGAGGACAGCGGGACTCGTCACGCGTAGGCTGCCAGACTGTGGGCGGACGCCTGTTGCTGCTGGATCGCAAGCAGAGAAGGACCAGCCAAATCTATCTATATAAATGATCTGATGGACAGAGTATGTTGTAATTTGCGGCTGTTTGCTGATGATGCTGTGGTGTATGGGAGGGTATCGTCTGTAGCTGACTGTAATAGCATACAGGATGACTTACACAAAATTTCTAGTTGGTGCGAAGATTGGCAGCTAGCTCTCAATGTAGAAAAATGTAAGGTGATGCGAATGAGTAGAAAAAACAATCCCATAATGTTCGAATACAGCATTAGTAATGAGCTTCTTGATGCTGTCGCGTCGTTCAAATATCTAGGCGTAACATTGCAGAGCGATATGAAATGGAACGAGCATGTAAGGACAGTTGTGAGTAAGGCGGACAGCCGACTTCGGTTTATTGGGAGAATTTTGGGAAGATGTACTTCACCTGTAAAGGAGACCGCGTATAAAACGCTTGTACGACCACTTGTCGTATTGCTCAAGTGTTTGGGACCCGCAGCAGATCAGTTTAAAGGAAGACATAGAGGCGGTTCAGAGACGAGCAGCTAGATTTGTTCAAATGTTCAAATGTTTGTAAAGCTTATGGGACTTAACTACCGGGTCATCAGTCCCTAAACTTACAAACTACCTATGAACTACTTACGAACTAGGACGGCACAAATATCCATGCCCGAGGGGGGATTTGAACCCCCGACCGTAGTGGCCGTGCTGACCGTGACTGAAGCGCCTCAGTCCCCTCGGCCACCGCGGCCGGCCTAGATTTGTTACCGGTAGGTTCGACCAATGCGCGAGTGTCACGGAAATGCTCCGGCAACTCAATTGGGGATCGCTGGAAGAAAGACGACGTTCTTTTCGTGAATTTCTGTTAAGTAAATTTAGAGGGCCGTAATTTGAAGCTGAGTGTAGTACGATCTTGCTGCCGCCTACTTACATTTCGCGTAAAGATCACAAAGACAAGAGAAATTAGGGCTCGTACGGAGGCATATAGGCATTCTTTTTTTCCTCGTTCAATTTGGGAGTGGAATAGGAAAGGAAATGCCTAATAGTGGTACAGTGTACCCTCCGCCACGCACCTTACGGTGAATTGCGGAGTATGTATGTAGATGTAGATGTAGAAATGTGGCGCTTCTAGCAAGGTGACCACATTTCCTGACATAAAAAGTAGGATCTACCGGTTATGAAACATAATGGTACCAAGTTTACCTCACCTAGTTTATTTGCTGTTTGTAATGAATTAACGGAGCAAATAACAAATTAGAAATCCACTCAACATCTCATCTCTCTAAATAGGGTAAAATAAGCGATAATGGTGAAATTATGGTGAATACTGTGATCTGATTTGGGTGAAACATAATCAAGTATCTTGTTATCTGCACAGTGATACTAACGTCGTACAATGACATTTTAATAATACAAATTATATATTTATAACACTGTATACTCGTTTCGCCTAAGTTGCCATCTTCAGGTGTTTCACCTACAATACTTCAGTATTTTTTAACATTTTGTACTATGTAGCCTATTTATTTTATGCAGAGTGGAAATCACATTCCAGCAACCCGTTCATTTTGATCTTATTGTGACGAAGTCCGCCTCCATAGCTCAGTGGCAGCGTCGCTGAATACCCGCAGGGGGCCCGGGTTCGATTACCGGCAAGGGACTGAGTGTTGTCTGTTGTCCATCATCATCTCATCATCATCATCATTGGCACGTAAATCGCCCACGAGGCGTCAAATTCAAAGACTTAAACTCAGGCGGCCGAACAAACCCGTAAGGGGTCTCCCGGCCAATAATGCCATACGCTCATTTCATTTGTGACGAAATTTTTTTATACTTTATAATATATCGTAATTTATAATATTACGTTTTCATACGTAAGATGTTTATTATTCACTTAAGTTACGGATTTTGGTGTTTATTTGACAGCTCTCAAGAGATGAAGCATGTTTACATATTTTACAAAGAATAATATATATATATATATATATATATATATATATATATAATGAGTGTCAAGAGTATATGTCATATTCATGCGCTTATCAATAAGCTACACCCTAATATTAAATTTACTATGGAACTGGAAACCAATAAAATAACTAACCGTCTGGTCCACACTATACAAAACGTACAAAATAAACACAAATTTGAAATATAAAGAAAACCAACAACATCGACCAACATTACCATGCTCATTCTTGCCATCCCAGTTTACATAAACTAGCTCTTTTTCCATTCAATGATAAACAGACTAATGAAGTTATCATTAGATGATGCAGTCAAACAGATATAATTAACCATACTGCAACACATTGCACAACGAAAAGAATACGACCTCAGCATCGTTCTAAAGCACTATAACAACAAAACGAGGCGTAAACCAGTAACAACACGTGAAAAAATTACATTACAGAGGGAAATCTCAAAGATAAATAAACCAATATATTTCATTACAGCATACCTAGGTAAAATCTCCAAAAAATGAAGCAACTATTTTGAAAAACTAACACCACTTTTGCGTTTCTGAATAGACACACCACTAAAAACAAAATCATAAGACATACCACAAAACCTTCAAAATTTCTTAACTCCGGAATTTATAAAATGTCTTGTAATTCATGTGATAATTATCATATACGACAGACCGGACGAAAATTCACCATAAAATACAAAGAACACAGAGAAATTGAAAATAACCCTTCCAATTTTTACCAACATTTACAGTCCAAAAAATACACAGTAGACACCATAGACAACGCACTAGAAATTTAAATACAATACAGAAGGGATATGAGATGAATATTCTTGAGGAATTTGTAGTATGCATGCACGCAATTAACAACAAAGCTAATTTATTAAGACGTTGACTGCCGCGATGACGTCAGAGATTCACCAGACCTCCTGCTGTGCCCGCCGGCGGCCACGCGGCAGCCAACGTGTTAAACGACCAAACGGATTTCAGGCATAAAATTATATCGATAATTTTATTCATATTCTAGTGCGGGACAATCCGACCATTGATCAAAGATGATACTACAATAACAAAATTACGGTACCCTTAAAGACTAATGACAGAGACAATCCCACCGTTGTTCTGAGATCATAATATGTCAGAAAAACAACGTAATTTCTTTCACATTTTCCCTTTAAGCTTTCCCACAAATATACGGAATCAACGCCACACTCACAAGAACGTCAAAATCCGTAACTTAAGTGAATAATACATATTCTACGTATGAAAACTTAATAAGTTACGAGATATTATAAAGTATAAAAAACATTTCGTCACAATAAGATCAAAATGAACGGCTTACCAGAATGTGGTAAGTATTAATTTCATTTCCACTCTTTATAAAATAAATAGGCTTCATAGTCGAAATATAAGGAAAACTTATGTACTGCAGGCGAAACACCTGAAGATGGCTTATTAGGCGAAATAAGCTTATAGTGGAAATATAGCTAACATTAAAGTATACAGTGTTATAAATATATAATTTGTATTATTGAAATAATCAAGTATATTTTCACTGGACTGAATCAGTTTTAACATTTTAGAATTTCTCAGAATTCTAGCATAGACATCTACACACGCTTTTAATCAAATGATTCTGTATCAAGTCTGGATTATTCAAGAAAAATATTGTTCTGTTATCACATTTATAACCAAGTAGAGTGTAACCTCCTTATTCGTAATCGACAGGTAAAGAGTAAAATCTACAATGTTCCCAACAATAAATACGATAATCAATATTTAACTCATCAAGTTTTGAGAATATTTAACCCATCTTTAATGAGTTCGCTTATGACTTGCATCCATTCCTTTACTGCAGTATTAATAACATATCGTCTAATATTTGAAATTATATCAAAACATCTGTCGTTAATTTCTTTCTCGGTGTATTTACGTGTAAAATACAGACTTCTTTTAACATCAAACCACTCGAATAGGATTCAAGTACTTCCAATTCAGAAAAATTCGATTTCCTTTAACGTCTCCAATAAATGGCTGCAAAGATCGCAATTTGGTATTAACACGCAATTTTGACACTTTCGGCACGATTACATCTCGAACGTCATTCCACTGTCCATGCACAAATGACTTGCATCGACTTTCAAACTACACAAAGAGCAAGAAAATATTTTGCATTATCTGTAACTTAGTTTCACCAGCAGCCTTTCATCGTAATATTAATATTGGATACTTTGCGTTTCTGATCGGCGCAAACGATGTTTACATCTGCAATGATGGCAGATAACATACGTGGAGGATGCCACAACACAATCGACATCACTTCTTCCTACCCAAAAAGTCTTGTGTTCGATTCTTCATCAACTGTGTAATTACTGATTTACCTTCAATAGGACGATAATCTAATTTCTCAGGATGGTTTGCAGTGTATTATTGAAATGCGGGATATTTTTCATTTTTTCTAACCGCTTGGCGGATCACAGGATAAAAATTGAAAAAAAAAAAAAAAGAAGTATCCTACGAATTGCAGGATATCTGGTCAACCTAGTTTGTACTCACTTCCATAAGTAAAAATTTGAACTTGAGATCTCCGACAAGAAAGTTTGGTGAATAGTCCTGTAACGTTAACGTAGATGAGCTATGAACTACAGTTACCTTTCTGTACTACGAAATAGTCACCTCTCATAACTATGCACCGCTGAGCTCTTTGATATATGTCCTGGAAACTTTGAACTAATTCTTCCTTTAGGATGGTGTTTAAATGATGTTCTAGTATCGGGACCCCCTTTTTGGCCAGGAAGTGTTTGACGATATTGGTTGTTCTGTGTGGGTGAGCCTTGTCGTGCAACTTGAACATCCACAACACTCGTCGGATCTCAATCCTCCTTACTTCCTCCTATTCCCTTGACTCAAATTCGCTTTGAAAGGAAACAGATTTTGCGATATTCCTGACATAACGAAACGTGGCGAAGCTTTTGAACACTGTCTCAAAGGAAGACTTCGTGCAATGTTTCCAGGACATTGTCGCAGAATTCAGTGGTGCATATGTAAGGTAACTGTAGTCCACAGTGCATCTGCGTTAATCTTACAGGACTATGCTTCAAATTTTGTCAAAGGTTGTAGGTAGCATTGTTTGTCAGAACGAGGGGAGAAGGGCTTGTACAAGAACTAATAGGATGGGCGGAGTAGAGCAGGAGAAGAAGTAGAGAAGACGAAAACGGAAGTAGATAATGTGATATAAGGGATGGAATTGGGTGAAGATGATGGATAGAGATAGGGAAGTGGAGTAGGAGATGGTGAAAGGAGGGGACAGGAGGAGATGGGCAAATAGAGAGGGGGAGAAGAAGAATATAGAGATAGGGGAGGAAAAGGAGACTAGGTTAAATATCCAGTTCCCATAAATATTACCAAATGGAAGCATTGCCACGTTCGGTAGTATTAATAAAAATTACATTTCACAATCTACAAAAATAGGCTCGCCTAAGACAGTTTCAAAATCTTTAATTTCAATTGGTTTCAGCATATCAATGCAGCCATCATTAGATCTTCCACATATTATTAAAAGTTCATGATACACGCGTCACAAAGTGATATTACGTCTTCTTACAGTAGCAGGAACCAATGTCTTATTGTGATATTATTGTTATGTTGTTGTGAGCTTCAGCCCAGAGATTAGTTTCATGCAGCTGTCCACCCTATCCTGAGATAGCCTCTTCATTTTCTCATAAGAATGACAGCCCAGCTGCGGTGGAATGGAAGAGCGCTCTAAGTCGCGTTGCTGCGGAGCGCGCGATTGCTCCCCGTCGGAGGTTCGAGTCGACCGTTGTTCATGTGTGTGTGTGTGTGTGTGTGTGTGTGTGTGTGTGTGTGTGTGTGTGTGTGTTCTTAGGTTAAGTTAGTTTAAGTAATTTGTAAGCCTAGTAAATGATAACCACAGTAGTTAACATTCACAAACATCTGAAAATTTTTATTTGAACGACAAACCACATCCATCTCAATCTGCTTCCTGTATTCGTCTCCTGGTCTCCCTCTGCGATTTCCCTCCAGTACTAAAATGACGATTCTTTGATGTAACAGAATGCCCCCTACCAATCTACCCCTCTTTTTGTCAAATTTCTTGTCCCCCCAATACTGTTAAGTATTTTCCAGGCTGACTTTTGAATTTGAGAGTGTATTCCTGTCAACATTGTCAAAAACTTTCTCCAGATCTACAAAAACAAGAAACGTGAGTATTGCGTCACGTGTTCCGACATTACTCCTAAATCCAATCTGATCTTTACCGTTTCTATGATTTTTTCCGTGCTTTAAATAATTCGGTTAGACTTTTGCGACCATAGTTCTGCAATTTCGCACCTGTCTTCGCCTACCTTCTTTGTATTTGGGATTATTACATTTTATTCTGCGAGTATTTCGGTTGTTTCATACATCTTCCACATTAGGTGGAGCATTTTTGTCATTGATATCTATGCTGATTGAAAAAGATGGGCCGACCGCGGTGGGCGAGGGGACTTAGGCGCTTCAGTCACGGTCAGCACGGCCACTACGGTCGGGGGTTCGAATCCCCCCTCGGGTATGGATATTTGTGCCGTCCTAGTTCGTAAGTAGTTTTTAAGTTTAGGGACTGATGACCCCGTAGTTAAGTCCCATAAGCCTTACAAACATTTGAACTTTTTTTTTTTTTTTTAAGGTGGAAAATTGCCGTTTTGGATGTTTTGGCACATAAAAATGAAAATTGTTCTTTGGGACACAGAATGCACCTTAAAACTACACATAAGGACCGCTACCTCCACGCTACTAGTTGCCATCCATTACGACAACACATGAACAGCTTATGCTATTTATGATTAAGATGATCTGACGCAAGAATTGGATTATCTTAAGGTTGCTTTGAAGCTGATCAAAAAATCAGTAGAGCTTTCTAATTTGAACCACCCATGGACACTTTTAAATCAGTAGCCTTTTTTTAACCCTACGTGGTGTGTACTTCAAACATTTCAAGTACCCTCAGAAAATACGACATTCAAAGTATATTATTGTCATTGGTAAAAACTAGTAACCTTCTTGCCTTTGTAAAAGATGATTTGGAATTGAGGGTACTGGAAAGGTTTACATTTAACAGACATTTCATGGGTTTGATGACCGATGTACAGATCAACGGCAAGCACGTTTGCTCCAGCAACAAAAATCTAACTGTGTAGGAGACGATGGAAATACGATTATCCAAAGATCTCATTGACAAACGTTTTCCGTTAAGCAAACGTGGAATCCTGTTTCAATAGATGTTGAAAAACAGCGGTCTGGTTTTCGACCGGCTGTATAGCAATTCGCGATTCATCACTGTATACAGCCTGTGGCGTTGCAATTTTCGTCGCTTATCAGAGGGCACTTCTTGAGCTTCTCGCGCATGCGCAGGAGTCTGTACCTTGGGTGTGTGTGGTCTCTTCAGTTCCGACTAATCTCACGTGAAGACGGCGTCCAGGTGTACCGCTGAAATATCTTGTCGTGAGAACGGTGAAATTCGGTTGCAAACCCGTGAAGAGGAAAACCATTTATTACGCCGGAAAATCTATGCAATTAAACAGAATCTGGAAAAGTCCGAAAAAATATCTGATACCAGTGACGTCGTTCCGTAGAGCACTTCCGTTTAGATAGTTTCTGCACATTAGTAAAGGGTAGGCTGAGAAAATAAAAACGCCCACGTAACATATAGTAAACGACGGAGCACTGTCGCCCCTGATACTGTACAATGTATTCAGCTGTTGCGCCGCAGCCGTGAAGGATGCATATCTTGTTTGCAATGCCATTCGGTTGAGGTATCCATCTTCTACGGCAGTGTTTTTCCTGCATTTTCCCATGATACTTACATTTTCTATTACGATTAGTAAATTACAGGGCAATCTATTAAATCAGAATAGATTTAACATCTCCAGACGCACAACTTCATATCGCTTTCTCAAGGGTGGTCTCACCAAAGAAATTTATTCATTATCTCCTGGACAAACAATCAGAAGTAGTGTTTATAATCAAGTTTTGAAATAAATGAATGTATGGATGTTACATACCATTTTACGAGGGCGGGAATTTAAGTAGTGGCAACTATTTATTCACAGCTGATACAAAAGAGTTCTTGTACAAAAACCAGACAGCGGTTGTCAGAGTTGAAGGGCATGAAAGGGATGCAGTGGTTGGAAAGGGAGTAAGACAGGGTTGTAGCCTTTCTCCAATGTTATTCAATTTGTACATTGAGCAAGCTATAAAGGAAATCAAGGAGAAATTTGGTGAACGAATTAAAGATCAGGGGGAAGAATTAAAAAAAAAAAAAAAAAATCCGTTTTGCCGACGACATCGTAATTCTGTCACAGACAGAAAAGGACCTGGAAGAGCAATTGAACGGAATGGACAGTGTGCTGAAAGGTGCATGTAAGATCAACATTAACAAGAGCAAAACTAGGGTAATGGAGTACAGTCTAAAAAAATCAGGTGATGCTGAAGGAATTAGATTAGGTAACGAAGCAATAAAGGAGGTAGATGAGTTTTGTTATTTGGGCAGTAAAATAAAATAACAAATGATGGTCGCAGTAAAGAGGATATAAAATGCAGAATGGCAATGGGTAAAGAAGCGTTCTTGAAAAAGAGAAATTTGTTAACATCGAATATTGATTTAAGCCTAAGGAAGTCCTTTCTGAAGGCATTTGTATGGAGTGTTGCCTTGTATGGGAGTGAAACATGGACGATAAACAGTGCGGACAGGAAGAGGATTGAGGCTTTTGAAATGTGGTGCTACAGAAGAATGCTGAAGATTAGGTGGGTGGATCGCGTAACTAATGAGGAGGTACTGAACAGAATTGGAGAGAAAAGAAATTTCTGGCATACCTTAACTAAAAGAAGGGATCGATTGGTAGGGCACATTCTTAGACATCAAGGAATTGTGAATTTAGCGTTGCGGGAAGTGTGTGGGGTAAAAACCACAGAGGCAGACCAAGAGATGGATACAGTAAGCAGATTCAGACAGATGTAGGTTGCCGTTCTTATGTGGAGATGAAGAGGCTTGCTCGGGATAGGGTATTGTGGAGAGCTGCATCAAACCAGTCTCCAGACTGAAGACCACAACAACAAACACAAAAGAGTTACATGTTTGCACCTCTTACTGTTCTTCAAACTAGTCCCCCCCCCCCTCCGTTGTTTAGAACCCGTTGCCAGCGACGTGGAAGGCGTAGTATTCCGTTATCAGAGCCTGTTATGTTGGTGGTGTGAATGGAGCGGTCTACTGGCCGTCGACCTCTGAAACAGTTCTGAAGCGAATGCCACGAAGTGGTTCCCTCATCTCTTAATCTAATCAAAAGTCACAAGGACTTCGGAGAGTATGGTGGTAGATGGTACAGTACTTCACAATCCCAGCGGTCGAACAGAACAGCCACAACTTGCTGTATGCACCTGCGCATTGTCGTGCAACATGGTGGGTGGGTTGTGGAGAAAGTGTTGCCGCTGCTTTCGCGACGCTAGTCACAGGTGATGCTCCAAAAACGAAGAATAATACTGTCCATTGACGGTCTTCGTTGTTCCTGTTTCGAAAACATAGTTACACCGTTACGTTAGACCGTTCGCTTACAAGCGTTTCCCTCGATTGTGCGCACGCCGATGACGTGGGAGGGAAGAGACCATTTCCTCGGAAGTAAGTATGTGAACAACGTCTGTTATCAGCAACAGTAGTAGATTCCATTGCATAGTGTCTCCACAGCAGTGTTACCACTATTTAAGTTCCCCGTATCTTGATGGCAACTATTCTTTGTTTGGCTACTGAACTTATTATTTTGTACTTTATTCAAGACAGCCTTATTTTTTAAATTATTCTTACATAAATATAAAAAGGAGATGGACAGAAAGCAAGAGAGAGAATGGATAGCCGAAGTCTAACTCAAAACTTGAACAACAAATAAATAAATAAATAGCCGGCAACGCCGGGTTTTCAACTAGTTTACATAAAATTAGTATTAGATATCATTCCGCTCTCCTTGAATTCGGGATAATTCTTCAGCCTCTTGAAACACCGTCCGGCCGGCCGCGTTGGCCGAGGGGACTGAGGCGCTCCAGTCACGGTCTGCACGACCACTACGGTAGGGGGTTCGAATCCCCCCTCGGGCATGGGTATTTGTGCCGTCCTTAGTCTTAGCTAGTTCATAAGTAGTTTGTAAGCTTAGGGACTGATGACCCCGTAGTTAGGTCCCATAAGTTCTACAACCATTTGAACATTTGAAACACCGATTTGTTCGGACAGCGAGGTAGTCCAGTGGTAACCCAAGTGGACTCACATTTGGAAGGACGACGATTTTGACCGGTCTCCGGCCATTCTGATTTAGGTTTTCTGTGTATTCCCTAAATCACTCCATTAAATGCTGGGATGATTCTTTTCAATGGGGAGAAAAGGAAAATAAAATTATGAAAATCAAACCGCGGTGGAGTAGCCGAGCGGTCTAAGGCGCCTCGCCGCGGAGCGCGCGATTGCTCACTGTCGGAGGTTCGGGTCCTCCCTAGGGCATGTGTGTGTGTGTGTGTGTGTGTGTGTGTGTGTGTGTGTGTGTGTGTGTGTATGTTTAGTTTGTAAGCTGCGGACTGATGACCACGCAGTTTGGTCCGATAGATTTACAAACATATGAACTTTTGAAAATAAAGTAAAAGAAAAACTGCGGCCACCATATAAACTGGACTTAAAAAACGACCACGATGTAAACTGGACGTTAAACCTAATCCTTCTTTCTTCCCTCCGGACATTTCGGCTACTTCGCTCATTGCAGCATTCACCATACGTGTGCCAATAATTTGCAGAATTTTTTACTAGTTGACATAGCTATAAGGCACGACAAAGAACGCTGTTCTGACTACGACTGACACAGTGCAATGAAGAATACGCACAGGTTCGGTTCGTGATCGAGCGATGCAGCGCAACCTGCAGGCTTCAGTAACAACTTTATCTACGTACAAGCACTGATAAGCTACAACCCAGTCTTACTCCCTTCCCAACCTCTGCGTCCCTTTCATGCCCTTCGACTCTAATAACCGCTGTTTTGTTTTTGTATAAGTTGAGTATAACTCTTCGCTCCCTATATTTTACCCCTGCTACCTTCAGAATTTGAAAAAGTGTATTCCAGTCGACATTGTCAAAAGCTTTCTCCAAATCTACAAACGCTAAATCGTATGTTTGCCTTTCCTTAGCCTATTTTCTAAAATAAGTCATAATGTATTTCCTCCCGTGTTCCAAAATTTCTCCTAAATCCAAACTGATCTTCCCCAAGGTCGGATTCCACCAGTTTTTCCATTCGTCTGTAAATTATTCGTCTTAGTATTTCGCAACCATGACTTATTAAACTGATAGTTCTGTAATTTTCACATGTGTCTGCACTTGCTGTTTTTGGAATTGGAATTACTATATTCTTCTTGAAGTCGGAGGGTATTTCCCCTGTCTCATATATCTTGCGTACTAGGTGCAACAATTTCTTCATGACTGGCTCTTCTAACGATATCAGCAGCTCAGACGGGATATCATCTATTGCGGGGGCCTTGTTACTACCCAAATCTTTTAGTGCTATGTCAAATTCTTCTCGCAGTACAGTATCTCCTCTCTCATCCTCCTCTACATCATCTTCCATTTCTAGAATATTGTTTTCAAGTTTATTTCCTTTGTACAGACCTTCTATATATTCCTCCCACCTTTCAGCGTTCCATATCTAGAAGAAACTAATAGAGTGGTCACGTGGATATTTCGCAGCCAGAGCACGTAGCAGCGACGCAGCCTTAAGGCGTCCACCGGTAGCTATAAGCTCCGTTTTAGGGCCAGCCGTAACGCCTTGTTTGGTCTGTTGGCGCCAGGTGTGCTCGTAGTGTACGACGCGGCCGTCATGACTCCAGACGGCCGTGGCAACTGTGTTCTAGCGAGGACACTGGAGACTGTTGGAAGCCATAACGCAGACACTATGCTCGCTACTCACCAGCGGATGGCAAGAATATCGCATTGAGCTGAGCGGTGGCAGGAATATCGGATTGAGCAGGGTACTAGTAACTTATTTCCGGAGGTGACATAAAGTCGTTGATGAGGTATGCGCCCATATCAGTATTAATTGATAAACAGTGCTATTAGGACGCTGTGTAAAATTATAGGGCCAGAGATCGTGATGTGGTCATCGTATATTGACGAGTCTGGATTAAATCATCTTCAGAATCTGTAAAGTTACAAACATCAGTAAGCCTGGTGTCACAAAAAGATAGAGCACTGTATGGACAGAAGAGATACACCACAGTACATTACAAACACAAATATCTTAAGTACATACCGTGGAGGGGGGTTAACATAAAATTGTATGGCGTCAAGACCCTGCTAAACATTACTAAAGCCAAATCACCCAGCATCGTCAAAGTGAACGGTAGACGCCACCAGGTGTCTCCAGTGTAAATGACAAAGATAAGAAAAATAGAAACTATATAAAACCAAATAGAAAGAATAAAACCTAGTAATCCTACAAATATTTAAGTTTAAAATAGAGAGGATGGGACAATACAACACAGCTGTATCAGCTCTTAACGTTAAACTCACACACCTATGGTGGTGCCCCATGGCATGGCGAGGACAGAAAGGCGAGAGACTAGGACGTATTCAAATGGGAGTAAAATTGACGGATACTGTCAGCTATTATAAAATACCACTATTTAACGGTTAACATGACAAAATCCCTACGTTACATTAGTAGGGTAACACATCTATATCATAAAACAATCGGAGGTTAAAAGTAAGAAAATATGACCAGGATGTATTCAATGGGAGTAAAATTGATGGATACTGTCAGCTATTATAAAATATCATAATTTAAAGGTTGACATGATAAAATTCCTACGTTGCATTAGTAGAGTTACACATACCTGTCATAAAACAAGCGGAGGTTAAAAGTAATTGAATATGTACAATTGTCATGAAGTGCTTTTTTTTTACAAAAAAGTCATAAAAAAAAACCTGGAGTCAAAATGAAAAATGACAGATGAAGTTATATACAATTATCATGAAATGGAGTAAGGGAATATGACAGATAAAATATATTCAACTAGTGGCTTACGACATGACTCACCACAACCGGAAGTGACCTGTCGAAGTAGGTTTTATTGACCATTGAGCTCAGTTCTTTTGGCGCGTACTTGTTCTCGAACTTAAATAAGTAAATAAACCGAAAAAGAATGGATTCAAAGAAAACAATGGAAGACTTTAAGCAAATTCTGAAAACAGAGTTGCGATCGCCTCTTCGAGTTGTCATGTTGCAGGTGCAGGAAGAGAAGGGGAGTAATTTACTGCTCGGAGAAGGTAACATACAAGAACCTGTCAACCATAGAGCATGTAATATATTGCGCTTTCTTTCTTCCGATCAGGTGTTGGAGTAGTAGCTACTGTTCGTAGCCGCTATTAAAGTTCACTAACGTTACAATATTACAGGAAAATAATTTGGTGGCTCTGACACATTTAGGTAACTTTATAAATCGAAGACTCAAAAATGGAGGCGGAACCTGACTTTAAAGATTAGCGGCAGTATTAATTTGGAATGAAAGCAACACCTGAGCACAATATTACACAAAGAAACTAGCAGATTCCGCGATGACCTTTCTTACCATGATGATTAAGTTGACTGGATGTAGCAGATGAAGCTGTAAAAATTCTTGCTGCATTGTGTAAAATGATGCTTGGTTGGCTTGGAGCAGATTGTACTAACTCAATGACCGAGAAGAAAAATATTAAATTATTATTATTATTTATTTATTTATTTTTGTGACGAAAGAATGTTTAGATCGATCGGATTTCGATTAATTCCGAAGATTTCCTTGCAGGCATTACTAACGAGTCGCGTTCATAAAAGTTACATATAATGGCATCTAGAAGTTTCTAGTAAATTATAGATACAAGTCCAACAATGGCTCCAAGCATCATATTACGTAATTAAGATTACTGCTGGTAAAATAGAATCACTTCATGAATTTTTAAAGGTGAGTCATTTGAAATAATAAAAAATGAAACGTAATTAAATATATTTTCACCATAGTTCATAAGAAAAACGCTCTCACACACACTTACATTTAATAATGAAGAAGTCCGTGACGTGCGACTGTTCTCAGTGAGGTAGGAAACATGAAAGACGAAGTTCACAACCGCGTTCTGGGCAGCTCGTAAAAAATAGATGAACATCGAAAATATTTGAAGAGCGTAATTAGCTGCCAGAGAAAGCTGTGGTCAGCGATAAGCATCGTACATAAATTATTTATCGAATGAAAATTTTTAATGTAATACTACAAGCAGCAACAGCGTTAGTTATTTACGTCATGTTTAGCGCAAAAATGTATTCTCGTCTTTCTATAAGAAAATGTTCAAATGTTTGTATAGTCTATGGGACTTAACTACGGGGTCATCAGTCCCTAAACTTACAAACTACTTATGAATTAACTAAGACTAAGGACGGAACAAATATCCATGCCCGAGGGGAGATTCGAACCCCCGACCGTAGTGGCCGTGCAGACCGTGACTGGAGCGCCTCAGTCTCCTCGACCACCGCGGCCGGCTTTCTATAACATTCGGTTTTCAAATAATATTAGCTGAATCCTATAGAATTACAGGAATATTTTTCGGTGCTGACCATGAAGTAAATATTTGATGCTGCTACTGCTCCATGCCGGCCGCGGTGGCCGCGGGGACTGAGGCGCTTCAGTCACGGTCTGCACGGCTACTACGGTCGGGGGTTCCAATCCCCCCTCGGGCATGGATATTTGTGCCGTCCTTAGTATAAGGTAGTTCGTAAGTAGTTTATAAGTTTAGGGACTGATGACCCTGTAGTTAAGTCCCATAAGCTTAACAAACATTTGAACATTTTCTACTGCTCCATGGTCGACAGGTTCTAGTAAAAACCTTGGCCGCTCAGTAACTAGCGAACAGAATTCTCTACAAAATGGCAAACAATTTTCCAACTCACTCAAACACGAAATTAACTCGCGCCAGGTAAGAGTGCATGTACGCCGGAAATGACGGGAAAATACAAGCCACTATTCCGTCTCGTATTCAAATACAGGATAACGATGTTCTATCAATATCTATTACACGGAAAAGTGCTGAACATATACAGCTGTATTTATACGCCTGCAGGATGTCTCCCTATATTGTACCCTCCTTCGCATGAACGCCGAATCTTCCATTCAACTATATGCAGCTAAATTCCGGTTTCGATGTGTCACGTGTTACATTTGTACCCTGCTCACAATCAGTTCGACATTCCTGCAACCTCACCAGCGTGTCTGCAGAGACTGCAGAGACTCTGTCTGGGACTGCAAACAGTAGGGGACACCGGGGCACATTTTCCATAGGGGCAAGTTTTCCAAATCAGTTTATTTTCGAAACAAACCGCTAGATGTTACCACCGGCGATACTATAGGAAGTAGCACGCTTCATTTACGAAAGTTTCAGTGTCGTACCAGCAGTCACTACGTCGGCAGGGCGGTTTTCGTCATTTTTGCAAATGTGAGTAAACTTTCACGTTTTTCTTGAAACATTCTAGCATAAAATTTATTACCTTGACATTGCACACACTAAAAGTGGGTTTCTTTCGTCACGTAACTGTGCATTTGTTTTGTAAATAGCTTACACTGTTACTCATGTACGGGGCACATATTCCTTATTGCTTTGAGTCTTACGCCAAGCCTAAAGCAAATGAAAAGTGGGTACAGTGCACGAAATGCAAGAAATGGGCGCATGTAGACTGTACGAAAGGGAATGTTGCATTTTTTTGTTTGCTTACATTGTGATTCAGACAATCAGTATAAGTATTGTTAAAATTGTGTGTATTTGTAAAATATTTAAGTCACATATTTTGTTAACCCATTAAATAGCATTTGTTTTTATTTAATGTGGCTATTTTTACTATCCTCTTTTGTAATATATTGTAAATTCATGATAAAAATACGTATTCAGTGATATCAAGATAATTATCTCTGTTTTAACATTGAAAGTATAATTGGAATATTTGCCCCTGTACATTTTAAGGAAACTGGAAATCTTGCCCCGCATATGGGGCAAATTTTCCAACGCAACATGGTCAGACAAAACCATTTGCTACCAATAATGATATTTACTATTTTCAAAAATATCTGTACAAGACTGTAAATAAATGTGTAGGAAATATAATGATCCGCTGTTTACCGCAAAATCGATAAAAATAAGAAGTACAAAAATAAAAATGTAAAATGGTGGAAAACTTGCCCCGGTCTCCCCTAGAGCCCAACGAATCTCCTGCTGAACCCACCACAAATGTTGTACAAAGGTTTGTTTTTGCAATACAACTACAAGACAGAACCGAAAACTATTAAAACACCTATGAAATATTAATAACGGCGTCACTAGTCACATTTTTAAATCATGTTTTATTGGTTCACACGTTGCATTTCCAAATCTACATTTACGAACGTATTCAGCAGCGTATCATATGGTGCGTGCCAGATGTTGGGCCGTATGAATACAACTGAGTATCTACTTTATACTCCGAATCTCAGAGAACATACTCAGGTTCGCATGAATAGAGCGAGTCGGAGAATATACTTCAACGGAGTATGTTCTCAGCGTGCGTAAAAGGGTAGGGGAAGTTGCTCGCAACAGAGAACATTCTTCGATTTCGTATGAATACAACTAGAGAAGTTTCTCGCAACCAGAGAACATTCTTCGTACTCTGAAGTGAGCTCTCCAGCATACTTCGTGCTGAGTAACTTCTATTAAGGTGAAGTTTTAGTGTGGTTTATAATAGAAGTGACAAAATTTGTGTTGCTTTATACGTAGGCTAATCTGAAGAAGGCCGGCGGCGGTGGCCGAGCGGTCTGCCAGTCACGTTCTGTACGGCCGCTACGGTCGGGAGTTCGAATCCCCCCTCGGGCATGGATATTTGTGCGGTCCTTAGTGTTAGCTAGTTCATAAGTAGTTTGCAAGTTTAGGGACTGACGACCCCGAAGTCCCATAAGCTCTACAAACATTTGAATCATTTGAATCTGAAGAAACACGCGAGGAAACGAAAAGTTTGTGCAAATAAAATCATTTTGCTGTAGAGTCGCTTCCTTTATAATAATCTTAAATGTAACACATGAAGCAGTTTATTAAGAGACAATACTGATGTCAGAGGAGTTTTCTCATTACCCACATAGAAATGAATCACCCGTTTGTTAGGAGTGTATTTTTACAGTTGTAAATGTGTAAATAGCAAAATAATATTGTATGTTTTTAAATAGGGTCTATTAATGAGACCTTATGACGCTAATTCCAAATAAAGTGCATCCCAGGACTTCACAGTTTGTATCTCAAAATAAATTTTTCTGCAATACAAAGAACTCAAATATTTTTGTACTGCTCTTGTTCATTCTACCCAAATCGTTTGGCCTATTTAAAATGCGTTTTCTGCCTTCGTAATAGTAACTTCTGTTATGTTAGATGTAAGTATACACAACAGTAAAATTAATGACTGCTTAATTACATACCTAGCAGTCTGTTTCTTGTCGCTTATGAGCAGATCATTGTGTTAGAAAGCTCTGACAGCGTTCCACGTTGAAACAGATCGAAATTTAATGCATTCTTAAAATTTCGTTCGCAAATTGTGCTAACCCAGTTTTAGTAACACAGTTTCTCCAATGACGAAAATTTTGTACCATCGTTAGAAGAATAAATTTTCGTAAAAAAGTCCATATTTACTGTTAATAATATGCTGCTGCACAACGAACTATTATGTAAACAGTACAGTTCTTCCTGAACATGTAGATGCGTATTCCATATTTGTACAATGAATAATTTGCCTGACTGAGCTAGTTTAAAGAAACACACGATTGAACAGCTGATCTGTGGCGAACATGACGGAGAACTTACTGAACAGGGAGGGGAACTAGCGAGGATGCACTGCCTCGTCAGAGCATATGCTTCGAAGTTTTTATTCATACGAAATTGAGAACATAGAGAACGTTCTTTTACTCTGAGAATCTTCTCTGAAGGATGTGCTCTTTCTTTTTCATACGGCTCGTTATCTCGTACCGCTACTCGTGATTCTTTTCCACTTCGAAATAAAGGGAACGAAAAGCGACTGTCCGTATGGGTCCGTACGAGCTCTAATTATTGTTATCCTTGTGGCCCTTGCACGGAATACAAGTTTCTGGCATTAAATTCCGATCTTCTAATATTTATCAATAGCGTGTGATACTTGTTGCTTGCAACCATGATATTCACTTTTCTTAGAGCAACGCGGTACATTGCTGTTTGCAGATGAAGAAGGGTGGTGTGAGTTACTATTCCCATGGGATCTCCCATAATTCTAGCACTCTGATATGATTGGCCACTGCGTTTGGAAACTACGTGCCAAAATCGCAATTCTCCTTTGGTTAAAATTAAAAACACTATTATTTGAATGTACTTGAGTTTCCTCATAAAATATCTCTCGATACTAAGCTGTAATTCCCTTATTTCAGATAATTCAATATCACAAAAATTAATAAACAAAATAAATACGAAAGGCAGACGAACAATTTCGGTCATGTTATGATACCACTTAGCGCACCTCAATACCCAGGTGCATCGCGTTGTCTCTTCAAATCAAAAATGTTCAAATTTTTGTAAATCTACGGGACCAAACTGCTGAGGTCGTGGTTCTCTAGCCTTACAAACTACTTAAACTAACTTTTGGTATGGACAAAACACACACACCCATGACCGAGGGAGGACTCGAACTTCCGATGGGAAGCGGCCGCGCAACCCACAATAAATTATGTATTTGATACTTCATATGTAATGCACAACCAGTTACGATGCACTATGTCATCATTTTAAAGTGTTCCACAAAAACGAAAATTGTTATAAAAGTACAAAGCTAAGACAAAAAAAAAAAAGATACATTATAATTTTGGAAATGGTCAGAAGAACGTTATAACATATGCTCCTATATTTTGCCAGAAATTGTTTTAGGACCAAGTCGTACAGAAGCCTGTGCTTGAGAGAGGTGGTCAGTTCTATTCAACGTAGAAGTCAACTTGTTCCAATCTAGGAAAATAGTGAAGCAACTTTCGTCACTTTGATAGTGCTTCTGTGTAAGGAGCTCCATATGTCTATCTGGGCAAGCTGAACATAAATGCAACATTAATTGTAACACAGTGTAAAACCACACTCTGTTCAGCTCATAGGTAATACTTTACATTAGTGACGGTGAGAATAAGTCTTGAAGGGAAGACCTGCTAGCTAGTGCGGTTGGTCGTGCACAGATTTTGTAAAGTATATTTGAAACGTCTGCACATTGTGACTGGAGGTCTTTCACGACAGAGTAATTTTTAAACTGTGCAGTTTCTCGACCTCTGCGCCAATAATAAGGCAAGCTGTGTCCATACAAATAGAGAGTTTACAAATATAATTTACTCTCAACAAGCGTTCCTCGCTAATTAAACTTGACAGCGTCACGATCAAGAACCAACGACGTGCGTGACGTCGTCAACTCAGGCGACACAAATTTAGAAGACAACACCTTACTGAGACTGAATTTTACTCAAGGTGGTGGAAAATCTAGCCACTTCGCGTGAACTGCACCTTCGTTGCAACAGAAAAGAGGTACATGTCATGGTACTGGAATGACGAAAGAACATCGTTGCTTCTTCCTCCATGATGTAATTCGTCATCGAAAAGAACGTCGTTTACCCTCCAGGGATTCCCACTTGAGTTTATTAGTCATATCCGTAATACAGGGAGTACAAAAAAATTATATAATACTTAGAGAAGTGGTAGTACTCACAGAAACAAGAAATAGAAATCCAATGAACTTCTGAAAAAAAAATGTTTTTATGGAAAATATGGCGAATATTTGCACAGTCGTTGCATTCCTGCTCTGTTAAATGTTTGAGTAGGGTTCTATGATGTCTCACGCAATGTACTTTACCTACCATTAGATAGTCTACCGTCAGTTGTGTAGTTCGAGTACTGTTAGTTTTCGTCGTATTTGTGTGCCTTTAGAACATTAGTACGTTAATACGATCAAAAGTGCTGCCACAGTGGTTAAATAGAACCAATTATCTGGACTTTTTCATTATTTTATTTTATTTATTGACTAACTTGCTGGAGGACGTGTCATGTTAGTAACTATTACAGATTTATTATTCGTTTCTGGTAATGAAACCGTCGTTTTCCTGTTGCAGATTCTTTACTTCTTCCACACGCATTTCGATCTGTTTTATTTTAGGACATCATCACTGGATTCCGTATCTACAGATTATATTTTTGTTTCCATATGTAGCCTTAACAGTTTATAGTAAAAATGTTCAAATGTTTGTAAATCTATGGGACTTCGGTTACTGTGGTTATCAGTCTTAGTCTTACAAACTACTTAAACTAACATAAGGACAACATACACATACACACACACACACACACACACACACACACACACACACACACACACACACACGCTTAAGGGAGGAATCTAACCTCCGACGGGGAGCAACCGTGCGCTCCGCAACAAGTCGCCTTAGAGCGCTCGGCCATTCCACCGATATCCAGGTTATAGCCAGTTCACTTTGTTATAACTGAAATAAATTTAAGCTACTCTCGTCTTATAGGCATGAGAATGTCATTTTTGGTCACAGGTCAGAGGTTACATTCAAACATCACCACAATTAACGCACATTCTTCTATTTTTTCGATTTTTGTATATCTTAGTTTACTGTTCTACAGTCTGGATTATGTACCTTATTTCGGAAATTCATTTGTTTCCCAGCTGTTGACAAATCAACAGACGATAAGTGTAAGGGTGTTTCCTATGCGTGTTTGAAAAGGATGGAGCAATGTAGTTTTTTTACCTTTTGTTGATATATATATATACTGTCTGAGATTACATCTTACTCCCTCACACACACTCCAACATACACACACAAACACACACACACACACAAACACACACACACAAACACACACACACAAACATGTGTGTGTGTGTGTGTGTTTGAGTGTGTGTGGGAGTGAGTTGTAATCTCAGACAGTAGTGTAAACTGTTTTCTGTTTTGATGATTTGAGCTTCGATTTCGTTGTTTTATGGTCCAGTTACCAGGGTGGTGGATAGCCACGCAAGGGGCCCGGGTTCGATTATCGGTCGGGTTGGAAATTTTCTCCACTCGGGGACTGGGTGTTGTGTTGTCCTCATCATCATCGAAGTGCAAGTTGCCCAAGAGGCGTCATCTAAAGACAGGCCGATCATGGTCCCAGCTGGGGTCTAACGGTCTAAAATGACACAGAAAACCATCAATGATCATCCTGTGGAAAGGGAGGGGCTTTTTCTACTTTATCTATTAGTGTGAGCAGTGACTTGTTTCATTTGTATAACTGGGTCTTTCGACGGGATTTTTCTTTTATGGTTTAGTTTTTTGGATCTGATAATTTTTTTTGTAGTGTTGGACAGTGGTTTCGGTTGTTTATTCTAATTATCTTTATGTCTACATTTCGGGACGTAGGTGTTCAAAAAATGAAGATGGTTTGTTTCCTTCTTCAAGGTTCTAAGGTGTTCATTATACCGGAGATGACTCGTTCTGCTCGTTTGCGCATTAAACTCCCCACTCCACAAAACATCGAAATCGAAGCTCATATCATCGACACAAAACAATTTCTACTACTACTTGAGATGACACAGATACATCTAAAAACGGAAAAAGAAAAGGATTCGCAAGATTATATTTATTACGATTAAAACAATGTGCATTTTCTATAATTCTATAATCCTTTAAGTCTACATCTTAAAATAAAACTTAATTCTAGATAATTAATCCTTCGATAATTTCCTGAAATAAGAGAGGGCGAAACGAGTATGGATGAAATAAAGAGATTGACACAGGAATACGGCGGGTTTATTACCAACAAAGTACAATTCAACACTTGCCGCAAAAATGGCCATACAAACGGACAGATGTAGTTCTTGCGTCATGGTGCGCCATCACACTTGAGCTATTACTGAATACTCCAGAATAATAACAATAATAATAATAATACAATATCACAGGAGGCAGTATAAAACAGACAGGAATACGGAAAAGATTGAGGGAGCAGAAAACAGACCAGCAACAACTGGTCACAAGAACGTAGAGAAGCCCACTCCGGATGACGAAGTGCTGGGCCGGTAGAAAGACGAAGAACCGTAAATTAATTATGATTAATGTAGTCCATTCTAAAACAAGAATAATAATACAATATGGGTGGAAGAGGTGTAGGCCGTTTGGGTTGAAAGTCACTGGTTACAAAATAGCAATTTTATTACACAATATCCACAACAACAACTTTGACATACAAGCAATATTGCACCAAACATGTTTTTATTTAAATGTAAATTTTTAACATACAAGCAAGAGTGCACCAACTGACAGTTTCAGTGTAATGAGAGGTATTAAGGGGGTTCTCTAACTACCCGCTCCGGTACTTCAACAATTGGAAAACCAGTACTAATCTTTATAAGAGCTGTACAGCACTTGATCTTTATCCTACGGGTGATAGGAAAATTATACAACCCATCCCAGTGCTGCATAAATAAAATGGGTTGGAAGCGTTGTCTGGATGGAAGGCGGAGCGGTGAAGGCTTGTGGGCGCCCTAGGAAAGGGTGGCTGACTGGCAAATAAAAGATAGAATTGAAGTTAATATTTGGTATATTCTGAAATACGGGATACATGGCGGGACTCGCCCTGGGTCGAATGCAATGAATGAATGCCAGTCTAAACGGATTAGAAAACGGAAAAGGTAATGGTTACGGTAATGGTTCACACAGTTGGTGGCTGATGCCGAACAGCCGCTAGGCGGGAGCGGACGGCATGCGGCCGTTCGCCCCGCACAGACGCTGAGCCTGTGGAGTGCGTCTGTTCTGTACGAGAACTCAAACTGAAGAGAGCGAAGGAAGTGATTCTCGCACCTCTGCGTCCTGCAGCAGTAGCACACGTGATCAAACGTTAGTGTCTGATATTGGCTCCACGGTAGCGTGGAAACGTCAGTAGTTTCAGCACAGACGCCAGAAGGGTGGCGTGATTTTAGAATCAGCATTCAGTACTGGTTCTGGCCGGCTCTGTCCTGCAAGGTGGACAGGCTTGGTCACGTTGTCAAGGCGTATGTCACGGTGGAAGAACCCTTGTAAAACTTAGGCGAAGTTTAGAAATAAAATTTTTGAATTTTTTCCTAACCTGTTTTAGACTGGCTGTTCATCCTGTACAGAGCCATATGAAGCAAGTTAATAAATTATAATACTTAAGGGGAGCAATATTAAAGAGGTAAAACGTTCAATAGATGTAAATCTTCGAACTTGGACGGGAGTTGAGACAGCAGTAACCAATACCACAGAGGGGGCCAGGCCATGCGCTGTGACGTCACCCGGCGACCACAGCCGACACGAACGGCCGCCACGAGAAACTTATCAAACGATTGCAGGAAAACTATTAGGTGAAAAATCTTACACATTGACATCTCCGTTCGATGAAGGACTAAATTTCTTTTATTATTCTGCATACTTTTTTGTGCTGTATAAATTAAGTAAATGGTTGCAATAAATTTTATGATTATGTAGATATAAAAACGCATGGCGTAGACTTTGCGTATTATTCCTTTTAGATCATATGTTGCTGCGTATGAATGTTGTGAACATGTCGAAGTAAATAATTATTTTTTGTATTAGTTTATTGTTCTCTCTTCTTAAATGATCATCAACTTCTTTAGTTAATTCAGCTACAACTATTCTATCATTGTCAACTGCTTAGGGGGTTTCGGAATTAGTACACCTACTGATTTCCTCAACGGAATTGTTTGTACAATTTACACTGTTATCCTTATCATTTGTTGTTAACAATAACATTTGCACTTCTTTTCGGTTGTTCCGCCTTTCTACTGTGACTTCACGGCATTCAGAAGAACCTGTCTTGACTACTCAGGCAGCACTCAGGCAGCTTCTAAGTAAGGACCGCATCTGCCTTTAATATACGTTTCAACAGAATGTTTAAACGTTCATTTTCCAAGTCTCGAACGTAATCAGACTCTTTAAAATGTTCTGAACATACACGACCAGTATCAGGGTTGAGAGCTTCTAATCGCTTACACGCGTTTATCCATTTTAACCTTTCCTCTTTATCCCTCGGAAATCTGTGAAATATCGCATTCTTCAGTCTGCCGTGGTTCGTACAGCACGCAACAGCACAACACACCATCGTCGCTAATAAGCCATCACTTATTACTTCCAACTACTTAATACATACACAAAAAATGCCAGTAGAAACCCTTTCTACGGAGATACACTCATAATAGCAACGCTATTGTCGCGCGGGAAAACTGTGCTGGTCTCCTGGTGACGACAGTGGCGCGGCATACGACTGCGCATCCGGCGGTTGACCCCTACCGTCTATGCTAGTATCTGTGACTAATACTGAAGACGTTAAATTACACAGTGATACTGCACCCATTTTTTAACTGTCAAAACTGGAACACGGTTGCGAGACCACAGAAAATCCGATACGAGCAAGTACAGGCAGTAGCCAAGCCAACCAACTTTAAGGGAGTAACATGAGAAAACTTGGAGATTTTTTTTGGAGTCCGCAGCCGATACCGGACACAGACAGTCTATAACCCAGAGCAGAAGAACGTACGCCAGTAGCGCGCTATTTAAACAGGAAAAGACAGCGGCGGAGGCGAGCAAACAACGCAAACTTGCGTTGAACTGCATCGCCCTGGATAAGAAACAAATGTTAGCCAAGTATCAGACAGTACGTGAGACAACAATACAAGTCTTAAACTTTACAAACGAAGTTGTTTCCGGACTCGCAAGGTCACAACCGTGCACAAGGTAAATAACCCCAAACGAAAGGATAATACAAATAATTAAACAACCACTAAAGGTGAAAGACAAATTTATGCAGGTTTAGCTGAAAATTTGCACACTTAAAATAGGTCAAAAATCACACAAGATGAAAACAAAATACACAACGAGCCGCATGTTAGGAAAAAAAAGTCTAAATCTTCATCGCTCAAGGCACAATAGAAAATACAAGAGGCGTGCTGGTGGCAACAGCAAACTTCTTGACACCAAGGACACAATGTAACCGCACGTGAAGCCAACAGCAGAAAATTTTGTCGTTCTCCGGGATTCTTCAATGACCAAATATTTCTTTGCGATGAAAGTAGAAATTCGACGCAGTGAAACCAAGTCCACACACAGCCGACAGAAGCCTCTTTAACACTCCGGTGCATGTTGGGAAAACAAGAGCTATCCAGGAAAGAACACGTAGATAATTTCGTGGGAAAGGCGAACTAGAGACTGCGTTTTATTAGCAGAACTTCGTTTTGTTGGGGGAATTTTGGGAAGATGTACTTCAAGGAGACCGCGTACAAAACGCTTGTACTACCATGTCTTGAGTATTGCTCAGGTGTTTGGAACCCGCAGCAGATCAGTTTAAAGGAAGACATAGAAGCAGTTCAGAAGCTAGCATCTGGGTTTGTTACTGGTAGGTTCGACCAGTGCGCGAGTATCACAGAAATGCTGCGGGATCGGTAGAGGAAAGACGACGTTCTTTTCGTGAATTTCTGTTGAGGGAATTTAGAGGGCCTGAATTTGTAGTTGAGTCTAGTACGATCTTGCTGCCTCCTACTTATATTTCGCGTAGTGATCACAAAGACAAGAGAAATTAGGGCTCGTGCGGAGGCATGTAGGCGTTCTTTCTTTCCTCGTTATATTTGTGATTGGAATAGGAAAGGAAATTGCCTGGTAGTGGTACAGTGTACCCTCCGCCACGCATCTGACGGTGGATTGCGGAGTATGTATGTAGATGTAGAACTACTAAAGAGATTGCATACACTACGCTTGTCCCTCCTGTTTTGGTGTATTGCTGCCCCGTGTGGGATACTTATCAGGTGGATTTAACGAAGGACATCGAAAGGGCAGCTCGTTTTGTATTATCACGATACAGAGGAGACATCGTTACGGAAATGATACAGGATCTTGGATGGGAATCATTACAACAACTGCGCTTATCACTGCGGCGTGGGCTACTTACGAAACTCCAATCGCCAACATTCTCCTCCGAATGGGAAAATATATTGACTCCCAGTCACATAGGTAGAAAAAATCATCGGCATAAAATACGAGAAATCAGAGCTAGAACGGAGAGATTCAGGTGTTCTTTCTTCCCGCGCGCTATTCGAGAATGGAACGGGAGATAAATGGTATAAAGGTGGTTTGATGAACCCTCTGCCAGGCACTTAAATGTGATTTGCAGAGTATCCCATTTAGATGTAGATGTAGATGTAGGACTACCCAGCACTTGAACCGCCAGTTGTCGCGGTGAAGTGACCGTGAGTTCCATGCGCCTAGCTGCGGAGCGCGCCGCTGCTCGCCGTCGTAGAATAAATTAGTATAAGTAGTTTTTAAGGCTAGGGACTGATGACCAGCGCAGTTAAGTCCCACAAATTTACAAACGCTTTATTTTAACCGGCCGTGTCCATTACCCGCAAACTTAGGCCAAGGATCCCAACACCAACGTATCATAGCGCCACCAAGCGAAGAGACAGACGACCTGGCGGAAGGCAAAGATGGTAACCCCAGCCACACGGTTCAACACTTTCATGATGATGTGCGTGAAGTTCTGACGCAGATATTTCAGGACTTCTGGGTTTGTCGAGAAGGCCCCGCATCTTACACAGCTTATTTTCCAGACCCCAATCCCGCAGATATTTGAAGCTGATGTGAAGACATTAATGGTTCGCTTCTTTCATTCGTGCCAACTACTATAACAACAACAGTGTTTGTTTACAAGGTGATTATAATTAAAGTTAAAATAACACCACTGGTCATAATGACGCCGGGTTGCAACGGAATATTATCGGAGAAATGGGAAGTTGTATGGCGGAAGAAAAATTGTGACAAAATTGATCGTTAGACGGTGCTGTAAGTATCATACTTAAACAGTGCTTGACTAAATTGATAAATGAATCATAAAACGATGCCTGATGTGTAATTTAGACGTTAAACAAACTGTACTACTCAGTGTGCATGAGTGGTTAGGTGTGATATTGTTATTTACGTAAGCCCACCCATCACGGTAAGGTTATATCACCTCGGATTGGAAAAATCAGTTTTTAATTGGCCTGAGGCCAAGAACCGCAGAGATTCGTTATTAAATGTCCTGAAGCCAAAAACCGCATATAAAGCATCAATCAAAATCAAATCGGATTTTTAATTTCCGTATGATTTGCGTAAGACATGTTCAATATGCAATCCACCGTTTTCTGGAACAAGTTGAAATCGAGAATTTGTAGAGCAATTCGTGCCTTCAGTGCAGTGAAGTTCGCAATTGCAAATTTAAAAAATCATTTGTATGTCATGTAATGTTACCTTTTACTAAACTGACACGTTCCACATCATTACGAAATCTCATACTCATTATGTATGTAACAAGTATTAATCCAATCTCACAGAACAATGCTTCCTAAAGCCGTGCTGATTCGTTTACAGCTTTTCCGTTGTTACGTGCCAACACGCGATAACTAAGTTTGAACAAGGAAGTACTGGGCGATTTGAGGAACACCATTCGTTGCAAGAGTAAGGAAATTTATTATATTATAACTCTGAATATGATCAAGATTTTTTCATCAAAATGATTGAAAGCGGACACTTTTCCCATTCGCTTTTCATGCCTTATGTGTCGTTCATCAGGTGCTGTTGGGTTTAACATGTTATTTACTTCTGGTCTTAGATGAGGTGATGGAAAATGTATGTTCCGTTGTGAGAAGGTTAGATGTCATATTCTGGTAATAGAAAATGCGATACGCATTGCAAAACAGTGAAATATAAAATAATGTCATTTTAACAATATAATATCAGAAGATGTTCATTTATACCGTCCGCATTCTTAAATCGTTTCAGTTGAAGTGCGCACTTATTTGTACATTTCTAAATACTTCACGGATGCTGTTTAGTGGTAAAATTTCCGCATATTGAGTTAATTATCTAGTGTCAGATATCAGAGTTTTAAATAAACAGAAAGAAATTTAAAAGATGTCTCTAAAGTTACTTTAATAACTAGTGCAATATCTGTTTCTTCAATGTCACAAAATCAATTCAGGTTTTGTGAGTTTATAAAAAAGATATTTTCATTTCCAACGCATGTAGTGTCGTAACATTGGCTTCTTGTGCTGTGGTATCAATTTGTTCTCTATTTTGTTTAAGGTGTATTTAGTATTCAGAACATGGTACGCAATAACTCTTTTTGTAAGATTATTAAGTTTTGAGAGAAACAGGTGTTCTTGGGTAGGGGTTTGGAAATTTAGCCTGTTTGCCATTGTATGAAGGACAACTGGTACATGACACTTTGTTGTTGAATGTTTGATAATATGTTTTTATATTGTAGTCTAATAAGAGTCGTAAGTGTTATTCATAGAGAATATAACTACCAGCTGATAAACGCGCCTCTCGGAGCACAAAAAAGGCGAACATGATCTCTAACAGAAAAGTGTGGAAGCAGTTGCCTCAATCACATTCTGACTTTCTCGCCAAAAAGAACAACATATTGGCCGTATTTTGGCTCAGAACATTTGAAAATATTTTCATCCAATTGAGCTGTCATAGTAAGCAACGTCATCTCACTGTCAGTGTTTACATATGTCTCTGTCCGTCTGTCTCTCCCATTATCACTTTCTCCTCTATCTGTGTCAAGCTTTCAATGTCTTCATACCTTTCGCTCGCCATTCACTACTGCTGTGTTTCTGATACTTTCATTGTCTCTGACCCACTGATATTTAACCATTCATTTCCAGTCCTGTTGCCAGTGTTGCTTTCTTTCTTGCCTACACATGGCTTTCAATCTCTTCAGTCAAGATTGTCTCCTTTGCAGATATGTCAGTGCGATGGTTTACTTGGGGTATGACCCGTAAACCGGGAAACCTCAACACGCGGGTTCTGTGTACGGTACAAACTGGACAAATTGTTTCGCGGTAAAATTCGCTGGTTTATGAATGGCCTCAATTCTTCTCACTTTCTCCACTGTTTCCTGTCTCTTTTGCTCTAATTGCTACTATCTTGTCATAGTTTTGACTTCCAGCATCTCGTTCTGACTCCCACTGCTATCGTCTTCATGCCTTTACACAGCCACTTCTCTGGCTTCTCTTTCTCTCATTCTTGTAATATCGCTCTCCTACTCACTTTCAGCCAAAAATAGCACGAATATTTTCGCATTCCAAAATTTGTGGTAAGTCGAAATGAGGATTGAGGCAGCTGGTTCCACACTTCTTTGTCAGAGAACATATTCACCTCTTTTGTACTCCTAGAGAATTTTGCAGCTGGTTTCGTCCTTTACCTGTTACAACAGAGTGTACTGCTTCTATAATATTAAATCAATGGTGAGTAACAATTTATATACCTTGATACATTTTTACGTCAGACACAATTATTAATGGGCTTTAAAATAGTTAAACGGGCTTAGCATTCATCAGGGAGGTAGCAACGCGCACCATTTTGTGAAGAACCAAACTGTAAACAATACATACATTTAACAAGGAAATTGGATGGGACACTCATCACAAAGAGCTTTTTGTTAGATACGATTTAAGGTGACAAGGTATGGATATACCTTAAATCGAAATTACATAGTTTTTCAGTGCATCCTCGATTAACGTCAGTATGTTAGAGTGTAACGTCTCAACTGAAGCATGTTGCATCATAGACGGGATTAACGACAATATGTGACAGGTATACCCGTGTATTGTAAAATCTTTGTCAGAGGCACATTATACGAAGATATGTCACTAATATAACTACACTGAAAAAGCATCACAGACAAAAATTTACGAGGTGATCTTTATGAAAGGTAAACGGCGACTGGAAACATAGTTTCTTGACTTCCGAACCAATAACACTTGCTGTACGTTCGTTACGTTAGTTTAAACCATAGTTACACGTCAGACCGAATATTACGCGCTTACTTGAATTGCATATGTACGGTAACTCAGAATCTACGGATCTCGGTAACGGATAGTATTATGGAAAATACTTTCAAGGCTTCCTGTGATCAACATCTTGGGACGTATCGTAAAAATTTCGACTCTTTGCCATGAATAAAAGTGTATATTTGTCAATCCACACAGTGATCTCTTGATAACGCAAATTATGATTTTTCTAGCGTATCGTAATAACGAATACAAATTTTCGAAAACGGGAAACTGGTTCTTTAGAATAGTATTTACATAATTTACGGAAAACAATTGTGTCATTTACTATTCCCCAATATACGATACCTCAGAAATCGCATTTTCCCATGCGGCGTTTCCCAACAAATAGCGTGCTATTGTGTACGGGCTGTTATCTCAAGAACTACATACGATATGATTTTGCTCTCAACATTAAATAAAATTTCATATGCAGCTGTGTATGACCTAAAATCAAACACACGAGAAGTCTACACAATGTGGTTTTACCTCTGTAAACTCTTTAAAATATGTTAAAGTACTTGACTATACTGGATGCCGCACATTAACTGTGATAAATTATAAAAATGAAAATCACCCTTTCATCGAGCAAAGATTTCCATCTGAAAGATGTAGAAAAATCAAATTATTTTGGACGAACAGATTTTTTTCAAATCACACTGTAAGCTTTAGACCTGACTGAATTCCGTCTTTCAGCGCAATACACGCTTTTGATATCGAAATATTTAGATTTCAGAAAACTGAAGGATGTAGTTTCTAGGCAAATATCTGCATATTTGAACAGTTTGATATAGTTAATTATTTGGATATTTGCGATTCACGACGCAAAAACGCCTAAACTCGGGCTTTGTGATTTTGTAACGGATAAAGATAAAGAAAAAATTTAAAATGTGTTTAGCGAATATCATCATAAGAAGCCATGAAACAATTTCGACGATTTGAAATGAACAGAAAGTATCGAAGTCACCATTAACACAATTCGTGTTTCAGGTACCCAAAAAATCATGGTTTTTCGTGATTTTTTTTTTTTTTCTTTTCTGAAATCACTCATGAGTGACTAGTACTTTTGTAGGCCTTACAATGCGTACCATAGAACACACGTAATGTACAAAAAACGATTTGCTAATTTGGACGGATTCCACGAAGTGTGTATTATTTATAATTTTCACGCTTTACTGCAAGACAGCTACAATACTGCTGTCCTTGTAATATGTATACAAATGATCACTAGGACAAGGGCTATCCAGAACACCTGACCCCTTAACTCTGATTGATAGAAGCCGAGTATGGACCCATGAAGTTTCTAGAATTCACACGCGGCCTTTACGAACATACTAATACCGCGCAATGCTAGCATATAATTTGCCTCCTTCTTAGTGTGGTATTTAGTTGTCTTGTTTTTGTTCCTATATGTGTCTAACTTTTCAGTTGCTTGTTTTTTGTGTGCAGATGATGTTCTGTCTTAAGTATACTTTAAGTTACATCATTCACCTCACATCTAAGCCTCTCGCAATGGAAACATTCATGGGATGGAAACATAACATGACCACCATGCAGTATACTACATCTTGTTGCAAACTGGCGCCACTGCGAACGTGTTAACACCGAGTCGCGACAGCATTGTTCAATTGACGTGCGAAGTCTTGCACGTCACCAAAAGAAAGAACTCACCTTGAGCCACGTTAACGACATGATGTATTTATAACACTGGAGAACTCAACTTCAGGTTCCTTTCTATACATTTACGTTTGTTTTTAAGTAATTCAGGCCCTATAAAGACCAAATGCGAAAGGTAACAACGCAGTATATAGCAAATATAAGTTTATAGAACTAAAGAAACTGAACATTAAGTTACCGATTTACAGTGCTGAATATACTAACACGGTACAGGAGAAGAAACTTATATATACTGTCTAGTTGTAGCAAATTTAGGCAAAAATAAATATCCATACAGAAATTTTTTGCAGCACATTTTGATATAAAAACAAGTCATATATCTATAACTATACAATGCTCTACTTCTATATACACAAAGACGTTCTATACATATAAAGATTTTCCACTTTTATATAAACAAAGATGTTCAGTTTTTCAGAGGACCCAGATTTGTTATTAATTATGGATTGGTATTACCTCTTAAATATTTGTAAATACATTTCCTATGGTTGTATATTGTCAGTTACTGTACTGCTAAATATCTGCATTAACAGGAAAAAATAAAATTTTGAAATTAGAGAAAAGACTTTAGCTGCTCAGTTCTATTTAAGATTTTTTCGGTAGATGTTCCTTTATGTAACATTATTCCTAACTGTTCAAGTATATGAAAGATATTTACTTTTATTTTATTTTATTTCATTTTTGTACCATTGAATTGTGTTTGGAGTACTGTTAGATCATTCAATCTTTTTTTTTTTTTTTTCATTTCATTTGGGCTTGCAGCACTGTGTACGTCTTTTTAGGACATATTGTTAATCTAAGTAATACAAAAATACTGCTGTATTATCAGATGCTATGTACTGTTTATTAACATTCACTCTTTTTTTATTGAGGTATATGTCGTTATCTCTTGCCTATTTGTTCAAATGATTTAGTCTAAGAGCTTCTGTATCTTCCTTTTAGTGTGTGGAAACCTTTCCCTATTTACCCTGTGTAAAATGCAGAGCAGATGTTACACTGCAATTTATATATCGCAATATCCCAGTGTTTCATGTTACTGGAGTTTATTGTTTACTGTGTGTGACAAGTGGTGTCCTAGTCTGCTGTTAATAGAAAAATATATTGTAATATTCGTGTTCTTAAAAACGTGGACAGTTGACCTTTTTTTCTCTTTTGGCAGTTTATCATTTGATTCTTTTCTTATTATTTAAAAAACTTGTTTTGATCGTATTAATTTCTTTTCCTAGTTTTTCGGGTTTTAAAAGCGCTGTATGCTCTATCCATTACGGGTCCAAATGTAGCATACTTTTGTGTGTTTGATTAGTGTGAAGACTGGTGTAAGTTGGCCTTCTAAATGTAAAGATAATGTCCTTATTCTTCATAAGTAATTGTGAGATTTCATGCAAATTGCTTTAGAGGTACCTGAAGATAAGCCGCCAGGCCTCGGCATGCATCGTATCGTTAATCACGATTGCGACTGAAGGCGAGTTCTTCTCGTTTTACGAAAGTAAAACGGTCACGGAAGAAACTGTAAACAACGGTTAAAAATAAATTTCACGTTTTGTTCTGAGACGGTCAACAGAAATGATCAGTGAAATGCGTCATCTCCCAGACAGCCAGAGAAGCCAGTCCCATGGTGCGCAGTTAGTGGGAGTGTCTGTGACCAAAACGGCTGCACTCTTTCCATTTCACTGGCGACTGTATCATCGGTAATGACAGCGCGCAGAAAATAAGGTGAATCATCTTTGACAAGGAAGAACTGTGGGTGATACCCGAAGTTAACTAACAACCAACGAACATTATGGAAAGTTGTAAGCAGACAACATAAAAGCACCTTGACAAAGCTGTAACTCTACGGACAGTAAAACTAACTGTATTAGGTTTTGTACGCGCCTGGAAGTACCAGCAGGTCTATAGAATTTTTTTATTTAATTTTGCGCGACCGCTTTCGGTGTTTCAATTACACCATCTTCAGGCCCCCGTTGTGTAACTGTCATTAATGACACATTTGAACAGGGTAGCCGTTAGTACCGGTAGCCGTAAATTTCATCGTCTATTCATGTAACAAAATCAATGGCAACTCGTTACTTATGGAGAAAATTAAACTGTCTTAGGGGTTGAGTTATTCCTGCTATCTTTGGCTCCTTGCTGTCCGTAAACGTATACATTTATTTGTAAAACTAAACTTTCAATTTCAAAGTCAGGGAATTTTTAACTAGGACGGCATCTAACATGTGGGTGCTTTTTTTTCTAAAATTGTTTATTGCATGATTAAGTCTGGTGAGAACCACTAAATTCGTTAGATTCCGTCTGATATGTTTAGCTCGACCCCTCCCCCCAATATTGCTAACAATATAGCTATATGAATGTTTAATCATTTGGATAACATTCCTAAAATGATAGCTATTAAAAAAAAGTTTTTGAATCTTATGGGACTTAACTGCGGGGTCATCTGTCCCTAAACTTATAAACTACTTATGTACAACCGTATAATAAAGACAGCACAAACATCCATGCCCGAGGGGGATTCAACCCCCGACGGGGAACGGCGCCTCAATGCGCTCGGCCACTCTGCCGCAGCTTGACATTAAAGTTCATTGTCCTATCCGCAAAAAAAAAAAAAAAAAAATAAATAAATAAATAAATAAATAATAAAAATCAAGACAGAAAGCGATAAAAATTTCTGAGTTACGATTACTGTTCACAATGAATATTTAAGCAATTATTCAGGTGAAGTGTTTTTCAGGTAGATTTTCCAGTCCTCTTTCCAATGCACGGTTCCGTATTACTGTGCTCATAAATTTAAACACATTAATTTAGTTTACACAAGGACAACATATCAAAATAAATATATAATATGTTCTAAACAGGTGATAATGTGTGTTTTACGACACCTATAAAGTTATCACTGCCCCGCTGTTCGTGTATCTGTCTAGTATTAATTGTTATCAACAAATGATTATTGTTTTTCCTTAATAGTGCATTATTATGCGCAATATAAAAGTTTCAGATGATATGGTTACACCAAACTTTGCGTTTCGATGTCATCTTTCATTTGAGCGCTCGCTCGTTACTGTAGTTCAGTTAGTTTAGTCTCTGAATTTTTCCAAGTGAATAAATATTACTTTTCTGAATAACCGTTGATATAAAATGGTAAAATTTTACGACGCTTCTCGCCGGGCTCCAGTGCTTATTTTGGCAACAATAAAGTGTAGAAATGTTTAATATTTTTCACGAGCTACTGAGTAAATTTTATTGCTGCTCGATTCACTCGCAGCAAAATTAATACAGTACCTGCTCTATGGTTGACAGGCTCTAGTATGTACCCCTGTCCGTTCAGATAAATTCTCGTTTTAATTGATGTTGCCACGAAATAACATATTGGTGATCTGAGTTGCCGTCATTACCATTGGTGCCAACATAACCACTACAGCCCGGCGAGAAGCGTCGTATAATTTAACCTATAAAATTAATTTAAATGATGTCAACACAACTGAATCGCGCTGTTCTCCTCTCATTCTCCGTGCTAGTCTGTAACTTTAATAGTGTCAGCGTAGTATCTAAAAGTAAAGACAATGCCGCTTTTCGGCGGAAAAAATGGCATTTGGACATGACGTCGCGTCCGCCAGCGTGTTGTCCATATGGCCACCCGCCGATGGGAAGCTGGGCGAGTCTTACCTCCTCCCAACGGCTGATTGTTCAAGTCGTCGCAACTTTCGACGCTCTCCGCAGTTAAACTAGAACGCTTTGCGCTCCAAATGGGTGTTGTACGTCATTGTAACGTCACAAGGCAACTGCAAAACTTAACACTCACTTCTGTAATATTGCTTCGATAGAAAGTCATAGAAGGACTGCAGTTACTAAACACTAACGGAAGCCAATACAAAGCTGCGAAGTGAGTGGTGCCACAATCATAAAACCTGGGCACTTGATGTACGTGTTATGGTCCGACGAATCATCATTTATGTTGCTTCGTACAAACTATGGGCTTATATATCGTATTGAAAATCCTAAAAGAAGCAAACGCTACGGCAAGCCTACTTCCTACAATGTGGCGTGTGTAAGATAACTGCATCCATTACCCGCACTTGTTGGATAAATGTGAATGAATATCTGATCGTTACGGCAACATATTGCGAACGAACAATGACATATTCCGAAATGATAATACGCCTACATACACAGCCAAAAAGATTCAGGTATGTTTTGCACTACATCAAAAAATTATCTGACATCTCCTCTAGGTTGCAAAATCGTCATCTTTCGACACAACTGAAATATTACGGGGAATTTTAGGACAAAGAGTGAGAATCAAATATACAGGTCACTTATTGTTAAAGTAAGTGACGGATGTTTTGCTACGGGAATGCCTAACATGCTCTACTTTTCGTATCTGCTCATCTAAGAGTTGCAACTGTTCTCAAAGACAGTGGTGAACGAAATCCTTAGTAATTTAATATATAAAGCAGAGTGTCCGTATGTTTGTACGTGTTGCATACAAATGTACAGTTTATTTTTCAATCTTTATGAAATCTTGTACACGTAAGCTTCAATCCATGAGGACGGTCGCTGTAAGTGTAAGAATCACTTACGATATATAGTTCACGAGGTATGACGTCATAAACAATGAGATGCGCGAAAAACTGCTGCATTTTGCAACAACGCTGCTCATTTTCTCCTTAAACCATTGGACCGATTTCAACCAAATTTGGTACACACATTCCTTACCGTGACGTGACAATTGCTGCATGGTTAAGAATCACATACGGCACGTGGTTCAAAGATATTACGTCATAACCAACAGAAGTCGGAAAAAATGCCATATAATGCGGCGAGACTTTCGAAATACACTGTAAGAGAATGACAGAACTTAGCGACTAGCAACAAACTTCACGAAAATAAAGTATTAGCGATATTCAGTCGAACTCCATTCGCTGGTTAATCCAGAAAAAATTCCCTAAATGCCCCGTTCGCGATCCTAAACATTTTTATCTCAAAAATTCTTAAGCTAGAGATACGATAGTGGGAGCATTATTGTCGGACGGACTTTTTAGAAAAGCGGTTCTGTAAATTTATCCAACAAAATTTGGCGAGAACGTCGATCTTCCATCAAAGATCTCTGTAACAACCCACGAAGGTGAAAAGTGTTTGCTTAACATACGTTTTTGCAAATTTGCTCATATGAACACAATGCCGAACAAGATGTTTGGTCCTAACATATAATGACAGAACAATATAAAATAAAAAATTCCACAAAGAAAACAATGCTACAGCCTTTTGTGGAAAAGAACAGTTTAGGGCTAAAAAAATAACAGGTAATAATATTTTGGAAGAGATCTATATATTCAGTCGACTACTTGGGCTGCGAAATATGTTTACCATGATACTGAGAAGGAGCTTTAAAGTTTCGTACCCCTGTCAGACATGATTACGAGAACTCTTCTAAACAATACCGGAAAAGTTAACTTGTATGGCATTTATGTTAAAATGTGAATAGGCCTTTTTTATAGTCGTATTCTGTCGCAATATTTAATATTCTTCTGAAAAATTTCGCTACAATTTGATGATATTTTTTTAAATTCACAATTCGGATTTAGGCTTTAGAGCCATTTTCAAGTGAACAATTAATCGAATTAATTAGTTCATGTAAGTAATTTGACTAATTGTACACTTGAAAATTGCTCTAAGGCCGAAATCGAGTTGGTGATTAAATATAATAAAATAATACAGTCAAATGGCGTTCATATCTTTCTATAACTATTAAATGACTATGTCTCATGAGTACTACAAAATATTTAATAGTCTGTTTTAAAATTCACAGTTCTATAATTCTCATAGCAATGTGACACCGATTGGAGTAAATGATGTGAAACAAATAAAAAGATAAGTACGGAAAAAATACTCCAATTGGGAGGTACTGCAAAGAAATACCGTTCAATACTCACCTAGGCTAACTTCTTCCTGTTAATTTGGTTCCTCTGTCTTAAATTGTCTGTAAATTCAAAAACTCATTTATGACGCGCTCTAAGTTTTTCTTGACTAATCATAACTAGCAAATTCAGTCTTACGAAGAGAAACTTTTGTGGCTTTAGTTTTGGTGGTATGATTGTTAACTTTAATAACGTACTAAAAACATTACTGTAGGCCCTTTTTGTTACTTATTTTACATTCCCATCACAACTGCTTCTCCTATATAAACCGAAACTGCACTTGTTCAATTCTCTTCACGACTTTTCAGTGGCTTGTAAAGCTTTCTTATTTCAAGCAATATGGTACATGCTGCTAGTTGTAATTAGTATTTAATTATAATGAAAATGTTGTCGTTACATAGTACTAAAATAATATTTAATCATAATATTAATATCATCTCGTGGTAAGTTTTTTTTCTGGTTTTCACTTGCGGAGTATAAATGAAATAACAGAGGTGACAGGATGCATCCTTGTTGGACTCCTCTACACATACTGACCAAGTCACTGACCTCATTACTAAATTTAACCTGTGATTTCTGATTCCAATACAAATTTTCTATACAGCGGATATCTTATTCAACTATTTCAGTTCTTTTGAGAATTTACATGAGTTTATGACATTGTACTCTATCGAATTATTTTTCATAATCAATACAACACAGGCCTACATTTTACCCTGATTATGACAGTTTGGTACTAGAAATCTTTCCGTTTTCAATCTGATTTCTCTTACTTTATTATGATGGTCATGCCTCTTCAGTGAAGGGAGGTGATAACAAAACATATTCGTATTCTGAGAAAAATGTTGGTGAAAGAAATTCCGCAAATAGATCTCGCTGCAACGAATAATACCTTTATTTTAAAGATGTCCACCCGAGGTAGTGATTTTCTTTCCATGACACTGTCAAACTGGGTTGATCTTCTCTGGAATACTTTTAAGTTATCCGTGACTGCCACCTAGTAAAGGTCCTACATGAAGCAGTAGTACTCCAAAATAGAACGGACCAGTGCAGTGTAGGCAATTTCTTTAGTATAACTGTTGCATCTCCTTCGTATTCTAAGAAAAAAAGAAAAAATAGTGAAATGCAATCTTTGGTGCCATCCCCACGATATTTTCTGTGTGTTCATTCAAATTTATGTTGATCGTAATTCCTAGGTATTTAGTAGAATTTATTGTTTACAAATTTGACTGATTTATCGTGTAAATGAAGTTTAACTAATTTCTTTTACTGAGTCACACTTTCCATTAATTAGGGTCAATTGCCAATCTTTCCACCGTGTAGATATTTAAATCATTGTGCTGTTGCGTTTGATCTTCTGGTGACTTTACTGTCCAGTAAGTGACAGCATCATGCGCGAACAGTCTAAGGGTGTGTTTATGTTGCCACCTCGCTACTCGCCCACGGCGATGATGAAACAAACCCACAGACTCTTACCGGTCCATTCAGCGTGCACCATCGGAGCTCGCCCAGTTCGCTGCTCGCTACGATCCTCGCCAGGTGATGATATCAAACTTGATTGAGTTTCGCGCTATGGCCATCGCCGCCCTGCCTGAAACTTGTTCTGTGATTGGTTGCTTCAAGGTCATTCTAGCAGAGCGGCGTTTGACTGTTGTGCGCGTGAAACTGTCGTGCCCATGGCGCACAATATTGTTTGTTAGAGATAGTTTCAATAGAGGTAACAATGACTGAAGATCTAAAATAGACTATTATGTCTGAAAAAGCGATCTGGATAGTTTTTGAACTGTTGAGATTACTTGTGAAAGTATCCTTAGTGAGGACGTTCAGCATTCAAAGGATGAACTCTATACCTCATTTCCTTCTTTCCAATAACAACAGTTTTGTAGCGAACAAATCACCGTCACTGTGGTCAGTCGATGTGGAGAACATGTTTGACGCTTCTCGCCACTGCAGCTGTACAGACAGCTGTAATAAATAGCTACAGGAGAACACACACGGTAAGCAGCGAGAAGAGGGGTGCCTGTAGCGTGAATGCAACAAGGCTGCCGGCGAGCACCGAGCTGCCAGCTTTGAGGTGGCAGCATAAACGCACCGTAACAGAGCTCCTCCTAAATCGTTTATAAAGACAAGAAATAGTAGGGCCTCTATAACACTTTCTTGGGGAACCCCAAACATCTCTTTTACTCCATGACTTTCAGTCAATTAATATGTACTGCATTCTATCAGACAGGTAATAATGAATCCAGTCCCACAATTGTGACAATATTCCACAAGCACGAAAATTTTACTTTTCGACGACATAATTGTTTTCTATGTTTTCAGTAGCCACGCGGATTAGCCGCGTTATGCTATGGACTGGGCGGCCGTTCGCGGAGATGGTTCGTCCTCCCTTGGGCATGGGTGTGTGTGTTGTCCTTAGTGTCAGGTTGTTTAAGTAGTTTGTAAGTCTAGGGACTGATGACCATAGCAGTTTGGTCCAACAGTTTCACAAAAATTTGAATACGTTGTTTTCAGCATGCGGTGTCAAAAATCGTACTTCGTTTTTCTTGTTAGGAAATCAATAAAGATTTCTAAAAGTTGTTTATTGCCTTAGGTCATTTTTTCCGTTAAGAGTTTTGTCTGGAAATGCTTTTTGTGTAAAAGAACCCAACCAAAAACGCAAATCATGAATGCATAATCAACGTTGATACAGGGAAGCAAAATTCCCGAAAAAACATCCATGTGTAACAGCACCTAGGGATGGGCAAAAAATATCGATAATTTTTTGGAAATTTATCGATATTTATCGACGATATTTTATTTTCCGATATATTGATATATCAATATTAAATTTTGAATATCGTAGGCGACATTTTTAAAAGCCATGCTTTTTTAAAAATTAGCTTAGATTCTTTAAAGGCCTTTTGGTATGTTTTCCATATTATTGGCTTCGTCAGTGTGACTATTACATAAATATTTTTAAGATAGAGTACTTACATATAAGTAAAACATTCTTTAGTAAAAAAGGACACCAGGTAGAAAATGTTGTTTCAACAAAGCATTAGACTGGTTTAAGTTACGAATCTCCGTTCCTTACTATGGATCAGAATGTAGAGTGCCCCCTGCTCTCGACGTGACAGACAACTGAAAACTTAACTGCCCTGGCTTTTTATGGGAAATACTGTCTGTACATTTACGATAAGCTTGCTATTTATTGTTTAGAATAGGTCTGCATATCACAGTTATCTCATTCCTGAGACAACTTACCCCTTTCATTTCTGATGTTGGTTCTATGACGACCAAGAACATTTTCACAGTAAGGCAACTGAAAGAAGGGAAGGCTAAGACATGCTAGCCAACAAATGACATAAAGACGCGTCCATTTAGATAGTCTGGGTAGTAGGCCAGAGCCCAGGAGTTGGTGAAGAGGATGTAAAAATCAGAGCCAATACAAATTTTGCACCTACGAGTCCAAGTCTCGATTATGCTCGTGACACAACGCCTCAAAGTAGATGGCGGCTAGTTTTGGAATGTATTACTTTATCATACGTAATCTTCAGCGAAGAAAAGTGAACAATTTCAGAAAGAAATTTCACTCCTATCGTAAGTATTCTTGTTTTGTTTTTCATTTTAAAAGATGTACTGTGACTGTGTATACCGTGAATTTACGATACCGTGTCAGCAATCAGATGTTCTGCTTTAATGACTCTAATATACATAGCACTCTGAAATTAGTACGTTCTTTTAATGAAACTATAGTAGCAGAAATTGTAAACGCTGCATATTTTACTGCACCTTCTCCATCTCGTGTCAGATCGAAATTATGTGTGTCATTATTACCAACAAATGCTTATCAAGTACGGTGTAGAACTGAATGAGGCAACCTGACGCCCTTGCCCCTTGCCCCTTGCCCCTTGCCCCTTGAAAATATAAAAACTTGCCGCTTCGCACTCCGGGAACTGTCAAATCTGGGCGTTGATAGGTAGCAAGGAGGCATAGAATGCGTGGAAAGAAGACGTTCAGTGCTGGCAACCTCTTTACTTCTGAGCTATGCTCACTGCACCGTACTGATCAGTTTAATTTTATGAAAGAAATGTTAATAAAAACATGTAATGCTTATTTCATTGTAAAATAAAACTAACTAGTGATATCACTCTCACACAATGTTGGAAAAGAGTTTTTTGGTAGAAATTCGAATTCCGACCTTTAGCCGTAATTATTGTGAAACGGCACATCCAGAGGCCACGTTTTCGTGTCTACACTGTGCTTTTCCCTTTGTTTGCGTGTTCTTTATTGTTAGATGTTAGAGAGTTATCGGGATTTCATCTAGTGTAGCTAAGCCACCGTCTAGTTCAGTTGATCAGTTGTGTGGCGGCATGTCCGATATCTTATTGGTGTGTCATTCGACTTCAACCAGGTTATTTTCAAGTCAGCTATGTCCGTTGTTTGGAAGTTCTTTACAAAAGAAGCTAAAAAACCTATTTTATGCAACTTATGTGTTAAAATTTACGAAACGTCTGGAAATACCACAAATAAGTGGTGCTAATTACGTTATTGCAAGCTTGAGTATTCCCATCACAAATCTGCTTCGGCAAGAAGTGGAGTACACGACTCCTTTGATTTAGGAGCGTCAGTAAAAAAAATCTCTATTCAGAGGAATTCTGGAAAGGTTAGTCCCCTTGGAAAAAAATATTTTTCTCTCTGTGGCAACAATTTTGGACTCCCGGTTTAAGTGTATTCATTTTGAATCCCCACTTGCAGTGTCAGCTGCAGTAGCTAATATTAGCAAAGAAATTCGTTTCGAACATAGGCGAAAAGGTCAATTCTCTCTTGAGCATTGCGCTTTAGGTGTTGAACAAGAAAACCCGAGGAAGACTTCCATTTAGTCGCGGCATGAAAAATTGTTCACCCAAAGTTCAGTTTCACGGCAAATTTCCAGCCATGATTCTGTAGCAAATGAGCTGAAGCAGTACCTTGATCAACCATATTTAGAGCGTAACAGTGATCCTCTGAAGTTCTGGGCTGAAACTCGACACTTTACGCCCATTTTACCAGATATTGCGCAGATGTACCTGATATGCCAAGCCTCTTCCGTTTCGTCAGAAAGAGTGGCTTCATTGATCAAGTTAGTGGTGCAAGACAACAGAAGTAGCAAAGAGTTCTCCTAATGTTATTCATGACTACTGGCTCAATTAATTCTTTTCAAATAAATATCTTACTCTACATTGTGTCTCTTATTGATTATACATAGTGCTTTTTTTATTGATTAATGTTTAAAATTATAAAATATTTGTCAATTTTTAATTGTATATTGATAATTTCTGTGGCTTTGATTGAAATTATTAATTTAGCATTATATGTAAAGATTTCACCGATATATCGAAATATCGATATTTTTAATCCAATAAATTCGATTTTTTTTTATAAATATCGATACAATATATATTGATATTTTTTAAAACTTTGCCCATCCCTAACAGCAACATACACTGGCCACTTCTTTGTCGAGAATTTCATTAGATCTAAATATGGGTCTGGTTATATAAAGTATTTAGTGCGTTCTTGGTAGTTGTGTTGTGATTTAATGCTTAGTACAAGTGAAACAATAAACGTTATATCTATGTTGACTCGTATTTTTTTTCCGAGACTGCCATATCATATTCTTCAATAATCATGAAGAATAAAACATTTGCTAAGTCGTGTCAACAGCTTTTGGAACCCAGAATTAAAAGAACTCTGCCGCCTGACCGCCTCAGTTCTGAAGTTAAGTTTGTTAGTAAGAATGTGATAATCAGTGAATTTTAAAACTTGTGGAACGTGTGGAATAGCCAAGCGCCCTTTTTTAAAAACACTCTAAAATTCTTTGTAGGTAGTTTATTTTACGCCCTATATAGTTTATATATCATCAAAACTTGACAGCGTGTAGTAATTCGCTACAATTTGCTACTTTTCTCACGATAGTAATTCGAACAAACGACATTATCTGTACAACACTATATCTTCAACTAATCTTAGAAAGCCCACATAAACAACTCTGAAATATTATGATTACTAGTTAAATTGCGCTACGTCCTTTTTAATCAATTATTTATTGGTTGTATACGCCCTGTGAATAAAGTGTGTGAACTAAATCGTCGACAAGATCAGTTTGTTGTTTGTGATATAATTTAGGTTCACGAATTTATGTTCATTACAAATCGTTTCTTGCCGAAAAATTGTCCTCTCAGATGTGGTCGTAGATATAAATAAGTATTGAATAAACGCAGTTTGCAAACACCTTCCCCGACAGTAAACAAGAATTGTTGTGTTCTGTCGCTAGATGATTGACAGTCACGTGCGTTTCGGTCACAACTCGTCCTCGGTTAGTAGAAGCGCGTGCGTTATAATACCGAAAACACTCCAAACAGAAACAAAATTTATGTCAACCGCTGCCCGAGCGACCAATTGTAATTAACGTAGCTGCACTGCGGGACACAATTTGACCAAGTTATTTACTCTAAAATTAGCATTTACAGTCAATCACGACAATGTAAAAAATCGTAGAAATAAAAAAAAATTAACAGCTGCTAATTTTACGTGTTTACGTAATTTTTCATTCATATATTTGTTAGATTGGACAAAACCACTACCCAAGTGTCAAATGCATTTATTGTACGACCACTGCGTGATACCATTTGACGAATTTATTTACACTATAATTAACATTTACAGTTAATCACAAAATTTAGAAATAAAGAAAAGTAATTAACAACTGCTCATTCGTCTGGGTTTACGTAATTCCTTTAAATAATAGTTTATCCGATTAATGTGAACTGGAAATTATTTTAATGAAACCAATCGCACTTTTTTCGTGTCATCTCTTTGACCATAGAAGAGAAAGAGTCGCACTTGGAGAAATTACTGTTTAATGAGACACTTTATAAATTTGTATTCTTTTGCTGATACTTTCACTAGTAATTTATCTTTGGTAGTCCAAAAGTCACTGTGTAAAACTAAAAAGCTGGTACAAAAAGTTCACACTAAGATAATAAAATTGTATAAGGCTACCACTTAGTGCAGTGAGAATCTTCGTTTCGTCTCCATCGAAAATTCTTATAGGTACTTACTTGGTACAAAATTTCATTTGATGCTTCATTTTGTATAAATGCACCATAGATGGTTGATACAAAAAACGTAATCATATAGTGTAATAAGATCAGTTTCATTTGGGTTAGAGTTATTGTAGTACATTTTATAACTGGACATTCAAGTTCTCTATAACACAGATAAACCCTTATAGTCAAGATCGTCTCTTTATTATTTCCTTATCAGTTTCGGCTCTTAACGACCCATCTTCTGATCATAAAACTGTTTAAAATGTATTACTGTCATTATATTAATAAAACATATTACATAATTAAAACAATAGTCATTACAAAGTAAAAAAATTTCCATGTCCATAAACGATAAAAGTATATGGCCTAAGATGGGCCAAGTCTTGCAACATAAAAGAGCTGTACGAAATGAAACCTTCTCATACAACAAAATTTTAAAAACTTTGTAAAACTTGTCATCTTGTTACATCTGCTATACGCATAATTTATATCAGTAAAAGCAATCAGAAATACATCACATTCCATCAGTACCATGTGATGAGCACCCGCAATACTCCATAGGCAAATGACCTTCCAATATTGCATCAGTAAACAACATGCCACTCTGTTTTAGTATGTATTTTTCTGTTCCATATAAAACACTTTCTTCCTTAAATCACCTGCCAGTATAAGTCCCAATTCTAACACGTAGAGATGACCTTCAATATTTCCAACGGGCTGTTTAAAAAACGACAGAATATGTAAGTCATGGCAGTATATTGTTACTGTACGAAATATAAGTTAACTTCGTACCTCATGTACACAATGGGTGTTTCGAGAGATCCCTTTTTTTTATTTCTTTATTTGGCCTTCCGAACATATCCTCTATTTAGTCATCCAAAAAATAAGTACTTTTATTTTCTTTGCTTCCGAAACAATAGTTTATTCAGACTTGTGCAACTGACTGACAGTTTCTCACTAAATTACTTCAAATTTTCGCCATCAATATTACACATTGTCCGCAGTCTTCATCATATGCATCTTATGCTGTTTTTTGTTACTTGGAAGAGGAACAAATTAACGTGATCAATTGTAGCTCAGTTGCCAGAGCCAATAACGCGACATATATAGTTCATGGAGTACCAATATTTTATGCCAAATTACGAAATTATTTCATTGTTTCTTTCCCATAGTGCTTGTCTGTCGCGAGTATTCCGACGGAACGTGTGGTGCAGTGATTAGCATCACAGATCGCCATAGTTGCGGTCTCCAGTTTAAATCCCGCCTCGGAGGGAAAAATATTTATTTGTTTGTATTTACTATTTCCAGAATATTCTACATTTTTCTTATGTTTGATGTACTTGTAAATTGCAGAAAATTGTTTCTATGTATAAATAGTGGAGCACCCGAAGCAGGAGGGAGTCTGTTCTGAGTGTAAGCTTGTGTTAGCAATAAACGTGTTCTAAGTGTTAAGTGTTGTGCTCTATTAACGACCAGCCTTCGAATTCCGGATCACCTGCAGTTTGCAACGTGACAATATTAGATGTATGTTTTGGTTGCAAACTCAACAATAAAGCTGACGACAATTTCAGTTAGTAGTAACCGTAGTATTACCAAAGTAACATTCTGTAAAAATGTATGTATAATGACCATCTCAATTCTGAAAGTGTATTTGTACTCTATACGTCACTACGGTGATAATGCACCAAATTATGCAGAAATCCAATTCATGATCCTCCGACCTACAGCAATAGATACAGCATTTTGGTGGGATTAACTGATTAAACATGGCGAACTGATTAAATTAATGATAAATCACTTTTTTACGTTGATAGAAAAACATAGATGGCAGTTGAATGTGGAAAGTTGAAGTGATTGCTTACTCCCTGGCCACAGAGCATCAAACAAAAATAAAAATAAAATTAAAAAAATATTCAATCCTTGAACAAATGATTGCTAGCGAATCTTCGTCTTGGCGGCGCAAAGGCTGCTCCATTAAATTTAGGATATGCAGGCGCTAGAATTATTATTCTAATATTTCGGATGTATAACGTTCTGCAAATCCCGGAGTGAGCCGCGAGACTGATGCTCCAAGCGTCTGCTTCATCCTTTTTAACTGGCGGACCGCGCCACTGAGCATAAGACGTCAGATACATATGTGCCAGAGACTTTGTTCGGCAGCGAAGAAGTGCATAATTCATAAGTTATATCCACGATTGCGTGGTCGGCCAATGTTTGGTTACCGATATATCACTATGAGCTGCACAGTGACGACGCTTTTATAACAGAAAGTTCCGGGTTCCATGATTTATCTGAGTTGAAACCACAGATGCGGGCAATAGCAAAACTTACGTCACTAAAGAGGATAAGGAAGGGGCGGGCCTTTAAAACTTGCACATGATTCTATGTGTGGGACCACAAACACGTTTATTGCACTTGTAATACATTCATGCACCTTAAATCACACCAAATCATTAATAGTAGGCAGTGTTCCTGGGCGCTTGACAATGTAAAGTGATATTGTAATAAAACATTCATCATAAAATACAGAAACCATCAATGAATAAGTAACAAGTTAAAATTCTTGAAACAACCCTAGGGTGACCGGTCCCCTCTTTAAGCACAAATGTAAACAGAACAACATAACTATACATGCAAACTTACACCCTTATAATAAAAAAACCTAAATATATAAGTTTAATTGAACCAAAGGCGTACGCGTCACCCGGGTGCTTAGAAAGTCTTTTTTTTTTAATAATTTTTAAAGTAATGACTTTCTTGTTTGACAGCTGTTTTGATGCATCAAGCTAATAAGCAGCAATAAATGTCATATTACGATATGCGCACTGCTGCAAGCCCATTTATGAAAAAAAATTATTTTAAAGTTTTTCAGTATTGTATCATGTCATGTTAATCAACTGCTGGCGTCTGATAATGATATAGTAAACGAAACCGGTTGCTTTGAGCTAATAAATTAAGCAGCTGTGGTCAACATGACAATACACAAATATTTAGAAGCTGTTAAACCCCACCTTTTCAACTTCCCGAACTCCTTCACCACTGAGTCCGAAAAGGATTATGTAGTTGCCAAAATTTCGACGTTTTCTTACAACATAGTGTGGCTTGAATCCCCTGCCACTGACGACTTATTGGGCGGTAAAAACCGAATCTACCTCCGATGTTCCGTACCTCCTTCACGGACAGTATGAACTGTCTGTCCAATGAATGAAAGGCCACATTCTCAGGAAATCTTAGTTGATTTTTGGAGCAGCAAATCTAACGGATGCAGCTGTCTTTCTAATCAACTTATAAAGACGTCGTCACAGTGAAGTAAATCGACCACGGAGCTATAGATTTAACTCATACGTCATGCACTTCTTTGCTGCCAAACAACGTGGCCGAATGCGCAGTTGCGTTTCCGTTAGTTTAAAAAGACGAAGGGAGTGCTGGCAGCTCTTACTGAGAATGGGTGAACGTCATGCAGGAGATATATTAGAAGAAGAAGAAGAAGTTCAGTGGTATTTGAAATTGACTTCAGGAACAACATGATGATAAGAAACCGTGTCTGGAGAGCGTTTACTAAGCGACGAATTTACGGGCGTCGACGTCTACTCCGGCAGCAGTCGTAACGTACATTATAACATACCGGTCAATAATTGTGTGTTTTAGAACTTAGTGAATTATTGTCACAATTAATGAGGCTAAAATAAGAAGAGATGCCGCTAATATGCAGAGCTTAGCTGCCGATTGAAGCTAGTCGGCTATTTTTCGGAGCCAAGGAAATGGTTTTAGATTAAAGCACATGGTTCTTGCGCTGTTAACTTCCAAACGTTAAAATGATAGTCATTTCTTAGTTCATATGTGATGTAGTATACTTTCGTAGACAAATAAAGACCTTCGACGAAACTGAAATGCGATTTATTAACATAAATCTCATTCCATAATTATGACTTACATAAACGGGATAATACCCAAATGATTGACAAGAACTGGTTTTGTCAGCTGGAGTAGTTCACACTAAATGCATCAGATTTTTCCAATGATGACAGAGCCAAGCTGTATCATTTACGTAAGTTTAGTACTTAAAAGGCGATTTTTATGTTGAATACAAACGAAAATTCATTCTACAGGTATCACGTCATTATATATTGAAACTAAAATTCTTCACCACCACGTATTTGAAATTACCAGGAAACCTAAATCTCTCAAAAGTGAAAGAACACTGAAACAAATAGCAATTACTATTAATTCAACAATAAAAGTTTTCTGTGTAAATTATCAGATAGATTTCCTACTGCTCTGCTTGCACATCCATAGGAATCAGGTAATTTTTTTTTTTTTATTTTTTTATTTATTTTTTTTTTTTTTTAATAGAGAGAAAGTACCACTTTCATCTTAGAATGTAGTAAATTCATGGCTCCGCGCAATATGGCGACAATGGCTTCCTTCTGTGGCTAAGTGTATTTCCCCCATTCTACCTCTTTGGTCACAATCCATATTGGAGCAGATGGAGCTAGCTGTTGCATATGCATATGATGGCGATGCTCTGGTAGTTGAAGAAAAGAGTCCGATTATTAGTTGGTTAGTCAGATGAAAGTCAGTGTGGGTGTAGGCCTCTTAGTGAATGTGAGGACGCAATCTTTAGGCCTCAACAGATTAGCTGTGCGCACTGAGGCGTCGTGCTGTGGTGCGCGCGGCCGTTCGCCGTCGGGGGTTCGAGACCTTCCTCGGGCATGAGTATGTGTCCTGTCCTTAGGTTAGTTTACCTTAATTTAAGTAGTTTGTAAGCTAGGAAGTAATAACCAAGCGGTTGAGTTCAGTACATAAATCTTTTTAGCTTACAGCAGATTATGGAGAAGCGCTATGAGTGGAATTATATCTATGCTTTACAAATACAGAAAAGATTTATGACCATGTTCCTATGAGGAAGTCATCGTCTTTAAAGTGGGAGGGTCAAGGCAAATACGAGATAGCCTTGACCCATATCCACAAGTCATTTCGGGTAAGCTGACGTGATGCTTCCAGGAATTACTCTACGGTCAGCGCGTTTAGTTATTCCCCCTGCATTCCATTATGTTCATTCTGGGAATACGGAGTATTACGTTACACGATAGCTGAACTGCCGGCCGCGATGGCCGAGAGGACTGCGGCGCTTCAGTCACGGTCTGCACGGCCACTACGGTCGGGGGTTCGAATCCCCCCTCGGGCACGGATATTTGTGCCATCTTTAGTATTAGCTATTTCATAAGTAGTTTGTAAGTTTAGGGACTAATGACCCCGTAGTTAAGTCCCATAAGCTCTACCAACATTTGAACATTTGATAGCTGAACTGATTCCCTTACAACAATTGGAATGGGGTATTTTAAAATAAAATGTTTAAATGCATAGCAAGTGGCGTCACTTACGGGCAACTGGCCTGTGTAATTAGTAAAAGTGGTGTGATTCTTCAGTTTCTCCCGGCGTATTGGATGATCAAAATATCCACGGGTGTACTGCCGGTCTATAGTGTCCAACGGGCACAATATTTCGGCGATCATACATGTCGCCATCATCAGGTGAACTGACGGACTGAGATCCTGGAAACGCGCCGGCACGGAGATCCGCACGCTACGGCTGCTCGAAGGGAAATGGGTTCTAGCCACGCTCACGCTCACGCTTCTCTTGACGGACCTCGACCTTGGTCCGATGGGTTGCAGGCTAAGCATTAACTGCTGTTCCTGTGGTACCTGAAACATATGAAAGATAAATTAGTGGCCTGACTGGAGGGTGGGTCTTAGTGTGTCAGCTGATGACGGTATGTGATTTCTTCCACTGTTGCTACGAGATTATAGGATTAATCTCGTAGCAGGTCAGGCCAACGAGTCGTTGGCCTGAAGTGTTGTTGTGTCCCAAGGTCCCGGACGAGCCGGTTTTGGGACTGCTGGGACTTCTCATAGAAGTTCCTGGCGGTGGCGCGGAACCTCTCCCGGAGGGGCAACATGCCGACTTCGTCGTGAAGCCGGGTGGTGGGGTACCGCTTCGGAAGATGCAGGGCAGTCTTCAGGGCGCGGTTCTGGATCCTCTGCAGCGACTCGATGTGGAGGTCTGCGGCGTTTCCAAATACTGGGGACGCGTACTCGAGCACTGGGCGAACCAGTGACAGGTACATCGTGATCCCATGTTCCGGCGGCAGCGACGACTGCGGGTTAAGCAGCGGATAAATTACGCGTAATCGCGCAATGGATCTCTGTCTTACATCACTGACGTGATGTTTCTAGGTGAGCTTTTGATCTTGGGTAACCCCTAGGTATTTCGCCGTCGTGCTCCAGGGGATGGGAGCCCCCAGAATTTCGATCGGCGGTAGCCCAATTGGCACACGTCTTCTAGTGAAGACGACTGCCTGGCTTTTCGCGGCGTTGAATTTCAACCGCCACTTAGTGGCCCATGCCCCCAGGACGTCGCATCCAGCTTGCAGGCGGCGTCGCATCGTGTGCGCGTTCATGCTGCGGGTGAACAGCGCTGTATCGTCGGCGTAGAGCGCCAATTCTACGCGTGGTACCCGCGGTGCGTCGGCAGTGTACAACGAGTACAGCAGGGGGCTGAGAACCGACCCCTGTGGCACTCCTGCACGTATCTGCCTTTCCGTCGATGTGCCGTCTTCTGCCCTCACATGGAAGGTTCGTTCAGACAGGTACGACTGCAATAGTCTCCCATGAGACGTCGGAATTCCGTGCACAAAAAGTTTGTACACGAGGCCGTCGTGCCAGACGGAGTCGAACGCGCGGGAGACGTCAAGGAACACTGCCCCAAGGAATTCCCTTGTTTCCAGTGCCCGCATTGCCGACTCGACCAGCCGGAGTAGCTGGTGTGTGGTGGAATGGCCGGCGCGGAAACCGAACTGCTCGTCCGGTATGTTGTTCTCGCGCGTGACGTGATCCAGCAGTCTCTTCACGTACAGCCTCTCGAAGATTTTCGAGAGGGACGGTAGCTGGTAACCTGGCGCGGATCCTTGCCGGTTTTCAGGATTGCTACCACTTCCGCATGTTTCCATGCGTTGGAAAAGACTCCCGAGCGGAGAATCTCGTTAAAGACGTCGGCAAAGAGCCGATGCGTTCCCTGAGGTAGGTTCGTCAGCAGGCGGTTAGTGATACCGTCGCTGCCTCCCGCCTTCCTCTGGTTCAACGAGCGAAGCTGCTTTGCAACCTCATTCTCCGTGATCGGCTCGATGGCGTCGTCTTCTTCCCTGGCGGCGAGGATCACTGGCAGCTGCTCGGCGACTCTGCGGGTGTGCTCCTCATCTATGACGTCTTCAACTGGCGTGAAGTTGGCCGCGAATGCGTCGGCCTTCGCGTCCGGGTCACTTGCGTAGTCGTCCCCGACCTGGAGGGGCGGAATGCGCTGGCGGCGGCGAAGGAAAGCCTTCGCGACTCTCCAGGCGCTTCCGTCGTCTGGATTGAGCGTTGACACGAGGTCTGCCCAATCCTGGTTCCGGTGGTTTTCAACTGCGGCCTTAATTTCCCGCCTCATGCCATTTAATCGGCGCTTCGTTTCTGGTTGGCGTGTAAGCTGTCATTCACGAAACAATCGATTTTTGTCGCTGATGGCTGCCAGAATGTGGCGTGGGAGCTGTCGCGAGAAATCTCGCGGCTGGCGCGGCGGTCTCGGAGTTGCGTCTTCCGCGGCTCGCTGGATCGTCCTGGAGAGGAAGGCGAGGGTAGCGTCGGCCCCGGCCTCGGCGGGGTTTGGAGCTTCCTCGAGTGCAGCAAGCACTGCATCTTGGTAGCGCTCTGCGTCCAAGTTCTTGTAGCTGGGACGCTGCTCTCGGAGGGATGCGCCGATCACGTCCAACTCGAAAATGACCGGTAAATGGTCGGAGTTCAGGACGTTTCGCGTCTCAGCGGACGCAAAGCGGCCGATGCCCTTCATAAGGGCAATGTCGAGCACGTCGGGTTCCCCTCGGTCCGGGAAGTGCGTGGGGTCAAAAGGCCCCAGGCTAATTGCGCCGCAGCGATGCACGGCGCGGGAAAGTCGGCGCCCACTGACGTTGGTGACGCGAGAGTTCCACTCTGGGTGTTTCGCATTGAAATCCCCAGCAATGAAAAGCCGCCCCTCCAGCGTCTGCTCCCACAAGCGGCCTGCCAGGCTGCCTGTATACCGACACGAAAAGAATCTTTCCGGCGGTAGTGTTCACGACTACTCCTGTAGTTTCCAGCGTCGGTGTCTCCGGAAGATGCACTCGATGATGCTGCAGCGACTTCTTCACGTAGATGGCAGTGCCACCCCCTTGGGTAAGCCTGTCATCTCGGTAGCAGCAGTAGTTTGCCGCTCGCACGTTTACCCCGGGTTTGAGGAAGGTCTCCTGTACTTGGCAGATGTCGACCGCCTCTTCCCGTAGGAGCAGGCGAAATTCGTCCTGCTGAGGATGGAGACTCCTCGCATTAAACGTGCAGATCGTCAATCCGTGGATATGGGCATTATCCATGGTGACTGCTGGAGTTGACGGCGTTGGCCTGGAGGGCCGCCATTACTGCCTCCACGAGAACCGGGAGTTTCACCAGCAGCTGGTTCAGCGAGCGCAGAAGCGCGCTGAGCTCAGCGGTAGACATTTGGCCACTTGCGGGGGCCGCGGCGGAGATAGCGTCGGCGGCGGCGATGACTTCGGCGGCGGGAGCTGCCGGCTGCGGCTTGGCGGTCGCAACACGCACCTCGTGCGTGGGCGCAGGCTGTCCTGCGGCGGTGACGGCTCCGGGCTGCTGCTTGCGGCTGGGCGGCCGCTGGCGGGGTTCCCGCACCGCAGCCGCGGGCGCCGGCATGTCGGAGTCCGCTGCTGCAGGCGTTTGCCGGTCCGAGAGGCCGCCTTCGGCTGCTGGCTGGGCGGTGGTGGCTGGCTTCCTTCCGCGGGCGACGTCCGCGAAGCTGCGGCCGGGAACTACGGGGTTTGGGCGCTTTCCCTTCTTGAAGGCGCGGCAGCCCCTGTAGCTTGCGACGTGGTCTTCGTTGCAATTGCAACAAAGCGAAGGGTCGTCCCTGCCCTTCTGGCACTCCCGGGACGGGTGATTGCCGGCACACTTCGAGCACCGGGTTGGCATGGTGCAGTATTTTACCACATGGTCGAAACCCTGGCAACGGTAGCACTGCGCCCGTTTGCTCTTGGCGCGCAACGGCTCCACCTTGATGGAGAGGTCTCCGATCCTCTCCAGCTGGAAAATCTTCCGGTTGTCTGCGTTGTCCACCAGGATAACGCAGAACAGCGGCATCACGCGGCGCGTCCTTGGAGACTTCATGACACCAACGTGCCTGGTGACGAAGCCCTCTTCCCTGAGTAAATGAAGTAAGTGTTCTGTATCTCACATTGTTAATCGGCCGTTCACTCCCAGTTTATTTCACAACTCACCCCGCTAGGAGGTGCTTGGGGGCGCTTTCACACGTTTCAGCAAAGAGTTTCCGCTACTATATAAGCTACTAGCAAACACGGCAACATTTCGCAGTAGCTTCTCCCTATGCCTATCCCTTCCTTTCCCTTCCTTTATCCATCTCCTCCTCCCCCTACCTTCACACCACTCCCTCTTACCGCACACCATATCCATCTCCCCCCCCCCCCATCCTCTCTGCGTCTATATCATCTCCCCTTTTTAAATCCATTTCATTCCCCCATACTCTTTCTCCTCCTTCCCAGCTCTCTGATCTTATTTATTATAATCGGGAAGTTTATTGGGGATAGAAGTCAAAATGGACGGGTAAATCAATTGGAAACGGGTTATTAGAGAGACGTTTCGAGCTGTTCTATCTGTGAGGTTAGTAGCTTCAAATGACCGCACGTTTAATGGTTGCTATGTACGAACAGGTGTGATTATAAGTGTAGGCATAAAACAACTTTCCTGTTTTATGTTAAAAATAACTGGGAAGATAAAAACAAAACCGCACATGTTTACAGCACAATTTAGCATATTTTTATGGCATCAAGCAGTATAGAAATGTTTCTTATAACACATGTATATCTTCTTAAGAGTTTTTGTATTAGATACAAAGTGGTTGTAGCATTATTATCATACTTTAATAATAGCAATCCATATGAAACAAAACAATTAATTGAAATAAAATAAGTGGAATGGCAACACAACGTTTCGTAAGTCTTTGTGTTGCGTTTATTTCTTGTCTTATTAGGAATATAATTGAAAAACGATTAACGACATAGCTACATTTCGGTAAAATTTCACAATCCACGACACATGCGTGGTATAGCTATGTTGGCAATAGCTGTTGGATCGTGGGAATGAAGCCGATCAATCGTGGCAAAGCTTGAGATAGCCAACGAAATTTTAGATGGCGATTGTTTGTTCCGAAGCCAACTGATGCATCCGCTGCGTAATCGACTGCTGGATTGTATCTGTACCCCAAACGTTCAATTATAATTGTCACGCTTGGCCGTCTGTTTTGTCGACGACCCAAATTATTTCGCGCGTAAACTGCAACTGAGGTAGTCGAACTCGACTGTACCCTTTGTTTCGAGGTCATAATGCATCGCGCTTGAGAATTTCTTTTCGATTTACCTCCAAACGCTGTGTACGATCTTCATCGGTCTCATTGACTACGACCACGTAGTAAGATTGCGTTTCACGTACGCCGACCGATATTACGCCGACGCAATGGGGGCATCGTTCTAAAAAAATAAACCACAATCTGTATTTAATTTGTATGTAACACTAAAAAATACCACGAAATAACATTAATTCTATCTTTGCAATGCTCCAAAGATATGATCACCATCGATAACATCATGGGGGTAAGATAATACGGAGGGGTTTGTAAAGAAACAACGTTTCATGTTAAATCTGTCTGACAGTTTTAACCTTGTGTGCATAACGCCATCTCCCTTTATTGTAACATACTTGACATATTTGTTCGTTCTGTTACAACGTATTTGGTCGCTAGGCGAGTAGCAAATGAATAATCTGATTGCTGGAGAATCGAAAAAATGATCCCAGCTGCAAGCAGTTTTTCTCAAATTCTGATATAATACGCGGCCAAACGGGACAAAAAAGTATCCTATGTCCATCTCCTGCTTCTAAGCTACCTCCCCACCAATTTTGAGCCAAAGCGGTTCAGACGTTCTTCAGTAATAAATAATGTATTTCATAAAATGCATTTTTATAAAAACCATCAGCTGTTTATTAAAAACCTTATTCATCTACTAGTTTCGGTCATGGACCATCTTCAAAGATAAACTATACAAAAAATACAAAATAAACGTAATTGATGTGCACAAACACAGAGAGGACATAATCAGGGAAATTACATATAGAGAGACTGAAAATAGAGAATTATGTCAATTTAACATATAGTTAAAATACTTACAAGGTGTTAACAGAGAATGGTACAATACATGAAATAAAATAATACAACTGAGATCAACAGGAGTCAGTAAAACTAAAAGTGTAAAAAATTACTATGAGAAACAAAGTTACAGAGTTTAGTCATCATCAAATTACGACGAAATTTGTGTATACAAAGGTTAACAATAACAGATAAAGTGTGGTGTAGTAAAATACAGTGTCACAGCATACAAAACAAAACATAAGAAGTTATTACATCAATATATCGTGTTATAATTAAGAAAATAAAAGTGATCATCATTATAAACAGGTTTCATGTGTCAAGATCGAAGATTATGCAAACAACATTGTACACCCAAGTGTGTAGATCAAGTCTCAGATGAAAAAGGCAGGGCAAAACGTACTAATATGATAATTTCATATATAGAGTAGAATGCCAAAGTAAAGTCCTAATCGCTGTGAAGACAGTAGTGATAAATGTGAAGTGGGTTTAGAGTAGCATAATTATAAACAAGCAGGTATTGTAACTTTAGTATAGAGTAAGACAACATATGCTTCTTGAATTATATAGTAAGGTAGCATATACCGAGACATGAGGCTGCTTGTCCCTTACACAAGGCTATTGATCAGATGGGGGGGGGGGGGGAGTTCTATCTTATGTAGTAAAGGTAACATATAGAAATATGAAATGACAGGTACCATGTAGATAAATGAACCATGATCCTAAAGAAACATATAAATATGGCATAGACCTGAGGCAACATATAATATGTGTTCATTGTTAATCATGACCATGTATTTGTGCACATCTGTGTTTGTGTTTGTGCACATCAATTACGTTTATTTTGTATTTTTTGTATAGTTTATCCTTGAAGATGGTCCATGATCGAAACTAGTAGATGAATAAGGTTTTTAATAAACAGCTGATGGTTTTTATAAAAATGCATTTTATGAAATAATATTACGGCTGTTGACTCTCGCCTCACCAAAGCATTCATAAATAATGTAACTAACACGACTTTCTTTTATATATAGAGATTTGTGGATAACAATGTTGAATACTTTAATGTTGATTAATTGAGTTACCTGCAAACTTCCACCCCCGGATAATAGCAGCAAAAAGTCAAATAAGCGTTTAGTGATAAACTGAACGAGTTTTTATTTCGTCCGAGAAGACTGAAAAAGCCAGTGTTCGAACGTTCCTCATTGCCGCAAGCAGTGGTAGGCTCGCTGTCGCGCTGCGTATTCCAGCAGGCGGTAAGGTCGGTGCCACACGGTGTTGCTGCCCCATATACCGCCGCTAGCTGCTAACCGCCCGTCTGTCAAATCAAATCAAATGTTTGTAGATCTATCGGACCAAACTGCGTGGTCATCAGTCCGTAGCTTGTTGTTGTTGTGGTCTTCAGTCCGGAGACTGGTTTGATGCAGCTCTCCACAATACCCAATCCTGAGCAAGCCTCTTTAACTCCACATAAGAACGGCAACCTACATCTGTCTGAATCTGCTTACTGTATCCATCTCTTGGTCTTCCTCTGCGGTTTTTACCCCACACACTTCCCTCCAATGCTAAATTCACGATTACTTGATGTTTAAGAATGTGTCCTACCAATCGATCCCTTCTTTTAGTCAAGATATGCCAGAAATTCCTTTCCTCCCCAATTCTGTTCAGTACCTCCTCAGTAGTTATGCGATCCACCCACCTAATCTTCAGCACACTTCGGTAGCACACACACACCCATGCCCCAGGGAGGACTCGAACCTCCACGGGGAGCAACCGCGCGCTCCGCAGCGAGACGCTTTAGACCGCTCGGCTACTCCACCGCGGTCCTCTTCCTGTCCGCACTGTTTATCGCCCATGTTTCACTCCCATACAAGGCAACAATCCACACAAATGCCTTCAGAAAGGACATCCTTAGGCTTAAATCAATATTCGAGGTTAACAAATTTCTCTTTTTCAAGAACGCTTTTCTACCCATTGCCATTGTGCATTTTATATCCTCTGTACAGTGACCATCGTTTTTTATTTTACTGCCCAATTAACAAAACTCATCTACCTCCTTTATTGTTTCGTTACCTAATCTAATTCCTTCAGAATCACCTGATTTTCTTAGGTTGCACTCCATTACCCTTATTTTACTCTTGTTAATGTTCATCTTATATGCACCTTTCAGCACACTGTCCATTCCGTTCAACTGCTCTTCCTGGTCTTTTGCTGCCTCTGACAGAATTACTATGTCGTCGGCAAAACGAAATGTTTTTAATTCTTCACCCTGAACTTTAATTCCTTCTCCAAATTTCTCCTTGCTTTTCTTTATAGCTTGCTCAATGTACAAACTGAACAACATTGCAGAAAGGCTTACAAACTACTTAAAACTAGGTAAACTAACCTAAGGACAACACACACACACCCATGCCCCACGGAGGACTCAAACCTCCACGGCGAGCGAAGGCGCGCTCCGCAGCGAGACGCTTTAGACCGCTCGGCTACTCCACCGCGGCCGTCTGTCTGTAATGAGACCAACTTAAGACCATAGCCGACGCTAAAAACTAGCAAAGCACGCCGCTTTTCACGAATTACTAGGCTTACTAAGCAAACTGACTCTCCTTTTTTACTGTTATTACAACCATGTCTCCATTACGAATGTGATTAACCTACATAATCAGACAGTGTGGGGTGAAAATCGCAGAGGGAGACCAAGAGACGCGTATAGTAAGCAGATTCAAGTGGATGTGGGTTGCCGTTCTTATGACTAGATGAAAAGGCTTGCTCAGGGTAGAGTAGGGTGGAGAGCTGCATCAAACCAGTCTCCGAACTGAAGACCATAACAATCAGAAAACAAAGATTTTATGCTCGTCGAAATTGCAGTATAAAAGAGCAGTTAAATCTGACGTCAGAGACCTGTTGCTGAGCTACGAGCTGCGACCCAGACCGCAGAAAGTTTGGGGTACGCAGGTAAGTTGAGATGGTTTAGCGCAAGGAATGGCACGAAAAAGGACTACGACAATTGAACGCACCTTTGACACGATTCAGTGTGTTCAATGACATACCAAGGTAGGAATGAAATGCATTTCCATTTCATCATGTTTTAGCAGTCGTTTAGAATGAATCAGGTGTTTTGAACGGGAAACGATAGTAAGGTCGTAAAGGTTCAGAAGATAAACAAATGTCGTTGGGCGGACTTTTATATTGGTCATACGACACGGGGATCTGCCCCTTGCTTGAGGCATCATTACACAAACTGGGGTCTCCACTGCTCATAAATGCCGGCCGCGGTGGCCGAGGTGACTGAGGCGCTCCCGTCACGGTCAGCACGGCCATTACGGTCGGGGGCTCGAATCCCCCCTCGGGCATGGATATTTGTGCCGCCTTTAGTATAAGTAGTTTGTAAGTTTAGGGACTGATGACCCCGTAGTTAAGTTCCATAAACTCAACAAACAAATGCTCATAAATGTAGGTAAATACTGTGGACACCCGCTACTTCCCTCCTGACATACAGCACTTGGTGTATTCTTACGATATGTTTCGCATTTTCGTCACCAAGGAAGTATGATGTGAACCTAAGATTTCTGAGAAGTATAGCCGTCTATTTCAGGATGCTGCGCAATGGTGAGTAAACCTTTTATCCCACTACGTCTGTAACCATGCTGTGTATGGTATATTAAGACATTGTTTATGAAATACTGAGTACTTTATGTGCCTATGCTATTTCCCTATTATGTTGCTTGCACGTTTTATTTCGTATTTCATGTATAATTGCAGAATGACATTTCGATGCACCCCTGAGCCAAGGCAAGATTAGCTAGTCCTCGATTGATAGTATATGAGATACAAGAGGTGAAGAATGTTTGATTTTCTTTATTGCTCCAGTATTTTCGCATATCTGTTGTGATCCAATCGCGAGGACATTGCTTGTGACTGTTGATGCACCAGTTTGCCTCGCTGCAAATGATTTGTTTACGTTGTAAGTATACTAATTAAGGAGCGGCCGAATATTTAGTTTCGGCCAATGTCGCCCATAATATTGCTTTCGCTCGCCCTTCTGTTTCGGACAGAAATCAGCCGGATTTTCACCTTGGCGGAAATTAACTTTCACAAACTTTCTAATGAAATAGAGTTGCGTTCGGGATGGTTTCAGCCAACAATAATGCTTTACCTCAGTTGACTGCACGCCATTTAAACACTAGAAATCATTAAATCATTCTCGCACGTAAATTTTTTTTTTTTTTTTTTTTTTTTTTTTTTTTTTTTTTTTTTTTTTTTTTTTTTGTAATCGCAATATAACGCTACTGTATCTTACAGTGACATTATTTTACAATTTAACTTATGCAGTATTGTACTTCACGGAACGGAATATCACATTCTATGTTGAAAAGTTTTATTAATGTGTTTCCTTGAAAGCGAGGGGCTTTTCTAATAACCAATATGGGTTTAAGAAACATTTCTCATATGGTACGCAGATTTTCACGTTCAGTTTGCACAAATTTACACTTAACGCCAACCACATATTAGTCGGAACTGTGACTTTGTTTTTCGAAATACTGTCTGCAACAGTTATTTAAGTTCATTTACGGGTAAGAACGAAGCCTATTGCTCATCAGGACCATAAAACAAAACAATTTCATTTCAATTAAATCTGATTACTGTAATAAAGAAACGATTGTTTTTAACGAAGATATCCGAATACCCAACGAAATTTTATGAAGTACATACGAGGTCTTGGCTGTGCGAGAGCCAAGTCTGTCGGTGACAGGAGCTAATCTGAGTCTCTCATGCAGAGACCATGCTCCACAATTTTGCTTACATGTCAGTGTTAAGGTAAACTGTAAATGTTATTTCTGTATTACAGCATCAACCGCAATAACCGAATCGTAAGTGCGATCTAGGACTTTATTTTCAGGAGAATACCTGCTCTCAACAACTATGTATGTGTTCAGCAGTTCTGATTTGCACTTTCTTTAGAAATGGAAAGCGCTACGAGAACTGCGAGGGAAAACGACACAACTTCACTATTAACAGTTACGAGGTATACCAACTCCAAATTTTTTGCCCGACGGAACTTAAAAGTCCCAGTCAATTTACAGTTTCATATTACGAAGTGAAAAATGATATTTGACGATGTTTATGACGGGACGCCAGGATCCTTCTGACACGTCATAAGAAATGGCCGACATTGTTCAATATCACTGCTCACAGATAGCAGTAAGCAACGGACTGCTTTATGTCTGTGTGTAAGATTTCGTTAGGCTAGTTTTGTTCACATAAAGACGCTGTTTCGTGTTCTCACGTTCCTAATTTTGTTTTCTATTGTTTTAGGCTAATGGAAACTGATATTATTCAAGAAATAGAGCTATTTTTGAAACTTCCTGGCAGATTAAAATTGCGTGCCGGAACCGGGACTCGTACCTGGGACCTTTGCCTTTCGCGGGCAAGCGCACTACCGACTGTGCTAATCCGACACGACTCACGATGCCGTCTCACAGCATTACTTCCACCAGTACCTCGCCTCCTACTTTCCAAACTATTTTTATTTATATAGCGTTCAAAACTTTGCGTGGAAGTTTTTAGTGCTGACAGTGTGTCAAAAGCATTTTGTGGATATTTTTGTAGTTGTTTTTGTTGCTAGGTTGCAGTAATGAATTGTTGTAGTTTTGTGTGTGTGTGTGTGTGTGTGTGTGTGTGTGTGAATTAGGAAATAAGAATACGGTTAAGGGACATCTACTGTTTGTTTTCCCCCCTTCAGATCAATATCTAGTATGGCATTTCGATATAAAAATTTTGCAATCTCGTTGTTGCTCGTAAATTCGTAAGCCGCGGTGGAGTAGACGAGCGGTCTAAAGCGTCTCGCTGCGGAGCGCGCTGTTGCTCGCCGTGGAGGTTCGAGTCCTCCCTGGGGCATGGGTGTGTGTGTTTGTCCTTAGGTTAGTTTACCTAGCTTTAAGTAGTTTGTAAGCTACGGACTGATAACCACGCAGTTTGGTCCGATAGATTTACTAACATTTTAAAAACATTTTTTAAATTCTTATGTTAACAAAGATAAGCATTTCATCATGTCTCCCAATTGCATTATATCCTCTTGGACTCGGAAGTCCCCTTTTTTTTTCAAATTTTATTGATTTTATATTTTTTGCGTCAAATAAGAAAAACAAAAATTTGAGAATGCACGATTGTGCTTCTATTTACCTTGATAGTAAAATAACCGAACATGAAGTTATTTGATCCAATACCTGATAGCTTGGGCAGGAAAGATTAAAGGTTGGTTGACTTAATATTCGCAACTGCCGGATGGAAATTTAACGCCAGTAAATCTGTACACCTCATCTGTCATCTTCTACGGAGTCCTGGATAGACTTACAAAGAGTCAAGAAGACTTAGTACAAGGAGTGGATCTTGCCAAATGAAGGAACACTGGTGATTGGTGGTATAACGTAAATTTACGAAAATATTATCTTAATTTCGTAAGTTTCGCTTTCAGTTTTGTCCGAAAGTACAAAACGAGCCGAATTTTCGGTTACGATTTCAGTTCCGGCCGCAAATTATGTTTCTGTCGAGATCTAGTGGTAATTAATCGTGGCAAGAGCCCTTTATTAACGGAGCTGTTGCGTCCTACGTCCGATGATAGTTACTTATTTCATATGGCTATACCTCTGTGAGGTTATCAATAACACAATTATTTTGTTTGGTTGACCCTAGCGTCCTGCAGGCCGTTTGAAAGACGACCGTCTGTTGTCTTCCCTATATTTTTGTATAGTTTCTATAAAGTTATAATTTATTTCATGTCGTTAGATTATCATTTTGTTAAAACTTGAACCCCACACTTTTCAAGGCTGGAGGAACAGCATTTTTATTTCATGCGCTAAAATATTAGTTAATATTGCTAGGTCTTTCTGATTTTGTTATGTTAATTATTTACTATTGTATTAATTAATGTGGCATAAGTACGGCTTCTCCGCTACGCCACTGTCCCTGTGAGAATGTGCAGCTGTTTTACCTTTAAGTGTGTGCGTGAAGCTATGGCTGTTTGAATGTGGGGAGTGACAGCTCGCTTTGCATCGTTCTCTCTGGCTCAGTATCGATAGCTGCTGATACTACCAAAGAGGTTTCCACACCCTTTGGTTGCGAGCTGGTTGGCGAGTCTCTCGGTCCCCCACCACCGCTGTTTTCGTGGATTTTCCAGCTTCCGGTGGCTTCCGCGTTTTCCCGCGGCCCGGTGCCCGCACGGCGATCCATTCTGTGCTGGGCTTTTGGTGATGTAAGGTTGGTTCTGCTCTTGTTTCTGGAGATGGTAGTGTTTCATTGACTAGCACATTTAACTTAGATTCGTGAACTTAGAATCATTTTTTTTTTAAATATTTTCCGATCGTGTGCGGAAATGTGTTCTCGTTTTTCAATTCAGTGATTTCCAATAGATAAACGCGGTGTGTGTGATTCTAGTTGCAGTATGATAACAGCCTGATATGTTAAAACCTTTTGTGATCATGTGGCGGTGTATGAACTCTGTGTAAATACTTTCTAGCTTTGTGAGCCCGATTTCTAACAGGTGATATGTTTATTTTATACATTGCATGTAAAATTCTTCTCATCGTTTCCTTCCGTGAGTGATATGTGTTCCATGTTGTTGGTTCATAGAACAAAGCCTTCATCTTGCACTCTTGTTTGTTCCATGCCCATAAGGCAAGTAACTATGCAGGTATCCTTCTGATTTCCACAAATATTTCGCGATCTTCTCTCCCCACCTATTTTAATTCTGCCGTTTCTTCTCCTACTTATATTACGAACTCTGTCTGTGTCAATAATTCTCTCTGAGCCTTGTACAACCTACTTCAATAGCTTCCTTATGTAATTCTAAGCATTTCTTTGGGTTGCATGTTGTAATTCTTAATTTTATTTTTCCGACTTTGTAATTATTTCACTTTTACGAGTTTTGGAGACTGGACTTCATCCGTCTCTGTAATCGCTCCATATGGAGTGTAGCTGTATTTCTTTCGCTTCTTCGCGTAATTCTGAACATTTCTATGGGTTGCATGCCGTAATTCTTATTAAAAGTCTAAGTTCAGCATAATCCGTAAGTTGCCTATAAATTGTAGTTTTAGAGCACCTTCCCTCTGTTATTTAATATTGTTCTTCACAAGTGCTGAGAACTAGATCAGTTGCAATTTGTTTACGACTAAATTCCGTTGCTCCATTTTTTGTTTCCTTAGGCACCTTTCTGAGATAACTTTAATTGCGGTGGCTTGCTTATTAATGTCTGTGTGTAATAACGGGTGAGCTGCTATGTATATTGACCACTGTAGTATTAACTTCCTGTTATTGAAGTAATTTGAAACGAGTCAGTTCTCCGTTTGGGCCAGGGAACAAGGCTTTGTAGCAGGGAGTAACCAGTAGTTCACACGGACCTCATTTGCTAATTTTAGTAATAAAACAATGCTCTTGTTACGTACAGTAGTCGACTTTTACGTTGCTACCTTTAACAGGTTTTTTTGTGCCGGTGACTCGACCATCACACTACAGGCATTGTTCCAGTGCCCGGAAACGTTTCATGCAAGCAAGCAGTTATTAACTTTGCGTAAGCGGTAACTAGTCCCGTGATTTAGTCCGTCAGATGATCAGATGGAATTTCGGTGATAGGAATCTTGAAAGTTTCCTCAGTATTGGAATAAGCCACTTAACTATACGATGGCTGCTTTGAACTACAGAGGTGATTGTCTTATCCTCCAGCAAACACGGGCGAGCCATCAATAACTCGGTTCCTTCACGCTACTGTCATAGTAAGACATACTTTTACCCGTTCTGCCGGTAGCAGCCATTGGATGATTGTATTCGAATGTCGCTGCAGTTAGGTTTTTGACTCCTCCCCTTTTTACCTCTTAGTCTACTGTCGGGTTATTGGGTCTGTCCTCTTTTCTTCCTGTTGAGTAGTGAGCAGCTCTGCTGTAATCGATCCTACAGTACCAGGCTTTATAATACTTTCCCATCTCACATAAACTCACATATCGCTCTCTCCTTGCCGCAGTGTTCACGCTTACCGGGTCACGGAATGTTTGTTGTGGGGTTAGAACGTCAACTCGGCCACCTAGTTAAGCAAAGCGTCGTGGTTAGGCCGAAGCAGCTGACCGATTGATAGCCGTCTGCATGTTACGTCCCCCGTTTTCGTTGGAAGTCATCCAAGCCACTGGTCGGACATTAATCATCTGAAATGATCTCCGAATAGTCACGCAAAACCGTCCCCTCGCGAGTTTGGGAGCTAAAATTAGATCGCGGGTTAGTCAGTACCAGCGAGCACAGAATAACATAGACAGGCCTTAACAATGTCAGAGAAATGAAGCCGGCTGAGAGCGCGACACCCAACCAACATGGCGGCCGAGCGCCAGCCGGCCACAGCTGCGATGCGAGCACAGGGTAGTTTATTGAGTTCGCTGTCTATTAATTCCTTTTTCATATATTTCAAGGCGTTACTTTATGACAATCTATTTTTGTCACAAATAATTTCAAATGTCGGCTAGGGACAGCAAATCGTACTATTGTGCAGTATTAAATAGAAACATATTTTTCACCTGTCTGTCCGTTTAACCTTTTATAGCTCGAGAAGTACCGAACGTATCGTCATGCGGTTTCTTTTAATTTCTTCTTTAGAATCCTGGGATAATCTTAGGCTACATTTAATGAATATATAAAAAAACTAAAATAAGAATCATAACACCCATCCTCCATAATGTCCTTAAATATCTTGTAATACGAACTCAATTAAATCCCAGTCTATCTTTCAACATATCTCACCTTCCCAACTACAGAATTCACATATGATAACGAAGGCCTCTAATCATGTTATGCTGTGTAGAAATTAGACTTTCAAAGAAGAAATATTTACGACTGACTATTGTTCATTACCTAGCAGAAAACTTTGGAAAAGTTATATGAAAAACAATTTTGAAAGATGTACCTTTGTTGCAATTTTACAGTAACCAGTTCTGTATTGAAAATTGTACTGCATTCCATTAAAGTAATCGCAACTGCGAATATGCTAAGCATTATTTGAACAATTTGTTTGAGACATATGAAAATTTGTGCCAAACCGGAACTCGAGACCGATTTCACCACTTTCGCATTAACCGTTACAATTTCCTTGAAGGACTGCAGGATTGGGTAACAAAATCTCCGGCTCTCTCCATATTTGAGATCGTTTGGAGAATTATGGGCAGGACACTCCAACCAACACATCTTGGACAGTCTCTCTCTCTCTACTGCTTGGACACAACATGACATGATAAGAATTTCTTGCACAGAATTACGTGTTATAATCCTAGCAAGTAATTTTTTGTTAAATCTTTCACTGCACAAAGTACCTGTTTATATATATATATATATATATATATATATATATATATATATATATATATATATATCGTGCATACAAATAGTGTGAAATATGACAAACGATATTAGCGAACTTAGCAAGGCAAAGAATACGTGTATAGTCTTCTTATACCAGCTTGCTTTGTTGTTAGAATATTCAGTAACAACATTTTTATCTATTATATGGCTGTTTTCCGTATGAGTGTTTCAATCAATTTTCTTTTCCATGTGTATGCAACATGAAAGTGACTACATATTTACGTGTACCTCCGCTCAGAAAGTATTTCTGTATTTAGTTAAGGCTTTTATAGCAAAAAAACAAACTCGCACATTATTCAAGTGCTATTAAATTAGGTTTTGATGAGATAAACATCACGAATTAAGAAACCGTGTTTAGTTGGTGCTCTTTTACAGTTATTTCGCATTCTTACTGTTACAATGTGGCACTCTATTCCTCTCAATGGCGACAGTGGAAACTAGGCATGGCGGTAAGAAAACTTCATTCTATTTGTAGTTAAAAAAGGACATTCAGACAATGAATCAGCCGCATAGAAAAGGCGAACAAGGGTAACGTTCACATATTACGAGTTATATATGTAAGGTCAGATGCATCTCCAAATACAACATACTTGTGTAATATGACCCCTGCAGACAGGCAAAGCATTCTAATTTGGTCTTGGTGTCTCTTTTGCAAATTCAGTGGCTCTCCCTCCATAACCTTCGCAAAATTTCAGGTGTTTGTCTGCAATACTGCGTACATACAATTGACGTTCCTACTGTCACAGTGTTGTGCAGTTTCTCTGATAACATCCAACACTCTTAAATATTCGTCCAAGTGTTCTTTTTTTCATTTTTTATCATATTGGAAGATTAATTATCTTGATATCAAAGCCCTTTTTTGGGTCTGTGTTTGCTTTATAAATATTTAGTTACTTCTGTATAAGGATCTACCTTGAGCAAAAGACTGGTTTTTGTTTTTATATGCCCATACATGATTCGCTACAGTTTTTAAGATCTTCACTGAATCCATTTTATTGCTTGTTTTTACATGTTGGACTAGTTAGGTTTCCTACATTATCCCTATAAAAATTTTAACAGTTGCCAAACAGTCACAGTGAACCATAAAGTACTCCTATTATCCTTCACTACTCCCCCAATGAAGACACCAACAAATATGACAAACTGTAAACGAAGAACAACAGGGATGATGTAAGAAAACTAACTCGTCCAACATGTTAAAAGAGCATGAAAAGGATCCACTGAAGCCGCTACAACTGTAGCGAAACATGTTTGAAGCAACTGAACATTATAGGATTCCATGTTGTCACTTCCAACTACGTGTTCGGTTATTAGTGTGCAATGTAATCTGCAATACGATAATTTCAAATACACATACACACACACACACACACATACACACACGCACGCACGCACACCACATGGGAACATTTGGGAAATATAATAAGGACATCGGTGTCAGCAGATCGAAGGAAAGTTGATTCGATATGGTAAATGTGATGTTTTACGAGGAAACGTAATTTACTGTCGGAAACTTCGCTTTCTGGTAACTTGCCGTGTTATGTGTGTTCTGCCGAAATGTATGTAATACGAAAAATTCGTATTTTATACTCATTGCAGGAGATGTTATAGGAATTTGATGGGCAATTTGTAGTGTTGTACGGTTATAGGAGAACAGAAGAGTATTTTGCATATTATTAATAGGACTGGGTTGCTTGAAATTTTTTTAACTTTGTTATAGCAATCCATACTGTATTTTTATTAGAAATACCAATAAATTCAATACATCGATTCTAACTTCGCCTGTAGGTTTCAAAGTATTTTGTTGGTTGTGATTGTGGGATGTTTGTGGTTGAGCTTGTAAACATATCTTCCGATTTTGCTTGTTATAGTATAAATCATCTCCTTCCTTCTTTAAGGAATAAATATCTCCTTTTTTTCATCCTACAATTATGTGTGTACCATTATATAATTTTTAGTTGACCCTACAGTTACAAGCAGTAAAGGTTTGTTGTTAGCACCGGACTTTTAATTTTTGTATATTTAAGTATATTTTGCGGTTGACAGGGGTTTAGCTTTATTTCATATTCTACTTCATCTAGAATTCATAGGGAATACTTCCTTTTAAGTGTGACATAATTGACTTCACTTCTCAATAGCAGTTAAGGTTATGTAGTAACACCACTTTAAAATTTAATAAGTTGTAAAAAAAGTCTTTATACGAAAATTACAACTAATGTTAGGTTTTCTCTATATAGAGGTATCTTACTTTTGTGTGTCACATACTTATTTTCATGTCTGTGTTGTTATGATTAATATCACATGTAGGTAATAATTTTTACATTCTGAGAAATCTAGGCTACTTGTCGTTGACATTTATCTGTTTCATGACTGTTTACATTAATTTAAACTGATGATGGGCTTCTAAGGAATGGAAGTATCGGGGGAAGCTTGCTTTAGAGATATCGAGCAATATTTCTACAAAAAAGCATAGTTAGTGATTTTGATTCCGATTTTTAGCTACGCTCATTTTTACTTTTTTCCATAAAAATTGTTTTTTCTGCATATATTCTATACTAGTTTGTCGTTTGGGTGGTGGATATTCTTAATTTTGAGAAATAACAGCAGACTTTAGTGTAAAGTATTTCACTTTTGGCTAAGTTCATTTTTACTTTTTTTTTTTTTTTTTTTTTTTTTTTTTTTTTTTTTTTTTTTTTATAATCGCTTTTCCGCTTTTCTGCATACATTATGTACTTGTACTTCATTTGCATGAGGGATCTACTTAATTTTCGCTTTTATTCTGTCTTAAACAATGTATTACAGATTTTTGTTGCCGCGGTGGAGTGGCCGAGCGCTCAACGCGCGTTGTTCTCCGTCGAAGGTTCGAGTCCTCCCACGGGCATGGGTATGTGCGTTGTTCTTAGCCTAAGTTAGTTTGTTGCAGTGGTTTGTAAACCTAGGAACTGATAATTGCATCCATTAGGTTCCTCAGATTTACAAACATTTGAAAATTTAAAGATTTTTGTTTGTTGTGAGATGAACATTAAACTGTAGTCGTTGTGGTGCTTGCCTCTTTTTGACACAGTGGTAAACACATTTATTGTGAGCTAGGTTACTTACTGATAGTGGGTCAGTGGGCTTCTTGGAGAGGCAATTGTGCCTTTTAATTGACATCAAAACCTGCAAGATCGTTTGCCTTGTAGTTTAGGTTAATAAGATAGTGGCTCATTACGCTTCTTGGATTAGCTATTATGACGTTTAACTAGTGGAATAAGTGTTGTGGGAAATAATTGATTTTGGGCTGTAAACATGCACATAACAATACGCAATTATTTTGTTTCTGATGCTGTTATCTGTGGAGGAACAGAGCAAAGTGATTTCAGGTACTAGGCTGGTCCTGCCTCTTGATAGAAGCTTGGTTATAAAACTTCACTGTCGTTTGCAAGATATTTGTTTTATCACGACTTTTTTAATCTCTTTTTGTTGTATGTCAGTTGTTATTAATACAACATTTGCTGCACGGGAATGGCACCTTGCTGTAGAGTGAAAAGCTGCTCTCAGTCATAAGTTCGAGTCCTCCCTCTGGCGTGTGTGTGTGTCTTGTCTTTAGCATAAGTTAGTTTATGTAGTTTGTAAGTCTAGAGACTGATAACCACTGTGGTTTGGTCCCAAAGCTTTACAAACTTTTTGAAACATATAGGATTATATTACGTCCTTTACTTAGTTTATGGGTATTAAATTTACAATAACATTACAATATTGGTTCTATGGCCTATCATTACTTGGGATTATTATATTCTCATTGAAATCCTGTCTCATACATCTAGCGCACAAGTTTTTTCATGGCTGGCTCTCCCAGAGATATCGGTAGCTCTGAGGGAAAGTTGTTATACACCAGGAACTTTCTTCTACTTAAGTCTTACAATACTCTGGCAAGTTTCTGTCAGTGTAGTGTCTTCGGGCTTCTCTTCATCCACTAACTCTATTTATATGAAGTTGGTTTTCCTTGTAGAGCCCCTCTATACATTTTTTTCGCATTTCAGCTTTCCATTCTTTGCTCAGTAATGGTTTTCCCTCTGTGCTCTATATATTCATATAACTGCATTTCTTTTCTCCAAATATTTTATTTTTTTCCTGTAGGTGGTATCTCCGTTTCTCCTAGTTTCATATTCATCTACCGCTTGCATCTGTACTCTAGTAACTCCTTCTTAGTTAATTTGCACTTACTGTCAACCTCATATATTAGTCATCTGTACTCTGTTTTATATGCTTCGTGACGTGATACTAGCCATTTTCATGAAGCATGCAGTATCAAAAGAGAATTATTCTTTAAATATTTGAACAAGGCTACCTCGTATTTCACACACGGTTTAAGTCAATGTACGTTATAATTACACAAGAGGCGCATGCGGAATAATACTCTTCACATATGTATGACGAAAAACGTACTGTAATTACAGCAGCAGCAGAAATAATGCGACAACGAACTCAACTGAATATTCGAAAAATAAGAGTGAGAGACATTTGACGCTTCATTACGTTCTATAACAACGTACTACAAAGAATTGTTTAACCAGAAATTTGTAAGGCTTGATTCCATGGTGGAACTTGTACTCAACGACTATATTTGACTTGTAGAAATTTTCAGCAATCAGTCGTAAGTATTATTTATTTATTGGCAGGTCTAGACTTCGATCACTGTGTGGTCATTATCATTGCTAAAATAAATACGAAAGAACTATTCAGAATAAAATACATGTCAAGTTATAAGCCTGTTGCACAGGTTTCAATTATAGTAAATGGTAAAATACATACTTTAGAAACTATTAAAATACATAAAACATCTCAACCTCCATGTTGGAGGTTATGTTCGCATTGATGCAGCTGTTACAATATTCTTACACAGCTGATGTCAGCCGTCGTCATTGGCGACTTAGGCTTTAAAGGTTCATACAAAATTAAAATTAAAAATTATTTTTGGTATGTTTATGGTAGTAATAGTTATATTTTATTATAATTTTACAGGCACTTTTACTTTAAGATGTTCTGTATTAATGAGTATCATTTACCTTTTATACATGATTGGTGGTAAAATGTATACTAGTTGGTGTCTTAAAATGTATATACTTTTTTTTTAAATGATGACCCGTTAATAGTCTTGCTCGCATTCAAATCATAAAATCAAATGTTGTCAATTGTACAAGTTGTAGCTGTAGTAATAAGTACAGTCGGCAGATGGTGCTAACCAACGTCTATCACAAAACTGTCTTTGGGCTTTTATAATATAAAACATAATTACCTCTCAAGGTTTGCATTGGAATATGTAACAGATGTTGTAGTCTAGTACTAAAAGTAATATACGTTCATATCGTATACACATAAAAACTTGATATATTTCACACACGGTTTAAGTCAATGTACGTTATAATTACACAAGAGGCGCATGCGGAATAATACTCTTCACATATGTATGACGAAAAACGTACTGTAATTACAGCAGCAGCAGAAATAATGCGACAACGAACTCAACTGAATATTCGAAAAATAAGCGTGAGAGACATTTGACGCTTCATTACGTTCTATAACAACGTACTACAAAGAATTTTTTAACCAGAAATATTTGTCCCTGTATGAAAGATGTTCGCATGTGACAGGTGAGAAGTTGAGATGTAAATATCTGTCGACCACTGTGTGTATTGGTTATATAGCTGGACGCCGTGGCTCAGCGCGCCATGCCAGAAGACTGAATGCCTTCTGTAACAAAAAAGCTGAGCCAGAACACATTGACCAATAACGAACAAACAGGATCAGCGTCCGCAATGAACAGACCAATTGCATGTGTGTTTTCATAAGTGGTGGGCAGCGAAATTTGATTTTTAGGCCGCGATGTGTCGATCTACTGCGATATGTTCGCTGAACCTGGTTTCTGCCGTCTGTCTGTTTGTCCAACATAACAGGAATTGAATTCAGGACAGTTAATTCTATATAAACCTGATTTTTGGAATACATTGTTTGCCTCGACGTTGTTTTTCAAGATTCTAACTAAGTTGCTGGTGGTGGAAAAAGCAACTTTAACTTTTTGTTTTCTGAAGACGGCTGCAACCCTGTAGCTAATTTTTCCGTAGTATGGTAAACAGAGAAACTTATTATGCATGTCATTTACAACAGTCGATCTACTTTCATTCTGTTTCTTGCCCTGGATTATTGTTATACATGCTGTCAACAAAATTGGGAGGGTAGTTGTTGACCTTGGCAATATGTTTTATGTATTAAGTTCTGTTTCACACCCTGTCTTTGAAAGTGGAATTCTTAGTATTCGATTAATGGCAAAATTGAAGTAGGCTTTCTTGTGTTGGCTGGGACGGTTAGAATTGTAATTTGTGACACAATCTGTGCGCGTGTTTTTCCGATAAATTCCGAATGAATGTTTCTCATTTACAAGTGCAATATTCAAATCAAGGAAATTGATGGACCTTTTTTCTCGATTTCGCACGTGGGCTTAATTTTGTCATGAAGGTAATTGAACCTAATTGTTTTAATATCTTCACCATTCCCTTTAATTAACGACAGAGTGTCATCAACATATCTGAAATAGTATATTAATCTCTTAGTTACACCTGGGTTGTCTTGAAAACATTTGGTTTCTAGATTATTGATAAAAATGTCAGCTGAAAGTCCAGACAGGGAGCTACCCATACTTAATCCATCTTTCTGTAAAAACATACTACCATTAAATTTAAAATAATTGTATTCTAGGATTGAAGTAAGCACATCCATGTAGTCGCTAATTTTCCCAATAGACAATGTCTTTTGCGTTAAGAAGTTTTCCTTAACAATTTTTTATCAATAGGTATGTTGGTATATAAATTCGTAATATCTAAGGATACCAAATTCATATCGTCTGTTACTGGTACATCTTTAATTTTGCCAACTAGTTCAAAACTGTTTCTCCCTGAGTATTGCTGTCTAAAAATAAAGAGCTTTCTTAAAAATTAAAAAACATTTCTTTGCTACTTTACTAAATCGGGCACCTCTACTGTTAACGATCGGTTTAATAGGCATGATTTCTTTATGGACTTTTATTTGAGCTCTAAGTGTGGCGGTATATGGGTTCATTACTCTCAAGCTATGGACATCTTTGGGCGAAAAAATTTCACTGCATTCATTAATTTTTTTATTTATTATGTGATTCTGCAGTTAAATCTATATCAATCATTGTGATGTTATTTTCCTCAAAATATTGTCCAGTTTTTGCAACATACTCACTTTCCCTATCTTATCTGCTTTGGTTACTATAGCACATTCATTTAGTAATTTAGTTTTTCTCTTTACATTATTGTTTCTTTTACAACCGCTATTAGTTTCTCTCTCGATTATCTTATTGACTGGTACAGCTATCTTACTTTGTTCAAGCTTGGTGGTTTTCAAACTGGCAATAGCTGCTTTAACATGTATAACAGTATCATTAACCTTCTTGGCATCTATATTTGAATGGATGTTATATTTTACTCCTTTAGATAACAACAGTTATTCACATTCGTCAAAAGTAATGTTAGTGAGATTTAAAACTCTAGGATAAAATTCGACACTCAAACTGTTCTTACTGTGAACACTTTCAGTATAGCCCACTAGGTTAGCTATTTTCTTACTACGTCTAAGCCTAGTTTCAGTTGCAACTTTCTCTACTGTATCTAACACAAAAACAGACACCTGACCAAACATTAAAGGACTTATCATTGCGGATAATTCTAAATGTAACCTGTACAACCCATGGCTTACAGTTTCTTTTTTGCAGTGCAGTTCCCTGATTTCACTTTTTATAATAGTCACTTCATATTTCCGTCTGTTTTACAACACATTCCTCTTGCTGTGGTAGCTGTTGTTGAAGTGAGTTTGTACATAACTTCGCGTTAGGTATCTTGAGAGGCACGTCTTGTTGAATTTGATATGCTGGTTCAAAACAGGCTTATTTTTGTATTTGTAATATCTAGCACTTGCCCAGCTAGGCAGTAATTTTATCAGGCTTGTATATATTTTACTGTCATTCTTGTACAAATGATACTCATTAATATAGAACATTTTAAAGTAAAAGTGCCTATTTAAAAATATAATAAAATATAACTACTGTATTACTACCATAAACATAGGGTGCCTTAGTCGCCAATGACGAAGGCCGACGTCAGCTGTGTAAGAATTGTAAGCGCTGCATCAGCACGAACGCAACCTCCAACATGGAGATCGACTTGTTCTATGTGTTTTAATCGTTTTTAAGGTATGTATTGCACCAGTGATTATAATTGAAACCTGTACAACTGGCTTATATCTTGACATGTACACTACTGGCCATTAAAATTGCTACACCAAGAAGAAATGCAGATGATAAACGGGTATTCATTGGACAAATATATTATACTAGAACTGACATGTGATAACATTTTTACGCAATTTGGGTGCATAGATCCTAAGAAATCAGTACCCAGAACAACCACCTCTGGCCTTAATGACGGCCTTGATACGCCTGGGCATTGAGTCAAACAGATGGCGTGTACAAGTACAGATGCCCATGCAGCTTCAACACGATACCACAGTTCATACAGAGTAGTGACTGACGTATTGTGACGAGCCAGTTGCTCGGCCAACATTGACCAGACGTTTTCGGTTGGTGAGACATCTGGAGAATGTGCTGGCCAGGGCAGCAGTGGAACATTTTCCGTATCCAGAAAGGTCCGTAAAGGACCTGCAACATGCGGTCATCCATTATCCTGCTGAAATGTACTGTTTCGGAGGCATCGAATGAAGGGTAGAGCCACGGGTCATAACACATCTGAAATATAGCGGCCACTGTTCAAAGTGCTGTCGATGCGAACAAGTGGTGACCGAGACATGTAACAAATGATAACTCATACAATTACGCTTGGTGATACGCCAGTATGGCGATGACGAACACACGCTTCCAATGTGCGTTGACCGCGATGTCGCCAAACAGGGATGCGACCATCATGATGCTGTAAACAGAACCTGGATTCATCCGAAAAAATGACGTTCGTGAACCCAGGTTCGTTGATGCGTACAGCATCGCAGGCGCTTCTGTCTGTGATGCAGCGTCAAGGGTAACAGGAGCCATAGTCTCCGAGCTGATAGTCCATGCTGCTGCAAACGTCGTCGAACTGTTCGTGCAGATGGTTGTTGTCTTTCAAATTAAGGGATCGAGGCGTGGCTGCACGATCCGTTAAGGTCATGCTGATAAGTTGCATGTCATCTCGACTGCTAGTGATATGAGGCCGTTGGGATCCAGCACGGCGTTCCGTATTGCCCTCCTAAACCCACCGATTCAATATTCTGCTAACAGTCATTCTATCGCGACCAACGCGAGCAGCAATGTCGCGATACCATAAACCGAATCGCGATAGGCTACAATCCGACGTTTCCAAAGTCGGAAACGTGATGTCACGCATTTTTCCTCCTTACACGAGCATCACAACAACGTATCACCAGGCAACGCCGGTCAACTGCTTTTTGTGTATGAGAAATCGGTTGGAAATTTTCCTCATGTTAGCATGTTGTAGGTGTCGCCACCGGTGCCAACCCAATGTGAATGCTCCGAAAAGCTAATCATTTGCATATCACAGCATCTTCTTCCGGTCTGTTAAATTTGGTGTCTGTTGCACGTCATCTTCGTGTTGTAGCAATTTTAATGGCCAGGAGTGTATTTTATTCTATCTGTTTCTTTTGTATTTATTTAAGCATTGATAATGAACACACAGTGGTCGAAATCTATATCTGCCAATAAATAAATAATACTTACAACTGATTGCTGAAAATTTCTACAAGAAATTGGTAATTTTACTTCGCTCCATAATAATATTTCACAAATAATTATTTGACCAAGGTAAAGACAATTCAGTCAGTGCCAAAAAAAAAAAAAAAAAAACTGCACCCCTGCCTAACATCGTGCAATTCCGTAGCAGTATGACGGAGATGGACAGCTCTTCTGAACAGCACGTTGGAAGACATCCCAGAATGCTAAGTAATGTTCATGTCTGCACAGTTTGTTGGGCAACGGAGGTGTTGTGTGTTCCTGAAGCTACTGTGTATCATTCTGGACGTGTCTTGCTGTAATTGCTCAAATCCGTCAGAATGCACAATGGACATTAACTGATGCAGGTGTTGAGCCAGGAAGCGTGTCACCTGTCAGAATTGAATCTATACGTATCTGGGATCTCATATCACTCCATATGCACGTACCCCACACCACAACAGAACGTACACTAGCTCGAACAGTCCCCTGCTTACATATGCGGTATATGGAGTCATGACTTTGTCTCCAGACCCGTACACGTTCATCCGCTCGTTACATTGGGAAACCATACCCGTCAGACAAGGCAATACTGTCGAGTTTAACAAGTGTCAGCCGGCCGCGGTGGCCGAGGTGACTGAGGCGCTTCAGTCACGGTCTGCACGGTCACTACGGTCGGGGGTTCGAATCCCCCCTCGGGCATGGATATTTGTGCCGTCCTTAGTTGTAGGTAGTTCATAAATAGTTTGTAAGTTTAGGGACTGATGACCCCGTAGTTAAGTCCCTTAAGCAAAAAAAAAAAAAAAAAAAAAAAAAAAAAAAAAAAAAAAAAAAAAAAAAAAAAAACCAAGTGTCAGGGCTTACAGTACGTCAAAGCATTACATGGCTTTGTCGCCTTCTGGCATTGTTTGACTCGGCTTGAGCCAAATCGTTAATGTTAGCAGTGCTCAGCGGCAGTATAGTGTTGTGGTTTGTGTGTAGTGCATCCAATAGATTTAGAAAAAGGATGTATGGTTGTTTGGAAGGATTGTATAGATCGTGGGACAAGAAAAAGAATGGAGATGAAATCAAAACGAAAAATGGAAACTGGCACACATTGGAAAGAGGAAAAACAACTTAAATTTTTCGTGTCGGCTTTAGAAGTTCCATGCAGCAGCCTCACCCCTGAACATATTGACTGTGATTGCTTACATGAAGAACCTGGAATGGACAAATTGTAGTAAATGTACTGTACCCTATAATATTCTGCCTGCAAAAGATTGTTGTCTTGATCCAGTTTTTCACAGTAATGTAAAGCGTAGTATTCCTTGAAGTAAGCATTAATCTTACCTAATTATTAATGATACAACTCACGTGAAGTGCGAATGTCTAATATAACATTTTTAAATATAAAAGTTAATGTGAAGTAATGAAGGTATGTTACTAAAAACGCATGAAAACGTGTAATGTCCTATATGACGGATGAAAACGTATATTGTCCGAAATATAAATGGATTTTCTAGCCTAACTAAAAAAAATTGATCTCTTACAAGGCATATTCTAGTTCAGTACTTCAAAACGGATCTAACTGTGAAAACAGCTTAAAATTTTATTGAGTACTAAATGTGGTTCTCGGGCGAGACGGATATTATTGTCAAAACTGCACAGTATTTCGTCAGCACACCTGGCTGACATCTTCAGGTGCTATGGACACACTGCTGGGCCGTGACCGTGGTAGCCCGGAAATGAAATATGCTTCTTCGCACAAGGAATGATATCCTTGTGCGCTATTGGCCACCGTTTTGGCGCGTTCACGCATGCGCATTCACTTCTTTGAATGCTCTAAATAGGAATTCGTCGGTCACGTCACAGCAGTGTGTCCATCGCACCTGAAGATGTCAGCCAGGTGTGCTGACGAATTATTGTGCAGTTTTGACAATAATACCTGACGTCTCGCCCGAGAACCATATTTAGAAGAAATCCGTCGGGAAAGCCTGAAGCAACACATTTTATTGAGTAGTTTAGCAGATATCAGTTTTTTGCTTCTCCTAAAAAATTTGAATCAACGGACATTATACGTCTTGATTAGTTGCTCCTCATGTGTTTCCAGTCATCAACAGATGTCGATGTTGACGGGCCCAGATGAAGCGTATATATTCGTGTTGCCCACTCAGCAAGGGTATACGAGTTGGCCTTTTACTCCGAAAGACCGTATTGCTGATGTTTCGTTGAATGATTCGCACCTTTTCACTTGATGATCCAGCACTGAAATCCACAGTAATTTGCGAAAGGGTTACATTTCTGTCGTGCTGAATGACTGCCTTCAGTCGTCGTTGATCCCGTTCTTGTAAGTTCTTTTTCCGGCCGCAGCTATGTCTAAGTTTTGATGTTTTATCGGATTCCCGATATTCATGACACACTTGTCAAATGGTATACGGGAAAATCCCCTCTTCATCGCTGTCTCGGAGATGATGTGACCCATCTTCCGTGCGCTGTCTGTAACACCACGTGCAAACCCACTTACATAGTAATAACCTATTGCCTTATATAACGGTTGCAGAAGGCGTCGTCCTCTGAATGATTACATATATGTCTGCATACGCATGTCTTCACCAGATTCTTTGGCACGACAGTGTAAATTGAGTGGCGTGTATTCACTCCCATGTTCGTTCAAAATAACAGCACTTCCAGAGCCATCATCTCAGTCTCTTCGCAGGACGTGGTAGCCCGGAAATGAAATATGCTTCGTCGTGTGTGTCCATGTCATTACAAAAACGAGTCTTGTGTTTTAAGGAAGCAAAACAGACACGCTTTATTTGATATCAGCGAGCGTGCATTCCACTTCATTAGTTTTTAATGGGGTCAGCCATGAAGGGCAAAGCAAGCGTTGAAATAATGAGGTCTTTTGATGGCCCTATCATGTATGGAGGATGTGAGCTCTAGCGTTGGGCTTAGTTGCGACGCCCTTAATTTGAAAATTATATGCAATACAAGTGTAAACGTCTGTTGAAACGAAAGAAAAGGGATAGCTGGAAAATAGTATCTACACACCCAGAACAGATTTGGACTAAGATAAATCGTATCTGCAGAATGTCGCATAGGTTGTTTTTCTCGCTCTCACCGCACTTCCTAACGGCCATTCTACTTTCCTTCGAAAGCATACCAATTTGGTTGAATGGCCACAGTAGAGTGGCCGAGCACTCTAAAGCGGATTGCTGCGGAGCGCGCGATTGTTCGCTGTTCCTTGGTCATGGGAGTATGTGTGTGTGTTGTACTTAGTGTAAGTTAGTTTAAGTAGTTTCTAAGACTAGGGACTGATTACCATATCAGTTTGGTACAACAGGTTTACAAACATTTGAACTTGTATATTTTTCCTTGAATGTACATGAGACGGTAAAATAAGTGATTTCATTCAGTACTTAAAGTAGAAACAGTATAGGACGCTTGTAGACCTTCTCTGGACGTTCTCTGATGACGAGAAGAAGAATGCGAACCTTTGATCGCAAACTCTTTGTTTATGTTTAGAAGGACTTTCAAGTGAATTTGGAAGGCGAACAATCTTGAGTCAGAGTGACGCGGTAAGAACTAGGAGTACTTTTAGACCTACAGGTACTGTTCATTTACTTGTACCTTGCTTGTCAACGTAACACAACTGCTGCAGACGGTCGAAGGAATCCCGAACAGACATCTACCAAGATAAACGATTACTTTGTAAGGGCCACCGGGAGGCAAATGTCAAATCAGACTGTACTTAATAGACTCTAAAGTAGCTAACATTTTATTTATTTTATTCGAGACGGCCATTGAGACACCTAAAAGCATGCTGCACGTTACATTTAGAACCAAACTTTCGACAACTATCGAGTCCATAGGCAGGCCAAATCAACGATTTCATCAATCGAGGCGGTATTGCACGATTGACTTTGACAGCATGATTCGCCGATATGAAACCAATTGGGATAAATTGAATAGAGCTGTGCGAGCAGGTTCCAACCAACTACGAAATATAAGGTGGTTAAGCAGGACTGCCACTGAAGAGCTGGATAAATTAGACAATTATGGTTAAATTAATTCATGGTCGCCGTGCCACGTAGAGTGCATGCTTACAGTCATACAACCAGGTCATGCAACTCCGCATTGAATAAGTTTGCTACACAATGAACTTATCTGACACAATGAGCTTACCTCAAGAAAAGTGATTTGTGGGTTTTCTCTGACAATAAATAGAAAGCAGCATCACTTCATAAACACCAATTGACCACAGTACACAATACTCCACATCTTTGGTGATTGATATACAGCTTTTTTTATGTGAAAGGTACGTTACCTGATGAAAGGTTGTGTTCAAATTTATAACACAAAGAATATTGTACAAAGATTGGTATTCATTCTAAAAAGTAATCAAATGTCTGTTGCAAGGGAGCAGACGTTAGCGGTGATCCGCAGCAGAGATGAATATATCCATGTATATACCTCGCAAATCGCGAAATTTTCCAACGTCTGCTGCTCCTGTAAGATGGACAAACCATCTGCGACACATGAAAATTTGTTCCAGGCCGGGATTCGAACCCGCGTCTCCCCGCGGAAGTTTGGGTCTGGCCGGGGAGCGTGCACAGGTGGCCGAGTGGTTAAGACGACCGCTCGCGTAAGGCGGGAGACCCTGGTTCGAATCCCGGTCCAGCATAAATTTTCATGTGTTGCAGATCGTTTATCCATCTTACAAGCGCAGCAGACGTCGCAAAATTTCGCGATTTGCGAAGTATGTACATGGATATATGTATCTCTGCTGCGGATCACCGACAACATCTGTTCCCTTGGAACAGACATAATAGTTAACATTAACGCCATGACAGGCTTACGGGTATAGAATTGCCTTTCCTCTTGCGAGGCTCACACTATAACGTGTGCGAGCATGTAAGGGAAAGAGACAATTGCAACACACGGAAGTTTGGGTCTAGCCGGGGAGCGTGCACGGGTGGCCGAGTGGTTAAGGCGACCACTCACGAAAAGCGGGAGACCCGGGTTCGAGTCCCTGTCCGGCACAAATTTTCATGTGTTGCAGATCGTTTGTCCATCTTACAGGAGCAGCAGACGTCGCAAAATTTCGATTTGTAAAGTATGCATGGGTTTAATCTCTCTCTCTCTCTTCTTTTTTTTTTTTTTTTTTTTTTTTTTTTTTTTTTTTTTTTTTTTTTTTTTTTTTAATGGACCGCAGTAGCTGTGTGCTTCTTCACCAGCCCGAAAATGACTCTGATCACATATTAAGAGAGAGAAAAGCGGGACAGCAGAGCAGTTAATGCAACAGCTCTTTTCATGCGTGAAATCTGGATTAAAGCCCCAGTCTATCACAAATTTCACACTACCGTCCTGTAACAGCCTAATTTCAGAAATTTCTGTTTTATAAATATATTGTTCTCAAGTGTGTCTGTTCTTTCGGATATAACCTGTTTCTTTGGCGGCTCTATCTTACTATCAGAAGTGTTTACAGTAAGATATAAACTTCGGAGGTATTGCATATGCTGGGAAACTGTATCAAACCCGAGTCGTCCTTTTCTTTCCCCCATCCTCTTCCTTTGATTCATTTAAATGCAACTGCGTCAAGCTTTTAAGGTCAAATGCTGCCAGTTTCTCCACACTTTACCAAGAACTATTTCCATTATGTGATCAATCAGGATTCCCGAGATAGCTCATCATATTTCCAGAATCGTGTCTAACCTCAGATTATTTTGTTTTGTTTTTTGTATTGATTATTGTCGTGGCATTCAAGATTAGAGAATTAGCGTTCAATTTGCTGGATGTGGTACCTCTTTGCTCACTCAAGGAAATACGTCATATGAAATAGTTAATGGAAAACGGGTAGCTCCTTTCGAAATGAGCGTGATAGTGAACAAGTGCTACTCTAGTGTTAATAAACATAATGTGCGTTAATGAAATCTCGGGTTACAAGCCGCGTCATGTGGTTTACTGGCAGCACTGGCATGTGGTTTATTGGCAGTTTACTGGCAGTAAACCACATGACGCGGCTTGTCACCCAAGAAGATTTCATTAATGAACATCGCCGCGAAAGCATGCACTCATATATAATGTGCGTTATTTATTCAGCATACTGAACTACTATTACATTTGAGTATAAAATGAAGGCTTCAGTAATGGTTGTATTATTATTTGCATTCTGTCAAATTGTATATGAAAAATGCAGGAAGATATTGATTTAACAACTTACTGTGTGGCTTTGCAGATGTGCAAAGCGAACTCTCTTTTCGTCACGTATATTGACATCTAACACAGGAAACAGCCTTTCTGATGAGCAGTGCTCCGTTATAAAAGGCGACTGAACACATTCTGCCTCTACAGTGCGCTACACTCCTCGTAACGCGACAATGTGTGCTTCTCCTTGCAGCATTCTCAAACTAGCACATATTGCTCTCTTTCGATAGTCAATTATTGTTGATAGCTGCAAGCAGGAACATTCATTAATTACGTCCATTCATATGGTTTTTCGTAAGTGCAAAGTGGTATGTATGAAAAAAATTTGATAATTTTCAAGCAGTTTTTCATAAATGCCAAGTTTTAAAAACATTACACTTTTTTCCAAAATTAAGATTGTGTAATTTGTTTATTATTATTATTATTATTTTACAGTTTCCTGACAACCTTGAACAAATTCTGATACGAAGGACATTATCTGGGGTTCAAAAAAAAAGTGTGTAACGCAGGATTAAGGGTAGAATGTCACAACAGGTAGTTTGTCAATTTATTGCAGTCTTATTTATTGACTTTGTTCACCCCACGTTTTTAGGGCGAAATACTGGCTGTGTAGAGGTGATCGATGTTGAGCTCTGCAGGTGGCTTATCGACCTTATAAGAGAGCAAGAAGGAATGACCAGTGCACGGCCATTCTTCTTTACTTCCTGCGCTGCTAAGCCTGAAAGATTTCCGCCGTCGTCAGCCATACATTTTGTCCCGCTGCAGCTGACTTGACTTGTAGGCTATTAGCGTTAGTTCCTGCTTTCTTTGCGACATTTTGTGTAAGAATGAATGTGCAGAGATTCGAAATCTTACATCGTGTTCACATTTCCTTTAAATAAATGTCCTGTTTGAGTGCGACTGGTTATTTACTTATGTAATATTTTTGACACTATATGGTAATCAGTTTAATTTTTCGTTATTTTACTGTCACACAAACGCCTATGCAAAAGATAACCACTTTTGAAAGCAAAAACTATATTCTGAACAGTTCTTACATTTAGGGCGTTCGTTTCTTTATTTTTAGACGATTTTGCTAGGTAATACTATATATGTCAGTCTAAATGAAAATTTCCAATGTTTGTTTTGGGGATGCTGTTGCTAATTATGTTAGCGTTAGTTTTTCCATTTGAGCCCATGACAGTTTTTCGTTTTCTTGATGGCACATCACATTACTTCAGGTGAATCACACTATTCAGAAAGGCGTCATGATTTCATAAGGGGGTGCCGCGGCGGAATGGCCGAGCGGATTGAGGCGCTATGCTCTGATACACGAGGCCGCCCCCCGTCGGGGTTTCGAATCCCCCCTCGGGCATAAATGTTTGTTCTGTCTTTAGTATAAGTTAGTTCATAAGTAGTTTGTAAGTTTAGCGACTGGTGACCCAGCAGTTAGGTCCCATTAGCTTAAAAAAACAAACATAAGCGTGTAATTCAGAATATTAAATACAGGGATCTTATGGATACCGTAAAATTAAAGAATTGATGTTTGTTCTGAGCGGCACTTGTCAAATCATGTTCATTACTTTAAACGTAATAAGAATGTATTTATAATTAAGTATGTAGATGGTAGTTATGTGACAATAAAATACATAAAAAATCATACTCTTGAATAAACGAATGTCTTTTTGCAACCAAGACATTCTTTTATTCAAGAGTTCGACTTAACACGGTTGCTGTAGCAAACCACACAGAAATGGAATGGGAAGAAATTTAAAAAAATCTTACAAGAAAAGTACTTAGGCTCGAACAAACAGAAATACACTAAAATCGTATGATAGATAATGTAAAGGTCTCTTATTGCACTAGTGATACTCCCGCATCTGCAAAACACTAGTCGCCCATTACAGGTCCCCGCGTGTGCCATGCCGCATTGCACTTTGACCTGCCGGCACACCAGCAGTGACGGTGCAGTGTGCATCTGAAGTTGCGGTTTTTGAGGTTATTTGTGTGGTGAAGTGTCGGATGGGTCGGCGATTGGTAATCAATCCTGCTAATATAGTGTGACTGGTTGAGGTGAAGTTACGAAGAAACCTTCTTCTTGTAGATGGTATTGTTGTAGAAGATGAATCATTCGCATGTTACCTATTATCTATTATAGTGTTTCTAATCTATTCTCATATTTCTGCACTATAATAGATACCAGAAAACATGTGAATGATTCTTTTTCTACACCAAGACCGTATTCACGAAGAAGGGCTCTTCGGAATTTCATCTCAACCAATTGCAATACATTAGCAGGATTGATTACCAATCGCCGACCCATCTGACGCTTCACTACGCAAATAACGTCACAAAGCGCACCTTCAGAGGCACACTGCACCGTCACTACTGGCGTACCGGCAGGTCAAAGTGCAATGCGGCATGGCACACGCGGAGGCCTCTAATGGGCGTCTGCAGAGTTTTGCAGATGTGGGAGTATCACTAGTGCAATAAGGGACCTTTACATTATCTATCATACGATTTTGGTGTATTTCTGTTTATTCGAGTCTAAGTACTTTCCTTGTTAGTGACTGCGGTTTGACTACCATTTGTCGCCAAAAGTTTCCCTTAAATTGTCAACTGTCATAAGTCGATGAAACTTAGTTCTTACCTAGACAGAACAGCTACAATATAGTACATGCCTTAACTGGAGAGCAAGGTCTAATATGAAAGTAGGGCTGTCTACCACATTCGATATTGAAGGGTGTAACTTATACTAAGACGTTATGTGTGTGTGTGTGTGTGTGTGTGTGTGTGTGTGTGTGTTTAATATGATGATGTCGGTGCTTTTAAATATCTGATAATGGTCAGATGGCCGCAACTTGTTGTTTATGCGCCTTTTGGGATACCAATGCGTAAATAGGCTGTAAATACAAACTGTCAAAGGAGATGACAATAATGGCCGCTGAACTCACAGCCATCTTGGAAGCTCGCAAATACTGCCTTACGGTTCCGTAGGAGCATATTGTCATCTTCTCGGACTCTAAATCTGCGCTCATACTTCTTAAATATTTTCGTCGAGGGCATAAAAACCACCCAATAGCCTACGAGATAATGGAACACACAAACCACCTGGAAAGGAATGGACGCAGTGTTTCCACGTGTTGGATTAAAGCACACAACAACGTTCAGTGGAACGAGATCGCTGACACACTTGCCAAGGAAGCGGTTACCACAGGTACGGAAGAATATACTCAGGTTCCAGCGGAAGATCTTTTATTAGTTTACAGAAGGAAAATTAGGACTGAAAGGGACAAAGAATGTCAAGTGGACTAAAGGGAAATTCTATGCACAAATAACACCAGTGCTACAAACCAGACCTTGGTACCAGGGTCTGAGGTGTTCTCGGAAGCTGGCAGACACCATAGAGAGGCTGAAGTTCAAAATGTTTAAATGTTTGTTAAACTTATGGGACTTAACTACGGGGTCATCAGTCCCTAAACTTACAAACTACTTATGAACTAGCTAATCCTAAGGACGGCATAAATATCCATGCCCGAGGGGGATTCGAGCCCCCGACCGTAGTGGCCGTGCAGACCGTGACTGAAGCGCCGCAGTCCCCTCGGCCACCGCGGCCGGCGTTTTCTGTCACATCTTTGATGTTTGTATAGTTGTTTTTGCCAACTTGCTTACATAACCGTACTAGAGGATGTCCTTATCATTACTTATGTGGATGGCTGTAAGGGGACTACTCAAACGCCAATAAAAATTATTTTAAAAAATCAGCAGCTTGAGGCGGTAACTATGATCTTTTATTATTTTTAAAACTTATGACCAAATATATTAACTGCAAGTAGCAGCCCATACCATCGTGTTATCATCCCCGTCTTTTAGGCAATCACAAACGAAAAGTCCCACATTTCCACATTCGTTTGACAGGAATTTTACGTTTAATGTGACTTTTCTATCAAGGGAGGTACTATCTGTGAATAGGAGCAACTTCGGAACTTTATGTAAATGTAAATGCACTGTAATGATACGTTTCTTTTCTTTCCGCTGCTGTTGTAGTCAAAATTAAAGTTAAGTACCACTATTGAAATTTAACAAACTGTGAAATATTGCAATGAATAATAATTTTGAAGAGAGAGAGACACTGAGAAAAACATGTAAGATTCCGCCATCAGGATTTAGCGGTAATAGTTCTCAGCATAAAGACACCAGAAGGCATCATTAGAAAAGAAAGTGGCGGAAACCGTTCTTTACCTGCCAGAAGAATTCAGATTGTATTGGAGCCATCCCACTGGAGTCGCACCAGTATTGGATAGTTAATTTCCTTTTTTACTGTAAAATGATGCCTGTTTGTGTAAGATTCGTATGATAACTTTCATGGTCGTGTTTAATTCCACTTAATATTAGTGGGTGAAGTTGCAAAACTATGGGACTTCGTTTAACAAAGAACAAAATTAATGCAGGCTTAGAAACCATATATCAGAAAATATGCATAAGTGAAATTCCCATCTGGAATGTTCTTTCACAATCACGAAGCGATCTACAACAACGGTCAAGCATTATTTTACGAATTATGCTGGAAACAAAGATTATAAATATTAATGAAAAATGGGAAAAGAACTCCATTTAAATTAAATATTATTACTGAATTTATTGCAATTAGTTGTTTTTAGCTCACACTTACATGATCAATATGGAGAGACCAAAAGAGACGTCCGATCTACTCGCCAGCAAGAAGACGAAAGACGACGAGAGATTCCGTTTTCTCTCCATCTCGTTCAAAAAAGTTGAAAGTCTCTTATAAAACAAAATAATCAGAGATTTACTGGCAGAGAGAACGGATGGTAGCGACAAGTGCCGGCCGCGGTGGCCGAGGTGACTGAGGCGCTCCAGTCACGGTCAGCACGGCCACTACGGTTGGGGGTTCGAATCCCCCCTCGGGCATGGATATTTGTGCCGTCCTAGTTCGTAAGTAGTTCATAAGTAGTTTGTAAGTTTAGCGACTGATGACCCCGTAGTTAAGTCCCATAAGCTTAACAAACATTTGAATATTTTTTTAGCGACAAGTGTCGCAAATATAATTTCAATAAAAAATATTAAATGTAATGCTATAGCACAACATATTCCAAGGTGACAAAAGTGAGGGGGATACCTCCGAAAATGGTGTCGGGCCTCCGCCTTTCCGGCGACATGCTGTCATGGTCTTAACAAGTCGCAAGAAGTGCCCTTCATCAATATGAACTAACACATCGAATGGGTCCCATAAATATTCGACGAAATTCACGTCGGAAGATCTGCGTACCCAAATCATTTATTATAATTGCCCATTAATTTATTTATTTATCCTATGGCAACAACATAAAACATTCAGAAGCACGTACAATTTAGTTTTACTTGTATATATGCTTATGCGTTTTCATACAGTTTACATTATGCGTAGGCTTATATTTAATACATATGTTGAAGTTCTGAAAACTGACTAATTTAATTAATACTGGCAAGTTTAATTACCACTCGATCAGATCATATTTCAAAATCTAGTGACCGGAGCCAATTAATAGTAGATGGAGTAGCATTAATAAAATCAGTAAATGGTCCAGGATGCTTCCTCTGAGGACAATCTCCGACAATTTGTTCAATTGTGGTTTTTTTTTTTTTTTTTTTTTTTTTTTTTTTTTTTTTTGCTGGGCTCTAGAATCGCAAGCTGGAGAGTCTCGGAGTCCCCACTTGTGCATCGTGGCACCTGGCATGGCCAGTTTCATACTGTTCAATCTTGTACACTCACTTCTCTCCAGGTGAAATCCTGGTAGGCCGGCAGTTGGATCTTCAGCACCCTTATATGTTTTTGTTCCAGCATTCCACCTCTTGCACCACTCTTCTTTAATGCCGAACTGGTTGTCGTTCCTTTATTATACCAGAATGGAATGCGCGATTTTAAGCGGTCTGGAAGAGGATCATTTAAGACTCGGTGAACTGGAAGGACTTGTGGGTAGTACAGGTGATGTAGCTGGTTTCTTCTTGTCGTCGCAATCCAAGTGATGCGATGTTGCTGATGATGTGCAGCCAGGATATTGGAGTGGATTTGAATGTACCTGTAATGATCCTCATTGACTCATTCAAGTGTACCTCTAGTTTTCGTGTATGGGTGCTATGTCGCCACACTGGAACGAACGTCAACATTGCAGTACGTAGAGTCGATGCGTCAGCACCCCAGGTTGTACTAACTAGTTTCTTTATGATGTCGTTTCGCTCTTTAGCTTTTGGTTTGTACTTTCCAAGTATCTTTTGTATGTTTTAAACAAATCCAGGGTGACGCCAAGATATTTAGAGTTGGAATTACGTCTAAAGCTATTTTGCCACAAGTACATTGAGCTGTTGTTTTCCAGATCTCTTATTCAGGTGGAATGCGTAGACTTCCGACTTGTCTGCATTTGGCTGGAGTCTCCATGCCTTTTAATATTTGATCAGTGTTTCTAAGTCTCTGGATAACATACATTCCCCTTCCGTGAGTGTGCTTGTTTGTGCGGCTATGGTGAGGTCACTGGTATAATAAAACGTCTCCCTAACAGTGTTTTGCATGTCACAGGTGTACATATTGAAAAGTAGAGGTGCTAGGACTGATCCTTGTGGGAGCCCATTCTAATAGTAAATACTTTGTTTCTGTCTGGCAGTGACCTTGAAATAACGATTGATTAACACATTTCCCTAAAGTGTTGTCAATTTCTGACGTGAGTCATGCGTTTTTAGCTTTTATTCACAGATGTCTTTAGTTTCATCTGGAATCCAGTATCAATGTAGGATGGCAAGGCTAAAACTTGTTCGCAGCAGATCCGCTTGCTTTTGAAACGAGCCTAATATGTTGGAGTTATATTGCTTACTGTTCCTTGTATTCTGTTATACTAGTCGTTCTAGAAATCTGAATCAAACGCTCAGCAGTGCAGTTGGCCGATAAATTGAGGGGTCATGAACTGGCTTTACTGGTTTAAGAATTGCTAATGTATGTGTCGTTTTGAATTGTTGAGGTAGCTTTCCGGTTTAGAGTATAACACTGTAAAAATTCTTCAGCCAAGTTCTTCTACATTCTCTAAATATTTTATAAATTCAGGGAATACGCCATCCATTCCTTCAGTCAATGTTTTGTTGGCCTCATTTATGTCTATTCAAGTAAAGGCGTCTGTTAGTGTAGTGTATCATGAAGGTAGCTATTGATTTCCTTCAATTCGCAAACATTTGTTACAGAGCTAAGTTTTCTTAATAATCCCCATGGCCTTCTATACTTTAATGAGTGAAGCTAGAGGTCAAGACCATCCATTTCTTCTTTTTTGTTTCGTTTAGCTCTTCTATTATTTTTTTACCAGTATGAGGGTTTTCATTTTGTTGATGTTCTGCATAAAAGTTTTCTATTGTATCGTTCCAGCAAGGGATGCATTGTTTCCTGAGCCCTCGTGGTATATTACGTCTACCTGCACCAATTATAGTTCCCACAAATCTTCTCCAGTCTTCTTTTTCTGTGGCTACCCAACGTAGGTTGCTGTCAACTTCACATACATATTGATCCCACATAGCATTCCTGAAACTCCATCTTGGCATGTTAATGAAATTTATTGTGGGGTATCTCCCGCTCTATTTTGATTAGTTTGGGACAGTGTTGGCTTCTTGGGAAACACTTAAGGACTTTCCTTATATGAATCAAGGGAAGTGTGTTCTCATCAGAGCAGAGAAAACACAAGTCAGGGCTTGTGTCAGTGTGCCATCTATCTTTGACATCATAGGTGAGATAAAGGTTTTGTTCTCCTGCCAATTTCATAAATATTTTTATCATTCTCCGTCACCATCTGTATAGCCCCAGGTTGCGTGATGACTGTTGAAATTACCTACATACGTGCAGCACTAAGATACTTACGGTAAGGGCCACTGGACGTTATTGACTGAGACGACATTTAGGCCACTCAGCTAGAGGGTTATCACTTTTATTGCACTGATCTCTTGGCCACGCAGTGCCTTAACACCAGAGAGGCTGTTTCTGACATACGTTATAGAGCCATGTACAGTCGATTGCAAGTATCCTACCATTTTGTATCCTGTAACTTGTGTACTTGGTCCAAGATTCTTCAAAATTTTTGTTTGGCTCTGGAAAGAGCCATTGTTGCAGTTCGTTTTTCTTGCACTGTTGTCTTGGATAGCTATTAGAGACCTCTGATATAGTATGGCTGCCAGTATTGTAGACTTTTTTCCGTCCTGCTGCAGCAATCCGTTACCCGGGGTACACCATCTTGGAGACTGTCTACACGTCATACCCCATAATTGCCCAGAATCGCCAGTGGTCCAGAGATGTGACACATTGTCATCTATAAAGTCATCATTGTTTTCGAATGGTTGCAATTGATCTCCAAATAGCCGAATATTACCATATAACCATTTCCAGTCTCGCACCCAGTAATGCTGATCCATGGTGCCTCTACAGTCGTCAGTAATATCGAAAGTGTTTCCGGTGAGGATGGCTTCTAGTTTATGTTGCATAAATATCCGATGGAATTAATGTCGGACGATCTGAGTGGCCAAATCTCCGACGAATTGTCCGGCTGGGCCAGAAGACCATGTGAAAGCAGTCCACGCCATTACACAGTGCCTGGGTGTTAGGCCGCGTCATTTTTAAACACTTAGCAAACTGTACAGTGGTCCTCTTTAGGGCGTTTGACTGTAGGATGCTGCTGAATGAATACCCTCATACGCTGTGAAGTTTTCGGTTATCTGATACCGATGTCATACATCTGAGATGGTGATTGGTTGGCAGTAGCGTGTCAGTTGGTTCATACTTTTACCAACCTGGTAAATGACTGGTGGTAGACAAGATCTTGCAAGATCTTGTATCTGATTGGAAGGCAACAGCCAACCAGCAACTAGCTTCCAGGGGATGTTGTTTCCTGCTGCGAACGTTCAGGCCGCTCGTCAGTTCTACTATGGCCGCTGTTTATATTGCAGAACTCTGGTCAAATGGAGCTGCTGGCTGGCGCACACACCGGTCCTCTGGGCAGGGATTGCTGGCAGCCACGTTGAAGGCAACCTGTACCCATCCTCCCTATTCATGTTGTTAGGTCGTTTATTTCGATGGCTTCTCTTATTTTGCGTTGTTGTATCCACGATTCCGGGGCAAGCACGCGAGGTTCTTCTGGTGTTCTGCCACAGTTGTCTTGACTTATCCCAATCGCATTTAACGTTCCTGTTCCGAAGCGCGAGTGCTGATGGGTCTCCCTGTTTCACCAACACAAACTTCTCCGCATTCACATTGGAATTTATACACACCTGCAGGAATTTACGGGATCCTTCGTGGGCCTCAACAGGTTACGGATCTTGCAGCCACTCTCGAAAATCGGTTTGATTCCTGCTCAGATAAGGACCTAGCCTATACGTTCGCTGACGCCTCTCACGTAAGGTAGAAGAGCTATAGGAAGAGTTTCTTCTGCAACATTTTGCCTATCTTGTCTTACTTGTACCTCATAGCTCGTTGTATGGCCCTGTTGCTGTGTCCATTCTCTTGGAATGTTGTCTTCAGGTCACTCAGTTCTTATTGTAAGTTGTCGGCGTCGCTAATCCTGCGAGGTCGTGCTGTCAGCGTACGTAATACAGCGTTCTTCTGTGTTGATGAGAATCCGAGGTACCTATTGGTGTGCATCGGTTTTCTGTAGACTCTGTGTCCTAGTGTACTGGTAAATTTTTTGTACACCTCCAAGTCCAGAAAAGGAATAGCTCCGTTAGTTTCCAACTCCACCGTATACTGTGTGTTCTTATGCGAGGTGTTGAGGTGGTGATGGAGTCTGTGTAGTTCTGCTTTTCCATGCGTCGATATTACGAACGTTGCCAACAGCGTGGGCGTATCGGCGCAGTGTTTAGTGTTGTCTGTTCAAAGGCTTCCATAAATATGTCAGCTGCTACAGGCGAAAGGGGGGAACTCATTGCCACTCCGTCTCTCTGTTCATAAAATTTTCCCTGACAACTGAAACATGTTGAAGATAAGCATATTGCTGCAAGTCGCAGATTACCGCCGGTATGTGGTCTTGTAGTATGTTGATGGTTTCCGATGCAGGCACTTTGGTAAACAGAGACTTTACGTTAAAGCTAACCATAAGGTCTGTAGGTAGCACCTGTTGTTCTCGTATGAGCTGGATGAAATGCGTGGAATTTTTCACGTGAGCGCCCGTGTGACCAATCAGTCCTCGTAATTTTTGGGCCAAATTTTTGCCAGATAATATGCGGGAGAGTTTATACCGTTCACAATCTCTCTCAGAGGACACCCATTTTTATGTACTTTCGGTACTCCGTATATTCTCGGAGGCATTGGAACTTTCGATATGAGACCCCTACCTGTATAGATTCTACAGCTTTTGAGTAAAGCTTGTGCCTGTCTAGCTATCTTCGCTGTGGGGCCACTTTTCGGTTCTTTGTAGATGGTGTCTTCAAGCGACTCACTCATTTTGGCTTCATATGATGTGGTGTCCAATATTATTGTGGCGTTGCCCTTGTCTCCTTGTTGCTAAGGAGTTCACTTGGGGCATCCCTTTCACTACGTGAGATATTCTTTTTCGGAGGCTTCGCAAGCTGCAGTATTCCGAGTGTTCCTTCTCGCATCTTCTCGGCTTCAACTTGAGCTAGTTTCCAATCACTTACCTGGATAGCAAAAGTAAGAGCCTACTGATACACTACTGCCAACTAATCACCATCTTAGATATATGACGTCGGTATCATATAACCGAAAAATTCACAGTATATAAGGGTATAGATACAGCAACATCCTGCAATCAACCGCCCTGAAAAGGACCACTGGACACTGGTCGAAACGTCGGCAATTCCGATGCTAAGTGTTTAAAAATGACGCGGCCTAACACCCAGAATTGTTTTATTCAAAATGACAGCGGCTGTGGAAGCCTACGGACTTATATCACAGTACCTTGCTTACAACTTCGGTCCGTGACTTGTTGAGGTATACACCACACTCGAACCCTACCAACAGCTGTTAGCAACTGAAATCAGCTGTCGATGCAACGGTTTTCGAGTCAACTACGTCAAACGATGTTGTCACGAGCCCATGACACGCTGCTGGCCATTTCGTGTTATTGCATTTGCTACGATAGCTCATTAAATTGAAACAGTGCCACACAGTTACGTTCTTAGTGTATACCATATTGATTTCTGCCGTTATATTCACCCAGTGTCACTGTTAGCATTGGCAAACGCCGCTGCCTTCGGTAATTTTGCACAGACCATCGGGCACTGCGTTGCCCGTAATAAGAGGCAATGCCTGCAATCTGGTATTCGAGGAGAATTAAATTCTCTAAAGATTTCTGAAATTGAATGTCTTAACAACGGTTCCGTGTTAGAAGGCTGTTAATTCCCCACGTTATGGCATAATCGCGTCGGAAACCACTACGTAGGTATCGCATGTGTACAAATGACAACTCTGCGAATACACCGCCCTTTTATATTTGTGTACTGTGATACGGTGCATACTGCACCGAATTACTTTTGTCACCTACATCTACATAAATACTTCACTAATCGCATTTAATAGCATGCTGGAGTGATCACTGAATCGCTTTTATGATATTTCTCTATCGATTCATTCTCTAATACAATGCGGGGAAAAAGAAACATCTGAATGTTTCTGCTTTCAATCTGATTTCTCTCATTTTATTATGATGACCATGTTTTCCTATGTAGTTGGATGCTAAAAAAAATATTGGCATTTGGAAGGAAAAGTTGGTGACAAATGTCGCAAATAAATCTCGCCGCAGCGTATAAGAGCATGAGAAGTCATAATTTCAATTTCAGTAAATGCATTGGCACTGGAATAGATCGATGCTCTGTCATGAGTTCCGAAATTATGGATGTATTTACGACAACGAAGAAAAAATGTAACAATGCTGAGCGAGCCCCTTGTTTCAATCATTCTTTAAACATGTTTCTAAATGCCCTGATGTGTAATTGGTAAGAAACTCAATTGGTATCGCTAAACAGGTTGTGTGTTTTTATAGCTTCATCAAAGAGAAATGCTAACTCATAAATGATGTATGGAATCAGCTAGTCTGGATGTGTGAAACAAGGTGATTTAAAAGAAGTATATCTGTAACATCTTTCCTAAATAGCATTGAAAAATCGTCTCATGGCCACATTTTTCAGGACGCCTCTAGGACGCTTTTATGAAATCAGAAATAGAGAATTCATTGTAACTCTCCGTGACTTCCTGATGTGACTAGTCAAAAATTATCTCTTAACATTAATCATTAACGTTAGCATTCTCACATTTAGATACTCTTTCCAATTTTACATAAAAATTAAGAAACCAAAAATCAGATTCTTATACACATGAAGTATACTAAAAGTATACTGTATTAGTAGAAAAGTAAAATAAAAATATAAATATTATAATTTTTTGAACAGTGTTTTCTATGCCAAACTTCATCCTCAAACTAAATAAAAATGTACAAATTCTTGTACAGCTAGAAGAATTATAATCTGGATATTGTTATATCATTTTTGTTCAGATTACACTGCTTCAAAGCATAACTGCTCGTAATTACCTAGTGCTATTATCGAATATTTCATTTGTTTAAGGTCGCACACGGATTAAATTGTCCCTTATCGTAAGCAATATGGGTGTAAACGAAAGAAGATGCCATATAAGCACTGTTAGCTTTCAAAGCATCAAAATATGGATTATTTTAATAAAAGATACCATTTTTCCTTGTTTCACTTATTATTGCCTTTCAGAGGGTGGAGCTATCTCTCTCCAAACATGAGTGTTATTTCTGCCCAATTACATGTTTTTAATGTTGACAGTAAAGCAATAAACTATATCGCAACACATGAATGCTTTCGCGTATGATAAAAAAATTGTTTTTGCAGTTTCATCGTATTTATTGCTTTTCAAATGAGAGAGTTTGTTCCATGTAACTGGTAATTTTTGTGACGCGCCCGATATTAAAGAAAACAAGAGCAATAAAAACAGCGGAATCAAGCTTTTTATTTCTCGTTAAATACCAATTACATCTATTTCTGTAATTAAACTGTGAATGCCTCAATAAATGTGTCTGCTTTGCTTTTGCAAATGGAGGTATAGAACGGAGCTCTCTGAATCGGAAGCAGACTGAAATTAGGTTGAAAGTGCTTCAGATGTTTTTGTGTAATGCTTGCACGTCACAACCTCCCTCCCCATTCCCCTTCCCACTCCTACGTATAGTTGACGTTTGCCTTCGCAGGAAATCTGTGAGGACGGGAAATGATGGTAGCTCAGTCGGCTCTTAAACCCCGAAAGGTCCTGGTTTCGAGTCCCTACCCGGCACACATATTCTGTTAGAAAGTTTCATATCAGCACACACATCGTTGCATAAAAATAAAAAAGATAAAATAAAAAATAAAAAAATCAATTTTCCACACATTACGTTTATTTGTGCTATTTACAGGGTTCTGATACAGTAAACTACATTGCTCAAGGCAATTAGAGAATCAGGTAATATACACAATATACATATCGTAACGTATTTTATTCAGATATTGCTTACAATTGTAATTTGAGTGCGATACATTACGGTATTTTGCTGTCTCAACTCTGTACTTGAGGTTTTCACAGCATTTACTTAGAACGAGGCACCATGGGTCTATTATAACAGAGAAAACGTTATTGTAGTTGTACATATTAAGGCTTTCCCGGTGGGTTGTTGTCATCTTGGAGAATGGCGTTTCTGCCGGTAATCCGCGTCGTACTAGCACGATATTTCGATCGCGTTACTCGCGATCTTCATCAGGTGCTTCCTGAAGCTGAATCCAGTGTTTTTTATTTTATTTATTTATTTATTTTTTTTTTTTTTTTTTTGCACTTTTTATTCTCTTCCATGAGGGGGGAGAGCGGGCCTTCTCAGAGCATGCTGGTGGCGCTTTATCAGCCTGTGGTTACATATAATTTTATTTGAATTATATATATTATAATAATTGTTTGCAAAAATGCTACTTGTCATTTCGGAAAATATTTTAATTATCATTAAGTTTATATAAGCTAATAGTATGTTATAATATAGTATGTTTGTTTATTATTTACATTTGATATTTATATCTGTAAAAAATTTATTTGTAATCTTTGAATTGTATATATTTGTGTAATGATATAACCTAAAGAGTATTTTACAATATTTACAATACTTACAGTAATAATTTTTTCAAATTTTTTGGTACTTGTTGTTTATTGACATTAAGTATTTGTTTCTTTTAAGTAGAGATTTAATTTTTTATTAATTTTATTTGATTAATTATTTTATCAATCATCCAACCAACCAGGCAGCATAGTGTTTAGTTGTTATTTATATTTAGGAGAGAAATGTTTTTGGGGTATTATTTGTGTGGACCATTTGTTTATTACAGATCGGTTCAATGTAGTTCAATTCAGCCCAGTCCGGATGCAGAAGATTTTGTTTGTAGTGATCAAATGGATTGTGCTTGTGCTTCTGCTGTGGGTTTTTTTATTGTAGAGTGTTTGTGTGGTTGTGTGTGGAGTAGTTGTCGGTGCATGTTGTGTTTGTTTATTGTTTGTGTTGATTTGCTGTTGTTTCATGGGTAGAAGTGTTTTGCAGGTGTGATGTAAATTTTGTTCTATTTGTGTGGTCGTAGTTAAAGAGTGTGTGGGAGTTTGAGAGTGTTTTGTAGTGTGTGTATTTAGTTTGTGATAGGGTGATGATAATGGGTTTCTTAATTAATTTTGTGGTTGTTGGTTTGGGTCTGTATTTTCTCTGGCGTCTAGGTGAGCAGGGGTTGGGGCATTGTCTGTGAGGGGGATCATTGTGGGTGCTAAATCGGGAAAGATCTTGGAGGTATTCTGCGCCACTGTACGCGCCGGTATGATGTATTTGTGCTTCGGGTATCGTCTTTCTCTAGGTCTTGTCAGTAAGTCCTCCATGTCAGGTCGTTTCGTTAGGATGTGTTTTCCGTAGTTGGCCCTAAGCTTAGTCAGTCGAGTCTGGATGGGTTCTGTGTCTGTGATTTCGTATACGTAGTTACTTGGTGTTTGGTATGGTAGTCCTGCGATACTTCGGAGAAGTCTGCGCTCCGTTGTGTATAGTCTTTCTATGGCATTTTTGGTCATTCCTGCGAGGGGGGCGTTCGCATATAACAGAACTGGTCTTATGAAGGATTTGTATGTATGTAGAGGTTTCCAAGTTGCATCCATTAAATCGGTTTTGTACTTGGAACGCGTCCAGTATTTATGCCTTTCTACGGTGGCTAGGCTTTCTGCCATTGGTCGGCGCTGTGGGAAGCGCTCCACCCGACGTCCGCGCCTGCCACTAGCCGCAATACCAGCATTTACTATAATAGGTGTGGCTGTTCCGCCTGCTGAGTGCGTGATCTATGGATCTTGTCAGTTAATAATTTCGTCATGTTACGTTCTGTTCCACCTCCAAGTTTACTGGGCGTTCAATCTTCTGATTACCGCCATTTAAGCTTTCTAGTGCACTATACTGTTCTGTTTCTGTAACCGGCCGTGTCAAGTGCTCCCTATGAGGTCCGCTCCCGCTAGCAGCGCCTGCAGCATCGCTCTCTGGCTCCTGCTGTTGGAAATGCCGTCGTTTATTCTCTATATGACCGTCTTCTGGTGCTTGATTTGTTATCTGATTATGCACCATTTGTTCAGCCTGTGTTATCTGTGATGACTTATTCAGTCATATGCAGAATTATTGCTCTCACAGGTGGGCTGTTGCCTCCATTGTGTCTTGATCTTGATCTCCTAAAGATGCTACGGAGGCAACAGCCCACCTGTGAGAGCAATAATTCTGCATATGACAGAATGGATAAGTCATCACAGCTAACACAGGCTGAAAAAAATTGTGCTTAATCAAACAACAAATCAAGCACCAGAGAGCGATGCGGCAGGCGCTGCTAGCGGGCGCGGACCTCATAGGGAGCACTTGATCCGGCCGGCTACGGTATCAGAACAGTATAGCGCACTAGAAAGCTTAAATGACGGCAATCAGCAGACTGGACGCCCAGTACAACTTGGAGGTGGAACAGAACGTAACATGACGAAATTATTAACTGACAAGAGCCAAAAAGCACGCACTCAGCAGGCGGAACAGCCACACCTAGTAAATGCTAGTATTGCGGCTAGTGGCCGGCGAGGACGTCGGCTGGAGCGCCTCCCACAGCGCCGACCAATGGCAGAACGCCTAGCCACCGCAGACAGGCATAAATACTGGACGCGTTCCACGCTGGATTCTAGGCAGTTGCGCTGACCCCTACACCACTGGGGACACGTGGCAGAAGGCAGCGACGGTGCGCCCCGTGGAGGAGAAGACAACAACAACAACGGAGTGGAGGCGGCCATCACGGAAGCGGAATCGAGATTCCGCATGGCCCTCCACACAGAGATGGAGGCAGCATGTCTCCGTCTGCGTGTGTCTCTGCTGCTACAACAGCGGAAGACGACGCGAGACGCCGACACCATGATGGAAGGCGCCGCCGAAAGAGCGAAAAAGAAAGAAGACAGGTGGTCGCAAACGCCCCGCATGAAGACACGAATCTGGTCTTCACAATAACAATACATTTTGGTAATGTGGTTGTACTCAGTTACGGTAATTTTATTTAAAGTAGGCATATAAATAACAACTATGAACATGACTTCGCAAATTTACATATTAGGCCTACTCAAATTAGGGGTTCTATTTATGATTTTTACGTAGGTAATTCAATAGTTTGTAATTAGCATTTTGGTGTTTTGTTACTTAAACTTGTAATTTTAATGTATTTCAATTTATGGTTTAATTTTTTATAAATACGGATTTGTATAAAGTCGTCGTAATTTTGTTAATTTAAGAGATAGTTTCATAGTACCAAACGAATCGATGAAATGAGTGATATACAAATCATATTTCGCCCTAATTTATTTAAACAAAAGATAAATACGTAATAATGTTGTGCATTAGTTATAACATGTAGTATTGTTGTTTTTATAATTATACTCAAGTTTACGGGAACAGTATATTCCATAACCATGCGTAATGCATTTTTAGTGTTTGTAGTTATTATTTAGAAAGGTATCAAAGTTGAACGTTACGTAAAGAGACAGCCAAAGTTAAGTTTAAATCAACATACTATTTCTTAAGCGTGTTTTACCAATATTAGTAATGACATTTTAAACAGAGTGCGAAAATGTGATATTTTACATGTCCGGTGGTAAAGTTTTATTTAGGGTTTCTCATATTTCGTGTTTGTGATGTTGGCAATGCCAAGCAACTCGCGATGTATGGGATGTGTCACATAGCAGAAACGTTACAAGCTCTGTGGCGACGAGCGTTATCGTCCACCAGAAGGAACCCATGGCACCAGAGTAGGGTACAAAAAAAGGTAGAACGATCTCGTTTCTATGCCTCTGAGCAGTCAAAGCGCCATTCTTAACGACATAGAGGTCGGTACGTGCACCAGTACTGACTCCTGTCCACACCAGTCTACCACCACCATGATATGGTGATGTTATGATTCTCTTATATTTGTATTCTGTTACTTTAAGCGAAATAAGCTGCAAATGTAGACATATTCGTGAATATTACCTCATGAATGACTTATTGTTATTATCACTGGATCAGTGAAATTTGGCTGTTTGTACATTTATTTCAAGATTATTTATGTCTCTCGAGATTTTACGAATACTTGGAACGTAAATATTACAGAAACTATTTGGTTAATTACATAGAAAAATTATCACAAGTAAACATTACTCTTACGGCTCTTTGCCCACCTCTAGGAGCGCTAGCGTCGTGGTAATTGCCAGTTGGTAACAACTTTCACACCATTGAGTGTCGTGAATGTGTTATGTTAGACTGTTTTAATACTGTGTAAAAGCACTGCCCGTCCAGGGACGTGTTCCCTTTATATACACTTACGTTCAACGTCAGCCGTCCGCCTATCCTTTATAAGTCTTCCTGCGTTTCGCTACAGTTTTCTGGCGTTGAAATATACAAGATCAATGTATGCGCACGGCCTCGCATAGCGTCCAACACAACCCACCGGATCGTTTACATGTATCGCCAAGAGGCACGGCTCTATAACATTCCCCTGGAACACTGAATTAATTCCAGCCCTTGTGCTAACAACGACATTAACAGGGCATATAGACTGCAACCCTCGCTGCCTTTCGACCAATAACAGCGCGAAGTACCCTGCTCCGTACACGGTGAAATGGCGCGCTCAGTTTTTCCTATAGATACATGCTGTATACTACGAATTCTCCATTTTCTCGTTCGCCTATTAAACAAGGAGTTAAATTTCGATCTTGCGCCTTTACTTCGGTAATACGGAGAAAAGTGTCTCGCAAATTGCACTTGCCTTGTATGCGCACAAACTGGCCTCATAAAACCTGAACTCCATGGCGGCCTGGCACTCGCTGTTAATTAGAGTGCACATTTATTACGAACTCCGGAAACGGTAGCTACTTGCCTGTCGGCGTAAATTCAAACGTACGGTTAATTTTGAACTTGTACTCACATTAATGCAACATGCAGTTCCACATTCCCTCCCACCAAGGAAAGCTACTAGGTGAAGGACATTTTGTGCATGTCCAGAATTTATGAGAGAAGTAGCATGAGAAACAGAGAAGTCATACGCACTTCCAGTGCGGATAAAAGCTTCCACTTCCCTTCTAAGCAAAAAGGAACGAGAAACCTTTGTAAATGAACGAAGTACACCATTATGTAGTCGAGAACGAATTAATAGATTAGGGTATTTCGGAAGAACAAAATGGCTTTAGATCAGGCCGTTCATACACAGACAGTTTGTGACTAAGATAATCACTGAGAAACACAGAGAGTTAAACAAAGAAACCCATATGGCGTTTATCGACCTTGAGAAGACTTTTCACCATGTCAGCCGTGATAGTCTATGGAATATTATGTCTGAAAGTGGGTATCCTTATTACCTAATAGATGTAGTAAAAGGTCTTTACAAAAATACATGCATCGTAATAAACACAGGCAAGAGTAAATTGGAAAAAATACGTATTAATGAAGGAGTAAGAGAAGGCTGTGGACTCTCAACTACCCTTTTTGATATATAAATTGACTACGTTCTTCGGAAATGGAAGCTTAAATTAAACAACGGAATTAAAATAGCGAATAAGGAATATATGAATGCGCTTCTATTTGCAGATGACAAAAGAATGAAGATGACCTCCAGAGATCAGTATATCCGATGAACGAAATATGCAGGAAACATAACTTTAAAACTTCTAGTAATAAAACTAAAATAATGGCTTACCGAGGAAAATACCCAATCAGATAAAAAATTGTGTCGGGTAATTCACCTTAACAAAAAATCTCTCATATCTCATATATCTCACATTTAGGCTGTAACGTAAGTTTTGATTTTGATTCCGACATTGAAAATGAATTACAAAACACAAAAATTCCAAGCTGTCTGTGGTACTATAAGCAGAACATTTGGCCATACAGTACAAAAAGATATTATTTTAAAGCTTTATAAAGTAATGGCAGTTCCTGTACTATCTTATGGAAGCGAAAGCTGGCTTACTGCAAAGACAGAAGAAAATAAAATCCAAATTACAGAGATGAGGTTCCTAATAAAGACAAAGGGCTGCACTAGAAGAGAAATGATCAGGAATTACGACATCAAAAAAGAATTAAATATTTTCGGCATCAACGAGAAAATCCAACAATATCGAGAAAACTGGAGGCGACACCTTCTTAGAATGCCAGAGCACAGAATCCCTCAGATGATCCTAAAACACAAATCGAATGGTAAAAGAGATACTGGAAGACCGAGAAAGAGATGGAAATGATTGTGAGTTCGAAACAGGTAACAGGCTAATCTCTTAGAAGGCTTAAAGGAAGTTGATAATGATGGCAAACAATACGTATCATAAATTTGTCTGATAAGGAGACTACATGGGTATCTGGCTACCGGATTTATATATATATATATATATGCTTTCACACATTGATATTTGAGTTCCGTATACATTGATATTTGAGTTCCATATATATATATATATATATATATATATATATATATATATATATATATATATATATATATATATTATATATATATATACGGAACTCAAATATCAATGTGTGAATGCATTTCATCTCTGAAATTATAGAGAAAATCTACTTCGAAAAATACCTGCATTAAAGACGAAATGTCCGGCGGTAGCATTGTTGAGTGCCAATCTTGGTTTGAATCTTCCCATTTACTTATTTTTTGTTCCTACACCTTCACCATTTATATATAAAATTCATCATGTATATGATGCTTTTGACAATGTCGACTGGAATACACTCTTCCAAATTCTGAAGGTAGCAGGGGTAAAACAAAGGGAGCAAAGAGTTATATTCAACCTATACAAAAAGCAGACAGCAGATGTTAGAGTCGAAGGGCAGGAAAGAGACGCAGAGGTTGGGAAGGGAGTGAAATAGGGTTGCAACCTTCCCCCAATGTTGTTCAATCTGTACAATGAGCAAGCAGTGATGGAATGCAAGGAGAAATTTGGAGAGAGAATTAAAGTCAGTGAGAAGATATAAAAACTTTTCGGTTTGCCGATGACATAGTAATTTTGTCAGAGACTGCAAAGGATCTGGAAGAGCAATTGAATGGAATGGACAGTGTCTTGAAAGGAAGATATAAGATGAACATTAACAAGAGTAAAACGAGGGTTATGGAATGTAAAGTCAGAAAATCAGGCGAGGCTGAAGGAATTACATTAGGTAATGAGGCAATAGAAGTAGTAGATGAGTTTTGTTATTTGGGTAGCAAAATAACTTTTGATGGCTGAAGCAGAGAAGATATAAAATACAGAATGGCTTTGGGAATAAAAGCGTTTATTAAGAAGCAAACTTGTTAGCATCAAATATTAATTTAAATGTTAGGAAGTCCTTTCTGAAAGCATTTGAAAGAATTATGGGAGTGAAACGTGGACGATAAGGAGTTCCGACAGATGATAGAAGCATTTGGAATGTGGTATTACAGACGACTGATGAAGCTTAGATAGGTAGATCACGTAACTAATGAGGAGGTGCTTAACCGAATTGGGGAGAATAGGAGTTTCTGGCGTATCCTGACTAAGAGAAGGGATAGATTGGTAGGACACATTCGAAGACATCAAGGAATTGTCAACTTAGCATTAGAAGGAAGTGTGTAGGGTAAAAATCGTAGAGGGAGACCGAGGGACGAATAAAGTAAGCAGATTCAAAAGGATATAGGTTGCCGAACGTATTCTCACATGAAGAGACGTGCACAGGATAGTGTAGCGTGGAGAGCTGCATCAAACCAGTCGGCGGACTGAAGACCAAAACAACAACAACAAGGTTCAATTACAAAAAATTCACGCTTCACATTTTAGGGACAATACTGAAAAATTTTATGCTTTTCAGTTGGACTATGATAATTGTTTTACATCACAATAAGTTCTCACAGTCGCAGGAGAATGACCGCAAGGTCTGGCGAGACATGACACGGATTAAACGGCCATTCCCGTGGAGGTTTCAGCCCTCTCGGAGACGGGTGTGTCTGTCGTCCTAAGCATGAGTTCAAGTATTTTATAAGTCTAGGGACCTCAGTAGTTTGGTCCCTTAGGTTTACAATCATTTAGACACTTAAAGTCTCATACATTATGGTGTGACGGTCGTAAAAACATATAAATGGATAATTTCCTCGGCATCGAGCACTTCGTACAAGTCCTGGATATTTTTCTTTCTGTATGTCAACTGAAAAGTAAACTTCGTTTACACTCAGGAATCAAAAAATGTTCAAATGTTTGTAAAGCTTATGGGACTTAACTACGGGGTCATCAGTCCCTAAACTTAGAAACTACTTATGAACCACTTACGAACTAGAACGGCACAAATATCCATGCCCGAGGGGAGGATTCGACCCCCCGACCGTAGTGGCCGTGCTGCCCGTGACTGGAGCGCCTCAGTCACCTCGGCCACCGCGGCCGGCCATTCAGGAATCTTTTTCTTTTATCGCTAAGTTGAGAAGGATTAACGCACACGTGATCACTTAACCGAAAATTGGACAGTCTTGCTTGTGATGAACTAATGAATGACGTTTCATGCAATCTTCTATTATTTCACATTCTTGATCCATCAGTTATGCGCAGGTATACAGATGCATTTTGAAGTTTCTTACTTCACTCTAAAAATACTCATGGAATGGTGAGATTCGAACCACAGTTCCACGATTGCTTCGTTACGAATCTAAAAGGCTATCGGAAGTGCTACGCCGACAAACAAGAAGTGTGTCTTCGCTACGGGTAATTAAAGGCCACCAAGAACTTTTGTCAGTCAAATTGTCGTATCCTAACACAGGAGAGACGAAACGGGGTTTCGGGCAGTCTGCAAGTCCCGACTGGAAAGGAGTGACTACAGAAAGACTAGTAATAGGCATCTACGACAGAAGCGGATTTCGGGACTCGAGGAGACACTGCTTCTGGAGACACTGGACACTCATACGTGAATGGAAATGTATTTATTGCATCACATCTATTAATACTACTACACTGAGGCTAATCATTTAGAAAAGCGAATGAATACATCCGTAGCCACGACAGAAAGTATTTACGTTCCCTGGGGAAGGGCCTGATATAGCTACCCTTCCTAGCAGCTTCGTGAAACCGCTGACGTAGCTGTTCCCAGGGACTGATATCAACTTTGCTATGTACATTAAGACGTCCCTGATTGAAGGAGGCGAGGTACTGGCGGAAGTAAAGTTGTGAGGCGGCTTCGTGAGACGTGTCGAGATAGCTCAGTCGGTAGAGCGCTCATCCGCGAAAGGCAAAGGTCCAATGTTCGAGTCCCGGTTCCGGCACACAATTTTAATCTGCCAGGAAGTTTCAAGACGAGCCTGTTGGCAACCAAGTACTAATGTAACCTCTTACAACAGCGTCTAGACGCTGTATGAAGTTACCTTCCTGTCCTCTGGAAGGAAACCCTCTACAAACGTCGGTGGCTGAGAACATCTGCAGTTCATAAGGAGATTTCTTTACCGCCTACATCCCACAACCTATATGGGTCAATTGTAGCCTGTTATCTGCGATGGTTTCTATTTCTCAGTTTGAAGTGGGTCCCTGGCTTCACACAGCCTCTCAGCAATGTCAACAAAATAATTAATATGTGCAGAGTGGCTTTCGCTGACTGTTATTTCAGTTCTGAACTTCACCTTAGGCCGCGGTGGATTAGCCGTGCGCAGTGGGCCGCCGTACTGCGGTGCGCTCGGCCGTTCGCCGTCGAGCATGGGTGTTTGTGTTAACCTTAGGTTAGTTTACTTTAGTTTAAGTATTTTGTAAGCTACGGACTAATAATCCAGCAGCTGAGTCCGATAGATTTACAAACATTTTCGGAATTTATGTTTCGACACTGGTATTGACTCGTTGACAAGCACCGCGCGGTTAGCCGTGTGGTCTAGCGCACCGCTTTCCGAGACGGGGTGGCATACAGGTCCCGGTTCGAATCCGCCCGGCGGATTAACGAAAGGGGTCGAAGTGCCGGCCAGCCTGGATGTGGTTATTAGGCGGTTTTCGACATTCCCCTGGGTGAATACCGGGCTGGTCCTCAAGTCCGGCCTCAGTTACACGATTCGCAAATATTTCGTAACTCTTTACACTTTCCCACTGATATAACACTATACGCAGACATTTGGAGTACACATTTCCTCATGGGCGGCACGGGGTGACGGCAGAAAGGGCATCCGGCCACCCCGTCGATATTAACACATGCCAAATCCGCGTTTAACTCAGTGCCGACCCTGCATGTGCGGGAAAAGGGCCAAAGAGAAAGAAAGAAAGAAAGATTGACTCGTTGACAAGAAAGACATTAATTCAAACTATGTTACTCTACTGAAGAATACATAGTTTAAGCATCGCATTTCATTAGACTAAGGTTAAATAAGAATTTGGATAGAGATTCACAGTTATTGATGGCGGTAGTATCTCGTACAAAACGTATGAAAAAAAGCATTGGCTGAACTCTGTTCTGTACTCCACTGATTGATGTGAAAAAGTTTCCGATGTGATTGCGTTCGCTCAAGTGAATAGCAGTTGGGACTCGACGTATGGGACATTTCATTTCTGAAACCGTTTGGGAAATCAGTATTCCGTGAGTGTGACGTAAAAACCAAATTCATCACATCTCACCGCGGGCAACGCAGAGGCAATCAGAAGGAGATCTCCCTGGCTTAGAGTTGTCAGCGGGTAACAAACAAGCAACTCAGATAGGAATAACCTCAGATAACAATGTTGCATGCGCGACGAACGTATCCGTTGCGGTGCAATTCTATGTTAAATAGCCAAGGCACAAGACAACCGATTCGAATGCCTTTGCTAACAACATGACATGCCATTCAGGGTCACTGTTTGTCCCGTGACCATAATTATTCGACTGGAGAATCGTGGTTTTGTCAGATGATTTCCGATTTCATATGATAAGAAAGCAGATCAAATATTTCGACATTAAACAGTTTTGCATGTAAGTGCCATATGGTTGCAGATGACAAACTGTAAACGAAGAACTACAGGGATGATGAAGGAAAATTAACTAGTTCAACATGTAAAACGAGATATATATGCATATATGAAATTCTTGTACATAATTCTAATTAACAGCATGTACACACCGTAATAACCTGCGAAAACTTAAAATCTGTAGTTCAATACGACACAAATAGTGAAAATTCGAGGCGCCTGGAGCTAGTGATGAATGCTTGCGTTAGGTACGTGTGTAGTATACGGTTGTACGCTTATGTCAGTCCTTCATATAGTCAGCTACGTTGGATGCGCCCACATAAGTGGCACGATTTTCAAACGCTGTGCTTACTTCATCGATTTCTCAGCCACCAGTGCTCCCAATACCTTTCTCTCATTGAACAGCTATCATCATTCCACAGCGGCTTTACCAGATCGGATACGTGTAGCATCTTGGCTGTACCTTCACACAATGCTAATATATCTCCGCGTCGGTCTCCATCTCAGCCATTAGAAAGTGGAAAACACTGTCATCCGATTTACGTCTTACCCTAAAACTACATTCAAGAGGAGACTAAAAACTCACACATTAACGACGGCGTAGCCTCCATTGTCACTCTCCTCTCTCTTCTTCCTCGCTTCTCTGCATCATAGCATTGAATCTTAACAATCTATTTCTCTTCCTCTAACCAATCTACCTCTATCTCTTTCACTACATTCTTCTTATGTTTTCGCCTGACGTGAATAATTCCCAATCTGTAGGAACACAATTAGACAATTCCTAAATGGTAACAGGGCTGATGTTAACAATCTGAAACATTCTTACTGTCCTTTGCAGAGTCATTATTACACTCCTGGCCATTAAAATTGTTACAGACGCGAAATTCAAACCGACAGGAAGAAGATGCTGTGATACGCAAATGATTAGCTTTTCAGAGCATTCACACAAGGTTGGCGCCGGTGGCGACACCAACAACGTGCCGACATGAGGATAGTTTCCAACCGATTTCTCATATACAAACAGCAGTTGACCGGCATTGCCTGGTTAAACATTGTTGTGATGACTCGTGTAAGGAGGGGAAATGCGTACCATCACGTTTCCGACTTTGGTAAACGTCGTATTGTAGCCTATCGCGATTGCGGCTTATTACATTACTGCTCGCGTTGCTCGCGGTCCAATGACTGTTAGCAGAATATGGAATGGGTGGGGTCAGGAGGAAAATACGGAACGCCTTGCTAGATCCCAACGGGCTCGTATCACTAGCAGTCGAGATGACAGGCATCTTACCCTCATGGCTGTAACGGATCGTGCACCCACGTCTCGATCCATGAGTCAACAGATTGGGACGTTTGCAAGACAACAACCATCTGCATGAACAGTTCGACGACATTTGCAGCAGCATGGACTATCAGCTCGGATACCATGGCTGCGGTTACCTTTCACGCTGCATCACAGACCGGAGCGCCTGCGATGGTGTACGCAACGACGAACCTGAGTGCGTGAATAGGAAAACGACATCTTTTCGGATGAATCCAGGTTCTGTTTACAGCATCATTATGGTCGCATCCGTGATAGGCGACATCGCGGTGAACGCACATTAGAAACGTGCATTCGTGATCGCCATAATGACGTATCACCTGGCGCGATGGTATGGTGTGCCTTTGGTTACACGTCTCGGTCACCTATTGTTCGCATCGACGGCACTTTCAACAATGGCCGTTACCCTTCAGATGTGGTACGACCCGTGGCTCTACCCTTCATTCGATCCCTGCGAAACCCTACATTTCAACAGGACAATGCACGACCACATGTTGCAAGTCCTGTACAGGCCTTTCTGGATACGGAAAATGTTCGACTGCTTCCCTGGCCAGCACATTCTCACCAATTGAAAACGTCTGGTCAATGGTGGCCGAGCAACTGGCTCGTCACAACACGCAAGTCACTGTGGTATCGTGTTGAACCTGCATGGGCATCTGTACCTATATAAGCCATCCAAGGTCTGATTCAATGCCCAGGCGTATCAAGGGCGTTATTACGATCAGAGGTGTTTGTTCTTGGTACTGATTTCTCAGGATCTATGCACCCAAATTGCGTGAAAATGTAATCACATGTCAGTTCTAGTATAATACATTTATCTAAAGAACACCACGCTGGTCAGGTAAGTTGCTAGGTGTTTGCGAAAAGAGCCTCCCCCACTGCTTGTCTCCTTGCTCATCATCAGTGCAAGTGTTGTCACCGTTGAACAGATCTAGCTAGTGTTTCCCAGGACAGTAATACCTATTTGTAGGATCGAATGTATGCCAGAATCAACAGCTACATTGCCACCTGTGTAGGCTATACCACGTACTAATATGGGTGTTTCAGCAAGGATCGACACCTTGAACCTCATTTCTGCTATAGCTGTTCATATCTAAATGTAAATATACTCCATATTCACTGTTTCAATAGTCCCCCACGCGCATTATTTACGATCTTATGCCGTTCCCTCATCTCCTGCAGTACCTCTAACACATCCGGATCCTCTACACAACCCACAAAATAGACTCCCAAAACCCTCGGGTCTACTCCATTCTTACCAAACCTGGGCGTCTGCCACGCCTTCACCATTGCTTCCCTCTCTCACTCCACCTCCACACGCACCATATTCTATCCCACGGTAACTTCCAGCACCTCCCTCTAACACATCCCTCTACTGGATGCCGCCCTCCGTCCTGAAATCTATTCCTCCCACCAACCCTGATCCCCTCCCCGTAGAAGCAACGCCCCCTCTCCCCCTCCTCCCACTCTCCCACCCACCGCTTGGCTATCCCCCTCCCCTCGCCGGAGTCCCTATACTGCCGCGGTGAAGTAGCCGAGCGGTCTAAAGCGCCTCGCTGCGGAGCGCGCGGTTGCTCGCCGTGGAGGTTCGAGTCCTCCCTGGGGCATGGATGTGTGTGTGTCGTCCTTAGGTTAGTTTACCTAGGTTTAAGTAGTTTGTAAGCTACGGACTGATGACCACGCAGTTTGGTCCGATAGATTTACAAACATTTGAACATTTTTAGTCCCTACACTCCTTCCCCTCCCTCCGCATCACCCCGCGATTCCCACCTCCCTCCCCCTCCCCTCCCCATCCCCTCCCCTGCGGACCCCTCAGTGCCGCCATTTTAATTGTGCTTCGTTTTCTGTCTCCAGTGAATCAGTGACTTTTAAAGGGCGTCCACCACCAACAAACAAGTGTCGCCGTCGAAAGTTTTAAGCAGTGTCGTTAGTGATTTTTCGTCTGACCAGTGTTCTGTTTTCTCGGTGACTGTTTTTAAAAGTCACCGTGGCACAAAAATTCTGACGAACTGAATGTATTTTATCACCTTTCTCAATGTTTTTAAATCTTCGAATTTTTAACTTCATGACATTGTAATATTAAACTTCATGCTCATTACTGTACAATCTTTCGGCTGAAGAGCGGCAATGAAGCTGTTGCCAGCCTGTCGAACATATGCTCTGTTCGAATGTACGTTTGACGTGAAATAACAATAAAGAAAAAAAATTTCAACGATAAAACTTGAGTTAATGGGAACACTACCAATTTTCATGTCCTGCAGTAAGGCTAGATAACTTTCTGAACAGTTCAGGCGAATGATTTGCCCACCCACGTCGGTCGATATTCAACCCACTGAATATTTATTAAACATAGTTTATATGTCATTTTGTGCAGTAATTCCTGAATCGGCAATAGGCCTGCTTTCGCAGTTATTAACTGCTATACAGGGGATTTCCATCAACATGTTGCACTGGAACTTCTTGGCAGATGCGCTGGACTGGGATTCGAACCTGCAACCTCTGCCTTTCGCCACGCTTCAAGGCCCGTCCACACGGCTTCATTGCGCCAGTACCTCGCTTCTTACTTTACAAATTTCACAGAAGTTCTCCTGCGTACGGAGGGGGACTAGCAATCCTGGAAGATATGATTTGGCGGAGACATAGCTTAGCCACAGAATGATATTTTCAGTCTGCAGTGGAGTGAGCGCTAAAATGAAAGCTCCTGTCAAATTTCGTTCCGTGAAGGTTGGAAAATAAGTAGTAGATTAATCTGCCAAGGTGTTTCATATCAACGCTCGCTCCGCTGCAGAGAGAAAATATTCTGGAAACATGTTGAACTCAGGTCACGTCTTGTTGCTGCACTTCCCCAGGAAAAAAAAGGTCCATCACGATTTTACGAAGAGCACTATGTCTTTGCTGACTTCATTGTAAAAGGAGAAATGAAATGAAAATGACCCAAATCATAAAAAGTAAGTAAGAGGATAAAACTTCAGTCCTCGGTCGCGAAGAAATAATTATTTAACCAGGTATCGACTGTAACTAAGATTGCCTTCATCAGAAAATATAAATAAATAAAAAAGGTCACATAATAAAAGTTGCAAATCAGCGGTAAAGCTTACGTCACAAATTTAAAAATTTAAGAAGAGCTCGCCACTACAAAAAAGTCACATAATAAAAGTTGCAAATCAGCGGTAAAGCTTACGTCACAAATTTAAAAATTTAAGAAGAGCTCGCCACTAGGGGCTGCACGCCTGCACGGAGGCATCAGACTCATTCGTGACGTAAGCTTTACCGCTGATTTGCAACTTTTATTACGTGACTTGTTTTAATTTATATTTTCTGATGAAGGCAATCTTAGTTATTTCCGAAACCTGGGTAAATAATTTTACCTTCGTGGCCGAGGGCTGACTTTTATTTACCCTTCGACATTGTAACAGTTGCTGACAATCGCAGCTATGTTTAAGCTTTTTAAATTATTTTTTTTTTCAAAAGTTATCATCGTAACTGTTGCACAATCAGTGATCCCACTATGAGACAAGTCGGTGAGTGCCTTCAATGAAAATTGTTTTCGTTTGTCTACACAAACACGATGGTACCCAGGCGTGGACCTCTGCGTCGGAAGCAAATCGACGGCAACGAATATGTTTATTTATGGATCCTGAAACATGTAAAGCACACGGAGAGACATCGTAATTGATGGAGAATGTGTAAGGGTGTCCTACCGAACCTTTTGCAGCACTAAACAAACTTGGTAACAACGGCGAGCACTGTCGTGCAACACAATGATGTCCTTTCTACACAAGTAGTGTTGAGCCTCAAGCGAAGAATGTACCACACTTCTTATACATCTACATCGTTGCTCTGCAAATCACATTGAAGTGCCTGGCAGAGGGTTCATCCGACTACTTTCATACTACAAACATCAAGTGATGCATCACCATGAATTTGCAGTTCATGACCCTTAACACAAAAATGGGATAGATATAAACAAAAACAGCAATTTACTCCTCTTTATTGCTCCTGAAAACAGAAATTGACAAGTTTCACCACCATAACCTAGACATTCTGAATTTGCGCTCCAAATTGCAGCATGCATCATCACTCCAAATAACCAGTAACGTCCACTTGTATGGCTGTATTCGTCGTGGTATACTGTCCACTAGCTCGTCAATAAACTGATTGACCAGATTGTTCTATTCTTGAACGACGATTCGGCGTAGATCTCTCAGATTGGCTGGTGGGTCCCTTTTCAATGTTTTTCAAGCATGTTAGATAGGGTTCATGTCTAGAGAACACGCTAACCATTCTAATCTTGCGATATCGTTATCACGAAGGAACACATTCAGAAGACGTGCACGATGGGAGAGAGAATTATTATCCATTAAGATGAATCCCTGACCGAAAAGCTGCCAATATGGTTTCACTACAACTCGGATCATCCCTGTAATGTATAGCCGTTTGACTGCATTCTACGATCATCAGTGGCGTATACGGTGGCCCCACACGTCTAATACCACCCTAAAACGCTATTAAACCACTACCTTGCTGCACTCGCTGGACATTTAGGCTGGTTAGGCTGTCTTCAAACATTACTCCGACGATTATGTGGGTGAAGGCAGTTCCGAGTTTCATGTGTGAATATCAACTGATGTGAATTCTGACGACTTCATACAGCATACTATGCCCCTTCTTCACCGCGCTGCATGATGTCTAGGTGTCAAGACGAACCTCGCCATGGACGTCGAGAGTGATGTTGAGTGTCGTTCAGCCTATTACGTATAGTTTAAGTCGAAATTCGACGTCCCTTGGCTATACGAAAATCATTATTCAGCATGTTGGTGTTCCTTTCAGGGCTCCTCCGAGCTGAAATCTGCACGTAGCGGTTATCAGCTGCTGAAGTAGCCTTAGAGCGGCCAGAGCGAGCCAAGTCATCCACAGTCCGAAACGTCTGGAAAATTCCCTTGATGAGTGTCTCTCCTGACACAAAGTAACAAAGCAGATACGAACAAATTTCGAAACTTACCTTATAGTCATAGCAGAACTATAGTCAACAGAAAGAGTGAACTTCTTTCCTAGTGTTATCATTGGAATGACAGCCATGAACAACCTAAGAAACCATGTTCTTGATGCAACATACACAATCAGGAGAGCGAAGAACCCTAGTGATGCAACGCTTTTTACGAGGATTGGAACTTAAATATTAGCAACATTGCCGTAGAAACACTATGCAGTGGAATCTACTACTGTCGCAGTTAGCACACGTTGACAATACCTACCTTACCTCCGAGCAAATGACTCGTCCGTCCCACATCACCGACGTGTGCAGAATGGAGGGAAACACAACCACTTGTGCGTGAGCGGTCTAACGTAACGGTGTCACTACGTTTTAGAAACAGGAACAACGTCCACGAAACCGGATTAGCGCATACGAGTGTGCTTCGCATCCTGAAGGAACGCCCGGGCATGCGATAAGTTGCATGACGATGGGTTCCGCATGAATTGACGGAAATGCAGAAATTGATGTGTTACGACGCTTCTCAGACGCACTTGGAGCCCTATGAGCGCGAAGATTGAGGCTTTCTTACGACATATCGTAACACTGGAAGACACATGGGACACGTCGTCCGAACCAAAACTGAAACGCCAATCCAACGAATGTCGTCATTATGGTTCGCCGCGAAAGTCGGGGAGTGCGTCGGAGCCCCAGTATGGTGCAAGTTATGGTGATTCTCCTGTACAACTGTGATGGTGTTATCCTATCGCATTACGCCCCTCCATGGCAGACCGCCATTGCACAGTATTACCGTTCGTTTTTGGAGCATCACCTATGACCAGCTTTGCGAAAGAAGCGGCAACACTTTCTGGGCAAATCACCCATCATTTTGCATGACAATCTGTGACTGCTCTGTTTTGTCGATGAGATTGGGAAGTATTGTACCATACACCATATTCCTCGAAGTCGATTTGACAGGCAATAGACAGCTCCATTCGTATCATCAACAGAACACGCTCTGCTAACGGTATACTACGCCTTTCACATCGCTGGCAACGGGTTCTACACAACGGTGGTGATTACTTGAAGGACAGTAACAGGTGCAAGCATGTAACGCTTTTGTGTCGGTTATGAATAAACAGTTGGCATTATTTAAATTCCAACCCTGGTATTTGTCTATTTACCATTCCGTTCTCGAATAGCACGCGGGAAGAAAGAATACTAAATCTCTCCGCTCGAGCTCTGATTTATTTTGTTTTGATGCTCATTTCTCCCTCAGTAGGTGGGAGTCAACAATATATTTTCATATTCGTAGGATAAATCTGATGACTGAAATTTCCTAAGTAGATCTAGCCGCAACGAAATACGCCTTTCTTGTATTGACACCCTCTTCAATTCTCGTATCACTTCTGTGACACTCTCCGCTGTAGCATGATAATATGAAACAGGCTACCCCTTTCTGAACTTCATCGATGTCCTCCATCAGTTCCACCTGATAAGTCTCCCACAGTACATTGCACCAAAATAGAATGGACTGTTGTAGGCACAAGTCGTATGAGGTCCACCTGATACATAAAACACTTACTTGTTACCCTAACACTTTTCGGCACCTCTGTTCCATCATCAGTGTGTTATTCTATTTATTTACAGCTATGGATACGAACACGTATTTTAGTACTATCCGACATGTGAAAATTAGACCTAAAAGTAGTGTATCATAGTCTGGCTATTATCTTGGATCTGGTCAAGTAGGACCATTTTTACAATGTCAGACATTAGTAGCGTTATCATCTGCTACCAAATAATTCTGTATGACGATTTAGATGAATTAACATCCTATTTTGAGCGTGAAATGTAAATCTGATGCTTAGCTATACTTCGTTCATCAGCCTATATTGTTACTTACGATTCGTTTCTTCTGGGTTTCTATGAACCAAACACAAACAATAAATATATTTCGAAGACTTTTTGCTTTCACCATCACTGTACACTTTGGCAAAATCAACTGTGTACACTTTGTTATTTTGTGCCGATACTAGTCGTACTTTACTTGTTCTTCTGTGGAAACAGCAGTGATTTTGAATTTTGTTGATTCTCCCTCCCTCTCTCTCTCTCTCTCTCTCTCTCTCTCTCTCTCTCTCTCTCTCTCTCTCTCTCTCTCTCTCTCTCTGCTGTGTGAGAGTTTGTATGTGTGGGTGGTGGGTGGGTGAGTATGTGTGATGGTGGGTGAGTAATCGGGTGCATAGCAATGTGTGTGTGTGTGTGTGTGTGTATTGGAGGGTGTGTGGGAGTATAAATGATTTAACTGTTTGTGTTATCGTTTCTGTGTAGTTCCTTTAACGCGGTAATGAGTAAATGTGTTTGATCCATTACCTTTAACGCATTAAAGGAGCAATACAGTAATGATAACGCAAACAGTTAAAACGTTCACACACAGCTAACAACAACACCACACACACACACACACACACACACACACACACACACAGAGAGAGAGAGAGAGAGAGAGAGAGACAGAGAGCTAAAATCAACAAGACTCAAATCAACGCCATTCTCACCGGAGAACAAATGAAGGCTGACTAGTATGGGCGCATAATAACAAACCATACATATGTTTGAATTTTTTGTGGATTGGCACTTCTAAACTTTCAGACTGTAAACTTATTGGATTAAACTGCTACGGTCATTAGTCCCTAGACTTTAACTGATCGCAATATCAGTTCACCGACAGTTTCAAGGTTCGTCTTCTCGTAGATCTGCTGTCGCAAGAATTTCCGTGCTCTATCAGGTAAGAGTGTTTCAGGCTTCGGTTTCACGAGATGCATGGTCTGTAGTGGGCTTCTGGTAACTCTGACACCATCGCCATTAATTTGTTCAGAACACTAGGAACAGCTAACAAAAAGCTCACATTCTAAAAGAAAGAAAATAAACTTGGAAAAGATTCCACACAACATCCCATGTGCAGGTCCCATCTGCGGGCTCTTTTCGTTGATTCTGGTCGATAGGCATTTGGTCGTATGTTACGGTTCGTTACGGCACTCCCCAGCTGCGAGGGGGTTCGGTGAAGACACTACGAAGGTAATAGTCGAAGAGCTGTCGGTATCAAGGTGTGGTCTCGAGTGTGTGATGATGCTCTTGGAGGAATTGCCACTAATCAAGTACTGACTTCTCATCTTCTTTGAAAAGGTAGTAAACAGACATGCCTTTGATCCACGTGAGAGCGTGCGTTTTCGCGGCCAGAAAATGTGTGTCCTCTGGACATAGAAGGAGCCTGGGGTCAATTGCGTTAGCCGGGACGCGAAGGTATCAGGCAAGAATGTTCTGTACTAGCGTTCGTACTTCGACAACAGAATCCCATGTTAAGTGGTGTTCATCATTGTCCATAAGGTGGTTTTCCGGGCAAATGGCCGAATCCACCATCCTGATAGCGTGCAGCCGGTGACTCGTCGTAAATTTCCGACTGACGACGTGGTACCATGTCGCTCTTCTTTCTTGTAGGGAATAATTGTGTGGTCAGTTCTTCACTCTCCACCACATTTCGAGGGACTGCCCTCAGCAACATTCGGTAAATTGCCTCTGGGGCTCGAGTGCTGGGGAGCTGAGGTTGCAAGTAGCTATATTCAAGTATGAAAGTCGCAATGTGGTCAAGAGGGGCTCGACGTGTCCAATCGCAACCTGTGGCAGTATCGACGTAGGCATCAGCTCCTCCAGCGGAACTCCCGTTACTGAAGTATATCGACGTTTCATCAGTTTCGTCATCGTGGACAGGAACAGCACCGTGGACCCCGCTTTGACACTGATAATTCCCAGTCCGCCGGCATGCCGTGGAATGGTAAGAGTATCATAAGGGACTTTAAAAATGTATCCAGCAGTGACGTAATATCCAAAGGACGATGGCAGGTTGCGTGCCATCCCTGTCGGCAATGGGAGTACTTGAGCCATATGTATGATCTAGGTTGCCACCTAAATGTTAAGGTATTTGACTCATTGTGGTAGGTCCATTTGTCTGAGTAGTTTCTGGCGTACAACGTGCAGTAATCTTCTGTAGTTCATTGCTGCTGTGCGGCGCATGTCCACTGAAAATGTGATTCCTAAGTACCTGAGGTCCTCTGCCCGTGGAAATGGGGCCACACAAACTTCAGGTAGGCCTCTTCCAATGAACATTGCTGCCGATTTGGTTACATTCATGACGCTTTTCGCCACCAAACCATATTGCTGGATCCAATCAATCACTAAGCGGATCTCATCACCAGATTGTACCAACAGGAGAAGATCATTCGCATATGCCCTGCAGCAAAAGGTGTGACCCCTTAGGGTAATTCCTGAGAGTTTGCTTTCCAGTCCTCCTAAGAGTGGTTCAAGAGCAATCTCGTAAAGGATCATGGAGAGTGGGCATCCTTGTCGAACCGAACGCTGAATTGGCAAAGGATCTGTTACACGGCCATTCACCAGTACACGTGATGTAGCGTCGCATAGTAGGCGCAGTATGATGTCCTTAAAAACATTTGGAAAGCTCATTCGTTCCAACACTGCCATGAGAAATTTGTGGTGTACCCTGTCGAATGATCAACGCTGCTGCGAGATGACAGGATGCGGCGATGCCTTTCACATCCCTACATTGCATTGTGTTTGCATTGTGCTCTCTCCTCCTCAATTAGTTTGATCTATGGAAAGGCCTAGTGGTAGGACTTCCTTGATACGTGTCGCTAGTAGTCAGGCGAAAATTTTATAGTCCGAAATTAACAACGTTATTGGGCGGTAGTCCTCCATCCTCTGTCCTCTTGAAGGCTTGTATATAGGGATAACAAGTCCTTCGACGAAAGCTGATGGGGTATGAAACCCAGCAGACATCACTTCTCGGTACATATTGATCCAACGGGGCATCATCAGGGTACGGAAAGTTCGATAAAATTCGATCGACAGGCCATCTGGCCCGGGTGCTTTGTTCAGGACAGCTTTATCGATTGCATCCTCGATGTCATCCCGCGAAATCTCCTCTGAAAGTGAAGCCGCAGACGTGACGTCATTTTCGTCTCCCTCCTTTGTGTTGTCTTCCTGGTCAATAATGAGTTGCAAAAGCTTCCACAATGGCCGCCTGGGTCGTTTCGTTTCGGCCGTCTGACAAGCAGAGTTCGTGATGAGCTGCAGTTTGCGTTGATGGTTTTCAAGCAAGATATGATGCATTGTTGGAAGTTCTCCACTCGCTCTGTCTCGATGCCGTGACCTCACAACCAACCCTTCTAATCTTCTCCGCGTCAACGACAATATTTTCGCTTTAATGCTACGACTTTCCATCTGACTTTCCAGGACGGGGCTTGGGATGTAATTTCCCGAAGCATCGTATAGTAAAAGTCCAAAGTGTGCCGGGTCCACGCTGCATTGTCCTTCCCATACTGTGTTAGCACCCTCCGGCACGTCAGTTTTGCACACGATCCACCATTCCAGAGTTGACCGGTATCTTAGAAGCCGATGTTCGCAGTTCTCCCATGTCATGGGAATCAGTTTCCAACATTCCGGGTCTTGTAGATGCGCGACATTCAACTTCCAGAGCGCAAGGCTTCGTCATACTTGCTGTCTCGGAAGGGAGACCGTGCATAGGAAGGCGCTGTGGTCTGAGAAGGCAAGCGGCCAACGTTCGACGTCTATCACTTGTGGACCAAGATCTCCTGAGACGTAGATACGGTGAAGACGACTGGCCGAGTGAAGAGTGAAATAGGTGTGGCCTGGGAGGTCCCCGTGTATCTTCTCCCAAGTATCGACGAGAAACAAGTCCCGTCCAATTAGCCAAAGTTCGGGACACGTCGAAAAATGTGAGACCTGATCCTTCTTTCGTAAAACACAGTGAAGTCACCCCCCCCCCCCCTAGGAAACGACCAAGAAAGAGGGGAGTGATTTCCTCGACGTAGAACTGCGACCTCTCTCGGCGTTTATCGGTTCCTCAGGAAGCATAGATGTTGATTATAAGTGTTCCCAACGCTGTGACCGCCACCGCTCTGGCCGAAGGGAGGTATGCCACTTCGTCAACATCACGAATAAGTATTGCTGTCCCACCGCCATACTTGTACGTCCTATAACCATAAATTTCTGGGAGAGTCGCTATGGAGATCTCTTGTAATAAAGCAAAGTCAACGTCGGACGTCCGGAGCATCTCTCGCAGCAACTGATACTTCAATACTGTTCGTATCATGTTAAGGCTAATCGTAGCAATCCGATACGCCTGCTGGTTGCTAAGTTATTCACGAGGACGAAAATGTCTATTGAGAATCATGCAGTAACGACATTGTCATCCATCCCAATCATGTCTACCAGATCGTTTCCTAGTGTGCCGCCGTCTCCGACGCGGACTCCGTCGATGTCCTGTGGTAGTCTTCAGTGTCGCCCGCCCACGCCGTCGAGTGCGGAGGAGGGTCTTCATCCATTGCGTCCTCAGGGCACAGGTTGGGCGCGCTCTCTCCTGCACCTATGGGGCCGCTTCCATCCCGTGTCTCGTCATTCAGACGTTCTACTGGGGGCATCTATGAAGCAAGCTGATCGGTATCTTGTATCACCATGTCACTGATGTAGTGTCGTCATTGTGAGCAGAGCCCTCGTCCTGCGTCTGGTTATCCATCTCTTTTGTTTGCGTCGCTTCGGCAATCGTTGCTTCCGGGTGTGTCCTTCTGCATCCGTTGACAGCAGCGTGCTCGGACGCTCCGGCACAAGGGCTGCAGTCGGTACAATCAGTCTCTCTATCCCTATGCTGGTGTCGCGGGGTTGTTCATCCGTCGAAGAGGGAGGTGCCGTCGAAAGTGATTCCTCAGTACGTGGAGTATGCGTTACCGCATCGCTCTGCGTCGGAGGGTTGTGCATTGCCGTGTCCGAATCTGTCAGATGACTCGACGCAATGGCATCATTAGTGATGGCGGCAGCATAAGTCACAGAAAGCAGCATGCGTTAAGACGGTGGCAACACGTCTGACGAAGGCAGTTGCGTGATACAGCATTGCATGTATTCGGATCGGAAGTGTCCTTTTCCACATCCCGAGTACGTCTTCAGTTGTCCATCGTATATGACTATAGTGCGGCAGCCGCCGATTGATATATACATGGCGTCGAAGTTCAATACGGACCTGCCGCACGCCGTTCAAGACAGGATATGATTGGAATTGCATCCACTTCTCGGCAAACTAACTCTGCACCATGCTGTGTGGGCGGAGCGCCGCCACGACCTCTTCTGCTGGAAGTTCGAAGGGGAGTTCGAAGATCCTGATGATACAATGTCCCAGTCCATCGTGGTCGACTGACACAGTACCCACGTTGCCATCAGAGTGACAGAAACGAAGCTCTTGCTTCGTCTCCCGAAGAATCCTTCACATGTTGCGTCATTGACGATCTTCACATAAGCTACACTGCTCACTATTGACAAGTATAAGCCGAGAAAGTTGGCCGTCGAAATTTTCACTTCATCTCGAATAAGTAGTTTTAGTTAGAGTGCCTTCGGCCTTGCTAATTCGTTTTGGAACGTGAATTTGAGCGTCGATTTACGGTACTGGTCCGCCATGTTGATCTATGTAAATATGCCGGCACGCGTGGAAACAGCCGAGTACAGCGTAAACAAACCCGAGCGTTGGCTCCACGGCAGCGAATAAAACACCGTGTCCTCGCCGCGTCGCTGCGGAAAGCAGACTTATCTCAGAGCTAGGTAGGAGCTGCACACGACATCTCTTTCCTATTGCCACTTACATCGCTGTAACATATAACTCGCAACGTAAGAGACCTGATCAGTTGCAATTTCACCATGTAAACAATGTTCTGCCGTGGCGGAGCGGCCGAGCGCATTGAAGCGCTAAGTTGCGATGCGCGAGGCCGTTCTCCGTTGGGGGTTCAGATCCCCCCTCGGGTATGGATGTTTGTGCTGACTTTAGTATAAGCCAGCTCATAAGTAGTTTGTAAGTTTGGGGACTGTTGACCCCGCAGTTAAGACCCAAAACCACGAACTAAAAACCTTCTGTCGCCTCTCGAGTGAGAAACCAGTCAGATTATTCAATGGAAAATACACGAAACATCAAGTTAAATTATGAGCATAGTTCTGTGCATACTCGGATGTAAGACGTCGGTACCAGCGTTGACAGATTTACACTGCGATATTGCCAAGCTTCAGTCATACTATTGTGAGATTACCACCCAATAGAAATACTGGTAATTAATAGCATTTGATAATTAAACAGTATGAAGTTCACTGCAAACATTGACCATGCCAACTAAATGTTACACAATTTTAATCTTATTAATTATGGTAGCAATGTATGTATGCAGTTGGATGACAACATTTGTAGTTAGGCCAAAGGTAGAAATTCTCCACGTTGAGATTTGCTGTGTGCTTGTAGCTGACGGGAGGCCAGCGAGCAGGCCAACGTTAGTGGCTTGTTCCAGCTTAGGATTTTCCAGTTTTGTTTCCGGTGAGGGGACAGAGGGACAATGCGGAGTGCCTGGTGCAGTGCAGTGCACAGCGTGAAATAAAATATTCTAATACTAATTGCATTTGAAGTAATACGATGCAGTTAGGAACCTTTAAGGCCCTCATTACAAAATAGCCTGTTGACAAATAAACAATACATTAGCTGATATAGTCACATCTGACGTAATATGTTTAATTGACAATAAAAAGTAATAAATTACCAATGAATACAAGACAGTTACACAATTAGCATGGCAAGGTTTGTTTATAAAAGTAATATATTAACTATTTCTCATTTTATTTTCAATTAATCTTGTGTATTTTATCTTGAAATATTCAGTTAAATCACTTATCTGTAATATAAGAAATTGCACGATTTTAATAAATAGTGCAAAGGATGTGTATACCAATATAAAAACATAAGAAATTTGTTTAATGTGTAGTGTAATTATTTTGATTTTAAGTAAAGTTTTAGAAATGTATTGGCTGAGCGCTGTACGTTGGAAGTCGGTTAGAACAGCTCACATGGGGAAGTTGATGACGTAGGGAGAAAACCCGGGCAGTTGGGCTTTTGACGCGCGCGCGCGTGGGCAGGAAGTGACGAGTCAGGAAGAAGTGGGGTAGCTGACCGGGCGGCGTCGCTCTGAATCAGTCGGCATGTGAATCTTCAGGTGGAGACTTTAGATTTATGTGTGGCAATCGCCACGTGTGGTTGCTCGTCGTAGACTGCAACAAGTTGTATCGAGTGCTACTGTGTGTTGTGAATATTTAGCCGGTGGAACAAGGTGTGCATCGCATTGAATTAAAGTGACTGTGATTTGTTAATGTAACGCGTGTCGTCGCATACGCACGAACATAAACGGTGTTTGAGACAGCCACATGGTGTGAAAACAATTTGCGACAAATATTCATTTTTGTCTGGGGGCTCACGAGCTATAATTTTATTTGATAAATGTGTCGACGTACAGACATATCAGCCACAGGGTTCTAATATTGTGAAATAAACAACATAAAGTGAACTTTCACGTGTATTCAAAATTAGTTGTTAGTACACCCTTTTCTCTCATGAACTTGATTTTATTATGAATTTGTTTTGTTAATCATATGCAGGGAAGGAAAGCTGCGAACGTGTGATATCATCCCCTAGAAAACGAGTCAAACAGTCGCAATCACAGTTCCAGTGTTTTTGCATGTTTAGGAATTTGGTTCGCATTTGGTGGTTGTGAGTTTTAAAAATTAAACTCTCACCCCGATCTTCATCCTCGCACTATCAACAGGAAGAATAAGAGCCGAGGTGATTGCCAAGTGGGCTCAACAGAGACTTAGCTAGCGCCTCACGCGCCTGCTGAGAGTCTGAACGCCTGAAGTATGTGTCAATTTCCGTAACTAGCTTTAATGAACGAGAGTAGTCACTAATAAAAATACACAGATGCTCCGACCGCTAATTATTTGCGTTTTCTGTCTTAAGCGCAGTGACAACAATAGGTCATTCACCAGTGCTGTTCCACATTTCTTCGAGCAATTTCATTGATAATACTGAAAACATTAGATGTAAGGAAGAGTTTTCTTTATAATTATAGACTTAGAAAATATCTTTCTTGATATCGCTGTCATTGGCACAATCCCTAAACACAGGGAAACAAACGAACAGAAATCAATGCAGCATTGTTTTCAAGATGTGAACATCTCTGGGAAGACTTCGTTACATGGTGTTCAAAATAAGAAGAGCTTGGTTATCCGAATGTAGAATTAGGGACAGTAATGTAGAGAATAATTTATCTTTAAGCCAAACAGTCATCGAGTCTACAAATATTGCAAAATTGAAACATATCACCTGTGTCGAAAACTTACGGGTATGCTGCCAGGTACCAAAATCGACGACGGCCGATATTTCAGCAGGAGACCACCCTGCCGTTTTCAAGGCGAAACTGCAGTGAGGAAGCAATGTGCAACGAACTTTAAAACCTCGTTTTTCAATGAGTAAACAAGAAAGACAACACACACTGAGCAAGCAAGCACACAGCGCCGACACGACCAAAGATGAAACCGGTCAGAATATCGATAATAAACATCAGTCCTCGACAGATGAGGTCGGATTAGTTTTGTCCGTCTGTTTTTGACAAGTGAGAGAGTAGGATCATGAGCGGAATTTAAGCAGAAGCCTCCATCACTATTCATAAGGCTGTCACGTAGTTTTATTTCTATCGCTTCCTTGTTAACACAGTCAAGAAAATTCCATCACAAACTTGAAAATCGTTCTTCCCAGTTCAATACATGTGCTACACTTGTCTACGCTTGGGTAAGAAAACCCTTTGTTAAACCAGGTGTGAACACTCCCTGAAAAAAATGCTTGATTGACTTTCTCTTGATAGCGGTTTTCTCTCTTTAATAGTCTCCGTAATTTACTGATTCAAAGATCTTTTAATAGCTGTACATTTATGCTTTTTCTCTTGAATAATGCGATTAACAGGCATTCAAGCTGCAAATGAAGGTCTTCACTGCTTCTCTAAATGGGAAAAATTTGATCTCCTTATGATTTCCACCTCGCGTTTCATGAGAAAGCCCTATGGTACTGCGCTTGATTGTTGGTGTTAATACTTTCAGTACTTTGAAATAATTTATTGGCTGACTATCAGGATTTTTTTTACACTTATTTGATTCTAATATGAACAGATTTTACGTTTAAAATAGTTGTACATCAGTGAAGAGGGTTACTTCTTTAGTTGGATGGCAACACGTCTCTTCTATGTTATGATGAGTACTGACATTTGTGAAAGCATTTACAGTTTTTATATATCGATCTGGGGTAGAGGTACAGGGTGTAGGGGGAGGTAAAGGTGGAGGAAGGGAGAAAATGAGGAGGGGGCGTTGTGAGGGAGAGGGGGGAGGACCTGCTGCGAGAGTGATTGGAACATAGGACAGAAGCAGTTTGTTGGAGGGGGGATGAGAATTTAGCAAATGGTCTTAACTGTACTTCCAAAAAAGTTGATAAGTGTTGTTTACTGAAATATGTTGGACAAATACATAGTTGTCATTAAGAATGGTATTCAGTTTGCTACAAAGTTTATAAGCCGGAATTCCAATATAATTAACAATTGGGCCCTAAGAACTGCGGACCACGAATTCATTGTTTCTAAAGTTTTGCAGGTCTTCCCCTCAAATAGGAAATAATCTGTTTTAAAGTATCTTTGATCTCTCTGGGAAAATACTTTGTTGGATCATGTTCTCACTGCACAATACCATTCTCTTCGCAAAATGATGCACAAGTGCCCATATGAAAGCTGTGATTCCTGTTAAACTCAGCCATATAGATCATATTTTCGTCCTGTATGTCTTGATGGCCTGGAGATGGCACTAATGAGGTGCTGTAAATGGTTGCAATTTAATAAAATCATTATTATTACAGCCGTTGGTTTTATATATTTTTAATATACTTTGATCATAAAAATATAATGGTCGGCAATATTATAAATATTCTCCGAAAGAGATATTGGATAAAATTTATGTCTGAAATTAGTCAGTGGGATCGGAAGAGGACCATTTCATCTCCGGAAAAATGGATGTGGCACCCTCAGGGGCGTTTCGGCAGGGAAAACCGGGCTCCAGTAAGTCCAACACGGCTGGTCTCAGACGTAATTTAAACTTTCAGAACTCTATGATTCCAACTTCGCGGCAGGAAATGAAGAGAAGTTGCCCTCCGTGATTACATCAAGTGTTGCGACCAAATCTCTGGCTCGTTTCACGGTCAGAAGTGGGCTGCAACAGACGCGGATTACGTTTTGCCTTCTCTCATGCGGCGGCGCTGTGAAACACACCGTTCTGCCGTGTACACGCAACACAGAGAGTGTTTTTAACTACAAGAAATTTGGTTTTACTTTTAAAACCGGAACTGTAATAAATTTTACATCATTCAAGAGGAGCAAAAGTGCCACATTAGTTCAAAAGACTTGTGGAATGCAGTCAGCTTCCAGACATTGCTAAGTGTGGAACTCTCTCCCTCTCTCTCTCCCTCCCCCTCTCTCTCTCTCTCTCTCTCTCTCTCTCTCTATATATATATATATATATATATATATATATATATATATATATATATATAATCGCTGTTCGTTAGTCTCGCTAAAACTCGAGAACAGCTTAACCGAATTGGCTAATTTTAATCTTGAAATATTCGTGTAAGTCCAGGGAAGGTTTAAACGGTGATAAAATATGGAAAAGTTGTCCGAAAAAGAGGAAAATCGGGAACAACTGATACAGCTTTTCCAGTGAGCTATCAATAGCATTCGTCCAATTGCGATAAAATTTTGTACATTTCACGTTGAAAGGAAGAGGAAAGTTAACATCAAATAAAAATTTTGAAAAGTTGCCCGAAAAGTAGGAAACTTTAGGAAAAACCGAAAGCTATTTTTTCTATGAATAGAAATCAATTGCCACATGGTTGTAATAGCATCACTTGAGTACGGCTTGACAGAACAAGGTTTGAATGAAATCATTTTTTTGGATAAACCACCGGAAAATTGGAAAATTTGATAAATACTGAAATGCGTTTTTCAGTGTGTTTTTGATTGAATTCAGCACTATAACTGACTATTCCCACGACGGAGAGAGGATTTTTAGTTCATTATGGTCTTCGAAAAGTTTTCAGTAAATAAAAGAAGAAAAAAAAGTACAGTTAAAAAGGCAAGTCGCAAAATTTGAACCAAGTTCCTTTTTCAATGTGTTTCTAAATGCACTCAACACTATACGTGGAGAACCGTTCATCCGATTGCGATAAAAGTTTGATCATTTGACGTTCAAAACAAGAGTACATACATATTAGCAATTGCGAGGCATTGCCGGGTCGACTAGTACTATAATAATCTTCATGTCTGGTGTATATCTTGCACATGTTCTGTTGAGTAAATCAAATGTTCAAATGTTTGTATAGTTGATAGGACTTAACTACGGGGTCATCAGTCCCTAAACTTACAAACTACTTATGAACTAGCTAACACTAAGTACGGCACAAATATCCATGCCCGGGGGGGATTCGAACCCCCGACGGTAGTGGCCGTGCAGGCCGTGACTGGCGCGTCGCAGTCCCCTCGGCCACCGTGGCCGGCTCTGTTGAGTAAGCCAGCTCTTTTTTTATGTTCCTCGAGTTACAAAACACTCGTTCGACAAGTTATTGACCATTTCACATCAGTATGGGACCGTTGTACCAGGTAAGGTTAATACAGGAAATAGCGAACACCCAAAGAAGAGCGGAAATTAATATAACTCCATGGGCAGACGCTACAGGATAGGCTAAGCTCCTCTAAGTACGAGTTGACGCATCCGCCATTTTTATTCCAATAGCTCGTAAGTTAAGCACACTGCGGTGCTATAGGATTTGCGTCAAGGCACTTTAGCAAGACATTATGGGTGGTTGTGTTGCCATAAACTGGTCAAATCGTTCCAGTGGTGGCTACAGAAAGTTTAGTTTCCCGAGAGATTCTGAGAGAAGAAAAAATGGATCATTAACTGTCGGCGTAAAAACTGGGAAACCCGACCAAACGCACAGTTATGTTAAAAAATGTTCAAATGTTTGTATAACTTATGGGACTTAACTACGGGGTCATAAGTCCCTAAGCTTACAAACTACTTACGAACTAGCTAAGACTAAGGACGGCACAAATATCCATGCCCGAGGGGGGATTCGAATCCCCGACCGTAGTGGGCACAGTTGTGTACTGTAAGTAAATATTTTTAATATTATGACTCTAAGCAACATTTAATAGCAAAAATAGTGTAGGATATTCGAACGTAAGTTTTTGTTTAGCTCTTTTGAAAGTAATGCCTCTTAACAGAGAAGCTTCCTGTAGGGAGTGAGCCGCAAAATACCATGACGCAGCAAAACATCCCGGAACATACAGTTTTTAGAGCACAATATTTATTTTGATGTAGTATATTGAGAAATACACCACATCGAAAAGGTTTGTACTGACATTGCACAAATTGTTGAAGATACTTCTATTACGTTATTGAGATAAAACATTACAAACATTAAAAAGGAAAATATAAATATACAGGGCAAAAAATTTAGTTACGGCTGTGTTAGTGTACTGTGCTGATACAGTCAGCTGCCACTGAATGTTATTTGTAGTATTTAAAATTTTTAGCGTCATAACTTGTAGTATGCAATCTGAAAGATTAATACCTGATGTTTTATAACAAAATACACACTCAATTCAATTTCTTATTAGTAAATGTCAATATTGACGCTTATCTATAAGAGACTAACATAACAGACAATACTGGGTAAATTTTACTTACGGCTGCGTTGGCGTAGTGTGCTAATGTTGGCAACGAAATGTTTGCTTTACAAGGGTTATTAAATTACTGAAAAGACAAGGGTACTGTTATATACAAAAACCTGTCAATCTCAGAGAAGCTACGGAATTATTTATTTGATAGTTAACACAAAGGATTATTCCCCTCATTCTATACGATTATGTTTTCAAAATATAGCATTCAACGGTTGTTGCCAACATCGGCACCGTGTGCCTCTTCGACCGTAAACTTTAGATCTTGTACACTAATATTTTTTCTCGTTTTAGTATTTCTAATACTACTGAGGCGCTCCAGTCACGGTCTGCACGGTCACTACGGTCGGGGGTTTGAATCCCCCCTAGGGCATGGATATTTGTGCCGTCCTTAGTATTAGCTAGTTCATAAGTAGTTTGTAAGTTTAGGGACTGATGACCCAGTAGTTAAGTCCCATAAGCTATACAAACATTTGAACATTTTTTGAACTTACAAAACCATCATCAGTCCACAACTGTAATACATATTATTAGAGGGATAAATTTTTCTAAACTGAGTATTTAAAATAAGAATAAAATATACCCGTAATGTTGGCCACCAGTTGCTTATAGCTGGAGATGTAACTTTAGGCAGCTCCACTGTAAAAAAAACTGGTGACCAACATTACAGATATATTTATTCTTATTTTAAACGCTCAATTTAGAAATAATTTATCTCTCTAATAATATAATGAATCATTACAGTTGTGGTCTGATGATGGTTGTGTAAGTGACCGAAACTGGTTACCGTTGTTGTTTGTTGTTATGGTCTTCAGTCCGGAGACTGGTTTGATGCAGCTCTCCACCCTACTCTATCCTGAGCAAGTCTTTTCATCTCCTCATAAGAACGACAACCCACATCCACTTGAATCTGCTTACTATACGCGTCTCTTGGTCTACCTCTGCGATTTTTTACCCCACACACTTCCCACCAATGCTAAATTTACGATTCCTCGATGTCTAAGAATGTGTCCTACCAATCGATCCTTTCTTTTAGTCAGGGTATGCCAAAAATTCCTTTTCTCACCAATTCTGTTATGCGATATACCCACCTAATCTTCAGCATTCTTCTGTAGCACCACATTTCAAAAGCCTCTATCCTCTTCCTGTCTGCACAGTTTATCGTCCATGTTTCACTCCCATACAAGGCAACACTCCACACAAATGCCTTCAGAAAAGATTTCCTTACACTTAGATTAATATTCGATGTTAGCAAATTTCTCTTTTTCAAAAATGCTTTTCTTCCCATTGCCATTCTGCACTTTATATCCTCTGTACTGCGACCACCATATGTTACTTTAATACCCAAGTAACAAAACTCATCTACCACCTTCATTGTTTCGTTACCTAATCTAATTCCTTCAGCATCGCCTGATTTTCTAAGACCGCATTCCATTATTTTTGTTTTGCTCTTGTTAATGTTCATTTTATACGTTCTCTTCAACACACTGTCCATTCCCTTCAACTGCTCTTCCAGGTCCTTTGCTGTCTCTGACAGAATTACAAAGTCATCAGCAAAACGCAATGTTTTTATTTCTTCCCCCTGAACTTTAATCCCTATTCCAAATTTTTCCTTGTTTACCTTCACCACCTGCTAGATGTACAAATTGAATAGCATCGGAGAAAGGCTACAACCCTGTCGTACTCCCTTCCCAACTGATGCTTCCCTTTCATGCCCTTCGAGTCTAATAACTGCGGTCTGACCTTTGTACAAGTTATAAGTAACTCTCTTTTCCCTGTATTTTACCCCTGCTGACTTCAGAATTTGAAAGAGTGTATTCCAGTCAACATTGTCAAAAGCTTTCTCTAAATCTACAAAAGCTAAAAATGTAGGTTTGCCTTTCCTTAATCTATCTTGTAACATAAGACGTAAAGTGAGTATTGCCTCCCGGGTTCCTACGTTCCTCCTGAATCCAAACTGATCTTCCCCGAGGTCATCTTCTACCAGCTTTTCCATTCTCCTGTAGATAATTCGTGTTAAAATTTTGCAGCCATGACTTATCAAACTGATGGTTCTGTAATTTTCACACCTGTCTGAGCCTGATTTCTTTGGAATGGGGATTATTACATTTTTCTTAAAGACTGAGGGTATTTCGCCTGTCTCATACATCCTACACACCAATTCAAATAGTTTTGTCATGGCTGGCTCTCCCAGAGACTCTAGTAGCTCTGAGGGTATGAACTGGTTACCAATGAAATAAAATAAATTGCGATCTTGACTGACTTGTTACTTGAATTAATAATTGCATGTAAGACCGCTGTTATCCATAATGTTCGCAAAAATAATTTCATTGTCTAAATTTTTTAGGTGAAGTAGGTAGTGAAATTTTTTTTTATGAAACCAGACGTCTGCAACCAATTACGCATTTGCATATTTTAATGAGAGGAAGGAAGAAGGAAAGAAAGGAAGGCTTTACGGCATTGAAATAACAAAGGCGACCCGTGAAAATTTGAGCCAGGTCGGGATTAGAATGAAACTGGCACCCCGTCTCCAACTTCCACAGGTGGCACACCCTACAGCCCCCATCGTCCATGCCCACCGCGGCGGAGTGGCCGAGCGCATTGAGGCGCTATGCTAAGATGCGCGAGACCGTTCCCCGTCCGAGGTTAAAATATCCCTTCGGACATGGATGTTCGAGCTGTTTTTAGTATAAGGTAGTTCATAAGATAAGATTACCTGACATCGGTTTTGGAGGCAATCTGATAGTTTTATAGACTTCAAAATGAAATGCCAAGATCGCACATTTGTACACTACTGCCCATTAAAATTGCTACACCGAGAAGAAATGTAGATGATAAACGGGTATTCATTGGAGAAATTATTATACTAGAACTGACATTACATTTTCACGCAATTTGAGTGCATAGATCGAGAGAATTCAGTACCTTGAACAACCACCTCTGGCCGTCATAACGCCAAAGATACGCCTGGGCATTGAGTCAAACGGAGGTTCGATGGCGTGTACAGGTTCAGATGCCCGTGCAGCTTCAACACGATACCACAGTTCATAAAGAGTAGTGACTGGCGTATGTGACGAGCCAGTTGCTCGGCCATCACTTACCGGATGGTTTCAGTTGGGGAGAGATCTGGAGAATGTGATGGCTAGGGCAGCAGTCGAACATTTTCCGTATCCAGAAAGGCCCGCACAGGACCTGCAACATGCGGTCGTGCATTATCCTGCTGAAAAGTAGGGTTTTGCAGGGATCAAATGAAAGTAGAGACACGGGTCATAACACATCTGAAATTTAATGACCACTGTTCAAAGTGCTGTCGATGCGAACAGGAGGTAACGGAGACGTATAACCAATGGCACCCCATATCATCACGCCGAGTGATACGACTATGGCAATTACGAATACATTGTTTCCAATGTGCGTTCACCGCGATGTCGTCAAAAACGGATGCGACCATCACGATGTAATAAACGGAACCTGGATTCATCCGAAGAAATGACGTTTTGCCATTCATGCACCCAGGTTCGTTGTTGCGTACACCATCGCACAAATACACGAATACACGCTTCCAAGGTGCGTTCAACGCGATGTCGCCAAATACGGATGCGACCATCATCATGCTGCAAACAGAACCTGGATTCATCCGGAAAAATGACGTTTTCCCATTCGTGCATCCAGGTTCGTTGTTGCGTACACCATCTCAAGCACTGTCTGTGATGCAGCTTCAACGGTAACAGCAGTCATGGTCTCTGAGCTGATAGTCCATGCTGCTGCAAACGTCGTCGAACTGTTCGTGCAGATGGTTGTTGGCTCAGGGATCGAGACATGGCGGATAAGATGCCTGTCATCTCGACTGCTAGTGATACGAGGCCGTCGGGATCCAGCACGGCGTTCCGTGTTGCCCTCCTGAACCCACCAATTCCATATTCTGCAAACAGTCATTAGATCGCGAACAACGCGACCTGCAATGTCGCGATACGATAAACCGCAGTCGCGACAGGCTACAATCAGACCTTTATCAAAGTCGGAAACGTGATGGTAAGCGTTTCTCCTCCTTAACGAGGCATCACAACAACGTTTCACCAGGCAACGCCGGGCAACTGCTGTTTGTGTTTGAGAAATTATTTGGAACCTTTCCTCATGTCAGCACGATGCAGGTGTGGCCACCGGCGCCAACCTTGTGGAAATGTTCTGGAAAGCTAATCATTTGAATATCACATCATCTTCTTCCTGTCGGTTAAATTTCGCGTCTGTAGCACGTCATCTTCGTGGTGTAGCTAATTTAATGTCCAGGAGTGTACTAAAGATGCACAATTATCCAAGTCCGAGGGGGGAGTCGAACCCCCGACGGGGAACGTCCTCGGACATAGCGCCTCAATACGCTCGGCCAGGGCCAGTCCGCCGCGGCGAACTGCTGTGAAGTGTAGAAATTAGGAGGCGAGGTTCTGGCGGAAATAAAGTCGTGAGGAAGAACCGCGAAGTTTTCCGAGATAACTAAGTCGGTAGAGCTTCGTCCGCGAAAGGCAAAGGTCACAGGTTTGTATCCAAATTCCAACACACAGTTTTAATCTACCTGAAACTTTCGGGACCTGTTGTCTTCCCTTAAGTTTGTAACTCTCTGACGGCCAGAATGAAACAGGATTAAGTGGGATAACACATGTCACACATTTTTCAAGAGGTCTTTGTTGGCCATTGCAATGCAGTGCTATGTTATCCTCCTGTTCTTCCGATATCATGCCTTTCCGACACATCTGGTTGATCAATGCGGAACGATTCGCCGGGAATACACCACCCTCTGCTATAACAGATCATCTTTGACAATACTGGGAAGCAGCATGGTCTGCTAAACCGCAACAAACCGAGCAAAGTATGCCAGTGGCAAGATCTGTTCGAATATTTGTAAACCTATTGGACCAAACAGCTATGGTCATCAGTCCGTAGACAACAAACTACTTAAACTAACTTACACTGAGGACAATACACATACACATGCCTGAGGGAGGACTCGGACCTCTGACTGCTAGAACCGCGAGCTTCGCACCAAGGCGCCGTAGATCGCTCGGCCTCCACCGCGGCCCAGTGGCAACACACTGGAATCGCATCAGGGATGACGGAGATTCAAATTCGTCTCCTGCCATCCAGCTTTAGGTTTTCCGTGATTTCCCTACAACGCTCCAGTCAAATGCCGTCGGGACTTAACTACGGGGTCATCAGTCCCTAAACTTACAAACTACCTATGAACTACCTTATACTAAAGACGGCAAAAATATCCATGCCCGAGGGGGGATTCGAAACCCCGACCGTAGTGGCCGTGCAGACCGTGACTGCAGCGACTCAGTTTTCTCGGCCACCGCGGCCGGCAGCCCATTCCCCTCGAGCACGCAAGAGTTCAGGAAAGGATGGGATCCATTCCTCTTATGAACAGCAGCTAGTATTTCTAGACTTTATGAATATTCTACACAAGCAAAGCTATGAGATTCTACTTATAGCGCAAACTGTCAAACGTTTTCGCGAGACTCGTGAATTTAGTTGAATGTAAGTTTATTTCGCTTTACCTATTTGTTTATATGTTCAGATGTGCTAAGAAAACTAACGGGGTTCCATTTAAAAAACTTAGGTTTGTGTTACAAAACATACTTCCGTACATTTTTGATGGTTTTTATCAACCAATTATACTAGCCCCTCTCCGCACGTTCGGTCTGTGGAATCGGTTCGTCATTATTTGATTTGGTTTACGAAATATATCCAGCGGTAATGTCAGGTGACTCACTCTGTATATATGACATTACAATCAGAGGCTGAAGGCCCAACAAGACAGTTCAGATAAGTGATGCAAGGTAGAAGGCCAAGTTGAAAGAACCAGTTTTTTGATAAGTTAATAACGAGCTGAGGGCCCGAAACAATTTTTCATAATACCAACAATCAGAGGTAGGCTCGACATTTAGTAAAAGCAACCCTTTAAAATACAATAAAAGACACAATGAGCCCAGAAATTTAAGCGAAAGTGGAAAATTTTAAATGAAAGGCAAGCCTTGTAAATACAACAGAATTTAGAAATGACCTCTACAATTTAAATGTAAACAACTCAGCTTGATTATCAAGGTCACACTAAACTGGGACTCCAATATTTAAGTGAACACAACCCTTTAAAAATACAATTACGAAAAAACACTAAAGACGAGCTCAAAAATTTAAGCAAAAGTCTGAGTCTTACTCTAACTAATAGAAGCTGCTAGCAGAAAACCCCGCTCAATGATATCAATAGGCAGAAGGCCAATTAAACAACACACAATAAAATTTACAAATGAGCCCTGCAATTTAAATGAAAGCAGTTCAGCTTAGTTACAAGAAAATGAGACTGAGGTGGGAAGCTGACTACTCGTTAATTTAATACACCCACACAGGTAAAACAGATGAGCTGACTGAAAACAGGAAGGAGAGGAATAAGGTGCCCAACGGTCAACAAGAACTACAGCTCTGACACGAAGGGGCTTATACAAACGGATTGAACTCCAAATTACAATCGCGAGGTGGCGATGCCTCACGGAGGGAAAATTTCTGGAAGGTGAAGATAAAAAAGCTATACAACTACCGCCCGAGCAGTTGCGAGCTAGCAGAGGGGCACAAACCAGATAAATTCCCCAGTTACGTTAACCAATTTAATTAATATAGAGTACTTGCTACTCAGAGCAAAGAGAAGAAAATCAATTGAACCGAACTAGAAGTTCGGCAATACACATGAATAAACAACTAACGACGTAGACACCGGCAACGTCGGCCCCTGGGGGACGACCACGAGCCTGACAGATTCACACACACAAATTTATGGAGCAGGACTGTATTAGTCATTTATTTCTTACTCCATGACAAGTGCAGGCACCCTCGCGATGGTGTAGGAGGAGGGTGTCAATCAACGCCCGGAAGCATTTCATAGATCCTAGATGAAAAGCGGCTGGAACGACGCGAGACGCAGCCGGGGCTGAGTGCGGAGTACCTGTTGTTGACAGCTCCGACCAGTGTTGCCAGACGTAGGGAATTTTCCCTACACGTAGGTAGTTTTAAGCATTAAAATTTTGTAGGGAATTTTCATGCCAAAGTCCCCAATGCGTAGGTACTTTGGTAAAATTTTACAGTCGCCGACACAGACCTAGCGGGTAATGTTGGCAACAGAAGAGTTGTTAGCACGCCGGAATGAAGCCAATAAATTGTGGCAAAGTTTGAAGTAGCCAATGATATTTTAGACGGCATAGTTGTTTTCTGTTAATAATAATCATTATTAATTTGAAAATCTAGTTTCTGACACATTAAAATTGATGCGAATTACGATGATTTCAATGTATATCAGTGTAATGGAGAGTCGGTTTGTAAATAGTGTTAGGAAATGTCAGCATAAGAAAAATTCATTGTTTCCATGAACGAAACACGTTTTATTGGCTACACTGTTATTTATTTACGACAGGACGATATACTAGAAAGTACTTTGAGAAGATGTTGATAAGAAAACGCTAAAACGTTTGCGACAGTCAACGTTATAATTAACAAAGCGCTAGATATACTATAGAGATCAATGATTCGTTGTCAACTCTTTGAAAATAGAATCATGTAGAGTGACGGACTTCCTTTTTTGTGCTGACTGTGAACTAAATAATTACTGCTGTTCCTACTCTATGGTTAATAGTGTCTCGATGTATCCTTGTGCGGTCAATAAATCAGATATCGTCGTGTAACAGTGCACTCGAAATTAGCGACATATTTGGGAAAACTAATTAATGCTGTACCTCTCTATGGTTGCCAGGTTCTTGATGTACCTTTGTCCGATCGATAAATCAGTAATCTTTTTGTTACAGAGCACTTGCAATTCGCGGCATAATCTACTTGACTCCATCAGTAACGATCAGTCACTGGAAAAACATATCTAGCAAGTCAAGGACGATGCCAAATATTTATTTTAAAGTTTTTCAAAATTGTAACATGTCACATTAATCAACTGGTTAACGTCTGCTGGCCGGACTCCTGGATACAGCCCCTCCCAGACCCAAATCCTGGCTACGACCCTGACGTAGGAACATTAATGATGTGGTAGGGAGAAAGTAGGGAAAACGTAGGTACATTTTTATGTGACTGTAGGTATTTTCTCTCTCTACCATCTGGCAACACTGGCTCCGACGCTTGGCGAGGGACAGACGCAGGTCGTACGGCCGCTAGGAACGCAACCACGTTGCCGGGAGACGAGTTAAACAGCCCGCGCCGTATTCCTGTTATAACTTGTCAGGCAGGCCTCTCCGAACCTCTTCAGCTCATGGCATGCGTGGTCCCCAGCGACAGACCGAGTACCATCCAGAACAACTACGATGCACACGCCGGTCCCGGCCACAAACGGCCCCTTAATCAAAATAACTCGACCCTGGCGATGCCCTGCAACGTATCAAATCACTCCATGTTACTCTCTCCGCTGTACACGCAGCGATCGACTCACTCCTCTCTCCAACTGCCTCGGTGCGCCACCGTACCGCCAAACCCGGCAATGAAGCCAGTCAGAAGACAATTGACGCGCGATAGATCAAACAGCGCCACGAGCGATGCAAACACAGAGAGAGAGAGAGAGAGAGAGAGAGAGAACGATAGTGCTTACACCAGTAATTAAATTAAGGACAGGGTCAATCGAAGAAACAGGAATGTCCCGAAGTGTAATTTCCACGACCAGAACGCGATTTCTGACTATGGGCCTCGTTAAAAGAATGCAAGGCCAAGGTCGTCCACTGGCCGTATTCTCCCGTTAACAGCCCGTCAAGACAGGAGGCTGCAACGCACCCTCCAGGCAGCAACAGGACGCGCAATATGAACACAAACAGTCGGAAATGGGCTTCGTATATGTGGGCTCTACGGGCGGAGGCCTTATAGCGCGCCGCATTAAAACCACAACACCGATTAGCTCGCAGAAACTGGATGGAGGAACATCAGTATTGAAGTCGTAGCGATTGGCACCGGGTTCTGTCCACAGATAGTTAAAATTTTGTTTTCAGACATACAATCGTCGTTCCCTTATTTGGAGAGAACTTGCAACTCGGAACAATCTGTTCATGAGCAGGGAACATGGTGGCGGACGAATCGTGTAGGTAGGAGGTAGTACTGGCGGACGCACGGACCTCTCTGTCGTTCCTTCCTTCACCGACAACATATCCAGAGGTTATAGCCAAAAATTGCCTCAACGGTCATGATGTCACCATCTTCCTGTGATCTTTGTACAATGCGTTACCTCCTATAAAAAGAGCGTTCAAAGAGTTTTTCACAGTCGTCTTTTTTTTTTTTTTTTTTTTTTTTTTTTTTTTTTTTTTTTTTTTTTTTTTTTTTTTTGAGTAGGAGATTAACTTTTTTGCGGACATACTTAGAAAATTTTCTTTTATTTACGTGTGAGCCTTAACGAATCGTGAAGTAGATGTCAGGTTGCGACAACGGTCGGTGAGGGATTTCAAGACCGGCGATGACTCTGCCACATCGATTCACAGGAAGTTGCTCCCTGTTTATGGGGAGGACACAGTGGATCGCAGCAGTATCCAGCGGTAGTTGCAGAGGTTTAAGGAAGGTGATATCTGTCTGATGGACAATCCACGATGCGGTAGGCCCTCGACGGCTGTGAATAATGTGAATAACGAGACCATTCATGAAATCATCCAAAATGACAGATGTGTGAGACGGCGGCTTGCTGAAATGACTCGTTTCTCGTTGGGTAGTGTGGTATCACTAGCGCAGTCACTAGGTTGCAGAAAAGTCTGTGCACATTAGGTACCTACATTATTGACAAGAGAAATGAAAACGTCGAGGAAAAATGTGTGCGAGGGTCTCATGAATACCTTTACTGAAGAGTGGAAACAGTGGCATGACGGCGTCACTACCCAGGAAGAAACATAGTGGTGTGGTTTTTTTTTTTTTTTTTTCTTTTTTTTTTTTTTTTTTTTTTTTTTTTTTTTTTTTTTTTTTTTTTTTTTTTTTTTTTTTGCCCGAAGCTGAGCAAAACCCAATACATGGAGTGACGTCATCCGGCTTGCCCTCGGAAGAAAAAACAAACAAGTGTTTCACGAATAGGAGGCCGAAAGGGTGATTGCCTCCTTCTTCTGGGATCAGTGTAGTGTCATTTTCATTTATTTTTGAAACCTGGAACCACCATTAATCGGGAATGTTATTGTTTGTAATTGGACAAGCTGCGACCGCCATCAAGAGCCACAGATCACAGCTTGAGGGTCAGCTCATCAGACCACACCATGACATTGCCAAACCCCACGTAGCCCTTGTGACGCAGGAGAAAATCTGCAAACTGGGTTGAAAAATTGTTCCTCGTCCTCCTTACAGTCCGGACATGGCTCCGTCTGATTTTTTACCTCTTTGGTCGTCTGAAGGCCCATCTGTACGATAAAACATTTGATAGTGAGAAATACCTTGTTTCTTGTGACAAGCTATGGTGTAAAATTCAGTCCCCATCATTTTACCAAAGTGCATTTACATCATGGAAAGAACTTTGGGCCAGATGCATCACAGCTGATGGAGGCTACATTGAGTAGGCTCAATGTACAGCCACATGTTCCAAGAATGTCCACAAAAAAGGCATTCTTTTCCTTCAAAAAAATAAAAAAAAAAATGGAGACGACTGTGCAAAACTTCTTGGACGCCCTTTGTATAAATTTGACTTTGATACCTTCGGTCGCGTTTGGTCGTTCATTTTGGCTGGCCGGCGTTGATGCTGGTCGAAATATCATTTTATTGTTTTAATCTTCGCGACAATACTCATTTATACGTCTTAACCTTCTTAATGAGGTAAATGATAAAAACAGCATATTGTACGGTTTATTAATTTCACTGTGCAGCAAACGTAAACAGCAGCAGTGCATTAAACTGACGCGCTAGGCGGAACCACCCGGTCAGCGCTGTTAACGCGTGTATCCTTCCCACCTGCCGGTATTTTTTTTGTCCGGATCGGCGTCGCTGATGAAGCGGATAATGTGGCGACCAGTGCGTAACAGCTCCATACACCTAATAATCGTTTAACCGGTTTTCGGGCAGCGCGAACTGCAGTTTATTTGCCGCATCCCATTATCTGCACACCCCCTTTGTTTCGCAAATACATTGTGGGTGCGGATTACAATCACTCACTGGGAGGGAGCAGCCTCCTGGTAGCCCAACTGTTCACGCTTTGTCTTTTTTTTCTGCACGAACTGAATATTTCGTCTTTGTTTCTGCTGAAACGATGTCAAATACGAAAAATATTAAATTTATAATGCCACACTTACGAGATAGGTACAACAATTTTACTTTTAATTATCTGTACAAATAAAGTACTGCAGTCTTTACACTTTTGAATGAAAGCTTTCCGTTTCCGGCTGTTAAAATATTATTTATTGCCACTGCTATTTTTGCACTCACAAGGGAACATTATTAACTCGACCTCATCTTCTCTTAAGAAAAAATACATTAACTAGATATCAATCCCAGAAATCAATGTCACGTGAAAATATCGGCCGTTATTCAGATACTACGCAGTTACGGCCTCCTAAAAGTACAGATTTTAAACATCAATGCAGCTTTCACCATCACTGACAACCTCAATTCCACGCCCAACCCCCGATGAAGCAATGAAAGAACTCGTGGAATCTAGCAGTAGTGAAATGGCAGAGTCGTTATCGTCGACGCCATCCTCTTGTAAATCTGCACCGAACGTCAACCCGCAGTGCAATTCTGCAGTTGAAAGATACAAGGAAAAACTTAATGAAAGCTCCATGTGTTTTCTTTTGCCGTGTATAGTATGTCTAATAACTGCAAACGATTATGCTTACCGGTGAGGAGTTTAAAGAGCTCTAATTCCTTGACATTTAATCACTGCAGATTTCATTCCAAACCGCTCCTGGAGTTTGTCGCACGACAACCTGTGGGTTAACTGATATCGCGGACACGAACCTTTTACTAGACTCTGCTCACAGTGCTAGACGTTGGGGCATTAAGCGGCCGCAGTGAAGTGGGCCGAGTCAGGACCTACCCGAGCGCGCGAATGTTTAAAAGCTGTATTTTGAGGAGGCCGTAACTGCGTAGTATCTGAATAATGGCCAAAATTTTCAGGTGATATCGATTTCTGGGGTTGATATCTAGCTCATGTATTCTTTTCTCAAGGAAGTATGAGGTCGAGCTGATGATGTTTCCTTGTCAGTCATTGTAGAGCATCTGAAAGCTACCAAAACTCAACTTCGTTCTACAGGCCTCGAGATGACCAATGGGTAACGACTGGCCACCGTGTCATCTTCCGTACTACTGTATCAACATATGTGATATAGATGGGGACGTGCTCAGCGCCCCTTTCTCACGGGCAGTGTTTCCAGATCCGATATTTACATTTCGCAAGATTAAGCATCAAAATTTTGGAAGGCACGCCTTTCTAAAAAAATTAGGAAAGGAACATAGTAACCATAGTAAAATTTTTGTTATACTGTAGGTTAGGTGGCGGCCTTCAGCGACTGGGAACTCCATTATTTATTTAAAAACTAGGGGAATGAAAATAAAACAATCCCTCATAACAAATCATAGGCCGGTTGGTCCATCTCTCGTTAATATTCTCGTTAGTTAACGAGAAGATGACTTTAACGTCCACTTAACACCTTGACTGCCGGCCATGTAAACCATTCCATACCTTAGAATGCCAGACATTCTGCTTGCAGGAGTAGGCCGAGCTGCACTTGGTTTCCTTATCTTCTGTCTGGCATAAAAAATTGTTTGCTCTTTAAAATGAGCAATAAGGTTCCCTGTCCTTATAAAACAATCGGTTGAAGAATAATCAAACTCGAAATAATTTGACGCAGTTCTTGTTGCACAAAGACTGGATCATCATCTGAACTGTCGATTTCGTCGTCCTCGCTGTCATTATCAACAAAATGTTTCTCAAATGCATGTAAAATTTCGTCCAGCGTAAGAGAGCGTGAAGCCATGTCCGTTCATTTACCTACTGAGAGAGCGGTCACCACTTCCTACCTGTCCTGTTTCATACTTGGATGCGACCAGTCGGCCGATTTAGAAGCTAAATTTACAAGATCTATAGGCTGCTTTAGACACTAGATTTATCACGTAAGGCATTTAAGGTGGATCTAGTCCGTCAGTAAACTTAATTTTGTGTTTAAAAGTACGAAAACAAAGATCACGTGAAATGACGTAATTGGCATTCTACTGAAGTTTCGATATCCCGTCAATTGACGTGATTGGCAGTCAAAGTGTTAAATGTGTTCGTTAAGTGCATTGCGTTTGTCATTGCCAAATACACCTCCCGTTTTCTAACCTGCATAAAACGAGAAGGTATGATATATTTGGACTATGTTGGCAATAGAACAAACGAACGTGCCGTCTGAATGAACAGCTGTTCGCCATATTTGACTGGCAGGGGAGAGGTTATCAGACCGTAACAAACGTGAAAGAAGCTCGTATTTTACAAGAAGTGAGTGCGTGTGTCTTGCGGCCTTAATAGAGAAATAAAAGGACACTTGGGACTGACAAGGGGAACACCAAGAATGGTACAAAGGATTTTTAATGGGTCGCAGGTATGTTGTGCGGCAACTCCTTCAGACCACCAAGGTAAAAGAATTTGTTCCAGTGCACCTTGGTTTCCACGAAAATCGAGATCGAAGTCCAGAGCCTAACAAATATACATGTACTAAGCCACCGTCGGTACGTGAGTCAGGGAGGTGTATTTAGCAAGATGCTCGACCGTCACACAGACGTTCCGAGTACAAATCCTGCTCGGAATTTTATTTTACACTTGTCTCTATCGTTTGCAAGGAAACTATGACCGCATATAATGAAGTAATGTTTTATCTTCCTAAATCGCCCAGTTGAAGCAAGAGTACAAACAAAAGCGAATCATTGGGTAATTTTTTGAAATAAATCGCAATTTGCGATGTTATGGCTTCACTGTATTCGGTTTAGATGGAATACCAAACTGTGGCGAATGAAAATTTGTGCCCTGTCGGGATTCGAACCCGTGATCTCGGGCTTACGAGGCAGACGCGTTGACCACTCTTTTTTTTTATTTATTTTTTTCCTTACTTTTATATATATATATATATATATATATATATATATATATATATATATATATATATATACTTTGGGGGGGGGGGTAACTTGCCACCGCCACTTTTGCCCTTAGAAAAAAAAAATACTTGTCCACTTCAGGCGTTGGCTCCTACCTTATCCTAGTCCCAGTCCAACTAACCTAATTCTAATAAAGGGCAAGGAAAGCTAATAGGCTAGCGTAAGCAGAAAAATAATAATGAAGAAAATGAAATAAAATAAAACTCATGAGATTTGGAAGAAAAAAAAACTGGGAAAACTTCTTCTCTTTTGTATTCTTTATTTATTTATTTATTTATTTTTAATTCTTTCTGTATATATATTTATTAAATATATAATAAGAGGTGCGCCATAGTGTTGCCGCCGGCAAACTTAGAATCGTCCAAACGTGTCTTCTCGTTGATTATGTTCCGTTGTGGGTCCTGTTCAGTTCAGGTTGGTTGCGTTAAGATTTATCTTCTCATCGCTTGGACGTTCCAGCTGCGAGGTGGGTTGTGAAAGGCACTCCGTAAAAAGTTGGAAAAATATTGCTGGTACTTTGGGTTACGGGTTAGGACGCAGTGTCGTTCATTAAGAATGTTCCAGTATCCAAGTACTGATTTCTCGCCAGGATCAAAGAGGTATCGGATCGTGTAGCCACGAATCCAATTTACCGAGTGTGTTTTGGTGGTGGGGTAGAAAGTCTCCTCCGGAAATAAGAGCATGTTGATGTCGATCTGGGCGGGTGTTTGGCGAGTAAGGAACGCCAAAATTCGCCGCGCGAGCGTCCAGACATCGTCCGCCTGACCACAGTGGAACCTGTGGCCGTCTGTGTCGTCCACTCCGCAGTGAATGCAGAGGGGCGAATCGGCGAGATGGATCCGATGCAGGCGATGTCGGTTTACTTGTTTTTCGTTCACAGTGAGATACCAAGCTGACTGGACGTCTGATTCGAGAACGTTCGTAAATAGCTTTCCATATATGTCGCCACACGTACTGTGGATGCTTAATTTCGATCGGGTTGGATGGTCGACACTGTTGTAGCAGATCATATACTGTTTTAGTCTGAGACAAACGAGCAGGTGGTAAAGATTTATATACATAACTAAGGTCCAAGAAGAATCGTCGGATATGGAAGGCAACTGGAATGGCTGCAATCATCACTGGGGCTACCAAAGAGTCCGGGGCATAGGCATTGAATAGGATACCGGTGAGACTCTGTGGGCAACGTCGCCAGATTTTTAATTGAGAGCTGACGTAGAGCGCCGTGACTCTGGTCGGCACATGTGTTAGTCCCACCCCACCACGTTCCCGCGGGAGTGCAAGGGCGTCGTGTTGCACTTTGAATATCAATCCGGAGCTGACGTAGGAGCCTAACGCAGCCAATATACGCCGTGCCAGGAGAGTTGGGATCGGTAGCACTTGAGCAACATGGGGTATGCGAGAAGCATGATAGATGTTCACATATTGTGTACGTTGAACTATGTCGAGGGATCGTAGCCGGTGAACTGCCAGACTTCCCCTGATCCTCTGAAGCAATCGCCGACCGTTGATCGCTGCTGAGCGGCGGAGATCGGCTGAAAAATCTACGCCAAGACATCTGACGGTGGTGGCTACACTTAGAGGAGCGATGCTTCTCTCTTGTAGGCCCTCGCCGATGAGCAAGACCTTGGATTTTGAGACGTTGAGCAAGCTGCCTGATGCCTCGCCATAGGTGACCACCCACGTCAGGGCTGCCCGTACGTCGTTCTCAGTACGTAGGTAAAGGACGATGTCATCGGCGTAAGCTGTACAACAGAAGCGGTTCCCATGTAAACTCATACCTTCCAAACGTTGGCGTAGACCCTGGACCACTCCGCCACCGAGGACACAGTGACCAGCCCGACTGCAAAGGACTCTTCTCTGCACGTCTACGGCCACACACAAATCTCCATTCGCCACGCTGTCTCTTTCCTACACCACAGCCTATTTATTCTATAATGCTCGCAGCCACAATACTGTATTCCCGCATCAGGGAGAACAGACCATGAGGTATCGAGACGCAGTTAATTGTCTTCAGGAGCACAGCCTCGGCTTGTATACAATTATATATGTATATTTTTGACGAATTACGGCGTTCAAATGAATGAAATAAATCGCAATTTGCGATGTTATGGCTTCACTGTATTCGGTTTAGATGGAATACCAAAGTAAAGAGACAGCGTGGCGAATGGAGATTTATGGGTGGCGGGAGACATGCAGGGAAGAGTCCTCTGCAGTCGGGCTGGTCACTGTGTCCTCGGTGGCGGAGTAGCCGGGCGCCGTGGCTCAGCGCGCCCGGTCAGAGGGCTAAACGCTCTCTGTAATAAAAAAGCTGAGCCAAAGAACACGTAGAACCAAAAGGAACAAACAGGATCAGCGTCCTCAAGGACAAGAACTACCCATAGAGCATTGAAAAAATAATAAAAATAAAAAAAAGAATGGTCAACGCGTCTGTCTAGTAAGCAGGAGATCCCGGGTTCGAATCCCGTTCGGGCACAAATTTTCATTCGCCACAGTTTGGTATTCCATCTAAACCGAATACAGTGAAGCCATAACATCGCAAATTGCGATTTATACGTTGTAATTCGTAATATATATATATATATAATTGGGTGATTTTTTTGTTTTGACCAGCACACCCATCAGAGAATAGGCGAAGTACATTCACATCTTTTGAGATATATTTCTCGATATAATGGTACAGAAATGAGCGAACCTCATTTGTACCATTCTTTTCTTCGCCTTCATGATACACATAAAAATGTCACTGCTTTGTTTTCATATTATGTAAAACCAAAAACATTGATCCATAGCTGTCTCAAATAAAAAATACCCTGAACAGGAATATTTGGTCATCGCACTTCGCTTCACTGTCTGATAAATGAGGATTACGTATCTTAGTTGACTGTTCTTCACATGCATTAGAAAGATCGACCTGCGGGCGCCCAAATTGAGGTTGAAATTGCATCAATTAGTATATTGCTTAACCTGTACATTGTATATGCGTTTAAAGCAATTATTGCAAACGACGTCCACCCAGAAGTAATCAAATGTTCAAATATTTGTAGACCTTAAGGATCAAACAACTCTGGTCATCGGTCCCTAGACCAACAAACTATTTTAACTTATCCTAAGGACAGCTCACACACCCATACTCGAGGGAGGACTCGAACCGCCGGCGGGAGAGACCGTGCGCACCGCAACATGACGCTCCAGAACGCACGGGGAAATAAGCAAAACCAACCAGCACTTGATATACCGTTCTTACAAACTCTTTTTTGCACTGTCACTTTGTGTACTTCTCCCAAACAGCAAACCTTTTTCGTGTCTAATGACATATTTGCTTCTGCTACCTATTTTCGATCTCGTTTCCATTTTCCTTCTTCTCACCTAACTCTTGATCACTGTCACATTTCCTTATATAATTTTGATCAAGATCTAAGTCATTGTTGTAGGTGAACTCACTCTCGACTTTATCAAGCGTCGATACTACTCATTCATCGAATTTACTGTCACATAATTTTGTTTCATTACGAGAAGTTACCTCTATTCCATCTAGAGTAGCAGAAAGATTGAAAAAATTGGAAGATTCATTTAAAGTTTCAGGAAGATAAGAAAATTTGCACAATAATTTCGTATTGTCTTGAATCATCCAAAAAATGAAGAAAACGGAGAACCTGGCAACACTGCTCCCGGTCGTTGTGTCGATTTTCTGGACCTGAGCCGCTACTTGTCCATCACGTAGCTCCTTATTTGCCTTCACAAAGGCCGGAGTGCACCCCTCGTGGTGACTCACTGGAATCCTAGCCTAGCCTGATAGCGTTCAACTTCGGTGATACAGTGGGAACCGATATATCCATTGCGACACGGCCTTTCGCATTTGTAAGCAACCTGTTATCAAATGAAAAACACTGTGGCTGCAAAATTAACCATCGTTGAAGAAATGAATATTCGAAGCTAGTTACGCTCTCCATGAATTCCTCTCCTGCGCCAAACTCTTCATTTCATAGCAGCACTTGCACCCTATGTCCTCGATTGTTTGCTGCATGTTTTCCAGTCTTTATCTTCTCCATACAATTCCTGTCTCTCCAGCTCCTTCTAGTACCATGGAACATATTCCGTGATGTCTTAACCTATGTTCTCACATCCAGTCCTTTTTTCTCGTGGGTGTTTTCAATATCTTCTTTTCTGCGCTGATACTACATATTTCTATAGCACCACATCACAAATGCTTTCTCTTCAGTCCCGGTTTTCAAACCGTCAGTGTTTCACTTCCTTACAAAGCTGTACTTCTCCAAACGCATATTTTTAGAAATTTACTTGTCCCATTAAAGCCAATGTTTCTTGTCCATAAATACTTTTCTTTATTCAAAGATTTGGTAAACTGAGTGCTAACAACCGTCATGTATTTGATCAAATGCATCTTTAACCATCAGCTGTTTATTAAATCCTGAAAATCGACTAATTTCGGTCCAGGACCATCATCATAGATAAAAAGGTATTAACCCGTTTTGAATAACCTGTTTTAATACCTTTTTATCTATGATGATGGTCCTGGACCGAAATTAGTCGATTTTAAGGACGTAATAAACAGCTGATGGTTAAAGATGTATTTTCTTAAACTTTTATTTATTGTTATTTATTTTTTATTTACTTATTGCCTGTGCCAGTCCCCTCTTTTTATGTAGGCTACTCTTTTCTTCAGTCGTGAGTTATTTTGCTTCCAAGGCAGCTGAATTTCTAAACTTCATCTGCGTCGCAACTTCAATTTTGCAGTTGTTTCTCGCTATTTTCAACCCTGATTCTCCACTTTACTTTTATCTGTTTTGTCACTTGATCTCAGGGCATGTGCCGATTCCACTATTCATTCCATTTAACATATTCTTTAAACCTACTTCACTTTCACTCAGGATTGCAATGTCGTCACGAAATTTTTATCCCACTTTTGGAACATTTCTGTTATTCATAGACTGAAGGCTTTCACAAGTTGATGACTTAGCTGGTGGTAAATCTTTCGGGATGTAAAACGGTGGTCCACGTAACTCTGCAGTTGGTAACGTTTCATCCAGAACTGCGCTGGTCATCTAGAGGCACTGCTCCTCCAATGAGTCTCAGGGACTTTTTTGCGTCTTTGATAAATATATATTTAACAGTAGGGCCACAGGAGCGACAGACTGCATCCCTGTATTTGTACATCCTTTTCAATCCAAGTATTTCGTTCTCGACGTTGCATTCTTGTACATATTATACATTGCCCATCTTACCCTATAAGTTACTCCTTTCGTCCCACTTTAGGTTACGGTAGTAACACTAAAAGTGGACCTCTGTGATCGCCTTTTGATATCTCGAAATTTAAATGAAAATAACGGCCTAACCGTTGCTCAGAGACGAATACTGACTAAAGGAATATGTAAAGTGTAAAATTCTCTACAAATTTGCTCTCTTATGGGTTTTTTTTTCTCTTTTTTTCCCACATTTAGCACCGTACCAGAGATACGCAAAAATAACGGCGATTTGACACTGTGTGTGTGTGTGTGTGTGTGTGTGTGTGGCTGTAACGTGTTCCCACTATTTAGGGTGCGCTGTTCAACCCATCGGCACTAAATGTTACAGACGTAATTGATGGCCGCCAGCGCCCAGACCCTCCCTTTTGCAAATGTTCGGGATAAAAAGTAGGTTAGGAACACTAAAACTATACCGTTTGTAATGGTCTTTTGACAGCACTGAATTTAATTGAAAATAAAGCCTTCACCGTTCATCTCAGGCGAATATTGAATAAACGTGTTTGTAGAGCAGTTAATTTTCTATGACTTCGTTTTTTTTTTTCCATAACTCTCGCCGTTTCAGACATATTTGCAAAAATAACTGTGATTTGACACTGTTATTTGATTTTAGGTAAACCAGTAGAGGTAAAGTTAATAAACTACCAAGGCAAGACAGGTCATCGGAAAAAGATAATTAAAATATGGAAAAAATATTAAAATAATAGTTTAAAAAGGTAAAGTTCAAAAGTATATTTTTCAATCCTAATCTCTGAAATATCAAATAAGTTTGGCTGTTTGTTTAAGTATAATTGGAGAGAATATTACGTGTTGAGTGCATAGATATATTTTAATTTCACATATATTATTATTATTTCTTTCCGAAATATTTGTAAAAAATCATAAAACTACAGGAAGACCTAAAGTGGGCCATAAAATATTACAGTGCGATTTTTCTTTGGATTTACATTGTTGAACACACTTTTAGGTCGGCAAATGCTTCGTGAAACTGTGAGAACCTGTGGTTATATCGATAAGGAGTACAGTAATGACAACAAATACTTATTTTACATTTTATGATTTTGTAGCCTTCAGGAGCTCAGGCATATATTTTTTTTAAAGCTGACCGCCATTACACTTAAAGTTTTGTTTATTATCACTACCTGGTTTTGACCTTAGGCCATTTTCAAGTGCTGTGCTATAATTTTAAAAAAGACATTATTTGAATTAGTATAATGTAATATGAAGTATAAATACAAAGCACATTAAGTGGTATAAGTTGATTACTTACATATATCCTTAGGTAAATAAAATATTCGGAGTTGCATCCATGTCAGAGTAATAAAATGGTGACACATTTGTCCCCACATCTTAATTTAAAATAATAAAATAGGTATGTGTTCACCATAAAACCTCAAAAGCAACTGGTGGATGAGGATAAAGGAATGTATTGCTGGATAGATGAATTATCTTTAGAGGATGAGTATAGTGTTGTTGTTTACATTAGATCGATTGATTATCATGTCTAGGTTACCTACAAAGTTGAATATCATGCTATCACAATACAATCATAGAGATACAGCATATATATACATTGGGAAGCAATATACATTATAAAATGTCTCAATAATAAATAAATATTACAGTGCGTCATCACAAATTACGTCTGTTTTGGTAAAATGTGCCAAACAGGACCAATCACTCAGGTAGTAAAGCTGGGGGGGGGGGGATGTTGGTCAGGATAAAGGATATATAAGTGATTAAGATGGAATGACAAAACAGAATAAGCCTAAATTCAATTGGTACCAATGTCTATTATGTGGTGGAGGGGGGGGGGGCCTCCAAGGAAGTGGTTTAAGGCGTGGGAGGCCCATCATTACTTTACGGTGAAGGTAACATAATATATAAAAATCTTTAAGCAAATTACAATAACAATTTGTGGATTACTGTAAAATTACAGTGAGTTACGAAGGTGAAATGGAAAATATGACATATTTACATGGAATCAATTGTTGAAGAGTAAATCTATCACATAATATGTATACTTTTACACTATTATTGTGAAGTGCTGCATACCACCATAGAGCAACTAGATATAAAAATAATGTACCATGGACAAATATGTCTGGCAGATAAGTGTCATATTCATTTAGACCGTACATAGGGTAATAAAGGAGGGGGGGGGACTTCATGAAGTAACTGGTGAGCTCTTGGAGTATACTGTTACAATGCTAAATGATATGAATCTATGGTGGCATGCAAGTAGGACAAAGTGGATCGGATCCATACATATAATTGTGGAAGTTATGTATACGATAATAATGAGTCAGTATGTCATAGTTTGGTATAAATGACAGAGCATTAATATATTTATAAATCTAATCGTATTGTTAAAACGATACCTTTTCATATGTCCTACAATTTATACAGTTGTGAGGCGGCATCGTGAGTCGTGTCGGGGTAGCTCAGTCGGTAGAGCGCTTGCCCGCGAAAGGCAAAGGTCCCAGGTTCGGGTCCCGGTTCCGGCACACAATTTTAATCTGCCAGGAAGTTTCACATCAGCGCACACTCCGCTGCAGAGTGAAAGTTTCATTCTGGAAACATGATAATAGATTAGTTTTGTGTTTTCCATAAAACATTATACTGATAAAAATTGAAAGTTAAATGCTTGTTGTGAAGTGCATAAAACTTTATACCGATAAAATTGAAACTTTAAAACTTAGAAGTGGCATTAATGAATATAAAATGCTGCAGTGGCCATCAGTGCCATTTTAACTGGATTGTTAACAATATGCAATTTAGTAATGTATCATACAATATAGTCATTTTCATTTTTATGAATCTATACATGAGCCATAAATTTAAATTAATTGTCATTTCAAAGACATGGCGCACTGAAATTGTCAAAAACACATCTTTCTTATGACAATGAATTATAATACAATGTCTAAAAATTCCATGTTAGCCGGTAATACCTTCCATCGATGGAACGAGAACTATACTCTCGCAGCTGTTCGGCGTAACGTAATTGGCGGCGAATTAGTTTGTGATATACGAACATATTAGACGTTGGTTCAAAACTTGCTGGGCGCGGTGGCTCAGTGCACTCGGTCAGAGGGTTGCAGGCGTGGTAGCTCAGCGTTCATGAGGGCTGTAACGAAAAAACCGAGTCAACGACGAAGCGATCAAATAAAATTAAACTGTTAAGGGGCAGCCCTCAGTCGCAAAGTACGAATATAATCGTAACCAGGTTTCAATGCCGCTATGGACACCTTCTTCAGACGAAGATGAATATGTTAAATCTACATATCAAGATCTAAAATAATACAAAAATATCTGACATAATCAGATAGTCATACTTAAAAAGTAAATAATTGTAGCCAGACGGAGCAGTCACTAGGGGCTGCAATGTCTCCGCTGCTAACGTCAACGGGTAACTAACCGCGCATATGTACAAAGCGCGTATGTTAACTTATCGCCATCTAGTGGCCAAGTTATGATACAATGTGGCAGGTAGCTTGCGTACCAAACCGATAGAGGTCAAACATTCTACACATTATATATATAAAAGCATAAGTGGTACATCATGAACAATATTTAACGAAATGCAATAACCAAACATAAATACCAACACATATTAATGTGAAAGAAAAGGTATCACGGAACCTGCAAGAATAGGTCAGTGAAACTTAAACTGACTATCTAAAGTAGTGGCTTGCCTTTAAAGAAACCTCTACCACGAAGTTACACCTGTTCATTCATCAACAGTCTGTCATGTAAGGCCAAGTGTTTAAAAATTTGTAACTCTTCCCAGATGTCAAGTTTACGCCCCTTCTTCTCTAAATGCAAAATGTCTACATTTTCTATTTTTTCGGGAACATATCCTGCAATTAACAAGTGATCTGCAAACGAGGAATTAGGAGGACAAGACCCGTTCTTCCTCAAAAAGTGCTCTTTGCAACGAACCGAAAAGGCTCGTCCCGTTTGTCCGATGTAATATGCAGAACTGGTAGCACATGAGAGCTTATAGACACCGGAGTTTTACAATGGGCCAGAGATAGACTTCAGATTATGGATGACATTCTTTTTCAAATTCTTATTAGTGGAAAAGGCGATATTACATTTCTATTTTTGTCGAAGCAGTTTTTTAATCCGATAGGACACAGGACCTAGAAAAGGGATCGAAAAGACCAACTTTTTTTAATCATCTGACGTACTTTTGACAGAGTCAAGAGTAGTGTTCGTTTTTCTAATCTTTTTTTGAGCCTCATAAGCACTGTTGATGGCTTCTGTTTTAATGAGATTAATTTCTTTATTGAAGTTTTCTTTAGATAAAGGGACCGACAGTGCTCTGTGGACAGCTGAGATAAAGAAGGCGTTTTTCTGAGAAGTTGGGTGTGTGGAAAAGGCTGGAACAATTTGGTCTGTTTGCGTCATTTTACGGAAGATATTAAATGTAATTTTATCGTCGATTATATCCAGTGTGAGATCTAGATAGTTTAATTGACGCTTGTCTTTTCACGTTCACAAGTGAAGGTGATGTTTCCATGAAGATCGTTAAATTAAAAAACCGGTCAATACCATTAAGTGGGCCGTCATAGACAACTAAAATGTCGTCAACATATCTGCAATAGGTTAGAATGCCTAAGTCAGTGGCTGAGAATCTCTGAAACATTTTTACTTCTAGGGAATTGATGAAAATATCAGCCATAATCCCGGCTAAGGGATTAACTATGGCCAAACCGTCTTTTTGCTGAAACAATTGCCCATCAAATTCGAAATAGTTATATTTTACTACTATTGTGATCAAATTCGTAAAATCAGTACTCTCTTCGTCAGAAATATTTTTTTTTTTTTTTTTTTTTTTTTTTAAGTAAATTCTATTCTATGATTTTGAGGGTCTCAGAGACAGGCACATTTGTGTAAAGATTTTTTATGTCTAAAGAAAACAGTCTAGTAAAGGGACCACAAGTTACATTTTCTATTTTTTGCACCACAGCAGCACTATTAGATACAGAAAAACATCTTGAAAAAAAAATTCAGCTGATCGTGCGGAAATGTCGTGATAAGCACTAATCTGGCTGTTGGAAATTGGTCTTATCGGGTGGTTAATTTGCCTTGAATGTTGCTCGTAATTAAAGAGGATGTGGGTTCATATTGATGAAGAGATTTTTTCTGGTATGGTTTTAGCAAGTGATTGGCATTATTAACAGCTGTCCTAATTTCTTTCTGAAGAGTGGGGGTAGGATCTACTTGCAGTTCAGAGATACCGTTTTCTCCAAAAACCAACAGAGTTTTCGAGGTATACTCCTCGTTATAGGCTATTACAACAGAGGAGCCTTTGTCAGATTTAGTTATAAGGGCGTTGTTATCCTTGAGCTTTTTATTAATATTATTAATCGTCAATTTGTCGTGGTATGAAGTGTTACGAGAGGCAGATTGAAATTTACTGATAATATTTGTTACGTCATGTGCAATTCTTATTTGTGAATCATCTATTTTTACATAATCTAAACCAGACTTCAAGTCAACTATGAAATTCTGTATGACTTGCTTATTAGCTAAATCTGGTTGTACATTGTATTTAAGCCCTTTTTCTAACAAAGTGATTTCAGCTTGTGTGAAATTGATATTAGTCTTATTTCAAACTTTTTTGAAAAAGAAAAAACCAACGACAACAAAGGACCAATCTAATCGAAAAACCAATGGAAAGAGAGAAAAAGAAAGAGGGCTCAACGCCGTCTGTAATAAAACACCGAGCAAAATTCTCAACGATCGAGCTAGAATGAATATGAACAAACGACCGAAAAGTATCAATCTATCTGAAGCACAAAAAATATATAAATACAATATACAAATTTAAAAAATACAGAACCGTCACTGCATTTTTTCCTTTCTTTTCTTTTCCATCGTGATTCTTAAAAGGATTTTGCACACTCTTGTTAATTGAACACAACTATATTCTGCAAGATTCCCAGTTGTTTAAAGGTTACAGCGCTTTCTTTGAAAAGTGAATTTGTTTTATTTTGTGACCACACCGTGAAATACATACCAACGAACTGAAAACCACAGACTTCTTTTTCACATGACTGTTGTAAATGACGTAATGATAGCAGTAGATTCATTACTAGTTATGTGGAAATCAGTGTTACCACACTTATTACGTTTGTTATTTTAGCTGTAAAAGAAAACGTAGTCACGGTTTGATACAGAATATTTACTCTTTATTTTAGCGCAAAATAAAGTAACATGAATAAAGTCATATCTGAAAAGCTAATACAATCTACACAATAAGCGTCCAAAGCAACTACACCTAAATTCAACATTTTAGTAGATGCATTGATTCTAATTAATGACAACATATTCCATATGCTTCAGAAGACCATTGTTCAATTCACTGTTACATATTTCACAACATGTTCACTACATATAATAAACATTTTAGAGGCAAAAGTCTTACATATGCACAACTATAAACATTGCAGAACATAGCGCTATTTAATTAATAAGGGTGCCCGGGATTTTTTTAGCAGTCAAGGCGAAAAAAATTAACGGCGGGTTTCGAACTACCGACCGTGTACATCACAACCTACCACGCTGTACATTACACTACGTCGGACAATTACGCAACCGTTTCTTAATTCTCGTACCATTGATGGGAGTTGTTAACTGCTAAAATGGCATTTTAGACACTAGATTGTAATTTATCGTACTAACAACGACGTGTTTTTGTTAATTCTTCAGTGTGCCATTTATTTGAAATGACAACGCGTAAGTTATAATAAGAAAATCATCAAATACAAAAAGCAAGATGGCAAAAAAATAAAAAATAAATAAAAATAAAAAAAATAAAAAATAAAAAATTTATGTATCTGTATTTATAAGTGTATGTATTTGTATTTATATTATTAGTATTATCTATTATTCAACTTGTAAATTTTGTTTCTTGACATGTTCCACATTCACGAGGATCCCCTCAACATAGATCTACGGAACGAATAACTAATCTAATCTAGTCTATATGCCAGAAAGAGTTCTGGGCGAGGAATGTCACGTGACATCTCCGAACACCTGCTTTTTGTAAAATCTAGGGACGGTTTCAAATCTCCGTTATTTTTGCAAATATCGCGGAAACAAAATGTTCAAATGTTTGTAAATCTATCGGACCAAACTGCATGGCTATCAGTCCGTAGCTTACAAACTACTTAAACTAAGGTAAACTAACCTAATGACAAACACACACACCCATGCCCCAGGGAGGACTCGAACCTCCACGGCGAGCAACCGCGCGCTCCGCAGCGAGACGCTTTAGACCGCTCGGCTACTCCACCGCGGCATCTCGGAAACGATAGAAGATATGAAAAAAAAAAAAAACATAAGACAGCAAAGTTGTAGAGAATTTTCTCCACTACAAATTCAGTTTTCAGGTCAGATGAACGGTTAAGCAGCAAAGACCCACTTTTAGTGTTACTACCGTAACCTAATGTGTTCTATTCCGAAAAATAAACAGAAACAAATTCGTCGAACACTTTTTAAAAAAGCTGAAGCAAAAGAACGATTTGTTTTCTTTGGGGTAAAATAATTTTTTAACGATTCGTGACCAGAGGGGGTTCACCAGTATATTTTCATTTGGAAAGGGGTCGCCAGACAATTTTTACTTGGAAGATGGTCGCATAATCGGAGAGGTTGAAAAACACTGATTTATACAATCAAAAGCCTTTGAGAGATCTCAAAAAATCCCAACTGGTAATGTCCGGTTATTCAAAGCGTTCAATATTTCATCAGTGGAGGTGTATGCAGCATTTTCTGTTGATAAGCTTTTTTGAAAACCAAACTAACATTTTGTTAGAACTTTATTTTTGTTAATATATATGTGTGTGTGTGTGAAGCTACTCGAGAACACATAACTTTTAAAAAAAATTGGATAAAGCTGTGAGCAGTTTGATGGGGCGGTACCTATTGACATCAGACATATCCACTTTTTATGCAAAGGTTTAACGATAGCATATTTCAGTCTATCTGGGAAAATACTCTGCTTTAAAGAACTATTACATGTATGATTAATAATCCCACTTATCTCTTGGAAACAAGCTTTTGATACCCTACCGGAAATGCCAGCAATTCCATATGACCTTTTACTCTTGAGAGAGTTTATTATTTTCCTAATTTCTGAAGGATGGGTGGGTGGAATTTCCATTGTATGAAATTGTGTAAGTGTGGCCTCTTTCATTAGCCGCCTTGCTACTTCTAATAAACATTTAGATCCTGTTTTCTCTACAACATTTAAAAAGTAATCATTAAAAATATTTTCAACTTCTGATTTTTTGTTAATAAAGTTTTCATTCATTTTGATAGTAATACCCTCTTTCTCTGCTCTTGGTTGCCCTGTCTCCCTTTTAATAATATTCCAGATTGTTTTATTATCAGAGTAACTAATCTCAGACATGATTCACATGCTTCTGGATTTTTAAATAACATTTCTTAATGTAGCACATTAGTTTTTATAATATTTGATTGCGGATAGATATAGTCCCCTATTTCGGTTACAAAGTATTTTTATTCCTTCAGGACTCGAAGTTCCGGCGGGCGCGGTTCGCAGTCCCTGACTAGACGCATATAACCGCTCTTCCATTCCCGCGCAGTAAATTTAGTTCGGTCCGTAGAGATGCGGCAGTTTTTCACGCTTTTCGCTGTTCACGACGTCATATATCCCGAACTGTGTGTTATACGTGGTACTAAGACAGTTGAAGCTCAAGTGTGTGAAATTTAAAAAAGTTTGGAACAAATCACTAGTCTTTTATTCAATACAAACACATAAAGACACAACCACATGGACATTCTACTGTATACATAGGGACTTGTCTCTAAAAAACTTCTAACCACATCGTGGTTCATGTATGCCAGAAAAAGCTCAAAAGGGATGTAAATAAAATCATACAAACTCGTTGAGTGAGTAAAAACATAATTTGTACAGTTACTAATGTATACCCGAGGAAGGTTTTAGGCACGGTTTTATAGCGATGTGATAGATATTTAGTAATTTAAAGAATATAACGCGAGATGCAGAACAATAATTAATCTTTGAAAATTATATTTTGTCTTTGAAAATGGTTTTATTGGTTGCATTGTTGCTTGAGGGCTGATAATGATAAAAGGTGGAGTATATTAGGATGGAAAGTTATCGGTGTATATAAAATTCTACGTGTATATGTGTTAATATTTCGCTCTGCAGCGAAAACTACAGCACGCAACTGAATGGTCTGTGTGTAATTGTTGTCTAAGTCTCCCGTTGAAAACCACAGCTGTTCCATGCCGATAACTATAAGTGGATGGCAGATATGGTGGTTGAAAGTCGTCAAATTACCAAAAATACGGACTGAAGACCAGCTATGACGTTTGCGACTCTATAGCAAGGAGGTTACATACAGGCCGGCCGCGGTGGCCGGGGGGGACCGAGGCGCTCCATTCACGGTCTGCACGGCCACTACGGTCGGGGGTTCGAATCCTCCCTCGGCATGGATATTTGTGCCGTCCTTAGCATTAGCTAGTTCATAAGTAGTTTGTAAGTCTAGGGACTGATGACCCAGTAGTTAAGTCCCTTAGACTCTACAAACATTTTTTTTTATTTTTATTTTTTTTTTTTTTTTTTTTTACATACAGCGAAACGTGATGCCACCTACCATATCTTTGGTCTATGCGTGCTACAATGTCTTCAGCTCTTTCTCTGTGAGGATAAGATACGAATGAGGAAATGTAAGAATAAATAAATAAAGCAGTAAAAAAGAAAATTCTTTTAATACAGCTATTAAAAAAACCTATTTGACGTTTCGTGCATTATCTATTATCAACCAACACGCGAGCCAAGCCGCGGGTTTAAGCTAGTAGATAAATAAATTCAATAGGTTTTATTTATAAAAAAATAGTCCCCGCCCCAAACCAGACCCTGGCTGCGCTATTGGCCCCATTGCTAAGATGTAGGAGAGGTGGGGAGCGGTGGAACGCTTGGTCTCCTCACCGCTGCCTACGAGTCTGCATACGCTCTCGCTTTACACGCGTCTTTCCCAGTACCGCTCCGGGTCGTCTCGGAGGGCCCTAAGAGAAGCATTGCTACGGTGTTAGGATAGCCTGGCGACGGCAGCAGTAATTGGTTCACGCTGCGTCGAGAGGCAGAGCTCTGAAGTGCAAAATACACGCAGCCGGCGCGGGAGTATGGTAACGTAACGTAACGTAACGTGGTAGCGCGCCAAGCGCCCACTGTTTGCAGATATTACCGAGGCGGGCGGCGGGAGGCGGGCGGTGACGTCACAAAGACGGCCTCGCAGCGAGGCTGCATAATTCACGCCCCAAACGCACACGCGCTCCCGGTGCTGGGGAAAGGCATGAGAGCGCGCCTGCACCCAAATCCTGACACCACGCGGCCCTGTTCATTACTACTATTGCCTGCGCTCGGAAGTCAATCAACTGTGTTTACAAAGCAAATGTAATTGGAATTTATTGGTGTGCAGATTCATCTACATAGATACTCTGCAAATCACATTTAAGTGCCTGACAGAGGGTTCATTAACCACTTTCATAACTTTTCTCTACCGTTCCATTCTAGCGCGCGGGAAAAAAGAACACCTAAATCGTTCCGTTTTCGATCTGATTTCTCTTATTTTATTGGTATGTTCATGTCTCGCTAATTAGGTGGGTGCTAGCAAAATATTTTCACATTCAGAAGTAAAAGTCGGTGATTGAAACTTCGCAATCAGATCACGTCGCAATGAATAAGGTCTTTCTTTTAATGATTTCCACCCCAATTCGTGCAACATTTCCGTGACGCTTTCTCCCCCGTAACGTGATAAAACAAAACGAGCTGCCCTTCTCTGAACCTTCTCAATATCTTCCGTCAGTCCCACCTTGTGAGGGTCCCACAAGGGGCAACAGTACTCCAGGAGAGGATTCACAAGTGTGATGTAGGCAGTCTCTTTGGTGGAGCTGGTGCATCTTCGAAGCGTTCTGCCGATGAAACGTAACCTTTGATTCGCCTTCCCCACAATATTTTCTATGTGTTCTCTCCAATCAAAGTTGTTCGTAATTGTAACCCCTAGGTTATGGTGTTGATACTTCACGATTTCCCCGCAACGAGAAACAGATATGGCTGGTAGTGAACGACAATAAAAATACTAGGGTTGGTACTTAAATAGTGGCAACTATTTTTTCACAACCGATACAAAAGCGTTAGATGTTTGCACCTGTCACTGTCCGTCAAATAGTCATCAGCACTGTGTAGAACTCGTTGCTAGCGATGTGGAAGGCGTAGTATAGGCGTTAGCAGAGCTGTTCTGTTGAAGATGCGAATGGAGCGGTCTGCTTCCTGTCGAACCTCTCGAACAGTTCTGAAGCGAAAGCCACGAAGTGGTTCCTTCATCTACGGAGTAAAGAACGTATGGTGGATCGTACAGTGCTTTCCAGTCCCATCGCTCGAACAGAGCAGCCAAAGCTTGCGCTGTTTGCGCCCGCGCATTGTCGTGTAAAATGAAATGTTCAAATGTTTGTTAAGCTTACAAACTACTTATCAACTAACTTATACTAAATACAGCACAAACATCCATGCCCGAGAGAGAATTCGGACCCCCGACGGGGTACGGTCCTCGCATCGGAGCTTAGCGCCTCAATGCGCTCGGCCACTGCGCCGCGGCGTGCGAAATGACGTGTGGGTTCCGCAGAAAGTGTTGCCGCCTTTTTTAAGATCTTGATGATACTGTCGTGCTGTACGACCTTTGGCAGATTCAGTCTTGATCCAACTCTGCTATTCTTGTTTCGAACACATAGTGACACCATTAAGTTAGACCCGAGGCCAACAAGAAAAGGAAGCAACGTAGTTCCGAGCCGGCGCGATCGCTATCCAATTGTCCGACCGCTGGGACACTGCCCACTGCCTCATAGCGGGCAGCCACTGAGCTAGCGATCGCTGCGGCTCGGAACTAACTTGCTTACGTGGCATGACGCTTGCGCTGGGGCCTGCCTTTCTCTTTTGTCTCGGTTAGACCACTCGCATGCAAGTGCCTGTTTCCCTCTATTGTGCGCACCGGTGACGTTGCATAGACGAGTCCATTTGCTCGGAGGTAAGGTAGGTATGTCTACAACGTGTGTCATCAGCGACAATAATAGATTCCATTGCATAGTGTCTCCACAGCAGTGTTGCCACTATTTAAGTTCCAACCCTCGTATATCGTTTTCTCGCGAAATCAAGCTCCTCTTCCCTTCATTATTTTTGAGCGTGCTTTCGAACGAGTGACAGAATTCAAATACCTGTGATCCATACTGACCAGAAAAAGCTAAGTGGCCAAAGAGATGCAGCAACGAATAGCACACGCTAATCGCGTTTTCTTCAGCCTAAGCAATCTACTGAAATTCCGGTCAATATCGCTCAAAAGTACAAGATTAGTACGGTCGGTATTTTTATATGGTTGTGAAAACTGGGCAACTTCATCAACGTCTGAAGAAGTAGTTTGTCACTCCAGAGGAAGGTACTTGAGAAGATACTGTATATGGACCCCATCTACAATACCATAAATGGGAACGAAGAAGAAAAACTCTTTACCTGCGGTATGGAAACATCGGGCGAATATTGGGGCAGAAGAGGCTACAGTGGTTTGGCCACATATTCCGAGCAATTGGACCTATACTCAAGCGTGTCCTCACCTCCATACCTGCTGGAAGACGCCTATTCAATCTGTACGTTGAGCAAGCTCTGAAGGAAAGGAAGGAAAAATTTGGAAAGGGAATTAAATTTCAGGGTGAAGAAATAAAAATTTTGCATTTTGCTGACGACACTGTAATTCTGTCAGACAGCAAAGGACCTGTAAGAGCAACGGGACGGAATAGACAGTGTCTAGAATAGAGCGTATAAAATGAACATTAAAATTAGCAAATCAAGGATAATTAAACGTTGTGTAAGAAAATCAGGCGATGTTGGAGGAATCAGATTAGGTAACGAAACAATAATGGTGGTAGGTGAGTTTTGTTATTTAGACAGTAAAATAACATACGACAATCGTAATAGAGTTGATATAAAAGGCAGAATGAAAATGCTTGCTAACATAGAATAGTAATTTAAGTGTAAGGAAATCTTTTCTGATGGGATTTGTGTGGAGGGAACATGGACGGTAAGTAGTTCATACAGGAAGAGGATAGAAGATTTTGAAATGTGCTACAAAACAATGTTCAAGATTAGGTGGGTTCATCGCATAACTAATGAGAAGGTATTCGAAAAATGTTCAAATGTTTGTTAAACTTATGGGACTGAACTGCGGGGTCATCAGTCCCTAAACCTTCAAACTACTTCTGAACTAACTTATACTAAAGACAACACTAGCATCGATAGCAGAGGGAGGATTCTAACCCCCGACGGGGAACGGCCTGGCGCATCGGAGAATAGCGCCTCAATGTGCTCGGCTATTTCGCCGCGGCGAGAAGGTACTGATTAGCATTGGGGACAAAAGAAAATTCTTGCGTACCTTGACTAAAAGAAAAGGTATATTGGTAGGACTCATTCTTAGACATCAAGGAACTGTGTGAGGGTAAAAATCGTAGAGGGAGACAAAGAGACGAATACTTTAAGCAGCTTTAAATTGATGTCGGTTGCCCTTCTTATGAATAGATACAGCTCAGGATAGAGTAGGGTGAAGAGCTGCATCAAACCAGTCTCCGGACTGAAGACAACAACAACAACAACAATCAGAATACGACAGCGGGCATAATGTGTGTTCAGAATTCTGCTGTCTACGTTAAAAAAAGTTAACGTTTTTGCGCAGTATCATTTATATATCCCTACCGTGAATTACATTACAGGAAAAAATTATTGCGTAAGTCGTACTTGGTAGCAACCTGAGTTTACCTTCTTCACCTCCTCTCTTTGTAGCGGATTATATAAGTTCCTGTGCTGCAAGGCTGAAAATAATACCTAGGTTATGATTCTCAGAACAAACAGCGCTTTCTTTTTCTTATTTGTGTGTCGCGTACTTATTGTGTTGCGCATGCTTATTATGTGTCGCATTCCTCCGTCATGATAGATAGCACGACAACTTATTCACACAATTGTCAATATTCTCTTCTTAATTTGAAATGTGTATTCCTTCCAAACCTTCACTTCCAACTAAAGAAGTCATTTAACAAAAAATACAATTTCGTTGTAACAGATGGAAAATCGTCGAATGAGACATAAATACATAGCGTTACCCTAGGCAGTGTCATAGGCCCCTCTACTGTTCATAAATTTCACAAATAATCGAGTTTTGAGAGCTAGAAAAATCTCAACGCTATACAGATGGGCCCGTCAGCATGCTGAACAGACTCGTCAGAATTGGCACCCAGTGCTATTCACAGAGACTGCCTTTAGCTAGACAAGACTTTTGGTGCAATAAAGAGAAATGTTGTATAATACATTTTTATGTAAAGGGTAATGAAGAATCGTGATGAAGCAACACTTTTTTTGTTGTGTATTGGAAGGCAGGGACAGCAGAGACAGGAAAGGACCTGGAAGAGCAGTTGAACGGAATGGACAGTGTGCTGAAAGGTGCATATAAGATGAACATTAACAAGAGCAAAGCTAGGGTAATGGAGTGCATTCTAAGAAAATCAGGAATTAGATTAGATAACTAAACAATAAAGGAGGTAGATGAGTTTTGTTACTTGGGCAGTAAAATAACAAATAATGGTCGCAGTTCAGAGGATATAAAATGCAGTATCGCAATGGGTAGAAAAGAGAAATTTGTTAACATCGAATATTGATTTAAGCCTAAGGAAGTCATTTCTGAAGGCATTTGTGTGGAGTGCTGCCTTGTATGGGAGTGAAACATGGACGATAAACAGTGCGGGCAGGAAGAGGATAGAGGCTTTTGAAATGTGGTGATACAGAAGAATGCTGAAGATTAGGTGGATGGATCACGTAATTAATGAGGAGGTACTGAACAGAATTGGGGAGAAAAGGAATTTCTGGCATACCTTGACTAAAAGAAGGGATAGATTGGTAGGGCACGTTCTTAGACATCAAGGAATTGTGAATTTAGCGTTGGAGGGAAGTGTGTGGGGTAAAAACCGCAGAGGAAGACCAAGAGATGGATACAGTAAGCAGATTCAGACAGATATAGGTTGCCGTTCTTATGTGGAGTTGAAGATGCTTGCTCAGGATAGGATTTTGTGGAGAGCTGCATCAAACCAGTCTCCGGACTGAAGACTACAATAACAACATTGTAAGGCAGGAGGAAGCTTAGAGATTAACATCCCGTGATCATCTGGATACGCAAAATAGTAGACCTATAGAACTTGTTTTAATAACCACAGATATCTTATGTTACTTTTCTTTTGAAAGCGGTGTAAGTACCGTAAGACAACTTCTTAGAGTTTTTGGCGGTAACATGGCGGCGCAGGCTTAAGTATTATCTGTAACTATGTCTATGACAAAACGAAACCTTTTTACCCACTTGTGATCCAAAGGCGAACCGAGGAATAAACTTCCCAAAACCGTTACTCTGCATTCGGACATTTCAAACATATTTATTACAGCCCTACAGCTCTGTAGCGATACTTGATCCCTTCTGAAAGGGTGTTTCAGTCCTCCGCCGACTCTGTTGGATAAGGCACAGCTCGCGATGAGCAGATAAACCGGATTTGACTCCGTCAGGCAGAGATTTTCCGTTCTCACTACATATTCATTGCATTCATAATTTACGCAAGCGGAAGATAAACCGCCAGCGTGCAGCTTCACATTTGACAGAACAGAACAGGAAATCAACGTCAAAACATTCTACGCTGCATTTCAAATGGTGAAAATCACACAGGTCGCCAAGACACTGAAAGAGGGGAACGGGAAGGTATAGAATGGACGAAGCGTTTCTCGTGAAAGAAGTTCTGACGCTGAAGTGGCGTCGTCAGCCACATAGAAATTATGCTATTACTGCTACGGTCATATTAGTAGATTACGTGCTTTTATGTAGTTGAGAATTTGCGTCAGACGGGAGACGTGCAGGGGTATCATCGCCCGTGGCCGTAATGATCACTGTGGTCCAGTGATGTTGGTCGTCAGTGCGACTGCCTAGTAGGCATCATTGAATCCATAATTACTGGTAGAACCGGGACTGCGGCTGGTCAGGAGTATGTAGGAAGTAGTATACCAGCATCCGTATGTTAAACAGAAACGTTTATTCTTTCACTACCAGTTTCGGCATTCCATTATGCCATCTTCAGGTCCCTGTGTATTAAACAAACCTACTCAAGTGACTAAAGCAAAAACATTAAATGAAACAAATCGCAAATTGCGATGTTATGGCTTCACTGTATTCGGTTTAGATGGAATACCAAACTGTGGCGAATTTGTGCCTGGCCGGGATCTCCTGCTTACTAGGCAGACGCGTTGACCACTCCGCCACCGAGGAAACAGTGACCAGCCCGACTGCAGAGGACTCTTCCCCGCACGTCTCCCGCCACACACAAATCTCCATTCGCCACGCTGTCTCTTTCCTATACCACAGCCTATTTATTCTATAATGCTCGCAGCCACAATACTGTATTCCCGCATCAGGGAGAACAGACCATGAGGTATCGAGACATAATTAATTGTCGTCAGGAGCCCAGTCACGGCTTATATGCTAACACACTGAAAATACAATACAGCGCTATTCAATAACACGTAAAGTATATGTACAAACGTAGTCAACTTAAACATGCACTTTCATACCTATATCATATTTTCAGTGTGTTACCATACAATGCTTTTATATTTTTCATATTTTAATGTTTTTGCCTTCGTCACTTGAGTAGGTTTGTTTAATACAGAGGGACCTAAAGATGGCATAATGGCATGCCTACATAGCCTAGTATGAAGGATGACTCGCGTTCGTATGCCGGTTGGACACCAAGTTTCAATGCCCATTGGCAGCTAAGGTCGTAAATTTATTTTAATGTTTGTTTTCATGACGCAATGCAAATTTTATTTATTTTTATTTATCGTATGGCATATGACAGCAGCATATATACAAATACAATTAAACAAAGAACAAGAATATATATATATATATATATATATATATATATATATATATCAGTAAAAGATTGTACAACAGCTCATTTTCGGTACATGTGAGTGATCAATGATATAATTATGACAGAACATTTGGAATTACGACATGTGTCATGTGAGACAAGCTTTTGGCTACACATCAAAGTCCAGATCTTGAATCCACTTCATAGCCTGAGGTGCGACTTCTATAAAGTCCTCAGCAGAGCCACTATATTTTCTTTTTGGACTCTCTCTTATGATGTTGTCCAGCGTCTTCTCAGGTGCTCCACATCACAACTTGGGCTGTCCGTGAGTCCCCACTTATAAAGCATGGCCTTACATCTGGTATGACCACTTCTGATGCGATTGAGCTTAATCCAGTCTTTTCTTCCGAAGTTGAACCCTTTCAGTTCTTTTGAGGGATCACTTATGAGGTGATGATTACATACTGAATTTTCCCACTCCTTTTCCCAGTTCTCTTTTAGGTTGAAGGTGACCTCTCCTCTTATATAGCAGTTATTCCACATCAGATTTCGTGATTTCAAATGGTAATTTGGCAAATTTTTTATTACATTCTGCATAGGTAAACATTTTCCTTCATTTATTATTACTAATTTTTCCCATTCTTTAAAAGATGCTTTTTGTCTTCTTAATTTTAGCGATGTCGAAGAGCCACGGTGTTGGAGTAGACGTTAATGTGCCGGTGATTATCCGCATGGTTTCGTGGAGCTGTACGTCTACCTTGTTGGTGTGGTGGCTTCTCTCCCAGACCGGAGCACAGAATTCGGCAGTGGTGTTGCTGCTGTTCGCAGTGTGGATGCATTTGCACCCCAAGAACTTGCCGCCAGTTTTCTAATAATATTATTTCGTGTTTTTAGTTTCTGGCCAACATTTTTAAGGTGTTCTTTATAGGTGAGGGATCTATCAAGTGTAACACCCAGATACTTAGGATGGAAATACGCAATGCAAATATTCCGAGACGATGTTTTGACTTTTAGTGTTTCTAAAAGTGGGCGTTTGCGATCGGCCTTTCTTTCTTTCTTTTTCTTTGGTCATGTTCCATCACATAATTTGTCAAATCCGGACGTAGCGTGTGTTAATATTTACGGGGTGACCGGATGCCCTTCCCATCGCCACTCGATGCCCTACGGGTGGAAATGTGCATCCCGAATGTCTGTGTATAGTGTTACACGTGTGAAAGTGTAACGAAATAAATATCATTGTAAACAGGAATTTACACACTCTGAGACTGTTTTTCGTCTCGAACATGTCAAAGACATTAAATATAAAGGTGAAGCATTGAATTAAAATTTGAGATGCTGGCGAGAATCAAACCAAGACCTCCATGCTTACGTCTTACCACTTTTTTGTTCATCTGGTAAATCTATGATTCGCGGTCGTTGGTTCAGTTAGTTCTTGGTTGTTCGTTGAATGCTTGGCTCAGCCTTTTTTTTTTTTTTTTTTTTTTTTTTTTTTTTTTTTTTTTTTTTTTTTTTTACAAAGGGCGTTTAGCCCCCTGATAGGCCCGCTGAGCCACGGCGCCTGGCACCACTAGACCACCGAACCATTAGTGATTAAAGCGCCTCGGAATAGTCTTTAGTGCCGCGGTGGAGTAGCCGAGCGGTCTAAAGCGTCTCGCTGCGGAGCGCGCGGTTGCTCGCCGTGGAGGTTCGAGTCGTCCCTGGGACATGGGTGTGTGTGTTGTCCTTAGGTTAGTTTACCTTAGTTTAAGTAGTTGTAAGCTACAGACTGATGACCACGCAGTTTGGTCCGATAGATGTACAAACATTTGAACATTTGAATAGTCTTAAGTACGATTCCTCTCCACGTCACAAACTTTAATTCAGCTTCTGTGTGCCTTGGCAGTAGTGGCAATATTTCATGGAACACAGAAGCTGAATTAAAGTTTGGAACGTGGAGAGAAATCGTACTTTGACTTTTCCGAGACGCCTTAATCACTACTGGTGCTGTGGTTTAGAAGTTTTGTTCCCTTATATTCCGTTTCTACAAGAATTAGTTAACAGGTGGTCCTACAACTTATTTCAAGCTCCAGTGTTCGAGTCACTTCAATAGGCAGCAGAAGATGACTTTTTTTTTTCTTTTCTTTTCAAACAGACACATCCGTGAAGATACGCCGTGACGCCAATTTAAACAACTTACTCTATCCAACCAGAAGATACAATTTTGATTTTTGTATACAGTAACAGAAGCACGAGAAAAGAAGTAAAGGCAATGAAGCCAGGCCGTGAAGGGTTCTAATTATAAAGACTGATTGGTTTGAGTCTTTAAGATATGAGATATACAGGGTGAATCGAAATCTTCACAGCACGATTCCTCACATGCTAGCAATAAAAAAATGTCTCACACAAAATTTCGTCCTGCACATATTTCCGGCAGTAAATGGACGTCGAAGATTTTTTATGGGGGTGTGTCCCATACGTCAGTGTGTTTCAGAATTAAACTACTACACCAACAAACTTCTAGGGGATGTGAGAGATGTCTTGAGGAACAAAGTGAGCATAGAAAGCCATGCCCGGAAATGTCATACAATGACGCTAGAGAGCGTCGAATTTGCTGGAGGGGATGTCTAGCGGCAGGATCTGGGCCGGCCGCGGTGGCCGAGGAGACTGAGGCGCTCCAGTCACGGTCTGCACGGCCACTACGGTCGGGGGTTCGAATCCCCCCTCGGGCATGGATATTTGTGCCGTCCTTAGTTGTAAGTAATTCATAAGTAGTTTGTAAGTTTAGGGACTGATGACCCCGTAGTTAAGTCACATAGACTCTACAAATATTTGAACATTTGAGCAGGAGCTGGTGCCTGTAACTTGGACTCTCCGTAGCGTAGTTGAATGGCGTTTCCGGGTATGGGTTTCCATGTTCATTTTGTTCCTCAAGAGCCTAATACACCCCTTACACGTTTGTTGGTGTAATTATGAAACACACTGACGTTTGGAACACACAGCCATCTTAGTCTTTGACGTCACTTACTGGCAGAAATATGAGCGGGATGAAATTTTGTAGGAGACATTTTTCATTGTTGGCAGGTGAGGAATCGCGCTACGAAGCTCGAGTGCGCGAATTAATATTCACCCTGTATATCTTGTATTTTCGTCCACATTTAGTGAAAATACGGGATTTCCCGTGATGCACATTATAGTTGGCAACCCCATATGTAGTCAAGACCATATTTAGGGTGTGCCAAACTGGACAAGTACCCAGGACGGTAAATTTTAGGTGACGGCAATATTTGTTGGAAATTGTATGTAAATACTGGGCATCAGCTACCTACAATCGTTTAAATTCCTATTCCTAGAGGAATTGAGAACCCACTCAAAGAAATACGCACATTCAAAAATTTTTAATCTGGTCACTCTCTGCAGAATATAAGTTGCGCACATGCAGGTGTTTTATCCTCGATATTATTGGCAAATATAAGAAATACTTTAACACAGTCGTAATAGTTTATTTTTATAACTCAAGAGAGCACCCTTTCACGTTTTATTTTCTTTATAACTCTTTGATTTCCTCCCTTTTCTTAACGATGATTGAGGCTCGCCATAATGAATTTCATTCGTTGTTGCGTCGGCTCGAAACATCTCGATGCGTGACGAGGTATTCCTCTTGCAGTATTGCTCAATCATTTTAGTTGGTTTGTGAGAGAACAACGTATACAATTTAGAAATTTAAATATGTGGGTCTGTACAGTGGAGAATAAAATTCGTCAATGAAGCTAATAAAAGGATGGACTACAGTCATTTTAGCAGTAAATGCAACAGTGACTGATTAGTTATTTTTATCTCTTGGTAGATCATAAGAAGAGTGGAACAAGTCAAACAGGTATACAAGATGCGTAACTTCTTCAGTGGCACATCACAAGAAGAGTTATGCAGCAAGCACAGCAGAAGAACTACCGTTTTTGTATCACACCGTAGAACATAAACTCAGTTGCACGGATGCAACGTGAAAAAAAAGAAAAGAGTAAGAAATTTTTGTAGTCAAAATGATAGCAATATTTTGTGAGGTGACGCTGAACAGATTTTAAAAATCGCGTATTGAAAAGACACAGCTGTCCAGGAAATATTTATTAATGATCATCGATTTCGGCCCAAGTAGGTATTACTTGTACATTTCAGTATTGCTACTCTTAACGCTTTCTAGCTTAGCTGTTTTCAAAAACAACTATGGAGCCGGCAAGCTGAAGTGTTATGATTAAAGGACTTTCATTTATGTCAAATGCTGTGTAACAATCCACTTGTTTTTAAAAACAACTCTGGACTCCCTAAGCTAGAGGTGTTACATTTATCAGACATTCTGGTATATCTAAGGTTGTGTAAAAATCAAATTGTTTTTAAAAACAACTATGGAACCGCTAAGCTAGAAGATGTTAGCAGTTTGAAATGTAGAAGTACTACATCTTTGAGATACGAAGATGACTTGATTTGAACCGAAATCGATAGCCATTAATAAATATCTCCAATACAGCTGTGCATTGTCATCATACATTTGTAATAGTACTAATACTGTTATTTACTGTTTGTTGCCGCGCGCGGATGGCCCCGCGGTCTGGGGCGCCAAGTCATGCATTGCACTCTGCTCCTACTAGAGGCTCGAGGCTGCCCTCGGGTATGGGTGTATGCGTTGTTACTAGCATAAGTTATTTTGCGTAGTTTGCAAGTGTAAAGACCTATGACCTTAACAGTTTCGATCCTTAGTTAAGAAGTTAATAATCGGTTCCTTTTACCGGCCTCCCGACTCTGACGATACAATAGCAGAAAGGTTCAAAGAAAACCTGAGTCTAATTACAAAAACGTACCCGACTCACACGATAATAGTAGGTGGTGATTTTAATTTACCCTCGATCTGTTGGCGAAATTATATTTTCAAATCAGGAGGTAGGCATAAAACATCGTCCGAAATTGTACTCAACGCATTCTCTGAGAATTACTTTGAACAAGTAGTTCATGAGCCAACTAGAATTGTAAATGGATGTGAAAACACACTTGATCTCTTAGCAACAAATAATCCTGAGCTCATAATGAGCATCAAAACGGATACAGGTATTAGTGAACACAGAGCTGTAGTAGCGAAATTGAATATCGAAAGTCCCAAAGTTACCAAAAATAAACGCAAAGTATATTTGTTCAGGAAAGCAGATAGAAACAAAATACATTGCTTCTTGAAAGACAGCTTCCACTCGTTTCTAACACTAAACGTAGGTGTAGACCAGATGTGGCTCAAATTCAAAGAAGTGGTATCGACAGCAATTGAAAGTTTTATACCTAATAAATTAATAAAAGAAGGAGGCGATCCCCCTTGGTACACAAAACAGGTCAGGACACTGTTGCAAAAGCAAAGGAAAAGGCATACTAAATTTAAACGAACACGAAATCCCCAGGATTTGCGATTGTACTCAGAAGCTCGAAATTTAGCGAGGATTTCAATGCGAGATGCCTACAACATTTATCACAACGAAACTCTTTCACGTAATTTGACTGAAAACCCAAAGAGATTTTGGTCATATGTTAAATATACTCGGGGAAAGTCACAAACAATACCTTCACTACGTGATAGTAATGGCGATCCTGCCGATGACAGCGCTACTAAAGCAGAGTTACTAAACTTAGCTTTTAGAAACTCATTCACTAAAGAAGACGAAACCAATATTCCAGATTTCGAATTACGAACAGATGCCGTAATGAATAACATAGAAGTAGATATCATCGGAGTAGTGCAGCAACTAAAATCACTTAATAAGAACAAGTCTTCTGGTCCGGATTGTATACCCATTAGATTTCTATCTGATTATGCTGAAGCGATAGCTCCTTACTTAACAGTCATATACAACCGCTCTCTCATAGAAGGATCTGTACCAAAAGATTGGAAAGTTGCACAGGTCACACCTATATTCAAGAAAGGCAGTAGGAGTAACACACTAAACTACAGGCCTATTTCATTGACGTCAATTTGCAGCAGGGTTTTGGAACATATCCTGTATTCAAATATTATGAATTATCTCGAACAGAACGATCTATTGACCCAAGGTCAACACGGATTTAGAAAATATCGTTCATGCGAAACACAACTAGCTCTATATTCACACGAAGTGATGGATGCTATCGACAAAGGTTCGCAAATCGATTCCGTATTTCTTGATTTCCAGAAAGCTTTTGACACCGTACCTCACAAACGGCTTTTAATCAAATTGCGTGGTTATGGTATATCGCCCCAAATTTGCAATTGGATAGGGGATTTCTTGTCAGAGAGGACACAGTTCGTGGTAATCGATGGTAAGGCATCGACTAAAACAGAGGTGATATCGGGCGTTCCACAAGGTAGTGTTATTGGTCCTCTGCTATTCCTTATTTACATAAACGATTTAGGGGAAAATCTAAGTAGCTCTCTTAGGTTGTTTGCAGATGACGCCGTCATTTACCGTCTAGTAAAATCATCTGAAGATCAAAACCAACTGCAGAACGATCTGAATAAGATATCAGTATGGTGTAAAAATTGGCAATTGACTCTAAATAATGAGAAGTGTGAAGTCGTCCACATGAGTACGAAAAGAAATCCGTTAAACTTTGTTTACAACATAAATCAATCAAATGTGAAGGCCGTAAACTCCACAAAATACCTAGGAATCACTATTACTTCAGACTTAAACTGGAAAGAACACGTAGATAATATCGTGGGAAAGGCGAACCAGAGACTGCGTTTTATTGGCAGAATCCTTAAAAGATGCAACAGAACTACTAAAGAAACTGCATACACTGCGCTTGTCCGTCCATTTTTGGAGTATTGCAGCCCAGTGTGGGATCCTTATCAGGTGGGTTTGACGGAGGACATCGAGAGAGTCCAAAGAAGGGCAGCTCGTTTCGTATTGTCACGATACAGGGGAGACAGCGTTACGGAAATGATACAGGATCTGGGATGGGAATCATTAGAACAACGGCGCTTATCGCTGAGGCGTGGGTTACTTGCGAAACTCCAATGGCCAACATTCTCCTCCGAATGCGAAAATATATTGTTGACTCCCACTTACATAGGTAGAAATGATCATCAGAATAAAATAAGAGAAATCAGAGCTCGAACAGAGAGATTCAGGTGTTCCTTCTTCCCGCGCGCTATTCGAGAATGGAATGGGAGATAAATAGTATAATTGTGGTTCGATGAACCCTCTGCCAGGCACTTAAATGTGATTTGCAGAGTATCCCATGTAGATGTAGATGTAGATGCAGTTACACAAACTTTGAACTTTCACTGTTTGTTATTTCACGCGAGTAGTAAACTTTAGCTCTATTTATTTTATTTTAATTTACCCCTTATTTCTACTTCTCTTATGCACTATTACGCCATTATGCCTTATTTCCACTGTAAAAGAGTTGGCAACCCTAGCCACAGAAAATCTCTGCCATCTGTTTGTACAATCTTCTGACTCATAGATGATTGGTAAATGACTACTACATCTACATACATACCCCGCAATCCACCCAAAAGGTACTTGGCGGAGGGTACTCAGTACCACTATTAGCTACTTTCTTTTCTTTTTTACTCTCTTATGGAACGAGGGGAAAAACGAATACTAGTAATCATCTGTTCGGCCCCTAATCTCTGTGATCTTTGTTGTCTTTGCGCGAAATGTAGGTTGCCGGTAGTAGAATTGTTCTGTAGTCCGCTTCAGATTAAGCCCGTCAAAATTTCTTCAACAGAGATTCCCATTTGAGTTACCGAAGCATCGGTCATTGATCGAACCTACCAGTAACAAACATAGCCGCCCGCATCTAAATTACTTGTATGTCTTCTTCTAAACCGATCTGGTGGGGTTCCGAAACACTTGAGCAATACTCTAGATGGGGTCGCGTTCTGTATGCGGTCTCCTTTACAGACGAATTACTTGTTCCCAAAATTCTCCAAGTAAACCGAATTCAACTATCTGCCTTCCTCAGGACTGCCCTTACATGGTCGATCCATTTCACATCGATGTGCAGCGTTAGCCTAGATATGTAATAAACGCGACTCTATGAAGCAGCGCACTAATAATGCTGTATTCGAATATTGTGGGATCGTTTCTCCTACTCATGTTCATCGCCTTACTTTTTCTACATTTAAATCTAGCTGCCATTCTTCATAGCACCTAGAAATATTGGTAAAAAACAGTCTTGGTTGCACTTTTTTTTCCTTATTCATGCGTGACGCGTTTCTCCTCTTCTAGGCATCATCAGACGTTTTACATCGTATATATTCAAGAAAATCATTTCTAAAGAAGCGAAATTTGTTGAGAACCGATATTAGTTTAAATGTTAGGAAGTCCTACCTGACAGCATTTGTCTAGAGTGTAGCATTGTATAAGAATGAAACATGGATAACAAAGAGTTCAGATAGAAGCTTTTGAAATATGCTATTACAGACGGATGATGGTTAGATGGGTAGATCACGTAACTAACGGGGAGGTGCTCAACATAATTGGGGAGAAAAGGAGTTTCTGTCATATCCAGACTAAGAGAAGGGATGGGTTGGTGGGACACATTCTGAGACGTCAAGGAATAGTGAACTTAGCATTAAAAGTAAGTGTGTGGGGTAAAAATCGTAGAGGGAGAACGAGGAACGAAACAGTAAGCAGATTCAAAAGGATGTAGGTTGCCATTCTTATTCTCAGAGGGGCTTGCACAGGGCAGGATAGCGTGGAGAGCTGCATCAAACCGGTCTACGGACTGAAGACCACAACAACAACAAACACAACAATCATCCCTCGTATCACCTAGAAATTTTGGTAAAAACAGTCTTGGTTGCACTTTACGATGTTTTCCTTACTCATACCTGACGCGTTTGCCTCTTCTAGGTATCGTTTTACGTTTTACATCGTACATATGCAACCAAGAATGTTTTTTACCAAAATATTCATTATGGTTGCTCTTCCAGTGGTACGCAAGTATGGAATGGAGTGATGGTTTCACTTGAAAATTTGGTCCAAGTCATACTGCATCCTACTGCAGTCATACAATGACGACACCTTCCTCTAAACTGCAGCATTATCAGCAAAGAGCTACAGATTGCCACTCACTCTGTCGGTGAGATCAGTTATATATACAGAAAATAATAGTGGTCCTATAACACTTACCTTGGGTACTCCTGACGATACCCTAGTCTCTGATTAACACTCGCTATCAAGGTCAACCACAGACATACATGACCTATGCTCTATGTGGTATCAATGGTGTCACTGAAGCAGTCGTCGCTATATTACTACCATAAACAGCTTGTAAACAACTACTAAGAAGTTAAAGATAGTCTTAAGAAATAGGACTAAAGTGCTAACAGTACGCCACCTTTGTAGTGTTGACGTCTACATAATGGTAATGACAAATATCTTCAGTGGTGTTACTGTATGTAATAATCTGTCTCCAGTTTGAATCAACTTTGATTTTTTTTTAACACTTAACCCGAAACATCTCTGAAATGTGCGAAAGTAGAAACACGCGGTATCTCAGACCATCTAATGTTATGTAACGGAATTCGACTTTAGTTCACAGAAATTAAGTAAAGAGTCAGTAATTCATCTTATAAGTAAATTTAATGCCTTTTTAGCCGATATAAATACTTTGTTGTGCACGTTATAAGAAATAAATATGAAATATGAAGCCTGAAAGGTGCTAACATTTCAGCCACTTTAACGTTGGCTTTTACATAGTAAAATTGCTGAGAATTGAAAATGAATTTATCAAAAATGTATGATATTGCAGCTGCGCCATCTGACTTTTCTCTTTATTCCCTGGTAGTCACATCGTCAGATCTCAGACTGCTTCGAAATTTTTCAAAGTGCTTTGCCGACATTGTCACCACAAGTGTATGCCTCCATTCAGGTCTTTTTCGAAGAGAGAAAAAATATCTTCATGAGACGATTTGGATATTTATGTCAACATTAGAAGGCCTATGAAAGCTCCGAGCTCAGTGTTGTCAGTATCTCTGTAATTGGATGGATTAGCTGTTGTCTGCAACTTTGCCCTTATAGTACTGAGTTTTACCTTTGTATGTAAAACTATTTCATCTATAATTTCATCATCAAATAAGTTCTTCCACATTTGAGATTTAGTAGGACTTTGTCCCAAATTTCGACTTCTGGCTGTTAGTCGAGACATTTCTCCTTGTTTCTTAATAGGTTCACAACGTTCCCACTTGAAATTATTCTCACCCTGGAAGAACTGTGTTTGCTGTGAAGTATTATCTGTAGAACAGACGACTGCAGGCTTATTTTCCAATAAAACATTTTCTTCAATAGTATTACTTTCTGTTTCATAATGCCCATCACCTGACACGAAATCTTGATCATCATCAAATGTGCCATCATCTTTCCCATTACCCTTTTCAACTAAATCCCGTAATTGCGCTTGCACCCAAGCTTCCAAATCAGGATTAGCTGTAGATATGTTACTCTTCTTAGAAAGTCGATCTATATTTACACCTGAAATATAACATATATTCACGCATCGAAGAAAATGCTACAAAATAGCAACCACTGAAATCAGACTGTGTTGCAATTAGAAACATGCGGTCTATTGACCCACTAAATTATTGTACGTAATACAAAACATCGGTATCTCAGGCCCACAACTTCGCGCAGTTCCGTAAACAATACTCTGTATCTCCACACTGACGAAACAAAACTGATTGATGGCTGTTGCTTTACACGTGGAAAGTATAGCGCCGAAGGTATTGGGAAGGGGAGACCGCGCATTTTTTGCAGTGCTGCCACACCCGACATTTAAAATAAAGGAGGGGTCTGAGAGACCGATGTTTCGGGTTAAGGGTTAAATAGTATGCTCGCTATAAAAGTGGTTCTGTACGCAGAGATGGCTGTTTGTTGTTGATAATTTGTGTCATTCATTGGTGTTCTTACGAAAACTGCGATCTGCTTTAAACATGGGCGTTCAAGAATGTGCCGGCCGCGGTGGCCGAAGAGACTAAGGCGCTCCAGTCACGGTCTGCACGGCCACTACGGTCGGGGGTTCGAATCCCCCCTCGGGTGTGGATATTTGTGCCGTCCTAGTTCGTAAGTAGTTCATAAGTAGTTCATAAGTAGTTTGTAAGTTTAGGGATTGATAACCCGGTAGTTAAGTCCCATAGCCTATACAAACATTTGAACATTTTCAAGAATGTATCTTTATGTTCATATGATAACACGACTCTACAATTAGTGGGTTAATTTAAGCTAGTACGCTAATATTAGCTCCATTGCAGAACCTGTTTAAACCATCGCGAAAAGTTTAAAACGTCATTTTAGTTCAGAAGTTGTCTAAGTAACATCACAGTCTAACACACCAATCACGACAAACGAACTGGGCGATTGCAGCGATCCAAGCGGCCAGCAGGGGAGACTATTCAGGTGGCGGTATCTCGTGCATGATTCGTCGTGCTATTCGCAGCTTATCATTAGTTTCCTGGTGTACTTCCAGTAATTTTGGGATATGCAGCCGGATCCCGTTGTCATTCCGATACGGTATTTCCGCCCAGAGACGTCCGGCCATCTTCAGGTGAGCCCAGGTACGGGGGCGGTATTTATGCCGAGCTTCGCGCATGCGAAATGCGCTGGTGTCTTTCTGCGCATCTGTTAGGTGGTGGCAAGCGAGTTCTGTGAGCTGCCCTCGGTGGTGAAAGTGAAAAGCTCCTCTAATAATTGAGATTCGAATGATCCCGTCGATTACACCGTGCCTCGATAATTTTAATTACAGGGTTCCAATTTTTATCCAGCGAATGCCGTTGTCACGATTTATAAGATTAAAAAAAAAAATGTTCAAATGTTTGTATAGCTTATGGGACTTAACTACGGGGTCATCAGTCCCTAAACTTACAAACTACTTATGAACTAACTAAGACTAAGGACGGCAAAAATATCCATGCCCGAAGAGGGATTAGAACCCCCGACCGTAGTGGCCGTGCAGACCGTGACTGCAGCGCCTCAGTCCCCTCGGCCACCGCGGCCGGCTTATAACATTCTCAGCAAGGCGTATTTCCACCGTTTCTCTGATAACTGAGTCCCAAAAACCGGGAACTGGATCTGAAATAGGTTGTTTTATTGTATTCCACGGAGTGTCCCATGGAAATGCAATGTTCTGCTACCGATGACTACGACGGTTGCAGAAGGTTTGTGTGTCTTTCGTGTTCCGCACAGCGCTCTTGAACTCTTCGAGACGTCTGTCGATGTAACCATAACCACACTCGCAGGGAATTTTGTAAACACCCGATTTTTTTCAATTGCAAGTCGTTTTTAACAAATCCGGCTCGGGCCAAATTCTTCGTTGGTGAACTAAAGACGACCTGGCTTTTGTATTTCCTTATCAAAATGCCTATTTTAGACACATTGCCAGCATAATCTTCTTCATTGTCCTCAGTACGTTGCTTCTTCTTGTTATAATTACCCATGGCCTTCCTTATTTGGCATGGAATATAGCCATCCTCTTCTGGATAAAAATGGGAACACTGTAATTATCGAGACCCGTCGGAATAGACGGTATCATTTGATTGTCAATGATTACAGGAGCTTTTCACTTTCACTACCGAGGGCAGCACACACAACTCGGCCGTACCACGCAAATCGCTACCTAACATGCGCAGAAAGACACAGCGTATTTCGGATGCGCAAAACTCGGCATAAATACCGCCGCCGTACCTGAGCTCTTCAGTAGCTGCCTACTTACCTGAAGATGGCGGGACGTCTCTGGGCCGAAACATCGAGTCAGAATAACAACGGGATCCAGCTGCATACCCGAAAATTACTAGAAGAAGAAATACGCCGGGAAAATTTCAGAAGTCACAGTTTCCTGGTGGTTTTTGAAACAGGGAACACTTTAATGCAATGAATTGCAGCAGCAATCAGAAAAGACATCCCATTTCTTTTCTTTTTTTTTTTTTTTTTTTTTTTTTTTTTTTTTTTTTTTTTTTCAAATTTCCTAAAGAACGTGCAAGATGTGTAATACAATCATATTGCTGAATGTTTCCGTGACAATTCACCTGAAATTTACATAAATTTAAATTACGATTCTTTGATCTTTTTAGAAGTAAAAACTAGATCATAAATTGGAGAAGGGAAAATCTCCTGAAGAAAGATACGCTTTACCTTTACAATAAGGTAAAATTTTCGAACAAGAAAGAAACTGGTATTTAATGCTGTACTTACATGATTCAAAATACCGAATAAGTCGTCAAAATTTTCCCAGAAAGGGAAATGTCCACAAAGAAGACAAAACTTGAAAAATTCGAGTTAACTGTGCACGTAAATGTAACGAGGACAGTTGGTAAACTTTCAACTATAATAAAGTTTTAAACGTACATCTGCTGTGATTTGGAAGTACCTCATCCTACACAGAACAATAATAGAGACAAAAGTCGTAGTTTTGCTAACAGGTGCCCTAAATAGTAAAACACAAAACGAAACGAAAAGGAAATTATATGCCATAATTACTTACGGAGCTACTCGGTTACGTTTCTAACGCTTGAAAGTGGACTCTGATGTAGACAGAGAGGAAGCAAAATGTTTTCTTTCTCGTTAATGTGTATAGAACTGGTAATATTTTTATATCTCTTTGTACGTATATGTGTGTAAGCTTAATTTTCATTCAGTACCATTTCGATGAAAAGAAACAAAATGTCAGTCAACTGCACTGTCTGCAGGACGCGACGACTAGTCGTGACGAACAGCGTGCTGAAACTTCAATATAAATAACACACACACACACACACACTTGAGCTTCTCATTTCGCGAACTGAAGGTATGAGTTTCAATTCTGATCAAGTTCTGGATGCATTATATATATATATATATATATATATATATATATATATATATATATATATATATATATATATATATATATATATATATCAAACTGTTGGTCACCGAAGATCAGATTCAAATCAACCAATAACCAGATGCTAAACACAACAATGATCTGTTTCAATATATTAAATGCAGTTCGCAACGTATAATAGTCAAATAAGCATTAGAGTCCTTTAACTTTTCACTTAAATTATGTATTTTGACAATTTCTTGTTTTATACATCTCATACATATACATTCCATTCCAATGCAATACAACCTTTTTTTCCATACGTTAAGAGAACATCTTTTTACATTCCAGAGTAATGTTATTTACCCAGGGTCTCTATGCCAGCTGCTCACTCCAGAGACATACATTACTAGACTGGCAATGTTGTATACAGTATCATTGGTGTCACTGAAGTCTCGCCACCATATTTCTATACTATAACGTGCGAGCAGTCGTGTGAGTTATACAGAAAACAGTCGTAAAAATACGGATGAATTGACGTAATTATGCTGTCCTTAGAGTTCTGACATTTAGGAAATTCGTGTTTTGTATATGGCTGAAATTTTTAAAGCTTGAGTAAGCTTCAATATATACAGTAATGAGTTGCATTGATTTGCTGTTATTATTAATCTGTTACCAATTTCATACAACCTCGGATTTTCTTTCAGTAGTATGGTCATTATAAAAGTGTACCCTTGTTCTTTTGAGAGTTCTTACGAAATCTATAGTCTGCTTTGACGCACACACTAATGAGTCGCGTTTCCTGTTTTTATTAATCTGTTTCCAGTTTCGATCAACTTCGGTTTTTCTTTTAATATTATGACCGTTATAAATCTGTTATTTGTCGTGGATAACGCACAGTTTTATTCCTGTTAGTGTCTTTCAGGTAACTACTTCTGCTTTAACTGTACGTAAAGGTAAAATTTTACCTATCATCGCACCGACCTGTCATGATTATGTTGACAACACAACAAAATGCTAGAAGGTCTTTGCCTAGACGTTAATGTTAAACTGTACACAACATGTTCTTCTCATAACACGATTCGAAAATGCGGAAGTGTTAGCTCAAATGCAAATCATGTTCAAACCAACTAGTAAAGCTTACCACGTCATATCGTATCAGAAGATCACATTAGTACCGTACGGAAACTTTTTGACGTTAGGTGAGGCAAGATGGCGGCATCAAACTTCAGTCACAGAGGCTAGTTTGCCGGTCTAGTAATGTATATCTGTGGCTCACTCCCGCCGCTACTATTATCGCTGACTTTCTCAGCGGCACTACAAAATGTACTGTTATGAGTATTCGGATCCATACGTATTTCTGATTATGTGGGTTGAAGCTTTCCCGTTCACCAGTTTTAGCTCCACCAGTGTCTATTTTAGCATAATCTGATATTAGACTACCTCCCTCGGGTCTAAAGTAAAACTATAATATCTTAAATTACGTAGAAAAGAGTTGGTAAATAAAGTGTTATTTGTACCATACATATGACAGGCGTGTCCCCTGCTCACCACTTGGAGCGCTAGTATCGTCCCTGCCGTCAGACGGTAAAGGCTAGTCTACACGACGACATTAGATTGCGACATGCGTTTCATGAAATGAGTTGTGCGCAACTGGTTGCGTGTATGTCTGTAGACACGGCGCCAATACTACACACTTCAGTTACGTTGTTTTGTGAGTGCAGTAGTCGCCGTAAAATGAAAGTTTTGGTAGCTATAAGAATTGTGGCGAATCTATTGCTTGTCTGTGTGAAGTCGCTGCATAAGACTAAACATAAAAAGAATAAGAAACGTGTATGGGTTCGTGAATGGATTAGAAAAAGACGTCAGCTCTGTTGCTCAGCGACCTTGCTGAAAGAAATTGTGATTGAATACCCTAGATTTCAACTCAGAATGTCACCAGAGCAGTTTACGTTCCTTTTAAACAGAGTTAGTAATTCAATAAAGAAACAAGTTACCGTCATGCGTGAAGTATTTGTTACCAGAACTGAAATTACAAATTGCATTACGTTTCTTGTCATGTAGATATTCGTCTCTACAGTACCTGTACCGTGTTCCGAAATCCACAATTGCCATACTTCGTTTGTATAGGTATTTCGAATTGGATGTATTTTAGTCTGCAATTCACTAATCGTCAACCCATCAATATTTAATTTCACAAATAATTTGTAGAAGAGCACTAACACGCCGTTAAAATCGCACAAACACCTACGCAACGCATATATGTTCAAAAACCTCATTATTTCTTCCGTTCCCCCCTGTATATTATATTTTGTTCTGTATTGGTCATAACCTAACCTAAAAACACGCGCAATCAGTTTCGCCAAAGTTGGAAGGTGCCGAAACTGTTTAGTTTCGCCAACGAGTTGCGCGAACGCCTGCCGCGCATGCGCACTGGCCAATAGCGCAGTTTCATGAAACCTAGTGTCGTCGTGTAAACTAGCCTTAACAGATTTTACACCAGTGAGTGTCAAGATTGCTGTTTATTGTGGTAACAGACACAAACTTTTTGACGTTTAAGTAGATACGATGGTGGCGTCAGGATTCACTAAAACGAGCGATTTTGACAGTCTACTTAACGTATGTCTGTGAGGACAACGTACTGGGTTTGCCGTGATTGGCTTTGGCCTTACTATAAAATTATCGCAACAAAAGTGCCGTCATTTGTGTGTGACTGGCTTTGGCCTTACTATGAAATTATCGAAACAAAAGTGCCGTCATTTGTTCACGCCTGTGATCAGTGGCGGCGCTAGGCGTCGGCGACGTCGGACACCGCCGACGGCCTCGCGCCTGTGGGGGCCTCGCAAAACAATGTAAAATTTTTCTTTTTTTTTATATTTGATGTTTAACGGCGCTTTCCAACTGCTTGGTTATGTAGCAACGACCTACATCTAATTTACACTAGCTTAACCAATGGACGAACACAACATTCGTACCCAAGGGTGGGATTCGACTCCCAGGGAGAGCGATCTCGCTCGCCGTGGTATGACGCCTTAGTGCGCTCGGTCATTCCCGGCCGGCAGCTATTTAGTTATCCGTATTTATTTCCGTAAGAGTGCAGCAGTGATGCAATTTTTAGTTATATACTTGCAAAACAATTTCTTCAGTACATTTCAGAAAAGGACTTGGAAGATGTATATCAAAATGTTTATACAACAATCAGAATCATGCTCAGTTCCAGTAAGTACAGCTTCGGCCGCCAAGAAAAACTTCACAAAGTTAAAATTGATTAAGACTAACTTGAAAAGCGCAGTGAGCCAAGAAAGACTATCTGCGTTGTCAGTACTATCAACTGAAGCCGAAGTAGCGGCTAGTATTAAGATGTGATCTTAAAAAATTCAGTGATACGAAAAGCTGAAAAATTTCTACAATTTGTGTTTGTTTATTGTATTTTCTATCATTGCGATAATACTCGTATATTATACCAATACAATTTTAGTAAAATGATTATTGATGTATAATTCAGCTCATTTAACATTTTCTTCATTAATGAAAAATGTAAGGGGCCTCGCAAAGACGAGTTCGCCGACGCCCAGTTTTCGTCTAGCGCCGCCACTGCCTGTGATGTCGGAACTCCCTCCGTAGCCGGAGCCGATCAGCTGAGGCGCTTCTTGCCCCCGCGACGCGTGTGGCGCCTCGGTTGAGGAAGCGGCCGCCAGGGCGCAGCGTCGTCGCGCTCTCCAGACCGCCGCGCCGGGGGCCGTCGGCTCCGCGCGTGCGCAGTACAGTCCGCGTCCCGCCGCCGCCGCGCCGGCAGCTGTGCCAGCCAACGGCAGCACGTGTTTCGTGTGCGCCTCTCCGCTCCGCTTGTTTCTGTCTGCCTGTTGCATGTGCAGCGCCGCGACTCCCTGTTGCGTCGATACGTGAGCCGTGTTCTAGCACCGCAGGGCGGTTCGACGATCAGCCATGTGCAAAGGTAAGTAGCAGGCGCCGGCTGGAACTGATGCGAGATTGTTTAAGGCAGCTGCAGTGGTTTCCGGAGGCAGGTGCGAATGGTGCAATATTACCTGGTCGCTGTAAACAGTCGTACCTGCCGTGTCGATTAAGGGAAGAGGAGGAGGAACTAAAAAAAATGTTAACGCGCGATATCAAAACAAGAAAAAAAATTACGTAAGGTGTGGAACTCGTTAGTGTTAATAAGTCCCTGACAGCAGTCTTCAACATCTATAAGGGGCATTCAGCTGAAAATTGCATAGAAAAAAATGAAAAATTAAAAGAAATAAAAACGTAAAACCTGTTGTTAATGCATTCTAGGGTGTTCGTATTAGGTGGGAAAGAGTGGGTGGAGGCACTACCCTGCTTTCAAGTAAACGAAAAAAATTCTGTTGCCTTACCAGAAAATGATTTAACTCCACGTCTTAAGTTTTAAACAGCAACTCATTTATTCCATTATGAATCGTATTTGTCCGTCTGTGCGATCTTTTTTCACCAGACGCGTTTCGTTTCATTTAATATCAATCGTCTTCAGTGCTCTGAAATTACAGATGTGGAAGTTTTCTAAAATATTCTCCCACGTCTTGAAGTGTCGAAAATTAAAAAAACTAAATCCCGTATCTGTCAAATTCAGAACACTGGAGCTGTTTCATATTGAATAAAACGAAAGGTGCCTGGTGGAAAAAGAGAGAGAGAGAATAACATCTTATTGTGCCTGCGTAGGCGGACGAAGAATTGTAAAGCAATTCCGGTCATCATGGCCACAAAAATGATTTTTTGTACTTACTTAAAACTCGCTTCCTAAACGGCATAATTGAAGACCGGGATAGAACCCGTCGACTTTGACCCATGCCGCCCTATCTGAGTCTCTGAACATACCCTACGTAGATATACCAACTATCAAAACAACACTATTCACAGATATAAACATTCGGGATAATATCGTAATACTTACGTATTGTAGGTAATAAATAGTCTGTGATTAAACTCGTAAATTACTACCAAAGTGAAGCTACAGATCACTTTTTAAACAAAATTTTAATCTGTTTTGTTTGTAAACAAACTATCGTTTTTAACTCAGATATGACGTCATTGGTGAAAGCCGACGAGTTGTATACCGGTCTTTAACTGACCCTCCTGCTAAACTATCATTTGGACCCTCTAAATAACATTTATCAAACCGTGAGACTTGACAACCGTTCCCTTCATGGAAAAATGTTTGCTGTACCCTACCGAGCCATGATTTCACTCACAAGGGGAACACCAAGTATTGTACCAACGTATTTTGATAGGTCGCAGGAATGTTGTCAGGGAATTCCTCCAGACCATCAACCTAAAAGGATTTACTCCAACGGGCCTTCATTTGTAAGAAAATCGAAATCAAATTCGCAGCAAATTACCACGCGTAACGTGTCTACTTATACATGAGAGTTACCGCTCAGCGAGAGAGCATGGTGTAATCGACAATGTGCTCGGCTCCCATGCAAGAGACCCGGGTTCGGTACTTAGCGTCAGAACAATTTTTAAAAATTGTAATTGCTACTTTTTATATTTCAAAAATAATAATAATTAAGCAAAGAAAAAGATATAAAGAAAGAGAAACATCATGGTTGGCGGTGTGTCTGTGAGCAGATTCCAATTGCGAAGCAAACATTCGGCGTATTTTAAGGCGTTAGTGAGTTCACCTTTTGACTGCTCATCACACACATCCATTTCCGAAGAGGTTTTTTTGTGATGGGCCTGCTTCTATCACAGCGCATTTGTTCTCCACGTTGCATTACTTGCCGCACGCATGAACGACACACTACGAATGACTAACCGACTGGCCGTAGCATAATAGTACACTGGGACGCGTCACGTGGGTACACACGTCATAGGAGGAGATAAAAACAGCACGGTCAGGAACTGTAAACATAGGTGTTAAATGTTGCCCAAATATTATAGGTATTAACAAAAAGACTGTTTACTGATTTCGAAATATGCTTCAATTGTTTTAAAAGTGTGTTTCGAAAAAATGAATAAAATAATCGTCGCGCAATACATATTGAGCGAATGTTACATGTTTTTATCCTGACCATTTACTGCAAACGTTTACATAAGAATGGTTATAGAAATACATAATTATGCACAATCATCGGAGAGGTGTGAAAATTGACCTATGTCGGACTTGAACCCGGTCTCCTGCATCGCAGCCTCGCATCTTGCCGATTACACCACGCTGTCTCTCTGAGCGGTAACCTCCATGTATAAGTAGAGACGTTACGCATGGTAATTTGCTGCGAAATTGATTTTGATTTTCTTAGAAATCAAGGCCCATTGGAACAAATCCTTTTAGCTTGTTGGTCTGGAGGAATTTCCTCACAACATACGTACGACCCATCAAATTCCGTTGGTACTATACTTCGTGTTCCCCTAGTCAGACGTGCGCTGTTTTTTTTAATTTGACAGCTTCGAATTTGTACAGAGGTAAAAGAGTAGGTCAGTGTTACAGGGAGAGTTGGGAATTTCAGGCTTCCCAGAGAGACTTCCGCAGTCCAATCGGAAGTGCGTCACTGTGTTGCGGGATAATGCACAACATACAGTACTGCCACTCGTGTCGACCACGCTGTAGAAGTTTCGCTAGGCAGTCCCTCCACATCCTGTCTAGCTGCTATCTCTCCCCATGCGATTTCTTTATTTTTGGAGCTCTTAAGAGACATTCCTGGACGTTCATAAGCTTCGAACAAAGAGCTGCACCCTTACGAACAATCATGGTTCCGTTGATAGCCGCAAACTTTTTTTTTTTATCTGAATGTGCTAACCGTTTTGTATCTTAGTTGGATGTTTTAACTATTATGGTGATAATTTTTTGAAATAAAAGTTTACTTCTTTTTTGTAGTATATCTGCAGATGGAACTATACAGTGTTGTGTTGTGGATAAGGATTTTGGTTGTGAGGTAACATAATTTCCTATTGCTTTTCTCATAAATGTTTCATCATTGATGGGGGTTTCAAATGTTCAAATGTTTGTAGCACTTATGGGACTTAACTACGAGGTCATCAGTCCCTAGATGAGGGGTTTCTTCTTGTTTCTTAATTTTTACCGAACGAGGCAACAGTGGAGGGCGGTAGTTCGGGCCGTCCTCCTGCCGTCATGATTTTCCTAATTTCCGAAAATCACTCCAGGTAAATGTCGGGATGGTTCCTTCCAAAGGACACGACACATTTCCTCCCCACACCAGACATAAATTATCCAAGTATTTATTCCCTCTCAAACGACCACTTTGTCAACCGAACATTAAACCCAAATCTTCCTTTTTTTATTCATTTAATATTATTAGTAAGCATATACTTACTGACGATTGTAAAACTTAGCTGAAACATGTATGGGTGAAAAAAAGTTTCATCGAGGCAAACAATTTATTCAAAAGCAAACATGAACAAAAATGGGCAAAAGGGGAATATTTCGTATCTTGTGGTGATGCGACTGTGTAAAAGTTGAAACAAGGGGAATTTCATCATGAGCGAACAATGTTGATACTCGTGCATTAAAAAAATAAATGAAACAAAGGGATTGACAAGAGACAAATGTTTAAACTCATGGCACTGAAAAAAACCTTGGAGAAGAAGCATAGAAAACAGCAAACAGGCTAGATCGGAACGTATTAATTGTAACAGGAAAGCCGTCTTCCATCTTAGGATATTCTTTTTCTTTGAGTAGGTCTGTCCTCAGGCAGGTTTCAACTGGACGTCCTCCTTTTCGCTCTGTTCTGTCATCCTCCTTCATTTGCCTGTAGTTCCTTCCTTTCTTCAGGTCAGTCAGCATTCCAAATCTTGTCCTTCCTCCCCCTCTTCTTCCTTCTACTTTTCCTTCCATTATTCTTAGCAGCAGACAATTCCTACGTAATATATGCCACAACCAAGATGTTTTCCTTTTCTGGATTGTCCTAATGAAGGCCCTTTCCTCTCCTACCGTGAGCAACACCTCATTTTTCATTCTGTCGGTCCACTTCAGTTTTTTTATTGTTCTCCATAGGCACATTTCAAAACTTTCTAAATATTTTTGTTCTTTCTGTCTGATTGTCCACGTTTCAGACCCATACGACACCACACTCCACACAAAACGTTTGGCGAATCTCTTCCTTAGAGCAATGGGAATACTTTTGGTTGTTATCAAATCTTTTACTTTCCTGGAAGTTTTCTTTCCTATAGAGATTCTTCGTCTTACTTCCTCTGTGGAACTTCCAGTGGATGTTATCATGCTTCCCATATATTGAAAAGATTGCACCTGTTCCAGTACTCTTCCCTCTGATGTTATTTTGATTGTGTTGTCTTCTTTTCCAATTTTCATGTATTTGGTCTTATCAATGTTTACTCTCATTCCAAAATCTTTACCCACCCTTACAATATTTTCCATCATTTGCTGGAGCGATTCTTCTGTTTCTGCTAATACTATCATATCATCTGCATATTTTCTCCTCCCACTAAAAGCCCTTTTGTTTCTTCCAAGGCCTCATCAATTAGCTTTTCAGCATATATGTTGAAAAGTGCTGATGACATACAACAACCCTGTCTCACACCTCTTCCGATACTGACTTCTTAAGTTTCATATTCTTCTACTCGAACTACCACTTTCTGTCCAACATAAAGTTGTTTTATTAGTCTTCTATCTTTCCAGTCTATACCAGCATCACTCAAAATCTTCAACAGCATACTCCAGTTAACTCTTTCAATTCCTCTATTCACTTCTAAAAATCTCTGTCAACATCCTAAGGCACCCAATTGCATCTCTGGTTCCTCTTCCTTTCTAAATCCGAACTGATCTTCTCCTATATGCTCCTCTATTTTCCTGTCTATTCCTCTTAGCACTAGTCTGGTCACAGCTTTCGTAACATTACATATAAAACTAATTGTGCTAAAATCTTTACCTTGTTTGGCATTACATTTCTTTGGTAATGGAACCATTATAGTTTTTACGAGATCCTTAGGCCAGATACCTGTGTCATATTTTGTTGACCAGATTTGTAAGTCTGATTATAGCACCATTCCATAATGCCTTCAGTGCCTAGGATATTGTACCTCGTTTAATTCTCTCCATTATCGATGGACTGGGACACAGCTCATAGATCTGAAGGTGGAAGAAATTACCAGAAATTCTTAAAGTTCGCGCGACCGATTTCGGTGCTAATCACACCATCTTCAGGCTCCCGTTGTGCAACTGTCATAGCACATTTGAAAAGGGTAGCCGTTAACACCGGTAGCCGAAAATTTCTTAGTCTATTCACGCCAAAAACTAAATGTTCAAATGTTTGTAAATCTATCGGACCAAACTGCGTGGTCAGCAGTCCGTAGCTTACAAACTACTTAAACCTAGGTAAACTAACCTAAGGACAACACATACACACCCATGCCCCAGGGGGGAGGATTCGAACCTCCACGGCGAGCAACCGCAAGGTGCTTTAGACCGCTCGGCTACTTCACCACGGCACGTCAAAAACTGAACGATATGAATAGACTAAGAAATTTACGGCTACCTGTGTTAACGTCTACCCTTTCCAAATGTGCCCTTACTGACAGTTGCACAACGCGGGCCTGAAGATGGTGTGATTGTAACACCGAAACTGGTCCCGCGAATTTCAATAATTTCTATAAAGCTGCTGGTACTTTCTTCCACCTTCAAATTGGGCCTCGTGGTGGCGATGAACTCAGCAGGTATAAGGCTGCACGAACGCCAAGTCATCACAAGTACCTGACACCATAGTGGACTGTGTCTGAAGATCGGCTTTATTCAACAGAAACCGGTTACCGGTTTCATAGATTGTAGACTGTTTTAATTTTAATATTCCATGAAGGTCACTGTTTTTTCCTAAAATTATTTTTAAAAAATTAGATAGTCTAAGCCTGACGTTAAGCATGATTCTTGTAATATCAAGAAATCTTTTTTTTTTTCCAAGGGGGAGGCTTTGATGGTGTATCTGAAATTTTTGAAGAGAAAGATGGATGAAACATTATTGCAGATGGTACACTCTTTGACAAAAAACCTGGCCGCCGGCCGGCCGCCGCTGAGCCTAAGTCCGAGCCGATCGCGACATGGGACAATAAAAGTGGCCGCGCTGATTCGCTCTAAGTCCAGCTATCTGCACAATCTGGCAACACTGCAGACTGCGGAAGTTCATACAGTACTACTTGAGTGCAGTTAGAGTATAACTGGGTCAGCTACATCCGTGGTCTTGCGGTAAAGTGCGCGACTTGCATGTTTAGTATTAGCGCTCGAAACCGACTGTTGACAAAAATTTTAAATTCGCGTCACTCGTGCATGCTGATGCCACGTGTGTAAGGGGAGCATATGTGTAACGCATTTCATTTTTTGGTACACTGGTAATAACATTTCGGCCAATAACATTGCCACCTCTGGCCGCAGCACTTGGCAGAGCTCTCCGCGGCCCACTCGCCGACAGCAGCGGTGGCGGCGCTACACAGCGCTGCCTCGCCCTCTGCCCACAGCGCCTGCCGCCGCTCATCGCCCTGGATACGTAAAATGCTGTAGTGTTGTTAAGAGGTGATCCACAAAAAAGGTTGCGATTCGTATTTCACACAGGATGTAACGAAGCTGACCACCTATTTTGAATTATGAGCATATAATACATTGAAGGGGCAAAAAAATTGTCATTGTCCAATCCAATGGCACTCTACGATGGTTAACACTTATTTGTGGTTTAAATCTCGATCCTTTTCCTTTCAGAAAAGCCTTTCATGTAATTTGTTATTGTCATTAGTTCATACGTTTTCATCAAGACACTATATGTAACTCACAAAAATGTTTTAGTATCGTTGTTTCATTCCTTACGGTAAATGTATAAGCTAAATTATGTGAATACGTTTCAGTGCACATTCTAAAGCAACACAGGCACACTGCAAGGTTCGTGTCTTCATGTCTCATTTCTACAAGAGATATTTCGCATCAATGGAGGTGAATTCGAATTTCTTCGAAGGCGTTTGTATGGTGAAGCAAAGAAGACATCTAATACCATTTCCACAATTTGAAGTCGACCTTTCTGAAAGACTTATTGCATAAAGCTTTTCTTATGATTCCGTTAAAGAGTTTCTTCTTGCAATCTGCTGCGTATAAAGTAAAATAAAACAAAATCCATCACCAAATGCAATTTCTCCAACCAGGATTAGAACTGCCGCCTCACGCCAGGCATGCAGCATAAGACACAAGCAGAACCTCACAGCCAACCACACACTGCCGCATATTGCCCTCAGTCTCTCACATATTCAATGCTGAGCCTCTAACGCATCGCGAAAGATAACCTGAAAGTCACCTACACAAATAACTACATTCCTTGAGCGCATAAGTTAAATTTCTGTCTCTCATTTCACGTGGGCATTACACATCATAAGTCATGAAAATATAAGAGGAATGTCAAGTGAACTTAGTGAGACAATTCAGTACCACTTGCGGAAGTAACTGCACTGTCACAGTGTTGCCAAACATCAGCAACGATGTTGCCAGTTCTTAGCTGTACTAGGAAGACCTGTGTAGCGATAAGCGACGCGAAATCGCGTACGTCTCATGCGGGCTTCTAGAGGGGAGTCGCGCATTTTGGTTCATATGCGGCGCTCTCTCCTGATAGGTTCCATCGTCACATATAGAATGCAAATATTTAATTCGTCCAATGAGGCCGAAACTAGCGTTTAAATTTTTGAAGCTTTACTGCATTATGATATATTTCAGCAAATGACTAGAGAAAAAAATACTGATATTGTGATTGCAACATACAGCAGATCAAAGACTGAGATACGTAAAAATGCATCACGATTACAGTTTCACCCCCCCCCCCCCAAAAAAAAGACTAAAACAATTGCTTTGTTACATTTCGACAAAAGCTATTTTTTATGAGTTACTGGAAATGAACGTTGCATCATCCGTCACAAAACAGTAAGGTATCAAACACTTCGCATCTTGAAAGCAACAGCCCACAATTTTCTCAATCCTACTAGCCTCAACAGGCTTTTAGCCATGCATTGAGAAGAAATGCTGAGGAATTGATAACTTACCCTCATCAACTTTCAGTGAGAGCTTTTTGTAACAAAACGAAAAAGTAATGCGAACCATCATTTTCTCCAATGATATTAGGCACTGTTGTTCGAAGATGGACTGTATCTACTTTGAATCTTGTCAAATGCGTCTCACATTCAAGGAATATTACCTAAACGAATTTAGTCATCATGAAGCTGTAACAAAACAGAGAATTTGGGTGGTTGTGCATATTCGTAAGTTTTCTTACTTTGCCATAATACTTGATGCAAATGCATCATCTATCGGGTTCTTCGATTCTTTGGGCATTCTTCTTTGGTTTGTAATCCTTCACTTCGTCGACGATCTACTGGTTTTATTGAAAATACAGTAATCAAAATTACGCGACTATTTGTCCCACATTTAATGTCTTTGGTTTTTATTTTGAATGACAGTGATGATTTCTGTTGGACTGGTTCCATATATCTGAGCCTAATTAATGAAATTTTTTTCCCATGACAGATGATAGCAATTAGAACCTTGTGTCTCTGTAATGAATTTTCATATGAAAAAAATTAACACCTGAAGATGGGTCTTTAAAAACGTGAAAACGGTCGTGGACCTGTAAAGCAACGTTCTTAATAAAAAAAAAAAAAAAAATAAAAAAAAAGCTGACGCGGCTTCAGAATTTATTATTTACTTTATGGGATGATTGAAGTGATTTCCAAATAAGTTGTTCTATCTATTTTAGCATCATTTTATAACAATTGATAAATTCATTTAAGAAAATGTTCTTTCGTTTTGTTTGTAATGTCAGGATATTCTTGAAGTAGGTGGCACAGCATCTGCTCTGAGGTTTCCAGGAGACAGTTGGCACGGATGATTTTGTTTGACAGTAAGTGGATAAATTTAAGATGTAACGAAACGAAATGATGAGATCCAGCTTTTGCAACAAAACGGACCTGATTTCTAAACTGGCTAGGTTTTCAGAAAGTGACTATTATACAGCTAGACATTACTGCTATAAACCCTACCTCATTGATTTACTCACAGCTGAGGCAGATTGCTCGCAACGTGAAAGAGAGTAGTAGTTAACGTATGAAACGACCTTCTTGAACACAAATTCAGTTAACTACTACAATGAGCACATTATGATATTAATTTTTCAAAATATTTAATGTAGGAGACAAGAAAAAGTCAACTGATTGCAGAATTACATATCAGACTCACATCAACATGATGCCGAAGTTGCGAAACAATAGGCCCTAGTACGACGTTGGAAACTCTTGATTACATTGATGGCCTGATGAACGAGTTTTTGTAGCTGGCGTCCTGCATGTTAGGATCCGGATCCGTAATTCCACTCAGCCTCGAGATACTGTGCTCTCCAAATTGCACATATGTGTACATATGTGTACATAATCTCGGAATGGATGATGTGTAGGGAATGTATTGTTAATTTTCTATAGTCTTCACCTTCAAAGATAACGAAGTATGCCTATTCCGACTTGACATGGTTAGCATTCACACGATCTACCGACCGAAAGGCAACGATAGGTGACCGTTAACGGGACACCTGAGACGTTTCCTCAAAAGTGGCTGAAAGTTAACAGTGCAACAAATAAGCGCTCAGTTCAATTCAGAATATGCTAGACACGTTTTCCAGAGGAGAATCCGTAGGAACGTGGGTTCCATGAGGTATGAAAGTAGGTTCCGCAAACGGGTACCACTGTTAACGACATCGGAAATAACGGTCTGTATTTGCCTCTAATCGCCATGAATGGCCACTTGAACAGTGGTAGGACGTAATAGCAATGAGCGAAACGTGATTCAACTGCTACATGCCTATTGTAGGCACCGGCGCAGACCACATAAATCGATGGAGCCCGCATGCAGAGATAAATTTTCACCAATTGTGGAAGAAACATCGAATGGTCCGTGGTATAATGGGCTGCTCCTCCCATTTGTGGCCTTCCAACATACTGACGGCCGCGGCGGAGCGGCCGAGCGCGTTGAGGCGTTATGATACGATGCGCGATGTTGTTCCCCGTCGGGGGTTCTAATCCCCCTCGGGCATGGATGTTTGTGCTGCCTTTAGGATAAAGTAGTTCATAAGTAGTTTGTAAGTTTAGGGACTGATGATCATGCAGTTAAGTCCTTTAAGCTTTACAAACATTTGACACACTGACGCGTCTACGGTATTTCAAAGTGAGGCTTCAACGCCTCTCAAGGATAGTTCTAGAAACATTCAACGGATGTCCAAAGACCCCATAGAGCAGCGATTTTCTATGAGATGCGACTGATAGACTATTGGGTCGTGGTGTCTATTCCGGTGCGTCGCCGAACGACATTAAAATACCTACGACTGAAAAAAATATAAAAGTTTAATGAAATCTTTTCGGGTTACAAGCCACGTCATGTGGTTTACTGCCCACGAGCTTCCGACAGAGAACTCCTCTGTCATTGTCAAGTTGATGACTGTCATTTCGCGGCCGCTGCCTTGCTTATATAGCCACGCCGCCGCCAGTGACTTCAATGGTGCCCAGTTCCATTACCATATAAGGGAATGTTTTGGTCGCGCGTACGCCGTGCCCGCTTCAACTCCGCAATTACGGGATTCCAAGCCGTACTCAACTGCAAGCCGCCGTCTTTATTGAGGGTGTTTTCAGAAATTTTGATCTCTACTGCCTTGTTTATTATGCTGTCCCAGAAGCTGTTGGTCCGTTTAATAATGCCTCTTCGAAAGAAATTAGGTGTCCGTTATCCAAAGCATCTTCCAACCCAGCTGACTTTTGGGGTTGCGTAGTCGAAAACACCGCTCGTGTTCTATGCGTCGCTGTTCAATAGTGCGAACAGTCTGGTCGACATAAAACTGCCCACACTCACACGGAATTTTATAAATGCCTGGTGTTCTGAGACCTACATCATCTTTCACAGGCTTCATTAGTTGTCGGATCTTTGCTGGAGGCCTGAAGATTGTGTCAATTTTATGTCTCTTCAGGAGCCGGCTAATTTTCCCTGTTGTGAAGCCACAAAACTGCAAAAATGCGGTCTTCTTGACATCTTCTTCAGATGTCTTCTGATTACGTGCCTTATGTGAAACAGCTTGAGATATATGTCTCTTGCTGTAGCCGTTGTCATTGAAAACTTTACGTAAGTGGCTAAGCTCGTTTGACAGATTTTCAGCATCTGATACGGTTTCGGCTCTATATACCAAGAAGACCTCAATAAAGACGGCGGCTTGCAGCTCAGTACGGCTTGGAATCCCGTAATTGCGAAGTTGAAGCGGGCGCGGCGTACGCGCAACCAAAACATTGCCATATATGGTCATGGAACTGGGCACCAGTGACGTCACTGGCGGCGGCGCGGCTATATAAGCACGGCAGCGGCCGCGAAATGACAGTCATCCACTTGACAATGGCAGAGGAGTTCTGTGTCGAAAGCTCGTGGGCAGTAAAACACATGACGCGGCTTGTAACCCGAGAAGATTTCATTCATGGATATCGCCGCGAAAACATGCACTCATATATATATAAAAGTTTATAAAAACTTTTATCCATTGTGTTGGAACCTGCGACTGTTTCTTGAAATAGGTTACAGAAATTACTGAAATAAGTCGCCTTTTATTTCTTCTTAATGAAGATTTATTTCAACCATTACCGGTTTCAAGCAGCCTAGCAGCTCATCATCAGATGGTATACATTTATTCCAAATTACATTTGTATCTGTGGCAGGACAGAAAACGAGAAAAAAATAAACACTAATTTTGGTGTGCTATACTGAATAATTACAATACAAGTCTGTCTTCAAGACATTACTTACAGCTATGCGCTTCATATTTAATTTGTCCATATTTGGTCCGCTTTTGGATAGGATTTCACTACACTTCTTTTCCATCAACATACCACAGCACATCCCACAACTTTCAAGTGGTGAAATTAACAAGCACTTCACACACATTACGACTTTACAGCCACTACCACAACTTTCAGCTTGTAAACAAACCAAAGAGTTTGTTTATACCACAAGATAAGAACTATGTGAAACCAAAGACTGACAAAAGCTTATCTTATTATAGGATATAAATATGATGCCAATTTAGATTACATGAGATCAAGAATTGTATTACAAAGTTAACATATGTATATAATATGCTTTCAGAATGATAGTTACGTTAATATTAGGAGTATTTATTTTGAGATTACTTTAACATCTGTTTACATGCTTCACATGTGTTCTTTTAGATGGCATATAAGACCTTTTGTTATACGTTGATTCGAAAATTACAAAATAATTTTGGGCTTTGGTAGGGAGTAGTGTGGGTGGTGGTGAAAGGGGTAGAGTAGAGTGGGATGAAGTAGAAGAAGACGAAAGAAAGAGTGTAAGTGCAAGGAGAAATTTATGTGTGTGTGTGTGTGTGTGTGTGTGTGTGTGTGTGTGTGTGTGTGTGTGTGTTTGTGTGTGTGTGTAAAGGGGGTGTTTGTGGATGATTGTCTAATTCTTCAATTTTAAAGAGTCTTCAAAATACTGGAAGAATGAGGTTTTTGCAAATTCTTTCTGCTCATTTAGAATTGTGTGTGGTGATTTATGTTTATGGATGAAAATCTCTAACCCCCCACCCCCCCCCCCAAAAAAAAAGGACCGGCCGAATATTCGGTTTCGGCCAGTTTGGGCTAAAATATTGATTTCGGCAGCAATTTCAGTTTCGGCCAGAAATCAACCGAATCTTCGGCTTGGCCGAAATTAACTTTCTTGAATTTACTGATGAAGTACGGTCGCGTTCTCCATGGATTCAGTCAACAATAACGTTTTACCTCAGTTGATAACACACCGTTTAACTGCTAGCAGTCTCTCCTACCACATAAAACTAGGGGGTATTTTAGTAGTTTGTTGTTAAGGGCAATATAACGCAATGATATCTGATAGTGATATACTACGTTAGTAACAATTTAACTTAAAGTATTGTGCGTAATGGAACGGGTTATTATAGTGTTGTGGTATAAAGTTTTATTAATGATTTTCCTTGAAAGCGAAGAGCCTTTCTTGATTACTAATATGGGTTTAGGAAACATTGATCATATGGTACACACCTTTTACTGTTCAGTTTACGTAAATTTCTACTGACAACAATCATACTGTTAGTCGAAACTGTGACTTTATTTCTCGAAATACTTTCTGCAGCACTGATTGAAGCTGCTAAGTATTCAGGAATTCCAAAAAAGGAGATATGTAAACTTGTATGTCGATTGCCAAAAAACGGAAGTGAAGATCGCAAGAACAAAATCGTAATGAATAATAATAATAATAATAATAATAATAATAATAATAATGTCGTGTGGCTCATTGGCCTAGTGCAAGTCTTTCAATTGGACGCCACTTCGGCAACTTGCGTGTCCCTAACATACCCCAGTTATCCAACCGGGAAAAGGGGACCTACAGCTTAACGTGGATTCCGAACCACGTGTTGTTTCTGGCCACTCCTCACATCTTTGAGAGGTGAAGGGTGGGTTAAAGTGCAGACTAAAAAAAAATTCAAGGTCCGAGCGGGTTTAGAACCCGCGATCCTTCGGTTTTGCCGGCTGCGGTGGCCGAGGAGACTGAGGCGCTCCAGTCACAGTCTGCACGACCACTACGGTCGGGGGTTCGAATCCCCCCTAGGGCATGGATATTTGTGCCGTCCTTAGGATAAGCTAGTTGATAAGTAGTTTGTAAGTTTAGGGATGATAACCCCGTAGTTAAGTCCCATAAGCTTAACGAACATTTTGAACCTTCGTTTTCCAGTCGAGCGCTTTGCTCCAAGACCACCGGGTCCGACAACAAAATAGTAAAGACTACTTATGGAAGCAAACAAACCTTTACTTTCTGGGTATTTTGTATTGTGATACTCATGTTGACGCTCTGGCATTTCATAGTATCTATTTTTCATGATTATTGTGTACCTAAAGACTGTTCCTACAAGAAGGTATGCAAGACTGTGAAATTTGTGGCAGCTATAAGGTAGTCTTGTTAATCAGAGGTAAACGCGACCGGCATCTCCTCGAAGTGTCGTGATTTGTGTGTGAAAAAGAAGAAAACTAACATTGAACACATGTAAAAAAAGTCATTTTAAAAAAAGTTTGTAAATAGCCATTTATATTAGCAGACTAAAGGTTTTAAACTCTTTTCACTATTTACTTTGGGATATAATTGTGGGTAGTGCCTTTTTCTGTGAAGATAGAATATACCCGCAATTGTTGTTTTGGTTTAGGACGCTCGTATTTCAAAATGTTCAAATGTTTGTATAGCTTATGGGACTTAACTACGAGGTCATCAGTCCCTAAACTTACAAACTACTTACGAACTAGCTAATACTAAGGACGGCTCAAATATCCATGCCCGAGGGGGGATTCAGACCCCCGACCGTAGTGGCCGTGCAGAACGTAACTGGCGCGCCGCAATCCGTACGGCCACCGCGGCCGGTGTTGTGTAGTTTGTTTATCCCTTTTGTAGTGGCGGGTTTCTTTATTGTACACTTTATTTCAATTTTCTGTAATTTGGAAGAATGCTTTCAAACGATATATATCGAATATGCGACTGTCGCTAAGCTAGATATCGAAGAATCGACATCGAAGCTGTTCCTGCCCAGTCACGTCCTTTAAAATCATGACAAATGACGAGTAAACTGGAAGAAGCGGTACACGAAAGCATCGCAGTGCCATCGTAGCTTGTTCACGCTCAACAATTTAAGCTGTACTCTTAGGTTTCTGCCTAACCACATCCTTGAAAGTCGTGACATATTAGTAAAAAAATAATAAAGTACTTTTCTCAATGAGAATAGACATCTACGAGGTGTCTCGTGTAATACGGCCTAATATCATATACTGGTAGGGAAGGCGAAAGTTCTTTTGACAAGCTGGACTGTAGATGTCTTTTCTGAATGACAAAAGTTCCGAGTAGCCGAGCAGTCAAAAGCGTCTCGCTGCGGAGCGCGCGGTTGCTCGCCGTGGAGGTTCGAGTCCTCCCTGGGGCATGGGTGTGTGTGTTTTTCCTTAGGTTAGTTTACCTAGGTTTAAGTAGTTTGTAAGCTACGGACTGATGACCACGCGGTTTGGTCCGATAGATTTACAAACATTTGAACATTTTGAACAAACGTTCCTTACTGTATATAATCGCGTAATATACAAAAGCGCTGTGTGTCCCTCCTTTGATATGTATCTCTTGTAAGCTTTCTTCCAAATTTTCTAATTAGTTCACTATTAGCACGTGGATTAATTCTGGAACTTGTCGATTCGAGTGGGAAGGGAGAGTACAGCTTTGAAGAAATTAAAGGGATCCACAACTACTTAGTTATAACAGCCAAGTTTTCTCTAGATTTTTTTCCCCTTTGCACGGTAAATGACTTACGCCTGAAACTAACAAGTTTCAATACAGATACGGAATGTATCAATGACACCACGACTAAACACTACCACAAATCTCATTGATTTTACCATTTAATTTGTATAATTTTTTATCGGAGAAAATAGTTTTTTATTTTATTTTATTTATTTTTTTTAATGAATGTTGCTTTCCCCAATTTCAATAGTCTTACTCAGCAAAGCATTTGCATACGACTTTAGTATTACAAAAAAGTTTGTTATTAAGTACCGTGCAATCAGTGTAGTCTATTTCGCGGAGACTTTTTCAGAAAAATTGTGGGTCGCACTAAAAGAAAGAACGGGATCCACTGCTCAGAGCTTGTTTGGGATGTCATGAAAGACAGACTTCGTGCTGTGGATACTTCACCCACGAAGAGACCAGAGTAGGCTGCTGTTCTGAAAGCGGTTTGGTGCCAGCTACGTCCATAGAAGCTACCACGGCGCGTCACTGCACTCTGCAGGTGCCCACCCCTTCACTTGCTTACTCATTGCACAGCTGCCGACAAGACGACTATAAATTACCCTCTATCAGTTTACGACAGTGTAAAGATAGCGTAGTTCTACCCTTATGCGTCTTTAACATTGGTGTCAATAGTAAGTCATGTCTGCGTTCTATGTAGTGTTAATGGAGGGGGCGTGACATGTCTATGTATTACGTCACCCCCGTGATTCATAGGCGCGTTGTTGAAGATGGTTTAACTTTCTGAAACGACCAACGCCCCAAGTGTGGACCACCGTCTATATTTTCAGTTTGCTGACCTATGGAAAAGGGAAGTGCATGATCTCAATCCGGCGACTATTTCCTTCGTTCTCAAACCCTCCACCCAGCCTTCTACATCCTGTTACTCTCAAAGAACAAAATTTATTCCTTAACTTGCTGAAAACACGACGTTGCCCGGGTACTCATTTATTACAGTACTAGCTAAAAACCCGTCGTTGCCCGGGTATTTATTCCTGCCATTTTTCAGCTGTATATTCATTTGTATAAGGGCTGTTTGACTGTAAAATCTCTTGGGAATACAATTAGTAGTAAAGAAGTAAAAGATTAAAAGTTGGTGCGTGATGGGGCAGTTTTCCATGAACGTTACTATTTACGTGCTCATATCTCATAAACTACGTGTCGGAATGTGATACAATTTAGAAGCTACATTCAACTATATGTGTGTATACTGTCTATAAAATTTCCTGTCGCTACAATTTGTAGTGTTCAAATTATAAATTGTAACGTCATACCGAATGCCGTAGTTTTACTTCATAAACAGCGGAAAAGTAGTAAGCGAGAAAATTTTTTCCTTTCATCATTCTGCTATTGTTGTCTGCGAGAAAAAGTTTAATAAAGGTTTGAAATTATGTTTAAAGTTTGCTGCAAGTTGCTAACTACTCTCATTCTCATATAGCGTATTTATAAAATCTCACCGCATTATGTAGCAGTTTTTTGCGATTCCTAATGTTTATGACGTCATATCTTCTGGAGTATGTGTCGTATGTGATAGCAATTATTAGCTTACAGTGAGGAATGTGTGTACAAAAGTTGGTTGAAATTGGTCCAGTAATTTAGGAGAAAATGAGCAGCATTGTCGCTAAATGCAGTAGTTTTTCGCGCATGTCATTGTTTATGACGTCATATCTTGCGAAATATGTATCGTACATGATTCTTAAACTTACGGCGACCGTCCTCGTGGTTTGAAGCTTACGTGTACAAAATTTCATAAAGATTGGAACAAAACTGTAGATTTGTATGCAACAGGTACAAAACTACGGATACACTGCTTTATATATTAGATTACATTAGTCCATACCTCCTTCCCTTCTCTCTCTCTCTCTCTCTCTCTCTCTGCTCATTCCTTCTCTCTTCTGTCGTCTCCTCACTGTTCCCTTTAACTCCCCTCTCTGTTCATAACCTCCTACCCCTCTCTCTGACCATCTACACCTTCCCGTTTCTCTGCCTCACGCCTTTGTCGATCTCCTCCTTCACCTCCTCAATCCATTACCTCCTCCATCTATGAAAAAATTAAGTAACGTTCATGGTGGTCAGTGAAGGATAGGTCCACGTTTATTGCAACGTTTCTTCCGTCATACAGCGTATGAAATTTTCGCGTAAGAGCAAGATGTAAGTTGACATAGTATTATCGCAATAAGACGAACGTTATGGCAAACATATATGAGGTTTCCAATCTTCCCCTCCCCCTCGGGCATGGATGTTTGTGCCGTCTTTAATATAAGCTTTATAACTTTAGGGACTGATGACCCCGTAGTTAAGTCCCATAAGCTGTCTAGGATATCATTGGTAGATACTCGACGAAAAGATTTAAAAAGTTGATGAGATTATAAAATTCTTGTAAATTATCATTGTTTATTTACCAAGTTAAGCGGCACACCGAAATTTCTAAACGACTCCGCATCGTATTCTAATTGAAATTGCCGGCCGCGGTGGCCGAGGGAAGGAGGTGCTCCAGTTACGGTCTGCACGGCCATTACGGTCGGGGGTTCGAATCCCTTTTCGGGCATGGAAATTTGTGTCGTCCTTAGAATTAACTAGTTCGAAAGTAGTTTGTAAGTTTAGGGACTGATGACCCCGTAGTTAAGTCCCATAAGCTCTACAAATATTTGAACATTTTTATGTAATTGAAATTCAAACAAAAAGAAAAAGAAAATTCACATCCACAGCAGAGTATAGAAGCCGCAAGGCACATATACTTGTTTTTGTATCATTATATAAGTCTTCAGTAGAAGCTACTTACAAATAGTCACAGCTATGAATGGAAAGGGCTAGAATCACAAAACGAAAAAAATGGATATGCATAAATAACGAGTTTAGCCTCTGATCAGTTTTCTCCTATTCAAAACGATTTACCCATCAGGAATTACCATCAGAAAATCAAGTTTTGATCAGTTATAAGTAATTGGATGAAAAAATACACGTGAAACAAAACAAAACCTCGGAACGCAGTCCTTCGTCCGCAAAAAAACAAAAAAAAAAAAAAAAATTGCGATCTTATGTGAAACGAAGTCAGTTATTTTATTTAATATATAAGGAAACATTCAGACACTTCGTCATGAATTCCTGATTAGTTACCTAAGAAAATCTGTAGAGATTGTATCAATATTAGACATTTATATTGAATGAGATCTCACTCTTATTTTTTCTTAGTGTAAGTCATCTATGGATTTTCTTTCAGTCGACTCCCTCTCTCTACATATTTTTCTCAGAAGCTTTGATTTAACAACTTTTGACAATTCTGGGCGGTAGGCTAAGTGCTTATATTCAGCGACTGCAGATGCTTGAGCTTTAATATTTCCGAAGTCGACATTAATTATGTAGATGTAATCCGTCCAGATTTTGCACCTTGAAAGGTGCCACTAATAACCTATGTCTATCAGTGCACTTGGCCTTGTACTTTTAAGTAAGTTAATAGAATAGGTATTCATGTCGGTAACGGTTTGCAATGATCATAAGCTCTATTAACAATTTTAAGATCAATTTTGAGTGAACCAACCTTGTAAGAACGTTTATTATTAAATTTAATAGGACGCGGTGGAGTAGCCGAGCGGTCTAAAGCGTCTCGCTGAGCAGCGCGCGGTTGCTCGCCGTGGAGGTTCGAGTCCTCCCTGGGGCATGGGTGTGTGTGTTGTCCTTAGGTTAGTTTACCTAGGTTTAAGTAGTTTGTAAGCTACGGACTGATGACCACGCAGTTTGGTCCGATAGATTTACAAACATTTGTATTTTTTTTTTTTTTTTTGTATTTAATTCAATATTTATTTGTTGCCGTGTATTCCGCATTAACCTTTACTCCTTGTACTCATCGATGGAAACGTTGATCTTACGTCAGTGACAAAGAAATTTCGACAGTAGTTCGTAAACTACAAGGTATAAATAGTAGTAACTTGGGGATATAGCTACTTCTAGGTGTCACCTGGGCCACTAAAAAAATTCAGGTTTCTATTTTTATCCACAACGAAGTTACAAAGGGGACTTAAGTGCCATGAGATGCTTCGAGAAAAGGATGGTACGAGACACTGTCATGACCCTGTATAATCATCATCTTGCATTAATTTCCCCAGCAGCCACTTTTTCTGTGGGAGTGACTCCCATCCTGTTGTGAAGCGCAGTTCTCTAGCTGCCAAACAAATGCCGGGTTTTACGAACCATCCTGTTATTTGCTCAGATTCTGCAGCATATTTAACTGTTAATAAAACCAGCACAGTGCACACGGATTTGACTCTAATGCTGTGGATACAACGGTGCACTTGAATAGGCATAATTGTGAGCTCTGGTATTAACACTGTTATTAGCGAGCAGTGGAGCGCTTTACGGCTGGAAACAAATAGTTACGTACTCTCTTATCAAGTTTATGGCGCTGCGGCATAAGCTGTCGGAATCAGTGCCAGCAGTTTAGTTTGGGAGACAATGTCGTCAAGCTCACGCGAGGCAATTACTTAGTACCGCAGTGTGACGAGCCGCGCAGGAAATCTCGGAGCGTCAAGGTCACCAGTCTGGCGTTGTTAACGGATACGTGAGCGTGACGCGGCCGTTCAGACGCACAGCTTAACGAAGCCCTGCTGACCTTCGTGCAGGTTGACTCTGCACAAGGAGAAGTGTTGCTTAATACTGTGTAAGGTGTGCGCGTGTGTGGGGTTTACATAATGTGCCCACAGTCTAACACTCACTGGTGTAAAATCTGTTACCGCCTGACAGCTAAGGCTACGGCCACACTTGCGATTTTTGAAGCTGGACGCTGAGCGTCTAAAGAAGCAGCTTTAAAAGGCGCCAGGAGGTGGCCACATTCGACCGCGTGTATACGGCGGCTTCTTACAGGCGTCCTACCGACCAAAGACGTGAATGTGGCCACATTTGGCTCAGTAGCGTTTCAGACCTGCATGGGTGACATCGCAGCATTGAGAAATGACTGTATTAAGTAAACAGTCTGCAACAATAATATGTGCTGCAAATTACTGCTTCATATACAGTGAATAACTTTAATATTCGGACACCAAGATATTTTTAGTTTGCTGCGTTATAACTGCATTCCGAACAAACAAAAATATAACATAACCAAATATTATATGAAGGTGCATGTCTTGTAAATAACAGTATGAACGTTGTTTGCATAAAGTAAAACAGTTGTTAAAGAATGCGATTAAAATAAACCACTCCTCGATGGTCACGTTACTTTAATATCCGGACAGATGGCAGTGTCGCACTTGTCACCGTTCACGCCGGGGTGAGTAGGTCTGCTTCTAGTATGAAGACAGGTGTGTGTTCACAAGCGCGGTCGACTGTCCAGATGGTACGATGCCACGCAAAGATAATACCAACTTTGAGATACGACAAATTGTGATTTTGCACAATGCGAAAGGAAAATCATATCGACAAACTGCTGCCATGCTCAACATGAGTAAGAGTACTGTGGCAGATATTGTCAGGCGTTTCAAAAACGAGGACCGTGTAGACTCCATACCACAAATGGGCCAGCCACAGAAGTTGGATACTCGTGACAAGAGGAAGTTAATACGAAAAATAAAGAAGGATCCTACACTCAGTGCACCGAGATTAGCACGTGAGCCTCTAAACGAGACTGGCAAGAAGGTACATCCTCAAACGATTCGCAGAGCATTGAAAGAAAGTGGATACAATGGAAGAGTGGCTCGGAAGAAACTTATGTGACTCAACAGAATGGACAGAAAAGATTGGACTTTGATAGGGAGTTTATTACGAAGGATGCAATTTGCTAGAATGACGTCACGAAATTAAATTTAACGTCTGTGGGTCAGACGGACAAAGCATGATGTGGCGGAAGAAGAAAGAGGAATTTACAGTCACAAATATTAAACCCACTGTAAAGCATGGAGGTGGCAGCGTCCTTGTCTGGGGCTGTATATCGACATTTGGACCGGGCGAATTGGTGGTCATCGACAATACTATGGACAAATATGTCTATTTGAACATATTAAAGAACAATTTACGAAAAAGTGCTGAAACCATGGGGATATCAAACACCTTCAAATTTTACCAGGACAATGACCCGAAACATAAGGCTCGCATTTTGCAGGAATATTTGTTGTACAACTGCCCCAAAATCCTACCACCACCACCTCAGTCACCAGATCTCAACCCGATTGAGAATGTGTGGGGAGAAGTGAAGCGATGTATTATAAGTACACCAATATCTCCCAAAGAAAGTCTGAAGCTTCGACCGAAAGAAGAATGGGACAGTCTACGTGCGGGCTATTTAAAAAGTATCATTAGCAGTATGCCGTAGCGTTTGAAAGAAGTGATAAAACAGAATGGCTACCCAACATGATATTGAAACATTTATTTTCCATAAAATTTTGTCTCGAAATACTTAGTTCCGCAAAGTGTCCGAATATTAAAGTAACGTGAATATAGGACCGAGTTGTATTTTAAATTGCATTATTAAGGAAGTTATGCAAGTTATCTCAATAAAATTTATATGATTACTTACAAGACGCATCACGTAATGTAATAATTGGTTATACGTTTTGTTTGTTTTGTTATAAATAAAGTTATGATGTTCCAAGATTGAAATATTACAGTGTCCGAATATTAAAGTTATTCACTGTATATGGATGTTGGTGCCTTTGGACACGATGGAGATTCAAACATCCAGAAAAATACTAGTTTTGGCAAGAAACTCTATTCCCACAATTTACCATTACCACCACCAGCCCCCTTACCAAACGATACATCTGGTCGATTACTGCCATATGTTTTTTCTGGCAGATGAAGCCTTTGCTCTGTGTGAAAACCTTCTGAGACCATACCGCGGCAAGGACATGACTAACATTAAGAGAATTTTTAACTACCGTTTATCGAGTGCCAGGCGGTACGTGGAATGTGCATTTGGTATTTTAGCTAATAAATGCCGTCCGATTGACGTCAGTATCGATTTGGTTGATATCATTGTTAAAGCAACTTGCGTACAATACAACTTCGTGAGGGAAAGCGACGGGTACAACTTTGAAGACACGTTATCGTGTCCTTTGGATAGCATTCCGGCCCAGGGGACAAAGGGGCCGTGAAAGGAACACACACAAGAGATCAGTTTGCTGAATATTTCTGTTCTACCGCGGGTTCTGTACCCTGGCAAAACCGATAAGCAAACATTGCTGAGTGAAAAAGACTGCTGGCTTAACAAGACTCACATAATATTCTATAACAAAGCGCAAATATTGTGACTTCTTGTACTTACGTAATTTAATAAATGTAATTCACCTGATGTCTTTCAAAAAATTCAAATTTTTTTGTATTTTTGATCTTTTATACTACTCTAATTAAATGTTTTTACTCCACTTACCTAAGGCTTCTTTTGTTTCTTTCTCCATGTTGTCCCAACCTTCACAAACAACATTAGATGTCACAGCTAGCCAACCGTCTCTCTCTTTTTTTTTTTTTTTTTTTTTTTTAATAATCCACATTTTGAATGTCGTATAAAAATGGTCGAGCTTGGACTTCTAAGATAATACGTTCGCTATCAAGTTCAATTTTTTCCATCTCACTCATCGAAAACAACTGTAATAACGCTTGGCTACACACAATACTGTGCGTTGACAGACTGCACAGATACAACTGAGTTCACGTGGGAACGCAATGTGAGAAGCGTCTTTTGACGCAGCGAATGAGCCCGGCCCATCCGACTGGCGTCTGACCTTGAGGATGCGACTTCCCGTCTGACGCTGGCAGAAAAAGACGCTGTGTGTGGCCACTACGGGCCTTCTGTAGCCTGCCTATAACTGTGGCGTCTTTTGACGCTGAGCGTCCAGCTTCAAAAAACGCAAGTGTGGCCGTAGCCTAAGACGACACTAGCGCTCCAAGCCGTGAGCAAGGGAGCCGCCTGTTAACGTCATATACAGGGTGTTACAAAAAGATATGGCCAAACTTTCAGGAAACATTCCTCACACACAAAGAAAGAAAATATGTTATATGGACATGTGTCCAGAAAAGCTTAATTTCCATGTTAGAGCTCATTTTATTACTTCTCTTCAAATCACATTAATCATGGAATGGAAACACACAGCAACAGAACGTACCAGCGTGACTTCAAACACTTTGCTACGGGAAATGTTCAAAATGTCCTCCGTTAGCGAGGATACATGCATCCACCCTCCGTCGCATGAAATCCCTGATGCGCTGATGCAGCCCTGGAGAATGGCGTATTGTATCACAGCCGTCCACAATACGAGCATGAAGAGTCTCTACATTTGGTACCGGGGTTGCGTAGACAAGAGCTTTCAATGCCCCCATAAATGAAAGTCAAGAGGGTTGAGGCCAGGAGAGCGTGGAGGCCATGGAATTGGTCCGCCTCTACCAATCCATCGGTCACCGAATCTGTTGAGAAGTGTACGAACACGTCGACTGAAATGTACAGGAGCTGCATCGTGCATGAACCACATGTTGTGTCGTACTTGTAAAGGCACATGTTCTAGTAGCACAGGTAGAGTATCCCGTATGAAATCACGATAACGTGCTCCAGTGAGCGTAGGTGGAAGAACATGAGGCCCAATCAAGACATCACCAACAATTCCTGCCCAAACGTTCACAGAAAATCTGTGTTGATGACGTGAATCGAGGAAGTATAGTACATACTAACGAAATAATTGGGTATTTTGACAATTGTCTGCACGAGTTATTTCAATTTACATTTAAAGAGAGATACTAAAATGAGCTCTAACATGGAAATTAAGCGTTTCCGGACACATGTCCACATAACATATTTTCTTTCTTTGTGAGTGAGGAATGTTTCCTGAAAGTTTGGCCGTATCTTTTTGTAACACCCTGTACATCGTACGAATAACACTTTATTCTCGCACCCTTTTCTACGTAATTCACGATACGACTGTTGTATTTTAGATACAAAGGTTGTAGTCCAATATAAGACGAAACGGATGATGCATAAATAAACAGTAATGGAACTAAATCAGACGAATGAAACGATGTAAGCTAGAACCTACTCAAGCATAAACATGTGTATCCGAATATTTTTACTGCTCTCCCCATTGAAACGGCAATAATGTAAGCCTAAGAAACGTACTATGTAGCCCCAAAGTAAAAGTGTATGAAACACAATTTCTTTTCATTTCCTTTTGTGTTTTAGTTTTTAGGACAACTGTTAACAAAACTACTACTTGCGTCTTTCTTATTCTGTGTCGGACGAGAAGCTTTCAACCAATAGTTCAAATACGTAGAAAACTTTTTTATAGTTGAACGTTTAGGAACTGTCTCTCTTATGTTCACGTGCATATTTCCGAAAAAAAGGAAGAGCATGACCACTGACGCCCAGATGTGAGTTTGGTGTTAATATTTTCTACAAATATTGTGTATTTACCTATCTCCTTAGATGGTTTTCATCTTATTTTCCGAACTTTCAGTTTTTTACTAAAATATAATGTTTCAGAGTTCTGTAGCATATTCTTCAGAATGTTACTTTATACCTTAGGTCTATCATACGGTTTCATTCTGTACCTATGCATCCAGGCTGCAGCCTATATACACTATGATCCATTTTCTACTCCTAAAAATATCAAACAATCACTACTATATATAAATATATACAATTTTCAGGTGAATCGTAGCGGAAACTTTTCAGCAGAATAATTGTTACGTACTTTTCAGTGTCCTTAGGAAATTTTAAAATAGACAAATGAGGTATTTTTTCTGGTTGTTGCTACATTTTATTGCGTTCCCCGTTCCGAAAAGCATCACGAAAACGAATATACGCTACGAGTAACCCGACGAACAACACACGAAATACGGCCAAATCAGTAGTGTACTGCTGGCCGCATGGTGCGCTGCTGTCGCGGTGGGTAACAAAAATTCGCTCGAATGTGTGACTAGTATGTTAGACTGTGATATGCCCGTGCCCAAAATACACACACACACACACACACACACACACACACACACACACACACACACACACACACAAAATGTATTACTTGGTGTACATGAAGTCCAGAAGCACTTTAATACATTAAATTATTTATTGCACCAGAATCAAACATTGTACAGGTATCATATACATGTCATTTTGAAGAAAAAGCCTGAAGATTTTTTTCCCCTCGTGTATAGTGCCACAACGTAGATTGGTAACAACGATCTTGAATTTCATAGATTGGCGATAGGGCCGCCGTGTTTCAGACAATTGAACTGGCGTCCGCCAAGTTATTTGCCGTATCAGCTGACAACTGGTATGCCACACCCACTAGAGAATTTTACCTATTTACAGAGTTCCACGTCTTAAATAAAGATTGATTATTGAGTACAAATGTTCCTGAAGTTACGCCTGTGTCTGCAGACTTTATCAAAGCTGTGAATTGGCCATTAAAATTGCTACACCAAGAAGTGTGGTGTCGCACAAGTACAAAGTGCGCGCCACCTACTTTCGCCGCGCGCCGCCATGCACACACGGCGCGGCGTTCTCACGACAGCCACGAGCGCCCTCTGCTGCGGCCCCGCTCGTGGCCGCCGCGGAGAGACATCGGTCACTTGGGACTGAGATAGCAACCAGTGAGGACCTTCGTAATCTGATAGGCACCAGTGAAGACTTTGCTATCGTACAGGCACTAGGCAGGCCTCTAACAACTATGTATCAACATTCTGCAGTACTATGTAAAAGTTAAGTATTGTTACATTCTGTGCAATATATATCTCTTTCTAATTTACTCTAGTGTTTATGGTTTCTGGCTGCTCCCCTCCGTACCTGCACCAGCGTGCTATTTTTGTTCCTGTGTCGGTCTCATTCCACTCGGCCACCGACACCTACGACGAGGCTGGGACACAAAAGCGGCGACGAAGTTGGGACACAAAAAGAAGAAATGCAAGATGATAAACGGGTATTCATTGGACAAATATATTTTACTAGAACTGACATATGATTACATTTTCACGCAATTTGCGTGCATAGTCCTGAGAAATCAGTACCCAGAGAAACCACCTCCGGTCGTATGGTCGTAATAACGGCATTGATAAAGCACCTCGCTGCGGAGCGCGCGGTTGCTCGCCGTGGAGGTTAGAGTCCTCCCTGGGGCATGGTTGTGTGTGTGTTTGTCCGTAGATTAGTTTACCTAGGTTTAAGTAGTTTGTAAGCTACGGACTGATGACCACGCAGTTAGGTCCGATAGATTTACAGACATATGAAAATTTTTTTGAACGGCATTGAGTCAAACAGATCTTGGATGGCGTGTACAGGTACAGATGTCCATGCAGATTCAACACGATACCACAGTTCATCAAGAGTAGTGACTGGCTTATTGTGACGAGCCAGTTGCTCGGCCACCATTGATAAGACGTTTCAATTGGTGAGAGATCTGGAGAATGTGCTAGCCAGGGCAGCAGTAGAACATTTTCCGTATCCAGAAAGGCCCCTACAGGACCTGCAACATGCAGTCATGCATTATCCTGGTGAAATGTAGTTTTTCGCAGGGATCGAATGAAGAGTAGGGCCACGGGTAGTAACACATCTGAAATGTAATGGCCACTGTTCAAAGAGGTGACCGAAATGTGTAACCAATGGTAACCCATACCATCACGCCGGGTGATGCGCCAGTATGGCGATAGTAGTGGGGCTGTGGGAGTTTCACCCCACTGATATTCGCGCGTCTTTTGTTTTTTGGCGGGAAATTTGAATTACACCCCACCCCTCCTCCCTCGGCCAATTGCCTGACCGCAGATCAAAGGATGCCGCCAAACTCGAACAATAGTGCACTTAAGGATGATTGATAGTTTACATTTAGGTCCTTTTGATTCGCTACTTGTCCGACTGCTTATCAAAGGACGACGCCATAACGCACTTAAGGATGATTGACAGGTTGCAACATCTCCCTCGGCCACACACGACGCCCCGCCCCCGCCCTCCGCCCCCCCCTCCACCCCTCGGTGCCGCCGCCAGACAAGCGGCACCTCAGACAGGTCCATACCTGTAGACCCCTCGACATGTCGGTACTCGCACCCTGGACCACACACCTGGCCGGTTCGACGCCCCCCTCCACCCCTCGGCACCGCCACCAGACAGGCGGCACCTCCGACAGGTCCAGACCTGTAGACCCCTCGACATGTCTGTACTCGCACCCGCGACCCCTACTCGCTCGGCCGATTGCCGGACCGCCGCCTCCGCCGCCGACAGATGCTACCCCCTCCTCCTCCACGCTAGCGACCGGTTCTCAAAGGACGCCGCCACCCGCCCTACCAGAGAGAACAAACAATACCGCGACGATTGTCTTGACCGCACCGACACCGCCCCCACAGGCCGACCCCTGCTCTCTTTTTACGGCGACCGCGCCCCGCCAGGCTAGCAGCCAATTAAATTGCCTATTTATTATTAAGCGCGCCGCAGCGATCCGTACGCCAGATCTAGATTTATGTAACAACAACAATTTCTGCCGTTTATTATTATTATTCTTGGGAAAAAAAATAGAGCTACCATAGTGTTCTTCGTGTGCTAAAAAAAATTTAGAACAGAAATGCTTGGTTGGTCTCGTATACTACACCATATAGTAGTAAAATATTAAAACTCGTATGCAAAATTTGCAAGTAAGAATTTCCACTCCAATCTCTCTCCATGCTCTTCGCATAGACTACAACCGACAGGCGTGTTTAATAATAATAATAATAATAGCGCAGGTTACGGTAACGAACGCCACAAACTTACGTATCCATCTTAACATATACTCTTTCGATATACAGAAACAATTCTAACCAAAAGAAAAGAAATGGTCCGTTTTCGGAATTCGACCGCAACCTTAGATCTATAAATGTATCTCTTCGTTTAGACGATGCAAGCAACAGCCTTCTAACGGAATGTAGCTTGTATGCCAACCACTCTTTCGACAACGTAACAGCAGCAGCAGATGACGGCATATTGTTTATACAAAAATTCCAAATAACGAAAATCGGCAATTACATCTAGTACAACGTCTCTAAATATACATCTGCAAAGCACCGTTAAACTCGTATGCAAAATCTGCAAGTAAGAATTTACATTCCCATCTCTCTCCAGCCGTGTTTAATAATAATAGCGCAGGTTAGATAATAAACGCCACAAACTTACGTATCCATCTTAACATATACTCTTTCGATATACAGAAACAATTCTAACGAAAAGAAAAGAAATGGTCCGTTTTCGGAATTCGACCGCAACCTTAGATCTATAAATGTATCTCTTCGTTTAGACGATGCAAGCAATAGCCATCGAATGGGATGTAACTTGTATGCCAACCACTCTTTCGATAAAACAGCAACAACAGCGGCAAGCAGCAGAATACGACATAGTGTTTATACAAAAATTCCAAATAACGAAAATCGGCAATGACATTTAGCACAAAGTCTCTAAATAAACATCTGCAAGCACCGTTAACAATCGTCCAGAACGCAGAGCGCTCTCTCGGCAGACTACATAAAAGAAACATATGCTAAGTGTTTAAACAAAAACACCTAAGTAACATCTCCAAATGATCAAAACCTTCTATGCAGACGCACCATTCTGACAAGGATAGCTCGCAATGCATTTATTTAATGGAGCTGAGCCATGCCGAAAGTTCCGAAATTTAACACTCTCTCTCTCTTTAGCGATCTTGCCCTGTTACGTTTCCTTCTTCTTAGATCGAGGTATAACTGCGCATTCCGAGAGTTCGGGTATTTTAATTTTACCTCTTATTTCCTTGCTACAGCAGTACACATCCCATCTAAGAAATCTCTATGTCCTGTTACGATGCAAACTACATTTATCTGACACCGATATTCCAGCGCCCCAGAAGACATTTAATCCCTATTGTGCAACGGAGAGTCGAAATAAAAGAAAAATACGTGAAATAATTTACCGATTCCGACCGTCTACACTAAAACTTTTCGAAATTATTGGCCTAACAACACCCTTATTCGACAATACAGCAACCACAGAACCGAAGTTACCTGCCCAATGCAACACAGATTTCCAGCTCGACCCGCCCTTTACCCACAAAATTCCTACTCCGAACTAAGATTTATTATTTTAATTACAAGTAGATGTCCATCGCAAACGAAGACGCTAACCTACACGCCACAACACATGATTCTATATAGGACATGGAGTGTTTACAATTTTTGTTTTGTTTATTACAGTACAACTGAGTACATGCAACGTAATGTTCGCAAACACTTATATCGCAACCAACTCCCGCACACTTCGATCATAACCTGCTCTCTAAGGAATGGATGGGAGTCACACACAGTACAAACACGTTTGTCGTGTGTTCCTCTAATTTCGGCCAGTACAACGATGCGAGACCAATCCCCCCGCCTGTTTACTGTAAAAGCAAATATTTTTCCCCACACTATCTGTTTAAATCGGGCTTGCACATATACAATAGCCTCCTTTTAAAAGCATGTGTCTTCGCCATATAACCCAGTTTTCGTTTACCCTTCTTCTTCTTCTTCTTCTTAGGACTTGTGGAATAACGTAGACGATATCTACGTCTGTGGATAATAAAGTCCTGGAATGCTAAAAAAAAATATAGTTCCTTGCTCGACTCTACAAGTAATTTACAGTCGAAACTAAAAAAAAAAAAAAAACATAATGTCCGAGAGAGCGGTCAATTTTCTGGTACTCTTAATATCCAAGTAACAAATCTAAAAGCGTTTGCACAGTACAACGGCGCACTTTGTAAATACCGTATCTTCTCTTTTAGAACACTTAAACAATCTTCTTACACAATCCTCCATCCCGGTAATACCATCTTCTCGACCCGGCGAAAAAATAAAAGTCCTAACAATCAACTGCCTGGACTCTTTATAAAATCGACATCTTTGCTTACACCAGGGCTCGTGATTTTTCGACAAATTTATTTTGGTTCTACAATTCGACGCCAACCACGTTAAGCAGTCGTTTCCTCGCCCGCAACCACTTTGATATTGCTCCTCCCATCCGAAAGTCATGCTCGGATACGAACGCCACTCGCTTAAAGTATTGTCCAAAAATCCAGGAGATAGAAGCCATCTACACGAAGCTGCTGCTGTAGTATAGATGGGAGCGCCTCCATTAAAAAACATCGATTAGCTGCAGTTTATAAGATATATACCCACAGGACGTATATATTTCCCCCCATGTATTCCAGAAATAGTAACTTCGTCTTATCTCCAACGTTTGCAGTATCGAACTTGCGGAATTTACTACACACACACACGCGCGCGCACTCCATTGGCTACAACTAGCGCACTTTAAGTAACGAAACTATAGGAGTTTTATAAAACACGTTGATTTTCGACGAAAGAATTATGATTTACCGCAGCAGGCATATCCGCTACGTAAACGTGTTGCACACCAGCCGTAAAGTAGCCAACACTAGCATACGATTAAACAGACGATGCTTCGACGAAAGATCAATGCACCACCAAAGTCAGTTTTCTTTACAGCTTTACCGTGACGTATATATTTAGGGTATATCGACACTTTTTACTTACATTCCGTCCCATCTAGCCTAAAGCACTCTCTGTAAGCGCCGAACATTTCCAACACAGTAACAGAACTACACCTTGCAGTCAACACGAACCTACAACAACAGAAGAATCTAGCCATTCCAACTCGTTTTTTGTCCCAACTAGCATGCTGCTAGCTATGTATACGTTCGTAACAACCCAGACAGAGCTATCCTTACATCCGTCACTAACCCAGTACCAACTCTAAACAAGTTACCACAGATGGTGTTATAACAGCGATCAGTAACAGACAAGCTCTCCCAGACACACAGCGTTTTAATAAAGTTTCGATCTCGCTCTCTCTCCACCCAATAACTACGTTGGTTGCTTGACCTGTCCCTAACATCCAACCACAACTTTGTTTCCAATGCATAGCCGGCAGACAATATTTCTGGAACGCTCTCTATCAGCCAATAGACTATATACCTCGAGCATTCGCGCACAAATCACCATCGTATTCCACTCCTTCTAACAAATTATTACTCTCGATAAACATATGTAACACAGTGTAAAAAAATGAGCGACATGCACACGCACAGAACAGCTGACAAGAAAAGATCTAGATCCAAGCCAAGTTCTTATAATCCTTACAAGCAGCAACGCAAAATAGTCTACACCATTTCGAACTAATGCAACACCAGATTTTTTTTTAACGATCTCCAAGAGCAATCCTTTAGAGACTAAACATACGATTAAATGCACCTCCAATGTAGGTAACTAATCCTCTAACTCGATGCTTATCGACCAAAGAACATTAATTTACCACTGCAATCATCTCCGATACGCTACCGAGAGACGTCCATTCGTAAACATAGCTAAAAGAAGATATAAATGCCCCACATCCATGCTACGAAGTATCTATATGTATTTCCACAATTGTGGACCACATCTGCGTTGCATCGTATCGCACGACTAAACAGTTCAAAATAGGTACTTCGCGCAAGCTAGCATGCATAATCACATTCCATGTTATTTCTGGCTGTAGGCGAGTGCGGACCTGTTGACTCATCGTAGACGCCGGTTTGGAGCGTGTGTACGTCCTATACATGTAAACATACCTGTCCACGCTCGCACCTGACCCGGAGAAGTTTTCGGTTTAATTTTTCCTGTCCGCACCAGATTCCGAATACAAGAGAGCTATTTTCGCGAAGATAGATTTCCTCGCAGCTGACGCAAGCGATGTTTTTACCGTACGAGCAGTCGTTAAACTTTTATACGCAGATACATATACAGACAGTTGGATGTGCGCAAATTTGCGATGTAGCTCTTACAGAAACGAAACATAGTTTTTTTAGAAATTCGATAAGAAGAAGAAGAACGAAATTTATACAAGATGAACCAATGTGCAATAAGTCAAACCCCAATCCATGCAGCAATGTACCGAGCAACATCGATTTAAACGAACGCTTTGCTTAACTGTAGAATAGAACAACACAGAATTACACCTCCCTAACAGATACTTTACCGAGGAGTTACTGCTCTTTGCTAACAAGAAACATGTCTTCTGGTATCTTCTCCTAAACCCTATAAGACCGAAACTTTCTACTCGAGAAGCTAGACACAGAATACAAATCGTTCTTTATTATGTTCTCGAACTCCATTACGTATCTTCGTTTCCTCCTGCACCTTCGGGCAATGCTTCTAGACGAGAACAATCGTGTATTTTAACTTTTCCCATTATTTCCTGGTTATAGCACTATGCGTCGCTATGTGTGTACGTTACCAACTCCGGTGGTAATTTCCGTATGGAACACTAGGTTTTACGATTATTGCAAACGATTGCTTGTTATTCCATCCGTTTTTAACTCTGCAAATGACTGTCCCCAGTCCACCACATTTGGATGCAATGTAGTCCCTTCTCCAAACGATAATGCAATACGTTTTTCGTGTCTTCCGCTGTTTTCGGCCAGTACACCGACGCGTGACCAATCTCCCTGACTGTTTACTGTAAAAAGCAAATATTTTATAAGTCCCAGTCGTAACCAGATTTCTCCATACCCTCCGTTTAAGCCGGGCTTACACATATGCCATAGCTTCGTCTTTCTCCAGCATTAGTTTGTACTCGTCCTTTATGGCAGTTGCTTTAGCCATATATTCTAGCTTCCTTCTCTTGGTCTCGATATCCGCCATTTCCAGTTTTCTTTTCGCGCACATAAGACATTAACTGCACGTAGCGATGTAATTTCTTTAATGGGGGATGGCTTAAGCCTGTGTGATACATTTACTCTTTTCGCTGGGCTTGCAGAATGACATTGTTTGTAGGTACCAGACCTAATTCGGCGATATCTATATCTGGAGGCAGTGTGGAGAACAATGTTCTGGATTGGGAGAAGTATGTTTCCCCTGCATTAATGTAGCTTTTAAGTGTACTACTTATATCGTCTTATATGCGTTTCGAGGATGTGACGTGGAGGCTTCTCCAACCATCCCTTATATATTCCAATACAACACCTTGTGGGAGTTGCGGAGGATGTGTGTCTTCGCTATAGCCTGGAGGTCCTCCCAGCTGCTGCGCTTCGGAACTTGTCACCGTCGCGTTGTCATATGCAGGATTCGATTCTACGCACTTGTCTCTATACCACAAGTCCCGAAGAACCCAACTAGAATCTCGCCTATATGGAGGTTATTTAGTACTTCGCCTGGAAATATTTTCTCCATAATTTGGAGAACGTCCTGGAGTCTTACTAGGGGATAAAACCGCTGGTTGTGGTGTGAATTTTGTGATCCGTGACCCAATTTACCCTAAAAAGAGAGATAGAGGTCTGTTTGCTGCATTTGAGCACTTACTTCGTCGTTGGGTCGAGAACAGGGGTATTACAATATACGATTACCGGATGGAGAGTGTTTTTGATCTTGTGCAAGTTTTTTAAACGGTATCTGCAAAGTGTTTCTCCACCATGTGGGGGGCGAATAACAAACATCTGGGACAACAGATGCTTTGTAGTGTTTAATAGTGTCCTGCAATTTGTGTACTGGGGTAATAAAAATACCCGAAAATTGATCGGTGTACAGGTTAAACCTTCCAGATCGATAAAAGCTTGTACGTTACGTTCTGTCAGCTTTTAGTTTCCATTGTTTACCTGTAAATTAGGTGGAGATTCGTAATACTGGCAGCGGCAAAGACGATATAAGTAGTACACTTAAAAGCTACATTAATGCAGGGGAAACATACTTCTCCCAATCCAGAACATTGTTCTCCACACTGCCTCCAGATATAGATATCGCCGAATTAGGTCTGGTACCTACAAACAATGTCATTCTGCAAGCCCAGCGAAAAGAGTAAATGTATCACACAGGCTTAAGCCATCCCCCATTAAAGAAATTACATCGCTACGTGCAGTTAATGTCTTATGTGCGCGAAAAGAAAACTGGAAATGGCGGATATCGAGACCAAGAGAAGGAAGCTAGAATATATGGCTAAAGCAACTGCCATAAAGGACGAGTACAAACTAATGCTGGAGAAAGACGAAGCTATGGCATATGTGTAAGCCCGGCTTAAACGGAGGGTATGGAGAAATCTGGTTACGACTGGGACTTATAAAATATTTGCTTTTTACAGTAAACAGTCAGGGAGATTGGTCACGCGTCGGTGTACTGGCCGAAAACAGCGGAAGACACGAAAAACGTATTGCATTATCGTTTGGAGAAGGGACTACATTGCATCCAAATGTGGTGGACTGGGGACAGTCATTTGCAGAGTTAAAAACGGATGGAATAACAAGCAATCGTTTGCAATAATCGTAAAACCTAGTGTTCCATACGGAAATTACCACCGGAGTTGGTAACGTACACACATAGCGACGCATAGTGCTATAACCAGGAAATAATGGGAAAAGTTAAAATACACGATTGTTCTCGTCTAGAAGCATTGCCCGAAGGTGCAGGAGGAAACGAAGATACGTAATGGAGTTCGAGAACATAATAAAGAACGATTTGTATTCTGTGTCTAGCTTCTCGAGTAGAAAGTTTCGGTCTTATAGGGTTTAGGAGAAGATACCAGAAGACATGTTTCTTGTTAGCAAAGAGCAGTAACTCCTCGGTAAAGTATCTGTTAGGGAGGTGTAATTCTGTGTTGTTCTATTCTACAGTTAAGCAAAGCGTTCGTTTAAATCGATGTTGCTCGGTACATTGCTGCATGGATTGGGGTTTGACTTATTGCACATTGGTTCATCTTGTACAAATTTCGTTCTTCTTCTTCTTATCGAATTTCTAAAAAAACTATGTTTCGTTTCTGTAAGAGCTACATCGCAAATTTGCGCACATCCAACTGTCTGTATATGTATCTGCGTATAAAAGTTTAACGACTGCTCGTACGGTAAAAACATCGCTTGCGTCAGCTGCGAGGAAATCTATCTTCGCGAAAATAGCTCTCTTGTATTCGGAATCTGGTGCGGACAGGAAAAATTAAACCGAAAACTTCTCCGGGTCAGGTGCGAGCGTGGACAGGTATGTTTACATGTATAGGACGTACACACGCTCCAAACCGGCGTCTACGATGAGTCAACAGGTCCGCACTCGCCTACAGCCAGAAATAACATGGAATGTGATTATGCATGCTAGCTTGCGCGAAGTACCTATTTTGAACTGTTTAGTCGTGCGATACGATGCAACGCAGATGTGGTCCACAATTGTGGAAATACATATAGATACTTCGTAGCATGGATGTGGGGCATTTATATCTTCTTTTAGCTATGTTTACGAATGGACGTCTCTCGGTAGCGTATCGGAGATGATTGCAGTGGTAAATTAATGTTCTTTGGTCGATAAGCATCGAGTTAGAGGATTAGTTACCTACATTGGAGGTGCATTTAATCGTATGTTTAGTCTCTAAAGGATTGCTCTTGGAGATCGTTAAAAAAAAATCTGGTGTTGCATTAGTTCGAAATGGTGTAGACTATTTTGCGTTGCTGCTTGTAAGGATTATAAGAACTTGGCTTGGATCTAGATCTTTTCTTGTCAGCTGTTCTGTGCGTGTGCATGTCGCTCATTTTTTTACACTGTGTTACATATGTTTATCGAGAGTAATAATTTGTTAGAAGGAGTGGAATACGATGGTGATTTGTGCGCGAATGCTCGAGGTATATAGTCTATTGGCTGATAGAGAGCGTTCCAGAAATATTGTCTGCCGGCTATGCATTGGAAACAAAGTTGTGGTTGGATGTTAGGGACAGGTCAAGCAACCAACGTAGTTATTGGGTGGAGAGAGAGCGAGATCGAAACTTTATTAAAACGCTGTGTGTCTGGGAGAGCTTGTCTGTTACTGATCGCTGTTATAACACCATCTGTGGTAACTTGTTTAGAGTTGGTACTGGGTTAGTGACGGATGTAAGGATAGCTCTGTCTGGGTTGTTACGAACGTATACATAGCTAGCAGCATGCTAGTTGGGACAAAAAACGAGTTGGAATGGCTAGATTCTTCTGTTGTTGTAGGTTCGTGTTGACTGCAAGGTGTAGTTCTGTTACTGTGTTGGAAATGTTCGGTGCTTACAGAGAGTGCTTTAGGCTAGATGGGACGGAATGTAAGTAAAAAGTGTCGATATACCCTAAATATATACGTCACGGTAAAGCTGTAAAGAAAACTGACTTTGGTGGTGCATTGATCTTTCGTCGAAGCATCGTCTGTTTAATCGTATGCTAGTGTTGGCTACTTTACGGCTGGTGTGCAACACGTTTACGTAGCGGATATGCCTGCTGCGGTAAATCATAATTCTTTCGTCGAAAATCAACGTGTTTTATAAAACTCCTATAGTTTCGTTACTTAAAGTGCGCTAGTTGTAGCCAATGGAGTGCGCGCGCGTGTGTGTGTGTAGTAAATTCCGCAAGTTCGATACTGCAAACGTTGGAGATAAGACGAAGTTACTATTTCTGGAATACATGGGGGGAAATATATACGTCCTGTGGGTATATATCTTATAAACTGCAGCTAATCGATGTTTTTTAATGGAGGCGCTCCCATCTATACTACAGCAGCAGCTTCGTGTAGATGGCTTCTATCTCCTGGATTTTTGGACAATACTTTAAGCGAGTGGCGTTCGTATCCGAGCATGACTTTCGGATGGGAGGAGCAATATCAAAGTGGTTGCGGGCGAGGAAACGACTGCTTAACGTGGTTGGCGTCGAATTGTAGAACCAAAATAAATTTGTCGAAAAATCACGAGCCCTGGTGTAAGCAAAGATGTCGATTTTATAAAGAGTCCAGGCAGTTGATTGTTAGGACTTTTATTTTTTCGCCGGGTCGAGAAGATGGTATTACCGGGATGGAGGATTGTGTAAGAAGATTGTTTAAGTGTTCTAAAAGAGAAGATACGGTATTTACAAAGTGCGCCGTTGTACTGTGCAAACGCTTTTAGATTTGTTACTTGGATATTAAGAGTACCAGAAAATTGACCGCTCTCTCGGACATTATGTTTTTTTTTTTTTTTTTTTTTTTAGTTTCGACTGTAAATTACTTGTAGAGTCGAGCAAGGAACTATATTTTTTTTTAGCATTCCAGGACTTTATTATCCACAGACGTAGATATCGTCTACGTTATTCCACAAGTCCTAAGAAGAAGAAGAAGAAGAAGGGTAAACGAAAACTGGGTTATATGGCGAAGACACATGCTTTTAAAAGGAGGCTATTGTATATGTGCAAGCCCGATTTAAACAGATAGTGTGGGGAAAAATATTTGCTTTTACAGTAAACAGGCGGGGGGATTGGTCTCGCATCGTTGTACTGGCCGAAATTAGAGGAACACACGACAAACGTGTTTGTACTGTGTGTGACTCCCATCCATTCCTTAGAGAGCAGGTTATGATCGAAGTGTGCGGGAGTTGGTTGCGATATAAGTGTTTGCGAACATTACGTTGCATGTACTCAGTTGTACTGTAATAAACAAAACAAAAATTGTAAACACTCCATGTCCTATATAGAATCATGTGTTGTGGCGTGTAGGTTAGCGTCTTCGTTTGCGATGGACATCTACTTGTAATTAAAATAATAAATCTTAGTTCGGAGTAGGAATTTTGTGGGTAAAGGGCGGGTCGAGCTGGAAATCTGTGTTGCATTGGGCAGGTAACTTCGGTTCTGTGGTTGCTGTATTGTCGAATAAGGGTGTTGTTAGGCCAATAATTTCGAAAAGTTTTAGTGTAGACGGTCGGAATCGGTAAATTATTTCACGTATTTTTCTTTTATTTCGACTCTCCGTTGCACAATAGGGATTAAATGTCTTCTGGGGCGCTGGAATATCGGTGTCAGATAAATGTAGTTTGCATCGTAACAGGACATAGAGATTTCTTAGATGGGATGTGTACTGCTGTAGCAAGGAAATAAGAGGTAAAATTAAAATACCCGAACTCTCGGAATGCGCAGTTATACCTCGATCTAAGAAGAAGGAAACGTAACAGGGCAAGATCGCTAAAGAGAGAGAGAGAGTGTTAAATTTCGGAACTTTCGGCATGGCTCAGCTCCATTAAATAAATGCATTGCGAGCTATCCTTGTCAGAATGGTGCGTCTGCATAGAAGGTTTTGATCATTTGGAGATGTTACTTAGGTGTTTTTGTTTAAACACTTAGCATATGTTTCTTTTATGTAGTCTGCCGAGAGAGCGCTCTGCGTTCTGGACGATTGTTAACGGTGCTTGCAGATGTTTATTTAGAGACTTTGTGCTAAATGTCATTGCCGATTTTCGTTATTTGGAATTTTTGTATAAACACTATGTCGTATTCTGCTGCTTGCCGCTGTTGTTGCTGTTTTATCGAAAGAGTGGTTGGCATACAAGTTACATCCCATTCGATGGCTATTGCTTGCATCGTCTAAACGAAGAGATACATTTATAGATGCAAGGTTGTGGTCGAGTTCCGAAACGGACCATTTCTTTTCTTTTCGTTAATTGGCTCTGGTTAGAATTGTTTTTGTATATCGAAAGAGTTTATGTTAAGATGGATACGTAAGTTTGCGGCGTTTATTATCTAACCTGCGCTATTATTATTAAACACGGTTGGAGAGAGATGGGAATGTAAATTCTTACTTGCAGATTTTGCATACGAGTTTAACGGTGCTTTGCAGATGTATATTTAGAGACGTTGTACTAGATGTAATTGCCGATTTTCGTTATTTGGAATTTTTGTATAAACAATATGCCGTCTTCTGCTGCTGCCGCTGTTGCTGTTTTATCGAAAGAGTTGTTGGCATAGAAGTTCCATTCCGTTCGATGGCTATTGCTTGCATCGTCTAAACGAAGAGATACATTTATAGATCTAAGGTTGCGGTCGAATTCCGAAACGGACTATTTCTTTTCTTTTCGTTAGAATTGTTTCTGTATATCGAAAGAGTATATGTTAAGATGGATACGTAAGTTTGTGGCGTTCGTTACCGTAACCTGCGCTATTATTATTATTATTAAACACGTCTGTCGGTTGTAGTCTATGCGAAGAGCATGGAGAGAGATTGGAGTGGAAATTCTTACTTGCAAATTTTGCATACGAGTTTTAATATTTTACTACTATATGGTGTAGTATACGAGACCAACCAAGCATTTCTGTTCTAAATTTTTTTTAGCACACGAAGAACACTATGGTAGCTCTATTTTTTTTCCCAAGAATAATAATAATAAACGGCGGAAATTGTTGTTGTTACATAAATCTAGATCTGGCGTACGGATCGCTGCGGCGCGCTTAATAATAAATAGGCAATTTAATTGGCTGCTAGCCTGGCGGGGCACGGTCGCCTTAAAAAGAGAGCAGGGGTCGGCCTGTGGGGGCGGTGTCGGTGCGGTCAAGACAATCGTCGCGGTATTGTTTGTCCTCGCGGGTAGGGCGGGTGGCGGCGTCCTTTGAGAACCGGTCGCGAGCGTGGAGGAGGAGGAGGGGGTAGCATCTGTCGGCGGCGGAGGCGGCGGTCCGGCAATCGGCCGAGCGAGTAGGGGTCGCGGGTGCGAGTACAGACATGTCGAGGGGTCTACAGGTCTGGACCTGTCGGAGGTGCCGCCTGTCTGGTGGCGGTGCCGAGGGGTGGAGGGGGGCGTCGAACCGGCCAGGTGTGTGGTCCAGGGTGCGAGTACCGTCATGTCGAGGGGTCTACAGGTCTGGACCTGTCGGAGGTGCCGCTTGTCTGGCGGCGGCACCGAGGGGTGGAGGGGGGGGCGGGGCGTCGTGTGTGGCCGAGGGAGGTGTTGCAACCTGTCAGTCATCCTTAAGTGCGTTATGGCGGCGTCCTATGATAAGCAATGGGACAAGTAGCGAATCAAAAGGACCTAAATGTAAACTGTCAATCATCTTTCGTTCTTCCAGGAAGACCTATCAATCATCCTGTGGCGGTATCCTTTGATCTGCGGTCAGGCAATTGGCCGAGGGAGGAGGGGTGGGGGCGTAATTCAAATTTCCCGCCAAAAAAACAAAAGACGCGCGAATCTCAGTGGGGTGAAACTCCCACAGCCCCACTACTGGCGATGACGAATACACGCATCCAATGTGCGTTCTTCGTCATGTCGCACGTACGGATGGGATCATCATGATGCTGTAAACAGAACCTTGATTCATCCGAAAAAAATGACGTTTTTGCCATTAGTGCACCCAGGTTCGTAGTTGCGTACACCATCGCAGGCACTCCTGTCTGTGATGCGGCGTCAAGGGTAACCTTAGCCATGGTCTCAGAGCTGATAGTCCATACTGCGGCAAACGTTGGTGCAGATGGCTGTTGTTTTCAAACGTCCCCATTTGTTGACTTAGGCATCGAGATGTGGCTGCACGATCCGCTACATCCATGTGTATAACATGCCTGTCATCTCGACTGCTAGTGATACGAGGCTGTTGGGATCTAGCACGGCGTTCCGTATTGCCCTCCTGAACTGATTCCATATTCTGCTAACAGTCATTGCATCGCGACGCACGGGAACATCAATGTTACGATACGATAAACCGTAATCGCGATAGGCTACAATCCGACGTTTATCAAAGTCGTAAACGTGATGGTACGCATTTCTCCTCCTTACACGAGGCATCACAACAACGTTTCACCAGGCAACGCTGGTCAACTGCTGTTTTGTGTATGAGAAATCGGGTGGAAAATTTCTTCATGTGAGCACGTTTTAGGTGTCGCCACCGGCGCCAACCTTGTGTGAATGCTCTGAAAAGCTAATCATTTGCATGTCACAGCATCTACTTCCTGTCGGTTAAATTTCGCGTCTGAATCACATCATCTTCATGGTGTAGCTATTTTAATGGGCAGGAGTGTAGATAGTATATTTTCAAAAAATGCTGTAATGAAATCTCCCCTGTCAGCAATACTCTTCCAGTTCGAAGTATAACAGCTGGGGATTGAAAATATTTATATTAATTAAAATGCAGGTTCATAGTCTAATAGTGCTGCGAAACTTATACAGTGAACAGTAATTGTCATGATGAACAATCATAGTCTTCGATTTGCATCTTTTGTTAATGTGTTGTAACAACTTACATTATTAATCGACATTTCGCCGTGGACTGTCCGTGACTATACCGTATAGTTAGGAGCATATAATAATAATAATAATAATAATAATAATAAGCCGTCTTCAGTCACAATAATTAAATTGTTGTAACTGAAGACGTTGTACCAACTGCTTTAATAAATCGTAAACTGCTGTTAAAGGGTTTGGTTGTGAAGTTTGGTTGTCGAAATTTGAGTACAAATACTAAAGTGACAACAAAATATTGCAGTTAAAAATACGCCTGGGTCAGCTGCCACGCCGAAATAAGGTGTCATTGATAACTTTTCTCGTTGTCTTGCTGGAACAAGAGAAGTTCGGTGGGACAAATTTGAATACAAAGACGAAAGTAACAACAAAATACTGCATCAAAAATGCAGCTGCCACAAAAGTTTTCTACATCGAAATAATGCATCGTTAATAACTTACGATGTTGCCACGCTGATATATGTAAACATTTGTTACAAAGAAAACAGACGTTTAACAGTGAAAAAAGTCCGGCTGTTACTATTGCTTCCACGATTTGCAATGATTATACGTTAACCACGCTTGATCAAGTGTTGTCAACAACAAATGAAAATATTTTTAAAGAAGGTGTAGACACTCAAAAGTGTTTATTATACAACAGATGAGATGCTCTGTCATCATTCACAGCAGGAACAGAAGAAGAAACACACCGACGCTAGGCAGAAAACAACGTTTTCTTATGGTGTTTACTTCAAGTGAATTGCAAGATAGGTCATCTGAACCTTCACTTTTGGTGAACCTAAGTGCTACTAGGCTAGGCTAGGCTAGGTTAGGCTAGGCGCTAACTCTGATGAGCACTCGCCTGTCAGCATTCAAACAGCGAATTCAGGCCAAGTTCGGAACAAAAATTCAAACATAAAAATATTAGCCGCGAACTTACAGAGTATTAGAAACAAAGTTCCCGAATTTGCAGCGCTGCATGGAAGTTATTGCGCTCAGATAGTTTTAGGCACCGAAAGCTGGCTAAATGATGATGTGGCAAGTTCAGAAATATTTAGCGAAGCGTGGAATGTATATCGGAAAGATAGATCTGATACAACTGGAGGAGGAGTGTTCATCGCTGTGGACAAAGATATTGTTTCTACTGAGATCGAGGTTGAAAGTAACTGTGAAGTTATCTGGGCACGCATAACAGGTCTAAAAGAAGTAAAATTAATAGTTGGGTGTTTTTACCGGCCCCCCAGTGCTGCTGTAGCAGTTTTAGAATCATTCAAGGAAAGTGTACACCAGGTAGTGCATAGGTATCCGGGCCATGTAATATTAGTCGGAGGTGACTTCAACCTTAAGAGTATAGATTGGGACCTCGCTAGTTACATTTCAGGCGGTACAGACAAGCAGTCTTGCGAGCTACTTTTGGACACATTCTCCGAAAACTGTCTTGAGCAGTTAAACCGGCAACCCACGCGCAATGGAAATATTCTAGACCTTATAGCCACAAACAGGCCTGACCTTATTAACGATGTCTGTGTAGAGACAGGAATTAGTGATCACGATATCGTCATAGCGTCGATGGTGACCAAAGTTCATAAACCAGTCAAGAAGGCTAGGAGCGTGTTTTTGTTGGGAAAAGTCGACAAGCAAATGTTACGATCGCACTTAGAAAATGAATGGGCATCGTTTAATTCTGGGACTATGGATGTAGAGGAATTGTGGACTAAATTTAAATGCATTGTTAATGAAGGGTTAGAGAAATATGTGCCAGTAAAGACGATTAAGGATGGAAAAGATCCACCGTGGTATAATAATAATGTTAGAAAGCTGCTGAGAAAGCAAAGGCTGTTGCACTCTCGATTCAAAAAAGAACACGCAAATGATGACAGGCAAAAGTTAGTAGAGATTCGTGCGTCTATAAAAAGATCGATGCGTGAAGCATACAATAATTATCACAGCCATACCTTAGCAAAAGCTCTTTCCGAGAACCCGAAAAAATTCTGGTCCTATGTAAAATCGATAAGCGGGTCAAAGCCCACTGTCCAGTCACTAGTTGATCATTCCGGGGCAGTAATAGAAGAAAGCAAACGGAAAGCTGAAGTTCTAAATTTAACCTTTAAGAAATCTTTCACGCAGGAGGACCTCACAAATATACCATCATTTGATCAACGTACTAATTCCGAAATGGGGAACATAGCAATAGGTATTTCCGGTGTAGAGAAGCAGCTGAGAGAGCTAAATACGAAAAAGTCTGCTGGTCCGGATGGTATACCAGTTCGGTTTTTCAAAGACTATTCTGCGGCATTGGCTCCCTACTTAGCTTGCATTTATAGCGAATCTTTAATTCAGCGCAAAGTTCCTAGTGATTGGAAAAAAGCGCAGGTGACTCCCGTGTATAAGAAAGGAAAGAGAACTGACCCATACAATTACAGGCCAATATCGTTGACATCGGTTTCATGTAGAATTTTGGAGCATATTCTCAGTTCGAATATAGTAAATTTCCTTGAAACGGAAAAGCTTCTTTCCATGAATCAGCACGGGTTTAGGAAACATCGTTCATGTGAAACTCAGCTTGCCCTTTTCTCACATGACATCTTGCGAGCCATGGACGAAGGGCAACAGGCGGATTGTGTTTTTCTCGACTTCAAAAAGGCGTTCGACACGGTGCCGCACTGCAGACTGCTAACGAAGATACGAGCTTATGGAATAGGTTCACAGATTTGTGACTGGTTGGAAGACTTCCTAAGTAATAGAACGCAGTACGTTGTTCTCGACGGCGAGTGTTCATCAGAGACGAGTGTATCGTCAGGCGTGCCCCAGGGGAGTGTGATAGGACCGCTATTATTTTCTATCTATATAAATGATCTGATGGACAGAGTAAGTTGTAATTTGCGGCTGTTTGCTGATGATGCTGTGGTGTATGGGAGGGTGTCGTCTGTAACTGACTGTAATAGCATACAGGTTGACTTAGACAAAATTTCTAGTTGGTGCGAAGAATGGCAGCTAGCTCTCAATGTAGAAAAATGTAAGGTGATGCGCATGAGTAGAAAAAACAGTCCTATAATGTTCGAATACAGCATCAGTAGTGAGCTTCTTGATGCGGTCGCGTCGTTCAAATATCTAGGCGTATCATTGCAGAGCGATATGAAATGGAACGAGCATGTAAGGACAGTTGTGAGTAAGGCAGACAGCCGACTTCGGTTTATTGGGAGAATTTTGGGAAGATGTACTTCACCTGTAAAGGAGATCGCGTATAAAACGCTTGTACGACCACGTCTTGAGTATTGCTCAAGTATTTGGGACCCGCAGCAGATCGGTTTGAAGGAAGACATAGAGGCGGTTCAGAGGCGAGCAGCTAGATTTGTTACCGGTAGGTTCGACCAATGCGCGAGTGTCACGGAAATGCTCCGGCAACTCAATTGGGGATCGCTGGAAGAAAGACGACGTTCTTTTCGTGAATTTCTGTTAAGTAAATTTAGAGGGCCGGAATTTGAAGCTGAGTGTAGTACGATCTTGCTGCCGCCTACTTACATTTCGCGTAAAGATCACAAAGACAAGATAAGAGAAATTAGGGCTCGTACGGAGGCATATAGGCATTCTTTTTTTCCTCGTTCAATTTGGGAGTGGAATAGGAAAGGAAATTCCTAGTAGTGGTACAGTGTACCCTCCACCACGCACCTTACGGTGAATTGCGGAGTATGTATGTAGATGTAGATGTACTAACCAGTAATTTTGTTTGTGTATAGGCAGACAGAGATGAAACAAGGCAAAGCAACTGGTGTTCTTGCTCGAAATATTTGTCGTTTTATCACTTCGATTTGTGTATTTAAATGCATAGACAGATTGCAGAAGTAAAAATTGTACAGAAATACACACTAAATACAATATACACTAAATACAGCACTTCACTTTTAACACATACCATGGACAGACTCAAGTGTATTGACCACCGCCAACAAGGCGGCCGAGTTTACACAGATTGCCGCAAAGAGCGCTGTAACTCGTGTCTTAGTCACTATGAAATTTAAGCTCGTTGATTGGTAATTTGCCGATAGCGCTAGTCTCAAAGATGACGAGTTCACGTACGGAGCGAGCTTTCTGTGTGTTGGAGTTCGACAAACAGCTGTTCAACGGATGTTTAGAACCAAGTACGGTAAGAAGCCGTCAACAAAGAAGCCCACAAACACCCGTCATAACGAATTTGTTGCGCCAGTGTTACGGGTATCTGTGGCCGGAAAACAGAAGCGGAAGTCCCAGTGATAGGGAAGTGAATGTGGAGCGCGTACAACAGACATTCATAAGGAGTCCAAGGAAATCGGTGAATCTTGTATCCCGTGAACGTGAAATGGATCCAAGGACAGTGTAGAGAGTCCTGAAACAGAAGCTGTCTATGAAAGCATTCAAATTGGAACTAATGCAGAAGCTCAATCGCGACGGAGGAGGACAACCGTTTTAGTTTTGTTCGCAGTTGCAATGAATGAGGATAGGGATGGCATTGTTGACGACTTAATTTTTAGCGACGAAGCCACTTTTCACACTAGTAAGAAAGTGAACAGGTATAATTGTTGAACCTGGGGTACAAAGAGTTTACACGAATGCAATGAATTTGAGCGTTATTTCCTAAAGAGATTTTTTTTTTTCCTTGCCTTGTCAGGCCGAAAACTGTACGGGTCGTTCTTCGCCGGGAGTACGGTCACTGGATATTGCTACTTGGACATGATGCAGCCTCTTGGGTCTGTTTTCCGGTATACCACTGTGCAATGAGTGTTGCCTGTCGACAGGTGCCGCTCCATGGCTGGTATAGCGCCTTAACTCGCCAGTTTACGACTAGCGCTGTCTATTGACAAATTACCAAATTATGCTGTGGCGGTATACAAGAAAAAAAACTTTTAGCGTTTCTCTTCAAAACGATGTACGAGAAAAAATATTTCGAATACCTGACGAGGGTGGGACACTAACCCATTTCAAAGTAGGCCCGTTGCGCGTGCACACAGCCCACCGATCCTTCCACTGCCGGAAACAGTTCTGGAAGTTTTCTTTCGGAATGGTATTCAACTCCGTCATCGCGTTCCGCATTATCTCTTCTTTCAGATCTTCAGTGACGTCTTCAATTTTGGAAACAACCAGAAGTCGGAAGGAGCCATGTCTGGAGAGGAAGGAGGTTGGCGAACAGCTATAATTTCATGTTTGGCCATGAAATTTTCGATAAAGTGGGATGAATGTGTGGTGGCGTTGTCGTGATGCAGTTGTCAGTTTTTCGCCGTCTGCATGTCTGGTATTTTGCGCCAAACTGCGTCACGCAGTCGCCGGAGAACGTCTTGATAGTACTCCCTTATCACTGTTTGTCCTTCCGGTCCGTATTCGTAATGCACAATTCCTCATACACCAAAGAAGACAGCATCATCTTGATTTTGCTTCGCACCTGTCGCAATTTCTTCGGTCTTGGAGACTCGGGATACTACCATTGCGACGAATGTTTTTGTTTCTGGGTCATACCAGTACACCGATGACTTATCTCCAGTTTTGACGGCGTTCAGAAACCCTGGATTAGTGTTGGAGGTGTCCAGAAGCTCATGTGCAACGTCAAAACGGAGGGCTTTTTATTCCGACGACAAAAACTTCGGCACGAATTTTGTAGCCACTTAGTGAATGTTCAAATTGTGTCCAGCCAGAAAGCTGGTCACGCTCCGCTGATGAGCGGCAATATTTGATTCGGTTGAACCACTCCTTAATTTGTGTTACATCCATCGTATCTTTTCCAAACACCTGCTGAATCTTACGAATTGTTTCACTTTGAGAATCATCAGGCTTTTGACTCAATCTGATGCAATATCTTTGCTCAACACGTTATCATCTTGACAGAATCGATAATCAGACGATCACGTTGTGTAGCACCTCACTCAGTGACCGACAGGCAACGACTGACGCGCTGGAAGGTGGGTACAAAATTCATGCATGCGCATATAGGCCTCTTCCTTTACTGTGTACAGTGGCGCCGCGATATCGTCTCTATTTTGCGCGGGAAAATCAAAGGTCGGATATTTTTGAAAACAAATTTTTGAGCAAACAGCGATCTATGTATAGTATTTATAAATAAAAACAGCCACAAATCGCAAAAACTATCATTTATAGAAAAATGACCAGTTTCGGCCTGTTTACAGGAACGTCAACCCTGCGCCACATAGATTTGAAGATGGCCCTGTAAACAGGCCGAAACGGGTCATTATTTTTCTATAAATGATAGATTTTGCGATGTGTGACTGTCTTTATTTATAAAAAGGTCGGATACTTTTAGAGAGACGCCGTATGTGTGATACCTGTACAATGTTTGGTTCTTGTGAAATAAGAATGTTCCCGGACTTTATGTACAACATACATGACCTCGCAGCTAATATGGAAAGAACAGTAAGCCTTTTTTTGGGAATGATGCTGTAGTATATCGAGAAGCCGCAACACTGAAAAAGGTCAGCGAAATGAGCGAGGGTGTGTAGCTTATCGTCACATGGTGTAAATGGAATGACAGTTGAGCATCGACATAAACAAAGTGCTGCCTATACATAGAAAGGAATATCCTCTATTATACAACTACGCAATAGCAGAACAAATACTGGATGCAGTTACTACTATAAAATATCTGGAATTAGACATCAGGACCGATTCGAAATGGACCTATCATATAAAATAACTCGTCGGTAAGGAAGATGCCAGACTGAATTTTCACTAAGTGCAATCTTCTGAGTAAAGGAAGTGGGGTATCAGCACTGAAAGAAATCCTTTAAATTTTATTTACACTATAAACCAGTCAAATCTACAGTCTGTAAATAAAATTGAAAACCTAGGAATTACAATTACTAATAACAGTTGGAAAGAACACACACAAAATATTATAGGAAAGGCTAAACAAAGGCTACGTTTCATTGAGAGAACACGTACAAGATGCAACAGTTCTGCTAAAGAAACTGCCTACACTACACTTGTACGTCCTATTTTTTTGAGTATTGCTGCTTATTGTGCAATCCCCAACAAGTGGGACTGACGGATGATGTAGAGGAAGTTCAGAGAGAGTAGCTCGTTTTGTATTATCGTGAGATAGGAGAGTATATGTCACAGAAATGATGCACTAGTTGGAGTGGAAATTATTCGTTCCTAATTGCGATAGCGGCCTCCTCCATTTGCATCAAGTCCCACATAGTGACTTTAGATTTATTCTCTGACAGAGATCCCTTGTCCCATATTGATCGGGGAGGGACAGTATAAAGTGTTTGCAAATATAGCTTTGAAGCAATAATGGGATCCATAAATATTTACACGTTCGCGCATTTTCATTTTTTTTTCAAACACCAAGTGTAATTGATTTCACCATTTAACTTGTCAATAATAATTATTTTTATTTGAGTAAATGCAATTTCTTTTTGTTCCATATATATCATGAGCATTTTTGAAGTTTTTCTAATTTTTCCTGAATATATATTTTTCCATGAAGATGTGGGTGCCAAAATAAAGAAATAAAAAAAAAAAAAAATAAAAAAGATTGAGAACCACTGTTGTAGAGTACCTACTCTTTGTAAAATCGAACTCGGATTCCATTCGGACCTGACGACTTCGTCAATTGCTTCTTCACAACAGAGATGTTTAGTAACTGTATTTAAAGAAGACAAGAAATCATGTTGTGTAGTATAGAGAAAATATGGAAAAGCAGCAAAAATAGTAGACTTCATCAATAATGTACACGGTGGCCAAGACAGCAGGTGGCGTCGTTGTGTACGACAACCAATGGCCCCTGCCAAATATTCTCTACACCTTGGGATTGCCACTTGTGGTCAGAAAAGTGTTTTTAGTAATTATTCTTTCTTTATTCCGCCTTGTCATGCATGTGCAGGGTCGACGTTGTTAATAGGAGTTGGCGTAGTTCATTTAAGATGTTCAAAAGTTTGTGAAGCTTATGGGACTAGCGTCATCAGTCCCTGAACTTACAAACTATTTATGAATTAACTCACACTAAATAAACACACATCCATTCCCGAGGGAGGATTCGAAAGTACGACGCGTTATTCATTTAAGGGATGGTCAAATGCCCTTCCTGTATCCAAAAACCCAATAGCCCACCCCCCCCCCCCCGGCCCAGGAGGAAATTGTACATCTCAGTAGTCTGCGTAGTGTATGCTCAGGTTCACGTTAATAAAGTGAGTCGGCGATTGGAAGAATATACTTCAACCGAGCATGTTCTCCGCATGAGTGAAAGGGTAAGGGAAGTTTCTCGCAACCTGAGAACATTCACCGTTTTCTGAAGTGAGTTCTCTAGTATACTTCGAGCTAAGTAACTTCTATTAAGATGACGTTTTACCGTGGTTTATAAGAAAAATGACAAAATTTGTGTTGCTTAGAATGCAAGAAAAGTTCCTTCGTAAGTAGTCTGATACGAGAGGAACTAAAAAGATAGTGCAAATAAAAACCTTTTTGCTGACGAGTCGCTTCCTTCACAAAAACCATAACCGTGACACTTCAAGCATTTTATAGAGTGATAATAGTGGTATTTAAGGAGTTTTTTCATTACCAACATAGAAATGAAACACAAATGGATTCAGCTGCGTGTTTTAACCGTTTGTTTGCAGTACGTATTTACAGTTATAAACAGCTACGTAACAAAATAATATCGCATATTTTTAAACGCCTATTAATAAGACCTTATTATGTTAGTTCTAAATAAAGTACATCTCAGGCCTTTACAGTGTGTATCACAAAATAAATAGTGCTAGAATACCAGGTACTGAAGTATTGTTTTTTGTATTACTCTTGTTCATTCTATTCAAACTGGATGGCCCACTAGAGATGCGTTTTATGACTTTGTAGTTGTATCTTCTGTTATATTAGAAGTACGTAGACAGGACAGGAAATTAATAAGTGATTAATTACATACATAGCAGCTGTTTCTTGTAACAAAATCGCATGGCCTAGCGCTTATGAGCAGACCATTGGGTGTCATATTTAACAACAAGTATCTCGTGTTTGAAAGCTCTGACTGTGATCGTCGTTGAAACAGGTGAATATGTGCTGCATGCTTAAAATTTCGTTCGAAAATTGTGCTAACCCAACTTCAATAACAAACAAGTTTTCACCTAGCGAAAATTCTGTAATATCGTTAGAAGAATGCATTATCGCAAAAAAATCATATTTAGTCATAATAATATGCTTGCACAACAAAGTAATGTGTTAAACATAGCCGCGGAGGAACGGCCGAGCGCATTGAATCGCTACGCTACGATGCGCGAGGCAGTTCCCCGTCGGGGGGTTCGAATTCCCCCTCGGGCATGGATGTTTGTGCTGTCGTTAGTATAAGGTAGTCCATAAGTATTCGAAGTCTTTGCGGGTTTTCTGCCGGATAATAAAATCAAACTGATTCAATATTTCGACGGTACAGCTGTCCGTCATCTTCAGGAACATGCTGCTGCTGACTCCCGCTGAAAACTGGACTCAGCAGCAGCAGTTTCCTGAAGATGACGGACAGCTGTACCGTCGAAATATTGAATCAGTTTGATTTTATTATCCGGCAGAAAACCCGTAAAGACTTCGAAGATTTGTTACGCCGGGAAAGCCTACGAAGTTACATAGTCCATAAGTAGTTTGTAAGTTTACGGACTGATGACCCGGCATTACAAATATTGTTAAACATAGTACAGTTCTGCCTGAACACTTAGATACCTACTCCATATTTGTACATTGAATAACTTGTCTGATTGGGCTAGTTTACAGAAATATACGATTGAACAGCTGTTCTGTGCCGGACATTACACACGGAGAACTTACATCAATAGGAAAGGGGGGGGGGGGGTAGCGAGAATGGACTTCCTGCTCAGAGCATATGCTCCGAAGTTTTTATTCATACGAAACTCGGAAAACGTTCTGTTGCTCTGAGAATCTTATCTGCAACATGTGCTCTTTCTTATTCTCACGGCCCATTGAGAAGCGAATTCAATACCAGCCCAGTATTCACCTACTGGGATGTGGAAACCGCGTAAAATCCACATCCAGGCTGGCCGTCACAACGACCCACGCAATTAATTGGCTGGGTGGATCGAACCGCAGCCAGCACACCTCAGCGTCCCGGAAAACGGCGCTATAAACCGCGAGGCTAACTAGGTACCTAGAGACTTTGGTACTTGTCGGTGCTCCCACAAGCAAGGTTTCAAGAAGGGCTTTATCGGAGGCTTGTACCGCATACAGGGAACGCGGGAAAATATACGATCGTCCACTGTCACAATGCGGATGAAAGTGTGTTTTACCGTGACGGACGGTCATTCGAGAAATGTGACGAAAATCTGGAGGATACTGCTCGTTGACTGTTGTCTTGCGAAACCGAGTCAGCGCCAGAACGACACAAATGGAGCTCCATAAGCACAAAAATTCGTACGAGCTGGAATTCCAAATCCGTGATACAAATGCCCCATAATAGAAAAATTGAGTGTCCAAGCCACTAAAATGTATATTAAAAAGAAGAAGTAGTGTGGTCGCATTAGGCTTGTTTCTCATTGATCCCAACTCGTGACAGAGTTTACAACCCTAGAAAGGAACCCGGGCGTCTTTCGATAATTTAGGTAGCCAAATCATAGCATTCCATGGGCTCCACAGCCACTAACAGTTAAAAGTGAAATGACGAATCCTGAGTCCAACTATAAATTTCAACGACTCGTAGCGAATACACCGTATAAATCCAACAAAACAAAGTATACTTGTAAAAGGCTTGAAAACACAAGAAGATTCCAGGTGTATTACTTCAGCGACAGCTGATACTGGATTGTAGGACATGCCATCAGAATACAACTCAGAATACAGAGTAGGCTGGAATTTCGGAAACTCATCCAGATGAAGCAAAATGCAAAGAAATGGGTTACTCTAGTAGTGAGTGGAACGAGATGATTTCGAAGTCGTTTGACGCTTTAGCAATAGCAGTACTGACACAGTAAGCACTTGAGTGGAAGACAGGATGGCTAAAAAAATCCTACAAATTGTCTCACTAACGCACCTCGAAAGAAGGTGACTGCGGAGAAATTTTGGGAACAGGACAAGTACTTAAATTGGTAGATTAAAGAACTTCAAAAATGTTCAGGGAAATTCAGAAATATCCATTAGTTTATCACTTAAGAACGAAGTAAATATAAGTATAGGGAAGCCATGACGAAATTACTGCAGCAAAAAACGTGAAGAAATCTAAAAAATCAATGGTTATCATAAGGTCTCGACATATTTAAAAAGAGAACGCAATATCTCTATCTGGAAGGTTTCATGAAAAGTAATTTATTGAGGAACATGCATACATGACGCTAGTGCTATTCGCTGTTGTTAACTGTTGCTATAAGGTGTAGAGTTCTTATCAAGCAGACGTAAAAGCAGACGTTAAAGAAGTCTGCGACGTGTTTATAGAACCTTAACACGTCGCTATAGCTCGCACAGGGGTGCTCGGGGAAGTACTAAACAAGTAATCTCTGGAATAAACACGGCACTATTGTCGCGAAACATGGTCCGGTAGAATGGAGAATATTCGAAGGAGACTATACTGCTGGCGCCACCATATGAGGCGCGCTTCAGAAAGTAGGCCAACATTATTATGACACCACAAAGAACTTTCAGTGAATGCTATACCAGTGCTATGTTTCAAAGTGATACACATTTTTCATAGCCACCAAGTCTATCGTCAGCATCGATCGGTACAGTATACTACCAGTCGTTCAGAAACAAAGGTTTCATCTTTCTGCCTATCGTTCAGGGTCAGGCCGATACGAATCAGCGTCTTGGTGACTGTTAACGTTGAAACTTAACGTAAGATTAACAGGAACTAAATTCCAGAGATGATGATGTCGGAAACCGTAAGAAACCAAGAATAAATGGAAACGTGCTTCAGCTTTTTGAGTACAACTATTGGACCCCTCGAACAATCTTTTGTAATTATATTAAATCACATTTGTTTGCCTTGCCAACAGTTGGAGACCGCGATCTGTCGGTGACTATAAAAAATATACATCCTCAGAGCCAGGGTGCCAATTTTATTAATTGATTACTAGTTTCGCCTCTTAATAAGCCGTCTTGAGATCGTAAAAGTGTTTCAAATGCATGGCTATATATGAAAACAATGGTGATTATATCCTAAAAAAATTATGTTGAAACCTATTGTTTTGTCTGCTCCAATATTTTGATAGTTATGTTCCAATGCTTTCTTTGCTTCAACAAATATGAATGTAGCATTTGAGGACAGTGAACAGCAGAGTATACGATAAATTATTAATGATACATTAAAGTTTATTATTTGTCTCAGTTACTGAAGCTGCATATTGGTCTCGTTGTCTGCAAGGATATGATTTTGATAGTAGTCCTGGTTTCCGGCAGTCAATTAATTAAAACTTTCATTTCAGATGGTTGATAATAGATGTCATTTATTCACTTTCAAAAAACTTCAACATCTCCTACAAAACATTAAACGGCCGCCATATTGCCTCAGACATATCACATACACTCGTCCACAACAGCTGATTCGCTAAATAAGACTTGTGTGCGTCCCATAGCGCGTACAATATAGACCTGCCTGGCAAGCTCCTTGTACAATCACTTTTGCCGCATTGCTAAAAAACTAGAAACGTCGCTGAAATTTAACACTGAATACTACAAATAAATAGTTAATACGTTACATTGTGAGCTGTGGATATATGGTTCAAACAAAGCTGTTTACACCCTGGTCATGGTTTGACCTTAACATTGCTAGTGACACATTTAAATGGCTTAAATCGCAATACGTCAAAGTATTTGCACTGAGTACTGTGGTGACTGTTTTTACTGTGCCGTTACCTGGTCGTAGATCGATGAATCTCGATGTTGTCGAACGTTGGCAACACACACAATTGCAGTTCTTTGACACTTTTAATGATTCGTAAACGCCCAGTTAGCCCCATTTATGGGCAGTTTACAAGTCTCATTAATTACATCCATTAAAATCCCATAAGTCACTAATACGGATTTACAAAACAGTTCGTGTGTGGAATACAAAATTTCGAGGTGTGCAGTTTAATGTGGCACAAACATTGATCGTCCATCCATAATATCGGTAGAAACACTTTCCACACGAATAACTCTGAAGAACGTTTACATAATTGTTGAAAATTAAAGTTCCAGTTGGCGTGGCTTGCGCCTCAGATCGCGGCCGAAACAAACAGTACTCGGAACTGACATAGTTTGTGCATCAGATGGAGGATGAAACAACACTCTGAACTATCGTGGATTGTGTATCTGACAACTGACTAAACAATACTCTATTACATGCCGCGAACGGATCCTATTTATACTTTTCCAACAATGATACTGGAAATTGCGTATTGTTAAGTATGAACATTAAATTAATCATAATGGAAAAGTAAACAATTATATGCAATTGGCTATAGTAAAAGACAGCGTAAATAATGTTGAATAAATTAATACACAAATCTCGGTTCAATTGATAGTATTTCATCCACGTATTTAAAAAAATAGGTTTATCAACAATACTTTCGTAATTAACGGTAATTATGCAGAAGCTAATGAGGGCAAAACTTTCCTAACATTACTTGTGAAAGATATTAATACCTACTTTAATATTATGAGAAAAGAATTATTTAGTTTTAACAGAAATACTGATTAGCATACTATATTAAATATAACAATACGTCTCTAGCTTTAACTAATTAATATCTGCTAATTAAGCAAACTTCTTCGGCGTCAAATACTAGAAAATGACTTCAGCTAGTTAGAACAAAGAATAACAAAAGTTTTGGGAAAGAAATTATAATAGACTAATTACATACATATCTTTTATTGTGCAACAGTGGTATCGGGAGGTTCAGTAATGCAAGCAGATGGGATTTATTCCTAACATGCTTCGTTACAAGACGAGGGTTGGAACTTAAATAGTGGCAACACTGCTGTGGAGATATAATGCTATGGAATCTACTATTGTCGCCGATAGCAGACGTTGTTTATATACCTACATTACCTCCGAGTAAATGGACTCGTCCGTCTTCATCACCGGCGAGCGCACAATCGCGGGAAACACAGTCACTTGAGAACGACTGGTCTAGCGTAACGGTGTAATTATGTTTTCGAAATAGGAAAAAAAGTGTTCAAATGTTTGTAAATCTATCGGACTCAACTGTGGGGTCTTTAGTAGCTTACAAACTACTTAAGCTAATGTAAACTAACCTAAGGACAACACAAACACACATGCCCTAGGTGGGGTGGGGGGGGGGGCTCGAACCCCCGACGGCGAACGATCGCGCGCACCGCAGCACGGCGCTCCAGTACACACGGTTAATCCGCCGCGGCTCGAAAGAGGAACATCGGAGATGGATGAAGACTGAATGTGCCAGAGGTCGTGCAGCAGGACAGTGTCATCAAGGTCTTCAGGAAGCGTGCTGGGAATCGACATCTACCCATCACTTTGCAAGACAATGCGCGGGCGCATACAGCGCAAGCTGTGGCTGCTCCGTTCGGTCGATGGGACTGGGAAGTACTGTATCATCCACCATAATCAAAATGTTCAAATGTTTGTTAAGCTTAAGGGACTTAACTGCGGGGTTATCAGTCCCTAAGCTTACAAACTACTTATGAACTAGCTAATACTAAAAACGTCACAAATATCCATGCCCGAGGGGAGATTCGAACCCCCGACCGTAGTGGCCGTGCAGACCGCGTGACTGGTGCGCCTCAGTCCCCACGGCCACCGCGGCCGGCTCCACCAGAATCACCGGAGTCCTTGTGACTTTGATTTGATTCCGAAGATGAAGAAACCGCTTCGTGGCATTCGTTTTAGGTTTCAGAGATTCGACAGGCAGTAAGTAGATCGCTCCATTCGCACCTTAAACAGAACAGGCTCTGATAACGTATACTACGCCTTACACATATCTGGCAACGGGTTCTACACAACGCTGGTGCTTACTCTGAAGGTCAGTAGCAAACATGTAACGCTTTTGTATCGGTTGTGAATAAATAGTTGCCACTATTTAAGTTCAACCCTCATACATATAACTTCATGATAAATATCAGTCTTCAAAGAGAGCTCAAAAATGAGATAGAATAATGGATAACGCACACGCTCACAGAAACAAAGGTCGGAGCAAGGCACCGAACAAGCTCCATAGCTCCATTAGTGGCGTCCAAATCGTGCACATGTTGCAGTAAGAATACAGAAACCATCGCAGTTACGGAGTACCTCGAAGCTCTCAAAATCGCAATGCTGTCGCGGATGGCTACGACAGGCTGTTTCCAAGGTAACGGGAAGAACGTGCTACTAAATGGCCATAACTGCAGCACGCCCTCCTCGCAACATTGATACCTCTAGGAACAGCAACGGAATGGAGCGGGAGAGCTGCTCTTCGGGTTGTTTAAAGATGCGTTCAACAAATGCCTGTGCAAGTCCTCAGTATGCGAAAAGGGCCCTGTAGCCTGTCGTACTGTGATACAATTTGTAGTGCAGAAATTTTAAATTGTAACGTCATACCGAATGCCGTAGTTTTAGTTCACGAACAGCGCAAAAGTAGTAAGAGAGAAACATTTTTCCTTTTTTTTATTTTGATGTGGTTATCAGCGAGAAAAATTTAATATGAATTTGAAATTATGTTTAAAGTTTGTTGCATGTCACTAAGTACTGTGTCTCATACAGTGTATCTATGAAGTCTAGCCGCGTTATGTGGCAGTTTCTTGCAACTCCTATTTTTATGACGTCATATATCCTGGACCATGTGTGTGTGTGTGTGTGTGTGTGTGTGTGTGTGTGTGTGTGCGGTACGCAGTCCTCCAGCAATTGTTACCACACGGTAAGGAATGCGTGTAGACAAGTTTGGTTGATATCGGTCCAGTGGTTTAGGAGAAAATGAGCAGCATTATCGCGTAATGCAGCTCAATGGTTATGACGTCATATCTCGTGAACAATGTGTTGTACGTGATTCTTACACATACGGCAACGGAACTCATGGATTGAAACTTGCGTGTACAAAATTTCATAAAGATTGGAACAAAACTGTAGATTTTTACGCGATACGTACACACAAATAAAGTACACTGCTTTATATACAAAGATTATATGGGGAATACAAAAATTGACCTGCCACCTCCAATTGATGCTCATCTATGTAGACAATACCTAGGTAGTGTCCATGGACCTGGGAACATTTATTTATTCGAGCCCTAAAAGAAATCAGTTAAACTTCATTTACACTATACATCAGTCAAATCTACCGGCCGTAAATTCAAACAAATACCTAGGATTAACAGTTGCAAACAACTTAAATTGGAAAGAACACACAGCAAATACTGCAGGGAGGGTGACCTAAAGGCTGCATTTCATAGGCAGAACATTTAGAAGATGCATCACTCCTACTAAACAAACTGCCTACACTACTCTTGTGGTCGGCCGCGGTGGCCGAGGAGACTAAGGCGCTCCAGTCACGGTCTGCACGGCCACTATGGTCGGGGGTTCGAATCCCCCCTCGGGCATGGATATTTGTGTCGTCCTAGTTCGTAAGTAGTTTGTAAGTTTAGGTACTGATGACCCCGTAGTTAAGTCCCATAGACTTTACAAACATTTGCCTTTTACTACACTTGTGCGTCATTTTTTGGAGTATTGGTGCGCATTCTTGGGTCGTCATCAATTGGAACTGATGGACGTTTTACCGAAAGTTCGGAGAAGAGCAGCTCATTTTGTATTATCACGATACAAGGGAGACAAATCACAGAAATGATGCACGAATTGCGGTGGATATCAACAAAAGAAAGGCGTTATTTGTTGTGGGTAGATCTATTTGTAAAATTTCTTTCATCAACTTCTGTTCCGAAAAAGAATACATATTGTTAGTACCGATCTGCTTATAACGACATGACCAGAGGTGCCCCACAGGTGGGTCATGACGCAGACTGCGTCATTGAAATTTCTGTGTGGGTGGAGGAGGGGGGGGGCTTTATAAAACAATTTACAAAAAGTGAAATAAAAGATATTTAATTTCAGTATTAAATGGCAAAACAGGTCCTAATAGCTCGTGTGTGTGTGTGTGTGTGTGTGTGTGTGTGTGTGTGTGTGTAGGGGGGGGGGTACCTCTGAACATGATCATCATAACAAAATAAATTAGACCGAAAACGTAAATATTTAGGTGTTTCTTTTTTCCCCGCGTGCTTTTAGAAAAAGGAACCGTAGAGAAATTTCGTAAAAAAGAATATCAATAAAACAGTCCTCGGTCGCAGAGATAAAATATATTTACCAGGTTTTGGGCAACTGCTAGCAGTGCCTTCACCAGAAAAATAAAAAAAATGTATGTCACGTGATAAAATAAGGTATAAGCGATAAAGTTTAAGACACAGCAGTCATTAGCGGCTAGCCAGGCAATTATCATTTTTAAACTGTGACAGGCAAGTTTCATTTTTAAATTGTGACTTTAGCTTTATCGCTTCGGAGAAGAGAAGCTTCTCAAAGTTAAAATTGATTAAGACTTACTTGAGAAGCACAATGAGCCAACTGCGTTGTCAGTACTATCAATTGAAGCCGAAATAGCAGCTACATTAGTTTAAGTAGTTTGTAAGCTACGGACTGATGACCACGCAGTTTGGTCCGATAGATTTACAAACATTCGAACACTTTTTGAACAAAAAAGTTGTTTTGCAAGTATTTAACTAAAAATTGAATCACTGCTGCACTCACGCGGAAATAAATACGGGCACCTAAATAACTGCCGGCCGGGAATGGCCGAGCGCACTAAGGCGTCGTACCATGGTGAACGTCATCGCTCTCGTCGAGGGTCGTATCCCCACCCGTGGGTACGGATGTTGTGTTCATCCTTTGGTTAAGCTAGTGTAAATTAGATGTAGGCCGTCGCTAAGCTAGTGTAAATTAGATGTAGGCCGTCGCTACATGACCTAGCAGTTGAAAAGCGCCCTTAAATATAAAAAGAAAAAAAAAACTAAAAAATTAACTATATTTTGCGAGGCTCCCACAGGCGCGAGGCCGTCGGCGGTTGCCGACGTTGCCGACGCCTAGCGCCGCCACTGATGGAATGGGAGATAAATAGTATAAATGTGATTTGCAGAGTATCCTATGTAGATGTTGATACTCGGCGTGGTGGCCGATGAGAGCAACCGTCAATACATGTCCCATTTAGATCGTTCGCCGGGTATCAAATTAGATTGTACGAACACTACAAATTTTTAAAAATAGTTTTTTTGTGAAAAAAATAACTTCAAACTATGAATGTATTTTTCGTCATTAGTGGAGAACGAAACCTTGAAAATGGTAGCGAAATCATTAATTTTGGATTAGTAAAACGGGAGATATGGTGAACCCAGAAAAAACACCGATGAGAGATATGATTCCCCGCTGAAAGAATCTGTGTTATTCGAGGTGTGCACATGACTTGCGGTGGTAGGGGCGGGCGACTCGTTGCAGAAGTGCTGGTGTGGGCTGGTGAAGCGGCGTCGCTGGAGGCGGCGGCAGTGCGATTGTCATGAGGAGAGGAGAGGCGAGAGCGCCCTTCGCGGCTAACGAACGCTCTCAAGGGCCCAGCGCGCTGCTCGCCTTGCTGACGTCATCGCGCCGACGCGACGGCGTCTGCTGCCGATGGCCAGACACCTTCTCTCGCACTGCGTTCGGTGCTGATGCTCTGAGAAGCAATACTGAGAAATGTATGAGAGATGACGATGATGATGATGATGATGATGATAGAATGTGTTCTCAAGTAACAACTGCACACAACACTCGTCGTAGCCTGTAGTGGGACGAAATATTATTCCTACGGTAATGCTGCTTTCGTATGAAAATGGGTGTTGCGTATTAAAGTTAAGGTTGGGGACCACAAATGAAATTTTACCAGGTAGTGAAGAAATATTTTTAAATGAGATTAGGGGAGACCGGGGCACGTTTTCCACCATTTTACATTTTTATTTTTGTACTTTTTATTTTTATCGGTTTTGAGGTAAACAGCGAAACATTATATTTCCTATACCTTTATCTAAAGTCTTGTACAGATATTTTTGAAAATAGTAAATATCCTTCTTGGCAACAAATGATTTTGTCTGACCATGTTGCGTTGGAAAATTTGCCCCGTATGCGGGACAAGTTTTCCAGCTTACGTAAAATGTACAGGGGCAAATTTTCCAACTATACTTTAAATGGTAAAACAGAGATAATTATCTTGAATTCACTGAATATGTATTTTTATTATGCATTTACAATGCATTACAAAAGAAGGGTAGTAAAAGTAACCACATTAAATAAAAATAAATGCTACTGAAAGGTTTTACAAAATATGTGACTCAAATATTTCACAACTACAGACATTTTTTTAACAAAACTCATACTCATTGTCTGAATGACAATGTAAGCAAAAAAAAAAAATGCATCATTCCGTTTCGTACAGTCTCCATGCCCCCATTTCTTGCAGTTCGTGTACAGTACCCACTTTTCATTTGCTTTAGACTTGGCGTTAAGACTCAAAGCAATAAGGAAAATGTGCCCCGTATGCTCTGGGAAAACGTGCCCCGTCACCATATTCGGAACTATAGCACTACGTCCATGAGTAACCATGTAAGCTATTTACAAAACAAATACACAGTTACGTGATGAAAGAAACTCACTTTTAGTGCGTGCAGTGTCAAAATAATAGGTTTAACGCTAGTATGCTTATTTGAAGTTTCAATACAAATGTGAAAGTTTACTCACCTTTGCAAAAATGACGAAAACGTCCCTGCCGACGTTGTGACTGCTGGTGCATCACTGAAAATTTCCTAAATGAACCGTGCTTGGTTACAAATTCCTACATTATCAATGGTGGTACCATTTAGCGGTTTATTTCGAAACTAAAGGGAGTTGGAAAACCTGCCCCTATGGAAAATGTGCCCCGGTCTCCCCTACAAAGCAATTTACAAGGAAGGGACAATTTAAACAAAATTATTGGATTCCGCCATTAAATGGTAGCGGTAATTTCGGTAGCAAATACAACACCAGAAAGCAACATTACAGAAGAAGTCGGCGGAATCTAAATTTTACCTTATTGAGAGCTGGTACAAACATTTCGGTCATATTCTGTAGTAATTGTAGCTGAGATGACTGGAATATTACTTCGATAAATTGATGCTGGGATTGTGCATTTCGTTTACTATTGTTCTATGAACGTGTTGAAAATTAATCATGATAGTCGCCAAAAATTGCAAAATTATCGGACTTCATAAACATCGCAAAGATTTTTCTGCAGGCATTAAAATGTAATAAACCATTCATATACACGAAATAAATAAAAGTTACACCGAGAATGTTCTAGTACAATCGCGAAACAAATCGCAACAATACCCGAGCATCACTTTATGAAGTACTGGATCTGCTGAAAATAAATAACTTTAAAATTAGTGAGAATGGAGAAGGGATTGTAAGTAAGTAAGATACTTCAAATTAACTGTGGGGGTTTATTGAAATTAATAAAAAACTAAGCTCACACTTACATTAATTACACCAAATCCTGGGACACGTCCTAGCACATTAAGGAGAAGGAAGTAAGTGACGAACAGTTCCGCTCTCTCCCTTCAGCTTGTTGCAAAAAAATTGAACGTGACAAATGTCATATGTTTATCGATACGCTGGCAGAGAGAGGGCAAAAGTCAGCGACAAGCATCGCACAAGTTATTTTTTTTTAAAATCATTAATGTGTCACTACACTGCTACTGTCTTACATCAGGTCACTTTTGCAGATAAATTCTTGTTTACTTATGTTGTTAATGATTTTTAATGGTAATGATTTTTATTACATGATTCTTAAAACAATATGTGTTGTTTCCTTCCGTTGCGTGTGCGGATGTAACGATACATATAGCAGGAGAGTACGAAATGACAAGCAATGTATAGTAAGACGAAATTTTTTCCATATTTTATTTTTATATTTTTTTATTTTTAACTTATTTTTTCGTGGAGAGATATTTTTCTTATTTTCTATTTCATAAAAAGATAACGTAAAAAAATTTTCATTGGCGTTAGATTCGTTGCCATAAATTATCGATTGCATTAATTAAATAGTTCATTATCTCTGATTAAGATCTCCGGCTGTTGATTTGTCTTTCTTTAAGTTGGTTAGTAGTTAAGTAGATATGATGCTGTTAGGTAAAAAAAGGTGTGACAGTGAAGTTGATGGTCAATTAAATTTTAAAGTGGAAGTGGTTTTTTTAATTTGCAAAGTACTGCATTTCAGTGTTATATTTTAACTACATCAAGGCCTTAAAGCAAGTGCCCTCGACCTTCAGAAAAGGAAATGCTAATGACGAGTCTAGCAGGAGTAATTATCAATATTCTTGAAGAAACATTTTAAAAAGAACAAATGTCATTTACCTTTTCAAAAATAAATTTTTTACATTTAAAAAAATTAAAATTAAAAATTAAAATAAAAAAAAAACTTTACAAAAACTATGACAAACATCGTCTTTCTTTGAGCGCAGATTATTATTTTTTCTCTAATTATTAATTTTTTAAATTGTTATACGGTGTCAATGGTGCACCCCACGAAAACATCATCTTCTCTGCGGTAGCGTAGATGATATAGCTGGGCATCAAACGTCGCGGGTCGACAGCTACAGAGCAAGAGAAGATCTTGTTAAGAGCATAGACCAAAGGGACACTTGCCAACCGTCGTAATCAAATAAACAAGAAAAAAAAAAAGAATTATTAGTTTTATTACAAAAGTTGTGCTACTTATGTATACTACAAATATATTGTTACTATCTTGAGTCACTACAAGAATGTTCTAAGACTGTTTATATTTTATTACACTGATTTGTGTGAAGGGAAATAAAATTGAAAATTTTACTTCAAGTGTCAGTGTGTTGAAGCGTCATTTCAGCCATTAAGACACCATAATTTTTAAATGTTGTGCTGAATTGTATTTTTTAGGTTATTACAGAATTTATTCAAGGCTTTATCATCAGTTTATATAATGTGGAAACTGTGTGTTCGAGTTTGTGAATTGATATTTTATTTTACAACTAATTCATAAACTATATCTGAGGTTTATAAAACAACGGAGAACTTTCAACGAAATAGTTTGAAGAAATTTTAAGGAATAGACAATCACAGTTTTATTTTTCTTGACAGTTCAGTTGAAATTCAAATGTCTATTTCGTACAAAAACCTTCTTCCTCATTCACAACCGCGGTGGAGTAGCCGAGCCGCGGTGGAGTAGCCGAGCGGTCTAAAGCACCTCGCTGCGGAGCGCGCGGTTGCTCGCCGTGGAGGTTCGAGTCCTTCCCGGGGCATGGGTGTGTGTGTTTGTCCGTAGGTTAGTTTATCTAGGTTTAAGTAGTTTGTAAGCTACGGACTGATGACCACGCAGTTTGGTCCGATAGATTTACAGACATTTGAACATTTGATTTGGAGTAGCAGAGCGGTCTAAGGTGCCTCGCTGCGGTTGCGCGGTTGCTCTCCGTCGTAGGTTAGTGTCCTCCCTGCGCATGGGTGTGTGTGTTTCTCCTTAGATTAGTTTACCTTAGTTTAAGTAGTTTGTGAGTTACGGACTGATGACAACGCAGTTTGGTCCGATAGATTTACAAACATTTGAACTTATCCACACAGTTTTGAACAAACTTTAATATTTCGTTTGTGCACGTGCGGGCGTTGTTGTGGAGTAGCATCGCTTCAGAGTCCTCTCGTTGTTCCTAGACCGCGTCTGCAAGACGTCCCAGTTGTTGAAACCAAGTGTCAACAGTTAGAGTTACACCCTGGGGATGCAATTCGTAGTACAGCACACCATAGATATTCCACCAGATTCTTCACGTTACGAAATTGAAATATTCAACCATCTCGACCGTTACAGGCCGTAGAAATTGATGGTAAAGATGAAAATTTGTGCTGGACCGGTATTCGAATGCGGATTTCCTGCTTCGGCGTAACGATATGTCTGATGCTAACTGTACGGGTACCAGTTGAAACCCGCGTAAGAAACAGGATGAACTTTAAGGTAATGAAAACCGCCATAGGCTGCAGAAATTAAATTTTAAAGGGGAGAAGCCAAAGCAGACCTTGAATGAAACCGGCCTGAAGAGATAGCGGGAGTTATTTTTGAGGTCAAGACAACACGCGAAAATACTGCCACGAAGGATATGGGCTAAAAGTTACCTTATTCTGCAACATTAGCCGCGTGAGGCTGTGATAAGCTATAATTGATAACTTGATGCGGATAGTTAAACGAGTCAGGTAACTTTCCGCCATAACGGGACGCTTGGTTATTACGCCGCCGGCCGCGGTGGCCGAGGGGACTGAGGCGCTCCAGTCACGGTCTGCACGGCCACTACGGTCGGGGGTTCGAATCCCCCCTCGGGCATGGATATTTGTGCCGTCCTAGTTCTTAAGTAGTTCATAAGTAGTTTGTAAGTTTAGGGACTGATGACCCCGTAGTTAAGTCCCATAGACTATACAAATATTTGAACTTTTTTTTAATTGCTACACCACGAAGATGACGTGCTACAGACGCGAAATTTAACCGTCAGGAAGAAGATGCTGTCATATGCAAATGATTAGCTTTTCAGAGCATTCACACAAGGCTGGCGCCGGTGGCGACACCTACAACGTGCTGGAATGAGGGAAGTTGCCAATCTATTTCTCATACATAAACAGCAATTGATCGGCGTTGCCTGATGAAACGTTGTTGTGATGCTTCGTGTGAGGAGGAGAAATGCGTACCATTACGTTTCCCACTTTGATAAGACATTGCAGCTCGCGTTGGTCGCGATCCAATGACTGTTAGCAGAATATGGTATCGGTGGGTTCAGGAGGGCAATACGGAACGCCGTGCTGGATCACAACGGCCTCGTGTCACTAGCAGCCGAGATGACAGGCATCTTATCCGCATGGCTGTAACGGATCGTACAGCCACGTCTCGATACCTGATCCAACAGATGGGGACGTTTGCAAGACAACAACCATCTACACGAACAGTTGGACGACGTTTGCAGCAGCTCGGAGACCATGACTGCAGTTACCCCTGACGATGCATCACAGACAGGAGCGCCTGCGGATGGTGTACGCAACGACGAACCTGGGTGCACGAATGGCAAAACGTCATTTTTCCGGATGAATAAAAACAAAATCTATCGGACAAAACTGCGTGGTCATCAGTCCGTATCTTACAAACTACTTAAACCTAGGTAAACTAACCTAAGGACAACACACACACACACACACACACACACATGCCCCAGAGAGGACTCGAACCTCCACGGCGAGCAACCGCGCGCTCCGCAGCGAGACGCTTTAGACCGCTCCCTGATGAATCCAGGTTCTGTTTACAGCATCATGGTGGTCGCATCCGTGTTTGGCGACATCGCGGTGAACGCACATTGGAATCGTGTATTCATCATCGCCATACGCGATGGTATGTGGTGCCGTTGGTTATAGTCTCGGTCACCTCTTGTTCGCATCGACGGCACTTTGAACAGTGGCTGTTACATTTCAGATGTGTCGCTCTACCCTTCATTCGATCCCTGCAAAACCCTACATTTCAGGAGGATAATTTACGAATGCATTTGCAGGTCTAGTACGGTCCTTTCTAGGTATGGAAAATGTTCTCTTGCTGCCCTGGCCAGCACATTCTTCAGATTCACCAATTGAAAACGTCTGGTCAATGGTGGCCGAGCAACGGGCTCGTCACAATATGCCAGTCACTACTCTTGATGAACTGTGGTATCGTGTTGAAGCTGCATAGGCATCTGTACCTGTACACGCCATCCATTCTCTGTTTGACTCAATGCCCAGGCGTATCAAGGCCGTTATTACGGCCAGCGGTGGTTGTTCTACGTACTGATTTCTCAGGATCTATGCACCCAAATTGCGTGAAAATGTAATCACATGTCAGTTCTAATATAATATACTTGTCCAATGAGTGCCCGTTTATCATCAGCATTTCTTCTTGTTGTAGCAATTTTTATGGCCAGTAATGTATACAAACACATGTAACTTATGAATTATTTGCAACGTACTCTGAGGCTAGTTATTAAAAGATACACAATATTTTAGAGTCTACAGCCTGAGCCACAAATACCAATAACGGCAAGTTGACCAGGGTGAACTTCCACATCAACACTTAATAACTTCGGCCCTTGCGTACTTCATTGCCAGACAAGTGCAGGTCCCCTCGGTCAGAATTTCAGGAACAACAAATCCCGTCCGCCCACACTGCCGCCGACCGCTTCGGCTCAGCGCTGCCGCTGCCTTCCCTGGATCGGTCTCACTTCGTCCGGCTCCACTCGTCAACTTCACTTTCCTATTAGTCGCAGACCCTCTTCGCGTCCCGACATATGCTCCTTCTATCCTTGTCGCGCAGCAAGGATGCCCTCGCCGCGGTGGAGTAGCCGAGCGGTCTGAAGCGCCTCGCTTCGGAGCGCGCGGTTGCTCGCCGTGAAGCTTCGAGTCCTCCCTGGGGCATGAGTGTGTGTGTTTGTCCTTAGATTAGTTTACCTAGGTTTAAGTAGTTTGTAAGCTACGGACTTATGACCACGCAGTTTGGTCCTATAGATTTAAAGACATTTGAACATTTTTTGAAGGATGCCCTGCAAGACGGGAAGGAAGATAGCGGCGTACACAAAATGATTTACATACCGTGGAATATTTACGTGAAGTCAGTTCGTGCACGTACATTGACAGAACTTCCGTACGGCTAGAGAGGCAATATAAATCAATGTTACAGCAGACTTCCAACAAATTGTTGAGGCCATGCCGTGTAGAGTTTATGCACTTCCCCGAGCCAAAGGCGTTCAGACACAAATCAGGAAGTATCCCATTACTTTTGCCACTTCAGTTCAAGACGGCTTTTGAATGCACTGGTTAGATTAGATTAATACTTGTTTCATATATCATACCGGGTGATCAAAAAGTCAGTATAAATTTGAAAACTTAATAAATCACGGAATAATGTAGATAGAGAGGTAAAAATTGGCACATATGCTTGGAATGACGTGGGGTTTTAATAGAAAAAAAAGTTCAAAAAATGTCCGACAGATGGCGCTGGACAGCAAAACGTCAGTGACTGCTACCGTGACGGGTGAGAGGTACGCCGATATGTTAAGAATCGCATCATACCTAGCCTGGCTGATAAATACCTGCTGGGACGTACGATTTTTATGCAAGATGGCGCTCCACCTCCCAGGTCCCTAAACCTCATTCTGTGCGATTATTGGCTTTGGGGTTACCTGAAGTCTCAAGTGTATCGTGATTGACCGACATCTCTAGGGATGCTGAAAGACAACATCCGACGCCAATGCCTCACCGTAACTCCGAACATGCTTTACAGTGCTGTTGACAACTTTATCCCTCGACTACAGCTATTGTTGAGGAATGATGGTGAACATACTGAGCATTTCCTGTAAAGAACATCGTCTTTGCTTTGTCTTAATTTGTTATGCTAATTATTGCTTTACTGATCAGATGAAGCGCCATCTGTCGGACATTTCTTTTTTCTTTTTTGCTCTAATGAAACCCCATGTCATTCCAAGCATGTGTGTCAACATTATCTACATTATTCCCTGATGTCTTAAGTTTTCAAATTTAAATGTTCAAATGTTTGTTAAGCTTATGGGACTTAACTACGGGGTCATCAGTCCCTAAACTTACAAACTACTTATGAACTACCTTATACTAAAGACGGCACAAATATCCATGCCCGAGGGGGGATTCGAACCCCCGACCGTAGTGGCCGTGCAGACCGTGACTGAAGCGCCTCAGTCTCCTCGGCCACCGCGGCCGGCTTTCAAATTTATACCGACTTTTTGATCACCCGGTAAATACGATATTTCGTCATGATGTGGAGCGAGTCAGTTTAATAAATGTTTTGTTTACACGACACGATATTTAAGGATTTTTTAATTTTTTGTTTGTTTTTATATATTTTTAACGAAATTACTGTTATCTAAAAATTCATCTAAACTCTTTCAATTTCTTTTTTAACTACTCGTTGGCTATCGGTCAGACTTTTGATGCTATTTGATAAGTGACCGAAGACTTTTGTGGCAGCAGAATTCACCCATTTCTGTGCCAAAATTAGATTTAACCTTGTATAGTCGTGTTGTAGCTATGCGCACCATCACTTTTGAATTGGGTCGTATTCTTAATAAATTTCATATTCCTTTCGCAGCTTCTGTGAAGATCCCTAGATCCTTAAATAAATGTCTACAAGATCATCTTGGTGGGCTCCAGCAATTATTCTAATTACACGCTTTTGTGCAATGAGTACTGTTTTACTCAATGCTGAATTGCTCCAGAATATGATCGCATACGAGAGCAGTGAATGAAAATAGGCTTAGTAAACTATTTTACTGAGTTGTATATCATCAAACTTTGCAATTACCTTGATAGCATAAGTAGCTGAACTCAAAGGTTTCATCAGAGCTTCAACGTATTTTTTTCCAATTGAATATTCTACCTTAGCTACAGATTTCTGTTCAAAGACTGTATTTATTAATGGTGTCGCGCCATTTACTGTACTGGGTTTTACCAAAGTTTAATGAGAGTCCATTTGTAGAGAACCACTAGATAATTTTCTGAAAAACATCATTTAAAATTTAATCAGTTAATTCCTGTTAGTCAGGCGTGATAGCTATACTTGTATAGTCAGAAAAAAGAACTAGCATAGCACCTAAGATGGAACATTGTGGGACCCCATTTTTGATAACTCCCTAGTTAGAGGAATTAATTATTTCTTCTATGTCATGTAACTGCTTATTTTAACTTCCTGCACTCTTCCAGTTAAGTATAATTTAAACCATTTGTGCCGGCCACGGTGGCCGAGGGGACTGAGGCGCTCCAGTCACGATCTGCACGGCCACTACCGTCGGGGGTTCGAATCCCCCCTCGGGCATGGATATTTGTGCCGTCCTTAGTATAAGTAGTTTGTAAGTTCAGGAACTGATGACCCCGTAGTTAAGTCCCATAAGCTTAACAAACATTTGAACATTTTTAAACCATTTGTGCTTTGTCCCACTCATACCGCAATACCTATTTAGGATAATTCCGTGATTTACACAGTAAAAAGCCTTTGAGAGATCACAAAAATTCCCAACTGATGATGTCCGGTTATTCAAGGCATTTATTATTTAATGAGTGAAGTTATATATAGCATTTTCTGTTTAAAACCTTTTTTGAAAACCTTAGAACTTTATTTTTACTAATATGTGAAGCTACTCGAGAATACATAACTTTTTCGAAAATTTTGGATAAAGGTGTCAGAAATGAGATTGGGCAGTAGTTGACATCAGACGTATCCCTTTTTTTATACAATGGCTTGATAGCATATTTCAGTCTATCAGGGAAAATATCCTGCTTTAAAGAGTTATTACATATGTAGTTGAGAATCCTACTTATCTCTTGGGAATAAGCTTTTAATACCCTGCTGGAAATACCATCAATGCCATGTTAGCTCTTACTCTTGAGAGTTTATAATTTTCCTAATTTCTGAGGGAACAGTGGGTGGAATTTCAAATATATCGAATTGTGTAGGTACTGCCTCTTCCATTATCAGCTTTACTACTTTCAATAACAATGTGGACCCTATTTTCTCCATAACATTAAAAAAATCAATCATTAAAAATATCACAATTTCTGGTGGTAATGTCATTACACGACAGCGAGCTACAAGGAAAATTGGTAACCTAGATTCGCAGTAATTCGGGAAATGCGCTAAGATCTTAATGCATAGTAGGGCTGACTTGTAAACCGCTCAGTTTTCTTGATAGGCATTAGTAGTAATACACTGGCTGCTTAGCGACATTGATTGTATCCGGCAATGCTGAAAAAATTGCACTATATTCCATTTTAATAGCCAGTGTAAGGGAAACATTTGGTCTTCACAAACCATTACTCAAATTTAAGTGTTCACTTGAACTTCCTATCAAAGACTGTGTAGACCTCCGTGCTCTAATTCGACGTTCTGAGGAAGAAAGTTGTGTGCTTTTATTCTCCTGTGGTAGGTTCAGTAAATGGCTCTGTTATGAGCCTTCCACTCTTTGAGGCTCGAAAAAATTGTTCGCTACTCGACAGCAGTCACAAGGAAATATTTGCATTGGTCGCTTTTTATACTTATTTTTCGGCGCAATCGGGAGCTTCGTACCTACGGTACCATCTTCGCGAACGTGTAGAAATACCTCCAAATCACAAAGTATAAGACAGGCCAACCCCTCCAGAATTTCAACAGAACGTTTCTTTTTCTTACCAAGCTCCCCCGGCTTTCTCGGAGTCATTACATAACCAAATTCGCGCAGAGTTAATTATTAATTGAACCCCAATAAGCTTCGCTTCTCCTCATCTGAACAGGCATGTACGCGACGGAAACCGTCCTTCGTTCCAATTGCTTTCAAGGTAAAAACGAAACAGCTACATAACTTGATGAAATTTGAAATGTTCACAGAAACTTTTTCAGAAGATAGTGAAACAAGCATATTGTGGTTTATGTTGCTTTTCCTGTCCTATCCCACCTTTTATAAACGTTCAACTTTTACTTCACCTGTCCAATCATTGGATTAACGATTTTGCTATGTTTCGTTAAACCTTTGTCGTCCTTGAACCTTAGCGTGGTGAATTGTGCTGTAGCTCTCAGTCTCGAGATAGTAAGTACTAGACTAGGCGACTCTTTCTACACCTGCATCTACTATTTACTCTGCAGACCACATTAAAGTGCCCAGCAAAAGGTTTATCCAACCGCTCTCATAACATTCTCTAACGTTCCATTCTGTAATAACGCGCAGGATAAAGGAACACCCGAATCATACCGTGTTCGATTTTATTTCTCTTATTTTATTATGATGATGATCATATCTCCCTGTATATATGAGGGCTAACAAAATATGTTCGCATTCGGAACAGCCAATTGGTGAAAGAAATTTCGCAAATACATCTCGCCCCCAACGAATAACGCCTTTCTTTTAATTTCCACCCAAACACGTGCAACATTTCCGTAACATTGTCTCTCGCGATAATACAAAAATGTTGCCCTTCGCTGTACTTCCTCTAAAGCTTCCGTCGCTACGTGAAAATCCCACAATGCGCAGCAATACTCCAAAATGGAAGAACATATGTATTATAGGCAGCTTCTTTAGTAGAATTGTTCTGCCAGTACCTTTTGTTGGCCTTCCCTATGATATTTTCTATGTGTTCTTTAAAAGTTGTTGTCTTTTAGTGCTCATGTTTCTGCACCATGTAGATATTTTATCCTAATGATTTTGCAGGTGATTTTGATCTTCCGGTTCTTTAACTAACCGATGAGACCGAGTCTCCGGAGAGCGTCGTAATACACTGGTCAAAACAATTAGAGATTAACATATCTAGGTTCGGAAGTATTGTCATCGGAAGAATGAACTAAATTGGTTCGACATCTTTCCGTCGGTTTTACGGAGTGGAGACAACATTACGGTAACCAAGATAGAGGCAATAACAGAAAGTTGCTTCAGACGGGGTTGACTTCTGCATCTACATGGGATACTCTGCAAATAAGATCCAAGTGCCTGGCAGAGGGTTCGTCGAACCACCTTTACACTATTCACCTCCCATTCCACTCTCGAATAGCACGCGGGAAGAAATAACATCTGAATCTCTCAATTCTAGTTCCGATTTCTCGTATTTCATTCTGATGATCATTTGTATCTATATAGGTGGGAGTCAACAATATATTTTCGCATTCGGAGGAGAATGTTGGTGATTGGAGTTTCGTAAGTAGACCACGCCGCAGCGATAATCGCCGTTGTTGTAATGATTCCCATCCCAGGCCCTGTATCATATCTGTGACGCTGTCTCCCCTGTATTGTGACAATACAAAAAGGATTGCTCTTCTTTGGACTCTTTCGATGTCCTCCGTCAACCCGATCTGATAAGGAACCCACACTGGGCAGCAATACTCCAAATGAGGACGGACAAGCGTAGTGTATGCAGTCTCTTTAGTAATTCTGTTGCTTCTTTTAAGCGTTCTGGCAATAAAACGCAGTCTCTGGTTCGCCTTTCCTACGACATTATCTACGTGTTCTTTCTAGTTTGTCTCATGTAATAGTAATTCCTAGGTATTTTGTGGAGTTTACGGCCTTCACTTTGATTTATCTTGTAAACAAAGTTTAACGGATTTCTTTTCGTACTCATTTGGACCACTTCACACTTCTCATTATTTAGAGTCAATTGCCTATTTTTACTCCATACTGACATCTTATTTAATCGTTTTGCAGTTGGTTTTGATTTTCAGATGACTTTACTAGACGATAAATAACGGCGTCATCTACGAACAACCTAATAGCTGCTCAGATTTTCTCCTAAATCGTTTATGTAGACACGGAACAGCAGAGGACCAATAACACTACATTGTGGAGCACTGGATATCACCTTTGTTTTAGTCGATGCCTTACCATCGATTACTACGAACAGTGTCCTCTCTGGCAGGAAATCCCCTATCCAATCTCAAATCTAGGGCGATATTCCATAACCACGCAATTTGATTAAAAGCCGTTTGTGAGGTACGGTGTCAATTCAATTGTTTGTATAACTTATGGGACTTAACTACGGAGTCGTCAGTCCCTAAACTTACAAAGTACTTATGAACTAGCTAATACTACAGACGGCACAAATATCCATGCCCGAGGGGGGATTCGAACCCCCGACCGTAGTGGCCGTGCAGACCGTGACTGCAGCGCCTCAGTCCCCTCGGCAACCGCGGCCCACGCTACTGTGTCAAAAGCCTTCTGGAAATCAAGAAATACGGAATCGATTTACGAACCCTTGTCGATAGCACTCATCATTTCGTGTGAGTAAAGAGTTAGTTGTGTTTCGCATGAACGATATTTTCTAAATCCGTATTTACCTTGGGTCAATAGGTCATTCTGTTGGAGATAATTCATAACATTTGAATACAGAATATGTTCCAAAACCCTGCAGCAAATTGACGTCAATGAAATAGGTCTCTACTTTAGTGGGTTAATCCTACTGTCTTTCTTGAATATAGTTGAGACCTGTGCAACTTTCCAATCCTTTGGTACAGATGCTTCTTTGAGAGAGCTGTTGTATATGGCTGTTAAGTAAGGAGCTATCGCTTCAGCATAATCAGTTAGAAATCTAACGGGTATACAGTCCGGACCAGAAGACTGGTTCTTGTTAATTTATTTCAGTTGCTTCACTACTCCGATAACTACTTTTACGTTACTCATTCTGGCCTCTGTTCGTAATTCGAAATCTGGAATATTCGTTTCGTCTTCTTCGGTGATTTAATTTCGAAAAGCTGTGGTTTGTAACTCTGCTTTAGTAGCACTATCATCGGCGGAATCGCCATTTATATCACGTAATGAGGGTATTGATTGTGTTTTGCCTCTAGTATATTTGACATATGACCAAAATCTCTTTGGGTTCTCAGTTAGATTTCGAGAAAGAGTTTCGTTGTGGAAACTATTGTAAGCATCTCGCATTGAAGACCTCGCTAAATTTCAAGCTTCTGTGTTTACCAAACGAATTACACAAGCAGATGAGATCAGATAATCTTGTGAGCAGGCAGTGCAATGCAACAACTACGTGACACCCGAAGCTACGGTAGGGAGGTGACTGCTGCTATTGGAGTGTCCCAAATGTAATCTCCGGGACCTGGCCCCTATTTCACAACAGGAATCGTTAAAAGAAGGCAAAGTCGTCCGCGGGTAACATGAGCAAGAGATGACTTACCTCCGGTTAACAGACGGGCGAGACAGGAAGCTGAATGCAACTCAGTTGCAACGCACCCTCCAGGCAGCAGCAGGACGCGCACTATCAACACAGTCAGAGCCTTCTGGAATTTGCTCTCTACGCACGGAGGTGTCTATGGTGTGTGTCCCATTAAAACCACGACACCGTTTAGCCCGCAGAAACTGGGATGAGGGCCTTCGGGACTGGAGTTGGAACGAATGGCGCCGCTTTTTTTTTTTCACGGATGTTTCAAGATTTGTGTACAGCCGAAAAATCGTCGTTCGCTCATCTGGAGACAACGTGGAACTCTGAAAAATACTGCTTATGTGCAAGAAACATCGCCATATCATGGTGGTGGACAAACGCTGGCCGGCCGCGGTGGCCGAGGGGACTGAGGCGCTTCAGTCACGGTCTGCACGGCCACTACGGTCGGGGGTTCGAATCCCCCCTCGGGCATGGATATTTGTGCCGTCCTAGTTCGTAAGTAGTTCATAAGTAGTTTGTAAGTTTAGGGACTGATGACCCCGTAGTTAAGTCCCATAAGCTTGACAAACATTTGAACATTTTTGACAAACGCTGTGGGCAGGAGTCAGTATTGGCGAACGTACCGCGCGACCTCCATGTCGTTCAGAATGGCGCTTTGAATGTTCAGAATTAGAGAGACGAGATCCGTGGACATTTTGTAATTCCATACGCTGAGGCCGTACGAGATGAGTTCCTTCTGGTGGACGATATCGCTCGTCCCTACAGTGCTGCACTGGTGGACAATATGCTTGAGGCTGAGGGAATTGAACGAGCTTGTTCACCGCACTTAAACAGATTGATCATATCTGGGATTCACTTGGCAGACGCGTTACAGCCAGACCAGCACCTCCCACAACGGTTGCAGAGCCGGATGTTGCACTCGTGGAAGAATGGCCAAATGTCAAGACTTGATTGATAACCACATAGTGTACTTTCCACGCAGGTGTCCAACTGTACTGTCCGTTCAACGTCATCACCACACACCATATTAGAGGGCAACGAAAATAACTTTTTCATTATGGTAGCCCCACGGTGACTCCCTCTAAATAAACGCCACGTAAAACTGAATTAAAGAGTTGAGACAGCACAATGTCGTACTGTATCACTCACAAGTTATAATTGTAACCAATATCCGAATAAAATATGTTACCCTAAGTATATTGTGTACGATTTCTCGCCGGATCCCCTAATTGTTTCGAGCAGTGCAGTACAGTTTTCCTAAGTATCGCTTGCTTTGATTCGACTACATTCCATTATATTCGTTTTGCTTCTATTAATCATCTTGTATCCTTTCAAGACACTATCCATTCAGTTCATCTGCTCTTACAAGTAATTTGCTGTGTCTGTCAGCTACAATCTCATCGGCAAAGTTTGGAGTTCTAATTTTTAACCCTTAAAGAATATAATTCTTTCAATTTTTTTCTTTGGTTTCTCCCACATTGTTCCCTTATTGATTGGCAAATACACGGTTCAAATTTAGGCTCTTTGTTTTTTCCGCTAAATTGCGTGTATTATTTCTCCATCTCTGAATGCTGTATCTGTTCTATATGCTGCTACTAGTAGTGCTGTCTTTTTTTTTCCTGTATAGATGCTTTTGTATAATTTATTCACTGAATAGAACTTGTCGGAGGGTGCTTTAAAATAAGTATTCATCTCCTATTTCAAATGTTCAAATGATTGTAATTCTACGGTACCACACTACTGCTGTCATCAGTCCCTAGACTTAAAACTAAACTAAATTAATCTAACCGAAGTACAAGTCAGACAGATCCATGGCCGAGGGGTCTCGAACCTCAGACGCGGGAGGCCGCACGATCCGTAATGTGGCGCTCCAGACCAAAGTGTGAAATTTATGATCGCCAGCTCGCCATTGCCGACCGGAAATTCGTAGCTGGCGATCTGGGTTTAGATGTAAATTTTATTTTCTATAAACACTGGAGATAGGTTGAGAAATGTACAAGCCTTTAAGAGGTCAGTTTTATGAATAAAGCAGGCCTACATTTCCAGGTAGTTGTACCAGTATTTTTAATTTTTTAACATTCTTTCTCAGTATTAGTGCAAATAACAGATCTCATTGAACACCAGTTTTGTTTTGACTTCTCCATAGACTTTCAGCATGTTCTAAAGCTGTCAGCAGGTTCACGCGCATGTGCAGAGCTGTGTTTAAGCTGCGCCTTTTGCTGCTTCTGTCTACTTGAGGTGTGGCTGTTTTATGTAGAAGCAGTGACAGCCAGCAGCCTGATCAGGAGACTACTCAGATTTTTTTTACACGTACAAGCTGCCAGATTCGAGAAGTCACAGAGATATCTGAATTAGAGTGGTGTTAGGCTCACGTCATTCGTGATTTGTGGCGGGTTGCTAAAAGTCTTGAAGGAGTATTTATTTAATTCTGCAAAACACCTTTATCCATCGTCAGCTGACTCATCCGCGAGAATTCAACCCGAAATGACGCGGAGCAAGTACCAAATACTAAATGTGGCATACAAGGCTTGGCTGAAGACAGATACACTAAAGGATTTGCTGGTAATATCTGTGAACGGACCTCCTCTGTCTGAGTTCGACCCAAAGGTGCCACTTATAAGTGGCACTTCTCACCAGAAAGACAACGTTACACAAAAATGAGGTGCTAGATTCCTAGACTGTTGTACTGATATGTATTTTTCTGTTAAACAGTTTGATATGGTATTATGTGTAAAGATATTGTTCGAACAGTGACAGGGAGGAGGATGAGGAATTATTTCATATCCAAAGAAAATTCAGCATTTGTCGTAAATTTGTTTATTTATTATTAAAGATCGATTTCGGCTACTGAATAGCCTTCTTCAGTGCAACTTCCACAATCGACTAGATACATTACTGATCTTATTAAACCAGCCACAAGGCGTAGCTACAAGCAGATACAAATGATATTATCAGAGTCAGAATTATTTCATATTCAGATAAAGGGGTTGTGGCGACCAAAGTTGTTCGACTTGCTGGTGGCTTCAGAACTGAAATTTCGCACCCTGCTTTAGACCACCCCTATCCCCTCTACGTTTTTATGTACATTATCAAGAATCCACCACCAACTGGCACAGTGATTTGTAGAAATTTAAGTCCATTGGCTCCTGGAGTCTGTTGGAAACTCTGACAACTCAATCATTTCTTATCAGCTAAAATCTCCATTCGTCTCACCAAACTCTTTCAGTCCTCTTGGGTCCAACCGATATTGTCACGAGCCCTGAAGAGGCGCTGCAGGTAATGTCGTGTGATGTTTACAAAGGCTCTCGAGTCGGTCGTCAGCTGCCATAGTCCATGTCTGACTGTGCCGCAATGTGCTATCCGATATGTCGATCGTACGTCTGACACTCATTTTCGCGACTATTTCTCGCAGTGCTGCTGATCAGTCAGGACTGATTATATTAGTAAAATTACCACTTCCAACACTACTTTGTTGGGTCCCCGCGGTAGGTTCAGAGCTTTGTCAGGATGAGGCGTGAAACCTGGTGGAGCGCAGAGCGCGCTAGTAAAACAGTATTAGAGTTTACAAGTTTATTCAGCTGAATACAAGATTCCGTGGTGTAGGCTCTAGTTCGGCAGGAGATAGATAAATAGCTGACGGGTGCTATCGAAAAGGGTTCGCAAATCGATGCCGTATTTCTTGATTTCCAGAAAGCTTTTGACACCGTACCTCACAAACGGCTTTTGATCAAATTGCGTGGTTATGGTATATCGCCCCAAATTGGATAGTGGATTTCTTGTCAGAGAGGACACAGTTCGTAGTAATCGATGGTAAGGCATCGACTAAAACAGAGGTGATATCTGTCGTTCCACAGGGTAGTGTTATTCGTCCTCTGCTGTTCCTTATTTACATAAACAATTTAGGGGAAAATCTAAGTAGCTCTCTTAGGTTATTTGCAGATGATGCCGTCATTTACAGTCTAGTAAAATCATCTGAATATCAAAACCAACTGCAGAACGATCTGAATAAGATATCACTATGGTGTAAAAATTGCCATTTTATTCTAAATAATGAGAAGTGTGAAGTCGTCCATATTAGTACGAAAAGAAATCCGTTAAACTTTGTTTACAAGATAAATCAATCAAAGGTGAAGGCCGTAAACTCCACAAAATGCCCGGGAATTACTATTACTTCAGACTTAAATTGAAAACAACACGTAGATAATATCGTGGGAAAGGCGAACCAGAGACTGCGTTTTATTGGCAGAACCCTTAAAAGATGCAACAGAACTACAAAAGAAACTGCATACACTACGCTTGTCCGTCCATTTTTGGAGTATTGCAGCCCAGTGTGGAATCCTTATCAGGTGGGTTTAACGGAGGACATCGAAAGAGTCCAAAGAAGGGCAGCTCGTTTCGTATTGTCACGACACAGGGAAGACAGCGTCACGGAAATGATACAGGATCTGGGATGGGAATCATTTCAACAACGGCGCTTATCGCTGCGGCGTGGGCTACTTGTGAAACTCCAATCGCCAACATTCTCCTCCGAATGCGAAAATATATTGTTGACTGCCACTTACATAGGTAGAAATGATCATCAGAATACAATACGAGAAATCAGAGCTCGATCAGAGAGATTCAGGTGTTCTTTCTTCCCGCGCGCTATTCGAGAATGGAATGGGAGATAAATAGTTCAATGGTGAACCCTCCGCCAGGCACTTAAATGTGATTTGCAGAGTATCCCATGTAGATGTAGACACCGTCGGTCGCGTTAGCTTGCCGTCTCGCGGCATCTCCTATGGACCGGCTAATGTACCGTTCGGACGGAGGTGCCCGCACCACGTCGTCTGGGTGTTGAAGCTGAGACTGCCAGGAGAGGTCCTGTATCCCTTCTCCGGTAGAGCAGCTGCTTGTGGGTCCAGACTCGGAAGCACTGGAGTCGGATGCCATGGTGACAGATGACCTCTGGATACCGCTGGCAGGGTTAGCACCAGAGTGCTAGCTCGTCGGCAGGATCATTGGCCTTTGGGAAACCAACCAATGCGCTGGCCTCAGACAGCAACCATATTCAACGTTGTTAAGACGGTAGACCGCGGTTCACCATCTCCCCGGATGATGGTCAATGAAAATAGTAGTAGTTGTCTCCACACTCCATCTGTATTGTTTTATCTGACAAGGAAAGTACTTGGGCTCGATCAAACACATATACACCAAAATCGAATGAGAGATAATGTAAAGATCCCTTATTGCACTAGTGATACTCCCGCATCTGCAAAACTCTGCAGTCGTCCGTTAGAGGCCTCTGCGTGTGCCTTGCCACATTGCACTTTCACCTGTAGGTTCGCCAATAGCGACGGTGCAGTGTTCCTCCGAAGTTGCGTTTTGTGACTTTATTTGTGTGGTGAAGCGTCAGATGGGGCGGCGATTGCTAATCAATCCTGCTAATATATTGCGATTAGTTGAGATGAAGTTACGAAGAACCCTTCTTCGTGAAGATAGTATTAGTGTAGAAGATGAATCATTCGCATGCTTTCTCCTATCTGTTATGGTACAGAAATATGAGCATAAGTTGGATACTGTTGTAACACTAACACATAATGATGATAATACGGATGATAATGACGAACAACTCATTGCAAGCGGTAGTGCTACGGTAAGTGCGGGAAGTGACGATGGAAGCAGTGGCAGTGAATACCAACAGTCTTCCGAGAAGGTTAAAGTTGCAACTATCATCACGGCTTTTGATGACAATATACTAGAGAACATGTACGATGACTATTACATAAGTTATAGTTAAGATATCTGCATTATGTATGGCGTCTACAATTACATCTACAGTGCTATCTAGATCATCATTGCAGAGTTTTGCAGAAAAACGACACCCACCAGCACATTGAGGTGTACGTAGAGATCCTGTAAGCAAACGTTCAAACAGATATGTTTGTTCGAGCCCAAGTATTTACCTTGTGAGACATAAGCTGAATACTTATATTGTCGCGTTGAAATGGAAACAGGCTTGACTTCGAAGGCAACTAAAGACAGCACTTATACTGAAAGTACGTTTATTACGAACTCAACATACACGCAGCACTGACCGCCTCTCAGGCAGAGTTCTCTGCTATTTATACACAGACAGAATTTACCAGAAATTAGAAGAACAGTTAACATAAGAAACACGTAGAATTTACAAGTGAACATAAGAAAGATGTAGAACCTTCTGGAATTGTTAATTACAAAGAAATAAATTTCTGCCGGTGGGCGGGATTGAACCGGCGACCTTCTGCTCCGCAGTCCGTGACGCTATCCCCTGCGCCACGCCGGCAGTCGGTGTTTGTTGTCTCTCGCGGCAATATCACTGGATTGACGACTACTCTCCTGAATATCTTCGATTCCAGAGACCAAGTAACTGCACTTCTAAAAGCAGGAATTTATGTACAGAATAGGCTGAAGCTCTGACGGTTCATAATGACCGCATGTGTCCTCCCTGTGACTGTAGCGTTCACCCAATGAGCCCTTTAACCGCTGAAGTTGTCCTCGGTCTTATTCACTCTTGTGATAGAGTTACGTTAGTTAATGCTTACAAGCTGACGAAGACACCCAATCTCTCTCTCTCTCTCTCTCTCTCTCTCTCTCTCTCTCTCTCTCTCTCTCTCTCTCTTGGTCGTCTGTCGCAGTAAACATTCTGCTGACGGTAGGCTTTTAACTCGCCGACTCAGCGTCTGCGGTGTTGCATTTTACGACAGAGCCGACGACATGCTTCCGCCTAACTTGGCTGGCGATTGCTTGAGCAATAAGAGATCTTGGCAAATTTCTCTGTCACAATTTTGCGCTGTAACAACTCTAAGCAATCGCCAATGTTCTCGCTCATTACGTGCGGCCACCGCGTTGTCCATGAGGAGAGGAAATGCCTGAAATTTGCCACTCTGGGCACATTATTGACACTGCAGCATACTGAATTCACTGATTTTGGAAATAGAAAGGCCCCCGTGCAGCTAGCTCCAGCAAACCATTTTGTGTTGGAAGTCTGTTCCACCATGCGGCCATAATTAAGTGGAAAAATTTTCCCATGAATCACCGGAGTTTCAAATTATAGTTCTGCCAATGTAGAGGCCATTTATGCCTTGTGTACGCGGTACTTAAGCCATCTGTATATGTGCATATCAATATCCCATGACTTTTTCACATTAGTGTAGGCGGGTTAGTCATGTGGTATCCGATGATAATGTTAGAAGTCATGTAGCTCTCACTGACTCATCTTCTGTTTCCTCCTCCTCTACTGATAACGCAATTTCTTCCTCTCCTCCCCACTTTTATACTGATTGGTCAGTTTCTCGGGACATCTAGAAGTCACTTTCAAATTATTTAGGGTCGCCTGGGAATTAGTAATAAAATACTGGATTAAGAATAAACTGGATTAAGAAACATTCAAAGAATGCTTGGTACCTAGAAGCAAGGCCTCACAACTAGCCATGCCTACGTCACACCCAGAGGCCGCGAACGCAATTTGACTGGCTGGCAGGCAGAACAACAGCTTGAAGATGTTAGGAAAACATGTCGAATCACGGAAAGAACGCGGAGAAAATAGAAACAAATGGATAGGCGGATGAGAGAAGAAAACAATCTAGAGGGAGGTAGAGTAATTTTCGCATAAATGAGCAGGTGGAAGCTCAAATATTGCAAACAACTGTACGTGCTGTACAAAATAAAAACCCAGCGAAGCGGGTATTTGCAGCTAGTTGCTTTATGTTTAGAATAGAATTACATCTAACTTGGAGAGACAGAAGTTGTTGGTGCACTAGACATTTCACAAGACGTCACCTGTTTCAACGAGTCTTTAACTGTTACGTAATTATAAGAACTCCAAGTCAGCTTAAGGTAAACTGGCACTGTAAGATTGGTACCACAGTCACTCGCAGCAGTCTGTTTCTTGTATCATTCCAATGGACCGACATCAGTGAAAATACTCGTTCCACAGTGGCGTTCTGTGCGAGAAAACAAAACAAATACTCGCATGATTGTAGCAACTGGGATCTGCGTTCGGCATTTTAAACTTCATTTTTCGAGTCACGCTTAGTCTGTTGAGAAGGCTCCATAGAAACATATATTCCAGAAAAAAAATTTTATCCTAAAATCTTCACACCATTCTCAGGTATATAATGGCGTTTTTAGTCATGGCCCAATCTGGGCTTTCAGATGACGTCATACATTCACAAAAATATCCAATTTCTCGAAGTCATAAGATGCACCGGTATAGAAAGCAATAATTATGGTGAGTTTATTAGATGAACACTCGACAACAGTTTTCTAGTAGAATTGCACGTCACTATACACTTCATACACTTCACGCGCCGCGGAGGATTGGCCTATGGCTCGAAGGCGCCTTGTTGCGGAGCGCGCGCGGTTGCTTGCCGTCGGAGGTTCGAGTCCTCCCTTGGGCGTGTGTGTGTGTGTGTGTGTGTGTGTGTGTGTGTGTGTGTGTGTGTGTGTGTGCTGTCCTTAGGTTAAACTAGTTTGTTAGCTAAGGACTGATAACCACAGCAGTTCAGTCCCTTGCAAGTGATCCGACACAACGAAAGGGTAAAGGGACTATTTTGTGTTCGTTGTTTCGTTTCGGTTTTACATTGATGAACAAAGTAAAAGCAAAAAATTATTTAAGTTATTGTTGCATAGAAGGTAGCTTTAGACCTTGTGTTCGTCATATTTTGAATGTGTCATACTGATGAGACTAATTGAGATGTGTATAGCTACTTTGACTTCAATAAACCAGTAAAGAGGCTAAGTAGCGATCAGGATTTTAGAAAATATAGGAATGTCGGAAGTTAAGGAAATAGATGAGGAGGCAAAAAGTCGAATTACGGCATGGAGCCTAACACCGTAATTACGTCAGGTTATGCGCCTCGGGAAAAAATGGGTAAACTCTAACGGTTCTGACGCGTAGAAAGAGTAATGAATGTGGAAAGTCTGGAAGTGCTTTTTACTTATCATAGGTAGGAACTTCACTAACACTCCTCGCAGCATCCTCATATATCAGCAACTACTTGATTACTCTGCAATTTAGACTTTGCACAGAAGAACAATATTTTTCGGACGATTTCTCTGTCGGCGTTTCTCTCAAATATCAGGTGGAAAAAAGTGAGCATCCAAATATTTCCGTGTCAGCTGTGATTTCACATACTATATTTTATTGTGACAATCTGTATGAAATTATGCGTGAACAAAATAGGTTGGCATTCCCAGGAGAAAGTTGATCGAAATTTCGTGAAAATATCTGCCGCGACGATTAGCGCATTTGTTGAAATCAATGCCACTTCAACTCGCCCTTTATCTCCGTGGAACTCTCCCGCCTATATTGTGATACTACAAAGCGATCTGTCGTCCAGAAATTCCAAGTGGTTATAAGTAGGTTCCCTATTTGACACGCTGCATTACTGAAACAAATTACCGTACTAGGTAGCATTTATCTCGAAGACTGAAGGAGAAGAAAACGCCAAAGGAAAAGCAAACGAGTTAACACGGCTCAGACAGTGTGTAATGGAAATAATGTACGAGATGGGGTGGATATCATTAAAAGAAAGTCGTTATTGATTGCGGCGAAATATATTTCCGAAATTTATTACACCTTATTTCTCCTCACTATGCGAACGTATTTCGTTAGCCCCTACCGACATATCGATACATTATCATTATAATAAAATAAGAGAAATCAGAAAACGAAAAGCTTTAGGGGTTATTTTTCAAGCCCGCTATTACAGACAGGAACGGTAGAAAAATATTATGAGAGCGGTCTATCATATTTCGGGCTTGCAGCCCGATAACGTTGACGTCTTGCCAAGATATTTCAGCTGACAAACTTGCAGTCATCTTCAGATGAGTACGAGACTGAAGATTACTAGTGCGAAAATAGGAGCGGCGGCGAAGATGGTAACATAATCTAATCTAACCAGCGCGCCCCCTATCGAATTTGGCGCGCTCTGCAGCAGAAGCGGGCCGCGTCTGCGTATGGTGTACTTACATTCGCGCCATCTGTCGGAATGTGCCTTCGTGCATCTAAAACGCGGTCGTCGAAAGAAACCAGTTTTCGTCAGTAGTCGCACTAGATGTAGACCTACATGTCTGTGTAAAGCGATTAAAAAAATTACAGGGTACCATGCTTTTTCCATTTTAAATCCGCCATCCCGATTAATCAAGTCGTCTGTCAACCGTATTTCGACGGACTCCTTAATAATCGGCGAGTGTGATTCCATACCAACATTCTACCCGTGTACACTTTTTTCATCAATTGTTCCTCAAACCGTCACAGCTCACTGACAATTTGAACGTAGCCGTCATTTTGACGGATGTTACTAAGCTAGGGCCATGGATTCCTAAAAGAAGCAGAGGCTAACGCTTTTTCGGGGAACTAGAGTTATAGCTTCAGTGTCACTAGGACACTTTCCGACAGTTCCTGCGAAGTAATCACACATTCAGCCGAGCCGATGCGCCGCGAGTGCGCGGTTGGATAAGCGGCCGGTTGTGCCAGAGGCTCCTGGAAGCCTGCAGGAGGTGCGGCCGCCGCGGTTGCGCAACGCTTCCTGCCCGCCCCTCGCCTCGCCGCCTTGGCTCGCCGCTCGCTACAATTCTGTCCCCCTCGGCTGTTCTCCGCCTATTGACACGGCCGTCTCCAGACGAGCGCTATCAGCGCGCGCTCCATGAACCCCAGGCTTACTCATCGTCGAGATAGCAGGCGAGGCGCGAGGTCCCAGTCCACGTCTACACTCGTCGTTATCCTGCTGACTGTGTATGTTATGCTGCTCCCCCCTCCCCCCCTTTGTCCTTCCTCAACTGTAACTGAAAAACAACTTGCATTATACGGAAAGAGTGGGGAAGAAGGGAGACAAACGTCATACCTCGCCCAACTTTCCAGAAATACTTCACAATAATAACTCAGGGTAAGACTTCATTGTCTCGCGGCGATAACATTTAATAAACAGTTCTCGGGTATCAATTCGCGTAAAGTGGTTAAAACTGCACGAGCTTTCGGTCAAGCACTCCTACATCTACATATATACTCCGCGCCGGCCGCGGTGGCCGAGGGGACTGAGGCGCTCCAGTCACGGTCTGCACGGCCACTGCGGTCAGGGAGTTCGAATCCCCCCTCGGGCATAGATATTTGTGCCGTCCTTAGTGTTATCTAGTTCATAAGTAGTTTGTAAGCTTAGAGACTGATGACCCCGTAGTTAAGTCCCATAAGTTCTACAAACATTTGAACATTTTTGTCCGATATAAGACTGGCTATACTCGCAAAATATCTTGTAGACCTGCTGCGTCTTTAACTGGTCTCAATAATTTCCTATTATATGTATGACTAAAATACGTTTTATGCTAAAAACGTCTCTTCTAGGGGAACGACGGCTATTTAGAATTTTCTAAGCTATTGCAGACATGTCTCCAGTCAATTATTTCACTGAGTTGTCTGGCATACTGCTGCATTCCAGTCGGGGGTTCGAATCCCCCCTCGGGCTTCGATATTTGTGCCATCCTCGTCTTAGTTAGTTCATAAGTAGTTTGTAAGTTTAGACTCTGATGACCCCGTAGTTAAGTCCCATAAGCTATAAAAACATTGAAACATTTTTTTTAACTCCGCAATCCACCGTGAACTGCGTGGCGGAGGGTACGCTGTACCCACTACTACGCATTTCCTTTCATTTTCCGACCCCAAATATAACGAAGGGAAAAGAACATCTATACATCTCTGTACGATCCCTAATTTCTCTCGTCTTTGTTATCTTTACGCGAAATGTCAGTAGGCGGCAGCAAGATCGTACTACACTCAGCTTCAAATTCCGCCCCTCTAAATATCCTCAACAGAATTTCACAAAGAGATCTTTTTCTCTCTTCCAGCGATCCTCATTTTGGTTCTCGGAGCATTTCCGTGACACTCGTACATTGGTCGAACCTACCAGTAACCTAGCTGCGCGTCTCTGAACTGCTTCCAAGTCATCCTTTAAACTGATCTGCTGCGGGTCCCAAACACTTGACCAATACTCAAGACTTGTTCGTTCAAGCTTTCTACACGTAGTCGCCTTTACAGATGAAGTACATCTTCCCAAAATTCTCCCAAAAAACGAAATTCGGCTACCCACCTTACAACTGTCTTTACATGTTAGTTCCATTTCATATCGCTCTGCAGAACGATCTGAATAAGATATCAGTATGGTGTAAAAATTGGCAATTGAGTCTAAATAATGAGAAGTGTGAAGTCGTCCACATGAGTACGAAAAGAAATCCGTTAAAATTTGTTTACAAGATAAATCAATCAAAAGTGAAGGCCGTAAACCTCACAAAATACCTAGGAATTACTATTACTTCAGACTTAAATTGGAAACAACACGTAGATAATATCGTGGGAAAGGCGAACCAGAGACAGCGTTTTATTGGCAGAACCCTTAAAACATGCAACAGAACTACAAAAGAAACTGCATCCACTACGCTTGTCCGTCCTTCTATGGAATATTGCTGCCCAATGTGGGATCCTTATCAGGTGGGTTTGATGGAGGACATCTAAAGAGTCCAAAGAAGGGCAGCTTGTTTCCTATTGTCACGATACAGGGGAGACAGCGTTACGGAAATGATACAGGATCTGGGATGGGAATCATTTCAACAACGGCGCTTATCGCTGCGGCGTGGGCTGCTTACGAAACTACAATCGCCAACATTCTCCTCCGAATGCGAAAATATATTGTTGACTCCCACTTACATCAGTAGAAATGATCATCGGAATAAAATACGAGAAATCAGAGCCCGAACGGAGTGATTCAGGTGTTCATTCTTCCCGCGCACTATTAGAGAATGGAATGGGAGATAAAACAGTATAACGTTGGTTCGATGAACGCTCTGCCAGGCACTTAAATGTGATTTGCAAAGTATCCCATATAGATGTTGATGCAGAAGGGGGAGAGAAACGCCATTCCCCGCCCCCCTTTTCAGAAATACTTCACAATAATAACTCGGGTAAGAATTCGTTGCCTCGCGCAGACAACATTGACTAAACAGTTCTCGGGTTTCCGTCCGCGTCAAGTGGTTAAAACTCCACGAGCCTTCGGCCAAGCACTCCTACATCTACATACATACTCCTCAATCCACCGTGAACTGCGTGGCGGAGGGTACGCCGTACCCATTACTAGGCATGTCCTTTCCTATTCCGCTCCCAAATATATCGAGGGGAAAAAAGAACGTCTATACGCCTCTGTACGAGCCCTAATTTCTCTTATTTTGTCTTTGTTATCTTTACGCGAAATGTAAATAGGTAGCTGGAAGATCGTTGTGCAGTCAGATTCAAATTCAAAGTACTGCTTTCTATTACTTAGGTAGTCTTCCAGCCAGTTACAAATCTGTGAACCTATTCCACATCCTCGTATCTTCGTTGTGAGAAAAGTGCAAACTGAGTTTCATACGAACGATGTTTCCTAAAAATCCGTGCTCATTCATAGATAGAAGCTTTTCCATATCAAGGAAATTTTACTATAATCTAACTGAGAATATACTCTAAAATTCTACAGGAAACTGATGTCAGTGATATTAGCCTGTAATTATGTGGGTCATTTCTTTTTCCTTTCTTATAAACGGGAGTCACCTGCGCTTTTTTTCCAATCAAGTAGGAACTTTGCGCTGAATTAAAGATTCGCGATAAATGCAAGCTGAGTAAGTGGCCAGGAGACTTTTTTTTGTTTTATTTTTTTTAAGCTCTCTCAGCTGCTTCTCTACACCGGAAATACCTATTTCTATGTCCTCCATTTTGGAGTTAGTGCGTTGATCCAATAATGGTACCGTCCTCCTGCGTGAAAGATTTCTTAAAATTTAGGATTTCAGCTTTCCGTTTGCTTTCTTCTATTACTGCCGAGTAATGATTGGATAGTGGCCTTTCAACAGCATATCGATTTTACATAGGGCCGTTGTTATAACCGCCTACTCTCTGCTAGTTTACATACAGTAGCTGCCGGCTGTGACGTCACGGGTGCCCCGCGACTTCGCCAAATATGGGCATGCCTTGACTCGGTGTTCGATGCATCTACTTCGCGATCGCTGGAGCTGCAGGCCGCGTTCTCTGTTAAGGGTGTTATGTGTTGTCTTAATTTTGACGGATTCTTTAATTATACAGTCCCAGAAGCCGTTAGTGCGAGTCACGAACGTGGTTTCATCAAATTTGATGCATTGACCATTTACTAAAGCATGCTCATCTAAAGTAGATTTGTCTGGGTATCGTAAACGATAAAACCTTTCATGTTCCTTCTTGCGTTCTTCGCTAGTTCGAACTGTTTGTCCGATAAAGCAAATAGAAACAATTTCCGAGACGGATTTATGTCTCAAATATGTCAAAGACATTATTGATAGATCTGAAGCATTGAATTAAAATTTGTGGTGCGGCCGGGAATCGAACCCGGACCTCCATGCTTACTAGGCAGACGTCTTTACCGTTAGACTACCACACCACTAACGATTAAGGCGCCTTGGAATTGATAGATCTGAAGCTTTTGTTGTGGAGGGAAATCGTACATAGACTATTCCATGGCGCCTTAATCGTTAGTGGTGTGGTATTCTAACAGTTAAGACGTCTGCCTAGTGAGCATGGAGGTCCGGGTTCGATTCCCTGCCGCACCACAAATTTTAATTCAATGCTTCAGATCTATCAATAATGTCTTTGACATATTTAAGACGTAAATCCGTCTCTGGAATTGTTTGTTTGTATTAATTGATATTTATATCACCGTAACAGGATTGTTCCACCATGTCCATTGCTGAGGTGCTATTCCGCTGCATGGAGAGCCTTGGCAGTAGTGGCAATTATCTTTGGAACAAAAGAAGCTGAATTAAAGTTTGTGTTGTGTAGGGAAATCGTACATACACTATTCCAATGCGCCTTAATCGGTAGTGGTGTGGTAGTCTAACGGTTAAAACGTCTGCCTACTAAGCATGGAGGTCCGGGTTCGATTCCCGGCCGCACCACAAATTTTAATTCAATGCTTCAGATCTATCAATAAATCAAAATCAGTTCAATCTAAACTGTCTACACATTTCAATAAGAATTCACACGTCGCAACAAGCATGAACATTTATTAATAGAAAGCGATCCGTATAGCTTGACATGACACTGACGACGACGACGACAACAACAACATTTTTCAAGGAATTATTATCCCAAAACTTATTACAAAGAGAAATTCAGCTATTTTTCAAGTATGTGTCTTCTTCGCTCACGACGCAACAGCGGGCTGCAGTTTCTCATTACGCCTATTGGCCGTAGACTCGCGACGGTTGATGGTCAGCAATCACATATTTAGTTCCGGCATAGAGGACTCTGCTGACCACCTTGTGACGTTCTCGAAGAGACATAAAACAGAATAAACAAATACAAAATTATAAATACACTATTTATATAAATTAATAAAACGATTACATGACATTTAATCAAATAACCTACATTAACGCTTACTTGACAAACTGAGGTTATAAAGCGGCTTGTGCTGAGGTGTAGGTTCTTGTCCCACTACACCAGCCACACAGTATAAGCTTCATGTCTCGGTATTTTATTACTTATAAATAACTTTTAATAATTTTAATCGCTTTATATATTACTACTTACATTTATTATTAACACCATATTTTATTGTATTATTCTGACAACCTCAAATCGCTGTAACAGGATGAAACTATACTATTACTTACTTAAGTGTCTGGGATGTACTGCAATGTACAGGTGCTTACAACCCTGGGTACAAAATATTATCTAGAAATAATTAGTGGTTGTATGAACAGTCAGGTAGAGCCATACATATTGAGTTGTTATCTTTATAATGTAAGCCGACAAACTATAGGACCTTTCAGTTCTCTTGTTACTCCTTTTTTCCCTACTTTTCATTTAAATTATAACTCATTTCGTATAGATTGTATGCTGTAAACCATTCTTAATTGGGCGTAAGCCGATATAAAGTTGTTATTTCTGACCTCAATCAGCATAGGTCATTCCTCCTGAGACACCGTGTAATACGTTAGTCTATTGCAACTACATTCGTCCCAGCGCCGTCATCTAGCAACGTTACAGCTCATAGTGGTACAAACCACTTGGCGGTGATAGCAGTGTACTTCAAATATGTGCTCAACACTGTGGAAACAAGCCAGCTAGTTGACTAGTACGACACTGCACAGCAAACATTTCAGAAAGCTGCCTCTAAGCCGTTTCATTGCTCATAAAATTCTCGGATCCACGCAACATGTAAGGTTGCAGCTCACATCAGGCTGCGACATGTGTGATATGTAACTCATATGCAGAATGATCACCCAGATAAATTTGGAGACCTGGCTGTAGTACTGAAAAAAAAATCTTTCGAAATGCACACAAATGTAATGTAGAAGAACGATAATCTTCAAATTAGTTTTTACGAGTAAACGTAGCGGATGAGATGTATGGAATGAATTTAGTGTTTTCTCACCATAAGAAAAAACTGCCTATGAAGCAAGCTTGCAGAAGCCGAAAACAGAACGTACGCAATGTTATGGAGACAACGATCATCCTACAGTATCTGTGAGTGCTCCCTACCATACCCTTTCTCTGTACCTGTCTTATAGTGGTAACTCTTGTAATACAGTCGCAAGCAAAGACACCACGAAAAACTATCCAAATGGGACGGACGTCGTATAAGCACGTATAAAAAAAAAAAAAAAAATACAATTACAGAAAATACTGGATGAGTTATTCAAAAGAAAGAACAACAATGCGTTCGTTCACCTCTAGCCCTTAAGCTGCAGTTATTCGGCTTCGAATTGATTGATAGTAGTTTGTGTGCTCCCAGTGAATATAGTGCCATATTCTGTCCACGCGTCATTCGTCAAAATCAGGTATTGGTTGTAGCACCCTGCCGATAATACTGCCAAGGTTCTCTACTAGAGAGAGAGAAATCCGTCGACCGTGGTAGGTAAGGCATGGTTTGGCAAGCACTAAGACGACAGTCGAACTCCCTGCGTGCGACGTGCTTTATATTGCTGAAGTGTGTGCCCGAGATGACTCCCCATAACGGACAAAAAAAAGTGCGTAGAATAGCGTCTTCCATCTCTGTTATAACGGTACCGTGGCTGAGAACCAAAAGAGCCTGCAACGAAATGAAAAAATAGCCCAGACTTGTGTTTCCCAAACTGTGAGTCGCAACCCACAAATGTGGATCTATTGAGGAGTGTCGGTGGACAGCTATCAATCCCAAGGGCAAAGTTCGATAATTTGGAAGATTATTGTCTAAACCCATTCTAAATAAGACGCTAAATTGGCTAATAACGTACTCGGGGCTATACGACAACAACGCACCTGTAGCATTCATACGTATTTGCAATTTAATTTTAATAATTTTTACTACAGAAAATATTATTTATTAAAAAAATTTCGCTTCACGAGTGCAAAAATCTAACTCAGTACAGCATTCTGATATAACAACTACTTCGACTGCATATTACACGTAATTTTTACATTGGAAGCGGAAGCCACCCTCGGAGAGGAGCAAAGTCTGCTCTCCTCCATATCTTTTCAAACAGTTAAATACTTAGCCGGCCGCGGTGGCCGAGGAGACTAAGGCGCTCCAGTCACGGTCTGCACGGCAACTACGGTCGGGGGTTCGAATCCCCCCTCGGGCATGGATATTTGTGCCGTCCTAGTTCGTAAGTAGTTTGTAAGTTTAGGGACTAATAACCCCGTAGTTAAGTCCCATAGACTATACAAACATTTGAACATTTTTTTCAAGTCAGAAGTAATTGTAATTCCTAGGTATATTGTGGAGTTTACGGCCTTCACACTTGATTGATTTATCGTGTAAACAAATTTTAACGGATTTCTTTTCGTACTCATGTGGACGACTTCACACTTCTCATTATTTTGAGTCAACTGCCAATTCTTACACCATACTGATATCTTATTCAAATCGTTTTGCAGTTGGGCGATCTTAATAATTAATCTGAGGGTGCTGTTAACAAACGTTTGCTAGTTATGAACCTATTGGATTACCTCGTCGAAATGCAATGCAATGTTACAGTGATTTTGCATGCAATGTTTTAGACAAGTTCTCGGTCGACTACGGCGTTCACGCACAAGTCCGTGAATTAGATGACGGTGGCGTGTGAGCGCAGAGCGAATTAGCCGTTTGTGGCTCAGACCTTAATTCGAGTTCACTGTCGTCCTCCTCAAACTACTGTAGCACCACTTTGGCCCTGAATAGCGGGCAGATGACACGTGTAATCGTCGTCGGAAAAGTTCTCTACATCTACATGACAAACATGCATTTTACGCTTCAGTGAACATGAAAAATCATGAGGTTATAGGGTTCTTTGAACCCCACTAAAATTAAAAAATCATAGTCATTAGACTAATTATGCCTTTCAGCATTCAGTATGGAGCATAGTCCCCCTAGTAAAATTCCTCCATGATCCCCTATTCAGTGCTAACATCGATGCCTCGTCTGATGTTAAGGGCAAACCTAGGGCAAAATAGTAATAAATCTGAATTTTTTTTATTACGTAATATATTAGGTTGATGTTTTAAGAATGACATCTCAAAGTTTCATTATCGAAATATGCTTAGAAATATTCTTAAGAACGACATTTCTTCGACCGTCTGTGCATCGTACGTTTCCTTTATCTGTGCTCTGCCCCACTCCTTGTTTACACCAGCTATATTTTTGTGCAAATTTTTCGGTCATGCAATCGAAAATGAACAGCAGACGTATTTAGAAGGTTGTGACAAAGCTTGTTCCTTTGTTTATAACGTGATTTGCTTTTATTAGTGCATAGAACGGTTTGTTAACAGACAAAGAAATTCACACACTACAAATATATTACGGGAAAGTCATCAGGAACGAAGTACATAGTGTGAAGGCAATGCAACAAGCAGTGTGGGCAATATTCTTCCACAAACTTTGCACAGATATGACTCCTCAACACCTCCTCTGTGATATATCATAGTGCAAATATCTTAAGGCAAAATGGAAAGCTATCCACCCATAAGGATGATTTGCCACTTGCTGTTTTAAATGTTATAAAGCCAACTTTCATATATGTAGCCAACCTCGAACTTCTGAAGATATGTGTGTATGGAAAACACAAAATACAAATGACAGCTACAATCTCCTCTTATGAATGCGTTGTCCCAAAACAGTGTCTGTGTCCTCAAATGTTGTGAAGATAGCTGCTTGTAATGCCTGTTTAGTGTTTATCACTGGAAATGTAGGTAGGATTAAGTGCTTGCAGAGATTTGGCTTCCATCCAGGTGCATTCATACTGAAGATACTCCGAAGCATCGACGAAGAGCGGATTGACAGCGCACAGGCAGCAGAGGAAAATATCCAAAAGATGGCTAGGCAAAGGAGACAGAGAAAGAGAATACTTCAAGAAGATAAGGAAGAGAATGAAGATTATGGATATGAACAGCATTAATTTGCAAAGATAAGGCAATATTGTTAAAAATTAAAATAAAAACTATAAAAGAGATATCCCGTAAAGTGATTTTGTTTTAAAGATATAATGTACCTTTTCTCAGGAACTATAAAAGCTAACCTCCTGACATTTGTCACAGTTCTTAAACATCACTTACTGAACAATCCTGTGCAGCACTTTATCGTGTTTTTTCTTCTTTCCTGCATGAGGAAAGTAGAGCAGCCTAAGTTATCATGAAAGTGAAAAATTAATTTGAAACTAACCATAACCTTAATCAAAAATCTGTTGCAGATGTTTTAATAGCCTTTAATGCAGAAATATACTGTAAAGTTTGTTTTAATGTTTGAATAGTTTGAGGAAAGGTACATTATATGTACACCAGTAATTAAAAATTCCAATCCTTATAAAATGAAATTCCGTGAACTTGATCAGACAAAAATTGCACATAAATTTGCGCATTATATATAGTGCAAAGTGTTCAATTTTAACTATATCATTGTAGGAGATAACAGATTTTAAATGTCAGTATAAATATTGTTTTACAATACAATGTGTTATTGATGAATAAATATAAAGTCTGAAAACATCTCAGGAAAAGAATTTGATACAGTGCGTAATCCTGAAAAATTCGAAATAGAAAATCTACTTTTTTTTTTTTTTTTTTTACAAATTGCGTACACAGTTGGACCTTTCTTAATATGCTTAATTCGCTTCCGAGTCTTGCCTGAAATGCAAAATACTTTAAGGAGTATGTTTTTCTGTCGGAAATCACGTAAAGTTAGGATATGTGCACCATTCCGACAAATATACAAAAACAAAAAACAAAAAAACGAAAACAAAAATTACATCCAACAATTTAAAAGAAATCTGAAGCAAAGTAAATAAGAATTTTTTTTTCTTTGAGATAAAATTGTTTTATTACGGTTCTCGAGGGAAGAGGGGTCGCCACAATATTTTTGTTTGAAAGGGGGTCACCAGAATATTTTTACTTGGACAGAGATCGCATATTCGTAAAGATTGAAAAATAATGCTATAAGTCCTATGTCAGTTCTACTCGGAGGTAAATTTCAGTGGATTAGAATCAGTATCATCGCTTATCAATAGAGCTCTAAAATATAGAGAAAATGAATAACAGGCTATTTCGTTAATGTTCAAGGCTTTCTCCCAAAAATGAGACATGAAAGCTATTTCAGTAGTGAAATGTATAAGCGGAGCATCTCGTTCCCGCTGCAGGAGACGGCTGAGCTCTGGTTGGTGAAGTTGGACTGGAATAGTGCCTCCAGCTCCAGGTTATTTTAGACCGGAGCACAGGAGGTCTTAAGAACCCCGCCTAGCAGCCGTAGCTTCCTTTCCATGTCTACGTTAACACCAGCCAAACAGCATCGGTAGCGCTGGAATGGCCGTGCGTATTCAGAGACCGCTACCCACCGGAGATCTCTCGGGTATGGGTCTGTGTGTTGTCCTTAGCGTAATTAAGAGTTTTGTAAGTCTACAGAACGAAGACCTTAGCAGTTAGTCTCTTAGAATTACAAACATTTCTACATCTTCGTATATACTCCGCAATCCACCGTAAGGTGCTTGGCGGAGGGTACACTGTACCACTACTACTCATTTCCTTTCCTATTCCACTCCCATATACCACGAGGGGAAAAACAATGTCTATATGCCTCTGTACGAGACCTAATTTCTCTTGTCTTTGAGATCTTTACGCGAAATGTAAGTTGGCGGCAACAAGAACGTTATGCAGTCAGATTCAAATTCCGGCCCACTAAATTTCTTCAAGAACTTCGTCTTTCCTCCAGCGATTCCCACTTGAGTTGCCGGAGCATTTCTGTGAGACCGCGCATTGGTCGAAGCTACCAGTAAGGAACCTAGTTGCTCGCCTCTGAACTGCTTCCACGTCTTCCTTTAAAATGATTTGCTGCGGGTCCCAAGCATTTGCGCAATACTCAAAATGTGGTCGTACAAGCATTTTATACGCAGTATCCTTTACAGATGAAATACATCTCCCCAAAATTCTCCCAGTAAACGGAAGTCGGCTGTCCGCCTTACTTAAAACTGCCCTTACATGTTCGTTCCATTTCATATCGCTCTGCAATGTTACGCTAGATATTTGAACAACGCGACTGCATCAAAAAGCTCACTACTAATGTTGTATTCGAACATTATGGGATTCTTTTTCCTACTCATGCGCATTGAGAGCTAGGTGCCATTCTTCGCACCAACTAGAAATTTTGTCTAAGTCATCCTGCATGCTATTACAGTCAGTTGAATACTACACCCTCCCATACACCACAGCATCATCAGCAAACAGCCGCAAATTACAACTTACTCTGTCCATCAGATCATTTATATAGATAGAAAATAATAGCGGTCCTTTCACACTTCCCTGTGGCACGCCTGACGATATACTCGTCCCTGATGAACACTCGCCGCTGAGAACAACGTATAGCGTTCTATTACTTAGGATGTCTTCCAGCCAGTCACAAGATATCATGTGAGAAAAGTGTAAGCTGAGTTTCACACGATCGATGTTTCCAAAATTCGTGCTGATTCATATAAAGAAGATTTTCCGTCTCAAAGAAATTTTAGTATATTCGAACTGAGAATATAAAATTCTACAGGAAACTGATGTCAACGATATTTAAACATACTTATAACTGCATAGTGTTACATTGTACCGACGGAATACAAACACATCTCTTCTGTCAAACCCTTTAACTAACAAGGTGTTTTACTATGTGCTGTCTTCCTCATGACTGTTCTGCAAAGGGTGCAACATAAGGTTTTCTTTCTGCGTAACTGTTTTATGAAAAAATCGTATTATCATATTGCTTTGAAAAAACGAACGATTCAACTGTGAGATTATGTGGATGTTGTTATCCCTGATCTTACATCTGACCAGATCGAGAACTCATGGAGCTGTATGTCAATCTGCGGCATACAAGTCGCTTTAAAACTGAATCTCAACCCAGTTCAGTGTCCCAATTCGGTGGAAAGAGAGGATGGAAGTGCAACTTCTGCAATAGATAGCTCCCATACTTCAGTGGATCGTACAAGGATTCAGAACCCATGTGGAGGAACTTCGTTTACTTAATCAGGGAAGACCGATGCGTGTTTGTCCCCAGAAGACTAATTTCAAGGCTTCTTATTTTAGACAAAGTCTATATAAAGGATTGCAACCGTCATGATCAATTTTTTCTTAAATGATTCTAAAATTTCTCCTACCTTTGCTTGAACAATCACATGTTTAGGGCTTAGCCAATCATCTGATGACCTATAGAATATATATTGAGTATAGACGCATTTAAATTTATCATTTAAAATACTGTTGTTATGTATTGCTATATAGGAATAAACATTTGGCAGTCAGTAACAAACAACAAGCTGGGGCTGCTGAAGCCAACTGCAGAACGATTTGAATATCTGTATGGTGTAAAAATTGGCAATTGACTCTAAATAATGTGAAGTGCGAAGTCGTCCGAAAATATATTGTTCACTCCCACTTTCATAGGTAGAAATGACCATCAGAATAAAATACGAGAAATCAGAGCCCGAACTGAGAGATTCAGGGGTTCATTCTACCCGCGCGCTATTCGAGAATGGAATGGTAGATAAAATAGTATAGCGGTGGTTCGATGATCCCTCTTCCAGGCACTTAAATGTGATTTGCAGAGTATCCCATGTAGATGTAGATGTAGAAGCCCATTGTCCGCCCATGGCGATCCTCATGCCAGCCTCTCAGGCGAAGTCGTCATTACCCGCTCCTGAGTCGGGCACTGCCCATACACCCATGGATTCTTACTGCGACGAGAGGAGACCCCGCTATGTGATGCTTGGAACGTGCGGATTTCTGTACGCCACATTCTAACCCAATGTATTTTGCACCGTGAACAGAAGACGGAGACGAATCTTGATTGTGATGTGCTCCATATTTTTGGTGATGACAAGGCGAGTGTCACAAAAGTTTAAAAATTTTGTGAAATTTTTTAGCTTTTTAGGCTGGAGATTTGTGTGTTTGAGCATGACTGGCTGATCCATTACAGTCCTGCAAACATTTAGGTAGAGTTTTCCATTATGTCATTGTAACTTTGTCAGACACATTCTTCCTTTTAGTCGAAGGTCACTTACCTTGTTTCAGGGTGTATGCATCTATTGTCTCACTTTGTTGCATTCCGCATCTCTTCCTTGTTATACTCATATTTTCTAGTACTGTAGTGTGACACTTATCTGAGATACATTATACCCGGACGCTGAAGACCTCGCTGTCATGATTATTATCATCATCATTGTGTAATAACATTGTTTTGGACAAAATAAAGACACCTTACGAATCTGTCCTTTGAAGAGTTTCATTAAATAACATTTTAAATGAAAAAAGTTAGCACTTACAAAGAGGAAAATCTAAGTTGTTTAAGAGGTTATTAACAATGTAAGGGGGAAAACATAGCTGATTAAGTAAATAGGCTCTATTTATTTTCTTACAAAACTTATCTCTCGTGTTTATATGTACATAGTGTCGCTTTCAAACAGATGACGATGTTTTGAATGGTCTTCCACTTCCCAGCACTTAGCCCACAAAGTTGACCAAAATCATACATTATAAAATCTTCTTTGTTACTTCTTCAATTCCCATAGTATATTATGACTTTTTACATCACTGATTATAACTTACAAAATGTTCAAATGTCTGTAAATCTATCGGACCAAACTGCGTGGTCATCAGTCCGTAGCTTAAACCTAGGTAAACTAACCTAAGGACAAACACACACACACACACACACACACACACACACACACCCATGGCCCAGGGAGGACTCGAACCTCCACGGCGAGCAACCGCGCGCTCCGCAGCAAGACACTTTAGACCGCTCGGCTACTCCACCGCGGCTATAACTTACATCCTCACTATCACCGCAAGGTATTACGCTAAACGAACTGAAGTGACAGGCAATGTGAATTAGTCTTGTCGCGTGTTATACATTGCCCCACCTGATTTATACATTCCTATCAATTTTGTTATTGCTGGAAAATACTACACGAACTTGCCACTAGTAGTCATGTTTACGAATACGAACGCTATGTCAAACATTAGCCTCCAAATAAAACAGCTGTAGTGGCAAGGAGACTTACTACTACTACCAGCGCAGGAAACAGAAGACGAGCGATTTCTTTGATCAAATCTCAGCCGAGGCCAATGACGACGCGTCCTGTGTGTTCACTGGTTCAGTGAATCCCCGGAAAAAAGCTCGTCGTGAAAAAAGTAAATACATTAAAAAGTGTTTTAAACTATCACTGTTGCTTTCGTTCTCCTATCAGAACATTTTATATGCACATGCAGAGTATTTTATCCCTTGAGAAAGTTTTAAGTCGCGGAGACAGCACGTATACGAATTGTAGCGCTTAATAAAGGCGGCAGTGGCCGCAGCGTTGCAATGCGCATGCGCGACTGAGGTTCAGATTCTCTTCTGAACCCCCTGGAGGCTACGCGAGCACTGGCGGTTACTCACGAATGGTCCTGAAGCAACACAATGGAGCTACTGTGCACCTCGCCTTTGGCATGCTCAAATCCTCCATGAAGGCAACCCGCCCTTCATATTTGTTTTTGGCGCATTGAAGATACATGAAAAACACATCATATTTGGTAAAATATCTTGTAACTATGCATTAAAGACGCATTAACTGTAAAAGCCTTCAGAAGATCCCATCATGAATAATAATGAAGTCCCTACTCTCCACCTAGCAAGAATAGGTGTATGGTTAGTGGTATCACTGTGCGCTGTCCAAGGAAGTGGGTTCGAGACCGACTGCAAATATCTTTTTTAAACCCAATCTTCTCTTAACAGATACGGGAACAACAATGACTTGTATTGATACTTGTTGCATATACTTCGGACGTTTTTGCAAATGTGTCGCGATTTTGAGGGTAAATGACATTTATACTCTTCGTTGTAATAAGTATTTCAAATTCAAATAATTCAAATGTTTGTACAGCTTAAGGGACTTAACTACGGGGTCATCAGTCCCTAAACTTACAAATTACTTATGAACTACTTACGAACTAGGACGGCACAAATATCCATGCCAGAGGGGGGATTCGAACCCCCGACCGTAGTGGCCGTGCAGACCGTGACTGAAGCGCCTCAGTCCCCTCAGCCACCGCAGCCGGCTAAGTATTTAACTGTTTGAAAAGATATGGAGGAGAGCAGACTTTGCTCCTCTCCGAGGGTGGCTTCCGCCACGTACCTCTCCCAGATGACGTTCTCCACAACCGTCCCGACATCTATCCCTCCATCCAAATTTCACCTCTCTCTGTAGATTATCGCCCCCTCCTCCCTCTCCATCCCGTCCCCCACTTGGCTCACCTCGTCATTTCTCCGCCTCCCCGGGAGTCCTTCCGGTTCCCCCACTTTCTCTCCTCCCCCACCTCTTTTCCCCTTCCCCCGCGCTTTCTCCATCCTCCCCCCTCTCCCTACAGGGGCAGTACAGTGCTAGTGTTTTAACAGTGTTCTGTGCTTCGTGTGTATAGTGTTTCGTCGCCCAGTGTTTTTTAACGTTGCGTACACGCCTGTGCGAAACCAGTGTTCAGTTTATCTTACCTCAATGTTGCCGTCACGTTATGTCTCGTCGTCTGCAGTGAGTGTTTTTTAGCCACCGTGGCAATGTTTTAACAACCATGTATGTCTGTCCACTGTCATGTTCTTTTAACATTCTCCCATTTTCTCATCTTGTACTTGTAAAAGCGCCGTTTTATCACCTTGTTAATTTTATATTCTGTTTGTTTTCATTCGTTCGGCTGTAGAGCAGCATCATAGGCTGCTGTCAGCCTGCCTGTAATAGGGCATTAAAACTAAAAAAAACTACAGACTTTGCGCACGCGTAAGGTTAGGGGGGGGGGTGCTCACAGTGTCACGTGACCCAAAGGTAGCTTGTCTCTTCATTGTAAACAGATCCATTTTGTTACAGTCACATAACACTGTAACCAGTTACTTACTCTGTTTTTGTGTTCATGTGCATATTCATATATTCTTGGTGTTCATTATGAAAGAAAAATGAACAAAGTTCTGTATCTTTTAGAAATACTCGTAAATTACTCAGCTTCCAGCTTAAAAGAGAAGTGTGAAATAAAGAAGCTAGGTAGGCCGACGCCTCAGCTCGATTTGAAGCAAGTGAAAACAAGCCGAGGTACGACATTCTGCAGCGACACTCGCAGAGGTGGTCAAATTCTCTTTGGACGCCGAGCGGGGAGAGGGAGGGAGGGAGGGTGAGGGGAAGAAACATCGACGCGCTGAGAGGGGGGGGGGGGGTGCGAGGAGGCACTGCCAAGATCCGGCAGTGAAAGAAACGGCTTTTAATCAAATTGCGTGGTTATGGTATATCGCCCCAAATTTGCGATTGGATAGGGGATTTCTTGTCAGAGAGGACACAGTTCGTAGTAATCGATGGTAAGTCATCGACTAAAGCAGAGGTGATATCTGGCGTTCCACAGGGTAGTGTTATTGGTCCTCTGCTGTTCCTTATTTACATAAACGATTTAGGGGGAAAACTAAGTAGCTCTCTTAGGTTGTTTGCAGATGACGCCGTCATTTACCGTCTAGTAAAATCATCTGAAGATCAAAACCAACTGCAGAACGATCTGAATAAGATATAACTATGGTGTAAAAATTGGCAATTGACTCTAAATAATGCGAATTGTGAAGTCATCCACATGAGTACGAAAAGAAATCCGTTAAAATTTGTTTACATAATAAATCAATCAAGTGTGAAGGCCGTAATCTCCACAAGATACCCAGGAATTACAATTATTTCTGACTTGAATTGGAAAGAACATGTAGATAATATCGTGGGAAAGGCGAACCAGAGACTGCGTTTTATTGGCAGAACCCTTAAAACATGCAACAGAACTACAAAAGAAACTGCATACACTACGCTTGTCCGTCCATTTTTGGAGTATTGCAGCCCACTGTGGGATCCTTATCAAGTGGGTTTGACAGAGGACATCGAAAGAGTCCACAGAAGGGCAGCTCGTTTCGTATTGTCACGATACAGGGGAGACAGCGTTACGGAAATGGTACAGGATCTGGGATGGGAATCATTACAACAACGGCGTTTATCGCTGCGGCGTGGGCTACTTGCGAAACTCCAATCGCCACCATTCTCCTCCGAATGCGAAAATAGATTGTTGACTGCCACTTACATAGGTAGAAATGATCATCAGAATAAAATACGAGAAATCAGAGCTCGAACAGAGAGATTCAGATGTTCTTTCTTCCCGCGCGCTATTCGAGAGTGGAATGGGAGATAAATGGTATAACGGTGGTTCGGTGAACCCTTTGCCAGGCACTTAAATGTGATTTGCAGAGTATCCCATGTAGATGAAGTGAATCCCCAGTCATCTGACGCACCAGCCGCCGCTGGCCGAGGCCTTAGATTTGATGAAATATTGGACGACATTCCCATTGCACTAAGGCCGATATTTCTTTGTCCAATAATTTGATAGAGTAATAGCGGCCTAACGGCAGATGGTATGGGGTGGTGTCTCGTGGTCCGGACAGAGGCTGACCGGTCGTTGCTGGCCGCAGTCAGCGAGCAGACAGCGGACTGGGCAGACGCAGCTGATGCCTCGCTGCTGCTGCTGCTGCTGCGACGGATTACAGTCTAAAGGCTAGTTTACACGACGACACTACGTTTCATGAAATACGCTACTGGCCAGTGCGCATGCGCGGCAGGCGTTCGCGCAACTCGTTGGCGAAACTAAACAGTTTCGGCACCTTCCAACTTTGGCGAAACTGATTGCGCGTGTTTTTAGGTTGGGTGATAACCAATACAGAACAAAACACAACATAAAGGGGGGGGGGGGGAAGGAAGAAATAATTGGGTTTTTGAACGTATACACGATTCATAGGTGTTTGTGCCATTTTAACGATGAAAATCTCAGGAATAAGCAGCGGCGTGTTAGTGCTCTTGAAGCAATTATTCGTGAATTAAATATTGATGGGTTGACGATTAGTGGATTCCACATACCTATACAAACGAACTATGGCAACTGTGGATTTGGGAACACGTTACAGGTACTGTAGAGACAAATATCTACTTGACAAGAAAAGTAATGCAATTTGTAATTTCAGTTCTGGTAACAGTGTCATGCATAACAGTATTTTATTTGTTTATTACATTAATAACTCTATTTAAAAGGAACGTAAACTGCTCTGGTGACATTATGAGTTGATTAAAATAACTTATAGGGTCTTCGATCACAATTTCTTTCAGAAAGGTAGCTAAGCAACCGAACTGACTTTTTTTAAATCCAGTCACAAACTCAAACACGTTCCTTATTCTTTTTATGTTTAGTCTTATGCAGCGACTTCACACAGAAAAGCAATAGCTCCGCCACAAGTGTTACAGCTACCAAAACTTTCATTCTACGTCGACTACGGCACTCACAAAACAACGAAACTGAAGTGTATAGTATTGGCGCCGTGTCTACAGACATACACGAAACCAGTTGCGCGCAACTCATTTCATGAAACGAGTGTCGCTACCTAGTGTCGTCGTATAGACTAGCCTTAACACATACAGTCACTACACTCCCGCAAATTTTTGTTATACGCTACGACTGCAGCGCTCCAAGCGGCCAGCAAGCTACTTTTATGAATACGGTATTGGATGAGTGCGATTAGTATCGTTTGTATTGATTTGTACAGACTTTTCGCACTAGGGAACGTATGCACTGCCATAAAAATACGTAATAATTTAAAATTAGCTCCACCTTTGTCTATTAGGTTTACTGAGATCCCTGATAAGGTACGAAAAGGTACATTGCATGACAGTTTATTTACAATTATCTTGTAACCTACAGGATTTTGCTGAATAATATCATTTTCTATTAAAAATAAGAAATGGCTACGAAAAACCAGAAGACCTGACCTTTGGCAGAAAGAAATGTTCAAATGTTTGTATAGTCTATAGGACTTAACTACGGGGTCATCAGTCCCTAAACTTACAAACTACTTACGAACTAGGACGGCACAAATATCCATGCCCGAGGGGGAATTCGAACCCCCGACCGTAGTGGCCGTGCAGACCGTGACTGGAGCGCCTCAGTCTACTCGGCCACCGCGGCCGGCTTGGCAGAAAGACGTCGCTTTTCTACTCAGTAACGTTAAGGCTTCTTCACTACAATTCCAGTAAAATCAGTGAGGTTGGAACGTAGGAAAGGCATATAGAATGCAATAACTACAGTATTTAACGTACCAAAGCAGCCACCATAGCTGTAGCTGAAGTAAAAACGTCAGCCGGCAAGAAAACGGAAAAAGCAATCAAACTGTTTCCAACAATGAAGAAACCAATTCCACAATTGTTGCTAGAACTGAACCACAAACGGCAAGAATCTTCAAGACATTGTCTTCTTCAGCTAAAGTAGTGACACTCAAACGAATATCTGCGTATCAGAAAGACGAGTGAAGCCTAAAAATGTGTGAATCATTACACTACACACCGAACTGATACGTGTCAAAAAACATTCTTGTCATAGTAAGAACACACCATAATAGAAATTTATGTTTCTCTTATGTTTATATTCTACTTACTTTCAGCGGAATGAGCTGCAAAATAACACATATTCGTAAGTATTTGTTCATGATGAAGCTGATCATTGCACCTCTGAATCAGTTAAATTCGGTTGTTTTTACATTAATGTCTGTGTTATGTATATCTCTTAATATTTTGCTAGTGCTTGTAACGCAAAAACTATACCAACTATTTCGTTAATTACGCACACAAATCATTATGAACAAACTCTCCTACAACGGCGGCTTTCGCACCACCAGGAGCGCTAGTGTCGCTGCAACTGTCAGTAGGTAACAACTTTCACAGCAGTGAGTGTCGCGACTGTTTGTTAGACTGTGGACGGACTTCAGACCGTCGCGTCGCTCCTGTGTACCTACTGTATTTAAACGAGAACAGACCGCCCCGCTACAATATGTGTACTGCGCAAGCCGGATGTGCTGCGCTGTTGTGCCCCGATGCTCTCCATTTTCCTGCTCTGTTTGGAAACGCATTGCCGAGCCGCAGTTGCGACCCAGTATTCTAATTGCCAATGCAAGAGTCGAATGGCTTAATTCGCTCAAAAATGTTCAAATGTTTGTTAAGCTTATGGGACTTAACTACGGGGTCATCAGTCCCTAAACTTACAAACTACTTATGAACTACTTACGAACTAGGACGGCACAAATATCCATGCCCGAGGGGGGATTCGAACCCCCGACCGTAGTGGCCGTGCTGACCGTGACTGGAGCGCCTCAGTCACCTCGGCCACCGCGGCCGGCGCTTAATTCGTGATTTAGGTAATAATGTGACTGGGAAACGAAGTGCGGAAGGACAAGGAAGGAATTACAGAAACGGGGGAATTTTATTTGAAAGCCTGCCATCTCTCCAACTGTTCGATGATACAGGGCTATTTTGAATTAGTACAGGGAATAAACTGGCGTAGAAGGAAAAAAAACTTTGTAACCAAGATCGTTTTAGCGGTCATTAAATAGCGGTCATGTTATCTCTTAGTTTCTCTAATAAAATGTATTAGGGCCTGTACAAGTTAAATGTTCAAATGTTTGTAAATCTATCGGACCAAACTGCGTGGTCATCAGTCCGTAGCTTACAAACTACTTAAACCTAGGTAAACTAACCTAAGGACAGCGCGCGCGCGCGCGCACACACACACACACACACACACACACACACACACACACACACACACACACGGCGAGCAACCGCGCGCTCCGCAGCGAGACGTTTTAGACCGCTCGGCTACTCCACCGCGGCACAAATTAAATAGTGGCAGCATTGCTGTGGAGACACTATGCAATGGAATCTACTATTGTCGCTGATACCACACGTTGTTGACATACCTACCTTTAAGCCAAGGTTGGGGAATAACGCGTTACTTGTAACGCCGTTACTAGTAACAGTTACTTTTCAAAGATTTCCGACGGTAACGGCGTTATTATTTGCCTAAGTAACATTAACTGTAACTAAGTTACTTTTATCGGTTAACGATTTAACGGAAGAATCATTACTTTTTTGTATCTAGTAGCGTAACATATTATTTGTAAGAATCTCAGGACTACACTATACCATACTTTGATTTTAGTGAAGAGAAAAAAGAAACAATATATATTTCTAAATTTTGTATTTTCAACAACGTAAGTTGAAAATGTATGACATATGTATTTCAATCCCGTTATAAAAGTTAATAGTATCCATTCATTAATAATATTTTATTTTATAATTATGTACGCAACAATGAGTATATAACTATCACCTGACGCGTAACACGTACACAGTCTCCGATTATTCTCCACACCTTTCGACACGTAGAAGGAAGATGACACACGCATGCCTTGGTCAGTTCTAAAAACATTTGAACATTTTAACTGTAACAAAATGAACGTGTTATGATGAAGAGACAAGCTTATCTTCCGGTCACGTGACACTGTAAGGAGCACCCCCCTTCCTAACCTTAATCGTGCGCAATAGTTCACTATTTGTTACAACGAATAGTATCAACGTCATTTACTTTCAAAATCGCGGCATATTCGCAGAAACGTCCAAAGGTATGTGCCAAGTAACAATACAAAAGTCACTGTTGTTTGCATATCTGTTAGAAAGAAGATTGGGATTAGTTTGCAATCAGTCTCGAACCCACTACCTTCGACAGCACAGCGCGGTGCTGATAACCACACAGCTATTCTTGGTAGGTGGCCCTGCGTCGGAGGTCAGATTCCTCCCTCGGGCATGGATGTTTGTGTTGTCTTTAGTATAAGATGACCACGTAGTTAAGTCCCATTAGCTTTACAAACGTAAGAATTTTTTTTCGCTAGATGGAGAACAGTGACTTAATCATTGTAAATAGAAATTAACAAACCCTGAGACTGTTTTTCGTCTCACACATGTCAAAGACATTGAAGATAAAGGTGAAGCTTTGAATTAAAATTTGTGATGCGGCCTGGAAAAATGGAGTCCGCGTTTTATTCCCGGCCGCATCACAAATTTTAATTCATTGCTTCACCTTTACCTTTAATAGTGACTTAATCATTATTCATGATCGGATCTTCTGAAGGGTTTTACAATTACTACTTCTTTAATTTATAGTTATACGATATTTTACCAAGTATGAAGTATTTTCGATGAATCTTCAATGCGCCAAACACAAATATGAAGGGCGAACGTTGCCTTCATAGAGGATTTGCCCATGCTCAAGGCGAGATGCACAGTAGCTTCATTGTTTTGCTTCGGGATCATTCGTGCGTAACCGCCAGAGCTCCAGTAGCCAGGAGCTGGTATTTCTACCAGCTCCAACGCCAGTGTTAAAGCGGCATTCCCCTAGCCCATCCCAGCCGCGGGAGCACCCATATGCTGCCTGCAGGAGGTTCAAAATGTTCAAATGTTTGTAGAGCTTAAGGGACTTAACTACGGGTCAGCAGTCCCTAAACTTACAAACTAAGGAAGGCACAAATATCCATGCCAGAGAGGGCATTCGAACCCCCGACCTTAGTGGCCGTGCAGACCGTGACTGAAGCGTTTCAGTCTCCTCGCCACCTAGATACAAGGCCTGTGCGCTGCCTACCAAGAGTAGTCATAACACAAGCAAAGTATTTGTCTTATCTAGCGTTTTGCTGAGTTTGGGAATACGAACACATTGCACACTGTGTTTCAGAATGTTTCTCGTGTTATCTATGTGATTCTCCGAGCAGATTTTTGCTGGTATGAGACAAAATACCTAATATGAATCGTCCGATTTCAATGTTGCTGTTGTTGTGGTCTTCAGTCCAGAGACTGGTTTGATGCAGCTCTCCACCCTACTCTATCCTGAGCAAGCCTTTTCATCTCCTCATAAGAACAACAACCCACATCCACTTGAATCTGCTTACTATACGCGTCTCTTGGTCTCCCTCTACGATTTTTACCCCACACACTTCCCTCCAACGCTAAATTCACAATTCCTTGATGTCTAAGAATGTGTCCTACCAATCTATCCCTTCTTTTAGTCAAGGTATGCCAGAAATTTCTTTTCTCCCCAATTCGGTTCAGTACCTCCTCATTAGTTACGCGATCCACCCACCTAATCTTCGGCATTCTTCTGTAGCACCACATTTCAAAAGCCTCTATACTCTTCCTGTCCGCACTGCTTATCGTCCATGTTTCACTCCCATACAAGGCAACACTCCATACAAATGCCTTCAGCAAGGACTTCCTTAGGCTTAAATCAATATTCGATGTTAACAAATTTCTCTTTTTCAAAAACGCCTTTCTACCCATTGCCATTCTGCATTTTATATCATCTGTACTGCGATCATCATTTGTTATTTTACTGCCCAAGTAACAAAACTCATCTACCTCCTTTATTGTTTCGTTACCTAATCTAATTCCTTCAGCATCACCTGATTTTCTTACACTGCATTCCATTACCCTAGTTTTACTCTTGTTAATGTTCATCTTATATGCACCTTTCAGCACACTGTCCATTCCGTTCAATTGCTCTTCCAGGTCCTTTGCTGTATCTGACAGAATTACTATGTCGTCGGCAAAACGCAATGTTTTTAATTCTTCACCCTGAACTTTAATTCCTTCTCCAAATTTCTCCTTGCTTTCCTTTATAGCTTGCTCAATGTACAAATTGAACAACATTGGGGAAAGGCTACAACCCTGTCTTACTCCCTTTCCAACCACTGCATCCCTTTCATGCCCTTCAACTCTGACAACCGCTGTCTGGTTTTTGTACAAGTTGTAAATAACCTTACGCTCCCTATATTTTACTCCTGCTTGCTTCAGAACTTGAAAGAGTTTATTCCAATCAACATTGTCAAAAGCCTTCTCCAAATCTACAAAAGCTAGAAATGTTGGTTTGCCTTTTCTTAATCTATCTTCTAGGATAAGCCGTAAAGTGAGTATTGCCTCCCGTGTTCCTACATTTCTCCTGAACCCAAACTGATCTTCCCCGAGGTCGGCTTCTACCAGCTTTTCCATCCTTCTGTATATAATTCGTGTTAATATTTTGCAACCATGACTTATTAAACTGATGGTTCTGTAGTTTTCACACCTGTCTGCACCTGCTTTCTTTGGAATGGGGATTTCGACTTAGATCTTTCAGTGCTCTGTCAAATTCATCTCTCAGTATAGTATCTCCTATTTCATCATCATCTACATCCTCTTCCCTTCCTACAATAGTGTCTCGAAGTTCATTTCCTTTGTAGAGCCCCTCTATATACTCTTTCCACCTTTCAGCTTTCCCTTCTTTGCTGAGAACTGGTTTTCCATCAGTGTCCTTGATATTCATAGAGCTGTTTTTCTTATCGCCAAATGTTTCTTTTATTTTCCGGTAGGCTGTATCTATTTTTCCCCTATTTATACATTTTTCTACATCCTTGCATTTGCCTTCTAGCCATTCCTGCTTAGCCATTTTGCACTTCCTGTCAATCTCATTTCTTAGTCGTCTGTACTCCATTTTGCCTGTTTCATTTACTGCATTTTTATACTTTCTCCTTTCATCGATTAAATTTAGTATCTCCTGTGATATCCAAGGATTCTTTGTAGGTCTTGCCTTCCTACCTATCTTGTCCTCTGCTGCCTTCACTATTTCATCTCTCAATTTTACCCATTCCTCCTCAACTGTTTTATTTTCCCGTGTTTCTGTCAATTGTTGCCTGAAGCTCCCTCTGAAATTCTTAAGAACTTCAGGTTCCTTCAATTTATCTAGGTCCCATCTCCTTATGTTCCTACCTTTCTGTAGTTTCTTCAGTTTCAGCCTACAGTTAATAACCAACAAGTTATGGTCAGAGTCTATGTCTGCCCCTGGGTATGTCTTACACTGTAATACCTGGTTCCGAAATCTATGTCTTACCATTATAAAATCTATCTGGTATCTCCTGGTCGCTTCCACGTATACAACCTTCTTTTGTGATTCTTGAACCAGGTGTTTGTTATAACTAAATTATGTTCCGTGCAAATTCTACCAGGCGGCTTCCTCTTTCATTCCTTTTGCCCAGACCATATTCACCCACTATCTTCCCTTCCCTTCCTTGTCCTACTACCGAATTCCAGTCTCCCATAACAATTAAGTTTTCCTATCCCTTAATTGTCTGAATAATTTCCTTTAGCTCCTCATATATTTCTTCGATCTCCTCATCATCGGCAGAGCTAGTTGGCATATAAACCTGTACTACTGTTGTCGGTGTTGGCTTCGTATCTATCTTGACAATGATAATGCGATCGCTGTGCTGGTCATAGTAGATTACCCGCATTCCTATTTTCTTATTCATTATCAATCCTACTCCTGTGATACCCCCAACTGATTTTGTATTTATAATCCGATTTCAATATCGGTAAGATATTTTACTAATAGTTCATAAATACGAGGCGCGTCCAGAAAGTAAGTTCCGTTTTGTTATATAAAACGAACGGGCACAGATACAAAAAAGAATTGATTATATTGATTGTACAAAAACCTACAATTGTCAAACTACTTTTCTATATAGCTTCCGAAATTTTGTAGGCAATTGTCATAGCATGGCACAAGGTTTTGTGTGCCTTTTTCATAGAATGTTGCCGCCTGGTAACATGTTCTTTCAGCTCGTCATCATCGTTGAAGTGTTGTCCACCAAGGACAGATTTTAGGTGTTAGAAGAGGATTACTGTCAAAAGATTTTTTTTCACGATAATGCCTGACCTCACACACCGAATGTGATCAAACAATTCTTACGGAATGTAAACGAAGGCTTCCGCGGCCGTTGTCATTGTTTATAAAACTCTTCTGGGTGTTGGAACGCATCGTCAATATATCAAATACTTCACCGACGTAACACCCAGAAGATGGCCACTTGCAATAGTGGCCGAAACGTCGGTGAAGTATTTAATATATTGACGATGCGGTCCAACACCCAGAAGAGTTTTATAAACAATTCTTACGGAAATTTCAGTGGGATCTGTTTGATCATCCTCCATACAGCTCGGACCTCTCTCCTAGCGACTTTTATCTCTTCTTACACCTAAAATCTGTCCTTGGTGGTCAACACTTCAACGATGATAAAGAGCTGTTACCACATGGTTGAATACACAGGCGGCAATCTTCTGTGAAGGATGCATGCAAAAACTTGTGGCACTCGTATGACAAGTGCCTACAAAATTTCGGCAGCTATGTGGAAAAGTAGTTTAAGAGTTGTAAAATTGTGTGCAATTAAAATTTCTTCTGTATCTGTGTACAATTTCATTTTATTACCAAACGGAACTTACTTTCTGGACGCGCTTCGTATATTATACCAAAACAAAATTATCTGTGAATCCCATGAATAACACTAAGAATATTCTGAAACACAGTGTGCAACGTGTACGTATTCCCAAACTCATCACAACGCTTGTGTTATGACTACTCTTGGCAGGTAGCGCACAGGCCTATTATCTAGGTGGCGTTGGTTCAGAAAATAATGTGAACCTCAGTCGCACATGCGCATTGCGCTGCGGTCTGCGTTGAGCGGCCGCGCTACGACTGGTATACGTGCTGTCTCCTCGACGGAAAACGCTAATCATACGATACAAATACTGTCATTTTGCATATCAAATGATCTGACAGAAGAACGAAACGAAGAATGATAGTTTAAAATCACTTTTTATTTATCTATTTATTTACAATTTTTCACGACGAGATTGTTTTCGGGGTGTTCACTGAACGAGTGAACAGTGTGATATTCCTGGCCTATGGGCACTTCATATTTCTGGCCGCTGGCCGGTTCTTTGCTAACATCGTACGTGTCTTAAACGCGGAAGAAAGACAGAAGTGCAGCATATGTTGAAATGTGGGGTGGGGAGCAGTAGCATATGGCACAGCAGGTGCTGGTTCCCGTGGGAAAGCCCGCCTGTTACTGGTGCTCTCCTCGCATTGGCTGCTGCATTTCACGTCACGTGATATCTTTTGAAATTAGTTTTGTTTATTATATACTAAATATTAATTATTCAGAGCTGAGAATTTGTAATAAATATCTCTCAATGACAGGCTAGATTTTGACAGTTTAAAAAGTTTAAGGTGCCTTCTCTTATTGTAACAAGAGAAGAGCGATTTTGCAGAAGGCGCGCGACGGTCCTGTTTTGGCGCGAAATAGAGCGTCAGGTTCCCTCTCGCAACGCGCCGCAGTTTCAGCCTCGAGCTGACGACTATACGCGCCGGATCGCGCCGGTCATGAGTAAAAATTTTTGTAATAGTGATAACAGTCGAGGTCTCAACATGAGCTATGGGCAGCATAGGCCGTGTCATATTAACAATAGTTGCTCATATTATATTATTTAATTAATAAATGGCATCCCTGAAAATTAAAAATCTCGCGAGTCGCTTCTTATGCTTCCATCATACAGAACTTATTTTAGCCTCACTTGTATGCTGTAGAAGAATCAACGACCTGTGTGCTGTCTTCTGCGCTGGGGAGACAACTATAGAAGACAACAGGTTAGTCAGAACTCTATGTTTCCATAAAGTCTTGGACAGCAACTACGGCACCTCGTGCGTACTGTAGGGCGGTACAAACGCACTGCTATGCAACAGCATCCGCAAGGATGCGGAGGTTAAAGGGGACTTGTGGGAGGAAGCAGTACTAACTTCTCCGTCCGCAAAATAAAACCCTAGGAAGCTTGTAAGCTCAGACTGGAAACGCAGAAGCTCTCGTTAAGTATTACGTCGTCGTCGTCGTCGTCGTCCCCGTGGCCCGTTTCGGTACAGGCCGGCCGCACTGGCAGCTACAGAGTGTCTGGGTAATTGGGCGTACCGCGGCGCCGGTGGGTCGATGCGGCTGGATCAACAGGCTGGCGGCTGGTGGCTGGTGGGTGGGCACCGCGGCGCCGACCTTGGGCGTCAACTGGTGCCGGCCTATTAGACACCTCGTAATTGCGACACGGAGCCCGCCGCGCCGGACGTGGCTGCAGCGCGCACACCACACCACTGCCTGGCGCTGCTATCGCCGAGCCTGGCTCCCGTCCACCGGAAGAGCAAGTGCCAGCCAGCGTGATAAGCGCGCAGCTGCACGTCTGGCTGCCTCTTATGTGTGCGTACACCAAGTAAATGCTCAAATGTTTGTTAAGCTTAAGGACTTAACTGTGGGGGCGATCAGTCCCTAAACTTACAAACTACTTATGAACTACCATATACTAAAGACGACACAAACAGCCATGCCCTAGGGGGGATTCGAACCCCCGACCGTATTGGCCGTGCAGACTGAGACTGGCGCGCCGCAGTCTCTGAGGTGTCGCACAAGTACAAAGCGCGCCGCCATGCACGCACGGCGCGGCGTTCTTACGACGTTAGCCACGAGCGCCCTCTGCTACAACTCCGCTCGTGGCCACCACTAAACGACATCGTTCACTTGGGACTGAGATAACCAGTTAACACTTCGGAATCAGATTGGCTATCGGATAGGCACTAGAAATCATCAGTAGGCAGGCCTCTAGATAATCTATGTATCAGCATTCTGCAGTACTGAGCTATGTAAAAGTTAAGTATTACTAAGTCTCTATGAAATATATATATCGTTCTAATTTACTCTAGTGTTTCTAGTTTCTGCTGTCCCGGGAACTGGCTGGTCATCTCCATACCGCACAAGCGTGCATCCTTTATTCCTGTGTCGGTTTCTTTCTACTCGGCCACCGACACCATAGACTACCGGCGAAATCGAGACACAAAAGCGGCAACGAGGCTGGGACACAAAAGTCTCCTCGGCCACCGCGGCCGGCCATACAGCAAGTACATTGCGCCTGGGCGTCTGGAACTATCAGCAGGAGACACGTCGTAACAATGAAACTTCTTGAGTTGGTTTATGTTCTAGGAGGCGATCCAATTATGATAATGTAAAAAGATATAAAGAAGCCAAGATCGCTGATCATCAATTTTTATTTACGACGACCGGTTTCGCTGAACTATGTCAGCATCATCTGGTCAAATAAAATATTTTACAAGGCCATATTCTTGTAATGTCAATCAGTTGTTATATAACGATTTACATTGCATAGGTGCACTATGTCATTATAATAAAACATAATTATCACTGTGAGTGCAATGACATAGTGCACCTATGCATTGTAAATTGTTATATAACAACTGATTGACATTACAAGATTATGGCCTTGTAAAATATTTTATTTGACCAGATGATGCTGACATAGTTCAGCGAAACCGGTCGTCGTAAATAAAAATTGATGATCAGCGATCTTGGCTTTTTTATATCTTTCTACATTACAATGAAACTTATTCCACAGACAACCAAAATCCGGAGCTACCCCGTTATTCACTCGTAAGTTGTGCTTTTTCCTCGATCTCACCCCTGCCTTTCTGCCCGTCTTCTCCTCCACTCTCTGTCCTACTCTTAACAAGTAAACCTACGGAAGTGTCACTCTCCGATTTTTCTGAAATTTGGATATAATACATGAAAACATTAAAACTATTTTTGCGGTAAACCATATTTAATGTATTAAAATTGGAAGAACCAGCTTTGGCCGCATTGAAATCTTTATTTTTTATATACAATACAGATCGATTTCGGTCAGTGACTGACCATCCTCAGTGCTAGAATCCAAGCCCTGTGCGTCCACAAAAACTTCCACTTTGCATATTAACATCAAGTAGGCAGTACTTAAGTACAATTTTAATGTAGGATGTTTGACATTCTACTTAAGTACAGCCTACTTGATATTAATATGCAAGTTCTTGTGGGCCCACAGGGCTTGGATTCTAGCACTGAGGATGGTCAGACACTGACCGAAATCGATCTGTATTGTATATAAAAAAATAAAGATTTCATTGGGGCCAAAGCTGGTTCTTCCAATTTTAATAATTTTAATGTGGTCACTCTGCACCAGATTCCGGATGGAGTCACCTACATGTACATATTTAATGTGTGAAACGCTCCCACCAAAATGGAGGCTAAAGTTGCTTTTAACTTAGAGATCAGTGAAGAGATTTTAATGATTTGTCTTATGACAGTATCTTTTGATAAAAGATGAAAATAGATCTAGGTATACTGGAGGAGGGGCGAAAATGAAAGGGTCAGCTACTCCGAAATGATAATTTTTTTGCTCCAAACGTTAGTTTTGATTTAATCGAAGTAGATTAAAGGGGAGACTTTCTTTCCCCTTTGCTTCATATATATGTATATTAGTCCCAGTTATCTTGCTCACCCAAAATATTTCTGGAACAACAAAAGCTATTGTAAAACGACTTTCACCGGTATCAGTGTAAGGCAGGGGGTCATGAATGTAAACATTTTGAAACATTCTAAAATGAAAGTATGTGTTTTTTTAACGCAAACGTTTTTTTGAATGGACATCCTATATCACTTGGCCGGCAGTCTGTAGCATGTCAAATCATATTAACGATGGTGTTGATTGCATCCCAATACGCCAATTACGTCCCGAGATACTGCGAAGCTAATTTGACCTTTGAAATGCACGAAGAACGCAGCTAACGCGTCTCGAGAGTCGAGCGAGACTCACGGCTGAGTCTCCGGACTTCCGCTAGCCGCGCGTTCGCGTATTTCAAGCGCTTCGCTATATTTCGGGATTTAATTGGCGTATTGCGGTTGAAGATGGCAATACGGAACGCCGAGCTGGATCCCAATGGCCTCGTATCACTATCAGTCGAGATGACAGGCATCTTATACGCATGGCTGTAATGGATCGTGCAGCCACGTCTTGATCCCTGAGCCAACAGATTGGGACGTTTGCAAGACAACAACCATTTCCACGAACAGTTCGACGACGTTCGCAGCGGCATGGACTATCAGCTCGGACATCAGACTGCGGTTACCCTTGACGCTGCATCACAGACAGGAGCGCCTGCGATGCTGTACGCAACGACGAACCTGGGTGCGCGAATTCAGAAAGTATCATTGTCGTGAAACACAGCTAGCTCTTTGCTCACATGAAGTGACGAGTGCTATCTACGTGGGATTTCAAATCGATTCCGTATTTCTAGATTTCTGGAAGGCACTGTACCTCACAAACTGTTTTTAATCAAACTGCATACTTACGAAATATCGCCTCAGTTGTGCGAGGACACGGTAATTGACAGAAACTCACCAAGTAAAACAGAAGTGATATCTGGCGTTCTCCGGGGAGATGTTATAGGGCCGCTACTGCTCCTTACCTTTGTAGACGATTTAAGAGACAATACTATCAGCTCTCCTGATGACGCTGTCGTTTATCTTTACGTAAAGTCAGCAGAAAATCAGTAGCAACTGCAAAACTATATATCTACAAGGTACGAAAATTGGTAATTTTTAAGTAATGGAAACTGTTAAGTCATCCACATGAGCTCTAAAAGAAATCCGTTAAACTTCATTTACACGACAAATCATTTAAATTCATAGATCGTAAATTCAACTAAATTCCTAGGAATTACAATTGAGAACAACTTTAGTTGGAAAGAAGACACAGAAAATATCGTAGGGAAGGCGAACTAAAGGCTGCGTTTCATTGAAAGAAGGAAGATTGAAGAGGTCTACTTAAGAAACTGCTTACACAAGCGCTTGTGCATCCTATTTTGGAGTATTGCTGTGCATTATTGGATGCTTACCAGCTGAGACTGACGGAGGATATAGAGAAAGTTCAGAGAAGGGCAGCTCGTTTTGTATTATCGCGGTATAGGTGAATGTGTGTCACGGAATGGTACTCCATTTGGAGTGAATTCATTGAAAGAAAGGCATTACTCGCTGCCTCGAGATCTCTTTGCGAAATTCCTTTCACCAACTTTATGTTCAGAGTACGAACATACTCCCACTTACATAGGCAGACATGGTCATCATAAAATAAGAAGCAGATCGATGAAGCCTCTGCCATGCACTTAATTCTAAAATTGCTTATAGGTTCATTAGATTTCGGAAATGGAGCCACGAATTTCTTCATGGAAGACTTAGAAGACAAGGCTGTGGGCTCGGCAAGTTTTAAACCAACGGTCTTCTGGAGATACGTGGATGACACGTTTATAGTATGGCCTCACGGGAAGGACGAGTTACATCGATTTCTTGACCATTTGAACTCCATCCACGCTAATATCAAATTTACTATGGAAATGGAAAAAGATGGCTGCCTCCCTTGTTTGGATGTACTCGTTCGTCGAAAAGCTGATGGTACATTAGGACATGCAGTATATCGGAAATCAACCCATACGAATCTGTATTTATATGCCATTAGCTGCCATCATCCCTCTCAAACCACAGGGATCCTTAAGACATTGGTGCACAGAGCACATTGTTTATCAGACGATGACAACTTGCAGGAAGAGATCACACACCTGAAGAGCATTTTCAAAGCAAATGGATATTCGCAAGAACAGATTCGCAGAGCATTCGATGTGAGTCCTAGAATGCAAGCACGAGACATGGAAGAAGAAGACGAAAATAACACAGATCAAGAGCCTTCTTACCTTACGTGGGCGCTCTTTCGTCAAAGATAAACCTCATTTTCGACAAACATCGTGTTAAGGTTATCTTCCGGCCACCTGTGAAGATTGCAGCATTACTCGGGTCAGTAAAGGATGATTTGTTGCTTCGCAAGTCAGGTGTGTACCAGATCCCTTGCGGAAATTGTGATAATTCATATATAGACCAGACAACACGCACTGTCCACGAGAGATGCATTGAACATAGAAGATACACTCGCCTATTACAGCCATACAAGTCAGCTGTGGCTGAACATTGCATAGAAACTGGTCATTCCATGAATTATAGTTATATGAAGATTTTGACACCCATATCTTCGTTTCGGGATGGTATATTTAAGGAAGCTGTTGAAATTAGACTGGCCAACAACTTATTAAACTGAGATAAAGGTTGTAATTTAGACAAAGCTTGGAACCCTGCACTTGGAGTATTGAAATCACATAGAAGACGTGAAGGTGTTGCCGCCGCCGAGCATATATCGATAAGTGAACACCGGAGCGCTTCCGCCACGGGGGGCGCACGCGTGTGAGTACTTAGATATGCAGTATACCAGCGTCCGTGACGCGCATTGCCACCGCGATCAGGCTTATAAGGCCGCGCCCGGCACCTCGTCGACAGTCTTCACTCTGAAGATGGTCGGAAGGTACGCGGCCGAAATATCAGCGGAAGAAGTGAATTTTACGCGGTCGCATTCCCTGAATCTAATGGACTGTACATTACGCCGTGAAAAGTTGAAAATGCTTATAGGTTGCTGCAATAATCTCTTAGTTGTTGAAAGTAGATAATATATTTCAATTACATAACAAGTTTCGGGCTTAGCCCATCATCTGGTGAGAAATGATTTAGAATCATTTTATAAATTTTGATCATGACAGTCGCATGTACCTCTCAAGACTTTGATTCTAAAATAAAACATCACGAAAAGTCACGAGTATGTGAAAAAGGCTACCGGCACTAAAACGATTAACACCAAGGAAAAAAATGCTGAAATTGGTAAAACAAAATTACCGAAATTGGCTAAAAGCAACTAATTTGGCGAAATATAAGTTGGTCACTGTCCATACAGTGATACTGTATCACAAAATCTTGCCACTCCTAACGCTATTGCTGGCATTCACGTACCCGTAGCTGCGGCGTTTTGTGGGGTTCACAAAACGGAAGCCAACGCAGTGGCACGCTTGCCTTGAAGTCAGTCCTCAGCGGAAAGCGCCGAACCGCTGACGCCGACATTTCCACACGCTTTGCAGTGCTCCAACGCAAACGCTGTGTCAACGCCGTGGCCGCAGCTCTAATATCCGCTACCGCCACGCGTACAAGACGGCGGTCATTCCGCTATGCGGTCTCATTTTGTCGACTCATCTCTGTGTACGACGCAGTCCGTTTCTATCGACCAGTTACACACACACACACACACACACACACACACACACACACACACACACACACACCATAATGTCGTAGATGAATGCTCAGCATGAGTTGCAATCTTGTGGTACGAGAAATCCGATTCCTGGAGACCTATTATTATGTCCCTTTCGAAGTCACTGAAACGCTGATATGTGGCTTTGCACGCCGAGACATCATACAGGCACTTACTTGTACTTCTACATTTAGTTTGATGGCTCTGCCTAGTTGAGATGGGGTATCAGTGTCAAGTGAAAGATCACAACCAAACCGTTTCATTCTTGAATAAAAGAATGTCTTGATTGCAAAAAGTTTTTATTTAATGGCGTGTTTCGCCAGGTTAGGGCATCTTCAGATACCTGACAAAGAAGAAAAATGAGACAGATAGCCGAAGATGCCCTAACCAAATATTGTAAGTTCTGTCTCATTTTTCTTCTTTGTCAGATATCTGAAGATGCCCTAAACGGGCGAAACGCGTCATTAAATTAAAAAAAAAAAATTGAAATCAAGACATTCTTTTATTCAAGAATTCGACTTAACATGGTTCCTGTACCATACCACGTAAAAAATGGATTGGGAAGATTTCTAAAAACGTTTCAGGTCCTACTTCCACACCATCTATCTGGAATCTTAATCACTTAACACATCCTATTCCAAATGTCCTCAGTTTAGTTGTGATTTACACCATTCTTTTTGTCTGTTTGCAATTTCATAAACGGTAGTGAAGTTTCTTCACGAACTTACCTTCAATCACAGAAATTGTTTTTTATTTGTACACAATGCATTTCGAACTCAGAGCTCATCATCAGCTGCTTCTACGGTTCTTTACACATAAAGACCTGAGCCTTTCAAGTTCAAACATGGGTGGTAAAAATATGGATTTATTTTTAACTGGCCGGCCGCGGTGGCCGAGGGGACTGAGGCGCTCCAGTCAGGTCTGCACGGCCACTGCGGTCGGGGGTTCGAATCCCCCCTCGGGCATGGATATTTGTGCCGTCCTTAGTCTTAGCTAGTTCATAAGTAGTTTGTAAGTTTAGGGACTGATGACCCCGTAGTTAAGTCCCATAAACTATACAAACACTTGAACATTTTTAACAGATTTATTTAATTAAAGAGATTTAACATAGCAACTAAGTTTTATTTTGTATCCATAATGGGTTATTTATTTTTTACAATATCTTTCACATGCGTAACTACAGTATGGCATGCCTCATTGTTTTCCGATGTGCTGATGCAGCAGGCGATGGGCGGGGCTTGGCCTATATAGCTAGCAGCGTTCTCTCACTGTTTAGCAGTCGCCGCACGCTCATCGCCTCAGCACCAACCTGAGGTATATTGTTTCATTTTATCTTGTTGTTCGTTTATGTAAAATGTTATCGTTAGTACACTGTTGTACCTTTTTCCCTCCAAAGCATAATGTATTTGATTTTACAGACAAATTGGTCTGAGGAACATGTTATTATAAGATCGAGACCGGTCGCCTTTATATAAACTAGCTGAAAACGCGGCGTTGCCCGGGTATTTATTTATTCAACTTATTTTTTAATAACACGTCATATTTACGGGAGAGTATTCGAGAAATAAGGCTGTCTTCCATAATGAATAAAATGATAACTGCAGTATACAAACAAAGAAAGGTACTCAGCCGCGGTGGAGCGGCCGAGCGCATTGAAGCGCTCCGCTACGATGCGTGAGGCCGTTCCCCGTCGGGGGTTCGAATCCCCCCCTCGGGCATGGATGTTTGTGCCGTCTTTAGTAGAAGCTAGTCCATAAGTAGTTTGTAAGTTTAGGGACTGATGACCCCATAGTTAAGTCCCTAAAGCTCTACAAACATTTGAACATTTTTGAAACGTACTCAACAAGATACAAATATGTAACCCTAATACATTCATTAATTTAAAACTTTATTATAAACAATACTTCTGGTTACTTGTCCAAAATCAAATATGAATAAATACTTTGGGGAGCCCATTCCTGAGCAAGCGACATGTAGCTGTCCGTGTAAGAAACATGGCGATGTTAAAACCACTTTGCAATATTTAATAGGTTACCATGTGATTTGTTAGTCGTAATATGAAGTGCAAGTCTCGCTGTAAACTACAGTCTCTTGAAGTTAAAAGGTAGATCAGCCTGAAATAATGGGTATTCGATGCATGTGCACTGCTTCAGTCTGCTTCCTTCCCCTGTAGCTCTATACAAGTCTCTTGCTTTCGCCTACAGCCGAGTACGCTTCGCAGTTGGTTCACAGTTGTCAACAGCACTGTCAGCTTCCAGGAATCTTTTCAAAAAAAAATGTTGAAATGTTTGTTAAGCTTAAGGGACTTAACTACGGGGTCATCAGTCCCTAAACTTACAAACTACTAATCAACTACCTACAACTAAGGACGGCACAAATATCCATGCCCGAGGGGCATTCGAACCCCCGACCGTAGTGGCCGTGCAGACCGTGACTGAAGCGCCTCAGTCCCCTCGGCCAGAATCTGTTACGAATACAGTTAGTAGTAAAGAGGTAATAGATTAAAGTCTGGTGAGTGATGGGGCGGTATTCCATGAACGTTGCTGTTTAGTCTTATGAACAAGGTGTCATACTGTGATACAATTTCGGAGATACATTCAGCTATATGTGTGTACACTGTCTGTAAAAAGTTTTGACGTCATATCTCGTGAACTATGTTTTGTACGTGATCCTTGCACTTAAGGCGACCGTCCTCATGGATTGAAGCATACGTGTCAAAAATATCATAAAGATTGGAATTAAATTGTATATTTGTATGCAATATGCACATACAAACATACGGACACTCTGCTTTATACAAGGTTCGTCTAGAAAGTAAGTTTTTTGTTTTCAATTTATCTCCGCTGCAGCGCTGCGATTGTAGTTCCGCACATGCGCCGTAGACGATGTGTATCAAGGAGAAGAACGTGCGCCATTTGGAGATCGCTGTCAGTTACGTACGCTTTGTAGTGCTTGTTTGAAATTTCGGCGTTGATTGAAAATCCCGCCGCCTGTGAAATCAGGTCGGTGATTCGGTTTCTGAATGCGAGGAAAGTGAAACCAAGTGAAATTTATCGTCAAATTTGGGATGTTTACGGACTAAATGCGATGAGTGATTCGGATGGTGAGAAGATGGGCCCGACAGTTCAATGGCGGGCGTAGTGATGTGCACGATGAAGAATGAAGTGGGCGTCCACCTTTGGTTACAGAAGAACTGGTTCACGCGATTGATGACAAGATCCAGGAAAACCGTAGGTTTACAATTAGTGCTCTCGCTATGGAATTCCCCCAAATTTCGCGATCACTGATGCATGAAATTGTTACCAAACACAGACACAGGCGGAAGATTTCTAAGAAGAAGGTATACAAACCCTGGTGTCACGGTATGACAAACGCCTGCAAAATTTCGGCAGTTATGTGGAAAAGAAGTTCAACAGTTTTAGAATTTTGTGCAATAAAAATTTCTTCTGTATCTGTGTACAATTTCATTTTATTACCAAATGGAACTTACTTTCTGGACGCGCCTCGTATATAAAGAAGATGAAGTGTAATTCTCTGCGAAATAGACAGATTTTTTTTTCATATTTAAACATTTAATCAGCTCACTGACTTCCAAAATTTTTCTGCCATTAGTGTTAAGTTCTTTTGCAGGAACTTGATTTTAAAAATAAGAATGAAACGTTGTTACTTATATTACTCATTTCTCCCGGCAAATGCTCCAAAATCCCGACATTTTATAAATTTTCTAGATATTTAGGCTTCCAACCTGACACCTTAAATTCCATCTAGATGCTCTAAAGTCGGTGCTCTTGTACCGTGTGCTTGCATATACCCCTTTTTCTCCATATCCTCTGGTTCAGTAATGAATCTTTTTGGACGTTTTACGCACAGTGCTATTTACCACTATTATGGTTGGCAGGATCGATCAAATCACTGTCAGCAATAACATCCTCACCACTACTATCATCGCTTTTTATATTTTTTCACTGCCATAATAATTCTATGGATTGTTCGATTCTTTAGGTTGTCATAACCGACGCATGTGAACGCACCGAAGGAGTGCACGTTTCAGTGTCGATTTGAGTACATTTATGATAACCTGTTCATAACCTAATTTCATCATCGCAACGTTTGTTTTTCTTGTCTGGTAATCTCTCTCTCTCTCTCTCTCTCTCTCTCTCTCTCTCTCTCTCTCTCTCTCTCTCTCTCTCCCCTCCCCCCCGCTTTCAGACAAATCTACTTCAAAGTATACTGTATAGTAACAGCACTCGACATATGTACATTGATAGACCACAGAAATTAATTTCATTATTGCATTATATATGGCCTTTATTAAATTACCATTTCATGCTTTTCACGTTTGTCGAGTTTCTTTCACGATTCTCTGAAGATGGGCTTTGCCTGAAACGCGTAAGCTCAAGTGCAATAAAAACCTATCACTATCTGATTGCTTTTCTGGCTGCTAGTGGCGTATCAACTTTTATTAATTCATTCTAATGACATTATTGGTGAGGACGTACCCATCGCACCGATGTTTCGTGTTGTTTCGTGAACACTGATTTCATCCCCAGCAATCTGTCAGTGTCAGTGCATTCAGTTAATCCTCGGTGTTGCAGAGTCAGTTTGCTTAGCTACGGAATAATTCGCTCATTACTCTGTTTACCAGCTCTCGACAAATCGCTTTCCTCTTGGCTAGGCACGCCTTGGTTAGCCTTAGCTCTGTTGAGTTGGTACTGCCATGGCGTCTCATTTGTTTACACTGTTACGTCACACTGTTGACTGCCACCAGACAAACAGTAGGTGTTCAGCGCCCTCGGCACGTTCTGACCGCAACGCGTCGGGCATGGAGAATTCCCGTGTTGTGTGTGTGTGTGTGTGTGTGTGTATTTGTGCGCTCTCTCTCTCTTTCTCTCTCTCTCTCTCCCCCTCTCTTTCTCTCTCTCTCTCTTACAGTACTACCCACTTTAAGCACATTGCCACGCGTTATGTCAATATTACAGAACTATCAGTTTAATAAGTCGTGGTTGAAAATTACTAACATAAATTATTTACTGATGAATGTAAAACCTAGTAGAGGTAGACCACGCAGAAGACAAGTTTAAAAGATATCTAGGAACACACGAGGGAATAGTCTCTTTACGATTTACAGAATTTCGATATGGCAAAAGAGCAAAGAGTCTGCATTAAATTTGGCGTAAACAGTGCCGGATCTCAGCAATTTCCAATCGGGGCATGAACCTGATGGTGCCACCTTCCACCCACCCCTTCTCCGCTCGCCGTCCCTCTGTTTGGCTCCTTTCCCCCACTCCCCACAGTTAATCAGGGGCATGTCTCATTTTCTTAAAATGAGACAACATAGGTCTCGGATTTTTTTTTAATATTTTATAATTATTGTGTGTGAAGTTCAGACATCAAACAGTAAATCAGCCTAAGCCATTACATGACTTAAGTTTCGCAAACACATTTAAATACTTGTTATACTGCCAGTCATTCGTTGTATTCGCTCAAGAATGCCGGCACGGTGGCTTAGCGCGTTCGGTGAGAGGGCTGAATGCTGTCTGCAATAAAATAAATGAGCCAAGAATTGAACGATTAACAACGAACAAAAATGAACAAACGTCCAAAACGGACCGAACAACCCGGAGAACAAAAGAAAAAAAATCTAAGAAAAATTGAGACTGTAAAATGCGGTATTTTGTATGATGTGCTATCCACAACAAATTATTATAGGATCTTTTTACTGTAATGAATAGTTGAATCAGTCCATAATGTGGATTGAGAGTAAACCTGGAAAATCACTAGGGTGGCGTAGCAATAATGATAATGAAGCTTAACTTGATCACGAAGTAGGTGAAGTTAAGGAACTGTGCTACCTTAGAAGCACAATAAACCACGACTGATAAAGAAAGAACATAAAAAGCAGAGCAGCACAGACTAAGGAGACCTTAAAGTGAAGAAGAAATTTCTGAGAATGTATGTTTGTAGAACAGCTTCGTCTGGAAGTGATACGTGGACAATGGAAGTCGCGGAACATAAGTGTATGAAAGCATTGGAGATATGCTGCTACAGACGAACATTGAAAATTGATTGGACTGGTAACGAATGATTAATTCTAATTTCCCCTTATGCCAATATCCATACTAACATTATTAATGCTAAAGATGATCTCTCTCTTACGTTTTCACGATTAAACCATCTGACCAATTTTGATGAATTTGGTACGGCGAAGCGTGAACGCTGATGAAGAACATAGGCTACTTTAGTAAGTGTGCAGTGAAAGATATATAACTCGAAATATAGAACAGTTGAGCGTCAGAGTTTCGTTTATAGCTTTTGAGACGCTTCAGACTCTTGTTCATTCTTACGAGTCCTTATTTCGACACGCAGAAATTGTCTCCGGACAATAAGAACTTGCTAGCTGTCAGCCAATACGATACTGCGTGGTTCTTTACTGGCCTCACGTACTAATAAAAAACCTCCTTAAGGCTACGCTACAGATCACTTTCTTAAAGTGAAAGTTAGTTTAGGTATAGGTTAAACAAAAAGTTCCTTTTTTAGTACGTGAGGGCGTGTAGCGCCCGAATCTACGGTTAAGAAACACGCAGCATCTCAATGGCTGACAGCTAGCGATTTTTCATTGGCCGGAGACAATTTCTGCGTGTCGAAATAAGGACTCGTTTCGTTCTTTGAAGTTTGAAATTTCACAATTATTAAAATATTTTTAATGTTAGATATGTTCCACGTAATACGATTTAACATAACGAATACTACGCTTACACAAGATGTCAGCGTCTTCAAACCGACGAAACGATTTGGATGACATTTGAATTTGTCATATTTTACGCGTTGTATAACGTATAGCTTCATCAGTTAGCGGTTTATTCACGGTGTAACAAACAGTTTCTCGATACAGGGTTACTGTCATTCTACGCACTGTTTATATTTAAACCGGATAATTGGAAACTCCTGCTGATAACTTCATAACAATGTTGCGAAATTATTGTTCTTTCGATGTTCTTGACACATATGCAAGGACATCAGTGCGAGCGAAGGCGCGGGTAAAAGCTTCTTATAACATACTATACAAGGTCCGTCTGAAAAGTTCAGTGAATTGTTTCAGGAAATAAAGGAAACAAGAGTTACAAACAAAATACCTTTACTGGCCGTCAAATTGGCTACAGTACACTTCTGACATCGGTTGTACATCTGTTGGTAACTGTGAGATGTAATAGGCAATCTACATGTTTACCGTTTCATCACTCAAATAGTAAGCTAAACAAATTATTTCAATAGAACCTCAAATGTTAAATGCTAGTTTGCAACTTATGAATATGGGTAGATAAGGTACAAGATTTCTAAATAAAATAATTTGTAATACAAGATCCATACCTTGCTAGGAACACAAAAAAAATAGTATTTCATTATAAAATACGAAAATAAGCAAGAGCACATGGCCACGAAACTAACACCGGCTAATATGCATTTTATTAAAACAAACAATATTAGCCTGTTTAGATGTATATTATATTGAATGTTTCAATAGGAACTGGCCATGAAAACACAAACCTGATTAATATTGAAACTTTCCTGGCAGATTAAAATTGTGTGCCGGAACCGGTACTCGAACCTGGGACCTTTGCCTTGGCGGGCAAGCGCTCTACCGACCGAGCTATCCCGACACGGCTCATGGTGCCGCCCCACAAATTTACTTCTGCCAGTACCTCGCCTCCTACTTTCCAAACTTCACAGAAGCTCTCCTGCGGAACTTGCAAGACTAGCACTCCTGGAAGAAAGGATATGGTGGAGACATGGCTTAGCCACAGCCGAAGGGATGTTTCCAGAATGAAGCTTTCACTCCGGAGCGGAGTGTGCGCTGATATGAAACTTTCCTGGCAGATTAAAATTGTGTGCCTGAAATTTTCCCAATAAACCGAAATCGGCTGTCCAGCTTATTCGCAACTTTCGTTACATGTTCCTACCATTTCATACCTTGTTACGCTTAGATATTTGAACGAAGCGAAGTTCACTACTATTTCTTTTCCTACTGATGTACATCACCTTACATATTCTACAATTAGAGCTAGCTGCCATTCTTCACACCAACTAGAGATTTCGTCTGAGTCATCCTGTATGTTATTGCAGTCAATTAAAGACGACACACTCCCATACACCACAGTATCATCAGCAAACAGCCGCAAACCCAGATCATTTATATAGATAGAAAATAATAACGGTCGTATCACATTCCCTTGGGGCAGGCCTGACGATACCGTCTCTGATGAACAATCGCCTTCACGAACAACATACTGCTTTCTATAACTCAGGACGTGTTCCAGCCAGTCACAAATCTGTGAACCTATTCCATATGCTCGTATCTTCGTTAGCAGTATTTAGTGTAGCAATGCGTCAAATGCCTTTTTGAAATCGAGAAAAACACAATCTGCCTGTTGGCCTTCATCCATGGCTCGTAAGATGTGCGAGAAAAGGGCAAGCTTAGTTTCACACGAAGGATGTTTCCTAAACCCGTGCTGATTGATAGAAAGAAGCTTATCGTCTCAAGGAAGTTTACTATATTCGAGCTGAGAATATGCTCCAGAATTCTGCAGGAAACAGATGTCATCGATATAGGCCTGTAATTATGTGGGTCAGTTCTTTTACCTTTCACATAAACAGGAGTCACCTGTGCTTTTTCCCATTCACTAAGAACTTTGCGCTGAATTAAAGATTCGCGATAAATGTAAGATAAGTGAGGTGCCAAAGCCGCACAATTTGTAAAACCGAACTGTTTATAAAGATTCTCTGCATAACGTCGTGACCGTGTGGCGAAGGTCCCATTCCTTGCTAGCCTGCCCCTGTGGTGGAAACCAGTGAGCAACCTCTCGTCGGCAGAGTTGTGTGAACTGCTTGCGGGCAGAGCAGTCCCTGGGAGCGCCGTCGTCTCCACCTGCGGCTCAAACTCGCCACACGACTATACAGAAACTCGAGACACTCGAACAACCCCTTCATCCTACGCTTGGGGAACTACGATCACAACCATAGGTGGAAACATAATCGCCCAAAAACACTTCTCCTCAGAGACTAACCACCTACGGCCGTAGGGAACACCAACTCACAAACACGATGAACATGGCAAACCCCTGCAAAACAGCAATCTGACTGGCAATGCCAGCTGAGCCCACAGCCGACCTACAGGCAAGGCAGGGAAACCATATTCATCGCACTAAACACAAACAAACCTAAACAGTCCCGCACACTTAGCCAGTTCTATGACCGAACTGCCTAACCACCTTGACAGACTTGGCTATGTTACAGGTATTCTGCCACAGCCGACCCAGGAGGCATCATTGGAGCTCAGCTGCAGCAGAACCTCGCATCTAAACGGACTGATTCTTTATGACAAACCTAGCAAAGTTAATGGTACTGAGAAAATACCCATCACTAACATTACCAACCCTTGCATGATCTGTCGCAGATAGCATACCGCTACTGCCCTTCATACCTACCCCACTGTCGCAGAGGTTTTTTTCCCTTGGCTCTTGCCTTGGCACTTTTTTTCCTCTGCCCTTACATACCTTTACCCTTCGTATACCTTTCGACCAATTCTATCTCCAGATGCACCGTATTAATGGGTGATCGCGCCCACACGTACGGATAACATCGCGGTTCCCACATCCCGTGATCCACCTTAGCAAACTAACTTAATTACGGAGGTGACAGTAGAACTTTTGTGATGGTCACCACGTTGGTGTGGGCGTGGAGGGGCCCCATCCTTGCCAAAAAAACCTGTTGCCGGTCTTCCGGGATGCGCCCACTTCCCACAGCCACATAACTTGGCCTGTCCCAGTGGCCACATTACTCCTTTTCGCATGTGGTCGCCGAAGGACCTCGGTGCCTCCGCCAGACAAGGAGACTACCGTAAACTCGTGTGAAATGATTTGCTTCATTTCAACGTAATAGATTGTTTTCTTAAACCAGTAAAAAGGTCGTAAATGATTTAAATAATGAAAGACTGCATCGCCGCTGTGGAGTAGCCGAGCGGACTAAGGCGCCTATCTGTGAAGCGCGCGGTTGCTCGCCGTCGGACATTAGTCCTCCTTTGGGTAATATATAATCTTCTGCTTCGTTAGGACCCTTCAGGATCACATGTGGCTTGTTTAGCACGTCTTTCTTCCCAATACCTCTTCATTCTCTGGCCTCTTATGTTTGTTTCTTCGTCTGTTATGATGACTTTGATTTTGGTGTCCGGCCACCGGCCATCAATGCCTGCAGATTCCTTTTTTTTTTTTTTTTATTCCTACAGTCTTGCAATCATCTTTGACTTCCTTCACCAAATTGTTCGCCATATGACATGTTGCATTCCATATCTTCTAAGTCAACCTCTCATCGTCCATCCTCATAATGTGACCAACAAATCGTAACCTCCTTCTCCGTATCTCGCTCGATATAGGTTCAAAATTTTCGGCAGTTCCTCGTGTTCTGTGTATCCAGATACCCCCAGTTTCTTTTAGTGCCCCATATGTCTCTTAAAATTTTCTGTTCCGCCTTCGCCGGCCGCGGTGGCCGAGGAGACTAAGGTGCTCCAGTCACGGTCTGCACGGTCACTACGGTCGGGGGTTCGAATCCCCTCTCGGGCATGGATATTTGTGCCGTCCTAGTTCGTAAGTAGTTCATAAGTAGTTTGTAAGTTTAGGGACTGATGACCCCGTAGTTAAGTCCCATAGACTATACAAACATTTGAACATTTGTTCCTCCTTCTCCAACCGTATACAAGCTCTCTTACCGAGTATGGTCGTTTCTCATGCATACAGTACAGCATTTCTTACAGTTGTGTAGTGTCGCAATTTGGCAGATTTTTCTTGCCATATGTTGTTTTCACTGCGTACCGAAGCTTCGGCTTGTTAAGCAGTCATGAAGCATGTGATAATTATGTGTGTGTGTGTGTGTTTGTGTGTGTGTGTGTGTGTGTGTGTGTGTGTGTGTGTGATACTCAGTTTCACGTGGTTCGAGTAGTTTGTAAGCCTAGGGACTAATAACCAAAGATGAACAGAATCTTCTCTCACCACTGACGTCTTTCCACACTCCCGCGACACCGTAGTAACGTTTGGTGGTGTCAGTGATATCCAGGCCATAGATACTCGTCTTCGTACGTCCATCGCTAAGGAACATGGCGAAAGATGCCGGCTATACTGTTTACAGAACATCTTCGGCCGTTAAGTTGTGAAATTTTATGTTCGAAACTTCACTATCATCCTCGAGTCCCCTGACAATCGTAAAAATGGATTTGTGTTAGTCAGAATACCTGAAACGATAGCGTCGTTCCGCAGATTTCAAAGGCTTTGTGTGATTTAGCTGCGATCTGTGGATGCCATAATATTGAACTGGTCCGCCTTCTGCAGCATCGCCTGACTGACTGATACTGCATTCCATTACCCTCGTTTTACTCTTGTTAATGTTGATTTTTATACCTTCCTTTCAAGACACTATGCATGTCCTTCGACTCTAATAATTGCTGTCTGGTTTTTGTACAAGTTGAATATAACTCTTCGCTCCTTAGAGTTTACCACTGCTACCTTCAGAATCTGAAAAAGCGTATTCCAGGCAACATAGTCAAAAGCTGTCTCTAGATCCACAAAACTTAAAAATGTAGGTTTCCTTTTCCTTAATCTTCTAAGATAAGTCGTGATGTATAGTCTCGCGTGTTCCTACATTTCTCCTAAGTCCAAATTGATCTTCCCCAAGGCGAATTCCGCGAGTTTTTCCATTCGTCTGTAAATAATTCCTGTTAGTATTTTACAACAATGACTTATTAAAATATGACCATATCCACTCAAAATATCAAATGTATAATTGTACTATAGAAACTAATTAGATGAACACTGAAACTGAATGGCAGAGTTGTATAAAAGGTGATGACATTTAAATACCGTGATATTTGATGATTGAACATTGGAATGATCGAAAACGACTTTGGAGAAGAGGATTTAGAAGTAAAAGCAACCAAACATACAAAACAATAGCGCAACCAACAATGAGACAGAGAGAGCGCGCAGAAAAGTGAAACCATTAGAATGGATGCAAAGTAGAGTGAGTGAGGGAGAAAGGGTGAACGAAATGAACACAGAGGATGGATGAACAGAAGAGTATTAGAATTGTGAGAATTAAATTTCCAGTTGGTGAAATAAATACCGTCTGTCAAAGATGGAGTGATATCATGTACGGAAAAAGTGGCAGACTGGAGGATACATGCTTTAACCTACGAAAGAGAAAAGAATTTAGTTACACAGGATGGCGAAGTTTTATCACGAAATAGTTGGGACAGTACTCAGTAAAACAAGGGCGTTCGTCATAACAGTGGAATCTTGAATCAGCTCTCCAATGTACGTTCGAAATAAGTCGGGCTAACATGAAAAAGAGATCTAGGATTCTAGGTGCTCGCCGACCGCGGTGACCGAGGGACTGAGGCGCTCCAGTCACGGTCTGCATGGCCACTACGGTCGGGGGTTCGAAGCCCCCTCGGGCATGGATATTTGTGCCGTCCTTAGTATTAGCTAGTTTGTAAGTAGTTTGTAAGCATAGTGACTGATGACCCCGTAGTTAAGTCCCATAAGCTATACAAACATTTGATTTTCTAGGTGCTCATTTTCCCAGGCGCTATTTGAGACTGGAACAAAAAACCGAGCTTGAAAGTATTTGCCTCCTACCAGTGCCGCAGCTAGGGGGGAGGGGGGGATGGAAAGGGGGGGGGGTTTATTGCTTTCTATGTTTTTAAAAAAGAAAAAAAAAATGTGTCGAAAATTTGAATCTAATAATCCCACAAAATAACTATAATTTGCCAAGCACAAGTATGCGTGACAGTGGGTCGCCAATGTGATGCCGCCACTGAGAACGTGTGCTGCTGTTACTGTGAGCGGTTTTAACGCCGCCGCGACCAGCTTTGGTGCCGCCGCGACCAGCTTTGGTGCTGCCGCTATTGTTACTGCTATTCTGAAGTTACCAGCCGATTTTTCATAAGCATCGACCCACTGCTTGCCAGGTCAGCGCCTCCACCGATTTGAACCTTATGAACAGCAATACTATTATTTTAGTCAATTAGTTCATTAAACTGTAAAGACCTTCCTCTTTCGCAAGTAACATAGAAGCTGCTTAATTATTTTACGCTGCGGCGGAGTGGCCGGGAGCATTGAGGCGCTATGCACCGATGCGCGAGGCCGTTCCCCGTCAGATGTTCGAATCCTCCCTCGGGCATTGATGTTTGTGTTTTCTTTAGTATAAGGTAGTTAATAAGTAGTTTGTAAGTTTAGAGACTGATGACCCCACAGTTTAAGTCCCATAAGCTTAAAAATTGCGAGCTGATTATACGAGGAACGTCCAGAAAGTAAGTTCCGTTTCAATGTATCTCCGCTGCAGCGCTGCGATTGCAGTTCCGCACATGCGCTGCAGACGTGTATCAAGGAGAAGAACGTGCGCCATTTGGAGATCGCTGTCAGTTAGGTACGCTTTGTTGTGCTTGTTTGAAATGTCTGCGTTGATTGAAAATCCCGCCGCCTGTGAAATCAGGGCGATGATTCGATTTTTGAATGCGAGGAAAATGAAACCAAGTGAAATTTATCGGCAAATTTGCGATGTTTACGGACCAAATGCTATGGTGATCGTGATGTGCACGATGAAGAACGAAGTGAGCGTCCACCTTTGGTTACAAAAGAACTGGTTCACGCGATTGATGACTAGATCCAGGAAAACCGTAGGTTTACAATTAGTGCTCTCGCTATGGACTTCTCCAAAATTTCACGATGAAATTGTTACCAAACACAGACACAGGCGGAAGATTTCTAAGAAGAAGGTATACAAAACCTGGTGCCACGCTATGACAAATGTCTGCAAAATTTCGGCAGTTATGTGGAAAAGTAGTTTAAGAGTTGTAGAATTTTGTGCAATAAAAATATCTTCTGTATCTGTGTAAAATTTAATTTTATTACCATACGGAACTTACTTTCTGGACGCGCCTCGTATACATTCCACTTCCACCACATTACTCCTCTTCCACTTTCAAATTAAAGCGAGCCAATCATTTTATTTACTGTGCAATTGTTTTCGTATTATAATTGGTTCAATTATAAAAAGTGTAAAAATAAATCAGATTAATACATTCAATGGGTTTTATTTTTTAAAAATTGCCCTCCCCCAGAACCAAAACCTGGCTGCGCCATTGCCTCGTACCCTCCGACACGCGCATGATTGCGAACTGCAGGCTAATCGTGTAGATGTAGGCACAGAAAGACCTCAATGAGCCGAGCTTCCAATTCGCCCATTTTAATTCTCTTCGTGTTTATTCGGTCTCGCACGATAATTGCCGCTAATCGTTTTCTGCCCCCCAAAGAGCTCACGCCCGCGAGCGCGCTCAGCGCAGACAGTAATAACGTCGTCTGATTATTGTTTGCAGAGGTAATTGCGCTAACAATGTTGCACACGCGGCGTGTCAACACGCGCAAAGCATGGATAGCGAGTTTCGATCCTCTGTTCACACAGCAAGCACTGATCACAAGAGCAGAGCTCGCGCCTGGAACATGAATCTATTATTGGACGGCAGCTTAAAGAACGAAATCCGAATCGCCTTGAATTCGAAGAATTAATCGTGCTCTCAGGCCCTCAAAGAACGGAAAGGCAGTAGGTAGTGGTGGTATTAATAGTGAACTAATAAGGTATTCTGCTATTAGACTGTTAGCGGATGACGCTGTCACTTATCGGTTAGTAAAATCACAAGAAGATCAAAATGATTTAGATAAGATATATGCATGGTGCAAAAAACGGCAACTAATCCTTAATAATGAGAGGTGTGAAGTCATCCATATGACCACTAAAAGAAACCCGTTGAACTTCATTTACACCATAAATCGGTCAAATCTACAGGCCGTCAATTGAACTACATACCTAGGAGTAACAATTACGAACTACTTAAATTGGAAAGAACACATAGAAAATCTTATAGGGTAAGCGAACCAAACACTACGTTCCGTTGGCAGAACACGTTGAAGATGCAATAGTTCTGCTAAAGAAACCCCCTGAAATGTTTGTATAGCTTATGGGACTTAACTACGGGGTCATGTCCCTAAACTTACAAACTACTTATCAACTAGCTTATCCTAAGGACGGCACAAATATCCATACCCGAGGGGGGATTCGAACCCCCGACCGTAGTGGCCGTGCAGACCGTGACTGGAGCGCCTCAGTCCCCTCGGTCACCGCGGCCGGCAAAGAAACCCCCTACACCACATTTGTGCGTGTTATTTTGGAATATTGTTGCGCATTGTGGGATCCCCACCAAGTGGGACTGGCAGACGATTTAAAGAAAGTCCAGAGAAGAGCAGCTCGTCTCGTATTATCGCGATATAGAGGTGAGAGTGTCAGGAAATGATATACAAGTTCGGGTGGAAATCATTAAAACAAAGGCGTTAATTCGTTGCAACGAGATTTATTCGAGAAATGTATTTCGTCAACTTTCTATTCCGAATGAGAAAATATTTTGTTAGCACCCACATACATAGCAAGACATGCTCATCAAAAGAAAATAAGAGAAATCAGATCGAAAACAGAAAGGTTTAGATGTTCCTTTCTCCTGCGAACTATTAGAGAGTGGAATTTTAGAGAAAGCCCCCTTATAATATTCCTCCATGATCCCCATTTCAAGGCAAACATTGATGCCGGCCGCGGTGGCCGAGAGGACTGAGGCGCTCCAGTCACGGTCTGCACTGCCACTACGGTCGGGATTTCGAATCCCCCTTCGGGCATGGATATTTGTGCCGTCCTTAGTCATAATTAGTTCATAAGTAGTTTGTAAGTTTAGGGACTGATGACCCCGTAGTTAAGTCCCATAAGCTATACAAACATTTGAACATTTGAGCAAACATTGATGCCTCCTCCGATGTTTGTTCCTCCAAAATCCTTCTTCACCGAAGCCAAGTACTTTCTCTTTGGTCTATCTGGACAGTACTGAGCGATCAGGCTTAGATGGTAGGTATTTAGTCAAAACTATAGGCCGTAAATTCAACTAAATACCTAGGAGTAACAATTACAAACAACTTAAATTGGAAACAACACATAGAAAATATTGTAGAGAAAGCGAACCAAAGACTAAGTTTCGTTGGTAAAATGCTTATCAGATGCAACAGTTCTACTAAAGAAGCTGCCTACATCACACTTGTGCGTCCTTTTTTGGAGTATTTCTGCGCATTGTGTGACAGACGATTTTGAGAAAGTCCAGAGAAGGGCAGCTAGTTTTGTATTATCGCTATATACGGGTGAGAGTCTCACGGAAATGAAGCACGAGTTGCAGTGGAAATTATTGCAAGAAAGGCGTTATTCGTTGCGACAAGATCTTTTTGCGACATTTCTTTCAACAACTTTCTCTTCCGAATGCGAACATATTTTGTTAGCACCCACCTATATAGGAAGACATGATCGTCAAAGTAAAATAAGAGAAATCTGATCGAAAACGGAAAGATTTAGATGTTCCTTTTTTTCGCGAGATATTAGAAAATGGAACTGTAGAAAAACGTAAAAACGGTCCGATAAATCCTCTGTCATGCACTTCAATGTGACTTGCAGAGTATTTATGTAGATGTACAATATTTGCGGTTAAAGAAGGAAAAAACAAAATAATGGAAGATATAGCCTAGATAAAACTAACATTGAAGAAGGGATACAGATCAAAACCCGAAAATTGAAGAGGAATGTCTACTGAATACGGCATATAAGATCTATACTAGAATAATAACCAAAAAACTAAAGACAATAATGCAGTGCATGCTATCAGGAAAGTAAGAAGCAGCAGTCAACAAATTTATGTTACAGAATTCATACAACGATTTATAAACAAAGCACCAAGAATTTAGTAAAGAAACAGATGCTTTTCATTGAATACATAGAGGCTTTTCAGACAACATTGTGAGAAATTTAGGTTTCAAAACGACTGTCTTCAGTGTTTTATCCTCGAAGTCTTCGACAAAAAGGTTGGCTAGTGTGGGAGACAGAGGGCTTTCCACAGCAACGCCGTCAGTTAGTTAGAAGTTTTAGAGAATCCACCAGATGCACTAGTGTCAACAATGAAACCACATCGAAAGTTCAAATGTTTTTCAAGCTTATGGGACTTAACTGCGTGGTAATCAGCCCCTAAACTTACAAACTACTTATGAACTACCTTATACTAAAGACAGCACGAACAACCGTGCCCGAGGGGGGATTCGAACCACCGACGGGGAACGGCCTCGCGCATCGTAGCACAGCGCCTCACTTCGAAAGTCACAACATCAGTTGGTTGGAGATGAAGGCTCTGCAGTCTCGGTATAAAATTTAAGTTTCGAATAGGGTGGTCACTTTTTTGAATCAGTGGGCACTAAAAAGAAGCCAAATGTTCAGATAAATATGTTGGCTCACAATGGGGCGAAGAGAAGCCTCATATGTATTTTAGACAAGCGATAAAGTCATGGTGACATTTTGCTTGTACTCTTAAGACTTTTCATCAGATGTTTAGGAAAGAGACTGGATTTGAGAAAGGCGGATGTCTTCTGAAGTACTATATCTGTTGGATCCTTCTAGAGACGACGGTACGCTACGTCCTGCTGTAAATACATCTTAGTAAAACAAGATGTTTAGCCGGTAAATCACTGTTAACTGTGGCTTCTCTTAAACAAGCTAGTGCTTTTTGCTTATTCTTCTTTGGTGGAGGCATGCTAGTTATAGCACTGATGTTTCTCGTCTCACTTCTTCAGCTGTCCCATTGGGATGTTCAACACACCTTGTTCAACAGCACGATAAAATTCTTGATGGGCAAGGTGTTTGGAGTGGCGCGCAACATTGTACAGTTTTCACAATACTATGCGACGCGCCGTCTGTGAACCATGGAAGGAATCAATACGTCGGGACGCCTCGAACAATACATAGTACAGGTTTGCTGTTGCAACTGAAAACGAGAAAAAACTGCTGAGCTGATTTTATAAATAGACCGATTAAAAAATATATTCATTGCAATGTAAAATTACAGGTGAAATTAAACCTCTTCACATAATTGCAAAGACCGACATAGAACTCTCTTATTAGTCTTTTTTACAGCGCGCGCGTCTGCTGAACTGAGTAGTGGAGAGAGCATCAGGGCTATTTTGATGACGTGACGTTCGCTACTGTCTTTCTGTTGGACGACGGTTTGAACGAAGAGAGGCATTTTATGTACCCGTACTGTCACACAAGCCCGTAAGGCTGCGTGGCTCGGAGCTTATCTCTGGATAGCAAGGGCAACAGATACAGGATTTTGAATCTATCTGCAAATAAAAACGCAGGAAATCTTGCAACAGATCAGTGATAAATTGTGGTACCACCTGCAGTACAGATAGGCTACAGCAGTTTCCAGTTGGAGTCTGTGTGTGGCAGCAGCAGAGAGTATTCGCCCGCAAGAACCACTCTGTTCTACAGCCGCATCGGCCCAGAGCGTTTTACGCCACCTGCAGCTGTTTCGAACTTGTGACTACTAAATGTCGTACGCCGTGGAAGAATAACTGCAATGAGGTACTTTACGATCAGTTCCTGTCCGGATGTCAGCGACCACAAATGAACGAAATAGCTGACGTTTTTAACGATACTAGCTTCAGTACCTAGCTTCGCTTCGGAACTTGATATAGGGTTTTGTTGCCGTTGTAATAAAAGGGTAAACCTTATGACGTTAGACTTAAAATATTGACAATATTGCCGCGAGACCCCACGTTAACCGATTGCCGGCGTGGCGCAAGAGATAGCGTCACCGATTGCGGTGCTGAACGTCGCCGGTTCAGTCCCGTCCATCGGCAAAAATTTCTTTCTTTGTAATTAACATTTCCAGAATGTTCTACATGTTTCTTATGTTCACTTGTAATTTCTACTTGTTTCTAATGTTAACTATTCTTCTAATTTCTGGTACATTCTGTCTGTGTATAAATAGCAGAGCACTCTGCCCGAGAAGCAGTCAGTGCTGCATGTACGTTTCATTTCGCAATAAACCTGCTTCCAGTGTAAGTGCTATGTTTCAGTCGACAACCCTGCCTTCGAAGTCAAACCTACTTCCATTTCATCCTGACGATATATTTTAACAATTAAATGCAATACTTGTCTATAATCAACATTTTTCATTTTATCAGGATTATATATACAAACATTTCGGATTTCCTAGAGCAAGCGACATAAGTTGACTGTGAGAGAAGCAAGAGCCTTTAAGATTAATGCCGCAATATTTTAATTCTTACATTTTATTAATAGTAAAACTATGAGCTATTTTTCTTGGGAACTGTAATCTTTTAAACTGGATTGGCAGGTCAGTAAGATCCTGCTGTTTTCAGCCAGATCTATTGTATTTAATGCTTTTGACTAACCTGTTTTAATACCTTGTAAGTATTTATAACACAAAGTAGTCTGTTACTTCTACTTTTCCATCCTATGTGTGTTATTTGTTTTTTACTTTATTTTTTATTGAGTACATTACTTATTTTATTTTGTATTTTTGTGTACTTTATCTATGATGATGGTCCTGGACCTAAACTAGTCGATTTTAAGGATTTTAATAAACAGCTAACAGTTAAAGATGCATTTTATTAAAGAAAATAAACTTGAAGAAATTATCAAAGCAAGACAGATGATGATATTTTAACGGGAAAATATAATGGAAATGTGGGAGAGATATTAAAATAATAGTTTAAAGAGGTAAAAGTTCAAATAAGAGAGTGTTTGTCAAAGCTAAACTCAAATATCAAAACATTTTAGCTGTTTGTTAAAATACGGTCAGAAAGAATGTTATGCGTTGGGTGCATAGATATTACCACAATAGTAGAGTCGTAATTGTATCGTCCATAATTTTCTGTTATTTATAATTTTATTATTGCTGTCCGAAATATTTTCAAAAAAAATCATAAAACTTCAGACAAATTTAAAGTGGGCCATAAAACACAACAGTGCGATTCTTTTTTTCTTACCAAAGCTCAGTATCGATTATGTGATAAGACAGTTGTTTGACGATCATCCTTGTTCCATTACATAGTTTTGGCGAGTTAAGATTTCGTGGTAGTACGATCGGAGATCCAATTTCAACTCGAAGGCAATATAACGATATTCTGGCATTTGCAGAGTATTACGAAATTCTGTAGGAAAGTATACACTTCCTTCAACTTCTACTATCGTATTGATTGATGTATAGAGAGTGAGGCATTTAAAAATGTTTCTCGGAATAACTGGAAAAATACAAATCGTATTTTTAAAAAGTTGCAATAGAAGTTGTTCATTCCGGAAAGGAACATCCATTACCCACTTAAAAACTCCCGGGGGCCGGAGAGGGTCCCTTGTTTGCAATCTTAAATGATTCTCTGTGTAAAAATATTTAACTTTTGTATGAAACCTTTTTTAGTTTCATTTTATTGACGCTGTAATAGGCAAAAATGAAAATGAGATGAAAATAATTGAAAAACATCAGACTAGCTAAACCCGGCCACGCTTCGCTGTGGCTCACTCTCATATGAAATAAATAGAAAAGAAATTACTATAATTCATGTGATTATAGAATCACAAAGAAAGCTTCAGTCAGATCAATATCGTTCGTTGGTCTACTGTGGATCTATGTACCCAAATTGCGTGAAAATCTAATCACATGTCAGTCCTAGTATAATATATTTGCCCAATGAATACCCGTTTATCATCTGCATTTTTCTTGGTGTAGCAATTTTAATGTCCAGTAGTGTATTCACGAATCTATTGACTCTAGAATTACTGTCCATCATAGTCATGGTTGCAGAAGTCAAACACAATTTTACAATTATTTAAAAAGCAACATTAACTAAAACATTAAGTGGATAATACTCTGAAAAGCAGTAGACAATAAAATCCATCTTCGTCACGATAAAACCACTTTTTTTTTTTTTTACTGAAGAGCCGGTCGCGGTGGCCGAGAGGACTAAGGCGCTCCAGTCACTGTCTGCACGGCCACTACGGTCGGGGGTTCGAATCCCCCCTCGGGCATGGGTATTTGTGCCGTCCTAGTTCGTAAGTAGTTCATTAGTAGTTTGTAAGTTTAGGGACTGATGACCCCGTAGTTAAGTCCCATAGACTATACAAACATTTGATTTTCTGAGGGTGGAGGGAGGCCGGTAGGGAACAGAAGTATAGAAAAGACGAATACCTATGGAAATATCCGGACGGAAGGTAACTGTAGTTATTGTCGATCTCACATGAATGCCTTAACTTCGAAGATAAGCTAAATTGTAACCTCCCTTCTTTGTTTCTAGTTCCTAAAATCCAAATTATTTTTTCCTTGGCGTTGCCACTCCACTGGAAGCGTTCGCACTTCCATATTGTCTGTTGAGCTCTTGCCGAGGCGGAGGGGAGGATGAATGAACAGAGTGGCGGTGGGGTAGAGTGGGGAACACACGCACACACACACACACACACACACACACACACGCACACACAGAGAGAGAGGCAGGCCGGCGGAAGGCGAGAGAGAGAATTTGGGGAGGAAGGACGAGCGGACGAGTCACTCGAATTGATTGAAAGGCTATTGTTTCCTGTTTCGAGGAGAGAGAAATATTTTTAACGCGGGGCGATTACGATTTACGCCGCCTGCAGCGGGGCAAATAGGAGGGAAAGTAGGGTGCTCTGTCAAGGGATTAGTTTGTGAATCGGCGCAGCGCGAGGGCATTCAGCTGCGGCGGATTTAAATGGCTGTCCTCTGGTGCGTCAATAGCTTAATGAGCGGACGTCAGGCGGCGAGTCGATAGTGGCCGCTGATGGCAGCCAATAACGGGGATTGGCTCCCTGGCCGTGATAGACGAGCGCCAGCCGAGACCGCAGAATGGGCGCCGCAATCACTTGCCGCCACTCTGCGCGACGAGTCTGACGTCGGCTCCAACTACGAGGCGGATTCATCGCAGTCGCACGCTATGCAGGAGCTGTCTTCTGGCCCGTCTGCCGTCCGATGGCAGTTACGTAATACCGTGTGCCGTTAATGCCACTTGTGGACTGGGATTTATCATATATCTAACTGAAAGTCGAACGTTGCTCGAGTATTTATTTAATAAGTCCGAATCTTTCTTCTGTTCTCCTGATTCTGTTCATGTACATCTCTCGGCAATCTCATCTCTCTATCCTGCTTTGTTCGCTCATCTGTATCTCCCGCTCCCTCTATCTCCCGCTCCCACTCTATCTCCCATTCTCTCTCTCTCTCTCTCTCTCTCTCTCTCTCTCTCTCTCTCTCTCTCTCTCTCTCTAAATGTTCAAATGTTTGTATAGTCTATGGGACTTAAGTACGGGGTCATCAGTCCCTAAACTTACAAACTACTTACGAACTAGTAGGACGGCACAAATATCCATGCCCGAGGGGGGGATTCGAACCCCTGACCGTAGTGGCCGTGCAGACCGTGACTGGAGCGCTTCAGTCTCCTCGGCCACCGCGGCCGGCTCTCTCTCTCTCTCTCTCTCTCTCTCTCTCTCTCTCTCTTAAAATCTCTCTCCCTCTCTCTCTCTCTAGCCCTCCATCTCAATCCCTCCATCCCTCCATCTCACTCCATCCATCCCTCCATCTCACTCCATCCATCCCTCCATCCATCCCTCCATCTCACTCCATCCATCCCTCCATCTCACTCCATCCTATCCCTCCATCTCACTCCATCCTATCCCTCCATCTCACTCCATCCTATCCCTCCATCTCACTCCATCCTATCCCTCCATCTCACTCCCTCCTATCCCTCCATCTCACTCCCTCCTATCCCTCCATCTCACTCCCTCCTATCCCTCCATCTCACTCCCTCCTATCCCTCCATCTCACTCCCTCCTATCCCTCCATCTCACTCCCTCCACCCCTCCATTTCACTCCTGCTATCCCTCCATCTGACTCCTGCTATCCCTCCATCTGACTCCTGCTATCCCTCCATCTGACTCCTGCTATCCCTCCATCTGACTCCTGCTATCCCTCCATCTGACTCCTGCTATCCCTCCATCTGACTCCTGCTATCCCTCCATCTCACTCCTTCTATCCCTCCATCTCACTCCTTCTATCCCTCCATCTCACTCCTTCTATCCCTCCATCTCACTCCTTCTATCCCTCCATCTCACTCTCTCTATCCCTCCATCTCACTCTCTCTATCGCTGGCCGCGGTGGGCGAGGGGACTGAGGCGCTCCAGTCACGGTCCGCACGGCCACTACGGTCGGGGGTTCGAATCCCCCCTCGGGCATGGATATTTGTGCCGTCCTTAGGATTTGCTAGTTCATAAGCAGTTTGTAAGTTTAGGGACTGATGACCCCGTAGTTAAGTCCCATAAACTATACAAATATTGGAACATTTTCTCTCTATCGCTCACTCTGACACTCTCCATGGTTCTTAGTTGGCCTAATCGGAGAGAGAGAGAGAGAGAGAGAGAGAGAGAGAGAGAGAGAGAGAGAGACAGCCAGCCAGCCAGCCCTCTTACCCGGCGTTGCCTAGGTATTTTTTTTCCGTGTTTATATAAGTTAATCTCCTTCTTAACCCTCTGTCGTCACCTTCTGAACCGCTATATCCATTTCATCTGTATCTGTAGTGAATTTCAACTTGAGATTTCTTGTAGCTCAGTACTTACGTCATTACTCCTGAAACATGTGTTACAGAATAATGTAGTTTTCCAGTGGCTTAGAGTAGAATTTTAGGAAACAGGAAGAGATATGGTTTGCGAATGAAGTTAGCAGTGAAGACATTGCAAATTAAAACCTATTGCGTGTGTGCTCGGTTAATCATGCATTTCATTGTTTATGACGTAACTCTTATGCATTGTGGTAATTATGTCATCAATCAGTCGTCAAAAAATAAATTTTTATTTGTTTGCAAATCCAGATTTCGACCACTGTGTGGTCATTATCAATACTTAAAACCAATTAAAATATTTAAAATATCTCGACCTCCATGGTGGAGGTTGCGTTGTAAAAACGCAACCTCCAACATGGAGGTCGAGATATTTTTATATTTTAATTGGTTTTAAGCATTGATAATGACCACACAGTGGTCGAAATCTGGATTTGCAAACAAATAAAAATTTATTTTTTGACGACTGATTGCTGAAATAATTACCACAAATCAAATACAGTCGTGGAGCACCCATTCCAACATGGAATCAAGCCTATGCATTGTATGTGATCCATACACCGACAGTGACCTCCTCTTGGTTTTAAAGGACTGCGCGAAAACTTTTATCAATGCTGGAACAAAAAGTTAATTTGTATGCTATACAAACACACTAAAAGTGTGTAATTATATAATCTCCGAGTGTTGAAACGTAAATAGTGGCAACACTGCTGTGGAGACACTACACAATGAAATCTACTATTTGTCACTTATAGCATGCGTTGTTGAAATTCGTACCTTACCTCCAAGCAAATACACTCGCCCGTCCCACGTCATCGGCGTGCGCACAACAGAGGGAAACACAGTGAGTTAGCAGTATAACGTAACGGTGTCATTATGTTCCTCCACGGCAGATCGTCAATGCACAGTATTAGTGCTTATTTTTGAAGTATCGCCTGCCGTCAGCTTTGCGAAAGAAGCAGCAACACTTTCTGCACAACCAGCCCACCATTTGCACAACAACGCGCGGGCGCATACAGCGCAAGCTGTGGCTGCTCGTTCAGTCGATGGCACTGAGTAGTACTGTATTATCCAGCATACCAGTGGCGGACTAAGGCTGTCGGAGGTCTGGGGCGGCAGCACAACAAAATGAGGGCCTACCCCTCCCCCGTCCACTTGGAAATACATGTATTGCTATATTAGTAACTTTTGAGATTTGGAGGCCCCCCCCCCCCCAAGACGAGAGGACTGGGGCGGTCTGCCCTCCACCCCCCTCCCCCGCCTTAGTCCACCACTGCACCATACTCCTCCGAACTTAGGTCCTTGTGACTGATTTGAATCCAAAGATGAACAAACCACATCGTGGCGTACGCTTCAGAACTGTTCCAGAGATTCGACGAGTAGTAAACCGCTCCATTCGCACCATCAGCAGAACAGGCTCTGATAACGGTATACTACGCCTTCCAAATGGCTGGCAACGGGCTCTACACAACGCTGATGCCTCTTTTGAAGGACTCTAACAGGTGCAAACATGTAACGCTTTTGTGTCGGTTGTGAATAAATAGTTGCTACTATGTAAGTTCCAATCCCCGTAAGAAGGTGAAGAAGCGGCGTTGCAGAACTTTCATTTCTACCATATGCTCGCAGTTCATCTCCAATACCTTCTTCTCCCCCCCCCCCTCTCTCTCTCTCTTCTCTCTCTCTCTCTCTCTCTCTCTCTCTCTCTCTCTCTCTCTCTCTCTCTCTCTCTCCCTCTCATATATACATATGCTCTCTACCTCTCCGCCTAGCCCATCTCCTCCCCCTCCTTCTTTCGGCCAATCCCCTCTGCCGCTCCCCTTTTGTCTCCTCGTCCTCTCTCTTCAAATCTGCCTTTTCAGTTCATCTCCTCCTCCCACTGTCTATGGAAACTCACATGTATCTGTCATCTCTCGTGGTGATCAGTGACACACTGTCAAAGTTTATTCCAAACTACCCTTCGCCATGCACTTTTTGCTGACTTGCATGTCATAGAAATCTTCTCCATGAAAAATTTTTGCATGAGCGAACTTTTAATTAGTTAAACTATGCAAAAATCTCTTGCAAAGTATGCTTTTGTTTTGTAAGTCAAGTGTGCAAAATTTCGAGAAGTTTGGAATAAACTATAGATTTGTATGAAATGCAGCCAAACAAACACACAAAGGAACACTCTTCTTTACATATGAGAAAGATCAGATTAAAAATCGATACTTAAATATTCATGTTCACCTTTTAAAATTATGCTATATCAAGGGAGTAGCAGTGTGCCCCTTTTCCTCCCTGCGGCTGCGGCTGCAGCTCCTCAACAATTGGGTATGGTCAGGTTGCCTATTGTGGCCATAACATGCGTCCGATTTTCAATATTTTCAGTTTTTTCCTGTTCCTTCTGGTTTTTACTGTCCTTTTTATTTCTAAATCATCCCTGTATCGAAGCGAACGAAACAAGAAAAATATACTTTTAACTGAAAACATATGGTAAATGCTTTACCTTGACTGTTGTTTGAAATTGATTGAAACACAAGGTATTACTTGCTCCTGTTAGAAATAAACAAAAATGGTGGTTGTGATTTTTACATGTGAGGTTTTGTATCGATAGCTAAATGTACAATGCAGTAGTGGCAGGGTTGCCATTCTAATGATGTTGCTATAACTAGCGAAGTTTATGAACTTTTAGCAATTAAAAATTTGGAGAAAGGCTACAACCCTGCCTTTCTCTTTTCCCAACCACTGCGGCCCTGTCATGCCCTTCAACCCTAATAATTGCTATCTGGTTTTTGTGCAAGTTGAATATAACTCTTCGCTCCCTACATTTTACCCCTGCTACCTTCAGAAATTGAAAGAGTGTATTCCAGTTAACAATGTCAAAAGGTTTGCCCACTCTACAAATGTTAAAAACGTACGTTTTCCTTTCCTTAATCTATCTTCTAAGATAAGTCGCAACTTATTGCCTCGCGTGTTCCTACATTTCTCCAAAATCCAAACTGATCTTCCCCAACGTCGGATTCCACCAGTTTTTCCATTCGTCTGTAAATAATTTGTTAGTATTTTGCAATGACTTACTAAACTGATAGTTCTGTAATATTCATATTTGGCTGCACTTGTTTTCCTCGGAATTGGAATCACTATATTCTTCTTGAAGTCTGATGGTATTTCCCCCGTCTCATACATCTTGCATAGAAGATGGAATAATTTCTATATGACTGGCTCTTCTAAAGATAATAGCGGTTTAGACAGAACATCATCTACTCCGGGGCCTTGTTTCTACTCAAATCTTTTAGGGCTCTTTCAAATTCTTCTCGCAGTATTGTATCTCCTATCCCATCTTCCTCTACTTCGTCTTGCATTTTTAGAATACTGCCTTCAAGTTTATTTCCTTTGTAAGGGCCTTCTATATATTCCTTCCACCTTTCAATAGAAATCTGAAGTTATCATTCCTAACGGCGGCATTTCTTTCGGTTTTTGATGCCATTTTCTTTCGTCGTTTCACGCACACGCATATTTCTTTTTATTTATTTACTAGCTTAAACCCGCGGCTCCGCTCGCGTGTTGGTTGATTATGATAGTTAAGCTATCTTTCAGTAGTATGCTATGAGATAAAATCGCACGTGAAAATGCACTCGTTTCGAAGAATCCAATCAGGAAATTCAACAATAATGATTGTAATAATATCACAGATCGATCACTTGATGTAATGCGCGAAACGTCGAATCGATTGTTTTAAAGAGTTGTATTAAAAGAAATTTCTTTTTTACTGCTTTATTTATTTATTTATTTATTTATTCTTATATTTCCTTATTCGTATGCTTATCCTTACAGAGAAAGCGCTAAAGACATTTTAGCACGCATAGACCAAAGATATGGACTGTGCCGTCACGTTTTGCTGTATGTAACCTCTTTGCTATAGAGTCGTAAACCTCATCGCTGGCCTTCAGTCCGATTTTTTTTATAATTTGACGACTTTCAACCACAATATCTTCCACCCCCTTATAGCTATCGGCATGGAACTGCTATGGTGTACAACGGGAGACTTCGGACAGAAATTAAACACAGACCATTCTGTAGTTTTCGCTGCAGAGCGAAATATTAACGCGCGCACACACACACACACACACACACACACACACACACACACACGTAGAATTTTATATACACTGATAACTCTCCATCTCAATATACTCCACCCTCTTATCATTATCAACCCTCAAGCAACAATGCAACCAATAAAACCGTTTTCAAAGAGTAAATATAATTTTCAAAGAGTAATTATTGTTCCGCATTTCCCGTTATATTCTTCAAATTACTAAATAACTATCAGATCGCAATAAAACCGTGTCCAAAACGTTTCTCGGGTATAAATTAGTAGCTGTACAAAGATTTCAGTCTCTGCGTCTTGTCGTTCGGACGTGATAAGCGTACACCGAACAGACATTCTCATTTATAGGTATAGATTTTATTTTTTAATTCTCCATTCCTCGGATGTTCATCACCGCTGTTAACTTTCTCTACAGTTATTGCTGCTTCGGATGCGTAACTCATCTATGGAGGAGCTTCTTTCAAAATCTTTCGGGCGATTCTTGCGCACTGCTCGCCGTCAATCTGTGAGGCGGAAGAGTTTGTCTGGGGGCAGAGCTGAGCAGAGCTGTAGCAGCCTGTGTTGGGGAACCGGTCCGACCAGAACCGCTTCCTAAGAATATCAGTCAAGGACGCGCGGCCGGCCAGGAAGTGCACACCTTGCAGCCTCGGGCCGTGATTGAACCTTTGTGTGTCTGAGGTTTCACTGCGAGAATACTACTCATAAAATGTATTATAACAGTAGCCAGCTGTACAGTCTCAACGTCAGGACACCGTAGACGCGCTTGGGAATAACACGCCCCCTAAGAACAACTGTCGCCATTAAACTTGAGTACTGATACTATACTCCGTTCACCGAAACGAGAGACGGACTGTAAACACACGGAGGCGTGTGGTCAGGGGTAGACAAAACGGGGACGCTTGCCCAGTGTCGACTCATCCGCTTCAGTTGTAAAGCCGTCGTGTGAGTTGTATGGCGGTGATATTTGAAGATGACTAGATTTCATCTTGAAGCATCAGTTGCCGAATAGTGACACAAGTTTTAATGTTTGCAATCACATCCAGTATTCAGACTCTCCGTATCTCTTTTTCTGCCTTATTAGTATCTCGTAAAAGTATGTCATCCAGCATTTTGAGTCCACCTAATAAGCGGTCAAAGAAGAAATCATTCAGTTTTTCAGAAAAACTGTAGTTATTAGTGTGTATAACACGGAACTATGGTGTCCACAACAGACAATTACCTATATTGTTGTGAAAAACAGCTGCCTCTAACGGCATTGGTCGTTCCTCAGTGTATCGGGTGTCAAATCAGTACAAAGCCACGCACTCCTTGAAGTCTCAAAAAAGTTCAAATGCCTGTAAATCTATCGGACCAAACTGCGTGGTCATCAGTCCGTAGCTTACAAACCACTTAAACCTAGGTAAACTAACCTAAGGACATCACACACCCATGCCCCAGGGAGGACTCGAACCTCCACGGCGAGCAACCGCGCGCTCCGCAGCGAGACGCTTTAGACCGCTCGGCTACTCCGCCGCGGCCCTTGAAGTCTGCCAATAAATAAATGAATATATAATCGCGACAGAAGTTTCTAGAAAATGATGAGTATGAAATGTGATGCGAACAAAATTAAATGGATGTTCCTTTCGTAACGAAAGGCCAATAATTCACAAAGTGCTTGTTGTCGTAAACGAATATGGAGATTTGGGCAATTTTCAGAAGCCCACATTTTATAGATTATTTAAAAAATAATGTTAAATATGTTCTGCTTCCAGTATCACTGCTATGTAACAAAACACACAGCGACCTTACACCTGAGTAGAGGTCTGCACCTCGCTCGGTTGCTCGCTCGAATCGCGTGATACATGTCGTTCTATGACAGTCCGACAGGTGTCGGTACTGCAGCTTGCGGCAAGGCGTGTGGCTGCGCCCGACTTCCTGCACGCTCGTTCGAGCGGGGCACGCTCGACCGGCCCGACCGTCCACACTGCCCGCTCGCCACTCGGTCGCCCACCGCAGCGCCACTCGAGTCCAAGGCGAGTGTCGGGAGCAAACTAGACGATTGAGAATAAATCCTGACTGCAAAATTTTGAATGCCACTAACGAATAGTTTGGGGATAATGTTACTTTTCGATGTATACTTTGTTGTACGGTAATTTTCACTTTTGTAAATTGCAATAAAAAACGTTGTTCGTTCCGTCGTTTCTCTTTAGATCCTTTACAATACTTTCAAATTTTGTAGTTGGTGAAAACAACCTTTTTGTCTCGTTTGCGGTATAATGATATTGCGGTTACATGCTACTATGCAGTAATACACGACTACAGCATAACTGATTTTAGTTCCTTTAGTTAGCGGGGGTGCGTCAGACGCAACAGCAGCCCAAACCTCAGAGCCACAGAGTCGCTGCCGTAGCGACGGACAAGGAAACCTATCCAAGTGTCACTCTCCGATTTTTATGAAATTTGGATTTGTTATAACACATGAAAACTGAAATAAAATGTTTGTAGAGCTTATGGGACTTAGCTACGGGGTCATCAGTCCCTAAACTTACAAACTACTTATGAACTAGCTAATACTAAGGACCGCACAAATATCCATGCCCGAGGGGGGATTCAACCCCCTACCGTAGTTGCCGTGCAGACCGTGACTGGCGCGCCGCAGAGCGGGGCTAAAATAGAAAAATCTTGTTAACTTAGAGATTAATGAAGCGATTGTCATGATTTTTTGGTATGAAAGTATCTTTTGATAAGAGATCGGCCTAGGTATATTGCAAGGGAAGTGACAATTAGGGCCGGCCGCGGAGGCCGAGGGGATTGAGGCGCTTCAGTCACGGTCTGCACGGCCACTACGGTCGGGGGTTCGAATCCCCCCTCGGGCAAGGATATTTGTGCCGTCTTAGTTTGTAAGTTTAGGGACTGGTGACCCTGTAGTTAAGTCCCATAAGATTTACAAACATTTGAACATTTGATTTGACAATTAGGGGGGCAACTATCCCTATAGTGATTCAAAAAAAAAAAAAAAAAAAAAAAAAAAAAAAAAAAAAAAAAAAAAAAAAAAAATTTATTTAATCGAAGCTGTTCTATGAAATTTGTCTTTTATCAAAATATACTTTCATACCAAAATTCACTAAAATCGTTTCACTAATCTCTAAGTTATCGCCATTTTTTTAATTTAGCCCGATTTTGGAGGGTCCGTTTCACCCCTTAAATATGTTTTTCCGCCGCTAAAAAAATTACGTGTTCCATAGTTTTTCATGTATTATAAAATATGCAAATTTCATAAAAATCGGAAAGTGACTTTGTCAGGTTTCCTTGTGAGTACAGCGGCAGCGCCACACTGTGCGGCCTGTGCCCGCCCCGCCCCACGTAGCCTCGTTCGAGTGTCAACACCTGGTCACGCGCCTCGTGTTTACAGTCCGTCTCTCGTTTCGGTGAACGAAGTATAGACCTTTCATTGCAATGTCCGGTTAAATTTGACTTAAGATGTTGGCGGCCTAGCGTGCTGATGTTGGCAATGGATGAAAATGGCGAGAATTGTGTGACCTCATTAGTAGACCGTGGATTTTTAAGCCGTAAAAAGAACATTTCAGGCACCTAAAATAGGCACTTTAGTCACCATACTTAGGCAAAAAAAAATCTACAATAGGTCCCAATGAAGAAATGTATAGTTTTCATTTATGAGCAAATTTTTATTTGTTTACAATCGGGAAAATATGAAGGAACATAACACAGTTAAGCAACAGTTGAGCACTAGAGCAAACATGAAACTAATCCCAAACATTTATAGTTTTCACGAAGATAAAACTATAATGCACATCACAAGCCAAATGTTGAAAAACATGCAATACATAATTTAACAAACGCTGAATAAACAGGTAATTTCAAGCATACAGGCCATAGTTGGCTTCACAATACATGACTGAAATCTTTTGTTCGTTTTCCAGAGAAAAGCCATAACGCTCGTCAGTTGGTATTAATTTATATGCCGAGAATGAATGATGCCAAACTTCAGCAGATGTGACGGGGCGTACTTCACATTCGGACAGGAATTCTACAGTCTGCGGAACTGGATTTTCCGCTAAGTATGGATGCTGCCACGCAAAGACCCCTCAATCCGGTGTTCTTCAGAGAGGAAAAAAAAAAAGTTTCCCCGTACTTTTCCTCTCACTTCACTTGACGCTGCATTAATTTTCTTCTTCACTTCTTTCGACAAACTAATGTTCCCGTAGACAGATTTACCTGAACCTCTCGCCATAAATATGAAATTGGCTCTAATATGCGTGTAGTCCCATTGAACTCAGGAATGGGTGAGTAACTGTGTTGCGTAAGTTAAGAAGTGGCATCCTCCGGTAGATTTTGAGTTAACTTCTTGGCAGCTAGGAGTGCACATTGTATGTAGTGTTCTTCTGCTGACCACGTGCCCAGTGAGTAACAATAGCTTCAGGTGGGAAGGGAACATCTGGAAATAGTTTTTGAATGCCTGTACGCTTGATGGTGCCTTACCATAAACTTTCTTTGCCGTGGACATAAATAAATAGGCAACTCTAGCCTTACTTGCTCTGCTATACTGTTGATACCATGAGCTACACAAGATACACTCAACATCGAAGGGTAGAATACATGCCGCGATGGGTGGACGAGAGCTGCAAGGCGCCTTGCTGCGGAACGTAGTTACTCCCCGTCGGAGGTTCGAGTCCTAGCGGTCTGCTGCGCGTCAGTCACATTCTACACGGCTGCTACGATCGGAAGTTCGAATCCTCCCTCGGGCATGGGTGTTTGTGTTGTCCTTAGCGTAAGTTAGTTTAAGTTAGTCAAGTAATTAGTGTGTAAGTCTAGCGACTGATAAACATGCAGTTCGGTCGCATAAGACCTCACACACAGTTGAACAATAAACTTACAAAGACTTGAGCATTTCGTAGAACACCTGGAGCAAATGAAACGCCACAGCCAAATGTGCAGCGACACCTGTCAAAGCCAGAAGCACTGCATTTTGATCTACGCAACGTGAATGTGTAACCGATTGTTTTTTGTTAGACTTTGAGAGTTGTTTTGAACCAATTAAATAGACTTGGGATGGCGCTTCTGGTTCAAGTTGCGAATAGTTATATTTGCAACATACCAGGCGACATTGTCCGTGTTTCATCTGCAGGAATGAGATTGGAAGACTCCGCAATATCTTTTCGCACTCTTTGGAGTGCATCCGTATAAGTTGAGTCCCGATAATTTTTATGGAATGTTGATTGTGCCGGTACAACACAGACCGAAGGCAGTGCTTAATCCCCCTTTTTTTCTTCAAATATGTTTTATTGCCTTACACCTTCGATCTTCGAAGCAAGTCAGATATTTTGAAAACAGAACAAGATAGGTGGCTTTTAGGATTTTAAAGCTGAAATAGGCGTTATGGTCGGAGTAGATAATTTTAGGTGCTATAAAATAACGTTTTTAGTTTTTATTAGCCATGAAACACATTTGTAAAACTTTATTTACAACTAGGAGCTCGGGAAAAGAATAGGTATTAACCTAAAAATCTGCAGTCTAGTCATTAGCCAATCCCGTACAGTATGCGGCCTAATGAGATTTGCTGATTTCTTGCATGGCATAACAAACGCATTTCGTATTTTGATATTTGACATTTTGTTTTGTCGCAATATGGCACGAGAACTATGATGACAACGAAATGTTAACTATACAGTGATAATTAATTTAGTGACTGGAAGGGTAGATACAAGAATCTGTAGCCGCAGTGGAGTGGCCGTGCGTTCTACGGCGCCTAGCTCCGGGGCGCACCGCTGATCGCTGTCGGAGGCTAGAGTCCTCCCACGGGCATGGGTGTATAAGTAGTTTGTAATCCCAGGAAGATATGACCAAGTAGTTGAGTCACATAGATTTACAAACAAACTAGAACCTGTCAACGATAAAATGAATGTTTGTAAATCAACTGGACCAATCTACTGTGTTCATCAGTCCCTAATGAACAACACAGGCACGAATACATTCGTACCTACTACGAAATAACACCACCGTAATTCCTTCATCATACCTCAGTATATTCTCTGAAATCTAATCGGAGTACAATAAAGAAAAATATTTAGTCAGTTTTTACTGCTGATTCTAATGTTTGTCATGCTCGTGTCTACTGCACGCTACTAGCGCTACAGCAGTCAAGGTATTAACTCCGAAATGTTCGCTAAATTACACGTACTACAGGGCAATAGTGTAGTAGTATGACTGTGGCAGGTGATTTAGAGGTGTTGGTCGGTTGGAATCATTAGATGTTTACAGTATTGTCGTCTTTGGGAGTCAAGGATGATCACTAACTACGTTTTCATATAGGATACCGCGCTCCTGGGTACGGTTCCCCTAGGGAGACGTTTGCCCACTGTAATTTGGTCGAATTGATCCCTGCGAGTTTACGAGAGTAACTCGGGAGTCCAATTCTAGGTTGACGGAAGTGCGCTCTTGCTCTCCTGATAATCTACATTTAGTCTGAGACAATGTCCCAGAAATAAATTAATTGGTCGAAATCCCTCAGTTCCGACCAAGGTTTACGGGAGGCATTCCTTGGTTGTGAGGCGTAAGCCGGAAGTGGTAAGCTCTCCCACTTATTCCCAATTGGGATCCCCGTTTACCCCACAATCAGCTTGTCTGATAATTGTGACTTTTTTTTCAACTGTACCGTTTGATAACTTGCTGTTTCAGATCCTGACTTCATTAGAACCATCGCTATTTCTCTTTACTTAAATTCACAGATTCATACTCAGCCTAATATGTATACATCCTTCAGTGCAGAGACAGTCACTCTATCCATATTAACAGAAAATTCTTAACTAGAAGACGCAACCTTACAAGCCAAGCACGTTTTAGATAAGATTGCGTTTATATGGCCAAGAAAATCGATTATGGAAGTGGATAACCTCTTTATAAAACAGGATTTCCAGAATCGATTTTGGAGAGTTTACACGACCATCCAAAAGTGGAACTGTAATCTTTTTACGAAATCCGGTTTTGGGAGTCCATGTAAACCGGGAGACTGTGCATTTCTCGCAAAGATATTATGTAGTTTAAAATATGATTTATTTGGTTATCTGTGATTTCATAAATTGCGACAGAGACCAAAGATAACATAGACTGCGCGTGATGTTGTTATACTGAAACCAACAACTAAGTCACATGTACATCATTACGAGCAATGTGAAGTAGAGCTGAGAGTTTTAGTTCGTCTCCTTTTTAGTGGAAATTAGGCGTAGACTTTAACAAAAAAGAGTTATTACATATTTAGTACTACAGTTATACGATGATCACAGGTTTTATATGAGCCAAGATTAAAAATATTCACAACCAACAGAACTGCAGTTCTTAAGCGAAACCTTGATTAATTGTGACTTTTTTTACGCAAGATTAAGAGACGAAATATCAGTTTGACAAACAGCACCGTTTTCTTCTTATTTCAACAATACATTTGAAATAATTATAAATCTGAAGCATAGAATTAAAATTTGAAATATTTTGTTATGCTTCTCTAAGAACTGAAATATGTTTGTATCCATAATGTACGATTATAACATCACGAAGTGTTTATTTGTATTTTATGACTTTTGGCATATACAGTGATGCCAAAGCGTAAAACAAATAAAATATTAGCTATTTACATTAAATATTAGTGTGGTGTGGAAACATTGATGCACTCGACAAGCACCAGTCTTACGGATATAATGAATAGGGCTAGTCTGAATTCATCTTTAGCTTCGTATTACGTTACCAGAAGCAAATTTGCACCAGAAAGAAATCACATAAACTTAGTCAAGACCGTAATCCTCCCTTCGATAATCACATCCACAGATGGCAAAAAAGTAAAAGCTTCATAATTCTACAGAAACATGGAAGAGTCTGTTACTTGGTCACATGTACAAACTGTAATCACCGCATTAATATTATTAATATGGAAAAATAACTTTACTACTACATATGTAATACGAATACGAGATGCCGTTTTATTAAAATCAGCGCCTGATTTCACCTGTAAATGGCAAACACTGTTGCTAGTGTCGAAGAAAATTCAGTCACGTGACTCGGGGCCAATGCTGTTGGATTCCAACATTGATCTCTATAGACTGTCCAACATACACAGTCGCGACACTCTGAATAGGAAATGAAATTCTCGATTAAAAAATCGTAGATTTCAAGATAAACTTAAATAAACTGTCCTGCAATGTACAGTTTCATACCTTCGAATGGTTTTTAGGAGACCTAATAAAGACAGATGTGGAGCTATTTTCTAGTTATTACCGATTTTTATGACACCACATACCTTCCCTGTGCCGCAGCGGAGTGGCCGAGCGAATTGAGGCGCTATGCTCCAGTCCGCAAGGTCACTGCCCGTCGGGGGTTATAATCCCCACTCAGGCATGGCTGTTTGTGCTCTCTTTTGTATAAGTTAGTTCACAAGTAGTTTGTACGTTTTGGTACTGGTGACCCCGCAGTTAAGTCCCATAAACTTAATAAACAATTGAACACCTTCCCTGTTGTCAAAAGCAAAGTCAATTTAAATTATACTATTCACAATCATCCGATATCTTATTCAGAGCATTGCTGTCGTGGCGAATAACAAAAATCAGTGAGTGTGTCGGGACCAAGAAGGTTGGTCGTGACTGTATGTTAGACTTTGGTATTACCACAACACGGCAGAGGGTAATTTGGTAGAACGCTTGGGAATCTAATTTGGAACGCTCTATATCGATCGAGCTGCCATATCGATCTCACAGCTCGAGCGGCAGCCATGTTTCGTTGTGAATTATTCCGGTGACGATGACAGTTAATTTATTGAGCTGACAAGGGTACATCGAGAACCTGTCAACCATAGATCAGGAACAGCATTAGCTATTTAGCTCATGTTAGGCACGAAAAATTAATCTCGTAAAATTTTACCTTTCTTGTCGCGGCGCAGTTTCGAGTGTTCAGATGTTGCAAACAGAATCATTTCCAGTGACGGGATTAATTTTTCGTGCCGGACCTGAAGTAAATAATTAATGCTGTTCCTGCTCTACGTTTGACAGGTTCTCGATGTACCTCTGTCCGCTCAGCAAATTAACTGTAATCGTCACTGGAACAATACATAAAAAAATAAAAAATAAAAACAATAATGGACAGACATGCGATATACAACACTTACACCGAGAAATGTGAAACACCACTTACTTCAGTATAAAGTTCATTTAGACATAACTCGCCTAGTTAGACTAGTGATGTGTGGTTTCCTTCCGATAGCTGTTGTAGTGATGGCTGTGATACAAGTTACAGGTGACTTGTTCCTGGCTGGTTCTTGTCCTGTTTTTCCATATCTCGGGAGTACTCCCGCTACTCATCACAAAACATGCACTATCTTCACACAGCGTATTGAAACGACGACATGTCAGGACCGCTCAAATGTTTTGTACATCGCGCGTTCGTCCATTATTCGATATATCGATCTGGCAGCTCGAGCGATAAATACCGTTCCGAATTCGATTCCAAAGCGTTCTACCAAATTATCCGGCAGAGAGGGACAAGCGTAGTCTGTTATCTTTGGTCTATGTATTGCTCTGTTAAATCCTTCTCGTGATCGAGAATTGGAATAATAATATTCAGATACGTCTTGTTTGAAGGTCCTTCTGTTCTTTGAGTAAGTCATTTGAGAAATTTTCCGTTTGTGCATTTTCAGTTCTTCTAAAAGTAGATAATTCGTTTTGTAGATATTTTGAGTAAAATGTTTAGGGTGTTTCACTGTAATCTGCTTTGTGGTTTCATTTTTAAGACATAGTTAAAAAGTTAATTATTAATTTCTTTCGCAAGCTGTTGTATTTTCTGTGAAGCCAATGTTGGTTCTTTTAGTTTGTTGATGTAAAATTTCGTACAGTGCTCAGACTTCTTGATGTGAAAATTTAGACATTTTTATTTTTTCTCCTATGGATTTCGTATTTTTAGACTTCCGTACGTATTTGTCGTGGTAAATGTTACTTTTACATTTATTTTTTGCATAAAATTTCGTTCATTTTATAAGTTACTTGACTTAAATAATTTGTATAGGCTTTTTTTATTTTTTTTATTATTTATTAGTTATTTTTTATTTTTAAATACATAATGAATAAAGGTTAGAATGTTTGTAAAGTTATGGGATCTAAATGCAGTGGTTGTCAGTCCCTAAACTTACAAACTAACGTCCAAATTATTTGACTGGTCACCATGAAAGTCATCACATAAAGAGCTTCTTGTAATTTGCAAGCCAGTGAATTTAGCATGGCGGGTACCTTGCGACTTTGACACCACTTGACCAGTTACTTTGAAACTTGTCGCATATGTTTTCATATACAGGAGGGAGAGGAGTAGGTGGACGAGGAGACGGACAGAAAGGGGAGGGAGGAGACAGAGAGGGGAGAGGAGAAGACGGACAGAGAGAGAGGAGAAGAGGAGAATGAGAGAGGGGAGATAGTGACAGGCAGGTGATATGAACAGAGAGAAAGGAAAGGAGGAGATAGACTAAACATTTCTTCTGCGGCAGCAATGCGCCGGGTACTAGCTAGTAACTCAATAAATATGAGGTCGTACGAATTTTATATGTCGTTTGTATTTTGATTACTATCTTTCTTTGTTTGGATACTGCACTTATAATTTTGACATTATGCAAGACAGCCTTATTTGTTTTATATTCTCTGATAAACGTAACATGTGTTTAGAAGGAAGGAGATGTACACAGAGGGAATAGATAGGAGAACTACTGACTCGGGACAGGAATAAATAAAATAATATACGGGCAATGCCGGGTTTTCAGCTAGTTGTATATGTGCTTCCAAACAGGCAATTGACAGTTGCTCTTAACATTCAAGTCTATTAATTTATTGATTGCTTATTTGAAGACCAGTTGTCTGTTACTGCATCGACTATATTGATACGAAATACAGAGTAGAATATTAAGACAGGCTGATGCAGAATTGAAATTTGTGTTGGGAATGGAGACGTACTTACAGTCCGCGCCGCTACTTTAGCCAGTATGCCAGGGTGGTTGAAGCAACGGCCTGAAGTAAAGGAGACATCTCAGTTCGATTTCCGACCTTGGTACAAATTTATAATCAAATGCTTTGTCTTATACTCATTATCTGGGACAATCTTCGGTAAAGTTTTACTTACGGCAACAGCGGCGTAGTGTGCTAATGTTGGCAACAAAATGTCCACACTACGATGATAATTAATTTACTGACCAGAGAAGGGGATGGCCAGGAAACTGCGAGTCATAGAGCAAGAATAGCATTAAGCCCTTTCTATACGGGATGTACGACACGCACAAGAAAGTCGTAGTCAGCTTCAGCGCTCCTTGCGATAGACCAGCGAACTACAAATAAGTGCTTGCACGGCACGCGTTTGTCGAGTCGTCTGCTTCATGTGTCTACTTCGTTCGCTGTCAACTTAACAGCTAATGAATCTCCAAGTTAAAATCAGTTTTCGATACTCAGATATATTGTGATTATTGTAGTGACTAGTTAAACCCGCGGCTCCGCTCGCGTGTTGATTGATTGTGATATATAATACTCGAAACGTCAAATCGATTTTTTAAAGGGATGTATTAAAAGAAATTTCTTTTTTACTGCTTTATTGATTTATTGTTATATTTCCTTATTCGTATGCTTATCCTTACCGAGAAAGAGCTGAAGATATTATAGCACGCATAGACCAAAGATATGGTCTGTAGCATCACGTTCGCTGTATGTAACCTCCTTGCTATAGAGTCGCAAACGTCATCGCTGGCCATCAGTCCGAATTTTTTTTTATAATTTGACGGTTTTCAACCATCATATCCCCCATCCCATTATAGCTATCGGCATGGAACTGCTATGGTGTACAACGGGAGACTTCGCGGACAACCATTACACGCAGACCATTTGTTTGCGTTCTGTAGTTTTCGCTGCAGAGCGAAATATTAACACACACACACACACACGTAGAATTTTATATAGACCGATAACTTTCCTTCCCAATATACTCCACCCTTTTATTATTATCAACCCTCAAACAACAATGCAACCAATAAAACATTTTCAAAGAGTAAATATAGTTTTCAAAGAGTAATTATTGTTCCGCATTTCGCGTTATATTCTTCAAATTATTAATATCTCTCAGATCGCTATAAAACCTTACTCAGGTATAAATTAGTAACTGTACAAATATTTAAGTCTCTGCGTATTGTCGTTCGGACATGATAAGCGTACACCGAACAAACATTTACATTTATAGGTATAGATTAAAACATTTCCTTCTGTTTTAGACAGCCGCTGTGAAACTGTATTTGACTTCGTGCAGTTCATGCTAAGCTACGTCGCTCAGATGTGTAAACATCCTCATTAAATACTTGAGGCATCTATTTATGTGGTGAACAAGCTCAGGTGTCTATGAAAGTCAGTCTATACATGACATACCTTTCACTGAGATAAAGCTTCAAATAATGCTCACCGAAAACATACACTTCACCTGTTAACTACAGCATGTTTGAGAAGGAAAAGCAAATATTTTCGGAGTGGTAATAAATACGAATTACAATAAAACTGCAATATAACGTTTATCCCGTTTTTATTGGGTACAGAGATACAGCTCCTACTAGGTCACCCAAACAAAGTTAAAGCAAATGCAAATTTGGATATTTTGACATTCTTTTGTCGGTAGATCATCACATTGACTTTTATTTAAACCATCGGTCTTCGACTTTCTTAAGTCTAAAGATGACCTTGTAAGCCAAAAACCGGTTAACTAAGTGGATATGAACCTGTAGAACATAGACAAAATTGTACTTTGAAGTTAGTGTGATGTTGTTCAACCAAGATCCGACAGAAAAATCAGTGAAAAGTCTTCATTTTATTTGTTCTGTTTCGCTTTAATATTAACAGCTATAGCTCTGTACTCATACACACATATTATATAGAATTTTATTGCAATTCGTCTATAATATCATCTAACATATTTACGAATGCTCTTGAGATAAGAACGATGTTCCTCGGAGCAGGAGACAAGTAACCTACACTTTTCTCAAATAAATTCGCGACGTGGCTCCGTTCATCAGCCGAGTTTTCCACTCGGTCGTCTGCGCATGCGCGAAGCACTTCCGTACGCGTGAGAATAGGATCTCTCCTATTCCGTCTACAAGCGATCGTATGCGTGCTTCTTGTGCAAGTGGGCGCGTCTACGCGATACGTGGCCGGCGTAACCGGTGCCTCAAGGGTAATCTTGCAAGCTCTCACTTCCCGTGTAGAAAGGGCTTTATAGGCATTTCATTGTCAAGACAAAGCATTTCCCTCTTTCTATGTTATTGAGCTTTGAAAGAGCATTAAACGGTTGTTGCCAACATCAGCACACTATACAGCTGCTAGTAAAATTTTAGCCAGTCTTTTGCGGTGGCAGTCGCGCATTAAACTGATGTAGGCAGAGCAGCTAACATAGACTAACATAGAGAAGCTATACCGCCTACATCAGCGTACAGGCAGTGAAGCCAGGCATCCATCTTGGTTGAGTGTGGAAACGGAGTTAGGCCGATAAATGAGTAGTTCTTCAAATAGCGCTCGCCTTAATTACATTTTCATTTGAATCTTTTAGGATAGGAAAAATATTACCGAATTTTTCACGTAGACAGGTGAATACTGAAGGAATGCAACAGTGTTGTGAGCAAGTACAATAAGTATTGTGTTTGCATAAAAATAATAATTTAAACTATTACTTTTATATGAATTTAAAATTACGACATGAAAAAGTTTGTCGCCTGCCACTTTTTTTTGTTTTATGGTCACGAAATTTTCGTCAGCGAGTATGTTGCAGATAATGAACTTTTCTTTTTATTTAAATAGCTTTTTTATAGCTCCACTGGTTTCTCACAAATTTGGATACAATAGAGCGGTGAAAATTGCCAACCAGTGAGCACAGATTCTGTTGCCCACTCTCCTTATACTTAGTGACCAATTTTGATAAATATTTGTAAATTGGGATACAATTGTCGGTACCAAATATTATGGCTTAATACTTTTTTTAATTTTATTACTAACTACCTGAGTCGTCCCTACTTTGCACGGGTAATCTTTAAACTACTTTAACTCGAGAACTGCAGAAGGTGCCTTGATGTGGTTTCTTTCAGTTTCTTCGGTAGCTTCTTCAGCGTAGGCTATATATTAAATACCAATACGAAAATGAGAAATAATTGAAATAAAAATAATAACGTAGAATGATTTACCACTTCCACACTTTCGTACCTCTGTAGCATAAACTGAGGCCTGCGCAAAAGTACATAGTACAGAATTGTAGAACTCACGACGATAAAAAAAACGCGAGATCATATGTCTAACTTTACAGATCTACCACAATCTTTCCGCCCAGGGGGCTCACGGTTCTTTCGTGAGTACGTGCGTGGCGAGCACGGGGCCCCGAGCTAATGCTGTCTTCCTTCCTTCTTTACTTCCCAGACTTCATTTCCTTTCCTCCTCCTATCCTTTCCTATCCGCAATCCTTCCCCTCTCCACCGGAGAACTGATAACCTCAGTAGTTTAGTCCCCCTATCCCAAACAAACAACCCAACAACCCTGCCACAATCACTATATCTTTAGTCTAAAGCCATCTGGCGCCAGCACTTTAGAAAAGAAAAATGATAAATGTGGTACACTTGTAAAAGTTAGACACATGCTCTCGCGTTTTTGTAGATGTTTGCGAGTTCTGCAAGTTTATACTATGTACACTGGCCTAGCTCTTACAGTTTAGGCTCCAGAGCTGACTAAAGTGCAGAAGCAGTAAACGATTCTACGTTATGACTCTTATTTTAGTCTTTTTTACATTTTCGTACTGACATTAAATAATGACTAAGATTATCCCAGGATTCTAAAGAAGAAATTAAAAGAAATCGCATGACGATATGTTTGGTATTCCTCAAGTTATAAAAGTTAAAGGGACAGACAGAAGACAAATGTGCTTCTATTTTACATAATAGTATGATTTGCTATCCCTAGCTATAATTGTTGTTGTTGTGATCTGCAGTCCGGAGACTAGTTTGATTCAGCTCTCCACAATACCCGATTCTGAGCAAGCCTCTTCAACTCCACATCAGAACAGCAACCTACATCAGTCTGAATCTGCTTACTGTATCCATGTATTGGTCTTCCTCTGCGGTTTTTACCCCCCACACTTCCCTCCAACGCTAAATTCACAATTCCTTGATGTCTAAGAATGTGTCCTACCAATCGATCCCTTCTTTTAGTCAAGGTATGCCAAAAATTTCTTTTCTCCCCAATTCTGTTCATTACCTCCTCATTAGTTACGCGATCCACCCACCTAATCTTCAGCATTCTTCTGTAGCACCACATTTCAAAAGCCTCAATCCTCTTCCTGTCCGCACTGTTTATCGTCCATGTCTCATTCCCATACAAGGCAACACTGCATACAAATGCCTTCAGAAAGGACTTCCTTAGGCTTAAATCAATATTCGACGTTAACAAATTTCTCTTTTTCAAAAACGCTTTTCTATCCATTGCCATTCTGCATTTTATATCCTCTGTACTGCGACCACCATTTGTCATTTTACTGCCCAAATAACAAAACTCATTTACCTCCTTTATTGTTTCGTTACCTAATCTAACTCATTCAGCATGGTAAAAATAGATTGTCAAAAAAGAAACGCCTTAAAATATATAAAAAGGATTTAACAGTCAGCGAACTGTGCCAGCACCCCCTATAGAAGAAAGCCTGCGCACGACGTCAGAACATGGCGGCGGTGAAGGCTTACAGTCCTCTGAAAGATTGTAAACATTAGCGCTGTTTATAGTGCATCCTTCGTTCAGAAGTGTATTTATTACGTAAATTGGTGTTGTGTGCGGTGTGATCGCTACGCTGGACGATTTGTGTGTGTGAGAACAATGTGTGATCTCTTTTTTTACTGACGAAATGCCGTTTCGCTGTTCTGTGCCGAAATGTAAAGGAAATTACGACTGTGGCTTAAGTTACCGTCTTTAAACGTCCGGAGAAGAAGAAATGGATATCAAGAATTCCCAGGATAACTTGGCTCCTTCTTCAAGTTAGTGAGTAAGATTTCGTTTTTGTTTAACCTTATGAAAGAGTTTTAAGTCATGACTGTTGGATATTGCGATTCATTTTATTTACGTAACCACCCACATTAGCTTATTTTTCTCCGGACGTTTAAGGACGGTAACTTTTGGGCCACAGTCGTCATTTCCTCTACATTTCGGCACAGAACAGCGAAACGGCATTTTGTCGGTAAAAAGAAATCACACGTTGTTCTCACACACACAAATCGTCCAGCGTAGCGATCACACCGTACACAACACCAATTTACGTAATAAATACACTCCTGAACGAAGGATGCACTATAAACAGCGCGCACTGCTAATGTTTACAATCTTTCAGACGGCTGTAAGCCTCTCACCGCCGCCATGTTGTGACGTCGTGCGCAGGCTTTCTTCTACAGGGGGTGCTGACTGTGCTCGCAGCTGTAGCCGGCTGGCACTCGGCCGCCATGTTGGTTGGGTGTCGTGCTCTCAGCCGGTTTCATTTCAGTCATTGTTACTCTGTGTTCGCTGAGGCAGAGTTGCCATTGGTGACGGGTGCCTTGTTTCCGCAGCGAGCAAGCCGTGCGTGATGGCGGCCTCGGTGGTGGGGCTGCTGGTGATCATCCTGGTGATCGCGCTGCCCATCGCGCTGCAGGACGACTACTCCAACTACGAGAGTCTGGCCGGCAGACCGGTGCCCCCGGCCGTCGTCGCGCTGCTCAAGTCGTCGCCCCTCATCGACGGGTGAGTCCACACCACCCAATACCAGTAAGACACGTGCTGGAAGTCTCCATCAGCGGCATGGCCTAATTGGGCCAGTCGCCATGTATGGTTAGGTCCAAAAAATTGCAAGTAGCTGAATATTTCATATGTTGTTAGGACGAAGTTTGCAGCTTTGAAATCGTTTAGTTTTAAGAGCCAAAACACCTCGAAATTTTCGGACTTTTTTCTGGTTTTGACTTATAACTCGTGAAGGTTGTTGTTGTTGTTGTTGTTGTTTTTTTCCGAAAAGTCACTCACACCTTTATAATGTAGATAAAATATTCCAAAGTTTAAGCCCAACCGCAGCTCTGTAAGTCCAATAGTTCCCGAGATACTTGACTTCAAAAATTAACTTATTTCTCCAAATAGTTCAAATGTTCGATTTTAGTCATTTTTCGGCTATTATTTGGCTCTAATGATCACTCCATGGGGAAAGTTATAGAGCAGTTATTTAGCTTTAATCTAAGTACAGAACGAAGTCCATAGGCCTAATAGGTTTCAAGTTATCGTTAAAAAACTAAAATTTGTGAACTTCTGATAGTTCAATAAATTGGTCCAGATGATTGTTAAGAAAACATTTTTTTATTTATAGGTAGTACTACTTATTACACAATGTACATGTAAAAACTTTAGTGGTACGTCGAGGTGAGAGTTGAGGTAGCCAAGGGGAGTGGGTGTGTCGTCGAAGGAAACACCTACTGACTCCTGCAACATATTTACACCACAACATAAATTTGTAGTAATGTAATCCAAAATTTCTCAGTTTTGAAGCTGCAACGAACTAAAATATAATGCAGTAGGTACCTACTCAAAATGTCTCTTACCATTGGTTTTAACGAGAATGCCGCAATTTCTTCCTTCCGGGCTCGGGCCCCGTTGTTTCTTCTGTCTGTTGGAGCTCTGTAACCGAAGTTGGTTGGTCCAAATTTTCGTCTTCCTCTTCCGAATCTGCCGCGACGTTCGTGATGTTGCGGCATGTCTTGCCCTGGCAGATTCGGCAAAGGACAGAGAACTTGAGTCCTGCTCTTTGGCGTGAGCAGGTCTCGTCACCATACCCTTTCCTACATTTTCACGACATAATCTTCAGTAGTTCTGAGGGCGCTGGGTCTTGAATTGTGGTGATAGGAGTTAGCTCTTGCTGGCTTCTTGTCCAACCACAGTCAGAAGGCTCTTTCTCGACGCCTAACCACTTATGAACGTAGTAGTATGTCTTTAGGAGTGCTGGGCCGCTTCTTATTGGGTTGGGGGTAGACGAGCAAGCTGGACTTCGCACTCGCAACAGACGTGAGGAAAATTTCGTAGTGGAGAGTTTGAAGGTTGTCGTCCTCTCCACCACCATATAGGGCGACCAAGCACTTGCTGCCTGCAAAGGCTATCTCTTCTTTAGCGGCATGTAGCTTAATGAATGTGGCATCCACGCCAATCAGCCGGGGATTCTTCTCAATTATGCCCATCATTTTTGTTTTTCCCTGCCCGAAAATGGCAGAAACCGTGTCGCAACCAGTGAACCCGTGGAGGAACAGCTCTAATCCAGGAGGGAGCGACAATTGTCCTCGATAGAAGGATGTTGACGACAACTGTTCACAACTAGCTCCACCTCTTCCACCTTTTTGGAGGAATACGTTCTATGTCCCTTGTATTCGAGCCCAACCCATTGAGGAGGACGAACAAATCGACATCCTCTCCAGCTGTTAGGACGTGTTCATGTTGCCGGCTTTTCTCCAGCGCTGTCCTGGCGATAAGGCAGCCAGTGTAGTGTGCTTGGTCTCTAGTCCTTCGCTCTCCATCCCAGCACGAATAAAGTTGATCAGGCGCTGCTTATTCTTTCCGTTGGAAAGAAATTTTTTCTGAGCCACTTTGATCACAGTACAAACGTGGAATATTATTTCGCTGCATGCAGGTACTGCATTACGGCGTAGTTGCTCAGCTGCTTTTGTGCTACTGCCAGCCCCCTCCTCTGAGTAACCATCGAACACCACAGCCACATTCCTCCCATAGTGATGGACAATATAGGAAATTTAGGCTGTTAAAATTTCACAGATGCTGTTGTTCAAATGTTTGTACAGCTTATGGGACTTAACTACGGGGTCATCAGTCCCTAAACGTACAAACTACTTATGAACTAGCTAATCCTAAAGACGGCACAAATATCCATGCCCTAGGGGGAGATTCGAATCCCCGACCGTATTGGCCGCGCAGACCGTGAGCTGTTGTTACGATGCCAGATACGAACGAAAGTCCCAGTCCCTTAATGGCTGACCAATACCCACAGACGGAGAGGCTTCCTTTGTTTTTACAGCAACACCTACTTTCACATATATATTGGTATGCACTAACATGTAAATTACACCTATTTATATACAATGCGTTAATAACCATCGTCAATGAGTAATTCCTCCTTTTTCTTTAACATATGTAGGATAAGAGGACTGCAATTCGTCTGGGTCAATTTATTGAATACTCAGTTTTTCCAACTTTCCGTTTTTTAACGATAACTAGAAATCTATTGGGCCTATGGACTTCGTTCTGTACTTAGATTAAAGCTAAATAACTGCCCTATAACTTTTTTCTGTGTGACGTTCCCCGTGGGCTGATCATTAGAGCCAATATTCTAGCCGAAAGATGACTGAAATCGAAAATTTGAACTTTTTGAGAAATAAGTCACTTTTTGAAGTCTTATCTACATCAATAGAGGTGTGATTGACTTTTAGGCTTTAAAAGTTAGGCTACAGGATTTGAAAGCTGAAAACGTGGTTTATTACTACTCTAATATGTCCTAACAACATACCAAAAATTCAGCATTCTGCAATCTTTTGGACCTTTTTTTTTTCCTACGACGACTGGCTTAAATGTAGTTACGTGAGATAGTGGCAACAGTTGCTGTGGACGCTGGGACGAATGGTGGCACACAATGTTTACCAGTTGTGAAAATGAACGTGGAAACATTTTTCAATGGTTTTATTTTCGAAATGAATCACAGGATTCGAATGTAGAATATCGCATACTACAAAACCAGGTTTCTCCAAATGCACTGACTTTTTGTTCAGATTTAACACTTTCTTGCTACGTAAATCGAAATACGCGTGTCTGTCTCTCAAATGATACGAATTACTATAATTTTTTCGATGATCATAATTTCTTACTTTTCTTGATTTCTAACCCCTGTACCATATGGTGGTACCAATACTGGCCGGCACTTTAAATTCATCACTTTTCTTGTTCGGAAATTGAAAAATGTATGTTTCTAGCGGAGATAATGATTTACTAAATTTTTATACCACCTAAGAAAGCGATTAAAAACACTTAAATTAAAATTTGGACTGATATCGTGAACACGAAACCAAACACAACCGGGATCTACTCTGTGAACATAACAAAACGCAAATAATGTTGTGGTATCGTGAACATTGAAACCGCTGTTCAGTACAATGGCCACTCTCCAAGTGGGAAAAGTCTTATGAAACTTAAAGAGACGCATATCTTCTTCTCTCTCTTCCATACTCTACGTACGATACTAATGCTTCCTGCTACTTTATCTAAGTAGCACTTCCGGGCAGTGTAATTGGCCTCATAAAATGAAGATTTAGAATCACTTGAGTACAGTTTCTACGGATAATACAGTAAATAGAAAATGCTATACCTGCTCTACGGTTGACAGGTTCTCGTGTTTGCCCTAGTCCACTCAGTAAAAGTAATTTCCCTCATAAAAGGAAGAGTTACAATCATTTGATAACTGTCAGGTACATATAATAAAATAAATCCAATTAAGGGGATTACGTGCCATAATAAGACAAAAACACGCAAACACTCGTCAACAGCACAACCAAACTCAAACATTAATTCTGGCGCTATAAACACATTAGATATTTTCTCGTTTCTCATTGGCCATTCGAGATGTATTCTCGCTTCTCATGGTTTATGTCAAAGTTACATTCCACTGGCTACTCTAAATGCAACCTAACGCTACTAAGAACGCACCGCGACGCTCCCCAGGCCTCTGATCGAGACTTTAGCCGACACATGCCGTGATATCTGTGCAACCTGTATTTAAACTCTGGCTCTGAGCATAGAACTGCAGCGTGGCGCCATATTCATGTATTTCAAATATTTGTTAAGCCGGATCCACACAATGGAATAAAAGTTGCCGCATACAGTGTTCGTCCATTGTATGGATCGGTGACATAGAATTGTAAACAACGTTGCTTGTCGGTATTTTGATGAAACATCAAAGGAAGGTGGGCCAATATCGGCACGCCGTCCACACATTGGCACCAACGTTGTTTCATTCTTTGTCATCTGCTCGTCTTGAATACGTGGTCTTTGTTCTTTAATTTTTCGACGTCGTTTATAGTAAAGTTTCAAAATGCCTTTGCAAATAGGAGAGCTATCAGAAACATTCATTTCTGAAACAACCAAAAATAGAAATTCCACTGCAAACTTCATGCGCGATCAGTGGCAACACTCAGGTGGAAATATAATAAATGAAATATACATTTCTCAAACTTAATGGTGCTTTTGACACACTCGGTTAATGAATGCAATTTTAAAAACCAGTATTACAAAACATATCCTGTCAAGGAGCGCATATTGCTTTGCAAACTTCAAGCACTATGAGTGATCCACTTAAATATTATTATTTTAAAAAGGAATTGTAGACTTCTGAAACTTTCTCCTGTAGAAAAAAAATCGAAGCGTCAACTTCAAAAGAACTTAGGCATACAATATGTGTAAATTGCTCGAGTTACACTCTTTGTAATTATATTTTTCGTCATCTACTGTAATTTTAACAGTTCTTCATACTTTCTTGCATGTAATGAAGGAAGATTAGGGTTCTCGAATTTGATGGAGAACCCAATATCAACGACTTTCAAGTAACTATTGTATCAAGTATTGACTGTGGTCGAAATTCGACCTGTTGTCTACAAAATATACTCAAAAATTTTAATTATCGACAGGAAACAATCTGTGATCACGAAATTATGATATCCACTGATGACAACACGGTGGATTCCGCTATCGTGTTAGGCCAGTAACTTTCGCGGCGTGTCGTCGTCTCTCATAACACACTTCGTTATCCCTTTCCTGCCCAAACTATCAAATATCCGAGCATATAACTTAATATTTGTTCATTTTACTACCAGAGTAAATAAAAGCACATTAGTGTGTTCACAAGTTTTTGTTTTCCTTATTTGACGCAAAAAAATGTAAAATAAAAAGCCGTTAAAATGGGACTTCAAAGTCCAAGAGGATGTAATGTAATTTGGAGACATTATGAAATGCCTATGTCTGTTAACATAAGGATTTACCAGCAAGAAACAGATAGCAACATTTTTATATCGAAATGCCATTTTTGAAATTGATGTGAAGGGGGGAATTGCACACAGTAGTTATGCCTGAAGCGTATTCATATTTCGTAATTCGTGAACAAGAAAAAACTACAACCATTTATTACTGACACCTAGAAACAAAGAAAACTACAAAAACTACATGCACAAAATGCCTTTGAGACACTGTTAGTACTAAAAACTTCCTGGCACAATTTTGAACACTGTAAATAAAACGAGCTCTATTCATTGAATAATATCCGTTTCCATTAGCTAAAACAATAGAAAACAAAATTACCAACGTGAGAACACACAACAGGTTCTTTTTGTGACAGAAAAACTCGCCCGACGAAATCGTGCACACAGACATAAAATATTCCGTTGTTTACTGCTGTCTGTGAGCAGTGATACTGAAAACAAAGAAAGAAAGAAAGAAAGGCCAGGGAGTGTATCATATGATACTTCAGAGGGACTCTGACTTCCCGTCATGAATACACGTCAGATTTCATTTTCACTTTGTTTTATGACGCTCTAAATGGGCTGGGACTTTTAAGTTCTGTCGGGCAGGAAAGGGTTAACCGGCCGCGGCGGATTAGCCGTGGGTACTGGAGCGCCGTGCTGCGGTGCGCGCGGCCATTCGTCGTCGGGGTTTCGATTCCCCCCCCCTCCCCCCCAGGGCATGGGTGTTTGTGTTGTCCTTAGGTTAGTCTACCTTAGTTTAAGTAGTTTGTAAGCTACGGACTGATGACCTAGAAGTTAAGTCCGATAGATTTACAAACATTTGAACCTTTAACCGACCTTAACGACTCCGTACTCACATGACTTCCATTTTGTGCACATTTATGGCAAAGCTACTCTCGAATATTATATTCCGTTTGCGTCGTTGTATAATTCAATTTGAGAAATGTTTCTTCAGTTTTGGTGTTCGTGCTTGTATATAAGTTTAACACGAAAAAAAAAATAAAAAAGACAGCTCATCGATCGGATGAAAAGCCAGTACTTGCTTATTTGATCATAGTTTCGGCTACGGCTAGGGAAGCATTCATCGGAAGTAAAATTCGAGTTCACTATAAGTAAAATATTACAAAGGAAACAGTATAAACTCCATATCCTAAGGCATGATCGAAGAAAATTACATGTAATGGACAGTTGTAAAATGGTTCTAGAGCAATAGAGCTCACGTTAAAGTTACAAATGTAGTATGCACATAACAAAATCTAAAAATAGCACTTATGTTCGACGTGGCTAAACGCGCAGCTATGGGTCGACGATCTCTTACAGGACCAAGTTAGCTGCACTTCCTTGAAAAGAGGTTCAAGCATTATTGATGGAAATTCGTTTGCCTTTGATCGGAAGATGGAACGGTAGATATGAGTATGTTTCTTGGCCATCACCCCCTTGTGATTTTTGACTGCGGATATGGTTGAAAGGCGAAGTCTACGAAAGAAAAGGAAACATAAGCGCCGATTTTAAGGTTCGGGTTATGAATAGCGTAGCCGTGGTGTTATCAAAAGGCGGCAAAAGTGCACCGAAAACTCTATTGATATTTTTGAAAATCAACATTAAATGTCCTCAAGTTTGGCTGGGTTACTTAGCAACAGATGTATAAAAACTGGACACATTTTATTGCAATTCGTCTATACCGCCACCTCCTAAAACATTTACTATTCCTCATGAAACGTCCTGTATCATAATTCAAAGTCCCATGTGGTTGCAGATGACAAACTATGGAAGAAAAACTACAGCAACACATAAACACGTTTAAAATAAAAACAGACATGGCGGATTAGCCGTGCGCGCTGGGGCGCCGTGCTGCGGTGCGCGCTGCCGTTCGCCTTCGGGGTTTCGAGTCCCCCCTCGTGCATGGGTGTTTGTGTTGACCTTAGGTTAGTTTACCTTCTTTTAAGTAGTTGTAAGCTACGGACTAATGACAGAGCAGATGAGTCTGATACATTTGCAAACATTTTAAAAACACAGCTGTGGATACGGGTCCACGGATGACGGAAGAGCTTCTAGTGTCATTCATTCTATACCTGCGAAGTACCATTAATTACATCATCTAATGCATGGCATTGTTGGTTTCATGGAAGTCAATGTCCTCCCCTCACTTCCTCAAAAATGTTCAAATGTCTGTAAATCTATCGGACCAAACTGCGTGGTCATCAGTCCGTAGCTTACAAACTACTTAAACCTAGGTAAAGTAACCTATGGACAAACACACACACCCATGCCCCAGGGAGGACTCGAACCTCGAACATAAATATATTAGACCTACAACAAGTCAGCAGGAGCCACTTTTTTTTTTCTTCCTAAGCTGGGGCCTTCACTTGGATTCATTCGGTCATGTCACATTATATATTGATGGCACTCAAAAATGTTGTCTGTTTTCATATTTATAAATACGGTTTTAAAAACCGTATCTTAGGACAAGTGTTGTAATCTGTTGTATTTAATTAATCACATATTTATGTTCGGTAGTTTTGTGCAGCAATTTCAATGGAATAATTTCTTTACTTTAGTTCTAAACATATAAAACTTGCCATTTCTGAAAATAAACTTAGATACTACGTATACACTAATTAACTATCTTTAAACGTTACACTTTTACAGTCACATGATTACAGCTCTGTCGCCGGACGCGGTGGCCGAGGAGACTGAGGCGCTTCAGTCACGGTCTGCACGGCCACTAAAGTGTGGGGTTCGAATCCCCCCTCGGGCATGGATATTTGTGCCGTCCTTAGTCTTAGATAGTTCATAAGCAGTTTGTAAGTTTAGGGACTGATGACCCCGTAGTTAAGTCCCATAGACTATACAAACATTTGAACATTTGAACAGCTCTGTCGTCTTTACATTATAATGAACTAACATCCGAAAGCCGGTTTGTCAAGTAATAAGTATTGTATATTATTACACAACTGTCTTGTTTTTAATTCAATTTTTTTTAGTATTAAGACAGGAAAACTGTCAATTTAGTCCTGTTGACTAAAGAATCAGTAGGTAGCAGTACGTTCAGTGTTCCTGAAAACACCGCCGTTACTAACAATCATTTAAAAGTTTGTTAATACATGACTCTTGTAGTATGAAACGGCAGTAGGATAACAGCCGCAGATGCTTGCGCATGCTGGCTAAGGTTTGTCATTTAAGACTAACAGGTGACGGCTACGATTTTAAGAAACCAATAAAAAGGACATCAAAGCGATGTGTCATCAAAACGACAAATACCGAAGTCGCCAAATTGGTTTCTTAATTAAAAACGGCACACCGTTAGTAATATACAGTCCTTTTCAGGTTGAAGTGAAGGTACATTGGAGATATCGGACGCTTATTTATCCAAACATAAATTGCCAGAGAGGAGTGTTAAAACTGGAAGTTTCGGCGAAGCGGTGCGGCCTACTCTCTCTGTGTTGATAGCAGCGGCAACAGGTGGGCGGGAGAGAGTAAACACAAAAATTGCCTCCCCCAGACGAACGCCGCGTTCTCGCTGCTCCTGGCCAAGTCGGCTTTGACGCCAGCAAAGTGAAGCCCCCGGGGATTCAGCGATGAGTTAAAGGGCACCACATGAGGTTCCTACGACTTTCCACATCCACCGCAGGAAATTGTACGTCTCTCTTGGGCTTTCATTTCGCAATCTGTGGCAGACGATCTTGTTTACTCACTCACTCAGTGTGATATGGTAAAGCAAACACTCTTCCACACGCAATGTACAAGCCACACATTCATATGGCAGCTCCACCATAACGCTCTGTTAAAACTCTGTCTAATCTTAAGATACTTCGAAATAGCTTGGTGACCACATGACTATTGTATTTTTATAATTTTTTATGTTTATGCTTGGTGAATTACAAACCTGAAATAGCAAGAGAAAACAGACTCTGAAGTTTTCAGAGGACCATTCATTACCTGTAGTAAAAGTTAATTTTCGACGATCGGCGTAGCGCATTCGGTAGTATCCTAGTTCGACGATAGCCATTGGATCGGTGGTTAGAAACCCATCAAGCCCTTTTCTTTCGGTTTGTACGATACGTACACGAATGAAATACAAAATTCTTCAAATACAGGGTGCTCGGAAATTCCCGTTACAAACTTCTAGGACTTGTAGAGGGTAGTGAGTACATAACATTTTCAATAGGAACCTATGTCCGGAAACGTATCGTTTCAGTTCTGCGACAGATTCAATTCAGATGTGTAACTCAACGTCTGCTGAGTGACAGACACAAGACATTTAAGAGACACCCGGTGGGATGGAGAGAGTGTACCAGAACATGCTTCAGAGGTACAAAGTCTGTCACGACGTTGGTTGTCGCCACATCGAGCCGCTGTTGTAATGCATCAGTACGTTGCGGCTGGTGCCGTAGATGCTGGGTTCTTGTTGTTGTCGACTAATGCAAACTGGTGGAAATGGTAATGAAAATGCGTAAGTAACGACGGAGCGATTCAGTATTCTTTTCAAATTTATTGCAACACTTGTATTGGGTTACGCCTAATTACATTCCTCAAGTAGAAGTGGATGAGATTTATTTATTTAATCTTGTCTGAGTTACATCTGTAATTAATTAACAGGCTACATATTCTAGATTAGAAATAAAACTATGTACTAATTATACATTCCTATATACAGTCATGATTTTCACACATCATACGTCATTATTGTCCATAGCAGACTCGTATCTCTCTCCAGTGTTCGACACACTTCAGTGCAGCGTCGTTGACCAGCCATAGGTCTTGGAAAGTGCATGGCGCCGGCAATGATGGGCAGCTCAGCAGGTGTGTCATTGTATGTTTTTCTCCACATTGGCAGAGCTCGTCTTCTGCGTATCCCCACTTGAAAAGGTTAAAAATGTTCAAATGTTTGTAAATCATATGGGACTTAACTACGGGGTCATCAGTCCCTAAACTTACAAACTACTTATGAACTACCTACGAACTAGGACGACACAAATATCCATGCCCGAGGGGGGATTCAAAAAAAAAAAAAATGTTCAAATGTTTGTTAAGCTTATGGGACTTAACTACGGGGTCATCAGTCCCTAAACTTACAAACTACTTATGAACTACTTACATACTAGGACGGCACAAATATCCATGCCCGAGGGGGGATTCGAACCCCCGACCATAGTGGCCGTGCTGACCGTGACTGGAGCGCCTCAGTCACCTCGGCCACCGTGGCCGGCCGAGGGGGGATTCGAACCCCTGACCGTAGTGGCCGTGCAGACCGTGACTGAAGCGCCTCAGTCCCCTCGGCCACCGCGGCCGGCTGAACAGGTTATCCTTTGATCTTCTCATTGGACACCTAAGTCTATTTAGGATCTTACAGAATCTCCATTCCAGTTGAGATCCAGCCGGGAGTTTTTCTTTCATGTTCCAACATTGCAAGCTGGCATTTTTTTTTTATTTCTGTGACCACATTGATACCCTGGTTGTATATTGACTTTCATTTAGTGGATTTCAAATTGAATGAAATCTTTCCTCGATTTTAATCTTGCCGCCACTGGCTGATGTCCGAACAGGGGATGTCTTCTATCCTCGCACTGTCTGCTTCTTTCAGCCATCGCCAACTTTTGCCGTCTTATCAGTAGGGGAGCTATTCCAGAACACATATAAAGGAGATCAAGGTGTTTAGGCTTCAGACATCCGTAATTATTCGACATGAATCATTCAGTGCTGTATCTAGCTTGTGGACGTGCGTCGATCTTCTCCATACGTGGCAAGCGTATTCAGCTGGAGCCAAACACAAAGCCATGGATGATGAACGCAGAATTCCAGGATCTGCTCCCCAGTGTGAGTTGGTAAGTTTGCGGATTATACCGTTCCGTGTGTTGATTTTCGCTCTAGTTTTTTCTAAATGTCTCTTATAGGACAGTGTTCGATCTAATGTGACTCCGAGATTAACTGGGTTTGGGCAATGTTTAAGTTTAACTGGATTCCATTCCAACTGTATTTCCCTTTTTGCTTCCTGGTTGTTCAGGTGAAATAAACAGGTCTGCGTCTTTGCTGGATTTGGTCGAAGCTGGTTCCTATTGTAATATTCAGTAAGAACTTCTAGGGCATCTGATAGGTTTCTGTCAATGTGATTGATTGATATCGATTGGCAGGCAATGGCTACGTCGTCAGCATAGATAAAACTTCTTGCATCTGGTCCAACTGGTTGGTCATTTGTATACAGGTTGAAAAGGAGAGGGGACAAAACACTGCCTTGTGGGAGCCCATTCTTCTGGTTCCTCCAGCGGCTTCTTTGCTCTTGAAATTCCACACAGTATCTTCTGTTGGAGATCAGAGATCCCACAACTTCAGTAAGATGGTAATTTCCTGTCATTTTGAAATTTTTTTCTGGATGAGATAATCATCAGAAATTGAAACCGTTGTGGAATGGAAAAGATACGTTTCCGGACATGGGTTCCTACTCAAAATATTATGTACTCACTACCCTCGACAAGTCCTAGAAAGTTGTAACGGGAATTTCCGACCAACCTGTATATGGTAACTACCAAATATCTAATTATATTTCATATGTAAAGATAATTATTAAGGAAAAGTACGAATCGCGTAATTCCTGTTGCAAAGGATGTAAATGGGGCTGAAATTAATTCTCAGCCAATGGCACAGTTTTTCCAAGTAAGTTTTCGATGATATCGTTTCGACACTTCAAAACTTGTACGAATCGGTTCATTATTTTGCCAGAAGGGAAATAAATCTACAAATGAAAAATGCAGTTTTTAAATCCAATAATCATCTGTTACCGAGATACAATAGTGTAAGGTAGAGCTATAGTTTCCACTTGCTGAGGTACGTTCGATGTCCAAACAATTGTGGACTGAAAACTTGTCAGTATTTTGTCAGTATAAATGGTGTCATAATCAAATAACATCGGCATTTTCTGACTCGTTCGTTCATGTAAATAGGAATATGAAGCCTCCCTCAAAGCACCTATTATTTGTATACTGTATCGGTCGTGTGATATAAAAAATACCCTGTGATTCTACAGTTTCTCCCGACGTTTTTCATAATGAAAGAGTTCACTGGTGAACTGTCGGTGAAGGCCGTAACTCCACAAAATATCTAGTAATTACTATTACTTCAGACATAAACTGGAAAGAACACGTAGATAATGTCGTGGGAAAGGCGAACCAGAGACTGTTTTATTGGCAGAACCCTTAAAAGATACAACATAACTACTAAAGAGACGGCATAAACTACGGTTGTCCGTCCTTTTTTGGAGTATTACTGCCCAGTGTGGGATCCTTATCAGGTGGGTTTGACGGAGGACATCGAAGAAGTTCAACGAAGGGCAGCTCGTTTTGTATTGTCACGATACAGAAGAGACAGCGTCACGGAAATGATAGAGGATCTGGGATTGGAATCATTACAACAACGGCGCTTATCGCTGCGGTTGATCTACTTACGAAACTCCAATCACCATCATTCTCCTCCGAATATAAATATATGTTGTTGCTTCCACTTACATAGGTAGAAATGATCATCAGAATAAAATACGAAAAATCAGAGATCGAACTGAGAGATTCAGATGTTCTTTCTTCCCACGCGCTATTCGAGAGTGGAATGGGAGATGAATAGTATAAAGGTGGTTCGGTGAACCTTCTGCCAGGCACTTAAATTTGATTTGCAGAGTATGCCATGTAGATGTAGATCAGTGTCCAATGGGCACAATATTTCGGCAAGCGACTTCGTTGCCAACATCAAGTGCGCTGCCGAACTGGACGATGTGGATTCCCCCCCCCCCCCCCCCCTCTAGACCAAGCATTCTGTGACTGCGTAATGTTAAATTTGCGGTAATTATTATCTAAAAACAAAAAATTATGAGAGTATAGGACGTTAAATTTCAAATAGTCTTTCTATTTAATGAAACTCGAGCTAAGGTGGCGAATACTGCCAAAGATTCGCAAAGCTGTAAACAACTTTTTTTTTTTAAGAAACAGTAACTCCGATGGGCCTAAAATAAGTCAAAAACCATAACTCTAGGTCGATCCTCTGAGCAGATTTAGCCAGTTTTCGAGAAGGCCTTTTAGCAGAAAATCTATATATCTAGAAAAATACTTAATACTTTTTAAATTTTCGAACAAGTACTATTTTTACTGATCTCGTGCCATAATTACGTAAAATAGTAAGTTTAGCAACGTGAATGTTGACGAGTTGTAAAGAATAAAATTTTTAAGGGTTTCTTCCTGTTTTTCCACGTCTCGAAACGTATCAAAGGAATGGATACGTATGACAGTTCAATCTACATACTCTTAAGGCCTATAAATTAATAATTCAACATTTTCCCATTGGAATTATCATTTCTTATTTAAGAAAAACCGTGTTTTTTGTTTTTTTCAACTTCGGGATATATTTTACTTCTTTTTAGCAATATTCGCCATCTTGGCTTTAGTTTCATGAAACTGATTTAAAGTTTAAAACTGGTATGTTGGCTGATGGGATATAGGTAAAGCTGTTCTATTGATTGGAAAAAACAGGGTCTCTACAAGGATTTGGCAATAGTGAGCCAGAAAAGGAGGTCTGTTTCAAAAGCTGCTCATTCAAAACTAATCTGGTGTTAAATGCATCATTAATAATTGTCATCAGCTAGTAGTTAACACTTACAATAACTAACTTTCCAATCAAGCTGATTAAAGATTAGTTGAACACATTTTTTATTCATTAACACTATAATTCTGTTTAGTTACGGCCCTAATATTAATACCTGCACAGTTAATTAAGAAACAGTGCATTTAAACTAATTGAAAGCAAGAACAACACGTAGTCTGCACAAGGCTAACTGACTGCAGTATAAATATGGCTGCGAGAGAAATTTGGAAAAACACAAACCAGTCTCTAATAATGCAACTGCAAGAATTTATTTCGCTAACTGAGTGTTTGGAGAAACTTAGTATCTTGTTCATCTGTTTAGTATTGCACAACAATCACTACTACTATTAAACGTCACACCAATAAAGAAATATGTTAATCAAACTCAGCTTAGTCAATACTATGCTTTGATTTTAATAGCTAATAACTTTCAATGAAAGGAAGAGGGTTAGCTTTCTAACTACAAAAGTGAAACAGGTAAATAGATTCAACTTTCTCAATTATTATTAACAATAATGATTACATTACCTTATGATTGAAGAACAACAAAATCTTCTCAGACTGATACATATATGAATGATACAAAATCTTATAAAGACAGAACTGTGTCTGTGAAAATCAAATTTCAAAATTATTCCATCAGCTCGTACAAAAGCAATAACCAAAGCACGTCCGATGAGTACCAGAGCTACACACCGACTCTCCCTTTCTGTTCAACTACTACTCACATACATAGTCTTTGACAAAGATGTTACACAACAGAGTAAACCATAGACGTAGTTACTCAAAGAAGTTCATATAACATTTTACATCCAAATATCGGTACAAGACAGGCTATCGATACAAGACAGGCGAAACAATATTATTGGATTTGTACAGACATGTTTCAAGTTCATTTCCTAACCCATCATAGTTTTTTTTTTCAGCTAATAATTTTTGCGTAAGTTATACATATGTGGTGTCTGTTCTGATCCTGTACTTTTTATCTATTCATATTCACCGGAATGTATGACATTAACTGCGAATGGGTAAAGTTGAAAATTTGTATCTAGCTGGGATTCGAACCCGAGTCTTTTGCTTTCTATGCTGTTGTGCTGACCCCTACACCACTGGGTACACAGCGATCACCACACCTGCACGGAATTACTGAAGTACGCCTCCCGTCAGATACAAATTCTAAACGTTAACCTGCCCACTAGAACTCACTCGTATTTGTGTGTGTGTGTGTGTGTGTGTGTGTGTGTGAGTGTATAAACTGTCTCCAGTACAGACGGAAGGCGTGCTTGAGTAATTCCGTGCAGGTGCGGTGATCGCTGTGTCCCCAGTGGTGTAGGCGTCAGCGCAGCTGCCTAGAAAGCAGGAGACCCGATTACGAATCCCGACTGGTTACACATTTTCAACTTTACCCATTCGCACTTAATGTCATACATTGCGTGAAGTGCACCCACTTCTTCCTAATTCTTGGACTCCCCCCCCCCCTTCGAGCCCTCGCCCCCTAGTCCTCCTCACGTCGCGTCTTCCGAACGCGGTCCACCCCCAGGCGCGAAGCGTCTAGCGTCTCTATTGCTCGTCAGGTCAAGTCGTTCCGACCGCGGTCTGCACCCAGGGGCGCGTGCTGACGGCTTCCCAGATGTTGCTCTGTCTGCCCGGTTCGTCGTAGTGTTTTCCTCCTCTTCTTGTCCGGCCCGTTAGTCTGGGGGTAAAGCGCCCTAGTGGAAACCGAAGAGTGGCGGGTTCGATACCCGGTCAGGCCTTGGATTATTTCAGTCTGCATTTTAACCCATCCTTCACTTCTCAACGCAGTAAGGAGACAGCAGAAACAACACGTCGTTCGGATTCCACGTTAAGCTGTAAGTCCCCTTTCCCCTGTTGGATAACTGGGGTAGGCTAGGGACACGCAAGTCGACGAAGTGTCAGTCTTGATGCAGTCGCGTCGTTCAGATATCTAGGCGTAACATTGCAGAGCGATATTAAATGGAACGAACATGTAAGGACAGTTGTGAGTAAGGCAGACAGCCGACTTCGGTTTATTGGGAGAATTGTGGGGAGATGTACTTCATCTGTAAAGGAGACCGCGTATAAAACGCTTGTACGACCACGTCTTGAGTATTGCTAAAGTGTTTGGGATCCTCAGCAGATTAGTTTAAAGGAAGACATAGAAGCAGTTCAGAGGCGAGGAGCTAGGTTTGTTACTGGTAGGTTCGACCAATGCACGTCACGGAAATGCTCCGGCAAATCAGTTTTCTTGAATTTCTGATGAGGAAATTTAGAGCGCCGGAATTTGAAGCTGAGTGTAGTACGATCTTCCTGCCACCTACTTACATTTCGCGTAGTGATCACAATGACAAGATACGAGAAATTAGGTCTCGTACGGAGGCATATAGGCATTATTTTCTTCCTCGGTAGATTGCGGAGTATGTATGTAGATGTAAATGTAGTAGTGGCGTCCAGTTTAAAGTCTTGCACCAGGCCAATGAGCCACACGAAGTGATTATTATTCCTCTTCTTAATCAAATTCTAAACGGTTGCAGGCCTTACTAAAGATGTGATCAGTATTTCCACTGATCAGCGTTTCCCTTACTCGATAGCTTATTTAATGACACAATCCCAGTCGTCAAACGTGTGTGTCAGAACTTTGGTATGTCATAAATCATTCCGTGTAATTCTGAAAGCCAGTGTTCAGCGACCGTCGACTTGCTGTGCTGCTGTGGTCTGGTCTGCCGTTGATGTTCTCGGCAACTGGACACTGATACCTAACTGTTCACCAGTGAACTCTTCAGTCATAAAATATGCCTTTTCACTTTAAACTTAGGAACCATTGTTTCTAGTAATTCTACGTATTCGGCCATTGTTTCCACTTCTTTCGTACGTATTTCGTAGAAAGAATTCCCAAACATGTTTAATTTGATTATGGCACAAGCCACCTTAAACTCACAAATCGTCCGGAATATCGAAAATAACGAGTTGCAGACGAGACTGGTATTCACGTACTGAGCAGGTTTCTTATTACGAGAATATGAGAAACCAAACAGAAGAAAAAACGCTGCCTGTTCGTTGAAGTCTAACCTTACCGCTACATGAAAGCAATGCGGCAAACGCAGACCACAAAGTGCTGGCAAGGACGACTGGTTACGAAATACGACGGAAGCTAAGCGAAGTTGCACGACGTTTCGAGCCCAATTCGTGAAAATCTGTTCCAATCCACGACGATCCTACTAAAAATAGTATTTTCAATTCCTGTATCTATGAAACCCAAGTAAAATAACTCAACTCATACAGGGTGTCCAGAAAACGGCTCCCTGATTTCAAAATTAATCATCTGGAAAACAAAGATCGACAGAGGAATGCAGTAAACGGTATGTAGCAGCAGTTTGATATAATAGTTACAAAAGCTGCTAACAGATGGCGCTGTACGCTGTACAGCTCATATCAGCATATATAAGTGAAATAATCGTATGAAAACACTCTTTGCAAACAATCACATCACAATGTTTTCAAAATATTCACCATTGGCACTACATAGGTGGCGCAAACGAAGAATGAAATTCGCCATCACATTTCGTAGTGTCTCAACCGAAATGGATTCACAAGGCACAGAGATCGCCGATTCAAGCTCGTCCAGCGTGGCGGGATGCTTCGGGTAGACCATGACTTCCACTGTGCCCCACAAAAAAGAGTCACAGGGAGTCAAATCCGGCGAATATGGAGGCCAATCCATGCCTGCACCAGTAAATTTGGGATATTCCAAAGCAATGACTCGATTCCCGAAGTATTCCTCAAGAAAGTGAAACACTTGTTCGGTCCGATATGGTCGGGCTCCATCTTGCATCTTCGAAGGTTCGAGTCCTCTGTGTGTGTGTGTGTGTGTGTGTGTGTGTGTGTGTGTGTATGTGTGTGTGTGTATTTGTCCTTAGGTTAGTTTACCTTAGGTTAAGTAGTTTGTAAGCTACGGACTGATGACCAGGCAGTTTGGTCCGATAGATTTACAAACATTTGAACATTTTTTTTCCATCTTGCATAAACCATTCAGTACCTGGTCGATCCTCTAACGCTTGCTGTGTGGCGACAAATTGTTCCAAAATTGCAAAGTAACGTGCACCAGTGACCGTTTCTCGAATGAAAAAAGGGCAAATCATGCCTCTGCTGCATACTGCAGCCCACACAATAACTTTAGGAGAATACAGGGGTTTCGCTTCACACCAATAAGGCTTTTCGGAACCCCAAAATCGCCACATCTGATTATTCACGTATTAATTCAGGTGGAAGTGTGCTTCATCTGTAAACCAGATGCAGCCAACATCAAATCTTTCACTATCAATCATTGTGAGCGTCTGATTAGCAAAGGCAACCCTTTGTTGCACAGCTCGTACGGCCTGGTGCGTTTGAATTTTGAATAGAAACATGTGTAGGCTCTTTCTCAGTATTTTCTGCGTGCTGGAACGCTTCAAACCAGTCTCAGATGCAATTCTACGGACGGATGGCATTGGATTTCGCTGAATAATTCCAGAAACTGTGGCGATATTTTCAGGCGCAACTGCGGTTTGCTTGCGGCCAACATGCCCCACTAGATCATCAGTTACGCTGCCTGTTCGTTGAAATTTTGCGAAGAGCGTACGAAGTGAGTCCTTTTGGAACATTAAATCGTGCTTGAAAACTTCGCCTTGTTGCCGTAGGACTTTCTTCTAACCTATGGTACTCTAGCATCAGAAAAACGCGTTGTTCAATGGAGTACATGGTTTTAATCTCTTCCTTCGGTACGCTAACCTCCTTTCACGTTTCAATAGTGGAACTGATCGCTCTGGGCTTCGGATCACTATTTATACTAGGCATTACGTATGGTGATTACAGTGCCATATGTTAGCAGCTTTTGTAACTATTATTTCAAACTGCTGTATAAACTTCATACAGCTTTCACAATAAACATACCGTTTACTGCATTCCTCTATCGATCTTTGTTTTCGAGATATTTAATTTTGAAATCAGGGAGTCTTTTTCTGGACATCCTGTACAATTACTTGGGTGCAACAGATTATGGGTGTTGTATAAACTGGACTGATCACATACGTAAATCAGGTGGAAGACTTTTCCTAAACATTTCTGTAGCGAATTGCAGGAGTGGGGGCGAGTTTGTTTTAAAATAAGAGGTGTGTCATGATCATTCTGAGAAACTTGAATTAAAAGTCACTTGAAGATACCCTGCGAAAGCTTAATTACAAATTTTCAATAACCATTATTTAGCGAGTAATCTACAAATACACTACTACCCTGTACGTATTGATCCTAGACAGAACGCGAGGACAAAAGTAGTCTAATTATTTTGATCTCCACAGCGATCCGCTAATGTATGTCTGTGACCCTCCATTATACGTGATTTTGTAGATCATAAATCCACACCACTAATCACTACACCATTTTTTATATTTAAAAACTCCGTAAAATAGTTAAGGTAAAAATTGGATGTAGGTTGGAAAATACGAGTTTGGAAGATTATTTCAAGGAACTGCAACTGAGAAAGTTATCGATGTATTCTTATTACTGTTTAATTAATTCAACTATCTTCTTCTATTAGAAACTAGCAGTCAGATGAGAGGTTCTACACCCATCTTTCCAAAAATTGTTTTTAACAACAGAATAGTTACGAGATTTCCTTTTATGTTTCTTGGCACATGTGCATGGAAACTATCAAGAAAAAAATCTTTACTTACGTATTCGTATATTTATACACCAACTCACAAATTCTAGTCAACTTCCGTAATAACACTACTAGAAGTTACAGATCAAGTTACATTTCTGTATATCATTACAACAATCCTTTTAATCACAATTTCTGAAATATTTGGGGCTATTATGCCGTGATCACATGGATTTATTATTGAAACCCACCGTTTCGTCCCCAAATGAGGACATTTTCAAGAAGGATCGTCGCTTTTTTTTAATGTCCGGTTCACACCTTGGCTTACTATTACTGCAGGCAAATTCAGTTCAAGGTGCTACCACGCAGGGACATGATGTTTGAATATTCGAACGCCATTCGCCATTGTCGGTTGGTGTCAGCGTTTGCTATCTCTGTCGTTTTCAATGCTTTAAGCCCCATATTTTGTGTTAATCTTTCGTATATCGAGGGTCCCTCTTTGCGTTCTTCCACGGTCTCGGCCAGTTTGGGTCATATCATCTGCAATGTTATTTCATTGTTATTTCTATTATTTCCGATGCACTTGGCAATTTTCACTCAATGAACTTCTGATTAAATATACGAAAGAGCATGAAGACCCTAATTTTACCTGGTGATAAAATACTTGAGCAAATAATGGGAGCAAGTATTTTTAAACGCATCAAGCGTATTAATATATTTTTCTAGTTGCTTTCCACTGCATGTATTTGGTATCAACAAAATCAGCTCATTTGCTAACTGTTCTCTAAATATTTCATTGCGATACGGACTCTTAATATTTCAAGTTTGGTTTTCTCACTTCATTAAAAATATCTTCAACTTACCGTTAGCAAATGGCATTGTTCCATCCATCCAACGACGAAGCCACGCCTTTGTCATCATGATATATACCCAAGAAAATGCATATTTTCTACACAATGTGGTTCAAAATGAGCTGGTAGCAACACGAAGGCGCTCTTTTCATGGATCACGCTGCAGATGGAGTGGCGATGATGGATGACGAAAAGCGGTGTCTGCCCCTCACCGTTTTTGCGTCGAGCGGTTATTAATTGCCAGCTGAGTTGCGACATTGCTCGCTGCACTCTTTTGTTGTGCAGGCAGGAAATAAAACGACGACAGCAGCAACATGAAGCAGCGGGCCCTGAGTTAAACCGTGGGGAAACCGCGGGTCGAGGGTGGAAGATGACAGGCTGCCCCGTACATTGTGAAGACGACTAAATCACCGTAGATAGTCACACTTAGCAGATTATAGTGTTTAAGTAAACAAACGAAATCTTGAAATACACTCCTGGAAAATGAGAAAAGAACACCATGAATTCGTCGACCGAGCATAGAGAAATTTTATTGACACATTCTTGAGGTTGTATACAACACACGATCACATCTGAATTCAGTCTCCAGAGCGTCCGCAATGTTGGCATCAGTACCGTGTATACTCTCCTTTTGCAGCACTGCAAGCAGTAATTATTTTATAGTTTCCAAAATTACAAGCCAAGATCGCACACTAACAATTTATTAAATGACGACCGGTTTCGGTGCACTGTGTCACCATCATCTGGTCCATATATGTTATAAGCTGGTAATTTTGTTAAAAAATTGGTTATAAAATAACAAGTGCGACATTGCACTTAGTCACTATATAAAAAATACATAAGTTAAAAACATGACAGCTTACAATCTCGAGTATTTTGTAAGCAGTCATGTTTTTAACTTATGTATTTTTTTATATAGTGACTAAGTGTAATGTTGCACTTGTTATTTTATAACCAATTTTTTAACAAGATGACCAGCTTATATATGGACCAGATGATGGTGACACAGTGCACCGAAACCGGTCGTCATTTAATAAATTGTTAGTGTGTGATCTTGGCTTGTAATTTTGGAAACTATAAAACAATTCGATCGCCTCCAGACCAGACTATGTCAGGTAATCTGTAATTATTTCTTGGAAACTATCGTAGAGGGCCGCGGTGGAGTAGCCGAGTGGTCTAAAGCGTCTCGCTGCGGAGCGCGCGGTTGCACGCCGTGGAGGTTCGAGTCTTCCATGGGGCATGGGTGTATGTGTTGTCCTTAGGTTAGTTTACCTAGATTTAAGTAGTTTGTAAGCTACGGACTGATGACCACGCAGTTTGGTCCGATAGATTTACAGACATTTGAACTTTTTTTTATCGTAGAGGCTCCGAATGTGGTTATGTGGAATGGCCTGCCTTGCAATTTCCAGGTGGTGCCACAGCCCGCAGAACATGACGTTTCATTCGGTCCCAAACATGCTCAATAGGGTAGAGATCTGGGCATCGTGCTGGCCAGGGTAGTTGACGTATACCTTGAAGAGCACGTTGGGTGGTCAGGATATATGTGGGTCTACATTGTCCTGTTGGAAAAGCATATCACCTTGTTGGTGCATGAGTGGTAGCAAGACGGGTTAATGATGCTTTCAGTGTACCGTGCACTGTTCAGTGTTCTTGACGATCACTAGAGGAGAATGGCGAGTGTAGAGTATCGCTCCTCCTCACAATGATGCACGATCATGTGCGCCGCTAGTGTGTCCTTCGCTCATGTCCCAACAACGGTCAGCCCGCCTCCAATGGTGTCATGTAGGCGCTTATGAAGGGACGAATGGAGACGTGTCGTCTTCAATGATGAGAGTCGTCGCTGCCTCGGTGCCGATTATGGTTGTACGCGTGTGTGGTGTCGTGCAAGGGAGTGCGAAAATCTGGAGTGTCCGCGAAACGGACAAACGGGGCCGACAGCTGGCATCATGGTGTGGGGAGCCATATCCTACACAGGCCGTTCTCCTCTGGTGTTCGTTGTGGGAAAATTGAACATTACACGGTACAACCATCATTCAACCCGTCTTGGCACCGTTCATGCACCAACAAGGCGATGTACTTTTCTAACAGGAAAATGCACGTCCACACGTATCCCGTACAAACCAATGTGCTCTTCTAGGTGTACGTCAACTACCCTGCCCATCATTATCCCCAGATCTGTCCTCTGTTGAGCATGTCTGGGACCGGATGAAACGTCATCTTGGCGCGGTCTACACTACGAGCACGAGATCTGATCCAACTGAGGCATCAGATTGCATGGCAGGCAATACCGTAAGACTTCATTCGGCACTTCTATGATCATCTTCATGAGAAAGTTGCTTCCTGCATAGCTGCAAATGAAGAATATACACGATACTAGCGTCGACATTGTGCACGCTCTGGTGAATGTAATGACATGCGTATGGTTCTGACTGCGTGATCGTGTGTTGTATACATCCTCGAGAATGTGTCAATAAAATTTCGCTCTGTTGGTTGACGAATTCATGGTATTCTTTTTTTCTTTTTGCGGGAGTGTACGTTCTTTTATATGTAGCGTTTTTTCTTGTCTTACAAATTTTACCAAATCACTCTTCAAAGCTGCAAAGATGCTTCTGATGAATCTACATCTACATGGGATACTCTGCAAATCACATTTAAGTGTCTGGCAGAGGGTTCGTCGAACCACCTTTATGGTATTTATCTCCCATTCCATTCTCTAATAGCGCGCGGGAAGAAATAACACATGAATCTCTCCGTTGGAGCTCTGATTTCTCGTATTTTATTCTGATTATCATTTCTAAAATGTTCAAATGTTTGTTAAGCTTAAGGGTCATCAGTCCCTAAACTTACAAACTACTTATCAACTACCTTATACTAAGGACGGCACAAATATCCATGCCCGAGGGAGGATTCGAATCCCCGACCGTAGTGGCCGTGCAGACCGTGACTGGAGTGCCTCAGTCCCCTCGACCACCGCTGCCGGCGATTATCATTTCTACCTATGTAAGTGGGAGTCAACAATATATTTTCTCATTCGGAGGAGAATATTGGCGATTGGAGTTTCGTACGTAGCCCACGCCGCAGCGATAAACGCCGTTGTTGTAATGATTCCCATCCCAGATCCTGTATCATTTCCGTAACGCTGTCTCCCGTGTATCGTGACAATACAAAAAGAGCTGCTCTTCTTTGGACTCTTTCGATATCCTCCGTCAAACCCAACTGATAATGATCCCACACTGGGCAGCAATACTCAAAAAAAAAAAAAAAAGACGGACAAGCATAGTGTATGAAGTTTCATTTGCCGGCCGCGGTGGCCGAGGTGACTGAGGCGCTCCAGTCACGGTCAGCACGGCCACTACGGTCGGGGGTTCGAATCCCCCCTCGGGCATGGATATTTGTGCCGTCCTAGTTCGTAAGTAGTTCATAAGTAGTTTGTAAGTTTAGGGACTGATGACCCCGTAGTTAATTCCCATAAGCTTAACAAACATTTGAACATTTTTTTTTTTTTTTTTTTTGAAGTTTCATTTGTAGTTCTGTTGCATGTTTTAAGGGTTCTGCCAATAAAACGGAGTCTCTGGTTCGCCGCCTTTCCCACAACATTATCTACGTGTTCTTTCCAGTTTAAGTCTGAAGTAATAGAAATTCCTAGATATTTTGTGGAGTTTATGGCCTTCACTGTTGTGAGAACCCTTGTCGATAGCACTCATCACTTCGTATGAGTAAAGAGCTAGTCGAGTTTCACATGTACCTTATTTTCTAAATCCGCGTTGACTTTGGGTCAATAGATCATTCTGTTCGAGATAATTCATAATATTTTAATACAGGATATGTTCCAAAACTCTGCTGCAAATTGACGTCAATGAAATAGGTCTGGCCGGCCGCGGTGGCCGAGGAGACTGAGGCGCGTCAGTCACGGTCTGCACGGCCACTACGGTTGGGGGTTCGAATCCCCCTTCGGGCATGGATATTTGTGCCGTCCATAGTGTTAGCTAGTTCATAAGTAGTTTGAAAGTTTAGGGACTGATGACCCCGTAGTTAAGTCCCATAAGCTTAACAAACATTTGAACATTTGAAATAGGTCTGTAGTTCAGTGGGTTACTACTGCTGCCTTTCTTGAATACAGTTGTGACCTGTGCAACTTTCCAATCTTTTGGTACAGATCCTTCTTTGAGACAGCGGTTTGATATGTCTGTTTAGTATGGACCTGTCGCTTCAGCATAATCAGATATGAATCTAATGGGTATACAGTCCGAACCAGAAGATTTGTTCTTGTTAAGTTATTTCAGTGCTTCACTACTCCGTTGATATCTACTTCTACGTTACTCATTCTGGCCTCTGTTCGTAATTCGAAATCTGGAATATTGGTTTCGTCTTCTTTGGTGAATGAATTTCGAAAAGCTGTGTTTAGTAACTCTACTTTAGTAGCGCTAGATGTGTAACTACGTTATCTCAAAGCGGCATATTCAAATTTCAACCGGTTTGGTTGTTAAGACGTTTCGTATCTTTTCAGTTGAACACCCCCTCGTAAATAAACATATCATGTCACAGTTGACAGCACCCATACGTTGGGAATTCTTATGTTACGGAAGGGAACCAAGGGCAGCCCGAGCGGCCGTGATACTATCTCGAGTTGCGGTAGCTAAGCGCGCTCGGTGAGAGAGCTGGATTATCCCCTCTAATAAAAACAAAACTGAGCCAACAACTCAAGAATCAACATCGAACAAGGACGACACGAAGTCCGCAAGCTACCCGGAATCTGAAGGAAAAGAAAAGAAGATAGTGGCAAAGTGGTCAGCGTGACTGCATAGTAAGCAGGAGACTCGGGCTCGGCCCTCCAGGGGGCTCACGTTTCTTTCGTGAGTACGTGCGTGACGAACACGGGGCCCCGAGCGAATGCAGTCTTCCTTCCTTTCTTCTTTCTTTCCCGGACTGCATTTCCTTTCCCCCTCCCCTCCTTTCCTACCCTCACTCCTTCCACTCCCCTCCGGGGGACTGATAACCTCAGTAGTTTAGTCCAACCAAACAACCCAACCCAACCCTCGGTTTCGGATCCCGACTGGGCACAAATTTTAGATTTCTCCATTGATTTATTTCAGTGCCCACATGTACCTATCGTCGTTTGTTCCTTTGTGTGCTAATTGATAATGTATCTACAAGGTCGCAAATGGTGTCTGTTCTTTCAGTCATGTCTGAAATAAAAGACAACACATGTATACTTAGGTCTTACCCTCTTAATATAAATTTTAATTTATACATGTTATATTCTAAACGTCACGTTTCACAATATTTCTTCCAGACATAATAAATTAAGTGAAACTTTCTCATTTGCACTTCCTAGGGTCCAATTATTTGAAACGCGAATCTGTCCTGTTTTATTTTATTTATTTCTTTATGTATTTTTTATTTTATTTTACGTTCTGACATTTCGCGCATCTGCGTTTCTTACTTCCATTCTACAACCACTTTCCCTTTACCAGGAAGTACGTCAATCATCTAAACCAGGGCCGGCGCAAGGCACGTGCGAAACGTGCGGCCGCACGGGGCGACACTTTTCAGAGGGGCGGCAAATCTGACGCCCCGCCGCTTTTTTTACAAACTCAACATTCATGTCCAAGAGGGGATTCGAAACTGAACATGGGAGGGAGCGGCTTCGGAAACTGTGGCATGGCGCCTCGACTACCTGCCGGCCGCCCCTGTTGAACAAGGGGAGGGAGGAGGACCAATTTCTTGCTCGTCACTGTGGCAGCGCCGTCGTGTTTACGCCAGAGCAACAGAGAGAGGGAAGCAGTCTACCGCACCTGACAGCATTCTTCTGGGTGGAGCGCTGCCAACCTGTTACGCGCCGTGCGTTTACTCACAACTAATTTTGCAGGAGACTAAATCTAATTTGAAAATTACAATGCAATGTTCGATACTGCGATTATGTATTAAGTCTCAAGCAATATTGCTAAGCCCTTTAATAGCAGTATCCGAGTGTTTTATTCTTCCCACTTTATGGAAAAAATCGTTGAACATTACTGTAGTCAAACATGTCCAACACTTAAAATGTCTAGAAGTATTCCGAATGGCTAAATACGCTGCGAGTAATTACAAGGGATAAAGAATTGGTAGTAAGCCTGGCACAAGTTGGGTTTCGACGTTTTTTCAAAAAGAATTTCTATCCGTTTTTGAGCGATAGTCTGACCTTTTGGTTTTTGAACCAAGAAACACATGTCTCTGAAAAATGATTATTTACGTTAACTGTACTTTCATGCCACGCGGGATTAGCCGGCTGGTCCCAGCGGAGGTTCGAGTCCTCCTTCGGGCATGGGTGTGTATGTATGTCCTTAGGATAATTTAGGTTAAGTAATGTGTAAGCTTAGGGACTGATGACCTTAGTAGTTGGCCCGTAAGATTTCACACACTTTTGAATATTTTTGTAAATTCACAAGGCTTACCAGATCTACATAGATTTCTACATCTGCATGGGATACCCTGCAAATCACATTTAAGTGCCTGATAGAGGGTTCATCGAACGACCTTTGTACTATTTATCTCCCATTCCACTCTCGAATAGCGAGCGGGAAGAAAGAACACCTGAATCCGTTCGAGCACTGATTTCTTGTGTTTTATTCTGATGATCTTTTCTACCTATGTAGGTGGGAGTCAACAATATATTTCCGCATTCGGAGGAGAATGATGGCTATTGGAGTTTCGTAAGCAGACCACGCCGCAGCGATAAACGCTGTTGTTGTAATGATTCCCATCCCAGTTCCTGTATCATTTTCGTGACGCACAGTGTGGCTATTCTCAATGCTTTGAGTTATGTTTACATCTATTTCGTCATGCTGAACATAACTGTCAACATGACGGTTTAGATGTAAGCACATAGCCGCGGTGGAGTAGCCGAACGGTCTAAAGCGTCTCGCTGCGGAGCGCGCGGTTGCTCGCCGTGGAGGTTCGAGTCCTCCCTGGGGCATGGATGTGTGTGTTGTCCTTAGGTTAGTTTACCTAGGTTTAAGTACTTTGTAAGCTACGGACTGCTGACCACGCAGTTTGGTCCAATAGAATTACTAACATTTAAACATTTTTGTAAGCACATATTAAATGCTTTTAGACTGGCCACTCAGTGGCCGAAACCTAGGTGGATTTAAAAAGTAAAAATAAAATTACGATTGATTGCTGACATTTGCTACAGATTTATTTCAATAAAATTCCACAAATGTTTTGTAAAGAGAGAGAGAGAGAGAGAGAGAGAGAGAGAGAGAGAGAGAGAGTGCGGGGGTGCGGCAGTTTAGCATCTCCCACGTAGCGGTACTTCGGCTTGCGCCTGCCCTGATCTAAACTAATTAAAATAGGTTCGTTAAGGTAAAATGAGTGTGTAGAACACGAAATATAATATCAACCATGTCCAGGTGTTAATAAAATTCACTGAATTCCTCTTGGGTGAACCGTCCGAGCTAATTAACATTGACGCTTGCTTATGGAGTTAATGTAGTGCACGGTAGCCAGCGGAGCGCGTCTCTGGCGTTTCAGAGGTGCAGAGACATTCCAGGCTGGGAAGGCGCGCTCAGTCCCTGTTCGTCGCAGTGGAAAGCAGACGATTGGATCATCCAGGCAGACGGGCGGGTTAGCCAGGGAATTCAGTGTGGCGTCATAGTCCGCAGCAGGGCGCTGAAAATATGTCGGTATCTGAACTCATTTCCAACATTTGACTGTGCCTCAATTCTCTTCTGTCACGGTTTTTCCCCTTCCACGTTCCGCTACCATAAAAAGCTGTACTCCAAATGTACATTGTCAGAAATATATTCCTCATTTTAAGGCTCACATTGGATAGAAGATTTTTTTCTTTTTACAATTGTATTGGCCAACTAGGATCACGTTAACAACTTCAGTTCCTCCTCTTCCTTTGTTGTTGTTTCCTGTTTTTTCAGTATTCTCTCATTTTCTCCTCATCAAGTCTATTCGTTTCTTGTTCCTGATTTTTCATTTCTTCTGCTCTGAAAGCCTTCTAAATTTAGTATTTTATTTTTAAAACGGTTTCTTTCTCCTACTTCTGATTCTTTGATGTTGATTTTTCTAGATCTATCCTTACTTCTTTAATCTATGCTATTGTCGATTTATTCATCTAGAAATATAGGAGTATTTGTTTTGTCTATTTCTATCCATTCGTTAGAGGTGTCGGAAAAAACTTAATCTTCGAGTGGATATTACTCTATATTTTTGTAGATCTCATTACATCTTATTTTCCAACCATCTGCAGTTTTTATTGCACCCATTATTTTTCTAATAATTCTTCTTTCCAGTACCTCTAGTTTATCAATCTTACAGTTCAACGTTAGGCATTTAGGTCCATATAAACATTCTGGTGCCGGCCGCGGTGGCCGAGGGGACTGAGGCGCTCCAGTCACGGTCTGCACGGCCACTACGGTCGGGGGTTCGAATCCCCCCTCGGGCATGGATATTTGTGTCGTCTTTAGTCTAAGGTAGTTCATAAGTAGTTTGTAAGTTTAGGGACTGATGACCCCGCGGTTAAGTCCCTTAAGCTTAACAAACATTTGAACAATGAATCATTCTGGTAGTACCACTGTGGTGTTCAAATGTTCAAATGTTTGTAGAACTTATGGGACTTAACTACGGGGTCATCAGTCCCTAAGCTTACAAACTACTTATGAACTAGCTAAGACCAAGGACGGCACAAATATCCATGCCCGAGGGGGGATTCGAACCCCCGACCGTAGTGCAGACCGTGACTGGAGCGCCTCAGTCCCCTCGGCCACCGTGGCCGGCCACTGTGGTGTAGTTTTCAGTTTTTCTAAGTATACATTTCTTGTTGTAAATATTTTAGTCAAACCGTATGCTTTTTCCGTTTTGTTAATTCCCACATCTATTGCAGAAGTCCATTCTGTTATATAGTTTCTCCAATATATTTAAATGTAATCGCTTTACTTTACCTATTCGTGTTTCTATGGATTCTGGCGCATTTTTTACATTTCATGAATTTTTTCAGATTAAATTTTGAGACTAGTTCTGTATGATATTTTTTTCCAGATTTATTTGAAGAATTGCTTTTCTCAGGTTTTCTGAAAGTTTTGCCAAGTCAAATGGTTTACCTTAATTCCATTTGTTGTCATTCCCATTCAATTTTGTGATTTTGTTTAGCTTCCAGTTTCGAATCCTTACAATTTCTTCTTATTACTTTTTTTGTGGTTTAATCTCAGTCCTTATTATGCCCTCACTAGACTATTAATTAAATTCATTATATCCTTTCGTAGAGGATTAGAATGTCAATGTTATCAATGATCTTACTTTCACCGAGAATTTTTATCCAAGTCTTCGCTTCATCGATGTATACACTGAGCAGTTATGGTGAGAGACAAGACTGCATCCCTATCTTACAGCCTTTTAAATCTGAGCATTCCGTTCTTGGTTTTAAAGACGTCTGTTCTTGTGCATTTTCTACTTTTCAAGGCGTTAGGAATAATCCAATAAATTACAGCGCAAATTCAATTTCTTCCACTAATATTTCGGTCGTGTATCGTCCGGCGAGTCCAAGACTAAGGCGCGGCGGCAATACTCCTGTTGATCACAGATGCCGGTTGAAAGCAAAGAGGTACGCTTAGCACGCTCCTCACTCTCCCGTGTCGAAAGGAACCAGGTATTCGATTCTCTTATCGATATACTCGTATGTTCTGCGGTGTCAGTGACGACTTCTCTGCAATACGTGCCTTTTTTTATGTTTGTAATTCTATCGGACCAAACTGCGTGGTCAGCAGTCCGTAGCTTACAAACTACTTAAACCTAGGTAAATTAACCTAAGGACAACATATACACCCATGCCCCAGGGAGGACTCGAACCTCCACGGCGAGCAACCGCGCGCTCCGCAGCGAGACGCTTTAGACCGCTCGGCTACTCCACCGCGGAAATACGTGCTTTTATTCGTAAAACCGTTTTCGACTAGTACCGCTGCTCTCGGCTCAGGGGTATCGTATTATAAGGCCCAATATCAGATATTTGTAGGAAAGGGCAAAGTACTTTTAACAAGCTAGACTGTAGATGCTTTGTAAGTTTGCTTGTTCACTCGCAAAAATTTAAGCTGTCCTCTTAGGTTCCTGCTTAACCACATCCTTTATCTTCGTAAGAAAAATAGTACTTTTGTCAGTCAGAATAGGCATCTACAGTGTAGATTGTCAAAAGTACTTTGCCGTTTTCTACGAATATGTGATATTAGGCCACATTACACGGTACACCTGAGGCGAGAGCCACAGTACCACTTCTACAAATAAAGGCTCGTCTCTGCAATTTTATTACACCAAGTGCAGGATTCCACTCCTTGTCCAAATTAAGGCCATTTTCAGCTAATCTAATTTCTACTGCTTCCTTGCAAGTTGAATCTGAAGAGATAGGTGTTAAAATCTCCACATCACTGTAATTCATCGAATTATCTGAATTTAAACATTGTTCTGCGACAGCTGACTTGCCTGGCAGTAGTAAGCGAGTATATTGTCGCTGTTCAACAAATCTCTTGTGGATAGTGTGTATTGTTTGGCCTACATATGAACATTCACAACTACCGCATGGAATCTGATACACACCATATTTTCGATGCAACATATCATCTTTAACAGATCCGGCTAAAGCTGCGATATTCGCAGGTGGCCAGAAGATCACCTTAACGTTACGTTTTTAGAGAATCCGGCTTGCCTTTGAGTACAGCACACCCACGTAAGGCAAGAACGCTCTCGATCTGAAGGTTTCCTCTTATTACAGATCGCGTATTTGCATTCTCGTTTTCACAATGAAAACTCTGCGAATTTGTTACTGGGAATATACATTTGTTTTAAAGATGCTCTTGAGGTGTTCTTTTTGCAAGTTCTCACCATCAGATATACAATGATATACATTGGTGCACAGTGCATCAATTTCTTGTAGCTCATTGGCCTGGTGGAAGTCTTAAAACTAGGCACCACTTCGGCGACTTGCTTGTCCCTAACGTACGCCAGGCATCCAACCAGGAAAAGGGGAAGGAGGAATCCGAATCACGTGTAATTTCTGGCGACTCTTCACGTCGTTGAGAGGTGAAACATTTGTCAAATCGCAGACTGAAATATCCGTTATCCGACAGAGTTACGAACCACGAACCCTTCGGTTTCCATTCTTACGCTTTATCACGATATCACCAGACCCGACACTTACTGAGGGATCACTGAGAATTTGCAGTATACGCGTGCGAGACAGCATTAAAGCACATGAAACCGCTGATGGAACTGCGCAATATTCAGATTTGGAGTGTAATATGTTACAGTGGATTGGGGTTGGACTGCATGGGAACGTGAGCAGGGGTCGTGAAGATCCCAGTCGATTACGTCAGCCACATGGGATGATCGCTCTCTAACGTAATACATTTGCTTATGTGTCTGCCTTCCGAGGACAAGTAATAGACATTCTGTAACGTTCTATGTCATGTTTCACCATTGATCGGAGACCAACAGCAGCTGGACTGTGGAATTACCATGCCCAAGTGTAAGCTGCTCCTCACATCGGCTGAATTTGGAGTGGTGGTGTGACCGAGAAGCATGGATAGGTGGCGAAAGGCGCCGCATTGTATTCAGTGATGAATCACGTTCCACAGTAGCCCAGATGGCCGACATCAGTGAGTATGCCGGTGACATGGAGAGGGGTTCCAGTGTTTCGGAGGGAAAACAGCATTTAGGTTTCCCGTGAATTCCCTAAATCACTCCTGGCAATCTCCGGTATGGTTCCTTGGAGAGGGTCCAACCGATTTCCTTCCCCATATTAATTTATGCATTCGCCTATAGCACATTTCAAAAGCTTCTATTCTATTCTTGTCTGAACTCTTTATTATCCACTGGACTCGCATTCGGAAGGACGGTGGTTCAAATCAATCTCCGGCCATTCATATTCAGGTTTTTCGTGATTTCCCTAAATCACTCCAGACAAATGCCGGGATGGTTCCTTTCGAAGGGCACGGCCGATTTCCTTCCCCATCCTTCCCCATAAATCCGAAGTAAGCTCCGTCTCTAATGACCACGCTGTCGACGGGACGTTAAACCCTAATCTTCCTTTTATTATCCACCTTTCACCTACACCCCAGACAAATGCCTTCAGAAAAGAATTCCTTACACTTGAATTAAAATTCGATATTAACAAATCTCTAATCTTCATAAATGCTTTTCTTCCCACTGTCATTCCTTATATCTTCTCTACTCCGCCATCAGAAATTGTCTTAATGCCCAAGGCTACCACGTTTATTCCATCGTTTCCTAATCTAATTTCCCCAGCATCGCCTGATTTGGCTGCATTCCGTTACCCTTGTTTTGTTTTTGTTAATATCCTCTACCACGTCCATTCCGTTCAATTAATCTCCAACAGAATTACAATGTCTACGGGAAACAGCAGTTTTTATCTCTTCGTCCTGAAATTTAATACCGTTCCCCAATTTCTCCTTGCTTGCGTTCACAGCTTGCTTATTGTACAGATTAAAATTTAAAAAAAAGCTAGAACTCTTACTCGCTTCCCAACCAATGCTTCACTTTCATATCCTTCTTCTCTTATAACTGCTGTCTGGTTTCTCCACGAGTTATATACAACCTTTCGTTACCTATATTTTAACTTCAGAATTTCAAAAAAGGGTATTCCAGTCAACATTATCAAAAGCTTTCTCCAAGTCTACAAAAGCTATAAATGAAAGTTTTCCTCTCCTTACTATCTGCTCGGATAAGTAGTAGAGTCAGTATTGTCTCGCGTGTTTCCACATTTCTTATAAATACAAACTGTTAATCTCCAAGTTCGACTTCTACAAATTTCTAAATTCTTCTGTAAATAATTCGAATTACAACTTTGTAATCACGATTTATTAAACCGATATCTGCACATGTCTCCACTTTCTTACTTTGGTATTCAGATTACTACATTTTACTGGAAATTTGAGGGTGTTTACACTATCTCGTACATCTTGCACACAAAGTGGAATCGTTTTGTCATGGTTGGCTCTCCCAAGACTTCAGTAGCACTGAGTATTGTCTCCAAAGAACTTGTTTCAACTTACATCTTTCATCAAAAGCATATATATGGTACTACAATCATGGTGCCATATTTCAACAAGAGAACGTTCGTCTACACATGAGTCTCGTCTCTGTGAACTGTGAGCATGACGTTTAGATGCTCCCGTGCCCAGTTAAATTCTTCCAGATCTTTCAACGATAGAACATGACTGGGATAGAACTCTGTTAGCTGTTCCCGGTGCTGTATCCTGGACTCCGAGGTTGCGTTAGAATAAGATTAACACCCTTGGCACCCTGCCCAACTGAATCATTGGGTGCATATAGTCCTGTGGGGGCGCAACGTCATACTAACAAGTACACTAACAAGCAAAATATCATCAACATCAAATTCACCAGTATTTCGATGTCTAACGATTCCCAGCATTTGCGAACCTTTGATAGACTTGAATCATGGAATATCTACTACAAGTAATGATTATCGAATAAAACATTTTCTTTTACTTCGTCCATTTATTTAACTACGTGCTATCGCACAGTAACGATAACCCGTAAACATAATATTACACTCTAAATAAATCTTTGATGTGGACTTGAAGTCAATAAATTATGTTAAACTTTGAAGTTAGTTACATATCACAGTGAAACTGAATTTAATGCCTTTTGGGACGCCAGTAAAGTGAAGTTACATGTTTGTGCAAGTATTGTTCAATACCCTTGGGAGGAGTAAGGGGAAGCAGTAACCATTGCTTAAGGGAGAGGTCTACTGATCTACAGTCCCCATTAGTGTCTGCAACTTCCCTGTCGACAAGCGGGCACTGACGCGAAGAATTATCTCTGTCCACTGGATAAGATTAATTCGTTCATAATGACCTCAGCCTGTCGCGGGCTTCCTTTTCCTCTCTCCGCTCTAACAAAATCTTCATTACCATTTATTTCAGTGACAAAACCGCCGGACTACCATTGAGTCTTGCCATTGCAGTACTGACAATTTTTTTCTATATAACACGTTGTAAGACCAGTTTATAAGTTACAGATTTTAAATAGTTGTAGGAAGTCCTACTAAAGAAAATGTGCACACATTATTAACTACGTCCTTCGTTGAATAATACAAAAATCATCACCACCATACCTTCGATATTCACTGTTGGAAAAGTTCTCACTCTGGACATTTCCGAGAATCAGGGATTTTATAGGTACACTTCCCTGTGCTGTTCCTGTCATCTACCCACCCTTCACTTTATATATATATATATATATATATATATATATATATATATATATATATTGCTATTAGATAGTATCGCTGAAACTCGAGAACGGCTGAACCGATTTGGTTAATTTTACTCTTGAAATATTCGTGTAAGATTAGGGAAGGTTTAAACGGTGATAAAATATGGAAAAGTTGTCCGGAAAAGAGGAAAAACCGAAAGCTATTTTTTCCTATAAATAAAAATCAATTGCCACATCGTTGTAAGAGCGTCATTTGAGTACGGCTTGACAGGACAAGGTTTGTATGAGATAATTTTTTTGGAAAATCTACCGGTAAATTGGAAAATTTGAGTGCGTTTTTCAATGTGTTTTTGATTGAATTCAGCACTATAAGTGACTATTCGCACGACGGAAAGACGTAATATTGTTTTGTTTCCTTCATTATGGTCTTGGAAAAGTTTCCAGTAAGAAAAATAGGGACAGTTAAGAAGGAAAGTCGCAAAATTCGAACCAAGTTCTTTTTTCAGTGTGTTTCTAAATGTACTGGACACTAAAGCTGAGAACCGTTCATAAGAGTGCGACAAAATTTCGATCATTTGTCGTTCAATGAAAGATGAACGTTCTTATGAACTAAATATTTAGGAAAGTTACCCGGAAAATTTGAAAATTCGCGAGAAACCGAAAAAGCTTTTTTCAGTTTGATATTAATATCATTCGTCTGTGTGTGATAAAATTTTGCATATTTGACGTTCAAAGCGAGAGTGACGTTCTTATGAAATAAAAATTTGGAAAAGTTTCCCGGAAAATTCAGAAAAAAATAGAAAGGCATTTTTCTATGAAATATCGATACCGTTCATCGGATTGCGATAAAATTTTGCACATTCGACGTTCAAAGCGAGAGGAAGGTTTGACTGAAGTAAAAGTTTGGAATAGTTGGCCAGAAAATAGGAAAATTTGTGGAAAACTAAAAAAAGCTCTTTTCTTTGGGATATCAATATCATTCATACGATTGCGATAAAATTTTGCACATTTGACGTTCACCGATACTTAGACTATCTGAGGATGCCTTTATAAAGCTACTAGATCTAAAATACATATGATTTAAATTAATATGGTTTATATTAAGAGGTAAGTGATACGAAGTTTACCGGGTCATCTAGTGAATAAATAAACTCAAAACAATACTAGCACCTTCAGGCCGTCTCTTCCATCTAATAAAGCATTTTCATATTTTACGGATTCCAAAACAATAATGTTCTGTGACAATCAGAAAGAAACGGATTATTTGGATCAACGATACGTTGCTCATATCAGTGCCCAGCTCAGAATGGAGGGAAAGTAGCTGGAAGACGAATACGATGAAGGTGTTCGGGTTACTGATTTTTGTTATGGTGAACTGATTTTTTATAAACTAGTAATTACTACATTATGTAGCTTGCTAAACTTTGAAAATAATTGCCTACGAAGTTTGACTGGATTTATTGCTGAACAAATCACGGAGAAAAGGAATGAGATCATTCTGTAGCATACTGCAGTAACGGTCAACATTCACTTTGGTTACAATACCGGAACCATCCTCAATAAAATAAAATAGGATAGGTCCTAGTAAACCCACATATGTCACCCGCGGTGTGCGTCACGATTTTCAGACATACAAACCACTTCATTTGTATATCTAAGTGTATCGAAGCCGTGCCTGGCTGGGTCGCTTCCGTTTGATGTGCGTGGCTCAGGACATAGATGAATTGCATGTAATTAATACCCTACTTTATCATTTCTCGATCAATACCGAATGAACCCAATAAGACTGTGTACACACTAGGAAATAACACGGCAATGTACTGAGACGACCGCCCCTTCAGACAAGTTGAATGAAGCCTGCCAGCCGTAGCGGAGCGGCCGAGCGCACTGAGGCACTATGCTACGATGCGCGAGGCCCTTCCCCGTCTGGGGCTAGAACTCCCCCCCTCGCTCGGGCATGGATGTTTGTGTCGTCTTTAGTACAATCTAGTTCATAAGTCGTTTGTCAGTTTAGGGACTGATGACCCCGCAATAAAATCCCATAAGCTTTACAAACATTTGAACATTTTTGAAGCCTGCCACAACTCGTCTTTGTGCTCCATATTATTTTGAACAGGCTCTACAAAAATGTTCAAATGTTTGTAAAGTCTATGGGACTTAACAACGGGGCTATGAGTCCCTAAACTTACAAACTACTTATGAAGTACTTACGAACTAGGACGGCACAAATATCCATGCCCGAGGAGAGATTCGAACCCCCGACCGTAGTGGCCGTGCGGACCGTGACTGGAGCGCCTTAGTCCCCTCGGCCACCGCGGCCGGCCAGGCTCTACCTTCTGTAGAAATATTTGACGCATAGTGTAGCCATGAAGTAGAGTTGGCAACCTTGATTAAATGCGTACAGAATGCCACGTATGCGTATGTTGCTAAAAAGGACAGCAGGCAATTATTATCTTCCGGATTGCTGTTTTCTTTTTTCAGGCGTTAAATGTAGTCCTTTATACAAAATGGTTGTTATTGTCACGGATCGACTAACACTGTGGCGAAATAGGAAGAATCGCCAGCTAACTTTATCCAAGAGGCACAGTAGTCAGGTGGATTAGCAGGGGAGAGCCACTGGTAATGCTAAGACCTTGCCATCAGTCAAGAATTGTCAGAATGAGTGAGAAACTCAAACGAGTGGGTATATACCCTGAACACAGTCCCAATGCACTAAGTTTATATGAAAAGCTGAAAGCGAGTAGGACAGTTGTGGTACGGTGACTCTTTCCGTTTGTATGTAATATATTAGGTCAGATGTTTATTGCAGGTAAGATAATGTCGTACGTGTATTGAGAGTCACTGAAGAGTTTATAACCACTTTCATGTGGATAATCTTGCTAAGGGACGCACACAAACAAGGACCACCAATTGTAAAGACAAAAAAAATCAGAAATTTGCATATTGAAAATGCCTCTCTTACAAACTTTGATTTTGTATCCGTTCTCGCCAATTTCCTTCTTACATTCTTTGTATTCTTGTAGTTCTGTTTTTGTTCAGTAGTCTGGAGTACTGTTGTCATTTCCGTCATGCTTGCGAGATGCGAAATACGCCATCAACATTGCTGTGTAATCAGCTACTAGTGTGTGGAATGCTTCTTAATCCGCTCTTCCCGCAACGTGCAGTATTTCACCTAAAGTTCACGTGGAACAAATTTTAATGTGTATTTATCACGCTGCCTGAGTCGTTATATTCCTAATTGCACAAAGATAACCCTCATAAAAAGGCATGAGTGCTTTTAGCTCATTTTATGCATCTCATTACTGCTGGTTATTACTGATGCCATTGACGTCAAACATGATGGCAGTTAGATGGAAGCTTTTCTGTCATATGTTTGCCGCTCCCTGGATAGTCGTACAAACACGTTCTATTTGCCTTCCATAGCTTCCATTAGCCAAATCTCGGATGCATTCTCTCTCTCTCTCTCTCTCTCTCTCTCTCTCTCTCTCTCTCTCTCTCTCTCTCTCTGAAACATACACACATAGTGCCGTAGTATGTCATTATTCCCCAAAGGACTGCTTAATGGGCATATCTCCCGTAAGTAAACTGAGAATCCCCAATATCTTACCTAAAATGATGTGGCTTAGCTTACGGAAGACTGAATGTGTCTCTCATTTCATTGACTCTGTAAATATTATCCCGCAAATCCAAATACCCTACTCAATCCTAACATCGTATTTCCATTTTTTTCTCTTATCATCTCTTTCATCTCGAACAAAGATTCTTTTTAATGTGAAATGTATCACGTTGTGCTGTGGTTCTGTTACTCATTCGTCAGTTTCGCTGTTTTTATATTAACGCAGCTTCTGACATGTTCTTAGAGAGTGTGTGACACTTCCCATCCCCCCAATCTGGAAAAATCAGACACCCTCACCATCATTTGCACTCGGGACCTCTGCGTAACTAAACAAGAACATTAACACTAGACCACAAGCAAATTTCACGAATGTTGTCAAATTAGCTTTTGGTGACATTTGAAGACTGTAGAAAAGTTGCAAGTCATGTTAAAAAAGCTTATGCTGACTACTGGAGCAGAAATTTTCTGACAGACGCGAGAACTGACGAAGTATTGCTCTATATATAAAAGAGAGGTGTTGAACTTCCTCTCTAGGAGTCATTTAAGAAGCGATTTTTCGATATTCCTTCCGTAAAGGAATGAAATAGGGGATGAAACGTTTTTTGAAAATACGTTGCTATTTAGGCAATTTTAAATCTAGAACTAAAAAATTTCGGATTTTAATTCAGGGTTCGCAGCGGCGGAGTGGCCAAGCGCATTGAAGCGCTATGCTCCGATGTGCGAGGCCGTTCCCCGTCGGGGGTCGAATCCCCCCTCGGGAATAGACGTTTGTGCCGTATTTAGTATAAGCTTGTTCATAAGTAGTTTGTAAGTTTATGGACTGATGACCCCGCAGGTAAGTCCCTTAAGCTTAACAAACATTTAAACATTTGAATTCAGGATTCGAATTTAAAAGACACGTGTTTCGGCATTTTTTTAATTCAACCAATAAGGGGGTAAAATAGGGGACGCAAAAATGGATTTTCAAAAATATGTTGCCGTTAACTCAAATTTTAAGCTACAACTACAAAACTTCGGATATGGAATCTTGGTCAGGATTAAAAAAAAAAAAAAAAAAAACAACAAGTTTTATTATTTTTGGTAATTCAAACAGTAAGAGGGTAAAAAAAGGGATGAAAAATTCTTTTTGAAAACACATTGCCATTAAGACAATTTTGAAGCTAAAGCTGCAAAAATTTATATTTGTATCGTTGGTTAGAATTTCAAAAATACTAGTTTCAGCATTTTGGAAATTCAACCATCAAGGCAGTTAAATTGGAGAGGGGGTGTTTTTTTTCGAAAATCTTTTGCTATTAAGGTAATTTTGAAGCTACAACCACATAAAATGGTATATGTTTTCTTGGTCAGAATTAAAAAGATACATGTTTCGGTATTTTCAGAAAATTAATCATTTAGGCCGTGAAATAGCAGATGAAACGTGTTTTTCAAAATACGTTGCTACTAAGCCAGTTTTGAACCCAGAATTACAAAAAATATATGCATACTTGGTTGGAATTTAAAAGACACATATTAGGGTATTTTTCGAAATTCAACTATTAAGGGGTGCCATAGGGGATTACAAGTAGTAAAATCAAATGTTCAAATGTTTGTAAATCTTAAGAGACTTGACTACGGGGTCATCAGTCCGTAAGGCCTACAAACTAATTAAACGAACTTAAACTAACTTATGCTAAGGACAACACAAACACACATGCCCGAGGGGCGAATTGAACCCCAGACAGCGAACAGCAGCGCGCAGTGCAGCATGGCGCCTCAGTAGTATCACAACATTTCATTATGATAGTACTTAAGCTACATCTATGAAAATTTATATTAAGAAGGAGAAACAACTGATGCAGACCAATCAGCCTACGCATGGGAAGCAGCGGGCGTTAAGCTAATCTATTATAACAGTCAGTATTACCGTCAGTGACAGAAACAGCAGATGACTAATCGAGAGAAACAGCAGATGACTAATCGAGAGAAACAGCTAAGTAAAGTGTCCTAGTCACTGGAGAAGGTACTTGCTGAGTTACTGTCAGCGAAACGTCGTGAACAAAAAAGGTGAAATATGTCCTGGTTCCGTGCTTGTTATACTCACTTCATTCATTAGACGTGTAGCGTGTAGCAGCGTTCACCTTGTTTGAATACAGAAGTGTACCTTTTAGCGGTAACCCTGGTCAAATCTTCGGTTTGTCAGGTTGTTTTGGTCTTGTCTTTGTGGTCTTCAGTCCGCAGACTGGTTTGATACAGCTCTTCGCGCTATCCAGTTCTACGCGAGCTGCTTCATATCCGAATAAGAACAACTACATCCATTTGAACCTGCTTAATGTCTTAATCTCTAGGTCTTTCTCTACTGTTTTTTAACTCACACAGTTGCCTCTAATGCTAAATTGACAATTCCTTTATGTCTCTGAATGCGTCCTACCAATGTATCCCTTCTTTAAGCCGAGGTATGCTAGAAATTCATTTTCTCCCCAATTCTGGTTCACTATCTCATAATTAGTTACGTGATCTAACCATCTATTTTTCAGTATTCATCTGTAGCACCAATTTCAAAAGTTTCTATCATCGTTCTGTCAGAACTCCATCTCGTGTCACTACAGTACAATCCTAATCTTCAGACAAATGCTTTCAGAAAAGATTTCCTAGCATTAAAGTAATATTGGACGTCAACAAATTTCGATTCTTTAGAAATGCTTACCTTCCCCTGGAGATTCTGTATTTTATATGTTCCTTACTTCTGCCATCAGAAGAGACTGGTTCTTACCGGTATCAGGAGATCATACGGAATATCATTTACTCCAGGATCCTTGTTTCAACTCAGATCTTTCAGTGCTCTGTCAAATTCTTCTCACAGAATCGTATCTCATATTCCTATACTTCACCTTCCATTTCAGAACACTGCCTTGAAGATAATTTCTCTTATATAGGCCCTCTATATCTTCCTTTCAGCTTTCCTTTCTGGGATTAGAACTGGTTTTCCATCTGAGTTCTTGCTACTCATACCGCTGCTTTTCTTGTCTCCAAATGCCTCTTATTTTCCTGTAGACGGTATCTACCTTTCCCCTAGTTATACATTCTTCTATGGTCTTGCATTCCTCCTCAAGCCACTCTTGCTTAGCCAGTCTGCACTTCCAGTCAACCTCATTTTTCAGACGTCTGTACTCCGTTTTACCCGCTTCACTTGCTGCATTTTAATTTTATTTTTTTAATTTTTCAGATAACAGGCTATAAACATCAGAAGATAGTGTTAAAAGTACCTCCTGCCCGCACTGTATGTAGGCCTAAGATGTATGTAACTAGATGCAGATTTAGGGTATGTATTTGTAAGGCGAATGGTTGAATTTGGTTTAATGGGAAAATTTTCGAAAGATAGGTCCTATCTATAAAGGAGACCACGATAGGAGGCTAGTGTGACCCATGTTTTACTACTGCTAGAGTGTTTCGATACCCCACCAGGCGTGATCAAAGGAAGACATCGAAGTAGCCAGAGGCGGGCTTCTAGATTTGTTAGCGGTTGGTTCGATCAACATGCGAGGGTTGCGGAGAAGCTTCGGGAACTCAAATAAGAGTCCCTTTGATAGTAGGTGGCTTTTCTTAGAGGAACGTTATTGAGCAAATTCAGAGAACCGGCATTTGAATACGACAACGGAACGAATCTGCTACCAACAAAATACATTCCACACAAATACCACAAAACTAAGATCAGAGAAATTAGGGAGTAGGGAGGCATAAAGACAAGTACATTCCGGGCCATTGAAATTGCTACACCACGAAGATGACGCGCTACAGACGTGCAATTTAACCAACAGGAAGATGATGCTGTGATATGCAATTGTTTAGCTTTCAAGAGCATTCACACAAGGTTGGCGCCGGTGGCGACACCTACAACGTGCTGACGTGGGAGAAGTTTCCAACCGATTTCTCATACACAAACAGCAGTTGACTGGCGTTGCCTGGTGAAACGTTGTTGTGATGACTCTTGTAAGGAGGAGAAATGCGTACCATCACATTTCCGACTTTGATAGTCGTGGTAATGTAGCCTAACGCGAATGCGGTTTATCCTATCGCGACAATGCTGCTCGCGTTGGTGGCGATCCAATGAAAGCAGAATATGGTATCGGTGGGTTCAAGAGGGCAATACGGAAAGCCGTGCTGGATCCCAACGGCCTCGTAGTACTAGCAGTCGAGATGACAGCCATCTTATCCGCATCGCTGTAACGGATCGTGCAGCCACGTCTCGATCCCTGAGTCAAAGTTTGGGGAAGTTTGCAAGACAACAACCATCTGCACGAACAGCTCGACGACGTTTGCAGCAGCATGGACTATCAGCTCGGAGACCATGGCTGCGGTTACCCTTGAGGTTGAATCACAGACAGGAGCGCCTGCGATGGTGTACGCAACGACGAACCTGGGCGCATGAATGGCAAAACGTCATTTTTTTTTTTTTTTAGATGAATCCAGGTTCTGTTTACGACATCATGATGGTCGCATCCGTGTTTGACGACATCGCGTTGAACGCACATTGGAAGGTGTATTCGTCATCGCCATACTGGCCTGTCACCCGGCGTGATGGTATGGGGTGCCATTGGTTACACGTCTCAGTCACCTCTTGTTCGCATCGACGGCACTTTACATTTCAGATGTGTTACGACCCATGGCTCTATCCTTCATTCGATCCCTGCGAATCCCTACATTTCAGCAGGATAATACACGACCGCATGTTGGAGGTACGGGCCTTTCTGGATACGGAAAATGTTCGGCTGCTGCCCTGACCAGCACATTCTCCAGATCTCTCACCAACTAAAAGCGTCTGGTCTGTGGTGGCCGAGCAACGCCAGTCACTCCTCTTGATGACCTGTGGTATCATGTTGAAGCTGCATGGGCATCTGTACCTGTACATGCCATCCAAGCTTTGTTTGACTCAATGCCCAGCTGTATCAAGGCCGTTATTAAGGCCAGAGGTGGTTGTTCTGGGTACTGATTTCTCAGGATCTATGCACCCAAATTGCGTGAAAAAGTAATCACATGTTAGTTCTAGTATAATTTATTTGTCTAATGAATACCCGTTTATCATCTGCATATCATGGTGTAGCAATTTTATTGGCCAGTAGTGTAGATGTAGAGTACAAATATGCAAATATATGCTTCATTATATGCGACTCATTAAACACCTACTACCGTCTGATCATTGCCCCCCCCCCCAATAGTTCCTATCACAAAATTATCAGCTAATTGGAACACGCTGTATACATGCCACACTATTTTCTGTATTGTTACTTTTTACACTTAATCTACATTAGTGGGATTCCTATATAAATGACAACACAATAAAAAAATCCGCCACTGTGATTTAAAAATGTATTTTTTTTTTTTCAGAGAATGTAAAGTGGGGCATGTATTCGATTTCTGAAATACGGAACCCTGGTCCGAAAATAACTGACTCATAAGTTACAAGGTGAGACATGTTGTGGGTTACATCTGTCAGTGGAATACGAGAACCTTATTAATTTCATGGTAGCTGTAATTGTAGACACGGCACAATCCTAGAAAGGGTCCGCATACATCGTGTTGACTACTTCATTCTACATGGTGAAAGACTCTTTTAGACCTTCAGTCATTTAAACGGTTTAGAGGTGGTAAAGAGAAACACTTCTCAGATGCACCTTTTGTCTGCTGAGGATCCACGAAAATCTTTACGCTAGCCATGTTTAGAGATAAGTGTTCGAACTGCAGTGTGATAATATTGTTGCAGATATGATGATAAATACCAAAAATTATTATGTTCCGATATTGACATATGCAACGGAAACTTGGGTGACAAAGAAAAGAGATAGGAGGAAAATACGAGCGGGGGAAATGAAATTTCTACGCAGCAGAATAGGGGTAACAAGAAGAAAAAAGATAAGGTATGAGATCAGGGAAATAGTGAGAGATGAGCCCTTACAGGATAGGATAGAGAGATTAAGACTGCAGTGGTATCACCATTTAAAAAGAATGGAGGAGAAAGGATCCCCACGAGGATACACGAAATACAGACACAGAAGAAACTACCAAGAAGAATACCAAGGGAAGGATGGATAAAAGGAGTGGAGGATTGTGTCAAGAAGAGAGGAGAGGACTGGGCCAGAGTGAAAAGTGAGAGATGGTGGGAAGACAGGACGAAGTAGCGAGGCTTCTGTTCCAAACAGACCTAGCCTGTGTCTGGAAACTGTGCAAGATGATGATGATGGTGATGATGATTATGATGGTAAATAAAACTACCGTTTACATTAACACTCAACTGCCATCAATGTGCTAGTGGTCTTCAAAGAAGCCCAAAACAAATGTTTCTTCAGCCAAACGGGCAAAGACCTCTCCTGGAGCGACTATCGGCTTCCCCACAATAAAGGTATCCACAGTAGGCCACAAGATACGTAAAAAAAGCAATTCATCATACGGCAATTTATTCAGTCTTTTAGCGTCATTCACGTCAATACGTTCGTGAATAAAAGCTGCATCTACGACATTCTTCTCAAATAAATATTCCTTTTCAACGCCGTTAAAAATTCTGAATTTCTGCATTCGTAGTGTTTTTGTGGTCTTCATTCCTTTTCATCTCCGTTAAATGTTCTGAATTTCTGCATACGTAATGTTTTTGTGGTCTTCATTCCGGAGGCTGATTTGATGCATCTTCACACCCTACTCTATCCTGAGCAAATCTCATCTCCTCATAAGAACGGTAAGCCATATCCATTTGAAAATGCTTAAGAAAAGTCATCTCTCGATCTCCCTCTGCGATTTTTACCCCCACACACTTCCCTTCATTGTAAATTGACAATACCCTTCTTTCTAAAAATTTGTCCAGCCATTCGATCCCTCCTTTTAATCATGGTATTCCAGGAATTTCTTTTCTCCCCAATTCAGTTCAGTACCCCATTAGTTATCCACCTAATCTTCAGCATTAATGTGAATCGCCACATTTCAAAAACTTCTATCCTCTTCTGGTATGAACATTTTATCACTCCCGTCCAAGGCAACAACCCACACAAACACCTCCAGAAAAGATGTTAATACACGTTAATGAAATTCGCTCTTTCATAGAGTTTACAATCGTGAATATGGAAATCTTGAACACGGTTTCTATATGAGCTAGGATCATGAGGTAAAAAGTTTATTTTGCTCGGTCCACCACCGATGTGCATGCTTTTCAATCATAAGCAGCTGTTTCGTCGTAAAGAATTCGGTGTTGATTCCTTAATGAATTTTCTGACACGGCTGATGTTTTCGGGTAGCGAAAACGTAATCACCTTTCATGTTCTGTCCGGCGTTGCTCCACAGTGGGAACAATTCGTCCAATAGCAGCCACGCTCACATGATATCTTATAAACTCCTGGTGTTTTGAGCCCTACCTCATCACCTGTCGTACTTTTATTGGGGGCCTGACCACAGAAGGGATGTTATATCTGTTCAGGAGCCGGCTAATGTTTCCCGAAACTGTTCCACAGAACGGAAAAAAGCGAGATTCTTGCTTTCTTCTTCCGACGTACTTTTTCTGCTTTTATGGCCAGAAATTGCTTGTTGTATCTGGCGGTGACTGTAGCCATTATCCCTGAAGACTCTTCGGAGATAGGTTAGCTGTCGCGGCAGACTTTTGCTGTCTGAAACGACTTTTGCGCGGTGAACTAGTGTGTTCTGAACACACTATTTCACCGACCAAAAGTCGTTTGTCGCCGAAAGTCTGCCGCGAGAGCTAACCTATCTCCGAAGGAGCCTTCAGGGATAATCGCTACAGTCACCGCCAAATACAACAAGCAATTTCTGGCGATAAAAGCAGCAAAAGTAGTATAAGGTCGTCCACAGCGAGACGTAACGCCATTGACTCAGTGCCAGGCGGGCAGCAAATAAAGAAAAACCCGTGCCTCTGAGCGTGTAGTCTGTCCAGCTGACGTGAAACAGCATGAACGCTGGCTTTCACTCGCCAACATTTCCACCTTCAAGATTGCTACCTACCGTGCTTGCTGAGCTTCGAACTAGTGGTGTTTGGTGCACCATCCACTCCATGGTATATTCGGAGGATACTAAAGCCTGTCACTCCGACTTGCGTTCGTGTGTGGACAGTGACACTCACAGCCTTCCCGATAAAAAGAGTATAGCAGGAGGGATAACAAATATTCTTTCTTTATTATTATTCTCTCTGCATTCCTGTACAGCTTCTGTGTTACCACAGATGACGTTTACCGGAGATCGGTTCTACAGAATGTGCGGAACAAGTGAAATACATAGTTTTTTAAAAGAAAAGATTCGCCAGCGTGTGATCTCCAGGCTGTAAAGACTGTTTATCGGGAATCTGATGAACTAGTGAATAATGTGTGAGTATTTTTGATAGGGATGGCAGCGCCTTTTCATTAACGCAGAAGTCAAGACACAACACAGCTGACAAATTACACTTTCACATATACATTTTCTGTCTAATATAATTTATTTACTGTTCACACTAAAAATGTTCAAATTTTTGTACATCTATGGAACTTAACGACCCTGGTCATCAGTCCCTAGGCTTACAAACTACTTAAATTAACAGATGATAAGGACAATATGCACACCCACGCCCGAGGGAGGACTCGAACCTTCGACGGCTAGCAGAGGCGCCCTCCGCAGCTAGGCGCCTTGGGACGCCACGGCTGTTCACACTAACACTGTTTCTTAACTAATGTACTTGGCCGACCGCACTCGAGAGCAGATCTGTCCACCATAACTACCGATCTAACCAGGTGACCAAATAGGTATAGGATTTTAGAATCTTCTGATATTTAAGGTACTTGAAGTTCAGAGCTCAAAAACAATCAACCAAAGCCATTCGACGCAAATCTCAACTCTAACAGTGCCCTAGTAAAAGCTGCCTATGGTGGCGTGGTAATCGCAACCGTGTGAACGATAGCTGACGTTCACTGACGTTCACTGTTGGCACTGGGCTCTAAAGTTGCTGACGCTGCGTGACTCAGTGGTCCCACGATTGCGTGCTCCTTGCGCTGACCTGCCAGCACTCACAAAGATGATGCCTCAATTGTAACGGCTAAGCTAAACGTTTCAATAATGCTTTTCCGTCAGCGCACACAGTACCTCCTGGCGTTCATCACGGTACTCAATGCCTGGTGATACTGCAACAGTAAGGAACCCAACTCAGTACTTCGTGACTTGAACTGAGTTCTTACGATATTAGTGCGGAGCTTCATCGCGATGCTCAGAAAGATACACGCTGCTTCAAAAATAAATATTCCGAACTGCAAGGTCAGTCTTTCTTCTTGCACTTCAGATGAAGCCCTATCAGACCGAGTATTGCTCAATTTTGGTGCAACATTTTCGCTGGCATATTTTTAATAAATTAAAGGCAGAATCTGAAGAAATAGAATGAAGCCTTACGTTAAGCAAGTGGTCTTCATTCCAAACACCGGTTAGATGTAGTGCTACTCTATTCAATGCAAAACTCTTCATCTTCGAATAACAGCGTCAATCCACATCCATTTAACTTACTGTACTCGTCTTTTTCTGTGTTTTTTTTATCGCCCCCCCCCCTCCCCTCGTTTTCTAAACTTCCCTTAATACTTGATTAACTAATCCTTGGTATTTCAGAATTTGTCCTATCAACCGCTCTATTTGTAGTTAAGTTACTTTCAAAATTTGCAAATGTTTGTATACCTATTCCTGCATTCTTTTGTAGTACCACATTTATCTATATCGTCTTCAGCTGCTCCCCCTTCCCTTTGTACAATTCTATCTTTATTTCCCCAGTATAGCCTCTCTATATATTTCTTACGTCTTGCAGCGTTCTCCCCTTTGTTAAGTACTTGGTTTCCTCCTGAACTGTTGACATCCATGCGGCTGCATTTCTTGTCTCCAAATGTTTCTTATTTTATTGTAGGCTGTTACTGTTTTATTTTTTTTTTTTTTATTTTTTTTTTTATTTTTTTTTTATTTTTTTTTTTTTATTTTTTTTTTTTTTTTTTTTTACTCTCTGTACTACCGTTTTCCGTGCTTTATTTTTATGTTTTCTCCTTTCATCAATTAATTTCATAATCTCGTGTAATACCTAAGGACTTCTATTAGGCCTTGTCTTTTTAAATATTTGATCCTATGCCGCCTTCACTATTTCACCTCCCAAAGTTACCTATTCGTCTTCTATTTTATTTCTCTCGTTGATCAATCGTTGCCTAACGCACCCTCTGAAACTCTCGAGAACCTCAGGTTCCTTTCTTCTTGTTTAGCTTTCATCTCCTTACTTTCCAGTCTTTCTTAATTTCCAGTCAACAGTACGTAACCACCAACTCAGAGTCAGAATCAACACATGCCCCTGGGTGTGTTGTAATGTTTAAAACCTGGTTCTGAAATTTGTTTTACCTCTATAAAAACAATATGAAACCTTCTGGTGTCTCCTGGTCTCTTTCACATACACAAACTTCTTTGATGTCTCTTAACCCATGTGTTAGTGATTATTAAATCAAGCTCAGTGCAAAATTCTATAACGCAGCTTCCTCTTTCAATTCTTTCTCGCAGTACATATTCATGCAAAACTTTTCCTTCTCTTCGTTTTCCTACTACAGAATTCCAGTTCCGCATCACAATCACGTGTTCCTCTCCCTTAAATGTCTGAATATTTTATCCCATCATAGGTTTTTCCATCTAATCATAGACAGAACTAAAGGGCTCAAAACAATTAGGGGATCGGATGAGATATCATACATAATATACATATGGTAATGTATTTTATTCAGATATTGCTTTCAATTGTAATTTGTTTGTAATACAGTACAATATTTTGCTGACTCAGCTCTTTACTTGCTTGAATTTTACATGGTGTATACTGACAGCGTGGCGACATGGATCTATCATAATAGTGAGAAATTCCTACTCGTTGTCTTGTAATATGGTGGATGATCACCTTGGACTGCCAGTACAATTACACACCTGCGTAGCATGGGCAGTGCATCAATAAGCCATTCAGGGATATTTGACCGTTCTTTAATGAGTGCTATATGCAGCTCTGCAACCGTTGTGGGAGGCGCTGGTCTGGCCACAATGCACCTGCCAAGTGCATAGCAAACATGGTGAATCGGATTTAAGTCTGGTGAACAACCTTGCCACTCCATTCCTTCAGTTCCCTCAGCTTCAAGCATGTTGTCCACCAGTGCATCTCTGTGAGGACGAGCGTTATCGTCTAGAAGAACGCACCTGCTATAGTATCAGCGTAGGACACAACAAAATGTCGAAGCTCGTTTCTAAACCTCTGAGCATTGAAAGCGCTATTCTGAACGACTTACGGGTCCATACGTCCGCCAATACTGACTCCTGCCCACACCATTAGTCCACCACCACTATATGGTGTTTCCTGTACATAATCAGGATTGTTCAAAGTTCCACATTCAATCCATATGAAAGACGATTGTCCGATTGAACACTAAACCATTCGTTACGACTCCAATCCTGATGTTCCTCCGCCCAGTTTCTGTGAGCTGAACGGTGTAGTGGTTTTAATGGGACACACACACAGGTCTCCGTATGCAGAGGCCACATTCCCGAAGGCGATTTCGGACTGTTTGTTTTCATATTGCGCTTTCTGTTGCTGCCCGTTAAAGTCCTTTGCAGCTAAGTTGTATTCAGCGTCCGGTCTCGCCGGCTGTTAACCGGAGATAACTGTCATCTCTTGCTGATGTTACCCGTGGACCATCTTGGCGTTGGTTTCTCTAACGATTCCTGTTGTCTGAAATAGCGTCAAGGTCCTAGAAATTACACTTTGGGACACTCCAATAGTTGCAGCCATCTCCCTCTGTGTCTCTCCCGTTTGCAATCCTCCTATGGGTCTCCATGCCAAAGCTTCAGGTAAGTTTTGTCGTTGGTGCATTGTGCTACGTACTCACTATACTATCTGAACCCAACTGCTTGTGTGATTAGTTTGGTAAACACAAGTCAACACCAACCCCTCTGCAGCAAGTTTCTGCTATTACCACGATCCCCCCCCCTCCAGATCCTCAGCATTCATTTGCTGAGTACGGGATTGGCAAACCCAGGTTCCCAAGCTGTGGACTGTGTTGCGCCAACAGTCCGCCACGCCATAAGCTCTGTGCATGCTTCAACAATCATCGTTCAGTTCGACGTTGGAACGTTATACATTTCAAAGCCAGGGGATCTTGGCTTAATCACCTGGGTCACGAGGACGGTACAAACCTCTCTAAAATCCCTTCAATCTCAAGGTGTGCTGCGTGCCGAGGAGATGCATGGCTGTTGAGATTGAACAGTCATTAGCGAGCAACCTCAACCTGCCGATCCTCTGTTGTATAAGGCTTACCCAGGCAAGCAGGGCTCTGCCTTGGTGGACCTTTGTATCCCTAGCTGCTCGTGGGACCAAAATGAAACAGGCTATAAACTATGGCAATAGCGTTTCTAAGCGAGGAAGATCAAACTTCAATGCCACGAAATATGACCCCCGATCGTTCCCTTCCCTTCGTACATCACGGGAGACATATCGGGCTAAAAATAGGGATGAGTTACACTCTCCGAAATATCTCGTATGCAGCAGAACAGATAGGGACAGTTTCATGACGACAAAGCCTCTTTTCTTCGTCGAAAATCTCGAGGATAAGTATGGTGAAGTCTCGTTAAGCTGATAGAAGCAGCATCATCCACTCATTTGAAACCATTGCTTGCTTGCGACAAGTTGGGTGATGTTCCTATAAGCATAAAACCCCACAAATCACTGGACATGGTCCAGGGTCTTATTTACCAAAGAAACCTTCTTCTACAGTCTGATAACGAATAATGCGCCAACTTAGAGCGATGGGGCGTCCACTTCGTCTGACGCGTGCATAGGGGTCCGAAGGTTTGCAGGGTTGCTACCAGTGCTTTTTACTTGGCGTTTGAGGGCGATTCATTGCCCGAAAAGTTCAAGGTCATGATTTACCGGTGTGACGAAAAGCATTACATCACTCCCCCTATGCGATGCTTCAAATGTTGGAAATTTGGGCACATGTCATTTCGCTGCAACTCTACCTCCACATGTAGGGAATGCGGGCATCCATCACATCCGCATGCTCCGTGTACTCCCCCACTAATACGTCTCAACTGTGGGTAGCACCATCCACCCTGTTCACCAAACTGTACCATTATCCACAAAGAGCGGAAAATCATAGAAATTAAGACCCTGGACAGACTGACCTACACCGAGGCAAGGAAAAAATATCAATGACTCTTCCCAGTTCCCCTGACAAATTTTTATTGACAGTTACGTCGTCACCAGCCACTCTGAAGATGACGGCAACCATCTTCTTGGGCCTTAAGGGCCATCAAACTCAGTCTGCCTCCTTGAAGGTTGGGGCCTTCATTCATTGCCCCACCAGTACCATCGGTGGGGGCACAAGTCCTATTCCCCAGCTGGAGATGTATCAGGCTTCCAAAGCTCCTCTCGCTAGGGAGGAGTCCGTTGGGATGCTCCCTTCCCCAGTTTCAAAGAGTAGACTGGAGGATCCAAGCCGTTCGCTGGAGTATCCAAACACCGCTGGTCGAAGGGCTTCCCGATCTTCATCGGCTCCCGAAGTCACTTCAGAGAAGGCCTCCCAGCGGTCTAAGCCAATCGAACAGCGAGAGGACACAAGAAGAAAGAGAGACCAAAGAAAAAATCGCTTCCGACCGCACTCCCGTCGTCAGTTTCTCAAACTTCCGATTCTGATGATGGGGTGGAGATACTAGCGTCCCCTGAGGACCTAGCACTCACCGACCTCCCAGAATCTATGGATATTGATGGCACAATTACTCAGGCGATGGCAAAAGATGGAACTGAGACTTAAACTAAATGTTAATGCTCATGGCATACCAGTACGCCAACAGCAATATCCTTCAATGGAACTGCGGTGGTTATTTCCACCACCTAACTGAATTGCGCAATTTATTGTACCAATTTCGTTTCCTGTTCAGAGGACCCCTGACCTTCGCGGTTATCGAGGCTACTATAAAAATCGTGCAGCCTACAACAGGGTTTCCAGAGGTGTTTGCATCTATGTCCTCGCCACTGTCCCCAGTGCACCAGTGCCACTTCACACAGCACTCGAGGCAGTGGATGTGTGGATATGGGCAGGACAGGAGATCACTATCTGCTCTCTGTACGTTCCTCCAGACAAGTCAGTGTCTTCTGCGGAACTAGCTGCCTTGGTTGCTCAACTTCACCCGCCGTACCTCCTGTTGGGGGACTTAAATGCCCACAACCCCCTGTGGGGTGGAACTGAGATTACAGGCCATGGTAGAGACTTGGAGTACCTTTTGTCATCTTAACAACAGAGCCCCCACATACTTTAGCATGGCCCATGGCACCTACTCAGGCATAGACCTGCCCCTTTGCACTCCCAGCTTACTTCCACAACTTACTTGGAGAATTCGTAACGACCTTTGTGGAATCGACCATTTCTCTATCATCCTGTCACTCCCGTAGTCACCGTCTGCATGCTGCCTGCCCAAATGGTCACTCCCTTAGGCAAACTGGCCGGCTTACACCTCGGCTGCAAAAGAAACATCTCCGCTCCCAGACGACATCGATTTGGCTGTTGATCATGTTACTAGGGCCATTGTTTCCGCTGCTGAGTCCACAGACCCGAAATCCTCTGGTTTGCTCCGTTGTAAATCGGTGCCCTGGTGGACACTGGAAATTGCTGAGGCCATCAGGAAGCGTCGTTTAATGCTCCAGTGCCATCTCCGCCATCCTTCTTTGGAGCACATTATTACTTTTAAACAGCTCTGAGCCCAAGCTTGTCAGATGATATAAAAAAGCAAGCGGGATAGCTGGAAGAGGTATGTAGCCACTATTGGCTCTCAAGACTCCTCAGCTCAGGTAGGTGTGGAAGCATTTTAGACGTCTTTTCGGCATCGTTCACTGGCAGCAATCCTCAGTCTTCACATTCGGGGTACCCTGTCCACAGACCCAGCTGCTATCGCGCAGTACATGGCAGAACATTATGCTAGCAACTCAGCATCTACATCTTACAGTGCGGACTTCCGCGCCCTCATAGAGCGTATTGAACAGCGGCAGTTATCCTTTCACACGCCCCGCCAGGAAAAATACAACGTGGCGTTCAGTAAGTGGGAGTTCGAGAGTGCCCTAGCTGCATGTCATGACACTTCCCGAGGTTCAGACAGTGTTGAATCAGTTCGTTCGTCACCTCCCAGTGGATTTTCAACAACTACTTCTCGCCCAGTACAATCATCTCTGGGTAGAAGGTGTTTTCCCGTTCCCCTAACTGTTTTGACCAGTGTAGATTTTCCATCATATCATCGATAGAATAGTCACTTCTATGACTGGTATTGGCTTTGTACCTACGTATGCATATAAAATTTTCCAAAGTGCAGAGTAACATAAAATTGTTTTTATATGCCTCACTGCTGCGATACACGAGGTGTTGGTGTTAAGCGAGGGTGTACCGTGCACGCCGTGGTGGTTAACACGCCGCAAACTGGTGCGCCAGTGTACGTACGGTGGCATCAGCGCTGTAGCGCGCAGTGGGAACTCGACGAGCCTTGGAGGTGGGCGACCGTGGCGCCTCCCTCCAGTGAGAGGGCGGATTAGAGCGCCTCGTCTCGCCATTCTGGAGCGGTATTGTCGCCAGAGGGCATTGTCACCGAAATCCCCACAGCTCGCGGCGCCACGCCCGGTTTCACACCTCTGCTGCCACGGGCTCGCTATAATAGTGCGGTTGTCTCCCGCATGCCGTTCTCCTTTAGACTTCACAGAGCATTTAGTTGGTAAAACCGCACGTTCCACTGCGGATTAGCCGCTTCGTGTTCGCTACGGCTGCAGGACCTTGTTTTTACGTATAGTTACGGTAGTAAATGGCGTTGAAAATATCGACCGACGATTCTTTGATGGGACTTGAAACCACTTGCAGCTATCCAGGAAGGAGAATTTGTGAACATACAGAGCTACCTGTGGACGAACAAACTGGGATGGACTCGCTCACAGGTCTCCACACTAAAGCCTCATACATATCTAGTGACAGTCACACCACACTGTACACTACTAGACTCTTTCTGAAAGTGTCTTATAGCCAGGAGATCCTCAGATTATCTGACTGCCAGTATGTGCTAGTTCATTTAGCATTACCCAGGGTGCGCGTGTAGTGTTATATTATGGACGTGCCAGTCCACCAAGACATAGAGGCTGCAAACACTAATAGGCTTCGATCTAGGAATCCGGCAACAAGAACAACGAGGACCTGTGTACAAGAGGGTTTCAGATCACGAACGCATGGTCTGAAAAAATAGAACGCATGCCAAAATCATACAATGCTTTGCATCAGACAAGCCACCTGCTTTTGATCTACCACGCAAAACGTAGTCTAAATAGGATTCGAACTTGTCATGGCAGATGTGCTTACTCCCTGTATAAATGGGGTAAACAACCATCCCCTCAGTGTGAGTGTGGAGAGAATCAGACCATCAGCCATACTGTTGAAGAGAGTCCCAGAAGAGCCTATAATGTGTGTCAAGACAACTTCCTGTTCGCAACGCCAGAGTCGATAGATTTATTAATATACTTGATATTTCTTTGTAATTCTTGAAGTTTGTTTGCAATTCTTAACGTTTGTTATATTAGTTATTTGTCTGTTTATTTCTTATGTGTCTGTATTGCAATACGATAAATAAATAATAACTACCAGAAATACAAATTCATTCAAGATTTATTGATGAAACAGTCCATTACATACAGGGTGTCCCATTTATCTTGACCAGCCAAAATACCTTTGGAACAACAGCAGCTATTGTAAAACGACATTCACCGGTATCTGTGTAATTTTTTTTCCTTTCTTGTCATTTCATTCCCCTGATGGAGCGGGCTGGCAGCGCTTGAGGCGCTCTTCAGCCGGCAGTATGCGATACATAAAAAGAAGGCACAAATATAAAGAAGGACAAAGCAGGAGAATACAAAACATAGACACGGCTAAAATTGAAGAAAATATGATGCGTTAATGGAGTGAAAAAGTAAAGTTCTCTTACATACAAAGGCGTCGAAAAATGGTGAAACACAACACTGCAGCCCTGAGGTATGCGAACGTTTAAAAACACTGGCGTCGGCTGTGGGATGACCATTCGCAGTTTGATTAAAAATTCACTGATGAGTATCACTCCGGCAAAACACAGACAAATCCAAGCATATGTTAAATGAAGAATCAAGCAGAAGAGCTATAGAGTGTTGGAGAGGGGAAGAGCGGAGGAGGGGTGAGGTTTGGGGAGGGGGCAGGAGGGGCCAATGGGCCATGGTGGTAAGGAAAGGGGGTGGGATGTCCCAGGAAACTGTAAGGAATGGGGGGATACCGGAGGGGCCGGAAGTGTAAGGGAAGGGGAGCAAATGAGGAAGTGGGGCCCTCTAGGGGGATCAAGGAAGGGGGAGGATCAGAACTGGTACGAGGGATAGATGTCTGGGCGGAGGGCGTTATCAGGGAGGGGGAGGGTTTGGAAATTGCCACGAGAAAGGGTAAGGAGGGTGGAAAAGTGGAGAGCAGGAGGGTACAGTGTTAATGGCACGGTAGCGTACCAGGATTGGTGAGGAGAGGATGGACAATAGGGTGAGGGGATCCAGTTTACGGTAGAGGAAATGAAGACGAAGGTGCTCAATGAAGCGGACAAGGCAGGAGAAGGGAATGACATCATAGAGGAGCCGCATGGGGGGTGGAGGGTAGGAACAGATATGGCAGGCGAGGCGGAGGGCGTGGCATTCCAGGATCTCCAGGGACTTGGAGATGATGTTGGGATTGGGGGGGGGGCGGCAGAGATGCAGGCAGGATGGGAGACGCAGATGATGGGGCGGATGAGTTGATTTGTAGGTATATAGGATGGTGGAAGGGTTCAGGCCCTAGGCTCGGCCAACAGGGAGTTTGAGATGGAGACGGGAGCGGGCCTTTTCTTGGGTGGTGTGGATGTGGGGGGAGGGGGGGTTAAAAATTTATTTCTTTGTAATTATCGCTTCCAAAATGTTCTACATGTTTCTTATGTTAACTATTCTTCTAATTTCTGGTACATTCTGTCTGTATATAAATAGCAGAGCACTCTGCCCGAGAGGCAGTCAGTGCTGCGTGTATGTATCAGTTAGCAATAAACCTGCTTTCAGTATAAGTGCTGTGTTCAGTTAACAACCCTGCCTTCGAAGTCAGGCCTACTTCCGTTTCAACGCCACAATATTTATAATTAAAGAATCATGGAGGGGATCTTAGACAGAAGTGGGGGGCAGCCAATCAGAATACACCTGGTCAGTTTTGACGCAATTTCTCACCGGAATGCGGTATGTTACACCATATGTCGTCTTTTCCACTCATCCCACCTATGATGTTATCTACTAGCTATGAAATTTCTTAGCAACTCAATAGCTATGGCCATGAGCCAGCCCTCCTACATCCTCTATAACCTTTTCATATTCTCGGAATGTATGACATTAACTGCGAATTGTTAAAGTTGAAAATTTGTACCCAGCCTGGATTTGAACCCGCGTCTCCTGCTTTCCAGACCAGTGCGCTGACCCCTACACCACTGGGGACACAGCCATCACCAAGCATGCAAGGATTACTCAAGTACGCCTTCCGTCAGATACAAATTATCAACTTTATCCTGCCCCCTATTACTCAAACTCGCTGTTTTTTCGAACTGATTTCCGTAAGAGTAAGGGCCTAGGAGTGTCTCCGCACTGAAAAACAGGACCATTGCCCGTCCCGGCATATATCCGCTACGAGTGTGAGAATTTTTACGTGACCATTGCAACTAGCTTCGCTGCACAACTGACGCAGCACGGCAATTTTTGTGGCCGTTCTCCAAAGGGCCCATCCTGCCGCCCAGAAGGCTACAATTTGACCCCTTTGAAACCCACTCAATGGGATTTTGGAAGGGCGAGTACGTCTGTTGTATGGAGCTTGTTTGTTTCATACGCTTATATCATACAGTCCTATGGCTGTAAACATTCCCTGTTAAAAGATACACACTGATGGCGCTTCGTCAGTTATATCACTATGCTTTTAGCTGGTTGATGACGTTGAAAGCAATATCACTATACTCCATTCACCAAAACGAGAGACGTATTGTAAACACACTGAGGTGCGTGACCAGGGGTGGACAAAACAGGGTCGCTCGCTTAATTTTGCTGCATCCGTTTGAGGTGTAAGGTCGTTGTGTGTTTTGTTATATAGCAGTGCTATTAGAAGCCAAACATTTAAAATTCATTTCTTTTAATACTTCATAAAAAGTTATTTTCTCCGAAAATTTCCCAAATCTGCATCTTCACTTACCATAGCAAGCAATTTGTCAAGACTTGGAAATTTATTACCAAAACCTTTTTTTCGTATCGCATTTCAGTTAAAATCATCAAGACGTTCGGAAAGCTTCTGTTGTCATATTTCCTTTCTTTTTTCCTTGGAGGCTTCAAAGAGTGTGTGGCTTTCTATTGACTGTTTTTGTAACAATTTTCTGGACACAACAGCTGCGTTTTATACACACAGTAGGAACCATGGGTTTCTCTAAAGAACTTTGTTAATTCTTCTTTGAACGCTTCTTGGGTGGTTGGTGATACCAATGAGACAGAAAAAAACACACATAGGCTATGAATGCTGAATGTTACTGTAAATACTTATGTTACTATTCGGTAACTGGTCCTTTAAGATGAGGTTGACAGTAATCATCTATTATCACTGCTATATAAAAAAAAAAACTAACAACTATCTCACACCTCAAACGGATGCAGCAAAATTGAGCGAGCGTCCCTGCTTTGTCCACCCCTGGTCACGCGCCTCAGTGTGTTTACAGTACGTCTCTCGTTTCCGTGAACGGAGTATAAATCTGCTATCCCCCAGGTGGCATCTGTCGTCATCGGATCAAAATCAACCTCGTCTCTTCAGGTGTACCATTTTTTCCCAGGACTAGAGCAAAAAAGCAAACCGTATCAATAATTGTAAACTACTTTGCTTCTTCGACCACTTGCGCACTGACTTTCATGAACGACGTGCTGTTAAACAGTGTTTTGTCTCTCGTGTTACAGGCACAACGACCTGGCAAACAACCTGCGCCTGTTGACGCACAACCAGCTGAGCAGCGTGGACTTCAGCAAGAACCTGCGCACCGACCCCGTGTGGAACTGCTCCTCCTGCCACACCGACATACCGCGTATGCGCGCGGGTTTTGTCGGAGCACAGGTATGCCGCAGGCTCTCCGCCTCCTCTCTTCCACCTGTTAATATTAGAATGAGCATATCCCCCCCCCCCCCGAGGGGGAGCTCACTGTTCTTTCGTAGGTGCGTGGAGAGCACGGAGACCCGAGCTAATGTAGCCTTCTTTCCTTCTTTACTTCCTTTCCCCCCTCCCCTCCTTTCCTATCCTCACTTCTTCCCCTCCCCACCGGGGGACTGATAACTTTATCAGTTTAATATCCTTATCCCAACCAAACAACCCAGTGTATTTATCATACAAAGTAAGCTTTCACGGCCGGCGTCAACTTCATTTAAATCTTCCGGGCTCATAAGCCGTGGTCGATTTGTAAAACATTCCCCTAAGGTTTCATCTTCGGCTGCAGAAGACACCTTCAGAGGTAGAGTGGCGAACTGCGATGAGAACTTGAAGGAGCGCCGTATATATAGGCGATGCAGAGGGCACCACAAGACATCAGGCGACGTCGCCTACGACACTATCTCTGGTATTGCCAACATTCTTAGCAGAGAAGAATCGATTGTCATTCCGCTGGTGTAATGCAGAAGTCCAAATTCTGTCCAATTTAACAGCTTCCTCTTTCCTGTTAAAATTATTGCGATATTTATAGATCTCGATTGCTTCTCTATATGTGCGCGCATGATAGTGCGAAGCTCTTGAGATGACACTAGTCTCATTAAATGTAATTTCATTGTTGCCTTCTTGGTATACATGTTCCGCTACGGCCGATTTCTCCGTGTGCCCCAAGCGGCAATTCCAGGCCAGTGTACTCTTCAACTGATCGCAAAGATGTTCGCTGAGCTGTGAAAAACACAAAAAAATACTAATACTCATACATACATACATACACAACTGCAGCTTTTGGTAATGAGACTTCATCAGAAAAAAGAAAACATTACACACACACACACACACACACACACACACAAACGCGGAATGGGAGAGGTGAACTAGAACAGATGGGTATGGGGAAACGCCACTCAGGAAATGCCGTACGGTTCTAGGCGCCATGTCAGAGACTACGCGGACGCTCCCGCCGGAGGTTCGAGTTCTCCCACGGCGGGCGCGCGCGCGCGCGCGCGCGCGCGCGCGCGCGCGCGCGCGTGTGTGTGTGTGTGTGTGTGTGTGTGTGTGTGTGTGAGAGAGAGAGAGAGAGAGAGAGAGAGAGAGAGAGAGAGAGAGAGATTATTTTCTTTCTCTCAACTCGCCCATCTCCCCACTCCATTCCTGAGCTGCATCTCGTTCCAACCAACTAGTACCTACATGTTCTAAGGCGGTGCTTTATCCATCCCCACCATCGCCTTGCAATCTTCCTCTCACCTCTCGCCTTTTCTCCCATCCCTTCACCACATAGCATGACTCCTAACTCGTAATGCAGCAGCCAATGATGATTGTGTGTCTGTGAAGTGTGATTGCAAGAATGTTATCTTTTTTTCAGATGAAGGCTAATGGCCAAAAGATTAAATTGTGTGCCCGAGTGACTTTTTTATATGCCTTTTGCAGCTCAACTAATGTATTTCCGGGGAGTTGAAAACTGTCCTCATTTTATTATTGAATTCCAACCTGAAGTTTCCATTATTAGACTTCGATATTTATCTTCCTTATTGTTGGGCCTGCAGTGTAGTAAATGTCGTTGAAGGACATCATAAGGCAAGGTCGAGAATCACTGTTCAAAATGTAATATTTAACGCTACAGCTGTTACAGCACTTTGCCACTTTCAAGGCCACCATGAATTAAGAATTACAATAATTTCAGGTATTATTATGAGTCTAATACGACTTGCGTCAACGATGTTTTTCCCCTATAAATGTAAAACTTCTTCTGCGGATCTGTTGAAAATTACGTAAAATCTATATCTATAACGTTTAACATCACACAGGGCCAAGCTGCAGAAAACCTGGATGCAAACACGTATACAATCGCCAAACACATGAATAATTCATGATTATTAAAACAGTAATACCAGATGTTAATTACGAATGTAAACACGTAGACGTAAGTAACAAAAATTATTTGTAATTTCGTCGTATTAGATTGATAGTAATATGTGAAATTAATTAATGTAATTCTTATATACGTGAGGGCGCTTTAAAATGGCCAAGTTCTGTAACAGCTGTAGCGTTAAATATTAAACTTGTGCAGTAGTTCTTGATCTTTTGTAATAAAGACCTCCTATTAATATGTTCGGAAAGACAGACTTCCAAATTTCGGTACTTCAGGGCCCCATACCGTACGTTCTGTTGATCGCAAAGACAAAGAGGTAAAGTTTTTTTGATAGCGTTTTGCCTGAAAACTATTTGTACACCTGTCAAAAAGAATGTACACATTGTAACTATCATACAGTATACTGTCAAAATGTAAACATGACGCACTTCCTGCAGCCCATCCAAATTACGAAAATCGGTTCCATCTAGTATCTTAGGCATGGTCCAGGGTGGGATTCATACATCATTATATATTATTTCTCATCTGTGTGTTTTAGTGGGTACATCATATCTCCCGTATTACGTATCCAAAATTAATTATTGAGGTATCAAAGGTTTCTTTCCCCACTAATGACGAAGAATTGAAAGTTATTGTTTTCACAAAAGAACTTTATTTTGAAAAAAAATATCTACTGTTCGTATAATCCAAGTTGATAACCGACGAATGATCGTAAATGGGAGATGTATTTACGGTTGCGCCCATCAACCACCGCGCCGAGTATCAACTTACAAGGAAAGTACATGGGCTCGAACAAACATATCTGTATGAACGTTTGGTTACAGGATCTCTACGTACACCTCAATGTGCTGGTGGGTGTCGTTTTTCTGCAAAGCTCTGCAACCATGCTCTAGATAGCACTGTAGATGTGATTGTAGACGCCATACGTAATGTAGATATCTTAACTTTAATCATCGTACATGTTCTCTAGCGAATTGTCATCAAAAGCCGTGATGATAGTTGCAAATTTAATCTTCTTCCCGAAAGACTTTTGGTATTCACTGCGATGCTTCCATCGCCTCTTCCCGCACTTACCCTAGCACTACCGCTTGCAATGAGTTGTTCGTCATTATCATCCCAATTATCATTGTTATGAGTTTGTAACAACAGTATCTAACTTATGCTCATATTTCTGTACCATAACAGATACGAGAAAGCATGAAAATGATTAATCTTCTACACTAATACCATCTTCACGAAGAAGGGTTCTTCGTAACTTCATCTCAACTAATCGCAATACATTAGCAGGATTGATTACCAATCGCCGCCCCATCTGACGCTTCACCACACAAATAACATCACAAAACGCAACTTCGGAGGCACACTGCACCGTCCCTACTGGCGAACCGACAGGTCAAAGTGCAATGCAGCATGGAGATGCTGATCTTCATATCGTAATCCTTGCACCTCCGATCGAGCACTGAAATATTAGTTTGCCACCTTTCAATCGAATCGGCCATTACAACTAAGTCATCCGCATATGCGAGACTGCTTATTTTGTTTTCATCTACTTTAATCCCGCCCTGCCAGTCTACTGTTTTCAACATATGAGCCATGAATAGTATGATCAACAGCGGTGACAGGTTACAACCTTGTCTTACCCCTGAAACTACCCTGAACCATGAGCTTAATTTGCCGTCTACTCTAACTGCTGCCTGACAGTCTACGTAAAGCCCTTTAATTGCCTGCATAAGTTTGCCTCCTATACCATAATCTTGTAGAACTGACAGTATCTTCCTCCTAGGAACACGGTCATAAGCCTTTTCCAGATCTATGAAACATATCTACAATTCCCTGTTCCACTCATAGCACTTTTCCATAACCTGCCGTAAGCTAAAGATCTGGTCCTGACAGCCTCTAAGAGGCCTAAACCCACACTGATTTTCATCTAACTTGTCCTCAATTAATACTCGCACTCTCCTTTCAACAATACCTGAGAATGTTTTGCCTACAACGCTAATTAAAGAGATACCTTGATAGTTGTTGCAATCTTTTATGGTTCCATGTTTGAAAATTGGCGTGATTACCGCTTTCGTCCAGTTAGACGGAACCTGTCCCGATTCCCACGCCTTTTCAGTTATCCTGTGTAACCATTTGAGACCTGATATTCCACTGTATTTGACGATTTCCGGCTTAATTTCATCCACCCCAGCCACTTTATTGCACTGTAATCTACTGACCATTTTCTCCACTTCCTCAAATGAGATCCTGTTTCCATCGTCGTTCCTATCCCATTCTACCTGAAAATCTGACACATCATTTAACATTTCACCTACATTGAGCAATTCTTCAAAATATTCCCTCCATCTGCTCAAGACAACCACAGGATTGATTATCTGCTTTCCTGACCTGTCCAAAACACTTGTTAATTCCTTATTCCCTCCCTTTCGAAGATTGCTAATTACGCTCCAAAATGGTTTTCCCGCGGCTTGATCCAGAGATTCTAGCTTGTTTACAAAGTCTTACCATGATTTCTGCTTGGATTCTGCAATTATCCGTTTGGCTTTGTTTCTTTCTTCAACATAACTTTCTCTGTCTGCCTGATTTCTAGTATGGAGCCATTTTTGATATGCCATCTTTTTTATTTTTACAGGCTGCCTTGACTGTGCCATTCCACCAGGCTGTCTGCTTCTTCCTACCTTTACACATTACTGTTCCAAGACATTCTCTAGCTGCTTCCAGTAGTGTGTCCCTGTACCTTGACCATTCCTCTTCCAGTGACTAAATCATTACATTCAACTAACTGGTACCTTTCCGAGATCATTGTTATGTATTTGTGCCTAATTTCCTTGTCTTGAAGCTTCTCCACTCTTATCCTTCTACACATGGACCTGACTTTCTGCTCTTTTGGCCTCATAAAATCAATTTCACTGCAGATTAAATAATAGTCATTATCATCAAAGACCCCTCTGAAAACACATGTGTCTTTCTGAATTCCTGGTCTGTTATTATGTAGTTAATGATAGATCTGGTTCCCCTTACTTCCCACGTATAGCGGTGAATGTCCTTGTGCTTAAAGGAGGAGTTTGTGATAACTAAGCCCATACTGGAACAGAAATCCAAGAGCTGTTTCCGTTCCTGTTGGCCTCCATATCTTCTCCAAACTTACCCATAACCTTTTCATAACCTTCTGTTCGTTTGGTTGTTAAGACATTTCGTACGTTTTCATTCGTAATCTGATCAATTTACATTCACCCGACTATTTACTAGAGCCCCATGATTTAGTGACACTAATCACTTGAAACTTTGATCGGTCCAAATGGCAACTGCTTGGCAGATAACCGTGGCAGTTGACAGTTATTTGTTCTTAATAGAAAGTTTTATGGTACAAATTTGTTCATATATTTTGGATCGTTGTTCTCTGCGTTTCTTCCGTTTAGTATATCCCCGCCCATGACGTCATGCGTCAAAGCAGACGGATGGTATCGGGTCCTTCCGTATTGCAGGGGAGTGAAGATGTGTATTTTTACGGGAGTAAGTCAGGCTCGTGGCTACCCTGCGGCCCAGGGCAGGAACGTTAACGAGGGAAGGCGGGAGCCGCCAAAGGCAGCCTGCCGCCCCCCAGGCCCGCCCCCGCCCCCTCTCCCCTCTCCTCACAGTAATTGGCAGATGAGCGCCCCTCCCCTCCCCTCTTCTCTCCTCCTGCCGCCAAATTAACCGCCGCGACCCGGCACGTCCTCGCACAGCTAAAACACGTCTATCAGCGAGGAAGCAGCGGTCACAACAGTCCATTAGGAATGACTCACTGGCAACTTCTAACGACCTCTAGGAGCTGTGACGTAAGAACCGGAGGACCTGAAAGGGGGCAGTACTTCAGAAGACAATGAGATACACTTCTGGCTTAATCTACAGAGTAATTATGATTAATCTTTCAGAACTACGTCAAAATAACACCACTGGTCAGAATGACATCAAATTGCAACGGAATATTATCGGTGGAGGGCGGAGAGAGGGGGGGGAGTATGGAAGAATAAAAATAAGTACTATGAAATTGATTAATAATATCATAAGCATAATAATTTAATAGTGGCCGAGTAAAAGTGACAATTGAATCATACAGTAATGCCTAAGGTACGTTCTATATCTCCATTTAGATACATACTCTGTTTTGTATCCCAGCCTCGTCGCCACTTTTGTGTCTCGTCCGCCGGTTGTCGTAGGTGTCGGTGGCCGAGTAGAAAGAGACCGACACAGGAATAAAGGATGCACGCTTGTGCAGGTACGGAGGTGACCAGCCAGTGGGACAGCAGAAACTAGAAACTCTAGAGTAAATTAGAACGAGATATTTATTTCATAGAGACTTAGTAATACTTAACTTTTACATAGTTCTTGACTGCAGAATGCTGATACATAGATTAGATAGAGGCCTGCCTACTGATGATTCCTGGTGCCTATCCGATAGCCAAGTCTTAACTGGTGCCTATCTGACTCCCAAGAGTTAACTGGTTCATATCTCAGTCCCAAGTGAACGATGCAGTCCAGTGGTGGTCACGAGCGGAGTTGTAGCAGAGGGCGCTCGTGGCTGACGTCGTAAGAACGCCGCGCCGTGCGTGCATGGCGGCGCGCGGCGTAAGTACGTGGAGCGCACTTCATACTTGTGCGACACCACACTCTGTAATCCACCCAAAGGCGAAGGGTACTCAGTACCACTACTACTCACTGGCTCTCCTGTTCCACTCCCATATAGAACGAGGGAAAAAAGAATGCTTGTCTGCATCAGCACGAACCCTGATCTCTCTAATCTTATCTTCTTGGTCTTAATGCAAAATGTAGATTGGTGGCAATTGAATCGCTCTATAGTCCGTTTCAAATTCCGGCCCTCTAAATTTCTTCAACAGGGCTTCTCGAAAAGAACTTCGCCTCCCCTTCAGCCATTCCCACTTGAGCTCCCAAAGCATTTCAATAACACGTGCGCATCTAATCTACCTGTTACAAACCTAGCCTCTGAATTGCTTCTTAACCTTCCTTTAAACCGATCTAGTGGGGATCCCCAACACTTGAGCAATACTCAAGAAGGGGGCCCACCAGTGGTGTTCCAACTATTTCTTTAAAAGGGGGGGGGGGGACAAGAAAACCTATTTACTGACTTCGCATCGTCGAATCCAGGAGTTTGGATTGGGGAAAGGGGGCCAGGTCATGGAACATTCATTTAGTCGAGGTGTTCCAGTTTCCGTTTCCTAAAAAAAGAATTACTCGTTCAATTGCGCTTGCGTCTCAGCGTCTCATTTGTACGTAATAGCAACCGTTGAGTGCCACATCAGTCGAGATATTGTCACCGAATGAAAAATAGGACGAAAGGAGAGGACAGAATGTCGTGGTTGTTAAAAGTTGCTTCAGTCAAAAGCAAACATGGCATCCATCAAAATACTGGGAGTTGATACGTCAGTGTGTCATATGCGGTCTCCTTAACAGACGAATCATACCTTCCCAAAATTCTCCCAATAAACCGAAGTTGATCATTCGCCTTCGCCACGACTGCCCTTATATTCTCTTTCCATTTCATATCGCTGCGCAACTTTACACCTAGATATTTAATTGACGCGAGTCAGTTAAGCAGCACACTACTAATGCTGTATTGGAATATTACGGGATTGTTTCTCCTACTCATCTGCATCACTTTACATTTTTCTACATTTAGCGTTAGTTGCCATTCCTCACACCATTTAGAGATTTGATCCAAGTCATCCCGACTACAGTCATTCAATGACGACATCCTCCTGTAAACCACAACATCATCAGCAAACTGCCGCACATTGCAACTCAGTCTGTCCGTCAGATCTTTTATATAAAAAATGAAATCTTTGTAAAGCTTATGGATTTAACTGCAGGGTCATCAGTCCCTAAACTTAAAAACTATTTACGTTCTAACTTATACTAAAGACAACACAAACATCCAAGCCCGATGGAGGATTCGAACCTCCGACGCGCGAGGCCGCGCGATCCGCAACCTGGCGTTCCAGACTGCTCAGCTACTCCCGCGACGACTCATTTATATAGATAGAAAATAATAGCAGTCCTATCACATTTCCAAGGGGCCACTTCTAAAGATATCCTAGTCTCTGGTGAAAAATGCAGTCTGCCTGTTGCCCTTCATACATAGCTCGCAAGATGTCATGAGAGAAAAGGGCAAGCTGAGTTACATGTTAAACAAACAGTACTACTCAATGTTCAAGGGCCGCGACGGAGTGGCCAAGCGCATTGAGGCGCTATGCTGCGATACGCGAGGCCATTCCCCGTCGGGGGTTCGAATCCCCCTTTGCCCATGAATGTTTGTGTCGTCTTTAGTATAAGGTATTTCATAAGTAGTTTGTAAGTTTAGGGACTGATGACACCGCAGTTAAGTCCCTTAAGCTTAACAAACATTTGAACAACACAACAATGTTCAGTGGTGTATAGGTGTATAGCTGTTTCGTAAGCCCATCCACCACGGCAAGGCCATATCGGATGGGAAAAATCGGATTCTTATCTTCTGTGGCCAAAAACAGCATAAAAAGAATCAATCAAAATAATATCGGATTTTTAATTTCCCTGTGACGCGCAAAACATGTTCAATATTCTGACCACCGCTTTCCGCAATAAGTTGAATCGAGAAACAGCATGTTCCCCAACAAAAGGGGTGACGTTCAGATTGTGTTGCGCAATGCCTGCGTTCAGTGCGGCTCAAGCTCGCAATAGGAACACTGAACACAACATCTTTCAGATAACCCCAAAGCCAGAAGTCACACCGATTAACATCAGGTGGTCGGGATAGCCAGGCTAAAGGGAAAATGACGGCTGATAATCTTAGCATTTCCGAAATGGCGCTTCAGCAGCTGTTTAACTGGATTTTTGCAATGTGTGTCATCTTGCATAAAAATGATCCCGTCCGCATATCCACGCTGATAGAGAGCTTTAATGCCCTGGTAACGCAAAAGACATAGCGCTTACCAGTGACGGTACAGGCAACAGGGCCGAAAGCACCTCTCTCCGAATAAATATGGCCCTATGATAAACGTCGCTGTAAGCCCGCACCACACAATGGCCCTTTTCAGGATGAAGCGGTACTTGTTGATATGCGTACGGCTTTTCTGTTGCCTATAATCGACAATTCTGTTTATTGGCATATCCTGTCAGATGGAAGTAGGATTCTTTTGTTCACAAAATCTTCCACGGCCATTCATCGTCCACTTCCACGCGAGCAAAGCAAAAGTCTCTCTTGCTGGCAGGTCAACTGGAGGCAACCTGTGCACATGGGTAATTTTGAATGGATATCAAAGAAGGATGATTCGTAGGATTTTAATCACCATGCTAACAGTTTTGTTCAATGTTCGGGCCATTCTTCGTCCGCTACACGTTTGCATACCACCGCTCGATTCCTCCTGCATCCCTGTGGCCACGTCTTCCACTGACGTCCAATCAGTTCGATTCCTTCCTCCAACAGTTTTCACACCAAAGGAAACCGTCTTTCCGAATCATTTTCTCCGGACCAACGGCAGTCATCGAACCAACGCCGTTTTTCAAGCCCTTCAGTGTCCGGAACTTCTGCAGAGCGACTTGTGCACAGTCATCATTCTTGTAAAACAGCTTTACAAGCAGAGCGCGATCTTGCATTGGCACAGTCATGGTGAACGTCTCAGACGTGAAACGAAGCAAAGCCATGTAGCCGGCATGTTTATACGAGCTTCAATGAGTCATGCGCTTGACAGGTTTTTTCATTTACATAATATCACATCAGCGCAATCTATTGATCACTTTCACACAATTCTTTTTCTTCCGCCATACGTTTTCCCCCTTCCCCGATAATATTCCGTAGCAATTTGACGTCATTTTCTCGTAGCAGTCACCAGCAAAGGTCGAACGTGAGTACTCCACTTTGGCGCGCCCACCGGAAGATTAAGCTAAAGTCTCTCTCTCTCTCTTTTCTTCTGAAATGTTGCCTCGTTTCAGTTCTTGCGGTTCTTCCGTCCTCCTGTACATACAGGGTTTTCACACAAGATATTTCTGGTACAACAATAGATGTTGAAAAACGGATTTCACAAGCATGAACTTACGGCTGGGGCTTATGCAAACAGTAGCCTAACATAAACAATGTAATAGGCAAGACCTATAACAATATTTAAATACAGTTAACACCACACTTTCTTAGTTAAACAGACAAAAATAAAACACTGACGTTTTGTCATACTAGTGGAAATAGTAAACAAATGTAAACACAATATATCACAGTACACAGTGGATCATCTGAGTATTATCAAAAGTTAATTACCAATATAAAATATCATATCCATTGGTAGGAACATAAACTAAGGAATAGCATATGTAAATCTTGAAATACATTTGAGCACATGGCTGACTAAATAGACGTCATGTATTTTAGCTGGAATATGTAAAGTAGAAAAGAATATATGTGAGCATGTAAACTTTTATTTATAATCAATTTTAGATTAGCTTTTGACAGAATAACAAAATAAGTGATAACAGGCGAATCCACTGTGTAGATAACTCGGCAGATACACTATTCATTTCAGTCAATATTGTTATAATTAATCATACTTGTGAATAATAGGCACGTAAATGTAAGGAACAGTTTCCTACTAATATTTTTCACGTTGTTACGTTAAATGTGCTATTGATTGATACCAATCATAGTCAGGTATATTTTCAGCTATTAGAAATAGTTACGAGGGTTTAAATGTTATTAAAAGATGAAGTCGTATTTAAGCTTGATTTGCAGGGCATGAAATGTTGTTATGATTGAGATTAGTGATTTTAAATTTAATATTTGCATGTTATTAACCATTACAACAATGCTGGGCCCTGTTGGTATACAAGGACGGCCCGCAGAGGTCGTGGGAGGGCAGTTCTGATTCATATTTCGAGGCAGTCACTATGTCCGTCAGCGCATTGATATTCAATTGACAGAAGTGATTGTTGTAGTTGCAAGTTTTATTTACAGTGTGCGATTAAAGTTCTGATTATAACTTATAAGGTGTTGCTCTTCGTAATTCCGATCCAGTAGCGTACATAATAAATGAGTTCAGCTGCTCGTAATCAACGGAATCCAGATGTTGGTGCTGTATTGTTAATCCAGATGCTGAATTACCAGAAGTTACACCATATGCCGTGATATCAAGATAACGTCAAACAGAACTTTGTGCTGAAGCCAGAAAGGCAGATAGTCTCGTTTTGTTACAATAATTGAAACGAGCTGGCCAGCTAGCTCGTTACGTTTCAGGTTACATCTCAGTACGTCAATTACGTCCCGAGGTAACGAGGAGCCAGCCGCGCTGTAGTAGCCGAGCGGTCTAAAGCGCCTCGCTGCGGAGCGCGTGGTTGCTCGCCGTCGGAGGTTCGAGTCCTTCCTGGGGCCTGGGTGTGTGTGTGTGTGTGTGTGTGTGTGTGTGTGTGTGTGTGTGTGTGTTTAGTTAGGTTAGTTTACCTTAGTTTAAGTAGTTTGTAAGCTACGGACTGATGACCACGCAGTTTGGTCCGATAGATTTACAAACATTTGAACATTTAACGAGAAGTGAAGCTGACGCTTGAAATAAATAAAGAGTGCTGCTAGCGCACATCAGACTCAATCATGAATCTCACACTGCCTGTAATCGTGCGCTATTTGCTCACTTCACTTAATATACCTGATTAAGTTTTAGAATGTCTCACAATACATACTTACATAAGCCCCTGTCGTAAAGATCGTGACCGTAAGATTGTTCCAGAAGTATCTGTACATAAAAATATAAAAGACGCACACCATATTCGGACTTCCGAAAAGAAAAGACTCCATATCAATAATTGTAAATATGGCCACAACGGGCAATACAATTCCAATGCGGACGCATTCAAACGCACGATCCCTTTCGGGAATTAAGTTTAGGCTTCGGCAAAAGGAATTTTGGTTAGGGGGCTAGGAATTGAGAATTTGAGTTGAAAGAGAAGCGTGCCTGGATAGCTTAATTGGTTAAGGCGACCGCTGGCCCTAAGCGAGAAATCCCGGTTCGAAAACTGTGTTCAGCACAAATTTTCAACTTTGTCATTGAATTTTTTTCAACACCCCGAAACGCTCAAAATGTTTCAGTACTTCGATTTCGTAATTTTAATTTCGTTTTGTTCGCCGTAATGCAGGGTGGTTTAGAAAAAAGAAATACTGAAAATCCAAAGGAATAGATGAAAAACTGAAAAATCGGAATTGTTAGTTAGGTATAGGGTGGCAGTTATTTAACTATATGAAAGAAAACAAAAAGTAGTTACAAACTGCGGCGTGCACACACTTTATTCAACGTATAAACATCACTGCTGATATTCGCATTTAGATTATGAAATGTTAGATGTGTCTGCCTTCGGTGGTGATACCGTAGCGCAGACGAATAGCGAAATTCTGCATGACGCGCTGATGTTTCGGAACTTCGATGTCGTCGTTTACATCCTAAAGGGCTGTTTTCATGTCAGCTCAACAATGGTTTTTTCGGTTATTGCTGTACACCTTTATTTAATCCTTCGAGCCACAGGACATAAAACCACTGAATTTAACTGACTGAAATGGTACAAATAAGGAAATAAATAAATGTTTTTTTTGTTTTGTTGTTGTTGTACATTTGCTTTCAAATTAGGGTGTGGCTTCAATTGAAGGCACTGTGCATACCACGAATAGCCTCAAAATAACTATTTACGGAAAAGAATGGAACTATTCCTGTCAGATGATAACCATAAGCCGACTCGACGAGTTTTACAATGCCATGTGGATCTATGAGGGTTTTTATTTCGTACTACAGTATGCACAACGTTATGGAGGTGCATGCTGAGCTATGTGTTTTGCTTCATATTTTCTCTTCTCCATGGGCACCTGTGGTTTTAATCTCTTAGGGGTGGTGTATTACATGATGAACCTGGTAAACCTGTCATATTTGTAGTACATAGTAAACCATTTACAACATTCTTTCTACATTCTTTGAGTCTTACACTTTTATCAGTTTGAACAGTGTAAACAAAATAAATGAATTTACAACAGATACATGTACAAAGTATCAAAACAAATGTAGCCAGGACCTATTTGCTTTTCTATCAATTGTATAGTCAAGCACAGTGATCCTATATGAAGCCACCACAGAAATGCGGATATTTTGCTAACTTTATATACTGTGTGCAGTTGTGTGATTCAGAGTATATTTACATAAGTTTTTCTTTTTCGTGTGGCTCATTGGGCTGATGCAAGTCTTTCAATTGGACGCCACTTCGGCGACTTGCATGTCCCTACGCCAACCCCAGTTATCCACCTGGGGAAAGGGGACCTACAGCTTAACGTGGAATCCGAACCACGTGGCGACTCCTCACATCGTTGAGAGGTGAAGGATGGTTTAAAAGCCGCGGCGGAGCGGCCGAGCGCTTTTAAGTGCTATGCTACGATGCGCGATGCCGTTCCCCGTCGGGGGTTCTAATGCCCCCTCAGGCATGGATGTTTGTGCTGTCTTTAGTACAAGATAGTTCATAAGTAGGTTGTACGTTTAGGGACTGATAACCCCGCAGTTAAGTCCCATAAACTTTTTTTTTTCACATGGGTTAAAACTCAGAGTGAAAAACATCCAAGGATCGGCCGGGTTTAGAACCCGCGACCCTTCTGTTTCCAGTCGAGCGCTTTACCCCAAGACCGCCGGGCCTGATATTCATAAGTAATTGCCTAGGAACTCTCTCAAAAGTGGTTTTCTTTCCCCCCTCCCTATCCTAAAAAAGGCATCCCTCTGACACCTGTAACCAGTGGTATTTTACCATTTGTGACAGTGCGACAGTGCCCCCCCCCCCCCCCCCCGTAAGTTACTTGCAGACAGTTTTCCCTTCCCTGTCCTGTTGAGGTGAAGGCCATTCCTAGTGTAGTCCCACCTACAGATATCATCCACAGGAATCAAACCAATATGGGACCCCATATCTGACATGAGTAGCCATTCCAACTCCAAGTTTAATCTCCTGACAGAAGAGTTCAAATGAGGCCGATCATGGCGACGCCATGCAGATACAAATCCCACACTATTATGCCTCGTTGCCGATGATATGTTCACCAGGTCACACTCTATAGAATATTCACAGTTTCTGTCAATGCTATTTCCCGAACCACCGACTATAACCACGACATCGTCCATTGTGAAATCCTTACATAAAGAATCTATATCCTCTGTTACCTGACCCAGGCCCGCATTTGGTTTGAAAAGGTTTTTATACATCCTATATCTTACAAATGTGCTGGGTATTGTTTTTATTCTTCAGTTTATCGTAATTTTAAATAACGCAACCTTTGCTTGGTTATAGGTAAATTAAAATTTTATGTAATTTGACGAAACCTCAGTAGATACTCCTGCAATTTTAAATTTTATTATCGAGAAATGTTAACAGTTGTAGGACTTCATATGCAATAGCGCACTCTAGCGGCATGTTAAGGTAACATTATAGTGATCACAACGGCGCCTGTTAGTTGCTTGTTGTCACTCACAACTGTACAATATGGTGGTTCTTTATTTATATATGACTATACGAGTTGTACATCTGACAACCAAACGGCATATTTTAATGTGTGACAACGCACCAGTACAATCAAACTGGCTACAATATGCATTTATGTAATAATGTTACTATTTAATGCAGGGATGTGAAGAAAACTGTTGACATATGATTACCTATACATACAGTTATATGGTATGTTTTTTTTTCCGGTAGAAACCAGAAGATGATGTCCGTGCACATCGAAACCGGTCATATGTCATAAATAAAGACGAAACACCGCGATCTTGGAATTTCATTATTTACAAAAAACGTCGGTTAAAATTACGGTCGCTTTGGATAAATGGCGTGAAATCCCAACGCGTCCACGTACTGCTCCGTGTCACTGTGCCAGCAAGGAATATCGCATTTGCAAATTATTGAAGGAGGAGGAAAAGGAAGAAGGATTAGGGAGGGAAGGACTGAAGTGGCTGCATTAGGGCATTGCAATTAAACTATGGCGACAAGTGAAAATCTACGCCGAGCCAGGATTCGAACCCGGATCTTCCGCTTCGGACCAGTGGTTGCCTTATCCACTCTCTTTTTTTACTGACTGCCTCTTTTTTCCATCTTGGACTTGCAAATAATAGTGCTTTTTGCGGAAGTTTCGTTAAGAAGTAGGAAAAAAAATAAAAACTTATTTGACGAATTTTCGTCTTGCTGTGCCACAGCTTTGGAACCAAAGTATACAAAACAAAAAGTAAAGCCACTTACTTAGTGCCAAACATAATCTATTTTTCTTCTATTTATAATTGGAGAAAATAACTTTTTACTTCTTTTTCTATGGCCCTGCCTACCGTCGATTTCAAAGTTCGTCTTCTCGGTTTGTGTTCGCAGTTGTTCGTGTCCGGTTGAGGTTCAGTTTCTTCGTGCTTTCCGTTATTCACTAATACTAAAATGCTTCCTTCTCTAACTCTGAGACACGTCAGTAGGCTGGGGCACAGAATTCATCTGTATAAATATGTATAATGGAGTTGTATCTTGTTTGAAAACCATCATTTAGTCTGATATACAGCTCTTTTCTTCTAGCAGAATCCGTTTCATCAGTAAATAGTTCTTCATTTGTTCATTTTATCGTTATTTGAGTTATTGTATTTATTTGTGCAATTAATTTTACTTTCATTCTATAAACTCCATCGTCAATGGTATTGTTCTATGTGCAATTTACATGACAGTTCTCGTAAGGAAATTAGCGTATTGATGATGATAATCCTTTATTTTCAGTAGGTTTTGGTGCTGGGTCCTTATGTACGTCCAAAAGTCTTGTTCGCTCTTTCAGTGCTTTTCAGGATATAAAATACGGTATGTCCCCTTAACCAGTTAACCGCATTGTTCTTCGTCTTGGGGTACAAATTTTCATCGGGTAATAAGAAGCTCGAGGGTGTTATTGTATGCGGCGATGTTCTCTGGATGATCTCTAATTTTCTTCTGACTTACTGTCAGATGGTGTTCGCCTCTCCACAAACTGGTGATCATCAGTGTCATTTAGATTACAGGTGAGACACATAGGGGAATCGGCCATGCGAATGGAATGAAGGCGTTCGTTCGTTGTCATTTTTCTGTTAACGGCGTAGTACCACGTTGCCCTCACGTCAGTTGGTAAGTTCAAATGATGGATGTTTTTCCAGATTTTTGACCAGTTGACTGCATTGAACTTAGTTTCTATGATATTCTTGTTATGAAACTGCATTAAGTTTTTGTATACTTGTTTGACACTTATCATATCTTTCTCTGCAATCCTCATCCTAAGATAACTGTGCTCTATTAAGAAATGTTTTAAGTGGTAGAGTGTGCTGGGGATGTGGTGAACATCAATTGGGGCATCGCAGTTGGCTAGTACTATTTCGTTAAGTAAAAATGCTGCTATGCTATCCACGTGGCCACCCCTGCTCGCCTCCCGTCCGTCTCATACCTCCACATGTCGCACGCTATGTTTGTAGCGCCTTTACCTTCCATGCCCTCTTTCGCTCGTCATTACGGATTCCCGTGCGAAATCGGACGTATGACCGCATCTAAGATAACGCCGTCTTCGCGTGTAAATACTTACTATATTGGTGAGATGTCTGTTCTTTCGGAATGTCCGAAAATAATAGACACCATATCAATAACTGTAAATATGCCCATAACGGGCAATGACAATTTCAATGCGGACGCATTCAACCGCTCGAACCCTTGCGAGAATCCAGTATAGGCTGCGAGCAAGAGGAATGAATGGGCATGGGGCTAGAACTTGAGAATTTGTGTTGGAAGGGAAGTGAGCCTGGATAACCTTATTGATTAAGGCGACCGCTGGTCCCAAGCGAAATATCCGGGTTCGAATCCCGGGCCTGCGCAAATTTTCAATTTTGTCTTTCACCCTCCCCCCGAAGAGGTCTTAGTGTTTCAATATTCGATTTCGACTTTTTACTCCTCTAACGCTTTATGTCTACATTAAATTATATCATTGTTGGTCACAGGGTGTGGTCGTGTGTCATAGATAATAGAACTGCAGTAAAAATGATAGTTTGTTTCTAGTGTGTGAGATTTTTATCAGTTTTCCCTACCCAAAATTTTAATAAAGCGCCCTAAGTAATTTTTATCTTTCAAATCTCTTCGTTCATTGAGGAAATCATTTGAGTATTTTTTTTCGTATCTGTGTAAATTTCTAGTTGTTTCAGAATGTTTAGCGCATGGCCTTTAGGAATGGTGTAAAATTTTTAAAACATTTTCGATGTGTTCAGCTTTGTAGTTTTTTTTTAGATGTAAGTAAAAATTCCACTTGGTGCTTTCAAAGTTTCTTGTATGTACTTTAAATCGAATAATAAATTTTCTTCCTGTTTTCCCAATATAAAACGTAGTGTAGTTATTACATGAAAGTTTGTAAACACTAGGGTAGGAATAATTGTTGGTTTTGACTTTCCTCGTCTTCATTTTGATCTTAGGGTATGGTTTGTGCGAAATGCTAGTTGTATTTTCGTTTCCTTAAATATTTCGTTCACTTTGTTCCATACGTTGCCTAGATGCGTTGTTGGTCTGTTTATAACTCTGTATTCGTTTTTCAATGTTATCTCGTTATGTATGGGATTTTTTTAGGTTTCACGAGTTGTTCATATAGTTTCGTAGTTTGGGTTGAAATTATTATGGTGTACTTTTTATTGTAGTGTTCAGATCATTATCTATTGAATTTTTCCAGGGATAGATTAAAGATTCTGTTCATCGGTTATTTGAGAAAGGCGTATTTATGTGATTTTCGATGATAAGAACTTTTACTGATGATGCTATATGTTGTGCTTGGTTTCCATTAAATTTCTAATATACGTCAGTTACTGCTATTATTTTTAAGTCCAAAAATGTATAGATTTTTCTTTCTCTAGTATAAATTTTATTTTTGCATGTAAAATGTTTAGTTTCTGGTATAGTTTTTCAATGTTACTATCATCTACTACTACCAGTAGTGTGTTATCTACGTAACGGTGGTAATTTATAATTTTTGTAAGTAACGGCCAATTTGAATTGGAAAACTTTTCTTCAAGCGTATTAATGAATATATCTGCAACCCTAACTGCAATAAAGTTTACCGTTGGTACTCCCTTAGCTTGTGTGTTGATTTTATTATTAAATTCAAAATAATTTTGGGATACAGTGAGCTGCAGGAGATCTATAATTTCATAAGTTTCCTTGATAGAAACTTTCCTATTTCTGAGCAAGTTGTTTTTTTATTATTTAAATTGTTCCAGAAACCGGTATGTTTCACACACGTCTAGCTCCCATTACCACTCCGCGTCCAAAGTCTGTTAATTCCCACCGTGCGGCCAGAATCATATCGGAAACTTTTCACGTGAATCAGTGGAGAACAAATGACAGCTCTGACAATACACAACCCTTTTGCATCTGCATCTGTGCATATTGCTCTCACGTGACTTACTTCACTTCAGAGTATATCATTCTTATATGGTTATTTGCTAACACAACTCGTAGTTAAGTCCCTTAAGCTTAACAAACATTTGAACATTTTTGCTAACACAACTGAACGAGTGCAAGCAAGGCTCACAAACGCAGGTATTTGTAATACTAATTTCCACTTCAATCATTTTAACGGAGCTCCGTCTCTGCTAGTGCTTCTATAACGGCTTTTATATAAAAGGTGCAGTTCCAGATCAGTTCTCTAAGAGGAGGATCCTGCAAGGTGGATAAATTATGACGACTTCCAGAATTTCTTTTTTTTAGTTGTATTAGTTCAAAAATAGTTGTAAGTAGCTGTAATGGTCTCTATAGACATACACCGGATTTATTGTCTGTAGCGGTCAATTTGGAAAAATCTGAGAGGTTGTGTATACGAAACATGGAATAATTGCGAGTGAAAAAATTAAGGTTAATAACAACTAAAGTCAATTCTGATAAATAAATGAGCTGAAATGACAATGTAAACGAATAAAGGGATGAAATGGCGCTTGTAACAATCAATGTTGACACAATAGGCTTGAAATGTCACTAAAAAAAGTGGCAAGAAGTTACCTCAAAATTGCTCATCGGCTCACAGGCAGGTACATTTTTTGAAAGATCACTGATACATTATTTAATTTATGGTAACTTCTTACCGTAGACGAAGGTTAGGACATATTAGGCTTCACGTAACAATACAAGGCAGACTGTGCAAGAATTTAGTCATCGTTATTAATCGTCGAACTTGGAAAAAATGTTTAACAGACTGCGAGTTCTTTTACTATAAAAATGAAATAAGCTGTAACATTAGACAATGGGGATTACGATTACGTGAATTGAAAAATGAAGTGTAAGGGAGTCCAAACCTTTTCCTATGATAAGAATTGCAATACTGAAAACACTTATTAGCTGGGGTTAGGGAAGGAATCATGAATGAAACTCTGTACACAAGACGAAGATTAATGATTGGGGGGGGGGGGGGGTATTTAAAGAAAGAAATAGAAAACACAGACAGGATCAGCTCAAACTTATATGTGTAGTGTAGGTCTCGAAGATCCAGCGGTATCCCAACTCGTCAAAATCTGAACAACGAAAGACGACGACTGCTCACGTTCTCCTTCCAAGTATTAGGTGAAAGTTAAAAATCGAAAACAAAAACTGGCCTGAGGTTTATTTTGAAAGGAGGACGGAGTCGACATCGGCAAGTAACACACAGTGATATTACTGCGCCTGTGAAATAGTGAAACTGGACGACAAACCGTTCAGATATGAAAAGAAAAGTTGTATTTGAAATGTATTTGATCTTTAGTGTAATACTGAAGCTCAGATGTTTGGAATGATTTATAATGAGGTGGTAATAATTAGAGTTAGGGAATAAGGAAATTTATTATGGCCTTGCTTGACTAGAAGTATCAAGACATAAAGGAATCCAGTCACGGTCAGCACGGCCACTACGGTCGGGGGTTCGAATCCCCCCTCGGGCATGGATATTTGTGCCGTCCTAGTTCGTAAGTAGTTCATAAGTAGTTTGTAAGTTTAGGGACTGATGACCCCGTAGTTAAGTCCCATAAGCTTAACAAACATTTGAACATTTGATTTTGAACATAAAGGAATGATCAGTTTAATATTTGATGGTAGGGGGTGTGGTAAAGGTGTAAAGAAATATTGTAGAGACAGATGGCTCGACTTTATCATGAATATATGAATGGATGTAGACTGCAGCAGTTAGATACAGATCAAGAGGCTTTAATGAAATAGGCTTGTATGAAAAGCTGCATAAACCATTTTTCCGCCTGCCGACAGCAACAATAATTTTTATTAATTTGGTGACATTCTACCCTTATCTGAAAGCTCTTTGCGTAACAAGGTCCATGGTTTTTTACAAACTAAGACACATAAAAATAAATGTTGCTCGTAAAAGTGTCTTGTGTTAGTTGTGTTTTTGTTTGGCGACATACATTAGAATGATGTTTTTTGTTTACGTTAATGATTACCATTTGTAGTTACTAGACAACAGGTTGCAATCAATTATGATTATCTTCAGACATATGTCCCTAACATTCCTCAATACAGTTGGGCCATAATACCAACGTCACAAAATAAACATATTAGCAAAATACGTAACGAAGCACGTTTATTTTGTAACGATATCACTATGGCTCTACTATATTACGACATTTTACGGAAGTGAAGGGTTTGAAGGTGGTCGTAACTAACTGCAACCGGTTGGGTAATTACTACAAGATTGTGATCATTGACTTTAATAAAGGAAATCAGTTTACTAACGGGTCATGTTCCCTTCGCGACCATATGGCAGCGTATGAAACGTTAAAGAGACTTGATAGATGACATGACTCACGACCGTTTGTGTGAGGCGACCAACACGGAAGAGTCTTTTCGCCACGCTATGTGGTCGCCAGATAACCGCACAGCAGCATCACGAGCTCAAGTATCGCAGCCTGGCGGTCAGCGGAAGGTTAACTCATTCTGACCGTGTTTGTGTTTAGGAGCCGTTGATTGAATCAGTCAGAGGGGCTCTGAGGCCTGGTAGCGACGCTGAGGGCTACCGTCCACGGAACAGGCTAACCCATACAAGCAGTTTGCTACAACCGAGCCTTCTTTTCTCTGTGGATTAGGAAATCGAATAATTTTACAATATTTATCGAACCCGAAACGCAGTCAGTCAGTTCATGAAAACTTCGCGACTAATGAAACGTTCACATGTTTGTAAGTCTATGGAACCAAATTACTGTTGTCATCTGTCCCTAAATTACGCGAGTCCGAGGGAGGACTCTAATCTCCGGCGGCAGTGGCCGTATAGTCCCTGACAGATTAGATTAATACTTGCCCCACAGATCATATATACGATACTTCGTAATGATGTGGAACGTGTCAGTTTAGTAAATGTTGTCTACACTTGACAATCAATATTTTACGGATTTTTATTACATTTTTTGTTGTTTTCTATATTTTATTTTTTTTTACTTTTCTTAAGTTTAATCTAAAAATTCATCTACATTGTAGAAGGAGTTGCCATTCAGAAATTCCTTTAATTTCTTTTTAAATACTTGTTGGTTATCTGTCAGACTTTTGATGCTACTTGATAAGTGAACAAAGATTCTTGTGGCAGCATAATTCACCCCTTTCACCCAAAGTTAGATTTAACCTTGAATAGTGAATATCATCCTTTCTCCTAGTGTTGTAGCTATGCACACTGCTATTACTTTTGAATTAGGTCGCATTGTTAATAACAAATTTCATGAGTGAATAAATGTATTGTACAGTGAAAAATCCCTAGATCCCTAAATAAATGTCTGCAGGATGCTCATTGATGGGCTCCAGCAATTATTCTGATTACACGCTTTTGTGCAATTAATACTTTTTTACTCAATGTTGAATTGCCCTAGAATATGATCCCATATGAAAGCAATGAATGAAAATAGGCGTAGTAAGCTAATTTACATGGCGCCTAAAACCGCACTTCCATTCCCGCCCGGCTGTGACAGCGCTTTATAAATATGTCTCTAGAGGCCAAGTACAGCGTCGTTACATCGGGACCTTGGTATTCGTTTAGTATCTGAGCTAGAATCACGGGGGAAAAAATTGGTTCCGCCTGTACCACTGTCCATCTGTACGGCCATTAGAACATCTTCTTACTGTAGCTATTTTACAATACCTAAGAAAAGTTGGGAACCGGAATGAAAAATTCGCTTCTGACAGCACAAAAAAGGCTAATATGTTCTGTCTAGAGTGAAAGTTGTAAACGAGGGAAACTAGCTTACTTGATAGCTTTAAAAACACTGAAATCAATCTTGAATCATTTTGCACTTTCTTAGGAGTGCAGTGAGCTTTTGGAGGGGTTTGTATCTGTGATAGCAAGCATCCCTGAGTGAAGATGCACGCGTCCTAAACTTCAGTAACATGCAGTCTCTTATTGGGAGACGTGATAAAAGTCACAATGTCATATCACGGTACATTATATACGTGTGTGTATATACACAATATACGTGCATGCCACTGAAGTTTAGGACGCTTGCATCTTCACTCAGGGGTGCTTGCTATCGCAGATTCAACCCCCTCTGAAAGCTCACTACACTCCTAAGAAAATGCAAAATGATTCAAGACAGATTTCAATGTTTTTAAAGCTATATATATTACTTTACATGTGCACCATTAAGTCAACATTCTTATTTAAATTTTTAAAGCCTTTTTAAGCCTTTGCCTCTAATTAGTCATCCTTTTGGTGTGCTCTTATAAGAGAATTTTTAGATGTTCTACCCTACTTTGCTATGCAAGCTTACCCATTGAAGGTTGACAAAAGCTTTCCGAAATCCTGAGTGGAAACAGCCTTGGCAAAGAGAGGCAATGACGGCCTGGCTCACACACTCATACAGCCAAATATTTAACGCGACTGCTTTCCGTAAGGAGGAAATCTGAAATCGAGTATTACTGGTATGCAAATTTTCCTTTTTTCCAGATATACTAGTTGGTGTATAAGGCTAAAGTTTGATGAAGAAAAGTCACTGTCCCAAGCTCGTAGCTCGTTAGGGATGAGAGGGTAATCACTGTACGGTGATTGTCCGACAACAAAAGCTAGAGTGAAACTTCCTGGCAGATTAAAATTGCGTGCCGGAACCGGAACTCGAACCTGGGACCTTCGCCTTCCGCGGACAAGCGCTCTACCGACTGAGCTATGCCGATTACGGCGCACAATGCCACCTCACGACTTTACTTCCGCCAGTAACCTGAAAGAAAGGATATGGTGGAGACATGGCTTAGCCACAGCCTAAGGGATGTTTCCAGAAGTAAAGTTGTGAAGCGGGATCGTGAGTCATGCCGGGATAGGTCAGTCGGTAGAGCACTTGTCCGCGAAAGGCAAAGGTCCAGGTTCGAGTCCCGGTTCCAGCACACAATTTTAATCTTCCACGAAGTTTCATATCAGCGCACAGTCCGCTGCAGAGTGAATGTTTCATTCTAGATGCTAGTGTTCTTTGATACACTGTTAAGGCTGGCGCCTACGCTAAGGGACCCGAATGATAGATCGATGGCTGATATCGAACATGCATTCTGTGGATACGCGCCGTCACGAATATTGCAGTGGCGCTTGGAATGACAGTACCTGATAGCAGGCCCATGACATCGTATGGGAAAATAGTGCCTGCGATCACAGCGTCGTGGTTATGGTAGCACACTCTGTTGGCAGTGTGCTATGAGCGATATACGGCAGCATTCAGGGACTCATTGCAGATTGAGTTCCCATGTCGTTTTCTGGAATTGTATGTTTGCAGGCCTCGGTGGCCGAGGAGACTAAGGCGCTCCAGTCACGGTCTGCACGGCCACTACGGTCGGGGGTTCGAATCCCCCCTCGGGCATGGATATTTGTGCTGTCCTAGTTCGTAAGTAGTTCATAAGTAGTTTGTAAGTTTAGGGACTGATGTCCCCGTAGTTAAGTCCCATAAGTTCTACAAACATTTTTTTTTTTTTTTTTTTTTTTTTTTTTTTTTTTTTTTTTTTTTTTTTAAGGCTTTATATTGGACGCCACTTCGGCGACTTGCGTGTGCCTAGCCTACCCCAGTTATCCAGCCGGGGAAAGGGGACCTACAACTTAACGTGGAATCCGAACCACGTGTTGTTTCTGGCGACTCCTCACATCGTTGAGAGGTGAAGGATGGGTTAAAGTGCAGACTGAAAAAATCCGAGATCCGACCGGGTTTTGAACCCGCGACTCTTCGGTTTCCAGTCGAGCACTTTACTCCAAGACCACCGGGCCCGACGATATGGTGCTGGTCCGAAAGAACAGACACCATGTCAATAACTGTATATATTCCCTAACAGGCAATTGACTATTTGTATGTGGATGCACAACTGTTCTCGCTCGCTTGGGAAAATACAGAACAGGCTGCGAGCAAGAGGAACAAATAGGCATAATGTGCTATAAGTTGAGAGTGTGGCCAGGAGGGGAAGCGTGCCTGGTTAGCTTAATTGGTTTAAGGCGACCGCTGACCCGAAGCGGGAAATCCGGTTTCGAATCCCGGACCATCACCAATTTTCAGCTTTGCCACTGAATTTATTTCAACGCCTAGGAACACTCGATATGTTTTAAAAATTCGGATTCGTAAAGTTTGTGTTGGTGTTTGGCGAGAAGTCACTTCTGCCTACCGTGGCCAATGTTACTTGAAGTTGGAGCTGACGCGAGTGTGTTGCGTGGTTGCCTAATTGTAAGGAACATAGCGAAGAGATTGGGAGATAGGGCAGCTTTGAAGCTGTGCATCGGGCGGGAAAATTTCTTCAGATTAAAGGAAGTTTCACCGTAATTAATATTAAAGGCATACTTTTGACATGCAAAAAACATTATCGAGATCAAACTGATCACTGAATATTAAATTTTTACTTTATTTTTGTAGGGAGATAGACAAAGCCAACAGAACATTTTCAGCTGTACGGTCCGCCACACCAAACTTAAAGGTCTAGTATGTAAATATTCAAGTATAAACACAAACACATGTGTGTGTGTGTGTGTGTGAGAGAGAGAGAGAGAGAGAGAGAGAGAGAGAGAGAGAGAGAGAGAGAGAGAGAGAGAGAGAATCTCATTACTTCAGCATCAGCAAGCAGATTATACCGACTTCAATTCTTCTTGTGTTGTAGTTTTACATTCAGCTGTCCAACAGTGAACGAAACACTGAGTTATGGGATGTCCGCTATAACAGTGCGTAAGTAATATACAAACTCACTTTTCGTAGTATTCTGAAATTTTATCTATGAAAAATACAGGCAATATTCAGTAACAATTTTTGTTTTTATTTCTCTTTCTTCATTTTTACAAAGAGTCACAAGTAAAAAATCTTCTACATGCCAAAATGTACTAATTCTACAAATCTATAAAAATACATTTCTATTAGGAGGCATATATAAATATAATTGAGTGAAAACAAATTCAGCGCTGTGTCCAAAAAGATTGAGAACATTACAGTTTCCGTTTTAACTATTCGATCTCCATACAGATACCCGTTAGTTTCAATCAGGCGATCACTCCATACGAATTTCGAGATGGTTCCTTATTAAATCGATGACCGTTTCCTTCCCCTTCTGCAGTAAGAAATCAGATCAAATCTCCGTCTCTGATAATCTTGTCTGTGGACTGGATGTAAGACACAAATTAATGAGCAAATATAAGAGAGACGTCCTTGTGAACAATTGTCCGAGAAACTACCAAACCAAAAAATTACGATCGACACACAAAGAAATTTACGGCGTTAACGGACGTGGAGATTGAACCGGGATAGTTCAAGACTTATTCCCAGCCGGGATTCGAATCCAGGTCATCCTACTTGTTACGTCACTACGGACACAGTTCTCACCAAAGCCGCGCGGGCTAGTCTAACACGCCTACCGTCAGACGGATCAAATGTTTGTAAATCTATGGGACATAACTACTCTGGTCATCAGTCCCTACTTAAACCAACTTATTCCAAGGACAACAAATACATCCATGCCCGAGGGAGGACTCGAACCTCCGACGGCGAGAAGCGGAGCGCTCCGCAGCAAGGGCACTTGGGACGTTCGGCGTCTACACCGCGGCCATAAGACGGAAATTCTCAACATATCCACACTCTGCCCATTTATCTGTCATTACTGACGGCATGTTGCCGATTCTCGTAAGATTTTGGGCGTAGTGCGTATCCACATTGAAGAATTGGTTCATTGCGGTCTCCGCATTAATTACATATTATATAGATGGTGTCACAAATTTTCAATTTACCCTATTCAATTCATTTACCACTAGCAGCTAACGTCGTGCATAACTTTTTTGGTTGTTTCATAGGCGTTGCCCCGTCCTTAGCCTTGATGACAGCTTCCACCCTCGCAGGCATACGTTCAGTCGGGTGCTGTCAGGTTCCTTGGGGAATGGCAGCGTCAAGGGTAGCCGCAGCCATGGTCTCCGAGCTGATAGTCCATGCTGCTGCAAACGTCGTCGAACTGCTCGTGCAGATGGTTGTTGTCTTGCAAACGTCTCCATCTGTTGACTCAGGGATCGATACGTGGTTGCACGATCCATTACAACCATGTGGATAAGACGCCTGTCACCTCGACTGCTAGTGATAAGGGCCCGCTGGGATCCTGCACGGCGCAATCGCAATCGCGATAGGCTACAATCCGAACCTGATCAAAGTCGGATACGTGATGGTACGCATTTCTCCTCTTTACACGAGGCATCACAACAACGTTTTACAAGACAACGCCGATCAACTACTATTTGTGTATGAGAAATCGGTCGGAAACTTTCCTCACGGTGTGTCACCACCGGCGCCAACCTTGTGTGAATGCTCTGAAAAGCTAATCATTTTCATATCACACCATCTTCGTCCTGTCGGTTAAATTTCGCGTCTGTAGCTTGTCATCCCCGTGGTGTAGCAGTTTTAATCGCCAGGAGTGTATAAGCAATAGAAGAAAAGGCATTGGATGAAATTCCCGACTACATACATTTAAAAAGGGGCTGTAGTTAACGCGTACTTGGGTACGTCTTGTATGTAACTCGATGCTTCCATTCTTTTGCAATTGATATTCATCGAAGAAACAGGTGAAGTAATGATTTTCACCACATCTTGCGCACGTTATGAACGCCGCCGTTTTGGAGGTACATGGTTTTTTAAATGTTTCCACAGAAAAACAAATTGACATTCTTTTTTCATTGCTCAATCTAGCAGATAATATGCTTGTTTTAAATAATGACATGCCATGCTGATGTTGTGCACATATAAATACAAAATAACGTATGATGTTGCGGTTAATTGTGAAGTCAGTAGTGTACCCATTGTCAAGGTGCAAAAAAATATTTGCCGTATGGCGGAATTGAACCCGCGAACCTTTCAATGAAAATCCGCTCTCTTACAGCTGAGCCAAACAACGCTTTCTAAACAGAAAGTTGATGGGGTGAATATGGTGATGGATCCGTATCAAAATTCGTTTATTTCCTAAAGGCTTGGTCATCTGGAGTTCTCACTTGGTGCACTTTCGTGTCTCTCCACGCCCTACATGTACCATAAATTTAGACGAATTCGGCGATGACGAGTAGTCGTCCTCTTCTTGTGAGATTAGACAGGCGCGAGAAATTAAAATCCCATGCATTTTGATTGTTAGACAGTTTTATTGTTATGGTTGCGTATTCTTTCCCGACTTAATAACTGATAATATTCATCTCGGGTTTTATTGTTGTCGACGGGTCCAAAGTGACCCGTGATTCACGTTAAGGGTTAATGTTGTACCTATAACTGTCATTGTGTGTAGTTTTATAAATACTTTTTACTATGTTTAAAAATCAAATACGTTTTTATTACATATATCTGCTATTTTCGACATGCTTTTCGTCTATCCGAATCAGAGGCGCCGATTTTTGAAAATCGGAGTGGGTGCTCTATATCATGGTTCACAAAAGTTCGAAACCAACCCTCCTGAAAATCAAGTTCATTCATTTTTGAATGAGCAATACTTGATAAAATTAAATGGGCAGTTGTCTGACCTTTAAAGATAGAAGGAAGAAGAAGAAGGAGGAGGAAGAAAAGGACACTAGATTAGGACACTACAATAAAGTGATCTAATTGGCCGAAGTAGATATATTGATATAAGTAACACCCCAAAACTTGTACACGAGAAATGAAATAATTTTTCACTGTACACTAATGTATCACTTTATGTGCGAAGCTATTCTTTCTGACAAAAGCGTTCGGTAGAACACCATCACCAAGGTTTAAAGAAACTTTTGAAATATTTTGAGATTTTGAAGTCTGACATCAAATTTTTTTGGTCAGTTCCAAGCAAGAGCAGTATACTTCATCGAAACTTTCATCACTTCGAGATAACTTCATGACATCTCTGACAGAATTAATATCGTCCAAGGTTTTTTAAGCCTGGGAGAAAAGCATTACAAATTTCAACTGAATCTATAATTTTAATAAGGGACATGACAAAGATAAATGAAAATCTATTAACTTTAGCATCATCATCAGATTCTTAGAGCTAAATTCCTGAAAGAATACAGTGGAATGTTCATAAATACGTACACCTGACATGTCAAAATGACCGATGTGCTTCAGGATGAATAAAGCTAGCATAGTGGGTAAAAGACGGACACTCATTATACTCGCTTGCCGCGGTGGAGTAGCCGAGCGGTCTAAAGCATAGTTACACATGGCTTCTTGGACAGTTTATTTATTATGCGATTAACCGGAAAGCTCCTACCTTACAAGATTTCATACTCTATATTAACGACCAGCATTACGTTCCACAAAAGCGTTCCAAATACAGGCATTTGTTCGAAAACTTTTTAAAGGTTTGACTTACCTATTGAATATCATTTCATTTGTTTGAATTACAAGCTTATTTTTTCTTCTTCTTGCTACACGAAGAGTGGGCAGTTCTTATTCATTCCATAGAGCATCATTTTAGTTTCGTATTATGATTTGAAGAGAAGACGCAATTGATATGTTTTGCAATACAACAATGGTACCTACAGCAGAGGAATGTTTTGTTTTATGGCATCTGAAGCCGACGCCGAAGAAGGCGAACACTGGTGAGCGCACGGCCGGGCTGAAGGGGTGGAAAGGAGGTAAATACAAAAAAACAATGAAGAAGCAAAGAAAAAAAAAACAAAGCGGTCTAAAGCGTCTCGCTGCGGAGCGGGCGGTTGCTCGCCGTGGAGGTTCGAGTCCTCCCTGGGGCATGGGTGTGTGTTTGTCCGTAGGTTAGTTTACCTAGGTTTAGGTAGTTTGTAAGCTACGGACTGATGACCACGCAGTTTGGTCCGATAGATTTACAGACATTTGAACATTTTTTACTACTTGCTTGGGGACCCGCGTACAAAACTGATCATTTCTTTCACGTATGAAATATCGTCTCTTGCTATGGTCACGTTTTGCATTGCCTGTTGAGTCATGAGATAGTTTTTGATTTTTCCCTATTATATTAAAATTTATACAATTTTATTTTCCACCTCAATTTTACGTGGGTGTTCAGCACCCCCAAAAATTTCTTGGGGGGTGCACGAACCCCGGAGCACCCAAGTAGTCGGCGCCCCTGATCAGAATCCTTGTCAACTTTTGGCCAGCATTTCGGACGTTCCAGTCCACTGTGTGGCATGGTGGGGAGCCCCCGGTGTGACGTCAGCAGTGGCTGTTAGGCCCACGCCACTGCTGGGGGCTGAGACGCCGCGCAGCCTACCCTAATCGGCTTACCGCCAGCGCCAGCGGGCCAAAACAAAGGTGGCTCTTACCGCCTTTTGTCTTCCACCTCTGCCCGCTCATTCACATTCTCCGCCTATCTTTATTGTGACAAGAACCTCGTAAGCTTTTTCCGCAGTTGAAAGGAATTCTGTTTATCCTCCGAAAAGGTTGGGCATTTTCTTGTCCCTGCGGCTTTATTCCTTAAATTCTCTTTGTTAAATTTAAAAGAAAAAAAAAATTCTGAAGCTTATCCCACGTTCTTCTCTGCAGATGCAGTAGAGTGGCTGAGCACAGCTCTTATTCCACGGAAAAATCTTGCCACGTCGCGCAGTGTTGAACAGCGATTTATCACTGAGATGTAGAACAACCATCAAATCATGCACCTTATATTTTAAGACGTAATACCACCGTCTCCTTATTAGTATTACGCAGTATCATATTTTGAACAGCGAGAACTCTTGCAATGGAAATGAGCGTATGGCTTTCTTGGCTGGGAGAACCCTTGCGCCGGCCGCGGTGGCCGAGGGGACTGAGGCGCTCCAGTCACGGTCTGCACGGCCACTACGGTCAGGGGTTCGAATCCCCCCTTCGGGCATGGATATTTGTGCCGTCCGTAGTTTTAGCTAGCTCATAAAGTAGTTTTTAAGCTTAGGGACTGATGACCCCGTAGTTAAGTCCCGTAAGTTCTACAAACATTTGAACATTTTTTGAACCCTTGCGGGTTTGTTCGGCCGCCTGAGTGTAAGTCTTTTTATTTGACGCCGCGTGGGCGACTTACGTGCCAGTGATGATGAGATGATGATGATGAGGACAACACACAACACCCAGTCCCCTGCCGGGAATCGAAGCCGGGCCTCCTGCGTGGTAGTCAGCGACGCTACCGCTGAGCTACGGAGGCGGACAGAGCTCTTGCAAATTTACGTTTAAACCCTATTTCTCTCTTCCAATAAAAGTTGCTTATACATTCGAGAAAATAAATCATGTTTGGTGAGATTGCAAATAAACTTTTATTAAGAAGACCGGGTTCGGTTGATAAAGGTTTATTTACGATCTTGCCACAGATGATTTCATTTATCAACTTAATGAAGATCGTCATCTTAATCTCACCATAAGAAAACTAAGCTTACAAATTCTTTAAAACAGCACCAAATGACCTTGTAAGGTGTCTTCTAAGGGAGTGAGCTACCACCCCGTCGGAGATTAGAATCCCTTCCAGCCATGGATGTGAGTGGTGTTTATAGCATAAGCTAGTTTAAGTAGTTTGTAAAGTCTTGGTACCGATGACCATTGCAGTTTGGTCACACAGGATTACAAACATTTGAACATTTTCGAACATTCGGAAATTTATCATTTTCATTGGACATTATTTTTCAATATTCATCTGCATATCCTTTACAGACACTCTTTTAGTGTTCTTCTTCAATCCCCGAAAACATGTAAGAAAATATAATTTATTTTTATTTGTGAGCCGGCCGTGGTGGCCGAGCTGTCTGCGGCGCGCCAGTCACGTTCAGCACGGCCACTACGGTCGGGGGTTCGAATCCGCCCTCGGGCATGGATATTTGTGCCGTCCTTAGTATTGGCTAGTTCATAAGTAGTTTGTAACTTTAGGGACTGATGACTCCGTAGTTAAGTCCCATAAGCTCTACAAACATTTGAACATTTTTTATTTGTGAAGTGAATGGAAGTATTTTCTGAAGGCATTTGTGTGGAGCGTCACCTTGTACGGGAGTAAAATATGGACGATAAATAGTTCAGACAGGAACAGGATACAGCCTTTTGAAATGTGGTCCTACAGAAGAATGCTGGAGATTAGGTGGATAGATTACAAGAAGCGGTACTGAACAGAACTGGAAAGAAAAGGTATATCTGGCATACGGGACAGATTGGTAAGATACAATCTTAGAAATAAAGGAATCGTGAATTTAGCATTGGAGGGAAGAGTGTGGGGGTAAAAATGGCAGAGGGAGACCTAGAGAAGAATACAGTAATCAGATTCAAATGTATGTTGGTTCCCGTTCATATGAGGAGAAGAAGAGGCTTGCTCAGAGTATGGGGGAGAGCTGCATCAAACCAGTCTCTGAAGACCACAACAACAATTATCGTTTCGTTGTGTTTTCGTTAATTTCAGTATGCTCTTGATAAGTATAGTAAAATAATTCCAAGGACGTCGTTTAGGCCTATTTAATTTTTCGTGAAGAAATTATGAACACCTTCTGATGCACAACCATTGACAATTAAGGCAGCTCTTAAACTAGGGTAGAATTAAAAAACTACTTACACATTCATGGTTTCTTAAGAAATAGCATATTTTGTCATGTTGCACGATGTGAGAAAGGTCACATGAAATTGTGAACTGTGTTACTTCACGTATGCGCAAATATGTTGAGATTTCTTTAAGTATTTAAATGTTTTTCAAGTTGCTACACAATAAGTCGAGAGAGTTCTCCTCTTTTTCATCTGTGACTCTGTGTAGGCCATATTCGCCTTTTGTTGTTCGTTAACAGGAGAGTTATCCATTCTCAAAGAAATTACATGCACATTGTGCGCTACGGGATTTGTATTCTTAGCGCTAGTATCGCGATTCGTTGGTACGGCGTCAATACTCATTACAGTTGCAGATGGTCTACTTAAGTCTGCACGAGGTGAGCAGGGCTTGACTCGTAAAGCTGAATTATAAAACAGCGACAATGCTGCTGCCCTTCGCGAATATCGACACGTTAAAGGAGAGGCTCTCTTTTCGCGTCGCGATTCAACAACACGACTCCAAGTTCGAATCAACTGGCGACTTTTCTGTTGCTACTAGGACGATCCTGCGGCCAATTGCGCTGTATATTGCGGAAGTTACTGTTGTTTCCACGATTGATAATGCTGGACGCAATGCGAGACTATCAAACATTGTACGAGCTGCGCACCAATGCTACAGATCGTAAAGAGCTGCGAAAATATGTGAAGTGATAACGTCTTCTTAGATGAAGATGGTCGTCGATTGGGTAACCTGAGACGTAAACACGCTACGCAATTAACTGCTACCATCTCGTGCGGAAGTTAAAAGGTTTCTTTCAACAGTTAATTATGTTATTTCTCTTCGTACATCCTTACATACCTGTCGACAAAATTTCGTTGTTCAAAATCAATCGTTTCTCATAGGAGCCTTCTCAATTACAATTTTAATAATAACCACGATATATACTGCTTTGGAAATTATATGTTAAGATTTCACTTAATCTCTAAGCAAATATATATACATGTGGCGTCTGTTCCGAAAGAACAGACGTCACTTCTGATCCTACAGTTGTTATTATTTAATATTCATAGAATATATGACATCAACTGCGATTGGGCAAAGCTGAAAATGTGTACCCAGCCGGAATTCGAACCCGGGTCTCCTGCTTTCTAGGCAGTTGCGCTGACCCCTACACCACTGGGGACACAGTGATCACTGCACCTGCAAGGACTACCCATGCACGCCTCCCGTCAGATACTTTACGGGAATTAGTTATAACTACGAGTTTGAGTACTATGGGCAGGGCGAAGCTGGGAATTTGTATCTGACGGGAGGCGTGCATGGGTAGTCCTTGCAGGTGCGGTGATCACTGTGTTCCCAGTGGTGTAGGGGTCAGCGCAACTGCCTAGAAAGCAGGAGACCCGGGTTCGAATCCCGGCTGGGTACACATTTTCAGCTTTGCCGAATCGCAGTTGAAGTCATATATTCTACGAATATCTAAGCAAATATTTCACAGCTTTTACCTACACAGTTCTCAAAACTTTCGGCATTTTGTTCGGTCCTAGCTGATTCGTCTCCTTGTTTTCGGAAAAAGTTGTGCTTTTCTTTTTTATTCTTTGTTGTGTTCGACTTTTAGTTTTTAATGTCGTCATTTGTATGCTGTCTTGCAGTTCTGGGTCGCTTACGTGAGCTGTAAGGCGCAGTATGAGGACGCGGTGGAGAAGACTCTGGAGCAGATAGACGTGATCAAGCGCTTCATCAGGCAGTACTCCAAGGACCTGCACTTCGTCAAGACGGCCAACGGTCAGTACCTCTTCTCTACATCCTTCAATTCGTTATGGCTTCTTTTGTGATAAACTAGTTATTAATGGAGAAACGGTTCGCAATCCCAGGAGCTATGAGGCGCCTACGTCGAGTCAAAAGGAATTGAAACCGTAGGCCGTGATCGTCGACAAGATGACTGTGTGAAGGTCGTAATCGTAATGGTGTCTCACATCCAAGCGTGTTCCAAACCCACCGCACCAGCCGTTTTATTTGCAAAGAGGAGGAAGAGCTTTCGGGAATAACGTTGCTTGTTGACCATTTGCTGAACGTACAAAGCAACCAGCTCCGTAAATCTGCTGATTAAAATAAATTTCTGTTACTAAAATCACTCCTTATTTTTGTGGCGTTGGCACAACAACCGTAATACATATTTCGGCAAAAAAAAAGCAGTGTTCGTTGTACAAAATTGTTTCATTTATTTATACATGACGCGTTTCGCCTCTTCTGGGCATCATCATACGTTGAAAGGAGGAAAAATTTTACAAACTTGTTTAAAAATACCGGGTGATCAAGAAGTCAGTATAAATTTGAAAACTTAACAAATCACGGAATAATGTAGATGTAAAAATTGACACACATGCTTGGAATGACATGGGGTTTTATTAGAACAAAAAAAAAGTTCAAAAAATGTCCGACCGATGGCGCTTCATCTGGTCAGAAAATAAATAATTAGCATAACAAATTAAGACAAAGCAAAGATGAAGTTCGTTACAGAAAATGCTCAATATGTCCACCATCATTTCTCAACAATAGCTGTAGTCGAGGAATAATGTTGTGAACAGCACTGTAAAGCATGTTTGGAGTTAAGGTGAGGCATTGGCGTTGAATGTTGTCTTTCAGCATCCCTAGAGATGTCGGTCGATCACGATACACTTGCGACTTCAGGTAACCCCAAAGCCAATAATCGCACGGACTGAGATCTGGGAACCTGGGTGATCAAGCATGACGAAAGTGGCAACTGAGCACACGATCATCACCAAACGACGTGCGCAAGAGATCTTTCACGCTGGAGCGCCATCCGCCATAAAATCCCATGTCATTCCAAGCATGTGTGTCAATTTTTACCTCTCTATCTATATTATTCCGTAGTTAAGTTTTCAAATTAATTTATTAAGTTTTCAAATTTATACTGACTTCTTGATCTCCCGGTAGAACTAAAAATATATCTTTCCTAACCAAGAAAAATTAGAAATACGGAAGGTGCAGACTGATAAAACTACAGGCCACATGAGCACATTCACGTTTTGGCGTGGAGAAAAGAAGATTGAACTAATAAATACCGTTAAACAGCCTATTTTAACAAATAAAATTACTTATCTCTGAGGTTGCAGAGCGTCAAATTATTAAATTCAATAAAATAGAACCTTTATAATAGGTGCGGTGACTGTTGCTCAAGAATGGGGACAAATGAAGTCAATAGTAAAACCTAATTTAGCTGCGCGAAGCTTTCTTTACTCAGGTAACAGCCGCTCCCTGCTACAACCGCGGACTTGCTTAGGAAAGATTTAACATATTTTTCGTTCTGTTTATTAAATAAGTTTGTAAACCCCCCTCCCCTTTCTACGTCTTTTGATGCCCAGAAGAGGCGAAACGCGTCATGTATAAATAAATGAAACAATTTTGTGCAACCAAGACTTTTTTACCAAAATATCTGTCACGTCCATACTGACCGAGTAGCAACGGCTAGTAAATCAATACACACCATTGTAACAGATAACAAAAATAGTCCTTAATATGTGTTGGAAAAGATAATGAAATGTGCAAATGCACTAACATGTTCTGAAACTGTAGGTTGGTTAGAAATTAGTCTCCGAATGGCCTATATTAACCAATACTAATACATAACAGCGATTGTATGCTAGCAACAGTGATGCTTTAAGTGTCGTCAAGGTAAGTAAAACTTGCGACAACCGCAGCATTCTTCAACTTAGGGGAGCTTCCCATGCAACGAGTGGTTTTATAATGTGTTTTGGCGTGCGTGCTTGAGTGCTGTGCTTTCTAATTACTACACATCTTTTTATTTTTACCAATTCAAAGTTCTCGAGTGGGTGGTGGATGTTATGGCGGTGGGAAGTTGATCCATTCGACGGCACATTGCATTATGCATTGAGGAACATGGACACGCATTTGAACATCTCATGTAAATCAACTTCCCACCGCCATAACATCCATCACCCACCACACAGCCATGTATTACGTACAGCGTGTGGTAACTGCCCCTGAAACTTTGAAGGGTTGTAGCTCCCAAACTAACAGTGATAGGAATGTATTTTTAATTGATTTGGCCCCAGCTGGTTTCAAAGAATCCAATTCACGATAGAAAAAACCATTGTTCCATTTAAAAAATTATATCTTTGTGCTGTAACTCTTTGGAAAGTGATACAATAAACTATGTTCGTAGCTCCGCAGAAAGTGTAACATTTCTTGTGTTGACCTACCGCATTAAAATTTTCCGTCACCTATTATTTTATACGTTACAGAGGCAAACACACTTAGTAAAACACCCTGTATATGTAAACAGAGGACATCGCTATGGTCGTCAACGCCTATATAATCAACAGCTATCTGGTGCAGGCGTTAGATCGGGTACTGCTGCTATATAGGCAGGTTGTCACGATTTGAGTTTCAACATGGTGTTATAGTCGACGAACGGATGATGGTATCATCAAGATAGCGATGAGGTATGGATTTTCTTGTACGACCATTTCACGAATGCACCGTGAATATCGGGAACCCCGTAAAACATCAAATCTCAATCATCGCTGCGGCCTGAAAAATATCGTGCAAGAACGGGACCAACGATGACTCAAGAGAATCGTTCATCGTGACACAAGTGCAACCCTTCGTCAAACTGCTGCGGATTTCAACGCATTAAGTGTCAGTGCAAGAGCAATTGGATGTATGGGAACAACAGGTACAACAATATGGCATGAAATTTAGTATAAGCAAGAGTGAGATGATTGTCAAATCAAGAGCAAAAGAGAGAGGAACAACTGGAGTAACAATCCGTGGGGAACCTATGAGGAGAGTGAAGAGTTTCAAGTACCTAGGAAGCCTGATACAAGAAGATGGGAAAAACAAAAGAAAAATAAATGAGCGAGGGAGAAAAGCAGAAGCATTTCGGAAAAGTATAAGAAGCCTGATTAGGAAATGTACCCCAAAGAAGTAAAAAAGTTATATACCGGTTATACTATGTCCCGACCCTGACATATGCATCTGAAACCTGGGTTTCAAGCTAATGAGATGAAATTCTTGAGGAACAGTAATGGAGTGTCAAAGATAGACAGGTTTATAAATGAGAGGATCAGAGAGTTAATGAATGTGGAATCATTAAAGGGGAGATAGAGAAATCAAGGCTGAAATGGTATGGGTGTATTAAGCGAATGGAGGAGAGGAGGATACCCAGGATTATGCACGGGATGATACTGGAAGGAAAGAGACCAAGAGGAAGACCCAGAGACAGATGGCTGAAAGGAGTGGAGGAAGGTGTAAAGAAGAAAGGAGAAGACTGGACCAAGGTGAAGACGGAGAGATGGTGGGAAGAAAGAAGACGATGGAGAGGCTTTTGTTCGAAGAAGAGGCTGGAAACTGTCCAAGAGGATGATGATGATGATGATGATGATGATGAAGTGTCAGTTCACGAACCATTCGACGAAAGATCATCGGTGTATGCTTTCGGAATCTAAGACCCACTCGTGTCCCCTTGCTGACTGCACGGCACAAAGCTTTACGCCTTCCCTGGGCTCGTCAACACCAAAACTGGACTGTTGATGACTGGAAACATGTTTCATGCTCTTCCGGTCTCGTTTCCAATTGTATATAACGGAACCGATCAATCCTGCACATCAGCAGGGAGGTGTTCGAGCTGGCAGAGGCTCTGGAATGGTGTGCAATTTGAGTGATATGGGACCCCTGATACGTCTAGATACGACTCTGACAGCTGATACGTACGTACACATCCTGGCTAATCTTCTGCGTCCATTCGTGTCCATTGTGCATTCCGACGGGCTTGAGCAATTCCAGCAGGACAATGCGACGCTCCACATGCTTAAATTGCTACAGAGTTGTGGTTACGGGAAGACTCTCCACAACACTCCACAGACATGAATATTATAGAACAAAACTGTGATGCTTTGCAACGTGCTGCTCAGAAGATATTTCCACCCCGTCTTTCTCTTGCGGACTTATGAACAGTCCAGCATGATGCATGATGTCAGTTCCCTCCGGCACTACTTCAAATATTAGTAGACTCCATGGTAAATCGTGTTGCGGCACTTCTACGTACCCTACACGACACTAGACAGTGTACAAGTTTCTTGGACCTCCAGTGTAGTGTAAAGAAACTGCCATCATAATCACGGTTGCACACACTAAACATCAAGCAGTTAAGACGATCACACAGTCAGAGACAGTCTAAATCAAATCAAAGCTACTCTGCTGACCCTTGTCATGGGTGAAAGGGGGCACTTTGCTCCTTTACCATATCGCTGTAACGAATGACACCGGCTGTCTTTTTCTCGTATCGCCCTCAACACGTCAGTCCACATTATTTCCTTGTTTAGAACACCTGTTAAACAATTATCCTCTTGAAAACACATTCCAATTTTTTTCTTCGGTAAGGGGCGTTTGAAAATTCCGTGCAAAAATTAAAAAACTGATGTGTTTGGAGAAAACCATTTTTATTTTTCGACATAGTCTCGTTTTAGACATACACTTCATCCAACGCTGTTCGAATTTGTTGAGCCCTTCCGAATAATAGGAATTGTCCAAGCCTGCAAAATAGCTATTACTTTCCGCAATCACTTCCTCGTTTGAATGAAATCTTCATCCCGCCAGCCATTTCTTCAATTTCGGGAACAAATATTAGTCCGAGGGAGCCAAGTCTGGAGACTAGGGGGGATGTGAAACGAGTTGGAATCCTATTTCCAATAATTTTGCGACCACAACTGCTGAAATATGTGCTGTTGCAATGTGATGGGAAAGGGCCTTTTGGGGTGGGGGGGGGGGTGGCATCGCCGGCGTTTTTCTTTGCAGCTCTGTCTTCAGAAAGTCCAAAAACGATTAATAATATGCACCTGTAATAGCTTTTCCCTATTCCAGATAGTCGATGAGGATTATCCCTGACGGATCCAAAACACAGTCGCCATAACCTTTCCGGCCGAAGGACCGGTCTTCGCCTCTTTAGGTGCAGATTCTCCCTTGGTAACCCATTGTTTAGATTGTTCTTTGGTCTCAGGAGTACAGTAAGGTATCCATGTTTCATCCACATCACGTAACGACTCTTCAAGTTCTGCGTATTCTTCTTGAACAGCTGAAAACCTTCCTTACAACACTTCACACGATTCCGTTTTTGGTCAAGCGTAAGCAATCGCGGCACCCATCTTGCGGATAGCTTTCTCATGTCCAAATGACTATGCATAATATGTACCCGTTCATTCGAGATGCCCATAATATTAGCAATCTTACGCACCATAACTCTTCTGTCATCCGTCACTATATTATGGTTTTTATCGATGATTTCTGATGTCTATCTCCACAGGGCATCCTGAATGGTCAGCGTCACTTGTTCCCATATAGCCACTCCAAAAATGTTGAAACCAATTACAAACTGTTTAATCGAACATGAAGATCCACTATAATGTTTCTCAAGCTTCTGTTTAGTCTTCTGAGGCGTTTGCCATTCATAAAGTTTAATAGCCACACGAAAATCTTGTTTGTCCATTCTCTGACAATCACTGGACGTTCTTGATTCACACGATGGCCAAACACAAAGAAGTAGACCAATATGGCTGAACCATGGTATGCGTTCTGGGCGTGCTTAGTGACACGCTATGCATGCGTCGTGTTGACGTCACAGTCACAACTTGCAAACAATCTCGACTGTGGCCATGATCGGGCGCTATCGATCCGTGTGGCTATAGACCAAACGAGTCCTTATTTCGACATGCAGAAAACGTCTCCGGCCAATGAGAACTCGCTATGTGTCAGCCAATGAGATGCTATGTGTTTCTTAACCGGACATTCGGGCGCTAAGCGCCCTCACGTAGTAAAAGAAAAACTTCTTGTTTAACCTATACCTAACCTTCTTAAGGCTACGCTACGCTACGGATCAATTCTTGTTTAAGTAAAAGTTAGGTATAGGTTAAACAAGAAGTTTCTTTTTTAGTACGTGAGGGAGCATAGCGCCCGAATCTCCAGTTAAGAAACACACAGCATCTTATTGGCTGACAGCTAGCGAGTTCTCATTGACCGCAGACAATTTCTGTGAGTCGAAATAAGGACTCTTATAGAACAAGCCAGCTTTTCAGTGTCCGTAAGTTTGATGTGCTGTAGAGAAGTATGTCGACAGGTCGATATATCGCATTCAGCTCCTGATGAGGTCAGTCCGATGCTTGCCTAGCGTGTCACTAACCTCACCCATGCGTTCTTTCCAAAGATGCTTCTAACTAAACATGACCTCGATACGCGCCGGTGGTGCCATCTCTAGGACTTTTCACGGACGTTTCGAACGCCCCTTGTATTTGAAATCATCCGGCGGCCCACGAGAATAGACCGGGTGACCACCGAATGGCTCGCGACCATAGATTGGAAACCACTATACCAATTTCCCGTCTCTCTCGGTTCATTGTACTAGAATTTTACAAGCAGTCGCTTTGGCACGATTAAACATGAAAATAATTATTGTGTAGCGCGCACCCACTTTCGCTTCTTTGGCACAGTGACACACGGTCTTCAGAAAATATTCTTGCAATATTCACATAATGTATATTTTTGAGTATTTACTCTCTGTATGGTTTCTCGACTTCCAAAAGGCATTAGACACGGTTCCGCGGTGCCGCATATGAACATACGGAATATCAGAGCATCTGTGTGACTGGATTTAAGAGCTTCTAACAGAGCCCAGCATGCCCTTCTCAACGTAGAGAAGTCTTCAGAGGTGACTGATATGTGTCGTGCCCAAAAGTATTATCATATGACCGTTGCTTTTCATAAAATACAGAGTGGTCCTATGATAGTGACCGGGCCAAATATCTTACGAAATAAGCATCAATCGAAAAAACTACAAAGAACAAAACTTTTCTAGCTTGAAGGGAGAAAACAGATGGCGCTATGGTTGGCCAGATAGATGGCGCTGCTATAGATCAAACGGTTATCAACTGTATTTCTTAAGTAGGTACCCCGTTTTTATTACATATTCGTCGAGTACGTAAATAAATATGAAAGTTTTATTTGGAACACTTCTTTCGCTTTGTGATAGATGGTGCTGTAATATTCAGAAACATATTGCTCACAATTTTAGACGAACAGAGGTTTTGGAATTAAAACACAGAACGTAGGTACGTTTCGGTTGTTCCAATCACAGACATATATTACTAGATTGGCAATGCCGTATACTGTATCGTTGGTGTCACTGAAGTCGCTCGCCGCCAATTTCTATACTACAAACGTACGAGCAGTCGTATGTGTATTTACAGAAAACAGTCATAAAATACGGATGAACTCACATAACTACGATGTCTTTAGAGTTGAGAGATGGTGGTAATTTCGTGTGTTGTATATAGCCGTAATTTTTTGTACAACAAATGGAAGATACTGATAAACACAGTTAAGAGTTCACTGATTTGGCGTTTTTATCAATCTGTTACAAATTTTATTCCACTTCGTCTTTTCTATCAATAGTAGTCATTTGTCGTGGATAACACGTATCTTTATTCTTTTGAGTGTTCTTACGAAAACTACGGTCTACTTTGATACATACAGTAATGAGTCCCAGTAATTTGCTGTTTTCGTTCATCTGTTACCAGTCTCGATAAACTATGGGCTTTTCTTTCAATAGTATTACGGCTATAAATGTGCTATTTGTCGTGGGTAACCTGTATCTTTATTCTTCTCAGTGTTTTTCCGACAACTACAATCTGCTTTAACTGTATGTATCGGTAAAATTTTACTTAACATCCCGGTGGTCTCGTAGAATTACGTTGGCAACATCAACAAAACGATAGAAAGCGCTAACCAAGATGTTGATGTTCTTAGTAATCCATACAGAGTAAATTGATTAGTGTTTCATACAGATGATAAAGTAAATAAATAATGCTGTTCGTCCTCTACGGTTACAGATTTTTGTATGTGCCCTGGTTCACTCAGTAATATTAATTGCCCTCGTAAAACTAAGATTTCATGACAAAACATTTTCATCGTCAAGCGAATGGCTAATGCCAACATCACACGTCTGACAACATAATCACGCGAGGCCGCTGGGACAGTAAGTAAAATTTAAGCGTACATAACACGTTCTTCTCATAACACGATTCGACAATGTAGGCCTATATGTTAAAAATCATATATTGCGGGCGGGAGTGTTAGTTCAAATACAAATCATGTTCAAACCAACTAGTACAGCTTATGTCTTATCGTGTCAGAAGATCATAGTAATACCGTGTGGAAACTTTTTGACATGAGGTGAGGCAAGATGGCGGAATCAGGTTTCAGTCACAGAGGTAAGTTTTCCAGTCTAGTAATATGTGTCTGTGGTTCCAATGTGATACATGTACTTCTGTGAAATTATCATACATTATGAGAACGCATTCTGTTACTGCGTGATTACCTGTAATTACCTCATCACTTCAATAAATGCTCAAAAATGATGTCCTTCAACTTCACTGCATTTGACAATATGCATAACGAAATCCCTCTCAACAGTGAGTAGTTCGCCTTCAGTAATGTTCTCACATGCATTGACAATGCGATATGCGATGGCGCATGTTTTCAGACGTTGTCGGTGAATCACGATAGCAAATTTTTCCCACAGAAAGAAATCCGGGGATGTAAGATCCAGTGAACATGCGGGCCACGGTATGGAGCTTCTACCACCGATACGCCTATCATTAAATATTCTATTTAAGACCGATTCAACAACACAAGAGACATGTGCCGGATATCCATCATGTTGAAAGAACATCGCCATTCTGTCATGCAGTGAAACGTTTTGTAGTAAAACCGGTAGAACATTACGTAAGAAATCAGGGTACATTGCACCATTTAGATTGCCATCGATAAAATAGGGGCCAATTCTCCTTCCTCCCATAAAGCCGCACCATACATTAACCCGCCAAGGTCGCTGATGTTCCATTTGTCGCAGCCATCGTTGATATTCCGTTGGCTAATAGTGCAATTTATGCCAGTTTACGTTACCTCTGTTTGTGAATAACACTTCGTCATTAAACAGAACGCGTGAAAAAAATCTGTTATCGTCCCGTAATGTAATTTATTTTGTGCCCAATGGCAAAACGAACACGACGTTCAAATTCTTCGTCATTTAAATCCCGGTGCATAGAAATATGGTACGGGTGAAATTTATGTTGATGTAGAATTCTCAACACCATCGTTTTTGAGATTCCCGAGTCTCGCTAAATTTGTCTGCTACTGATGTGCGACTTAGCCGCAACTGCAGCTAAAACACTTACTTAGGCATCATCATTTGTTGCAGGTCGCAGTTGACGTTTCACTTCTGGCTGAACACTTCCTGTCTTCTTAAATAACGTAACTATCCGACGAAAGGTCCGGACACGTGGTTGGTGTCTTCCAGGATAACATACATAGCAAAGGCCCGTTGGGCATTTTGATCACAAAAGCCAAACACAAATACCATATCGAACTTTTCTGCAATTGGTAATAGGTCCATTTTAACACTAGTATTGTATCACGAAGCAAATACCGTCCACACTGGCGAAATGTTACGCGATACTACGTACTTATACGTTTGTGACTATTATAGTGCCATCAATCACAAAGCGAAAAAAGTGTTCCAAATAAAACATTCATATTTATTTACGTTCTAGACGAGTATAAAATAAAAAAATGGGGTGCCTATTTAAAAAACTCAGTTGATATCCGTTTGACCTAGGGCAGCGCCATCTAGCAGGCCGACCATCGTGCCATCCGTTTTCTCGCTTCAAGCTGGAAAATTTTTGTTCTTTATAGTTTCTTCGTTTGATGCTTATTTCGTGAGATACTGGCCCGGTCACTATGTATATAATGACCTCTCATATAGTGTTCGGATGTTCGGTGAGGCTTTCTATGGATGATGCTGTAGTATATCGAGAAATCGACACAATGGAAAAATGTAGCGAAATTCAGAATGATCTGCAGAAAATTGACGCTTGATGTAGGGAATGGCAACTGAGCATCATAAACAAATGTAAAATGCTGCGTTTACATAGAAACAAAGAACCTTCATTGTATAACTTCGCAAGAGCAGGACAAAGACTGGTAGTAGTTTCATAAAACAGGAGACGGAATGAGTGATCCGAAATGGAACAACCGTAGAAAATTAAACGGGGGTGAGGCAGATTCCAAACAGATTCATTGGTACAATTCTCAGGAAGTGTAATCCGCCAACAAAGGAAGTAGGCTAGAAAAAACTCTTTAGACTGACGCTTAGGTATTCCTAATCATCGTGGAATCCTTAGCAGGGAGGCTCAATAGAGGACATAGAAAGACACAAAGGAGAGCAGCAAGCTTCATTAAAGGCTCTTTAGTAACCAAGTAAGCTTCACTTAGGCCGGCCGCGGTGGCCGAGGGGACGCCGGGCGCCGTGGCTCAGCGCGCCCGGTCAGAGGGCTGAACGGCCTCTGTAATAAAAAAGCTGAACCAAGAACACATCGAACAAAAACGAACAAACTTGATCAACGTCCGCCACGAACAGAACTACACATAGAGCAAAAAAAAAAAAAAAAAAAAAAAAGGGGACTGAGGCGCTCCAGTCACGGTCTTCACGGCCACTACGGTCGGGGGTTCGAATCCCCCCTGGGGCATGGATATTTGTGACGCCCTTAGTCTTAGCTAGTTCATAAGTAGTTGGTAAGCTTAGGGACTGATGACCCCGTAGTTAACTCCCACAAGTTCTACAAAAATTTGAACATTTTTGAGCTTCACATAGATGATTAGGAAACACTAGGGCGTGATGCTGCAAGAGAGCATGCGTTTCTCCAGGAGTCAACCAATATATTACGTCCCCCTTCGTATACCTCGCGAAACGATTACAAAGGAGAGATTAGGACCCAGGCAATTATTTTTCACGCGAACCATACACGACTGGGACAGAAGAAAGTTGCGGTGGTACATGAAGTACGCTCCACCACACACAGTGAGGGGATTTTCGGTGTAGGGCTGTAGGTGCAGAGATGGTAACAGCGTTTTATTGACAAGGCGGAGCAAAGAAGTGAGCGTCGTGGTTTCTCAGACGTTAACCTCCCGCATCTCTTCACGGAATTACTACCTCGCAAGGCCCGGAGCAGACGGGGGGTTGGGCTGTTTCCAAAGTGCCTGCACTCGACAGATAAGTTATCGCAGCGTGGCACGCGAGTTACGAAAGCGGAGGCGGGTGTCGCCGTCAAGAGATTATAAGCCTTCCAGTGCAACGGTCTGACAGGCGGCCCTCTCCTCGCGTCGGCTGTTAGGGATGCCATTGATACCAACCTCACGTAAGATTGCAGGTCGCTGCTGTTTTCAGCTCTACGCCATCCTACAAACATTTATCTACTGTATAGGACGATTCCTCGATGTTGCCACAAACTTCCACGGATACTAAGACTTTACTGGGGTTTAGAATCAGGAGTGGGTGTGCTTGGTACAACAACGTTCACGTCAGCTAGTACATCAGAGATGCTATGTGTCGTCGACACTTTTAAAATTTTACAGTTTCGTCTTAAACAACACCTTCTTCCCTTTTCTCTTCCCTTTCTCTCATATTACCACGACCTACGTGCGCTTGTCGCTATTTGTACTAGCAATGCAGAACACGTCAGGGGCGTAGTTGTCTTCTATAACGTCAGGTTAGAGAGAAACGTTCTTTCATTAACTTTTATACTAACCTGTTGTTTCGGCACAGATGGATTACGCTCATATCGCAGATCCGATGGGTTGAGGTGACACTGTAAAGTGAGGTGTTGTGGGCTCTGATGAAAAATAACGTAATAATTGGCCCACCTTAGGTTACGGTAGTAACACTAAAAGTGGGCCTTTGCGATCGTCTTTTGACAGCTCGAAATTTAAATGAAAATAACGTCTTAACTATTCATCTGACATGAAAACTGAATAACCGAATTCGTAGAGGAGAAAATTCTCTACAACTTTGCTCTCTTATGGTTTTTTTTTTCATATCTCGTAGCGTTTCAAAGATATTTGCAAAAATAACGACGATTTTGGGATGTATGTCTGTCTGTCTGTCTGTCCGTAACGTGTTCCCTGTTTTTAAGACGAACCGTTCAACCGATCAGCACCAAATTTTACACACATGATTGTAGGCCGCCAGAGACCAGAACGTTCCCTTTTCAAATTTTTCGGACAAAAAATACGATAGTAAAACCAAGAAAAGCCGTTTGTAATATAATTGCAAACTAACAGTTCATCTGACACGAAAATTGAATAACCTAATTGGTAGAGGAGAAAATTCTCTACAACTTATCTCCCTTATGCTTTTTTTTAGACATATTTGCAAAAATAAAGGAGATTTAACACTCTCCATCGAATTAAAGAAAACCAGCCCTTCGGAGATGTCACGTGACATTCCTCGCGTATTTGATGATTTTCTTATTGTAACTTACACATTGTCATTTCAAAGCAACGGCGTACTGAGGAATTAACAAAAACACGTCGTTCTTCGTACGATAAATGATAATCTAATGTCTACAAATGCCATATTAACATCAGTTAACAACGGCCATCAGTAGTATGAGATTAAAGAAACTTCTGTTTAGATTTATAGCCGTTGCGTAGTGGGCAAGGTCCTGGACTGTGATGTGAAAGGTTGGTGGTTCGAAACCCGCCACTATGTAAATTGTTTTTTTTTTTTTTTTTTTTTTTCCTAAAAGGCTTTCAGACACTCTTATTAATTAATTTATTATTATTTAGATTATTATTTTGGTCCAAATTGTTTGCAAAAACTTATAAAACTACAAATCTAAAGTGGGCAGTAAAACACGTCAGTGCGATTTTATCTTAGAGATGCCTGCTGATTTAATTCTCTCGTAGTAAAGTAGCAAATACAAACCACTACACACGTATATAGTATATTTATCATTCACAACATTACAGAGCTGTAAAAAAAACTTTAGTTGTGTAAAATGGATTATTACGGAACGCTTCTCTGGTATTAATCGAGTGGCGCACTATTGGCGGGAAAGAATGTTCTCGAATCGCGCTCACTCATTTAGGTATTGTACTGCTTATAAATAATAATACTTCACAAAATTGTGAAAATGCCGGAAGCTAGGCTGTTATTGAGTTTTCTTATACTGAAACTACCTGTAAATAAATTACGACTTATCAAATAACATCTACATATACACTTTGCCGGCCGCGGTGGCCGAGGGGACTGAGGCGCTTCAGTCACGGTCTGCACGGCCACTACGGTCGGGGGTTCGAATCCCCCCTCGGGCATGGATATTTGTGCCGTCCTAGTTCGTAAGTAGTTCATAAGTAGTTTGTAAGTTTAGGGACTGATGACCCCGTAGTTAAGTCCCATAAACTTAACAAACATTTGAACATATACACTTCTCAACCCACCATAAGGTGCGTGGCGGAGGGTACACTGTACCACTACTAGGCATTTCCTTACCTATTCCACTCCCAAACACAACGAGGGAAAAAATAATTATTACGCCTCTGTATGAGCCCTAATTTCTCTTATCACGTCTTTGTGATCTTTACGCGAAATGTAAGTATGCGGCAGGAAAATCATTCTACAGTCAGCTTCAAATTCCGGCCTTCTATATTTCCTCAACATAGTTTCTCGAAAAGTACGTCGTCTTTCCTCCAACGATCCTCATTTGAGTTCCCGCAGCATTTACTTGACACTCACGCATTGGTCGTACCTACCGGTAACTTGCCTCTGAACTGCTTCTATGCCTTCCTTTAAACTGATCTGCTTCGGATCCCAAACACTTGAGCAATACTCAAGACGTGGTCGTACAAGCGTTTTATACGCAGTCTCCTTTACAGATGGAGTACATCTTCCCAAAATTCTCCCAATAAACCGAAGTCGGCTGTCCGCCTTATCACAACCTATATATTTCTTCCATTTCATATCCCTCTGCAATATTACGCCTAGATATTTGAACGACACGACTGCATCAAGAAGCTCACTAGTAATGCTGTATTTGAACATAATGGAATTGTTTTTCCTACGCATGCTCAGCACCTTACATTTTTGTATATTGAGAGCTAGCTGCCATTCTTCGCACCAACTAGAAATTTTGTCTAAGTCGTTATGTATGCTATTACAGTCAGTTAAAGACAACACCCTCCCATACAACACAGCATCATCAGCAAACAGCCGCAAATTACAAGTTACTCTGTACATCAGATCATTTATATAGATAGAAAATAATAGCAGACTATCACATTCCCCTGGGGCACGCTTGACGATGCACTCGTGACTGATGAACACTCGCCGTCGAGAACAAAGTACTGCTTTCTATTACTTAGGAAGTCTTCCAGCCAGTCACATATCTGTGAACCTATTCCGTATGCTCCCATCTTCGTTAGCAGTCTGCAGTGTGGCACCGTGTCAAATGCGTTTTTGAAATCGAGAAAAACACAGTCTGCCTGTTGCTCTTCATCCAAGGCTCGCAAGATGTCATGTGAGAAAAGGGTAAGCTGAGTTTCACATGAACGATGTTTTCTAAACCCTTGGTGATTCATAGACAGATGCTTTCCGTCTCAAGGAAATTTACTATATTCGAGCTTAGAATGTGCAAAATTCTACAGGAACGTTTGGCGTCAGCAATTATTCACGGCGGCAACCAATCAGATCACATTTTTCACTAAGGCGGCAACCAATCAGATCACAGTTTTCACTAAACTGACACACTTTCTCACAGAAGGGTCTTGTTGCAACCCCTTTTCACCGTCAGCTTTCCCACAACAATGCTGACGTCATGGAAGCTACGAGAACTCTCCAGCTATACCGCGCCCAGTAAAGAATCAAAATAGGGGCTATAATAGACAGAACCACTACAATACATGCTGCATGTGTGGCGGAGGGTGTTTTGTGTACGATTCTCCCTTCCTCCGATTCCAGTCGCATATGGTTCGCGGGAAAAACGATTGCCGGGAAGGCATCCGTGTAGATCCCAGTCTCTCTAATTTTGTCCTTGTGGTCGTTTCGCGAGATATTCGTAGCAGGAAGCAATATATTTGATGTCTCTTCATGTGACGTATGGTCTCATAACTTCGACAGTAGCCCTTTCCGGGATACAGAACGTCTCTCTTGCAGCTTCAGCCATTGGAGTTTCCTAATCATCTCTGTGACGTTTTCTCGCGTATCAAATGAGGCTGTAACGGAGCATGCTGCTCTCTATTGGATATTTGCTATGTTTTCTATCAACCTTACTTTGCACGGAATCCAAAATCATGAGCAGTACTCAACCGTCAGCCGAACGTGAGTTTTGAAACCGATTTCATTTGTTGACGGAAAGCACTTCCTGTTTATACCTCCAAAGACTCTTTATAATGTCAGCCGTAATTGAAAATGCCGCAGCGTATGAAATCAGATTTGTGATTCGTTTTCTAAATGCAAAGAAAGTTAAACGAAAGGAAATTGAGGTTTACGAACAAAGTGGTATGAGTGATTCAATGGTTAGAAGATAGGTCAGACTGTTCAATGAAGGACGTGATCAAGTGAACGATGAATAACGAAGTAGACACCCGTCTATGGTTACTGATTAACTGATTCACACAACTGAAGCGAAGAATAAGAACAACCGTAAGTTTACACTTAGTACCTTGCAATGGAAGTTAGGCATATCTCACTTACACTAATTCATGAAATTGTAACTGAAATTTCGAAAACTTTGCTCACGATTGGTACCCAAAATTCTTACAACACAAAAAACAGTGTTGTGGCAGTGCACTTCAGTTTTTGACACGCTACAATGAAGAAGGCAATGATTTTCTTTCTCGGATAGTCACTGGGGACGAAACTTGCGTATCGTACGCCACTCCTGAAAAAAACGACAATCAGTGGAATGGATCACACTTCATCCCCAACAAGGGTTAAGCCTAAGCAAATCTTGACAGATCGAAAAGTCATGTGACCGTCTTTTGAGACAGAAAAGGCATTTTGCTGAGTGATTTCTTAGCACAAGGCCAAATAATCAGTGCACATGATTACTGCGAGGCCATTAAGAACTTGTGACGCGCAATACAGAACAAGCGCAGAGGATTACTGTCAAAACAATTTTTTTCTTTTTTCTTTTTAAGATAATGCACGACCTCACAGGTGTCAGTAATATATGGTTGTAGATTTGTTTTCTTTTGTTTACGAATTACGAAATATGAATACGTTTCAGAGATAACTCCACTTTGCGTTTTTCCCCTCTAGTTTAATATCTAAAATGGCATTTCGATATAAAAATTTTGCTATTTGTTTGTCGCTGGTAAAGCCTTATGTTAACAGAGACAAGTACTTCATAATGCCTCCCAGTCGCAATATATCCTCTTGGAGTTGGAGTCCCATTTAAATTTTTCTTTTTGCTTCAAATAATTAAAACAAAAATACGTCAATAGACTAATGTGATTTTATTCACTTTGTTAGTAAAACAACGAAATATGAAGTTGTGTGCTCCAGTATTTGATATCTTGGGCAGGAAAGAGTTAAATCAGTTCCGTGCTAAAATCTTATAAGCGGCCTCGTCTTTCATTCCTTTTGCCCACACTATATTCACCTATTTTTCCTTCCCTTCCATTTCCTACTACCGAATTCCAGTCTTTCAGCACAATTAAGGATTCCTCTCCCTTAACTGCCTGAATAATTTCCTTTACGTTCTGATACATTTCTTCGATCTCATTATCGGCAGATATAGTTGGCTTATAAACCTGTACTACTGTGGTCGGTGGTGGCTTCGTGCCTATTTTGACTACGATAATGCGATCACTGCGCTGCTCATAGTAGTTTACCCGCATTGCTATTTTCTTATTCATTATCATACCTACTCCTGTAATAACCCCAACTGATTATGCATTTATAATCCTGTACACCCTCCTGACCAGAAATTCTGTTCCTCTTTCCCTCGAATTTCACTAATACCCACTATATCTAACTTCAACCTAATCATTTCTCTTTTTAAATTTTCTAACATCCCTACTAGATTAAGGGATCTAACATTCCACGCTCCGATCCATAAAATGCCAGTGTTGTCTTTTCTGATGACGACATCCTCCTGAGTAGTCTCCGCCCGGAGATCCCAAATATTATACCCGAGAGGATGGCGTCATCATATATTCATACAGTAGAGCTTCGTGTCCTCAGGAAAAGTTACGGCTATACGTCCCCCCCTTGCTTTCATCCGTTCGCAGTAACTGTATGGTGAAGCCACAGCCGGCCGCGGTGGCCGAGGGGACTGAGGCGCTTCAGTCATGGTCTGCACGGCCACTACGGTCGGGGGTTCGAATCCCCCCTCGGGCATGGATATTTGTGCCGTCCTTAGTTGTAGTTAGTTCATAAGTAGTTCGTAAGTTTAGGGACTGATGTCCCCGTAGTTAAGTCCCATAAACTCTAGAAACATTTGAACATTTTTGTGAAGCCACAATAGGTGATGTTACAAGGCCAACCAACTCAGTCAATCATCCAGACTTATGCCCCTGTAAGTATTGAAAAGGCTGCTGTCCACTTTCAGGAACTACACGTTTGTCTGGCATCTCCAGACATACCCCATGTATCGTTGAGGCACGCAAACCACCCCACCTCGGCAATGTCTGTGGTTCATGATGGTGGTGTCCCTACTGAAGTTGGTGAAATGACAGATCATGCTGCCTTGTCTGAACTAGTATTTATTATTCGATGTGAAGTAAAAAGAATATGTAGGGGTCATAAATTTCGTAATACCCATAGATCACGCAGCTGATGGTATAAATAGTGAAATATTCAACAAACTTAAAAAAATTGACGAGTCTCCAAACAACATAGCTCAAAGCTATGACGGAGCTTGAGTTATGAGTGGCAGGCAAACTGGGGTGGACGCAAGAGAGAAAGCAGTGTATGACACAACAAATCCTGTACAATGTTATGCCCTCCAACTCAATCTCAATTGTAGAGCGCTGTACTGCAGAAAAAAACTGAGAATATTTATATCAATTTACAGGTGGTTCTTCTGAAAGTCAGTGAAAAGAACTGCCGTACTGGATAATGTTACGGAGAAACGTATTCCAAGATAAGCTGGCCCAAGATGGAATTTATAATGTGATGTGTGAACACTGTTGTGAGTACAAGAAAGAAATAAGAGTGCCTTGGGATAATTGAGGATCATGTTAGGAGTGATTATTCAACAACCAGCAAGCATTTGGACCTCCAGAAATTCATCTTTCTCTTGTGGATTGAGTATGTTAATAAGACAACCTTGTTTAATTAGCTGCAATATAGAGATACTGCTGAAGTCTCTGGGAGAACCAGCCATGACAAACCTGTTTCACCTGGTGTGTAAGATGTATGAGACAGGCGAAGTACCCTCAGACTTAAAGAAAAATGTTATAATCCCCATTCCAAAGAAAGCAGGTGAAGACAGGTGTGAAAACTACAGAACCATCAGTTTAATAAGTCATGGTTGCAAAATATTAACACGAATTATTTACAGAAGGATGGAAAAGCTGGTAGAAGCCGACCTCGGGGAAGATCAGTTTGGGTTCAGGTGAAATGTGGGAACACGGGAGGCAATACTCACTTTACCGCTTATCCTAGAAGATAGATTAAGAAAAGGCAAACCTACATTTCTAGCTTTTGTAGATTTGGAGAAGGCTTTTGACAATGTTGATTGGAATACACTCTTTCAAATTCTGAAGTCAGCAGGGGTAAAATATAGGGAAAGGAGAGTTATTTACAACTTGTACAAAAGCCAGACAGCGGTTGTCAGAGTTGAAGGGCATGAAGGGATGCAGTGGTTGGAAAGGGAGTAAGACAGGGTTGTAGTCTTTCTCCAAAGTTATTCAATTTGTACATTGAGCAAGCTATAAAGGAAAGCAAGGAGAAATTTGGAGAAGGAATTAAAGTTCAGGGGGAAGAATTAAAAACATTGTGTTTTGCCGACGACATTGTAATAATCTCAGATACAGCAAAGGACCTGGAAGAGCAATTGAACGGAATGGACAGTGTGCTGAAAGGTGCGTATAAGATGAACATTAACAAGACCAAAACTAGGGTAATGGAGTGCAGTGTAAGGAAATCAGGTGATGCTGAAGGAATTAGATTGGGAAACGAAGCAATAAAGAAGGTAGATGAGTTTTGTTACTTGGGCAGTAAAATAACAAATGATGGTCGCAGTACAGAGGATATAAAATGCAGAATGGCAATGGTTAGAAAAGCGTTCTTGAAAAAGAGAAATTTGTTAACATCGAATATTGATTTAAGCCTAAGGAAGTCGTTTCTGAGGGCATTTGTATGGAGTGTTGCCTTGTATGGGAGTGAGACATGGACGATAAACAGTGCGGACAGGAAGAGGATTGAGGCCTTTGAAATATGGTGCTACAGAAGAATGCTGAAGATTAGGTGGGTGGATCGCGTAACTAATAAGAAGGTACCGAACAGAATTGGGGAGAAAAGAAATTTCTGGCATACCTTGACTAAAAGAAGGGATAGATTGGTAGGACACATTCCTAGACATCAAGGAATCGTGAATTTAACGTTGGAGGGAAGTGTGTGGGTAAAAATCGCAGAGGAAGACCAAGAGATGGATACAGTAAGCAGATTCAGACAGATGTAGGTTGCCGTTCTTATGTGGAGATGAAGAGGCTTATCCAGGATAGGGTACTGTGGAGAGCTGCATCAAACCAGTCTCCGGACTGAAGACCACAACAACAACATAGAGATATTGATAGTATCAAAGCTCTTAAGAATTTATCATATTTCAAGATAGCTACAGCGCTGACGAGAACCTCTCTTGATCTCGATTATCATTGGGAAAACTGGAAAGGAAATGAAGAGATCACCGGTCCGAAATGATTACGTTTTTAGACTCCCTAAAACTGTTACAAAGGACGTTTGTGAGCTTGTTGTGGATAACACTGACGAGCGTTTCGCATTTATAAATCACTTGTCAGCAACTATATTATTCCACCCCATTTTATTTCCAAAAAACATCAGCTATAATTTCCTGCAAACCAATTTCAGACCATAGTTAAAGTAATTCACTTAAACGAAAATGAACTGCGACAGGAATTCACAAGAAATGATTTCCAAACAGCAAACGGTGTTTTAACACTTCTCAGTTGTATGTACGGGAATATTTTAGACACTTTGTCACCGGAATACGTGAAACTTTTGCGTATTATTTGTACAATACCAATGGCAACAGCGGAAAACGAGAGCTGTTTTTGTGCACTGAAAAGAATGACTTTCGTTACAAACACAACGAAAACGGAGAGACTTAGTGCGTTCCTTATGTTCTCTAAAGAAAAAATAACAGAAGAATGGCGTGATACAGGCAGTTCGCACGTTAATACATACAGGGTGTTTCACTAAGTGTGTTTGCCTCTGTAACTTATAAAATAATAGGTGACGGGAAATTTTAATACGGTAGCTCAACACAAGAAATGTTACACTTTCTGCGGAGCTATGAACATAGTTTATTGTATCATTTTCCACAGAGTTACAGCACAAAGATATAATTTTTTAAATCTAACAATAGTTTTTTTTCTGTCGTGCATTGGAGTCGTTGAAACCAGCTGCGTCCAAATCAATTTTAACTACATTCCTATAACTATTAGTTTGGGAGCTACAACCCTTCAAAGTTTCAGGGGCAGATACCACACGCTGTACATAACACATGGCTGTGTGGTGAGTGATGGATGTTATGACGGTGGGAAGTTGATTTACATGAGATGTTCCAATGTGTGTCCATGTTCCTCAATGCATAATGCAATGCGCCGTCGAAAGGATCTGCGGACGAGATGTAACATCGCCGGTGTGACGGAGCGACATGCGTCCTTGATGCGCCGTTTTAGATCAGCTGGGGATGTGGGCTCAGTGACATAAACACGATTCTTTAGATATCCCCACAAAAAGAAATCTACTGGTGTTAAATCAGGCGACCTTGCGGGCCATGAATGAGGACCATGGCACCCCAACCATCTTCCTGCAAACCTGTTGTTTAGTTCCTCCACAACAGCACGCGCAGAATGGGCTGGGTGACCATCGTGCTGCATCCACTTATGGACTCTAGTGTGTAGACACACATGTTCAAGGAGACCACACAAACTGTCGGCTATAAAAGCGCGATATAACTCACTAGTCAGTGTACCTGGGAAGTAGTGTGGACCGATGATTTCATCCCCGAGGTTTCCACACCACACGTTAATAGACCACCTACGTTGACGGTCGACAGGTCGTACTCACCGAGGATTGTCTGCGGCCCAGTAGTGCATGTTATGGCGATTCACTGCTCCATAATTTGTGAACGTGGACTCATCAGAGAACATAACACTTTGTAAAGACTCCAGCGTGAAATTACGCATGGCCCACTCACAGAATGTCACTCTTGCACGGAAATCGTTCCCATGCAGCTCCTGGGTCAGTGACAGGCGGTACGGGTGAAACCTGAGGCCGTGTACTACACGCCACACAGATGTGAGACTGACACAAGCGACTGCAGCAACGGCTCGTAAGCTGACATGAGGATCGTGTTGTAGCGCAGCTAAAACAAACACCTCCGCCTCCTCACTTCTTGCAGGACTTCGTCTGTTACTGCGGCGCATTACCAAGCTGCCTGTTTCCCATGGTTCGGCACATAAGGCTCTTCGCCTAGGATATCTCACGGCATATGCCGTGGCTGCTTCAGTGGCATCGTGTCGGCACTCGCCGAGCATCAGCAGCATGTCAACGTACTCGTTGTTCGTGTATGCCATCGTCATCCGATGCCAGTAACTGCGGTATATTGAGTCCCGGTTGTTTGTGTGGCTCCAACTGTCGCGTATACGGCCGTGTGCGGCGACAGTCGGCAGTCTAACAGCGCGTCGAGGAAGCTTTTCGCTCCGTGACACTGCCGACGTTACAACTCGGCCGCACCACATTTAGAAGGCGCATTGCATTATGCGCAGCGTTTGTGGTATCTGCCCCTGAAATTTTGAAGGGTTGTATCTCCAAAACTAACAGTGATAGGAATGTAGTTTAAATTGATTTGGACGCAGCTGGTTTCAACGATTCCAATGCACGATAGAAAAAAACTATTGTTCCATTTAAAAAATTATATCTTTGTGCTGTAACTCTTTGGGAAATGATTCAATAAACTATGTTCATAGCTCCGCAGAAAGTGTAACATTTCTTGTGTTGACCTACCGCATTAAAATTCCCCGTCACCTATTATTTTATAAGTTACAGAGGCAAACACACTTAGTGAAACACCCTGTATATTGATCCTATCGCTACCAAAGTTCACAGGATCACCCGCTGAGCAAATCTTAATATTTTCTCCAGATTTATCTAAATTGCTCTAGCAGTCTTGGAGTCCACAGGGGAAACACCTACACACATCCATTTTTACATAGATTCCAAAAAATTGTGCATCTGTTTAACAATTTTTGCATAGTGGATACCAGTGGCGAATGTAGCATATATTTTGGCGAGGGCAAGAATAATGTAAAGATAACTAATTTTAAATAGACACGGCATGATATTTTTCAGTTTTGCTGCTCATATTCTGGGGATATTTTGCGCTGAAGTTGGTTTCACTTATATCAAGCTTTTTATTGTTGCATTAAATCATAGGTATTTTCAAATAGACTGGCGCGAACTTCGCACCACTAACACCCCGCTCCCCCAACCAATACAGGTAGTATACTGTCTACCGTGGCGATTCCTTCAGGCATCATTCATTAAAATAACACAAATACTGTAATTTTTTCTTGGTATTCATATTTCGGGTGGAGAGTCGACCCACTGCCCCTGCCCCCCCTCCCCCCCCCCCCCAATTGTAAAGGCCACTGGCGGATTCTTGCATCGCAGTCATTCACTAGTACACCAACCGGGCAACTCCATTGCTGGGTTTGTGAGAACTGCTGATACTATTATGAAGGAATATGAAGTCTCGTCCTGTTTCAGTTTAAATTAAAGTCTATGCCTGAACGCCTTACTCCTGCGTTTCCTGGTTGCAGGGCAAAGTCTCACTGGCTCTAGAGCACTTGGCCTTGTTCAGTATCGATCTTTGCTGCATGGTGAGCCGGCCTCTGCGAATCATTTAGTGCGTACGTCTGCACTTGAACTGCGCTGGTGCTCCATTATTGCAGTGGATGCGTGTTTATTCAGACCGAGCGAAGTGGCGCTGTGTCAGCACGCTGGGAACACGCTGGTCCAGTCCCGCCTCCAGCCATCCAAGTTTCGGTGTTACTCAATTTTCTTCTACATCTTCATAGATACTACGCAATCCACCGTAAGGTACGTGGCGGAGAGTATACTGTACCACCACTAAGCATTTCCTTTCCTACTCCACTCCCAAATAGAACGAGGAAAAAAAGAATGCCTATATGCCTCCGTACGAGCCCTAATTTCTCTTATCTTGTCTTTGTGACCACTACGCGTGATGTAAGTAGAACGCAGCAAGATCGTACTACACTCAGCTTCAAATTGTGGCCGTCTAAACTTCCTCGCCGGCCGCGGTGGCCGAGGGGCCTGAGGCGCTCCAGTCACGGTCTGCACAGTCACTATGATCGGGGTTCGAATCCCCCCTCGGGCATGTATATTTGTGCCGTCCTTAGTGTTAGCTAGTTCATAATTACTTTGTAAGTTTAGGGACAGATGACCCCGTAGTTAAGTCCCATAATCTATTCCAACATTTGAACATTTCTAAATTTCCTCAACAGAAATACACGAAAAGAACGTCGTCTTTCGTCCAGCGATCCCCAATTCAGTTGCCGGAGCATTTCCGTGACGCGCCACGCATTGTTCGAACCTAACAGTAACAAACCTAACTCCTCGCCTCTGAACTGCTTCTATGTCTTCCTTTAAACCACTCTGCTGCGGGTCCCAAACACTTGAGTCTCCTTTCCAAAATTCTCCCAATAAACCGAAGTCGGCTGTCCGCCTTACTCACAACTGTCCTTTCATGTTCGTTCCATTTCATATCACTCTGCAATGTTACGCCAAGATATTTGAACGACGCGACAGCATCAAAGAAGCTCACTACTAATGCTGTATTCGAACATTATGGGATTGTTTTTCCTACTCATGTGCATCACCTTACATTTTTCTACATTGAGAGCTATCTGCCATTCTTCTCACCAACTAGAGATTTTGTCTGTCATCCTATATGCTATTGCAGTCGACTAAAGACGACACCCTCCCATACACCATAGCATCATCAGCAAACAGCCGTAAATTACAAGTTACTCTGTCCATCAGATCATTTATATAGATAGAAAATAATAGCGGTCCTATCACACTCCCCTGGGGCACGCCTGACGATACACTCGTCTCTGATGAACACTCGCCGTCAAGAACAACGTACTGCGTTCTATTAGGAAGTCTTACTTAGGAAGTCTTCAATCGCTCTCGCTAGGCAAATCTTAATATGGTTCCATCGGAAGCTCACAGCCTATCCCCTTTATCCTTAAAAAGTTTGTGCTCCGTGTCTTATGACACATTAAACCCCAACATTCATTTTGCTCAGCTGGTGTAACGCCAGGCATGAATTGTTGGTCATTGCGTCAGCAGTGAAGACGAGGAACTGCCAAGTTGAGCCACGGTGGAGGATCTCCTTCACTTCTGTTAATCCACCCTGACCCAGTTACCACCCACTGGTAGCCACGTCATCACACAGAGAGCATTCGTAGATAGTTTAATCAGAAATTCCTGAATAATTTGCCCCTCTTCTAGTCATTCGGCGCAAGCGCGTTGTACATAAGCACAAAGCTTTGTCACAATTGTCTAAAAGTGTCGTAATCCGTGGCTTTCTTCATGTTTGGAAGAGGTATTTGCTCGTTTACCCCCCCCCCCCTCTCCTACAGTGGATTCGTATACAGTTCCAAGCAGTAAATGCCATGACACCATTAATAAATTTAGATTTTGAACATAAATCTGTAGCTAAGGTAGAATATTCAAAAATTATAGGTGTTTGCATTGACGAAACTGAATTGGAAGAAACACATTGAAGATCTCCGGAAACGTTTGAGTTCAGCTACTTCTGCTGTCAGAGTCAATGCAAAATTTGGTGATACACATCTCAGTAAATTAGCTTACTACGCCTATTTTCATGCATTGCTTTCATATGGGATCATATTCTGGAGCAATGCAACATTGAGTAAAAAAGTATTCATTGCACAAAAGTGTGTAATCAGAATAATTGCTGGAGCCCATTCAAGAGCATCCTGCAGACGTTTATTTAGGGATCTTCACTGTAGCTTCACAATATATATATATATTCACTCATAACAATTTATTACTAACAATCCGACCCAATTCAAAAGTAATAGCAGTGTGCATAGCTACAACACTAGAAGAAAGGATGATATTCACTATTCAAGGTTAAATCTAACTTTGGCTCAGAAAGGGGTGAATTATGCTGCCACAAAAGTCTTTGGTCACTTACCAAGTAGCATCAAAAGTCTGACAGATAGTCAACTAGTATTTAAAAAGAAACCAGCTACTCTGGTTATCAGTCCCTAGGTCTACAAACTATTTATACCTGTGTAGACCTAGGGACTGATAACCAGAGTAGCTTAGTCCGAAAGATTTACAAACATTTGAATATTTACACCGAAAGCGTGCTTTTTTCCCTTGAGTAGACAGTTAAGAACTAAATGGCGGCCATCAGTCGTTTGAACGGGGTCACTAGTATGATCGCGCTAGAATCGCGTGATAATCGTAGCGGTAAAGGAATAGGACCAGTCCTAAATTCGGTACTAGTGTGTTCACTGCGCATGCGCGAGCTAGTATCTGTCTACTGCAGTCTACCATTTTGCTTCCTAGTTAGGTGTATTTTGAATTTTGTCAAAGTTTGTGGTCGTTTCATCGCCGCAAAGAACTTTTTCTGCAAGTGACTGTATTTTATTTTTCGTAAATATTTTCATGAACGTTTTTAAACCTTTATTTAATGATGCGCTAGTGTGAAATCACGCCGACTGCTGTTTTAGGAATGGAATGGAACAAACCTGCTGTTACACTTTTAATAGAGGCGTATAGTGAAGAGGCAGCCCTTCCTGATTTTGGGAATAGCCTGTACCAGTCACAGAAGCTCGTAAATATTCGTTAATAAAGCTTGAAATTACAGCAGCATCATGTTTCTTTACGTTGTTTCGGCACGCCAGAAAGGAAAAATTATATCTAATTCTGGAATTCATATGGATCCTCCGGAATTAATTCTCTCATTACCATGTTGTATGCGTCTCCGGAATTAATTCTCTCATTACCATGTTTTACGCGTCGCAGTATTCTTCTCCTCTTGTCTGAAGCCACGGCCGCATCAGGCACCTATTTTTTTCTTCAGCGTTGTATCCGCCTTCTAGCAACAAAAGCCAGTATTTGCTTTTGTTGTCATCTGGTGCCTGTGTAACGTACATGTGATGCAGAAGTTTGTGGTGTAGACTTAAAATTACTGCAGTGACTGAACACAAGTGACCAGATATGACAAACGTAAGTGCATCTATGACCACAATTAAAATGGGTTTCGCTGGATACAAATAACAAGTACTCAAGATGAACATTACAAGACAATTCAACACTAAACTAACACCAGATGTCTAGAAAGCATATACCATATGAAGATGAATATATAATATTCGAAACAGGTAATGGTACTTTATAAATAGAGTCAAATAAAACCAGTTGTGGCTGGTTTCTGTTCTACACCAAGTTATTTCACATAACAGCCACGGTATCATAAATGTCTATTTATGACAAAATTCAACCAAACACAATTGTGACTATGGCTAAGTTTACCGCTATTGAATTTCATTTCTAGAAAATGTACTACATCTACATGGGATACTCTGCAAATCACATTTAAGTGCCTGGCAGAGGGTTCATCGAACCATCTTTATACTATTTATCTCCCGTTCCATTCTCGAATAGCGCGCGGGAAGAGAGAACACCAGAATCTCTCCGTTCGAGCTCTGATTTCTCGTATTTTATTCTGATGATCATTTCTACCTATGTAAGTGGGAGTCAACAATATATTTTCGCATCGGAGGAGAATGTTGGCCATTGGACTTTCGCAAGTAGCCCACGCCGTAGCGATAAGCGCCGTTGTTGTAATGATTCCCATCCCAGATCCTGTATCATTTCCGTAACGCTGTCTGCCCTGTATCGTGACAATACGAAACGAGCTGCCCTTCTTTGGACTCTTTCGATGTCCTCCGTCAAACCCACCTAATAAGGATCCCACACTGGGCTGCAATACTCCAAAAATGGACGGACAAGCGTAGTGTATGCAATTTCTTTTATAGTTCTGTTGCATGTTTTAAGGGTTCTGCCAATAAAACGCAGTCTCTGGTTCGCCTTTCCCACGATATTATCTACGTGTTCTTTCCAATTTAAGTCTGAAGTAATAGTAATTCTTAGGTATTTTGTGGAGTTTACGGCCTTCACTTATGATTGATTTATCTTGTAAACAAAGCTTAACGGATTTCTTTTCGTACTCATGTGGACGACTTCACACTTCTCATTATTTAGAGTCAATTGCCAATTTTTACACGAAACTGATATCTCATTCAGATCGTTCACCAGTTGGTTTTGATCTTCAGATGATTTTACTAGATGATTAATGACGGCGTCATCTGCAAACAATCTTAGAGAGCTACTTAGATTTTCCCCTAAATCGTTTATGTAAATAAGAAACAGCAGAGGACCAATAACACTACCCTGTGGAAAGCCCGATATCACCTCTGTTTCAGTCGATGTCTTACCATCGATTACTACGAACTGTGTCCTCTCTGACAAGAAATCCCCTATCCAATCGCAAAAACTACTGATGTACGACCCTGCAAAACAACGAAAAACGAGACTCGCGACACATTCGTTAGTATCGTTTACACTCTATTTAATTTTATCGTCTAAACAAACTGTCGCAAGGTCTTGCACGAGTTTATAGTTCGGGACTAGTACTCTAGGAACACTTCAGTGGACTATTATCTATCTTGCCCACTTTCGTTCATAGTTTAAAACGGCCTTTACTGCGTCTCCATGCTTTTGTATAAAATAGGTGGACAGCACAGCTAAAAAGATCGGGAACCACTGTCACACGTCAGACGCACAGAAAGAGCGTCAGGTCCCTCCAATTAATCATCCGAGCGCAGCGGAACGATTTTTCTCTGTTAGTGCCGTTCCGTTCGTCTGCGTCTCTTTTCTCTGCTTCTCCTGCTTTCCATTCCTACAGCCTTCCTCCCACAGTAGCTTCCTCTACGGCCATTCAAATGAGAGTGGGCGCCAGAACAGAGAGCACAAAATGCGTTACGAAAATTCCAGCGACGTTGTCCATTATCACTGGAGCGGTGGGTCCCTCAGGAAATAACACTGACATCCACTCACTGCTGTTTCGCCGCAAACGGCTTCCTTACTTAATGTTGCCTCTGTTCAATTTTCAGCCGTACGGCGCTAATTCGGATAAACCGCGAGAACCGAAAAATAAAAAGAAAATAAAAAAAATTGAATGGGAACGTTGAAAGGACACAAAAGAGATAGAAAAGCCAACGCCGGGGATTACGCTTGCGGGTAAAAGTAAGTTGCATTAATATTAAAAGGCGCATATCCGTGTCTGCCGAACGGTTAAGAGCCCGCAGGTATTATTCATAGCGTCCGACCCCCCGGCTGTGAAATATTCAGCGCGTGCAAAAAAACACACGGTCTACAAAGGCGGTGCTCTGCAAGCCGGTAAACGCAGTGGCATTAATAACGGAGCAGCCAAAATGAGGCTGCAGCCGCGTCAGCCGCCGCTTCGGCAAATACTCCGCGGAGGCAGAAAAAGCTATGTGCTCGCAGCCTGTCAACTCCGGCCTGAAGACGTTGCTTAGCAAACTCCACTGATGCTCCTGTAGCTTCTTCAGACAAAATATTTGCCTACATTCGCATGTTAGCGTTTAGCGTAATAACCAGCAGTCTCCCTTCTCGTCAATTTCCGACCATTGGAATCAAATGTCCAAATGTTTGTTAAGCTTAAGGTACTTAACTGCGGGGTCATCAGTCCCTAAACATACGAACTACTTATGAACTACCTTGCACTAAAGACGACACAAACATCCATGCCCGAGGGGGGATTCGAATCCCCGACGGCGAACGGCCGCCGCGGTAGAGTAGCCGAGCGGTCTAAGGCGCCTTGCTGTGGAGCGCGCGGTTGCTCGCCGTCGGAGGTTAGAGTCCTCCCTGTGGCATGTGTGTGTGTGTGTGTGTGTGTGTGTGTGTGTGTGTGTGTGTGTGTTGTCCTTAGGTTAGTTTACCTTAGTTTAAGTAGTTTGTACGCTACGGACTGATGACCACGCAGTTTGGTCCGATATATTTACAAACATTTGAACTTCTTTTTGTTTTTTTGTTTTGCGGACGGCCGTTCGCATCGCAGCACGACGCTCCACTACGCGCGGCTAATCCGCCGCGGCTCATAGGAATCGAACTCGGTTTTAAACAGAGGCATAGATAATCCTATAATGAATGAATTTTTATTTGAAGCTATAAAAACTACCACGATTAATATACAGGGTGAGGCAGCTAAGTCATAACATCCCTTGTGTCGGCCCAACCGTAAAAGATACAAAGATGCCGTTTGGACAGTGAATTGCAGGGACAGGAGCTACTTGAATACATGACATTTCAAAGTTCAAATGTTTGTTAAGCTTAAGGGACTTAACTGCTGGGTCATCAGACCCTAAACATACAGATTACTTATTAACTGCCGGCCGCAGTGGCCGAGCGGTCTGCGGCGTGCCAGTCACAGTCTGCACGGCCGCCACGGTCGGGGGTTCGAATCCCGCTTCGAGCATGGATGTTTGTGTCGTCTTTAGAGTAAGGTAGTTCATAAGTACTTTGTAAGTTTAGGGACTGAGGACCCCGCAGTTAAGTCCCTTAAGCTTAAAAATGTTCAAATGTTTGTTAAGCTTATGGGACTTAACTACGGGGTCATCAGTCCCTAAACTTACAAACTACTTACGAACTACCTTACACTAAGGACGGCACAAATATCCATGCCCGAGGGGGGATTCGAACTCCCGACCGTAGTGGCCGTGCAGAATGTGACTGGAGCACCTCAGTCCCCGCGGCCGGCTAAGCTTAACAAACATTTGAACTTATGAACTACCTTGTACTGAAGACACACATTCATGCTCGAGGGAGGATTCGAACCCCCGACCATAGCGGCCGTGCAGACTGTGACTGGCGCGCCGCAGACCGCTCGGCCACTGCGGCCGGCTCATGACATTTCATGTTTGTGTTCTTTTTTATTACAGAGATCTGAGGCAATGTATAGTTTATTTTTATTTTTTTATGTTTTTTATTTTTTTTTTTTTTTATTTATTTATTTTATTTATTTATTTATTTTTTTTTATGGAACCTTACGTTAAATTTTAGCGTAACATTCTGAGCTTAAAAAGACGGGTTCAAATATGTGTATATCATAATATTTAGGCGAAAAATTTTTTTAGACATTCCGTATCGTATTTGTCCATCGAAGCGGCGTTGTTTATGTATAAGGACGGACTCGCGACGTTTACCGTGTAGTCTACACAACAGGAAAGGTCGCATTGGACAACGCCGCTTCGAAGACCGAATACGATAGGAGAACATATTTGTGCCTCAAAAATGTTCAAATGTTTGTCAAGCTTATGCGACTTAACTACGGGGTCATCAGTCCCTAAACTTACAAACTACTTATCAACTACCTTATACTAAGGACGGCACAAATATCAATGCCCGAGGGGGGATTCGAACCCCCGACCGTATTGGCCGTGCAGACCGTGACTGATGCGCCTCAGTCCCCTCGGCCACCGCGGCCGGCATTTGTGCCTCAATAATTATTCATCTAAATGTTATGATATACACATATTCGAAAACGTCTTTTTAAGCTCGCCATGTTAAGCTAAAATTTAACATAGGGTTCTATTTTTTTAAAAAATGATGGCCTCATATCTCTGTAATAAAAAAAAATCCAAAAACGTGAAATGTGATGTATTCAGGTACCCCCTGTCCCTGAAATTCACTGTCCAAACGACATCTTTGCATCTATTACCGTTGGGGAGATACAAGGAGTGTTATGATTTAGCTGCCTCAGCCTGTATAGTGATCATATACTAAGAAGATATTTTTAAAAAATTTCCTTTAAATTATTATGCACTACTAGCAACAAATCGCTAATGGTTTGTCAGCTATATAGTGCTTCCATGATGTACCCGATGCAGTAAATGTCACTATTGTGCCGCTGACCTTTTCATGAAGTAACTCATAAAACAACGGTAGTATGTGATTGACTACTTTTATAATGTAAAGGAGGTATACTAAAGTAAAGAAACGCACATGTTACTAGTAACTCAATTCAGCTAACTGTCGAAGTCATTCAGTAGCATTCTGTGACTTACAATTTCTAGGACGTGCTTTTTGAATATGTAACACTGTGTACACAAGCAGCTACAAATGAATTTGTTGATCAGTTTAAAAGATAATGGAAAAAATTTGGTATGTAGCTGATCAGCTACACTATGCATTAAAGGGATAATTTATTCTTCTGGAAGCGGGAGAGGGGTTTCAGCTGTCTTTCGGTAGTGGGTCAGTTCTCAAGTTCTATCAGGTTAGTATGCAAAATGTCTGCAGCTGAACTGTCACACCGTTTCAACGTTTAAAATTGTTGATCAACAACTCCAATAACGGAACGTACCCAAAATCGTCTATTGCAGTCCTTTATTTAGTGCCGCGGCGGAGATACCAAGCGCATTGAGGCGCTATGATCCGATGCGCGTGGCCGCTCCCCGTCGGGGGTTCGAATCCTCCCTCGGGCTTGGATCTTTGTGCTGTCTGTAGTATAAGGTAGTTCATAAGTAGTTTATAAGTTTAGGGACTGATGACCCCGCAGCTAAGTCGCATAAGCTTAACAAACATTTTGTACAAAATTTATTTAGTTTTTTGACTACCGGTTTTAATGAACTTAATCACCATTTTCAGTTCAAAATATTGGTCAATCACTTGCGCATTTTTGAAAATGTTAAAATATTCATGAATATTGGAAGTGAATGACCCATATTTTAATCTGAGGATGATTACTGAGTTCATTGAAACCGTAGTAAAAAAGAAGAAGATGTAAAAAGACTGAAATAAACGATCTTGGCTACATTCCGTTACTGGAGTTGTTGATTAACTCAATTTGATAGCCTCCTTTCTTGTTTCACATGCTATGTCGCGCCACGTTGCCTACTGTGCCTCCCGGCTTGTTGCATGTACCAGAGACTCGCTGTTTTAATCTGCTCCTATGGGTAACAGTTTTACGGAATCACTAAGTACTTATACTCCCTTTGTACTGAATAATTTTAGTAAAGATGTAGGACAGCCATTTTATTATATGATAGACGTCATTATTTTATTTGATTGTAATTGGCTGATGCACCTGATGATGAGATATAGGTCTCGAAACTCGGGTAGGGCATAAAATAAAATTTGAAATTAAAAACTGTTGCTTATCCAATCATTTAAGATGGACGGCTGTGGATGTTCTGAAGGATGAAAATTGTCAGGTAATTGTTTAAAATTTTAACACATGTTGCAATGTGAGCGACTAAATTAAAAAAAAAAGCTCTGTGGATATGTCTCGGGGGATGTTGGTTGTACCTACCCCCCCCCCCCCCCGCCCCTCTCGTTATCTACACATAGGATTCCAAAGTCTGATTGCAAGTGGTAGCATGGAGAGCTGCATCAAACCAGTCTGCGGACTGAAGAGCACAATAGCAATAACTACTTTACAATCGATTTAGTGCGTTAAAAATTTGATGTTAGAGATTCTACGTGCCAGATTATAAATGTTTGAAATTATGTTTAAAGGCCATGGTGGAGTAGCCGAGCGGTCTAAGGCGCCTCGCAGGAGAGCGCGCGGTTGCTCGCCGTCGGAGGTTCGAGTCCTCACTAGGGCATGGATGTGTGTGTTGTCGTTAGGTTAGTTTACCTTAGTTTAAGTAGTTTGTAAGCTTCGGACTGACGACGACGCAGTTTGGTCCGATAGATTTACAAATATTTGACTTTTTTTATCTTTAAAGTTTATTGAAAGTCATAAAGTGCTCTTATTAGCAAATGTTGGCTCAGTATAGTGCTGGGAACGTGCGTTCAGCACTAAACAAAAGTTTTATTTTCGGGCAGCTCTATTTTCATGACTGGTATATCTCCTGAACTACGGATCTCAAAAGAAAGCTTATATCTGATGAGCACTCTGCGCTTGCGCAACAAATCTGTGGAGAGAGAGGGGGGAGAGGGGAGGGGGGGATACGTTAATCGCTTGCTTGGCATTTACGCAGAGCTGTGAAAAATATGAAAAATGTTACTAAAGCAAATGTTACTAAAAGCAAAAGTACTCGTTACAAACGCATAGTTAGTCGTTGCTTTCTTTACCGAAAATATCGTAAAACTCGTACGCAATCCAGGCTCATTCACGCGATTACATATTGATATATGATGTATTTTTTACACTTGAATCCGTTTGAAACACGTTTAGCAATTAAATAAGAGCAGTAAGTTTTAAATAATTTAATGTGGAGTTTGACCCTCTATTGCATGTCTTTTTTTTTTTTTTTTCTAGGAAACCAGTGAAAATGTTCTCAATACTTCAGTCGACTAAATAAACCAAACAAAATATATATACATACTACTGGCCATTAAAATTGCTACACCAAGAAGAAATGCAGATGATAAAGGGTATTCATTGGACATATATATTATACTAGAACTGATATGTGATTACATTTTCACGCAATTTGGGTCCGTAGATCATGAGAAATCAGTACCCAAAACAACCACCTCTGGCCGTAATAACGGCCTTGATACGTCTGGGCATTGCTTCAAACAGAGCTTGGATGGCGTGTACAGGTACAGATGCCCATGCAGCTTCAACACGATACCACAGTTCATCAAGAGTATTGACTGGCGTATTGTGACGAGCCAATTGCTCGGCCACCATTGACCAGACTTTTCAGTTGGTGAGAGATCTGGAGAATGTGTTGGCCAGAGCAGCAGTCGAACATTTTCCGTATCCAGAAAGACCCGTGCAGGACCTACAACATGCGGCCGTGCATTATCCTGCACGTGTAACCAATGGCGCCCATTCCATCACGCCGGGTGATACGCCATTATGGCGATGACGAATGCACGCTTCCAGTGTGCGTTCGCAGTGATGTCGCCAAACACGGATGCGAGCATCATGATGCTGTAAACAGAACCTGGGTTCATCCGAAAAAAAAAAGACAGTTTTGCCATTCGTACACCATCGCAGGCGCTCCTGTCTGTGATGCAGCGTCAAGGCTAACCGCAGCCATGGTCTCTGAGCTGATTGTCCATGCTGCTGCAAACGTTGTCGAACTGTTCGTGCAGATGGTTTTGTCTTGCAAACATCCCCTCTGTTGACTCAGGGATCGAGACGTGGCTGCATGATCCGATAGAGCCATGCGGATAGGATGCCTGTCATGTCGACTGCTAGTGATACGAGGCTGTTGGGATCCAGCACGGTGTTCCGTATTACCTTCTTGAATCCACCGATTCCATATTCTGCTAACAGTCATTGTATCACGACCAATGCGAGCAGCGATGCCGATATACGATAAACCTCAGTCGCGATAGGCTACAACCTGACAAGTCGGAAACGTGATGGTACGCATTTCTCCTCCTTACACGAAGTATCACAACAACATTTCACCAGGCAGCACTGGTCAACTGCCGTTTGTGTATGAGAAATCAGTTGGAAACTTTCCTCATGTCAGCACGTTGTAGGTGTCGCCACCGGCGCCAACCTTGTATGAATGCTCTGGAAAAAAAAAGTTTCAAATGCTTGTATAGCTTATGGAACTTAATTACGGGGTCATCAGTCCCTAAACTTACAAACTACTTATGAACCAACTAATACTAAGGACGGCACAAATATCCATGCCCGAGGGGGGATTCGAACCCGTAGTGACCATGCAGACCGTGACTGGCGCGCCTCAGGCCCCTCGGCCACCGCAGCCGGCTGCTCTGAAAAGCTAATCATTTGCATATCATAGCATCTTCCTGTCGGTTACATTTCGCGTCTGTAACACGTCATCTTCGTGGTGTAGCAATTTTAATGGCCAGGAGTGTATATTGTGCTTAATTTCAACGTAGGATCTCAGTTTTGAACGTTTAAAAATATTTTAATTCTATGTAATAAGAACATATTACAATCAAATCGGTAACTTGGGAGAAGTCAGTCAAAGCGATATTGATCGATCCTGGGATGAGGAATTACGTGTTCACAATTAACACAATACAAACGTGAATGCTTTCCCGGCGAATACAGCTGATGCGAAATTCTCGGGCCTCCAGCCCAGTTGCGGGGTTTTCTAACTCATCATGAGTATATTCACTAGTCCAAACTTCGCGGTTCGGACACTGCTACCCGACTGGAAGCTCGAAAACTCTTTATCAACAGAACAAACGATATTTTCTAAATAGCAACTACTAGACTGATGTCTGTGCAGCGTTAAATCTTCCAAAAACGACCGAGTAGAATCAATGGAGCCGAGTCGAATGCAAAGTACCGTAACGAGTTCGACCCCGCATGGAGAATCGGTTGGCAATGCCATTTCTTTCGTATCCGTAGGAATCTTACCGCACTGGCCGTTGCTGTATTGCAGTACACGCAATATTCCGTACTGGTTTTCGTTACAGAGATCGTATCGACAGATGAGAGTAACGAATTATATTTATCAGTAGGTGTTCGGTACTTGGAGTCAGCCAAAGATTTCGTTATTCATTACCGAATGCTTAAGCTTTGCTACACCTCTTTCCTTTAGAAATTCAGTTCTGTGAGCAATACTGTAACGGTGATTCGTCGACTGTAGCAAGGATTTTCTGCAGTGATCGTGAAATGAATAATATAAATGCTAATCCAAATGATCTCATTATCCAGAAGTAGATCAGAACTTTCTAAGAGACAGATTAAGCACTAACCAAATCGAAATCAGGGCGACCAAGGTCATCAAGAACGGACGAATCCGTGGAGAGGACTGTTCTTGAAGATCTTGATCTCTCCATTCGTAATCGTGCAAGTTGTTTCAATGAGTTTGGATCCTCACTGCACAGAATTCTCGGGGGGGGGGGGGGGGGGGGGGGGGGAGTTAAACTGCACCATTAAAACCTCGAATTGATGCAAGAATTACAGCTTCAGGACTCCTTGTAAGCTCCCCCTACCCTACTCGTAGAGCAGTAATCAGAAGCTACCAATAATGTCATTATTACTCCCTATTAGACCCTGCATCAACTAATATCTTACGTTTAACAAAGACTAATTATTTTTAACAGAGATATACAGTTTGCTTTGGCTTGATCACACATTTATTTTTTAGAAAACTTCATACGCATATCAAACAAATTTCACAAAAACTTGAATACCAAACTGTATGCCACTAATTATTAAAATGTACAGCCTGATTGTGTCAGCTCATATAACTCCTCGACAGCACGATCTCAACAACTATACACGATTGTCGACGCTCAGCCACTGAACTACTGGTGCCTCACACTAGCGATATTATAATTACTCCAAAGAATGTAGGCCTACGTCAGAGAAACTACTATGTAACCTTCCAGATCCCCATCAACAGAAATCTTGAGCTATTAAATTTTGTGGGGACAAAATTATAGCGAAAGTTACAGAAAACACTATGTATCCTTCCACCAGACACAGGCTGCAGTTCCTTAATTATGTAACTCGATGTTCATCATTTCACCCGTGATGCACGAATTAAAAAAAGTGAGGGGTCAGTTAATATGGGGTTTTATAGTAAAGAACATTGTGTGTTATCATAAAATACAAAAATTTTCCCAAATTTATCATTGCAGAGAAAAATATTCGTTACTGTAGTGGCCACAGTCAGACTAGGGACATCCAGAGTCCTTTCTGGTAGATTTCCTTTTTGTATAGTAACTTTCCACGCAGTTTGGATTTAGTGAAAATGGTATTTGTCCCTTTTCTTTTTGTAAAATCATTGTAATATTATTCCGAGATAGCCCGCTACACTTCACGATCGCCACCTCGACACACTAATGCGTTCGCGTGTAAAACTGACGTTTTTCAGTTCAGCCGCCGGCGCTTACAGTGCAGTACCTATAGAAAAGGTCCCCTAGAGTAGCCTCCATGTGTTTACGAGCTAAAAAACGAAAGCAGAAGCACACAACTGCGGCCAGTAACAATCGTCCACTGTAGTGGGCGACGTACGCCATAGCGTTAACATTATCTTGTTTTCTGATGAGGCCTATTTTCACCTGAACGGCCACATCAACAAGCAGAATTGTCACTACTGTAGTGCAGCGAAGCCTGAGAAACCGCTCCACTCGCCAAAAGTTATTGGCAGCTCTTTTTGTACTATCGCGATGAAGGTAACAGTGTTGTTGAAATGATACAGGAGTTGTAAATTATTAATACCAAAGACGCTGCTTTTTATTAAATTATTTAATACGACAGGCCTGTTACGATGTGAATGCCATCGTCAGGTGTACTGTAAAATACAAAGGTGGGTATACTATTTAATTTAAGAAGATAATTGTACTTTATACTTTAACCTTGTAAGATCGCTGTTTCTCTTATATGTATAGGTTCCTATTTACATATGTAAAAGAACTGTTGCTATAGCTCTTATATAGCTGTATATCTACTTCTTTTAAAAGGAACTCTTATGTGGTTGTTGTTTGACAGCTATTTTAAGAGATATGTGAGTGATATTACAAGTTAACAAGAGATATGTGAGTGATATTACAAGTTAAGAACGCAATTAATTCTTTGCTATTATATAGAGCGTATCTGGTCTTATTGGTATGTCAATAGGATGTTTCATTACTAGTATGTAAATGATTAACAATAGATTATTTTGTGGAATTAATTTTGGTATCGTTTTTGGTTTTACTGGATCATAATAATTATGAGCTTTGCACTGATTACTTTTAATTTCGGCCGGCAGCGGTGGCCGAGCGTTCTGCGGCGCGCCAGTCACAGTCTGCACAGCCACTACGCTCGGGGGTTCGAATCCTCCCTCGGACATGGATATTTGTGCCGTCCTTAGTATTAGCTAGTTAAGTATTTTGTAAGTTTAGGGAATGATGACCCCGTAGTTAAGTCCCATAAGCTCTACAAACATTTGAACAATCCTTTTTTATTATTATTATTATTTCGTGACAATAAAATCTCTGACGTATTTGTAAACTCCGTATCTCTCTCTTTGGAAGAATGGTACTAATGAAATTTTCCTAGTAACGCTTGTGCTTCATTTCGATTTGTTCATTTAAAATTTGTTCAGGGGTAACTTCCATGTGTAAATAAATTTCAACCTCTTCAAGAACGTTCATTATTGCTCCCTTTTGCGTGATATGTAAAATTTCCATGGCCTGCTCTATATTGTCTGCTGTGTGTTGTTCTTGCTTCAAGTGATGGAAGAAAGTCGACTGGTTGCTTTCACTATTACTAACATGCTCTCGAAGACGAATTATGAAGCTTCAACCCGTGTGACCTATATAAAAGTTTTCGCATTGCTTACACTGAATTTTATAAATTCCGAGATTTAAATATATGGATGGTTTTACTTGCTCTGAGTGTAGTAGGGTTCTAAGATTATGCCGAGTTTGATATGAGAATTTTATGTTAGTGTGTTTCATTATTTTATTAATTTTGTGAGATATAAACGATACAGGAGTGCGTTAGGAATCATTACAATATAGAAAATACATTCTTGACTCCCAACTTCATAGGAAGACTCCCAACTTCATAGGAAGACTCCCAACTTCATAGGAAGACTCCCAACTTCTGACAAATCAGTGCTGTAACGAATAGATTAAGGTGTTTCCTGCCCGCACGCTATTTAAGAATGGAATCGTAGATAAATATGTAGACTCGATGTACCCTCTGTCAGGCAAAAAAAAAAATGTTCAAATGGTTTGTAATCCTAAGGGACCAAACTACGTTGGTCATCAGTCCTTAGTCTTACAAACTACTTAAACAAACTAACCTGAGGACAACACACACATCGATGTCCGAGGGAGGATTCGAACCTCTAACGCGGGAGACCGCGCGATCCGTAACGTGGCGCTCCAGACCGCTTGGCTACTCCTGCGCGGCGGTATTTGTAGAGTACCCGATGTAGATGTAGATGATTATTCCATCATCTGGTTAGTTCGTTTTTTTCTTTGCTACTAATTCAAATAACGCCTTGCAGATACTGCGGGATTTTGGTAGTACTGTACTTGGATAGCGGCCCATTTAGTTTCTAATCGTCTGCTTGCTTTCCTTTACAAACGTTAAATTTCTTTCAGGCATTTGTTTATATTGGTACACTTAATCGAGTTTTATGTTAAGGTGTGCCTGTTACGCCTACTGTGGCTAACAAAACGACATGCGAAGAGATTTAGCAGTCGTTGAGGAACTCTATTTCCTGAATTGTTCGCTTGTTATCTCCCGCGAGAGACAAGAGTTTCTAATTGAATATGCTACAGGGCTTGCACTCTGTACTAATAGCGTTAACATCCATCCCCGTGTTGCCTTACACAACAACGATAAGTGAAATGTACTTTGTCTCCCGCTCACCGAGTCTGCTTTGTAATCAGAGGGGCTAAGTGAATCATCATTTCACTTCAAACCAAGTTGCCTTAGGTCTGTGTTCAGCTACTAAAATTTTATATGCAATCTCATTGCTACTACTAAATTATTCTAAAATTTAAAACTCGTGAAAAAGAGCAGCATCTTTACGTCATAACGTATAATTTCATGAAGCTTATGGAAAATGCCCATTTAAAATTTTTGAGAGACTGAAAAATAGATTATTGTTAATTGAAATAGTTGCAAACTGAAGTTAATAAGTTTGGAGAACGAGTTTTTTATTTTTGTTATTTCACTTCAGTTTTGAGTAGTGACTTTTTCATATGCAACAGTCTTCACTGCCGAGTCAAGCTGAAACGGTTATTGCCAGCGATGACAGCATAATCTTCTACACTTCACAAGGAGCTGTGTTTTCAATCGTGTGATCTTATTGTTAGTACTACGTGTTATTTCCCACATAAATGTGTCTGTGATATCTTCGCTCCTTCTTGGTTTTACACTTTGCGTGGCGGGCAGTGGAAATAGAGAAATATAATTTTCTTCCTACACCTCTCTTTGCCAATTTCCACCTTCTCCTTTATCTGCCAATCACCTCCTCGTCTCTGTGTCGAACTCCACCTCCTCAATCCATTGCCTCCACATATGTCAAAAATTATATAACTCTTGTTAACTTTATGGTAATCAGTTAAGTGATGTCTAAATTCATTCCAAGGTACCCTCTGCCATGCATCCTATGAAATCTTAGGCAGATGATAATGATCCTATTGTCTTGAAGTATGCCAAATTTCATCAAGATCTAAACAAAACCGTTGATTTTGTCAAAGTTCGTAGATAAAGTAACCTCTGCCATGCACCATACAAGATTGTACGTATACTCTCCTTTTGTTTTGAAGATAAAGTGTGCAAAGTTTCATCGCAGTCGGCTGAGAGGTACAGCAGCGCACAAATTACCAGCAAACGTAATGCCGTAGTTTCCCAACGCGTCTCTGTGTTTGACGTCATATCTCGTAAATTATAAGTGGTACAGTGAATTAATTTTGTAGGTACATTCACTGGCATAAATGAATAATGTTTGAAAATATGTTAAGAGCAAAGAAGTAATTTAAACTTCATTCCCATTTTTCACGCATCTCGGTGCTCGTGGCTTTGTACATCCCGAATTTTGTGTCGTACAGTGATATAATCACGCTTATAACCTTCGCGAATGTATAAGGTGTACAACTTTGCTTCCGCTGTTTGCCGATAGTTGGCGACAACAGTAAGTAGCGGTTGAAAGAAACAGATCTCAGATGTCAGGCAGTTAGCTTCGACCTCGGTCGACATAACCTCATTCAAACATAGTCGATTTGTGTCTGCATCATAAAGTTGTTCTTGATTGAAAATGAGTTTACGAGCCTACTGCTCGTCATTTGCGGGAGATGTTAATGTTTTATTTCAGTATGAAGAATACAGCGGTTGAGTCTGATCGAATGCTCTCAAGTACATATGGTAAGCAAGCTGATAGTGAAAAAACGTGATCTACGGACAAACCAAACATTCACGGATCCAATATGATGTTCTTCATTTGAACGGACCAGCTCCCCGTCGTGTATTATGAGGTGTTAAACCAAGCGAAACAATCACAGGTGCTCGTTATCGAACGTAGTTAAATGCGTTTGGGCAGAGCATTAAAAGACAAACGGTCGTAATACAGCGAGAGTCAGGACAAAGTGATTTTTCAGCTCGACAACGCTCGACCCCACGTTGCAAAACAGGCCAAAACGTACAAGGAAACGTTAAAATAGGATGTTCTACCCCACCCGCCGTATTCTCCATACAGTGACATTGATCAGTGACGCATGGCCTGGCTGACCAGCACTTCCGATCTTATTAAATTGGATCGATTCGTGGACCAATTCAAAAGATGTACAATTTTTTCGACGTGGGATTCGCACACTGCCCGAAAGATGGGAGAAAGTAGTGGCCAACAACGGAAATAACGTTGAATGATACATATGTAACCGATTTGTTTCATTAAAGCATCAAGTATTGTGGAAAAACGGTGAAAGCAAAGTTGTTGACGAAAGTTTCATCGCAATCGGATGAACGTTACGCAGGGCGTGCAATAAGAACAAACGTTCATTTTTTTATGTATTAAATGATTGACATTCAAATAGCATTTTCGGTCCTTATCTTTACAAAACATCTCATATTTTACTGTAATTAAAGCTTAAAAACCGTTAAATATCACAACTAGGTCACGTGATCGAAAACGTCCTGTTATTGGGTGAATCTTAGGTGACGTCACACTCCACGAGGAAGACGAAGCTATGTGTGTGCTACAGCAGTGTTTCGAGAGTTACTATTACTTTTCCCTACTTTTTTGCAATATAAAACGCATTTATAATTTTTATGCAAGAATGGAAATGAATTTGCAGTAAACATAGTGGGAAACTTCCGAAAGTTGATGCGTTTCTAAAATACAACCAAGATTTCTACGCACCGTAAATAAGAAAGTGAAAACTACATTTAATGTTAAATAAGACTACATTTAAAGCTATAATACACCTTTAACAGGTGTAAAAAAGGATTGTGTCTTGGATTCAATCTTTGTTTTCCTACCAAATGCATTTCCCTTTTAATTGATCGCTGTGATAAGTGGCGAATGTAAAATTTTACATAAGCGCACAACCAATGTAGTTTTAGTTTGGATTCAGATTATTTCGTGTGAATACGGAAATTAAATCGGATATGGCAAAAAGGTTATGAGCCAACTTTTTTATGAAAATTAGTTATACATTGGAAACAGATGGGGAAGGGGGTAGTCGGGTTCTTACGTTCAAGAAGGGCAGTAGTCAACCATCAAATGGTGTCACTATCGAGCACTGAAATCTTCATTTTCTCCTAAAAGGTCATAAAGTCATTGACTCGTGCCGTATAAGCAATGACTATGTGGTGTATTTTAATCAAACGCAGAATGTATTGGCGGCCTTGCGTTGCTTTCCCATGTACGTTTCCGTCTGAGGTTTGAATCACAATAACAATCCATTTTTGTTTTACACCATTGTAGGCAGTACTGCAAATTTAGCACTTTTATGGCTTAATTTAGCCTATTTTCATGTGATTTAGCATGAAAAATTTGAAATTAGCATATAGCATTTTTCCTAGTAAATAATATTGAGATTTTTTCTTCAAAACACAAATTTGCGTTATCAGCAAAGTATTAGTTTCGACCATGCCACCACACTGTGCTTTATCGACATGCGAACTTAGTGTCATAATGTTGATTTCTTGACCATCCTACTTCATTCTTTGTCTTTGGATAGCGACGAAACTTTTCACACAAGTAGATACCCATAAGAAACCCACTTAGATAATTCCTCAACTGGAACTTAGCATGTGTCAAGAAGAGGCTGCAGAGAGCGAACGAAATAAGGTGGTGAGCGGGAGGGGGGGGGAGGAGGAATTTGGTGGAATGCAAGCAACAGGGTCCTGCGTTCACAACTTCCACGAGCTCCTGATATCTCGCTTCCCTACATTACAGTTAATCTATAAATTGCAAAACAAAAATACACGGTGCCACACAGCACTTCACGACTCACTAACCATTGACATTAAAGTACAATAAGTAGGAAGATAGTTTATGATTTTGAAAGTTTTTATCTACTTCTGTAAAATTTTAATTTCCTATTTCAATACCTTTTTGAAATGACCGATTCAATCTTGCGCACTAGCTACTTTCCACGTGTCATTGCGCATTTTTCGTGCTGATTTGTTACAAAGAAACTAGTCGGGTTAATTAGAAAGTTCAAAGACAAAAAAAGGTGAAAATAATTGGATAAGTATTTTGGCTTATGTGGCAACACTAAATATTTCAAAGAAAAATGTTGAAGTCAATAAGATGTTTCACCTGCACAATCAAATTATACTAGTTATATTGTAGCACAACTAATAGCATATTGGCTAACAAATTTTGCGATCCGTGTTATTAGTTTTTCCTCTCTCTTATGTTATTGGGGAAGAATGTTATATTGTGAAGTAGAGTGGAAGTATTTACGAAATAAGTAAATCCTTCAAAATTTATTCAATGCAGTTGCATTCTCTAGATGCGCACAAAGTAGTTTTTGAATTGCAACATCACTGATATAAATATCAAAACTGAGAACAAACACTAAATTTGTGTTTTCACCAACTACATTCGAAAACAATACGTAAACATCCGCTCACTAATTTGTTCATAGTAACACGTTACTCCTTTGCAGTTGCAAAATACAATACTTAATACCGAACAGGTGAACTTACAGAATTATAAGTATCCTACAGAGTGTTTATTTAAATCATCATGATCCTTCCAGAAATAAACGCACGAAGGGACCGCTATCTTATTTGGATCTCTACATCACCGCATTTTACGCATCTTCTTATTGCTTGGAACAAGCGAAAACAATTTTTCTGGAGTTTTTATACATGTATTTGTACACTGCTTTACTACACAATAATTGTAGACAGTTTTCCGAAACGTGGATGTCCAACCAATACATCATTGCCAGCGAATTTTACAACAGGAGCAGAATCGTGCAGGTTGACGTCACTGACATCACATAACTCAAATGGAGCGTTTTAGCAGGTATTCAGAATATCTAAATTTCTTTTCAGTAAATATATATATACTGAAATTCGTAAGGGGGGAAGCATGTGATGAGCATCAGATGATACAATTAACCACTTAAGACGATTTCCAGAAATTGATCTACTGCCTTTTCTTTTGTTCCCATTACGAGGGGCGTTTGAAAAGTCCATGCAAAGTCCGAGAGATGGCACCACTGACGCGTATCGATGTCATGTTTAGTTAGTAGCATCTTTGGAGAGAACGCACACCAAGTTTCAGCCATATTGGCCTATTTCTTTGTGTTTGCCATTCGTATAAATCTAAGAAGTCGAGTGATTGTCAAAGAATGGACGAAAAAGAATTTTGTGTGGTGATTAAACATTACTTTATGAAAAGCAAAACGTCTCAGGAGACTATAAAGAAGCTTGATAAATATTATGGGGACTCTGCACCTTCGATTAGAACAGTTTATAAGTAGTTTCAAAATTTTCCGAGTGACCATATGGGTACAAGTGACGCTGAAAGTTCTGGACGCCCTGTGGAGGTTAAGATTCCAGAAATCATTGATAAAATCCATTATATGGTGATGGATGACAGAAGAGTTAAGGTGCGTGAGATTGGTGGCGCTGTAGCGACTCGAATGAACGGGTACATATTATTTTGCTTCAACATTTGGACATGAGAAAGCTATCCGCAAGATGGGTGCCGCGATTGCTCACGCTTGAGCAAAAACGGAATCCTGTGAAGCGTTGCAAGGAAGGTTTGCAGCTGTTCAGGAAGAATCCGCAGGACTTTAAGCGTCGTTTCGTCACTGTCGATGTATCATGGATACATTACTATACTCCTGAGACCAAAGAACAACCTCAACAATGGGTTATCAAGGGAGAATCAGCACCAAAAGAGGAGAAGTCCGGTCATTCGGCCGGAAAGGTTATGGCGACGGTATTTTGCGATTCGCAAGAGATAATCCCGTTGTTCAAAATGTTTCTTAAGCTTAAGGGAATTAACTGCGGGGCCATCAGTCCCTAAACTTACAAACTATTTATGAACTACCTTATACTAAACAAGACGCAAACATCCATGCCCGAGGGGCGATTCGAGCCCCCCGACCATAGCGGCCGTGCAGACTGTGACTGGCGCGCCGCAGACCGCTCGGCAACTACGGCTGGCCAGATAATCCTCATCGACTAGCTGGAGCAGGGTAAAACTATTACAGGTGCATATTATTCATCGTTATTGGACCATTTGAAAACCGAGCTGCAAAGAAAAGTTCTGGCGATTGGCCCACAAAAAAGTCCTCTTCCATCACGACAATGCACCAGCACACTCCTCAGCAGTTGTGGTCCAAAAATTATTGGAAATAGGGTTCCAACTCGTTTCGCATTTCCCTATTCCACAGACGTGTTCCCCAATTCGAAGAAATGGCTGGTAGGACGAAGATTTCACTAAAACGAGGAGGTGATTGCAGAAACTAATAGCTGTTTCGCAGGCTTGGACAAATCGTATTATTCGGAAGGGATCAACAAATTAAAGCAGCGTTGGAAGAAGTGTATAAATCTAAAAGAAGACTACGTCGAAAAATGAAAATGGTTTCCCCAAACACGTCAGTATTTTTTATTTTTGCGCGGTTTCTCAAACGCCTCTTTTCAAACTTTGCATCTATGTACACGTTATAAACACATCCCAAGCGTAATAGGCAAGAAGTGGGAAAGAGGGAGAGTGAATCCGTAACCGTTTGGGAGAGAGACTGATATTGAAAACGGTAAGAAAATATCGTTATTCTGCTCCACCTGAGTGTGTGGCAAATTCGCAAACTGCGCTGTGCAGCGTGAGTCGTTGGGATCTCGGCATTCGGCAGCTCGGCGCTGGGCAAAGCCAGCGAGCCGCGGCCGCTTATAGCGTATTCATGGAATAAACGATGAGCGCCCTAAGGCTCCGCTTTCGATACAAGTAGCGTCGATAAACAAACCGAGTAACGAGCGATAGGACACGGCCTGCTGTGTGCACATGTGCCGCCCGTCGCGAGCGGGCTTGCCGGCCTCAAATAGGGACGTGGCCAAGTTATTTCTATTTTGTTCCGATCGTTCGGTTTACTCACTTTTTGCAGCAATATCGTCACGCATTAATATTCATATCGTGCGCCGTATTGAATCGTATCTGGGAACCACCAAATCAAATTCTACAGTTCTACAAACATTCGTAATAAACTGACACCAGGAAATCGACGATAGCTCCACGGGACTTACTCGTAAATCGAGACAAGTCAAACTGTAGTTGTGAAACTTGACGATAGTGTTCGTCGTTCTCTCCTGCAGACTGTTAATTTAAGTTAGTTGACTAGTCCCTATCAGGGTTGCCAGGTGTGGCGATTTTTCGCATTCTTGGCTATCTTTTTCTTATAATAGTAGCCATTCTAGCAGTCTGGCGACTGGCGATTAAATTTGGCTATCAAAGGAATTCGTTGGCGACTTAATGGCTATTTTATTGTACTTCACATACAACGAATGTAAAGGAATCACACTCTAGACATTGCGTCAATGGTACCGGCTAAACTTCGGTAGAATGCTGGGGAAATGCAATCAACCTAAACAAGTTAGCACAAATGTTCTCAAGTATCATGGATGTGTGGGAGAGTGTCACAGGGTTGTAAACAATATCAACTTACAGACACTTGAAGATAGGCGTAAACTACCTCATGTACCCTATCAAGAACAGGCTTTAAACGATATCTCGAAGTATACTACAACACCATATGTATGGCTCCCGCTGAGAACATGAGGATAAGATTATATAAATGACAGCATGCAAGGAGGCATTTAAACACTATTTATTTTCCGCGTTCCATACGACAACAGAAATTCGTAACAACTGCTACTGTGAAGCGAGCCCTTTGCTACGCACTTCGCAGTGATTAACATTGGTTTACAGCGTATAAAAGTCGATGGAGAACACGCGGTGATTTCCCAGTCGTTCTCATGGCTGATTTTTCAGTGTGTCATGACGCATTATTCCAATTAAAGTCCACCTCACCTCAAAGTATGAAATGCTTAGTGCATTCTTATAAATTACCTCACCTCAAATGTAATGATTTTGTGTGTATTAAGGAAATGTTTGAAAGATTCAATAACTCTATTTAACATCTGTAAATATTTGTTTTTAAGAAGATGAAAGTGATTGGTAAACGAACTTATGCATATGAACATCCCTTGTGTAAGTTTGATAGAATGATTCTTGAACAGTTTTGTGTTGTAATTTTTATAAGTTATGACATTAATAAACGTGATAGTTAAATGTAACTGAATTGCCGAAGTCTCTCTACTATATTTATAATGTGACAATATTTTAACTCATTGTCAGTTGGTGTTGTGTCTGGGTTCAGTTCTTGGATGGACTCAGATAAATGTTTCTGTGAAGTATGAGTTTTCTTGGAAAGTTCAGTCTGATGTCTGTGAAGGTGAGAGTGTCCCATTTTGTACTACTTTTTACTCAGTAACCAGCTTACTCCCTGAATTTCAGGATTATTATTGTGAGTGACATGCCATAATTGCCATAGCATAATAATGTTAAAAGAATGCGATATTTGGCTTTTATACTGATGAAAAAAATGGTTATATTTGGCATTTTATTGCTGAAAAGATGGCGAGATTTTGGCTACTTTTTGTTTAAAATTTGGCGACAGAACAATAGAAAAACCTGGCAACTCTGGTACCTAAAACGTTTTACCACCTTACAGGGTTCCGTTCACCGACTCGGTGATTGTGCTCTTCACGTCTTAATAAATCTCCACAGCATCAAAGTTCAGGACAGTTACCTTGATATCTCGTGGATGTAGAATCTTCTTAAAACACAGCATCTACATAACCTGCTTACAGGAATCCCTAGAATTCATTTAGTATACGTGCAGTTAGAGAAATGTTCTCTATTTTATGTGTACGTCAAAATTAAGGCAATAACTCAGAGCAAACACCAGGTATCTGAAAAGCGGTTTAATTTCATCACTTTTACTCTACAATGCAATACAACAATATGTACATAGGTGCCCAAACCGGCATAGTGGCGGCTTGGAAAGCTGCTACAAGACTGCCTTTTTCGATCTTTGTGTGGCCTCCTTTTATAGTCTGGCCTACAGTACCATACATTGTTACAACTATTAAAGATATGAAAAACAATTTGTTTGGCCTGGCCATGTTACGGCAAGATAATAGCAGCTTTACATTCAAAATTAAGGTAATTATCAATTTGCATCGATTCATAAGAATCCTCCGTTCATATATTGGGTTCCAGATCTGAAATAAGCTTAACTATAAAATACAACAATACATTGTTTGTTTATACTAATATCTTGAAAATAGTGAAGGGAAAATGTTCCTACCATGTACAGAATAATGTATACAAGAACACGGGAATATTTCATATAGGCTTAGTTAATCTACAATGCTGCCCAGGCTGGCTTGTTTATATTCGAAACAATTTATAATATTTGTGTTTCCATGGTCAGGTCCTACTCAAATATACAATAGAATATATCTCTAAGCATACTATTTCACTTTGTTGTTAAAGTGCATAGTAGCAGGTTTTAGTTTCATGGCCATGTGCTCTTGTTTATTTTCCTATTTTATTATGAAACGTTATTTGTTTATCTTCCTAGCAACGTATGTATCTTCTCTTAACCATTATTTTACATACACTATGAGATCACAAACTGGCATTTAACAGTTGAGGCTCTAATAAAATAATTTGTTTAATTTGTTATTTGGATGATGAAGTAGTAAACATTTAGCTCTGTAGCTTGCTTATTGGCTCTGTAGCTTGCCTATTACATCTCATCCCTGATCTTGTCTCTAGAAGTAGGTAACATAGGCGTTCGCAAGAGGACGCAAAAAGGGATAATTGCCCCCTTCTGCAATTGGATAGTACAGACACTCTATTCACTGCAGAATTCTCATACGTTTCTAGAAATAATTGTGAGACTGTATTACAACGTAGACCTAGAACTACCGATTACGACGGGAGGTATTGTCGCTTTTACAGTGATTATCTACCTTAGCTGTGACTGGATGTTTAGCTAGTCAGGATGTGCTATGGTGGTTTCTGCACGTCCTGCAGTCATGGGAAAAGGGAAAATTCGCAGAAAATTGTCAAAAATACAGTAGCCCGCAACTTGTTCTCTACCACTTTCGTTTCACTCCTTACAGAGATGCAAAGAGAGTGCATTCCAACACATTACGAATTGGTTTTGGCGTATGATTGCAGAACAGAATCAATTTAACTCGGTGAATTCATTGACATATGTGGCGTTATGTTCTCTAAACAAACTAATTTTTTTAGATAACATAAAATTGCATGACTGTTTCTATACTTTGTATCCTGTTTTTCAGCTTTGAACAATAAAGATCATTGACATTTCTGCAGACTCCATTTGTGTTGTGTTTCCTGACTCCATTTGTGTTGTGTTTCCTGACTCCATTTGTGTTGTGTTTCCTGACTCCGTTTGTGTTTTCATAATAAAATATTACTGAAATGTGAGTAAAATATACTTTTATGAATATATCTACTGTTACTTTCCCCCTTTTTTATTTTTGAGATGAAATTTTTTTGCTGTTAAATCGAAAATGTGAGATCTATATTCATACTATGCACATAAGAATGCTGCATACATTGATGAAGTGTTTTTGCTTCATCTTTTAGGTGTGCAAGTAATTTATCTTCAAAAATTTTCAATTGTCATCGTTTGACAAAGAGCACGTTTAGTTCATTCAGAGTCAATTTTAGTTCTTGGGGCACCATACAACTCAACGAACTTGCTCTGCAAAACTTGTAAGTTTTGAAGCTTTCTGCCTCTTGGAAATATTTGTGTGGATGTCCATGGTCTGTAGGCTGCTTCGGCCAGTGGTCATTTGTTTTTTGACTGAGAGAGACATCGGCTAGCTTACAGTATTTGTGAGAAATACATTGCTGTCTTAGGTCTTAACGTCGTTAGGCTTCACTTTATTTAGTATTGTTTTCTTACTTGCCTTAAGTGAATGTAATTGATCTCGAATGACCTGTGCTAGGGCCTATAATATTTATTCTTTTTATAAATGAGTTGCCCAGCAATATTCCAAGGAACTGTGTACTTTACACACATGATACGTCTTTTAGCAGTTTTGGGAAGGAGATAAATAAACGGAAGAACCAAAATAAAAATTAACTCAGGCTACCTAATATGTGGTTTGAAGCCAATGCGTTCACACATCAAAAGATTACAGATGTTTCTTTTTCATCCAATTTTTGAGACCACATCTACCAAACTTGAACGCATATACCTATATACAAAATTAATTTTGACGAATTGCATACATTATACAGGGTGAAGCATTTAAAATTATTTTTCGGAGTATTTGGAAAAATACATTTGGGATTAAAAAAACAATTTTAACTCTTTTTCATTTTTTACTATTAGAGCGTCGTCTGTCATGGAACAAAAAAAAATTAAATACAAAATTTACTTATTTTTTTCATGGAGAACCCAAACCTCCAATAAAAAATAGGGGTTCCTATTTGAGATTTCAATGTCATCCCCCTACCGTCCCCAGGAGTAGTGCGGGGGGAGGCATCTTTAAGTTAATTTATGTCCCTCTTCGAGGTTCTGTGGGCGCCGTGCTGCGTTGCGCGTGGCCATTCGCCGTCGGGGGTTCGAGTCCCCCATCGGGCATGGGTGTTTGTGTTGTCCTTAGGTTAGTTAGCCTTCGTTTAAGTAGTTTGTAAGCTTCGAACTAATAACCACGCAGTTGAGTCCAATAGATTTACAAACATTTGAACATTTCTTCGAGGTAAACAACTTTTATTGTAAGTTTTTTAAATCAGTTTTTCATTTTTCCAGATAGCCATAGAAACAGTTTTAAGTCATCACCCTGTATATATTTCGAAAACTTCTGCGTCTCATCTACCTACTGAAAAAATTACGCCTATTTGCTTCTGAAAAACTGCAGATTAAATCTTACTATGCTTTCTTTCATTGCCATTTAATTTGTAGCATTCTTCCATGGGGCAATTCTCCAAGTCCGAGAAATAGTTTTATTTTGCAGAAGAGAGCCATCAGAAGCATCCCTGGGTATACCAAATGCAACAGATAATGTAGGTCGTTTTTCAAAGAAATACGGATAATGGCAGTCCCATATCTATTCATTTATAGTTGCCTACTATACATAAAAGAAAACAGCAGTTTCATAATCATAATACTCGGCAAAGCTTAAAGTCTTAGCAGTTCGAAAATTGTCCAAAAGAATGACCGCTTTTATCAAATAAGTGTTATTATTATTTTGCTATTTTTATCTACTATGCTTGTTGGCTTATATGTAACTCAGTAAATAACTAATCAATATTTAATTTCCGAAATCATATGTAGATTTACTTTGTTCGTTCATTAATTCTATATACCTTAGTTATGTGTTGTACCACAGTGTATGAAATAATATGTCAACATGTAGCCTATATATGTCTATATAAAAATGCTACGTTGGTTTGTGTACGCTTCTGCACCGATTGAGACCAGAGTTTGCCACAACGCTGCATTCTAATACAAGAAGGTTATCAGATACTTATTTCTTTATATATATGGTCAGTCAAGTAAGATGTACATCTTTTATTTCGCGAACGGTTACAGTTATCGAAATGCGGTTTTCGTCACATGCGAGAGCGTCAAATGGGGCAAATAGTTTTGTTTACCACCGGTATAAAATGAGATACAGGGATGAAGGAAGTTTCTCAGCGGAACCGCTTACTTTACGTAACTGCATAGCTCTTGAGAAGACGATTACAGTGATATAGCGTTTGTTACAGTTGAAGTTGAAACCTGTGGTTAAAAAAAAAATAATCCAGAAACGTCCTAGAACTTAAAGGCATTTAACATAATTAAATTTCATTTCCCTAAAATTACACATATTTTTTATTCTGAAATTGATTTTAAAGCATCAATGTATGTGTTTTCTTTTGTCCCTGATACTGAGGACAATAGTAGTACTGTTAGGGTTCGAAATAACATAGTAAGTGAAACTTACTTTTCGCATGTAAATAATTTATACATTAACTTCAGGTAAATTGCCATTACAAAACGTGAAACAAGCTTCAATAAGAAAAATGTAAAACGTGAATTATATTTGCAATTTAACTGAAGTAACTGTTAATAATACTGACTGAATCTAGCAAGTTTTTGACTCATCTAAACAGAAAGATGAAGCAAATCGTAAGTCCTATTCAGATTAACAGGTGTGACTGACACACACACACACACACACACACACGCACGCGCGCGCGCGCGCGCGCGGGAGGAAGACATTGCAGCAATGTGTCCTAGTAGTAGGGGAGACCGGGGCACTTTTTCCGCCATTTTACATTTTTATTTTTGTACTCCTTATTTTTATCGATTTTGCGGTAAACAGCGGATCATTATATTTCCTACACCTTTATTTACAGTCTTGTACAGATATTTTTGAAAATAGTAAATATCATTCTTGGTAGCAAATGGTTTTGTCTGACCATGTTGCGTTGGAAAATTTGCCCCGTATGTGGGGCAAGTTTTACAGCTTACTTAAAATGTACAGGGGCAAATATTCCAATTATACTTTCAATGTTAAAACAGAGATAATTATCTTGATTTCACTGAATACGTATTGTTTCATGAATTTACAATACATTACAAAAGAGGATAGTAAAAATAGCCACATTAAATAAAAAGAAATGCTATTTAATGGTTTTACAAAATATGTGACTTAAATATTTTTCAAATACAGACATTTTAACAATACTTATACTGACTGTCTGAAACACAATGTAAGCAAACAAAAAATGGAACATTCCCTTTCGTACAGTCTCCATGCGCCCATTTCGTGCACTGTGCCCACTTTTCATTTGCTTTAGACTTGGCATAAGACTCAAAGCAATAAGGAATATGTGCCCCATATGCACTCGTAAAATGTGACCCGTCGCCATATTCGGAACTGTAATATTACGTCCATGAGTAACAGTGTAAGCTATTTACAAAACAAATGCACAGTTACGTGAAGAAAGAAACCCACTTTTAGTGTGTGCAATGTCAAAATAATAAGTTTAACGCTAGAATGTTTTTAAGTTTAAAAAAAAAAAAAAAAAAAAAAAAAAAAAACGCGAAAGTTTACTCACATTTGCAAAAATGACGAAAACAGCCTGCCGACGGTGGTACAACACTGAAACTTTCGTAAATGAAGCGTGCTTTGTTGCTATTTCCTACAGTATCGCCGGTGGTAACATCTAGCGGTTTGTTTCGAAAATAAATGGATTTCGAAAACTTGCCCCTATGGGAAATGTGCCCCGGTCTCCCCTAGTATACCTAATTTACTGACTCTAATGATAAAAATAGAGCATCTGAGACGATAATACTATTTCCTGTGACTGAGACTGAAAGAAACACTGTTCCTTTCGTCCCGATGAGAAGGTTACTTTTGTCCCCAACAGCATGTTACAGTTAAATTCCGTTTTTAGCTGAGTCTGTAGAAATTATATAAATGTTGATAAGAGTGCCATAAAACGGAGGGATCCCTACTTTTCGCCACCACTGCCTACTGTGCGAGAGAGAGCGCTGTGGCTCACTGAAATGCCAGAGGTGCCTCACACAGAGAGCATCCCAGAGCTACAACACCGACAAGAATTGCTTCTTTCCTTTGGCAAGACTAATGTGTATTTCTTATATATAAGAAAAATAAGGCAAGGAATAACTTTTATTAAGAATATTATACAATAACATCCTCCTGTAAATTAAATTTATCCTCAAAAGGTTCTACAACCTTAATCCATACATGAACGGCTTAATGAGCAGATACCTTTCTTTTGTTCCTAGTCTTCAAACACAATGCTTCAGCTGCATAAATATACGAAGTACCATAATCTCTATTAGGTACCTCTAAAAGACTACATGTCCGGTATGCAACAATGTTCCTCTATGGCCTGGGAAGACTCAAGGCTGCCTTTTTATTATTATTATTTCTTCAGCAGTTTTTACACTAAAATTAAAAAAGACAACTAAAAATGTAATAGGACCACTTAGTAACTCTTTCTGAGCAGCATTAGTAACACCTTCTTCACCAGGTGTAAAATCCAGTGTGTCCACTGCCTTATAAATAGGCATGTAGGAACGCCTGTTAAATTATTATAGTACACTTATGTTTACAGAATTCTATTGCGCATATCACAAAACTCCGATAATAGTGAACTTTTTCGTGGAACTGAAAAACGTTTTATTGCCTTACACTTAACAGTTCCTCCCCAATCATATACATCGACTTTCAGGTACTATTAAACCTTCAAGGACATGAAGAGTTTCAATCACAGAGTTTTTGGAGCTACGTGCGAAGATGGAGAGGGGTATTACTTTCGTGTGCTGTTACTTCTGTCCCCGGTTTCCAAATGTTCAAATGTTTGTAAATCTTTCGGACTCAACTACGTGGTCATTAGTCCTTAGCTTACAAACTACTTAAACCAAGGTGAACTAACCTAAAGGACAACACAAACACCCATGCCCGAGGGGGGGACTCGAACCCCCGACGGCGAATAGCCGCGCGTACCGCAGCACGGCGCTCCAGCATGCACGGCTAATCCGCCGCGGTCCCCGGTTTCCCCTAACTTATGTTACCAAAGAATAAATAATGACTATTTGCTGTACTTCTTCCCTCAGGTCATGATCAGGCAGTCTTTTATCAGATTGATCTGATTCATGCAGATATTTTATCTTAGATTATTACAGATCTTGTGCTTTGAAAGTATGTATATTTTATACCTGTACAATTATTCTCTACATCTTATCAGTAAATCCTGTGGCCAACCTAATTTTTTATATCTACAGCAAAATGCAATATCGTGTTGCATGCAAAAAAGGAAAAAAATACAGCACCAGTATCTTTCACTGTGAACTGTTCTGTCAACGAGCACTACACCCATTGGTGTTGTAACGACAGCGCGAATACAAATAGTATTATATACTGTCCAGAATACAGTCTGGATTTCTGAAGGGTTCCGACATCAAGAAGGCTTTTACACGAACAGTGAGAATGTACTTAATTCATTAAAAAAATTACTAGAAGCAGGCGTTTTCTGTGATTTGTCAGTGGCATTTGATTGTGTGAACCACAACATCCTTTCAAATAAATTAGAACTGTATGGTGTCAAAGACAATGCTACAAACTGGTTCAAGTCATACCTCGCTAACGGGAAACAAAGGGCGTCAGTGCCAGGACTAGTGAATCAAGTCATCAGTCCTCATCGGCTTGGCCGATTGGGAAGAAATTACATATGGTCCATCATCCTTGTGTACATTAATAAGCTCTTATCAGTTATACTGCCAGAAGAAGACTTCAGTTTGTTTGCAGATGATACAAGTATTGCAATAAATGGCATGTCGAGGATAGTCCTAGAAATGTCTGTTCATGATATTTTCATGGACATTAATAAATGGTTTAAAGCCAACTCACTGACATTGAACTTTGAAAAGAGTCGCGACATGAAGTTCAGAACAAGTAAGTGATTTCCATCCAGCATATGCGTAATAATAAATTCAGTTGGGAGGAGTAATCCGCCAGGCGGGAGTAGCCGCGTGGTCTGAGGCATGTTACGGAATGGAAGCCGCTCCCGCCTCAGGTTCGCGTCCTCCCTCGGGCGTGTGTATGTGTGTGTGTGTGTGTGTGTGTGTTATCCTTAGTGTAAGTAGTTTCTAAGTGTAGGGACTTATGACCATAGCAGTTTGGTCCAACAGGTATACAAACTTTTAAACATTTGAGGTGCACACCACAGAAGTACAGAAACGCCTTAACAAATCTGTATTTGGAATTTATTAGCACATGCCGGTGACATAAAAATAAAGCTTGCATATTTTGCTAACTTTCATTCCATAATGTAATATGATATAATATTTTGTGGTATTAAAGTCAAAAGTTTCCAGAGTCCAAAAGTGTTTAATACATATTATTTGTGAAGTAAATTCACAAGCATCTTGCAGCAGCCTCTTCAAAGAACTGGGTATACTCAGGGCCGGCGGTTGAAGTGGGTAGCGCTGCAGCTGTAACCATTCAAAAAATTGAGAGTGGCTAAAATACCCACTCTTGATTTGCAAGAATATTTGTTTACATTGAGGCGAGCGGGATGGCCACTCCCGGTAGGGTCGAACTGGGAAAAGGGAGAAATCACTTTTGCGATTTTCACGCTGTAACAACTGTTTACGGCATATAGGACCACCTCACATCATTTCATCAACTTATTTTTTCCTTCCATGTGAAAATCGAAAATGCCTAATTTTCATTCTGTGTGATTTTTTCCATAATGGTTCTCACACTATTTTGAAGAAAGCATACACTTTAAAGATCTGATTATTTGACGTGTAGTACAGCATATTAGTTTTCTAATAAAACTTCAACTTTTTCTTAATTCGTAACAGTCATTTTAAAATTACACTCATTGCGAAATATGTGTTCGAACTTCATATATACAGATTACTCACATCGGTAGGGGGGGGGGGGGGTAGGCACTTTTGGACAACTACCCACTCTTAAATAAAAGAATGGGAAAGGAAGGGGAAGGTAATTCATAACCTAGGTCGTGAATTACCTTTCCCTTCCTTCCTCATTACTGTTTTATTCTTTTTTTTTCCCTTCTATCTTACCTGAAGAAGGAACACAGTTCCGAAAGCTCGTTTTATTTTTGTCCTTTTTTCTTTCTATGTGTAACTATCGGTGGTACAGCAAAAAGGTAAGTACTGGTCAGCCAATCTATCTCTTTTGAAAAATGGTTTATCATCTCTGTGGAGAATTTCCATCATTAAACGTTTCAAAAAATGTTCAAATGTTTGTTAAGCATAAGAGACTTAACTGCGGGGTCATCAGTCCCTAAACTTACAAACTACTTATAAACTACCTTATTCTAAAGACGACACAAACATCCACGTCCGAGGGGGGATTCGAACCCCCAACCGTAGCGGCGGAGCAGACTGTGACTGGCGCGCTGCAGACCGCTCGGCCCCTGCGGCCGACGATTAAACGTTTCCTTTTAAAACATGTGATACAGAACTGCAGATAATGCCCCAATTTGAAAAACTGTTTTTACAGAATTGTTGAGATAAGCATAGTTAGCAACATTGTTGTCTACGATAATTTATTGTTGCGTGCCTCTTTCGGATGTAGAGTAGAATGGGGTACGTCTGCGCAGCGGGTAAGAGTGCGAAACGCATGTATCTCAGTTTTAAAGATGTAGCGGTTGGCTACACTGCAGGATACGAAACAACCTCGTTGACTGACTCTTTGTTGCCATAGTTTGGTTGCTGCTGTCCTAACGTCTGTCCATTGCGGTAAGAAATGTTTTACATTATTTTCATATAAAATTTTGTCTTGCGAAAATAAGCTCTACCTAAGACAATAATGAACTCCTGATGTTTATATTATAGTGAACTACAATTTGTCAGTCTTGTGATATATTTAAATATAGACTTTCGTGCAAAGCGTTTCCATGTGCAGACAAAAGCTGCAGTCCCCTATTGCGGTGCAAGCTTACGGGTTTTGGATGGGGTAAAATTGCGCAGTGCGTAATCTTACCCCATCGACTATAATTATTAGTTTTTCGTTGTTGTGAAGCTAGAAACGTTTATAAACATTACAGGTCGATAGTTTATATTGGTAGTAGTCTTAAGAGATATTTTTTTTCTATTGTAGCATCTACAAAAGAAAAACTGAACGGAAGTCATGCACTCCTGAAATGCTGGAAGCTGCTAAAGAGGGCCTGAAAGACGGAAAGTCTAAACGACAACTAGCGAGGGAGCTTGGAATAAGTGATTCTGATCAAGCAAACAAAAAGAAATGAAAGCAAAACTTAAATACGTCGACGGAAAGTCCACGTACTTTTCACTGTCCCGGCTGTGCTGAAAATTACAATAATCCTCCAACAGATGGTTGCTGTTGCATTCTGTGTCTAAAATGCGAGGCGTTGTAGCATAAATCCTGTTCCTGTTATGAAGGTACAGGACACTTGGAAGTTGTGACCTCTGTTAAACAGCATTACCTCCAACTGGAATATTATCCTTCAGCTTCTCTTTCATAAGCTCCACAATTGTTCAATTAAGCATATTTTGTACTAAAACTTATTATATGCCGAGAAAAAAGGGGCATTATATTCATGTATACGATTAATTAAATAAAGAAACAGGATTGAGTGACACTCATGTTTTTATCATTTTAATAATGACGCGCAAACTTATCCTACTGGAAACACATTTTACCCCACAGTGGGTAACTCTGCGCATTTGCATTACTTTCGTTATTAAATGCGAAATACAGTTTAGATTATACCGGGTGATCAAAAAGTTAGTATAAATTTAAAAACTTAATAAATCACGGAATAGAGAAGTAAAAATTGACACACATGGGGTTTTATGAGAACAAACAGATGGCACTTCTTCTGATTAGAAAAGCAATAATTGGCATACCAAATTATGACAAAGCAAATATGATGTTCTTTACAGGAAATGCTCAATATGCTCACCATCATTCCTCAACAATAGCTGTAGTCGAGGAATAATGTTGTGAACAGCACTGTAAACCATGTCCGGAGTTACGGTGAGGCATTGGCGTCGGATGTTGTCTTTCAGGATCCCTAGGGATGTCGGTCGATTACGATACACTTGCGACTTCAGGTAACCCCAAAGCCTATAATCGCACGGACTGAGGTCTGGGGACCTGGGAGGCCAAGCATGACGAAAGTGGCGGCTGAGCACACGATCATCACCAAACGATGCGCGAGATCTTTCACGCGTCTAGTAATACTCTTTTTTCCAATAAAACCCCATGTCATTCCAAGGACGTGTGTCAATTTTTACCTCTCTACATTATTCCATGATTTGTTAAGTTTTCAAATTTATACTGACTTTTTGATCGCCCGGTACATATGACTTTGAACTCTGCCATATAACAGGAAAAAGTCAGATGAATTGCCAGTTAAAATATGAAGCAATTTGTGAAGTTTTCTCCATTATATCGCTAATTAAACCTTAAGTGCGCAATCTTGCCCCACTTTATGCCGGATTGTTGAGAGGACCAGCGAATGCATTGTAATAAAAGCATTTCTTGTACTGTGTGTTGATGAAATTTTTTCTATTGCAGGTATCGAGGAGAGTTTCCGCAAAGGCCAGATAGCCAGCTTGCTGTGTGTAGAAGGTGGCCATTCAATTGACTCGCGACTTGCTGTGCTGCGGCTCTACTATGAGTTGGGTGTGCGGTACATGACACTCACACATACTTGCAGTACTCCCTGGTAAGCCATGTATTGTCGTTTGCCATTTCTTTTCCATTCTTACATTCACATATTTGTTCTACATGCCACCATATCATATGTGCAACAGGAACCTCAGGTACCATTATTGTAACTCTCCGTTTTGCTGCTCAGTTCATGAATTATGAGTGAGAATGCTTTTTAAAATTTAAATACTGTCTCAGGAAAAAAATATTGGTAGGCCTACATTTCTAGCTGGTTCTACAAATATAATTTCCTACTTCAAAGTTCATCCATTAACTGGAATCAACGCACATTTCACTACAACTGGAGAAGATTCCGAGTAACACCTACGATTTCACACTTTTCCAGATGTGATACCTGTATATCACTAAAAAATTAGTCTGTGTCGGTAATATTCACACCTAAAAAGAAAAAATTTGACTGTACATCAATTGTGAAAAAGGGGTTCTTGTAAGTAAGTTGACTAGTGTCTGTTGGCGATTTAGGTAGTTAATATTGTATCTGTGGAGGGATTAACATTCCACAGCAGTAGATCTCAGTTCCACCCCCATGAACCACAGACATTGCCGAGGTGGGGTGGCTTGTGTGCCTCAACGATATAGATAGCTGTAACATAGGTGCGACCACAGCGGAGGGGTATCTCTGCAGAGGCCAGACAAAGGTGTGGTTCCTCAAGAGGGCAGCAGCCTTTTCAGTAGTTACGGGGGCAACAGTCTGGATGAGCTGGCCTTGTAACATCAGCTAATGTGGCTATGCCACACAGTTACTGTGAACAGCTAAAAGCAAGGGGAAACTACAGCCGTTACTTTTCCCGAGGACATGCACCTTTACTGTATGAATATATGATGATGGCATCCTCTCGGGTAAAATATTCTGGACGTAAAATAGTCCCCCAGTCGGATCTCCGGGCGGGGACTACTCAGAAGGATGTGATCATCAGGAAAGACAGCACTGGCATTCTACAGATTGGAGCGTGGAATGTTAGATCCCTTAATCGGTTAGGAAAGTTACAAAATTTAAAAAGAGAAATGGCTAGGTTGAAGTTAGATATAGTGGGGGTTAGTGAAGTTCGGTGGCATGATGAACAGGATTTCTGGACAGGTGAGTACAAGATTATAAATACAAAATCAGTTGGTGGTATCACAGGAGTAGGACTGATAATGAATAAGAAAATAGGAATGCGGGTAAACTGCTATGAGCAGCACAGTGATCACATTATCATTGTCAAGATAGATACGAAGCCAACACCGACAACAGTAGTATAGGTTTATATTCCAACTAGCTCTGCCGATGATGGGGAGATTGAAGAAATTTGAGGAGTTAAAGGAAATTATTCAGACAATTAAGGGAGAGGAAAACCTAATTGTGATGGGGGACTGGAATTCAGTACTAGGAAAGGGAGAGAAGGTAAAATTGTAGGTGAATATGGACTGGGCAGAATGAATGAAAGAAGAAGTCGCCTGGTAGAATTTTGCATGGAACATGATTTAATCGTAACAAATACCTGGTTTAAGAATTACAAAAGAAGGTTGTATACGTGGAAGAGACCAGGAGACACCGGAAGGTATCAGATAGATTTTATAACGATAAAACGATTATTAAGACGAAAAATTCCTAGCAGGAAAAATAAAATATAAAAAATAGACGAAGATTACTCACCAGGCGAAGGAGCACAGGTGTGACAGCATCACAAATAAATAAATGAATACACACACACACAATCGCAAGCTTTCGCAACCCAGTTGCGTGTGTGTGTATTCATTTATTTATTTGTGATGCTGTCACACCTGTGCTCCTTCGCCTGGTGAGTAATCTTCGTCTATTTTTTATATTTTATAATGATAAAACATTGATTTCAGAACCAGGTTTTAAACTGCAAGACATACCCAGGGGCAGATATAGACTCTGACCATAACTTGTTAGTTATGAACTGTAGGCTGAAACTGAAAAAACTGCAGAAAGGTAGGAAAATAAGGAGATGGAACTTGGATAAATTGAGGGAATGTAAAGTTCTTAAGAATTTCAGAGGGAGCTTTAGGCAACAATTGACAGAAACGGGGAAGGGGGGGGGCAGGGAAATAGAACATTAGAAGAGGAATGTGAAGGCAGCAGAGGACAAAAGTAGTTACTGCCAACAGGAAAATTAAAGAGACATTTGGGGATAAGAAAAACGGCTCTACAAATATCAAGAACTAAGATGGAAAACCAGTTCTCAGCAAAGAATGGTGGTAAAGCTGAAAGGTGGAAAGAGTACATAGAGGAGCTCTACAAAGGAAATGAACTTAGAGACAATGTTGTAGGAAGGGAAGAGGAAGTATATCAAGATGAAACAGGAGATACTATACTGAGAGATGAATTTCACAGACCCCTGAAAGACGAAGGTCGGAACAAGGCCCTGGGAGTCGATGACATTCCCTCAGAGCTGCTAAAGTCTCTGGGAGAGCCAGCCATGACAAAACTATTTCACCTGTTGTGTAAGATTTATGAGACAGGCGAAATACCCTCAGACTTTAAGAAAAATGTAATAATCCCCATTCCAGAAATCAGGAGCAGACAGGTGTGAAAATTACAGAACCATCAGATTGATGAGTCATGGTTCAAAATTTTAACACAAATTATCAACAGGAGAATGGGAAAGCTGGTAGGAGGAGATCTCGGGGAAGATCAGTTTGGATTCAGGAAGAATGTAGGAACCCGGGAGGCAATACTCACTTTACGACTTATCTTAGATTAAGGAACGGCAAACCTACATTTTTAGTTTTTGTAGATTTGGAGAAAGTTTTTGACAATGTTGACTGGAATACACTTTTAAATTCTGAAGTCTTAAGGGTAAAATACAGGGAAAAGAGTTATTTACAACTTGTACTAAAGCCAGACTGCAGTTATTAGACTCGAAGGGCATGAAAGGTAGCGTTAGTTGGGAAGAAAGTAAGACAGGGTTGTAGCCTTTCTCCGATGTTATTCAATTCGCACATTGAGCAAGCTATAAATGAGAGCTAGGAGAAAATTGGAGAAGGAATTAAAAGTTCTGGGTGAAGAAATAAAAACATTGCATTTTGCCGATGACATTGTAATTATGTCAGAGACAGCAAAGGACTTTGAGGAGCAATTGACAAAATGGACGGAGTGTTGAAAGCATATAAGATGAGCATCTTAAAAGGGTAATGGAATGTAGTTCTAGAAAATCAGGTGATGCTGAAGGAATTAAATTCGGTAACAAATCAATAAAGGTGGTAAATGAGTTTTGTTACTTGGTCAGTAAAATAACATGGGACGGTCGCATTACAGAGGATATAAAATGCAGAATGCCGTTGGGAAGAAAAGCATTTTTGTAAAAGAGAAATTTGTTAACATAGAATATTAATTTAAGCATAAGGAAGTCCTTTCTGGAGGCATTTGTATGGAAATGAAACATGGATGATAAACAGTGCGGACAGGAAGATAATAGAGGCTTTTGAAATGTGGTTTTACAGAAAAATGCTGAAGATTAGGTGCGTGGATCATGTAACTAATGAGGAGGTACTGAACAGAATTGGGGAGAAAAGGAATTTCTGGCATACCTTGACTAAAAGAAGGGATCAGTTGGTAGGACACATTCTTAGACATCAAGGAATTGTGAAATTAGTGTTGGGGGGAAGTGTGTGGGGTAAAAAATCACAGAGGAAGATCAAAAGATGAATATAGTAAGCAAATTCAAATGAATTTAGGTTGCTCTTCTTATGAGGAGATGAAGAGGCTTGCTCAGGATAGATTAGGTTGGAGAGCTGCATCAAACCAATCTCTGGACTGAAGACAACAACAACAACATATCCTGAATTCAGTGCACGTTTGTGAGATTAACGACATACATTGAATGAGATTGAATAATATTTTATTTTCGCAAGATAGGTGATTGTAAACTCTAATATTTATGGTATAGTAAGGTAATGGCGTTTTTTCAGACATACGTTGGTGTATGCGGCATCCCGGGCGACCGCCCAGGTGGCCCCATCCTAAAGCCGACGCTGATCATGATGTTTCATCGACTTAAGATGAACTTATTCATTGCCTTCTGTTTAAGGAGGCCATGGAATACTCTATATTTTAATTAATTTTTTTTAAGGAAACAAAGTACTGGTTGGTATGAAAAGAGGCTATACCTGACAATCGGAATAAATTAATATTTGGTTCTTTTACCGACCCCGTGACTGATGAAATGACTGCCAAAATCTTCAGAGGAAGCTCAAATCAAATTTCAAAACTGTACCCAAAGCACATATGCAGTTTTTGTTGGTGACTTTAACTTTCCTCGATATTTTGGCAAAAATAGCCTACATATTCAAAACTAAAGAAAAAGATGAAACATCATCCAAAATTATACTGAATGCATTCTCTGGAAACTGTTCCCAACAGTCAATTCGTGAACCCACTAGAATAGTAAATTATTGTGAAAACACACTTGACCTCTGAGTGACAAAAGATCTGGATCTAATAAACATCATCAGCAGATACGGTACAGGGATTAGTGGACACAGAGTTGCCACAGCGATACTGAAAATCGAATTTCCCATATCCACCAAATTTAAACAAAAATTTATATTCATCAGTATTCAGAAAGATAAGGTTACTTTAACACTTTATTGCTTGAGATTATGAAGTCTTTTGTTGGTCTTTGGAGTATTGTTGCACTTTGTGGATTACCACCAAGTGGGACTGACAGACTATTTAGAAAAAGTTCAGAGAAGAGCAACTCGTTTTATATTATCGCGATATGGGGAGAGAGTCACAGAATGATGCACGAGTTGGGGTGGAAATAATTAAAACAAAGGTGTTACTCGTTGCAATGAGATCTCTTTGCAAATTTTTTTCACCAACTTTCTCTTCCGTATTTTGTTAGCACCCCCTGCATTAGGCAGACATAATTAACTAAATAAGAGAAATCAGATGGGAAGCAGAAAGATTTAGGTGTTCCTCTTTCTCGCAAGCTGTTAGAAAATGGAATAGTAGAGAAATATCATAAAAGCGGTTCTATGAACCCTCTGCCATGCACTTCAATGTGACTTGCAAAGTATTTATGTGGATATAGACGAAACTAACAATTAGGGTGTAGATTACATGCAGCTTACATTCAAGAAATAATATCGATACCAATTTAGAGATTTATATGTACCAAATAAATTAACAAAAGAAAAAGCCTATTAAAAGAACAACCTGTCTTCAAGTAAAACTGTGAGTTTCACTTCTATGACTCTAGGCAGAAGCTCAACTAAATGTCAACACAGTACAAATAAACATACGTGAAGGGAGAGTTTACCACATTGGTGTTATGCTGTACAACCACATGCCATCATATTTGAAAAAAAAGTCAAAAATATGATGAAAATGAAACTGAAAGAGTACTTGCTTGACCACTGGTTTTATTCTGTTTGAGAGTTTTTAGAAGTCCTAATAATTAAAGTTATTCTTCATCATACCATTCTTAAATAATCTCAATGTGACAAAATGTTACCAACATGTAATATGATTTGAATTATATTTGGAAATCATAGTAGATAAATTGTGTTAACTATATTGTTTTTTTGTTTTTTTTTTTTTGTTTTTTTTTTTTTCAAAAATGCTAAGTTGATGAACTATGTAAATCAAAGTAGGTATAAATTGCAATTACTGTACAAGACTGACTTGTCCTATATTGTATGAACAAATGATGTACTATGTCATGATTAACAGATCCAATAAAGAATCTAAAGCTACCTCCTCCCACCCCACCCCATGGAACACAAAACAGGTCAGAGTAATTCCATGTCAGATCAACATTTTAGATTTTGTTAAAATTTAGTATACTTTATATAGTGGGTACTGAGACTAAGAAAAATACCCAATTTCAGTTCTTTTTAATCTCAAACCATTCCTGAAATATGGCCTTGTAAACTTTTCAAAAACCAGCCAAAAATGTGTGAACGAACTTTTTTTAAATTGCCCTAGAAGCTGCTCTAATTCAGCTAGGGAGCTGGGAAAAGTGTCATTTTGCAGCATTTTGTGTGCTCTTTCCAAGGATATGCAACAAAACACAGGTCCAATTTATAAGCTTTTTCAAAATACTAATTAATATTTTGATTTAATTTTTTTACAAAAAATACATAATTGAAAATTTTCAAAATATTTCAATAACTACTTCAAACTGTTGTAAATCACATGGCAGAATATAAATGTGGGATGATGATGGGTTCATTGTTAAAATAATTATTCCAGACTCTTATTTTTCATTAACAGCACTAGTTTGACCAATCTGACCTTAAAAATAGGAATTTCATCACAATATAAGGAAGGGTAAGTAAAAAAGTTGTAGAAATATCAGCCTCATCTTATTAAAACAAAACTAATCAGCTTATTTAATAATTAAGTTTATTGATTATTTCATACAAGTTAACTAACATTATATTAACAGATGAAAACAAAGAAAAAAGAGCATTTAACTACAAACTGAAATAAAGTATGAAAAATACAAATATTTACATAATAGTTCTGGTCCATAATGTTTGGAATGAAATTATTAGAAAATTAAATACCTAATGCTTGTTTCTGAGTAACAGGTATCTCTATATTGCTAAATTTAACCCAGTGGGTACAACAGTAACTTTGAAACAACTTTCTATAAAATATACTTTAACACTAACCTAAGACAAAATGTTTTAAGTTGAAAGCAGTTTCCCAATAAATTATCTTGGAACTTCAAAGATTACATTTTAATAAAGCCAACTGGCTTTGGTTTACATCACTGTCATTAAGAATGTATGTTCTCCCTGTTGGAGTAAATGGATATATATTTTGAGGACATCCACAACTGTCACCCACAGGACATCTGCATGTGCAGGATTGGAGGATGACTTAGCTGGTCCACATGGATGAACAAAAGTTGTTTTCACTTCATCAAGCTCTTCAGTTTTTATTTATTTATATATTTTCTGAAATGTATCCAAGCCACAAGTTTTTGCCATATACAGTGCTGACATAGCTTGATAGATCTTGTAACTTCAGTATGTTTGGTGATGTAGTTACTTCCCTCTCCCAACTCTGCATATCACTTGAAAAGTATTTGACTATGTAGTGTTGGGAATGAAAGCACAAAACTGCTGTGTTCCTTTGATTGTCAATGCCTCCTCAAGTGGGTTTTTTAATAATATTTATGAAGCAGCGTAGTCTTCACTCAGATAGACCTCATGCGGTTTGGTCTGATTTTGTTATGGCTTTTGCAAACTTGCATGAGCTGCCAGTCTCTTGATTGAATCCCCTACTCCATCACAAGGCACTTCCCCATGTGCTGTGGCTGAAAAGTGATGTTGAAGTTGAAGCACGTTTGTTTATTATTGACGCTTCTAACTACAGTTCTTTGTAGGCAGTGGTGATGAGAAAGTTGTAAAATAACATTGATTGCATGGAAGTATTTAATGTGTTAAACATACACTGAATTAGCACAAATAGTTGGTTCTTTGATCGCTAGTCCTGGAGTGTGCCAGGCCGCTACAAAGTCTTCCCCATGAAGGCAAAGGTTGAGGAAGTGTTTCTTATTTTTGTACTGAGCAGCAGAACTCCTAGTATATCTTTTTTGGAAGCTTTTGAAATTTATTTGTTGGATAAGAAATAAGCTTCTTTTGAAAGGTGTAAACTGCAGTTCTGTTGTGCTCCAGGCAATCGGAAACAATGGCAAAGCTCATGTGCTCACTTTTGTCTTTCTATTTGTAATATATTCGATTAATGATGAAAATTCTCCTCAGAGATAATAAATATTGTTGAAATGAGATAGAATGGCTGGCCAGTACTTACCATTGTGCTGTCCCGCCGATAGTAACACAAAATGAAAAAACAGAAAAAAAGGGACAAACGGACAAGCTTTCGGAACAGAGTTCCTTCGTCAGGTGGGAGAGAAGGGAAGAATAAAGGATGGGAATAGAAGGGAACCTTCTCTCCCACCTGACGAAGGAACTCTGTTCCGAAAGCTTGTCCGTTTGTCCCTTTTTTTCTGTTTTTTCATTTTGTGTTACTATCGGCGGGACAGCACAATGGTAAGTACTGGCCAGCCATTCTATCTCATTTCAACAATATTTATTTGTAATATATATCTTTCAGTACATTTTAATTTAATTCCTGTTTGTTAAACGTCAGTTTTGTCAAACTAGGCTGTCAGTGAAAAACAAGAGACCAGAATAATTGTTTTTATTTATTTATTTTAAACAATGAACCCATCATCATTGCACATTTATATTTTGAAAATTTTCAATTATGAACATTTTGTAAAAAAAATTAAATAAAAATATTAATTAGTATTTTGAAAAAGCTTATTAATTAGAAGTTATGTTTTGTTGTATATCACTGGAAACAGCATGGAAAATTCTGCAAAATGACACCTTTCTCAGCTCTCTAGCTCAATTAGGGTTGCTCATAGAGCAATTTAAAAAAAAGAAAAAAGAAAAATCCGTTCACTCATTTTTGGCCAGTTTTTGAAAAGCTTACATAGCCATATTTCAGGAATGGTTTGAGGTAAAAAGCTGATTTTTTTTTTTTTTTTTTTTTTTTAGCACCCACTATAAGTATACTAACTTTCAGCAAAATCTAAGAGGGTGAGGTAAAATTTTTATTTAAAGTGTGTTGATTTGACATGTAATGACTCATCAGACAGCTCTTGCAGAAGCAAAGTTAAAAGCAAACCAAATTTAAACAGACACAACATTCCCAATGTTAGGTTGGAAAAGACTTATAGAAAATTAATGCTTGTTTACAGGGCTACAGCATCCCCTGAAGACAAAGAAGTCCTCACAGAAAAAGGTTTAACAGATTTTGGGAAGGTAAGAGACATAAAAGTATTGTTGTATTCATCAAATGTTGTCTGGCTGTGTACAAGCATGAAGAGAAATAATTGAAGTTTCACTGAAACATACTACTAACGTATAGTTACAGATGCTAACTTCAGCAGACTGCATTCTCCTAGTCAGTTGACAAGGAGGTTCACTTTATATTGCAAAAACAGATAATTTATGACTGCAGTAGTTCATTTGAAGTATATTATCTTCTCATTGGCACTAGAAAGGCTAATTTAAAAATACCATGCAAGTGAATAAATAGAAGTTGCATTTTTAATCCACATAATTGTATTTTTTTTTTAAATGTATAATAGAGAAATTAATAGATAGATAAATTCCATTTGTGGTTATCTGTGTATCTCTGTTAGTAGCATTTATTGTCATCATTGAAAAAGTATAGTCACAAAAATTCTGAAAGTGGCATAATTCACCAGCTTTTATCTGTCATTCACATATAAGTAGTTCAGATACAAAAGCCTCTAAATAAATTTTTTGCTGATATTGAATTGTTGGACACACTGCCATGTATAGATTTTTTTCAGTGCCTACATGATGGAATAGCTTTCCGGATACAAAATCCACTATAAAATAGCATTTTGATTGGTGCAGCAACTGCTAACTACATGGTTTATTCAGTTGCCAAGTCCACTAAATGTCCAACGTTTGCAAAACCTTACAACTTCAACAGACATGGCAGTCATCATTTCATGTACAAATGTAAAGTATGTCGACTGACATCAGACACACTAATGCAGGCATTCAAAGCTACTTTTCAGTTAGTTACAGTCAGAAAAGAATATCCTTATTCAGAGTTACATGGGCTGCATTGTAGTGAACACAGAAAAATGAAACACTGCAGTGGAGAGCCTGTAAACCCAGCTCAAAGTCCACAAAATGATACTTGATGTGTTCTACACAACACAGAGAGAAAATGAAGAGAGTGAAATAATTGTCAGTTAAAATTGACAAAAGAATCTAGTATTACCAAAGGTGTCAGTCCAAATGCCCTATTACATATTTTCAGTCAAATATCCCTTTACATGTTTACAGCCTGCGATGACTCCTTGGACTCCCCCTCCCCCAGAACACTGACATGGTGTTTTCGTACATTTACTTGGAACACGAATACAGAATATGCCAAAAGATCAAACCAAATAGCATTGATGGTTCACCATAGATTAGCTCACCTAAATATTGGCGGAGCGAAAAAAAACTTCCACTGTTTTCTGATAAGCAGGATCTCAGAATAAAATGGGATGATGATCAGTACATTATGTCACTGGTTTTTTCTTGAAGGTTCTGATAATTTAGAACAAACAAGAACTATCATTTCCAGCAGAAAGACACTTATCCATTCCACCTGACAATATTCTTGGTTACTTCAAAAGACATAGTCACTAATTGAGTATCTATGAAAATCCATCTCTAGATATTGAGCACATTGAGATACTTGCAACAGTAGTATGTCCAGGACAAAATTAATGTCCTGTTTAAGATTGGAAAGTACATGTTAAAGGCACAGTGAAAGTTAGTAGTAAATGGCATATCCGGATGCAAAAGCTGAAAACTTGTGATCACAAAAAATCAAAAATACAATGATTTGTCTAGTTCTCAGAGAGTCCTTGTACAATTTTCTATCTTGAGAGGAGAAGAGCATCCTGAAGAGTGGAAAAAATTTCAGCAAAGCAAATGACCCAAGACCTGTCACAGCAGTGTAGAATTTTAAGAAGGCAAACTCTGAGACTTGAAAAATCTTTTAGAGATTTACTTTGGTGAAGACTGGGTGACCAATGACAAACTTACTACCCCAAGATTTTTCAATGAGCGGGAAGGTACTCATAGATTTGCTCATGCCACTGCCAACCATCAGAATGAGGCAGAGGGCAGAAAAGATTGCAAGTCTTGCGACAAAAAGTAGTGATCTCATATAAAATTAAGTCACTTATTTTACTTAGTATCCATGAAAGTATCTATCCAACAACATTGCCACAAATTGTTATCTGAGTAGATTCCTACCAACAATTATAGTGATCATGTCAATATTAGACAACTATATTTCTACAATAAATATAATGACTTGACAATCACACTAAAACATAAAAATGGAAGAATAAATGTAATGACTTGGCAATCGCAGACTTTTGAATTTTGATACTACCAAAGTCATCATTAATTACATGTAATCTGCCCAGACTTAATACACTTGAAACTCCCATGTTCACTTAAAAGCATGTGAACAGTAAAGAACTGATGTCTATCAGTGCACTGTCTAGAATTACTTACCAATAGAAATAGTACATTATTTTTATGTAATTATGTTGTGGTTTGATTTCAAATACATTATATTTATCATATAAATAAAGATGTCAATATGAAGTACCTGTATTAAACGCTGATAAGTACCAGTAACTGGATAACAATTTATGAACAGTTTCTGAAATAGCTGCTTGCATAGATACTAACTAAAGCAACTCAATTAGTTTTATCTGAGATCTTGCAACTTCTTGCAGTAGAAGGAATGCATCGCATGACTTCTACAAAAATGCTTTTTATGTTTTGATTGCATCAGATTTCTTTTTGTAGCTAGTCCCCCTTCTTTTTTTCTGCCTGGGTAACTTTTTTTTAAGTCAATTGTGGATTTTTTTAAATCTATTCCCTGTCCTTTGGTTTTTCTGAGAGGCTTTGACAGGTCTGGATAGTAAGTGATTATACCCAGCTATTGCTGAGTCATGAGCTTTTGTAACATAAAAGTAGACATTAATTAGTTAAAATACATGCAGAATTTTCATCCTCAAAAGTGCTGTGTAAGCTTAACTGCCTGTTAACACTGAAGAAACAGTGACAGTCAGTGCAGTTTCTACACTTAGAGCTAAACATGGTGTTAAAGCATGTCATTTCTCATGACTGCTTACATTTCAGGGAGCTGTAAGCTATATTACAATGAAAGAACCCGATCTACGACCTCTTTGGTGTGGGCCCAGTGCTTTTTTTTCAATGCCTTCATTCTGTTAGTTTAAAATGCCTTCAATTAAAATAAAAATAGTTTTCTACCATGTAAATATAGTTTTAATTTTTATTACGTCTTTTGTTTCTTGGGAACCAATGACTTCTGTGAAGTTAATCTTCTCGAATTTTTGATTAAGTATTCTGTGTCGATCTTGCCAGGAGTGGCTAGAGGATAAATGCAAATCTGTAGAAGAATGTATAGGGCAACAAAGAAAAATGAATTATCCTTGGTGAAGAATGCAATTTAATTGTTAGAGTCCAGGATAGTACTGAGTAACAAGGGGAGCGCTCTTTTGTGGATGGTTGCTGGTGGTAGAGGGACAATTTCGAATGTGTGGGGATATGGCACAGAAAATCTGTTTCTGCAAACAGATCTCCCATGCTACATCCCCACACATCCCAAATCATCCCTCTACCACCAGCAACCATCCACAAAAAGAGTGCTCCCCTTGTCATTCATTACTACCTTGGACTCGAACAACTAAATTGCATCGTTCGCCAAGATTTTGATTTTCTGTCCTCATGCCCAGAAATGAGAAACATCCTGCCCAAGATCCTTACCACCCCTCCTAAAAAGGTGTTCCATCGCCCTCCCAACCTCCATAATATCCTATTCCATCCCTATCCCACCAGAAACCCAGCCCACTGCAAAACCTGTCTAATCCACCCACCCAGCACTTCCTATTCCAGTCCTGTCACAGGCTTATCCTACCCTATCAGAGGCCGGGTCACCTGTGAAAGCAGCTATGTAATTTACAAACTGTGCTGCAATCACTGCATAGCTTTCTATATTGGCATGACCACTAACCAGCTGTCCATTAGGATGAATAGCCACCAGCAAACTGTGACCAAAAACAAGGTGGACCACCCTGTGGCACAGCATACAGCAAAGCATATGCTTGATTTCAATGGCTGCTCCACAACGTGGACCATCTGGATGCTCCCACCCACCACCAGCTTTCCTGAACTGCACTGATGGGAGTTAGCCCTACAGTACATTGTCCGATTCTGAAATTATCCAGGTCTCATTAACTTCCCTTTTCTAAGCTGTATCTTGTTCCTACCATCTACTACGTACATGCTCAGCAAGGCCACACTGTATCCATCCCCACCACCATGATGCAACAATCCTGTTGCCCCTCCCCTCTCCTATTTGCACACCACAGAGTGTGATTCAGAATGCTGCAGCCAGAGATGACAGTTGTGTGTGTGTGTGTGTGTGTGTGTGTGTGTTGTGTGCCTGTGTGATTGCGTGAATGTTCCTATTTTCTCAAGAAGACCATGGCCGATAGCTGAAGTGTTGTATTTATGTGCCTTTTTTATGAGCCTGTCACAGCTCGTAGTCACATCTTTGCAGTGAGTTGTAAATGTCCTTGTTACTATATTATTAATTCTAACCTGGACTTTTCATTATTACAGAACTTTAAGTGTGATAAGTCATGGGTGCAAAAAAGGTCAGAGTAATTAAGATCCCAAATGCAGAATGACAATGAGAAGTAAAGCATTTTTGAAGAAATATTAATTTAAGTATTAGGAAGTATTTTCTTAAGCATTTGTCAGGAGTGTAGCCTTGTATAGGTGTAGAACATAAACAATAAGCAGTTCCCACAGGAATAGGACTGCAGCTTTTGAAATTTGCTGTTACAGAAGATAGCTGAAGATTAGCAACTATTGATTTGCCATTCATAGGCCTATGACATAAAACACTTCTTTATCTTTTATTAGAAATTTCTGCAAGACATTTAGCAACAGCATTGCGCATTTTCAAACACTGACACAGCAAAAAAGTGATGGTGCTTGGTGCATAAAGTGAGAGAGGCACCAGTTGAAGTGGGTTCCTGTTTCCTTTAAATAGTTTGGTGACTGCTTCACCCTATTAATCCCAGTGTTGTTCCTGGACAACAATGTATTAAAAGTTGATTTATACCTTATTTTGTGCATCAATCCTTAAAGTTGCATTTTTGTTGATGAACAACATGCTTTTAGTACGACATTTTGCCACTTGGTACGGCATGTAGCCACTTCTGAAGCATTAATCTGTCCATCTTGGAGGTTGTGTTATGTTGCAGTCTGTATGTAGCTGAGAGTGTCAGCATGAGTGTGGTTCCTTTTATTTTATTCCAGCAGTGAATTGTCTTGTCTTTGGTGCTGTGGTGAAGATTATGCTAGCATTATTGATCTGGCTGTGCTAACTATCAACAAAATAACATCCAAATAATTAAATACCTCCATAAAAATGTCTGTGTTGTGCATGAAATAGATGACATAAAAAAAAAAGCAATAGTTCGACCAAAAATTGTAAAACACACATTTTGATGTTTACTGCACTGTATTAATTTTCCAAACCTGATTTCATAATGTGGAACTGAAAGGGTTAACGCATCACAACAGTCTCCCTGAATGGTGGCTGAAGATTCTTTATTACTATGGCATCTAAGAAGATGCACCCCATGAAAACATAGCACACTTTTAAATTCTCTAATTCTTTCCCATAAATGTAACTGCATAAAGTATGCAGAATACTGGAGCTGTGTCTAATAAGTTTCAGAAATGTGAAGGGCTGGTTAAAGGCTTAAACAGTATTTTTAATTTTATCTTTCCTTTCTTTTAGAGGCAGACAGACTAATCCCAGGTGCTTCTGTGCATCATGGTCAAACAGAAGTGTCCTCTGGCTTCTGTTCATCTATTTAATGAATAAATTAATAGGGCTATTAAATAGCAACAAAAAGTATGTCAATTTAAAATTAATTGGAGAAATTGTGAGATCAACATTGTATACTGATAAATATTCGGTACTAACAAAAAGTTGTAATTTTCGCAACTTTTGGTTATATGCTAATACATTTGATATTGTATCATGCACTGTCTGCATATTCTCTCTCTCTCTCTCTCTCTCTCTCTCTCTCTCTCTCTCTCTCTCTCTCTCTCTCTCTCTCTCTCTCTCTCACACACACACACACACACACACACACACTTTCTTTCTCTCGCCCCCATTCCCCTCTTCATAACTTGCAGCTATTTGTAAGAATTAAATTACAATTAACCAGTAATTCTATAACCCTTGTACACTGAAGAGCCAAAGAAACTGGTACATGCATGACATGCAAACACAGGCTGTTTGATTAGTTACTCCATTATCACACTGTAAGTGAGGTTTAATGTCATATTTTAGTCAGCACATGATAGACGTGTAACAGCATTACTGAACTGTGGATGAGGTCAGGATTTTTCTTTATGACCATTTCATGAGTGCAATGTGAATATTGGGAATCTGATGAAACATCAAATCTCCAACATCACTGCAGTCGGAAAAAAATTCTGCAAGAATGGGATCAAAGAGAATGGTTCAATGTGACAAATGAGCAACCCTTCTTGAAATTGCTGACTATTTCAATGTTGGACCATCAACAAGCGTCATTGTGTGAACCATTTAATGAAACATCATTAATATGGTCTTTCAGAGCTGAAGTCCCACTTGTGTACTCTTTCTGACTGCTCACACCAAGCTTTGTGCTTCAGCTGGACCTACCAACACTGCCATTGAACTGTTCATGCCTGGAAACATGTTGTCTGGTCTGACAAGCCTCTTTTCCAATTGTATCAAGCAAATTGATGTAACAGGTATGGAGACAACCTCATGAATCTATTGACCCTGTATGTCAGCAGCAGGGGACTTTTCAAGGGTATGGCTCTTTTATGGTGTGGGGCATGTGCAGTTGTAATGGTATTGAACTCTGACACGTCAATTCATGTCCATTGGGCATTCAGATGGACTTGGAAAATTCCAACAGGACACTCTGACAGCCCCACTTGCCCTGAATTGCCACAAAGTGGCCCCAGGAACAGTATTCAGAGTTTAACTACCTCCACTGGCTACCAAACTCCCCAGAAATCAACTTTATTGAGCATATTTGGGATGTCTTGCAACATGCCGTTCAGAAGAGATCTCCAACCTCTCGTAATCTTACAGGTTTATGGGCAGCCCTACACAAAGCTTGGTTTTGATTATCTCCAGCACTACATCAAACATTAGACAGGTGTACCAGTTTCTTTGTCTCTTCAGGCTACGTCTCACATTCTTTAATAACATTCCATATCACTAGTTTAAATATTTTGTGTTTGATTTTAAAATAAAATGTGTGTTTGTGGTGTCTTGAAAACTGCTACTTTACTCTTTTGTTGACAGGTAGTTGTAAGAGAGATGAATCGATTGGGCATGATGGTAGATCTCTCTCATGTATCACATCAAACAATGCTGGACGCGCTGAATGTCACTAAAGCACCTGTTATTTTCTCACATTCATCAGCGTGGACTATGTGCAATCACCACCGTAATGTCCATGATGATGCTTTGAAACTTGTGGTGAGTTTTTTGATAGAACAGTGCCCCTTAATTTTCCTAGGTTTTAAATTGTGTGTGTGTGTGTGTGTGTGTGTGTGTGTGTGTGTGTGTGTGTGTGTGTGTGTGTGTGTGTGAACCTAGTGCCAGCTGCTGCCAATGTTACACCATTTAGAACTCTTAAGCATAATTTAACTTTCGTGCTTTTTCATTTTCTTAAATTCTATTAATGATTCTGTTTTTAAGTACTTTATTCTCACAAAGTTCACAATTTTTATAGTGCTCTAATCAGAGCTTTTAACAGTGAGGGACCATTTATCACAGTTCAATCAGCTACCAGCCACAATTAGTGAAGCACTAGTGTAGTAGCAAAATTAACAATTTAGCAACTTTGTTTCCACTCTCTAGGTATATTAGTAGCAGTGGTAGGATGGATAGGGTGTGTGTGCACACACAGGAAGAGTTGGCTGCTGTTTTCAAATAGCTGAATGTGGCCATTGTCAGTCATCTCCAGGCTGCTGTCTCATGGTGTGGCAGGGGCAGAGAGTCTGTCTTGTCATATGGGGCACCTCAGGTGGCACTTGGGTCACCCACGGTCTCTGCTGCCATTGTGTCTTCATGTTTACCAGATGCAGTTGATCCACCCTCACTGGGGTGAGTGTTGGATAGTGCATTGATGTCGCTCAAGGCAGAGGGTGAATGTGGAGGCTGGGCATGTGGCATTGCCTGTTCATTTTGCGAGTGGATAGGTCACTGGTCTTTCAGCAGGGACCAAGTAGGCACACAGAGGGAGGGGTCTGTTAGTGATTAAGAGCACCAATGTTAGGTGTGTTACAGAGCTGTTAAGCAGATAGCATCCAGGGCTGGAAAGAAGTCTGATGTACCGTCACTATGCCTGCCGGATGTCTCATCAGAGATGTGGAGGCAGCCTTGCTGCTGGCTACTGAGCATACAGAGTGCAGACCTCTGCAAGTTGTTGCTTATCTTGGCACTAATGACTCCTGTCGCTTGGGTTCTGAGGACATCATGAGATTGTATGAGTGGCTGGCAGAATTGGTAAAGTCTGCTGGCCTCGTGGTGAGGTGCAAGCAGAGCTTTCAATTTGCAGCATTGTTTCCAGAATGTATCGGGGTCCCTTGGTTTGGAGCCGAGTGGAGGATCTCGATCAAAGGCTTTGTTGGTCCTGTGACAGTCATGGCTGCAGATTTCTGGGTCTGCAGTATTAGGTGAGAATTTGTAGGGATCTCCTGATAGATCAGAGGTGCACTACACAAAGGAAGCAGCTACTCGGGTAACAGAGTACTTTTTTTTAGGTTAGCGATAGTTCTGATGAACAGTTGTCGGTCAATATACATACAGTGAAATTAGGCCACATTCAGAAGGACTCGTCAAATGTCAAAATATTAGCAATAAAATTTCAAAGTATTAGAAACACAGTTGCCAATTATACATCATTGCAGGAAAGTTGTCATGCTCAAATAATGTACGGGATTGAGAATTGGCTGAAACCTGGTACTGGAAACTCCAAAGTATTTAGCAAAGAGTAAATGTATATCACAAGGACAGATCTGGTACAATTGGAGGGGGTGTGTTCATTGGAGTCCACAAAAATATTCTTTCTACTGAGGTCGAAGTCGAGAGTGACTGTGAGATTATCTGGATGTTTGTAACAGGTATAGGCAAAATCCAGTTAATGGTTGGGTCTTTTTATTGGCCACCCAGGTCCGTCACAGTGCTAGAGTCATTCAGAGAAAGTTTTTGCTAAGTAGTGTGAAGGTACCCGGACCATGCATTATTAGTTGGGTACGATTTTTACTGGCTGAGTACAGACTGGGGGTACCGACAACCATTCTTGTAAACTACTGTTGAGCACATTTTCTGAAAACTGCTTTGAGTAGCTAAATCATCAGCCCACATTAATTAGAAATATTTTATACATTATAACTACAAACAGGCCAAACCTTGTCAATAATGTCACTATAGAGACAGGAGTCATAGCGACAATCACTCGGGAAGTCTAGGAGAGTGTTTGTGGTAGAGAGAGAGCAGATAAGCAATTGTTAGCTCCCAACTTGAGGGATGAATGGACATTGTTTAGTTCCGGTAGAATGGATGTAAAGGAATTATGGGCAAACTTTAAATGCTTTGTAAATAAAATTCTGGAGGAATATGTACTGAGAAAGTGGATTAAGGATGAGAAACACCCACTGTGGTTTAATAATAATATTCGTAAAATGCTGCAAAAACAAAGGCAGTTGCACTCACGGTTCAAAAAATGTCAAACAAATCAAATCAGGCAAAAGTCAGTAGAGATTCGTGTGTTGATGAAAATGTCCAAAACATACAATAACTACCACCTTCATAACTTAGCAAAAGATCTTTCCGAGAACGCGAAAAAATTCTGGTCCTATGTAAATTCAGTAAGCAGATCAAAGGCCTCTATCCAGTCACTTCTTGATCTTTCTGGGGTGGTGATAGAAGACTGCAAACAGGAGGATGTAACATTTCTATATGTTGCACATTCCTTACGTCAAGAGTATACATTCTGACACTAGCATCATTACAAACAAAACTCGGTGCTCTGAAGTAAAATTCTATCACCAATATTCTCACATAATGTTTGTTTCACATATAAATACTTTGAAGCTTGTGTGATTATTTATATAAATTATTGATCTCTTATATCCCATTATTTTATACTGCACTTTTTATTTTTGTAAGAACCAATTATAACTACTCTGAATACAACACACATAGTTATGATACAATTTGTCAACATCAGTTCACTTACCAATACACATATAATGAGATTACAACCCATAACAATTGCATAACATGATTAAATATTATTACATATATAATTCGTTTTCAAATAAATTAGGGCAGACAATGTTTCATATTCTCACTAGATTCTAAATTTGATGTAGATCATGATTCTGTCACTCATGCCATCTGTCCAACTGATATAAACAATTTATTGCATAAATGAACAAAATATTATGACTCTAATCTTAAATGTACTTAAACCTTAGCTACTATAGACATGGACAGAAACACAATTACTATAAATGGGTCTCTCAGACTGCTTTATTATTTCTTATATATCAAACTAGTGGTTTGCGGAATATATATTTTCACGACTTCCTGTTCTTCATTACACTTCTTGGAAGTAGACTACATTGGAAATTGACTTTTCTTAACAACACAGTATTTCTAAAATGGCAAAAATTAAAACACTGCAAAATTTGCTGTACATTTTTATGTGTCACCCACAGGTTATCATCAGATAGATTATATTACAGACTCAAAACATGATTAGATGGAAAAATCCCATTTCACTTAGGATAAATTGCACATGAAGTCACATTTCAGTTTACAATTCATTTTTTTTTTTTTTTTTAATGTAGAGAGACTACTACATTTCATAAGTCAATGAAGGGATAATCTTTGTCAAATTTCACTTCTGCAATATCAAGTAGAAAGTAAGAAAATCCTATTTTAGACTGTTTGAACCTGCAAACACTTCACACTCTGAATTAGTAACATGATCACTAAATATCTCAAAATAAGGGCCATTATCACTGTCATCAAATTATTTATCTGAGGATTCACCAAAGCAGTTTTGGACATCAACATCTGTCTCACATAAAGTACATTGTATAGAAGGTTCAGGTTTCACCGCCATAAACAAACAGTAACATTTAGTACAAGCATGAAATGCTAACACTATGTAATGTGTGTGAGATGTCTCAGGGCTAATAAATACAAAACAAAGAGCAGCAACAATGCAAGAATGCTGGCATGTGTAGCTTGTCAGCCAGTAGGAAGGTACATGGAAGAGTCCATTTCCTTTTGCAGGACTGTGCAAAAAATGTTTCAACACAAAAATTCCTAGCGGCCTGTGAGACAGTCGATGGTAGATAAGGGTTAATAAATTTCAAACCACAAATCAAAGTACACTAAACTATTAAGCCTAAATAATATTGTCAATCCCTACATTTGTACACACTTAAATCATAAATTATGTACATTTTGTTGAGTAAGTTTAATATATAAATTTATAAAATCAAAATAACACTTACTGTTTGCGTATCTTGTTGAATCCAATTATAGTAATTATGTATACCTATTTACCTTCAGATCTAGTATACAACATCCGTGTTGTATTTCAAATATTTATATAAAGACTGCTTAATTTTGATATTAACATGTTCACACAGTCTTTCCTTGAACGTTCAACAAGTACCCATGTTTTCTCACTCTGTATCCATCTATCTTTATGTATGGATCCCAGTATATTATGTGTTGGATCAAATGACAAAATATAATTAAAACTGTGTTAAAAAAGAAAGTAGTTCAGTGTGTCAACTTTATCATTGTACTTGACAGTTCTCCTGATCCTGAAATATTGCTTAGTAGAATTATATACCACCGAGTGCTGAGAACCTGGGACAACGCAAAGAAGATGACACAGAATAACCTAATCAATACATTACAGTTTTTTTCCTTAGGGAGTGAGAAATTGGACTGTTCCAAGGACCATACAACATACCTTCATTTGATTACCACAGTAACTCCCAAATGGAGGTCATAGTAATAGGCATAGCAGCTGAGAGAGTAAAAATAAAAGAAGTTGCCAGGTCCAGATGGGGTACCAATCCAGTTTTACAAAGAGTACTCTTGTTTTGGACCATTACTTAGCTTTCATTTATCGTGAATATTTGACCAAGTGCAAAGTTTCAAGTGACTGGAAAAAGGCACAAGTAACCCCTGTGTATAAAAAGGTAAAAGAACAGACACAAGAAATTACAGACCTATATCTTTAACATCAGTTTGCTGTAGAATTCTTGAACATATCCTCAGTACTAATATAGTAAATTTCCTTGAGATGGAAAAACTTCTGTTCATGCAATTAAAGCAGATTGAAGATGATTCTACTGCCTCCAGCTTACAGAGAGATTAGGACTCGTACAGATGCACTATCTCTAATGACCAAGCTGCTGATGGGATGTTAAACCCTAAGCTTCCTTCCTTCCTGTACAGATGCATGCAAGCATTTGTTTTTCCCTTATTCTATATGGTAGTGGAACAGGAAAGCCGGTAACTAGTAGTGGTACTGAGTATCTCCACTGCGCACCTTTATGTGGATTGTGGAGTATGTATGTATGTAGATGAAGAAGTTAGAAGCTGTAGGAAACTTCTGCCAATTTGTAAGAAAGATTATGAAGGAAAAGTAGTTGTGTACTCTGTACATGATAAAATTGTTAGGTTGACCACTTTATATGTTGGTGAAACTAAGAAACCATTTAGCAGTTACTTGTTAACTTAAAACATTTTGGGTGATTGGATTAACTAGCAAATTTGTGGAATAGCTGAGCACCACCTAATAGGTGGCCAGTTTATCGACCTTTAAGAAGCTCACGTGGTTAAAGAGGCATGAATACACCAATGGAAAACGAGGGAAGATAATGCAATACAAAAAGCACTGATGACATTCTGTACTGTTTTTGCATGGCTTCTGCAAAAAGAGAAGCTACTTACACCTTCCTAATCACTCATTCCAGGCATTTGCAAGAGGATGTTTACATTTCCGGGTGAATAATAAGATCATGTGGCTGTAATTTGTCAGTAGGGTGTGGTGGAAGTTACATTTGTACGAGATCTATTGATGACATTTGTATTAACAGTATATCCATGCAGAATTAGCAAAAGTTTCTTATTCAATTCCATTTATAAATAGTTCTACAAGCAATTCCTCAACTGGTTACCATCCATAAGATTTGATTTGGTCTTCCAGCGTGGCTTTTGGCACATTGTAGGTTTTTGATGCATTGTTTAACCCCATCTGGTTTGCTCTTAAGCATTTATTTCTTTGATTATTGTTTCAGTTTCCAATCTTTGCTTTCCATCTGAGCTAAGCACAAAAAATAAATAAATTAGCTCAGTTATAATTAGGTCAAGGCTAAAATACATCTGACAACATGTTATGTCCTTGATGACAGCTAACATTATATTCATGTCAGACATAGTACATCTCATTGCATTAGTGAGATTATTTTAACCTTGACTATAATGCATAAAACATGCAATTATTATTTTATGATAAAGACAAACCTCAGTGAATTATATAATCTTGATGACAACTAGATGCCCATTCACTCAAATGAAATTGCTATGTCTGGAAATGAATGATCTGAAGACAGTAATTTGATTTCCAAAAATTTGTCGTAAGTACAGCTACTTCATTGTAATCATTGCTTGATTGATTTTTGCAGGTTTTAAGGGTCTATACATCTAGGTCATAAAACACTTATTATAAATACTAAAAAAGTCCAAATACGCAGACTGTGTTGTCATTGACATCATCATTATTATTATTACTTTCTAAGACAAGAAAAGGAACGCCATGAACAATACCTCGCACTCGCACCTATAGCATCTGAGGACTACAACTACTATCGCTGCTTCGGCAGCCATTATTAACACAGTCTATGATTATCTTGCCTTGTGTATGTGTGTGTACTAGTAAATAAAGTATTGATTCATGGCATATCATGCATTACCTTTCTGTTGGAACCTCTAAAACTCACATTGGTGATCACGAGTGCGAATACCACATGTGCAACGACACCAACAACAAAGAGGAGAATCCAGAATCAGCACACGAGGATGTAAATACACCTGAAGCAACACTAGCATGTCATGGACTACAACATATTATCAGCTCTACCTAAGTGAAACATTATGTATTCTACCACTACCAGTGACATTTATGCAATCCTTATGACATCACATATAACAGTGAAAACATATCTATCATTTGCGTACATGCAGTGACAATGTGGACAATGCTATGTGAACAATGAATAGCCATACAAAGACATGACAATAGCATGTAAACTGTGTTCATTCATTCGCACTGCTTTGTGTTGCGTCGTCTTCTAAACGATTTGGAATCAGATCTGTTTTATTAATAATGTCGACGATTTTCTATCGTGTACCAGTACACATTTCACAACTGTGAATGCATAATTGAGTGCATTTCCCAGCTTAAATTGTTTTCTGCTAACAATTTTTCTATCGATTTGTGATATTATGTTTCCTACCTTTTTTGACAATGCAGTTGAAACCATCAACAATGGACACCATGTTGAAGTGTGCAGGCTATGCCTCGAGGCTCAGTGAGCATCCGATACTGGCCAATGTGGCACGATCTCCGCCGATTGCTTACATCACAGAGCTTCCTACGAGTTTGGCCGATCCCCGCCCAATCTATACCGTAGCTTACACTCGACGCTGCACTGGACAGGCATGCAGAAACAGCAGCAATGCGAACATCATGTATTCCCTGCCGATCGGGACCTCGCACGAAGCACAGCACCGCATTCAGCAGAACCTCATGATGTCACGCCAACGTTTCCCCATGCTGCCCCCTCATGACAATGATGACAACAACTCAGCCACCATGCTGCGGTCTCAAGACAATGCTTCCGCATGGCCGCTACATGACGACACTTCTGTTATGCCTCTTCACATCTACGGTCCACGGCACCATCGCACTCTCACGACGACGCTCGCGCGCCGCCCCCACACCATGATGACACCTCTGCACTGACTCTTCGTACACTGGATGGCTCACCTGCTGTTCGTGATTTCTGGACAACAGTGGACACACCTTCGCCGCTCGACATTCCCGTCAAGCACCATGACAGCCGTCGCCATTTCACCCAACTACTATCATGGCTCGCTGGTGCCTTCCCTATGCTTCGCCCTACCGGTGGTGGGTTGTGTGGACCGTGAGGTTTGATACCTTACACTTGCGCCTATAGCATCTGTGAATGACAATTACTATCACTGCTTCGGCAGCCATTATTAATGCAGTCTATGATTGTCTTGTCTTGTGTATGTGTGTACTAGCGAATAAAATATTCATTCATGGCATATTGTTCATTATCTTTCTTTTGGGACCCCTAAAACCCACAAAATTAAGGAAGTCCGTAACATGATGGTCCACCTCTGATCCTTATGCAAGCAGTAATTTGTCTTGGCACTGGTTGATGGAACTATTTGATGTGCTCTTGAGGTAGAGCTTGGCAAATTATGTCAAGTTTGAGCATTAGATTATTAAAATCCTATGCTGGCTGGGATCCATTGCATTTTTTGTGGATATCATTTTGTGCCCAATTTTTACAATTCCTTTGAGGTACACTTCTCTCTCTCTCTCTCTCTCTCTCTCTCTCTCTCTCTCTCTCTCTCCTGAGTGTATTATTATGATCATCATTATTGTTGTTGTTGTTACAATTTGATGCTTTTGATAATAGTCCCCAGAACAGTATTATTTATGTCATATATGGTCACTGCTCTAATAATGCAATTTCTCACAAATTTTTGACTCCTGCTGTAGATTTCTAGCCAATTATCTAAATGCTCACTCCATTCTTTCAGGCTCAGAATGGTGGTGTTGTAATGGTGAATTTCTATACTGAATTTGTGCAGTGCAACAAATCAGAACCATCAACAATAGATACTGTTGTCGGTAAGTAGTTGCTGATTTTCAGTTTATTTGACATAAATGTATTGGTTGTAGCAACTAATTTAGTTTAATATAATTACTGGTTTTATTATTATACACTTCCTGCTAGAAAGGGGGTGAGTCATCAATGTGGTTTCGTGAAGTTGTACACTGTTGGAAGTTATGTTAACAATTAGAGTTGCAGTTTCCTGTGACTGATGGAATGGTCATGAAAGTTCATTACAGATGCTTGTGTTTACTGTTGTCATCCATGTTAGGGTATTTAAAGAGCATGAGTAGTGTCAGATGTTGAGAGAGAACTGTGAAGGATCTAGAGATGTCCTCAACTCACCTCCTAGCAGAGTTTGAAGGAACATCATTCTTCCTTTGGCTTGTCAAATTGTGCAATATCCAGATCCATGGGAATTTGGGTTTTAAAATTGATGTGTGGAAAGATTACTACAGCAATTTATTGACAAAAAAATAGAGTAGAATATTTTAATACTAAATTAAATGGTGAAGAATTAGATGACACAGTAGAAAATATTAATGGGAAGAAGGTGAAGGAAGAACTACAAAAAATGAAAAATAATGAAGCATCTGGATCCGGAGATCTTCTTAACGAGAGAGAGAGAGAGAGAGAGAGAGAGAGAGAGAGAGAGAGAGAGAGAGAGAGAGAGAGAGAGTTGGGGTTGAGTAAATGTATGTGTATTTCAGAAAGAGGGCTTTGTTTGAAAGCATAAAATTTAATAGTTTTTTCAGTCTGTATGCCTATGACTCAAGATCTTCTCATGTGGTGAATAGCAATCCTTACATTACATATTATTAACTTTTTGAAATTAAAGCATAATAAAAAATGTGCACGCATTTGCAACCACTATCCCCTCCTCCAAACAGAAGGACTGAAGAGACTAGAAAAGAAATGAAGAATAAGAAATGGTGAAGTTTGAGAAAGGTAATTACTGAAAACTGCCTAGAACCCCAGGGTAGGGAGACAAATCGAACAGGATGAGAAGTGAAGATTGATTACTGGGATACTACAGTGGAAAGGGGTATGTGCAGAAAAATATAAATATTTGAGCTTCTGGATGGAAGACAAGGCAATAAACAAAACATACAGATATTATTATTTGATATTATTATAGGAGTTAATAATAACAGACTATGTGGTGAAAAATTAAGATGATGGTAGACCAGACAAGTCCAAAAATAAGAGATAAACTAAGAGGGAGTAACAAAAAACAATAGGTGATAAAGAGAGAGGCCCAAACAGAAGACATTATAGTCCACGTGGGTGGTGAGAACCAGGTATGTGTTACAATAGTTCCCATCTGTGGAGTTCTCAAAAGCTGGTGGTAGGATGGATAATCCAGATGACATAAGTAAGGAAATGGACATTCTTGAGCATTTTCTGCAGCAGAATATTGTGTGTTGCCATTCTACAAGATCTGCAACCTTTATCATGACACTTAAGGAACTGAGGTACCAACAGCCGTAAGTATAATGAAATATTTATTCAGTTGCAACCAGTTCCAGTTTCGGCATTTCACTATGCCATCTTCAGGTCCCTACATCAGAGCATGATATCCAAAGGTAGGGATATTAAATTGGATTCATGGATTTCGTCTCTTAGTTGGAAACAACAATAGCAACTGTGACACCAAGGACTAGTTGTGGTCCAGTTTAATATCCCTACCTTTGGATATCATGCTCCAATGTAGGGACCTGAAGATGGCATAGTGAAATGCCGAAACTGGCTGCAATTGAATAAATATTTCATTATACTTACGGCTGTTGGTACCTCAGTTCCTTAAGACTCTTGACCAGCTGCTGTCCCGTTTCCACCACCGACAATGGATTCAATAAGACTTTATCATGACAGGTTATTATGACTGCAAGGGCTTCTGGGTGACATTTCCATAAACCTTCTCATTTCCATAACCTCACCAGCCCTTTTTATTCATTCCACTATCCTACCCTTTAACCCTTTTTCCTCTGAAAGCTTGCACATTTTTGTATCTCCTATGTGTTTTCTCCCTCTGCTGCTTTATATATTATTATTTTTGTTCTGTCATGTATTCTCCATTATTTAAGGTGTTGTTGTTGTTATGGTCTTCAGTCCGCAGATTGGTTTGATGCAGCTCTCCACACTACCCTGTCCTCTGAAAGTCTCTTCATCGGAGAATATGTTCGGCAACCACTAGTGACAAATCTTGTATAGATAACATCATTGTTATGTATAAAAAGTAGAAATTGTTTAACTTACCCGAAGTACAGGCTCATTGACAGATACAAAAACACAAATAAAAACACACATACATACAAAGAGATTCAAGCTTTCACAACCATTTGTTGCTTATTCAGGCAAAGAGCAGGGAAGGAGAGGGAAAAGGAAAGGATGTGGGTTTAGAGGAGCAGGTGAGGAGTCATTCCAATACTGGGAGAGGAAAGAGTTACCTTTGGGGAAAAAAACATCTGAATCACTCCGTCAGAGCTCTAATTTCTCATATTTTATTCGGATGATCATTTCTACCTATGTAAGTGGGAGTCAACAATATATTTTTGCATTTGGAGGAGATTGTTGGCGATTGTAGTTTCGTAAGTAGTCCATACCGCGGCGATAAGCGCCATTGTTGTAATGATTCCCATCCCAGATCCTGTATCATTTCCATAACATTGTCTCCCCTGTATCGTGACAATACAAAACGAGTTGCTCTTATTTGTCTTATTTGGACCCTTTTGATGTCCTCCGTCATACACACCAGATAAGGATCTCACACTGGGCAGCAGTACTCCAAAAAAAGATGGACAAGTGTATTGTATGCAGCCTCTTTAGTAGTTCTGTTGCATCTTTTAAGGGTTCTTTCCAGTTTAAGTCTGAAGTAATACTAATTCCTAGGTATTTTATGGAGTTTACGGCCTTCACATTTGATTGATTTATCTTGTAAACAAAGTTTAATGGTTTTCTTTTTGTTCTCATGTGGACGACTTCACACTTCTCATTATTTAGAATCAATCCTCAATTTTTACACCATGGTGATATCTTATTCAGATCGTTTTGAAGTTGATTTTGATCTTCAGACGATTTTACTAGACAGTAAATGACGGTGTCATCTGCAAACAACCTAAGAGAACTACTTAGGTTTTTCCCTAAATTGTTCATGTAGATAAGGAACAACAGAGGACCGATAACACTACCCTGTGGAATGCCTGATATCACCACTGTTTTAGTCGATGACTTACCGTCGATTACTACGACTCGTGTTCTCTCTGACAGGAAATCCCCCTATCCCGTTGCAAATTTGAGGCGATATATCATAACCACGCAATTTGATTAAAAGCCATTTGTGAGATAGAGTGTCAAAAGCCTTCTGGAAATCAAGAAATACGGAATCAATTTGCGAACCCTTGTCGGTATAACCCATCACTTCATGTGAGTAAAGACCTAGTTGTGTTTCGCATGAACAATATTTTCTAAATCCGTGTTGACCTTGGGTCAATAGATCATTCTGTTTGAGATAATTCATAATATATGAATACAGGATATGTTCCAGAACCCTGCTACAAATTGACGTCAATGAAATAGGCCTGTAGTTTAGTGGGTTACTCCTACTGCCTTTTTTGAATATAGGTATGACCTGTGCAACTTACCAATCTTTTGGTACATATCCTTCTTTGAGAGAGCAGTTGTATATGGCTAATAATAACAATTTCGTGTGGCTCACTGGCCTGGTACAAGTCTTTAAATTGGACGCCACTTCGGCGACTTGTGTGTCCCTAGCCTACCCCAGTTATCCAACCAGGGAAAGGGGACTTACAGCTTAACGTGGAATCCGAACCATGTGTTGTTTCTGGCTGTTAAGGAAGAAGCTATCGCTTCAGCAAAATCAGATAGAAATCTAATGGGCATACAGTCCGGACCAGAAGACTTGTTCTTGTTAAGTGATTTTAGTTGCTTCACTACTATGACAATATCTACTTCTATGTTACTCATTATGGCCTCTGTTCATAATTCAAAACCTGGAATATTGGTTTCGTCTTCTTTGATGAATTAGTTTCTAAAAGCTATGTTCAGTAACCCTGCTTTAGTAGCTCTGTCATCAGCAGGATCGCCATTACTATCACGTAGTGAGGGCATTGTTTGTGTTTTGCCCTTAGTATATTTAACATATGACCAAAATGTCTTTGGGTTTTCTGTCAAATTTTGAGAAAGAGTTTCGTTGTGATACATACTGTAGGCATCTCGCATTGAAGTCTTCGCTAAATTTTGAGCTTCTGTGTAGGATCGCCAATCCTGGGGATTTTGTGTTCCTTTGAATTTAGCATGCCTTTTCCATTGCTTTTGCATCAATCTCCTGACCTGTTTTGTGTACCAAGGGGGGATCACCACCTTCTTTTATTAATTTGTTTGGTATAAAACTGTCATTGCTGTCGACACCCGCTTGAATTTGAGCCACATCTGGTCTACACCTGTGTTTACTGTTAGAAACGAGTGGAATCTGTCTTTCAAAAAGCAGTGTATTTTATTTCTATCTGCTTTCCTGAACAAGTATACTTTTTGTTTAATTTTTCTAACTTTGTGGACTTTCGATATTCAATCTTGCTAAAACAGCTCTGTGTTCACTAATACCTGTATCCGTTTCTATGCTCGTTATGAGCTCAGGATTATTTGTTTGAAAGAGATCAAGTGTGTTTTCACATCCATTTACAATTCTAGTTGGCTCATGAACTAATTGTTCAAAGTAATTCTCAGAGAATGCATTGAGTACAATATGACACAATGTTTTATGCATACCTCCTAATTTGAAAATATAATTTTGCCAACAGATTGAGGGTAAATTAAAATCACCAGCTACTATTATCGTTTGAGTTGGGTATGTTTTTGTAATTAGACTCAGGTTTTCTCTGAACCTTTCTGCTATTGTATCGTCAGTGTTGGGAAGCTGGTAAAAGTGAACCAATTATTAACTTTTTACGAGTTTCAGATGCAACCTCTACCCATAATAGCTCACAAGAACTATCAACTTCAACTTCGCTACACTAAAGACTACTTTTGATGACAACAAACACACTTCCACCTATTTTGTTTTATCTATCTGTTCTGAACACAGTTAGATCTTTTGCAAATACTTCTGCTGGACTTATTTCCGGCTTGAGCCAACTTTCACTGCCTACAATGATGTGTGTTTCGGTGCTTTCTATTAACACTAGGTATTCTGGTACTTTCCCAACACAGCTATGCCAATTTACAACTGTTATACCGATAGTTCCTAGATCTACATTTCTCCTGTGACCCATCTGCTCCCTTTGAGATTGCCCATTATGTTTTTCCCTACCGGAGTAGCCACTTCCTGCCGTATAGTAGACTCCTGACCTATTCAGCAGAACCCAGAAACCAACCACCCAACGGCGCAAGTCAAGGAATCTGCAGCCTACATGGTAGCAGAACTATCTGAGCCTCTGATTCAGACCCTCCACTCGGCTCTGTACCAGAGGTCCACAGTCGGTCCTGTCAACTATGCTGCAGATAGTGAGCTCTGCTTTCATCTTGCAAGCAAGACTGGCAGTCTTTACCACTTCAGATAGCCACTTAAAACCTGAGAGAATCTCTTCAGATCCAAAGCGACACACTTCATTAGTACTGATGTGAGCCACCACCTGCAGTTATCTGCACCTTGTACCCTTCATGGCATCCGGAAGGACTCGTTCCACATCTGGAATGACTCCACCCTGTATGCACACAGAGTGCACATTGGCCTTCTTCCCCTCCTTGGCAGCCATCTCTCTTAGGGACTCCATCACCCACCTAACGTTGGAGCTCCCAACTACACCCTCACACCCTCTGTGAAAGCCCAGATCTTGCAGGCTTAGTGGTGACCTAAGGATGAAAGACACAATCCAACTCAGGAACACTGTCCTGAACAGATAGCGCCTCCAACCTGTTCACAAGATGAACCGTGAAGGCCTCACGATTGGTCCTCTGGAATGTCTTGCGCCTCCTGCCACGTACTGGAGCAACCTCCCACGCAACCACGGGTGGGGTGTCTGCCCCTCTGCTAGCAGTATCAGGGCATGTTGCTGGTGCAGACCGATCGGTTGAGACGACAGGAGCCCGTTCGGTCCCCACTACCGGGCAACAAAAACGATTCCCCTCAATCGCACCCTCCAGCAGTAAAACTGCGGTTAACACAGCTTGAAGCTGGGAGCAAAGTGTCACCAGCTCAGACTGCATCCACACACAGCAGTCACAGTCCCTATTCATGATTACAGTGCCGAGAAAACAAAAACTACAGTCGCAATGTGCTCAAAGGATGACTACACTGTTTCTTAAAATGCGGATTTGAATCTAATATGCATAAGGGCGCTCTAAATTTAAAAACTGAAACAGAAATGCGCAGAAAAAAAAATCAAAATACTATATGTCGCTTCTAATCAGAAGCCAGTTTCACTTACAGAAGGCTGCATATGCTGCTCTTTTCCTAATCAGCCGGTGGCTAAACAGACTTTATTACTTTCCCCCATTTCAGCCAATCCTTACATAATGCTCACTTAGAAACTCTCAGCCACCTCTGGTTCCACCAGTTTCTCGTGGTTCCATCTCCTACCTTTCCTACCTTTCTGCAGTCCCTTAAGTTTTAATTTGTAGTTCATAACCAATAAGTTATGGTCAGAGTCTATATCTGCCCCTGGATATGTCTTACAGTTTAAAACCTGGTTTCTAAATCTATTCCTTACCATTATAAAGTCAATCTGGTACCTTACAGTGTCTCCTGGTGTCTTCCACATATACAGCATTCTTTGATGATGATTAAACCAAATGTTGGTGATCATTAAATTGTGCTCTGTGCAAAATTCTACCTAGCAATCTCCTCTTTCATTCCTTTTTCCCAGTCCATATTCACCTACTACATTTCCTTCTCTACCCTTTCCTACTATCGAGTTCCAGTCCCCCATCACAATCAAGTTTTCATCTCCCTTAACTTTCTGAATGATTTCTTTTATCTCCTCATACATTTCTTTGATATCCTCATCATCGGCCGTGCTAGTTGGCATGTAAACTTGCACTACTGTAGTTTTATGTCTCTCTTTGCTCTGATAATGTGCTCACTATGCTGTTCATAGTAACTTACCCGCATTCCTATTTTCTTATTCATTATCAGACCTACTCCTGCATTACCACCAAGTTATTTTGTATTTGTAACCCTGTACTCACATGACCAAAAATCTTGTTGATCCATCCACCGAACTCCACTAGTCTCTACCATATCTGACGTAAACCTAGCCATTTCTCTTTTCAAATTTTCTAACTTACCTATGCACTTAAGGGTTAGAACATTCCACGCTCCGACCCGTAGAATGCCTATTTTCTTTTTCTTGATGACGACATCCTCCTGAGTAGTCCCTGCCCAGAGATTTGAATGGGGGCCTATTTTACCTCCGGAATATTTTACCCAAGAAGACACCATCATCATACACAGTAGAGCTGCATGTTCTCGGGAATAGTAACGACTGTAGTTTTCCCTTGCTTTCAGCTGTTCGCAGTAATGGCATGGCAAAGCCATGTTAGCTGATGTTATATGGCAGATCAGTCAATCATCCAGACTGTTGCCCCTGTAAGTACTGAAAAGGCTGCTGCCCCTCTTCAGGAACCATACATTTGTCTGGCCTCTCCACAGATACCCCTCCGCATGGTTGTACCTATGGTACAGCTATTTACATCGTTGAGGCACACAAAGCCACCCCACATTGGCAAAGTCTGTGGTTCAGGGGGGGGGGGTGGATTTAAAGCATTGAATATTTTGTCCTTAATGCCTTTCAATATTTATATTTACCAGTCATGCCAAACATTTGCTTTATAGTATCTAGAAATTCATTAAAAGATCGGTTGGTTCATCAGAAAGTTGACAAAAAAGACAATAACTTATGGGATATTTTGTTACATGTGATTTTACAAATTTTTATTAATAATAAATGAAACAAAGTGTTTATTTTGGATATTAGGTTAGGTACTTATTGAGATAAATAAAAATGCATGTAACTAGACACTACTTGTGTTACATTTACACTAGTTGCTTAATTACTCAGTATAATGTTATTTTAACAAGGATTATTTTACACAGGGTATTTGATTCAGTATAAATTAGAATTTTGTAAACAAACAATTGTTTAATCGATGTACTGTAAGTATGTTTTTTTTTTTTTTTTTTTTTTTTTTTTTTTTTTTTTTTTTTTTTTTTTTTTTTTTTTTTTTTTTTTTTTTTTTTTTAAATTGACTGATCGGTTTTGGTATTAAACTAATACCATCTGCAGACTCTATATAAATAAAGGTACAAATCAGTGTTGTGTCTATAAAATAATAAACAATTGTTTATTTATACTCTTTGTTTCAGATCATATCAACCATATTAGGAGAGTAGCAGGTGTTGATCATGTTGGTATTGGTTCTGACTTCGATGGTATTGATCAGTGAGTACAGAAAGCATCAGAAATTCACCTAATTCAATAAAAATTCAAGAATTTTAAATTTTAATATGAGCAGATTTTGATTGCTTCAGTTATGAGATTCATTCAAGTAAATAGTGTTTACAAACTTAAAATCAGCCTTACTAAATGTCCATACAAGTTAAACATAGCTATCATATCACAGGTATCTGACTTTCCAACATACTGTTTGCACATTTTTTTTTCTGTAGTAGTAATGCGAGTGTCATTAAAATTATTATATCAAAGTTTGCTCATTCCATAAATATAAAACTGTTCACTCTGTAATTTTGTATTATTCTGACATAAATTCTTCACTGTGTGTGAAAATGTAATTAAATATAGTGGCTGGCCATTACTTAATTCCTTACCACCAATAGTCAGACAAAACATACACAAATGTACATGAAAATAAATGGGGAATTTAGCTTTTGGAACTATTATCCTTCATCAGGTAGGACAGGAGGAAAGAAAAAGGGAACATATGGGAAAGGTTACTCACAGCCTTGGCCATGAGGTGATGATGGGTGATGTTTGGAAATCAGAGATACTATATGATATGTACTGAGTCATGCCAGTAGCTAACCAAAGAGGATAGATCAAGCACTAAAGAGAACTGAACTGAATAAGGCTGAGTGGGGGTTTAGGGGGAGGGGGCTTTAGGTAAAAGATTTTTAATTGAGAAGGAATGAATAATGAATAAGTGAGATGAGAATGGCAGAGAGGGAGAGTTTAACATAGATTTCAGCCAGGATGATGGCAGGAGAAAAAGATGTCTTTCAGGGCAAGTTTCCATCTCTATAGCTCTGAACAACTGGTGCTAGGTGGAAGTTTCCAGAGGGCAGACTTAGTGTAGCACATGCTAAGGCCCATGGAGTCATTTTGGAGGGCATGCTATGCCTCAAGATATTGGATGTCCTCCAGACGAACTGTACGTATGTGGCCATTCATGGGTTCAGCCAATTTTTGTGTGGTCATACCAACATAAAAGGCTGTGCAGTTGACACATGTTACTTGGTAGATGACAGGTGTGGCCCTGACTAGAATGCTGTAAGTTTTTCCTGTGTTGGGCTGCAGTAAGTGGTTATGGGAGTTTGCATGAGACAGGTTTTGCAGCAGGGTCAGATACAAGGGTAGGAACCATTGAATAGGGAGGGTGCTTTTGGGACGTTGTACGGTTTGATGACAATATTGAGGAGGTTGCGGGGAAAGGGTACTCTGGATGATCTGGGGAGAATATTTCGGAGCAATGATCTCGTTTCAGGGCATGACTTGAGAAAGTCTGTGTACCGAGGTGTTCAGTACTGACTGGCATTGCGCCGGATGGTCGCAGCTATTTGCGTTTAGGTACAGGTTTGTGTGTGTCTTTTTCCTGTATACTGAATGGCCCAGCGTTCCATCAGCTTTCTTCCTAATCAGGGGGTCCAGGAATAGGAGACAGTCATTCTCTTCTACTTCCATTGTGAAAGAGATACTGTTGTGGATGCTGTTTAGATGTTCCAGGAATCCATCTAAAGCCTGCCTGCCATGCTGCCAAATCACGAAGGTGTCATCTACATAGCAGAAGTAGTGCTTGGATTTAAGTAGCGCAGTTTGTAGGGCCACCTCCTCAAAATGCTCCATATAAAGATTTGCAATCCCTGGGGCTAGCGGAGATCCCATAGCCACTCCATCCACTTGTTCGTAGAACTCCCCATTGAAGTATGGGGTCGTTAGTGCATATTCAAAAAGCTTCACAATTCCAGGCTCGAAGTGCTGATTCAGTAGTGGCAAGGTGTCTTGAAAGGGTACTTTCGTGAACAAAGAGGTGACGTTGAAACTCACGAGTAGGTCATCTCTGTGTATTTGGATGTCCTTCAATATCCTCACGAAATCCGCAGATTTCTTCACGTGATGCAAGCGGTGACCCACCAAGGGTTTTAAAAGTGTCACCAAATATTTGGCCAGTCCATAAGTGTGGGAATTAATGGTGTCTAGTATTGGACATAGAGGTACCCCAACTTTGTGTATTTTGGGTAGACCATATAGGCATGGTGTCGTTGGCGCTCTGGGATGCAGCCGTTTCTTCACTGCTTCTGGTAGATCTGAGTTCTTGAGTAGCACCACCATTTTCCTGGTCATTGTCGAAGTAGGATCCTTGTTGAGCTTCCTATAGGCTTGGTCTTGTAGCAGAGAGGAGATTTTTAGTTGATGTGTGCAACAGCACTGTAGCGTTTCCCTTGTCTGCTGGGAGGACCATGATGTCTGCATCATCTTTGGGTGCGCAGATTTCTTTACGTTCTGCCACAGTTATGTTGGCTTTCAGCAGTCGTGAAGTGTCAATGATCCTGCAGATCTCCCTCCGGATCTGCTCAGCTTCTTCCTTGGGTAATCCCCGAATTGCTTCTTCTACACTGCTGATGATGCCCTGTTTCGGTATAGTCCGTGGTGCAGGTGCAAAGTTCAGCCCTTCTATGAGAACAGAAGTTGTGACCTCATCTAGGACTTTCTCCGTCAAATTCACAATAGCTCTGGTGTTATTTTTCAACTTTGGGGCCGCCTGAGCTTCCGAAAGTCTGTCAAATTTGCCGAGCTGTTTTGCGGCAGCTGGTTTTTCTGAATCTCACAATTGGTGTAAGAACTGCAGTCCACCCACTCCCAACTATGTGGTGATAATTCTTGCACAATCTTCAGGTGGCATGCGAGCAGTATTCATGCTTCTTGTCCAGTTCTTGTCTAGTGTAGCGAATGCGTCCCCTGACAATAACCATGTCTGCTCGCCGTAAAATTCGGTCGGTCTTCTTCGATTTCACTGGATGTCTTAATTCGACAAATCGTGGTAAGATGTTCTTGTCTCAGCACCACTGAAGGAAAGCCAAGGAGTTGAGAAGTTTGGCTTTCTTGTTGCGTTCTTTCTGCAGTAACTTGAAACTGCAGACCATCTCCTCCCCGTAGAGGTGATTTAGAGATGAGAAGTGCCCCCCAGCCCCAGGAGGCTGGGTCCAGTGCCGGTGGCGGGGGGGGGGGGGGGGGGGGGACTGCACGGACAGGGATACGAGCGGCACTGGACCCAGCCTCCCAGAGCCGGGTGGTGGGAGGCACACACAGGTATAAATAATGCGGCATCTGCCCAGTCTCAGCACTTCGCCAGAAGATGACGGGTATGTCACTGGACGAAACGTCGCAGTTTGAAGAAACCGCCACCCGGCTGGAAGCCTGAGAATTCTTCATCAGCAGTATACGCTGGGAAAGATTACATTCTGATTCAATGATGTGTTAGATTTTGAGGTACAATGGGATAGGAATGACTATGGAAACAGGATCACATTTGACGAAGTGGAGAAAATGGTGAATAGACTGCAATGCAGTTACGCTGCTGAGGTAGATGAAATTATGTTGGAACTCGTCAAATACAGTGGAATGTCAGGTCTCAAATGGTTACACAGGAAAACTGAAATGGCATGGGAATTGGAACAGGTTCTGTTTCACTGGACAAAAGCAGTAATCTCACCAACTTCCAAGCATGGAAACAGAAAGATTGTAACAGCTAAAGAAGTATCTCATTAATTAACTTATGGGTATAATATTCTCAGGTATTATTGAAAGGGGAGAGCAAGCATTGGACAAGTTGGATTAAAATCAGTGTGGGTTTAGATCTATTAGAGGCTTTCAGGACCAGATCTTTAGCTTATACAGGATATTGTATTTATGTTTTATAGATCCAAAAAAGGCTTATGACCATGTTCCTGGGAGTACACTTTTGTCATTTGTACAAGATTATGGAAAAGAGGGCAAACTTCTGCAGGCAGTTAAAGGTCTTTATTTTGTATCTGAAGTGGCACACAACAATTAACCCGAGGCTTGGGCTTGACCAAAACACAATTTATTTTCAACAAGTGTGGTAACACAATTGGTAATACAAGATTTGTCGGTGGCAGGCAGCAGAGTGGAGTCCCTAACAGAATCCCTTTAGAGTCGGCTGAAGCATAGTGTAGCGTCCAGATGGTGTTAGGCGACGATCAGCATGAGACTGCCGGATGCGGTCGAGCGTGGGCTTATAAAAGCCGGGTGGTGTAGGAATATGTCCACCATAACCGCGTCAGCTGTGGCGTGTCAACTCCCGATTGGTGCGGCCTCAGCAGAGAGCTATATTGCGAGGTGATGAGGTGATGCCGGCCGTGGTTGCCATGGGGTCGTGGAAGCACTGCGGGCCGCGCCGGCACTGTCTGGCTGTACGGGCTGTGCATCTGCCGGCAGGAGCGGCACCCTCTGCAGGCCATGGCGCGGGAGACCTGCGGCCGGCACCACGGTGCGGTCATTGACGATATCACACTTTACATAGATTGTCAGGCAGCAGTTTGAGTTGACAGTAAATTGAGTTCACCTGTCACCACTGTTGTTCTTACTATTTATGGGTCATATATTAAAAACAATAAGACTGGCAGGGTGAGATTCAAATTGGTGAAAACAAACTAAGCAGTTTGCATATGCAAACTACTTAGTTGTGATGTCAGATTTGATTAAATGGTTCAATCTAATATTTCAGAGCTGGATCATAGGTGTAAGATAATGATATGAAGATCAGCATCTCCAAAAGTCATGTCTTTGGGAAAGAGATTTAAACAGATTAAATGCCAAATAGAACAGTGGATAGTTTCAATTACTTAGATACATGTTACCTTAGTAACAAGGTTGGGGCTACAGATATGAAAGTAACAAGGCACTAATAGATGAGAACAAAGGCCGTAGGGTGTCCTTAATGAGGAAATCAAATAAAAACTGGAAATGAACATCATAGATGAAGCAGTTTGAGTGAACAGGCTGAGATGGTTGGTTCATGTCACAATTATCTAAGAGACTCATGGGTTCAGCAGCATAGGATAAGAGGAGTCCAGGTAGACAAAGGAGGAAGTACTTAGATTCAAGAATGATTTTGAAGTAATAGGCTTAACATCAGATGACGCATCAATGTTAGCATTGAACAGGGAATCATGGAGAAATTTTATTATGGGGACTGCGCTCCAGATAGAATGCTGGCTGGCATAATCAATCTCTGATGAGGATGATTTAATACTAGAGTTGTAATTAGTACAGTCATTATCAAGGCCAGGTAATAGTATCCTCCTTTCATATTATCTTTCTCAAATGTATAATATGTCTATTTGGAATTATTCAATAAAAGATCTCGTATCAGATATTTCTATATGGCTAAGCATGGTCTCTGGAGGTGTTAGTGCCATTCAGAGTCCAGGAGCTTGGAGGCTCAAGAAGGCAAAGAAAATACTTTTATACATATTTCCATTTCTGTGTATGATGCAATTGTTACAGGGTGCCTCTTGGATTGGAGGATGTGGCATCATTTCCATTTCTCTTTGAACGTCTTATGAACCCAAAACCTGGTGAACCAACATGGAACACCACAGATCTTCAGAAGCTTGCTGGACGGAACCTGTTGAGAGTGATGCACAAAGTAGAGATGGTATGTTGTAAAACACTGAAACTTGTGGAAGTAATTTTATATATAGAGGGAAACAATCCTGTTCAGAAAAATATTTATAAGAAGTAAATAAAGTTGGAATTCCAGGCAAAAAGGTTCGTTGATACACAAATAAACACACACACACACACACACACACACACACAAACACAAACAAACAAAATGAGCTTTCGCAACCTAAGGTTGCTTCTTCAGAAAGAGCAGGGAAGGAGAGGGAAAAGGAAAGGATAAGGGCTTTAAGGGAGTGGGTAAGGAGTCATTCCAATCCCGTGAGAGGAAATACTTACCTTGGGGGAAAAGGATAGGTAAACAAACACACATCCACACACACATATATATGCACACACACGAAGGCATACATATGCAAAACATAAATATTTTCTTACTGAGATTAGTGTCCACTGAGAAGCTCAAATAGACAGGTCCTAAAAATGTTAAAAATCACAATATTCTCACAAAAGTAAAGCAGAAAATAATGTTAGTATATTTCATCAAAATTTCATCTTATACACACCTTTCAACACACTGTCCATTCCGTTCAACTGCTCCTCCAGGTCCTTTGCTGTCTCTGACAGAATTACAATGTTATTGACAAAAGACACTGTCTACCCACATGATCTTCAGCATTCTACTGTGGCACCACTGTAGTGTTTCCACTGAAGGGATCAGGAAAACAGAAAGTAGTTCTTTGATGAGACCCTATTGGACTCGTTAAAGACGTACATTCCGTCCCCAATGTCTATGATGGAAAATCTACTTTGCCACAAATCCCACTGACCAAAGCAAACCTAATCCTAACATTGAACACAGTTCATACAACTATACAATAGAGATCCCACTGCACTCTAACCTAACCACTCTCTGGTCACCCTCCAAGAGTTTTTCACCTACAACTTGGCCTCACTATCTTTCCCCAAGTCCCTTCCTATGAACTCAAACCTTACAGCAGAATAATGGAGAGCCATCTAAAATCTCAAAACAAATCCCAACATAATCATCCTCCCTGCACACAAAAGTAAACTACCATAGTTAAGAGTCACAGTGACTATCTGGCAGAATGACTCCACAAACTCTCTGACTCTTCCATCTACAAGTTGTAGCCTGGAAAGTAGCCTGAAAAGTACAACAAGATCTCCAATCCTTGTTGAAATCCTATGGCCCCTCCCAGAAGATCTCGCCTGAATCCCTCTACCTTCTCACTCCAACAGCACCCCAAATGCCCATCTTCTACGTGTTCCCCGAAATCCACAAACCAAATAATCCTGGACGGCAGACTGTGACTGTTTACTGTGTTCCTAGCAAAAGAATTCGAGCCCTCATTGACCAACAGCTTCCATTAATTTTCCAAAATCTATCCTCCCATATCAAGGATACCAACTACTTCCCTCACCTTACATGTCACAGCAGATGTCAGCTTCCTGTAGACCAACATTCCACATTCCCATGGCCTTGCCACTCTCCCAAAGTACTCCTGAATTCAAACTCAATACCTCCTGCATCATAAGCTTCACCAACTTTATATCCTAACAAACAACTACTTTTTCTTTGAGGGGAAAGTTTACCATCAAATCTGTTGTATGACCATGGGCATCTATACTAACTGTTCATGGGCTGTCTGGGGGAATCCTTCCTAGCATCCCAGAACCCCAAACCTCTGGTCTAGTTGAAGGTCATTGATGATATTTTCATGACCAGGACTCAGGGCCAGGACACTTTATCCTCATTCCTTCAAAAGCTCAATTACTTCTTCCCAATCCACTTCGTCCGGTTTCCTCAACTCAACATGCCACATTCATGGATGTTACCGTCCACCTCAGCAATGGTTCCATCCACACTACCATCTATATTAAACCCACCAACAACCAGCAGTACTTACACTTTGACAGTTACCACCCCTTTCACATCAAAGGGTCTCACAAAGGCTTTCACAACAGTAACTTTTCCACAATCCTAGTTCACAAACAGATGTCATGTGCCATATCCCCACACATCTCAAATCCTCCTCATTCATAAAATAGCACTCACTTTGTCACCCAGTACTACCTTGAGCTCAAACAACTAAACTACATCCTTCATCAAGGATTTGATTTTCTGTTCTCATGCCCAGAAGTGAGAGACATCCTGCCCAAGATCCTTCCACCCCTCCTAAACTGGTGTTCCATCACCCTCCCAACCTCAATACCATCCTAGTCAATGTTGTCCTGAAATCCAGCCCACTGCCACAGGGATCATATCCCTGTGGAAGACCCTGCTGCAAGACCTGTCCAATGTACCCACCCAGCACATCCTATTCCAGTCCTGTCACAGGCTTATCCTACCCAATTAGAGGCCAGGCTACCTGCATAAGCAGCGCCATGTAATTTACAAACTGTGCTTCAATCACTGCTCAGTATTCTATATTTGCATTGCCACTAACCAGTTGTCGATTAGGATGAATGGCCACCACCAAACTGTGGCCAAAAACAAGGTAGACCACCCTGTGACACAACATGTAGCTGAGCATATGCTTGTTTTAATGGCTGCTTCACAACCTGAGCCATCTGGATCCTCCCATCCCCATTAGCTTTTCTGAACTACACAGATGGGAGCTATCCTTACAGTACATTCTCTGATCCTGAAATTATCCTGACCTCAACCTATAACAACTCTTTTTTTCCACACCCAACAGTCCCTACCCCTGTGTGTGTGTGTGTGTGTGTGTGTGTGTGTGTGTGTGTGTGTGTGTGTGTGTGCACTTATTTATTTAGTTTTGTTTTGATATCCTTCCCTCACCTGCATTCCCACTCCATTCCTAAACTGCATCTCTTTTCATTGTTGTTCTTGTCTTCAGTCCGGAGACTGATTTGATGTAACTTTCCAGCTTACTCTAGCCCAAGAAAGCTGCTTCATCTCCTTACACAAATGGCAACCCACATCATCTGAATCTGGTTACTGCGTCTCTTGGTCTCCCTCTGTGATTTTTATACCTCCCACACATTTCTCTCCAATGCTAAATTTACAATTTTCTGATGTCTAAGGATGTGTCTTACCAATTGATCCCTTCTTTTAGTCAAGGTAAGCCAGAATTCCTATTCTCCCCAATTTTGTTCTTTGCCTCATCATTAATTATGCTATCTATCCACCTAATCTTCAGCATTCTCTTGTAGTACCACATTTCAAAAGCCTCTGGCCTCTTCTCCTATCTAAATTGTTTATCATAAGAGTTTCACTCCTTTACAAGACAACACTCCACAAAAATGACCATGGGCACCTATGAAATAGATTAAGTTCACTTACCAGATGAAGGAGCACAGGTATGTGACAGCAAACATAAATAAAACAAACAAACACACACACACACACACACACACACACACACACACACACAAAAGCAATCTTTTGCAACCTTGTTGCTTCTTCAGGCAGAGTAGGGAAGGAGAGGGAATTGGGTTTAAAGGTTCCTTCTATAAGATATATATATATATATATATATATATATAATACGAATATTATAGAGGAAAAATTCCTAACAGGAAAAAAATATACGTAAAAAATAGATGAAGAACACTTACCAGGCGAAGGGGCACAGGCAGTAATATATATATATATATATATATATATATATATATATTATAGAAGGAAACTTTCCTGGTGGGATAAATATGTATGGTATAAAAAATAGAAACTGGATAACTTACCCAAAGCACAGGCTCATTGACAGGTACAAAAAAAACACACACAAATAAACATACAAGCTTTTGCAACTGTTGGTCACTTCTTCAGGAAAAGAGGAAGGAAGGAGGGGAGAAAGGGAAGGATACGGGTTTTAAGGAAGTGGAGAAGGAGTCATTACAATCCGCGGAGCGGAAGGACTTACCTTAAGGGGATAAAAGGAAAGGCAAACAAGCGCGCACACACATACACACTCAAACACAACAAGGTAGACTTTTGTAGAAAGCAAAGAGGTTGGACAGAGATAACAGTTGAGACAGAGGCTCTGTCCAGAGAACTGAGGCAAAGATTTTAAAATGGTGGGCAGGAATTTGAATTTAGCAGAGGTTGAGACCAGGTGGGCAACGGGAAGAGAGAATATGCTGAAGGGCAAGTTCCCATCTCCGGAGTTCTGAAAGATTGGTGTCGGTGGGAAGTATCCAGATAACCTGGATGGTGTAACACTGTGCCAAGATGTGCTGGCCATGCACCAAGACATGTTTAGCCACAGGGTGATTTTCATTACCAACAAACACTATCCGCCTGTGACCGTTCATGCGAATGGACAGTTTGTTGCTGGTCATCAGAAGAAGCCTTCCTGGATGTTCAAGCCTGTCAACCCAAAGTTTGGTACAGATTCATTGATGACATCTTACTGATCTGGACTCACAGTGAAGAATAATTCCAGAATTTACTCTCCAACCTCAACTCCTTTGGTCCCATCAAATTCACCTGCTCCTATTCCAAATCCCATTCCACTTTCCTCAATGTCGACCTCCATCTGTCCAACAGCCAACTTCACACATCCGTCCACATCAAACCAACCAACAAACAACAGTACCTCCATTATGGCAGCTGCCATCCATTCCACTTCAAACGTTCGTTTCCCTACAGCTTAGGTCTTCGTGGCAAACGAGTCTGCTCCAGTCCCGAATCCCTGAACCAGTACACCAATAAGCTAATAACAGCTTTCACATCCTGCAGCTATCCTCCTGATCTGGTACAGAAGCAAATTGCCAGAGCCACTTCCTCATTCCCCCAAATCCTTCCACCGAAGAACCCCAGAAGTGCCCCTCTTGTCACCAGATACTTTCTGGGACTGGAGCGGACTCTGAATGTGGCTCTCCAGCAAGGATACGACTTCGTTGAATCCTGCCCCAAACGAGATCCATCCTTCATGACATCATTCCCACTCCACCGAGAGTGTCTTTCCGTCGCCCACCTAACCTCTGTAACCCCCTAGTCCATCCCTATGAAATCCCCAAACCACCTTCCCTGCCTTCTGTCTCCTACCCTTGTAACCGCCCCATTGTAAAACCTGCCCTATGCACCCTTCCACCACCACTTACTCCAGTCCCATAACCTGGAAGGTGTACACAATCGAGGGCAGAGCCACTTGCGATAGTACCCACATGATTTATCAACTGACATGCCTGCACTGTGAAGTGTTCTATGTGGGAATGACAAGCAATAAACTGTCCAGTTGCATGAACGGTCACAGGCAGACAGTGTTTGTTGGTAATGAGGATCACCCTGTGGCTAAACATGGTGCACGGCCAGCACATCTTGGCACAATGTTACACCGTCCGGGTTATCTGAATACTTCCCACCGACACCAGTCTTTCAGAACTCCGGAGATGGGAACTTGCCCTTTAGCATATTCTCTCTTCCCGTTCCCCACCAGGTCTCAACCTCCGCTAAATTCAAATTCCCGACCACCATCTTTAACATATTTGCCTCGATTCTCTGGACAGAGCATCTGCCTCAAGTGGTATCTCTGTCCAATGTCTTTGCTTTCTACAGTATGTCTGCCTAGGTGTATTTGCATGTTTATATGTGTGGGTGTGTGTGTGTTTGTTTACCCTCCTTTTTTTTCCCCCAAGGTAAGTCTTTCCTCTCCCGGGATTGGAATGGCTCCTTATCCACTCCCCTAAAACCCTCATCATTTTCTTTTCCCTCTCCTTCCCTTCTGCCTGAAGAAGCAACTAGGTTGCGAAAGCTTGCGTTTCTGTGTGTGTGTGTGTGTGTGTGTGTGTGTGTGTGTGTGTGTGTGTGTGTGTTTATTTATGTTACTATCGCTACCTGTGCTGCTTCGTCTGGTAAGTAAACTTCATCTACTTTATATTCTGGGTTATCCTTTGTGTGTGTGTGTGTGTGTGTGTGTGTGTGTGTGTGTGTGTGTGTGTGTCAATAAAAGTATATGTCTGGCATCTCCATAATGAAATCTGGACAGGCTACAACAAAATTCCTACTCTGAATTTAAGGTCAGTTATCATAGTTTTGTACAATATTTTTAGTTTTCAAATATATCTTCTTTTAACAAAAATAGTTAATATATTTTTTATCTGTATACAACTTTGCTGTTAATATTTTCTGGAATTTTTGTTGTTTGGTGGACTGTTGCACATTGAAATTTTATTCTAAAAATTTGAGTTTATTTTTTCTTTATAGTTATTTTAAATTTTTACATTTTGCTTCCATTTCAGTAAAAATGAAGTACTAGTAAAAGTAGAAGTACAAAGTCCCAACAGACAGAATTTTGGTAAAGAATGCACAATGAAGGTAGCCGCACACTCACTCCCAAACCCATGAGGTGTTGTACATACAGCATCATGAAAAAAATAGATTCCTATATTTGCCATATTGAGGAGACATTTAGTCACAGATGGAATGAAAAGACTGCCAACTTTTAAGTTTTCAGCCAAGAGACCTTCTTTGAAAATAGAAAACACCCATACATTCATACCAGCTTTACTTACACATATGACCACTGTTACCAGCTGCATCTGACAGGAGCACTAGTTTTGGTTGAGTGGTTGGGGGGGGGTGTAAGTAGAAGCCAGTGGTTTAACAGGCAGCTAGGATGGTGGCTAGAATATGCCTAATTTTATGACACAATGAGAGGCAGTCAAAATCCTGACAGAGATTGTGATGTAGTTGGTGAACTGTAGTTTTCAGATTGAAATGTCAACTATCAAAGCAGCAAAATATCTGAGATGATGTGCTGTAGGTCTATATAGACAAACATTGAACTAAAGTGTGAAATTAATTAATTAAGTCCATAAGTTTATAATACATAATAAAAAAAAGTTGTATCAAAATATAAGCTCAATGTTTCCAGTTTTATTTATTTTTCTTTTTGTGTGTGACTTAACTGTTTGATTTTACTGTTATGATCATTTAAATTACATATACTACTCTCTTACTTGTGGATGTTTCTTTTGTTTTTAGGTGAGGGATGAAATGGCAAAGGCAGGTGTGAAACCTTACGAAAATCTTATACCAGAGTCTGATTTGGCTAATACTACAAATTGTCGCTCAGATGGATAAAGACTGAGCTCATGCTGTGTGTGTGTGTGTGTGTGTGTGTGTGTGTGTGTGTGTGTGTGTGTGTGTGTACATAATGTATGAACAAAAAGTTTTATAATCTTTGTGGAAAAAATACATGTCATTAAATAATTTTTATAACATATTTATTTGGAAATATATCTTTAATTTCATTTTAATAGAATATTAGATTTGTTCATTCCTAACTGTTCTGTAGATCAAATTGAGTATGGGATCCTTCAGCTGTGAAAATGTGTGAATGTATACATTAACAAAAGACAAGGAAATTGTAGAAACATGTGTACTGTATCAAGGATTAACTGTTCCTATACAGCTTAATACTATTTATGTGTCTTCCCTGTAAATTAACTCTCATTTTCTACTTGCATAGTACCCCTCCTTATCCCCCACCCCATTACTTAGTATTGGTTCTACAACAGGATATTAATTTGCATCCATCAACATGAGCGTGAAGGCTTGTGTCAAGAAAGTGCAACTATTTGCAGTTATTCCATGGTGGTTGGATGACGACCCTTTGAAGTCAAAAAAAAAAAAAAGGAAAAAAAAAATCCCTAAGCTACTGAAAGAAAGCTGATTTACCGGATAAAAACTAGTTATTTTAGTCACATATATATCTCTGAACAGCAGAACATTCCATTAAAAATTACAAAATGTCTCCTGGTCTGAACAAACACAGTTTTGAACTAAAGAACTATTTAACTATGGATCTGTTTTTTTCTCCAATTGTTAAGAAATTTACAGCAAATAATTCTTCAGGAGAGGCTTCATGGTACAGTGCAAAAGGTATTGTTGTTTCTGAGTAAACATTGTGCATGTTGCAACTATGTCATAAGGAGATCTATCATTGCTTCAGAAGGCTCCATGTGTAACTAAAATATTAAACTTTCCATCACACAAAAAGAGGATCTTATTAATACCTTACTACAGATACAAATGGAATTCAAAGAAAGAGAGAGAGAGAGAGAGAGAGAGAGAGAGAGAGAGAGAGAGAGAGAGAGAGAGAGACTTGTGTCAAGTGTCTCATTTCAATATTACAGATCTAACAGGTTTTTTTTTTTAATTATTTATTTACTCATATCAAGTAATTACAAATTATTTTTTCCAGTTTTTTATGGTAACCTTTGAAGATCATCAATAAATCATAGTTGCATTGACCATGCTGCTATAATCGAACTCTTCTCCTGAGACACAGCACCCAAATTTTCGCGTGGTTTAGTTCATATATACACCACATCTCACCAAATTAACTTGTTTGTACTTTCTTCTTTAATAGTTTATGATTATGTAAAAGATTTGGCCTGTAAGCTAGCACCTAGAAGTCAGGCTAGGTCTTTGTTCCGCAGCAGGGAGAGAACATTTTCAGTGAGAATACACTTTGACTGAATAAAACTACAAGGTAGTCGAACTTTTATGAATAACTTGTATTATCACCAAATTAACTTGTTTGTACTTTCTTCTTTAATAGTTTATGATTATGTAAAAGATTTGGCCTGTAAGCTAGCACCTAGAAGTCAGGCTAGGTCTTTGTTCCGCAGCAGGGAGAGAACATTTTCAGTGAGAATACACTTTGACTGAATAAAACTACAAGGTAGTCGAACTTTTATGAATAACTTGTATTATACCCCATAGGCTAAGGTTACATAGGATCCATACTGGACCAACTATAAAGAAGAACTTAACTACAACTATGTCTACAAAGTTCATTTCATTTATTTTATCTTAACAATGTTTGTATAATCTCCATGTCACAACAGTCTCTTGTGAAGCTTGTTTATGTTTTGCTATGTTGTGTGATGGCCTCTTCTTGGACCGCCTCACCTACTCGCTCCCACGTATCTGCGCACACAAGCGCATGGCACACAGTAAAATCCTTGGTATTTTATCTATATATGGTGAATCCGCACATCTTGTGGCAGGACAGTATCATAGTGTACAGCTTTTATTAGCTGTTACACTACAGATCCCCACCTTTAGCCATGAGGTGTCGGGTCACTTACAGCCTCTAATCTGTTAATACATAGTTAAATATTTATCTATAAATTCTTTTCCAAGTTATTCACTCATAAATATGTTATTTATTCTCATAGACAGTCATAATTCCCTTCTATAATTAATTTTCCTTCATTTTGTTTATGCTAGACTATCACACTCTCCTTATATATTTTATGCCCAATATGGCACATTTTTTCACAATATTATTGTTATTAGTCCTCCATATCAAATTACATACGTGTTACATTTTTGTTTGTTTGTATAATACTTCTGTACACTATATGCCCTTATAACATTACTATTGTACTATATATCAAGTGCAAATTTCTCAACATGTACACTCATATAAGGGAGGGAAGGTTTTTTACTCAAATATATTATCTGGCCAATTACACCTATGATCATTCACTACTAGACTGTACTGCTTGTTTCTACACCAACTTGAATTATAGTTGCTGTGTAGTTTATAATTTACCAACCATATAATCAAAATTTTCAAAAAGGAACATAATACAGTAACAAAACTACATTTTACCTGAACTCCCTTCTTTGCTTTACCCTTTGGGCCCAAAACATTACCACAGGGACTAATCCATCACATGTTGGAGTGCTTTGCTACCATCTGACGCGATGCAATGGAATCTAGTATATTATTTCCCCCCTGATCTATGCAGAAGAAGGAAACAATAGTCAGCAAACCCTCCCAGTGGATCAGAGCCCTTCTCTTAGGTCTCTGAATATGGAATCCAGCCTTTCCTTAGGCCCGTTTCCTCCGCCATCCTACACCAATCAACATATACAATGATTTCAGGACGCTTTGCGTTCACTGCTCTCCTAATGTTCACTTATTACCCCGCCCGCCGCCCAATCTGTACTCAGTTCACTAAACTAGTAATAAAACAGTATATATATATATATATATATATATACATAAAAAATAAATAAAAATAAATTAAGTCCACTTACCAGGCGAAGGAGCACAGGCAGTGATAGCAACTAATAAACACACACACACACACACACACACACACAAACGCGAGCTTTCGCAGCCTAGCTGCTTCGTCAAGCAGAAGGGAAGGAGAGGGAAAAGGAAATGATGAGGGTTTTAAGGGAGTGGATAAGGAGTCATTCCAATCCCGGGACAGGAAAGACTTACCTTGGGGGGAAAAAAGGAGGGTAAACAAATACACACACACACACCCACACATTTACACAGACGCAAGTACACTTAGGCAGAACTGTAGAAAGCAAAGAATATATATATATATTTCCTAATCATATCACTTATTGTTTCATACTTCAACAAACGAGCAGGCACACTCAGATCCTAGTTTTTCCCTTATCTTGAAACGAGTGTTGAGTGAGTTACATCTTTTATGTATGTCTTATACATCTTTATGTCCAAGTCACATTGTCAAGGATTATTAAACATACCTTGGCACACATAATCAAAAAAGATTTATAACACCCAACATCATGGTAAATCACAATGTGGAATTAAATAAGAATGGTGTTTGCAATAAACATGTATGAAGGTGGAAAGAGGGAGAGATAGATTGGTAATTAAATGAGAAGAAAGAAAGGAAAATAAAGAATCAGTGAAATTGGGAGTGAAGAAGGAAAGACGACAGACTCCAAAGATTGGAAACCCGTACCACCCACGTTCCACAGGAACCCCATTCACTTCTGTACTTTGCAGTGACGCCGGAGGGCAAAATATGGCAGGTTAGATGTAAGGCTGCCTCACTTCAGAATGGAACATCACTGTTTCACTCCATGGATCCCCGAAAGTTACCCCTGATTAACCGCTTTTGACCTGCATGATAAGCATAATCTGTCAGCCATAGTATAATTTATTTATTTATTTATTTATTTATTTTTTTTTTTTTTTTTTTTTTTTTTTTTTTTTTTTTTTTTTTTTTTTGTCAAAGTCTACATATCCACCCCTATAAATCATATAGTACAAACCGACCAAAACGTATCATAATCTTACAGAAAATGTATGAAACCCCTTAGAAAATCCCTTATAAAATTTATAATTTCCACTTGCGTATTATAAAAGGTATTTAAAAAAAAAAGTTTTCTAGTTCAGTGGTCTTTTTATTAAATATGCATCAGCGTATTCCATGTCAGTCAATGGTTACATAACTGTAGTCAAACAACCTTAAATTTTAATACTTGGTGAATGCACAACAGTTGGTAGCGTGATACATATAATGCAACAAAATTTTATTAACTGTCGCATGTGCAACAGTTGGTGGTGTGATACATATCTCGCAACGTTAAATTTTATTATTTGTCATATGTGCCATGTTGGTAAAGTGTCACCTTTATGTTTTTATTATTCATCAAACTTCATTTGTCACCAGTTGGTGACATATATTCATATTCTAACGACACCAACTCTTCTGGAACATGGATTTAACCATTAAAATAGAAGTATCGTACATAATGGATACATATTTCATTTCAACAGTCAGATTTATAGCAATCCACTTCACTTTAGGTGGGGAAGATCAAACATAAATATTTTACCTGTCTTGGTTCTTGAAGACTGACATCTGCGTTGTTGATGCTCAGCATTCAGTAAAATAGTAGAATATGTTTTAGGAGATTCAGTTAAATAATCACAGACATTCTTGATGATAGTTCCATTGCGACGGAAACAAATTTATTTAGTTGTGCAACATTATAATGTTAGAAACATTTAGCTTCAGATAACAGATGTTAACATGTTTGTAGCTATGAACTGAGTGACAGAGCATGGCTCGCACTCCAACATTTGCAGCATAACCGCATAATAAGGCTAATGACAATGTTTTGCAATTCACAATTAAACAATATTCTTTTACTTTAAATATGCCAAAATACACAAATTAAAATATTACATTTAAGCTTTAACTACTTATCTCAATGTATGTACATGTTTCATAAAATTTGTATTTAATGTGGTACAAAAATTGAAGTAGTGTTTTGACTCATTTTAAAATCATTCAATTTATTTATGTTATTTATGTTTTCGAAATGCACACATATTTGTTTTGCCAATATTGTGTAGACGTACTATTATTGAGACATGGAATTTTAATGTATTTCAGTTTGAGGTCTAATTTTTTTATTTATACATATTTGTATACAGTTGTCGTAGTTTTGTTAATTCTGAAGATATTTTCTTAGTACCAAATGGATTATTAATTTTAGTGCATGAAAAATGATCAGTATTTAATTCAGGATCCAGTGATATATAAAACATGATCTGCCCTAATTTATTTAAACAAAAGGTACATATGTAATCACATTGTGCAATAGTTATAACATGTAGTATTGTTGTTTTTATACAAATTAGTATCTATATAGGTTCAGTAATTTCCGAAACTAAGTGTAACGCATTTTTAGTGTTTGTAGCTATTATTTACGAAAGTATTAAAAATTGAAAATTATGTAAAAGGTCAGCCTAAGTTATGTTTAAATCAACATTTCTTAAAAGCATTTTACTACTAGTGTTAATAGTATTTCAAACTGAAGGTGAAAATGTGATATTTTACATGTCCGGTAGCGAAGTTTTACTTTAGGTGTCTGATATTTTGTGTTTGTAATGTTGGCAACTGATTTTTGTAAGGAGCGTGTAACATAGCAGAAACGTTACAATATGCTGCGTAAAAATCAGTATTTTTTTCTCTTTCTCTCTCTCTAAGACATCTTCGGTGTTCATTGTTCAGTATTAGGTTATTTTAATTAGGATCGTGAAAGGAAAGTTTTAAAAGAATAGTTCAAGAGAGAAGGTATGTCTCATATGAAATCTAAAATTTGGAAAAAATTCGAGAAAGCTGGAGCTCACTGCTCGCCACTTCACTTACACGTCAATGCCTAACATGTCTCCTGGAGTTACAACGTATGGTTTTATTGTATCAACACTGTACAAACCTTTCTCTTCCCTAGTATTTGTGTCAATGAGAAAAAAAAGCTTTTGGGTGTGCTCTATCTGATATTCTGAATGGTCCACTAAATATAGGGAATTGTTTTGACATATTCAATCCTGTACCCAATGATAAGTCTTCTAAAGCTGTATCTTTTGGCAGTGAAATAATATTTGTAGAATTCCTTTGTGTGAATTCTTTTTTACTCTTTTCTATCTCTTCCAATATCTTAAGGAATTGTTTTTGTGTATTTGCATTCTCAACAGTTAGGGCACTGATTGTCTATTCATTAACAGTAACATGTGATAAATTTTTTAGGTCATCAATCTGTTGTTGATTTTCAAAAACTTTTTGTTGTAATGTCCCTATTTCTTTAGTAGCTTAATTACACAAGGATGTAAGATTATTACTAACCCCACGAAACTACTCTTTTACTTCATTCTGTACTAAGTCACATTCGGCTCTGTACTTTTGTGTAATGATATCTAGCAATTTTTGTAAAGTCGATTTTATTAACTGCCTCCTTACATGACTGTATGTGTTCAGTTACGTATTAATATCATTTAAAAAATCAGTTAATGTGTCTTCAAAGTGTTCCTGAATTTGTTCTCTTACCAAATGTACTACTTCAGTTTCAATAGTACTAGTTAATTCCGTTTGTGAACATAGCTGTGTCTTTAACTGTCTATTAATCTCCTTTTTTGTGCTTCTAACTTGGATTCTAATTTGGCACTCAGTTGTGTGTTTTGACTCTCAAATTGTGATTTCATGTCGTCCTTGTGAGATTCTAATTTTGCATTTAATTTTGTGTTTTGAGCCTCCAACTGTGACTTTATTTCCATATTCATTCTACTCATTTATTCTAGGAGGTCTTTTAGTGTGATTTCAGACTATAATGGTTTTATGATTGTTAAGTAAATTACATTTCATTCTACCACTTCCAAACAAGATACTTAGCTTTTCAACATTACGTTGTATGGGGGTTCTGCTCGCTGCAACATTATTCTCCTGGGGCGTCGTGGTAGAAATAAATACTCGTAGGTACAATTTTTCACCTCTTCTTTAATTTCCAATGAAACATCTTCTCCACCAAAACATTACAACTTAGTAACGTATACAATGGAACATAACAACACAGTCATAGATTTCATTACTTCAGAAACAGCAAAACTCGAACTCCCTCACGCAAGGCAGTGAGGCAAATATATAACATCGACAATAATGGCATTACATTACGCATTGTTCATAACAATTGAATATACTAATTTACAATTAAGGAACACACAAATAAAACATTTAATGTACACAAAAATAATCATAATATAGAATGAAAACTATACATACAATAATTTTACATGGCACATATATTTTTAAGACAAAATAGTGGTACTTTTTGTTTTATAACAAACGGCAATGTTAAATGTCAATTAATTAGTTAATGATTATATCATACATGTTCCTAACATATATTGAACTATCAAATATTGTCGCAAATCTGAAAATAGGTTCAAAATTTCGCGTCAGTCAATATATACAAAAAATCACAATATCGAAATCTCGTCTATTACATTAATTTAAACAATTAGCTGGTCAACACAACTTGTTTATGAGCCTAACATATATACAATGCTATTTATTTTAATGTTTTTATGTAGATACAAAAGTTTTTACCATTTGTCTGCCTATTTATTGAAATAACATACAATGACCAAACTATTGTTTATAGAACTGTCTGGAAAGCATCTAACGAATATCTTAATTAATGAAATCTATCACTTGTTTTAATCACAGTATCACCAAGACACTGTCCTACAATGATTCCTAGGCTGGCTATTTTGTTTTTAACTAACTTCACACGCAACATGTATCACTATTGAACCACACGATTCCAGGTCCGACGCAGACGGTGTCGTACGATAACATTGAGATGAGAGGGCCGGCAGTATCATCACAGGACTCAGTGGCCATTTTCCTTAGTTTTATAGGTGTTTAAAAACAATAAAATTAGGCTAAATATTTTATTAGAACTGTTCACATTAAAAGATTTCACACTGTTTGTATAAATTAGCTCATGGCTCACCTGGCGTCATGGCAAAAACTGCGTTGTCCTGGCTCACTGCTGTTGTACGTTTTGGCCACCGTTGCTCACCACTTCTCGTCGTAGGCCAGTCAGCTGCATAATGGCGTTGATCCAGTGAAAACTCTAAGAACTCGTTCCGCCGAAAATGTAGTTTGCTGCTTATTTATGTAGGTTGCTATGGCGCAACCATGTTGACTTATTTCATCCATTATTTCATAATTTGGTGGGGAAAAAATGAACCAGTATTTTCTTCTATATCTATATTTTTCTTCTATTCTAACTTATCCCCCTTTTAACCCTCCTGTCCTGATTTAGGAGAGTTAAATTCTACTTTGTTTTGTAGAATGAAAACTGCTTATTTTAGCAGAAATACTTATTCTTCTTGATTTTTGATTTGCAGTAGGGTGTGTAACTTCAGAGTGGACACGATTTAATTTTTATATATTGTTCACATTTATTGGGTTAAATACGATACACTGACTAAAACAGCAACAACTACAATAACTACTCCAACAACTAACTTGATAGGCCCTGCACATCCTGTATTTATACATTTGTTACAATTAGTGCCAATTGGTTTCATTATTGTGCCTTAAACAAACAATTAGAATTTGACAGATAAATAGTTTCTAGTAATACAAATGTTTGTGTACAATCCTACGTTGAAATGAGTTCATATTACATAACAAATACTGTCAGAAATAATTTATAAATACAAACTATTTGATTAAATATGAGTACTTGTCATTAACAATTGGTATACACAATTCACATACTTTCTTGGTGGAATAACTGTGTTTGACTATAAAATCAGTACAAATAGATTCAGTATTTAATTAAGATTGACGTAAATTAAACTTTATCATTATTTGCACAATTTATATTGTAATCAACTGTTGTCCCTACAATGGATGACAATGCTTCCTTCTAGAACATTCTATTATAAAATGTGTTAATTACAAATCAGAGGTCTGCAATTTTTTACACCACAATGAGTAGCTTCATGATAAAAAGAAGTGAAAAGTATTGAAATGACACCAAATGTCTTAGTTTGAGCTATAAATATGCTGTAATTGAAGGATAGGTGTAAAGAGAGTGTAGGCTACAAGGTTTTATCAGAAAAGTATAGGGTATCAGATTCTTGAATAACAGTCGGGGTATTGGGTGGATAAATAGGAAGTGAGAACTGGGTGCTTCACTGCACATTTGCCCTAGCCATTACATTACACCCTCCAAATCGGGACTGGAATATGGTCGCAAGAAAAAGTGCAGTGTTACCGGTAAGACAGAAGTTGGATTGACCTTGCTGCTACAATTGAATTCTTCTCCCAAGACACAGCACCCAAATTATTGCATGGTTTAGTACATATATACACCATATCTCAACAAATTAACTTGTTTGTACTTTCTTCTTTAATAGTTTATGATTATGTAAAAGATTTGGCCTGTAAGCTAGTACCTAGAAGTCGGGCTAGTTCTTAGTTCCGCAGCAGGAAGGGAACACGGTCAGTGAGAATATACTTTGACTGAATAATAACCACAAGGTAGTTGAACTTTTATGAATATCTTGTATTATGCCCCGTAGACTAAGGCTACATAGGATCCATACTTGACTAACAAGGAAAGTACTTTGGCTTGAAAAACAGAAATGCACCAAAATCTTATGATAGATAATGTAAAGGTCTCATATTGCACTAGTGATACTCCTGCATCTGCCAATCTCTGCAGTCGCCCATTAGAGGCCTCTGTGTGTGCCATGCCGCATTGCACTTTGACCTGCCGGTACACCAGTAGTAATGGTGCAGTGTGCCTCTGAAGTTGCGCTTTGTGACATTTGTGTAGTGAAGCGTCAGATGCGTCTGCGATTGGTAATCAATCCTGCTAATATATTACAATTGGTTGAGATGAAATTCCGAAGAGCCTGTAACGTTTCTGCTATGTTGCTTACTCCTAAAAATCAGTTGCCAACATAGAAACACGAAATATCTGATACCTAAAGTAAAACTTCATTACCGGACATGTGATATTTCACATTTTTGCCTTCTGTTTGAAATTCTTTTAACACTATTAGTAAAACGCTTTTAAGAAATAGTACGTTCTTTAAATATAAATTTGACTGTCCTTTTACGTAATTTTCAGTTTTTAATACTTTCGTAAATAATAGCTGCAAACACTAAAAATGCATTACACTTAGTTTCGGAAATTGCTGAACCTATAAGATACTAATTTGTATAAAAACAACAATGCTACATGTTACAAACTATTGCACAACATGATTTCATATATACCTTTTGTTTAAATAAATTAGGGCAGACCATGTTTTATATATCACTAGATCCTAAATTAAATACTGATAATTTTTCATGCACTAAAATTAATAATCCGTTTCGTACTAAGAAACTATATTCGAAATTAACAAAACTACGATAACCATATACAAATCCGTATTAATAAATAATTTGACCGCAAACTGAAACTCATTAAAATTCCATGTTACAATAATATTATGCCCACACACTATTGGAAAAACAAATGTGTGCATTTCGAAAACACACATAATGTAAATAATTTGAGCACAGTAAACACTAGTCAATAGGGTGATGTTATATTTGTGTACCACATTTAAATACAAATTTCATGAAACAAGTACATACATTGACATAAATAGTCAAACCTTAAATGTAATGTTTTAATTTCTGTATTTTGGCATATTTGATGTAAAAGAATACTGTTTAATTGTGAATTACAAAACTTTGTCATCAATCTTATTATGCAGTTAAGCAGAAAGATGTTTGAGAGAAACCATTGTTTGTTTGGTCGGTTATAGAGTTGTGGAGTGGCCAGAAACCTGTAACCAGCTCTGTTGGCTTGCTGCTGCATTTCTTGGTTGTGCAATGTTTAAGTGGAAATAAAATCGTTTCCATATCAACTGAGATGCTTTTACTTTACAAAAAGATCCTGTAAAATCAAATTCTTTAGTGAATGCCGAAGATAACTCACAACGCAATGGACTTCAGCCAGCATATAAGATAAGTTCAACTTCGCCTACAGTGGAATGACTTCGTTATAGACTGTGAACTAATAAACATTTCCGTGATTCAGGAATATATTAGGGCTCAGTTTGAGTCATTCCGAAAAGAGGTGATGGACGTTAGAAGTGGTGCCGTGTGACCAGGATTTTAAAAGCGTATTCACTAATGTAAAATGTTAGAAGTGGTGACGTGATCAAAGGATTTTAATGAGTATTCACTAATATAAAATGTGTTTCAGGATACAAGGAAAATAATGTATATGAGTGATGTGCAGTAAAACCATCATAAAAGTGCAGAATTCGACTACAATACTATCCACACCTACGATGTCAAAATTTAATGGAGGAAGATGGCAATAATTTGGACTACTAGATTCCTGTATCGCCGCATCCTTGTGACGAGCTAAGTACTTTTTTAGTAACTTTTGTAGTGACTGTTTGTGTGATAGGGGTTTTATGTGGACTGAAAACTTATTTTAAAATGGATACAGTACGAAAGGAGGGAGATGATAGTACGGTATTCAAGTTTCAGACTTTGACAGTGGGGTAGAAGGTTCTAGTATCGCGAGTTCTACACCGATTACAAGAAAGCAGCAGGTCCCATTTTCTAGTGATTTACAAGAGACTGGACAACAGATTAGTAATATGGCAGCAAACGCGGAAATAGAAAATAAATCAATCTTGGAATTTTTATTACAAATGAAAACCGAACTAACAAATTCAATTAAATTTGAAAGTAGTAAAACAAATGACTCAATGACCGATTTAAAACAATACATTGGAAGTCTAGTGACAAAGTTTAGTACTAGATTCAATAGTGTAGAAAAAAGTGTTTTGGTAGCTGCTACTTCAGAAGTTTCACAGACGAGTGCCAATGTTGGAAAAATAGATGACAGTTCAAGTTATGTAAATTCTCAGAGCCAGGATACTAAAATAGAGTTAATTGGAAAGATTCGCGATTTTGAAGAATGCAATAGCAAACTTAATATTTCTGATTTGAATGTAGAAACTGAATGTAACTCTTTTATAGATAAACCTGAGCAAGAACTCGAAAGTAATTGTACAGTCACAGAATTACCACAGTGTGTAGACGAAATTCAAGAAAAGTCACATACTGAAACTTTGAGTATTCCTAGATGTAATAGTGTAATTACTTTACCAGTAGTAAAGTTACTTGGTAGGCCTAAAAAGAAATTTCGTCCTATTTATTTTATGCCACAGGACAATGATTGTTTTTCATCTGATTTGAATGACACTTCAGAAATTATGTTGCTTAAGGAAAGTCTAAGGTGTAAAGTATATTCTTGGGCAAACCAGAACCAACTGTTTGCATTTAATTTTGGACCTAGTAACAAAGAACCATTACCTATTCTACCTGATGATAGACAAAATGAGATGCATCAGACTATGTATTGATGTAATACCTTAGGGGCATAATTACTCTTTAGTTATGAAACTGCTGACAACAGTTCAGGTCCCCAGTCGTGTGCTGTGTACTTCTATTAATCATTTTCACAGTGCAGAATAAATTCTATGCTTTAAGTTTTCCTTCAGTGTAAATATTTATGATTATTTGAAAAAAACTTTTTAATTACCACTGACAAATGAAAACAGCTGAGACATACCTTTTGATATATACATTTTTGCTATATGCTTATTGAAACTTAAAATATGTGAAGCCTAAACTTTATTACCAGTTGGAATTTTTGAGAAAATATTAACGAAAAATGTGTAGGTGGATGTTAACCATCAATTCAGAAGAACTTTATACCAAATAATAATACTGTACCTAATATGATATACTAGTTGGGGGTTTTCAATAAGATTTTTTTTTTACTTATGCCAGTGTATAGGCCAATGAACTTAAGAGCTAAGAAGTAAACATACTGAAATACAGTTTCAGCTGAATAATGCATTCATGTTTACAGTTAGCCTAATACAGTTACAATGAATAACAAATGTTGAGAAGGATTTATGAATTAAAATACTATGTGAATGTAAGTACAGAAAAAGAAAATAGGTAGATGATGGGGGTTTATTTAATGTGTTTGATAGGAATTTTGGAGACTTATGTTATGATGTTTATGAACCACTAGCTAATGTGGAAGTCTTTGTGTAGTCATCAAAAGATAAGACAAGTTAGAAAAAGGGGAAGTGCTGTTCATGAGAAATTTAAGTTAGGTTAAGAATTTGTCAGTGGAAGATACTGAACAAATAGTTATTAAGTTACTGAAATGGAAGTGAAAAATGCTTCATATATTGAAAAGAAAGAATTAATGTCATAAAGAAAATGACTGTGAAAATAATGAATATTTAAATGAAAAATGATGATGATTTAGTATTTAAGATTAGTGTATTCTCTGAACAGATGCTTTACTTGAAGTCTAAGATGTTGAATTGCTTGATACTGCTGAGGAATCTCAAAATGATAGTGTTAAGTTACTGAGAAATGTTAGCTCCAAACCCTGATATAAATGTTAAGTCATCTACTGCAGTGATAGTTAAAGAAATAATTGAAAGTAAATATGAAAGTATACCTTCTGTTTGTCAACTTAAGTTGTGATTCTAGTAACATGAATAATTTTGAGGAAGTTTAAAAAATCTAGTAACTGAACCTGAAAACCAAGTACTATTTCACTATGTTAGTAGTCCATTTGTTAAGATCAGAGAAGAAGTTTTTCTACATGTTTACATTGAGCCACTTGAAGTTAACTAAAACCCTTAGCTGTATTCTTATAGTTTTTGCTTATCCACGATCCATAAAGTTGATCGGTCTCGGATAGATTAATGCGTTTAAATCCTACCTACAGAAAAATTAATGTCTTGTGAATTTTACCTTGCTCTTACTCTGAAACCTATAAGATACTTGCTCATAATTTTGATACCATTTATGAACATGGCACACAATAATTAATTTATTAACTTCATATGCATAGTCAAAGGTATGTTGAAGTATTCATTATTTGTTTATGGCTTGAAATGTCATTGTATATACGAGAAGATGCTTACTTCAGTTACGTACTGTGATCTTTCTATTAATCACGTCCACAGTGCATTACAATTCAAATTCTTTAATTCTTTTCACTTTTGTTAGTCATTCTTTAGTATTTTTGTGTTCTTGGTTGAATTTTGTGTTGTACTTTGATGTGTCAAGAGGGACTTGCTAACAATTAGTACAAAAGTGACTATAAGCATGGGAGGACACATAGGCCACACAAGTGTTGACCAATGTAAAATACAATTTCTATCCTTGAGCTTACAGCTTAATAGGAAAATATTTAATACTGGTTTAAGATGACAATATTATTGTACGTAAGACACAGCTTTGGCTGATGCAAGGTTTAATTTTCATTTTTTATTAATTACTGCCTTGAGAGTGGGTGTAGTTTGGCAGTTAAAAAAAAAAAAAAAAAAAAAAAAAAAAAAAAAAAAAAAAAAAAACTTTTTCATTTTTCTTTAAATTTTTTCAAGATGGGAAAAATTTGACACTTTGGTGGATCAGTTGATAACTGACACTTTAATTTCCGTGCTACTTTTGAGCTATGAGATTAACCATTGCCACTGCTAACTACTCGCAGGGGGGTTAGTTTTTGAATTTTTATTAATGCATATGGTTTTTTTAATAAGTAAAATATTATGAAATACTATGATCTAATTTGTTTATACTATTTACTACTACTTATTCTAATCTCAAACAGTATGAGAAATATTCAATACCCACAGTTTCAAAACCATGATTACATTTTCTGTCTATATAACCATTTTAACTATACCATAATTTTGAATGGTAGATGTTTGATGTGCTCACTGAGAGCTTGTTTCTATCCATTGTTTTACTATTTATGTCATTCATTTCACTTAGTAAATTGACTATAAATTGTGAAGTTATTACAATGTACAACACCCTTTCTAGAGGAATTAGGAGCTTAGTTCTCACATAATGGCATTTACATACATATACACATAGAAAAAAAGTTATTCTGCATAAAATATTTTTTTTTATATTACTGTTGACAATATGAATATCAATGCTCTTTGAAAAAAAAAAAAAAGTTGTAAAAGCTTGCTATTTCATTATTCAAACTAAAGTAAATGAGAGAGATTTCTCGTTAATTTTCAGTAACATTTAAGGATTAATTTGAACCCATAATTTTGTTTAAAATACCGTATTGAGAAAATTGATTACTCTTTCCAATAGCCTGATAACAGTATGCTTAATTATGTATGTAGTTAGGGAAAAATAGTATGTGGTTCTGAGAAAGATACAACCATGTTGTAGGAACCTTCTTGAATGCCTGTATCTACAATCAGCTGAAGCTGCGAGCCACTACATCCCCAACAGCAGTTTGCAGATACACCAATGTCGGCGCATCATGCAACATCAACAACCACCAGCATTCGCAAGACTACAATCAACATACAATTTTTATTTTAGCCTAAACTAATACAGACTCACTATGAACACCTAATTCACAACATATTGAAACGATAGTACATAGTGAACCCTACATTACATTTCAGGTACACTATGTAGGGGGGTGTGTAACGTTTCTGCTATGTTGCTTACTCCTAAAAATCAGTTGCCAACATAGAAACATGAAATATCTGATACCTAAAGTAAAACTTCATTACCGGACATGTGATATTTCACATTTTTGCCTTCTGTTTGAAATTCTTTTAACACTATTAGTAAAACGCTTTTAAGAAGTAGTACGTTCATTTAAATATAAATTTGACTGTCCTTTTACGTAATTTTCAGTTTTTAATACTTTCGTAAATAATAGCTGCAAACACTAAAAATGCATTACACTTAGTTTCGGAAATTGCTGAACCTTTAAGATATAATAATGGAAAGTCCAGGTTGGAATAAATAATATAGTGAGGACAGTTTACTACTCACCGCAAAGACGTGGCGACGAGCTGCGACAGGCACATACAAAAGACACACACATACAACACATTCAGCTATCGGCCATGGCCTTCTTCAGAAATAGAGCACCCCACTGAAGTTTCCGTTCTATCCAAAGGTCTTACCTTTAGTCCTACACCCCAGTTTAATCATGTTGCTCTTGTCAAAGACCTACTCTCCTTTTCCCGATCCCTACGATGGAAACACTACTTTGCCACCAATCCCTCTGACCGCAATCTACCTAATCCCAATATTGAACCCTGCCTGTCCCAATTCATACCACCATCCAACAAAGATCCCCCTGCACTCCCACCTAACCACCCTCTGGTTACCCTCCAAGAGTTTCTCACCTCCAACTTGTCCTCACCATCCTTTCCCAAGTTCCTTCCCAAGAACTCAAACCTTTCAGCAGAAGAAAGAAGAGCCATCCAAAACCTTAAAACCAATCCTGACATAATCATCCTCCCTGCTGATAAAGGTTCCACCACTGTAGTTATGGATCACAGTGACTACCTGGCAGAAGGGCTCCGCCAACTATCTGACTCCTCCACCTACAAGTTGTGCCAGATTGACCCCATCCCCAAAGTCCAACAAGATCTCCAATCCCTACTAAAATCGTATGGCCCCTCCCAGAAACTCTCCCCTGAATCCATCTCCCTCCTCACCCCAGCAGCACCCCGCACACCCACCTTTTACATGCTCCCCAAAATCCACAAACCTAATAATCCTGGACGCCCTATTGTGGCTGGTTACTGTGCGCCTACCGAACGAATTTCAGCCCTAGTTGACCAACACCTCCAACCTATTGTCCAAAATCTACCTTCCCACATCAAGGATACCAACCACTTCCTTCACCGACTCTCCACCATTCCCACCCCTTTGCCTCCTGGATCTTTACTTGTCACAGTGGATGCCACCTCCCTATACACCAACATCCCACATGCCCATGGCCTTGCCGCTCTGGAACACTACCTCTCCCAACGTCCCACTGAACGCAAGCCTGATACCTCATTCCTCATAACCCTTACCAATTTCATCCTACTTAACAACTACTTTTCCTTTGAGGGGAAAGTTTACCATCAAATCCAAGGCACAGCCATGGGCACCCACATGGCACCCTCCTATACCAACCTGTTCATGGGCCGTCTGGAGGAATCCTTCCTAGCATCCCAAAATCTCAAGCCTCTGCCTGGTTCCGGTTCATTGATGATATTTTCATGATCTGGACTCACGGCCAGGACACCCTATCCTCCTTTCTTCAGAACCTCAATTCCTTCTCTCCCATCCACTTCACCTGGTCTTCCTCAACCAACCATGCCACATTCCTGGATGTCAACCTCCACCTCACTGATGGCTCCATCCACACTTCCGTCCATATTAAACCTACCAACCACCAACAGTACCTACATTTTGACAGTTGCCATCCCTTCCACGTCAAAAAATCCCTCCCTTACAGCCTGGCCACCCGTGGACGGCATATCTGCAGTGACAAGAATTCCCTTTCTGAATATGCTGAAGGTCTCACAAAGGCCTTCACAAACAGAAACTACCCCACAGACCTAGTCCGCAAACAAATCTCCCGTGCCATATCCTCACACACCCCAAATCCTCTTCCTAACACTAGTAACCATCCACAAAAGAGCGCTCCCCTTGTCACCCAGTACTACCCTGGTCTCGAACAACTAAATTCCATCCTTCGCCAAGGTTTTGATTTTCTATCCTCATGCCCTGAAATGAGAGACATCCTGCCCAAGATCCTTCGCACCCCTCCTAAATTGGTGTTCCGTCGCCCTCCCAACCTTCACAACATCCTAGTTCATCCTTATGCCACCCCGAAACCCAGCTCACTGCCACAGGGATCATATCCTTGTGGAAGACCCCGCTGCAAGACCTGTCCAATCCACCCACCCAGCACTTCCTACTCCAGTCCTGTCACAGGCTTATCCTACCCTATCAGAGGCCGGGCCACTTGTGAAAGCAGCCACTTAATTTACCAACTGTGCTGCAAGCACTGTACAGCTTTCTATATTGGCATGACCACCAACCAGCTGTCCATTAGGATGAATGGCCACCGCCAAACTGTGGCCAAAAACAAGGTGGACCACCCTGTGGCACAGCATGCAGCGGAGCACATGCTTGATTTCAATGGCTGCTTCACAACCCGGGCCATCTGGATCCTCCCATCCACCACCAGCTTTTCTGAACTGCACAGATGGGAGTTATCCCTACAATACATTCTCCGATCCCGAAATCAACCAGGCCTCAACCTACAATAACTTCATTATTATTATTATTATTATTTATTTATTTATTTATTTATTTATTTTTTTTTTTTTTTTTTAACCCTTCCATACCTTACAGTTCCTACCTCTGTATCCCAAACCTCGCCTGATTTGAGTGGTGTGTGAATGTGTGATCGTGTGTGTGTATATGTATGTGTGTGTGTGTGTGTGTGTGTGTGTGTGTGTGTGTGTGTGTGTGTGTATGTGGTCTTGTGCACTTGCAGTGTACATGAATTATTTTACTTTATTTTATTTTATTTTATTTTCTCCCCTCACCCGCCTCCCCACTCCATTCCTAAGCTGCATCTCATTATTCCCATCTAACCCATCCCCACCACCGTGACGTAACCTTTCTATCCCCTCCCCCTCCCCTCCCCTCCCGTCCCCGATTCGCTGCAGAGCGTGATTCGAAGTGTGGCAGTCGGAGGTGATGGTTGTATGACTGTGTTGTGTGCCTGTGTGATTGCGTGAGTGCTCTATTTCTGAAGAAGGCCATGGCCGATAGCTGAATGTGTTGTATGTGTGTGTCTTTTGTATGTGCCTGTCGCAGCTCGTCGCCACGTCTTTGCGGTGAGTAGTAAACTGAACCTATAAGATACTAATTTGTATAAAAACAACAATGCTACATGTTATAAACTATTGCACAACATGATTTCATATATACCTTTTGTTTAAATAAATTAGGGCAGACCATGTTTTATATATCACTAGATCCTAAATTAAATACTGATAATTTTTCATGCACTAAAATTAATAATCCGTTTCGTACTAAGAAACTATATTCGAAATTAACAAAACTACGACAACCATATACAAATCCGTATTAATAAATAATTTGACCGCAAACTGAAACTCATTAAAATTCCATGTTACAATAATATTATGCCCACACACTATTGGAAAAACAAATATGTGTGCATTTCGAAAACACACATAATGTAAATAATTTGAGCACAGTAAACACTAGTCAATAGGATGACGTTATATTTGTGTACCACATTTAAATACAAATTTCATGAAACAAGTACATACATTGACATAAATAGTCAAACCTTAAATGTAATGTTTTAATTTCTGTATTTTGGCATATTTGATGTAAAAGAATACTGTTTAATTGTGAATTACAAAACTTTGTCATCAATCTTATTATGCAGTTAAGCAGAAAGATGTTTGAGAGAAACCATTGTTTGTTTGGTCGGTTATAGAGTTGTGGACTGGCCAGAAACCTGTAACCAGCTCTGTTGGCTTGCTGCTGCATTTCTTGGTTGTGCAATGTTTAAGTGGAAATAAAATCATTTCCATATCAACTGAGATGCTTTTACTTTACAAAAAGATCCTGTAAAATCAAATTCTTTAGTGAATGCCGAAGATAACTCACAACGCAATGGACTTCAGCCAGCATATAAGATAAGTTCAACTTCACCTACAGTGGAATGACTTCGTTATAGACTGTGAACTAATAAACATTTCCGTGATTCAGGAATATATTAGGGCTCAGTTTGAGTCATTCCGAAAAGAGGTGATGGACGTTAGAAGCCCTTGTTTGTGAATACGGTCTTGGTGTAGAAGAACAATCATTCACATGTTTTCGGGTATCTATTATAGTGCAGAAATATGAGAATAGATTAGAAACACTATAATAGATAATAGGTAACATGTGAATGATTCATCTTCTACACCAATACCATCTACACGAAGAAGGTTTCTTCGTAACTTCACCTCAACCACTCACACTATATTAGCAGGATTGATTACCAATCGCCAACCCATCCAACACATCACCACACAAATAACGTCACAAAATGCAACTTCAGAGGCACACTGCACCGTCACTACTTGCGTACCGGCAGGTCAAAGTGTAATGTGACATGGCACACGCAGAAGTCTCTAATGGGTGACTGCAGAGTTTTGCTGATGCGGGAGTATCACTAGTGCAATAAGAGACCTTTAAATTATCTATCATACGATTTTGGTGGATTTCTGTTTGTTCAAGCCTAAGTACTTTCCTTGTAAGTATCAAGAAGAACTTAACTAAAACTACATATACAAAATCCACTTAATTTATTTTATCTTAACAATGTATGTATAATCTCCATGTTACAGCATTCAATTGTGCGACGGCCTCTTCTTAGGCCACTATGACTGTCTTTGGACCACCTCACCTACTCACTACTGTGTACCTGTGCACACGACCGCATGGCACACAGTAAAATCCTTATATACTTACTTATCTATATATGGTGAATCCGCACATCTTGTCATGGGACAGTAGCATAGTGTACAGCTAAATTAGCTTTTACACTACACAGGTGTGCCAACCACTTCCTTCACCAAATTTCCACCATCCCCACCCTTTTACCTCCTGAATCCTTACTATTCACAGTTGACACCACCTCCCTGTACACCATCACCACTCATGTGTATGGCCTTGCCACTCTTGAACTCAAACTCTTCCAATGCCCATCAGAATCCAACTACTTTTTATTTTATGGAAAGGTACATAATCAAGTAAGTGCCACAGTATGGGGCACCATCATCGTACTTTCCTGGGTCATATGAACATTTCTGAACTGCTCAGTTGGAAGCTAAGCTTACATTACATTCTCCCTCCCCTGAGGGCTCACAGTTCTTTTGTGAGTATGTGCTTGGCAAGCACTTGGCCCAAAGTTAATGCAGTTTTTCTTACTTTTTTCCTCCCTAGATTGCATTTCCTTTCCTCATCCCCTCCTTTCCTATCATCACTCTTTCCCCTCCCCACAAGGGGTACTGATGACCGTAGCAGTTTGGTCCCCCTGTAACAACCAGCCAACCTTACAGTACACTTTTCAGTCCCAAAAGCTTCAAGCTTCAATTGACAGTAAAATATTTTCCCCAAACCCAATAATTCCTACCACCTCATTCATTTATTGCGCACTAGCAAACCCGGTAATGATTTGTATTTGCTAACATTTATGGGATATACCCCCTAATCTCTTCGCTCCCCCTTCCTTCCTCCCTACCTCCCTCCCTCCCTCACTCTCTCTCTCTCTCTCTCTCTCTCTCTCTCTCTCTCTCTCTCTCTCTCTCTCTCTTATCCATCTCCTCTTCCTGCACCTCCCCCATCTCTGTCCATCATCCTTCCAAAAGTCCATGTCATCAGAAGAACAATGAACACGAAACTAGCGGTAAGCCAGCTGTACATGAGACAGCCGTCGGTGTTCTCTGGAGATGCTGGACAGGACCCCAACAAATGGCTAAAAGGGTTTGACTGAGTTGCCAAGTATAACAGGTGGAATGATACAATGTGCTTGGCAAACATTTATTTCTACCTGGACGGAACAGCCTAGCAATGGTTTGAAAACAACAAAGAGAAGCTGAATGACTGGGATACGTTCCAGATGGAACTTAGAAGACATTTGGAGACCACCAGCGACAAATCTGCTTGGTGGAAGAACAGCTGAAGAACCAGACCCAATGACATGGTGAGCCAACACAGTCGTACATACAGAATGTTTTGGCCCTGTGTAACATAGTCAATCCGAATATGACTGAGGTCGACAAATAACGCACCTGATGAAGGGTATTGAGGAAGATATGTACGAAGCTCTTCTGATAAAAGATGTCGCTATGACGGAAGAATTCATCAAGTGGTGCCAGCATATTGAAGAGATGCAACAAAGGAGGGTTGGATGAAAGAAGAATGACATAATACCCAATGTAGTCCCTGTGGCCATTGGGGAAGACCAGCATCATTAGCTTCTCTCATACAACAAATTGTGAGAGAAGAGTTACAATTTATGGCAGCTGGGACTATTAGACTGAGTGAGCATTGGATTATGGCCATGGATGTAAGTCATGAGGGAGCTGACACCGCTGAGGAAGAGGTATTTCAGACATTAGCTCCTCTTTGCTGTGCCAGTCGCCCTACTATGACTTACGCTGCAGCCGCCAAACGACAGCCTAAGAATGCACCAAAACGGCCACAACCAATTCCCCTGGCATCTATGACGCTCTGCAGAAGAGCAGACGTCTGGAGGACAGAAGACAGCACACTTCTTTGTTTCCACTCAGGGCACCGTGGACATGTCGTACACTACTGCAGAGAGAGACGGCGACTATTCAACGATTATTTAGCCGCAAGACGTCAGCCATCAGAGCAGTTCTATCCCAGGCAGTCACCTGCTGATGAGTTCAATCGACCTATGGGAAGAAGCCCATGACCATACCCTGGACGAGGTCACTCCACGACGTGCCGATGGCGTTCCCCATCACCGTACAGAGGTATCAGCCACTCCTCTAGTCGACACGCCCAGGAAAACTAACCTCAAACCATCTACGGAGGTGATGCCGCCGTAGATAAAAACCCTCCATTGACGACAGTCACTTAAGATGTTGGGAAATCTCATCGATGTCATAATCGACGGCCAACCAGTCCAGGCACTGGTTGATTCAGGAGCTTCTTTCTCTGTATTGTTGGATAATTACTGCAGCACACTAAAGAAGACAATGTTCTGTGATACGGGGGCAACTGTGTTGAAGGTCGCAAATGGAAAGTACGTCCAGCCAGCAGGTAATTTTGTCGCAAGAATAACCATCAATAGGACCCAGCCATTTGAATTTGTCGTTTTAACAGAATGTAGTCATAATGTCATCCATGGATGGGACTTCCTTCAGGCATCCCAAGCTATCATAGACTGTGGAAGATCTGAGCTGAAAAGTGAGGAAGTCGTTCTGATGGGTACACATAATACAGAATTTTCTGGGAAGTTATTTGCTGTTGACAATGTGATGATTCCGCCATTGACAATAAGAAGAGTTCGAGTCACAAACACAGATGACTGGTTAAACTGTGAATTGCTTTTCGACAGTAAAAAGTTTATTAGGGTCAGAAAAGAAATTTACATACCAGCGGCTATCATAAGCATTACCGGTGGTTGAGGAGAGATTTGGATCACTAATTGTCACGAGCAGTCACAACGTAACCCCAAAGGAATATGTATTGGGACAGGTGAACCAATCCAGGACGGTGAGCTCAATGTCATCAACGAAGACCCATGCTCTGCTGTTAGTACAGACAACACACTAGAGGAAACGACCGTGGAACTGCCAATAGGGCCCGGACTGACCAAGGAACAACGCCAGTGGGTGTTAGCTATACTGCACCAATTTTCTGGTGCTTTCACACCTCAGCAGTGGAAAAGTCAAACAAGATGGCCCACGATAAGGCACTGTATCAATACTGGAGATCATCCACTAATTAGACAACGTTCGTATAGAGTATCGCCAGCTGAAAGACGGATAATTCGGAAGGAAGTCGAGAAGATGTTGCACGATGACATTATTCACCTTTCGGAGAGTGCTTGGTCGTCTCCGGTGGTGCTCATAAAGAAGAAGGATGACACGTGGCGATTCTGTATCGACTATCAGCAGCTCAACAAAATCACAAAGAAAGATGTCTACCCATTGCCACGCATTGACGACACCTTAGACTGCTTGAAAGGAGCTACGTACTTCTCAACTATGGACATGCAGACAGGTTGACGACGCCGACAGGGAGAAGACGGCTTTTATTACACCTGACGGCCTCTATGAATTCAAAATAATGCCATTTGGATTATGTAATGCTCCGGCCACATTCAAACGCGTGATGGACAACTTGCTTCAACACCTCAAGTGGTCGATGACATTGTCATTTTCTCGAAAACATTTGACGAACATCTGAGTCGCCTGTCAACTGTGTTGAAGTGTGTTCAGACTGCAGGACTCCAACTCAATCCAACGAAGTGCCTCTTCGTCGCGAAAGAGATAAAAATCCTGGGGCACCTAGTCAACGGAGATGGTGTCCGTCCTGATCCAGATAAAGTAAGGGCAGTCACAGAATTTCCAACTTCTCAGCACATTCGTGACGTGAGTAGTTTTCTCGGGCTGTGCTCATACTACCGACGTTTCATAAAAGGATTTTGTAACAAGGCACGCTGATTACAAGAACTTCTGCAGGGAGACGCCAAGTTTTACTGGGACAAGACAAAAGAAAACTTTCTGGGCACTTAAGGAGGCTCTAACTTCTGCACCAGTTCTAGCCTTGTACAACGAGCATGCGGAAACTGAACACCACACAGACGCCAGTGGTTATGGTATTGGTGCAGTGCTTGCATAAGTTCAGGAAGGTGCTGAAAAGGTGATAGCCTTTGCATCAAGAGTACTCTCAAGTCCGAGATAAACTACAAATGAGAAAGAATGTCTCACAGTTATCTGGGTTATCAACCAGTTCTGGCTATACTTATTCGGCAAACCATTCACCGTCCTTCTTTGTGTTGGCTGACTAGCTTGAAGGATCCATCAGGTCGACTAGCAAGATAGGCACTAGGACTCCCAAGAGTATGACATCACAGTGGTATTCAAGAACGGGCACAGACACAAGGATGCCGACTGCCTATCGAGGAATCCCTTAGTGGTACACAACAGTATGAATGAAATTTCAGCCCTCACTGTATTAGGTGACGTTGCAGCTTGAACAGAGGGAAGATTCAGCAGCTATTCGCAAGTATTTGCACGACGCTCCAATATTCAGTCATCTGGGATTCGTGAAGACCCTAGACAGAATCAGACGCAGGTATGACCGGAAAGGTCTCTACCGATCTGTCAAGCAGTATGTGAGTCACTGTAAAGAATGCCAGCAACAGTAGCATGTGCCGCAATTACCTCCAGGGCATCTCGTACCAATTCCAACTGCAGCAGCTCCACTCCACCAAGAAGGGATTGATCTTTTAGGGAGGTTCCCGAAGTCGACAACCGGTAACTGATGGATAATAGTCGGCACTGTCTACTTCACACACTACGCTGTCACCAAACCTGTGCTGACTGCATAAGCTCCAGAGATCAGAAAATTCCTTCTAGAAGACATTATTCTGAAGCATGGAGCACCACCTGTGATGATATCTGATCGTGGTAAAGTATTCCAGTCAAAACTAGTATCAGACGTAATGTCACATTGCGACATTGTCCACAGAATGACAACTGCATACCATCCTCAGGCAAATGGTCTTACAGAACGCTTTAACAAGATGTTAGCAGATATGCTGTCGTATAATACTGCAAGACAAGACACCACAGGCTTCACGCTATTTTTCCTGCTCCATGGCCGTGATGCTGAGATGACAATGGATATGCTGTTCCTGTTCCAACCGGATGACACGCAGGATGACTATGTGAAACAGCTCATCACCAGAATTGAAGAAGCAAGACAGCTGGCTTGCATACAGGCACTGGACGTCCAGGAGAAGGACCGTCAGTGGTGTAACGACAAGCACCGATCTGTTGTGTACAGCCCAGGAGATCTGCTATGTATTTTAACCCCCTTACAGAAAGTTGGACTATCAAAAAAAAAAAAAAAAGTTATTGAAGCGATACTTTGGTCCGTATCATGTCATATGCCACCTGTCAGACGTCACATAAGAAGTTGAGCATTATGAGCCATCGTTGAAACGACATAAACAAAGAGACATTGTTCACGTCCTCCACATGAAGCCTTACTACGATCCTGAAGAGCAGATAGGCGAAAGTGGTTTCCTATTCAAAGACGCAAAGGACGGTATTGATACTGCTGAGTCACGACAGGAACGTCTGTTGTCGATAATCATGCAGAAGGGAAGGATTCTCCAGAACCGCCGTACAGAGGACCCATGACAATATCAAGAACCAGGACATTGCAGCTGGCTCCAAAGGGAAACTAACAGCAGGTCGCTGTTTTTTCAGGAGAGGGAGCAATGCCGCGAGACCCCACGTTAACCGATTACTGGTGTGACGCAAGGGATAGCATCAATGATTGCGATGCAGAAGGTCGCTGATTCAATCCCGTCCACCGGCAAAAATTTATTTCTTTGTAATTCAATGTTCAAATGTTTGTAAAGCTTATGGGACTTAACTACGTGGTCATCAGTCCCTAAACTTACAAACTACTTATGAACTAGGACGGCACAAATATCCATGCCCAAGGGGGGATTCAAACCCCCGACCGTAGTGGCCGTGACTGGAGCGCCTCAGTCTCCTCGGCCACCGCAGCCGGCCGGCTCTTTGTAATTAACATTTCCAGAATGTTCTACATGCTCAATATGTTCACTTGTACTTTCTACTTGTTTCTTATGTTAACTATTCTTCTAATTTCTGGTAGAGAGCACTCTGCCCGAGAGGCAGACATTGCGTCAAACAGAGCTTGGGTGGCGTGTACAGGTAAAGATGCTCATGCAGCTTCAACATGATAGCACAGTTCATCGAGAGTAGTGACTGGCATATTGTGACGAGCCAGTTGCTCGGCCACCATTGACCAAATATTTTCAATTGACGTGAGATCTGGAGAATGTGCTGGCCAGGCCAGCAGTCGAACATTTTCCGTATCTAGAAAGGCCTGTACAGGACCTGCAACATGCGGCAGTACATTATCCTGCTGAAATGTAGCGTTTTGCAGGGACAAATTAAGGGTAGAGCAGGTCGTAATACATCTGAAATGTAACAGCTGTTGTTCAAAGTGCCACAATGTGAACAAGAGGTGACTGAGACGTGTAACCAATGGCATCCGTTACCATCACGCCGGGTAATACGCCAGTATGGCAATGACTAATACACACTTCCAATGTGCATTCACCGTGATGTCGCCAAACATGGATGCAATCATCATGATGCTGCAAACAGAACCTGGATTCATCCAAAACAATGATGTTTTGCCATTCATACACCCAGGTCTTTGCGTACACCATCGCATGTGCTCTTGACTGTGATGCAGCCTCAAGGGTAACTGCAGCCATGGATTCTGAGCTGATAGTCGAGGCTGCTGTAAACGTCATCAAACTGTTCGCGCAGATGGTTGTTGTCTTGCAAACGTCCCCATCTGTTGACTCCGGGATTGAGACGTGGCACGATCCGTTACAGCCATGCAGATAATATGCCTGTCATCCCGACTAATAGTGATACGAGGCCATCTGTTGACTCCGGGATTGAGACGTGGCATGATCCTTTACAGCCATGCAGATAATATGCCTGTCATCTCGACTAATAGTGATACGAGGCCATTGAGATCCTGCACGGCGTACCGTATTGCCATCCTGAACCCACTGGTTCCAAATTCTGCTAACAGTCATTGGATCGTGAACAAACTTGAGCAGCAATGTTGTGATACAATAAACCGCAATGGCGATAGGCTACAATCCAACCTTTATTAAAAACGGAAATGTAATTGTACGCATTTCTCTTCCTTACACGAGGCATCACAACAGGCATTTCATCAGGCAACGCCTGTCAACTGCTGTTTGTGTATGAGAAATCGGTTGGAAACTTTCCTGCCGGCCGTGGTGGCCAAGGGGACTGAGGCGCTCCAGTCACGATTTGCACAGCCACTACGGTTGGGGGTTCGAATCCCCCTCGGGCATGGATATTTGTGCCGTCCTAATTTGTCAGTAGTTCCTAAGTAGTTTGTAATTTTAGGGACTGATGACCCTGTAGTTAAGTCCCATAAGCTTAACAAACATTTGAACATTTTTTTTTTTTTTTTTTTTTTTTTTTTTTTTTTTTTTTTTTTTTTGGTTACTTTCCTGTCAGCAAGTTTTAGGTGTCGCCACCAGCGGCAATCTTGTGTGAATGCTCTGAAAAGCTAATCATTTGCATATCACAGCATCTTCTTCCTGTCGGTTAAATTTCGCATCTGTGCATGTCATCTTCATGGTGTAGCAATTTTAATGGCTAGGAGTGTAGATCAGTGTTGCCAACCTTGTTCCATGGAACTAAGTAGACGCGAATCGTAAAAAGAAGGAGAAAATAGTAGAATTTCGAATGGTAGTGGCGAAGAGATCTCAAGGATGAAGACTTTCTCTCTTTTAGCATGTCTTTCCATCCCTGTTTTCCCTACAGAAGCAATGTTAAACGTCTATGTCAAATGACTTGCAATTTGTAAACGTATTCTCCTTGTTACTTTTCATTACCCAACCCTTTAAGTCGTTGAGCTTTCTCTTCTTCATACTCTCTCTTCAACCTTGATTTTAAGGCTACAACCTCCCAAAATCACATCCACTTTACCTTCTCCCGAACCGACCGCCCTCACACCCTAGTTTAGTCCTCACACCCGCTCCCTTTTCCTCTCCCTCTCCCCACCTTTCAACCTCATTATGGCACAGCAAAGATTTAACATCCTGTACTCCAATATTCGCTCCCTTCCCACCAATAAGCTCCTCCTGATGAACACCTTAAACCACCACCGCATGGATGCCTTTCTCCTCAACGAAACCTTCCTCCTCCCTCACATACGTGTCAGTACCACACCCTATATCCTACACCATCACGACTCTCCCCATCCCCCTGCACGAGGTGGAGTAGCTTTCGGCACAGACAAATATATACAGACGGGAAACCTCCGTAAGGGCGCGGTCCTACGTTCAGGGGTGTGGGGAGGGAGGGTTTTCAGCAGTTCTGTAAGATGTCCCATGATGGCGCTGAGGTTAGAAGCAGCCGCCAGAGCAGGCGGCAGGTAGTGGTTGCCCCCCACCACCACCTCCCCTCAAACGCCGGCAAGCCGGATACAGCCGTGGCCTCGTGGCAGGCGGCACGAGCTCTCCCCTCAGCCTCCCCTCCACGCTACCCTCTGACGAGAGAGGCACCCTAAATGAGCGATCCGCCTGACACCTGCTAGCATCTTACGGAACTACGAGGGGAGCGTAGGACAGTGGTTTAGAGGGGGCTGCGTCTCTGTATATGTTACTCTGTGCTTTCGGCCATCTCTGACACCACCCGTTTCGGCCACATCCCCTCCTCAACATCCCTTATAAACATCTCATTCACACCCTCTTCCTCCCTTCCAGCACTGTCACCTGTGCTACTATTTATGTCCGCTCCCATGTTCCCATCCCTTATGACTTCCTTGCTCATATCAATAGCACCTTCACGACCTACGTGGTCGCCGCTGACCTCAATATCCACTCCCGCACTCCTACCGAACTGTGTCGGTGGCATCAGTTCATTCCTACCATCAATGGCGACATTGTCCCGCTCCCACGCCACACCCGACCCTGTAGCAACACCTCCCCTGATGTCGTCATTGTCTCTCCCAATCTCCTTGACCCCATAGGCAGTGATCACGACCCTGTTGTCCTTACCCTCACACACAATGTCCATCGCCCACAGAATCCTCGCCCACCTCCACCTCCTAAACTCGTCCATGACTACTCCCGAGCAGACTGGGATGCCTTTCCCCTCTCCATCACCCATCAGGTCGAAAGCCACCCTCCCCCCCTCCACTCTCCCGATGATATCGACCAAGCTGCCTCCTTCCTTCAGCAGACCTTGTCTGATGCTATCCATTCCCACATCCCTACCAAAGCTGTCCAGCCGCACCGACCCACACTCCCTCCACAGGCTGTCCTCCCTCCACAGGCTGTGATATCGACCAAGCTGCCTCCTTTCTTCAGCAGACCTTGTCTGATGCTATCCATTCCCACATCCCTACCAAAGCTGTCCAGCCGCACCGACCCACACTCCCTCCACAGGCTGTCCTCCTTCTGCGGGAATCCCGCCACCTGTACCTTACCTTCCTGCAAACCCGTGACCGGGATACTCTCCTCCGCCACCGGCAACTCCAGCGACACGTGCTCAGCTTCCTGACTGCCAAAAAACGCTGGGGCTGGCATCAGACAGTGACACGGCTTAATGCCCACCTCCCAATCAACTCGTCCCGGTATTGGAACGCCTTCCACCACCTCACTGGATCGAAACCTATGCCTACATACCCTCTCCTCCACCTTGACCAGCCCCTTCCTGATAATGCCAGTAAAGCTAACTATTTTGCCTCTTTCCTCACTGATGTCTTCTCCATCCCTGACAACCCTAACTTTGATTATTCCTTGTTCCCAGATGTCCATGAAAAAACCGATGTCTCCATCCCACCCCTGGCTTCCGGCTTCCATTACCTGGACCACATCCCCCCATCAGACATTAACACCCCCATCACTGCACACGACATGCAATTGATACTGCGCACCAAATGCAACACGGCTCCCGGCCACGATAGCATCACATACCACCACCTCAAAGAATGTCCCCTCCCTTTCCTCACCACTCTTGCTTCCCTCTATACCACCATCCTCTATACTGGCTGCTACCCCCGCCTGTGGAAAATCTCCCGAGTCCTCATGTTCCTCAAACCCAACAAACCCCCTCTGATGCCTCCTCCTACCACCCGATTTGCCTCACCCCAGTGTTCAGCAAGGTCTTCGAATCCATTCTGTCCCGTCGCATCCATCACCACCTCCACCTCCACCACCTTCTCCCAGACACGCAATGTGGCTTTCGTCCTTCCTTCCCTACTGACGACCAACTCCTTCGACTTACGCAACTCCTTTCCCTCCAGCTAAATTCCCGTCGTGCCGCCATCTTTGTGTCCTTAGACCTCGAACGGGCCTACGATCGGGTCTGGCACTCTGGCCTGTTCTTCAAACTCCAAACCTATGCTCTTCCCATCAACCTCATCCAGGTCATTGCCTCCTTCCTCTCCAACCGCCCCACCTATGGTACCATCCACAACACCGACTCCCGTCCTTTTTATCCCTCTGCTGGTGTGCCCCAAGGCTCTGTCCTTTCTCCCCTCCTGTACCTCCTGTATACCTCGGATATGCCTAAGCCTGCCCCTCCTGTACACCTTTTCCAATATGCTGACGACACCGCTTTCCTTTCCTTAGCTCCCACCCTTGCCAGTTCCAACCGCCTGCTCCAAGAACACTTTGACCTCTTTGCCGCTTGGTGCAACCAGTGGCTCCTGTCTATAAATCCTACCAAAACCCAGGCGATCATCGTAGGTCATACAACCCCTTCCTTCCGTCCCCAAGATTTTTATCTGACCCTCCATAACCGTCCCATTCGTCTCACCCCTACCCTAAAGTACCTGGGCCTCACTATTGATCGCACCCTCTCCTGGACTCCCCATCTACGCGCTATCCAAGAAAACGCCTGCTCCCACCTCCGCCTCCTCAAACTCCTTGTTGGGCCAAACATGGGGCCTCAACCCTTCTACCATCCTCTATACCTACAAATCCCTCATCCGGCCTGTCCTCTGTGTCGCCCATCCCGCCTGGATTTCCGCTCCCCCATCCTTCTACAAATCTCTGGAGATACTGGAACGCCATGCCCTCCGCCTCGCCTTCCGTATCCCCCTTTTATCCCCCCTCCCCCACGCGGATCCTCTATGATCTCATTCCTTTCCCCAGACTCGTTTTCTTTATTGAAAATCTCCGCCTCCGTTACATATCCCGCAAATCAGATCCGCCTAATCCTCTAGTCCATCCCCTCCTCTCTGCACCTGGTACATCGCCGCACCTCCACCACTGTATTCCCCCTGCTCTCCACTTGTCCACCCTCCAGATCCTTTCTCGTGGCAACTTCCGTACCCTCCCCCTCCCGGATGATGCCCTCCTGATGCCCTCCGACCTGACATCTACCCTTCATATCAGCCGTGATCCTTCTCCTTGCTCCCTCTCCCCCTTCTCTCCCCTACAGTTCTCCGCTGTCAAATTTTATTTCTGTAGGCTGAAGAGCGCCAGTGAGCGCTACCGGCCCACCCCTTTTTTAGGGGAATTGAAACCACAATAAAGAAAAAACAAAAATCTTCTTCATATATTCAATTTGACCCGCATTTGTTTCGACTTTTGTTCCTTTTCAAGCAATGCGTTTACTACCATCACATTAAATTCTGCCGAAGACACAATTAACAGTCGACTGTCGGAATAATTTACAGATTGTATTAAGGAAATGATGTAGATGGGCAAAAGAAGTTGGATAAATTGACACAGACATTTCTCAGTGATACTTCACACTGGAATTCTGGCAGTTGAAACGGCAGAGGAGAGTGGTGGATTGGGGGGGGGGGGGGGAGAAATAGTCGGGAGCAGGTGTCCTTAGTCAGAGAATTTTATGTAGTTTACGAAAATGGAAGAGGACATGGAAACGCAGATTAGATTATTATGAACACAACTACCCAAAATATTAACAATAGAAGAAGTGAAAATATCGATAAAATGATATTAATCTTAAAATATTGCCGCGAGAGTGCACGAATACCAACTGCTGGCGTGGCGCAGGGGATAGCGTCACGGACTGCGGAGCAGAAGGTCGCTGGTTCAATCCCGCCCACCGGCAAAAATTTATTTCTTTGTAATTTACAATTCCAGAAGGTTCTACATCTTTCTTATGTTCACTTGTAAATTCTACTTGTTTCTTATGTTAACTGTTCTAATTTCTGGTAAATTCTGTCTGTGTATAAATAGCAGAGCACACTGCCTGAGAGGCAGTCAGTGCTGCGTGTATGTTGAGTTCGTAATAAACGTGCTTTCAGTATAAGTGCTGTGTTTAGTTGCCTTCGAAGTCAAGCCTACTTCCATTGCAACGTGACATTGTTTGGTGGAGGTGCCGGGTACACAGTGCAACAGCTGCATCACCTTGGCTCCAATTAGGCAACGTAAAAACCATCGCTTACACGGACTGGAATACAAGGGATGCACCGAGTACATACTTCCAAAAGTCTGTATTATCAGAAGAAGGATGGAGACGAAACCAGCAATAAGCCAGCTGCACATCAGACACCCGTCGGTGTTCTCTGGAGATGCTGGACAGGACCCCAACAAATGGCTAAAAGGATTCGACCGAGTCGCCAAGTACAACAGGTGGGATCATACAATATGCTTGGTCAACGTTTATTTCTACCTGGACGGAACAGCCCAGCAATGGTTCGAGAACAACGAAGACAAATTGAATGACTGGGAGACGTTCCAGGAGGAACTTAAGAAGACGTTTGGAGACCACCAGCGACAAATCCGCTCGGCGGAAGAACAACTGAAGAACCGGGTCCAATGACATGGTGAGCCGATACAATCGTACATACAGAGTGTTTTGGCCCTGTGTAACGTAGTCAATCCGAACATGACTGAAGTGGACAAAATCACGCACCTGATGAAGGGAATTGCAGAAGATATGTACCAAGCTCTTCTGATAAAAGATGTCGCTACGACAGAAGACTTCATCAAGTGGTGCCAGCGTATTGAAGAGATGCAACAAAGGAGGGTTGGACGCAAGAAGTATGACAGACTCCCAAATGTAGTCCCTATGGCCGTTGTGGAAGACCAGCAGGACTTGGCTTCTCTCATACAACAAATTGTGAGAGAAGAATTACAACAGTGCATGGCAGCCGGGACTATTAGACCGAGCGAGCATTGGATTATGGCCATGGATGTGAGCCCTGTAAGTCACGAGGTAGCCGACGCCGCTGAGGACGAGGTATTTCAAACATTAGCTCCTGTCTGCCCCGTCAATCGCACCCGACGTGAAGAATGGCGTCGCCCTGCTATGACTTACGCTGCAGCCGCCAAACGGCAGCCCATGAACCGACCGACGCGACCACAGCCAACTCCCCCCAGTAACTATGACGCCCCGCAGAAGAACAGACGTCTGGAGGACAGAAGACAACTCCTCAGCACATTCGTGATGTGAGAAGTTTTCTCGGCTGTGCTCAAACTACCGACGTTTCATAAATGGATTTTGTAACAAGGCACGTCCATTACAAGAACTTCTGCAGGGAGACGCCAAATTTGACTGGGATGAGACAAAAGAAAGAGCTTTCCGAGCACTTAAGGAGGCTCTAACTTCCGCACCAGTGCCAGCCTTGTACGACGAGAATGCAGAAACGGAACTTCACACAGATGCCAGTGGCCATGGGATTGGTGCAGTGCTTGTACAAGTTCAGGAAGGTGCCGAAAAAGTGATAGCCTATGCGTCAAGAGTACTCTCAAAGTCCGAGATAAACTACTCTACAACTGAAAAAGAATATCTCGCAGTTATCTGGGCTATCAACAAGTTCCGGCCGTATTTATTCGGCTAACCATTCACCGTCGTGACAGACCACCATTCTTTGTGTTGGCTGACTAGCTTGAAGGATCCATCAGGACGACTAGCAAGATGGGCACTAAGACTCCAAGAGTACAATGTCAGAGTGGTATTCAAGAACGGGCACAAACACAAGGATGGCGACTGCCTTTCGAGGAATCCATTAGTGGAACACAACAGCATTAATGAAATTTCAGCTGTCACTGAATTAGATGACGTTACAGCTAAACAGAGGGAAGATCTAACACTATTAAAAATGATAGAGGCCTTGGAGAAAGGAGAACCGACCAATGGAGAGTTCCAACTTATAAATGGAACATTGTTCAAGAGCAACTACGATCCACTGGGCCCCAAATGGCTACTTGTTGTTCCAGCTCATCTCCAGCCAGCTATTCTCAAATATTTCCATGATGCTCCATTATCCGGTCATCTGGGATTCGTGAAGACCCTAGACAGAATCAGACGCAGGTATTACTGAAAAGGTCTCTACCGATCTGTCAAGCACTATGTGAGTCACTGTAAAGAGTGCCAGCGACGGAAGCATGTGCTGCAATTACCTCCAGGACATCTCATACCGATTCCGCCAGCAGCAGCTCCATTCCACCAAGTTGGGATCGATCTTTTAGGGAGGTTCCCGAAGTCTATAACCGGTAACCGTTGGATAATAGCCTGCCCTGACTACCTCACACGCTACGCTGTCACCAAACCTGTGCCGACTGCAGAAGCTGCAGAGATCGCAAAATTCCTTGTAGAAGACATTATTTTGAGGCATGGAGCACCACGTGTCATGATATCTGATCGTGGAAAAGTATCAGAGGTAATGTCTCGGTGCGACATTGTCCACAGAATGACAACTGCATATCAGCCTCAGACAAATGGTATTACGGAACGTTTTAACAAGACGTTAGCCGATATGCTGTCGATGTATGTCAATGTTGAGCAGAAGGATTGGGATACAGTTCTGCCAGTCATGACATTTTCTTACAATACCGCAAGACAAGACACCACAGGCTTCACTCTGTTTTTCCTGCTCCATGGCCGTGAAGCTGAGACGACATTGGATACGCTGTTCCCGTTCCAACTGGACGACACTCAGGATGACTATGTTAAACAGCTCATCACCAGGGTCGAAGAAGCAAGACAGCTGGCTCACATACGGACACTGGACGCCCAGGAGAAGGACCGTCAACGGTATAACGACAAGCACCGACCTGTTGTGTACAGCCCAGGAGATCTGGTATGGATTTTTACCCCTGTACGGAAGGTTGGACTGTCAGAAAAGTTATTGAAGCGATACTTTGGTCCGTATCATGTCATACGCCGCCTGTCAGACGTCACATACGAAGTTGAGGATTATGAGCCATCGTCGAAACGTCAAAAACGAAGAGACATTGTTCACGTCCTGTGCATGAAGCCTTACTACGATCCTGAAGAGCAGGTAGACGATAATGGCTTCTTGTTCAAGGACTTTAAGGACGGTAATGTTCCTGATGAAGCCACGACAGGAACGTCTGTCGTCAATAATCGCGGAGAAGGGAAGGATTCTCTTGAACTGTCATACAGAGGACCCATGACACGGTCAAGATCCAGGACATTGCAGCTGGCTCCACAGGGATCATAACAGCGGGTCGCTGTTTCTCCAGGAGAGGGAGCAATGCCGCGAGAGAGCACGAGTACCAACTGCCGGCGTGGCGCAGGGGATAGCGTCACGGACTGCGGAGCAGAAGGTCGCCGGTTCAATCCCGCCCACCGGCAAAAATTTATTTCTTTGTAATTTACAATTCCAGAAGGTTCTACATCTTTCTTATGTTCACTTGCAAATTCTACTTGTTTCTTATGTTAACTGTTCTTCTAATTTCTGGTAAATTCTGTCTGTGTATAAATAGCAGGGCACTCTGCCTGAGAGGCAGTCAGTGCTGCATGTATGTTGAGTTCGTAATAAACGTGCTTTCATTATAAGTGCTGTGTTTAGTTGCCTTCGAAGTCAAGCCTACTTCCATTGCAACGTGACAATATATACATTTAATGAGTTAAAAAATGAAATATAGGAGTGAAAAACCTAATAGGCAGTTTTAAATATACTTACAAAAAACTATAATTCGCTTTGTTTTGCTTTAAGAAATCTCATTATTTGATAATGTGGAAAATAGTTGTACACCAATTTGTACCTACTGTAGTGTTTGGCACCAAATTTTTTGGAATGTGATGGAACGTGTTTATAGTTCGATATCTTTCAACATTTACTGAAAGAACGGGTTATGCAGTGTCCCATAAATGTCCGTTGGGATTTATACTGAGTGATTTGGCAGCACAAATAATTTACTGGAATAGTCGAGAAAGATCTTGAAACAAATGGCTCGGTGACATTGTACATTGTCAACCATAAATATACCTCAGTTGTAAAAAACATGAGACCTACGAATTGCTGCTGATGGTCTCCATAAAGCTAAACATATCAATTTCCACCCAATTTTCGGTTCATCTGGACTGGAGGACCCAATCGATTCAGTATAACACCAGCCTCCACCAGTTTGGAGCCACCACCAGGCTGCACAAGGTCTTGTTGACCACTGGGGTCCATGGTTTAGTGATGTGGGTGCTGGTCTCAGAAGCTACCAACCCTCACTCACTGAGATCTGGACTCATCTGACCACGCCACCGTTTTCTAGTCGTCTAGGGTCCAACTGATATGATCACCAGTCCAGGACAGGAGATGCAGGCGATTCCTTGTTAATAGCAAAGCGTCTTGTGGGACGCCATTACCCAGTAATTATAAATTGCTCTGTACCATACTAACGATCATGTTCGTCGTATGAGAATTGTTGATTTCTGCGGCTATGCCAAATAGTGTTCATTGTTCGTTAATTTAAGCAACTCTACAGAAACGCCATCAGTCACCCAAGTATGGGTGTCGGCCAGGGCTTTGTTTCCGTTGAAAGGTAACGTCTAAAATCTGATATTCTCAACACACTCTTGACACTGGAGATCTGGGACCACTGAATTCATTAATGATTTCAGAAATGGAGTGTGTAGTAGATCTAGCTGCAACTACCTTTTTGGGCAGACATTCTGTGATATACCGTCATGCAGCCATAATCAAGTTAGGAAGCTTTTTATACGAATCGCTGGAGTTCAGATGTCAATAACAACACATCGCCAATTTCTAAACTATGCTCGCGATAGAACTGCCATCTACACTCGAGCACATCGCTATCCCATGACTTTTGCCAACTGAATTCGCCAGTCAATGGAAGAAGACACTTGATACCACGACTAATTATTCTCTTCGTGAACTGAATAAGCAGTAGTCATTCCGCTTGCAAATGGAACCATGGAATATCATTCATATTAAGGACTTTCCTAGGTACAATCTTTCAGTGCAAAACACAGCCATTCTGTACGTCATGTTTTATCACAGACGTAAGGGTCGGGCGTTTTTGATACCTTTCATCTAGCAAAGATTTACAAGCATATCTATCCTCGAAGCCTTTATTGGTGCCCGTACAAGACGCCCTGGATCTGGATCGTTAAGCTGCTCATGGCAAGGTAGAGGGTGTCCAGAAAAGGACTCCCTGATTTCAAAATTAAATATCTCGAAAACAAAGATCGATAGAGGAATGCAGTAAACGGTATGTTTATTGTGAAAGCTGTAAGAAATTTATACAGCAGTTTGAAATAATAGTTACAAAAGCTGCTAACAGATGGTGCTGTACGCTGTACAGCTCATATCAGCATACATAAGTGAAATAATCGTATGAAAACACTCTTTGCAAACAATCACATCACAATGTTTTCAAAATGTTCACCATTGGCACTACAGAGGTGGCGCAAACGAAGAACGAAATTCGCCATCACATTTCGTAGTGTCTCAACCGAAATGGATTCACATGCCACAGAGATCGCCGATTCAAGCTCGTCCAGTGTGGCGCGATACTTCGGGTAGACCATGTCTTTCACTGTGCCCCACAAAAAAAGGTCAAAGGGAGTCAAATCCGGCGAATATGGAGGCCAATCCATGCCTGCACCAGTAAATTTGGGATATTCCAAAGCAATGACTCGATTCCCGAAGTATTCCTCAAGAAAGCGAAACACTTGTTCGGTCCAATGTGGTCGGGCTCCATCTTGCATATACCATTCAGTACCTGGTCGATCCTCTAACGCTTGCTGTGTGGTGACAAAGTGTTCCAAAATTGCAACGTAACGTGCAACAGTGACCGTTTCTCGAATGAAAAAAGGTCCAATAATGCCTCTGCCACACAGCAACTTTAGGAGAATACAGGGGTTTCGCTTCACACCAATATGGCTTTTCGGAACCCGAAAATCGCCAGTTCTGCTTATTCACGCATCCATTCAGGTGGAAGTGTGCTTCATCTGTAAACCAGATGCAGCCAACATCAAATCCTTCACTATCAGTCATTGTGAGCATCTGATTAGCAAAGGCAACCCTTTGTTGCACAGCTCGTACGGGTATGGCCTGGTGCGTTTGAATTTTGAATGGAAACATGTGTATGCTCTTTCTCAGTATTTTCTGCGTGCTGGAACGCTTCAAACCAGTCTCAGATGCAGTTCTACGGACGAATGACATTGGATTTCGCTGAATAATTCCAGAAACTGTGGCGATATTTTCAGACGTAACTGTGGTTTGCTTGTGGCCAACATGCCCCAACTAGATCATCAGCTGCCTGTTCGTTGAAATTTTGCGAAGAGTGTACGAATGTTTTTCGCATCGGGTCCTTTTGGAACATTAAATCGTGCTTGTAAACTTCGTCTTGTTGCCGTAGGACTCTCTTCTAATCTCTGGTACTCTAGCACCAGAAAAACGCGTTGTTCAATGGAGTACATTGTTTTAATCTCTTCCTTCAGTATGCTAACCTCCTTTCAAGTTTCAATAGTGGAACTGATCGCTCTGGGCTTTGGATCACTATTTATACTAAGCATTACGTATGGCCATTACAGCGCCATCTGTCAGCAGCTTTTGTAACTATTATTTCAAACTGCTGTATAAACTTCTTACAGTTTTCACAATAAACATACCGTTTACTGTATTCCTCTATCGATCTTTGTTTTAGAGATATTTAATTTTGAAATCAGGGAGTCCTTTTCTGGACACCCTGTATATTCAATGTCACAACGAATGTTATGACGGATGACACCAGAATGGGATAGCCACTATCTCTAACTATCCCAAACATCTTCATGGAGTATTTTGAGGAGCAATCTCTGAATTAACAGATAGCAATCTTGAATGAAACTTCACTCTGCAGCGGAGTGTGCGCTGATATGAAACTTCCTGGAATATTAAAATTGTGTGGCGGAACCGGGACTGGAACCTGGGCCATGTCTCCACCATGTCCTTTCTTCCAGGAGTGCTAGTCTTTCGTGTTTGCAGGAGAGCTTCTGTGAAGTTTGGAAAGTAGGAGGCGAGGTACTGGCAGAAGTAGAGTTGTGAGGCGGCATCGTGAGTCGTGTCGGGATAGCACAGTCGGTAGTGCGCTTGCCCGCGAAAGGCAAAGGTCCCAGGTTCGAGTCCCGGTTCCGCCACACAATTTTGATCTGCCAGGAAGTCTCAGATAGCAATCTTATTTATTCCTACGCTATTGGCGATGATAAGTTTGTGGTATGGGCTCATGGCAAGAATTCACTGGAACTGTTTGTTTACTATATCAGCAGTTTCCACATCAAAATAAAATTCACTGTCGACGTCAAGAATGCTAAGCAATCGTATTTGATGGACTAGGTGCGCTGGAAACAGGACACATTGGTCATCCAGTGTACAGGAAATGTACACGCTGTCTGATACTTGAACGGTAATTTGAGACGTTTGTATTCCTTCCATATTTAACTGAACAACATTACCACCACATGCTTTATCAATCGCTGTAAACTGTAGAAGCAAAGTATGGTACATTAAATGCGATAGGAGGATTTTGTAGTGCTATGATATAACGACAGGGAATTGCAACCGCCAGGTACCAGTGTGAAGTGGAAAGCAAGCAGGTTGTGGCCTAAGCAGGGCTGGATTTAGACTTGAGAAGGCCCTAAGCTATTTGAGACGTGGGGCCCTTTAGATGTCCAGATATTATATGTCAGTGCCAAATATGATTTAATTGATATACAATTATAGATAGGGAAATAATGAATGCTTAACTTAAAATCTCTTTTATTCATCACAAACTTAAAAAGAAAAAAACTCCGGTAAAAAGAAATAATTCTTTTAAAAGGCACAATTTACAACCCTTATAATCTTATCTCTCGAAACATGTTTTAAGGAATCCGAAATTATATTAACTCGTTCTTGCTTTTGCCAGAGGAGAGTCAGTTTTTGCCAGAAGAAAGTCACAAATGACATCATCAAATAATAAACTGCGTAATTTGTCACTTTCTATGCACATGAGACTGAAGGAACATAATTTGTCTCGAGTCGTTGTTGTTCTAAATTCATTTTTTATCGTCTTCATTTGAGCAAAAGATCTTTCTCCGGAGCAATTTTTAACCAACATACTAAGAAACAATCACAAAACTGCTTCTGCATTAGGGAATGCTGTTTGGACACAATCTTCAAACATAACCCTATACAGATCCTGATGTGTCAGACAATCATATTCCGATGTACCATAGGCTTGACTATGTCTAACATATTGGTGAAAATGCTTGACTTCTCCTACAAGATTCATGTGCACATCTGCAGGATATGTTTGGCATAAAGCAGTAACACCTGCATGAATCTTTTCATCTGCAGCTTTTAATTCTGTTAAGAAATAAAACTGTTTTGCAGCATCATTGTATACTGAGGCCTTCTGTGCCAGACTTGACTCTTTTGCATCCATCACAGGTATAAATGTTTCGATTCTGAACTTGTCTCTTGGCACAATCTTCTCTAAGGCATTCTCTTCATCATCATTGATATGCCTTCTTCTGTATATACTTTTCTGCAAAACTCTAACAGGCGACTTCCTTTTTCAGTCCTTTGCTCCAGTCCATATTCACCTACTATTCACTACCAATGCGAAACAAAACTAACAATATCCTCTCTAGTTTTCACATTAGTTTAAATATACGAAACTCATTCAAAAAAGAAGACGAAACCAATATTCCAGATTTCGAATTTCAAACAGAGGCCTGAATGAGTAACGTTGAAGTAGATATCCCCAGAATAGTGAAGCAAGTTAAATCACTTAACAAGAACAAGTCTTCTGGTCTGGATTTTATACCTATTAGATTTCCATTTGATTATACTGAAGCGATAGCTCCTTACTTAACAGCCACATACAACCGCTCGCTCAAAGAAGGATCTGTACCAAAAGACTGGAAAATTGCACAGATCACACCTATATTCAAGAAAGGCAGTAAGAGTGACCCACTAAACTATAAGCAATTCATGACGTCAATTTCTAGCGGGGTTTTGGAACATACCCTGTATTCAAATATTAGGAATTATCTCGAAGTGAATGATCTACTGACTCAAGGTCAACACGGATTTGGAAATATAGTTTTTGTGAAACACAGCTACCTCTTTATTCATATGAAGTGATGAGTGCTATCGACAAGGGATCTCAAACTGAATCCGTATTTGTGACTGGATAGGGGGATTTCCTGTCAGAGAGGGCACAGTTTGTAGTAATCGATAGTAAAGCATCGAATAAAATAGAGGTGATATCGGGCGTTCCACAGGGTAGTGTTATTGATCCTCTGCTGTTCATTATTTACGTAAACGATTTGGGAGAAAATCTAAGCAGTTTCTTAGGTTGTTTACATATGACGCCGTCATTTACCGTCTAGTAAAATCATCTGTAGATCAAAATCAGCTGCAGTACAATCTAAATAAGATATCACTATGATGTAAAAATTGGCAGTTGACTCTAAATAATGGGAAGTGTGAGGCTGTCCACATGAGTACGAAAATAAATCCATTAAACTTTGTTTATAAGATAAATCAATCAAAAGTGATGGCCATAAACTCCAAGAAATACCTAGGAATTATTATTACTTCAGACTTAAACTGGAAAGAACACACAGAAAATGTCGTGGGAAAGGCGAACCAGAGACTGCGATTTATTTGCAGAAACCTTAAAAGATGCAACAGAAATACTAAAGAAAATACATACTTTACATCGTAGATGCGACTGAAAGTCGTAGTAGAGGTGTGCGACCATTATTAATTCAATTATACAAATGACTCTAAAAAGGCTGAAAGATCGTGAACAAGTATTAACAGGATGTTTTTGAATACATTTATTTTGCATGACGCGTTTTGGGCTCTGCCCATCTTCGGATGACCTGGTGAAAAATATACAAAAGGCATCTTACGGTTTTTGCACAATATGTAAAAGTGACGTTAAAAAGTAAAAAAGGTATAATGCAATTAACACTAAACAACCCATGAGACAAAATGCCAGAAATAAAGAAAAAGTAAAATGAGAAGCACCATCAAAACTGAAGTAGGGTGCAAACTAAAGTTTTTCCTTTGGATGGAGACAAACTAAATGCGGCGAGCCGCTGCGTACGCTGTACAGGTAGGCGATTGGCCCACTAGAGGGCGTCCCTATGAAATGGTGCATGTCTTAAATGATGCTATCCTTCCTGAAAATGTTCTTCTTGCTTCATTTGACATTAAGAATTTTTACACAAATGTCCCTATAGATGAAACCATGGAAACCATTTTGAAAAATCTCATTAACTATGGGAAAATAGAATACGCCTATGCAGTTTAGCTAATTGAATGAACCAAATTAGCTTTGTCTTTTAATTACTTCAACCTCAAGGGGGAAAAAAAAACTTAGTTTCAACAACGTGGCTTGGCCATGGGTTCTAGTCTTTCAGAAATCATTTCTGAAGTCTTTTCTAATGTCCTAGAAAACAAACTTTTTGACAGGAATAGAGAAATTTGCAGTAAAATTATTATATACCGTAGGTATGTCGACAACGTCTTTATCATATTTGACGGCAACCAAATGAAATGCAAAATTTGTCCAAAGCATTAAATTCTATGCACGAAAAATTGCAATTTTCTTTAGAGATAGAAAATAATGGGTCCATCAATTTTCTTGATCTAAAAATATCGCATATGGGGACAAAACTAGATATTGACATCTTCCGTAAACCTACAACTACAGATTTGATTATTCCTTCAAACTCCTGTCATCCTAAAGCCTACAAACATGCTTATTTTTCGTCAATGTTCCATCGTATTCCTAAAATAGCTCTTGATAGAGATGCAACTGATAAAGAAATCAATATAATTGTTCAAGTTGGTTAAAACAACGGTTTTGATGATGATGATTGGCGTTTTAGGGCGCTCAACAGCGAGGTTATCAGCGCCCGGCAACGGTTTTGCTGAGAAAGATATTCGTGTGCTAGGAAATAAGATTTTCGAAAAGGTAGCCAGTCAAGAAGTTCAAAAGCGAGACATCTGTTCGCACATTTCTTTATCCTATATTGGCCCTAGCTCTGAATAAATAGCTAATGCCTTTAGAAAAGCAAAAGTTCAAGTTGGCTACCAAACCAGAAATCGACTGGGACAACTTTTGCGACACAACCTAGATATTGACGATAACAAATTTAAGGGGCGAGTGTCTACAAAATTAGGTGTGGATCTTGTGAACACTTCTACATTTGCCAAACAGGTAGGGATTTCATTACGTGAACACACATATGCTAGTAATAATAGTGCTCATGTACAACATCTAAAAAACCACAAATCGAAACAGCCTTAGTATACTACATCATGAAGATAAAGGTAAACCATTAGCTATTTTGGAAGAGGTAGAAGTTTACAGTAATTGCTGTAGAGCTCCAGACCAGATAATTAATGAAGAAATCACTAGTGGCCGGCTTTGGGTTTTTAATATTTTTGATCAAGTTTTGTTTAGACACACACACAGTTTATAATGTCTACACAGAAAATGCATTTTTCTTTTTCTCGACACTGGCTTTTTATCTTTTATATTACTTCTTGACTAGCTCTGTGTATGTTTTGAAGATGTACCTTTCTTTTTCTGCAAACCTGTACTTTTGATAGAAATTATTAATTATGTTTAGTTTCTTTTTCTGTTTATATACCTTTATAAACTGGGCATGTGAATTGTTGTTATTGTTAAAACAAACGATATGAAGAGTTCCCCAAGGCCTACACAGAGAAGGTATGTTCCTTTTTCGACGCGGGCTTTTTATTTTTTGCCTAATCTTTTTATATTGCTTCTTAACTAGCTCCACATAATTCTTTAAAATGTAACTTTTAGGTTAATACAAACTTGTACATTTGTTTGACTGAATTATTGGTTTATATTGCGTCTTCTCTTTGTTCTAATGCACCTCTGTAAAGGTGGCATGTAAATTGTTAATTTAGATATTTACTTGTATTTCAATGTCGACGATCCCCCGCTTAAGAACCTTTTCATTATTTTGTTTTCAATTTATAATCATAAAATTGTACTATGATATTATTTGGTACTTCCGATGTTCTTTGAATATCGTATAGGGACGCCCTCTAGTGGCCCAATCACCTACCTGTCCAGCGTTCGCAGCGCCTCGCTGCATTTAGTTCGTCTCCATCTAGAGGAAGAACTTTAGTTTGCACCGTGCTTCAGTTTTGATGGTGCATTTTACTTTTTCTTTATTTGTGGCATTTTGCCTACATATCGATTTCATGGTTTGTGTATTGTTAATTGCATTATACCTTTTTTTTTTTTTTTCCTTTTTAACGTCACTTTTACATATTGTGCAGAAACTGTAAGATGCCTTTTGTATATTTTTCACCAGGTCATACGAAAATGGGCAGAGCCTGAAACGTGTCATGCAAAATAAATGTATTCAAAAACATCCTGTTAATACTTGTTCGCGATCTTTCAGCCTTTTTAGAGTCATTTGTATAATTGAATTAATAATTGTCGCACACCTCTACTACGACTACGACTTTCAAAAACATCCTGAGAATACTTGCTCCCGCTGCTAGGCAGTTGAATGTGATTTGCAGAGAATCCCATGTAGATGTAAACAACAATTACATATATCACAATTGCTCGTTCAATTTTTTGGGGCCCCAAGAAAGAGGGGGCCCTAAGCTTCAGCTTGTTTAGCTTATACATAAATCGTGCACTGGACCTAGGGTCTACTCGGCAGACTAGCAACTCCCCAGGGTCTCATAGGAGGCGGCGGCGGCGGCTGTCCTCGGAGACAGGCACGGAGCGCATGCAGCACCCAGCTTGCAGAAGGCGCTCTTGGAGATGTGACACATGCAGACACCGCTGGCGCTGCTCACCGATCTCTGTAGGGATTGCATGTCGCCACAATTAGACGCAGAGGGCAGCACTGCTGACAAAAGAAGTCTGCGGGTGTTGTAACCAGCCAGCCATGAATTATTGGGGAGCATAGACTAAAGATAATATAGACTGCGCGTGACGTCATTATACTGAAACCAACATCTAAGTCACGTGACTCGGGGCAGGAAACCGTTTTCATCATTACGAGAAAAGTGAAGTGTAGCTGAAAGTTGCAATTCTTATCCTTTGTACTGGAAAGTAAGCTTAGTTTAACAATAAAATGTCTTGTATTATTCTTATTAGGCTTTTATCGCTCCAGAATTTCCAATGTTATTGCGACGTCTACAGTTTTTATACGTGCATAGATGAAACGTATTGACAGCTTTTCTTACGAGCAACAGAACTGCAATTTTTAACAGATGATTGTTTTTGTTGTACTGCGAGTCTTTTAGCTTGTAACTTATACGGGTTTAGAAGACGAAATATCAGTTTGACAAGCAGCAATAGTTTTCTTACGATTCCTTTTATAAGAAATTAAATCGGTTGGTATCCATTATATTCGCTTTTGACGCAATACAAGCGTTTATATTTTATGACTTTTTTCACCTAGAGAGATGCCAAAAAGTAATCGTAGCAAAATATTCGTCTATTTACATTAAATAATAATGTAGTTATGAAATCATCGATGCACTAACAAGAACTGGTTTCATAGGTATAATGACTACTTCATCTTTAGCTTTGTATAACGATATTATAAGCAGATCTGCACCAGAAAAGACACTTGTGTACATATAAACTCAGTCAAGATCAGCTGAAATAATCGTTCCATCGATAAACATTCATCGGTTCGAAAACAGTAAAAGATTCATCATGTAACTCAAATACTGAACGTCTATAATTCTGTTGCTTTTTCACCTTGGCACGTGTAAAACGATAATCACCGCTTTAATAATGGTATTGTGGAGAAATTACGTTACCGTACTACAAACGTGTAACAGAATAATAGAAGTCATCATATTGTTAAAATCGTTCATAATGACGAAAACTCAGACACGTGACTCGGGGCATTTTAGATGTTGGTTTCAAACCACAACACGGCAGAGATAGGAAAACGCGCAGTCTATGTTATCTTTGGTCTATGTTGGGGAGGCGTCTGCCCTATTCCACTCCCAAATGGAACGAGGAAAAAAAGAATGCCTATATGCCTCCGTACGAGCCCCAATTACTCTTATCTAGTGTTTGTGATCTTTATGCGAAATGCATGTAGGCGGCAGCAAGATCGTACTACAGTCAGCTTCAAATTTCGGCCCTCTAAATTTACTTAACAGAAATTCACGAAAAGAACGTCGACTTTCTTCCAGCGACCCCCAATTGAGTTGCCGGAGCATTTCCGTGACACTCGCGCATTGGTCGAACCTACCGGTAACAAATCTAGCTGCTCGCCTCTGAACCGCCTCTATGTCTTTCTTCAAACCGATCTGCTGCGGGTCCCAAATACTTGAGCAATACTCAAGACGTGGTCGTGCAAGCGTTTTACACGCGGTCTCCTTTGCAGGTGAAGTACATCTTCCCAAAATTCTCCCAATAAACCGAAGTCGGCTGTCTGCCTCACTCACAACTGTCCTTACATGCTCGTTCCATTTCATATCGCTCTGCAATGTTACGCCTAGATATTTGAACGACGCGACAGCATCAAGAAGCTCACTACTAATGCTGTATTCGAACATTATAGGATTGTTTTTTCTACTCATGCGCATCACCTTACATTTTTCTACATTGAGAGCTAGCTGCCATTCTTCGCACCAACTAGAAATTTTGTCTAAGTCAACCTGTATGCTATTACAGTCAGTTACAGACGACACCCTCCCGTACACCACAGCATCATCAGCAAACAGCCGCAAATTACAACTTACTCTGTCCATCAGATCATTTATATAGATAGAAAATAATAGCGGTCCTATCACACTCCCCTGGGGCACGCCTGACGATACACTCGTCTCTGATGAACACTCGCCGTCGAGAACAACGTACTGCGTTCTATTACTTAGGACGTCTTCCAGCCAGTCACAAATCTGTGAACCTATTCCATAAGCTCGTATCTTCGTTAGCAGTCTGCAGTGTGGCACCGCATCGAACGCCTTTTTGAAGTCGAGAAAAACACCCCTTGCTCCACAAGCCTCGTTCCATGGGACGCTGGCATGGCACCGAGAACAAACAGCCTTCCAGCCAGATTCTAACATTTTCCGCCTGCGCCTGGCTCTGCATATGTGATAGGCCGACACATCGCACTATTCTGTATCCTTATGCGAATACACATGGCGTCGTGACTACCACTACGCAGTTGGTTGCCACCAAGTGTGAAAAACTCGCATTGCTGCATAAACCAACGTGGCAGCTATTTCTAGCTTTTTCTAGCAACTTTCTTGGTCTGTCAAGAGCGTGTGACTTAATTCGGGTTTGAGGAGACAAGACATACAGTCGGATTATTTTTCTCGCTGAGAGCAGCTAGAACAATTTGGTCGTTCAGCGGAATGTTCAAACGTTTGTAAACGTTTTGTACAAAACTGCTTTGGTCGTCAGTCTCTAGGTTTACGAATTACTTAACCTTAACTACGGGCAGACAACACACGCAGTCCCATGCCCCAGGGAGGACTCGAACCTGCGACAGCAGCAGCCGCGCGCTCCGAGGGGGGCACCTTAGAACGCTCGGTTACTCCACCGAGGCAGTCGTTCAGTGATAGATTTATGAGAAAACAGGTTGAACTTGCTCTATCGACAACTAAGTCTCTGCCGCGCTCTTGTCTAAAATTTCCTATTGATACAGGGGTATGCCTCTCTGAGTTTGTGACACTTGCGGGGAGTGACACTTGCGCGGAAAGGAAATTTGTAGACACTTGCGCGGAGTCCCGGACGCTGCAGGTAGTGAACAGGGTGTTCCAGAAGTAGGGATACACCACCCCTACTCCACGCCCTCCAGCCGCTACCTGTGCAGTATTCATGGATAGGCCCACCGAACGAGGTGGAGATGTAGTAACGGCCCGGAGATATCACAGCCTCATTCAACAGCGAGATAACACGTTATACAAATATCACTCGATTTACAATACAGCACCATGTGAAGAGGAATGTGATGAAATCGGAATTGAGCGCAACCGTTGCTAACTACAATTTCGGATTTACTGCATTTTGAGTCAGAATTCGCATTTATATTCGCATTTATCGCAAATGCGAATTTTTCCTGTCCCTAGTAATACCTCTAAAAATAAACAGCTGATCAAGGCACTAAAAGCAAGGGCAGATCTTTGGGTGTATTACTACAAATAACTAAAACAATTTGATCGTGGAATTATATACAATCTCATTATAAAGGTTTTTTGTAGGTGGTTTTGAACAGCTTTTAAATATGTTAGGAGTAGCATTATGAAATATAGACAGCTACACCTTATGTTTATTATGAGATATCAATTTCGGCTAATTTCAGGTCATCTTCAAATCTCAAACAACAGGTGTTACTTATGCATTTTTCCAGTGGCACCCCTTTAACTGTTAAAACACGTTGTTAGTCGCGTTAGCGATGAAAACAGAACCCAGAATCTTTGCGTCTAAATGATACATATATTGGTGTGATGTCTTATTTCGAAAGAACAAACATCACACCAATACATATATAGCTCTCGGTAAAGTGGAACGGTACGATGTCGTTACGTAGCACAGCACGGCGACTGGAAACGCAGGAGAAGTGCAAACAACGTTCTCTCCTCAGAGGTATGATTCTAATTAGGTTCGACGTAGACTTCTACAACATACAGTCTACATGGCGAAGATTTCACCAAAAAATTTAACGTTTCGTCTACTTTGGCGATAGCAACCAAATTTTAAAATCGTGTCTACTATGTAAAGATTTAGCAACACAATACGCTTCAAGTCCATAACTTCACTGGTTTTCGAGTTCTCAATTTTTAATATGTTTTTAATGTTATTACATAAAAAACAAATTTGGGACGCACACTACAATTTTCATATGGCAGATTTTGTAGGTACATTCAAAAGACATAATTCAACAGTTCTGTGCGTTCATTTTTAATGAGAAATACCAAACATTTGTTTTCAGTGTTTATTTCAAATTTCTACATTTAAGTTTCTTTAATTATTAGTACTTAAATGTGGTGATGAAATAAATAAATTACGTGTATATGTGTAGTCTTATGCGGCCAAACGACTTAGGTCATCGGTCGCTAGACTTACACTACTTAATCTTACTTAAAATAAAGTAGCCAAAGTACAAACAAACATACCCATGTCCGAGGAAGGACTCGAACATCCGACCGGACCGGCCGCGCAATTTGTGACACAAATTACATGTTTGATAATATAAATGCATAGAAGTATGAAATCACGTCAAGAGTACTTCCTGCAAAAATTTCGCCAAAAAAGTTGGCACTGAGTTTAGAAAAACAAAATTCTGGTATATTGGATTTTAACATTTTATCAAAAAATGAATGTTACTACAAGAGATAAAGCCATTCAAATTTACGGGCACCATAACGTATTCCTTTCCTGAGTAAATGAGCTGCTTCTTGTAGTTTCAACACCTTTTTCTTGAATGTTCTGAATATAAATCTTCACACAGACTTCTTGAGGAGGAGAGTGATACGGATATTTGATTGTAAACCACTGCCTATTACCTTAGACTTTTTGACTGTACTTAACAGGTGTTCCACGTATTCCGTAATTTATATTTAAACAGTTAACAGGCAATGTAATTTATAACCAACTATTGGCTGTCAATTTCGCTTCATTTTTCCTGGAAGTCTTGCAACTTGTTTCTCCCTATTGGTTTATGCCAAGTTCGGAGTAAAAATGGTTCTATATGACGGTCATGGAAAATAGAATTTATCTTTGGCATTTTTCGGTGTGTGACATTCCCTTACACATTCCGTATTTCATACATTTCTTAGATGTATTTCTAATTCGAATAAAGCCAAATCCTTTTGGGGTCTACGAATAAACGCTTCAAGTATGTAAAATACTCATTGACTTATTATTAACGTTTTTTAATTGAAGGTTTAAGGTTGCGTCTCCTATTAAAAAGCATAGTAGCTATTTTTAAAGAGATTGAAGTTGCGTGATAGTGGAGTTAACTACATAGCGGTCAATTACATCAACGTATCTGTGCAGGATGCCTAATATATTTATTGCTTGCGCAGATGTCTTGATATGCTTAGTGTTCTGAATAATATGCTTTTAGGAGGTATGACTGTGGAAAGTCATCGTCTTGTAGTAGCAAAGAATGTCTTAATAACTCTCCAAACATTATCACTATTAAAATACCTTTTTTTTTTTTTTTTTCAGGAGGAACACTCAACGAATTCATATGTAGTTAGAACAAGTTACTATATTGCTCTTCAGCTTTGAAAGGGTTGTGCAATTTCACTGAGTTTCGTCTTATGTTGACAGTGTGGAAACTGGACAACAGCAGTGCTAGACTTCTTGGTGTGCCTGTACCCAGGAAAAGCCATTAGCCGCCCCAAGGGTGCCGGGTTCCGCGCAAGTGTCACTCCGCGCAAGTGTTCCAACCCCTGCCTCTCTATGGATCAGTCAGCCACTATACTGAATTTGCTTTCCTCTTTCTTAACGGACAGTACGTGCGAAATGGAACTCTAGGCAAAAAAGTCAGAAACGCGCACTAGTTATGCAACAACCTACCAACGTTCTCGGAATCTCTCATTTCGGTCATTTCCAGCTGGCATTCACACGCCACAGACGCTGCCCTGTTTCTCACAGACACCACTGTCTTAAGGTATTTGCAGTCCAGTATTATTTCGTGCCAACAATCTGCACTTAGTTTCCTGTCAAGTACCGCATGAGGAAAACGTTAAAAAATGTTCAAATGTTTTGTTAAGCTTATGGGACTTAACTGTGGGGTCATCAGTCCCTAAACTTACAAAGTACTTATTAACTAGCTTATACTAAAGACGGCGCAAACATCCATGCCCGAGGGGGGATTCGAATCCCCGAAGTGGAATGGCCTTGCTCATCGGAGCATAGCACCTCAATGCACTTGGACGCTCTGTCGCGGCACGAAAACGTTACTTCGTGACGGTCCCCTCACATTTCATACAACAGGACCCCATAAGAATGCTTATCCAGATCTCATGTTCTTACATGCTGTACGTTACTCAGCCTTGCCATTTGAGGAAGTACAATATTTCTTGTGCCAATGCAAAGCATTCCCTTTTCTCCTTGCTTAACTGTCTAACAAACCTCGTGTTTACTAAGCGTAATACCTTTTTTATAAGATCCCATCACCATTGCACTTAAGTGTATTAATTACAGGTCAGTGAGAGCCGATAGTGATCCATTGTCAACTTTCAAAATTAATTTCAAAACAACTTCTAGATTTTGTTCTCCCATTTTCAATAATATGAATAAAGAAATGGTAGCTGCAAGTCTCAAAATAAACGATATGCACATCAATGTTGTTCTGCTTCCCAGAAATATTTTTGTCTATTGGGCCGGGTTTATCTAAATACGACAGCGATGTAAATGGGTGTAAAGCTAGTACGAGTGTGTGGCAGAATACCACACGTGCGACCTGGTTAATGCTAAATGAACTAACACAAGAGGCGCCAGACCATCTTTCATAAGATCTCCTGGCAAGAAGACCACAGGCTTCAGAGAGAAAACAGAAATGACACTGCCAAAAAATGGACCTTCTAAGGGCCAATTTACAAATGAGCTCGGACCTAGTATACGAGATTACCACTTTAATACAGAAGGCATAAGTAGAGCAAAATGCCAAATTCACAGATTTTTAAAAGAAAATGAAGCTTCCTTCCAGTACTCTAACAAAGAGCTGAGATAATATTCACGACGATGTTAATATTTCTTTGTTGTAAAAAAGAAAGTTCACTGACTTCCTTGGTAACACTTTACATTTGATATCACTGCACTTATGTTTTTGATTAGAATTCTATACGGCGTAACTTATTAATATCGTTTCACCAGGGGGCACTACATAACGCAAACTGGATACTATTAAGAACTCAAACCAAGCATTAAAATTTGTTTTTCCTCATCTTTGAGGCACACTAGGAGAGAACCTCCTGGCAGCTTATACTTGGAACTAAAATCAGGGTCCCCTGCGAGAAGTCCTCAATGCAGAGTGCAGTTTTCGACGCTCGCGTGGAAGCCAGCTCCTCGTAGAAATCGCACCGGATAATCGTTCTGCAGGAAAAATAATTGTAGAATCTATTCATCCTTCTAATGAAGACTAAATTTCAGAAGTTAGATTATAACAGGTGCCGTCGAAATGAAATCCTCGAATTCCCGTAACGGACAAAGAGAAGACCCAACAAAAGGTTCACTTCTCTCAGAGTCGGGCACTTCCCACAAAGAGGCGCCAACGTAATAGGACTATTTTTTTTTTTTTTTTTTTTTTTTTTTTTTTTGCACCCGCTAAGTCTGGTTTCTCTGATATAACTTCTGCAGAGAGACTCGCGAGAGGCGAAGGTGGATGAAAAGAGGAGGTTAGGAACTAGTTTTCATGGCCACTAAAGCCTGCAACTAATCTATTGCTTTTCTGAGAGGGATGACACAACCGCCAAAATTATCGTAACGTTCCTACCATGAAACTGTAACTTTTGCCAACGAAACTTTCAAAGAAAACAGTTACTAACTCATGCAGCAGAACTCACGGAAATACGCAATTTGTTACAAGTACGGAAGGAAATATTGTGCTGTGGATACCTGTAGATTAAAGTATAGAAGTTGTAGAGAAGTAGAGTAGAGAAGTATAGAAGTTGTAGAAGTTGTAGAGAGGACAAAGTTGTTCAACTTTCACATAGGAACCAATGTCCTAAAACGGTTTTTTTTTCCAAGGAAAACCAGATCTTCAGATTTCACTCTTTTTTTACTGTGACATTACAACAGCTGCAATAGCTGTTCGATATGACGACCACCAAGTTTCCATGAACTCTGTCCACCATATGAGACGTACGGTTAATCACTTCTTCAGGATTCGCAGAGCTTTGTACACGTCCAGGATTAGAGATGGTACCTTTGAGCGACTTTGACGCTAAGAAGACAATGGTGAAAACCATCATCTGTGACGTGTGATCGTGCTTAGTAAACGATTCATATTGTCACCTTTGAGTTGCACTGTATTATATACCTTTAGTGGTTACCTCTCAGCAACAATTTGAACTTCCTGCAGATCCTGATGCAATGCTAAAGTTAACCATACATTTCTAGGTTCGGACACTGGCATTATAAACCGATACCAATGAAAACGGTATTTTAATATGCATCTAGGATATTAGTACATAGTAATAAGTTTTATGTCCTTTAAAATGTAAATATTCTTAAGATAATTGTTTCTCCTGACCGATTCCACATCCACAAGAGCAATTACATTTGCGATCTGTGGAAGGTACATTAACACATATGCTCTCTTTTTGCAAGTATATATAGTGTATTTTATTCTGGCATGTTCTACATCCAAGAGGATTTCCTCAATTCGGATCTACCGGAACGAAAAGTACATATAATCTAATCTAATCTACACATTATCCCTAAAGGTATATTAATGCATTTTATTGGAAGAACTGGAAATATTTATCCATATAAACAAAAGCCCAGACGAAATTCTCAATGACCACACAGAATTTAAACACAAACTTTATTTAGGAAATGTTGTGGAAATTTTACGATTAGATAACGGCTGATCCAAAGATAACAAAATTCATAAAATATACACGAACAGCATCTGAGTGACTAGAGACACATTATCACATAACAAGCGATTATAATTATTTTCTGATATAACATATTTGTAAACATATAGCATCTACACCACCACAGATAAATATTAAATTTTACAACGGTACGAAGACGTAAATATCGAGTAAAATAAACGTTTTCGTAACTAAGAGATGTTGTATGCAATATCCATCGATGTAATGTAAGTATTGCTGTCTGAAATACAAAAATTTCAAACTTAAATAATCGTTTATACAGAACAAAATAACGAACATAGTTTCTCGCAGGCATCACTTAGGAATGGCATAAGCCGAAATGACCGACTTTAAAAATGAAATATTTGCAGCAACTTAATCATTATTAAAATTGAAGATCAATCCGTCGCGTTCATGTAACGAATCAGTACATGAAACTGTAAGAAAAGAGTTGTAATTTTGTGCGATTAAGTCCGCTATTACTCTCTAAGTGCAACAAGTTTTTATTTGACAAAGCACAACCGGTTTTGCGTCTTGTAGATGCATCATCAGGTGCTTAAAATTGACCGTCGTTTACACGTTGGACGGTTTTGCCTGCTCTCCACCACCGGTATATATTAAATATGACTACCACAACAGCGCCCATTGTTGTATAGTTTTAACGTAGAAGTGAACGTTAAGAAGCGTTCAATATTTTAAACATTCGACATGAACGACAGTTAGTGGCTAAATGAACACTTTTTTTTTTTTTAAATTCAGAATGTTCAAATGTTTTTTATGTTTTGGGTCTTAACTGCGGAGTCATCAGTGCCTAAACTTACATACTGCTTATAAACTACCTTATACTAAAGACAACAAAAACACCCATGCTCGAGGGAGGATTCGAATCCCCGACGGGGAACGGCGTCGCACATCGTTGCATAACAACATTTGGCTGCGGATACCCGCATTTCAAGGTAATATCCTTAATAGTTGTAATAGATCAAGTGGAAGGTGTAGGAGTCCTAAGCACACAGCAGGCCTAAGGATAAGTAGAAAGTAACGCAGTATTTAGCTTAATTTTTTATTCCTCGGCAGAATAGGAGGAGTGAGCCACAAGGAAACCTGTCACTTTAAACATGAAAGAGCGAAAATTACTGCTAAGCTTTTGTGTTTCTTGTAGTAGCTTATTAAAAATGTATGTGGCAGAACACTGCATACCTTCCTGCCCAAGGGTGATGGAGGTGTGGTCTAATTGCAGATTCGATTTCTTTCTAGTTTTAAGAGTGAAAGCTGCTACCTCTTGGGAATAACCAAACGTTATTATATTATTAGTTCACGCATTTTGACCTTTATAACCACAACCTTAAATCAGTTGTCGTGTGAGAATCACGTCTCAGTTTATCCTCCTTAATTTTTGAAGCCATAGACACAATGACACTTTGTTTATATTGACAGTAGCCCTGATAGCTCCATTGTAAGCGTACTACTAGTGTGTCAGCGGCTATTTCCGAAATATTCCGCCTATGCCGCCACTTATTGTACTTCTTATATAGTGCTATTGAATATTAACCTGTTAAGCGACTGATTTATCAGTCACATGCTCCTCTTTTTTACGCTGTTATTGTCAACTACATCGATTATTATTGTGTTTTATCCCACGGATTTTTTTCCTTATTTATTTTTACCCTTTCACTATGAGGCTCATCCGTAGATTCTTTATTAGTAGCTTATTGTTGTTATTCTTTGCCTATCTCTGCACTTAGCGTTCAGTCTCCTGCAACCATGTAGCATGTACATATCATAAGCTACAAAACTAAAATGTAAGTGTAAATTTTATCCCTTTATATGAACATATCTTTTTTTACAATCTACTTGTTTGAAAACTGCATCACTGTATTGTATTAGATTTATAAAATTTCGCACTCATGTCGAAGACTTTTATACTCACGCTTTCAAATTTCTGTAACCGACTTTTGTACGTTATGTGTGGTTTACTGTAATACGAATGAACTTGTTTTCCTGTATAGAGACCACAAAAAGAGCTCAAAGCGCCAGAAACCGGTCGTCACAAATAAATTATTACAAGCAACTGGTTGCTGCATTTTATGAATTAAGAAAAGTGTTATTAACAACAAACGACATTCAAGAAAATATGGAATGAGGCCAATGTCAGAATTCCCAGGCTACTAAACTAACAGGGGTCGACAACAAATACATGAGCATACCCCCCACACGTTGCACGAACAGAACATTTCTGCGCAGTAAACACGCTTAAGACCTCAAATTTATATTAAAACAAAGAAGGCAGAGTCGAATGATGCTCGGCCACTCCACTGCTGCTGTACATCTTCATCTCAATAAATCTATAAAAAGAAAATGGTTCGATTTTAGTGGAAAGTTTGTATCCCGTAGTAGCTTGTTGCTGCGTGAGATGACGAATTTGTATCTGAAATGTCCTGGTATGCTTCTATTAAAGTTTTCTAACAAAAAGACCTAAGTCGAAACAAGGTCCCTGGAGTAGATGATATTCCCTCAGAGCTACTGAAGTCTCTGGGAGAACCAGCCATGACAAACCTTTTTCACCTGGTGTGTAAGATGTATGAGACAGGCGAAGTACCCTCAGACTTTAAGAAAAATGTTATAATCCCCATTCCAAAGAAAGCAGGTGCAGTCACTTGTGAAAACTACAGAACCATCAGTTTAATAAGTCATGGTTGCAAAATATTAACACGACTTATATACAGAAGGATGGAAAAGCTGGTAGAAGCCGACCTCGGGGAAGATCAGTTTGGGTTCAGGAGAAATGTAGGAATACTGGAGGCAATACTCACTTTACGGCTTATCCTAGAAGATAGATTAAGAAAAGGCAAACCTACATTTCTAGCTTTTGTAGATTTGGAGAAGGCTTTTGACAATGTTGATTGGAATAAACTCTTTCAATTTCCGAAGCAAGCAGGAGTAAAATATAGGGAGCGTAAGGTTATTTACAACTTGTACAAAAACCAGACAGCGGTTGTCAGAGTTGAAGGGCATGAAAGGGATGCATTGGTTGGAAAGGGAGTAAGACAGGGTTGTAGCCTTTCTCCAATGTTATTCAATTTGTACATCGAGGAAGCTATAAAGGAAAGCAAGGAGAAATTTGGAGAAGGAATTAAAGTTCAGGGTGAAGAATGAAAAACATTGCGTTTTGCCGACGACATAGTAATTCTGTCAGATACAGCAAAGGACCTGGAAGAGCAACTGAACGGAATGTACAGTGTGCTGAAAGGTGCATATAAGATGAACATTAACAAGAGCAAAACTAGGGTAATGGAGTGCAGTCTAAGGAAATCATGTGATGCTGCAGGAATTCGATTAGGTAACGAAGCAATAAAGGAGGTAGATGAGTTTTGTTACTTGGGCAGTAGAATAACAAATGATGGTCGCAGTACAGAGGATATAAAATGCAGAATGGCAATGGGTAGAAAAGCGTTCTTGAAAAAGAGAAATTTGTTAACCTCGAATATTGATTTAAGCCTAAGGAAGTCCTTTCTGAAGGCATTTGTATGGAGTGTTGCCTTGTATGGGAGTGAGACATGGACGATAAACAGTGCGGACAGGAAGAGGATTGAGGCTTTTGAAATATGGTGCTACAGAAGAATGATGAAGATTAGGTGGATGGATCGCGTAACTAATGAGGAGGTACTGAACAGAATTGGGGAGAAAAGAAATTTCTGGCATACCTTGACTAAAAGAAGGGCTCGATTGGTAGGACACATTCTTAAACATCAAGGAATTGTGAATTCAGCGTTGGAGGGAAGCGTGTGGGGTAAAATCCGCAGAGGAAGACCAAGAGATGGATACAGTAAGCAGATTCAGACAGATGACAGATGTAGGTTGCCGTTCTTATGTAGAGATGAAGAGGCTTGCTCAGCATAGGGTATTGTGGAGAGCTGCATCAAACCAGTCTCCGGACTGAAGACCACAACAACAATTTACGATCGTGATAAATCATTAACGTGTTAGTTATGGTCGATAACATAATTATTTCGGTGCTGTCAAAGCGATTGTCGCCCTTTATAATCGCTCCCGGGTGACGCCCTGAACAATGAAGTAACGGGCGATACGTCACGAGCTGTTGCCCGGCACCACCGCGGTCCTAACTCGCTGCGAGTGAACGTCTTCTGATCGAGTGCGTCTGGTCTCTCAACTGATCCTCAGCATCTAAGAACAGCTTCAGCGACCTCCGGGCTTTCTACAGCTCAAGAGGAAGACAGTAAGCGAGTTTCAGCGAGGAATATTTCGTGGAACCAGTAAGTGACTAGCCACAGTCTTAATCTTCACATATCCGGACAATGATAAGATTTGTGCGTATATTTTGATGTACCACTGCCGCAAACCGTGGTATCTATTGTTCTGTTAGGTGGATGAACTTCTTTTCCAGAAGAAGGAAACAATATTAGGGTTTAATGTCCTGTCGACACCATGGTCATCAGAACGTTTACTACAGGTTCAGACGAGTCACTTCGCCATTTCTGAATTAATTCTTAGCGTCTAATGTGAAATTTAAAGTACAAGTTAACGTTTCCAATATCGTTAGTGTACAGTTAAAGCGTCGGTGGTTTTTACGAGACATATAGATGTAACGTCTTGATGAACCATAGGGGTGAAGGCGACCGGTGAGGAGCGAGATGCAGATAGCCAATAGTATTGGTGTTCTTCATTTCTTACGTTAGCTATCATCAGTTTTAGTTAGGTAGTTAAAATATGAGATGTTGCTGACAATGAATGAGAATGTTGTTTATTTCGTTTAAAAAATTATATTAGATTATATTTTTATTTCTTGTAGGAATTTTAAACTTATATTATTAGCGGCGTGCAGCTAGGTAACATGCTGGGGAAATTTTTGATGGGTATAGATTATTCATTGCTTTTGGGGGAAGTGATAGTATTTAGCAGGTAATGCCTTTCATGAGCGGAAGATCGAAGTCTGTTGAATTTAATTTTTCTTTCATTCGAGCTGGCAAGTTTCTACATTAGGTGTCCTTTGTTGGGCACCATGTATTTCCAGGTTGGCCATCTGAGTGACTAGAGACACATTATCACATAACAAGCGATTATAATTATTTTCTGATATAACATATTTGTAAACATATAGCATCTACACCATCACAAATAAATATTAAATTTTACATCGGTACGAAGACGGAAATATCGAGTAAAATAAACGTTTTCGTAACTAAGAGATGTTGTATGCATTATCCATCGATGTAATGTAAGTATTGCTGTCTGAAAGACAAAAATTTCAAACTTCAAACTTTGCAGGCATCACTTGAGAATGGCATAAGCCGAAATGGATGACTGTGTTTTATCCCACAGCTTTTTATTCCTTATTTAGTTTTACCCTTTCACTATGAGGCGCATCCGTAGATTCTTTATTACCAGCTGATTATTGTTATTCTTTGCCTATCTCTGCACTTAGCGTTAAGTCTCCTGCTACCATGTAGCATGTACATACCATAAGCTACAAAACTAAAATGTAAGTGTAAATTTTATCCCTTTATATGAACATATCTTTTTTTACAATCTACTTGTTTGAAAACTGCATCACTGTATTGTATTAGATTTATAAAATTTCGCACTCATGTCGAAGACTTTTATACTCACGCTTTCAAATTTCTGTAACCGACTTTTGTACGTTATGTGTGGTTTACTGTAATACGAATGAACTTGTTTGCCTGTATAGAGACCACAAAAAGAGCTAAAAGGGCCAGAAACCGGTCGTCACAAACAAATTATTACAAGCAACTGGTTGCTGCATTTTATGAATTAAGAAAACTGTTATTAACAACAAACGACATTCAAGAAAATATGGAATGAGAGGCCAATGTCAGAATACCCAGGCTACTAAACTAACAGGGGTCGACAACAGATACATGAGCATACCCCCCACACGTTGCACGAACAGAACATTTCTGCGCAATAAACACCCTTGAGACCTCAAATTTATATTAAAACAAAGAAGGCAGAGTCGAATGGCGCTCGGCCACTCCACTGCTGCTGTACATCTTCATCTCAATAAATCTATAAAAAGAAAACGGTTCGATTTTAGCGGAAAGTTTGTATCCGTAGTAGCTTGTTGCTGCTTGAGATGAATTTCTATCTGAAATGACCTGGTATGCTTCGATTAAAGTTTTCTGACAAATTACGATCGTGATAAATCATTTACGTGTTAGTTATGGTCGATAACATAATTATTTCGGTGCTGTCAAAGCGATTGTCGCCCTTTATAATCGCTCCCGGGTGACGCCCTGAACAATGAAGTAACGGGCGATACGTCACGAGCTGTTGCCCGGCACCACTGCGGTCCTAACTCGCTGCGAGTAAACGTCTTCTGATCGAGTGCATCTCGTCTGTCAACTGATCTTCGACATCTAAAGACAGCTTCAGCGACCTCCGGGCTTTCTGTGGTTGAAGAAGAAGGAGACAGAAAGCTAGTCTCAGCGAGGACTATTTTTTGCAGCCAGTAAGTGACCAGCCACAGTCTTAATCTTCACATATCCGGTCAATGATAAGATTTGTGCGTATATTTTGATGTACCACTGCCGCAAACCGTGGTATCTATTGTTCTGTTAGGTGGATGAACTTCTTTTCCAGAAGTAGGAAACAAGATTAGGGTTTAATGTCCTGTCGACACCATGGTCATCAGAACGTTTACTACAGGTTCAGACGAGTCACTTCGCCTTTTCTGAATTAATTCTTAGCGTCTAATGTGAAATTTAAAGTACAAGTTAACGTTTTCAATATCGTTAGTGTACAGTTAAAGCGTCGGTGGTTTTTACGAGACATATAGATGTAACGTCTTGATGAACCATAGGGGTGAAGGCGACCGGTGAGGAGCGAGATGCAGATAGCCAATAGTATTGGTGTTCTTCATTTCTTACGTTAGCTATCATCAGTTTTAGTTAGGTAGTTAAAATATGAGATGTTGCTGACAATGAATGAGAATGTTGTTTATTTCGTTTAAAAAATTATATTAGATTATATTTTTATTTCTTGTAGGAATTTTAAACTTATATTATTAGCGGCGTGCAGCTAGGTAACATGCGGGAGAAATTTTTGATGGGTATAGATTATTCATTGATTTTGTGGGAAGTGATAGTATTTAGCAGGTGATGCCTTTCATGAGCGGAAGATCGAAGTCTGTTGAATTTATTTTTTCTTTCATTCGAACTGGCAAGTTTCTACATTAGGTGTCCTTTGTTGGACATCGTGTATTTCCAGGTTTACGAAATTTGTCATTGAGAGAGTTTGTCTGGAGTTTAGGATTATACGGGTGTGAAACGTGGGCGATAAGGAGTTCAGACAACTAATGATAGAAGCTTATGAAATATGGTGCCACATACGAACGCTGAAGATTAGATGAGTAATCGCATAACTAATGAGGAGGAGCTGAACAGATGTGTGGAAAAAAGAAATTTCAGGTATAGCTTGACTAAGAGATGGGATCGATTTGTGGGACACACTCTGAAACATTACGGAAATGTCAATGTAGCATTGGAGGAAAGTGTGGGGGGAAAAATCGGAAAGGGATACCGAATGGTGAATACAGTAAGCAGGTTCAAATGGATGTAACTTGCCATTCTCATTCACAAGTAAAGAGGCTTACACAGGAGAGGATAACGTGGAGAGAAGGATCGAACAAGTCACTGGACTGAAGACTACAACAACAACACCATTTTTGAAGTTTTGCGATTGATGGTAACTCATACGGAGTCCATTTGCCAGGTGAAGAAATATGGTTTTCAACCATAAGATCCTGGCTGTGAAAACAGTGTTTGTTGGTACACATGATCGGGCAGATAGAATTTAGAGATGAAGTCGAAAAGTTAATTTGCTCGCTACAGGACAAGGGTGACATTATTTCAATTTAAACGAAATGATACTTCGCCAGGATCCCAATAACACTTTTGTTTATGCCGACGACGGGTTTCGGTACGCAATGGTACAATCTTATGGTCTGACTGGAAACCGGTCGTCGACATAAATAAAAGTTTTATTGCGATATTAGCAAAATGTTATGTTCTTTCAGGAAAAGGTGGCTCTCTCAAACTTCGTATTATTGTATGTCAATGGAGACGGTTCAATGACTGTTTACTCTGAGTATTTGATAATTTAAAGCTAACTTTTATGTGGGTGTGCATATTTTCCAATAATTAATAGTTTTGAAATTACACTTTGACAAAGTCATTGATGTAGTCTAGGAGACCTACAGAGAGAGAGAGGGGGGGGGGATGCGGAGATATTCTCGGAAGTGTAGGGAAAGTCATTGAGACTGACAGATTAGAAATTGGGGTAGCAAAATTTCCATACAGGAAAGTGTGTCGTTGTCAGATTTCTGGTGGTTCCTCTTTCGTAATAGTAGAGATGCGAAGAAAATGTATCCTTCTGAAAGTTCTGAAGATGTACGTACTGAAAGTAGGTAGTGTCTTTTTACAACTGTCTGGATGTTAGTAAACCACAGTCTCCTTTTTGATGCACCAGAGACAGATGCACACATCAGAAGATACGTAGCATTAAGGGCAACTTATCTGTCATAAAAAGATATTTTCGCAATCCTATTAAGTTCCAGAACGATTTTGATTCATTCGAGTAAATGTGCAGAAGGTGTTGGAGTAACGAGTATGAAGTATTTTCTTATTTTCTTCGTTCATTAATTAACAATATTAACCAAAACATGTCAATATGAATTATATTTATGTTACTCATTATTTTTCTCCTTTTAATCATTAGTTACTTCACCTTCATAATAATAGCGTTTATCTTACAGTTTGCGAGATGTCGTTACGCCCGGCTCTAATACCAAAACTTCACTTTACATTTTTACTTTGGTAATAAAATTTGCTGTTCGTCACAATTGCTTTACGGTATAATATTTGTTGTGGCCCTGCAGCCTAATAGGATAGGCACAAATAGTTTAAAATCTGTTTTAAATATGGTACAATGCTCTAGTGTGTGAAGCTTCATAGCGCAGCTTGTTTTTAGAGAATACTTTAGGAGACATGAGGATTTGGCTAGGCAGGAACTTAACGGACAACCTAAATTTACGTAATATTACACACACATTGTGAAATATTCTCACATTAGCAGGGCCAGCTCGCAGAATTTTTTACAACGCGCAACGGAACGAGGGAGTACAATCAAGTTGGTTTGGTGTCTCTCGCTACTGGTAAGCCCACCTTTTACGTACCTTGCTTCAGCGGGACGCTACCAAGATCTGCATGTACCGTAAAAGCACCGATAAATCAACTTTTACAGACGCCTACCACTTCACTCTTCCGTAACGGGTATGACAATTTCCGTGAAATAGCAATAGCATTTTAATGTATCAAGTATTCTAACGTTCTATACTGTTGCTAATTTTTTTCTTTCCTTCTTTGTTTTCAAAAGTTTCAAGGTCTTCTGGTCTGAACTATTTATCGTCCACGTTTCACAGCCTTACAAGGCTACACTCCAGAGAAATGCCTTCAGAAAGACTTCCTAACTCTTAATTTAATGTTCGATTTCAACAAATTCATCCTTTTCAGAAATGCTTTTCTTCGTATTCAGTATCTTCCGTACTCCTACAGTCGTAAAGTTATTCTACTAGTCAAGTAACAAAACTCATCTACTACCTTAACTGTCTCGTTTCCTAATGTTATTTTCTCAGTATAGCCTGATCCATTAGACTTTATTCCACTATCTTTGTTTTGCTCTGTTCAATATTCGTCTTATACGATCCTTTCAGGACACTGTCCATTCCGTGCAACTGCTCCTCCAAGTTGTTCGGTACTGTCTGTTCAGATTCACACTTTTTTTTTCCTTCGGGAGGCATGCATCACTATTCTGACTTGCGTGCTGTTATGTAACTGAATTAAGTTAAGTTTCATTTCTTATAACTCTCATCGTTTATTTAGGAAAAAATGAGTAATCTTTTTTGTGTAACGAGATGTTTTACTTGTGTTCTACGTCAATAATTAATCTTAACTGAAACTGTAGCTGAAATTTAATATATCGTTTTATATGCAGTAAAAAAACAGTGTGTAGCCTTAAGCTCCATTATTTTGTAGCGGTTTGCTTGTTACAATCGTTCTATTATAACTTTTTAATAGTAATCACACAAGGAGTCCAGTGAAATTTATACGGCATGTTTCCGTAAAGACGTGCAAAAATTTAACAGGTCTCGGTGGAATGACCAAGCGCTCTAAGGCGCCTGGTTCCTCTGCCTTCCCAAGTACGTCAGTGAATGTCCTTACGCTTAAAAAAGAGAGAGTGTCGTGGGAATAAAGCACGAGTTGGGGTGGAGGTCATTAAAACAAAGGCGTTACTCACTATGACGAGATCTATTTGCGAAATTTCTTTCACGAACTTTCTCTTCAGAATGCGAACATTGTTTGTTAGCACCCACGTACACGGAAAGACATGATCGTCGCCAAAATAAAATAAGAGAAATCAGATCAAAAACGGAAAGATTAGAGGTGTCCTTTTTCCCGCGAGCTATTAGAGAGTGGAACTGTGGAGAAACATCATAAAAGCGGTTGATGAACCCTCTGCCATGCACTTCAATGTGACTTGCAGAATCTTTATATAGATGTAGATAACTAACATCACACTATCACAGAAATCCAAGAGCTCTTTTTCTTTTCTGTTGGCCTCGTTTGCGTCTCCAAACTTACCCATAACATTTTCGTACACTTCTGTTAGATATCCTATCCTGGCAAAGCAGTCACCCATGAGAAAAACACTGTCCTTAACTCTAACAGCTACATTACTGAGTGCGCCATAAAATCTGTCCATCTCATCTAGATCTGACACAATCCTAATCTTCTTGCTGGAAATGAGCAGATACTTCCACATCAGTAGTTCATTTACATACTTTATTGCAAGTACTTCGCCTCCTGAGAGGTTCACTTTGTATTCTCCGACTTCGTCTTCTTTCTCTCCCATCACCCTAACGCCACTAACATCTAAAGCATCTAACCCTATCTTACTTGAGGCCTCTTCCCATGTAATCCCCATTGATATTAATAGATCCTCATCTCATTCCAAATCGTTTGCCAAGTCATATCTGAGGAGTCCCTGATCTGTCAGAGGTGGGATTCTGTCACCTCCAAAGGTTCGAGGCATTTTGCTCTGATTTTGCCAGCATCGTACTGAAGTACCTGGGAAGCAGGTTGCCAGCCTTACTTGCCCAGGGCCCCACTGAGTTTTTCCTGTAACGGTTGAGGGACTAACCGATGGATTAGATAGTCTTCGTCTTCTGGGCACAAAGGTGGCCACGACGCAGAATATTTTCGAGATGCCCAAACTTATTGCAAAGTAACTGGTATCTAGCTATCAGGACCCCTTACTTGGCCACTTGCCCGTGGGCCGTGAACTAGGACATGACTAGAGGAACCTACACCATACTTGACACCCTTAAAAAGAAAATTGATTTTATAGTCTCTGACAATAAATAAATAAATAAATAAAATCTTCAAAATTCTTTTTCTGGGCCCATCTCTTATCAGATTCGCCGACATCTTAGTAACAATTCAACTCCAGCGATTACTTTTCTACCAATAATAGTTTTGAAAACATTTTACTCACATTTTAAACTCGACTTGTTTCCTTTTGAATAATTCTGGCATATACAAAATAATTTGCGATACTTGCTCTTCTTACTACACAGGACAAAAAGGACGTGCATTTAAAGACAATACAAGATACAGCTATTGAAAAAAAATGTCAACAGCAGCCAGAATTCATACTTTGCTGACCACACAGTCCGTAATAATTGACGGAAAATTATCGAGTAAAGGAAGAAATGGTATCCGGTGGTAAAGGGACCCTATTGTACCTTCTGTTGATCAACGTTTTTTGCAGTAAGGAGGTGATCAAAAGCAGCTGCAAAAGGATCTGGTTATACTCCTGCTCTGTGCGAAATTTGGCAATTGACCGTAAATAATAAATGTGAAGTTATCGATATGAGTACCAAAATAAATCCTTTGAACTTCATTTACAGGATAAATCAGTCGAATCTAAAGGCCGTAAAGTCAACTAAATACTTACGATTTACAATTACGCACAACCTTAATTGCAAATAATACACAGAATGCACCGAAGGGATCTCCAAGAGGGACTGGCAAAGAACATAGAGAAAGTTCATAGAAGAGCAGCTCGTTTTGTATTATCACGATTCAGGGGGGATAGTCTCACGGAAATGATGCACGAGTTGCGTTGGAAATCATTATAAAAAAAAAAGGCGTTGTTTGTTGCGGCGAGATCTATTTGCGAAATTCCTTTCACCAACTTTCTCCTCGGAATTTGAACATATTTTGTTCGGACACCCACCGAACATACCGGCAACTTACAGAGTGGAAGGGTAGAGAAATATCATACAAGCGGTTCGATGAACCCTCTGCCATGCATTTGGATGTGATTTGTGGAATAATTATGTAGATGCAGACAGCAGTGGAATATATTGATGATTAATTTTAGAGAATTAAATTGCCATCTTAGGATCACTCATTTACAGACAATATTGAACAACTTCATTGTTGAATGGATATCGATTTCTTCTCATGTCTGGACAAAAAAATTCATGTAGAAAGTTTTCTTGTCTGAGGTTTGTCACTACTATAAAACTATAATAACGCGGTATGTGTAGAACAATCAAAGTAAAATACATATGGCTAATTCTCTGTAATTTGGTACGTTAGCTGACTTGAGCGAACATCTAGAGCGGCAGCGGATCACAGCAAATGGGCGCCGACGGCAAGGGAGCAGAAGGAAGGTCTCAGACATAAATACTGACCAGATCCGCTCCAATAACAGTCTCAGGTCGCACCTGAAGACGGCTACGAGCTACGTAGCCGAAATATTGTGCAAGATTCTACACTGTTATCCGGCAGAACACCGGACAACCAAGATGCCATTAGATCGCCGGGAGAGCTTGAAAAGTTACATTAAGTCTAGGGACTTATGACCTTACCAGTTTACTCCCGTAGGTTTACAAACATCTGAGGAAAAATCCTTCAACTGTCAGCATAACGTTTACTGCCTTCATCTGACAATAAACTAAATGAGGCATAAAAATAAATTTTTGTTAACGGTTTTGACAGTCTGCTACACTTTTTATTCATGTACATCTAAATTTCACAATCATTATCCACCTATAAGTGAATTCAGTTCTACAAGACATCATTATTGTGGGCTGCAAAAATCTGCGCTAATCAGTTCACAGGTATAATGTAACTAGCAGTGCAGGTGGTCTTAGTGAGCTGAATCCAGCTAATGTGCTATGATACTTCTCTCACCTGCTTATTTCGTGAAACCATACGTACGTTTAGGCGGTTTCGGTACGTTGATATAAAAAAGGATATGGACGATAAATAGGGATCCTTTGTTTCTGGAGAAAAACAGTCTCGATTGCAAATTTTTATTATTAACAAGATGACCCGGTGAACTTCGTATCACTTACCTCTTAATATAAACCACATTAATTTAAATCATATGTATTTTAGACCCAGAAGCTTAATAAAGGCATCATAAGACAGTCTAAGTATCGGCTCGATAGTGGGCGGAAAGAGTGGGCAAATCACGCACACATATTCAGGATAATGTTCATGTAACAATCATGGAAGTTCATAGAAGGTTTAAACGGTGATAAAATACGGAAAAATTGCGAGGAAAATTCAGATTTAAAACTTGTAAAATAATGACTTGCTTGTTGTGTTGGATGCGTTCAAAAATATACTTTTAAAGAGTAATTTTTCGTGCACTAATAATGGTAACTATAATGGTGAAAGAATTATAAATGAAGTTAAAAAATTTTGTTTCTGTTTTTGGCGTTAGTTTCAAGCCACTTTGCAATGGCACTATATTCAGTGATCACTTTGGACATATTTACGGTATGTGTAACCTTTGACAGTGACTTTGACACTTCATATACGGGTTCAGATCGTGTAAAGCTAACTTTACTCTTTCAAAGTATATTTCCGAATGCACCCAATACAACAGCCAAGTCATTATTTTACATGTTTTAAATCTAAATTTTCCTCGCAATTTTTCCATATTTTATCACCGTATAAACCTCCCCTGAACTTCCACGAATGTGACATGGACATTAGCCTGAACATGTGTGCGTGATTTGCCCACTCTTTCCGCCCACTATCGAGCCGATACTTAGACTGTCTTATGATGCCTTTATTAAGCTTCTGGGTCTAAAATACATGTGATTTAAATTAATATGGTTTATATTAAGAGGTAAGTGATACGAAGTTTACCGGGTCATCTAGTCATCTAGTCGACCAGGCAATGCTTCGCAATTGCTAATATGTATGTACTCTTGCTGTGAACGACAAATGTGCAAAACTTTATCCCAATCGTACGAATGATATTGATATCCCAAAGAAAAGAGCTCTTTCAGATTTCCACAAATTTTCCTATTTTCTGGCCAACTATTCCAAACTTTTACTTCACTCAAATCTTCCTCTCGCTTTGAACGTCGAATGTGCAAAATTTTATCACAATCAGATGAATGTTATTGATATTTCTTAGAAAAATCTCTTTTTGAATGTTCCAATTTTCCGGGAAACTTTTCCAAATTTTTATTTCATAAGAAAGTTACTCCTGCTTTGAACGTAAAATACGCAAAATTTTATCGTGATCAGATGAATAATATTAGATATCCCATTGAGAAAAGCTCTTTCAGTTTCTCGAGAATTTTCAAATTTTCCGGGTAACTTTCCCAAATGTTTAGTTTATCAGAACGTTTATCTTTCGTTTAACGTCAATTGATCAAAATTTTATCGCTATCGGATGAACGGTTATCAACTTATAGTGTTGAGTACATTTAATAACACACTGAAAAAGGAATTTTTGCGACTTTCCTTTTCAACTGTCCCTATCTTTCTTTATTATTATTTTTAATTTTTTTTATTTTACTTACAACTTTTCCAAAACCATAATGAACAAAACAAAAACAAGGATTACCAGTCTCCGTTGTGCGAGTAGTCAGTTATAGTGCTGAATGCAGAATTCCAACAAAAACACATTGAGAAACGAACTTCGTTTTCCCAAATTTTCCAGTTGTCCAGTAGATTTTTCAAAAAAATTATTTCATAAAAACCGTGTCCTGTCAAGTCCTTCTCAAGTGATGCTTTTATAACCATGTGGCAATTGATTTTTACTCATAGAAAATAATCGCTTTCGGTTTTTCCTATATTTTACCTACTTTCCGGGCGACTTTCCCAAAGTTTTATTTGATGCGAACGTTCCCCTTACTTTCAACATGAAATGTCAAAATTTTATCGCAATTGGACGAACGATATTGATAGCGCACTGGAAAAAGCTGTTTCAGTTTTTCCTCTTTTTCCGGACAACTTTTCCATATTTTATCACCGTTTAAACATTCCCTGGACTTACACGAATATTTCAAGATTAAAATTAGCCAAATAGGTTCAGCCGTTCTCGAGTTTTAGCGAGACTAACGAAAATAAATTCATTTTATATACATATTGATAGCAATTACTCGTTTTTCCATTGTATCATCGGATTATCTGGGAACAAGAAAACAAAAACGAAAAGAAAAATAGTTGTAACTAAATGCTAAAGAAAAAGAGGTATAGTTCTAAGCTGTGCTATCATGCATGCACTTCACCAGTTACCACTGAATGTCATTAAAATGAAAGCATCAGAATGTGATACTGAGTCTTCAGTACCAAAGATTTGAGATACCAAAATGGAGAGAGCAAAATAAATAAATAAAAGCATTATCCCGATTCTCTTGTCTGTAAGTGCATATTCCATAATCGGCGCTATATAGCAGCGTCAGAAAGGAATGCCATCAAGCTACAGCTAGATGTCAGTACTGAGATACAATTTAAGTGCCTGGCGTAGAGTTCACTGAATCATTTCAGTCTACTTCTCTATCGTTCCACACTCCGACAGTGCGCGCTGCAAAAATGAGCACAGAATTTTTTTTCGCTCCACCTGTAATTTCCTACATGATATTATATTATGATGATCATTTCTCTCTGTGAAGGTGGGGGACAACAAAAATCACATTCGGAAGAGAATATATGCAATTAAAAATTTTAAAATCTCGGCGCATGAGAAAAGAAAGACCTTTTTTTAAGTTTGTTATCTCAATGTGTGTATTAGTTCTGTGAAACGCTCCCCACTATATCACATAATAGAAAAAGATCTGACCTATATTGGAGACTTCCAGTGCCCTCTATCAGCCCTACCTGGTAAACATCCCACACTGCACAGCTGTTCTCCAGCGGAAGGTGTGTAGTGCTCCATCTCTCTGGTGCATCTGTTGCAGCTTCTAAGTGTTCTGCCAACAACGCCAAGTCTCTGGTTCGCCTTCCCAACAGTGTCATCTATGTGCTCTTTCAAGTTCAAGTATTTCGCAATAGTGATTCCCGGGTATTTGGTTGCATTTAGAGCCTTTATATTTGTGCTATTCATCGTGTATTTGAAATTTAAAGTCTCTCTTTTAGAACTCATCTGAATAACCCCTCACTTTTATCGATTTAGGTTCGATTGCCTCATTTAACACCATGAAGATATCTTGCCTGCATCATCGTGAAATCGGTATAGATTTACTGGTGGTTTTACTAGGCAGTAAATGATAACATCATCTGCACAGAACCAAAGAGGGCTGCTTAGGTTATCTCCTATATCACGTATACAGCTCAGGAACGGCGGAGGTTCTATGACAATTGCTTGGGAAACGTCAGTCGTTAGGTATGGATCTTTCGCCAACGATTGGTTGTATATTACTGCAAGTATGGAGCTGTTGCATCAGCATACTATGAAAGGTACCTAACTGATACACAATCTGGATTGAAGACTTGTCGTTGTCAAGTGATTCAAGTTGCTTCAAAACACACAGGGTATTTAGTTCTATGTCATCTATGCTAACTTCGTGTTCTTGTTTGAGATTGAGGAATATTCGCACCATATTCCTTGGTGTAGTTATTTAGAAAGACTGTTTTTAGTACCTAGGCTCTAGTAACACCATCATTCGTAACACTTTCCATCGTTGTCGGACACTGAAAGTAGTGGCTGTCTCGGCGCGAGCGTACTTCGCATATGAACAGAATCTCTCCGAGTTTCCTACCATATCGGGAGACCCTGTTTAACTGTGGAAAGTATTGAAAGCATCTCACATTGAAATGCGTTTTAAGTTTCAAGATTCTGTAAACTTACTCTTCGTGCTTTTGTGTTCTTCTGAATGGGAGGATTCTTTGTAACAGTATTCTTGACTACTTTTTGTTCTCTGGTGAAGCCGGCCGCGGTGGCCGAGAAGACTGAGGCGCTCCAGTCATGGTCTGCACGGCCACTACGGTCGGGGGTTCGAATCCCCCCTCGGGCATGGATATTTGTGCCGTCCTTAGTCTTAGCTAGTTCATAAGTAGTTTGTAAGTTTAGGGACTCATGACCCCGTAGTTAAGTCCCATAACTTCTACACACATTTGAACATTTCTCTGGTGAAACAGTTTCTCCCGTATTATCTGATGTAGGCGTAGTAGGAATCTCTCCACTGCTGTTGATAGCACAAATTTGCAGTTAAGTCAAACTTGGTCTACATATTTAGTTTGTAAGCAACCGAAGTGTTTCTTAGGTAGACGTCAAACGAAATTTAATGTTCTTTTGGATTTACACGTTTTATTTATTTGTTTTACAGACATACTGTAATTTGTTGCCAAAGTCGTCCATTTCAATATTACACGCATCAATAAAATTGATGCATCACCTTAGCTTCAAGGTGTCCTGTATACGGACTTTGAATACGTACATTGCACCACGAACACAATGCCTTTGATGGGAACGTAGTGACACAGATGTCACTCAACCCGCAGAAACATGTGGGCAACCACGTAAGAGCAGTGCCAGTGCTACAGAGAGGATAAGAAGGCCGATCAGTCCCAGTCATAACACCAGGGAAGAAGAACACTGCTTGTGAAGACTGTAATGTTGTTCTGCCTTGCCTAGAACGTCAATTCCGTAGTTTGATGGAATCCGCATTGTTCTTTGTGGCAGGAGGGTCTATCATTTAGTGAAATCTCCAGACGTCTCGGAGTGAAGTAGAGCCATGCTGTTCGTACATGGAGGAGGTATGTACAGCAACTGTCGATAACGTGCCACGCTTTGTTTCCCCAAAGGCTGATGGCCGCAACTTAACGAATTTCATTCCGAAGGAACGCTGGGAGGAAGGCCACCATTCTAAAAACTAATTTCCCTTCTACAACAGCACTCGTGTTTCGACCCCAAAGTCCTCGTAATATTCTGCATGACATACAACTTCACCCCCTACGTCCGTAGCGAAGGCCAGTTTTGTACATAGAAACCATACAGCGCGGTCCAACAACATCCTGAATGGACTCATCAGAATTGGAATGAATTGCCATTCACAGATGAGACTCGCTTCTGCCTTCAACCAGACAATTGTCTGGGACGTCTTTGCGGACGACCGGGTCAGTCTGAAAGTCTAATACACAGCAACCACCGAGTGAAGCAAGGTGGTGATTCCCTCATGAGGGGCCATAGTACGCCACAGGTGCTCGTAGGAGGCAATCAAACGGTTATACGGTACTGGTAAGGCATCGTCAGATGTATAGTGCAACCACATCGCTTATCGTGCTCATCTTGTGAATCCTTTCCTTCATTATGATGACATCGCAAGATCCGAACGGCCAGTTTGTTTTCCGGATATGAACCCTATCGAACATGCCTGAGATACTTTGAATCAGGCTTTTTTGACCGAGAAGACCCACCAACTAATCTACGCCGAATATCCGTTGATGAGTGAGATAATCAGGACCAACAGTCCAGTATGCCATGACGCGTACAATCTTTCATCAATGTGTTAATGGGTATTAGGGGCACTGGCGTATGCTAAAATATGGAACACAAAACTACAATGTCAGAGTTATTCTTGTACAACTTCCCAATTTCTGTTTTCATGAGGAGTAAAGGGAAATGAAATCTTTTTTTGTGTATCTCTATTCGATTTTTAAGTAAAAGACTCATGGCATAAAATCGTGTAGATACAGCACTTTCATTGATGTGTGTACATCCCACTGTTGCGACAATATGTGCTCAAAAATATTACAAACATATTTCCTTTGTTTGGGTTTTCGCCGCTTTAACAGACGTATGGCCACTTATACAAAAACGTGTGTCTCAAATTTTGACTTAAGACTACAACATACCAGAAGTGTATAGGAATCGGCGAATGACACTTGGGTAGTGTTATTTGTCAGTAAGAAGACACTCTGCAAAACTGAATTGGGATTCTATGCACACTTGACCACCTTTGTACTATTGTGTACCAAACTGGTCGACGATTGACGGCATAGAAGCCTTAGACCCGCTTAGTGATTTTCATTTTCACACTTAGTATTATTGGAAGTAAATTTCGCCAATTTATGAATAATGGTCGAAGTACACTATTCAAAACAATTAGGGGAACAGGTGAGACGACATACAAAATTTACATATGGTAACGATAGGGCGCCTCGGTTGCACAGTGGTAGAGTGCCAGCCTATGAATCCAAAGGTCGCGGGTTCGATCCCCGCCAGGTCCTAGGATTTTTATCTGTCACTTTCCACTTCTTTCACCTCTGGCAGTATTGCTCATGTGAAAAATACCGTGTAGCACCGTGGTTCGGAACGCACATTAAACTGTAGGTCCCCCTATAACTGGCTGGGTAAGTCAGGTCGGAGGAAGGCAACGGCATACTACCTCCAAACAGGTCCATGCCTAGTAAAGCACTGTGGTGTTCAAACCAATCTTCGGATTTTTGACTGCTTTACCGTAACGAATTTTATTCAGATATTGATAACAATTCTAATTTTTGTATAATATTTAGCTGTCTCAGCTCTTTAACGAGATACCATGGCGCCACCGTAATAGTGAAAAAGACATTCTAGTTGCACACGGTGTGTGATCGCTTCGAACGGCCAGTACAGTTGCACACCTGTGTGGCATGGACAGTATCACGTTATCAATCAGATCTTCATTCATATTTGGCCATTTTTCTATGAGGGCAATATCCAACACTGCAACCGCTATGGGAGGTGCTGGTCTGGCTGTAAAGTGTCTGCTAAGTGCAGATCAGACATGCTCAATCCGGTTTAAGCTCGGTGAACAAGATGGCCACTCTATTCGTTCAGTTCCCTCAGTTTCAAGCATATTGTCCACCAGTGCAGCTCTGTGTGGGAAAACGTGTTCGTCAACCAAAATGAACCCATCTCGTATGGCACCAGAGTAGGACACAACAAAAAGCGAAAGATCTCTTCTCTATACCTCTGAGCAGTTCAAATTTAAATGTTTGTATAGCTTATGGGACTTAGCTACGGGGTCATCAGTTCCTAAACTTACAAACTACTTATGAACTATCTAATACTAACGACGGCACAAATATCCATGCCCGAGGGGGGCCTATGAGCAGACAAAGCGCCATTCTGAACGACATAGAGGTCCGTACGTCCGCCAATAGTGACTTTTGCCTACACTAATTCGTCCACCACCATGATAAATGATGTTTCCTGCACATAATCAAGATTGTTCAGAGTTCAACATTCTCTCCAAATGAGAGAACGACGATTGTGCAGCTGATCACAAAATCTTGATTTATCTGTGAACAGAATCCGGCGCTAGTTGCTATAACTCCAATCCTGGTGTTCCTCAATCCAGTTTCTGCGTGATAAATGGTGTCATCGTTTTAGTGTGACACACACCATAGGCCTCCGTGCGTACATTCCACATCCCCAAGGTGATTTCGGACTGTTTGTTTTGACAGTGAGAGTCCTGTCGTTGCTTGGAGGGTGCGCTGTAGCTTGAGTTGCATCAGCCTCCTGTCTCAACGGGCTGTTAACCGGAGATGACGGTGTTGATGTTACCCGTGGACAACCTTGGCCGTGCCTTCTTCTAACGAATTATGGTATCTGAAATCGCTTCCAGGTCCTGAAAACTATACTTTGGGACACTCCAATAGTTACAGCCACCTCCCTCTGTATCTGTCCTGCTTTTAAACCTCCCTATGGCTCTCCATGCCACAGCTTCGGGCAACTCGCTACACTGTCTGAACACGATTGCTTGTGTAATTCGTTTGGCAGAGTAAACAGAAGTCAACACCAAACCACTCTGCGCAACTTTCTGTTATTCCCACTACCTCGTTTGCCGTATTGTTGTGGTCTGCAACTCCGTATAATCGACAGAAAGACGGACCATTTTAGTTCATTCTGACAATGACAATACGTCATTACCTATATATGTCAAACGATCCCGCAATTGTAATTAAAACTGTTGGGCCGCATCATCAATGTATCACATTTCACCGACGTTTCGGCCATTATTGCAAGCTGCCTTCTTCTGGGTATCAACGTTTACTGTCAGATGTCATCATGATGGGATCTAGCCCTTATTTTCTCTGAAGGTCCGAAGACACTTCCTGCCTTCTGTCTCATATTTGGTTATGATGAATTGATAGATTAAATAAAAACATACATGATTACCTTGCGGCAAATCAGTCCATAGGTATATATCTAAGTTAACGCATGAATTGGCGGGTAGTAATTCATTTAGAATGCTTGTAGTTTATATCAAAGGCATCGTGGCCTTATGATGATTTGAGGTGATGCGGTGAATTTTCTGTTGTGTTGCAGAATTTTATGGTTCTTTCTTGAATGATTGAGGTGATGAGTATGATGTTTAGTTCTTCTCTGGTGCTGTTGTTTGACATGGAGCAAGGAGAATCTTTGATATTTCTGAGGATTTTGTTTTGCACTACCTGTAATTTTTGTAAATGCGTGTCTGCAGCTATTCCATAGACCGCGCATCCATAAAGTAGGAAAGGAAGCATCGCTATTTTCCATTTCATTATTGTGGTGTTGGTTGTGAGGCACTTACCCTTAAGCAGGTAGAGTTTAAATAAAACTTGCTGGCAGATTAAAATTGTGTACCGGAACCAGGACTCGAGCCTGGGATCTTTGCCATTCGCGCGCAAGCACTCTACCACTGAGCTATCCTGACACGACTCACGATCCCGTCTCACAACCTTACTTCCGCCAGTACCTCGCCTCCTACTTTCAAAACCTCACTGAAGTTCTCCTGCGAGCCTTGCAAGACTAGCACTCCTGGAAGAAAGGATATGGTGGGGACATGGCTTATCCACAGGCTAAGGGATGTTTCCAGAATGAAACTTTCACTCTGCATCGGAACGTGCTCTGATATGAAATTTCCTGGCAGATTAAAATTGCCACAGTCAGAGTGAAAGTGCCATTTTGGAAACATCCCGTAGGCGGTGGCTAAGGTATATCCCCACCATATCCTTTCTTCCAGGAGTGCTAGTCTTGCAAGGTTCGCAGGAGGGATTCTGTGAAGTTTGGAAAGTAGGAGGCAAGGTACTGGCGGAGGTAAGGTTGTGAGGGGGGTTCGTGAATCGTGTCGGGATAGCTCAGTGGAAGAGCGCTTGCCCGCGAAAGGCAAAGGTCCCAGGTTCGAGTCCCGCTTCCGGCATACAATTTTAATCTGCTAGGAAGTTTGATATCAGCGCACACTCCACTGCAGAGTGAAAGTTTCATTCTAGAGTTTAAATAGTTTGGGGGCGGTTTTGTTACAGAGGTTAGTGATACGTGCATTCCATGTGAGAGATTCATCAATTATGAAGCTTAAGTATTTGACATTATCACTCTATGGAAGGGCCTTACCACCCAGGTTGACTTGGAGTTTGGGTGGTCTCCTTCTGGGACTGAAGATTATGGCTTAGGATTTTTCTGCGTTAATTTTGACTCTACATATTGAGCACTATTGTGTGATATCTTCTAGATGCCTAGTTAGATTAAAGTTTAGGTAGTTTAAATTTCTGTGACAGTATTTCAATGATGGCCCATAGAGGCCACATATTCCCATTTCAGATATTAAACTGGAACACTGATGGCGTACTTCCTGGAGGCCCATGCCATATATGTTGCTCTCATAAACGAGTAACATCTCAAACCTAAGGATAACTGCAATATCCGCAACTATTGCGTCTACTGCACAGACCGTCTTGACAGAGAGAAAAATGTCACTCTCATCTTAGTCATGAATAGGTTCGTGCATAGACAAGTCCCTACACCACAACTACCAACGGTAGAGTCAACAGCTATTGAGCTACAACTGCGAGACACAACGATCTGTCTTGTTGCAGCTTATCGTCCTCCTGGGAAACTTATTGCATCCTGTGACCTGGAAGCACCGATGGCTCTTTGTAAAAACGTCGTATTAGATGGAGACTTAAACTCAAAGCATGGAGCATGGGGTTGTCGAGCAATGAACAGATGTGGTCCGATCCTGTTAGACCTTCTGAGAAGACGTAACGACATCAACAGAATAGCTCCGGATGAAGCAACTCAGTTTCCAAGAAATCCCAGCCATCACACGGACATCTTGGATGTGTATCTTGTTAAACACAACCCCTGGCAGATCCACATCCCAGTCATAAATGAGCTGGCCTCTGACCACAATCCTATCGTTCTGCAATTTACCGATGCCAGACACGGGGACCACAACCCACACCCATGCATATACTACATAAACTGGGAGAGGTACGCAGAGCTAGTGCAACTTCACACTAAAGAAGTACCTGAACTAAATACCAAAAGGCAAGTGAGCTCTGCAATAGACCAATTAAGAAAGGTCATTAAAGAGTGTCACAAACATTCCACCACGAAACACCATCACAAAAACCAACGAAGTAAACTACCGCCGGAAATACAGGAACTCATTCGATCTAAAAAACCACTTCCGGAACAGATGGCAGAGAAACCGCGACCCTACAGAAAGACGAATAATTGTTTAGACCTAGAGCTCAGGGTTCATCTGCAGGGGAAAAGCTGTTCAACACCCAGCAGAATCCAAACAAACTTTGGTACATTGTCAAAAGTAGAAGAGAGCCGCCAAAATCTCTCAAACCGCTGCATGGGGAAAATGGACTGGTCTACACAGCCCCAGACAAAGCAGAAGTCATGGCTGGTTCACTCTGTACTTCAGAATCCACAATGGCGAAGATGGTAACGCTGATGAGCATGAAGAGATGGTCGGGAGAAGAGTCAGGAGATTATTACGACAGCGCCCAGAAGATCGATTTCAACATGTAACCCAGCAGACAGTCTGCTCAGTCATCTCAGGGCTCGGTAAGTCCCGCTCCCCTTACCCTGATGACATTAGCCACTACATCTCAAACGACTACCTCCACCGGCTATCCAACAGCTACCTAAAACTCCAGTCTCAAACTATCCCACTGATGGATGAGGCAAAGATGGGAACTTAAATAGTGGTGGAAGCAACTGTTGCCAAATTGTGATTGGTGATTGCGGCTATATTTAATTCTTGTTTGATTTACTTCTTTCTATTGTTGAAAAAATGAGTCTTGGATTGGTGTTTGCAATATCGTTTGCCATTGGTTAAAACTGGCGAATGAGAGGCTAGTGGTAGCTGTGACGTTGCACATTTGTGTTTGCTCTGCGTGTGCGCGGCCGCTGTTGTCTCCGTGCTGTTGTGTTACATGTGGACCCCTATGGACTGCACTGCACGCGGTGTCCTTGCGCAGCGCTGCTACTTCGGGCAGCCAAGACGCCGGATGTCTGGACCCGTCCTCTCTGTTCATATTTCCGGGTCGCTTGGCTATTCCTGTTGCTGCTCTGATTTTCCTCTTCAAAGTGAGGGCTTGTTTTGGCAGTACGGTGACTTCCTGGAAACCTATCTGTTTGCCGCACTCTTCCTGGTGTTCTGCCACTGCCGACTTTGTGTGCTGTCCCAGCCGAAAGTACTTCTCGTGCTCGGCTATCTTTGTACTAATCGGCCGCCCAGTTTCTCCAGTGAACAGTTGGTGCAAAAAATATAGTTTTCATGCCAATTTAACAAAGAATTCTACCCACTCTTTCGGTGACTCCTTTTACTATGACAACAGGGCGATAGTTTGTCTCTACTTTCTGCTCTTCCCTTTTATTTTCATCATTAGTTGCCATCGTTACCTGAATCATCCTCTTCCCATAACCGTTTGCGTCGAAGATGAACCTCACCGAATTCTTTTACGTAGTTTGATGGCGGTAAGTTGCGTAAAGGTGCCTACATGTACTAATAACTTTTCTACATGCCCGATGGCCTGGTTTGCCTTTTGGCTTCCGGTGTACTTCTACGTCGAGGAAAGAGAAGTTCCTTTTTTGCTATCTCCATGGTGAATTGAATTTTGTTGTGCTGTTGATTAATTTCTACACATCGCATACAGCAGTGAGGATATAGTGCTACAGACTGGACGGCTGTTTCCTCGAATGCCTCTATGAAAATATCGGCTGCTACGGGCGATAGAGGTGAACCCCTTGCAATTCTGTTCACAAAATTCTTCTTTCCGATTGAAGTAGGTGGTAGTAAATCAATGGTACACCAGGTCACAAACGTCGGGTGGCACGCCTCCCTCTGGGATGTTCATGGTATTCGACACTGGTATATTTGTAGAAAAGGACTTCATTTCTAAGCTGACCATGAAATCCGTGGTGGAGTTTCGTTTTGTTCTAAAAATGCCATAAAATCGGTTAAGTCATTGACGTAAGAGTCCATGTGGTCCATGAGATGTTGGAGCCTAGGTATTAGTTGTTTTGCAAGTCGGTGAGTGTATACTACTGACAATATGACTTAAGTGGAAAGACTCTCGCTGATCTTCGCAACCCCACATATTTTTGGTGCCTGTAGACTTTGCAAATGGAGTCTTCTGGCCGTGTCAAAGTTCATTCTAATTTGCTTAAGCAGTGCTTACGCCTATTTTATTATCTTGGTCGTCCGATCCCCCTTAAGCGTCTTATAGATGGGTTCACATAGTAAACCTCCCATCCTTTCGTCGTAATCTGCAGTATTCATCACTACTGCGGCATTCCCCTTGGCCGACTGTACCACTACTAGGAGGGGGTTGTCCTTGTAATTGTTTTGACCGGTGTAGTTGTTTGATTATGGCATCGACGTATTATAGATGCACGAATTTCTACGCTCTGTTAACTTTTCCCGAATGACATTTCGCGGTCTTCTTGAATGGAGGATGAAATAATTTCTTTTTCTTCAGAATTTTCTGAAATTCGTTATTAAACGATGGTGGGCCTTCTCCTTCATTCATCATTTACTCGGCATGAAGAAGAATATCCGTGGTAAAGGTGCCACCTGGGAAATGTCTTCTTGGGTAACGAAAAGATCTGCCCAACAATTAACGTATCACTTGGTGGGCACATTTGTGTAACCTCAAGTACGGTGCAACATGACAAAAAATGTTCAAATGTTTATATATATTATGGGACTTAACTGCGGGGTCATCAGTCCCTAAGCATACAAACTACTTATGAACTAGCTAAGATTAAGGACGGCACAAATATCCATGCCCGAGGGGGATTTGAACCCCCGACCGTAGTGGCCGTGCAGACCGTGACTGGAGCGCCTCAGTCCCCTCGGCCACCGCGGCCGGCGCAACATGACACACTCGACGAACAAACTTCCAAATTCAAATAACTTCTCTTTGTCAGACGATAATTTAAGGCAGTGTATTATGTTACAATTTTTTAATATGATTATGATTGTCAATTAGTATTGTCTAGCCGACGATAATTTCGCGATTCGCCTTGGTTGGGCAACATCTTCTCTCCTGGAAAGTGAAAAAAGGACACCATGTATTCATCGAACCAGCGGAGGGAAATTTTATTGAGGCATGCTTGAGGATGTATAGAACACACGATAACACAGACAGAGCCATATGCATGTGATCACAGTCGCCAGACCGTGCCGCAGTGTCGACGCTAGTACTGTGTATACCCTCCTACTGCAGCAATGCAAACTGCAGTTCTTCCACGGAGACGATCACAGAGATGGCGAATGCAGTCTTGCGGAATGGCCCGCCGTGAAGTTTCCACCTGCTGCCTTAGCTGGGCCAGACTTCGTGCCAGTCGTGCGGACAGCGCAAGACGACGTTTCGCCTGGTCTCAAGCACGCTCAACGGGGGGCATATCTCGGGTTCGTGCTGGCCAGTGTAGTTATCGTACATCTCGAAGAGCGCGTTTGGTACTACGGGATACAGGTGCACTTGCACTGTCCTGTTGAAAAAGGATATCGTCTTGTTGATGCATGAACGGTAGCAAGACTGGTTTAAAGAGGTTTGAGTGTATCGTGCACTGATCAGCGTTCCCTCGACGATCACCAGAGGAGAGCCGCGGTGGAGGGGCCAAGCGCCTTGAGGCGCTGTGTGCGATGCGCGAGGCCGTTACCCGTCGAGGGATCGAATCCCCCTCGGGCATAGATGTTTGTGCTGTCTTTAGTATAAGGTAGTTTTTAAGTAGTTTGTAAATTTAGGGAATGATGACCACGGTCCACGCAGTTAAGTTCCTTAAGCTTAACAAACTTTTGAACACTTGAACCAGAGAAAAAAGGTCGGTGTAAGACGATCATGGGTGTCTTTCTCTCACGCTCCAACATCCGTCAGTTCGCCTCCAGTCGTGTTGCGATAGGCACTTATGGAAGGATGAATGGAGACTCCTCCTCTTCAGTGATAAGAGTCGCTTCGGTCACGGTGCCAATGACGGTCATACGCATGTGTGGCGTCGCGCAGGGCAACGCGAAAATGTGGAGTGTATACGACAGAGGCACGTGGGGCAGACTCCCGGCATCGTGGTGTGGGGAGCCATGTCCTGCACTGGCCGTTCTCCTCTGGTGACCGTCGAGGGAACACTGAACAGTGCGCGCTGCAGTGAAACAATCAGTGATTCCGTCTGACTTCCGTTCATGGGCTCATCTGAAGACGGGGATACCGCCCGTCGGCTTTGACCCGTGGCATCGGAATGTTGTGTGGCTGCGTGCGTGTTTTTAGGTGGAGTAATTATGTTTGTTTACAAGCAGAACATAGATTATAGATTAAGATTCTGTGTTTAAAAAGTGATCCGTAGCTTCACTCCGATAGCGAGGCACGGGTTGACAGAGGGTTCTCATTTCTCAAGTGAGCGTCGAAGGCGCAAATTTTTGTCTTAAAATCTGTGTTACATGGTACATTTTGTTATTGTAGTCTGTTATTTACTAGGATAACCACAGATTATGTATTATCTACAATACATCCTTATTATGGTATTATCCCGTATATGGATTTTCCGTCATGGGTGGTATCATGGTCTTCAGTTATGCCCGTAGATGGAACAACAAGGCGATATGATTTTCTAATAGGATAACGCACATCCATACGTATTCCGTACCAGCCAACGTGCTTTCAAAGTGTTTGTTAAGTACAATACTCAGCACGATCCCCAGATTTGTCTCCCATTGAGAATGTATGGGAGCAGATGGAACGACATCTTGTGCGGTCTGCACGACAGGCAGGAAATCTGGGCGCACTTTCAGGTAATCCACAACATTCGTAACGAAAAACGCGAGAGATTCATGGTTCATGTGCCATGTCGAAATACTTGCTTTGAGAAGAAGAAACAAAAGTATGGTAGCAAATAGTAACACAGGAGTTGTCTTTTACACTGCATTGCTTTTCCTTAACACATGCCGGCCGCGGTGGCCGAGGAGACTGAGGCGCTCCAGTCACGGTCTGCGGTCACTACGGTCGGGGGTTCGAATCCCCCCTCGGGCATGGATATTTGTGCCGTCCTAGTTCGTAAGTAGTTCATAAGTAGTTTGTAAGTTTAGGGACTGATGACCCCGTAGTTAAGTCCCATAGACTATACAAACATTTGAACATTTTTTTCTTAACACATGTCGTTCGTACAACATTTGATGGCAAACAAAGGAATCCAGCAAACTCAAATGCTGCATATGGTGTGTACGAGTATTATAGTAGAAAGCTGATTTTTTTTTCTATTCTAGTCGCCATTATTACAGTACTGTAATGTACTTTGCTTGAACTTCGTCTTTGGTCTTACAATTTTTACAGTAAAAGTATAACTAGTACACACCATTCATCAGTCGTACTTTCTATTTGTGAGCTCATACCACTTATGAAAATCGACGGAGATTCCAAATTTGACTTGCGTATGGCGATGAGGCGTGAATAAAGTGGCAACACGTATTCTCAGGACCATTTACAAGGTTTCTTTTTGATAGTAGTCCACATTTAAATCGCTGCCATCTCTTAGACTGATTTTTTAGCTGAGGACAATCTTGATGTTGTTTTTCCCTTTTAGACGATGTTTCGTCGGGCGCTCGGCTTTTTTTGTCTGCCTTGTCGGCGGGAGCCGGACTTCTCTGAGGAGTACCGCGTCGTGGCTGTAGCCGATGACGACGAAGACCCCACACTCTTCGACCCCCAGGTGAGCAACGTCGAGAGATATGCACAAGCTAACATTCTTTGTTAGGAGGTATCAGATTCTACATATACTTGTCAACAACTATTACGCTACAATGCAAGACACACCTGATTTTTCCATTGTTACAAACTAACACAGTTGAAAGTGATTGTTGACCAGATGATTTACGATATGGACGAAATAATGACTTCTCTGTTTAGATCAAATGACGGCAACTAAACAACTGTCCTTTAACTCACAGTAAGGGTTATCTGTCTTCATTATTTGTAATTGTAATAGAACTGAGATATTAATTACGATAGAAATTTTTTGCGAATAAATTAATAACTGGTCCAGGCCCACAAATAACAACCTTGGCCGTTTCTACAGTCTCCTAGTCGAGTAACAACCTTGAAGACGTTACTCAGATAACCCAGATCGCTACATTCTACATCAAGCAAGCCTAGGAGTCGCTCAACAATCTGTTTAAAGCAATGCACACATTATCATGAGATTAACTGCTGAATATCCTGTACTACCTTCCACACTTAGCTGCTTCCCTAAGTCGCGAAAACCGCATTAATATCCGATTCTGTACTGTAGGTCATTGTTTACTTTGAAGTTATTCCCCATCATTAGCGTCCTCTTTGTCTTTGGACAATGTAATCAGAAAAGAGTGAACTCTCTACTTCCACAAACAACCCGACCAATTCGCAAATTCATTTCGACTGTAAAATAATCACTATACAATGCTAGTGAAGTGCCATATGGTGTACCGAACTCATTATACTTCAGAATATTCTTCATTGGTTTTTGAACAAATAACTGGATCGACCTCCACATGATTAATAGCTTCTGGGACCATAAAATTCTATTGCGTGTGTTGTATTGGCGTCCCTGTATGATCTGTATTTAAACTCATGACACGCATGGATATCCAACATTTCTAGTTCCTCGCCAAGGTACGATACACAAACGTAGTGAGTGAATAGCAGGATTATGACTTCAGTTAGTATTGCCGGGTCGAGGATGTCGCCATTTACGTCTTTCTTTTGACTGAGAGTGTCTGCATTCACGAACGAGATAAGCTGCTAGCTGTCCGCTTCAGATGATACGTAACGTATGCAGTGGTGAAATACTTTGCTCATTGCAACAGTTTTAATTGTATTTTCGTGTGAAGTACGAAAAATCTAGTAATGATGTCTCTCAGTTACAGTTCAGAAACGATTGTTGTGATTATATGTCTCTCCAACTAAATAATGTTGAACTGATAGTACCTTTTGGTTACCTTACATAGCACTAAGACTGTAGAAACATAGTAGACGTCGATGCAAATGTGACTACCTATGACTTCAGTCAAATAAAGGGAAAGAAATAAAAGAATTGCATTAAACAAGTAAAAAGAGACGTGACGATGATAACGGAACTCCCACAGGACTATGGAGTGGTGCGCCTTCAGTTCCGGCTCGCCCCGAGTCAGCAGCAGCCGAAGGCAGCCGAACCCCAGATGTCCCTGACGTCAGCTGCTTCTCAGGACGTCAGCACTGGGGAGCGTCCTTCCATTGGGGACTTGCAGCATGAGGAGCGAATCACTGCAAAGGTACGACATCATTGTGGTTACCAGGGAGGGCAAGTAGGTGCAACTCCTTGAATAGTTAGGCAGGGAATTCCCAAATCTCAAATTTTGCACGGTGTGGAGTCAGCTGCTGTTCAATCTCAGGTTTATCGCAAGTGCAGCTTGCTTGGGAGACGACTACGTTATTGTAACAGAGATCTCGTACCTCCATTCACCCCTATAATCTTAAAAAGTGATTTGAGGAATTTTGGATGAAAGCCATTCATTCACAAGGAAACATTGGGACCATAAGTTTTAATTTAACCAGTTTTCTGCATAAGTTCTTTAGTCATAACCTAAATCTTGTATTTTATCGGATACAATGGTCCCGTCTCTCAAGCTGAGTGTTGTGCTGGGCATGTGACTCCACCCTGTGCATTGCAGTTTGCTAGGCACACTATATGATCAAAGTATCCGGACACCCCCAGAAACATAAAGGTAAAGCAGTCAACAATCCGAAGATTGGTTTGAACACCATAGTGCTTTACTAGGCATGGTCCTGTTTGGAGGTGGTATGCCATTGCCTTCCTCCGACCTTCGAACTGACTTACCCAGGACCTACAGTATAACGTGGGTTCCGAACCACGGTGCTACTCGGTATTTTTCACATCAGCAACACTGCCAGAAGTGAAAGAAGTGGAAAGTGAAAGATAAAAATCCCAGGTCCTAATGGAGATCGAAACCAGGACCTTTGGATTTGTAGTCTGACACTCTACCACTGTGCTACGGAGCCGCACCCCAGAAACATACGGTTTTCATATTAGGTGCATTTTGCCGCCATATACCCGCAGGTACTTCATATCAGCTAACCCAGTAGCCATAAGACATCGTGAGAGAGCAGAATGGGGCGCTCCACGGAATTAACGGTCTTCGAACGTATCTCAAAACTTGGTTGTGACTTGTCTCAGAAGTCTGTTCGTGAGAATTCCACAGACCTAAACATCCCTATGTCCACTGTTTCTGATGTGAAAGTGAAGTGGAAATATGAAACGACTCTCACAGCACGAAACTGTACGGTACCGGTGGCTGCGCATTGGCTCCCCGTAAGCCACACGTCACGCAGGTCAGTGCCAAACGAATCCTCGCTTAGTGTAGGGACCATAAACATTGGACGATTGAAGAGTGGATAAACCTTGTTTAAAGTGACGAAACTCGGTACACGAAGTGTCGATGTGATGGCACGGTGTGGGTATGGCGAATGCTGGTGGAACGTCATCTGCCAGTGAGTGTAGTGGCAATAGAAAAATGCAGATGCAGTGGTATTATGGTGTTGGCGAGTACTTGGAGATAGCTTGCACCCTTTGTTTTGCATGGCACTATCACATCACAGACCAACATGTATGTTTCAAGCAAATTCTTTCTTTCCACTGTTGAAGAACAATTCAGGAATGGCGATTGCATCTTTCGATGCGATCGAGCATCTGTTTATATTGCACGAACTGTGGCGGAGTGGTTTCACGACAATAATAGACTGGCCTGCTCAGAGGCTTGAATTGAAACCTACAGAACAACTTTGGGGTGTTTTGGAGCGCCAACTTCGTGCCCGGCTTCACCGACCACTGACCTACATCGGTACCTCTCCTCAGTGCAGCATTCCGTAACGAATGGGCTGCCATTCCCCAAAAAAACCTTCCAGCGTCTTAGAGAGTGGAAGCTGTCATTAAGGCCAACGGTCAGCCAACACCATACTGAAATCCAGCATTAACGATCAAGGGCGCCACGAACGTGTGAATCATTTCCAGCCAGGTGTCTGGATACATTTGATCACATAGTTTACCTTCTGGTATACAATGGAGCATTACCAGTTAGCTATTTTCATCCCACTTTTGTGGACACACATTCTTGAAACAGCAGCCCCTCATATTGCTCTAAATAAAAAGCTTCGTGACTGTAGTAATATTCACTGTTCATCTGAGCTAGACCTTTCTGTAGCCCACACCCTGGAGTTGAACCTGACTAGAGTTTCATGTTGAGGGCCAGTGGAGGCGGCAGCGCTGTAGCGTGGTCTCTGGTGTCGTTGAGCAGGACGGCGCGGCCCCCGCCCCCGCCCTCGCAGCTGCCCCGCCCCCCTCTCGCCGCAGACGTGGCTGCCGCCGCTGCTGGGCTGCGCGCCGCGCCGCCAAGGTCATCGTCCAGCCTGCGGGTCGCCGCGGCTACCGACTCTCCACCAGGTGAACGCCGGACCAGCGACCACACCACTCGCCGCCTGCGCCCCAATCACTCCTTTCGGCATCTGCGACGGCTCTGTCACTCAATGACATCGAGCCAAAGACAAATTTGGAAGTTTCTGGGTCCCTGTTCACCTTCAGTAGTATCATTTACTTTTTTCAAGTGACACTCAGCTTTCACTTTATCAATGATTACAATACCTTTCGGCATAGCTACGGATCTGTCACTGGCGCAGCCAGGAAAGGCATTGAGCCAGAGAGAAATTTCACAGTTTGGTGGCTCCTGTTCACTGCTTCTATAGTATCTTTTACTTTGATTCAAGTGACACTCAACAATCACTTTATCAAGGATTACAATTCGTTTCGACATAGCTACGGATCTGTCACTGGCGCAGCCAGGAATGACATTGAGCCAGAGAGGAATTTCACAGTTTGGTGGCTCCTGTTCACTGCTTTTATAGTATCATTAACTTTGATTCAAGTTACACTCAACATTCATTTTATCTATGATTACAATACGTTTCGGTGTAGCTACGGATCTGTCACTGGCGCAGCCAGGAAAGACATTGAGCCAGAGAGAAATTTAAGTTTTTGAGGACGCTGTTCACGGGTTCCAAGCACGAATATATTTGTCTTATTTCAACATACCGCTGGATCTGTCACTACTGCTGCCGAGGGTGATATTGAGAGGAAGAGGAATGAAACAGTTCGATAGTCGCTGTTCACCAGTTCTCCATGGCCACAATGTGGGCAGGCTCTGTGACTTTTCTCACCTTCCACATGCAGTTTAATCTTGATATTTAGAGAGACTAACAAACATAAAGGATGCTTTCTCAAAGGGACTGTGTAACGCTGATAATAACGTCAGTGTTTCAAGTATAAATTAATGTGATGCTTTCCTCTGAAGAAAGTTCTCAAGAAGAATATCAATGACGACGACGTATAAAATATGAAAATGGTGTGGCACTTACTTATAGGCATCTAACAAAAATAAAGGACGCTTTCCCAACGGAACTGTGTAACGCTGATAATAAGTCAGTGTTACAAGTGTTCATTAATGTGATGCTTTTCTCTGAAGAAAGTTCTGCAGAAGAATATCAATGACGAAAACGTGTAAAACATGAAAATGGTTTGGAACTTACTTACGGGCAACAGAAGTATAACCAATTACAGACTTTAAATCAACTTGACGAAAGCAAAGAAATCTAACAACACCTCCACCAAATAGTCTTAAAGATGAAAAAAATTAAACCCAAATAAAAGACAACACTAATAATACAAAAAATATAAACTGTTATATTTTATTGAACTGTGCCATGACCTCCTTATCAGAATGCTGTGTAATTTGTGAATAAAATTTTAAGATTCTTGTCATCCAAATGTATGGAAATAAATTGTCAAAATAAATGTGTCTAATGAAGAAAGATAGTTTTACTTCATGTCAATAGTTCTGTGAAATATCAATCTCTGTATATGAAGATATTTTATCAAAGTTAACACGAGTGTTATACTGTTGAATCAATCATGTCTGCAACAAATGAGCTTGTACATCCACTAGAAATTCAGTTATACTTACATTTGCCCCGAAAAAATATTATATCTTTACAATATGAATAAATCTCAACATCTACATCTTCACATCTACATTTATTCCATGCAAACAACTCTAAAGTGCTTGCCACAGTATGTATCCCACTGTATCAATACTGGAATATGCGTGTTACTTTCAAGTAACGCTGGATAAATGTTTGCTTAATTACATTTGTACCTGCTGGAATTATTATAACGTAAATCACAAAACCCAAATAAGTGATACGTACGTGACCATAGCGTACACTTAGTGGAGCAATACATAGGGGCTTGCAGTGTACCTCCACTTTGGGTGGAGAGAAAAATAACTGATGACTTAGGCCAGTAACTGAACCATTTCCTACCTTAGAATCACATTATATTAACCAAGATATGATTTACGTAAAAAAAAAATTGGGGGGGGGGGGGTGATTTTCAGCAACAAATATTTACATACTTTAATTAGTAAGCCAGCGGTTCTCTAAAAGAGACATTTCAATTGAAGTATAATTATTCCTCCAAACAGGTATAACAGCAGTTTCAGATAATTAAATTTAAAGCCTCGAATGACTATGTCTCGAACGTTCGGCCAGCGATTTGGTTTCAACGCAATTTAACAGCATGATGTTCAAGCGAAAATTTAACTTTCACATTGAACAGTACACCAAGATTTAGGTTTATACACATGAAACAGAAGAATGTTCTGGCCCAAATTTAAGTTTCACACTGAACAGCAGGCCAATGTTTAGGTTTAAACATACATGACAGAAAATGTCCTGGTCTAAAATTAACTTTCATACTGAACAGCAAGCTATTGTTTATATATACACACACTGTAACAGAAAATTTTCTGGACGAAATTTATCTTTCACGCTGACCAGTAGGCCAATGTATCAGTTTACACATAACAAAACAGAAAAACGTTCTGGACCAAATATAACTTTGCCACTGACCAGTAGGCCAATGTTTAGGTTCATACATAATGCAACAGGAAAATATCCTGGGCCAAATTTAACTTTCACACTGAACTGCGGGCCCAAGTCTGGGGTTATACATAATAAAACAGAAAAATTTCCTGGCCCAAATTTAACTTTGATGCTGTACAGTAAGCTAATGTTTATAGTTATACACACTGTAACAGAAAAATTTCCTGGCCCAAATTTAACTTTGATGCTGTACAGTAAGCTAATGTTTATAGTTATACACACTGTAACAGAAAAATTTTATGGACCAAATTTAACTTTCACCCTGAACAGTAGCCCAATGAATCAGTTTATACATAACAAAAAAGAAAAACGTTCTGGCCCTAATGTAGCTTTGCCACTGAACAGTATGCCAATGTTATAAATAAGGTAACAGAAAATGTACTGGACCAAATTTAACTTTCATACTGAAAAGTAAGAGAATATTTATATTTATACGCAATGTAACAGAAAAATTTACTGGTCCAAATTTAACGTTCACGCTGATTAGTCGGCCGATGTATCAGTTTGTTTATACATAATGTAAGAGAAAAATGTACAGGCCCAAATTTAACTTTGCCACTGAACAGTAGGCCAATGCTTAGTTTTATATATAATGTAACAGGAAAATGTTCTGGCTCAAATTTAAGTTTCACATTGAACAGAAGGCCAATGTTTAGGTTTATAAACAGGAAAATGTTTTGGCCCGAATTTCACTTTCACACTGAACAGCAGGCCAATGTTTAGGTTTAAACATACAAAACAGAAAAATGTCCTGGCCTAAAATTAACTTTCATACTGAACAGCAAGCTAATGTTTATATTTACACACACTGTAACAGAAAATTTTCTGGACGAAATTTATCTTTCACGCTGACCAGTACGCCATTGTGTCAGTTTATACATAATAAAAAAGAAAAACGTTCATGCCCAAATGTAGCTTTGCCACTGAACAATATGCCAATGTTTAGGTTTATACATAATGTAACAGAAAATTGTACTGGCCCAAATTTAACTTTCATACTGAACAGAAAGCCAATATTTATATTTATACACAATCTAACAGAAAAATTTACTTGTTCAAATTTAACGTTCACGCTGATAAGTTGTCTGATGTATCAGTTTATACATAACTTAAGAGAAAAATGTCCAGGCCCAAATTTAACTTTGCCACTGAACAGTAGGCAAATGTCTAGGTTTATATATAATGTAACAGGAAAATGTTCTGGCCCGAATTTAACTTTCACACTGAACAGCAGGCTAATGTTTAGGTTTATACATACAAAACAGAAAAATGTCCTTGCCCAAATTTAACTTTCATACTGATCAGCAAATTAATGTTTATATTTACACACACTGTAACAGAAAATTTTCTGGACGAAATTTATCTTTCAAGCTGACCAGTAGGCCAATCTATCAGTTTATACATAACAAAACCGAAAAACGTTCTGGCCTAAATGTAATTTTGCCACTGACCAGTAGGCCAATGTTTAGGTTCATACATAATGGAACAGAAAAATGTTGTGGCCCAAATTTAACTTTCATACTGAACAGTAAGGCAATGATTATATTTATACACAACGAAACAGATAAATTTTCTGGTCCAAATTTAACTTTCACACTGAAGAGTAGGGCAATGTATCAGTTTATACATAAGAAAACAGTAAAGCATTCTGGCCCAAATGTAACTTTGCCACTAAACAGTAAGCCAATGTTTAGGTTCATACATAACGTAACAGAAAAATGCTATGCCCAAATTTAACTTTGCCACTGAATAGTAGGCATATGTTTATGTTTATACATAATGACACAGATAAATGTTCTCGCCCAAATTTAACTATTCACACTGAACAGTAGGCCAATGTTTAGTTTTACACATAGTAAAAGAGAAAAATGTCCTGTCTCAAATTTAATTTTCTCTCAGAACAGTAGGCCAATGTTAAGGTTTATACACAATAAAACAGAAAAAATTCCTGGCCCAAATTTAACAATCATACTGAACAGTAAGCTAATGTTTATATTTATATACAATGTAACAGAAAAATTTTCTTGTCCAAATTTTAACCATCATACTGACAAGTAGGCCAATGTATCAGTTTATACATAACGTAACAGAAAAATGTTCTGGCCCAAATTTAACTTTGCCATGGAACAGTCGGCCAATGTTCTGGTTTATACATAATAAAACAGAAAAAAGAATTCCTGACTAAAATTAACTTTCATACTGAACAGTAAGCCAATGTTTATTTTTATACACAATGTAATAGAAAAATGTTCTGGCCAAAATTTAACTATCAGATTGAACAGTAGGCCAATGTTTCGGTTAATACTCAATTTAACAACAGAATACAACAATTAACTTTATTATTGACCAGTAAGCCAATGTTTAGTTTTATATACAATTTAACATAAAAAATGTTATTGTCCGAGCCTTTTCACCTCATAAAACAAGCTAACAGTAAAATAATGTACCAAACAATAAAACTGACAAAATGTTATCGCAAATGTACATAACAGACATGTAATCACAATAATACCTATTGCTCTTAAGCCATTAACTATTTGCACATCTTGGTGAACATTAAATAACTGGAACTCAGTGAGGGTTCGGATCCCGGTGACCCACTCGGCAATGCTCACAATACCAAAATAACGGCAGCTGGACTACGTGCATCCTACACGTGCGCTTACATCCCAAGCAAAACAATTTCCCAGAGATACTGCCTGTTGGCATTAGGCAAAGATCTAAAACGTCATGCAGAACGGATATACAGATGCCAGCAGACGACGCTGTTATGAGTATTTTCTATAGACTTGCAAAAAAAATCGAAGTTATCCGGTTAGAATCTTAGTTAGCCACACACTCTATAATCGTGACATATTGAGAAATAAACTACCAAATACTGGTGACAAAAAATATATGTGTACAATCTCCGAAATCGTGGCATATTCGAATCTAAGCAGCAATAATTGGGGCGAAACAAGAAATATTTGCCTTTCCATACAGTCCGAAATAGAGAGATATTAGTCAAATCTTTCACACCAGCGAATAGTGTAAATGAAATTGTTACTCATTTCACCTAACAGCAATTTAAACATTCCCAAAGTTTTGTCTCTAACCATAGTCTCTAAAATGGAGACATATTTGAAAAAAGGTCAAATACGAGGCACGTACAGAAAGTTCCATTTGGTAATAAAATGAAATTGTACATAGATACAGAAGAAATTTTTATTGCACAAAATTCTGCAGCTCTTAAACTCTTCATATAAATCTGCCGCCTGTATCTTCAACCAGCTAGAAACAATGAAATTTGGGGGAAGTCCATAGCGAGGGCAGTAATTGTAAACCTACGGTTTTCCTGGATCTTGTCATCAATCGCGTGAACCAGTTGTTCTGTAACCAAAGGTGGACGCCCACTTCGTTCTTCATAGTGCACCTCACTACGCCCGCCACTGAACTGTCAGACCCATCTTCTCACCATCGAATCACTCATCGCATTTGGTCCGTAAACATCGCAACTTTGCCGATAAATTTCACTTGGTTTCACTTTCCTCGCATTCAGAAACCGAATCACCGACCTGATTTCACAGGCGGCGGGATTTTCAATCAACGCCGACATTTCAAACAAGCAAAACATAGCGTACGTAACTGATATCGATCTCCAAATGGCGCACGTTCTTCTCCTTGATACACATCGTCTACAGCGCATGTGCGGAACTACGGTCGCAGCGCTGCAGCGGAGATCAATTGAAATGGAACTTACTCTCTGGACGCGCCTCTTATTTTGTGAGAACGAGGAACATAAGTGACATTGCTAGTCGTACCACTTGCAGCAGCAATTTCACTCTCCGTTTTCCATTCACATGTAAATCACCACATCGATGTTACTAACTCCTGAGATATCACTTAAAGTAACATAGCGTACTGGCTAATGTAATGTACCAAACAATAAAACTGACAAAATGTTATCGCAAATGTACATAACAGACATGTAATCACAATAATACCTATTGCTCTTAAGCCATTAACTATTTGCACATCTTGGTGAACATTAAATAACTGGAACTCAGTGAGGGTTCGGATCCCGGTGACCCACTCGGCAATGCTCACAATACCAAAATAACGGCAGCTGGACTACGTGCATCCTACACGTGCGCTTACATCCCAAGCAAAACAATTTCCCAGAGATACTGCCTGTTGGCATTAGGCAAAGATCTAAAACGTCATGCAGAACGGATATACAGATGCCAGCAGACGACGCTGTTATGAGTATTTTCTATAGACTTGCAAAAAAAATCGAAGTTATCCGGTTAGAATCTTAGTTAGCCACACACTCTATAATCGTGACATATTGAGAAATAAACTACCAAATACTGGTGACAAAAAATATATGTGTACAATCTCCGAAATCGTGGCATATTCGAATCTAAGCAGCAATAATTGGGGCGAAACAAGAAATATTTGCCTTTCCATACAGTCCGAAATAGAGAGATATTAGTCAAATCTTTCACACCAGCGAATAGTGTAAATGAAATTGTTACTCATTTCACCTAACAGCAATTTAAACATTCCCAAAGTTTTGTCTCTAACCATAGTCTCTAAAATGGAGACATATTTGAAAAAAGGTCAAATACGAGGCACGTACAGAAAGTTCCATTTGGTAATAAAATGAAATTGTACATAGATACAGAAGAAATTTTTATTGCACAAAATTCTGCAGCTCTTAAACTCTTCATAGAAATCTGCCGCCTGTATCTTCAACCAGCTAGAAACAATGAAATTTGGGGGAAGTCCATAGCGAGGGCAGTAATTGTAAACCTACGGTTTTCCTGGATCTTGTCATCAATCGCGTGAACCAGTTGTTCTGTAACCAAAGGTGGACGCCCACTTCGTTCTTCATAGTGCACCTCACTACGCCCGCCACTGAACTGTCAGACCCATCTTCTCACCATCGAATCACTCATCGCATTTGGTCCGTAAACATCGCAACTTTGCCGATAAATTTCACTTGGTTTCACTTTCCTCGCATTCAGAAACCGAATCACCGACCTGATTTCACAGGCGGCGGGATTTTCAATCAACGCCGACATTTCAAACAAGCAAAACATAGCGTACGTAACTGATATCGATCTCCAAATGGCGCACGTTCTTCTCCTTGATACACATCGTCTACAGCGCATGTGCGGAACTACGGTCGCAGCGCTGCAGCGGAGATCAATTGAAATGGAACTTACTCTCTGGACGCGCCTCTTATTTTGTGAGAACGAGGAACATAAGTGACATTGCTAGTCGTACCACTTGCAGCAGCAATTTCACTCTCCGTTTTCCATTCACATGTAAATCACCACATCGATGTTACTAACTCCTGAGATATCACTTAAAGTAACATAGCGTACTGGCTAATGTAATGTACCAAACAATAAAACTGACAAAATGTTATCGCAAATGTACATAACAGACATGTAATCACAATAATACCTATTGCTCTTAAGCCATTAACTATTTGCACATCTTGGTGAACATTAAATAACTGGAACTCAGTGAGGGTTCGGATCCCGGTGACCCACTCGGCAATGCTCACAATACCAAAATAACGGCAGCTGGACTACGTGCATCCTACACGTGCGCTTACATCCCAAGCAAAACAATTTCCCAGAGATACTGCCTGTTGGCATTAGGCAAAGATCTAAAACGTCATGCAGAACGGATATACAGATGCCAGCAGACGACGCTGTTATGAGTATTTTCTATAGACTTGCAAAAAAAATCGAAGTTATCCGGTTAGAATCTTAGTTAGCCACACACTCTATAATCGTGACATATTGAGAAATAAACTACCAAATACTGGTGACAAAAAATATATGTGTACAATCTCCGAAATCGTGGCATATTCGAATCTAAGCAGCAATAATTGGGGCGAAACAAGAAATATTTGCCTTTCCATACAGTCCGAAATAGAGAGATATTAGTCAAATCTTTCACACCAGCGAATAGTGTAAATGAAATTGTTACTCATTTCACCTAACAGCAATTTAAACATTCCCAAAGTTTTGTCTCTAACCATAGTCTCTAAAATGGAGACATATTTGAAAAAAGGTCAAATACGAGGCACGTACAGAAAGTTCCATTTGGTAATAAAATGAAATTGTACATAGATACAGAAGAAATTTTTATTGCACAAAATTCTGCAGCTCTTAAACTCTTCATAGAAATCTGCCGCCTGTATCTTCAACCAGCTAGAAACAATGAAATTTGGGGGAAGTCCATAGCGAGGGCAGTAATTGTAAACCTACGGTTTTCCTGGATCTTGTCATCAATCGCGTGAACCAGTTGTTCTGTAACCAAAGGTGGACGCCCACTTCGTTCTTCATAGTGCACCTCACTACGCCCGCCACTGAACTGTCAGACCCATCTTCTCACCATCGAATCACTCATCGCATTTGGTCCGTAAACATCGCAACTTTGCCGATAAATTTCACTTGGTTTCACTTTCCTCGCATTCAGAAACCGAATCACCGACCTGATTTCACAGGCGGCGGGATTTTCAATCAACGCCGACATTTCAAACAAGCAAAACATAGCGTACGTAACTGATATCGATCTCCAAATGGCGCACGTTCTTCTCCTTGATACACATCGTCTACAGCGCATGTGCGGAACTACGGTCGCAGCGCTGCAGCGGAGATCAATTGAAATGGAACTTACTCTCTGGACGCGCCTCTTATTTTGTGAGAACGAGGAACATAAGTGACATTGCTAGTCGTACCACTTGCAGCAGCAATTTCACTCTCCGTTTTCCATTCACATGTAAATCACCACATCGATGTTACTAACTCCTGAGATATCACTTAAAGTAACATAGCGTACTGGCTAACGAGACATGTTCCCGTCCTCTGCTTACAAGAAGCAACCTTACCTTCGTCCCACTACTTTAAATGCACACTAATAATATCTAAAGTATCATTTCGTCAAAATACTATTATAAAGAAGCGATGGATGTCTATCATAGGAGGCGACAGTGTACTTTGTTAATAACTGTCGCCTCTTAGCTTGCTCATATTCGTCAGCACCGCAACTTCACTACGGTAATTTGTGTTTCCAAAGGCCGATGTGCAGGTGCTGAAACGTAGGGGAGACCAGGGTAACGGCGCCACCCTGGGTAATCGCGCCACCCCAGATGTTTAGTTTCGACGTTTTGGATCGAATTTTTGGGCCTGTATTTTATTGAAATAAGTACCTCTATAGGCTGTCAGTGCTTTTTAATACTCGTATTAACGTAACCTATAGATATTTAGGTTCGATTTCGTGTCTCTAACCTAATTGTTTCGCAAAATCTCTGGCTTTAAATTGACGTTCTTAGCCATATTTTCAACTGGGCCAATGACGCAATAGTGAGGAATTTAGGCAAAATGAAGTATAATACAGATGCATACGTTTTGTGAAATGGGCACTTGCAGAACGTAGAGAATAGGGTAGGTTTGAAGTGCCAAAAACTATACCGGTATTTCTGACTTTAGCGGTGTCTTAATCAAGCCTAAATTATAAAATGTATTGTTTCCAGTTTTACATCGACAAGTACTTGAAGCCTTCTTAATGTCTTAATACAGAAGAGTGATAAGTATAAATTACAACGCTTTTAACACTTATTTACTACTACTCACTCATCGTGTAGGTTTATCCTTGATTTTCAAATGTATAACGTCATTACCTCGGAACCCAGGGAAATGGTTGCCACTGGGTATACTTTCACAATATATTTTCTAACAATAAAACTTAACAAAATACATGTTTGAAAAAAAATTATATTGAAGTAGTATTAGCTGGCGAAGCTGTAATATTATTCTTTACGAAAAATACACACTTTTAATAAGGTAAAAAAATAACTGGTTTCCGTTAAGGTGGCGCCATTCCCCTGGTCTCTGCTATATGTCATTTGTCTAAAGGCTTTCGATTTTTTACGATTGCTGGTTACTGACGACTTGAGCCAGACGTGGTAGTGCGGAATGTATTTCTAATTTACTAATCCCTACAGCGATTACTTCTGCTGTGAAAATTGCGCTTATTCTGTATGTAATGTTAAAATGATATATGGGAATATAGTTGGGCAAAGTCTTCGACAACAGCCAGTATATCGGCAGGTGAACGCCTGTCATTTTCAAGGTATACCAGAAATGTCTTCAAGTCTATAATCTTTTTCAATAACGCTTCATTTTTTATCAACTATTCGCAAAATTTTGCAAATTAATAGAAAAAAAATTAGTGTTATGGGGGGAGGGGGGGTGGCGGTGTCGTCACAGTTTTGGCACCTGTCAACTGTGCGAGGACACCTCAAAATAGCTGTGACTCTGAACCACTCCCCCCCCCCCCCCCACCCGGAGGAAAAATTTATCTACGCCCCTGGTATAATTAAAGAAGCCATCGAAATTAAACACAACGGAAAACACACTTAACAGAGACGGCGGCCTGCAGCTTAGCCCGGCGTGGGATCTAGCGATCGCCAGCGCATCGAACACCGACTCAACACATGCCCACATGTAGCGATGTCGGGGAACACCAGTGACGTAACAGCCGCCCGCTAGTGTGCATAAGCCCGTACTAGCAGCCACTAGGCAGCCAAACCTGGTGTTGGAAACGGAGCGATTGTTCCAGAGGCGGAGATTTCGCGCCATTTCATCAGAACCTCCGGTTGGACATGTCAAATCGAGCAGACGCGATTTTGCAGATTTTTGCTTGATTTGGCAGTGAATTTTGCGGAGTACGGAAACAAGCTGTTTCCTGGCATCAATTCCATGAACATAAACCACCATCGAAGTTTTATAACACGAGTTTGTTAGAATAAAAATTGTATATAAGAACGAATTATTGATAAAAGTTTCACGATGGCCTTATCATTTTAATAAGTACAACTAATCAGATCACCACGCATGGAGTGCAGCTTAGCGCAGATAGTAACGGTTTAGACTGGTCGAGGGAGAGGTTCTGTGGTTGATTTTCTGTGACGCCAAATATTTTAATTCTCTGTAATTCTTCAAAATTTCTTTTTCTTTAACACTTCAACAATGAAAATTTATTATTATCTGAGGCAATTCATTTGTAGAGTGTTATTCAACATGCCATATACCTTTTATCAGGAGGGGGGGGGGGAGTTATAGTTTTCTGTCAAAAACTCTCGAAACTGTTAATGTACACACAGTGTCCTGTCTCCATATAAATTTGTCACTTGTTTTGTTAAATCAATTTGAAGATAGTGAACACAAAGTAATGTGATGACCGCGTAACTGGAGACAAGCAATAATACATAACAACATTAAAAATAAAAATATCATATTGCAGGCTAGTGTAGATCTGTTACGTTGCCGAATAGTCTGTCCACAAAAATCATTCAAAAACTGTATATAAGCGACAAACAAGTACAAGTGGTGTTAGTGTTCCGTTTTATCATCGTTCCTTGTCGCTTTGATTCTGCTAGTGTTATCGTAAAATTTCGCAGGAAAGCTTTGCAGATACCTCTGCATGTCTTCCATAATTATGAATAGTTTCATTGCGGAAATAATGAAATGTGTCAAGGCATCGTCTATTTTCTTTTTCTAGACTCTTCCCATACTTTACCACTTCCACATTGTTATGCCATTCATTATTGAAGGAATATTTATGAAATATTTCTAATTGGTCGTGAAGATTAGATGTTCTTCCACCTGTTATTTGTTATTAACAATCCGACCCAATTCAAAACTAATAGCAGTGCGCTTAGCTACAACACTAGGAGAAAAGATGATCTTGACTACTCAAGGTTCAATCTAACTTTGGCTCAGAAAGGGGTGAATTATGCTGCCACAAAAGTCTTTGGTCACTTACCAAGTAGAATCAAAAGTCTAACAGATATCCAACTAGTATTTAAAAAGAAATTAAAGGCATTTCTGAATGGCAACTCCTTCTACAATTTAGATGATTTTTAGATCAAACTTAAAAATAAAAAACAACAAAAATGTAATAAAAAATCCTTAAAATATTGATTGTCAAATGTAGACAACATTTACTAAACTGACACTTTCCACATCATTACGGAATGTCGTATATATGATCTATGGAACATGTATTAATCTAATCTAATCTAATCTGTTGCATACAGTCGTCCATACAACTTACATGTAGCCTTTCGGCATCGTCATCCGCGCTCTCAAAAGTTAATCATAAAGACTGGTGATGCAAGCAAGAAAATTAAAATATCTGCTTCTATATGGAATACAAAAGCACGAAAAGCACACGTTCCCGCAAGTTCAAAACAACCGCCCCATTTGTTTTCCCTCTGCGATAGTACCAGAAACGTCCGGGTGGAGCGCACTCGTCGGGAGCTCCCTCTGGCCAGAGATATTCCATCGTGCCTCCGTTTCTTCCGGCCAGCCTCCGATTAGCCTGGCGCCTTCTACAGTAATACCGGAGATCACCGGCTGTGGCGCACTAGTCGCACCTCCTATTTACACACCAGTTAACCGCATCCGCAGACCACCACTAGTCATACCACTTGACAATGGCCAACGAGTGCTTGGCCGAAACGTCTTGGAGTTTTAACCACTTGACGCGTACGGAAACCTGAGGACCTTTTATTCTATTTTCAGCATAATGATAGTTGGGTGCATAATTGCATTTGGAAGTAACCTTTGCTCCCTGCATTGTAATCCTTCCTCATATAAATTTCAAAGCTTGTATGTGTGTGCACCAGGCATGTTTATCAACAGCTTTATCTAGTAATTATTCACGCACCAGTTGTCAATAATAAAATATATATATCAACAGGACATGTTTTGGGACGACATTAGCCCATTATCAAGTTCTGTAAAACAAGGAAACGTAAAATAATAAGGGTACTATATACAAACGACTGTACCACCAATATTCCCATGAAACTAACCTCCTACCTACCATAAAACTTATCTGCTGCTAGGCAGCATCGTTAAACACACTAGCTGTGTATGTACATTGTCAAAAAATACAGCACTGCACAGTACCACATGTTTCTCTGATGGCAGCAAGTTGTGCACTAACGGACAGCTGATACAACTTCAGAGATTGTCCATATGCTTAACTGCTGTCATTGGTGGCCAAAGATATTCTAGTCAGGATACCTAACATTTATTCATAAAATCAGTCACTAAATTAAAGGATTTTTTTAAACGGAACTACGCTCAAAATTTTTCAGTGAAGTTAAAAGCAAGAAGTCGATATTTAATACATGCACATACATCAGTGTTTCTCAAGGAGGAGGTTGCTAAAATGTGCCCAGTAATGGTTTTTAGACAGCTCTGTCTTTTCGTTGAGCATGCTGCTGGAATCCTCTCTCAACGCACAAAAGGTCTCAATTTCTTCGAGAGTTGCTAATAACCAACCATTTATGGAGCCCCACGAATGCCGTTCAGTTTTCAGGTGTTTTGCCGCTGTAGATGAGACATTCTCTCTAATACTGTGCTCTTTAAACAACCCTTAAAATTCCTTCCCGTGTGTCCTATATACAGGGTGATCCACTAAGTGTGTTTACCTCTATAACTTATAAAATAATAGGTGACGGGAAATTTTAATGCGAAAGACACAAGAAATGTTACACTTTCTGCGGAGCTATGAACATTGTTTATTGTATCATTTTCCAAAGAGTTACAGCACAAAGATATAATTATTTAAATGGAACAATAGTTTTTTCCCTTCACCTATTATTTTATAAGTTACAGAGACAAACACACTTAGTGAAACACCCTGTATTGTTGTTATGGTCTTCAGTCCATAGACTGGTTTGATGCAGCTCTACACCCGACTCTATCCTGAGCAAGCCTTTTCATCTCCTCATAAGAACGACAACCAACATCCACTTGAATCTGCTTACTATACGCGTATCTTGATCTCCCTCTGCGATTTTTACCCCACACACTTCCCTCCAATGCTAAATTTACGATTCCCCGATGTCTAAGAATGTGTCCTACCAAGCGATCCCTTCTTTTAGTCAGGGTATGCCAAAAATTCCTTTTCTCACCAATTCTGTTCAGTACCTCTTCATTAGTTATGCGATCTACCCACCTAATCTTCAGCATTCTTCTGTAACACCACATTTCAAAAGCCTCTATCCTCTTCCTGTCCGCACTGCTTATCGTCCATGTTTCGCTCCCGTACAAGGCAACACTCCTAACAAATGCCTTCAGAAAAGACTTCCTTACCCTTAAATTAATATTCGATGTTAGCAAATTTCTCTTTTTCAAAAATGCTTTTCTTCCCATAGCCATTCTGCATTTTATATCCTCTGTACTGCGACCATCGCATGTTATTTTACTACCCAAGTAACAAAACTCATCTACCACCTTCATTGTTTCGTTAACTAATCTAATTCCTTCAGCATCACCTGATTTTCTAAGACCGCATTCCATTATTTTTGTTTTGCTCTTGTTAATGTTCATTTTATATGCTCTCTTCAACACGCTGTCCATTCCATTCAACTGCTCTTCCAGGTCCTTTGCTGTCTCTGACAGAATTACAATGTCATCAGCAAAACGCAATGTTTTTATTTCTTCCCCCTGAACTTTAATCCCTATTCCAAATTTTTCCTTGCTTTCCTTCACTGCCTGCTCGATGTACAAATTGAATAACATCGGAGAAAGGCTACAACCCTGTCTTACTCCATTCCCAACTGATGCTTCCCTTTCATGCCCTTCAAGTCTAATAACTGCGGTCTGGCTTTTGTACAAGTTGTAAATAACTCTGCTTTCCCTGCATTTTACCCCTGCTGACTTCAGAATTTGAAAGAGTGTATTCCAGTCAACATTGTCAAATGCTTTCTACAAATCTACAAAAGCTAAAAATGTAGGTTTGCCCTTCCTTAATTTATCTTCTAAGATAAGACGTAAAGTGAGTATTGCCTCCCGGGTTCCTATGTTCCTCCTGAATGCAAACTGATCTTCCCCGAGGTCAGCTTCTACCAGCTTTTCCATTCTCCTGTAGATAATTCGTGTTAAAATTTTGCAACCATGACTTATCAAACTGATGGTTCTGTAATTTTCACACCTGCCTGCGACTGATTTCTTTGGAATGGGGATTATTACATTTTTCTTAAAGTCTGAGGGCATTTCGCCTGTCTCATACATCCTACACACCAGTTCAAATAGTCTTTTCATGGCTGGCTCTCCCAGAGACTTTAGTAGCTCTGAGGGTATGTCATCTACTCCTGGGGCATTGTTCCGACCTAGGTCTTTCAAGGCTCTGTCAAATTCATCTCTCAGTATAGCATCTCCTATTTCATCTTGATCTACGTCCTCTTCCCTTCCTACCACATTGTCTGTAAGTTCATTTCCTTTGTAGAGCTGCTCTATGTACTCTTTCCACCTTTCAGCTTTCCCTTCTTTGCTGAGAACTGGTTTCCCATCTGAGTTCTTGATATTCGTAGAGTTGCTTTTCTTGTCCCCAAATGTCTCTTTTATTTTCCTGTAGGCGGTATCTACTTTTCCCCTTGTTATACATTCTTCTACAGATTTGCATTTGGCTTCTAGCCACTCCTCCTTAGCCATTTTGCACTTCCTGTCAATCTCATTTTTTAGTCGTCTGTACTCCATTTTGGCTGTTTCATTTACTGCATTTTTATGTTTTCTCCTTTCATCAATTAACTGTAGTATTTCCTGTAATATGCATGGATTTTTTGTAGGTCTTGCCTTTCTACCTATTTTGTCCTCTGCTGCCTTCACTATTTCATCTCTCAATGCTACCCATTCCTCTTCTACTGTTTTATTTCCCCCTGTTTCTGTCAATTGTTGCCTAAATCTCCCTCTGAAATTCTCCAGAACTTCACTTCTTCACTTTCCTTCAATTTATCTAGGTCCCATCTCCTTATTTTCCTAACTTTCTGCAGTTTTTTCAGCTTCAGCCTACAGTTCATGACTAACAAGTTATGGTCAGAGTCTATATCTGCCCCTGGGTATGTCCTGCAGTTTATAACCTGGTTCCGGTACCTATGTCTTACCATTATAAAATCTATCTGATACCTTCCGGTGTCTCCTGGTCTCTTCCATGTATACAACCTTCTTTTGTGATTCTTAAACCACGTGTTTGTTACGATTAAATCATGTTCCGTGCAAAATTCTACTAGGCGACTTCCTCTTTCATTCCTTCTGCCCAGTCCATATTCACCTATTATTTTTCCTTCTCTTCCTTTTCCTACTACCGAATTCCAGTCTCCCATCATAATTAAGTTTTCCTCTCCCTTAACTGTCTGAATAATTTCCTTTAGCTCCTCATATATTTCTTCGATCTCCTCATCGTCGGCAGAGCTAGTTGGCATATAAACCTGTACTACTGTTGTCGGTGTTGGCTTCGTATCTATCTTGACAATGATAATGCGATCACTGTGCTGCTCATAGTAGTTTACCCGCATTCCTATTTTCTTATTCATCATCAGTCATACGTCTGTGATACCCCCAACTGATTTTGTATTTATAATCCTGTACTCACCTGACCAGAAATCCTGTTCATCCTGCCACCGAACTTCACTAATCCCCACTATATCTAACTTCAACCTATCCATTTCCCTTTTTAAATTTTCTAATGTTCCTACCCGATTAAGAGATCTAACATTCCTCGCTCCGATCCGTAGAATGCCAGTATTGTCTTTCCTGATGACAACATCCTCCTGAGTAGTCCCCACCCGGAGATCCGAATGGGGGATTATTTTACCTCCGGAATATTTTACCCGAGAGGATGCCATCATCATATTCCCATACAGTAGAGCTGCATGTCCTCGGGAAAAGTAACGGCTGTAGTTTCCCCTTGCTTTCAGCCGTTTGCAGTAGCTGTGTGGCAAAGCCACATTAGCTGATGTTACAAGGCCAACTCAGTCAATCATCCAGACTGTTGCCCCTATAACTACTGAAAAGGCTTCTGCCCCTCTTCAGGAACCACACGTTTGTCTGGCCTCTCCACAGATACCCCTCCACTGTGGTTGCACCTACGGTACAGCTATCTGCATCGTTGAGGCACGCAAGCCACCCCACCTCGGCAATGTCTGTGGTTCATGGGGGTGGACACCCTGTATATATATATATATATATATATATATATATATATATATATATATATATATATAACGGGGGCGGCTATTTAGAAGCCCGCACGGGGCGCACTTGGGCTTGCGCCGGCCCTGGTGACATGACTTTCTATTATTGACAGCGCCTGTAAAAAAATGCCAATTACACATGGTCGGTTGTCATTCCTGCTATTTAATAGCACGGATAGACACTCACTTGTACCTGTGGTAGCAGCACGTCACACGTCCAAGACAGAAGCTTGTACACCGCACATTTGGCTGCCCGGCCCATGAGTGCCTCGCGAGCGTTAATGGCTTCCTTTGAGACGCACCGCGCGGCGCTTTTGTGGGTAATGAGATGACGTCAGGTGAGGTTCCTAGCCAGCTGCTTGATGGGCTCTGGCGGCCTGGAGGACTCCACAGTCGTCCGCTTTTCTCTCGCACAACAGGGGCTGCTCGAAAATATGACAACACATGACACGCCTAAATGGGTACAGGAAAACCGACGGCATTCAAAACAGGCTACATTAAGGCGACCAATTTTTTCAAAACTCAATGCGGAACACATCGAGGCTGTGGAAGAGGACTAAGGTCACGTTATTCACTTCTCTGTGCCAGTTAGGCGGGTATTACATTGTAAAAGATCTTTGATAAGATCTTTTATCAAAGCTCTTTGGTCAAATCTTTGACAGTGTAATGGGTCAGCTTTTATAAAAGATATTTGATAAAAGGTTGCGAGAGAGTCTAGCTTTTATAAAGGTTCGCCATTGTATACATGTGTCTTTCCTTGTTTTGACTCCTTTTAACCTCCAAATTAACGTAAAAGTGTATTTGTTGTGTCGCTAATGCCACAGTGATCGTTTCAAAGTGAGAAGTGTGCGGAATATTTATTAATACAAAGCACATTTACTAAAATGTAGGGTTAGAATCGTATAAAGAAAAAGCTACTGCTGTCAGTTGTATTCAAAGTGGCTCACTGAGGTTGATGATAGGGAAGAAATTATATGGATCAAAGGATATAACGAGATGCATAAGTGAAAAAAATGTTTTTATCTGTACTATAACCTAACCACGTAATTCCTCCTAAAGTGATTTACATCTTGGTTCACTTATGTCTGGAATAATACGTGAAATCTTAGGCCTACACTGTAGGATTCGTGTATTTTACTGCCTGCTGGAATAGATTTTGTATGTGGATATAAATGGGAGGATCTTCAGTGGAAAGGGATTCATGATTTTCGTAATGAGGTATTGCACTAGTTAGCTCCATATTTTTTCTTGCTTTGCACGATGCTTTTCAACATTTAGCCACAAGTCCAGGTATTTATACGGATATTTTATGTTTTGGAAAATCAGGCAAAACAAATGCCAGACTGCAGAAAACTATAAAAATGTCTTTCGCAGTGCATAATCCTCAATGAAGCATAACATGAAAGAACTACGAAAATATTCTTTCTTCTTAATTATGATAAAGTGTCTAACGAAGTTATGTTTAACATGACACACGTTAAATTATTTGAGTGTTTCATTATTTACCCATTGACACAGTATTACGGCTTCCTGAAACATCGATTATGATGAAGTATTTATAAATATGTGGGTGAATTAAAATATTTGGTCACACTTTCTTAAACAATTTAGGTTATTGTTTCCCAGCAGTGTAGCTCGTGGAGTACATTTGTGCGAGTAGTTTTCGTATTTTCCTCTTGCTATTCACGGTTTTACCTAAAATTGTTTCCATTTTTCGTTCTTTCCAATGAATGCACTCCCGAGCAACATTATATTACGTACTATAATACAGACGCTTTACTGTTTTGGAGTCTTATTCCGAGCAACTATGACGAAATATTTTACGCTTGTGTAATGTGCTCCTGTGAAGTAGTTTTGTCAAAGATCTTGGGTAAAATCTTTGACAAAGATCTTTGTCCAAGATCTTTTACAGTGTAATACCGGCCTAAGTCTGACAAGGGAGGCCTCCAATTGTGAAATTCAGATTCGATTCATACTGCGCATACTGAAAGCTCTTGGCCAGAGCTGTAATTTGGCAAAGCACCAAGATGCACTTCTCAGCCGTTGTCGAGAAAATCGACATTTAAAAAAAGCCGTTGCGGTGAAATACTCTCTACGATCTCCACGAGCAGTAATATAGTACAGAGGTGTGGCGTAGTGGTAAGCGCTCGGGTTCGTAATCCGAAGGTCGCCGGATCGAATCTCGCGGCATGCAACTTTTTTTATTATTTGTTTTTTGTAATTCAGATGTATGTACACACACCAACATACACACACACGCACATAGATATAAATACAATTAATAACATTTGATGTTCGAAGTCGTCAGTTTTTCCAGGACAAACGACTTTCAAAAAACTTATTATATGCAACTCGACTTCGAACATTATTATGTTTTCCGCAAACAAAGTTGTATTTTACAAATGTTATTAATTGTCTTCACAATGTTTACCACGTATAGTTAACGGAAGAAATATAAGCGATATTCCAAAAGTAATACGTATAGTGTAAGTCAAACCTGACGAACAATTTTTCAGAGTGTCAATCAGGTGTGTTTCCCAACAGATAATTTAAAAAACAATTGTTCTTGTAAAAACACATCGTTTATCAGATGTGCATGCCGCGATATTCCATCCGGCGACCTTCAGATTAAGAACCCGAGCGCTTACCACTACGCCACGCCTCTGTAGAACAGTACTGCTCATGGAGATCGTAGAGAGTATTTCACCGCAACGGCTTTTTGTAATTGTCGATTTTCTCGACAACGGCTGAGAAGTGCATCTTGGTGCTTTGCCAAATTACAGCTCTGGCCATGAGCTTTCATTACACGCAGTATGAATCGAATCTGAATTTCACAATTGGCGGCCTCCCCTTGTGAAACTAGGAAAGAAATTTAGGCGAGCAGAGTAGGCCTACTCATTTACTTTTAAAGTGACATATCTAACATGACATTTTATTCTTAATTTCAAATCTATATTTACAGTTCAAAAATATTTTTCTCGTGCTGCTATTTTGAATTTTAGAGTCTGACAATTTCTACATATTCTTCCTCCATTACGTTTTACCGATCACCTAAGTTGTCTGTACTACTTTTACTTGTCCCAGCTCTTAGAGCATCATACTCCACTCATTTTGATTAGAAGCTTATTCCACCCAAGAATTATGTTTTGTAATAACCTCGAATTAAATCTGATAAAAACTAATTTTTAAAAGCATTTGAGCTACTCTTTTATAGCACTTCTTTCGATGAAGTGCAGAGTTTAATTGTGCCTTACTACATGCTGTGCTCACTAACTTCCGTTGTTGCATTTTCAGAATTTCTCCTCCTTTTTTAATACTGAAAGAAGTAACATGAATGCTGATATTGTATTTGCATGTCAGATTCCTAGTACGTTTTTACAGACTGTTTTACTATTGCATAATGTTTGCCATCTTGAGCACCGAAAAATACTCCATTACACTTATTGAAAGGTATGTAAGAAGGCAAAAAAAAAAAATAAGCCAAAAACATAATTTTTTAATAAATATCTTATCAGGAAACGCAGTACCAGCTTCAAACAAAAACATCTTCCACTACTAGCGAATTTGTCTGTTTGAAATAGTCTGATCACGTGCAAGTTTTTTTTTTTTTTTTTTTTGTTTTTTTGTTGTTTTTTTTTTTTTAATATAAGACGATTGTCATTTATTCGTAGGTCGTGCATTGTGAAGTTGACTTGCAAGCTGCATGATATAACGTGCCGTACACAAATAGTTTCGGCTTGTGCTCTTAGAACAACAAAATATTAAAGTTACTTGAATGCGGAGAGCTTTTACCATTTTACGGGGCATTTTCAGTAATCATCCCAATGCGAGACAGCGAGTCCAAATGCGGGACCGTCCCGCACAATCCGGGACGGTTGGCCGCCGTAGGCTAGATTGGTCTCAGAATCGATAAAAAAAAATATTCAAATGTTTGTAATTCTTATGGGACCAAACTACTTTGGTCATAAGTCCCTAGACTTACAAACTACTTAAACTAAGTTAAACTAACCTAAGGACAACACACATCCATGCCTGAGGGAGGATTCAAAAAAATGTTCAAATGTTTGTATAGCTTATGGGACTTAACTACGGGGTCATCAGTCCCTAAACTTACAAACTACTTATGAACTATCTAATCCTAAGGATGACACAAATATCCATGTCCGAGGAGGGATTCGAACCCCCGACCGTAGTGGCCCTGGAGACCGTGACTGTAGTGCCTCAGTCCCCTCGGCCACCTGGCTGGGGAGGGAGATTTCGAACTTACAGGGCTGAAAGCCTTGCGATCCGCAACGTGACGCTCAGAATGCATAAATACAGGTGCTGTCTGGCTTGCATGGGATTAAATACTCCATTAATGACTGGCAATTTGGGAATACTCCCGACTTAAGCCATATTTCTGAAAGTCGTCTATTGCTTCTACAGTCCCCCTGATGTGGATCCCACAATGCAGAGCAATAAATTGGTGGGCAATCGGGACCAGGAGACTTACTATTTTGAGTAAAGTTCTTCTAAATTATGCATGCTGGTAGCTGTTTTTGATACGAATTCTGGAGTACTTACTTCGTCACAATGAAGTACATGGAAGAGGTTTCATCGTACCACTTTTATGATATTTCTCCACAGCTGCGTTCTCTATGAGCTCGCGGGAAAAAAGAACACCAAAATCTTTCTGTTTTCGTGAATTTTATCCATTATGGATGTTGAAGAACTCTGTGACAGTTCCTTATAGGTTGTGGAAATAAAATCCGCTACCAGTCACAATTATTGGTGGTTTATTAAAACACTACCGGTTTCGCACTTGTGCCCATCTTCAGGTGTTTACAGTCAGTGTTGTTGACTGTTTAAAGAAAACGTAACATCTGATATATCTCTGAATGTGGCATCTCTGTACTTCTGTGTGTGCAATATCTCTGTATATCTCGAGCTAAGTTCTTTGACCATAACATATACCTGAATGTAAACATGGCGATGTTGTGAGTGACTACTGATCAACAGTTATAAAGTGTACTGTGTATTGTGCAAAACTTGTGACATGAGAGTGCAAATTAGCATTATGTTGCTATTTGTATTATTCTCAACTGATATCCATGAGAAATGTACGAACAAGATCTGGATACCCTACTTATATGGGAGTACATTTATAGCCTTAACACAAATCACTCCACCACAAACCATACTTGTTTTATGTGTATGTATGTATATCTATATGATACTTATGTATATCTGTATGATAAGCACAATGTAATTTACGTTTTCTTTCAACAGTCAACAACACTGAATGTAAACACCTGAAGATGGGCACAAGCCCGAAACTGGTAGTGTTTTAATAAACCACCAATAATTGTGACTGCTAGCGGATTTTATTTCCACAACCTTTCTCTTTTCGATGTGATTTCTCTTGTTTGATTATGATGATCTTGTCTGCCTATGTAGGTGGCTGCTAACAAAACATGTTCGCACTCGGTGGAGAAAGTTGGCAAAAGAAATTTCGCAAGTAGATCTCGCAGCAACGAATAACTTCTTTTAATGGTTTCTTTTGTGTCTCGTTTCCGCCGGTTGTCGTAGGTGTCGGTGGCCGAGTAGAAAGAGACCGACACAGGAATAGCGGATGCACGCGTGTGCAGGTAGGGAGGTGACCAGCCAGTGGGACAGCAGAAACTAGAACACTAGACTAAATTAGAACAAGATATATATTTCGTGGTCTCTTGGTAATACTTAACTTTTACATAGTTCTTGACTGCAGAATGCTGATACATAGATAGAGGCCTGCCTACTGATGATTCCTAGTGCCTATCCGATAGCCAAGTCTTAACTGGTGCCTTTCTGATTCCCAAGTGGTCGATGTAGCAGTCGAGGCCACGGGCGGAGTTGCAGCAGAGGGCGCTCGTGGCTGACGTCGTAAGAACGCCGCGCCGCGTGTGCATGGCGGCGCGCGGCGAAAGTACGTGGCGCGCACTTCATACTTGTGCGACACCACAGTTTCCACCCAAACTCGTGCGTCATTTCTGTGAGTCTCTCTCCCTATATCACGATAATACACAACGAGGTGCCCTTCTCTCAACTTTCTCTAAATCGTCCGTCAGTCGCCTGATGTGGATCCCACAATGCGGAGCAGTAAATTGGTGGGCAATCGGGACCGGGAGACTTACTATTTTAAGTGAGTAAAGTTGCTTTAATTATCCAGGGATAGCTGATCTTGATACGAATTCTGAAGTACATGCTTCGTCTTCTTTGGTAAACGAATTTCGGAAACCTGTTTAAGCAATTCTGGTTTAGCTGAACTGTCATCGGTAGCATTACCATTGCTATCGTGACAAATGAAAAATTTTGCCTGTTCTCCCGCTTTTCGCTAACGGTCGTTTTAAACACTCGGACACCCAAACACGCTCTGCGATCAGACCCAAAAGTCCGTGTGTCATACTTGCCTACATCCCCTAGAGCTCGTACACACTTAGTGTTCAGATGTTTGTAAATGTAAGGGAATTAACCCCACAATGCAAGGTGTTGCCCTTTGGCAACGCAAATTTTTGTTACATTTTCAGGCGAATGTCTTGTTGTCAGATGGCAACAAGATGCTTATTGTGTACGTTGGAGTCTGTTCTAAGCATTTAGTTGATCGTTTCCTCCACAGATTGCAGCGCAGTCTTAAACAGAGCAAAAATACAACAAACAGTTCTCCAGTGCATTTTACTCACTGTTGAGTATTAAATTGTAATTACAAACCAATACGACTTCTATCAAATAAAAAAATAATCATATTACAGAAATCTCATAAGAGTAGAAAACATCTACCTCTACATGGGATACTCTGCAAATCACATTTAAGTGCCTGGCAGAGGGTTCATCGAACCACCGTTATACTATTTTATCTCCCATTTCATTCTAGAATAGCGCGCGGGAAGAAAGAACACATGAATCTCTCCGTTAGAGCTCTAATTTCTCGTATTTTATTCTGATGATCATTTCTACTTATGTAAGTGGGAGTCAACAATATATTTTCGCATTCGGAGGAGAATGTTGGCGATTGGAGTTTCGTAAGTAGTCCACGCCGCAGCGATAAGCGCCGTTGTTGTAATGATTCCCATCCCACATCCTGTATCATTTCCGTAATGCTCTCTCCCCTATATCGTGACAATACAAAACAAGCTTCCCTTCTTTGGACTCTTTTCACGTCCTCCGTCAAACCCACCTGATAAGGATCCCACACTGGGCAGCAATACTCCAAAGAAGGACGGACAAGTGCAGTGTATGCAGTTTCTTTTGTAGTTCTGTTGCATCTTTTGAGGGATCTGCCGATAAAATGCAGTCTCTGGTTCGCCTTTCCCACGACATCATCTATGTATTCTTTCCAGTTTAAGTCTGAAGTAATGGTAATTCCTAGGTATTTTGCAGAGTTTACGGCCTTCACATTTGATTGATTTATCTTGTAAACAACGTTTAACGGATTTCTTTTCGTACTCATGTGAACAATTTCACACTTCTCATTATTTAGAGTCAATTGACAATTTTTACACCATAGTGATATCTTATTTAGATCGTTTTGCAGTTGATTTTGATCTTTATATGATTTTACTAGACGGTAAAAGACGGCGTCACCTGCATACACCCTAAGAGAGATACTTAGATTTCCCCCTAAATCGTTTATGTAAATAAGGAACAGCAGAGGACCAATAACACTACCCTGTGAAACTCCCGATATCACCTCTGTTTTATTTGAAGCCTTACCATCGATTACTACGACCAGTGTTCTCTCTGACAGGAAATCCCCTATCCAGTAGCAAATTTTGGGCGATATACCATAACCACGCAATTTGATTAAAAGCCGTTTGTGAGGTACGGTGTCAAAAGCCTTCTGGAAATCAAGAAATACGGAATCGATTTGCGAATCCTTGTCGATAGCACCCATCACTTCGTGTGAGTAAAGTGCTAGTCGTATTTCGCATGAACGATATTTTCTAAATTCATATTGACCTTAGGCCAATAGATCATTCTGTTCGAGATAATTCATAATTTTGAATACAGGATATGTTCCGAAACCCTGCTTCAAATTGACGTCAATTAAATAGGTCTGTAGTTTAGTGGGTTACTCCTACTGCCTTTCTTGAATATAGGTGTGACCTGTGCAACTTTTCAATCTTCTGGTACAGATCCTTCTTTGACAGAGCGGTTCCATAGGGCGGTTAAGTAAGAAGCTATCGCTTCAGCATAATCGGATAGAAATCTAATAGTTATACAGCCCGGACCAGATGACTTGTTTAGTGAATTTAGTTGCTTCACTACTCCGATGATATCTACTTCTACGTTACTCATTACGGCCTCTGTTCGTAAATCGAATTCTGGAATATTGGTTTCGTCTTCTTTGGTGAATGAGTTTCTAAAAGCTACGTTTAGTAACTCTGCTTTAGTAGCGCTGTCATCGGCAGGATCACCATTACTATCACGTAGTTAGTTAGATACCAATATTTTCCTTGAAAGAAAGTTTCTGTGCACGCTGTTGCCAAATGGCAACAGGTATTGAATACTGACTTTCCCATTATAAATGACTTATATATTTTTTTCAATATTTTTCCCTTGCATTGGTGAATAGTTTCTACAATATAAATTTTTACGCTAAAATAAAAATTCATGCAGTGCTGCGGTTTTCAGTCCCGTAGGCTTACAAACTACTTAAACTAACTTATGCTAAGAACAACACACACAACCACGGCCGCGGGAGGACTCGACGGTAAGCAACTGCGCACTCCGCAGCATGGCGCCTTGGAGCGCTCGAGCACTCCACCGAGGCACACACATTAAGTATAATTCCCACGACAGGGAGAGGCACTTCTTCACCATCATTGGCCTTTCTTGGCTTGCATATACTCTGAATCTCCTCTCTAGGGGAGAGACAAATGGAAGTTCTCTAGAGGAGAGACAAATGTAGTTTGGGTCTGGCCGAGGAGTGTGTTCAAGGTGCCGAGTTGTTAAGGAGATCGTTCCTGAAAAGCGAGAGAATCGGGTTCGACTCTCAGTCCTACAGAAATTTTCATTTGTCGCCAAGTAATAGACCACCTTTGGAAATGCATCTAAAGTGAAGAGAATTCGTAAATTGTGAATAAATAATAGATTAATTTAATAGATATGTAGCTGCGGACCACCTACAATGTCTGTCCCTTTGGAACAGTGGTTGCAAGGGACTTTTATACCATCCGTCCTGCAAAACAGAGGCGAATGAAGGTAATGATATCACACCCAAATCTATTTGGGGGAAAACACGCTAAGCAAATATCAGAAACTTGAAAACAGAGTTCTTTTTGAAGTGATGAAGATGGTGAATCAGTATTGTTCCCGCTGTTGTTGGCTATAACGGGTGCTACACGTCTCGTCAATCAATGAAAGAGACTCTCAATTAGTTCAGACAGAAATATAAGAGGAGCATTTCAAATGTGTTGCTACAAACGAACGCTGAAGATTAGGTGGGTTGATCGCGAAACTCATGAGGAGGTACCAAACGAATTGGGGACGGGAGGAATTTGTGGCGTACCTTGAATGAAAGAAGGGATCGATTGATAAGACAGATTGTTATACATCAAGTAATCATGAATTTAACGTTGGAGGTAAGTGTGTGGGGTAAAAATCGCAGAGGGAGACCAAGAGGTAAATCACTAAGCAGATTCAAATGGATGTAGGTCGTAAGAAGCGCAGTTTTTAACCAGATTTCGAGGCAATCGCTATGCCCGTTAGCACGTTAACTTTCCATTGTATGAATAATTATTGTGCATATTGCGAGCGTGAAGGTCGGGGTGACAGTTTGAAATAGGGAAAGATTAATATTTAAAACTCACAACCACCAACTGCGAACCAAATTCCTAAACATGCAAAAAACACTGGAACTGTTATTGCGACTGTTTGACTCGTTTTCTAGGGGATGATATCACATGTTCGCAGCTCTCCTTCCCTGCATATGATTAACAAAACAAATTCATAATAAAATCAAGTTCATGAGAGAAAAGGGTGTACTAACTACTATTTTTGAAAATACGTGAAAGTTCACTTTATGTTGTTTATTTCACAATATTTGAATCCTGTGGCTGATACGTCTGTACGGCAACACATTTACCAAATAAAGTTATAGCTCGTGAGCCCCCAGACAAAATGAATATTTGTCGCGAATTGTTTTCACACCACGTGGCTGTCTCAAACACCGTTTATGTTCATGCCTATGCGACGACACGTGTTACATTAACAAATCACAGTCACTTTAATTCAATGCGATGCACACCTTGTTGCACCGGCTAAATATAATATTCACAACCACACAGTAATACTCGATTTAATTTGGTGCAGTCTACGACGAGCAACCACACGTGGCCATTGCCACACACAAATCTAAAGTCACCACCTCGAGATCCACATGCCGACTGATGCAGAGCGACGCCACCCGGCCAGTTCTCCACGTGCTCCCGACCTCGTCACTTCCTGCCCTCGCGCGCCGCGCGCGCGCCAGAAGCTCAACTGCCGGGGTTTTTTCCCCTACGTCATCAACTTCCCCATGTGAACTGTTCTAACCGATTTGCCAACGTACAGCGCTCAGCCAATACATTTCTAAAACTTTACTTAAAATCAAAATAATTACACTACACATTAAACAACTATTTTCTTACGTTTTTATATTAGTATAAACATCCTTTGTACTGTTTATTATAATCGTGCAATATCTTGTACCACAGATAAGTGATTTAACTGAATACTTCAAGATAAAATACAAAAGATTAATTGAAAATAAAATGAGAAATAGTTAATATATTATTTTTATAAACAAACATTGCCATGCTAGTTGTGTAACTGTCTTGTCTTCGTTGGTAATTTATTACTTTTCATTGTCAATTAAACATATTACGTTAGATGTGACTATATCAGCTAATGTATTGTTTATTTATCAACAGGCTATTTTGTAATGCGGGCCTTAAAGGTTCCTAACTGCATCGTATTACTTCAAATGCCAGTAGTATTACAATATTTGTGCATTGCACTGTGCCTGGCACTCGCCATTGTCCCTCTCTCCCCTCACCGGAAACGAACTGGAAAATCCTAAGTTGGAACCACCAACGTCGGCCTGCTCGCTGGCCTCCCATCAGCTACAAGCACACAGCAAATCTCAACGTGGAGAATTTCTACCTATGGCCTAACTATAAATGTTGTCACCCAACTGTGTACATACATTGCTACCATAATTAATAAGATTAAAATTGTGTAACATTTAGTGCATTGGCATGGTCAATGTTTGCAGTGAACTTCATACTGTTTAATTATCAAATGCTTACCGGTATTTCCATTAGGCAGTAATCTCACAATATGCGAGTTTATTTAAAGTGATAGATTAAACTACTGATTCAAACTTACCTGGTATTGCTCTTCATAATTTCAAACCAGTAGTGTACCCCTTAATTGAGTCCAACTGCTCGCATTCGAATAAGTCCAGAGGTTGCTGTATACTGGCGAATTCGGATGTTGAGTTACCAGAAGTTACATCAAACCCCAACATAAGATAATGCTTTAAATGCACCATACATAACTTTGTGGAGGGCTTCAAATGTTTCTGACCTAATCCAAGTCGATCTGTTATGTCGCGGTTGTTGGCTTGGTTTCGTTGCAAACAAGTTTGGACAGCAGGAGACGAGGTACTGGCGGAAGTAGAGCTGTGAGGACGCCCCGTGAAGTGTACCGGGATACTTTATAAATGATACACACAAGAAAACTGTGACATACTCTACAAATTTATTGGTTTACTAACCAGTTTTCGGCTGGTCCGCCATCATCAGGTAAACATTCAAGTTTAAGAATCAAAGATCTTAAGTTGGTAGGAATATAGCTTTCAAGGGGATCCTGGAGGAATTTTATTAGAGGTACTATGCTCTAGACTGAACGTTGAAAGGCATAATCAGCAGTGGTGGCTACTCCTTAAGGACTCTGGGGCGGCGCCCTCCCAAAAATATCCAACACGGAATAAGTACCAGTCGTTAATCACAAATCGAATTGAGTAATTTTGGTGTGGCAGCAGCCCCTGTAAATAAATGATCAATGTTTTTAGACTAGGTAGTCTGCCAGCCAGGGTCACCGAATGTTTTCGGAATGGGCTGACTGTCGGACTCTACGCGATCCGTCCGCGCCGTGTAGGCTGGCAAAGGGCGCTTGGGGTGAGTGAGAGTACTGGGAGTTGGGTGGGGGTAGCGTGCTGAACCGGGCCGCTTAGGACGGCGTCCGCGCCAAGAGCGTGAAATATACAAAGGCGCACCGGCACCGGTCAGCCAGTTTGTAGCAGGTGCAGTGCGTGTGATACTAGTGTCGTTGTTGTGAAGGCGCGTGATATTGCCTGTTTTTCTAGTTTCCTATTTAGAATGAATAATATAAATAGCGTAAACTAAATTTTAACATTTGGTAGTCCAAAACTGACTTTTGAGGGAAAGTTGGAATTAAAAAGGTTACGACCACCGAGACCTGATTTGAACATTGTACAGACACAAAATGCGTGCAAAAGCAGTATTAGTTTCACTAGGAAATTTAATCCTGCTTTATATAAACATGCAGACTGGCTTTGTGGATGTGAAATAAGAAATGCTTTCTTCCACTACATGTGTTTGGTAATAAATGTTGCGGAATATCCTTGTACCACAGATGGGGTAACAGACATTAAACATTTAGCTGATAAAGTTAAAAAACATAAATTAAGTGCACTTCAAACAAACAGTAACATCGAATTCGTTATGATTAGAAAAGTCGATATTAGATGTCAGCTGGATACAGCTTATAGACTGAGGATTAAGAAGTTTAATGAAAATGTTTCTAAGAATCGTTACATCCTTAGCAAGTTGATCGACTGTATCAAGTTCTGTGGGAAATTTGAACTTGCACTAAGGGGACATGACGAAACAGATGCTTCAGATAATCATGGTATTTTCGGGGTTTGGTCAATCTCATGGCAGAATTGGATTCCACGTTGAAGGGACATATTGAAATAACCAATAATCGTGTTTCTTTGGGGCATTCCAAAACAATTCATAACGAACTACTGAACTCTATATATAATGTGTGCCATCTGTTAATTTCCAAAGAAATGTCAGAAACAGATTATATCGCTATTGGAGTTGAAAATTAATGCTATATTCTCCCCATTCAAGAAATGTTCTGAAGGGACAAAATGTCGTGTACAATTGAAGAGGCATACCGCCCCTCCTAATAAACAGCCCACCAGCCGCCACTGATAATCAGTCTCTAATGATGATGATGATGATGATGATGATGATGAGGGAGACTAGTGCTTTGGTTTATAACTAACCTGAGGGAAATTATTGCAATTCACGTTGTGGTGTAAATTCCTCACATTCATAAAATATGTGACACTATAATAAATTACCATATTATCCTAAGAAATATAAATTGAAACAATAGAAATTGGATGAAAATATTGACCACAAATTATCTTAAACAGATCCAATGTCTGGAACGTGGAAGCATGCGAAAAAGTTGAATGAAACAGCTGTAAATATATGTTAAAATTTTAACTGGTTAAATTAAACTATGGTACTAGTAAAATAAGGTATTACAATTTATATCTCGTAAGCAACCAAACAGCTGTGATTACAAAAAGATTTTATATCATTGCTTTGAAAATGTATTAGAGGCCTGAGATAAATGGGTAGGTGATGGTCGTTTGCATTGTCTTTACTGTTTACGTTTACGTTGTCTTTGCTATTTGGCTGCTTAACTGATATAAATTGTAATGCCTTATTTTACCAGTAACCATAGTTTAATTTAGCCAGTTAGAATGTTATAATTTTTTTCAATCAAATAATACAATCCCTTGAGACAACATTGTCTCGTTATACCAAAGGTATTAAACATAAGGAGAGGCATTGAATTAAAATTTATGCAGTAGCCGGGATTCGAACCCGGGACCTCCTACTTAGTAGGTACGTGCTTTAGACCACTTTTTCAGCTAACACTGCTTTGTAGTCAAAGGAACTACATGGACTGTCTTAAAGCACGTCTCCCTCCACACCATAGACTTTAATTGTGCCTCATGTTCCCTGTGAAATGCGTATCAAATTGCCAGGTCTCTCCTACATTGTTTCGAATCCTGGCCACTGCATAAATTTTAATTCAATTCCTCTCCTTATGTTTTTTTTTCAGTCAGTTTCTACTGTTACAGTTTATATTTCTTAGGATAATGTCGTAATTTATTATATTGTCAGATACTCTATCAATGTCAGGAATTTACACCACAACTTCAATTGTAATAATGTCTCTCAGTTTAGTTATAAACCAAAGCACTAGTCTCCGTTGAAAGTTATGTAACTACCAACTTAAGATCTTTGAAACTTAAACTTGCAAAGTTTACCTGATGATGGCGTAACAACCAACCAATAAATTTGCAGAATATCTCACAGTTATCTGTGTGTTTCATTCATAATATATAAGATATTCTATGTAGAATCGACGGAACACTCAGTAAATATGTACCGCGATATCTCAGTCAGTAAAGCGTTTAGCCGCGAAACGCAAAGGTTCCAGGTTCGAATCCTGATCCACCACACCATTTTAATCCGCCAGTACGATTCATACTAGCGCACATTCCGCTGCAGGGCGAAAATATCACTCTGGACTGTACAAGGTGCTGGGAGCTCCATAAGAGAATTCACTGATTTCGATGCAGACGACTGGGCCCTTTGGACATTGACTGGAAATGGTTATGTTCGGCTGTTTTTAGACCATTTTCAGTCACTCATGGAATTCATGTTCGCAAACATCCATGGAATTTTTTATGGATGTGCCACAATTCTTCGCGACTGGTTTGAAGAACATTCTGTACAAGTCCATAGAATTTTTTTGCCATCTAGATCTACATCTACATTTAAGTGATTAGCAGAGGAGTTAACGAACGGCTTTCATAATATTTCTCTGCCGTTCCATTCTCTAATAGAGCGCAGGAAGATGGAATGGAATTTTTCCGTTTCGATCTCTCTTATCTTATTTCTACCTATGTACGTGGGTGCTACCAAAATATTCTTAAGATTCGATTTCATTATACGGAAGTATGTGTTCAACAAGCACAGAATAATTTTTATAAACAGAGCAGCATTGGCCGTAAAAATGTTTTGGTTCTATTATAGCACATCAATTTCGATTACTGAACAGTTCTGACGCAGAGAATTGACAGCAAGTGTTAAGGGTTACAAAATGACACACCTATCTGGTACATCCCATGTTAAAATGTAGACATAGTACTTAGTAAACATTGTAGGTGACTGGTATACGTTAATATGTTCTCATTCGGAGGAAACGTTGGTGAAAGAAATTTTGCAAATAAATCTCGCCTTTCTTTTAATGATTTCCGCCCCAAGTCGTGCAACATTTCTGTGACACAGTCTCACCTGTATCGCGGTAATACAAAACGAGTTAAACTTTTCTGAACTTCCTCTATATCCTCCTCAGTTACACTTGGTGAGGGTTTCATAAAGGGCAGCAGTAATGCAATATAGGTCGGACAAGTGGAGTATAGGCAGTTTCTTTAGCGTAACTATTGCATCATCTAAGTGTTCTGCCAATGTAACGGAGCCTTTGCTTGCCTTCCGTTCGATATTTTCGGTAAGTTCTTTTCAATTAGTTTTTAATTGTAATTCCGAGGTATTAAGTTGAATTTACGGCCTGTAGATTTGACTGATTTGTCGTATAGATGAAGATTAACGGGTTTCATATAATTTTGATATGGATGTCCTCACACTTTTAATTATTTAGAGTCTATTGCCAATTTTCACAATATGCAGATTCCTAAATCTTTTTGCAGTTACTTTTCATCTTATGCTGACTATGCATCATCCGCGAACTGTGTAAAGCTGGGACTCCTATGCCGCGTTTGACACATGCGGCTACCATTGTGCGTCTGATGTAGTACGACTAACGCATAGCTGGCGATTCCTATAGAGCCGCAGCCGCACAGTGTTCAGTTGGTGTGCTGCGCCTGTGACCAAAGGTTGAGTGAGCGCGATTTGTTGTTTTATCTGATGTTAGAAGACGTTGAAGAAATTCAGCTTCAGGTGTGAGGAAAATGCTGAAACACATCCAATTCATCTCAAAAGAAATGAGGAAGGCATGTGCAATTTTTCCCCTACACTGACAGGCTCACTGTATTACAATTACTACATTTTTTTTTCTCTACCGTCCTTCTTGCTGTGGTTGACTCCAACTACAAATTAATTTTCATTGATGTCAGGCCACATGGGAAAGAAGGTGGCAGTGGAATTTTTGATGCCGGCCGCGGTGGCCGAGGTGATTGAGGCGCTCCAGTCACGGTCAGCACGGCCACTACGGCCGGGGGTTCGAATCCCCCCTCTGGCATGGATATTTGTGCCGTCCTAGTTCGTAAGTAGTTCATAAGTAGTTTGTAAGTTTAGGGACTGATGACCCCGTAGTTAAGTCCCATAAGCTTTACAAACATTTGAACATTTTTTTTTTTTTTTTGAATTTTTGATAAAAGTAATATCGGGAAACTGTTTTCAAGTGGTAAGATGTTTCCTCCGCCTGCTAAGTTGCCAGATTCGGACATAGAAGTGCCACATGCTTTTGTAGGCGACGAGGCATTTCTATCACATCCAAACATGATGAAACTTTTCTCTCTTCGAGTCGCTAGTACTGAAAAAGAATAAAAAACGATTTTTAACTATTATCTTTCACGAGCTCGTAGGGTTTCTGAAAATGCCTTCGCTCTGTTAAGTTTTTCGCATATTTTATTCGCCGATCAGTCTGAAGCCAGAAACGACTGATAATTTACTTAGAGATGCATTCTTAGAGAAAAATAACGAACCTCATTTTGAATTAGACAAAAATGAATCACTGCCTTCTGAAAATTTTGGATCATTAGCAAGGCGTGGCGGTTATGCACATGCTGATGGATTTTCTGTGTGAGATTCATTTAGAGAATACTTAAAAGCCGTGGAGGTGCCGGTATAAGACCGAGGCAAACTGATTACGTTAACAGAACTCAGTAGGCTTCGAACTCCCTAGCGTTACTGAATAAAAATTTGTATGCACATTATAATAAATTGAACTTTTATAACATACATCAGGTTTTGGTATTCACTTTGCGTACACTTACTTATTATAATAATAACTTAATATTATGTGGGACGATGCTACTTATTCTTGTTTATTACAATATGCATTATTTGTCTGGCAACTAAGTAATAATCATTATGAATAAACAGAAAGTATATAGTACTTTTCTTACTAGTTCTTTCCACGAATTCCGTTGTTTCTTTCCAAGCTTTATCCTTCACAGTTTGGTCCATGTATACTGGTAACGATGAAAGGAAATTTAGAAACCATTTCTAGCAGTTTCTCATCTTCCACCACCATGAACAGTACTGATCCCTCGGACTTGCTGTCTCGTTTTGCTTTGCTGCTGCGTCTAGAGACTGCTCTCACACCTGCTGGGCCGCAGCCGGACGCGGCCGTAGCGTCAGCTGCATGCGGCGGATGCAACATGGGACACGGTCCCGTATAACACCAGCTGTAGCAGTGCAGGGCGGCAGACGCACAACGGCAGCCGCATGCGTCTGATGCTGCATAGGAATCACACCTTAAGAGAGCTGGTCATATTGTCTCCTGAATCATTTACAAAAACAAGGAACAGTCGAGGACCTATAACACTTCATTAGGGAACGCCAGATACCACATATATTTTACTGGATGACTTTCCGAATACGTACTGTCTATTCTTTGACAGGAAATCGCGAATCCAGTAGCACAACTGAAACGATATTCCATAATGATTAGGTAGTACTGCTGTGAAGCTGGTTAGGTCGCAAATCTTTATTATTGGTCACACTTCATGTACAGCGTGCCCTCAAAAATGACGCGTTTCGGAATTACCATCATCAGATTAGCATCTCTTCTGTGCCACGTGCACACGTGAACACGTACATGAAGTGTGTCCTATAATAAAGAATTTGCGACCTAACCAGCTTCACAGCAGTACTACCCAATCGTTTCATCAGGGTCACTTGCCTCCTCAGTGACTTTATGTCGCATTTACGATATTCCATAAACCGCTTATGAGGTACAGTGTCAGAAGCCTTCCAGAAATCTAGAAATATGGATCGATTTGAGAGCCGTTTTGGCTAGCACTCATGTGAGTAAGCAGTTAGTTGTGTTTCACAAAAGAGATATTTTCTGAATCCATGTTGATTATGACACTGACACAACTGAGCGTCGCACGCGTTTTCGGCAGCAGCTCAAGTTGTGCCTGCCGACTAGAACTTGCGCATAATAGTTCGCGATCAGGAGCGCTCACTTTAGTTCACGGCTCTGCCGCGAACTAGTTCGTTCTTTTAGTTCGTCCGCTCCCAGTGACGGCTGAGCGGCGTGGTCTGCTTCATGCGCTTGTTGCGTGAGCAGCTAACGATATCACCCAGAACATAAGAAACAGTTTGTGGTTAATTTCTCGCGTTTAAGTTTAGAGTTATCTCTATATCTTGGCATTACGGAATTTATTAGTCAGATATTGTAGAGTGCAGAATACTTGAAAATAGGAAGTTTGTAGCACTGAACTCTGTAATCTAGCAGGCAGACGCTCACCTCGAAATGGCTTTCACCAGCAGAGGGCAAACACGTGATTTTTCATTCTGCTGCGCGCCCTCTCGCCATTGCCCTTCAGTCTCCAGAAAAGAATCCAACGAACTAAGAAACGAGATACGTTTGGCATTGTAGTTCGCAATCGGTAACGCGTGTGTTAGTTCGCGACCGATTACACATATTTTAGTTCGCGACCGATTACATATATTTTAGTTCGCGACCGATTGCGCATATTTTAGTTCGGGACCGGTAGCTCTCCTTTAGTTCGCAGGTCGGCCGCGAAGTAGGTCGCTCCTTTTTGGCCTTTGCTACCGCTACTAAAAGAGCTCTTTCTTTTGTTATTACGGCTTTTTTATATAATGATCAGTGTTGCCCAAGCGTGTGCTGTTACCCGTATTTTTGGGCAATTAGACATAAAATACTTAAGCAAATAAACCACTTATTTTCACGAATGGGTGATACAATGATATTCAACTACTGTGCATACAGACTACTCGTAGTATTTTATTTTTAAAATGGATTTCTTTATTTATATAATAGGTCATTGAAGAAACAATACCTACAAATCACGGGATGCTGCGCGCTCTCGCGTCCTCTCGCTGTTCCCCGTCAGTCTTCGGAAAAGGAGCAGACTAAGAGGCGAGGGATCTGCGAAATAGTTCGCGTAGTTCGCCTGTGGGAGCGCTCTTCCGAACTAGTTCGTTCGCGGACTACACAAGACTACTGCCGACCATTGCGTAGCCGGCCGCGGTGGCCGAGGGGACTGAGGCGCTTCAGTCACGGTCTGCACGGCCACTACGGTCGGGGATTCGAATCCCCCCTCGGGCATGGATATTTGTGCCGTCCTTAGTCTTAGCTAGTTCATAAGTAGTTTGTAAGCTTAGGGACTGATGACCCCGTAGTTAAGTCCCATAAGTTCTACAAACATTTGAACCATCGCGTAAATGCTGCTGTGGCAGCCCCTGACTGTGTTGAGAGCCCGCATAACGGGCAGCCAAGGCGAGCTGCTTAGGCCACGGCCTCCGTGGGCTACACCCAACTGTACACCTACCAAACACATTAAATTGCTACTGAAACATTATATCCTGACATTTTACTCAGAAACATAAATTACACGCATCTTCTTTGACATTCCAGAGTTATCTCTCTCTCTCTCTCTCTCTCTCTCTCTCTCTCTCTCTCTCTCTCTCTCTCTCTCTCTCTCTCAGGAGTACAGTAACTTTGTTGTTACCGGTACTACAAATGCACAAAGCACACAAATGCGAGTAATTCTTTAAATCACATTCATCGTGGTGTAAACGAAACTATCACTCAGAATAAAAATACAGAAGACTGATATATTAGAAACCATTTAAAAATTTAACTTTAGTCGTTTATAAAAGCCAAAAGAAAATTTACGAGATAGTTATCCAAAGCAAAATACTTCGTTATATGTACAAGGTCAATTTTATTTTCTGTTATTTCACAAACAGTTCCAGTTTCATAAATTTCAGGGATTACTAGCTCGCAGAAATCTTGCGACAACCTTCATAACCTCTAAAAGCAGTCGACTCTCAACGAAACTCGGCAGTTTGTAGCGCGTGCGACAGCGACAGCGACAAGATTCAAACAGGCTTGAATCTCAAACGTCGTTGGTTGTAGTGCGACATGCAGCGACAGGCAGCGCCACATTCCGCGCTCATGCAGGACACTCCCGTAGCAATACGTGTGGCCGTCTTTTGTCGCCTGAAGCTGTCGCTAGAATAAACAATAAACATCAACAATGTAAATCACTTTAGGAGGACGAGGTTAGGTTAGAGTACAAATAAAAACATTATTTCACTTATGCATCACCATATCTCCTTTGATCCATATAATTTCTTCCCTATCATTATCCACAGTGAGTCACTTTGAATACAACTGAGTACTGACAGCAGTAGCTTTTTCTTTATTCGATTCTAACCGAATATTTTAGTAAATGTGCTTTGTATTAGGAAATATTCCGTACACTTCTCACTTTGAAACGATCACTGTGGCAGTAGCGACACAACAAATACACTTTGACGTTAATTTGTAGGTTAAAAGGCGTCAAAGCAAAGAAAGACGCATATATACAATGGCGAACTTTTATAAAAGCTAGGCTCTCCCGCTAAATTTCATCAAATATCTTTTATAAAAGAAATCTTTTATAAAAGATGACCCATTATACTGTCAAAGATATGACCAAAGATCTTTGTTAAAAGATCTTTGACAAGGATCTTTTACAGTCTAAGCCGGTATTACCACAGACATACATTACTAGACTGGCAAACGTGCCTCTGTGGCTGAAGCCGTAAACCGCCATCTTGCCTTACCTCACGTCAAAAAGTTTCCGTACGGTACTGCTATGTTCTTCTGACACGATATGACGTTGTAAGCTTTACGAGTTCGTTAGAACATGATTTGCATTTAACCTAATACTTCCGCAATAGTTGAATTTAACATACAGGCCTACATTGTCGAATCGTGTTACGAGAAGAACGTGTTACGTGTGGTTAAATTTTACTTCCCGTCCGGGCGGCTTCGCGTGATTATGTTGTCAATCGTATGACATTGGCATAAGCCAATCGCGTGACAACGCAAATTTTTATTCAAAAAATCTTCGTTTTACAAAGGCAATTACTTTTACAGAGTGAACCATAGAGTAGGAACAGCGTTATTTATTTACTACTTCGTATGTACAAAATGCTAATCAAGTCACTTTGTGTTGATTTGTAAGAATATTAACATCTTGGTGAGGGCTTTCTACCATTCTGTTGATTTTGCCAACATATTCATACGAGGCCGTCGGGAGGTAAGTTTTACCGTTACGTATCGGTACATTTAAAGCAGACTGTAGTTATCGAAAAAAACACTAAGAAGAATAACGATTGTGTTATCCACGACGAATAGTACATTTATAACGGTTATAATATTAAAAGAAAAACCAAAATTGATCGAACCTGATAACAGATCAGGCCTAATAAAAACAGAAAACGCAATGCGATTTATTATAGTATGTGTCAAATATTTCGTAAAGACTGTCAAAATAATAAGGATACGGGTTATCCACAATAAACAACACCTTTCTAATGACCACACTACTGAATTAAAACCGAAGTTGAATTAAATTGGTAACAGTTTAATAATAACAGCAAATCAATGCAACTCATTACTGCATGTGTCGAAGCTTACTGCAGCTGAAAAATTTACAGCCATATACAACACACGAATTCCCCCTATGTCAAAACTCCAAAGACAGCGTAGTTACGTCAGTTCATTTTTACGACTGTTTTCTGTAATAACACACAAGACTGCTTACTATTTTATAGTATAGAAATATGGCGGCGAGACTTCACTGCCACCAATGATACTGTATAAGGCATTGCCAGTCTAGTAATTTATGTCTGTGGGTATTACACTGTAAAAGATCTTTGACAAAGATTTTTGTCAAAGATTTTATCCAAGATCTTTGACGAAACTACTTCACAGGAGCACATTACACTAGCATAAAATATTTTGTCATAGTTGCTCTGAAAAGACTCCAAAATAGTCAATCGTCTGTATTATAGTACGTAATATAATACTGCTCGGGACTGCATTCACTGCAAATAATGAAAAATGGAAACAATTTTAGGCAAAACCGTGAATAACGAGAGGAAAATACGAAAAGTGCTCGCACAAATGTATTTCATGAGCTACACTTCTAGAACAGAATAACCTAAATTGTTCAAGAACGTGTGAGCAAACATTTTAATTCGCCCACATATTTATAAATACTTCATCATAATCGACGTTTCAGGAAATCCTAAAGCTGTGTCAATGGGTAAATAAGTTAACGTATGTCATGAAGATGTCATGCTAAACATAACCTTGTTGGACACTTCATCATAATTGAGAAGAGAGAATATTTTCGTAGTTCTTTCATGTTATGCTTCATTTTGGATTATGTGCTGCGAAAGACATTTTTATAGTTTACTGCAGTATGACATTTATTTTGCCTGATTTTCCAAAACATAAAATATCCGTCTAAATACCTGGACTTGTGGTTAAATCACGAAAGCATCGTGCAAAGCAAGAAAAAATACGGAGCTAATTAGAGCAGTATCTCATTACGCAAATTACTAATGCCTTTTATGCAAAGATCGTCCCATTTATACCCACATACAAAATCTATTCCAACAGGCAGTAAAATACACGAATCGTACAGGGTAGGCCTAAGAATTCACGTATTATTGCAGACACAAGTGAAGCAAAATGTAAATCACTTTAGGAGGAATTACGAGGTTAGGTTAGAGTACGTATAAAAACATTTATTTCACTTATACATCTCCATATATCCTTTGATACATAGAATTTCTTCTTTATCATTATCCACAGTGAGCCACTTTGAATACAACTGACAGCAGTAGCTTTTTCTTTATATGATTCTAACCCTATATTTTAGTAAATGTGTTTTGTATTAGTAAATATTCCGTACACTTCTCACTTAGTAGCGACACAACAAATACACGTTTACGTTAATTTTTAGGTTAAAAGGCATCAAAGCAAGGAAAGACGCATGTATATAATGGCGAACTTTTATAAAAGCTAGGCTCTCTCGCTAACTTTTATCAAATATCTTTTATAAAAGATGACCCATTACACTGTCAAAGATTTGACCAAAGAGCTTTGATAAAAGATCTTTGTCAAAGATCTTTTACAGTGTAATACCCGCCTAATACCCGCCTTAGCTTCCCTTCGTAGCCGCTCACACGAAAACAATAAACATGCTGCAGTCCCCCGCCGATGTGCACCAACGAAGTGTGGAGAGCCAGCGCTTACCCAGCTACTGGCCGCTCCCACGCCGGATCCAGCTTCAGCTTCAGCGGTACTCAGCGTAGTTTCCGTGTAGTAGTATTGTGTTTGTTTTGGCCTAGCGCCACTTGTAAATAGTAGTTGTTTGTGTGATGCTTTCGCTATTGTACTTATTGGTTGTCCCTAAGTTACTGGTTATCTTTTTTTTTGTGTTTCTTATTGTACGCCCAGAAGGCTTTTTGTTTAAGAAGCAGTTTATCATTTTCATGAGTTGTTTTATTTACTTTTTCTCTCTGACAACCAAAGCAAAATGATGAAAGGAAAAAGGTTTCTCGCTTACTTCATTTCCCCTGTTCGTGGCATTCGGTATGACGTTACAATTGATACACTACAAACCGTAACCGCAGGAAATTTTACAGACAGTATACACTAGCTAAATGTGGCTTAGTAATTGTATTACAGTACGACACATTGTTCATGATTTATGAGAACATAAACAGTAACGTTCATAGAAAAGCGCCCCATCACGCACCAGGTTTTAATCTATTACTTCTTTACTACTAACTGTGTTCACTGTTCGTCACAGATTTTATCGACATGCAGCACTTATAAAAATGAATATATACCTACAAAATCAAAAAATTTTACAACATATAATTCTATAAATATGAGATTGTATATACTGCGATGGGTAAAAACCTTTCACATTATGCACCACGTTTCAATACATTTACGTATTAACTACTAAGACACTCCTGTATTCCAGACAGCCGAAAGAAATTCCTGTTGGTAGCTGTGAACCAACTGTGAAGCGTACTCGGCTGTAAGCGGAAGCAAGAGACATTTATAGTGCTACCGGGAAAGGAAGAGAATAAAACAGTGCACATCCAACGAATACCCATTATTTCCTGCAGATCTACCTTTTAGCCGCGCTGGATTAGCCAAGCGGACTGGAGAGCCACGTTACGGATCGCGCGGCCTCCCGCGTCGGAGGTTCGAATCCTACCTCGGGCATGGATGTTTGTGTTGTCTTTAGGATAAGTAAGTTTGTAAGTAGTTTGTAAGTTTAGGGACTGTTGACCCCGCAGTAAAGTCCCATAAGCTTTACAAACATTTGAATTTTCTACCTTTTAACTTCAAGAGACTAGTTTCTAGTGTGACTTCCATTTTCTATTACGAGTAATAATAAACAGGGCAACCTATTAAATACAGTAGAGTGGTTTTGACATCTCCATGTTTCACACACGCTCAGGGGTGGGCTCCCCAAATAATTTATTTGTAATAGATTTTAGATAAGTAACCAGAAATATTGTTTATAATATATTAAATCAATACATTAAGGTTACATATCATTTGCATCTCGATGACTACCTTTCTTTGTTTGGTTACTGCAGTTATTATTTTGTACATTATTCAAGACAGCCTTTTTTCTTGAATACTCTGCCGTATATATTTAGGCGGGAAGAAAGGTGTATGTGTCTGTGTGTGTGTGTCAATTTTATGGTTCTGAACACGTAATTCCATCTCTTCAAGCTGCCAACACTGATAATAAATAATAATTTAAAGGTTTCCGATATTTGGGGAAAAGTTGCCGAAACAGTGACATTTTGGGGACTCTTTTAGTCTCCTACAAGCGAATATCGAAAACAATCTGGAAACACTGGCCTCTTGGGTCAAATTATCAATGAGCACAGTTCACTGCGTACATGGCCACCAGATGGTAGCACCACTTTTGTCGCAAAAGATACCGCTGCCTGCTTTCCCAGACAGCTGTACCTAATCACTGTTTTAAATGCACAGACGATTTATCAAAACACGTCACACTCGGTAGTATTTGTTGTGGTTGAATGTCTTCATTGGAGCTTTGACTTTAAAGGCATCAATATTTTCTGGAATTACAAGGAGTTGAACACAGCTCTTCGGTGTGGCCGTGTGTTAAAGGCATGACATTGGTAAGTGGAAGGTAATGACCGATGCTTTGTGGCTGTTTCCCCATTCATCTTCGCCTTTGTAAGTCTGGGACTAGCAAGGACATGCATTTTCTTAATTATCAAAAATATTTTCCCATTTTTACGAATACGTCGCAATTTCTGAGAGTGTGGTTAGGCAGGAATCTAAAAGTACAGCTTAAATAACGTTTATGATGTTTTTATTCATCACTTATCGTAAATATCTGTTGTTAATTTCTAAATATATATGCGATTTCCTAGGGTGTGGTTAGGCAGCAACCTAATGGTCCAATTTAGATTGTTACGTGTGAAACGAGCACCAAAGGTATTTTGCACTCTTCTTCATTCTCACAAGTACTTACCTGTCTCAGTAGGGGAAGTGGAAAGCAGGCCCTGCACACGAGTAAGATGAGCTCCAGATGCTGGCTACATAGTCTCGTATTCGATGACTTACCTCTGTGACTGCTCTCTTTCGTTTGAAACTTATTAAAGATGGATTAATGATTGAATAAATAATTAAATGTTTACAGACTTCTGCGGCAGATTATATTGGTAGACAGGATATTTCATAAGAAGAAATTATGCAGTTTTTTTCTTCAGAATGACACACAATGAGCGATAATACTTACGTAATATTAATGCATCGCTGACGAAACCGAGAGTAGTGAAAGATTCGTTCTTGCCGTAAACTATACGGATTTATTCACAAAACAACGAAATGAAAGACGCTCATAACTGAGAGATAGAGCACGCTATCATGTAAATAACATCGAATATTGTAGAGTATACTTCTAACAATGGAAAGTCCATGTTGGAATGTCAGTAATATGAGGATAACAGCAACTCACTGTAAAGGCAATCGCTGAGCTGCGGACGGCCACACACCAAAGGCAATCGCATTCTCACGATTTTTAAATTTTTGGACACAGCCTTCATCAGTAAGAGCGAAAGCATACAATCACTCAGGAACGACTCATTCATCATCTCTGACCGCTATGTTGTAACTGGAGAATATATACATCTGTTACATGAAAAAGAAAGTCTGAAACACAGACATACATTACTAGACTGGCAAACTAGCCTATGCGACTGAAGTTTGATGCCGCCACTTGCCTCACCGAACGTCAAAAAGTTTCCGACGGTACTACTATGATCTTCTGACACGATATGATGTTGTAAGCTTTACTGGTTGGTTTGAAGATGATTTGCATTTGAGCTAATACTTCCACATTTTCGAATCGTGTTATGAGAAGAACATTTTATGTACAGTTAAACATTAACACCTAGGCAAGGACTTTCTACCATTTTGTTGTGTTACCAACATAATCATCAGAGGTCGGCGGGATGATAGGTAAAATTTTACCGTTACATACAGTTAAAGCAGAAGTAGTTATTTGAAAAACACTAACAAGAATAAAGCTATGTGTTATCCACGACAAATAACAGATTTATAACGGTCATACTACTAAAAGAAAAACCGAAGTTGATCGAAACTGGAAACAGATTAATAAAAACAGGAAACGCGACTCATTAGTGTGTGCGTCAAAGCAGACTATAGATTTCGTAAGAACTCTCAAACGAACAAGGGTACACTTTTATAATGACTGAAATATACTGAAAGAAAATCCGAGGTTGAATGAAATTGGTAACAGATTAATAATAACATCAAATCAATGCAACTCATTACTGTATACGTTGAAGCTTACTCAGGCTTTAAAAATTTCAGCCATATAGAAAACACGAATTTCCTACATGTCAAAACTCTAAGGACAGCATAATTACGTCAGTTCATTCGTATTCTTACGACTGTTTTCTGTAATAACTCACACGACTGCTCACACGTTGTAGTATAGAAATATGGAGGCGAGACTTCACTGACACCAATGATGCTGTACGGCATTGCCAGTCTAGTAATGTATGTCTGTGGTCTGAAAATACGTTACAAACATAGACCAAAGATAACAGACTGCGCATGTCTATCTCTGCTGTGTTGTATTTTGAAAATGCCCCGAGTCACGTCACTGGTTTTCGACATTAAGAGCAACAGTTTTACGCATTTATAGATAAAATGAAGGATTTATTTTATCAATAAAAAGACTCGTTGTATTCCTATGGTTTATATATGTGGCCAGGTGAAACGTATTGACAGATGTTTTCACAAGCACAGAATTACCGAGAATCCCTGTTTGTGTTGCACTAAGAATCATTTTTAAATGATGAACTTAATTATCTACTGGAGGACTATTTCAACTCATCTGGACTGAGTTTATAAGTGAGTAAGTCATTTCTGTCGTAGATCTGCTTGTAATACGTAGCTTAATCCAGTTCTATTTGTCGAGTGCTTCGACAATGTTTCACCATCGCATTATTTTAATATAAAAAGCCAATATTTTGCTCGTTTTACGTAGGGGAGACCGGAGCACATTTTCCATAGGGGCAAGTTTTCCAAATCCGTTTATTATCGAAACAAACCGCTAGATGTTACCACCGGCGATACTGTTGGAAGTAGCAACAAAGCACGCTTCATTTACGAAAGTTTCAGTGTTGTACCAGCAGTCACAACGTCGGCAGGACTGTTTTCATTATTTTTGCAAATGTGAGTAAACTTTCACGTTTTTATTGAAACTTAAAAACATTCTAGCATTAAACTTATTATTTTGACTTCGCACACACTAAAAGTGGGTTTCTTTCTTCACGTAACTGTGCATTTGTTTTGTAAATAGCTTACACTGTTACTCATGGACGTAGTGTTGTAGTTCCTAATATGGCAACGGGGCACATTTTCCGAGTGCATATGGGGCACATATTCCTTCTTGCTTTGAGTCTTACGCCAAGTCTAAACCAAATGAAAAGTGTGTACAGTGCACGAAATGGGTGCATGGAGACTGTACGAAAGGGAATGTTTCATTTTTTGTTTGCTTACATTGTGATTCAGACAATCAGTAAAAGTATTGTTAAAAATGTCTATATTTGTAAAATATTTAAGCCACATATTTTGTAAAACCATTAAATAGCATTTATTTTTATTTAATGTGGCTATTTTTACTATCCTCTTTTGTAATGTATTGTAAATTCATGATAAAAACACGTATTCAGTGAAATCAAGATAATTATCTCTGTTTTAACATTGAAAGTATAATTGGAATATTTGCCCCTGTACATTTTAAGTAAGCTGAAAAACTTACCCCGCATACGGGGCAAATTTTCCAACGCAATATGGTCAGACAAAACCATTTGCTACAAAGAAATATTTACTATTTTCAAAAATATCTGTACAAGACTGTAAATAAAGGTATAGGAAATATAATGATCCGCTGTTTACCGCAAAATCGATAAAAATAAGAAGTACGAAAATAAAAATGTAAAATGGTGGAAAATGTGCCCCGGTCTCCCCTACTGGAGTCACTGTATGTGTCAAAAGTAAAATATCAGTGCTTGTATTCTGTAAATAAATAAATAAAAACATTATTGATCCGAACCGATTTCAGATCTTATAAAAGTATTACAAAACATTTTCACATGTATTGTTGAGTAAACTTAAGAAATATGATGCTGCTACTCAAACTGCAAACTAAAAGATTCACAGTGCAAAAAGAGTATTGAATAAAAGTGTAATTTTGTTTCTTATAAAAAAAAACTGTCAATAAGTTTCACGTAAGGCACACGTAAAAACTGCAGCCATAGTATTAACATCAGGACCTGCGAAGCTATAACGCTAAATATATTACTAAATGTATGATAAGAATACGATAAGACATTTAATTGTCAAAATCTGCACTTAATTTCATCGGTCAGTGAGTAAAACTACAATTGTTAGCTCCTCTTCACATCGTTTGTAATGACGATAACAGCTTCCTGTCCTGAGTCACATGACGTAGTTGTTGATTCAAGTATAATGACATCATGCAGAGTCTATGAAAAAGTTTCTTTTGCAAACTACTAGCAGGAAATCCTACTTTTGTTACATGATCAAGAAAGTTCCAGAATGGGTTAAAATGTGTAGTTGATACCATTGGACGAAACTGCAGTTTCCTCAACAATTTTTCTTTATCTTCAGGAACGCTGCGTTCATATTCATTGCGTTGCTTAAATACTGGTTATATTGACATTTAAATAAAATAAATCATGTCATTAGTAATGTGATAATGTTCACTGCGGATCTGCCTTGAAATGACATGCTCTCACAAAACAACTTATTCCGGAACTATTCAAATGTCATCAAGCCAATAATTATATCATGAACCATGTACCTATGTTGTTTTTACTCCTACAGCAATTGTTACATCAATGTAAGTAATATGTGTACCAGATTTGGTTGAAATTGATGCGGTGGTTGAGGAGAAAATGAGCAGCATTGTCTCTAAATGTACCAATTTTCCGCGATCTCACTGTTTATTGCATCATAACTCATGAACTATGTGTCCAACAAAAACATTATTACCAGGTTCGTAGACTAAAATACTAGGAAAGTCGGTAATAAAGACATAGTAAATTCCAAGCTCATTCTTATTAGGGTGAATTTTCATGCATGGCATTGTCCTTGATGTCATAGCACCTCAACTATATGTTGTAATACGATATTATTTCGAAGGTACATCTAGTGGTAGATGTCTAAAATGTCTGCAAAATACGCCACGAATAGAGTTAGTACGAAAGATGTAATAAATCAAAATGTCGGTCTTTTATGAACCTAATTGTTTATGATTCCATATCTGATGAACTGTGTGTCGTACTATGATAACATTTCGAAATTATGTTCAGTGATATGTGTGTATACTACTGTCTGTAACATTTCTCGCGAATCCAATTAATATTGTACGAGTAATACATTGTAACGTCATTCCAAATACCTTAATTTTACTGCATGAATGCCGAAAAAGTAGTAAGCGACAAACGTTTTACCTTTCATCATTTTGCTGAGAAAAAGAGTCCTAAAGGTTTGAAATTATACTTAAAAATTTGTTGCAAGTCACTAAGTGCTCCATTCTCAAATAGTGCACTGATAAATCGCATTATCACATGCTGCAAGATGATCTTGGCTGGGCTTCAGAAATAATTCTAATTACACACTTTTGAACAATGAATACTTTTAGGCTCAATGATGAATTACCCTAAAATATGATGCCATATGAAAGCAGTGAATGAATTTAGGCATAGGAAGCTAATTTACATAGATGATTGCCACCAAAATTTGCGATAACCATTACAGTGTAAGTTGCTGAACTCAAACGTTTCAGTATATCGTCAATGTGATGATTCCAATTGAATTTCTCATCAATCCACACAGCTAAATACTTTGAACATTCTACCTTAGATACAGACTTCTGTTCACAGACTATGTTTATTAATTGTGTCATGTCATTTATCGTTTCGAACTGTATGTATTGTGTATTTGCAGAGAACCACTTAATAATTTTCTGAAAAGCCTTATTTACAGTTTCATCATTTAACTATCGTTTGTCAGGAGTGATTACTAGTATTGTAAGCAAAATGAAATAGCTTTGAATGATCATTAATATAATATGGCAAATTATTAAAATATATTTAGGACAGTAAAGGACCAAAGAATGAAGCATATGGAATACCGTTCATGATCACCCCCTCTCAGTTTGAGGAATCAGATGATTTTGGCAGTTTACCTGAACCACTTTCTTCATCTCTCTGCACTCTACCAGTTAAGAATGAAATATACCATTTGTTCACTGCCCCACTAATACCACAATGCGTAAGCTTATCTGAAAGAAAGCCATGATCCTTTGCGAGACCACAAAAAATTGCAGCAGGTGATGGTTGGTTATGTAGGGCATGATGTGAATGAAAGTAAACCTTTGAGCTCGAAATAGATTTTTCTTTTCTGTTACGTTTCTGTGCATGTCAGGCATGTTAGACAATTAAAAAATTTTTATGTGGCACATGCAAATAGCTTTTTCTATTGAAATCATAATTGTTAATTAAAAATAGTTGATAACAGTCTAATGTCTTTAAAATCTTTTATTTGACTGCAGTCCCCCACAAATGAAATTATTAAGCAGACACTTTTATGATACTTACAAGGTAGAATATAAAAGTTAATGGTACTCGTTACAGTAACTGCAATTTAATCTGTTTCGTTGGTTTCTGCCAAATAACAAACACTTAGTAATGGGAACATATTCATTTATAGACTGTCAAATATTTACAGGTGCAGGCTTTCAAAGCCGTTTTCACTCTCAATAAAATTCTTCTAGGTATGAGACCGCATAGTCATTTTTTGGCTACTGTTGTAGGCGGTCTTCATCAGGGTCTGAGCCTGACTGCAGAATATGAGATAGCTTGTGCCTTATGTAAGTGTGCTAACAGCTCAAATTTTTACTTAGATGTGAGTTAACAACCATAATAAATATATTTTTTAAATTGCATAGTTAACCATCAGCTGTTTATTGTTTTCAGAATTTTACCAGTGTCAGATATTATCCATCACCAGAAGAGTGAAATTAAACAGACTAGGAATACATAGTTGATCTGATAAACTTAGCAGAGATCCAATTGACAAACTGAATAATGCTCCATCAAAACTATGCTAAGTTTATCAGATCAACTATATAGTTCTCAATCGGTTTGTTTAATTTTAGTCTTCTGATGATAGATATTATCCAAAACCGGTAAAGTTCTGAAAACAATAAACAGCTGGTGGTTGACTATGCATTTTTTAAAATGTGCTAACAGCTGTTTGAGGAAGAGAGGTGTTGGTCTTTCTTTATTGATGTGTATATTATTACACGCCATTGGTGGGAAAGGGCATCAACTATTGGTGTCTGCATGACAAGTTCTTTATGTGTTTGGAGGTTGCATTCTTCCCTCTTAGTGGTGAAAATGGGCGTCTTCGATTGGCTTTTGCATTGGAACTTGCTGTTGGTGGGATAGTCATAAGGGAACTGTCAGCAGTTGTAGTGTGCCACTGTCTACAAGTCACCTGGCACAGACGGCGGCAGGCCAGTGTTCTTTGTGTGCGTGGTCGCTGTGGTCTCCAGGGCGCCTGCATGAGTCGCTCTGCACACAGTCCCGTCTTGTAGTGTCGCAAGTGATGGCAGCCAAGACGCTGGAACTCTGTACCCTTCTTCTTTGTTCATATTTGCGGGGCACTTGGTTATTTCTATAGCCTCTCTAATCTTCCACCTCATTGAGAGTGGTTGTTTCGCAGGCACTCGGGTCTCACTGTGGTGGTCTGAAACCCGACAGCAAGCACATACAGAGCATATAACAAATCCCACGACATCTCAAATACATCACACTTATTTTCACATTATGAAAAGAACAACTCGTTGCGCCTGACATCTATTGTCAGCACTTGGCGACTCTGCTCTTTGCATCCAATGATGCTGCCACTACAGACTGCCACTATCAAAAACTGATAAAAAATCTAATCATATAACCAGTGCTGCTGCACATGTACAGATAAGCAGTAATAGATAAGCATTACATCAGCTTTTATAATCAATTGGGCAGCAAATAAACAACAACAATATTATAAGTAATAAAACCTGATGATGGCCTAAGGCCGAAACAAGCTTATCGTTTGATAATGAAGTTTTAAAGCAGTGTAAAAATAGTTTATAATTATTGTGATATTGAACATGTCAATCAAAGACATACACTACAACTGCAGGCCCCAGAGAACGGAAAGTGTATTTAATTGTTTCCATGCAGTTCATGTGAAACTATGTCACTTGCATAAACGTCCACATTATAAAACATCAACAATAATACATTTCTTTGAAACAATATTGTCTCGTTATACCAAAGGTATTAAACATAAGTAGAGACAACAGCACAAATTTTAATGCAATGCCTCTCCTTATAACACATTATAAAAGACGATTTAATACTTCCAGGTTGCACAGTTGATGTGCTGATGTATATCATGGTCAAGCTCTGGTGTCTATGAAAGTATCTATCATAGACCTTTCACTTGGATAAAGCTTCAAATAATGCTCGCCGAAACAAATATTTCATCTGTTAACTACAGCATGTTTCAGGAGAAACAGTAAATATTTTAGGAGATGGCAATAGAGAAGAATTGAAATAAAAATGCTATATAATGTGTGTTCAATTTTTAGTGGGTATAGCTCTTAGTATGTATCCCAAACAAGCTTAAAGCATTTTAACTTCCCGATTGTTGGACCTACAGTGTAGTTAATGTCATTGAATGACATTGTAATAAAAGATCCAGAATCATTGCTCATAGTTGATTATTTATCGTGGCAGCTGTTTCAGCATTTTGCCATTATCAAGTATCAAGTATCTATCATAGACCTTTCACTTGGATAAAGCTTCAAATAATGCTCGCCGAAACAAATATTTCATCTGTTAACTACAGCATGTTTCAGGAGAAACAGTAAATATTTTAGGAGATGGCAATAGAGAAGAATTGAAATAAAAATGCTATATAATGTGTGTTCAATTTTTAGTGGGTATAGCTCTTAGTATGTATCCCAAACAAGCTTAAAGCATTTTAACTTCCCGATTGTTGGACCTACAGTGTAGTTAATGTCATTGAATGACATTGTAATAAAAGATCCAGAATCATTGCTCATAGTTGATTATTTATCGTGGCAGCTGTTTCAGCATTTTGCCATTATCAAACGCCTGCATGTAAAGGAAATGCACATTTGAATATTTTGACTGATACTTTCATTGGCTCTTAGTAAATCAACATATTGACTTTTATTTAAAAACCGGTATTCGACTTACTTTAAATTCTGAAGACGATCTTGTAAGCCGAAAGCCAGTTAACTAAATAGAAATGAAACTTCCTGGCAGATTAAAATTGTGCACCAGAACCAGGATTCGAACCTGGACCTTTGCATTTCGTGGACAAGTGCTGTATCACTGAGCTATCCCAATACGACTCACGGTCACATTCGTCTATAATACCACCTCCTAAAATATTTACGGCTGCTCTTGAGACAGCCTCTATTTATATACGAGACAAATAACAATGTTCCCTTGAGCAGGAGCCAAGAACACATTTCTCAAACAAATTAGAAACATGGCTCCATTCGTCAGCTTGGTTTCCCACTTGGTCATCTGCACATGCATGAAGCACGTCTATATGCAGAGAATCGGATCCATCAAATTCCATCCACAAGCAATCATATGTGCTTATCTTGTGCAAGTGGACGCGTCTACAAGGTACGCGGCAGGTGTAATTTATTGAGAATTTTAGAAAAATGCTCAAAAATATGAACTGGAAAGATATATATAATGCTCATGCCATGAATGAAAAGTGTAACATATTCATTAATAAAGTCAGTATTTTGCTTGAAAACTGTTTTCCTCTAAAAATATTCCAAATTAAACAGAAGTCTATAATAAAACCATGGATTACACAAGGCATACAGATTTCATCCAAGACAAAAAGGAAACTGTATCTATCAGCTAAAAGTAGTTCCAATGATGATGACTTAGTTAAATATAAGGAATCCTGTAAAATATTAAAACAAGTAATTCAGACATCTAAACAAATGCACTATGAGAAAAAGATAGAAAAATCAGACAACAAAATAAAAGTAATATGGGTCATAGTGAAAGAGGAGACTGGTAGAGACAGAAAGGAACAGGAGCAAATAGCATTAAAAGTAGATGATACATTAATAACTGATGGGCATAGTGTGGCATATCTAAAGTACTTTATATCTGTTACTGATAGTATGGGATTGACAGGGTCAGTAAATGATGCCCTTTAATATTTGAAACTAGCGTTTATAAATAACTTCAGGAATATGAATATGTCGCTCACTTCACCACAAGAAATAACTTCCATAATAAAATCTTTAAAAACAAAGCATTCTAGTGGTTACGATAAAATTTCAATGAAGTTAATTAAAGCATGCTCTTGTGAATTTAGCCAAATTTTAAGTTATTATTTCTCAAAAATGCTTCCAATTGTACCTTGCTAACAGGAAACAAAGGGTGTCAGTGCAAGGGACTAGTGAATTAATCCAACAGTCATCATCAGATTGGGAAGAAATTACATGTGGTGTTCCACAAGCATCCATCTTAGGGCCATTGCTTTTTCTTGTGTACATTAATGACCTCTCATCAGTTACACTACCAAAAGCAGAGTTCGTTTTGTTTGCAGATGAAAGAAGTATTGCAATAAATAGCATATCGAGCTTAGTTTTAGAAAGGTCTGGTAATTATATTTTCATTGACATTAATAATTGGTTTAAACTTTGAAAGGACTCACTACATGCAATTCAGAACATGTAAGAAATCCCTATACAGTATATTCATAAAGTATGAAGAAGAGCAGATAGAAGAGGTTGACAGTATAAAATGCCTGGGATTACAGCTCGATAGTAAATTCAGTTGGGAGTAGCACAGCACAGAACTGCAGAAACGACTTAACAAATCTGTATTTGCAATACGAGTGGTATCAGACATAGGAGACAAAAACAAAATAGCTTGGATACTTTGCTTACTTTCATTCTATAATGTCATTTGGTATAATATTTTGGGGTAACACTTCAAGTCAAGCAAAAGTTTTCAGATTCTAAAAGCATGTAATACGTATTATTTGTGCTGTAAATTCAAGGACATCCTCCAGAAGCATCTTCAAAGAACTGGGTTTATTAATTACTTCCTCTCAATATATTTAGTCCTTAATGAAATTTGTCATCAATAATATATCCCTTTTCCCAATATTCATCTCAGATCATACGTACAATACTAGGAACAAAAATGATCTACACAAGGACTTAAAAGTACTTACTTTAATTCAAAAAGGGGTCCACTACTCAGGAACACACATTTCAGGTAATTTACCAACAAACATAAAAAAAAAAAATTAGCTATAAATAAAGATCAGTTTAAGACTTTCTAGTGGCCAACTCCTTCTACTCCACTGACGAATTTTTAAATACAAACAAATGATGCATGTATCTGTATTCATACTATTAGTATTATTATATTATCAGCTTGTAAAAAGTGTATGTACCTGTATTAGTAATTGTGAGAAATGTATGTTAAGTTATTGGTTTGCAGAAATAAATACAATTATAAATTCAAACCACTGCGTATTATCATCTGCTAACAGGTTATGGGCCCAGGTTATACAGCAGAAATATCGCGCGATAATGTAATTTGAAATTACGCGCAACACACAACGCCGGACGCAATGGCATTTGCACAATCGAATTATCTGTCGCCTATAGATAAATTAATGGGCAGAGAAAATTATTCTACCTGGCAGTTCGCAGTAAAAACGTATTTAGAGCACGAAAATCTGTGAGGATGTGTAACTGGCGAGATTGGAGACGAGAAAAAAATTTGTACGGCAAGGGCCAAAATCATTCTGTCAGTGCACCCGTCAATTTATGTGCATTTGCAAGAAAGTAAAATGGCAAAGGAGACATGGGATAAGCTGAAACAAGTTTATGAAGATTCTGGTCTTTATAGAAGAGTTGGACTTCTACGTAATCTACTAACAACACGTCTGGAAAACTGTTCATCAGTGGAAGACTATGTGTCAAAAATTATATCTACGTCTCACAAATTAAACGCGCTCAGTTTTGAAGTAAAAGAAGAATGGATTGATTGTATTCTGCTGGCGGGACTTCCAGATGTGTATAAACTGATGATGATGAGTTTAGAAAATTCGAACATTCCTATCACCGGAGATTCTATTAAAACAAAGTTGTTACAAGAAGTCAAGAGTGAAGCAGATTGTCAGACTTCCACCAACGAAGCGGCTCTTCATGCCAAAAAAAGAATCCAGCAGTATGACACACAGCATCCACGAGGCTCCCGGTGCTATAATTGCAATAAATACGGGCATCTGGCAAAGAATTGTCGCAGCAGGAAGAAGACAGGAGGTAAGACTTCGGCTGGAGCAGCATCTCACACAACATTCTTCACGACACCTGCAGCAGAAAATCACACGCCGACGGACTGGTATGTAGATTCAGGTGCTTCAGCACACATGTCTAAATATCCATGTCAAGAAAATACTGTCACAGCAGTGTCAAATTCGCATGTTATTGTGGCTAATAGTGAAAATTTGCCAGTGAAAGGAATAGGGTGTTCGTATATTGACGTTCAAAAAGGCAATTCTTTAGATAAAATTGAAGTCACTGACATATTGTACGTTCCACAGTTGAGTACTAATCTTCTGTCGGTTAGTAAAGTAGTGGAAAAAGGCAACTCTGTTTCTTTTGATCATAGAGGTTGTCGTATTTATGATCATAAAGGTTTAGTAGCCATTGCATGTGGGATGTACAAGCTGGATCAGCCAAGTAACGATAAAGTACAAACAAAGTCAACCGCATTAATTGTAGACGCAGATTTGTGGCACAAGAGATTGGGGCATCTAAATAAAGACGCAATGGAAGCTCTACGTAATGGTTTGGCTACCGGTATTTCATATACAGGTACGGTGAACACTCCTTGTGTAACTTGTATAGAGGGAAAACAGACTAGACTTCCGTTTTCGCAATCTGATACTAGAGCAAAACGTATTCTTGAACTTATACATTCAGATCTGTGCGGACCCATGCAAACTACTTCAATTGGTGGTGCTAAATATTTTCTTACACTAATTGACGATTTTTCAAGGAAAGTGTTCTTGTATACCATCCGAAATAAAAGTAAAGTTCCTCAGATAATTAAAGACTTTAAAAACTTGGTTGAAAGACAAACGGGTAATAAAATCTGTATTTGGCGCTCAGACAACGGCCGAGAATACGTCAATGAAGCGCTAACGAATTTCTTAAGAAGAGAAGGGATCCGTCATCAAACGTCAGTTCAATATGCGCCGGAACAGAATGGTTTGGCAGAAAGATTAAACCGCACAATAGTCGAAAAAGCAAGATGCTTATTATTTGAAGCTGATCTTCCTAACAGATTTTGGGGAGAAGCAGTTTCAACAGCCGTGTACTTGATTAATCGATCTCCTACTAAATCTCTGAAAAATATGACGCCTGAAGAGGCCTGGACAGGTCGAAAGCCAGATCTCAGGCATATCCGAAAATTCGGAAGTAAAGCTTATGTTCATGTTCCCAGTGCCAAGAAGAGAAAATGGGACAAGAAATGTACCGAATGCATTCTTGTAGGATATTGTGAAGAATCTAAAACATATAGATTATTTGAACCAATACACCAGAAGCTTATCAAAGCTAGAGATGTGATTTTCGACGAAAGAAAACATGAAATAGACAAAAAAAGATGTTAAGCCACAGGAAACAAATCGCTCATTTATTCCATATAATGACAAGAAGCAATATGGAACAGAAATGATCGGAACAGAAGAAATAGAACAGGAACCTGATTCTACTGATGCAAATAGAAGTTCTACAACAGCTAGCGAAACTGATGAAACTTGTTCAGAAAGCCCACGAGAAGAAACAGAAACTCCTGTGAATGTACATCCACAGAGTTCAGAAAATGAACAAGAAGTAACAGAGCAACCTGTGAATGTACAGTCACAGAGAAAATCTTCAAGAAAACCAAGACCAAAAAAGATGGAGGATTTCATCACATACCACTCCAAATATTTGTGTCCAGATCCAGTTACACTAGAAGAAGCATTAAGCTCAGAAAATTGTGATAAATGGCTAGAAGCAATGGAAGAAGAACTACAATCACACATGGAAAATAGCACATGGGAACCTGCTATTCTGCCTCCAGACAGGAAACCAATAAGTACAAAATGGGTCTTTAAGACAAAAAAAGATTTATCAGGACATATTGTGCGCTATAAAGCTAGGTTGGTTGTAAAAGGTTGCGCACAGAAACCTGGGCTAGACTATGATCAAACCTATGCTCCAGTCATTAGATACAATTCATTAAGATACATATTTGCTTTAGCAGCAAAATATGACTTTGACGTAGATCATTTGGATGTAGTCACTGCTTTTCTACAAGATGATTTGGCAGAAGAAATTTATTTAAGAATGCCTGATGTGGACCCAATTACCAAAACAATACAGAACATGAACATTAAAAGACTGAAGAAACCTGTATATGGTTTGAAACAAGGGAGTCGTTGTTGGAATTTGAAATTAGATAAGGCATTAATTAGTTTGAATTTTAAAAGATCAAATGCAGACACTTGCGTGTATAAGAAAATGCAAGGGGAACATATGTTGATTGTTGCTATTTATGTTGATGATATGCTTGTATTCAGTAATAATTCATCACTCAAGACAACCTTCAAAAATGAATTGAAAGAAATGTTTAAGCTGAAGGATCTTGGTGAAGTTAACACTGTTTGAGGCATCCGTATCACAAGAGACCGGAAGAAAGGAATCTTACACTTAGATCAAGAGCATTATATTAATCAAATTTTGAAAAAATTCAACATGATAGACTGTAACCCTACATGGACCCCACTTGACAATAATCAAGTGCTCACCCACGACATGAGTCCTAAAACAAATATTGATAAAGAGAAAATGAGGAGTATACCTTATCAAGAAGCAGTTGGCAGCCTGATGTATGCACAACTAGGGACAAGACCTGACTTAGCATATCCGATTGGTCTTGTTAGCAGATTTTCTAATAATCCAGGCATGCCTCACTGGAATGCAGTAAAGAGAATTTTTAGGTACCTTCAAGCCATCAAAAGCTTGAAGTTATGTTACTCAAAAGAAGATGAATGTATCATCACCGGTTACAGTGATGCAGATTGGGCAGGGGACACTAATGACAGGAAATCAACTACTGGCTATCTATTTAAACGCCAGGGGCAGCTTTCTCTTGGAACAGTATAAAAACAGCCTACTGTTGCACTGTCAACAACAGAAGCTGAGTACATGGCTCTGACAGCAGCTTGTCAAGAAGCACTTTGGCTGAGAAGATTAGAACAAGACTAATCGCCTGTTTTTTGCAGAGATCCACTCAAGTTATTTTGTGACAACAAAGCCGCAATTGACTTGTCAAAAACAAGTGGTTATAAAGGATCCACAAAACACATAGTTACCAAACACCACTTTATAAGAGAAAAAGTAGAAGCTTCTGAAGTAGTTATAGAACATGTTCCGTCACAAATGATGCCTGCTGATATAATGACGAAGCCTCTGCTGAAGCCTCGACATCATTCACTGCTGAAAGAACTTGGGTTCCAGAATCAAGAAGATATGGGTTCTAGTGAGGGTGTGAGAAATGAGAACCCATATGTGACTTACAAATAATGTCTTTAGCGCTGTTGCCATGTTTTTTAAAAAAAAAAACTTTTCTTCATTATCTTTTGTGATTTGTTCAATGTGCGACTGTGCGTATGTTAAGTTATTGGTTTGCAGAAATAAATACAATTATAAATTCAAACCACTGTGTATTATCATCTGCTAACAGTAATATTATATTATCAACTTAAAAAAAAGCCATGTTCCACATCAATGAGAATCACCTTAATGTGGATCTATTGGATGGTCCAACTAATTTAATATGAGTCAAACAACCACATTCCTCTGAGCACTAGACAAGTAGGCTACACATGTCTCAAACAAAGTCGCAACTTCAGCTTGGTTTTCTATTCAGTCGTCTGCGCATGCCCGAAGCACTTTCCATGTGCATGAGAGTAGGATCCATCCTATTCGATCTACAAGCGATCGTATGTGTGTATCTGTGTGTGTGTGTGTGTGTGTGTGTGTGTGTGTGTGTGTGTGTTAAACTCCAAGCTTCCTTCCTTCTTCTTGCTGTGGTATCGTTTCACTAAATCTCCAGCTATACCAGGAACAAGACATGTGCTTGAACACAATGTTAGCACAAATATCGGTTCATTTAAAACTTATTCCCAAACCGAGTAGACGCAAATGAAGCACATTTTCATAATTTTCCAGTCAACTTTGTTTAGTTAAGTGTACTGGATTGTAATCCGTGCTAACGGGGGAACGAAACAAACGAAGTCGAACATTATATTACATTTTTACTTCCAATTAGGGTTACACAGAATTTCAACTCGGTTAACTCAGGTTGGCGAAAAACCCGTGTTCGCCTATCTTTAGATTCGAATCCCTTCTTTGTAGTTCGGTGGTTTATCGTAAGGAGCGTTGTAGCTGACAACGACTTTCTAGTGCGTGTGTCACGTCAGTGTAAAAACGGCTTTAAGGTTTTATTGTCCAGTATTTCCGTGATGTAATTTAAATGGCTCCGTTTTCGTGACATGATTGTCAGCTCTGATTCTGATTCATCCCAAGTGTTTAATCGATATAGTCAAAGACGTTAAAATTTCAAGTTGCATAATATTATGAAATCGGCAGAGTGGATTGTCTACATTGTTTTCACTTTGAAAACATGTGCGGGAAAGTTTGGCGCGTTGTACATTTGTAATTATTATGTATTTTAGATTAGAAAAACACTATCTGGCATAGTGTTGGGAATAAATTGAAAGCCTGATATTCTTAAAAGTTTGTGTGTTCATTGTGCTGTTTCTAGTTCGTATTATCACTCGGAGTGTACTAATGTTTTCATATAAGTAAAATTTCGTGAAGCTATCAATAGTGCGGCCACAGAAATCAAGATTGATAGCGATTGGAATTATATGGTAATAAATTGTTTATTTGTGCAGTTAAGCAAATAGAATCGAAATTCATATTTATGCTAATGTTGTTGGAATGATTGCAGGGTTGTATTGTTGCTGCCTAATAACAAGATACAATGGATTTCACAGCTGCTGACAGTGGTAATATAGGTAATTATCTGTTTCACTATCATAGCATTAATTAATGAAGTTGTGTAATTTTGTTATTTAGCTTTATCTAGTGTTGGCAATAATTTTTGACGTTTACTAGGTCTAAATACGATACCGTAGTTAACACCATGTCGGGGAGAAGGCATTATAGGATTGATGTAGGCGTACCCCAGTGAGAATTTACATTTAATGATAAGTACTCCTATTGCTCCTCCATTGTAAGTTAAATGGTATCTCCAATGTGAACGAAATTCTCAACAAATGTTAGCCGCAAAATAAAACTAAGCTGTGTATAATTCGGCATACGCAGGCTTTTAGCTGGCTCTCAGTGTGCGGTGCACAAAATTGAGAAGAAAAAAAAATTCTAATTGCCAATGTATTACCAAATCTTTGTCATTCACCATGGCTGGACAGACTTGTCAAAAATACAATGTTTACATCACAATAAAATGAATCTAACAACTGTGGTCAGATTACACTTATTTTAACACAATTTGAGCATATACATGCACTTAATGAAAATTGTACGATAATGTTAATACAAGAATAAACAAAAGACAAATAGTCTATTCTTGATATCAATTTAGAAGTCAGGTAGGCAATGTGATATCAGTGGAAAAAAAAAATCTTCAATGCTGTACATTTATTTCTCTTTTAATATACACTGGATAGTTTCTCTAAATTGCTCCAGTATATTAAATAATTTTATAGCTACCATTTGGAAACTGATTTGTGTATTCGTTAAACATCCTGGTCTGTCTAGACTGTATTTACTACAAGTGCAGTGTTGTTGAATGTCACTCCATGCAGGTCTCTTAGTACATCTTTATGTATGGGAGGCAGTTAAATTTACAATTGTCAGTTTTCTGATTGAGGTAATGATCCTCATAGCTTTCTTTTGCAGTAAGAGCACATTCTTACAGTCAGCAGAGTGGCTCCATAGCAACAGCCCATAACTGATGTTTGCTATGGAACATTGCATAGTACACAATAAGCAAGTACTGTTCTGAGATTATATTTTTTAGTTTTCTCAAGAGGTACAGGGTCCATGAAAGTTTGAAACACACATGTTTAGTGTGTTAGGGTCATTGCCATAGCCCTAGGTAAACATGCTTACAATAACTTATAAATGTCATTGTTTTAAGCTCTAATTCTTGTACAAGTGTAAAATTGTGAATATGTAATGCTTTAAATTCTGAATTTGGTGGTGTACGTTGTCAAAGGTGGTAATGCATACCATACTTCCAAATAAAAAATTTTAGAAATAAAACCAGAAATTTTACTTCAGCAGTGAGGAAGCAATATAAAACGCATAAAAGATAAAATATCTTGTGAACTGAAAAAGATTAAGTACGGTATTTCATGTGTGAAGTTTCATCTCTGAAGTTTTGCAAATATTATGAGTTCATAATTATAGCTACATACCAAGAATCAATATCTGGAGAAATCATTTATTTTTAATTATTTTTTACTTTTGTGAACAAAAGAGACATTTAGTGAGATGGATAATGTACCAATTGTAAACTTCACACTTCCTTATCAGAACCCTCATTATAAGTGATGTCTGCATCAGGAATTGGGAAATCTCTGGTGACTATTAATATCAGGAGCCTGAAATGCAAACCTCTAAGTAAGTGTTGCATCACTTCAGTTCTAGTGGACCTTTACCACAAAAATGGAATAGATATGTGCAAAAACATTTCAGTTCTCCTTATTAGTCATAAAACAGATATTGATATGTTTTACAATAACAACCTGGACATCCTGAATTTGTTCCAGATTGCAGCGTATATGTAAGTACCCCTAATAACCAGTAGCACATCCTTTTGCTCTGATCCGTGCCTGTATTCGTTGTGGCATATTGTCCACTAGAGCAGCAGCAGATTGTTATTTGAGATTGTCCCACTTTACAACTGTGATTTGGTATTGACTTCTTGGATTGATTGGTGGGTTGTGTTGTTCAAAAACAGCCCTTTCAGTGTGTCCAAGGCTTGTTTGATAGATTTCATGTCTGTACCTAACATGCTGGCCATTCTAGTCTTGGATGTTTTATATTGTGAAGGTATCCATTCAGGAGATGAGTGTGAGAATTGTTTTCCATAAAGACGATACTCTCGGCAAAATGCTGTTTGTATGGTGGGAGATGTCATTCGTGTACCATACAGTTATCTCATTGCCTTCTACAACCACCAGTGGTGTGCTGTGGCCCCCACAATGCCATTTCAGAATATCAGGGAACTGCCACCTAGCTGCATCCACTGGCCAGTGTTCAGTTTGACCAAGCTGCCTCCAAAGATGTTGAAATTGACGTTTAAACATGACAAAACTATATTAACACAAGCAGTGTCCTTCCTGGTGTTGCCACTGAAGGCTAACTGTTTGTCTTAACCATTCTGTCATATTGGCATTGCTCATGCTTGATTGTTTACATTACTGTGTGGGCTGAGTGACATCTGTGGACAATCTATGGAACCGATTTTGTGTTGCAATATACATATCCAGAGATACCAACCATTACGAATTGTAATAATTACGAATGTCCTCCAATAATTACAACACTACGATTGAGATGGCTAAAATTAAGATTTTTCGAATTTTTGTAGTTGTTGATTTATATGAATTTCTCAATAGGACGTACAAGGCAAAATAATTCTTTACAATCTGAATTCTCAACGTTATTTATTTTGACATTTTTCATAAACAATTTGTGTACTTGCATTTTTCTGCCCTTGTAGAATTCTGATTACGCTAAATATCTTAAAGTATGCTAAATGACTTCACTTATCAGTATGAACTGAAGTAATATGCACAGTTAATCTCTCTCTGCTTGACAAGTGACGACTCTTCCAGAAGATTTCCCGCACCACGGCACCGACGTATGTGTATTGTATTAGTGTTCCATGTCAGTGGTCTTTGTTTTGCTGTGAAAGACGAATAGTAGTGAAGCTCTGTGTAGCGAATAATGTGGATGTATGTGAGTTTTTAACAGACGTTTATTACATCTATGATAAACAGCATGTGTCGGGATAATTCAAGATTTTGAAATAAAGAAGCGATTTCTGGTGCTGATGGTATTGGGTCTAGTTACTAAAAACTTTAGGGAGCAATACTCGAAATACTTGTTTATTTGCGCTCCTCGAAATCTGATTCACACGTATTATGTACTATATGTAGTGAGGACTTTCCTGTTGTGCATGGTGGAATAGACGATTGCTGCAAATTGATACAGATATAATGATTCTTGAACGTTTACTTCACAAATTAGTGCAGATATTACATAAGAATTGGTGCTAATATGAAACAGTACTGTTACGTGCTGTCAGTGCAGAAAATGCATATGTGCAAACAGGAGTGCCAGCTAAGGGGGCAACTGTTCAGCTCAAACAATGATCATACTTCAACGAATCTAGTGCAAATCTGAGATAATGTCAATCTGCAGGTAAGAAAAGGCTCTGTACATATCAGTCTTTATTATATTGCTTTTGTTTCATGTGTTAGATTTCTGTAATTACTTATTTAGAGATTTTTCCGCAATGTCTTATTAAGCGATGCCCAAATTCCCCCCTGCTGACAGCATTGCCTGGCCCGATTTGGCCATTACTAATTGGCTTTCTCAGAAGTTGGAATCTCTGCATATCAATGTCAGTGTTCTTTTTCTCTTTTGTTTGTGCAGTTTCATTATGTCAGAAATTGGAACCCATGATGTGCGATTACTTTTCAGCGCAATTTTGGAATCGTAGTTATCTTTCCTCTTAAAGCATCTCTCATTCTGTTGTGCATAGTTTTAAGATTTCTTCATGAAATTTTTAGTTGTCTTTTTTTGTCATATACTTCACCACTGCATAAACACCTATTAGATCATTTGAATGTATTGCCAATTTTTCAATCTGAACACATGTGTATGTCATAAAATTGAAGTTAAAACTTTTTGACAATACATGCTTTTTGTAAAACACTTTGTATGGGGATAGGCCTAAAACTCCCTTGCAGAGTTTAGAATGAGTGGTAGGTATCACTTTGTTTTTAACATGGCTTATAATTGTGGGTTTGGATCATCTTTAGAACAAAATATAATCTGCAATAATTTTTACACATTCAATAAAAAGACTGCATTGGTAACCAGATGTTTTTAATATAATACTGAATGCGGCACTAATCTCATCTTAATTTTACAGTTCATGCCGTGGCTTGGTGTTTTGTGTTCAGATGTTGACTTCGGCCGCTGCATGTGAAGTACGGCAGCCATGTTAATTTTCTGATTGTTTTGTTATGAATTTTTCTGGTGGCGATTACAGTTAATTTATGAAGTTGACAAGGGTACATTGAGAACCTGTCTTAAACTGTAGAGCAGGAACAGTGTTAATTATTTATTTCATGGTCAGCACGGAAAAGTAAACCCATCACTCTATATGATTATGTTTGCTCTGGCCACTTCCAACATCTGAACACTCGGCACTATACCATGACACAAACTGCAAAATTTTACTCTAATCTCTTCACCAACACCATTAACACTGCCTGTACTACCATGATCTGTAGCTAGGGAGTGCCCTCTTAACGGAACTTTGAACTATCCATGAAGGATTGTTAAATTACTTGATTGAATAAACTGTAATACTATTTTTCATGTACATGGCCACTCCCCAACCCTGCTAAGAATGGAGAAATGGCACCCTGGTAATTATGAATTATGACATTATTTAAGAAGTACTATGAAATAGCAATACTTAAAATATACTGATTCCTCTATTATTTGGCTCAGTGACATTTGCCAAATGTGTTTCCTTTGTTAGGGGATCTTCCTTTAAGCAGGAATTCGTATCATCAGCTAACTTCAGTCTAAAAGAGGTGCAGCTCTAACACCCACTACTACAGGAATTTCTCATGATTGATCTCCCCAACACTGAACTGTCACCTATAAGTTTTGATAACCTCCCCTTCCCATACCAATAGAGATGTAGGCAGTGTCTTATGATCTGTGACCTGCGAACTCAACTGGTACCACTGAAATGTGAGGCATTCCCTCTGCCATCAGTTCCTTCCCTAGCCTCATGTTAATATGCTTGACATTTGTATGAAGATGAGGTCGATCATAATGCTGAAACAGTCCTATGAAATGCACATTTGTGCCACCAGTTTCAGTAGCTATCTTTCTCAGATCACCATCTCTGTCAAAAACATTGTCCCTATCAAGATTACTGTATTCCCAATACCACCCACTACCACTACCTGATACTCTTTTTGAAAAATTCTTGCATAACTCCCCTATGTTAACATCCACCTGATTCAAACTTGTGCTTGGCTTTTCAATGCTAGTGACCTTGAACTCGCTTCCCAATACTTCCTGTAACTGCTGGCCTGTACCTCTCCCATGTAAGCTGCCTAACAGCAAAACCTTCTTTCTATTAGCCTTTTCTACTATTTTAGCATTCCTAACACATGAGGTCTGCTGCTTGTTACCTACACCTAAAGCTACAGGAGAATCCTCTCCACTTAATTCTGACAGTTGGTCTAACCTATTGTTAACATGCAATGTGAAACTACAGTAGAACCTCATTTTTACGCTTTTCAAGGGACTTCAGTAAAATAGTGTAAAATGCAGGAAAGTGTAAAATGCAGGAAGTAGTGTTTTAAATGGTAAAATGTGCTTACTGGATCAGCCTCGCATTTTCGTAGTTTGTTTGTGATATATGTATATAATAGGCATCTAAGCACTCGCCAGGAAGTTTATTATACAATAAAGGTTATCCAAATATTTACTATTTTAAGCACAGGGTAGAACTGGTAATTTTATGGGAAGTAGAAATTTTTGACGTAATTTCATTCATTATAATTGAGGACGCCACTGCTGGGCTATGTAAAACATCTTCAAAATTACTTGAACCAGTTCGATAGATATCGTTTGGACGCTGCTGCCAGGCTATGTAACACATCTTCAAAATTACTGCCTTTTACTGGCATTAATTATTTACGTAGTAAAACTCCTAAAGTTCCGTTCTTTTTGTATTTTTCGATGTTTCACTTGACAATATTAGAGAATTTATTCATGTTCTCGAGTGCAAACATGTGCATAAGTATTTTTGTGATGTTTGCATAGGATTGGCATCTCACACTATTACTGCTTTTTTTGAGGTCGTAGGTATTACAATACCAAACTTTGACAGATAACGTTCTTTATGAATCAGAAATATCTATCACAAAAACAATGCAACTCTCTATTCTCACATCAACAAAGCAACTGGTTCTGATTGAGTACACGCCAGCTACTGTGGCAAAGAATCTGGTGGAAAGAAGAACTACATCGTCACAAATCGGCGCGTCGTAAGTCAACTAGATACGTACTGCCAACAATGATACGTGAAATATACATTTGATTAAATGCAAAGTGTCAAGAAACTTGACTGCGAATAATTTTTAAGTGCTATACTTTAAGGGGAAAGCCATGCTAGCATCAATTTATGTAGAACACATCATTTTTTTCTTCACGAATATGCTTTCAAAAAGTGTAAAATGCAGGAAAAGTGTAAATATGATAATGCAAAAATGAGGGCGATTTAACATTGTGAACATAGGGAATTTGACGGGACCGACAAAAAATGGTGTAAATGGCAGGAAAATGTAAAAACCGGGAATGTAAAAACAAGGTTTTACTGTATCTGAGAACCTCTTCTTCCTTTTTGCCAACTGCCAGATCCTACTCCCCAGCTCCCTCCCTCAGCAGCCTATATGATGCCTACTTTGTGTTCTGCATCTGTACCTGAAGGGCACAGATTTTATTCCCCTTTTCCTCCATTAACTTTTTCTTGCTGCACAACTTGCAATTTCAGGAGAGGAACTCACTGGAATGCCCACTTGCTTCCCCAATGCACCCCTTCCTCTCTGCCCCCATTGAAAATACTTCCTACAAATCTCACCATAACCCACTACCGTGCTCGTGAACCAATGGCTGAGCCCACACTTCTCATTCACAGTAAAATTTTACAGTAATAAATAACAAACTAAAATGCAAAAGCTGTTATTTATGAAACTATACAAGTACAATTTTATAAATGCACTATGGTAATCCAAATTTCACTCTTTGCTAACAAAGTGACGACTACTACTACCAATGGTATTAACCTACAGCAAATAAAACAAGAACTTCACACTATTGGTTGTTTAAAATGAAACAAAAATTCAAATGCCCTGCAAAGCATCAACAAAACTGCACACATGCAAGCACAGAAGTTAGTGAACACAGTAAGCTAAAGTCACCCTACTGCTGTTACCGAAGAATGGTAAGAAACACCTGTTAAGAATAACTTTAAATACTAACTGCTGTGCACTAACATTTTTTTTTTTTTCAAAAGTGTCAAATTTAATAAACAACTACTAGGTACAAAGAACTTATAGGAACTTAGTTTTCATTGACTGCTATAGCTTGAACTGCTCGCTATTAAATGTAAACACAGGACTGATGCTCAAGGCAGGGTGTGCAACTCAAATAGAAATAGCACAACATAAGCTGGGATGAAAGTGATAGACTACTTATTGAGTATTACAAATACTCCTTTCAATAACTAACTGAAGCCAATAAACTATATAAAATTTAAATTAACTGTTTTTACACCAGTTCAGCACTTGTGTGGTCATTCCAAATAGTACCTGTTGGTTCCCTTCAGGGCGTTTAACAACCTTGTAAGTACATGTTTGGGGCCCCAAGAGATTTCTGCACACCCTTCCTTTCAGGTGCCGCATTTCCCTTCCTGTTTCCATCCCTCCTGGTACCCTTCCCCTTCACCTTCCTTTTCCCTCGCTTGGTGTTATAATCTACATCAACCTAGCCATCTTCCGGGTTTTGTTAGGTTTTGTGAGCCAATTGGGGAAGACCACTATACCTAGCATTTTCAGCGAGTGACCTTACCGCCCCCATTTCATCTTGTACTCAAAGCCAACACTTTGTTCCGCGCTAGGGCCTGAATAGCCAGCATAGTAGCCTGTCCATGTGGTGATCATACTTAATGATAACTGATCTGTGACCTGACCGTGTATGCCCAGGAGAGGTAGGTTGTCATTTTTGAGCATCGGAACGCCCAGAAACGACTGCTATGCCAGATGGCCTTTGCGGTGGATTGGTGACACCCACAGAGAGAGCCCATGATTGGAGTGTGTGGTACCAGGGTGGATACTTCACGTATGAAATGCATCAAGCTGCATCAGGCAACAGGACCTTCTCCTGCCTTGCTGCCCCTTAGGAGGAAGACCAGGCTCATCGACGTGTGGTGAAATGCCTCTTGCACTGCCATACAGCGCTGCTTGGCATCATCACATTTTACATACATTCCATGATTGGGGCTTCTAAGGTTACCTACTGATTTGTATTAGCTGTTTTTTTTTATCCCGTTGCCTGTTCTGGGTTAGGTGGCACCTCACTGTGCTCCTCATGAATCCAGGACAACACGTCCCACAGGTCTCAGTGTTGTACTCTTCCTCATTGCCATCGATGACCTGGTGAACTCTGTTGGCCCACCAGTTACCACTGCATTGTATGTAGACGATTTTTGTGTCTGGTACAGCTTCTACTCTGTCACTTGTGCTGAAGGCCACCTCCAAAGAGCCATACAATGGGCTTCTACATGCACTCTCTCCCATGGCTTTAAGTTTTCCCCTTCAAAAACCATGGTTCACCCAGATCCATACCTCTACCTGGGTACTCAACACATGGAAGTGGTATCACAGCACCGATTCTTGGGCCTCTTTTTTTGACAAAAAACTTACTTGTTTGCCTCATATTTGTCACCCGAAGACCAGCTGCATGCGGAACCTTAATGCTCTCTGCCTCTTTGCCCACTCATCTTCGGATGCCAATTGTTTAACTCTTCTCCGTTTCTATTGGAATCTCATTTCGTTTTGAATGGATTATGGGTGCCAGGTTTAGGGCTGGGCGGTACCTTCCTCCCTGAAACTCAGAACCCGTTCATTACTATGGTGTGCGCCTAGCCACTGGTGCCTTCTGCACCAGTCCTATCAATAGTCTTCTTGCTAAAGCAGAAATCTTCCCTCTACAGATTAGTCCCCTGCAATTGACAATTTGACAATTTCCTTCCCATCACCTGTGTCACTTTCTCTTTGCATATGCTGGTTATTGACCACCTGATGCCCATCCTGATTGGGTCTGTCTGTCGGATTATGGCCTACCTCCCTTTTCAGAGATTTCCATCTCCCTTTCCCAGACTGTACCTGTCGTGTATCCCCCTCACTCACTCCTTGGATGGTTCCTAGGCCATAGATAAGGACTGATCTGTTCCAGAGGCCTAAGGTTTCAGTTGTCCCTCTCACCTTTCAGCATTTGTTACAACTGGTACTCTGAGATCCAAGTTGCCACCTTGTTCCATACCGATGACTTGAAAACGATGGGCTATTAGGATTACGCATATACATCTTCAGTCATTATGGAACGTCATTCACCGCAGGAAACATGTAATATGTTAGTAGAACTGATGGCCATTAGAACAACATTAATTTTACTAAACGGACCAACCTGGACTGTGTTTTGATTTGTACTGATTCAAAGTTCAGTGAGTGTATGTTGAAATTGCAACTTTTGTGAATTTTGTGAATTTTTCAGTAATCCAAAATGCCTACAACACTACTGGGTGGTATCTTATTCTCAGACAGCTCCACAACTGGCGTTTTCGTGGCTGCCTTCCTATTTTTATCAAGCCCTTTCTTCATTCTATTTTAGATACAGAATTGGTGACACACATTCAAATTGTTTTGAACAGGAGAACAAAGTCCCTCAGGATAGCATTTTAAGTGAAACTTTGTTTGCCGTAGCTATTAACAGTATTAAGTCTGTTGTTAAATGTCCTGTCAAGTGTTCCTTATTTGTTAATGACTTCTCTCTTGTTCTTCTTCCTTGTTCCTAGCAACGACAACACATCACTTGCAACTAACTCTTCGGTGTTTGGATGAATTGTCAGGGAAGACTGGCTTTAAGTTTTCAACCGAGAATTCTGTGTGTGTTATTTTTTAACCGTACTCATTCCATTTTCAATTTTCCTGAACTGCGACTGAGGGACGCCGTTCTAAATTTTAAAACTGAGGTTTCTGGGCCTCACATTTGACATGAAACTTTCATGGTTGCCACACCTAAAAGATTTGAAAAGATGATGCCCCAAAGCTCTAAGCATTTTAAAAATGTATTAGCCACACGTCATGGGGAGCAGACAGTACTTGCCTGCTCAGATTTTATAGAGCCTTTGAGCGATCGCAGCTTGTTTATGGGTGCACGATTTATGGGTCTGCACAGCCATCCTATTTAAAGATGTTAGATGCAGTTCACTACATGGGAATTCTGCTGGCCGCTGGGTTATTCAGAAAAAGCCCCATACCAAGTATGCATTGGAAAATCTTTTTCATAATCGGCAATGGGCTACAAAGCCTTTTGGGTTCTGCACAAGGGATTGCATTCTAGATATGGGAGTGACAGATCTCAATGTTTCACGTCAAGGTTGGGGCAGATTTCGACCTTTGCTTCTCTGGAGGCTCAGGCTTGTTTGAGATATCAAAACTTTTAAGAAAGATGTAACTTAAGATTTTCCCTTTTGGTCTGTGATTTTTAATGTTTTAGATACACATCACACTTATACAGTGATGTAAAGTGACGGTTTGAAACAGGATGATCGTCTTCGTGAGCATTATTCTGTTTGATCAGCAGAGTTTTATGCAATTCTAAAGGCACTGGAGCAGATCGGAAGAGATTGGGATAAACAGTTTCTTCTATGCTCCGACTCTCTTAATGTGCCGCAATCGTTGAGCCAGCTATATCCACTTCTGACATTATTACAAGATATCCAGGGCGCACTGTCCCTCCTCTGTCAGGGGAAAGAGTTTATGTTTTGTTGGGTGCTGGGACATGTTGGATTTCCGGGTAACAAAAAAGCCAATTGGGCCGCCAAAGAGGCCTGCCGAGATAGCTTTGTAGCATGGTGCCCTATTTCTCTGCAGATGTCACTTCCTTGTTGCGGCTACGCCCCTGCAGTTGTGGAAGGAGGAATGGTGGTCATTAATGGATAACAAGCTGCTGTTGCCGAAGCACACTACCCGTCCGTAGTGATCCTCCTCAGATAGGATGGAGGTAGGATTACCCGCCACCGAATCGGGCATTGTCCACTAATCCATGGCTTCCTCCTCTTGACGAGAGTAGCCTCTGATGACTGTATGCCACATTTTAATAGTGTACCTTATACTGGGCACACAAAACGGAGGTGGATCTTGGTGGAGATTTGCCACATATTTTAGGTGACGACAATGCGAGTGTGTTAGAACTTTTAAAATTCTGCGAAATTTAAGCTTTTTGACTGGAGGCTTTGGCCTATTGCAGAGTTATGGGTTGATACTTTTTCTTCCTGCAGCCAGTCACCAACTCTGTCATCTAAATGCTTCATCCACATTCTACCTTTTAGAAAAATTTAAGATGTTGGGACTTATCTTCCGTGTTTCATGCTGTTCGCAGGTTTTGTCTCAGTTGGTTGAATCCTGCATTTTTATTGTGTTCTCATCTTTTCAAGGGATTCACTAACACTCGCCTCAACTACATTATGCCTGGGTGCTGAAAATCTCTGTTGAGCCCTCCATTCGTCATAATCATCATCATCAAAGAGCGGCCTGGAGGCAATTGACTGATGCTAATCTTCCCATGATCTCAAGTCATGTTAGTAACTTGCGGAATTAACTGGCTGATCGTCTGACTAGATCAGCAGTTACTCACTACCCATTTACCTTGTGAATCTCTGGTTCAGATTTGTGGGTACAAATCAATTTCCGCTTATCCAAAACTGGAACAGCAATTGACGGGCAACTACCCCATTTAATAAACTCTGTACAATCATGGAGACAACTGCATTATGGCGCTCGTCTTTCTGCCCTTCCTGGAGGGAATCCACTATCGTCTCCTCAGACATTCCAGGTTAACCTACAGTTGGAGGTCTGCATGGATGCAGATATCCGCAGTATTTCTTACTTTTCGGATAAAATTGTTAGCGAAGCGGATAGCCGTGTGTTATATGTGGATAAAGAGGGAGGTATCTGCCCGGTACCTCTGTTGAAATGCTAGCTGAAAACTGCAAGCTTGTTAACATTCTTGGCATCCTTGAAGGGCCCAGGTAGAGTGGAAGTCTGTTGTCCTCATACCCTGGCCACAGTGAATGTAGCTGTACCTGAGGGATCTGTGCGTAATCCATTTACGTGACTGTGTCTTATCTGTGGTCTGTCAGGTGCTTTCTGGATGGCAAACTGGCCCACTACCAACCAGAGGTGACATGTTGAATTTCCGCTGCCTTCATTTAGCGCTTTGTAGTGACCGAGTGACAGTGTATATCATAGTGAATACAGTGACAGTTCTTTCTTAAAATGAACACAACATCAATTGATACTATACTGTATTCACCTCCACAGTCCAATGCCTCCTCCATCTCTAAAAAACTACATAACTGTGTTAACTGTCATGGTGATTGCCAAGGTACCCACTGCTATGCACTGTATAAAATCTTAGGTAGAAAGTGATCTTCCTCTTGTTTTGAATGTCACTTGTGCAAAATTTCATGGATATTGGGGGGGGGGGGGGGTGAACAAAGTGTCCTTATTAACGTGTCGCATGATGCAGCAGTTTAATCATATGACCACCTTATGACGTCATATCTCTTGAACTATGTGTCGTGGGTTCTTATCCCTACATAGATTGTTACTTCAAGGAAGGCATACATGCACCAAATTTGGTAAAATCGGTCCAACGGTTTAGCAGGAGATGTGCAATATTGTCACATGATGCAGCAATTTACCATGCATTTCATTGTTTATTATATCTCCTGAACTGTGTCTTACAGTCATTTAATTATGCCAATAACTGTCATGAATGTGCAAGCAATATCTTGGCAAAGTTTCATCGAAACTGACTGAACAGTACAGCCGCGCATAAAATATGAATAAACAAACATTCATGTTTATGTATTAGATAAATGGTGACTGAAGTAATAAAGATTGACAATAGCATTTTATAGCAACTTTCATAATCAGTTGCAGTGTACAGTAAACTAACATATTTAGGAAGGTACACTATGTTAGATTGTGTAGGCTGGCCATAGCTGCAGCCGACATTCTCTCTTTTTGCTGACAGTTACCGATTAGAAGTATACAGCAGTTTAAACTCTTGAAATGACATGCTATGCTTCATGTCACATAACCTTTTGTGTGTTAATATGGGGAAAATAAAGTATCCCCGTTTGCAAAAATCAGAATTGTTTTTTTTTTTTTATTTTATTTTATTTTTTAATGTAAACACGGTAAAATCTCCTCTGTGCTGATCAGTTTTAACCGCTGTAATTTAAGATGATGCCCGTATTAAACAATTGACGTAGTGCTCCGACCACACGGTCTCTGAAGCACTACTGAGTGTGTCCGGATCACTAATGTTTACCTGTTTGGATTAGTGTGTTTTGGAGTAGGTATAGAACAGTTACCGTGATTCAAGAAGTAAAAAGTAGTTAAGTTGTCACCGAAATGACACTCTAACAATAATTATATAATTACATACCATGGTTTTAAATATTGCTATCAATTACTATTATCCATTCAAAACTTTAATATCTGTGGATGTGGATAAAGTACCGTGGATGCGGTTGCAGATTTGGGCGTTGCGGATGTGATGCGGATAACACTGTTCTTATCCACGCAGACCTGAATGTCCTCTCTTTTGGACACATTGCATCTGGTTTTGACAGACAACTCAAGAATGGAGTAGAGGCCAGGGTGGTTTGTGTTTGGTGCTCTTGCCAATGTTCGCTGGGTTTATGGTATCCTCAACCATACCATACACCACTCATCTTTCATATTTTTATTTACTTTTATATGGCTCCTGTTTCTTCTGTGTTTTAGGGACACCTTATGTTGATAAGTGCGTGCTTGTGACATGTGAATCAGTGATTGGACACACAAATGTTTGCTTGCAGTGCTGAGTTGATGTGCCATTTAGTTTGAGGGACTGATGACCCTGATGTTTAGTCCCTTAACCCCCAGATAACCAGTGAACCAACCAACCAACCAGCCAACCAAACTGTTTTGTTGGGTAGGGTATTGTCATGATTCATAGTTTGACTCGTCAGTGGAGACTTTTTCTATATTGAAGTAAATACGAAATTCCATCTTTCTTTCTGAAAAGCCCATATTGTTGTGAACTGGCTTTTCAAATATTTTAAATTTCTTTTCTCTTCGCATTAAATATTACTAGGAAAAGCCCAGCAGTCAACAGAATTGACTACTGTTCTAGGTATTATGAATTGTGATGAAGAATATCTGTGAAAAAGTGCCTGCTAATTCAAACTGAATTACCCAGGGCAGGCAGCGAGGACGCCTCTTTTCTTACTGCTTCGCAGGGTTTCCCTCTTCTACTGGTTAAATTGCTCAAAGTAGAGTGCTGGAGGAAACCACTGCAAGTTCTCTAAAACATACACACATCGCTGGTATGAATACAATATGGGACAATCTGTCCTGAAGATTCAACTGGATTCTCTAATAAAATTTTGATATTGACCAGGATACCAAGCTACAAATGAAATAGATATATGTGAATCTGTGTTCTGTATTGTACTCTCTTTGTCCATTTGTAACATATTTCTGTCGTTCATGGTAATAGCATCAGTCTAAACATATTTTGAAAAATTGATTCTAATACCAATGTCTAACAGCAATGAATATACATCAACTCTAGCACAGAGCATTACTCCCTCACAGTTACTTCATGGAAAAAGTTTATAATAGCTATTGGTGACAAACTGACACACACGTAAGCTGCAAAACTGCGCTTGTGCGTAGCTGCTTATGGAACTCGACCACAGCTCCTCGCATGTGCAGATCTATCGGAACAAACTGACATGCACGCAAGCTTCTTATGAATAAGAAGAGTTTGCATAGATTAATTTTAAAAAAAAGTTTGTGTTAGACTAATGTGTTTCTTACCTGTTCATTGCAATACAAAAATGCCAGAAACTTTCATCTCTTTTTCACAGGAATTGTGATAACAAATGATGTCCTGGAAGAAGAAAAACTTCTTGCAGAGAAGGTTGAGCAGGAAGAAAGAGAATTGCAGAAACAGTTGGAGGTACGGTTTACCGTATAGGACTACTGTTTATTTCACTTTAACAATTAAACAGTGAGGAGCAGCTGGTTGTTATCATTTGATGCCTTATTTCAGGAACAAGCAGAAGAGCTCAAAGAACAGCGTATGAAGAGGTTATTACATTTGCTAACTAAGAGTGAATTTTATGCCTGTTTTTTGAAGAAGAAACTTGAAGAGACCCAGCTGGAAAATAAGAAGTAACTACCTTACTTTTTATTTATTTTTTAACTATATGTGAAACTGATCCTTTTTTTAAACAGTTTGAATTTTAATACTTTTAGTATATGTGATGTGGGTTCAGTAAAATGCTCTAAAACATTGTGTGAGAATTGTGGCTTCACTTTTGACATACAAGGAATATACATGGTACACTATACATGTGCTGTATCAGGCTGTTCCAGCTTGCTCACTCACCCATGAGCTAGGGAGCACTCACTTGCTCATGGGGCACCACTTATCAGCAGTGAGGTGTTGTCACATGGGGTACAAGGCTGCGGCAAGTGTATGTGCAAGTAATGTAGCCGGCAGGGCTGTGCATCATGAGAAACTGCAGCTGCACTCTAATTTTCGCCATGAGCAGAAGTATTATTATTTCTGAAATAACTAGAATTGAGACTGGCATTTTTCTCCATGAAAATTTGGCACACGTGCCACTAGGTCAGTCCTTAATGATAATATTGTCGCTTTCATTGTTATATTTAATGTAAAAGCTCTGTGATGCTGATTATCAATGGTTTGGTGTCAAAACGAGTCTTGTGGTACTGTATCTAGCAACTCCTCCATAACTTGCAGTTGCTTGTCCACACCATACATGAAAATAGCAAGCTGAGCAGAAATGGATATATCGTTGCTCTCGTCGAGTGCCAGAGAAAGTACTATAAAATTTTGCGCCCAATTCCTGAGTTGTGCTTCTAAATTGGAACCCATGTCGAGGACTCGTGGGTCACAATTTGATTTGTTTAGTTACGACCATTGAGTACTAGCATGCGTGACGTCACCTTGCCCCACCACCACAGCTCCGAGTTGGGGTAGTGAACACATGTGAGTTACAGTAGGGGGGGCTAGTTTATCTGGGCATGTGTTAAGCTGAAAATATGGAAGAACAATTGTCTTTATTTTCTTTATGTGCAATGGCTAGGGAGACCACAGATAGCACTGCAAATTTACCTCTGCATCCCCCACTTATTATTTTATTCTTAAAAACACAGTCTCGATCGCAAAATAATTTTTATTGTTCTTCAGACTGACTGCAATACAGTAATGTCACAAATATTAAGAAGGATGTACAGAAATTGATATTATGGCAATAAACAGTAAAATAATAAAATATGAAATGTTATACCCATGACAGCCGATTGTGGGAGCGTCAGGAACCGTTGGCTGTGGAAATCAACTGACAAATACTACAGTAACGGTCGAGCTTATATATGGACAGCTTTGCCCCGCCCCCCTTCCACATGCTGCATCATTATTGAGAGTCAGTCATGTACTTATTAATAATTTTGTTCACCCCTCAGGGGCTCAGCATTAATTTGCTGAGTACAGGTTTGGTGAACCTGGGGTCCTGAGCCATGGGTTGTGTCGCGCCAACAGTCCATTATGCCGTGAGCTCTGTGCGTGCTTCAACAATCATCGTTCGGCGCAACGGTGGAACATTGTATGTTTCAGAGTGCGGGGATCTTGGCTTAATCGCCCTGGTCGAGAGGACGGTCCAAATCTCTATTAAAAAAAACTCAGTCTCAAGGTGTGCTATGTGCCAAGGAAATGCATGGCTGTTTAGGTTGAACAGTCTTTAGTGAGTGACCTCTGAGGAACGTGCCCCACCTTAGTTGTATAAGGTTTACCCAGGCAAGTGGGGCTCTGCGTGGGTGGACCTTTAGTTCCCTAGCTACTCCTGGGACGAGAATGAAACGAGCCAATAATAGTGTTGCCGGACGCAAAACTAGCATCTCTAAGTGTGGCAAAACAGTTTGATGCAACAGCATACAATCCTGAGACATTCCCTTCCCTTGGCACCCCATGAGAGGAATGCAGGGTCCTCAACCAATAGGAACCATACTCGCCACAATAACTGGCGTGTGCCCGTTCCGATGGAGAGTCGTTCATGCCCACTAAGCCATGGTTGTTTGTCGACAATGTAGAAGACAAGTTTGGTGAAGTGGCATCATTCTCTAAGATGAAATGTGGGGCTGTACTGATACAGACAGCGTTCCCAGCCCAATTGTGGGCATTACTTGCCTGCGATAAGCTTGGTGACATCCCGGTGAGTATTATGCTTCACAAGTCTTTAAACATGGTCCAGGGTATAATCTATCATAGAGATCTGTTGTCCCAGACCAATGAAGAGTTGCGAGCGAACCTGCAGCGACGAGGGGTAAACTTCATCCAGCGGGTGTACAGGGGACCTAAGTTTAACAGGGTTGCCACCAGTGCTTTTATCTTGGCCTTCAATGGCAATACACTGCCTGAGAAGGTCAAGATAATGATATACAGGTGTGATGTAAAGCCATATGTCCCTCCCCCTATGCAATGTTTCTGGTGCTGGAAGTTCGGGCACATGTCATCCCAATGTACTTCCAGCCCAAACTGCCATCACACCCAGATACCCCATGTACCCCACCCACTTTTTGCGTAAATTATGGTTATTATCATCCGCCATGCTCACCGAATTACACTGTTCTACATGTGGAAAGGAAAATAATGGAAATAAAGATCCTGGACCAGCTCACTTTCTCAGAGGCACGTAAAAAGTATAAGCGGCTCCAACCTGTAAAGATGACAACATCTTTTGCTGCAGTCACAGTGGCAGCAGTTTCATTGAGATCAATGGTACCAGTGTTCTCCCCATCCATCGGCCCTATAGGCCAACACCTTCTACTGCCCCCTCGATGGGTGGGGGAACATCTTCATCCATTGCTCCCCCAACAGTAATATCTACCCCACCATCGGGGACTCCCCTCCCCACTTCCCAGCCGTAGAAGCAAAGAAGCAACAGTCTGCCCTGGCCCCTCTTGCCCGGAAGCGGTTCCTTGTGGCAACCCCTCCCGAGGCCTACTCAAGTGGATTGGAGGATCGCAGCCAGAGGCAGCGGGATCCACCTGCCCCCCAGTCGCTGGGCTTCCCGATTGACATCGGGCCCAGAAACCACTTGTGAGAAGTCCTCCCAGCCGTTAAAACCGAAATGGCAGCGAGAGGCTAAGAAGAAAAAGCCCAAGAAGAAGGACTCGTCAGTGACTTCAAAGTCACAGATCCCTACGTCATCTGCCTCAGAAGATGAGGTGGAGATCTTCGCGTTTCCTGAGGATCTAGCCCTCACTAAGAGGCTTGAGCCAATGCTCCTAGATGATGTGGATGCGAAAACATCTAGCAGACTGTAAATCTTTGGACTGACGATCTTCGGTCCTACATCATGGCCTACCAGCAAGGAGATAATCAAATTCTTCAATGGAATTGCAGAGGGCTTTTCAACTATCTAGCTGAGCTGCAGCAGTTGTGCTGATTCCCTGTGCTCTGTTTGGCATTACAGGAAACATGATTTCCTGCCCAACAGACCCCTGCCCATCGGGGCTACTATAAGAACCGTTCCGTTTACAACAGAGCCTCTGGTGGTGTCTTTGTTTATGTCCTTTCTACCGTCTCCAGTGCCGTTGCACTTCTACGCAGAGCCGTTGAGGTGGTGGCTGTCAAAATCCAGGCAATGAGGGAACTTACCATCTGTTCTCTCTACCTGTCCCCGGATGAGGTCGTCTTCCCCGCTGACCTTGCCCCCTTGATCGACCAATTTCCCCGTCATTCCTCCTTTTGGGGGACTTCAATGCCCACCACACACTGTGGGGTGGAATTGAGGTCTCCCGCCTATGAGGGATCTTGAGACTGTACTGGCACAGCAGGACGTCTGTCTCCTAAACACAGGTGCACTTCAGTGTGGAACACGGCACATACTCAGCTGTTGACCTCTCCATTTGCAGCCCAAGCCTTCTCCCCCATTTCAGCTGGAAGGTACATGATGAGCTATGTGGTAGCGACCACTTCCCCATTCTCCTCTCTCTGCCTCAGTTTCAACCTGCTTACCGCTCGTCTCAATGGTCACTCTGCAGAGCAGTTTGGCTGGTCTTCACCTCGGCTGCTGTGGTAGCTGCTCCACTTTCCGCAGATATTGATATGGCAGTTCACCAAGTAACTGCATCCATCGTTTCTGCTGTTGAGGTCCAAAATTCTTGTGGCTTGCTCAGACGGAACGTTCTGGGCTGCAGAAATTGCGGAGGCAATCCGGGAACGTCGGCGAGCGCCACCGATGCCACCCTTTGATAGAACACCTGATCGCCTTTAAGCGGCTCCGGACTTGAGCTCAGCGTCTAATCCGCCAGAGTAAGCAGGACTCTTGTGAGCATTACATTGCTATTGTAGGCTCTCACAGCTCCCCAACTCGAGTGTGGTTGCAAGTGCGACGCATATTTGGACACTGCCCACCAGCTGGCATACTGTTTCCAATCGCAGGGTACTCTTAAGCAGTGACCCCCACTACTATCCCAGAGCACATGGCAGAACATTTCAAATGATGTTCTGTGACGACAGCCTATAGACCACAATTCCGCTCCCTTAAAGAGCGATGCTGAGAGAGGGACTTCATCATTCCGTACCCGCTGTCAGGAGACATGCAACACTCCATTTAGTGTGTGGGAATTCGGAAGTGCCCTTACTAGATGCCCTGACACATCCCCTGTAGTGATTGGGAATTCGAAAGTGCCCTTACTGGATGCCCTGACACGTCCCCTGTAGTGATTGGAAATTCGAAAGTGCCCTTACTGGATGCCCTGACACGTCCCCTGGGCCAGACGACGTTCACAACCAGTTTCTTCATCACCTGTCAGGGACTCGTGACATCAACTGCTTGCCTTGTTGAATCGTATCTGAGCTGAGGGTCTTTTACCGTCACAATGGTGAGAAAGTATCATAGTCCCAGTGTTAAAACTTGGTGCCAATCCACAGGTGGCAAATAGTTACCATCCGATTAGCTTCATCAATGTTCTGTCCAAGCGTCTCGAACATATGGTGAGTCGTTGGCTCATCTGGATCCTGGAAGATAGGGACTGTTGGCTCAGCAACAGGGGGGCTTCAGCAGCCATTTCTGTAGCGTTTGCTCGGTGTGAGCACCTCATCGCCATCTTCTTAGACCTTCAGAAGGCGTACGACACTGCCTTGCGTCACCACATACTGGCAATGCTGGGGTGCTCTTCGGATCTTTATCCAAAACTTTCTATCCCTTCGTACCTTTCATGTTAGGGTTGGCACTTGCTTGAGTTCCACTCACTCGGGAGAACAGTGTCCCACAGGGCTCTGTTCTAAGTGTCCCCCTCTTTTTGGTAGCAATAAAGTGTATCACAGCTGCAGTCGGCTCATTGGTGTGTTGCTCCCTATTTGCCTGTATTATAGCTCCAAAAGCATGAGTTTTACTGAAAGGCGCCGGCAGGGAGCTACTAACAAGACACACTCATGGCCTCAGTGCATGGATTCCAGTTCTCTGCATCTAAGACCATAGACGTGCACTTTTGTCATCGTCAGGCTCTTCACTTCGATCCAGAGCTCTTCTTGGCTGGTCAACTGCTCATGTCGAAAAGACGCATTGCTTTCTTGACATGCTGTTAGACAACCGGCTCACTTGGGTGTTGCAACTCCGTCAACTTACACAAAATTGCTGGCGATACCTGAACATTTTATGCTGCCTTAGCCACACTGTTTGGGAAGCCGTGTGTCCCACACTGCTGTGGCTTTGTAAGGCGCTTGTACAGTCACGGCTAGACTACGGGAGCTTGGTTTATGGTTCTGCAGCTCCCTCAGCATTGCAGCGTCTCGCCCCTATCCTTCAGTGGTGTCCAGCTCACAATAGGGGCTTTCCATACAAGCCCTATACTAAGCCTGCTTGCCGAAGCTGGGATCCTTCCTTTGGAGTTTCGTTGCCAACAACTGCTTCTCTGATATGTGGCACATGTCCGTGCCTTACCACACCACCCAAATTGTGGGCTCCTCTTTCCAGCTGCTGCACCCCCCATACCACCTCGCCGGCCTAGGTCGGGTCTTCCGAATACGGGCCGTGTTCGTACTCTCCTTGCCTCTGTTGAGTTACTCCCTTCCCCTCCTGCTCTCTCCCACCAACCTCATATGCCCCCTTGATCCATTCCCCACCTGCAGCTCCCCCTGCAATTGTCTCACGAACTGAAGGCATTGGTTTCGCCACTAACTCACCATTGGCAGTTCTTGGCCACTCTCAATTCATTCCCTGGCACTGTATCATCTACACTGATGGCTCCTCAGTATATGGCCGAGTTGGGTACTCCTTTCTACATGGCAACCACACTAAACAATGGTCCTTGCCTCCTGACTAGCGTTTTGACGGTGGAACTGGTTGCAATATAACTTCCTCTAGACCACCTTATAGGGTGCCCCAGGAAGTCGTTTGTCATCTGCAGCGACTCCTTGAGTGGCTTACAAGCCCTTGAACACTGTTTCCGTACCCATCCTGTGGTGTGATCGATCCAAAGCTCCATCTTCATACTCACTACTTCTGGCAGTTCAGTAGCCTTTGTGTGGACGCTAGGCCATGTCGGCATTCCGGGTAACGAGCAAGTCGATCAATTGGCCAGGCAGGCTACCACCTCCTGGCCCCTCGATATTGGTATCCCAGAGAGGGATATCAAATTGGGGTAACGCCGCAAGACTTTTGCTGGTTGGGAGTCGGAGTGATCTACTTTGAGCACGCCCAACAAGCTTCATACGATAAAGTCCTCTATGGCGGCATGGAAGTCCTCCCTGAAGGCATCTCGCAGGGAGTCCATTGTCCTTTGTCTCCTGCATATTGACCATAACTGGCTAATGCATGGTTACCTTCTTCGTAGAAAGGACCCGCCAGAGTGCTAGTGTGGCGCCCTCTGACAGTGATCAACCTTTTGTTGGATTGTCAACTTTTAGCCGCCCTGCGGCAGTGTTTTAATCTGCCTGCTGCACTACCTTTAATTCTTCAAGATGATGCTTCAATAGCTGACAATTCCTGAGATTTTATTTGTGCAGCTGGCTTTTATCATTCTATTTAGTGGTGGGTACCTTCACGTAAAGTGACAGGTCCCCACCTCTCTGTCACTCTTAAATGTTTTGTGTGTGTGTGTGTGTGTGTGTGTGTGTGTGTGTGTGTGTGTGTGTGTGTGTGTGTGTGTGTGTTTGTGTGTGTGTGTGTGTGTGTGTGTGTGCAGATATCTGGTGATTTTAATGTGTGCAGGACGGCTGGCTCATCCTTTATTATCTTTGTGATCAGCCGGCTGAGGTATCCTTCTTTACAGTTGTAGTTCAGTTTGTGACCCAGTCGTCTCCTCATGTGTGTCTTCCTTGTAGCTCTATACATCTTGTGGCTTTTCCCTCTGTGTGTTCTATATTTTGTTTTTCGACACTTCGTCCGGAACGGGGGACTGATGACCCAGCTGTTTAGTCCCCTACAACAACAATTGTGTTCAATTTTGAACATGGCTGTTATAGACAGCAACCTTTCATCAAAATATAAATTAATCACTTGAGAAACAGCTCATCGGTTGCAGAAGTTTTGGTAAAATATTTACTTTAATGGTTTCTGCTTCACTAGGGGAGCCTTCATCAGATGTGAAACAGTTTTTAAATACATATAATGTAGTAAGGACAGTTTACAACTCAACGCAAAGACGTGGCAAGGAGCTGCAACAGGCACATGCAACACTTCCAGCTATCGGCCATGGCCTTCTTCAGAAAATAGAACACTCATGCAATCACACAGGCACACAACACAGCCATACAACCATCACCTCCGATGGTTTTACGACTATGTTGTGTGCCTGTGTGATTGCATGTTTGAGTGAATGTTCTATTTTCTGAAGTAGGCCATGGCCGATAGTTGAAAGTGTTGTATGTGTGTGTCTTTTGTATGTGCCTGTTGCAGCTCGTCGCCACGTCTTTGCGGTGAGTTGTAAACTGTCCTTACTATATTATTAATTCCAACCTGGACTTTCCATTATTATATATACAGTAAAACCTCGTTTTTACATTCTTGGTTTTTACGTTTTCCCGTCATTTACACCATTTTCTGTCAGTCCCGTCAAATTTCCTATGTTTACAATGTTAATTCGCCCTCCTTTTTGCGTTAACATATTTACACGTTTCCCGCGTTTTACGCTTTTTGAAAGCATGTTCGTGAAGATAAATGACATATTGTACATAAATTGACGCTAGCATGGCTTTCCCCATAAAGTATATTTCGCGTTTTGTTGTTGACGCGCCGATTTGTGGCGATGTAGTTCCTCTTTCCACCAGCTTCTTTGCCAGAGCACCTGGTGTGTACTCAGAGAAACAGAATGGTTTGTTGACGAGAGAAGAACGCTGATTTGTGGCGGTGTAGTTCCTCTTTCCGCTAGCTTCTTTGCCAGAGCGTCTGGCGTGTACTCAAACGGAACCAGTTGCTTTGTTGAAGTGAGAATAAAATAAAGAGTTGCATTGTTTTTGTGATACATATTTCTGATTAACAAAGATCGTTATCTGTCAAAGTTGGGTATCGTAATACCCACAACCTCAAAAAAGCTATAATATTGAGCGATGCCGATCCTATGCAAACATTACAAAAATACATATGCATATGTTTGTACTCGAGAACGCGAATAAATTCTCTAATATCGTCGAGTGAAACATCTAAAAATACAAAAAGAACGGAACTTTTTGAGTTTTACAACGTAAATAATTAATGCCGGTAAAAGGCAGTAATTTTGAAGATGTTACATAGCTTGGCAGCAGCGTCCTTGATTATAATGAATGAAATTACATCTAAAATTTCTACTATCCGTAAAATTACATTTTGCCTGGCGCTTAAAATAGTAAAAATTTGGATAACCTTTATTGTATAATAAACTTCCTGGTGAGTATTTAGATGCCTATTATGTACATATATCACAAATAAACTACGAAAATGCAAGGCTGATCCAGGAAGTATATTTTACCATTTAAAACATTATTTCCTGCATTTTACACCATTTTACTGAAGTCCCTTGAAAAGCGTAAAAACAAGGTTCTACTGTAGTTTTTAAATATGAATACATAGTCAGCATAAGGTCTTGAGCGATAGAGCTCACAGTAAAAGTTAAGAAGTTTGCACATTGCAAATTTAAAAAACAAATAAGACAACGTGCCGCTAAGTACAAACGCATAACAATTTTTTGCTTCCATACAGAGAGATGCCAGTAAATAGTCTCCCTCATACATAATTCATTTAATGAACAGATTTCTTCTTGGGGAACCCTACTGAAACAGTCTTGAACAGCTGGCTTAGTAATTTCGTCTGTTCCCTCATTGTTAACTTCCATGTCTCCATTATGAAAGTAACATCAAGGATTAAAGATTTTGTATTCTACTGTTCCAGGCAAACAGATACCCCATACCATATCCTAACATGTCACCAACCCTCCATCCACCCCCAATATCCAGCTACAGGTGCACACCCATTGTCACCCAATACCAGCCTGCACCAGAACAGCTACACACCCATTGTCACCCAATACCAGCCTGCACCGGAACAGCCAAGCCAGGTACTCCGTCAAGGCTTTATCTGTTGTCGTGCCATGAAATAGGAGGCATCCTACTGAAGATAACTTCTGACCCTTCCTAAAGTGATGTTTTGTCACTGATCCATTCTCGACAACAATCTGGTGCAATTCTATGCCATTTTCAAGCCCTTACTACAGGGACCCCATCTCTGTGGAAGACAATGATGCAAGACCTGCTGAATCCACCCACCCAATACTTGTTATTCCAGTTGTGTCACAGGCTTATCCTACCCAATCAGAGGCTGGACAGTGTGATTCACCAACTCTGTTTGAATCTTGCACAGCCTTTTACATTGGGGTCAATCCATACCAAGTGTTCCAGCACTGGTTGCATATTGTTTTTAAACAGCCTCAATTTTTGTTCTAGGTCGAATGTATTTTTTCATGATTGAAATAATCTGCATTTTTCTTTCTTTATTATTATTGTTATTATTCTGTGGTGGATTGTGCTATACCTTTCAGATAAAATGTGTTTAGTTCAACACACACTGGTCAACAAATTAACATCAGTATGTGAAAGACTTGGGGGGGGGGGGGGGAGTAAGTTGCAAATGTGAGAACCAAATGTGACCTGGAACAAAAATTGTCATTGTTTCCAAATAATAAATAATAAGTATTTTGTACAAATGCTTCTGAGACTACCAAACATTGGTGAATTCATCCTGTATACATAACATTTTTCTGAGTTGGTCAAAGAACAGTTTCTTTTCTTGTATAACTTGATATGGATTGACTCATTGGTACGACTGCCAACCTATGTCCATCAGGATGAATGGCTATCATCAAACTGTTGCCAAAAGCAAGATGGACCACCCTGTGCCACAGCACGCAGTGAAGCACATGTGTGATTTCAGTGGCTGCTTACAACCCGTGCCATCTGGATCCTCCCAACTCCACCTATTCTGAACTGTGCAGATGAGAGTTTTCTGTACAGGACATTCTATGGTCCCACAACCACCCTGTTTAGAACCTAAGGTAACCTACCACCTGTATACCCTGTGCATAGCAATCCCCTCATCTCCTCTGAATTCATGTCTTGTTTCCAACTGTGTGCCATCTCTTTACAATTTTTAAATATTTCTTTAACTGTCTGCACATTTCATCTTCCCTCATCTGCTTCCTTCATTTGCCACTTTCCAAGTTATATGTCACATTCCCGTCTTTCAGTGCCTTCATGCTTTGCCAGTTGGTGTAGTTGGTTCTAGCCACACCTGTGCCATACATCTTTTGCCCTGCCTTCTCTCACTGTGAGGATGACAGGTAAGCCGTAGTGGTAAGAGTTGGTCATGTCTGCATTAGCTATGCCTGCTGACTGCTGTCTTTTCTCTCTTGAAGGCTGTGGCCGAAAATTCGAAATTGTTGCTCAGCGATTGTCTTTATGTTGAATTTTCTTCATAAAATGAAGGGGCACATGTGTTGTTTGCTCTAGTCATAAAGAAGTGCATCACAGTCTGCTGCTCAGCGCCATCTTCATAGTGAGCAACAACCATTCTATTTCACAGTATAGTAAAACCTCGTTTCTCTGTTAAATTCATTTTAGCACGAGAAAGGCGCAGCGATCCTAAATGTCCAAGATCCACAAGGACATTTAAATTTACACTTCCTAGTGAGACCTTGAAGATCTGTTATCCACTGCCTGTATCTTTGGTTCGCATTTTTCCTACATCTGAAGAACTGATACCTAGCAGGCACTACATTGATTTGCTTTTCATAATATGCAGTTAGGGCTCCTATCACTGAATGGTAAAAAAGTTCAGAAGGCTCCGCAGTGGGAAACAGTTTTTTCACAAGACGGAACACTGGGGGCCTACACACTATAACAGAAAATGAAGTTTGACAGTACCTTGTATCTTGTGCACTGTGGTGTAGGCTTCAAACTGTTGTAGCCAGTCTGACCAGTCCTCTTCGTTTTCATCATACTGTTGGAATGGTGGATTTACTGGTCGTGGCTGCTGCAAAAGTTGTTGCTGCGGCCAAAAGTTGTTGCACAGTTTGCAGTAGAGATGCAATTTGTTGGCTCTGAAACAAACATTTACATTAGCTGCTGTGCATTTTGCGCAGGAAGCTGTGACACAGTTGCAGGGACACTTGTGTTAGTAGGAACTGACATTGTGCCATAACAATAACAAACAAGGCAAAAATATAGAAATTTACGCTAATCAATGCAATAGAAATCAAAAGTTTATTTACTCGCTTCGCCGAGACCTGGAAGAAAACAAAATTAATGGTGCAGCCTAAAGTCACGGTAATTTTAGTATCTCGTCGCAATGTGGGTGGATGTAGTCCTCGTCGCCAATTGTTGTGACCTTGTCGCCAATTGTTGTGACCTTGTCGCCAATTGTTGTGACCTTGTCGCCAATTGTTTTGACCTTGTCGCCATTTGTTGTATCATTCTTTCTGTCATTTGTTGAGTACTCGTCTTGGTCTAGTTGTCAGGAAAGGTACTGGTACAGGAATCGATGGTCAACTAAAACATTTCTATAGAGATTAGAATTACAAGTTTTATTGACTGAAAATTACAGTGATATTCAACTTTAGGACATGTGTCTGTTTCTACTCTCTTCTTCTCGCGGTGTCTTACTTACGATGCTAGCTGTGCTGAGACCTAGTCACTGCTTCGTTTGTGGCCGAGTTCTGACCTAGTAACTGTGTGAGTTCTGAGTAGTAACTGACTTAATAACTGACAGGCCGTCTCCAGACGTATGTCGGCCCAGATATAGCCGATTGTAGAGGGCGCGCATCTTCGCTTACTCCATCCATGATACGCGGAGCCTGCTTGCAATTGGCTTTCGGTCGATCACTGCCTTCTCCATGATCGTTCTCTTACATCTGGCCTGTGGCGCTGTCTGTACGTCACAACATAGTGTACTGTAATTAGCGAAATCGAAATGATATACAGTATATACTGTACTTTACTGGATATCCTTTTGAAATGTTTGCGAAAAAATAAAAACTGGACATGGTCTGTCGATTTAAAAGTTGCGCTTTAGAGATGTATCAAACTTGTGACATAGCCTGCAGCAAGCTTTAGTCGTGGAAAGGTTCTGGACTCACGTGCTCGGTCATCAGGTTGTCGACACACTATATATACTCTCTTTTGCCGCAAATACTGTAGTGCAGCACACAGTGTTCGATCAGCCCATTAATTAAATTACTATGCTTGTCTTGTAGTCCAAAATTCTCTCTGACACAGAATCCCACTCACAGGCAAAAGTAAATTTTTCAGTAATAATAATTAGATGAGGAGGCTGTGGATAATCCACAAAGCGGTTAAGCCACTTGCAGATGGTTGAGAGTTTACTGTACGTAAAAATCCACTTTCACTGTATATCCTTATAGATAAACTTATGGTAATTAAAATAGTCTACATTCCCTAAAAGGTGTTTAAACTGAGTGCTTTATGATTATGTGTTTGCAAATATTTCAGGAAGGAAACTAAACAGAAAATCAAAACATCTGTAGCTCAAGAGACACAAAGTTCAAAAGTAACTCCACTTTCTAATAATAGAGCCCTACGTGACAAAAATGACTCTAATGTACCTCCTAAGGGTGAGTCTCTTCCTGCTGGGCAAAACATCAAAAAGTCAACTGCAAATAAGAGAAAGTGTCCCTATAATGACAATTACAACATTTCCTCAGTAATTGATAAAGATGTGAGTATTATTTATTTTCCTTAACAAAGTTCACTGCATGGTATTTAATTGTATGTAATGTTAAGTTCTAGATTGCTGTATTAGTCATTGTAGTGATAGTTTTCTAAAGCATGCAACGACAGTCACTGAGGAAACGAAGAGCCTTCATAATATGCTATGGGACATTGCATTTGAAATTGTAAAACTTAATAATGTTTGCTTGTCCATCCATCACTGATTTCATTTTAACTACCTGAACGTTTGCAAATAAACAATAGTAAAATTTAACATTTGATTAAGCAATACTGGTAAGATGTACTCACTTGTTTATCAATGCCCTACTTCGTGTAGAGCGCATTTGAATTCCTGGTCATTCTGATGCATTATATCTTGTGCAGTATTTTTTCGAAAGAAGCAAAATTCGGCCCACGGTATACAGCTGTAGGTATTCTGGTAAGAATAACAATGAAAAGAATTTTATAAGTCATAAACAAGTTGCCCAAACATTTTGATATTTTTCTTACATTTTGGGAACCAAATCAAGACCAGGTTCTGAAATATAAAGTTTCATTTTCATTCCACTTTCCAATGCAGGATAACTTACATGCAAAATTGAAGATATTGAAGAAAGAAAGAAAGGGAGGGGGAGGCAGGAATCATTTTCAACCCACATTTGCACAAAACTATGTACTATGAATCTTTGCATCTTCTGCTTATTATAAAGACCATGGTTTTAAGTAAAAAGTGAGTATCCAATAGGGGCCAATAATACTAGATAATTTGAATCAGATTTGGGGAAAAATGTATGTTATGAGAAAAATTTGAACTTTGGATTCTTATGTTATAAAGTAAACAAATGCTGAATGCAAAACTTAGTACACAGTAGCTTTCTCACACTAGGGCGTAGAATACAAAGTTTCATTCACCTACTGTTTTCTTGTCTGGAAGATGACAGTTTTTGTGAAAAGGTGAAAAAAGTTATCTTCAACATTTCTTTTACAAATACCATTATATTTTTTAAATCTTTAAAAGTCTAATTTGAAATGTCTCACTAAAAGAGGCGTATTTTAAGTTCTCCCAAAATACTGAGATTAATTTCCAAACTGGGCTAGCTATGCTACATGAATTGAGACAGTATCCGAAAATCGCATTGACAATGAAGTTGTGTCTCGGTCTTCTTACAAACCCATTGCATTGACATGATAATCTGTATGCAACTGTTAGTATGATTTAAAGTAATTGTTAACTTGCGTCCAAAGCTGTTGGGTTTTCATGTATTGTTTTGGGGGGGGGGGGGGGGGCGGCAGGTATAAAATTACTTTAGAGCTTCTATCTCCTTGATGTAAAACATTTCAAATCCTAATATGTCGTATATTTCTATAACGTTTCTCAATATGTCAATCTTTTCTTAATTTTAATTAGGACAAGAGTTACGTTAATTTGTTTGAAAACATTGAAATTTTCCAGTTTGCAAACAGCATGAAACATATTGAATCATGTCTCGATAACTATGGGTTTCAAAGCAGTTTCTCTTATTCATTGCCAAAGCAACATGCTCAGCAAATAATCTTAAGCTATCATAGTGCATTGTGTTTCCAGTACATAAATTTCTCGAAACTGTGTTTTTATGTTATTGTTAGGGTTGTGTCCAAGTGGTTCGGCCAAATCCATTATTCGCCGAATCTAGCACACTGGCTTCGGATTCGAGATTTGTCACATAATGGCTGAATACTACCGAATCCCGAATCCAAAGTGTTATATGGAAACCTTCAGTTACAAATGTTGGAGTTTACTTTGCATAACAGTGTGCTCTCGTCTGCGTTATTTACTTTATTTTCCATAGATCCGCTGAAAGACGCGATGTCACAATATGAAATGACCTCACTTTGAATAGTCCTGATAAATGGCAGCTAGGAGCTGCCACAAGTAACATTTCCCGTCTACACAGGCGACAGGACTTGCTTAGCAGGCGAAAATATAAATACTGCCTAAAACTTTTGCTCTCGTAAAAAAAAAAAAAAAAAAAGCCTTTCAGTTATAAGTAGCAACAAAAATAAATTTCTTCACATAAATGGCAACAATACATAAGGCTTTACGATTCTTGCCTCACTCTGATTTCACATATTGTTTCGTTGAGTTTCGTGAAGTGCTGGGATATGTGCACTGTAATGAAGCACTAGGATTTCAAGAAAAAAAAATATTTATTATGTGGAAAAAAAAGTTCTAATGGTGTATCTTTGACTCGGGATGACGTCAGTTCAGCAACCACTTGACGTTTGTTTCAATAAATCGTTTGAGGTCGAGCTTAAACACATGTACACCGGCTTCCTTTCGAAAAGTGACAGACAACTGTCAGCAACGGGTCATGTAAAACGCGCAAGTGTGCCAATGGAATGATGATACGTGGAAGTGGGTTCCAAATCAGATTGCGTAATAGGCATTTAAAAATGTTAGAGATCGAATGCTCTAGACTGTACAAGGGATGATGCTCTGTAGTACAAAGGAACTGTGTAACAAGAAATCAAATGATAGTGATTTAGAATTACCTTACCGGTATCTAATTGTATAAACATTTCGTAAAATTTGTATTATAAGACTAATAAAATTGTTTTATATTTCCGCATTTAGGTTCATACAATAGCTGTACATTTGAAGTCTTATCTAAAAGCTACTACGTAAAGCCGACTGACAAGCCTGTGTTGCGTGAATATGCTTGACGCTACAACCACTGCCTTCGTGCTACAACTTACATGTTTTTCTGTTAGAGGCGAGGGATTGTTCCTATGAATCGTGATTCGTGAATTCCACACTCTTTTTGCCCTAAGAATAGTACAAATGTAAACATTACGCCATGTAATCTTCCATGTTAGCTGTTACCATATTCAAATTCCGTCCGCCTAACAAACCCGAAAGACAACGGCGAACGCAGAAGAATAAGTTTCACGTTAATGTTTACATTTGTATTATTCTTATGCTGAACGGAAATACTTAGAAATGATGCACGCCAACGGACTTCTAGTACTGATTTTTAAATCTTCTATGAATAAAAATTCAATGCAGACTAGTTACGTGATCTTAAATGTTTGAAAGAATAAATGAACCTAAAAAATACCGTTGCTTAACCTTCTGGAATGCACAATCTGCGCATTACTTTTCACAGTTCTGAAATGTCTTCGTGGCAATAACAAGTACACACACGTCGAATAAACGCGGATTTTTCTCTGTCTGAATGTCGTGTCCGTCACTTATGGAATGTCTGATATGTCATTATAAAATTATTTTACATTTACACATCCTATTTTTTAACTTACAAAATATCTACTTATCTTCTCAGATTTTATTTTTGAGTCTTCGCCTTTGAAAAAAGAAGAAAAAAACGTAATCCTTTCCTTTCATTGTTTTTATTTCAGAATATGAAATATTTTGTAACAGAGCGAAGAAAGTTTCTTATTATATTTAAGATCATAATATTTATATCAAAATGTTTCATTCAAATTTCTTTTAAGTGTAGAGGGTATTAAAAAATCCTTAAGTTTGAAAATAAAAATGTAAGTGAAATTTTATTTTCTGATTAATATTGTCATTTGGGATTCACCCCAGAAGGCTTTATCTTCATCACTGGCTGTGCTAGAGTTGTAATTCTTTTTAAATACATGTACTTGAGTTGACAGATTATTTGGGTTCGAGATTCGGGTTCGGTATTCGGCAAATATTTTATTTAAGATTTGGTATTCGGATTCGATTCGGTAAAATTGGGGTTCGACCCATCCCTAGTTATTGTGCAGTCTTTAAAGTGGTTATTGAACTCAAAAGAAGTATGTTTTAAATCTTTATCTTGTACGAAAAGTACATACAAATTGAGATTCACATACAATATCGGTCTCAGTGGTATCTATAAGCACATTAAATCTTCTTCTTTCTCTTTGGCCATGTTCCTGCACATGCAGGGTTGGCTCCGTGTTAATTCGGATTTGGTGCATGTTTATATTTATTGGGTGGCCAGATGCTCTTCCTGTTGCCACCCCAAACCCCCGGGAGGAAATGTGTGCACCAAATGTCTGCGTATAGCGTTATATGTGTGAAGTGTAAAGTGTTATGAAAATGTTTGCGAATCATGTAACTGAGGCGGGACTTGGTGACCAGCCCGGTATTTATCTAGGGGGATGTGGAAAACTGCCTAGAAATTGAGGCCCTCAAACACGGCCTCGCTTCAGATTGTTCCCGCCAGTGAGAATGCCTGGCGAGCCGCTGCACCTGGGTGTCGGCCACGCTAGGTATGCAGTCTCAGGAGCGAGGCGACTTGGTACTCCCGACTGGCATGTAGAACAGCGACAGCAGTGCCCATGCACATGGTCATCCTTCCTCACCACACCATAATCATTATGCCCGTCTAGCACGCGTCTACATTAAGGCTGCATACACACTGCCGGCCGTGCCTTACGGATGAAAGGGGAAAAATCCACGTTCCGATTTTCATGATTAAAATAATGTTGATGGTATATAAGACCATCCCACAAGGTTTTATCAACCAAGTTTTTTTCTTACAAGCTTTGCCTTGTCAGTGAAAAAAAAAAAGTCTTTTCATTCAGCCTGAGTTTTTAGTTTCGTAATGCTCGTCACTCGGTTTTTATGAAAGTATGCACTTAACAAATCTGATTTTTGGACTCGTGATAGTGCAGTGTCCATTATCTATCTCTTCTCCACTTGCCTAACATACTGTATTTAGGCAGGTGGTTTTAACGTGTAACAGAGCGGCCAGATGCTCTACTTTTTTGTCTGTGATCACCCGGCCAAGACTCTAAGACATTCTCTTGCAATCTTTCCCCTTTTATCTCTCTCTTATTTGCTACTTTTATTTCTTGAACTGTTCAGTCCTTTGCTTTATGAATTTTAACACATTGTTTTATACAGCATTGTAGTGATTTTTATTGTATTCTCTAGGGTTGGTACAAGGCACAGATAACCTCTGTTCTTTAGTCCTTTCAAAATCAAACCATCTCTCTCTCTCTCTCTCTCTCTCTCTCTCTCTCTCTCTCTCTCTAAGAAATACTCCCTTAAGGAATACATATTCATGCACCTGACTACATATGATGACACCATCTCTGCCATTTTCTGCAAGTTAAAAGTTTTGGTCTTCCTCTCTTGCGATTATTCTATTCAGATATTGTAAAGTACATGAAGCAAAGTCACTGAAATCTCTCACTTGCTCATCTACAAGGGCTCACTGAGGACTGGTTGGTGCGGCAACACAGTGGCAGCCGACAGCACCACACTCACATTGGTTTGTTGGTGGCGGGAGCTGTGCAGCCCGCTACTTGTCAAATGAGAAATAATTTAAATCATGAGTACGAAGTCTTTCGCGATGTATTCTTGCGTAAAATACTCTCGGTGTTCTTGCCACGTCAAATATGGGTAGGAGTCCAAGCTTTTGACTATATCCTCCATAGTCATCGTCAGGGGTAAAACTGACTGCCGTGAGCTGGAGGCTTCCACTTATATAATGAGGAGACGGCTTCTCATTGGCTGGCTTAGGTCACAGCTGTAATGGCGTGTACTTGGGTGGTGCCATCTAACCACCTAGAATTTTCTAGCACACTCTATTCCGCATTGTTGGCAGCTCCATCTCTCGCAGCAGGTGGTAATCTACGGGAAGTACTAAAGGTTCTGGGAGCCAACCTCTGTTCCTTCTCCAGTGCTCACCTCCATGCATTGCTGAGTGCATATCCAGAGTCTCTATTGATATTATTATCGTATAATCTGATTTCAATCGCCTCCCTGATGACAGAATCCCAGTATTTGGAAGCGTGAATCAGTAATTACGTTTCTTCAAACAAAATCTGATGTTTATTTAACAGGCTGTTCTCAACCACAGCAGATTTTTCTAATTTCCTGTATTTCAGGTGACGCTGATGTTCAACGCAGCGTTCAGAAACATTTCTTGTTGACGTAAGTTTTGCCACACTCGCATGGAATTCTGTATATTCCCGGCACTCTCAGACCGAGGTTGTCTTTGACGGGTGGCATCATTTCTTTCATCTTCTTGGGAGGACGAAAGACAGGTTGGATCCCCTGCCTATTTAGGACTCTTCCTATTTTACTGCTTGTTGCACTGCAGAATGGAAGCCGTGCAATGTGTTGGTCCTCTTGATTTGTTGAAATAGCATCCGAAATAGCATCCTGTCTAGGTTTCCTCAACAGTGTGGACCTAATATCACAGGAGGAATATCCATTCTTTCTGAAGACCTTTCTCAGGTGGTTGATCTCAGAGTTGAGGTGGTTTTCGTCTGAAATAATCCTTGCTCTGTGTACCAAGGTGTTGAGCATAGCTTTCTTCTGAGTGGGATGATGAAAGCTACGGGCATTCAGATACAAGTCTGTATGTGTCGGCTTTCTGTACACGTGTGTCCAAGTCGTCCATCTGATTTTCATTCAACCAACACGTCTAAGAAGGGTAGCTTCCCGTCCTTCTCTACTTCCACTGTAAATCTTATGCTGGGGTGTATTCCATTCAAATGATCCACGAACTGCTGCAGTGCCTCATTCCCGTGTGGCCAGATTAAAAATGTATCGTCAACATACCTATAGAAGCAAGATGGACGAAAGGGAGCACTGTTCAACGCTCGTTCTTCAAAATCTTCCATGAAGAAGTTCGCAATGGCTGGTGACAGTGGCGAATCCGTGTCTGTTCTGTCAGTCATTTCATAATAATTTCCACTATACAAAAAATAAGTGGTCGTCAAAGTGTGCCGAAATAACTTCAAAATTTCAGGAGAGAAGTGAGCAGCCAGCAGTTTTAATGTGTCTTCCACTGGTACTTTCGTAAAAAGAGAAACCACATTGATGCTGACCATTATGTCATTCCGACCTATCCTCATCTGCTTTATGATGTCAACAAACATTTTTGAATTGTTAATATGATAAGAGCAGTGGCCGACTATTGGTGACAATAATTTTCTTAAGTATTTGGCCAACCGATAAGTGGATGATCCAATGTCACTGACAATCTGTCTTAGCGGGATCCCATCCTTATGCACCTTAGGCAAACCATACAACCTGGGTGGCCTGGGCGCTCTAGGTCTTAGATTTTTCACTAGTTCTTCTGAGAGGCCAGATGTCCTCAATAGCTTCCCTGTCTTCTTACTAAGTGTTGTTGTGGGATCACGTTTGAGACGCCAGTATGTGGTGTCTTCCAATAACACTTTCACTTTCTCGTGATAGTTGATAGTATTGAGGATGATTGTAGCATTTCCTTGTCAGCAGGTAAAACAACTAGATCGCTGTCCTTCTCCAATGATTTCAGCACCATTTTCTCCTCTCTACTTATATTCGACTTTGGAGGTCAGGCTGTTGGTAAAATCCGACTCGTGACGAGCCTTATATCATCTGCAGCTTCTTCAGGAAGGTGTCGAAGCGCTTGTTCCACTCCACTGATAATCTCTGCCACTGGTATCTTAAGAGGAGCAGGCGCAAAATTCAGTTCTTTACTGAGAACAGAAATGGTGGCTTCATCCATTTCCTTGTCGGATAAATCGATGGCAGTGCGGTTATCATTTTTGGATTTTGCAACACTTTGTTCCTGATTAAGGTGCACAAATTTGTCGGCCTGTTTTTCCATTAACTTGCTTAAATTAGATTGTTCTTATGCAGCCAAAGTCATGTCGACCATTTCCCAGGCCCAAGGTGACAGAACAGCAGACAGAAGTAAATGGCAGCTGTATAAGGTACGAGCGTTGGCATCAAGCACAGCCTGTTAAATAAACATTGGATTTTGTTTGAAGAAACGAGAGTACTGGCTCACGCTTCCAACTACTGGGATTCTGTCATCAGGGAGGCGATTGAAATCAGACTATCCGATAATAATATCAATAGAGACTCCGGATATGCACTCAGCGGTGCATGGAAGCGAGCACTGGAGAAGGAGAAGGAACAGAGGTTGGCTCCCAGAACCTTTAGTACTCCCCGCAGATTACCGCCTGCTGCGAGAGATGGCACTGGTAACAACGCGGAATAGTGTGTGCTAGAAAATTCTAGGTGGTTAGATGGCACCACCCAAGTACACGCCATTACTGCTGTGATGTAAGCCTGCCAATGAGAAGCCGTCTCCTTTTTATATAAGCCTCCAGTTCACGGCAGTCAGTTTTACCCCTGATGACAACTATGGAGGATATAGTCGAAAGCTTGGGCTCCTACCCATATTTGACGCGGCAAGAACACCGAGAGTATTTTACGATATTTAAATCATACTGTAACACCGTAACATTGGCGTATGTTGAAAACCTCATATCTCAAGAAAGAATCACAAACATTTTTATTGCTATATTATGTAAAACACTATGTCAGTGAGAAGTAATGACCTCTGTGTTACACACTTGTGAGGAAAACAAATAATCCCATATATTGCTAAGTAACTTTTACCTGTGGTTTTCAATGTACGCAGATAAGGTTTTCCAATATGAAATATCATTCATATACTGCTATCAAAATGTCTACAAAATCAGTTCAGACTTGATCTTCTTAAAAATTATAGAACTAATCATATTAATTTGCATTTAGAAAATTGCTTTCCACATTTTATTTCAATCTAATAATAATGGAAAGGGCATTTATTTCTAAGCATCCTGAAAATCACTTTGTTTTTCAGTGCACCCTAGCAATATTTGAAAGTGATGTAGGAATTAAGGATATGTTCCTTGGCAAGACCTACATTTCAATGACCTGTTCAGTGTCTTCAAGATTTTTTATTTGTATAGTGACAAGTTACGTCTTTATTGCATTATGGCAGTGCTGCATACCACGGAAATGGCTGAAGTAAATAATCTAATAATTTGCATTGAATATTGGCTAAACAAAAAATCCCAATTAGAACCTGTAGCACATAAAGCTTTAAATCATATTTTATTTTGCAAGTACACTTTATAATCCAGTAGACAGTAATGTTCACAATAATGCATCGTGTTTTTGACACATCTCATATATATTTTTTTCTGATTACAATGTGATATCTATTAATGAGGGAGTTGCAAGATGTTAATGACCCTCTGGTCAAGTAGTATAATGTTCTTCTATTTGTGTCTGCAACAGAAAACTAGAATGTGTGAAACTTTTATTCATTTTTTCTCAGTAGTTAATTTTTTTAAAATGCTAAAATTATAAAAACAGATACTAACCCAAACAATCCACAGATAATGGAGAGTGGAATATGGATTATTGAAAGTTCATTGTTGATACAGTTGTTCCTGCATTTTTTGAGAAATACAAGTGAAACATCCAGTTTCAAACATGACCAATAATTTGAACAAAAAACACAGTGTTCTTGCCAGACTCTAATATAGGGGACTTGGGTACAGCTAACTGCATTTCTTGTAATTCCAGTGATGTTTTTAAATACAACTATGAAGAAATGTGACGACATTGAGATGAACTTCTTATTGAGTATCTTTTTCTCATAAGTAGAGGAAATTGATGAATTCATCAAAATCTCATATTTCATCATACTTTCCTTCACATTGCAGAATCTGTCTCTTGTCTCATTCTGTGCATAGAACGTTGCTTCGTTTCCATCATTTCTCATGGTGAGTGCTGACAATATTCTTGCACCAAACATGATTGCATGCCATTGGTCCTATTCTAGATTTCACTATTCTACATTTAATTACCTTCGCTTACGCAGATTTTATACAACGTAGGCCTGTCGGAGAAGATTAAGATTTTTAATCCAATTACAGTAAAACCTCGTTTTTACGTTCCCAGTTTTTACATTTTCCTGCCATTTACACCATTTTTTGTCGGTCCCGTCAAATTTCCTATGTTCACAATGTTAATTCGTCCTCATTTTTGCGTTATCATATTTACACTTTTCCTGCATTTTACACTTTTTGAAAGCATGTTCGTGAAGAAAAAAATGACAATCTACATAAATTGATGCTAGCATGGCTTTCCCCTTAAAGTATAGCACTTAAAAATTATTCTTAGTCGAGTTTCTTGACACTTTGCATTTAATCAAACGTGTATTTTGCGTATCATTGATGGCAGTATGTATCTAGTTGACTTACAACGCACCGATTTGTGACGATGTAGTTACTCTTTCCACCAGCTTCTTTGCCAGAGCAGCTGGCGTGTCCTCAAACAATCAGAACCAGTTGCTTTGTTGATGTGAGAATAAAGAGTTGCATTGTTTTTGTGATACTTTTTTCTGATTCATAAAGAACATTATCTGTCAAAGTTTGGTATCATAATACCCACAACCTCAAAAAAGCGGTAATAGTGTGAAATGCCAATCCTAGGCAAACGTCACAAAAATACTTATGCATATGTTTGCACTCGAGAACATGAATAAATTCTCTAATACTGTCGAGTGAAACATCGAAAAATACAAAAAGAACATAACTTTAGAAGTTTTACTTCATAAATAATTAATGCCAGTAAAAGGCAGTAATTTTGAAGATGTGTTACATAGCCTGGCAGCAGCGTCCTCAATTATAATGAATGAAATTACGTCAAAAATTTCTACTTCCCATAAAATTACCAGTTCTGCCCTGTGCTTAAAATAGTAAAAATTTGGATATCCTTTATTGTATAATAAACTTCCTGGTGAGTATTTAGATGCCTATTATGTAAATATATCACAAATAAACTACGAAAATGCAAGGTTGATCCAGTAAGCACATTTTACCATTTATAACACTACTTCCTGCATTTTACATTTTCCTGCATTTTACACCATTTTACTGAAGTCCTTTGAAAAGCATAAAAATGAGGTTCTACTGTATGCATATTTTTGCTTGTACTGTATATTTGGGGTTTTGATGTTTTCCTCAATTTTGTGTTTTTCAAGTTTGGACTGCACGTAAAAGGAAAACAGGGCTTTCAGTGTAAACCATACATCTACATCTGTACTCAGCAAGCCACCACACATTGTGTACTATGTAGAGCTGACACTGCCCCATTTGTCTGTTTGTCACATACAGTTCGTGGAATTGACTTTATGTATGCCTCCATGTGGGATCTAATTGTATCCTTGTATTTTCATGAAGTATGTATAAGAGAAACCAATATATGGGCCAAAACTTTGAGAAACCCTCTGAGAACTTTCACAGAAGCCCATACTGTGATGCAGAACATCTCTTGTACTGTCTGCCATTGGTATTTGCCAATCATGTCTGTTTTCAGCAAAGCATACTGCTCTCCTTTGGATCATTCTCTGCCCCCACTATCAACTCTATCTTGTATGGATACCACAGTGATGAGCTATATTAATGTATTGGTCGAATGAGTGTTTTGTAAGCTACGTACTTACTTTATTCTTCCAATGACTATATCTTGTCTGTCTCACACAGAATTTTATGTGGATGGCCAATTTCAAATCATTCTTTATGCCTACTCCATGATATTTTAGGAAAGTAACTGCTTTTCGTAACTGTTGCATAATCATATAATAAAGGATATTTCTTTCTGTGTATTCACAATACATTAAATTTGTTTATGGAGAGTGTCATTTGACAACCCTGAAACGTGTTTTCCTACACTGCAGATCCTCCTACATTTAGCAACAATGTCCCAAAATTGTGAGTTCTCTATATAATACGGCATCATCTGTGAAAAGCCTCAATGTACTTGTAGATAAAAATGCAAGTTCATATACATATTGTTTGTAAAGTAAAGGTCATGTAACTCTCCCTTTGGGCATGCTAGGAATCACTTGCACATTGGACGACTTCACTGTTCAGAATGAAGTGATGTGCCCTGTTTGCTAGAAACACTTCAATCCAATCACAAAATTGCAGTGATGCCTCTTATACTTGTACACAAACCACTGTAATGAAATATAGAAAATAAAAATTGCTGTTATGTTTTTGTTCCTGCAGTACATTCCCTCAAATAATTCTATATCATTTTTCAGAAAATTGAACACTACTTTCTGAAATGCTTTATCCATATGTGAATAGACTTAATTATTAATGGAAAACAACTTTCTAAAAGGCAGTTAATGTGATCTGTTTTTCTAATTATGAAAATTCCTCCTCCTTTTCCCTTCATACCCCCTTTCCCTGGTTGACCCATGTTGGTAGGGATGTAAAATATTTACACCCACTGACATCCAAAATTAATCTAGTTTCAGAATAACTATGCTATGTATATGTTTTTAAGGGATGTTGTGACTGTAAATGTTTTTGTATTAATTTGGATGTGGTGTGTGTGTGTGTGTGTGTGTGTGTGTGTGTGAGAGAGAGAGAGAGAGAGAGAGAGAGAGAGAGAGAGAGAGAGAGAGAGAGAGAGAGAGGTAGGTTTCATGTCCACCAGAGTGCTGGCAATGTTTTGTGACTTGGTTGTTACTGTGTCACACAACAAATTATACTTTGATATTTGCACATACATCTGTGCTTTGTGTTGCTTGAACTCCAACTGTAATAATTTGTAAGTTCTACTGAAATAAGATTAATGCTATCAAATTGCTGTATATAAAACACTAATGGAAAAATTTTGTTTGACAGACAATTCAGAATGCAAGCAAGAAAAGAAATTATGAAGTTAGCAAGGAGTCTAGCAAACCTTCAGAAGATGTCTGTAAAAATGAGGAAAACAATGTGGAAAATGTTTCTCGCAGACAGCCAGCTCTCTTTGAAGGTGGAGTGCTGCGCAGTTACCAACTGGATGGACTGGAATGGTTGAAGGTATTTGTGCTACTGTAAAGCTTTTTAAATGACAAAGAAGTAATGATTTTGGTTAGCAGTCATTTACGGGGGAATGTGTGGGTTTGCAGTAGGAGTTAATAATTTATTTAAATTCCTTGGATAAACTTTTATTTTGGGTTAATAACTATTTTAGTTATTTGGTATACTATGTTACGAACAGCGCCTCTGTCGGATCTTTGCTATACTACGCTGCAATTCAAGCTCAGCCTACACCAGAAACTACAAATATGATATCTCTTCTTCCCCTGATCTGATTTTAATTAAATAAAGCTTATATGTTGCACCAAGGTACTCTCAGTTGACCTATGAAACACCACGAAAGTTCGTATAGTATTCTAGGAGATTTGCTGATCTACAACATACTTATAAGCATAGTATACACATAAAACTTCAAATTATGATATCTTTCCTTACTCTGATCCGATTATGATGAAATGTAGCCTATGTTACTCTCCAAACTATTCCAAATTTACCTGTGGAAACTCATGAAAGTCCATGTAGTACTTTTGGAGATTACCTTAAACAAATAGACATACACGAAGGCTTTTAAAAAAAATGGTTAAATTATATCTTCATGTTCTCTGATCCGATTTTAATTATTGAAGACGTTCTATAACCGTACGATATGCTCAAGTTACGTGTGAAAATGCCATGAAAATTCGTCAAGTAGTTTTGGAGATAAACGTGTTCAAATAGACGGACAGACATGACGGTTGTAGATAAATAATTTCAAATTATGATATTCTTTTTTCCCGTGATCTGATTTTTATGAAACGAAGTTTATATGTTACCCCAAGTTACGCTCAAGTTACCTGTGAAAACCCCATGAAAATTGGTGAAGTAGTTTTCGAGATAGGAGGTTTTTAATAGTTGAACAAACAGACATGGCGGTTACTGTAAACACTTAAATTTACAATATCTTTTTTTCCGTAATCTGATTTTGATAAAATTATGCCTATATGTTGACCCAAACTTTTCCCATGTTTCCTATGAAAACCGCATGAAGATTCGTCCAGTAGTTTTGAAGATTGAAGGGAACAGCGACAGGCCTACATTTACAGATTTATTAGTATAGATTATTGAAAACCCCAATAATATGGAAACTTTTCACTAAATAGAAAAACTCTAATATGTACTACTCTATAGGTACAAAGTCACCACTTAAACTCTATATATACTGTGGTCAACACAAGTTTTATTTAATGAAATAGTGTGCAAGTTTGTTCTGCCTCAAATTTGTGTGGCATTTTATTGTAGCACGATTGCATAGATGTTTCACCAACGTTATTTATACTGTGACAGGAAGTACGCAGTTCGATAGCACAACACAGAATGGAAATGTACAGGTTCCAGTACACATTCCGGTACTCAGCAACTAATAGAAGTCTTAAAAGTCGGACGTGTAGTCCACAATGAAATGAAATTGTTCTAGTAAACAAGTATGGGATGATACCATCAAAATTATTCCGAAATGCAGAGCCAAAGCAAATTCCGTAAGTGGGCCAAGGTATGAATTCCAACTTAGCAGGGTCCAATTCTATCAAGAGGAAATAATGAAGTCGGAGAGTGTAGCAGCAGCAGCCAATAGTAAAGAGTAGTTCTAATAGCATCCAGGATGGTACTTCCAAGACCTGGCTCTGTTCTGTGGTTATGTCATATATAGGCTGCTAGGACATATCAGATGAAGGCTGAAAGATACACTTCTGTGTGTTTTGGTTAGCCCTGGCCACCTAGAAAAAATATTCAATATTAGTGTAGTAAAGACGTATTCCAAAAAATAAGGTCCTTTTGGTCATAATAAATCTTATGAGTGATTTTTTTTCTTGACATTAATATGTGACTAATACACTTTTAAACATAATGGCCATTCCTATCTATACATTTTCTGTAATTCTGCACCAATTTGTTTAATCCTTAGATTAAATCTGTGCGCTTGAATCTGAACCAGTTGGTGGCCCTCATCTTGAGTTCATGCTTGGTTTGAAATTGTACACCAAGCAACAATTTCAAATGCAGGAAGAGGAAATGTTGCTTGGCGCAAGATTGGGACAGTGCAAAGGATGGTGATGGAGCTTCCAATGAAAATCTTGAATCTTCTCTTTCGTTTTGGCAGTGGCATGCAGGCGTGCTTTGTTGTACAGCAGGATGACGACAGAGAACAACAGTATCCTGTGCTGTCGATTTTGGATTGCACATCTCATTTTGGCGACCATTTTACAGTACATATTGGCTGTAATAGTTGTCCCACAGTAAATGAATTCGACAAAAAGGACACACCCATTCATTCCAAAACCAAGTAACCATCATTTTGCAATTTGCGTGTGGTGATTGCTTACACTTTCTTGGGTTTGGTGAACTGGAATGGCGCCACTGCATTGACTTTGGTTTTGATTATGCATTTCTGTATGTTGTTTCTCCTAATTTACTACTTTTATTCGGTGATATCAGGATGAAAATCTGTGTGACAAGTTGTAACATATGTCGTCGTTTATTTTATAACCTCCTGTCTGGACTGTGTATTTACCATCCTATCTCCCTATTTGGCTGGTAACTTGCGCACTGAAGGTGCCTGCTGCAAGCTATTGCAATGCAATATGGCTCCCACATTCGTATGTGGAATGACTTGTCTATGCAGGCTTTATCCTGTTTCCGCCACATGCGAAATAAGCATCCTTGACCACACCAATGAAATTCGCGCAACAGATAACATTGCAAAAGCATCAGAACTAATTCAAAGGATCCAAAATAATGTACTCAAATGGAATGGATACATAACTTTAACATTTATGCTCCATATCACCACTGTAGGCCGCAGCAAGGACCTTAAGAATGGTATTACTAGTGCTGAAGAAGGTTGTTTGAACATGTAGGAATTTATTAACAAATCCTTTTAAATAATAATAATAATAATAATAGATTGGTTACTGCTGCTAAAATGGCAGGTTATCACGATATGAAGGAGATTGAACATCATGTTATAGTTGTCGTATGAGAGACGAGACACAGCATCTCCGAGGTAGTGATGTGGTGAAAATTTCCCCAAACGACCATTTCAAGAGTGCACCTTGAATATCAGAAATACGGTAAAATATCAACTTGCAGACCTTGCTGCGTCCGGAAAATGATTCTTCAAGAACAGGACTGATGATAGAATCATTGAGTGTGACAGAAGTGTAACCCTTCCACAAATTGCTGTGGATTTCAATGCTGGGCTATCAACAAGTGTTGGCGTGTGAACCATTCAACAAAATGTCATTGATACGGCTTTGCAGAGTAGAAAGCCCACTCCTGTACCCTTACTGACTCCATGACACAAAGCTTTATGCTTCACTTGGGCCCGTCAACATAGACATTCTACTTTTGACTGGAAACATGTTGCTTGTTTCAACCTGTCCTGTTTCTAATTGTATTGAGCAGATGGATGTGTACAGGTATGGAGACATTCTCATGAATCCATGGCCCCTCATGTCAGCAGAGGACTGTTCAAACAGTGGAGGCTCTGAAATGTGTGGGATGTGTGCATTTAGTGTCGGGGTGTCTGGTATGTGTAGTTAAGCTACATGTCCTAATTACGGCACAATATATTAAAATAGTTTTTTTTTTGTTTTTGGGTTTACTGAGATTGCCGAGGCTAGATATTGTCCACAGAACTCTGTATGCACAGGTTCCTGACATTAGCAACTGACATTGTTCAAGTGACAGTGCCTCAGAATGAGCCATAGGGCCAATGGAAGGGACAACAGTGATGTGCAATGTCTGTGTATTATATTATTAGAGTTGATTCTCTTGTTTCGAAATGTAAAATTTTCATTTCACTTCCAACCATAATAATGTCAAGTAGTGGGTAGTAGCTATAAAGGGAAGCAATTATAACCCTTATTGAAGTAAAATTACAAAATTTGAGTTGACTTTCATTTATTTTGTTCGAAGAAGTACTGGGTCATTCCGTGTCAAATCACCCGGGTCATGTCACCCACAGTCTCATATTTTCATGATACTTTGTATATTTGCTTATACTTACAACATAAGAACATATCCAGAATGTTTTTGTTCTCAGACTAAAACTTTATTTTATATTGAATTTTCAATGTAGTGATGTTCTGATATCTGGCTCTGCAAGAACGTCAACACAAAGTGGTACCATACTACAGAAATACTCATATCAGGTCTTTATGAGGCTTTTTATTTGAATTTTTTTGCAAGGGTTAAGAGAGGCATGTAGTTAATAGTAATGTAATTATTTAAGCAGTTAAGTTTCAAAGAAAATGACAAAAATATTAATTAATGTCACTTTCCAGTTTCTGGAAAAAATTACAAGGGTGTTGAAAAAGATATATTTCTCCAACCTGCTGGGAACCTAGTTTTGGTCTTAAACAATTCCCAGGACAGTAGGCTTTCTAATAAAATAAAAATATTAATGTGTATTCTATGAATGGACCCACAAATAAATTAGAAATCAAAAAAACTTTTTATTGTGATGAAAAAAGCAACTTTGCAAGTAAGTTCATCCAAACTGAAACCCACTGCACCAGATTTTCGTGAATTTTTTTTTTACTTGTTACTTTTGACATGATAACAAACAGTGTAAAGTTTCTTCCACATATTTCATAGTTTTCGAGATCGAAAAATCTAAAAATTTCCAAAAAACATACATAAACATAATGGCTGAAGCTTGCCATTTAGATTACATTACCTTAGGGAGAAAAAAGAGACATGGCTTATTTTCAAATTTTTATAACTCTGCTCAACTTCTGGGAATATAGGAAATAAACACCAATTGTTATGGCCCATACACTGCTTTCTTAAATATGCAAAATACTTTCAGAGTTGTTACTCCTAGGTCTTTTTTATTGAGACTCAAATATATGATATGATCACAAACAAATAATAGCATGGGTTTTGACTGACAGTGGCAATCATTTATATAATAAACTATTTCATATCTCTGTTCTGTAGGTCATTTAAAAAAACAATACGTTGACCGAGACAAAAGTCTCATCTGTTAAAACAATAAAAGTACAGAATCAACAGTTATATTTTAATGGAAATATTTTCATTAATACTGTTAACTTTGTTTAGGGATATAAAATAAACCTATTTACATAACAATTACACAAGATAGATAAATGATTTGTACCTGTTCAGCAGAGGAGATTGAGTTCTCAAGGGGTTTAATAGTCTCTCTCTCTCTTTCTTTTTTTAATCCATTGTGACAAATATGATTGTTTAACTTCACATAATTTTCATTAAAGTAATACACTATTCCTAATGAGCTTGATTCAGGTACACCAACAGTACATAAAATGTTTTCCCAAGGCACAAAACAAGCGTCTTCCTTCTCAGGCCAAAAGAATGACACTGCAGGTCCATCTGGGTGGAGAAAAAGTAGTTCAGCATCTTGTTCTCCGTTGCATATATTCTTGACGAAGGCAAAATACCATCTGTCATTGTATACAGCAGCTACAAAAGTGTTTTGTTGAGGACGGGAGTGTGTCCATTGCAAGACATTTTCATTGAATGAGAATATCAAGGAAGGCTTTTCGGAAAAAAATTACTCTTCTAATTTCTAATGAATCACAGGAAAGTGGTTTGTAATGGTGAAAATTCCTGGTACTAGGTATTGTGCAGGTTGTCAAAAATCTCTTCTCAAGGTTCTTGCAGAGGAAATCTATGTTGTTTTTATCTAAGAAGTGGAAGAAATATTTTTCAATATTAGCACTGCAGAAGTTGTAAACACGAGATGCAGTTGTTATCTATACATCATCATTTAGTTGAAGACTAGCTTTTCTCAACACACGTTTTACGGTTCCAATCAATGTGTCACACATATTTACCATGGCTAGTAGCAAAAAAGAAATGTTCAGCATCAACAGAAAAATCATTTTTATGTTCACACAAGTTTTTAAAGCTTTTTTCTATTTTTATATTGCGCAGCACATCCATCAGCGAAATAATGCAGTTTCTTGACTCATGGGTAGTGCACACGCAGCCACTTAACCATTTCTGTCTGAACAGCATGAACAAATCCCACATCATGCTCCGTATTATCACTTATAAAGCAGTGGTTTACTATTACCAATTCATTTCCCATTTATCACATAAACACAAACAGGATGGATTGTACACCTGCTTTTTAACCAGTGATAACTCTGTATTTCATTCTGAATTACAAATGTAATAATGGAAAGTCCAGGTTGGAATAAATAATATAGTGAGGACAGTTACAACTCACCGCAAAGACGTGGCGACGAGATGCGACAGGCACATACAAAAGACACACACATACAACACATTCAGCTATCGGCCATGGCCTTCCTCAGAAATAGAGCACTCACGCAATCACACAGGCACACAACACAGTCATACAACCATCACCTCCGACTGCCACACTTCGAATCGGAGGTGATGGTTGTATGACTGTGTTGTGTGCCTGTGTGATTGCGTGAGTGCTCTATTTCTGAGGAAGGCCATGGCCGATAGCTGAATGTGTTGTATGTGTGTGTCTTTTGTATGTGCCTGTCGCATCTCGTCGCCACGTCTTTGCGGTGAGTTGTAACTGTCCTCACTATATTATGAATTACAAATGTGTAGTTTTCAGCAAAGTTCATTAACAGAATTGCTTTCTCAGGGGTTAGATTTTCTTTCAAATTTTTTGGGGATCTTGTCTGACACTTAGATATATATGAATGTGGTTTAAGTGCCTGTAAATTTGTTACCAACAAGTCGATGTATTCATCAACAGTTGCAGACTGCTTTACCAGTTTGGTCCGATGGTCTATGTTAATCCACTGGCTGTACTCAACATTGTCTTCGTCATCATGTTTGTAAGCTAATTTTTCTTTAAAAAATTCTAACAATTTTTCCTCACTGGGACAACTTTCACAGTGATTAAGCATGCTGTCATAGTTTTCAGAGTCACATTGGTTATCACATACAAGAAATTTTATAAGTCCTTTATATGTTTCTTCAATGTGCCCCACATCCAAAAGCAGTTTTACATTTTGGTGGATACTACAGTCACACACAGAATGAGTGCCTGTAGCACCAGCTAAAATACACCACTTTGGTGTTAGTGAACAAAATTTAGAAAAACTAATGTTAATTTTTGCATTTCCCATTCAACACAAAAATATAGGTCCCTTAGGTTGCAGAGGATAAGTCTTTTTTGCATATAGACATTCTTCTGAATGCTAACTTGTTTTTTGCTCTGGTAACAATCGAGTATATTCATCATTTTGGTAAAAATCTGTGACAAACTTCATAATTTCATCAGAGATAATTTTACCTCTTTTTAGTTTAGGAACTAATAAAATACCCTTTTCTCTTTGTAGTTTCCTTGCCTGTCAAACTACATACTCACTAACATTGAATTCTGACATTATCCTTTCTTTTGACCAAGAGGGAGGAGCTAAAGTTAAAACTTTAATTTTTGCAGATTGCCTTATACTAGCCACTTTTTCTTTCATTAACAGTATCATGTCATCAAAATCTTTGGCTTTCTTAACACCTTCATCATCTATTTTACCTTCCCTTCTGTCAGAAATTTCAACACTACAATCTAATGCCTGGTACACTTTATTTTCCAACACACGCTTCACTTTTTCTAGTTTCCGTTTGCCATATGAGGCCTTGCTGTGATTTGGAATGGAATGAAGTTTTAAGGAAGAGCATCCCAAATCACCTAAAGTTTTATTTGCATCCTCAATACTTTGTGTTTTTAGCCCTGATTCATGAAATGTCACCTCCGGGTCATCTGCATTACTTTCATCTATGCCACTGATTTCTGTTTTTTGTTCACAAATCTTACGACAAGTTGTACACACTTTTTGGCCTGGTTTCACATAGATTCTCTTAGTTCTTAGTGATTTTAACATAGCTAAGCTTACTAACCTCAAAGATTTTTTAACTGACTGTGTGTATTTTGAAAGGATCACAACAAGTTCTTTCATGGCTTTCAAATACTTTTAAGTAATAATATCTGTGATGTCCACATATAGTTCTTTCTTGGTCTTCTGCAATGTTTATATTGGACTGTAGCATAATTAAATCTTGTTGGTGTTCACTCAGCTCTGAAAAATTTTCAAGAGTTTTTACTGTGGTGTAGGTCATCAAATGACATGGTGTTTTAAATAATTTTCCGACACTACATGACTTTACACTTTCCATTGTAATTGACTGCGCACTAATTCATTTAAAACATACTTCATTAGAAATAGACTGGAAAATGGCAGCACCAGAAACAAATATGACCTTTCTGACAGGAAGACAAAGACCATCTGAGTCCAAATGGACTGATTGTTGCTTGCTAGTGATTGTTGCTTGCTAGTGATTGTTGCTTGCCAGTGATTGTTGCATTGTTTTAATGACTGTACAGGTTCCAAGCAAACTACTGTAGGAATCAGATTGTTAGCTGCACAGATAAATAAGATATAATTTACTGATTTAATAAATTGAAATAACGTATTCAAATATAACATGATACCCCAGTATCTGAGGCTGTGGGTTTCAGCTTGAATGAACTTACTTGTGAAGTTGCATTTTTCATCGCAATAAAAAGTTTTTTTGATTTCTAATTTATTTGTGTGTCCATTCATAAGATACCCATTAATATTTTTACTTTATTAGAAAGCCTGCTATCCAGGGAATTGTTTAAGACCAAAACTATGTTCCCAGCAGGTTGGAGAAGTATGATATAAGCTTTTTTCAACACCCTTGTAATTTTTGCAGAATCTGGAAAGTGACATTAATTAATATTTTTTGTAATTTTCTTTGAAACTTAACTGCTTAAATAATTACATTACTATTAACTACATGCCTCTCTTGACCTCTGCAAAAAAATTCAAATAGAAAGCTTCATAAAGACCTGAGTTATGAGTATTTCTGTAGTATGGTACCACTTTGTGTGGACATTCTCGCAGAGCCAGATTATCAGAACATCACTACATTGAAAATTCAATATAAAATAAAGTTTTAGTCTGAGAACAAAAACATTCTGGATATGTTCTTATGTTGTAAGTATAAGCAAATGTGTAAAGTTTTGTGGAAATCTGAGATGGAGGGTTAAAAAACCTAAAATTATTGGGTGATTTGACATGGAATGACCCTACTCATACCATTATCCTCTGCAAATTAAGTAATTTAAATAATTTAGAAGAGGCACAAGAGCAATTTACACAAAGACTTTCATTTTATAGAGCTGGACTCTTGAGTAGAGGAGAGCATCAAAGTAATACATCACCAAAACTAAAAATGAAATTTTACTGATTTAGAATTTGCACGTTCACGCCATTACATCCAACTCTGACAGGTGACACATACATACGCACCCTGGCCGATCACCTACATCCATTTTGCATTCCAAAGGACTTTGGCAATTCCAGATAAACAATGCAAGACCCTCCACAAGATCAGAATTGCTACAGAGTGGATCCACTAACACTCTAAAGAGTTTAAACACCTCCACTACCCACTAAACTCTCCAGACATGGACATTACTGAGTGTATCTGGAGTATCTCACAACATGCTGAATCTTATGGATTTATGGATTGTCTTGCAGGATCCATGGTGCCAATTCTCTCTGGATATGCTCTGGACCTAAAGCCCTTTTTAGACGATGAACGAAAGTGAAAAAGATAGATAAGTCTATGGAAGCACTCCTAGCATACTAGCCCTGAATTATAAACTCGTGCAAGACCTTGTAGCAGTGTGTTTACACGGTAAACGTAATCAGACAGTAAACCATGTAGGAAACGCTAATGGCGAATCTTTTGTAAGTCAAGTTTTTTTTTTTTTAATTTGGGGGGGGGGGGGACTGTAAACCAGTGGTACATCTTCTGAATACGAAAGACCAATTCACACTGTCCGTTAAGTCAGTGTTGTGTCACAGTACAGCACATCTAGTTGTATTCACATGTTAATGTGTTAATGATATCCGTCATGTTAATTTGTTTATCCCAATACCCGAAAGTGAGGTTATGACTGGCGATCTGTTTTTATGTCGAAAGTCATAGTTTCATACTGGAATTGAGCAAACAACAACGCTAAATGTTATTGACAGCCCAAGAAAACTTTACAATGTATGTTTTTGGTCAACTTTAGTATGGCACAGTGCTGGGAAGTGAAACAACATTTTAAAATTTCAACATCTATTTTCAAGCAAAAAATAAACATATGAACACAACAAACAGTATTTATAAGAGCATAAATAGTGCTTGTTTACTTCATCCACTACAATTTGCCTGCTGACATTAATACTGCCATGCAGAACTGAGTGTTTGTCCTTCATTTGGACTGATTTTTTAATTTAAAATGTTATTTAATGTAACTTATGTCATCAAATTACAATCTTATTCAAATAAACAATTGTCTTCAGTCTTTTCTGCTAAAATATTGCAAAACATACACCAATTTTTGGTTTCAGATATGCGACCTCGCATTTAGGAGGACACTCAATTCAGAAAAATATTTAAGTCATCATGAAAAATTTGCAATTCACCGCTAAAACCAAACCGTAATAATAAAATAAAGATTTATAAGACACGTTTGCATGCAAACCATGTAATCGTGAAATACAAAATGAAAATCACGTGACGAAAATAGGTTAACTTCCGATGTTAGCAGACGACCGTTCCATCAAAACATTCTTTTCGAGACAGTTTGACGCGAGTTGACAGACCGTTGATGGACAGTGTAAATTTTGCCATTAGAAATACATTGTGGTCATAGACTTTGATAAAATGAAAATATTCGTAAACGGGAAGGAAAATGGCGAACTAACTGTAGCGGTGACTGCAGCAGACACCTACTAGCTCGCACATGCGCAGTTAACCCACTAGTATCAACTTTAGAACTGGCCCTATTTCTTTATCGGTATGATACTAGCGCAATCATACTAGTGCAGTTGTTAAATGACAGATGGCCGCCATTAACGCAGCTTGCTATCAATTTATCATAAGTTTGTTCATTGTCTAAAATGAGTTTTAGTCTGGTCCATGCCACATAATGTTGCGGCACATTTGTGTGCTCACCAGGGCTCTACACGATTTTAGGCATGTGTACCAGTTTCTTTGTCTCTTCAGTGTTGATCACGAGTAATGTGCTACAAATATGCAAGCATAATGTATGTACAAGTGAAATGCCTCATATACCTCTCACAGAAATGAAAACAAATACATGGGTGTGAAGAAAGTTAGTCAAAGTTCTCGCACATAAATGAACTTCGCTCTTCAAAATTCCAGTATGTGTTCCCATTTGCTTAGGCATTTGCAGGATTTGGTGGTGTACAAACAGAAAAATTCTAAAATGTTAAAAACATATGTTGACACTGAAAGCTGCCTTGTAGTGAAACTGTTGCATTCATCTCTTGCATTGTGTGACAATGAAATGAAGATATTTTGCAACTCATTGTGACAGGCACATAAAACACCCATACACAAGCAACTTACCTTTTGGCCATAGCCATCAAGAGAAAGATACATACCTCTCATTTGTACAAGCATATAGGCACACTTCTCACACACATGGCATAGCACTTGTCACTTCTCTCATGTTGCACATATTGCACTTGAATGTTCACTGTTTCTGTTTTTCTCCTTTTTTTTCAGTTCTGTATAGCTTCTTTTTTATACTAAATGTATGTTCAGTTTTTGACGGGCTATTGCATTCAGAGCAACACATTTTGTTTGTTTGTTAAAATATCACTTTCTAATTCAGTAAACTTAGGCGTTACAGCACTGTAATGAAATCTGAATGTATTTATGAAGTGGAAACTTTAAATAGAAAAAGGAATATTGATGTTAAAAAGAAAAGAAAGGAAGTTGTTAGGAAAATGTTGGGCTCCAAAATTGCTGGTGAGGAAGCCTACGTATGAGGGAGTTGCAATGGGGAGTTTTGCTAGTTAGTTACATTTTTCCTACTTCTGTTAACAATACACTTCTTAATCTCCGTGGAAATATTTGTATTTATATTATTATCTGCGTGAAGTTATGAAAAAATTAATGATTAAGTGCATTTGTTACAAAATTACATTCCATTTTGTTTTCTGTTTCAGGCATTGTATGAAAATGCTGTCAATGGAATTCTTGCAGATGAAATGGGCTTGGGAAAAACTCTCCAGTCAATTGCTCTAATTTGCCACCTCATTGAAATGAAGGTTTCAGGACCATTCCTCATAATTGGTCCTTTATCAACACTTCCTAACTGGGTTATGGAATTCAAGCGTTTTGCACCAAAGGTAGGTGCAGTGTCAAGCATTATAGTGATTCTGAAAACAAGTGCTCAAAAAAATTCAAAGTTTGCAGGTACTGCTACCTTTCATTATGTGGTTTTTCATTGCCTTATCTAACATAAAAATGAAATATTGGAAGAGTTATATATTTAGACACCATTACAATTTGAACACTGGTAAGTAGACAGACTGCAAATGAGACTTGATACCTTCATGAAACTTTCCATCATAAGGGTGCTTGTACTTCATTAACTACCTTGTTATTTTAATATTGTTCATCTTTGGTGGCAGTCCATCTCTACACCCATTCTGTATTAAATTCTTTGTTTTGTAATTCCATTATTCTTTGCCTACGCAGTGTCTTTGTAAACCTGTAGTGTTTTCTATTTTAATATCCTGCATTTCAGCCACTGGATTTACTAGCAAACATTTTGCCTGAAGCTAGTTATAAATTCTCATGACCCCTGTGGAAGCTATTAAAGTTCCTTAAAAACTGTTACCCTGGCCTTTTTCTTGTTGCCACTGATATCCTTATAATACCCTCAATCCCTGCTTAATTCATTCTAGCCAAGTGCTGCCTCACTCCTTATGTAATCTCCCAGATGCAGCATATCTTTAATTAGAGCTGCTATTATATCCAAACAACTACAGTGTAATTGCAGTTCAGAACTTAAACTTCTAGTTTACCAGATGCTCTCATTGTTTTGATTTACTCAGTGAAACTGAACTACATTGTCCCAGTTAAAGGTGCCCTCCAATGCACTATAACTAGGGACAGGAAGAAATCGGTGTTATTTTATGGCCAAAATTGGTGTAATTTTTTGCACTTGTCTGTGTTATTTATCGGTGTTATTTTCTGGTAATCTTTGTCCATTTTCAGTGCTATATTTTTTGTCATATTTAACAATTTTTCAATGGTATGTTGAAAATTACCTCAAAATTCCAATCCACACAATCCGGAACCGCAACATCCCAATTCAGTGGTCAACCTCTCCTCTAAACCTCTCTCCCAATCTGAAACCTCTGTCCTATCCAAAGGGCTGACCTTTAGCCCTACTCCCAAATTCAACCAAACAGCCCTTGTGAAAGATTTACTATCCTATACTCGCAGTCTTTGCTGGAGATATCACTTTGCCACGAAGAAAAATAATCCTCTTCCTAATGATCCAGCTCCCCAAGACATCATTCAAATCGAACCCTGCCTAGAACAGTTCCGACCTCCGTCACAGCGAGACCCACCTGCTCTTCCTCAAAATCAATCTCTTCAAACCTTCCAGGAATTCCTTACTTCCAACCTTGCCTCCCAGTCCTTCCTGAGAAACCTTAATCCTACTCCCAACATTACCGCAGCTGAATCCCGAGCTATCCGTGATCTGAAGGCTGACCATTCCATCGTCATTCTCCCTGCCGACAAGGGCTCCACGACAGTGGTACTTGATCGGCGGGAGTATGTGGCAGAGGGAGTGCGTCAGCTTTCAGATAATACCACATATAAAGTTTTTCAAGGCGATCTCATTCCTGATGTCCAGGCAGAGCTTCAAGGAATCCTCAAAACCTTAGGCCCCCTACAAAACCTTTCATCTGACTCCATTAACCTCATGACTCCACCGACACCCCGCACCCCCACCTTCTACCTACTTCCCAAGATTCACAAACCCAATCATCCCGGCCGCCCCATTGTGGCCGGTTACCAAGCCCCAACAGAACGAATCTCTGCCTACATAGACCAACACCTTCAACCCATCATGTGCAGTCTCCCATCCTTCATCAAAGACACCAACCACTTCCTTGATCGCCTGAAATCCTTACCCAGCCTGTTACCTCCTGAAACCATCCTTGTAACCATCGATGCCACTTCCTTATACACTAATATCCCACATGCCCAGGGCCTCGCTGCGATGGAATATTTCCTTTCACGCCGACCACCCACTTCCTTACCTAAAACCTCTTTCCTTAATACCCTAGCCAGCTTCATCCTAACCCACAACTTCTTCACTTTTGAGGGCCGGACATACCAACAACTAAAGGGAACAGCCATGGGGACCAGGATGGCCCCCTCGTACGCGAACTTATTTATGGGACGCTTAGAGGAAGCCTTCCTGGACACCCAAGCCTGTCAACCCAAAGTTTGGTATAGATTCATTGACGACATCTTCATGATCTGGACTCACAGTGAAGAAGAACTCCAGAATTTCCTCTCCAACCTCAACTCCTTTGGTCCCATCAAATTCACCTGGTCCTATTCCAAATCCCATGCCACTTTCCTCGATGTCGACCTCCATCTATCCAACGGCCAACTACACACATCCGTCCACATCAAACCTACCAATAAACAACAGTACCTGCATTATGACAGCTGCCATCCTTTCCACACCAAACGTTCCCTTCCCTACAGCTTAGGTATTCGTGGCAAACGAGTCTGCTCCAGTCCTGAATCCTTGAACCAATATACCAATAACCTGATAACAGCCTTCACATCCCGCAGCTATCCTCCTGGTCTGGTACAGAAGCAAATTGCCAGAGCCACTTCCTCATCTCCCCAATTTAAGAACCTTCCACAAAACCCCAGAAGTGCCCCTCTTGTCACCGGATACTTTCCGGGACTGGAGCGGACTCTGAATGTGGCTCTCCAGCAAGGATACGACTTCCTAAAATCCTGCCCCGAAATGAGATCCATCCTTCATGACATCCTTCCTACTCCACCGAGAGTGTCTTTCCGCCGCCCACCTAACCTCCGTAACCTCCTAGTCCACCCCTATGAAATCCCCAAACCACCTTCCCTACCTTCTGGCTCCTACCCTTGTAACCGCCCCCGTTGTAAAACCTGCCCTATGCACCCTTCCACCACCACTTACTCCAGTCCCGTAACCCGGAAGGTGTACACGATCAAAGGCAGAGCCACTTGCGATAGTACCCACGTGATCTACCAACTGACATGCCTGCACTGTGAAGCGTTCTATGTGGGAATGACCAGCAACAAACTGTCCATTCGCATGAATGGACACAGGCAGACAGTGTTTGTTGGTAACGAGGATCACCCTGTGGCTAAACATGCCTTGGTGCATGGCCAGCACATCTTGGCACAGTGCTACACCGTCCGGGTTATCTGGATACTTCCCACTGACACCAATCCTTCAGAACTCCGGAGATGGGAACTAGCCCTTCAGCATATTCTCTCTTCCCGTTGCCCACCTGGTCTTAACCTCCGCTAAATTCGAATTCCCACCCACCATCTTAACATCTTTGCCTTGGTTCTCTGGACAGAGCCTCTGCCTCAAGTGGCATCTCTGTCTGACTTCTAACTTCTTTGCTTTCTACAGTTCTACAGTATGTCTGCCTAAGTGTACTTGTGTCTGTGTAAATGTGTGGGTGTATGTGCATTTATTTACCTTCCATTTTTTCCCCCAAGGTAAGTCTTTCCTGTCCCGGGATTGGAATGGCTCCTTACCCCCTTCCTTAAAACCCTCATCATTTCCTTTTCCCTCTCCTCCCTTCTGCCTGATGAAGCAGCTAGGCTGCGAAAGCTAGCATTTTGTGTGTGTGTGTGTGTGTGTGTGTGTGTGTGTGTGTGTGTGTGTGTGTCTGTGTGTTTATTTGTTGCTATTACTGCCTGTGCCCTTTCGCCTGGTAAGTGTACTTCATCAATTTTTTACTTATATTTTTCCGTTTAGGAATTTTTCCTCTATAATATTCGTATCATAAATTATATTATTCATGAGATATGGTGGGTCAAATTTGATATAGATGTTGAAAAAATAACTTTAACAAGCACTATTGATGCAAATATGTGTCTAAAAATTCCTTTTTTATACGCCAAGTATTTTAAATAGGCCTACTGTGAAAAAAAATTGCCAATGATAGTATACAGCAGGTTATCTCTTTTTTTCAGTTCAACAAACTGTTATTGACAAAAGGACTTTTTTTGCCAACTTAAATAAAATATTTGTGTTATATTGTCGCTATTTCTTTGAGATTACTAATATCGAAAAATAGAAGAATATATTTTAATGTAGGCTAAAGAAAAGTCTTTGCCTTTGCAGCGGTATAGTATGTTGTTTTTGTGGTCTTCAGTCCGGAGACTGGTTTGATGCAGCTCTCCACAATACCCTATCCTGGATAAGCCTCTTCATCTCCACATAAGAACGGCAACCTACATCTGTCTGAATCTGCTTACTGTATCCATCTCTTGGTCTTCCTCTGCTGTTTTTACCCCACACACTTCCCTCCAACGCTAAATTGACAATTCCTTGATGTCTAAGAATGTGCCCTACCAATCTATCCCTTCTTTTAGTCAAGGTATGCCAGAAATTTCTTTTCTCCTCAATTCTGTTCAGTACCTCCTCATTAGTTACGCGATCCACCCACCTAATCTTCAGCATTCTTCTGTAGCACCATACAGTAAAACCCCTTTTTAACGAATCTCAGGGGACCGAAATATTTATTCCTTAAATAGGGGTTTTCCTTAAATGGGGGTTTTGCCTAGGTACACAGGAGGAGTGACTCAGAGACATAATTCAAGCATGTGTAGGTGTTATAGGAGCTATTTAATTACTAACATACCAGTAATCTGCTACAATTTTAAATACATCACACTTTCTGCAGAAAAAAATATTTTTTATTAAATCGAATAGAGATGACCATTTTGTTTTACCAGCATACTGTAATGACAAAAGTTATCACTATGTGGTTGATGTTTGTTTTTATTTACTCAGCTACTTTAAAAGAGCTGACTACAGGTGCAAAAATTGGTGCCGTACATCAGACTTAAAAAACACTATACTTGAGAACCGACTGATACTCAATGTACTTTATCTAAAGTTCTCCAGCGCTTTCTTTTCTGCAGAATATGCAATCAGTAATTTTTACTAATGCATAAATTTCAAAATTTTCGTCATCGCCTTCCCCCCGTTTCGAGGTTAACAACCTGTACCTTCTTCAAAATTATTTCCATTGTTAATTCGTCAAAAACATTTTCTAAAAATATTGATCTATAACGAGTTTGGGCACACTACAAACAGGTCTTTAGCGCTTCTACAAATATGTTAAGATTTTCGATTATTTCGTTACGCCGGTAACTACAATAACACAGCTTTTCATTTTGCAAGCTAAAGGAGCAGCAATAACATTACAGTGTAAATTCGTCAAAACTTAAAAGTATCCTCTAGAAGTATGTCACGATTTTGCGATATATTACTCATAAAAAATAATCCACAACACCAAATTGTTTACAAAGAGAAAAACGTAGCCTAAAGACGTTATTAGCTGTTTGGATGCCTTCACTGCGGGATCATCATCGCGCTAACACTTCAATCGGCGGCCTCCGACAGTTAATTTGCTTTTTAACCCACCCGTCTTTGGGGCTAAATACTTGACAATTCTCGAAGTCATTAAGGCATTTGATGTACGAGGTAATTTTTAAACGCATTGCAGTTTTTAATTGCGTAGGGGTAACTTAATGCCTGGCCTTATGACCTTTTTATTAGTCGTAATGTTTTCTCCACTGGTTCAGTTTCCACACTTTGCACTTACTCTGAAACGAGAGATTATTAAGTTTTCTAAGCAGTTCGAAAACAGTGCATTTTCCACACTAATCTAGCAACGCGATTTTCGAACCTGTTTTGCATAAATTTTCCGCTTACAGGAATGCAGCTATGTAATTTGCACGCCATCAAAACATTTAATAAGTACAACTGAACATTGTCACACGAATATTCGTCTTTTTGCAACCAAAGGTACCGCTAGATTCGGCATTTAACAATGTTCCCTGTTTCTAAAAGTCGCACAAAGAAGATGCGCCAAATCGTATTCTTTGCCATTGTCACACACCCTGAAAAAGTGAATGTGAAATAAAACACAAGACAACATTTCACAGCTCGCGCTTCGTAATTTTCGACTGACGTCAGACCACGTGACCATAACACATGGAAGACATGAGGGAAATAGCTAGCTGATTCGTCAAACGCTTTCTCTGGTATCGCTGCACTGGTATTCGATACGTTAAGAGCTGCATCAAACCAGTCTCTGGACTGAAGACCACAACAACAACAACCTATCAACGGAAAGAATCGATTACGGCTGCTTATACGGTATCGCTGCAAAGATGTTCGATATGCATTGACTTAAAGAATCGATAACCGACGTCACGTAAACACAAATTCCTAATTCTGTGGAAAAAACGAAACAAATTAACTTGCGCACAATTAGTAATTGCGTAAAAACAAAATTTTAATTTCCAGAATTTTTCATGTTTGTTCCTTAAAAGCGGACTTTTCCTTAAAGCGGGGTTCGCTAAAAGCGGGGAAAAATAACGTTATTCTAATGGGAGTTTCGCCGGGACCGACGGAAATATTCGTTAAAAGCGGGTTTTCGTTAAATGGGGGTTCGTTAAATCGGGGTTCTACTGTATTTCAAAACCCTCAATCCTCTTCCTGTCCGCACTGTTTATCGTCCATGTCTCACTCCCATACAAGGCAACACTCCATACAAATGCCTTCAGAAAAGACTTCCTTAGGCTTAAATCAATATTCGATGTTAACAAATTTCTCTTTTTTTCAAGAACGCTTTTCTACCCATTGCCATTCTGCATTTTATATCCTGTGTACTGCGAGCATCATTTGTTATTTTACTGCCCAAGTAACAAAACTCATCTACTTTCTTTATTTCTTCATTACCTAATCTAATTCCTTCAGCCCCCCAGGGGGCCCACAGTTCTTTTGTGGGTACGTGTGTGGCGCGCACGGGGCCCCGAGCCGGAGCAGCCTTTCTTCTGCCCCAGGCTGCTTCACTTTCCCTCCCGGTTTATGCCTTCGCCCGGAGATGGGCGTCTTTCGCGAGTTAAGGTGGTTTCTTGTTGTCGTGTCTCTTATTCCTTGGTTCCTTCCTTTCCTACCCTTTGTTTCTGTCTTCCTCTCTTTGCTGTACTGTCGAACGTCAAAAACACAGTACGAGTCGGTGTCAGCTGGTTATCTACCTTTTTCATCACCCTGTGGACGGCTGTGACACCCTGATCGGACATATAGGTTTGTATGTCTTCGTCGGTAAAACTTTACAATCCGGGCCGCCGCGCAGTATCGAATGTTCAGATGTTGGTAGCGGCCACGGCCAACCAAATATTAGGCCTAGGACTTAAGGATAAAAAAAATAATGCAGTGTAAAATTTAAAAGGTGATTTTTATTTGAAATAAAGTTTGTTTTAAAACATTTCTGACAAATTTATGTATTATACGAATATTATAGACAAAAATTCCTAGCAGGAAAAATTATATTTAAAAAATGGATGAAGATTACTCGCCAGGTGAAGGAACACAGGTGTGATAGTAGCACAAGGGAGGGGGTAAGGAGCCATTCCAATCCCGGGAGAGGAAAGACTTACTATGGGGGAAGAAAAGGAAGGTAAACACGCACACACACACACACACACACACACACACACACACACACACACACATTTACACAGACGTAAACACACCTAGGCAGACATACTGTAGAAAGCAAAGAAAGGAAAGTGATTTTAAAAAATTAATGGTCCCAACTTTAATACTGTTTTTCGCGTACATGGCCACTCCCCCAAACTGCACTTTCTTTGCTGTCTACAGTATGTCTGCCTAGGTGTGTTTGTGTCTGTGTAAATGTGTGGGTGTATGTGTATTCCAATTCATAGAAAGTACAAAAAAATTAGTTGTATGTGGTGATTTCAACATTGTGTAATTTATTGCACAAGGAAAGGTATGCTTTTGGTATCTTTTTTTATTACCACCTGCTGCAGACATAATTCTTTCCAACGAGGTTGCAGAGGAACGACAGCAGTACCAGAGACTATATAATTTGTTCATTCTTTGTTATTAGAGGGCATTTTATCAACAGAATAGTGAATAGCCTTTGAGATCTTGCTGTACCAATTTTACTTTAAAAGGGTTTTGTGATCAAATGTCTGTCAAATATAATTGTAAACTACACTAGAACCCCATTTTTAAGTTTTTCGGGGAACTTAAAGAAAATGGTGTAATATGGGGGAAATAATGTTTTAAACAACAAAATATGCTTACTGGATAATTCTTGCATTTTCATAGATTATTTGTGATATATCTACATAATAGGCATCAAAATACTCGCCAAGAAGTTTATTTATTATATAAAAGTTTATCTGAATTTTGTACTACTTAGTGCCAGGCGGAACTGGTAGAAATTTTTGATGTAGTTTCATTCATCATAATTGACTTTGTCAACAAACCTTTAATTGGCATTCATTGTTTATGTAATGAAACTGAAAAAGTTCCGTACTCTTTGTATTTTTGGATGTTTTGCGTGACAATATTCGAAAATTTATTCACCTTCTTGAGTTCAAATATATGCATAAGTATTTTTGCGACATTTGCTCAGGGTTGGCATCGAATACTGTAACCGCTTTTTTGAGGTTATAATATACCTTGCCGCCTTCAATGTGCCCAAAAACACACACAAGAACCATTTATAAAACACCACAAAAATACTTAGATAATTATTTGCATTTCAGAATAAGAATAAATTCTCGAAACGCTTCATGCAAAGCATGAAAAACTATCAGTTGCGTAAACAAAGCTAAGTTGATTATTTATTGGCGCGGTGGCTGATAGGAAAGTGATGCTCCCATCAGCCACTCAACTAGGCACATATTGGAAACAGTGAAATGCAAAATATACATTTAAATAAACACAAAGTGTCAAGAAACTTGACTGTGTAATGTTTATAAACACTGTTCTTGAAGGCAAAAGCCATGCCAGTGTCAATTATGTCAATTAAGTCATTTTTTTCTTTATGAACATGGTTTCAAAAAGCATAATATGCTTATGTTAATGCAAAAATGGGAATGAATTAACATTGTGAATACAGGAAATTTGATTGGACCAACAAGAAATTGTGTAAATGGCGGAAAACATAAAATCCGAAAACGTATAAGTGGGGATTTTACTGTATTTAGAAAAGCTATTGCAGTTGAATAGAGCCATTTTCCAACCTAATTAAGGAACTATCATGACAGGATATTTATAGGACTGATAATATAAATATAATGCTTTATTTAACACATTTCTCATGCTCTTTGGAAGCTGCTTTCCGTTAGAACACTCAGGACAAGGTACTACCAGTAATAGGCAACCTGGGTGGCTGGCAAGAGTATAATGTAGAACAAAATGGGAATACATGAAAATGTCAGAAGCAGTCACAATCAAGCAGCAGCAGTAGTGCATTACAAACAGTATTGTAAGGTTCTGAAAAAAGTCATCAACAAGGCAAAAAATATGTGGTATGCAGAAAGAATAGCTAATCTTAAAGATAAAATTAAAACTATATGGACGGTTGTGAAGGAACCTTAGCTCCTACAGGTAATCATATACCACGCTTAGAAAATAGCATTCGAAGACAGTTGCCTGAGGTTGTCCTCCATAATACTGACAAGGTAGAGTGTCAGTAATGAAATCACTGAATATTAACGACTCTTATGGATACAATAGGCTATCTAAAAAAATATTGACGTTATTGTTTCACCTCTGTTAGCCTAATGCTTAATCATATTTGTAATTTTTCCATTTGGAATGGTCAGTTTGCTGTCGGATTAAATTACTCAGTAATGAAACCAATTTCTAAAAAAGGAAGAAAGGGATAATGCAGATAACTTTAGACCTATTTTTATGCCATCATTTTTTGCTAAAGTTATTGAAAAGGCTGTATAGTTGAGGTTAATTGATCATTTCAGTGCCAATAATTTGCTTTCAAATGTAAAATTTGGTTTCAGTAGTGGTTTAACAACTAATAGATCATTCTCTTTTATCTGTGAGGCACTTGCATTAAATAAAAAATGGCAAATGCTATACACATTCTTTGATTTAACAAAAGCATTTGATGTTGTTGATTATAAGATGATATTGCAACATTATTAAGGGGAGTAGCTCACAATTCGTTCACCTCTAATTTAATAACAGACAGAAGAAGGTAATTCTCCCCAGTATTGAAAATGGCTTTCACGTGCAGTCACAATGGGGCACAGTTAAGTGTGAGTGACCTAGGGGTCTATTCTGGGACCACTGCTGTTTCTTATTTATGTAAATAATAGCCTTCAAGTATTACAGGCAGATCTCAGATATTTATATCTGCTGATGACACTAGCTTGGTAGTGAAGGATGTTTTGCCAACATTGATGCAGTATCAAATAATGCAGTTTAAGAAATAAAGTTCGTGGCTTGTAGAAAGTAAATTGATGCTAAGTCATAAGAGGACTCACTTTTTACAGATTCTAACACACAACACATATTGGGCAAATAATTGAGACTGTACAGTTCAAATTTCTAGGCATTTATATAGATAGTACACTGTCATGGAAAACCTATGTTCAGGATCTTGTTTAAAAAGTGAATGCTACGTTGTTTACCATTATACCTGTTGTTTCTGAAATAAGTGACATTTCAACATGAAAAGTAGTCTTTTTTTTTTCATATTTTCATTTGCTTATGACATATGGTATTATTTTTTGGGGTAGCTCCTCAGATTTCAAAAAAGGCATTTACAGAGGTTCCAACCATTATGATTTAATCGTAATTGTTACGAAAATTGTTTAAAAGTAAGAGTTTACAATAAGAGTGGTTCGGATTCCGATGTTCAGATTTAAATAACAAATTGATCATCTGTTTTCCGTCGGCAAAACTCGTTTCCCTTTGATTTCGATCATGTGATGTCATCGACAAAAATAAAGTAGTTACGAGCAGCATCTTCGAGCATGTTCTTGTGGAAATCACCGGCATTGACAGTAACTTCTACGAACTCGAAAACTACGTAATACGGCATACGGGACGAATCCACAAAGGCGTGCCATTTTGGAATCTAGCAGCAGCCAATGAAACTGCATCATGTCACTTGACTTGTACCTTTCATAACTGCACACTCACCGAAATATCTTAAACCTGCACTGTTTTTGTAAGTTATGATTTTATGTTATGTGGTTGTGTGCAATTTTTAATTATTCTACTCTATATCTGTGTAAATACCAAATCTAGTATGTTCGGTTCTTAGGAAGAAAACAATTAGTTTTGCTTCACCCCTCCCCACCCATACATATTCTTACTGTACACATCAGAATGATGTAATAATACACTGCCCGTATATCATCTGCAATCTTATAAAACTGGCTTCACAATTTTGATCATTTTGTATTCACTTATTCTCATTGGAACCCATCAAACACCCTCCCTCCCCGCTCATACATATTACGTTGTATTACTATTTGCCATATTCAAAAGTTGGAATCTCTGTATTTATTACTTGGAAATGAGCGGCTTGAGCAATATGTGGGTAAGATTGCATACCTCTTGTTGATATAATCTTGTTAATAATATTTGCTTTTGCGGCTTGGTAGCACAGTGGCAGAGTGCCAGACTACAAATCCAAAGGTCGCGGGTTCGATCCCTGCCAGGTCCTAGGATTTTTATGTCATTTTCCACTTCCTTCACCTCTGGCAATGTTGCTGATGTGAGAAATATCACGTAGCACCGTGGTTCGGAGCCCACGTTAAACTGTAGGTCCCACTGTAACTGGCTGGGTAAGTCAGTCCGAAGATCAGAGGAAGGCAATGGCATACCACCTCCAAACAGGACCATGCCTAGTAAAGCACTGTGGTGTTCAAACCAATCTTCGGATTGTTGACTGCTTACTTAATATTTGCTTATTCCTAAGAATTAGCAGTTTTCATTCATTTAATACCCGACAGGGATCGAATCTGCATTTGGATCACACCTCCTCGACCCTTTTGCAGAAAGGTGAGTAGTGTTCATCTGCATCCCTTTTTAATATGCTGTCATAAGAGTTTAGTAGTATCCGAGCACTTTAAAGGCTAAACTGAAAAGTTTCCTCATGGGTCACTCTTTCTATGCTGTCAAGCTAATTTTTGTGTTACATTGTTGCTTCTTTTACTTACACTTAGACCTATTGTGTCCCCTCAGGGGCTCAGCATTAATTTGCTGAGTACGGGCTTGGCGAACCCGGGGTCCTGAGCTGTGGGCTGTGTCGCGCCAACAGTCCGCTACACCGTAAGCTCTGTGCGTGCTTCAACGACCACCGTTCGGCGCGACGGTGGAACGTTGTACGTTTCAGAGCCCGGGGATCTTGGCTTAATCGCCCGGGTCGCGAGGACGGTAAAAACCTCTCTAAAAAACCCCTCAATCTCAAGGTGTGCTACGTGCCGAGGAGATGCATGGCTGTTGAGGTTGAACAGCCGCTAGCGAGCAACCTCTGAGGAACCTGCCGCACCTCAGTTGTACAAGGCTTACCCAGGCAAGCGGGGCTCTGCCTGGGTGGACCTCTTTTCCCTAGCTGCTCGTGGGACGACAATGAAACGAGCAAATAAAAGCGTGGCCGGTCGCGAAAACGGCGTCTCTAAGCGTGGCAAGACAGAATTCAACGCGTCTACATATGACCCTAAGGCGTTTCCTTCCCTCGCCACCCCGTGGGAGGAACGACAAGCCCGGAATAGATCGGAGCCATATTCGCCACAATACCTTGTTTGTGCGCGTTTAGATGGAGAGTCATTTATGACCACCAAGCCGCAGTTTTTCGTGGAACAGCTAGAAGATAAATTCGGTGAAATAGAATCCTTTTCGAAAATGCGCAGTGGGGCAGTGTTGATACAGACGGCGTCCCCAGCACAGTCGAGGGCATTACTTGCCTGCGACAAGCTGGGTGATGTTCCAGTCAGTATCACGCCTCATAAGTCCCTCAACATGGTCCAGGGTCTCATCTACCATAGAGATCTCCTCTCTCAGACTGATGAGGAGTTGAGAACATACTTGGAACGTCGGGGGGTTCACTTCGTTCGGCGAATGCACAGGGGACCTAAAGACCAGAGGGTTGCCACCGGTGCTTTTATCTTGGCCTTCAAAGGCGATACACTGCCTGAGAAGGTCAAGGTGATGGTATACCGGTGCGACGTAAAGCCCTATGTCCCTCCCCCTATGCGGTGTTTTAGGTGCTGGAAGTTCGGGCACATGTCCTCCCGTTGTACTTCCAGCCCTAACTGCAGGGAATGTGGGCGACCATCGCACCCAGACGCTCCATGTACTCCACCTCCAGTTTGTGTGAACTGTGGGCAACACCATCCGCCATGCTCGCCGAACTGTGGAGTATTGCATCGTGAGAGGAAAATTATGGAGATAAAGACTCTGGACCGTTTGACTTACTCAGAGGCGCGAAAAAAGTATGATCAGCTTCATCCGGTAAAGATGTCAACATCTTTTGCTGCAGTTACAGCGGCACCAGCATTACCCCGAACAACAGCACCAGTTTTCCCTCCGTCCACGGGCCCTATGGGCCAACAACGTTCTACTGCCCCCTCAATGGGTGGGGGCACCTCTTCATCTGTTGCTCCCACACCACCACCTGTGGGAGCAATTACCTCCTCTCCTTCGGGGACATCGGTCCCCGTCTCCCAGCCGGAGAAGGAACAGCCTCCTCCGGCTCCTCTCGCTCGGAAGGGATCCTTTGGGACACTCCCTTCCGAGGCTTCTCGCAGTGAACGTGGGGATCCCAGCCGACGGCTGAAGAGTTCCCGACCTGCTGGTAGAAGGGCTTCTCGCTCTTCTTCCAACCCTGATGCGACTGCTGAGAAGCCCTCCCAGGCCTCTAAACCGAAGGGCCAGCGAGAGGGACGACAGAAGACGACGAAGAAGGAGACATTGGTGGCTCGAAAGCCACGTGCATCCTCATCTTCTACTTCGGAGGATGAGGTTGAGATCCTCGCGTCTGCCGAGGATCTCGCAATACTGCGTTCTCCAGAATCCAGGACTGCAGACACTGGCAATCCCGAACACCTGGGAGCAGACGTACCGATGGATGAAACCGATCCTAAACTTTAATATGGCTTTTCAGGTCGGCAATCATGTAGTCCTTCAGTGGAATTGCGGTGGTTTTTTCAACCGCCTGGCTGAATTGCAGCAGTTGTTGTTCCGCTTTCCTGTGTTTTGTTTGGCGTTGCAGGAAACGTGGTTTCCTGCCCAGCGGACCCCAGCCCTTCGTGGCTATCGGGGATATTATAAGAACCGCGTGACATACGACAGAGCCTCAGGAGGGGTCTGTATCTACATCCTCGCAACTGTCCCCAGTGCTACTGTGCCTCTCCACACGACTCTGGAGGCAGTTGCTGTTAGAATCCGGGCGATGCAGGAATTCACCATTTGCTCTATCTACCTTCCCCCGGATGAAGCTGTCTCTATCGCTGATATCGCTACATTGATAGCACAACTACCCCCACCATTCCTCCTACTGGGGGATTTTAATGCCCACCACCCACTGTGGGGTGGAACACAGACGACAGGTCGCGGTAGAGATGTGGAGGCACTTTTCTCACAGCTAGACGTCTGTCTCTTAAACAATGGCGCCCCCACTCACTTTTGCTTGGCGCAAGGCACGTATTCGGCGATAGATCTTTCTGTTTCCAGTCCGAGCCTGCTTCCCCATTTACGATGGGAGGTCCATGATGACCTATGCGGTAGCGACCACTTCCCTATCCTCATGTCGCTACTGCATTTTCAACCTACCGGCTACCAGCCTCGATGGTCTCTCCGTAGAGCTGACTGGCAACGTTATGCATCAGCCGCTGTGGTTCCCGTTTCACTACCGACTGATGTGGACATGGCGGTTCAACAGGTCACCAGTTCCATAGTATCAGCCGCTGAGGCAACTATTCCCACCACTTCTGGCTCCCCTCGGCGTAGATCCGTGCCCTGGTGGACGCCAGAAATCGCCGCGGCTATCCGGGATCGTCGATGGGCGCTCCAGCGCCATCGCCGTCATCCCACCATGGACAACCTGATCGTCTTTAAACGGCTCCGGGCCCGAGCTCGACAGCTCATCCGACAAAGTAAGCGGGACTGTTGGGAACAGTATGTCGCCACCATTGGCTCCCGTGCATCCTCATCTCAGGTGTGGTCTCAGGTTCGGCGCCTTTTTGGGCACCATCCACCAGCAGCAATTCCCAGCTTAAACATTCAGGGCACTGTTTGCACAGACCCCACTGCTATCGCAGAACACATGGCGGACCATTACGCTTACAACTCTGCAACTGCAGCTTACAGTGCGGCTTTCCGTGCACTAAAAGTGCGGGCAGAACGGTGGCATCTGTCATTCTGTACCCGCCGTGACGAAGCATACAATGCGCCATTCAGTCAGTGGGAATTCGAAACTGCCCTTGCTGCATGCCCAGATACCACCCCGGGACCAGACCGGATTCACAGCCGATTCCTTCGCCATCTTTCAGCAGAGTCCCAACACCAGCTTCTCGCCCTGTTCAACCATCTATGGACGGAGGGGGCTTTCCCATCACAATGGCGGGAAAGCATCGTCATCCCCGTGATGAAACCTGGTGCTGACCCACTGGTGGTTGATAGCTACCGTCCGATCTGCCTCACCAACGTTCTGTGCAAGCTCTTAGAACGTATGGTGAGTCGGCGGCTCATGTGGATACTAGAACGTCGGGGTCTGTTGTCCCCACGACAGGGGGCCTTCCGCCAAGGCCGCTCCACTGTAGACAACCTGGTAACTCTGGAGTTGGCCATCCGTACGGCTTTCAGCAGACGCGAACACCTTGTTGCCGTCTTTTTTGACCTCAGGAAGGCCTACGACACCACCTGGCGCCATCACATTCTGGCCACACTGCACGGTTGGGGCTTGCGGGGCTCCCTCCCGCTATTTATACAGAACTTTCTATCGCTTCGCTCTTTCAGAGTTCGTGTCAGTAACTGTCTTAGCTCACCCCGTATACAGGAGAATGGAGTCCCGCAGAGCTCGGTCCTTAGTGTTCCTCTCTTTCTGATCGCTATCGACGGCCTTGCTGCGGCAGTGGGATCAACCGTATCCTCCTCACTCTATGCCGATGACTTCTGCCTATATTTCAGTTCTCACGGCATGGGTGTCGCTGAAAGGCGTTTGCAGGGGGCCATCACAAAAGCTCAGTCCTGGGCCACGACCCATGGATTCCAGTTCTCAGCCGCCAAAACACGGGTCATGCACTTCTGTCGCCGTCGGGCAGTACACCCAGACCCTGAGCTGTATTTGGGTCAGGATTTGCTTTGTGTCGTTCAGACGCACCGTTTTTTAGGTATGCTGTTCGATTCCCGGCTCACGTGGGTCCCACACCTGCAACAGCTGCGGAAGAAGTGTTGGCGCCACCTGAATGTCCTTCGTTGCCTAAGCCATACCACTTGGGGAGCAGCTCGTACATCTCTCCTGCAACTGTATCGGGCTCTTATCCAATCCCGTCTGGATTATGGTAGCCTGGTATATGATTCTGCAGCCCCTTCTGCACTGCGTGTCTTGGACCCAATTCACCATAGTGGCGTACGTTTAGCGACAGGTGCCTTCCGCACAAGTCCCGTGACAAGTCTCCTTGCTGAGGCTGGGGTTCCCCCCCTCCGAATCCGCCGGCAGCAGCTACTGGCTTCGTATGTCGCCCGTATTCATGCCTCACCCGACCACCCAAATCACAGGCTTCTGTTCCCAGCTGCCGTTCTCCCTTCCCCACGACGACGACCACGGTCGGGTTTCCCGATTGCGGTTCGTGTTCGTTCCCTTCTTTCTTCAATTGCATCCCTTCCTATCCCTACCACATTCCGATACCTTTCCCATACACCTCCATGGTGTGTACCTCGCCTACAGCTTAGGTTAGACTTGTCCGGTGCCTCAAAAGCCTCCGTTTCGCCAATGGTTCTGTGTCGTCAGTTCCATGCACTCATTGATTCTTTCCGTGGTGCAGAAGTAGTGTACACCGATGGCTCCCTTGTGGACGGTCGTGTTGGGTACGCCTATGTTCACCGTGATCATGTTGAGCAGCGTTCCTTACCCTGTGGGACTAGTGTTTTCGCAGCTGAGCTGGTGGCTATCTCTCGCGCTCTTAAACATTTCCGTGCCTGCCCCGGGGAGTCAATAGTCATCTGTAGTGACTCCCTGAGTGCCTTGATCGCCCTAGACAAGTTTATGCCAAAGCACCATTTGGTTCAGTCCATTCAGGACGCCGTTTTCGCTTTGGGCGAGTCTGGCCGTTCGGTGGTGTTCATTTGGACCCCGGGCCACGTAGGCATTCCGGGTAACGAACGGGTTGATCGCCTGGCCAAGCAGGCCACCACATCACGACCCTTAAAGATAGGTCTCCAAGACCAGGACTTCAGGCAGCAACTGACCCGTAAGGTTCTGGGGATTTGGACCTCGGAATGGGCTGCCTTGACTGAACCAAATAAGCTGCGCATAATCAAGCCCACCACGGTCGTCTGGCGATCCTCCCTGCGAGCCTCTCGTAGGGAGTCAGTAGTCATCTGCAGACTGCGTATTGGACATACGTGGTTGACGCACGGCCATCTTCTACGACGAGAGGACCCACCAACTTGCCGTTGTGGCGCCCTATTGACTGTGGTCCACGTTCTGGTGGACTGCTTACTTTTAGCCGACTTGAGGCAGTCTTTTGCACTGCCTTCCGAGCTTCCATTGATTTTATCTGACAATGCCTCTATGGTCGATCGTGTTTTAGGTTTTATTCGCGCAACTGGCTTTTATTGGTCTATTTAGTGGTGGGGCCTATAAGCCCGCCCTGTCGGGCTTCAACCCCTCCAGAACAATAGGCCGCTGTTATTTTACGGTTTATGACTTGATTTTCAATTGACGATTTTAAAGTGTGCAGAGTGGCTGGCTCATCCTGTATTATTTTGTGATCAGTCAGCCACACGCTTCTGCTGCCTTGTTTTAGCTTACTGTCTATTTTGTCAACTTCTGTCTTGTTCTTTGTTCTTTGTTTCATTTCATTATTTTACCATTGACTGTCTCTCTGTGCCCAGAGTACGCTGGACCTCGGGTACAATGCGACGAAAAGGAAACTTTTAGAAGTTAACTCTTAACAGGGAACAGGGGACTGATAACCCAGCAGTTGAGTCCCCTTTAAAATCCCAACAACAACAACCTATTGTGTGCTGTAGATTGATTCGCTGTTATCATTTACTACTCCTTTGTAACGATCGGATGTACTGACTCGTTCCTTGGCCATGAAGGTTTGTTTGCTTCTCAATTTGGTTCTTTGGATGTTAAATATAAATCAATCAATTAAATAGTATTTCTGGTTATTTTTGTATGGCACAAAATCTCAACAAAACCAGCATCAGATATTGTCATCTTAAAGCATCACTACTTTTGAGGAATTGTAAATTGTGTTATTTGTTTACTCAGTTTGTCTAAATCACATAGTTGATAATACTCTTCCATCTTTATGTGCCGGTAACTAAACTGTTGATGTGCAGGTTCCTGTAATTCTCTTCCATGGAAACAAAGAAAAACGTGCTTCACTTATGCCCTTAATTCGCAACAAGTATGAAGTACCTGGATATCATCGAACATACCCTGTTGTGATAACATCTTACCAGATACCGTTGTCAGATAGTGCCAGGGAGCTTCAAAAAATGAAATGGCGGTACATCATTGTTGATGAAGGCCACAGATTAAAAAACCATAAAAGTATTCTCTCAAGGTAAGCACAAAACATGACAGTCTTGAAGCTCAATGATTCTCATAAGTTATTTTTCCATTTAATTTTTATTACTGTTTCACCAATAAGTTAATTCTGGTTTTTCTTTTGTGACAGGGCTCTTCGGAAGTACAATGCTGCTAATAGGCTGTTGTTGACAGGCACACCACTTCACAATGATTTGACAGAACTTTGGTCACTGCTAAACTTCTTGTTGCCAGAAATTTTCAATGACCTTAGTGTCTTTGAATCTTGGTTCATGGCATCAGAATTAACAGAAATGAGTAGTGATGTGAAGATAATTGAACAAGAGAAGAAGATGAATGTATTGTCAACTATGCATCAGGTTGAGTATATATAATAGTTTATTAACTTTCCACTGAAACAAAACAGGTGATACAGCATGTGGTACATCCTGAATTTATTAGCAAATTGGAAGTATTTTAGTATCTTAGTTCTTTCACAACATTGAATTCTATTCAGTGGCAAAGTTTGCAAACTGGAGCTAGACTCGAATGTGGTCTGCAATGGCTCCTTTTCAACTTTTCTGTTGAATTTAATTCAACACCCTGAAATAGCAAACACAGTCAAGTAGTTTAATTTATAAATTCATGACTGTTGATGTCAACCAGTGGTGTCTGTTCTATTGGACATATTGAAAGAACAGACACCATGTATTAATTCATTATAGTTGTGTGCGGGTAGTAAGGCAACTGGATGAAGTGTTCTTTGCAGACATAAATACTGTATTTACCCGAATGCAAGCTGCAACCCAGAAACTCTGCGGAAAAAGATGGGGAGGGGGGGGGGGGGGCTCCTATTTCAAGCTGCACGTAAAAATGAAAAATATGGATCATCGTGATGTATAGAGTGGTCCGTCCTTTGTGATTTGCATACTTGAATTACTATTACATTGCAAACAGTGATAGCAGTGAGAAATAACTATATCTATTAACCCTTTCACTGCGCATTCTCTCTGGGCAGCGTCTGCACTTTGCACGTACAGATCACGTACTTTTACGTCGCTCCATACCAGAGAATGTTGAGAGCAGAAACTTGCATTCAGCTCGTAGCGCATTGGCTGCTTGAATAAGCCCTGTCTCTTTCCCCCAGTGCAGCTTACGGCCTAGTTTACAGGTTTTAAAAGAAAAATGTAATGGGATAAAGCAACACAGAAGGAACACAAAATTAAAAATAACTTTAATGTTTGAGTAATTGAAAACTGGAACATATATCTCTGAAATATGAATATTTTTAAGGGAATTATTCACCGGGTGTAGCAACATTTTCTGTCTCTTTATTGTTGCAGCACTGGACAACAATCAGAATTACATTTCTCGCACCACTTTCAATTACAGCAAATAACAGAGTGGAAGACGACAATCAATACCATACACAAATCAAATGTTGTTACGTAGGTAAGGTAGAGAGCATAAACATTGTGTAGACACACGAACTCAGCCGACTTCCGCCAATCACAGAGGGGCCATGTAAAAACACGTGACCTGTAATTATCAGGGTATACTACAGATGAGGGTATTATCACGTGTGTGTGTGTGTGTGTGTGTGTGTGTGTGTGTGTGTGTATGAGAGAGAGAGAGAATGTACATGACTGAAGCAGTCTATTACTATTGAGACAAAAATAAGACACAAAATCTGCTATTGTTGTGTAAAATATGTTTCCATTTTAATCTTTGGAGAGAAAATCGTATATATTTACATCTTGAGCACTGAAACAATTAGCATATACTTACGTACGGAGCAGTGAAATGGTTAAAATATTTCGGAGCTACACGCAACAATCCACTTGTGTCTTCCTTTGAAATCCTTTATCTTCTGTTCTCGTGAAATTTCGTATGTTTTCACCCTATAATAAGTGCACTGGCATGATTAAATGTCGTCTCGTCAAAAGAAATTACTTTTCTCTTAAATTTTGTGGTGTAAACAAATAAAAAAAGAAACACCATGCTTCTTCATGATCGGATACAGGGTAGCACTTCACACACTAAAGTTCAAAAGCAGACTGCAAAAAAGGATAAAATCCATATGCACCATTCACGAAAGCTACTTATGGCAACTTCTAGTGGAATTTTTTTGAGCTTCCTGAAAGTTAACCTGCAAATCTGAGCAGCAGGTGTATTTTTAGATTCCAAAAACTGGGAGGGGGGGGGGGTGTGGCTTGCATTCTGGTAAATACAGCACTTAGTGACATCATAAGTTTGCCGTTCCCTTTCCCTGCTCTCGGTTGTCTGTTGCCAGCTGAGTGGGCCACACAGCATCTGTGTGCTCCTAGCTGTATTGTAATTTATTACTAGCGTTTCACCATCTGAATGGATACTTTGGACAAACATTAAAGAATTTTCTACTTATACTTCAAGTTTACATTTCAGCCTGACACACTCAGCAATTATCATGTTATTTCCATGGTTTCCAAACCTTTTTCGAATTGTTGATTTTAATAGTGTCTAAGTGTTCTATAAAAATATGGGTGTTTCATATTTGCACCAATTCATTTTCTTGAGATAAGTCTGAATGAAAATATGAACAGTGCAAGTGTAAGATTTCTGGAAACAATGCTATCTGTTGATTATATACCTCATGAACTGTTTGCACAAATAGTTTACTTGCTGAGTTAGTCATAGCATCTGTACATATTATAAAACAAAGTCTGTCTCTCGTCATTAAACTCAAAAACTACGGAATGGATTTTCATATGGTTTCACCTGTGGACAGTGTGATTCGTAAGTAAGGGTTAGGTGTATGATTTATTGAAGTGGGTGGCAGTGTATGAAGGCATGTATTCTGCAACTTAGGATCTACACCGTACATGTAAAAATGCGTTTATTGTGTTATAATATGCTGTTGTATTGGTTTAGTCATTCAGGCCTGTAATAAGTCAGTCACCTGTGGTACTTGATGTTGGTTTATCTTCTGGCTAATGGGCACAATGTTCAAAATGTTGACAATTCCAATTATGTAAAAATCATATTCTTATTTATCAATCATGAAGCATTGCCGGGTTTGCTAGTAACAAGATAAAACATGACTGACTTTGTGAAACGTGAGATGTCATGTATACACACACAATAGTTAGTGATCTATTGTCATTACACAATTAAATTATTATGTTTAATAATCAGTATTTAAAAACAAATTTGGAGGATCCCTATGCCACTCCCAACCACAACCCCTAACCACAGGGATCGTGTTCTTGTGGAAGACTCTGATGCAACACCTGCCCTATCCACCCATTCAGCCCTTCCTAACCCAGTCCCGTCACAGGCTTATCCTACCTACCCCATCAGAGGTCGGGCCACCTGTGAAAGCAGCTATGTGATATACCAGATATGCTGCAATCATTGAACAGCATTTTATGTTGGTATGACAACGAACCAGCTGTCCGTCAGGAGGAATGACCACTGCCAAACTGGCAAAAAGCAATATAGACCACCCAGTGGCACAGCATGCAGCAGAACACAGCATTCTGGATTTCAATGGCTACTTCACTACTCGAGCCATCTGGATCCTTCCCTCCACCACCAGCTCTTCTGAACTGTCCCTCCAACACATTCTACAGTCATGCAAACTTCCTGGCCACAAGATAACTTCCCATCCCTGCACCCTATGCCTAACATCCCCCCCCTCCTCTTACTTCCCCATTCATTATCCTGTACTCGTGTCTTCCTTGCAACTGTGTTTCACAATATCCAACTGTGTGTCGCCACTTACAATATCCCAATGATTAATTAGTTTTTATTTTTTCTTTATTTCCTATTTTCCCTTGTTATTTTTATCGTTTCAAATCCCCACACTCTTCTACACCTCCCTTTTATCCTTTCCTGCCCCCTTCCCTTCATTGTATTCCCTGCCGCAATTCAAAATCCCGCCTATCAGAGCCCTTACAATCCGTCATGCAACGCGGATATTTCCATCCCCACCTTTCACTGGCATCTGTCCCCTCCACTTCCCACCTCAGTCACAGTGTTTCTTTTTCTGATGAAGGCCATGGCCGAAAATTTAAATTGTGTGCATATGATTATCTATTTTCGTGTTTGTCAGCAGCTTAGCGAGCCTCTTTATAGTGTGTCGTTATCTATCCTCCATTATTCAATCTTTGTTTTACAGTTTTGACTCTTCATCCATTTTAAAATTTGTAATAAATATAGCAGAACCACAACATTTTTACTTATAATGAAACCAACTATGTCTAAATGGAGATAACAAATTGGAAAACAGGAAAATACACAGTATTATTTTAAGATTCAGGAAAAAACAGTTTTTCATCAGTAACTGGAAGACTTTCTGAAATTGATGGTGGCAGAGACAAAATACATTGAGGAAAGGCTAGATTTCCTGTATAGGAACCAAAATGCTATTACAAGGAAGGCATTAAAATGGCGATATTATTGAAAATTGAGTGAAATGGTGTATCAGGTTCTTCCTCTTGTTTCCCCTTTTATTCAGTTTGTACATAAAGGAAACCAAGGAGAAATTGGGGCGAGGGGAGAGCAAATAACTTTGCTATTATGTCATATAGCAAGGAACATGGAAGATGTTAAGTACTTGCCTGGAGTGTAGTGTTGTTTGGAAGTTGTGACTGAATAATAGTTTTGTCGCCTTTCTATTATGGTAAAATGTTTAATTGTATTGAAAGGGAATTAAAATCATTATAAAATGTTGGTAGTGTAATGAAAAAGAAAATTGTATCTTTGCAGTAATTTAATGAGACTTTCTCATACAGATTCTTACACCATTTGTGTTGCGTCGTCTGAAGACTGATGTAGAACTGAAGCTACCCCCAAAGAAGGAAGTCCTTGTATACTGTCCAATGACAGAAATACAAATGGCATTGTACAAAGCAACAGTTGATAAAAAGATTGAAATGTTGAAGCATAAGGAAGAAGTAAGTATTATTTGAAATTGCTATTTTATTTATTTATTTTTTTTTTCTAGGAATTATCAAGAATCTTTTGAAGTTAGAAAGCGATGTTTGATTCCATGTAGACTGAGGAAGTGAAATATTATTTTTAAACTGGGTTGGTGCCTCACTCTTAAAAATTATGCATGGATCAAAGAATCACTTTTTCAGTTAGATGTTGATGTAAGATCTTTCAGTAATCGCTAAAAATTGTTTGTAAGTAAAATTACACTGCACATACTTTTCTCCTATTCTCTGCCCCTCTTGCTTCCAACTAATCATACTATATCTCTTTGGAAGCTCTTGGTGGCAGATGTTTTCCATAAATTTGCCTACAACCCCTTCTTCTAGCCATCATTGGCACTTACTTGCCAATCAGCGCAGAACCATCTGTGATGACAGTCTCAAGGGTATTTAACAGATTTATGGAAGTCGTCTTAAACTGTTAATTATGTATGCTTTTTGGCAGAAACATTTGTTTGCCTTCCGCTTGTCTGGATGCATTTCCTCAAAAATAGGTGCGAGTTGCGAAAAATTTAAATCACCAGTTTCTTACTACCTTTAACACATTGGCTGCTGCAATGACGTCAGAAGCGTGCCAGAGCTGCCTGCCGTGGCCGCCGGCTGCCACACGGCAGCCAATGTGCTACTGTGCATGCGTGGCCTCCGCCAGTTGAACAGCAAATGCCACCTTGAACGCCTGTTTCTTGTGCTTCGTTTTTTGGCCACCTGTAGAGCTAGTTGACTCATTTACACTCTAACCTGCATTCTACATCTACACGGGATACTGTGAAAATAACACTTAAGTGCCTGGCAGAGGGTTCATGGAACCACCATTATACTATTTATCTTCCATTCCATTCTTGAATAGTGCGCGGGAAGAAAGAACACCTGAATCTCTTTGGGCTCTGGTTTCTCATATTTTATTCTGATAATCATTTCTACCTATGTAAGTGAGAGTCAACAATATATTTTTGCATTCGGAGGAGAATGTTGGGGATTGGAGTTTCGTAAGCAGCCCACGCCACAGCGATAAGCGCCGTTGTTGTAATGATTCCCATCCCAGATCCTATATCATTTCCGTAACGCTGTCTCCCCTGTATCGCGACAATATGAAACGAGCTGCCCTTCTTTGGACTCTTTCGATGTCCTCCGTCATACCCATCTGATAAGGATCCCACACTGGGCAACAATACTCCAAAAATGGATGGACAAGCGTAGTGTATGCAGTTTCTTTTGCAGTTCTGTTGCATGTTTTAAGGGTTCTGCCAATAAAATGCAGTCTCTGGTTCGCCTTTCCCACGACATTATCTACATATTCTTTCCAATTTAAGTGTGAAGTAACAGTAATTCTTAGGTATTTTGTGGAGTTTACGGCCTTCACATTTGATTGATTTATCTTGTAAACAAAGTTTAATGGATTTATTTTCGTACTCATGTGGATGACTTCACATTTCTCATTATTTACAGTCAATTGCCAATTTTTACACCATACTGGTATCTTATTCAGATCGTTCTGCAGTTGGTTTTGATCTTCAGATGATTTTACTAGACTGTAAATGACAGCGGCATCTGCAAACAACCTAACAGAGCTACTTAGATTTTCCCCTAAATCATTTATGTAAATAAGGAACAGCAGAGGACCAATAACACTACCCTGTGGAACGCCCGATATCACCTCCGTTTTAGTCGATGTCTTACCATCGATTACTATGAACTATGTCCTCTCTGACAGGAAGTCCCCTATCCAATCGCAAATTTGGGGCAATATACCATAACCACGCAATTTGCTTAAAAGCCGTTTGTGAACCATTTTAGAGTGGTACTATGGCTCTCGCCACAGATGTATCGTGTAATCCGGACTAATATCAATTATTCGCAGCAATTACATCTACAATCTAGCTTGTCAAAGGTACTTTGCCCTTTTTTTGCAAATATCTGATATTAGGCCTTGTTATACACCTGCGGTGAGATCCGCGGTACCAGCCGAAAATGGTTCTAGGAATACAGGGAAATAAGATTTACGACGTAAATAATAAAACACTGCAACAATACTTAGCACTATGCCTTTTGAGATTGTTCTTGATGGTTAAGTACAAATATTTGTCATGTTCACATAAGTGGCATTCTGCATATTTTAATCCGTGCCGTGTTGTGTTTTAGAGGTTATAAGGTACAAAACCACTGAAACTTCCATATGGAAAACAATGGTGTTGGGGTGTGTGTGTGTGTGTGTGTGTGTGTGTGTGTGTGTGTGTGTGTGTTTAATGGAATATGTCGAACTTTACAGTCTTAAGATTACAATCTTAATTGCAGTGCGAGAGAGGCAATTAAATCCCAGAAATAAGCTACATTACGTACATAAATATGTGATCTTCATCTCAAAAAGTTCTTAATACGTTTTCATGTAAAGCATAATGTGCGTAACTCTTTCAGTGTTTCATTAATCAGGTAATAGCTATATAAAAACATCAATTACATTTAATGAAATTATGTCAAATTGTTAAACAAAGCTCTTAATAAATAAATCCAGACACTAGTTTCATCATGATTGTCCTCTTTTACTTTACGTTTTTTGATTAAAAGAATGGGACAAATTAAATTAAATTATGGCATTTATTTTGTCAGTAATTTCGCTGTTGATTGGTACTAATTATCTGCTATTTATTGTCAATGTTGATGAACTAAAATGTTGTTCTTGCCCAAACGTAACCAGTGCTTTAAATTGCTCTTTCCAACAAACATTAAGTTTCTAGGAAGAGGCTGCAAGGTGTCCAGTGTGCAAACATAAGGCTGATGATAGAGATATATTGCTAAAGTTGTTCATACGCTAGGGGCTTTCAATATGAAAGCTATTCGTATTAAGAAAAGAAGATAGGTACTTTTTTTGCATACCAAGCCTTCCCTGCAATAGCGGTTGTGAATCTGTATCCAGGTCCCAGGTTCGAGTCCTGGTTCTGGCACACAATTTTAATCTGCCAGGAAGTTTTGTATCCATGTTAATTTTGTCGATTTAAATATAAGACATGCAGTTTGCTCTAAAATATGGGATGTTAATGTGCACACCTCACTTATGGGGACGAGTGTAGTATGTGACCCACAGTTATTAGATTTTGTGATCCGATCCCTGTAAACAACAGATATCTGCAGAAAATCCTGTTACAAACTGTTGCAACTAGTTCCGACCCACAATTGGAACACCTCAGTGGCAGTCATGTTTAGTTAGAAACGGTTGCGACCAAAACTTGAACGCCATAAGCCCTATTCACATGGGGATACTCAAGTCTCCGAACGGCTGAGATTCTTTGCAACCCTGAGACGCTGCATGTGTATTTAAATGGGGCCATTCACATGGGGATACTGGAGTAGCATCGCGAGTTGCCACGACTCGGGTACTAAGCGACCCGACTTGCTGGTTGCAGTCTGTCAAATTTAAATGTTTGTATAGCTTAAGAGACTTAACTGCAGGGTCAATAGTCCCTAAACTTAAAAACTACTTATGAACACTAAAGACAGCACAGACATTCATGCCGGAGGGGGCATTTAAACCCCTGACATGGGCGGCCTTGTGATCCACAACGTGGCGTCCAGACCGCGCAGCTGGTCGCAGTCTCTTGGTTGCAATCGCAACATTTGGTTGTGCAATGTACGAAAAAAATGTTTAATTTGAAATTCAAGGTAGAAAATGTTTGCTACTTTCCCGACGAATTACAGACTTAAAACATTCAATAGCTCAGAATATGATGAATGTTTTTTATGAGATACATAGCAGAGTTCGTTTTGTACCACTGCCTTCACACTGCTGGCCGGGCCGGGTCGAGATGTGTGGCGCCGGTTGGCGCCTCAAGCCTGGGCGTTCACACTACGTGCCGGGGTGGGCTGAGCCGTAAAAAGGGGGAAAATAAACTTTTCCAATTTTCACGTTGTAAAAAAAAATTAGACGGTATATAAGACCACCCCACATCGTATTATCAACTTCTTTTACCTCACAATCTTTTGTTTGCCTTTGAAAAAAATGTCTAATTTTCATTTTGCACTAGTTTCTGGTTTCTTAACGCTTCTCACATGATTTTTATGAAAGTTTGCGGTTAAGAAATCTGATTGTTGGATACGTGGCAGTAAAACATCTCAGGTTTAAAATGAATCATTCACCTTTTCGTAATTCATAACAGTCGTTTTCAAATGACGCTGTTTGTCAAGTGCGTGCATTAGATATACATATCGTGTATTGAAAAAGTTGCATAGCGGGCAGATTACTGTTCTTTGCATTTTAGACAATACATTACAGCGAGTGAAATGGAGCTAAAACAACAGAAAAGTTTTTGCAATGGTGGTCGCACTGATATCTACCACCTTTCACAAGTAATTGCACGTTATCTGAGCGGCATTATGCCACGACTGCAAGCCTTCAATCTCTGCGGATTTTGGGCATAGCCTGAAGCACTGCATTGCTGAAAAATTTGAATTGCTGGTCACTTGTCGCTCCCTTTTGCTGTGTTAATGATCCATAATCAGAAAACAAGTATAAACTCTTTTTTCTTGTGAGTTGACCAATTACAATTGACAATGATCTGCTATGGTTTTACATGAGGTCATACTTTGTAAGAGGCATACAACTGATTTCTTGTCCACATTATACAATTAATGAAGGAGACTTTCCTGGTGGGAAAAATATGTATAAAAATAAAGATTGTTTGACTTACAAAAGCACAGGCTCGCCGATAGACACAAAAAACACAAATAAAATCACACACAAACAAACAATCAAGCTATCGCAACCGTTGGTCACTTCGTCAGGAAAAGAGGAAGGAAGGAGGGGAAAAAGGGAAGGATGCAGGTTTTAAGGGAGTGGATGAGGGGTTATTGAAATCTCGGGAGTGGAAGGACTTACCTTAGGCGAGAAAAGAAGGAAGGTAAACAAATACACACACACACACACACACACACACACACACACACACACACACCTTGGCAGACATTTGTCGGATAATGTTCTTTATTAATAAGAAGTATTGTGTTAATTCGTGTTACAAATTAATAATAATAATAATAATAATAATAATAATAATAATTTTGTGGCTCATTGGCCTGATGCAAGTCTTTCAATTGGACGCCATTTCAATGACTTGCGTGTCCCTAGCCTACCCCAGTTATCCAATCGGGGAAAGGGGACCTAAAGCTTAACATGGAATCCGAACCACGTGTTGTCTGTGGCAACTAATCACATCGTTGAGAGGTGAAGGGTGGGTTAAAGTGTAGACTGCAAAAATAGCGGTATTACAAATATTGAGCTAGCTATTAAAAATTGACAGGCACAAATTTCAGGCCTGTCTGCATATATACCGGTGGTAATAATAAAACTATATAATATCGCCGTCACTGCTAGAATTACTAGATATTGTACTGTAGGCAGCAGAATAAACAAAAAGTGCACTTACTCACGCTCAGGCATTGAAACTGATTTAATTTTCTTTCACACCGGAAACGACTCGACAGTACGGGAGTCTAGAGTCAGGCCTGATTGAATGTGATAGGTATTTGAATCGTACCACTTCCTAATCGACAGATAGCTGGAGATGAAATTTGCATATCCCCTTGTGAATAGGGCCTATCTGTTGTTGCAACTGAAACTCAAATAAAGGTAATAGTTCACCCTTAGCTTATTGTGAAGTGTGACAGCCTGCCATTCTTGGAATTCCCACCACCTTCCCTCCCTCAGTCTAATGCTATGGTCAGACAGCTTGTTATTTGTAACAAAAGAAGAAGAGAAAAAACAAACACAAACTTACAGCTATATACTATAACTGTTCTTCAAGGAGATTTGCAATTTGAATTCATCTGTTGAATTACAGTATTTATCTGTCAATAAATACATCAGTTCATTTTGTAAGGTATTTAGTCATATTAAAATCAAATGGTGGTCTGTTCACCTTAGTTACCCCTCTCATTGCTTTTTGTTGTGTAAATGGTGTCTGTATAGACTGCTGGTGTTCCATACCCACTCTCAATACTATACCATACTGAATATGCAGAAGTTTCAGTGTGAAATATGTTTGCTTTAAAGTTTTATAGTGTGAGCAAATTGAGACATGTTTAACTAAATACATGTTTATGCTGAATTTCTTACAAATATGTTCCACACATGCTTTCCATAAGAGGTGTTTACTCATAATAAAATAATACCCAAAAATTTGTGTTTGGTTATCTAAGGGCCAGTGGAGATGTAAATGGAGTAACATTTATATGTAGATTACAGTTAAGCAGGACTGCACTGTTACTGCCTTGTTTTTCTTTACAAGGTGATTAATTTGCAGTAAATAACTTGACAGAATATTTTCTATAAGTCTTTTGTTCAAATTAAAATTTCAATTCGTTATTAGTTCTATTTCTAAAAAGTGCAATTTTTACAGAAGCACATAATTGTATCTTTGTCAGTGAGTATGCTCTCAACGACTGATTGTTCCTAATAGGAATAATTTATATATATATATATATATATATATATATATATATATATATATATATATATATATATATATATATATATAATATTATAGAAGGAGACCTTCCAGGTAGGAAAATGGTATAAAATAAAGATTTTTGACTTACCTAAAGTACAGGCTGGTCGATAGGAACACTAAACAAACACAAAAACACACAACCATTCGAGCTTTCGCCACCAGTGGTGGCTTTTTCGGGAAAAAGAGGGAGGAAGGAGAGGAGAAAGGGAAGGATACGGGTTTTAAGGAAGTGGAAAAGGAGCCATTCCAATCCCAGGAGTGGAAGGACTTACCTTAGGGGACAAAAAGGAAGGTAAACAAATACACACACACTCACACATATCCACATCCAAACACACTTAGGCAGTGTGTTTGGATGCGGATATGTGTGAGTGTGTGTATATTTAATCTCTCTGAATTGATCTTCTTGGTCTTTTGTGAAATGTATGTAGGAGGAAGCAATATATTGAATGACCCTTCAAGGAACATAGGTAATACAGAACACCTCTCTTGCAGCATTCACCACTGGAATTGACCGGTTATCTCCATGACACTTTTGTGCTTGCTAAATGAACGTGTATCAAAGCATGCTGCTCTCCCCTGGATCTTCTCTATCATTTCCACCTGGTACAATTCCCACAGTAAAGAGCAATATTAAAGTACTGGTTGAATTAGTGTTTTGTAAGCTATTTTCGCTGTTGGTGGTCTACATTCCAATGAATTTCAGTCTAGTGTCTGCTTTACATATGATGAATTTCATGTGGTTGTTCCACTTTAAATCACTTCAGGTGCATACTCAGAGATTTTTGGGTAGTAACTGCTTCCAGTGATTGATTTACAATTGTATAATCATAATAATAAAGGCTGTTTTTTATGTATTTACAATACATTACATTTGCTTATACTAAAGATCAGCTGCAAATTCCTGCACCCAGTGTTGATACACTGTAGATACTTGGCATTTTTCTAGTTTTCTAGTGTTGTGACTTCTCAATATACAACAGCATCATCTACAAAGAGCCTCATGGAACTTTGTCTTATCTAAAACATCATATAATTATAGAGTGAAGGCTATTGGTTCAAAAACTCCTTTAGGGTATGCTAGAAATTACACTTTAACATCAGAAGACATTCTTCCCGTTATGAATGGCATGTTGTGTTCTGTTCAGTAAAACTCAAGTTGATCTGGCATTCTGTGCTTAAGTGTTTTGTTCATTAGGCAACAATGGAGAACCATTTCAAATGCATCTATCTGTGTGCCTTTATCCTCTGTTTTCAGGATTTTGTGGATGAGTGTACTGAACTGGATTTCATACAATTGTTGCATTTGGAAAGCTCATAGATTCTCACAGAAGAGATTTCCAGTATGCAGAAATGCCATAATACTCAAATGTAAAATTTGTTCTAGAGTAGACAGATGCCAGTTACACACATTGGTTCAACAACCATTCTTAAAAAAAAAAGGGACAGTCTTTCCTATGTCATTACGTTTTATGCTTTGCTCCTCTAGAAACCTTTGGTACACTGTTAGAAGGGGGTACAAATTTTTCTCGCTTACTCTGCTAGGAATTCTCTCGGCATTCCTTTAGTTCCATTGACCTTTTCTTTGAAGAGGTATCTCAATTGTGTTTTTTTTTTTTTTTTTTTTTTTTTTTTTTTTTTTTTTTTTTTTTTTTTTTTTTTTAGCTTTCTAGAGGCTAGTGTCACTTCCTTCAGATTTTGGGGTTTCAGATTAAATTCCTAGTTGGCTTAGAGATATGTGTTCATAAACTGGATGTTTGTATGATTCTAATCATTTCACATAATGTTAATTAGCATGCAAGTCACTGAAGTGCTGTCAAGTGGAAAGAATTGTACTAGGTGGCTTAACCATTTAGGGCTGGATATCCCATCAGTAATGCTTATACAATCATTTTCCTTTCTTTTCTTCTTTAGTTATTTAGTCACTTGTCTTATACGCATCATCTTATTATTGCAAGATATGCAAGAGAGCTTTATTGAATTATACGAGGTGTAGCAAAACTGAACCGTTAAGTGAGGGCAAATCATAAGTCATCTTGTGATACCAGTCAATAAGGTCAATGCTTGAGGAAAGCTAAGGTTCTGACTGGAGCCTGATGTGTCATACAGTGTTAATTTGTTCAGAAATTTTATGTGGGACCTTTATTTTGTCATTTCATTTTTGTTTAGTTTAAATTGTGGTACTATTTTTCACAGCTGCTCAAAGTTTACATGGTCTTTCACAACCTAGCATATGTAAATATTCAGAAGATCTAATAATGGAAACTCCAGTTTGGAATTGAATAGTAATATAACAAGGACAGTTCACAACTCGCAAAGAATACGTCAAGATGTTAACACCCCCCTCCTCCCGCCCCCCCTTCCCCCGCACACACACACAGAACTTGTGCTTCCTGCCACTAGCCTTTGTTTTTTCCAAATACTGCTTTTAGCAGCTAAATCACCAGTCCACACGAAATGGAAATATTTTAGCTATAAGTAGGCCAAATCTTATCAATATGTCACTGAAGAGACAGGCATTAGTGGTCATTATGTCTTCATAGTGATTTTAGTCACCAGAGTTAATAAACCAGTCAAGAAGGCTAAAAAAATCTTTGTGCTAGAATGAGCAGATAAATAATTGTTAGCGTCCCTTTCGAGGAAGAATGGACATCATTCAGTTCCGATACAGTGGCTGTAGGGGAATTATAGGCAAATTGTGAATAAATTGCTGTCCCAATATTTGACGACAAAGTGGATTATCGATGGGAAAGACCCACCATGGTTCAGTGATAATATTCAAAAAATACTGAGAAAGCAAAGGCAGTTACTCTCAGTTCAAAGTCAGAAATTTGCATGTCAGAGAGAGAGAGAGAGAGAGAGAGAGAGAGAGAGAGAGAGAGAGAGAGAGAGTTCCACGAAGCATACAATAACTACCACCATCGCATTGCACCGTGGTAAAAGATCTTGCTGAGAACCTGACAAATTTCTGGTGTTATGTAAAAAGGTAAGCGGATCAGAGGCCTCTATCGTTAATCATTCTCGCGTGGTGATAAGACAGAAAATGGGTAGGGAGCTTAAAAGATTTAATAAGGGAAATGGATAGGTTGAAGTTAGTGGGTTTAGTGAAGTTTGGCAGAAGGTAAAAAGGACTTTTATTCAGATGAGTACAGGATTATAAATACAAAATTATTTGGAGATATTACAGGAGTAGGTCTAAAAACGAATAAAAAAATAGTAGTACGGGTAAACTAAGAGCAGTGCAGTGATTGCATAATCATAGTGAAGATAGATTCGAATCCTTCACAGACCACAGTAATACATGTTCATACGCAAACTAGCTCTGCCAATGAGGAGGAGATTGAAGAAATGTACGAGAAAGTAAATTATTCAGGCAGTTAAGGAAGAAGAAAATTTAATTTTGATGGACTGAAATTTGCTAGTAGGAAAATTAAGGGCAGGAATAATAGTAGGTGAATATGGACTGGGGGAAAATAAATGAAGGGCCAGCCGTCTGGTAAAATTATGCACGGAACAGAATTTAATAAGAACCATGAAATATGGTTACATACATTGGCGAGACCAGGAGACACCAGAAGGTACAAGATAAATTTTGTAGTGGTAGTACATAGATTATGCAACTAGGTTTTAAACTGTAAGACATATCCAGGGGGCACATACAGACTCTGACCATATCTTACTGGTTATGAACTGTTGACTGAAATGAAGAAATTGCAGAAAGGTAGGAAAACAGGGAGATTAGACCTGGATAAATGGAAGGAACATTAGCTTCTTGAAAATTTTAGAGTTAGCTTCAGGCAACATGTGACAAAAACAGACGAAAATAACACAGATTAATGGATAGCTTTGAAGTATGGAGTAGTGAAGGCAGCAGAGGTCCTAATAGGTAGAAAGACCTACAAAAAATCCTTGGGTATCACAGGAAATATTGAATTTAATTGATGAAAAGAGAAGGTATAAAATGCAGTAAATGAAGAAAGTAAAATGGAGAACAGACGACTAAGAAATGAGATTGACAGAAACTGCAAAATAGCTAAGCAGGACTGGATAGAGGTAAAATTCAAGTCTGTAGAAGAATGTATAACTAGGGGAAAAATAGATACCGCCTACAGGAAAATAAAAGAGGCATTTGGAGACAAGAAAATTAGCTGTATGAATATCAAGATTTCAAATGGAAAACCAGTTCTGAGCAAAGAAGTGAAAGGGGGAATGATTAAATAGAGGGCTCTACAAAGGAAATTAACTTAGAAAATAGAAACGAAAGTAGAGGAAGATGAAATAGGAAATACTGTACTGAGAGAAGAATTTGACAGTGTGTTGGAAGTCCTAAGTTGAAACAAGCACCTGGTGTATGTGACATTCCCTCAGAGTTACTGAAGTCTCTGGGATAGCAAGCTGTAACAACTATATCACCTGGTATGTAGGACATTTGAGAGAGGCAAAATACCCCCAGACTTCAAGAAAAATGTAATAATCCCCATTCCAAAGAAAGCAGGCGCAGACAGGTGTGAAAATTACAGGACCATCAGTTTAATAAGTTATGGTTGCAAAAGTTAACACACATTGTTTATAGAATAATGGAAAGTCTGATAGAAGCTGACCGTGGGAAAGACCAGTTTGGATTTAGGAAAAATGTAAGAACTCTGGAGGCAATACTCACCTTGTGACTTACCGTAGAAGGTAGATTAAGGTAAGTCAAATCTACATTTATATCTTTTGCAAATATGGGGAAAGGTTTTGACAATGTTGACTGGAATACAACCTTCTGAATTCTGAAGTCATCAGGGGTAAAATATAGGGAATGGAAGGTTATTTACTACTTATACAAAATCCAGACAGCAGTTGTAAGAGTCTGAGAGCATGAAAGGGAAGCATTGGTTGTGAATGGAGTAAGTCAAGAGTTGGAAAGCAAGTAGAAATTTGAAGGAATTACAGTTCAGGTGAAAAAATAAAAACATAGCATTTTTTTTATGACATTGTAATTCTGTCAGAGACAGCAAAGGACTTTGAAGAGCAATTAAAGGGAATGGGCCATGTGTTGAAAGGAGCGTATAAGCTGAACATTAACAAGAGCAAAACAAGGGTAATGGAATGTAGTCTAAGAAAATCAGGTGATGCTGAAGGAATTAAATTAGGTAGTGGAAGTAATACAGTAGAAGAAGAATGGATAGTTCTGAGAGATAGGGTAGTAAAGGCCGTAGAGGATCATATAGGCAAAAGGACAAGGCCTAATAGAAATCCCTTGATAACATATACTGAACTTAATTGATGAGAGGAGAAAATATAAAAATGCATCAAGTGAAGCAGGCAAAAGGGAGTACAAACGTCTGAAAAATGAGATTGACAGGAAGTGAAGACTGGCTAAGCAGAATTGGCTAGAGGACAAATGCAGAACCGTAGAAGAATGTATAACTAGGGGAAAGATAGATACCGCCTACAGGAAAATTAGAGATATTTGGAGACAAGGAAATCAGCTGTATGGATATCAAGAACTCAGATGGAAAACCAGTACTAAGCAAAGAAGGGCAAGCTGAACTGTGGAAGGAACATATAAAGGGCCCAGTATTCTAGAAATGGAAGTCGAAGTGGAGGAAGATGAGATAGGAGATCTAATACTGCGAGAAGACTTTGACAGAGTGCTGAAGGATTTGAGTCGAAACAAGGCCACAGGAGTAGATGATATTCCATCTGAACTGCTGATATCGTTAGGTGAGCCTGTCATGAAAAAATTGTTCCATCTGGTATGCAAGATGTATGAGCCAGGGGAAATACCATCAGACTTCAAGAAGAATATTGTAATTCCAATTCCAAAGAAAGCAAGTGCAGACAAATGTGAAAATTACAGAACATTCAATTTAATAAGTCATGGTTGCAAAATACTAACACGAATTATTTACAGACGAATGGAAAAACTTGGAATCCGACCTCGGTGGAAAATCAGTTTGGATTTAGGAGAAATGTAGGAACATGGTAGGTAATACATTACGACTAATCTTAGAAGATAGGCCAAGGAAAGGGAAACCTACATTTTTAGCATTTGTAGATTTGCAGAAGGCTTTTGACAATATCAACTGGCATACACTCTTTCAAGTTATGATGGTATAAGGTGTAAAATGTAGGGAGCGAAGAGTTATATTCAACCTATACAAAAACCAGACAGAGGTTATTAGAGTCGAAGGGCAAGAAAGGGACACAGAGGTTGGGATAGGAGTAAGACAGGGTTGTAGCCTTTCCCCAATGTTGTTCAATCTGTACATTGAGCAGGCAGTGAAGGAAGTCAAGGAGAAATATGGAGAGGGCATTAAAGTTCAGGGAGAAAAATAAAAACTTTGCGGTTTGCTGATGACATAGTAATTTTGTCAGAGACTGCAAAAGATCTGGAAGAGCAACTGAATGGAAGGGACAGTGTCTTGAAAGGAAGATATAAGATGAACAATAACAAGAGTAAAACGAAGGTAATGGAATGTAATGTCAGAAAATCGGGTGATGCTGAAAGAATTAGATTAGGTAATGAGACAATAAAAGTATTAGATGAGTTGTGTTATTTGGATAACAAGATAACTTCTGATGGCCGAAGTAAAGAAGATATAAAATGCAGAATGGCTATGGGATGAAAAGCGTTTTGTAAGAAGCGAAACTTGTTAACATCCAATATTAATTTAAATGTTACGCAGTCCTTTCTGAAAGCATTTGTCTGGAGTGTAGCATTGTATGGGAGTGAAACGTGGGCGATACGGAGTTCAGATAAAAAGATGATAGAAGCTTTTGAAATGTGGTGCTACAGACGAATGATGAAAATTAGATGGGTAGATCATGTAACTGAGGTGGTGCTTAACTGAATTGAGGAGAAAAAGTTTCTGGCCTATCCTGACTAAGAGAAAGGATAGATTGGTTGGACACATTCTGAGACATCAAGGAATTCTCAACTTAGCATTAGAAGGAAGTGTGTGGGGTAAAAATCGTAGACCGAGGGACGAATACAGTAAGCAGATTCAAAAGGATGGAGGTTGCCAAACGTATTGTTAGATGAAGAGACTTGCACAGGACAGGGTAGTGTGGAGAGCTGCATCAAACCAGTCTGCAGACTGAAGACCATAACTACAACAATGAAACAATAATGATGGTAGATGAGTTACGTTACTTTGGCGGTAAAATATCATATGTTGGTCGCATTACAGGGGATATAACATGCAGAATGGCACTGGGAAGAAATCCGTTTTTGAAAAAGAAAACTTTTAAATATTGAAGACATTTGTTTGAACTGTTGCCTTGTACGAGAATGAAACATGGACAGAAAATAGTTCAGACACCAGATGGATAGAGGCTTTTGAAATATGGTCCTACAGAAGAATGCTGAAGATTGAGTTGGTAGATTGAGTAACTAACAAGGTGGTACTGAACAGGAATAAAAGAAGTGAGCGATTGTTAGGATGCATTCCTAGACATCAAGAAATTGTGAATTTAGCATTGGAGAGAAGTGTGTGGGGTAAAAATTGCAGAGTGAGACCATGAGACGAATATAGTTAGCAGATCCAAATAGATGTGGGTTGATGTTGTTATGAGGAAATGAAGAGGCTTGCTCAGAATGGAGTTCAGTGGAGAGTTGCATTAAACCAGTCTCTGGACTTTAGACGACGACGACAACAACAACAACAACATTCTCATTTATAATACAGAAAATTTCCTCAAGAGAGGAAAACTTCTGCCCATAAATCAGCATAGCTTTAGGAAGCATCAGTGCAAGACTCAGCTTGCCATTTTCTCACACATCTTGTGTACTATGGATCAAGGCCAACAGGCAGACTGCACATTTCTCGATTTTCGAAAGGCATTTGATATGGTGCCACACTGCTAACAAAGGTAAGAGTATATGCAACGGGTACCCAAATATGTGATTGGCTCGAAGACTACTTTAGTAATAGAACCCAGTACATTGTCCTTAATGGCAAGTGTTCACCAGAGATTAGGGTTTCGTCAGGAGTGCCCCAGGGAAGTATGATAGGACTGTTATTATTTTCTATTTGTATAAAAATCTGATGGAGAGAATGAGTTGTAATCTACGCATACACGTGTGCGCGCGCGTCTCTCTCTCACACACACACACACACACTTAACAACTGAAGTGACTTATTGTATAGTGTCTCAAACCATCATGTTACAATTACAAAAATCTAACTGCTGCGAGACGTTATTTTAAATGTCAAATCAGAGAGATTACCAAATTAAATGAGGGTAAAATTATTTTCCATTGTCAGCTCCTATTATTGACTGGTGTTGTTATAATAAAATGATCATGTGTCTATATTCACTAAGTGTGGCTGAAGTTTTATCACCTCCAGGCCCATTTATTTTTTCAGTATATTGGATTATTTACTTTCCAAAAAATTGGGTAAGAAATTGAAGAGGTACACTTGTGAAGTATTACATTAATATGGTAAATATTTCTGTCAAAAATAACCTTTTTATTTCCTTTATTCACAGTATGAAATGTAACAGTTCCATCTACTTCATGAAGTTCCGATTTAGTAAATTAATAGTTTACTTCTTTTTTCAGTTGGTTTTATCTGACAATGATGATGGCACGCGTAAGAAACGCCGCTGTGTGCTTGCCAGAAAACCTGTGTATGATTTCAGTGGTGACAATGAAGATGATGAACCAGAAGAATGGAAGGAAATAGTGTATGTATATTTATTAGAAGTCCAATTTTCATCTGTGTCTGAGTCCACAAGGAGAAAGCAAAATTTATACAAGACTTAGTAACTAGTCACTTTCTTTTATTCTACCTTGATAGTGTATGATTTCGGGTGTTAAATTTCTTGTTTTATCTACATTTTTCCTCTTCAGTGTGTGGTGGAAAACCACCTTCTCCCCTACTTGCTGTTTTGTGAATGATGTAAATCAATGGCCTTTTAGTATGTTGAATACTGATACTGTGTTTAACTAGCAGATTATTTCTGGCAAAACTGCAAACAGTGACTTTATGATGCTCTCAGTCTTTTTATTTCTGTATTATCTAGTGTTTGAAGTATTACAATTCAATGTAAGTTGATGGGTGTATAAATAGGAACATCATATTATGTTCCTTAATTCTCCTTAAATTGATTGATGGGGCTGATATCTTAAGAGTCTGCTCTAATCTCCTTTAATTATAAGGATGTGTTAGTTGTGTTGCTGTCTTAGTTGCACATATTGTATAGAATACGGAAGTTATGTTGCAGGTGTAACCTCACAGTATGTTGACCTTTGATATATGGAGATTTATGTTTATTTTATGATCCAGACTGTTCATAGTTGGTTGTATGGGATTAGGAACTTGAGAAATAGAAGGCTTTGATTGTAAGATGCAAGGTTGTGGTTTATTACTGCACAGTTTTTATTCATTTCATTAAACTAGTATTGCAGATCATCAATGAAATTCGTGCTTACACACTCTCCTGCTCATCCTTGATATGAAGAAACTTTAAAATTGAAAATAAGGAATAATTTGCATTATTATTATTATTATTATTATTATTATCTGTTGATCAATAATGTGGGTGGACATGTTGTCTTCTTGTTTGTGCAATTTAAAGAATATAAATGTTATGCCTTCATACTCTTGTTTTCAGACATGAAAAAGATAGGATAACTGTAGTGGACAAGAAGGACGAAAGTTACCGTTTCACCATTAAGTTGCAGAACCCTATGATGCAACTCCGCAAAATTGTGAATCATCCCTATCTTGTTCAGCAGCCATTACTGCCTGACGGAACTCTAAGGGTAGACGAAAGTTTGGTCGATAAATCTGGTAAAATGCTTGTTCTTGATGCGTTGTTGACACGTTTGAAAGCTGAAGGACACAAGGTAACTGTAACTTACTGTAATAAATTAGCAGAGTAAATCATCATAGTAAAAGCTGAAATTTCTGTATAGAGCTACATTGAGATTCTCTCTCTCTCTCTCTCTCTCTCTCTCTCTCTCTCTCTCTCTCTCTCTCTCTCTCTCTCTCTCTGCCAATTGGTCATAGGCTAAAATACAGAATTTTTTGCAAGTAAATGTTTCTCTCCTACCCGGGTTGCATTTTGTTTAGGTACAACATTGTTGCTCTGTCATCCTATCAACTCTGTATTAATTTGTGTAAAATCCTTCTTTTAGCAGTTGTCATAGATGGCTTGTGTGTATGAAGTTTCCACATAACTATACTCAAGCTTCTTGGTGTAGACCTTATTTCTTTGTATAGGTTGGTGGTGGAAGGTAGCTACTACTGTTTTTGCACTATTTAGTTAGTAAATGTATTCTCAAAAAAATTTTGTACCTTGCATTTTTTTTTACATAATCAAGTAATCAGATCTAATATAATAGCAGCAATGGATAAATTTTGAAACATGCTTATGACATTAATAGACTCCTTCGTCACATCATTTCGGTTTCCATTCTTCTTTCTTTTAAGTGATGTTTCATTAAGGTCAGTCTGTTGGTTCTTTGAAGGTCAAGGCACTGTAAATTATTACTGGCTAAGCATAAGTGGCCTGCACAGCAGGTAGAATCACCTATACTCCGGCAGTGCTTGCTTCTGTCTTACTCTGAGGTTGTGTGTAGACCAGCTGCACATAACTCTTCAGTATCATTCCAGACATGTCAAGTATTACGATTTTCTTGTAATTATCGCAGTTTCCAGGCTAAAATTACAGTCTTATGGAAGACACAGCTGAAATTACAGCACTTTTCTTTCAATTGCCCTCTCAGTTTAGGTTATTACTGAGGTGATGCATAACAAAATTTTTGTCATGAGTGTAAAATCCAGCTTCTTGTAGCCAGGCATAAAAGCACTCCTGTAAACTCCATTTAAGCCCACCAACTTTTAACACATTACAATCAATTTAAGTGTAAGCTTCTGTGGCTCTTGTCATTGTCAATAAAATGTTTCAACATATGTAACCACATTCCAAATTTATAAAATTGCCTTGCATTTCGGCCACTATTACCTCAGGGAGGAAGTCAACTTGGCAACTGTGGCTGAAATTCCTGGTCATATTCCAAATCCCATGCCACTTTCCTCGATGTCGACCTCCATCTATCCAACGGCCAACTACACACATCCGTCCACATCAAACCTACCAATAAACAACAGTACCTGCATTATGACAGCTGCCATCCATTCCACATCAAATGTTCCCTTCCCTACAGCTTAGGTCTTCGTGGCAAAAGAGTCTGCTCCAGTCCTGAATCACTGAACCAATATACCAATAACCTGATAACAGCCTTCACACCCCGCAGCTATCCTCCTGATCTGGTACAGAAGCAAATTGCCAGAGCCACTTCCTCATCCCCCCAAATTGAGAACCTTCAACAGAACCCCAGAAGTGCCCCTCTTGTCACCGGATATTTTCCGGGACTGGAGCGGGCTCTGAATGTGGCTCTCCAGCAAGGATACGACTTCCTAAAATCCTGCCCCGAAATGAGATCCATCCTTCATGACATCCTCCCCACTCCTCTGAGAGTGTCTTTCCGCCGCCCACCTAACCTCTGTAACCTCCTAGTCCATCCCTATGAAATCTCCAAACCACCTTCCCTACCTTCTGGCTCCTACCCTTGTAACCGCCCCCGTTGTAAAACCTGCCCTATGCACCCTTCCACCACCACTTACTCCAGTCCCGTAACCCGGAGGGTGTACACAATCAAGGGCAGAGCCACTTGCGACAGCACCCACGTGATTTACCAACTGACATGCCTGCACTGTGAAGCGTTCTATGAGGGAATGACCAGCAACAAACGGTCCATTTGCATGAATGGTCACAGGCAGGCAGTGTTTGTTGGTAATGAGGATCACCCTGTGGCTAAACACGCCTTGGGGCACGACCAGCACATCTTGGCACAGTGTTACACCGTCCGGGTTATCTGGATACTTCCCACAGACACCAACCTTTCAGAACTCCGGAGATGGGAACTAGTCCATCAGCATATTCTCTCTTCCCGTTGCCTACCTGGTCTCAATCTCCGCTAATTCAAATTCCCGCCCAACATCTTTAGCATCTTTGCCTTGGTTCTGTGGACAAGAGCCTCTGCCTCAATTGGTATCTTTGTCCAACTTCTTTGCTTCTTACAAATATCTGTCTAGGTGTGTTTGCGTTTCGATATGTCTGAGTGTGTGTGTATTTGTTTACTTTCCTTTTTTTTCCCCTAAGGTAAGTCCTTCCACTCCTGGGATTGGAATGACTCCTTTTCCACTTCCTTAAAACTCATATCCTTCCCTTTTTTCGTCTTTTTCCTGAAGAAGCTGTCAGTGGTGGCGAAAGCTTGTATGTGTGTCTGTGTGTGATTTTATTTGTTTCTATCGATGAGCCGGTCCTTTTGGTAAGTCATCTCTTTTCTATTTTTTATTTATATATACACACGAAGATTACTCACCAGACGAAGGAGTACAGGTGTGACAGCATCACAAATAAATAAATGAACACACACACACACACACACACACACACACACACGCTTTCGCAACCCAGTTGCTTCTTCAGGCAGAAGGGAAGGAGAGGGAAAAGGAAATGATGAGAGTTTTAAGGAAGGGGGTAAGGAGCCATTCCAATCCCGGGACAGGAAAGACTTACCTTGGGGGGGGGGGGGGGGTTAAACAAATGCGCGCACACACACACACACACACACACACACACACACACACACACAAGTACACCTAGGCAGACGTACTGTAGAAAGCCTAACAATCGTAAACACTCTTTCCTAATAATAGTTTCTATACTGTTTGTAACAATGTCATCTTACATATATATACTGTCAAGTTAATCAGTATCACTTAATTCCTGTGATACTGTATTATAACTGCTGAAAATATTTACAAAGAAAATGTCAACTTTTTCATATCATAGTAAATGTAAATAATTATGAAAAATAAAGAGCAAAAATTTTAATATTATAGGAAAGATAATGGGAGAAAAATGCAAATTGTTATTTTATTTCAAATTCATTTGGCAGTAATTGTTGTGAAAAACTATCACAGGGAGTAAGGAATATCCCAGGCTATAAAGGACCGGGGAGGGGGTGGTGGTGGAAGAAATATCCCAGGCTATAAGGGACCGGGGGGGGGGGGGGGTGGCGTTCAGGAAACGTGTGAAAATATAAGCAACAGGCATATAGGCTGACCCAACCAGTGGTTGATCACCACCCGGTAGTTGATCAGTATCACATTAATCTTTAAATTTTAAGAGTTGGTAACACTGATTTTTTTTAAAAAATGTAGCAGAATGTAAAGAACAATTGTTTTCAAACCTGCTTCACCCCTTGTTACAATATTTGGAGGGAACTGATTGCTGTGAGAAAATCTTTGCTTTTGTGCTGAGAAGTGGAGAGTCAGAGCATCCAGACTAGTTGTAAGGTATGTTGCAGTAATACAAATATTTGTTGTTGACACAAGCACTAGATACTGAAATATGATGAAATATTTTAATAGATAACGCATTATGAATGATTGATGATATTACATATAAAGGAAGTGTTAAATTATTGGTTCATTGATTTACAAAGGGGGGGGGGGGATATCAATTACTGAAATGCATAAAAGCATGTTTTCCAGTGGTTGATCATGATCATCAATTACTGGTACTTTGTGAATTTATTCCAGAAAGAGTTACTTTTGAGCATGGACTGAGTTGGGATTTCTTTTTTCTGGCCCATACTAACGGAAAAACGAAATGTGTATGGCTTCCAGTAATTGATTGGTTGTGAGCATCCAGCTGGTTCACATCTCCCAGTAGTTAACATTTTGATGATCATATTACCTGGCCTACTGAATCACCATCAAAGCTGTAAGTAAAAGAGTGTTCATCTATATGCAACAACATCCAAATGGTGTTTAGACTGGAACAATTCAAAAGATGATATAAAAGCCAATGCAGAAATAGAAAAATGTAAAATGGCTAACCAGAGGAGTGAGAAAAAAAAAGAGAAGAATGGGAAATGTTTCCAGAGGCTGAGGAGGAGAAATGACCAAAAAGAAACCTGTAAGGAAAGACAGTTCAGTCAGAACACAGCAGTAATAAATGGAGTCCTATTAATGACACATCAGAAAATGACTCTGACACTAAAACTTTGTTACGACGAGAAGATACTTGATGGAAGGACTGCATTTAGAAGATTTTGCTTTGGTCTTGTTTCCAGGCCAGAATAATAATAATAATAATAATAAGTAGTATAAATTTGCATGTATTGTTCAAAGAGTAATTACAAAAAATGACATTGAGGTAATGGGTTTGAAAAGCTGTGATGAAAGAAATACCCTTTAAAACTGATGATGATGATGATGATGATGATGATGATGATGATGTAAGCACTGTTCGATCTTCACAAATTTTAACAATACTTCCAGAACCCTGTATTATCTCCACAGGAGGAAGGCTGCATTACAAGCTTCTGTGTCCTGTTGATATTGGAAAATTGAAATGAAACTGAGCAGACGTGTGTAAAGTTCATTGTTAAGTTTACTGTATTGTATTGTTTTATTTCATTTAAAAAAATTAATATGTTACTGATTTATGTAAGTGCTTTAAAATTGTTTCCAGATGTAATTATAAATTTAAGTTCATATTACATTATTTTTTACATAATCAGCTACTGGACTCTGGGTGATCATTTTGTGGAACTGTATGATCAATTACTGGTAATTTCTGTCCATTGTAATTGAAAATGATAAAAGCCAGAGAATAATAACTTTAATGTTAATTGTATGTGTGTCAAACTTCACAGGAAACTTTTCTCATTGATACATGTAATCATCAACTTAGTCTCTCAAGTTCTATAAGTAATATAAATGTAAAATCAAATTGTTAATTGATCAACTACTGGCCGTGTCACCCTATGTGCCACTTTCCTAATAAATATTCATTTGTTTAGTGCAAGAGTGCAGAACTTGCATCTGGAAGAAGCGAGTTAACATAAAGCAAAAAATTGATAAGTATCAAATTAAAAAAACTGCATTACATTCTCAAAAGCAACAAAGCAAGAGAACATACTGTTTGCCTGCAGTTTTAGCCTGTGGTATGTCTGATGTGAGAATCTTTCAATGGTTTAATAATGAGTGGTTCCTCAGAAGGCAGTGTGGAACGTATTTATAGGTTCAGCTATGGGATCAAAATAAGTGTGGCTGCACTTCTTAACCATCACAGTTATGCGTGAAACACCATATCTGCCCGTGCAAAAGACTGTGCCATCCTATCATTGGCCTCATAGTACTTGATTCATCAGTTTGCGGACTGCACAGAAACAGTTAAAATAGCTTATGGGCTGCACATATCCGCCATTTAATGTTTGAAGGTTTCTGGTTAATTACACCAAAAGCAAATAATTATTAAATAATTTTGACATATACTGACAATGCTATTAAAATTTTACTTATTAAAAATCATGATAAATGTTTTACATTACATTTTAAAAAAAATAGAAAACTGATGACTTACCCAAAGGACATGCTCGTCGACAGACACAAATAAAATCACACACAAACACACATACAAGCTTTCGCAACCGTTGGTCGCTTCTTCAGGAAAAGAGGAAGAAAGGAGGGGAGAAAGGAAAGGATATGGGTTTCAAGAAAGTGGAAAAGGAGTCATTCCAATCCCAGGAGTGGAAGGACTTACCTTAGGGGAAAAAAGGGAAGGTAAACAAATACACACACACACACACACACACACACACACACACACACATAACCAATTTGTTTACCTTCTTTTTTTTCCCCTAAGGTAAGTCCTTCCACTCATGTGATTGGAATGACTCCTTTTCCACTTCCTTAAAACCTATATCCTCTCCTTTCTTCCTCTTTTCCTGAAGAAGCGACCAACGGTTGTGAAAGCTTGTATGTGTGTTTGTGTGTGATTTTATTTGTGTCTCTCGACGAGCTGTCCTTTGGGAAAGTCATCAGTTTTCTATTTTTTATATTTGTTTATCCCACCAGGAAAGTTTCCTTCTATAATTTACATTACATTTTATTTGACGCTGTTGTTGTAGTCTTCAGTCCGGAGACTGGTTTGATGCAGCTCTCCACAATACCCTATCCTGAGCAAGCCTTTTCATCTCCACATAAGAACGACAACCTACATCTATGTGAATCTGCTTACTGTATCTATCTCTTGGTCTTCCCCTGCGATTTTTTCCCCACACACTTCCCTCAAACGCTAAATTCACAATTCCTTGATGTCTAAGAATGTGTCCTACCAATCTATCCCTTCTTTTAGTCAAGGTATGCCAGAAATTCCTTTTCTCCCTAATTCTGTTCAGTACCTCCTCATTAGTTACGCGATCCACCCACCTAATCTTCAGCATTCTTCTGTAGCACCATATTTCAAAACCCTCAATCCTCTTCGTCAACGTCTCACTCCCATACAAATGCCTTCAGAAAGGACTTCCTTAGGTTTAAATCAATATTCGATGTTAACAAATTTCTCTTTTTCAAGAACGCTTTTCTACCCATTGCCATTCTGCATTTTATATCCTCTGTACTGCGACCATCATTTGTTATTTTACTGCCCAAGTAACAAAACTCATCTACCTCCTTTATTGCTTCGTTTCCCAATCTGATTCCTTCAGCATCACCTGATTTTCTTACACTGCATTCCATTACCCTAGTTTTGCTCTTGTTAATGTTCATCTTATATGCACCTTTCAGCACACTGTCCATTCCATTCAATTGCTCTTCCAGGTCCTTTGCTGTATCTGACAGAATTACTATGTCATCGGCAAAACGCAATGTTTTTAATTCTTCACCCTGAACTTTAATTCCTTCTCCAAATTTCTCCTTGCTTTCCTTTATAGCTTGCTCAATGTACAAATTGAACAACAATGGAGAAAGACTACAACCCTGTCTTACTCCCTTTCCAACCACTGCATCCCTTTCATGCCCTTCAACTCTGACAACCGTTGTCTGGTTTTTGTACAAGTTGTAAATAACCTTCCGTTCCCTATATTTTACTCCTACTTGCTTCAGAACTTGAAAGAGTTTATTCCAAACAAATAATATAGTGAGGACAGTTTACTACTCACCGCAAAGACGTGGCGACGAGCTGCGACAGGCACATACAAAAGACACACACATACAACACATTCAGCTATCGGCCATGGCCTTCTTCAGAAATAGAGCACTCACGCAATCACACAGGCACACAACAGTCATACAACCATCACCTCCGACTGCCACACTTCGAATCACGCTCTGCAGCGAATCGGGGACGGGAGGGGAGGGGGAGGGGATAGAAAGGTTACGTCACGGTGGTGGGGATGGGTTAGATGGGAATAACGAGATGCAGCTTAGGAATGGAGTGGGGAGGCGGGTGAGGGGAGAAAATAAAATAAAATAAAATAAAGTAAAATAATTCATGTACACTGCAAGTGCACAAGACCACACACACACACACACACACACACACACACACACACACACACACACACACACACACACACACACACGATCACACATTCACACACCACTCAAATCAGGCGAGGTTTGGGATACAGAGGTAGGAACTGTAAGGTATGGGGAAAAAAAGGGAAATTATCGTAGGTTGAGGCCTGGTTGATTTCGGGATCGGAGAATGTATTGTAGGGATAACTCCCATCTGTGCAGTTCAGAAAAGCTGGTGGTGGATGGGAGGATCCAGATGGCCCGGGTTGTGAAGCAGCCATTGAAATCAAGCATGTGCTCCGCTGCATGCTGTGCCACAGGGTGGTCCACCTTGTTTTTGGCCACAGTTTGGCGGTGGCCATTCATCCTAATGGACAGCTGGTTGGTGGTCATGCCAATATAGAAAGCTGTACAGTGCTTGCAACACAGTTGGTAAATTACGTGGCTGCTTTCACAAGTGGCCCGGCCTCTGATAGGGTAGGATAAGCCTGTGACAGGACTGGAATAGGAAGTGCTGGGTGGGTGGATTGGACAGGTCTTGCAGCGGGGTCTTCCACAAGGATATGATCCCTGTGGCAGTGAGCTGGGTTTCGGGGTGGCATAAGGATGAACTAGGATGTTGTGAAGGTTGGGAGGGCGACGGAACACCACTTTAGGAGGGGTGGGAAGGATCTTGGGCAGGATGTCTCTCATTTCAGGGCATGAGGATAGAAAATCAAAACCTTGGCGAAGGCCCTGAAATGAGAGACATCCTGCCCAAGATCCTTCCCACCCCTCCTAAAGTGGTGTTCCGTCGCCCTCCCAACCTTCACAACATCCTAGTTCATCCTTATGCCACCCCGAAACCCAGCTCACTGCCACAGGGATCATATCCTTGTGGAAGACCCCGCTGCAAGACCTGTCCAATCCACCCACCCAGCACTTCCTATTCCAGTCCTGTCACAGGCTTATCCTACCCTATCAGAGGCCGGGCCACTTGTGAAAGCAGCCACGTTATTTACCAACTGTGTTGCAAGCACTGTACAGCTTTCTATATTGGCATGACCACCAACCAGCTGTCCATTAGGATGAATGGCCACCGCCAAACTGTGGCCAAAAACAAGGTGGACCACCCTGTGGCACAGCATGCAGCGGAGCATATGCTTGATTTCAATGGCTGCTTCACAACCCGGGCCATCTGGATCCTCCCATCCACCACCAGCTTTTCTGAACTGCACAGGTGGGAGTTATCCCTACAATACTTTCTCCGATCCCGAAATCAACCAGGCCTCAACCTACGATAATTTCCCTTTTTTTTCCCATACCTTACAGTTCCTACCTCTGTATCCCAAACCTCGCCTGATTTGAGTGGTGTGTGAATGTGTGATCGTGTGTGTGTGTGTGTGTGTGTGTGTGTGTGTGTGTGTGTGTGTGTGTGTGGTCTTGTGCACTTGCAGTGTACATGAATTATTTTACTTTATTTTATTTTATTTTATTTTCTCCCCTCACCCGCCTCCCCACTCCATTCCTAAGCTGCATCTCGTTATTCCCATCTAACCCAACCCCAACACCGTGACGTAACCTTTCTATCCCCTCCCCCTCCCCTCCCGTCCCCGATTCGCTGCAGAGCGTGATTCGAAGTGTGGCAGTCGGAGGTGATGGTTGTATGACTGTGTTGTGTGCCTGTGTGATTGCGTGAGTGCTCTATTTCTGAAAAAGGCCATGGCCGATAGCTGAATGTGTTGTATGTGTGTGTCTTTTGTATGTGCCTGTCGCAGCTCGTCGCCACGTCTTTGCGGTGAGTAGTAAACTGTCCTCACTATATTATTTATTCCAACCTGGACTTTCCATTATTATATTTATTCCAAACAACATTGTCAAAAGCCTTCTCCAATCTACAAAAGCTAGAAATGTAGGTTTGCCTTTTCTTAATCTATCTTCTAGGATAAGCCGTAAAGTGAGTATTGCCTCCCGTGTTCCTACATTTCTCCTGAACCCAAACTGATTTTACCCGAGGTTGGCTTCTACCAGCTTTTCCATCCTTCTGTATATAATTCGTGTTAATATTTTGCAGCCATGACTTATTAAACTGATGGTTCTGTGGTTTTCACACCTGTCTGCACCTGCTTTCTTAGGGATGGGGATTATAACATTTTTCTTAAAGTCTGAGGGTACTTCACCTGTCTCATACATCTTACACACCAGGTGAAACAATTTTGTCATGACTGGTTCTTCCAGAGACTTCAGTAGCTCTGAGGGAATATCATCTACTCCAGAGGTCTTTCAGGGCTCTGTCAAATTCTTCTCTCAGTACAGTATCTCCTATTTCATCTTCATCTACATCCTCTTCCCTTCCTACAATATTGTCTCGAAGTTGATTTCCTTTGTAGAGCCCTTCTATATACTCTTTCCACCTTTCAGCTTTACCTTCTTTGCTGAGAACTGGTTTTCCATCAGTGTCCTTGATATTCATAGAGCTGTTTTTCTTATCTCCAAATGTTTTTTATTTTCCTGTAGGCTGTATCTATTTTTCCCCTATTTATACATTTTTCTACAGATCTGCATTTGGCTTCTAGCCACTCCTGCTTAGCCATTTTGCACTTCCTGTCAATCTCATTTCTTAGTCGTCTATACTCCATTTTGCCTGTTTCATTTACTGCATTTTTATATTTTCTCCTTTCATCGATTAAATTTAGTATCTCCTGTGATATCCAAGGATTTTTTGTAGGTCTTTCCTTCCTACCTATTTTGTCCTCTGCTACCTTCACTATTTCATCTCTCAATTTTACCCACTCCTCCTCTACTGTTTTATTTTCCACTGTTTCTGTCAATTGTTGCCTAAATCTCCCTCTGAAATTCTCCAGAACATCAGTTTCCTTCAATCTAAGTCCCATCTCCTTATTTTCCTACCTTTCTGCAGTTTTTTCAGCTTCAGCCTACAGTTCATGACTAACAAGTTATGGTCAGAGTCTATATCTGCCCCTGGGTATGTCTTACACTGTAGAACCTGATTCCGAAATCTATGTCTTACCATTATAAAATCTATCTGGTATCTTCCGGTGTCTCCTGGTCTCTTCCACGTATACAACCTTCTTTTGTGATTCTTGAACCAGGTGTTTGTTATAACTAAATTATGTTATGTGCAAAATTCTACCAGACGGCTTCCTCTTTCATTCCTTTTGCCCAGACCATATTCACCTACTATCTTCCCTTCCCTTCCTTGTCCTACTGACGAATTCCAGTCTCCCATAACAATTAAGTTTTCCTCTCCCTTAATTGTCTGAATAATTTCCATTAGCTCCTCATATATTTCTTCGATTTCCTCATCATCGGCAGAGCTAGTTGGCATATAAACCTGTACTACTGTTGTCGGTGTTGGCTTCGTATCTATCTTGACGATGATAATGCGATCACTGTGCTGGTCATAGTAGTTTACCCGCATTCCTATTTTCTTATACATTATCAATCCTACTCCTGTGATACCCCCAATTGATTTTGTATTTATAATCCTGTACTCACCTGACCAGAAATCCTGTTCATCCTGCCACCGAACTTCACTAATCCCCACTAATCTAATTTCAACCTATCCATTTCCCTTTTTAAATTTTCTAATTTTCCTACTCGATTAAGGGATCTAACATTCCACGCTCCGACCCGTAGAATGCCAGTATTATCTTTCCTGATGATCACATCTTCCTGAGTAGCCCCGCCCGGAGATCTGAATGGGGGACTATTTTACATCCGGAATATTTTACCCGAGAGGATGCCATCATCATATGTTCATACAGTAGAGCTGCATGTCCTCGGGAAAGGTAACGGCTATAGTTTCCCCTTGCTTGCAGCCGTTATTTGACGCTAAGACCACAATATTGTTGATGTGGATTGCTGCTCACATTTCTGTATTCCTGTGAAACCTTATCCTTCCTTAATGTATCTCCTGGGTTTTTAAGGTTTCTTGTGAGAATTTTATGAAGTCTTACTGTAGCAGCCATGCTCTCACTTCTTCACAGAACACCTTTAAAAAGGATTGTTTTGCTTGTTTAATAGCACAGTTGCTTTGAGCAAGAGCCTCTGTATCTTGCTGAGTGTCCTTCCTTTCTTGCAAGACTAAACAGTCTTCCGACCTGTTTTCCCTTGTAGCTAAAGGTTTTTGTTCCACCATGGTACATTCCTTTTTAAGTTATTTTTTAATGAATAATAAGAAGATACTCACCTGATCATGGTATCACTGCCACCCCACACTAGGTTGTGGACATCTATATCGCACCCAACGAGCAGGCGTTCTATACTTGATGAGGCCAAACGAATTCCCTCAAACTCCCTCCTGTATATCAGTTAGTTTTAACTCAAAGTTTGTTAACCATAGTTGCTCGAGTTGCTTGTCACCAATTACTGAAACTTGGTAACTGCTACCGCATTTACCCAAATTTAAGCCTACTCCGAATGCAAACAACACTCCAGAAATGAGACTTGGGTTAAAAGAAAAAGTTTCATCTAATTGCTTGTCACACTTTAAACCAAATTTGGCACCTACCTGTCACGAATTTGCGGGACACTTAAACTTACTATTATATTGCAACTACAGACTGCAGTGAGAATTCACATTATTTACCGAAATACAATAGAACCTCGTTTTACACTTTTCAAGGGATTTCAGTGAAAAGGTGTAAAATGCAGGAAATAATGTTTTAAATGGGAAAATATGCTTACTGGTTCAACCTTGCATTTTCCTAGTTTATTTGTGATATGTGTACATAATGGGCATCTAAATACTCACCAGGAAGTTTATTATATAATAAAAGTTATCAAAATTTTTACTATTTTAAGCACCAGATAATTTTATGGGAAGTAGAAATTTTTTATGTAATTTCATTCATTATAAAAGAGGATGCCGCTGCTGGGCTATGTAACACATCTTCAAAATTACCTGAACTGTTTAGACAAATATCGTTTGGATGCCGCTGCCAGGCTATGTAATACATCTTCAAAATTGCTGCCTTTTACCGGCATTAATTATTTATGTAGTAAAACTCCTAAAGTTCTGTTCTTTTTTTATTTTTTGATGTTTCATAAGATGATATTAGAGAATTTATTTGCGTTCTCGAGTGCAAATATATGCATAAGTATTTTTGTGACGTTTGCATAGGATCAGCATCTCTCACTATTATCACTTTTTTGAGATTGTGGATATTATGATACCCAACTTTAACAGATAATGTTCTTTATTAATCAGAAATATGAATCACAATAACAATACAACTCTTTATTCTCACGTCAACAAAGCAACTGGTTCTGATTGTTTGGGTACATGCCAGCCGCTCTGGCAAATAAGCTGGCGGAAAGAGGAACTACACAACCACAAATCGGCACGTGGTAAGTCAACTAGAAACATACTGCCAACAACGAAACGCAAAATATACATTTGAATAATTGCAAAGTGTCAAACTCGACTGCGAATAATTTTTAAGCACTATGCTTTAAGGTGAAAGCCATGCCAGTTTCAACTTATATAGATTATGTAATTTTTTCTTCACAAACATGCTTTTGAAAAGTGTAAAATGCGGGAAAAGTGTAAATATGTTAATGCAAAAATGGGGGCAAATTAACATTGTGAACATAGGAAATTTGACGGTACTGACAAAAAATGGTGTAAATTGTGGGAAAACGTAAAAACCGGGAATGTAAAAACGAGGTTTTACTGTATTTCCAATATACATGTGAGTTAGCCTGTGACATCACAGCTTAGTTATTTTGCTGCGCTGCATATACCGAGCTTTGCCGAGTATCAACTTAATTTGTGCCACAAGTACCATAGTTCTGGATAATTTAGAAGAATGTTGGCTATATATTGAACATACAATTGTAAATCAACTACTATTGTGCCAGCTTTGAACGGCATTTCCACTCTGTTTTATAGTGGTCACTCAACCAACGACAAAAGAACATTTAATTACACAAGTAATTAGGAATGGAATTAGTTGCTTTAACGTCATTTGCCAGTGTTTTGATCTGTATCATTTGTTGTGTATGCCGCCATAAAGTAGTTATTTTTGTCTATAATTGGGATAGAGACAAAACTATTTTTATGCTTTTCTCAATAGACACTTTTGAGCAGTCAAATCAGGCATGTTTTCAAACAGTTGTGGTTTTTCAGACATTCGCACACACAAATTGTAATAGAATCTCAGTATCGGAACTTTTCTTACGAAGTTTTATGGAAGCATTTGCAGCACAGTCTATACAAATTCTTTTCTTGTCATTTGGAATTATTCCAAATTTCAGAGAAAATGGGACAACTCCCAAAAGCACACAACAAAGACGTTAAATTTCCCCATGTCAGAGAGTCACACAAATATCAATATTTTCTCTCTTTACTATGTGCTAAAAATATTTAAATTTAACATGTTCCAACGACAAAACAGTCAACATTGTTCATAATCCATGCAGCAGTAAAAGCGTGTTCAATCTACAATTGTGTGTGTGTGTAAAATATTAAATTTTAATTTCCCCACAAAAAAAGAATTTACATATAATACTCCTATCATTGAAACAATGGCTACGGGGGAGAAATAACATCTCTAGCAGCATTGAGTGGCATTTTTAGCAATTTTTGTAGGTGTTGTACCTTAATCCAAGTCGCAGGTTTATTTTGAACCACAAAAATCTGAAAATAAGTACGTTTTACATTTGGGTAAATATGCTAGTCAGGGCGTAAAGTCTTTCACAAGATTTATAAAATATTTTATATTCAACTTACAGAAGTGTGGAGAAATTGGTAAGTTGTACACATATAAGTTAGAATAGTGTTAGCTAATTATGTCCATATATGGTTAACATTGGTCATTACCTCAGTGATTAAATGTCATGACAGTAAACTATGACATAATGCATGACACATTTCTGCCTTCTAGAAAATCTTGTGCCAGCCTTCTATGTGGCATATTTAGTGTAACAACTAGTGTATAATCCTAAGTTTACTGTGTACATCTCAGTCAGTGCTGTGAATGTTCAGTGCTTTACTGTTTATACATTTGAAATATTAATAGGTCTGATGTTCATGTGTTTTTGTGAACTGTTACAGGTGTTACTGTTCTCGACTTTTACAAGTATGTTGGACCTTGTGGAAGAATATTTGCAGATGAGAGATTATAAGTATAGCAGATTAGATGGTTCCATGCACTATTCAGACCGAGTTGATAACATTCATCAGTTTAGCAACAGTGAGGATAATTTCATATTTCTCATCTCGACACGTGCTGGTGGTCTGGGACTGAATCTCGTAACTGCAGATACTGTGATTATATATGACAGTGATTGGGTAAGCGAAATTTAGATAAGTCAACCTATAGTTAATTTAGTTTGAAATGCACCTGTGGGAAAGTAATGGTGTTAGCAACGTGAGCTATTTGAATGCATCTTGATTAACTTACTGTATTTTATAGTTACTTTCCTAAGATGCAAAATACTAGTGTTTGTGCCTTGCAGTGCTCGGGTATTTACTAATTCCAATCTTCTGCTAATTCATCTGGTCTTCACTGCTCCTCCTGTTCTCTGTTCATATACTCCATCCCCTCTCTTTCTACCCATCCCCCAAAATCCCTTTCTGCTACTCTCTTCCTTCTACACATGTCCACTTCCTCCTCTGCTTCTCTGTCCGAAGTCTTTATCTTCATGAATAAAGAAAACTTTGTATATATGCCAATTTTTATGCTGCTTGGATTGAATTTATCAATGTCAGCATTCTTGAATTTATAGCAGTTTTTAATAAATATCTGCTCGACAGAAGTAGGAAGCTAACTTAAATCCCGAGGCAAATTATGTCAATCGGGTTAGATGAATCTGTTTCATCAATACAAATGAGTAGTTCATCAATTTTATTTTAGAGTCCTGGAATGTTCTTTTCTTCATTATTTCAACAGTACAATATCCTTAAGCATGATTAGTTCTTAAGTATGAATATACAGAAGTTAAGATGTTCCTTTCATAAGGTCCGGCTAGTAAAAGGAAATAATATGTGAAAGTTGTCTTCATGAAATCATAACAACATCTGGAAATTGGCTACTTAGTTTTACTGATTGAAGACGAACTTTTCTTTAAAGTTATACAGAACTTTATTAAATTGAGAACTAAGCTACTACATTAGCTTGTCATGATTAGTTCTGATGTATTCCAAATAAAATCTCAATTAATAATGAGTATTACTACTACACTCAAAACAAATGATAATTAATCACAGAGGTTATAGAGCTTCTTTCTTCCATGGCACTTTGCATCCTTTTACTCTATACAAGTGAGTCCATATTCAAACACCAAAACCTGCAGAACTAAATTCCATCTCACACAGTGCCAAACCCCTTATAAAATAAACCACAGTGAAACTTCCCTTAACGGACACTTCCCAATAGTGGACTTCTTTCAATAGTGTACATTTTAAAATTCCCCTACAAAACAACATGCTAAAATTATTTCGCATAGCAGACATTCTCAATAACGGACACTGTAATATGTACCCCAACAACAATCAAAACTTCCAAATAACGGACAGCGTGAAAGAGACGGTTACAAACTAAACGACAACAATCATTCAAATGTTTTGTAAGTTAAAGTACATACAGTACTGTTTCTGTCTTTGAGCAAGTGATTTTATGTACCTACTGTAGTGCTAAAATGTTGCAGAAACGGAAAGGGTTAACGCTGAAAGAAAAGGTTGAGATCATCAATGTCTACGAAAAGGAAAAGCTCAGTGTTAAGAGATATGGCCACGAGGTTTGTTGTCGGAAAAACACAGACCAGTGACATTTTAAGAAACAAAATGGACATTCTAAAGTCTTGGTCTGTAAATGATAACCTTGCAAGTAAACGTGCTTTCCCCAACAAATTAGGCTTAAAAGTGGACACCTTGACTTTTGAATGGTTCTTCTGTGCTTGCAGCAATAACTTGTCAGTTTCTGGTCCCCTATTTCATCAAAAAGCAATGACTTTTTATGAGTTGATTGAAGGAAAGCAGCAAGTATTCCTTGAAAATGATGGCTGACTGGATCGGTTCAAGAAACGGCGTGGCATTCACGCATTCTTGATCATACTTTGCGATATTGACACAATTCAGTGTGTTTCACGTGTGAAAACCGGGGACTTCGGTTAATCAGAGATTTTCGTTATCCGAACCCGTCGCCGTCCCATTCATTTCAGTTTACTGTTTTGTATTTTGTGTTTGTTATTCAGAAGTTTTACTGTAATTTAATATCTTGGGTAAAGCTAGGAATCAGTAGTGGACAATGTTACACTACAATGGTATTAATTTGAAAAATCTGCATGTGACATTACAATTCTTCAGGGTCCGGTATGAGTGGTTTTATTGGACACAGAGATAAGGGTAAATTATTTTGGATACCCTGTGGCCTATTGATTAGTTGTATACCTATCAGAAGTATTGGCACACTGTAGCTATGCTGTGGCATAATGGTAATATTTAAATATTACAATCTTTTTGCATCCTACCCAAATTGATCAAATTGGTTGGGTTTTGCACATTACATGTGGGCTAGTGTAGTCTTTATATGACTTCTAAAAGTACCTCTAGTTCTTGAGAAAATCATGAATAATCTTGATTTTTTTGTACAAAAACTACAAATTGTGAGGACGACCACTTTTATATCTGTTAGTCATTGTAAAGTATCGAAATTTTTACCTTTACTATGTGTTATATCTTAAACCACTTTCAAAGGTTCAAAGATACTGCACTTGATGTGCAAATTACAAAAATTATTTTTAGCTATTTTTGCACCGTTGGAAGCACATATATAAATAATTAACCATAGGAAATGGCTCAAATTATGACAATATATTCTGTAGACATTCACCTAGAAATAAAATTTTCCAATTTTTTAAAATCTTAATTTGTTATAAATGTACACCCGAAAAACCATTATGATTGCCCAAAGTACCAGTTGCACTGAGACGCAACATTCAAGCCGCTATGAAATATACCATCTGATTTTAAGAAATCTACTTGTGTTGGAGGAAAAAGAAATCATTAATGTTGTTGTAAAAGTTTTTCTTAAGTTTGTTACTGTCATTCAAGTATAGGGTTGTGTCAGAGTGGTTCGGCCGAATCCATTATTCGCCGAATCAAGCACATTGGTTTTAGATTCGAGATTCAATACATAATGGCCGAATACTACAGAATCCTGAATCCAAAATGTTATATGCAAACCTGCAGTTGCGAATGTTGTAGTTTACTTTGCACAACAGTGAGTTTTCGTTTGCGTTACTTACTTTATTTTCCATAGATCCGCTGAAAGACGTAATGTCACAGAACAAAACGATCTCACTTTGAATTTATTCAAATGAAACCACTACAAAACTTACGCAGTTGTGTAGCTATTGTGAAAACAATCTGCCGTATTTACCCGAATCTAAGCGACACTTTTTGCGGTTTTTGGTGTCCAAAAAACCGCCTGCAGTTTAAATCAAGTATAAAGCTAACGAAGTTCTGAAAAATGTCGCTAGGAGCCGCCTCAAGGAACTTTTTGTCTCTCACATAAGCAGTGCTACACAGGCTTGCTTTGCAGACGCAAATATAAATACTGGCGCGAAAACTTTTGTGCTCAGAGAAATTTATTTTCGACTATTGAATTTTAATACACCATCCAACGAAGGAAATAGAACCTTTATATTGTTCAACTTCAAATGTAGTAGCCTTTCAAAAATTTCTTAACGTAAACACCAATACATAAGGCTTTATGATTCTTGTATGAGTTGCCTCATTCTGGTTACACGTATTGCTTCGTCGAATTCTGTGAATTGCTGGAGTATGTGAACTGTAATGACGCACTAGGATTTCAAGAAGGAAGTTATTTATTATGTGGAAAAAATGTTCTAATTGTGTGCCATCCAGGCAGGATGACGTCAATTCATCATCCACTTGACGTCTGTTTCAATAACTTGTTTAAGGTCAAGCTTAAACACACGTACACCGATTGCTTTTCAGAAAGTGACGGGTCGTGTAAAGCTCGCAAATGTGCCAATGGAATGATGACACATGAAAGTGGGTTCCAAATCGAATAGCGTAACAGGCATTTAAAAGTTCACTATCAAATGCACTAGATTGTTCGAGGGATGATGCTCTGTAGTACGAAGGAACTGAATAATGAGGAATCAAGTGATAGTGATTCAGAATTGCCATACCGGTATATAATATAATTGTTATTATAAACATTTTGTAAAAATTGTATTATCAGTCTAATAAAATTGTTTTATATTTCTACATTTAGTTTCATAGTTATTTCTATTTTTATTTAGTACAGTAGAACCTCATTTTTACGCTTTTCAAGGGACTTCAGTAAAATGGTGTAAAATGCAGGAAATAATGTTTTAAATAGTAAAATATGCTTACTGGATCAGCCTTGGATTTTTGTAGTTTATTTGTTATATATGTACATAATAGGCATCTAAATACTCCCCAGGAAGTTTATTATACAATAAAGTTATCCAAATCTTTACTACTTTAAGTGCAGGGCAGAACTGGTACTTTTTTGGGAAGTAGACTAGCACATTTGGCTATCTTACCTGCACATATTTTGAAGAAACATGTGATGTCTTTTTAACTAAATCAAAGAAGCAACTGAATTTACATTACATTTGCAAGAACTTCATATTAAGCCTTAGGTGTATTCTGATCTGCTCAAGTTTGTAAAAGTTCTGCACATAAAGAAGTAATACAATCTTTACAGAGGAGGTTATAATATTCCTTCAGTTTTAATAATTATAAAAATGTTTGGAAGTTATCAGACAAATACTAACAACAATAAAAACAAACCTCAGTATGTTAATATTTTGGAAATCACTTGCATAGCACATGGAAACAATACTGTAGCCTACACTCTTCACTCAGACTTTTGAAGTTATCAGGCTTACTCAAATACATTGAAGATTTATGCAATAAATACTATTTTGTAAACCTCTTTATATTAAAATAATTTTTACTTTCAAATTCTTTGTGTCCTTTATAAACAGCAAAATCTACACTTCATAACATGAACAGCTACTTGCAACCTATACAACAAAGGAGAGAGAACAGACAACAGAAGAAACACTCTGACAATTGTTTCATTGTTTAGTTAGGTAAAGCTGTACTGTGAAAGGCTGGTTTCATCCTTCCATAACTAAAAATGTCCTTCCGTGACAATTTTTATAAAGTAAATATTTATTAAATAGTCATTTTTCATGTGGTCCTGTGGTACTGGAGATACCATACTGCCCTTGCTTTAGCAAGTTATGGATAACAAAATTATATATTAATTGTCCATAAATTTTTACATTGAAATTATGTCAACAATTTGTTATGGAAGGAGATTTAACAGTTTGGGACTAATTTTATATCTTTAATAAACAAGCAAATATTTTCTTTTGATACCAGTACATTACTTTTAGGCTAACATAAGTGCTCATATGGATTTTTGTAATAGAAACACTAATGGATCTGACAAAAAAAATTAAAATGATTTGTCCTTCCGTAACAGAAAATTTTAGATTTTTCCTAAGTTTGTGGAAAAAAATCATACTAAGATTTTCTTTTCTTATTCTTCTTCTTCTTTTAAACATATCTGAAGATGGGTAGCTGGCCAGAAACCATTCATTTAAGAAATGTAAGTAATCAGTGTTACGAAAACTCTTGTTACAACATATGTCTCGTTTTAAGGCTGCGTAGGTAAAAACATGTCGTGTGAACTTTATGTATGGTTAATTTTAGGTCATTCATTGCAGTGTATGAAATACAGTGGATATATTGAAATTTCATTAAAAATAGAGACCACAGTAACATTAGTGAATACATCATTCCATTATAAGAAACCTATGTGGTAAATAAATTTGATTTTAGATATTGTCTGGCTTAAATTTTCTCTTATAAATGACAGTTTTTTATCCTACCCTGATTATAAGTATGTCGAAGCATATACGGAATCAAATCTTTACTACCCTTAAATGACCTTGCATTTGGGAAGCTGCCTGTTCAAATATGTTTTTAACAACCCAGATTTAGGTTTTTCCTAAATCACACAAATCAAATATTGGAATTGTTCCCATGAAAACAATCCAAGCTTGGGGTTTGCCTCTAGCCTGTAGTTGATGGGACATAAATTCTAATCTTCCTTGCTTGCAAATGTTATGTCCACTTTCCTCTACCTCCTATACCCATGTGTTAAAGATTCTTGATTTAGTGTTTACAAGCCCAACCAGTTCATCCACAAGGACATTTGTAAAGACTGAAGAGACAGACAGTACACTATGAGAAGGAAACAGTGGAAATTTAAGAGAGCAAGAATGGGGAACAGGCAGTGGCAGAAAGACAGTGAAAGTGGCAGAGGAGATAACATTGGTACGGAATAGTAAGAGTAAAGGGTGAAGACATTGCTAATGGGAGAAATATGTTATGGGGTTTCGGGGCCGGGGGGGGGGGGGATAATGTAAATAGTAGCAGTGAATTACTGTGTCTGATAACTTCATTACAACAAGAGACTGGGTAAAAGGAGTTAGCATGATTTCTGTGAAAATAGTGTGATTATGTTTTCATACCAAAACTTTTTGTAAGGAAGGTGAATGTGGACAGTGACAGCATTTCAGTCAATCTTTTAAAGATTGAGAAATTTGCTTTTGTTTGTGCTCTGAGAGGAGCATTTTTCAGCTAGTGTAGCATTACCTGCTAGTGTAAACTTCAATATGTGATCTACATTTAGTTCGTGGTGTTACTGATTTATCATTCATATAGTGAGGACAGTTTACTACTCACCGCAATGACGTGGCGACGAGCTGCGACAGGCACATACAAAAGACACACACATACAACACATTCAGTTATCGGCCATGGCCTTCTTCAGAAATAGAGCACTCACGCAATCACACAGGCACACAACACAATCATACAACCATCACCTCCGACTGCCACACTTCAAATCACGCTCTGCAGCGAATCGGGGACGGGAGGGGATAGAAAGGTTACGTCACGGTGGTGGGGATGGGTTAGATGGGAATAACGAGATGCAGCTTAGGAATGGAGTGGGGAGGCGGGTGAGGGGAGAAAATAAAATAAAGTAAAATAATTCATGTACACTGCAAGTGCACAAGACCACACACACACACACACACACACACACACACACACACACACACACACACACGATCACACATTCACACACCACTCCAATCAGGCGAGGTTTGGGATACAGAGGTAGGAACTGTAAGGTATGGAAGGGGTAAAAAAAAAAAAAAAAAAATAATAATAATAATAATAATAATAATGAAGTTATCGTAGGTTGAGGCCTGGTTGATTTCGGGATCGGAGAATGTATTGTAGGGATAACTCCCATCTGTGCAGTTCAGAAAAGCTGGTGGTGGATGGGAGGATCCAGATGGCCCGGGTTGTGAAGCAGCCATTGAAATCAAGCATGTGCTCCGCTGCATGCTGTGCCACAGGGTGGTCCACCTTGTTTTTGGCCACAGTTTGGCGGTGGCCATTCATCCTAATGGACAGCTGGTTGGTGGTCATGCCAATATAGAAAGCTGTACAGTGCTTGCAGCACAGTTGGTAAATTAAGTGGCTGCTTTCACAAGTGGCCCGGCCTCTGATAGGGTAGGATAAGCCTGTGACAGGACTGGAGTAGGAAGTGCTGGGTGGGTGGATTGGACAGGTCTTGCAGCGGGGTCTTCCACAAGGATATGATCCCTGTGGCAGTGAGCTCGGTTTCGGGGTGGCATAAGGATGAACTAGGATGTTGTGAAGGTTGGGAGGGCGACGGAACACCACTTTAGGAGGGGTGGGAAGGATCTTGGGCAGGATGTCTCTCATTTCAGGGCATGAGGATAGAAAATCAAAACCTTGGCGAAGGATGGAATTTAGTTGTTCGAGACCAGGGTAGTACTGGGTGACAAGGGTAGCGCTCTTTTGTGGATGGTTACTAGTGTTAGGAAGAGGATTTGGGGTGTGTGAGGATATGGCACGGGAGACCACCCTGTGGCACAGCATGCAGCGGAGCACATGCTTGATTTCAATGGCTGCTTCACAACCCGGGCCATCTGGATCCTCCCATCCACCACCAGCTTTTCTGAACTGCACAGATGGGAGTTATCCCTACAATACATTCTCCGATCCCGAAATCAACCAGGCCTCAACCTACGATAACTTCATTATTATTATTATTATTATTTTTTTTTTTTTTTTTTTTTACCCCTTCCATACCTTACAGTTCCTACATCTGTATCCCAAACCTCGCCTGATTTGAGTGGTGTGTGAATGTGTGATCGTGTGTGTGTATATGTGTGTGTGTGTGTGTGTGTGTGTGTGTGTGTGTGTGTGGTCTTGTGCACTTGCAGTGAACATGAATTATTTTACTTTATTTTATTTTATTTTATTTTCTCCCCTCACCCGCCTACCCACTCCATTCCTAAGCTGCATCTCGTTATTCCCATCTAACCCATCCCCACCACCGTGACGTAACCTTTCTATCCCCTCCCCCTCCCCTCCCGTCCCCGATTCGCTGCAGAGCGTGATTCGAAGTGTGGCAGTCGGAGGTGATGGTTGTATGACTGTGTTGTGTGCCTGTGTGATTGCGTAAGTGCTCTATTTCTGAAGAAGGCCATGGCCGATAGCTGAATGTGTTGTATGTGTGTGTCTTTTGTATGTGCCTGTCGCAGCTCGTCGCCACGTCTTTGCGGTGAGTAGTAAACTGTCTTCACTATATTATTTATTCCAACCTGGACTTTCCATTATTATATGATTTATCATTCAGTAATTTTACTGTAAAAGCATATTAGCAAAATGATTTATTATACGTTTTTATTTACAGAATCCGCAAGTTGACCTACAGGCCCAAGATCGATGTCATCGCATAGGACAGACAAAGCCAGTCGTCATTTACAGGCTAGTCACTATGGCATCTCTTGATGAAAAAATTGTTTCTGTAGCTGAGGCAAAAAGGAAACTGGAACGGATGGTCATGCATAAAGGTGAGGAGCAAATATAGATGAGTACCGTATTTACCTGAGTATAAGACGACTTTGATTATAAGATGATGCATCCCCCACCCCACCCAAAAAAAAAAAAAAAAAAGAAAAACCACACACACACACTTACTTTACAAAGCACTGTTTGCGCTATTACCTCAAAGCGTTAGGTTGATAATGCTTACCATAAGTGTGGAAAGGCAAAATGGATTTAATGGTAGAATAAAAATCATAGATCTCTGTGTTAAATAATGTATCATAATATGCACAACTTAAGCGCAAGAATGTTTATTATAATAAAAACACCTTGTTCTCGGTACGATATGTTTTGAACAAACTTCTCGTATCGCCCGAAGTTTTGTAACTTTATCCTGATAGTGTTTTTCAGCCATTTTCATTTTATATTTCTTTCTTTGCCTTCGCATTTCTAAAATGTTCTGGGACTTCCTAATGACTAAACTAAACACGAAATATGGAAATGCATGTAGTAAAAGAAGCACAAAAAATTTGAAACAAAAGAAATAACATTGTTCAGTGTGTATAAGCCATATCGATTACTATGGTTCTGAATCTAACAATTCCGCACGCAGTTTTCGTATTTAATTTTGCATATTACGAAATTAAGGCAATTAAAAGTATAAATGCATTAAACATTTTAATTAAAAACATTGAATATGATTTATTGTGGTGCACTGGAAGGAAGTGTGACTTTGGTATATTGAAGCTTTACATGTCATAAAAATATTGATTTTCATTAGTCTCCGAATATAAGACAACCCTGTATTTTCCGACTGACTAATCTGGAAAATAACCTTGTCTTATAATCAAATAAATCAGTAATTCATTTTATTTAGAATCAAATGCAGATTCGTTAAGCACATTATATTTAAGCTAGTGTAAGTGACCCAACCATCTTGTTATTTAGTACAGGTTAATTACTTAATATTAATTGATCTTCATTATTATCCAAAATAATATTTCAATAGATTTTTGTAATATTCTAATCAATCTTGATTTATATTACACAATTCAGCAATCTATATTACAGCTGAAATGTGTGTCCGTAAATCCACATCAATTTTTGCCATGTAATAACATCTTTGGGGTCTATTGTTTCCTGTCTAGTCAACACATTTTTTTGGATGTTGCCTGGCATTTATTATGCATGTACAATACATACAATGGATAAATAACATACATTGGTACCACCAACAGGGTGGCCACTGAACCTCGAAACCGGGAAAAAGCCTTGAATTTGAAAAAAAAATGGGGAAAACTGAGAAATAACCTTGAATTTCAGCCAGAAACCAGGATTTTTAACTAATGAGATCTCGCAGCTTTAAGAGTTAAATGATTGTTCGTGTGTGTAGCCTTTTGCTCAGATTACACGACCGAAATGTACTTGATAAGTGTAAATAAGTAATCCCTATAGTTTTAATAAGAAAATAAAGAAATATTTAAAAGTAACAATGCCAGTCGTTTTAAAATTACGCTTGTGCCCTTGTGTTAAATAATATTCATCACTTCATTTTTGTGTACAAAAACATTTTCAAATATATTTCTGGGTGGTTTAAGAAGTTTTATAATTATAGGTTATGTATTCCCTTTCCTATTTCTATATTTATCTCGAAGTGTTGTTCAACCACGCGACTCAATTCTTCGCGATGTCCGTTGAAGAGACGCGCAATTTTCGTAATTGACCCCCTCCCCCCAGTGATACTTATCAACACAGATCTCATTTGTCTGATTCTGTGTTGAAAAATATCTCCATGGAAGCATTTTGTTGATTTTTAATTATAAACTCCGTAAAAGTTGGTATTGTGATGCTTTGGCAGCATAGGCGCTGACTACTGGTATGCTTGGTCGCTCAAGCGTATGCTACTTGAACTCAACTTAGTTCATTATACAGGGTATAAATTTTAAGTTGACAAACCGGAATAACTCGGGGGGAGGGGGGGAGAAAGTAGATATTCAAAAATGGTTTTTACCAGCATGCTCGAATGGCAGAGGCTTAGGAAATAACTCGACCTGAACTGTTTCTACCGTTTGTGGGGGGAAGGGGAGGGGTGTCAAGTGTAAAATTTTAAATGGGAACCCCAGTTTTTTATTGTAGATTATGGTCTGGTCGATTTTTTTTTTTTTTTTACGACTGATGGCGCTGTAATAGTAAGAAATACTTGCCAGACTGGTGAAGAAATGTACTGAACAGGAAATAAAATAAATGAAAACCATATTCATAATGCTTCAAAACCCTACCAAATGATATCAAAAGTGATCCCTCCCTCTCCCCACAGTGGGCAGGGCAGTCTTTCAAAGTTATACCTTAGTCTAGATTGCCCTTGTCGGAATACCAGTTACGAATTGCCGAAAACACACTTAATTAAACTAGCCGGGAAGAAATGTACATCTGGTGTGGTTCTGAAGCATTATCAATATGATTAACCTTTATTTTTGTTCCTGGGTGGTACATTTCTTCAGCAGTATGGCAAATAATTCTTAAGATTACAGTGCAATATGTTACTAATTGGGTGGGGGGGGGGGGGGGGGGACCAAACTATACATGATTTGGTCCGTAGAATCTGAAACAGCAAAAAAGAAAGAAAAAAGAGAGAGAGAGAGAGAGAGAGAGTAGTTTTCAAATTTTAAAATTTTACACTAGACACCCACACCGATCCCAAACGGTGGAGACAGTTAAAGTTTAGTATCATTTCCTGAGCCTCTGCCATCTGTTCATGATGGTGAAAACTGTTGTTGAATATATACTTTTTTTCCTAGTTATTCTGGTTTGTCAACATGTTTGGATGACATGTCTTTTAAAAATATGTAACTAGTTTCTCTACAGTATAGTTGTTTGCTAACCCCTTTGAGCAAAATTAAGTATAGTAAAAACCTGGAAAATAATTATTTTTAACCTGGAGAACCTGGAAAAAATCCTTGAATTTGAAAATTAAAATTTGGTGGCTACCCTGACCAGTGAAGAGCAGTCACTTGTGCCTATAAACAATATTTTTCAAATTTGCACTACAACTTGAACTCCTCTATTAATAAATGCTGTATTCTAGCCCATTCAAAATTGAAGTTTACATACCAGGTGAAGGAGCATTGGCAGTGACAGCAAACATAAATGCAGCAAACACAAACACACACAAAAGCAAGCTTTCACAACCCAGTTCCTTCTTCAGGCAGAGTAGGGAAGGAGAGGGAAAAGGAAAGGATGAGGGTTTTGAGGGAGTGGGTAAGGAGCCATTCCAATCCTGGGATAGGAAAGACTTACCATTGGGGGGAAAAAAAGAAGGTAAACAAATACACACACAAACACAACTAGGCAGACATATTGTAGAAAGAAAAGAAGTTGGACAGAGATACCACTTGAGGCAGAGGCTCTGTCCAGAGGAACAAAGATGTTAAAGATGGTGGGCAAGAATTTGAATTTAGCGGAGGTTGAGACCAGTTGGGCAATGGGAAGAGGGAATATGCTGAAGGGCAGTTCCCATCTGCAGAGTTTTGAAAGATTGGTGTCGGTGGGAAGTATCCAGATAACCCGGACGGTGTAACACTGTGCCAAGATGTGCTGGCCGCGCACCAAGGCATATTTAGCCACAGGGTGATCTTCATTACCAACAAACACTGTCTGCCTGTGACCATTCTTGCGAATGGACAGTTTGTTGCTGGTCATTCCCACATAGAACACTTCACAGTGCAGGCATGTCTGTTGGTAAATCACGTGGGTGCTATCACAAGTGGCTCTGCCCTTGATCATGTACACCTTCCGGGTTACGGGACTGGTTTAAGTGGTGGTGGAAGGGTACATAGGACAGGTTTTACAACGGGGCCAGTTACAAGGGTAGGAGCCAAAAGGAAGGGAAGGTGGTTTGGGGATTTCATAGGAATGGACTAAGAGGTTGCGGAGGTTAGGTGGACGGCGGAAAGACACTCTTGGTGGAGTAGGAAGGATGTCATGAAGGACAGATGTCTTTTCGGGGCAGGATTTAAGGAAGTCGTATCCCTGCTGGAGAGCCACATTCAGAGTTTGCTCCAGTACCGGAAAGTATCCAGTGACAAGAGGGGCACTTCTGGGGTTCTTCTGTTGAAGGTTCTGAATTTGGGGCGGATGAGGAAGTGGCTCTGGCAAATTGCTTGGCTCTCAAACTTGAATACAACAGCAGAATACATCAGTTTGACAGGGACAAAAGAAAGAATGGAAGGGGGGCATATACCAAGAATCTGAAAACGTGACAGGATGCTGTTGGTGGTCAGAATGTGAGGACACTATAATAAATAACCAATATTTTTAGTTTTGATGTTAAGTTGTGTGTTTCCGGTTTTAAGCAAACATATCAACATTAACATTAATTACATTTTTAGGTAAATTCAAAGGAAATGCAGAACAGAAAGCAGAGGTTCTGGACCTAGAGGAACTGAGAAGCTTGTTGAATGCTTCTGATGAAAAAAAAGTGGTTCATTCAGAAGGATCTGGTGAGTTATTAAGTTAGACATATTTAATCATAAGAGAAGTTCATGTTTTTGTCTTTAGTGGCTTTTCATCAATGTACTCAGTATTATCAAAGCCATTTGTTACATAATACTGATAAGACTTTACAGTGCTAACTGGGATTAAATTTAATGTTAATGTAGGCTGTCTTAACAGTTCTTGACATTCTGTGGAGAGTTTGACAAAGAATTCAATTCAGTGTATGGTGTATTTTCTGTTGGCACCTAAAATTTCTCACTATACTATAACTCTGCTTCTATGTTCCCAGACTCAACATTTTCCCACCCTTTACATTATTTTTTGTTGGACCCATGAAATTACCTTTGTTCACAATATTAATACTCCCCTTTTTTTGTGTTCACATATTTACACTTTTCTTCATGATTTACACGGTATGAAACAGTGTTCCTGGAGAGAAAACTGACTTAATTGACATACATTGATGTTGGCAAGTAGTGATCATAATGTTATGCAGTTAAGTTTCTAGCATATGCTGACCTTGTTGCGTTTTGAGAATTTATTCTTATTGTGAAGTACAAACATGTACGTAAAGTATTTTTGCGACTTTTGTAAACCTTGAGAATGAATGATAGTGTGCGTTTTTTTCTTTTTTCCCCTGCATATTGGAGGGGGTACAGTATATTAAAACTTCAAAAAGATGACCTCCATGTGAGATTTAGACTCTGTGCAAATTCTCAAAAATACTTGTGTATATATTTCCATTTGAGAATGTGAATAAATTCTCGAATATTGTCATGAAAAATGTGGAAAAATAAGAAAAACACTGAACTTGGAGCAGTGTTTCAGTACACCATTCAAATAATGAATGACACAGTTAGACGCTTACTTAAACATATTGATTAGGGTGAATAAAATGTCTAAAGTTTCTGCTTCGTAAAAAGTTACCTCTTTCAGTTATATTGAACAATTTCACTGGGAACAGGAATGGCATCTAATAGTGTTTGTGGTCAAATCCAGGTTAAACATAACCTGGATTGAAAGTGATGATCACATTTTCATTCACTGTAGACATCAGCATCACAAATCCGTTGGTGCGTGTCCAGAGTACCGACCAGTTTGACCTACGGGAGTGAGACATCTTCTTACCCTTTGCCATACCCTTATTGCTTGCTTGTTCAGGTGCCATTTTTCAGCAAGGCAATGCACAGTCACATGATGCTGTCTGTACGCGCACCTTCTTCGTGACACACACTGCCTCCCCCCTTCCCCCCTCCTAGGGCCCACCAGACTTGTCATCAATTTAAAATGTGTGTGATATGGTGGGTGTAGTGCTGTGATTCTATGCAGATGAACTTTGGAATGAGATTGAAGCTCAGGCAGCTATACCATAAGATGCTATTTGCACCTTACATGCTTCAAAGCCATAAAATTTGGAACAAGTTATGAGGTCCCATGGGGCACCCTGTGTTTACTAGGCAACAGGCTGAACACAAATAACTGAAATGCTAATCATTTCTTAGAGCATGCTAATGGATATGTACTGTGATTATGATATTCCTTTCTGTAGTCTTTTGAAGTGTTCTGTTATTTTTGAACATGAGTGTATATAGGAGTAAAACTAGGCTACCTGAATTCACTGTAAGGCTGTTACTCGTACATACTGTTACATAATACTCTTCTAATTTTCTTACAGTGCTGACTGAGAAGGAACTGTCGGTTCTGCTGGACAGGAGTGACCTCCTCTCACAAATGGAGAACAACAAATGATAACAGTATGGAAGTAATGCAGTTGCTTGTCTGCCCAAGGATTTTCTCAAAGAAGCTGGTTTTCTCCTTTTGAGAAAATCCTTGGGCAGATTGAGGTTCATATCTGAACCAAAGAAGAAAAACCAATCAATCAGTATTTTCTTATTCCTAATTGTACATATATATATATATAGTACATATAAATACTCTTAAGAGTTACTGCCTTTGTTTACAACTGTAATATTGTTTGTATGATGATACTCAATGTTATAACATGTTTTTTCACAATAAATTATTGTAAATTCTTGTTTTAATTGATGTTGTTCATTCATCTGTGTCTACATATATAGCCTGTAAGGTCTTTTTCAATGCATATAGGATAATACTTTTCACAAATATTCAATTTCATCCATATTTAGTCCACACCCTCAAATATTTTATTTTCATGAACCTTACCAAAGTACCAGGGTACCACAAATTCTGGAAATAAATTAATATCAGGCAATTTCAGCGTATCAAAGAAATATTGTGGAATTTGGGGGGGAAACTGGAAACATCTAATTTTTGGCTCGAATTAAATACATTGTTTATGGAGGTACCACGCTACTGAATTGATGACGGGACCACTTCTGTCACAAAGGAGTTTTGAGTGGTTTATCTTTTCATTTGTTTGGCAAACCAATGAACATAATCTGGCAGAGAAATGACTCTGTACCTACTAGAATTTTGATCTTATTTTTGTAACTTAATCATATATTAATTAATGTTTTTTGTCTGATGTGACCAATTGTCTCACCTAGAAAGTACAAAAAATCCTGTTTTGGAGAAAAACCAAAAACTTACTGTTGTTCAAAAGTTGTAATTAAATTTATAATAAACACAATATCCTTTTACTAAAGATGGCATTTGTTTATACACCTTTCCTGTTTATTTACCCTTCATATCTCAAAATCTGTTGTGAAATAATGCTAGAAGTGTGCCTGGAAATATTTTGGCAACATGGTATGCTGTCACATCTGTCTAATGATACGTCTCCAAATTTAGAGGCAGTACTTATAATAAGCTAGACTAAATGTCTTTCTTGTTGTTTCTTTAACAAATGTACAGCACTTCCTCAGAATGCTTTTACAGAATAGCCCTGCTTTTACATTCCACAAATTAACTTTTCTCCGCTGTTTATACAACTTTGACCAATCTTTTCAGATTTTCTATGTTTATAAAGTTAATTTGCACCTGTTGATTTAACTTGATTGTGTTTTCCACGATTTACATTTAATAACAAATGGAGATATAGTTTATTTGCCATAAAATGATTGGTATCGTGTTACCATTATCCACTCCTTCAACAACCTCTAGACATACCCCACAGCCCCTCATAGCTGACAAACCTTGCCTAATGGACCTTTTACATTTACCACACCCTCAGAAACTCCCACACACAACCACACAAAAGCCACAACCTATACAGACAGTCATGAACCTCTCATCAAAAAGCCTCAGTCCCATTGAAGTGTCAGTCCTTTCCAAAGGCCTTACCTTTTGCCCCACTCCCAAATTCAACATGCTGGACTTGTTAAGGATCTTCTCTCCTTCTCCCAGTCCTTACAATGGAAACACCATTTTGCCACCAACCCCACCATTCAGACGCATACCAATAGCAATATTGAATCCTGCCTGACCCAGTTCACGCCTCCATCCAGTCGAGATCCACCCATACTGCCCCCAAATCATCCCCTTCTCACTTTTCAGAATTTCCCTTGAAATGGATACCAACCTCACACCCTCAGAAATAAATGCTATTTACAACCTCAAAACTGCCCCTGACCTTATGATCCTACCTGCTGAGAAAGGTTCCACCATTGTGGTTTTAGACCGCAACAATTATGATGCAAAGGGTCCCTGTCAACTGTCTGATTCTTCCCTGTACACAACCTGCCACAATGATCCCATCCCAAAAACCCATCAGGATCTCCAGTCCCTCCTCAAATCCTTAGTACCATCTTAAGACCTCACCCCTCCTACACCCTGCAACCCCCCCCCCCCCCCACCTTCGACATGTCCCTTTAAGTTCACAAACCCAACCATCCTGGACATCAGAGTATCTGCTCTTGTGGATCAACACCTTCAGCTATTACCAAGAACCTACCCTCCTATATAAAAGATACCAACCATTTACTTCACTGACTCTCCATAGTTCCTGTTCCTTTACCACCTGGTACCATGCTTGCCACAATTGCTGCCACCTCCATCCACACCAACATATCCAATTCTCATGGCTTTGCCGCTGTTGAACACTACCTTTCACAACATCCTACAGACTGCAAGCTTGCAACCTCCTCCTTAGTTACCTTGACCAACTACATCCTCACCTGCAATTACTTTTCCTTTGAAGGCATCACCTACAAACAAAATTCGCGGTACAGCCATGGGTACCCATATGGCACCCTTCTATGTCAACCTGTTCATGGGCCATCTAGAGGAATCATTCCTGACTACACAGAATCTCAACCCCCTCATCTGGTTCAGATTCATTGATTATATACAGTAAAACCTCATTTTTACATTCTCGGTTTTTACATTTTCCCGCCATTTACACCATTTTTTGTCGGTCCCGTCAAATTTCCTATGTTTACAATGTTAATTCGCCCTCATTTCTGCATTACCATATTTACACTTTTCCCGCGTTTTACACTTTTTGAAAGCATGTTCATGAGGATAAATGACGTAATGTACATAAATTGACACTAGCATGGCTTTCCCTTAAAGTATAGCACTTAAAAATTATTCACATTCGAGTTTCTTGACACTTTGCGTTTATTCAAACGTATATTTCACGTTTCGTTGTTGACTTAGTGACGCGCCGATTTGTGGCAATGTAGTTCTTCTTTTCACCAGCTTCTTTTGCAGAGCGCCTGGCGTGTACTCAGATGGTTTTTTGACGAGAGAATAAAGCTGATTTGTGGCAGTGTAGTTTGTCTTTCCACTAGCTTCTTTGCCAGAGCGGCTGATGTGTACTCAAACAATCAGAACCAGTTACTTTGGTGAAGTGAGAATAAATAGTTGCGTTCTTTTTGTGATATATATTTCTTATTAATAAAGAACTTTATCTGTCAAAGTTGAGTATCATAATATCCACAACCTCAAAAAAGCAATAATAGTGAGAGATGCCGATCTTATGTAAATGTCACAAAAATACTTATGCATATGTTTGTACTCGAGAACGCGAATAAATTCTCTAATATTGTCGTGTGAAACATCGAAAAATACAAAAAGAACGGAACTGTAAGAGTTTTACTACGTAAATAATTAATTCCAGCAAAAGACAGTAATTTTGAAGATGTGTTACATAGCCTGGCATCGGCATCCAAACGATATCTATCGAAGCGGTTCAGTTAATTTTGAAGATGTGTTATAGCCCAGCAGTGGCGTCCTCGATTATAATGAATGACATTACGTTAAAAATTTCTACTTCCCATAAAATTACCTGTTTGCCTGGCGCTTAAAATAGTGGCATCCTCAATTATAATGACTGAAATTTTGTCAAAAATTTCCACTTCCCATGAAATTACCAGTTTGCCTGGTACTTAAAATAGTGGCGTCCTCGATTATAATGAATGAAATTGCATCCAAAATTTCTACTTTCCATAAAATTACCAGTTTTGCCTGGCGCTTAAAATAGTAAAAATTTGGATAACCTGTATTGTATAATCAACTCCCTGCCGAGTATTTAGATGTCTATTATCTACATATATCACACATAAACTACGAAAATGCAAGGCTGATCCAGTAAGCATATTTTACCATTTAAAACATTATTTCCTGCTTTTTACACCATTTCACTGAAGTCCCCTGAAAAGCGTAAAAACGAGGTTCTACTGTATTCGTAATCTGGACTGAAGGTGAGGACATACTATCCACATTCGTTCAAAACCTCAACACATTCTCTTCCATTCACTTCACCTGATCCTACTCAACCCAATTAGCCACCTTCCTTGACATTGACCTGTTCCTGAAACATGGCCTTATCAGTACCTCCGCCCTCATCAAACCTACCAACCATCAACAATACCTCCATTTTGACAGCTGCCACCCATTCCATCCAAAAAAAAAAAAAAAAAAAAAAAAATCCTTCCATACAGCCTAGCCACCTGTGGTTGTCACATCTGCAGTGACAAGCAGTCCCTCTCCAAATATGCCAAACACCTCACTGAGGCTTTCACTGACTACAGTTACCCTCCAAACCTTGTACAGAAACAGCTTTCATGGGCCCTGTCTGTCCAGTCACCCACCACCTCCCCCCACATCCACTCTCGTGACCCAGTATCACTCAGGACTGGAGCAGTTAAACCACATTCTTCGCCAGGGTTTCGACTACCTTTCATCCTACCCTGAAATGAGGAATACCTTAACCAATATCCTCCCCAACCTCCTACAGTGGTATTCCCGCCACACATCAAACCTATGTAATATCCTTGTCCATCCCTACTCCATCCTTGCTCCCAACCCCTTACCCCATGGCTTTGGACAGGAAAAAGTCTGTGGTATTTTTTGGCCAAAAGTGATATTATTTTTTTCCATTTGTTGGTGTTATTTTCTGGTAACCTTTTTCTATTTTTGATAATTAAGATAAAGTACCCAGTACTCCCTTTTTTCAAAGTCAGCAAATTGTTTGTGACACACAACTTCTCAAACTGACATAAATAAATATTCCTGTTAAATGGTTGGAATTTCTTACAGAATAGTAGTTACTACAACATATAAAAAATATTTTCATGTAAATAATAAACTTTGGCTTTGCAACAGTAAATGTAATGTCTTAAATGCAACAAGAAAATTTTATATTGAAACCATGAAATCTTGAAGGTTCTTATGTTTTCAAAGTATTTCTCAGTAAAAACATTGTTTATAAACTAAATTTATGTAACTTGGGGTAAAAAAATGATTTTTTTTATATCTTTACTGATTACTCAACAGATTTTTTTTTTTTTTTTTTTTTTTTTTTTTTTTTTTTTTTTTTTTTTTTTTTTTTCAAATGACAGTATTGTCATGGTTTCAATATTTTCTTCTGAAAGATTATGCCACCTGTCCGTTACACTTCATTGTATTATGAAGAGTGTCTCTCACTATTGCAACGGGTACCAAACTGCCTTAAGTGCCGCAGCTGCAAATTCTTTGTCAACTGCAGTAGCCTGCAGACATTTGACATTGTCAACATGCTCGGACTTCACTGACAATTGATGTTTTACAAAATTCTGAAGAGACTGATATCCCTTCAGAATATCTGTAGTGCTAAGGACCTGCATTCCAGGTACAGTCTGCAAGACCCTTCCATATATGAATTAATGGAATTGATCATTATTGTCCTGGGGTCAAAGCAGGACTTCAAAGCTTTAAACACTGATTTACCTGAATCTGTGGCCATAAGATTTGTCAATCTTGTTTGGAGGTGGATTCCAGTTCTCTTGAGTCCTCCTTTAATTTCGGCTTGAAATAGTTCTCTCTTAATATTTTGCAAAAGCCTCGTGGTTTCATCACCAAAGATGCCTTTACCAGCAGCACCGAAACACACTTCAAACTGCTTTGACTTTGAGTACAGTTCATGAGCAGTAGGTTGTTTCGATGTTTCCAGGAAGACAGCCATGCTCATCAACTCTTTGCAATGTTCTTTGACGAACATCGCCTCTGCCAGAATTCCGCTGGCATTGTCATCTGATAAAGCATTAACATATTCAATTACTGCATTTGTCAACTTGCGCATATCATCACTGCGAAAGAATTTTACCATATAGTCTAAATAGTCAGCTACATAATATGGCTGTAGATAGCCAAGAGTTCCACCATGTCAACAGTGGAAGAGGAATAACCTTTGGCTCTCTACCTTCATCTTTAAGGAACTCCAAATATAAACGCTTCCTCTTCCTGGTGTTTAAAAATGCACTCTTTATGTTACTCACTGCACTGTTGAGGTTGCTAAGTTCTCTGGAAAAGATGTTGGCAACAAGATTGAGCTTATGTACACAGCACTGAATGTGAACTAAATTCTCACCTAGTATTGTCTTCAACAAATCAACAAATTTGTTCTTGTATTTTGCACTGTCACTCACTACAGGTCTAACATTGCCGTAATGTGCAAGTTTGGAGAGCCCCCAAAAGTAGCTCAAGCACTCTGCGTTGAGTTTGCTACATCAAGAGCTGACACACTAGCCACAAAAAGTTTCTTCTCGGCCAATGCTTCGTGTTCTCACCAAAACAGCATAAATGCAGCGGCGTCTTCTGTCGGTCTCATCGGCAAACATAATGTCTTTTCCTGAAAGTTGCTTCTTTACTTATGTTTCTTTGTTCCTTTACTGCAGGCACAATGGTCTCCCTCATTGTCTTGATACATGGGATGTTACCAGCACCTAAAATACAGAAGAGGATAAATATCAAGTCCATAAAAACGAAGCGTGAGTCAGAATCTGGTTGCGGTGATTATATCTACATCTACATACATACTCGGCACTTCACCTTAAGGTGCGTGGTGGAGGGTACACTGTACCACTACTAGGCATTTCCTTTCCTATTCCACTCCCAAAGTGAACGAGGAAAAAAAGAATGCCTATATGCCTCCGTACGAGCCCTAATTTCTCTTATCTTGTCTTTGTGATCTTTACGCGAAATGTAAGTAGGCGGCAGCAAGATCACTACACTCAGCTTCAAATTCCGGCCCTCTAAATTTAATTAACAAAAATTCACGAAAAGAACGTCGTCTTTCTTCCAGCGATCCCCAATTGAGTTGCCGGAGCATTTCCGTGACACTCGCGCATTGGTTGAACCTACCGGTAACAAATCTAGCTGCTCGCCTCTGAACAGCCTCTATGTCTTCCTTCAAACCGATCTGCTGCTGATCCCAAATACTTGAGCAATACTCAAGACGTGGTCGTAAAAGCGTTTTATATGCGGTCTCCTTTACAGGTGAAGTACATCTTCCCAAAATTCTCCCAATAAACCGAAGTCGGCTGTCTGCCTTACTCACAACTATCCTTACATGCTCGTTCCATTTCATATCGCTCTGCAATGTTACGCCTAGATATTTGAACGACGCGACAGCATCAAGAAGTTCACTACTAATTCTGTTTTCGAACATTATAGGATTGTTTTTTCTACTCATGCGCATCACCTTACATTTTTCTACATTGAGAGCTAGCTGCCATTCTTCGCACCAACTAGAAATTTTGTCTAAGTCAACCTGTATGCTATTACAGTCAGTTACAGACGACACCCTCCCATACACCACAGCATCATCAGCAAACAGCCGCAAATTACAACTTACTCTGTCCCTGAGATCATTTATATAGATAGAAAATAATAGTGGTCCTATCACACTCCCCTGGGGCACGCCTGACGATACACTCGTCTCTGATGAACACTCGCCGTCGAGGACAACATACTGCGTTCTATTACTTAGGAAGTCTTCCAGCGAGTCACAAATCTCTGAACCTATTCCATAAGCTCGTATCTTCGTTAGCAGTCTGCAGTGTGGCACCGCGTCGAACGCCTTTTTGAAGTCTAGAAAAACACAATCCGCCTGTTGCCCTTCGTCCATGGCTCGCAAGATGTCATGTGAGAAAAGGGAAAGCTGAGTTTCACATGAACGATGTTTCCTAAACCCATGCTGATTCATGGAAAGAAGCTTTTCCGTTTCAAGGAAATTTACTATATTTGAACTGGCCAAAGGCCAAAGATAAATAAAAAAAATCAAGTCCAAAACAAGCAGTAATTCAGATAGTAGTGTGACGGTAACGAGTATAGCAACAGTTCAGGCGAACAAAGAGTGAAGATTAACACATGTATTTCAAAGACTGTAAAAACGCAGTTCCGGCAGCCAAAGATGCAAATGCACAGCATGTTGACTTTGCAATCGCTGAGGTAGTTTTTTGACCAATGAAAATAGTTCAGAATGGTTTCAAAATGTTCGGATCAATTTGGTGATGAAACTTTTTATTCGAAATATGAAAACAATCATATTGATATTAATTAATATTTTTCTAAGGTAAGATACACAGAAAAATACGCTTACTGACAATAACGAAATGGAAACTGTCAACATATGCAGTCCAAACTGTGGTGCTGATTTCAAAATAAAATAGTCATTAAATTTGAAGCTCGAACATTTGTTTGTTAAATATATCACTGACTTCTATCATATTTATGACGTTTCTTATCCAAATACAGAGAGAATTTTTATAAACCGCCAAATTCACATTATTTCCGGAAAAATTGCCAAATTCGTATTATTCCCCTAAAAATCACCAAATGCACATTATGTGTACCATTATGGTTAAAACGAATTTTTCCTCTCCCTACCCATGGCTCTTATCCCTGCAATAGACCTAGATACAAAACTTGCCCTATTCACCATCCCATCACCACCTACTCCATTCCTGTCACAGGCAGGGCAACCTGTGAAAGCAGTCATGTTATTTATAAACTGAGCTGCAACCACTGTACAGCTTCCTATGTGTGCATGACCAGCACCCAGCTGTCTATCTGAATGAATGGCCGTCTTCAAACTGTGGCCAGAAGACAGCTAGACCATCCTTTTGCAAAGCATGAAGCACTGCAGAGTTTGACTCACTTCAGTGACTGCTACACAACTTGTGCCTTATGGATCCTCCCCACAAACACCCGCTTCTCTGAAATGTGCAGATGGGAACTCTCCCTACAATATATCCTACACCCCCGTAATCCCCCAGGCCTAAACCTTCGCTAGTTCCTGTCTCTACCACCTTCCATTTTTCTGCCACACACTACCCTTAAATTTGTCTCCCATCACACCATACATTTCAGACCCTTCCCTTCCTTCCGCACTGTCCGTTAGACAGCACTGGCATATTCGCCTACCTGTGCCACGCCCCCCCCCCTTCTCATCCTCCATCCCTCTCCTTGCCACATCCTCACCCCCACCACTGGTTGCTCTTGCCAGGCTGTGCTGGGTACTACAGTTTGGCCACAGCGGCCAGAGATGGCAGTCGTGTGTGTGTGTGTGTGTGTGTGTGTGTGTGTGTGTGTGTGTGTGTGTGTGTGTGCGCGCGTGTGTGTGTGTGTGTGACTGACGAAGGCCTAAACAGCCAAAAGCTTTATTGTTATAGTCTATTATTTGTGCCTTTCTGCAGTTCATCGGATGTCTCTGTGGAGAGTAAGCAACCTATCCTTCTCAAAAAATTGGTATTGTGTTAGATTTGAAGTAATGTTTATATGTTTAGATGTTTATTTATTAGCCGTTCAGCATGTTTACCATGCAATTGGCTTCACCATTTATATTTTATCTTTTTACAAACAAATTTACAATGTGTACAAACATATTCTTACAGTTTCACTTATAATTAAACACATATTTACATGTCACAACTCTATAATAATTGTTTATTTCTACATGGATTTGTATAACATGGTATTTTAATTTTTATTGGAAGGTATTTGTGAATATTTTATGCATTAAGCAATTCCTCCAAGTTACTTCGGAGATATTCTTCCACTGAGTAATAGGCAGTCTTTTCAAACCATATCTCTAATGCTGACTTAAATTTACTTAGAGGAAGTACTTTTACATATTGTGGTGATTTATTATATAGTTTAAGACCTAAGTGTTTTTGGCTGTTATGTAACAGGACAGCCTTGTTTCTCGTACTGTGTGTGTGTATGTTCTCACTCATAGTAAATTTCTGTATACCGTATTTATGCGAATATAGGCCGCACCTAAACTTTTGACAAGAGATTATAGAAAAAAAAAAAAAAAAAAAAAAAACTCGAGTATAGGCCGCAGGTTTTTTAATTTTTATTTTATATATTTTTATTCTTTTGTATAATCGAACTTTTTTCGCAATCAGAAACACAATGTTAACGAAATAATGTTCTTTTTTCAATAAAGTCAAAACAAATATGCAAAACTGTAAATCAACAAATAGGTAAAATTTTACGATGCTTCTCGCCGGGCTCCAGTGCTTATGTTGGCAACAGATAAACAATGAAGTGTAGACTCACGCTAATATTTTTCGTAAATGTTATTGCTGCTCGTTTCGCTCACAGTAAAATAAATACTGTACCTGCTCTATGGTTGACAGGTTCTTGTATGTACCCTTGCCCGTTCAGAAAAAAATAGTTTTCGTTTTAATTGAAGTTGTCATGAAAAAACATTTATTGGTCATCTGAGTTCAAAGACCTTGCCGTCATTACCATTGGTGCCAACGTAACCACTGCAGCCCCGCGAGAAGCGTCGTACAATTTAACCAAACGAATAAGAAAGCGAGACGACAGGCCGATCCGGGCAACCCAAAGTGAGGGGACGCTGAACCAAGGCGTGTTACTGGGCATTTCAAGTGTTGTATAAAGCGTAGGCTTGTGCTGCGAAAATATAGTTTTTTTCGGTGTGTGTGTGTGTGTGTGTGTGTGTGTGTGACGATGCTTTGGCTTGCAACTTTGTAGCGGGAAACAAACGTAAGGGTTACACTGCCGAATGTAAGCTTCAGGTTGCCTAGTCACAGTAGCGGACATGGAAAACGGGAAGTTCGACGTAAATTTGACGCTGACGAAAAAACGTTCGACGCTGATGTGTGAGGATAAACTATTAAAATGTTCGAAGAATCGTTGTGCATTTCAAGGGCTAAAATGTAACTATACCAATGTTTGCTTGACTTCATAATTCTAAACAGAAACTGTGGTTTTGCTGTTACAACAGAAATGATTCAGCTGCAAGGCTGCAAATTAGCCCCGAGTTCCATGTACATCGTTTCATGGAAATAACCCCCAATGAATGTGAAACCAGTGAATCTGGTCGTAGTAAAGTATGTTATTTTAAAACGTAGCATTGGAACTCAACATCAGCATTAGCTACACAAATCAGTTGTTCTGCTATCTTAACCTCCCATCACCACTCACGGTAGGCGTTACCGTACCAACGTAAACGTCACGGTAAAATCTCTCGCAACACACACTAAACTTTTATCGCGAAAACTAGCTTCACTGACTATATCAAATTAAAAACATTTGAGTGCTTAGGAAGTGTGTATTACGTACTATTTTTTTGTTTTAAGGCCGCGCGGAGGTGTTAAAAAAACAGTCGTCAGCTTTTGTTGGCCGCGGTACAGAATGACACCATTCGATTTACATCGAAATATCGACTTCCACAAATTCCCGCGCCGATATGTAGTTCTGAAAAACTGTTACTGTAGCATTTTTGAAAATTATCTAGTTTATTACATTTCTCAAACCAACATAAAAGTGAGCGTGCAATTTTTGAAACTAACGACTTTGGGAAAAGGAGCGATTTGGGGGGGTGGGGGGACTGAATCTCGATTATAGGCTGCACCACGATTTTGTACGCCGAAATTTGGGAAAAAAGTGCGGCCTATATTCGAGCAAATACGGTATTTTCTTTTACGTACATGAGGCAGTAATACACATATAGACTTGGGAGAGTCATTATATTGAGTTGAGTGAAATGATTCCTACACTATTCTCTAGGTGCCAGCCCCTGAATAATTCTAATTGCTTTCTTCTGCCATGTGAATACAAGGTTTGCACCTGGTGAATTACACCATAACAGTAACCCATACTGCAGCTGTGACTGGAAGAATGCATAGTAGCAGACAAGCAATAATTTTTGTTGACACAGTGTCTTAGTTTACACAATAAAAAATTACATGTGCAAGTTTACTAGAAAGAAAATTTATATGTTCATCCCAGGAAAGTCTTTGGTCTACTTGGAGACTGAGCAATTTAACACTTCGATTATCATCTTTCGTTGTCTTTAGGTTAAAATAAATTTCCTCTGTTTTTGTTTCGTTTATACATAACTGATTAGCTTTACACCCTGTTTACTTTTTTCTAATAGTTCCTTATTTTTCTCTTTCAGCACACATATGTCTTCACCACAAGTAATCATTGTCATATCATCTGCGTATAATACATTTTTGCATGATATATAGTTTGAAAAATCATTGACATAAACTATAAAAATGAATGGCCCGAGAACGGAGCCCTGTGGGATTCCTCTCTTAATTGGCATTAGTGCAGACCTCTTCTTGTTAACATACACTAATTGTTGCCTATTTCTTAGGTAAGATTTAAATAGATTTTAATGCTTTACCCTCAATTCCATAGTATTCTAACTTTTCTGCTATTATCTTGTGCAACACAGAATCAAAAGCTTTACTTAAGTCTATGAGTGTAGCACAGGTAGTCTGTTTCATTTCATAACCATCATGTATTTCAGTTATCAGACTTTCAATAGCTTTTATGGTCGATAGGTTTGATCAAAATCCAAACTGGCTTTCATTGAGTAGCTTACTATTCTCAAAATACTTGTAAATCTGTAAATGTATGCAGCTCTCTATTATTTTAGATATTATGGGGACAATAGCTATAGGTCTGTAGTTATCTGCTATGTGTTTGTCACCCTTTTTGAATATTGGAAGAGTAACTGTGATTTTAAGGCATTTGGGGAAAATACCGTCATCGAGAATTTTGTTTACAAGGTAAAACAGAGGCATTCTAATTTCCATGATTATGCATTTCAAAACATAGCTACTGAACCCATAGTAGTCATCTGTTCTGGAGTTGTTTAGTTTGTATACTGAATTAATAATATGTGTAGTACTAATTTTTCTCCAAGTGAATCTTTCATTTGTTTTCTTTTGTGATTGAAACAGGAAGGTCTTAGCATCAGGTGTATCATCATTTTGTGCTACAAGGGAACTCGCACAATTTACAAATATTCATTAAGTGTGTTGCAGTTAAGTGGGACAGTGATTTCTTCCTTCTCCATATTTATCTCAATTTTTATTACATTCCAGGCTGCTTTACATTTATTTTTAGAATTTAGAATGTATTCTTCATTTGCTTTGATTTTTGCAGCTCTGATTTTAGACTTGTAGATTTTTCTCAAGAGTATATAATTCTCCTTGTCCTCGAGGTTGTTAGCAGCTCTATCTTTCAGCATAAGTAGGAGTATCTTAATCTTATTGAGTTGTGGTGTGTAGTACCATTTTTGTGTTTGTTGTGGTTTGCACTTATTACTATTGTTGCTTTTTTTAGTGATAAGGGGGCAGTTACTGTCTGGCGTGTGTTTGATGGTGGTGATGAATGTGGAGAAGCATTTGTTTACATCTTTCTCATTGGCTAATATACTGGACCACTCCATTTGTTTGAGTTCATTTTTCACATTTATAATGTTCTCTTCATTGCGTACTCTGTATGTTATTAACTTAGCAGGTTTATAAGTAATCAAGTTTCCAATTTTGAGCCATATGCCATCATGGTCAGAAATTCCCATTTTGATGGCATCACATTCTACTTGATTTCTATATACATTGCTAATTATGTTATGAAGACATGCTTCTAACCTGGTTGGTTTTTCCTTAAGGCAAAAGAAATTCATTGATCTTAACACATCTAAGAAGGAAATAAAACTTTTTCTTGAATCTTATATTTATGTTTATATCTCCCGCAATGAAAATTTTATAGTTCTTGTATTTACTAATGTATAATATTAAAGCTGAGAGTTGTTCTGCAAATGTTTCTTCATCAGATGGTGTTCTGTAAACAGTTACAATAACAAATCTCGAGTGTGAAATGCCATGTCACATGCTTCAAAAACACTCTTTACACATAAGCTGGAAACATCGATAGTTGTATATTTGAAATTTAAGGTTTTGTTAGTATAGATGGATACTCCACCATGTGAAATGTTTGGCCTACAGTAACTTGCTGCCAGCGTATATCCAAATGGCACAATACATTTATTCCTGTGCTATTTAACCAGTGTTCATTCACACAGAGAATGATGCACTTAATTTCATCCAGCCAGTACTGGAGTTCAGCAACTTTAGATCTTAAGGACTGCACATTTATATGTAGCAGGAAGGTGAGTTGTTTACAATGTGCACAGTTTGTTTGTTTATGTAATGCACCTTTTTGTATGCTTGGGTTTGTATGCTATGCTTTGGGCCTTGGCCAGTGTTTTCTTTGTAGCTGAGAGTTTGGTTTAACACATCTTTTTCTTTGATTACATGGCTTATTTCGTCACACAAATATCTTTTCCCTTCATAATTCAGGTGTGTACCATGTTTGGTATGCAGGGATCTATTCAGTTTACCTATATCAACTGTTGTACATTTTCCATACAAAGCACACATTTGTTTTATTTTAATGTTTGTTTTTCTTATTTCCTTATTGACACGTGAATTGTATACAAGGTCATACCTGTATGGTAACGTTGTAATTATCGTATTTCGGGCTTTATTTGCTTCCAAGAAGTTTTGTAGGTTTCTTAGGCAATTTTTTGCTTCATTTCTTGCAACATCGTTGGCGCCAGCTATACACACAATGTATTCATTTTCATCATTCGTTTTTTCTTGCAGGTCAACTTTGGTAATAGCTTGTGTGTTTGCACCTGGTTTTGTTATTCCCATTGCTTGGATGTCTTTGTTATTGTCCTGCAAAACACTGGCGAAATTTCTGCTGTGGCTGTCTGTTAAAAAATGGTTATACACTCTGGGCTCCCTAGTTTTAAGCTGGTAGAATTATTAAAATTTGTGCCACTAGTGCTTTGTCTCCTTACACTGGCAACTAATGAAAGTGAATTGTGTATAGTATTATTAAACTTCTATTACTATTTTATTGGTCATGTTGGTGAACACAGGGTGTTGGATTAACCTCTCGAACATGCTCGATGAGCTGAGTTCGAGCCAGCAGTTGTGAACATTCAGGAGACTGTACCAAATGTATTAAGATGTTTAATATTGGCTGCAATGACCTCTTGACATTTCAACATTATTTTTTGACATTAGTTTCTAACAGTTGATGATGAAAATTATTGTGAATAGTTTCCATGTCCGCATGTATACCAACCAACAACTAAGAGTTGTATTCTTTTTTGACAATGTTGTTCCCAAAACATGTTCTTCTGGAACAAGATTTTGAAATGTATTACTAAAGGAAATAAATGCTTGGAAAAGTAATTTTTGTAAAAGTAATGTGCTTCTCCTGTAAAGTCTTTGAAATTACCAAATTAATTAAATTCTGCTTGTTTTTGCAAGACACATTTTTGCTGCCTATAGCATAGAACTATTAGCAATCTAAAATTGCAGAAAAGCACGCCGAACATGTCAGGTTACTAAGCGAAGCATGAAATGCTGCGAGGGTCGAGAAAAATTACATAGTCAAGGCGTTAAACTTTCATCCAAACAAAAGGAAATGTGAATTAAAACTAAAGTATGTTTGTACCTCTTACCAATATTATATGAATTGTTTCTAACTATCACAGTTGTGGTGTCATAATGGATAGAAGATGTATGAAGTACACAATTTTTGTTGTGAAATTAAAGGGGCAGGTTAGTTGCAATTTAAAAGGAGAGAGAGAATTAAGCTGCACAATACACCCTTTATTATGTCCTTCAGAATTTAATTTCAATATTAAAAAGCAGTGTACTAAAAGAAAGTCTACAGTTGTGGTAATATTGCCGTGAGACTTCAAGCTAACCAACTGCCGGTGTGGCGCAATGGATAGCATCACCGATTGCGGTGCTGGAGGTTGTCGGTTCAATCCTGACCACCGGCAAAAATTTCTTTGTAATTATCATTTCCAGAATGTTCTATGTGTTTCTTATGTTCACTTGTAATTTCTACATTTTTCTTATGTTAACTATTCTAGTACATTCTTTCTGTGTATAAATAGTAGATCACTCCGCCCGAGAGGCAGTTAGTGCTGCGTGTATGTTAAGTTCACAATAAACCTGCTTTCAGAATAAGTGCTGTGTTCAGTTGTGAAGCCTGCTTCCATTTCAATGTGACAATATATTTGGCCAATAACTTCATTTTGCAATTGCTTTCAGACTTCTGCTAAAGTTCTACATCAGTGACTAATGTTTCTGAGGTAGATGTAGACATTAAAACTTTCAAAGAAATATAAAAGCTTCACATGAAGAAGTTATTTCCAAATGATTGTGTGAATTTGTCTACTCTTTTGTGATAAAGCCTGTGGCCGAAAATTGGAGTTTTGTGACAATGTCTTTTCAGCGTGCCTCTCTGTGGCTCATTGATCATCTTTATGGTGAGGCAGTACTTAGCCCCATATTATTGATTTCTCAACCGTAACTTCCCATTGACAGATTTTCCCTATTTAAACTACGAATTTTTTTGGTAGAAAACTTAGAAACTACAAATTTGTACATGAAATATCAAACTTGGCTCAAACCAGTGATTTGAAATTGAATGTCATACTCTTTCTTACTATATTAAGCTTTGATAAGCAAGGCTAATGAAATTAATGGAATGGCTTACTGAAATAAGATCGAAGAAATATATGAGGAGCTAAAGGAAATTATTCAGACAGTTACGGGAGAGGAAAACTTAATTGTGATGGGAGACTGGAATTCGGTAGTAGGAAAAGGAAGAGAAGGAAAAATAGTAGGTGAATATGGACTGGGCAAAAGGAATGAAAGAGGAAGCCGCCTGGTAGAATTTTGCATGGAACATGATTTAATCGTAACAACCACATGGTTTAAGAATCACAAAAGAAGGTTGTATACTTGGAAGAGACCAGGAGACACCGGAAGGTATCAGACAGATTTTATAATGGTAAAACATAGATTCCGGAACCAAGTTATAAACTGTAAGACATACCCAGGGGCAGATATAAACTCTGACCATAACTTGTTAGTCATGAACTGTAGGCTGAAACTGAAAAAACTGCAGAAAGGTAGGAAAATAAGGAGATGGGACCTAGATAAATTGAAGGAACGTGAAGTTCTGGAGAATTTCAGAGGGAGATTTAGGCAACAATTGACAGAAACAGGGGGAAATAAAACAGTAGAAGAGGAATGGGTAGCATTGAGAGATGAAATAGTGAAGGCAGCAGAGGACAAAATAGGTAGGACGGCAAGACCTACAAAAAAATCCTTGGATATATCAAGAAATACTAAATTTAATTGATGAAAGGAGAAAATATAAAAATGCAGTAAATGAAACAGGCAAAATGGAGTACAGACGACTAAGAAATGAGATCGACAGGAAGTGCAAAATGGCTAAGCAGGAGTGGCTAGAAGCCAAATGCAAATCTGTAGAAGAATGTATAAGAAGGGGAAAAGTAGATACCACCTACAGTAAAATAAAAGACATTTGGAGACAAGAAAAGCAACCCTGCGAATATCAAGAACTCAGATGGGAAACCAGTTCTCAGCAAAGAAGGAAAAGCTGAAAGGTGGAAAGAGTACATAGAGCAGCTCTACAAAGGATATGAACTTAGAGACGATGTTGTAGGAAAGGAAGAGGAAGTAGATCAAGATGAAATAGGAGATACTATACTGAGAGATGAATTTGACAGAGCCCTGAAAGACCAAGGTCGGAACAAGGCCCCAGGAGTAGATGACATACCTTCAGAGCTACTAAAGTCTCTGGGAGAGCCAGCCATGACAAAACTATTTGAACTGGTGTGTAGGATGTATGAGACAGGCGAAATGCCCTCAGACTGTAAGAAAAATGTAATAATTCCCATTCCAAAGAAATCAGGTGCAGACAGGTGTGATAATTACAGAACCATCAGTTTGATAAGTCATGGTTGCAAAATTTTAACATGAATTATCTACAGGAGAATGGAAAAGCTGGTAGAAGCCGACCTCGGGGACGATCAGTTTGGATTCAGGGGGAACATAGGAACCCGGGAGGCAATACTCACTTTACGTCTTATCTTAGAAGATAGATTCAGGAAAGGCAAACCTACATTTTTAGCTTTTGTAGATTTGGAGAAAGCGTTTGACAATGTTGACTGGAATACACTCTTTCAAATTCTGAAGTCACCAGGGGTAAAATACAGGGAAAGGAGAGTTATTTACAACTTGTACAAAAGCCAGACCGCAGTTATTAGACTCAATGGGCATGAAAGGGAATCATCAGTTGGGATGGGAGTAAGACAGGGTTGTAGCCTTTCTCCAATGTTATTCAATTTGTACATCGAGCAGGCGGTGAAGGAAAGCAAGGAAAAATTTGGAATAGGGATTAAAGTTCAGGGGGAATAAATAAAAACATTGCGTTTTGCTGATGACATTGTAATTCAGAGACAGCAAAGGACCTGGAAGAGCAGTTGAATGGAATGGGCAGTGTGTTGAAGAGAGCGTATAAAATGAACATTAACAAGAGCAAAACAAAACTAATGGAATGCGGTCTTAGAAAATCAGCCGATGCTGAAGGAAGTAGATTAGGTGACGAAACAATGAAGGTGGTAGGTGAGTTTTGTTACTTGGGTAGTAAAATAACATGCAATGGTCGCAGTACAGAGGATATAAAATGCAGAATGGCAATGGGAAGAAAAGCATTTTTGAAAAAGAGAAATTTGCTAACATCGAATATTAATTTAAGTGTAAGGAAGTTTTTCTGAAGGCATTTGTGTGGAGTGTTGCCTTGTATGGGAGTGAAACATGGACGATAAGCAGTGCGGACAGGAAGAGAATAGAGGCTTTTGAAATGTGGTGCTACAGAAGAACGCTGAAGATTAGGTGGGTAGATCGCATAACTAATGAAGAGGTACTGAACAGAATTGGTGAGAAAAGGAATTTTTGGCATACACTGACCAAAAGAAGGGATCGCTTGGTAGGACACATTCTTAGACATCGAGGAATCGTAAATTTAGCATTGGAGGGAAGTGTGTGGGGTAAAAATCGCAGAGGGAGACCAAGAGATGCGTATAGCAAGCAGATTCAAGTGGATGTGGGTTGCCGTTTGTTGAAAGGCTAAATATAATACCACTGATTCTCACAAAAGGATAATGACAAGTTTTATTAACAAGAAAAACTGGTACAGTTATCTTTAACTCAAGAGGCACACAACCATTAGGCAAAAGACAAAGAGCAGTAAATCTACAAAATGTCTATATGTGTGTTTACTCTTTGCAAAGAACTATTATGTCAAAGCATAGACAACTGCAAAGTGGACAAAACATAAAAGACAGTAGCACAGTACTTAGAAAAACATAATAATAATAATAATAATAATAATAATAATAATAATAATAAACATTTTTAATTGATTATCACAACACTCCCACTTCAATTAACAAATGTTTAACACTTCTGTAGTCTTCTGTCATCAAGAACTTTAGCATCATCAACATAAAGTAGCTGTCTTATCTTTCCAAAATTGCCTCTAGTGAGTGGTTTGGTAAGAATATCTGCTTGCTGATCTGTAGAGCTTACATGTTCAAGGTTGAAGATTCCCGACTTAAATTTTTCTCGTATGAAATGATACTTCACGTCTATGTTTTGTTTGTTTGTTTGTGATACTCAGGGTTCTTGATCAACCGGATGGCACTTTGACAGTCCATATACAAGGTGGTAGTAATTTCTTTCTGGTTAATAATATTTTGTAAAATTGACTGTATCTATACAATTTCTTTTACAGCCTGGCAAAAAGCTAAATATTCTGCTTCAGTTGTTGATAAAGCCACCACTTTTTGCCTCTGAGAGCTCCAAGCTATAGTAGCTTCACCAAACTTAACAACAGAACCTGTGGTCGATCTTCGAGTAAGAACATCTCCTGCATAATCTGTATCACAAAAAACAGACAAACGAATATCCTCATTCCTTGGATAATACAAGCCATAAGAAATTGTTCCCTTTAGGTACTTGAAGATTCTCTTCACAGCATTCCAGTGCATCTTTTCTGGTTTTTCAAGATGCTGACTAGCATTATGTACTGAAAAAGTGATGTCAGGTCTGGTTTCCACAGACAAATATAGTAAACTTCCAACAGCCTGATGGTATGGAGCATTGATATTTTTTTGAGTCATTCCCCATCTCAGAGTACATTTGTCCACAATCAGCAGGAATAGCTACAGCATTGGTATTTTCCATGTTGTACCGTTCCAGTACAGCTCTTGCATATGCCTCTTGGTTTAAGAAGATGGAGCCATCTTTGAACTGTTCTATCTGCAAACCGAAATAATGATTAACACTGCTGGTTGTTATCTCAAATTCTTGTTCCAAATCACTCATTAGTAAATTAATTACTTCCATAGATTCTGATACGATTAGTCCGTCATCAACGTGAATGGCTAGAATGGTCAAGAATTCACCCTTATTATTGACAAAAACACAGGGGTCTGCACTTGTTTCTGTCAGTCCAAATTTGTTCAACACACTGGTGAATCGTTTATTCCATAGTCTAGAAGCTTGTTTAAGTCCATAGATACTTTTCTTCAGCTTGCATACCGTTTTGGTACCATCCTCAAACCCTTCTGGCTGTTTCATATATATTTCAGTATCTATTTCACTGTATAAAAATGCAGTTTTCATATCAAACTGCTTCATATGCATTGCTTTGGATGCTGCAATAGACAAGATTATTCTTATGGAATCAAATCTAACCACTGAACTGAAGGTTTCAGTATAGTTCATGCCTAATTTCTGTCGAAATCCTCTAGCAACAAGTTGAGCTTTGAATCTATCCACAGTTCCATCAGTTCTCCTCTTCACTTTGAACACCCACCTATTGTCAAGTATTTCTTGGTTTTCTGGGGGCTCAGTCAAGATCCAAGTTTCATTAAGATTAAGAGAATACATTTCTTCTTGCATAGCATGTTTCCAATTTTCTGCATTGTCACAGTCCATTGCATCTTGATATGAGATGGGTTCATAGCACTTCGTTATGCAGGTAGAATTTACAGTAGTATAGTTGGTGTATCTGACAGTCTTTTTGATTTTTGACCTGTCTCGTAGGCTGCTTCTAATTTTATTCTCAGATTTGATGACCTCTTGATTGTCATTTTGCATAGAAGATCTACAGTTGGCTTCAGTACAGTCAATCGGGGTAACTTTGTACCACTTTTCTCCATTTTTTGAAAATACTGTACTTAAAATAAATTACGCATTACAACAGACATTGTAACATTTTGCATCTACAGTTACTGAGTGCTTGGGAAAGTAAAAATGTATACTAATTATGCCTGTTAGGGTAAAATTTCAATTTTAATACTGGTACAAAGTTACACTGTCATTCAGGGTAACTTTAGACCAGTCTTAAAAAACACAGAATATTTCCTATATCTGATGCTCTGGGTAACTTTATACAATGCCAAAAGGAAATCAGGTGTTAATACGAAGTAAAAACAAAGTGTTGATTCAGTATTGACGTTTTACTCTGAAATATCAAGATATTTGTGTCGAGCTTGCACCGACAGCTCTTATATTAAGTAAACACAAATAGAGAAAACAACATTTATTGCAGTGAATTGTTTATAATACACATTACAAATAATAGTACACACATTTTCTTCATAACACAACACAACATATTCAATAATACTTAATAGGAAATAGACTCCTTCAAATATCTTCATCTGATGAACACAGGAACTCATCACTGATATGAACATTGGCCCTTTTATTAACAGGCTTCATGCAGCATTCATCAATTATTTTTAGTATACTGTCCTTGTTGTACCAAGTTGAATCCTCTCTCTCAGGCCACATGTAATTTTTTTTTTTCCTTCTTAACTATGCAACTTTTTCTGAAAGTCATACGATTGCCTCGCTCCTCTACTGCAGTGATTTTTCCAGGCTAACATTTACCCTCATACACTGCAATGACACAATCATTTACATGAGTCATCTTCACATGTAGGTGATTTGCTGAATATATCAGTTATCATTCCTTCTTCTACAACAATGTTCCCCTCAGATATTAGAATAGGTCCGTTTAAAAGTTCCATTTCATCGGTCATACTTCAGTTCACATCTAATTCAGCAAGGAAACTACAACTGTCAGGAACATCTGCTGACATATTATTTTTATTCAAAGTTCGGAGTGTTCTAGCTTGGGTGCTTACCCCACCTCTTGTCTTCGGTCCTGATTTTGGTCATGATGTACGAGGTTGCACAAATTCTAGCACATCCCTCAGTTGATTTTCTTCTCCTGCCTCCATTCGGGTTCATCTCTTCTTTCCGTTGTTGCCACTTACTTCTGTATTCTCATAAAATGCCCTAAAATCTTCTGCAGACAAACTCTTCCCAGGTTCTATGGGCAAATTATACTTATTGACAGTCTTCACATTGAGATTTACTGTCTCCAAATAGTTATTGAATAATTCAGTTCCCACACTGCTGATCATTGCTGATTGTTGAACCTTTATTGTAATTTTTGAATAATTTAGAAATGAGTGACAGTAGTTCTACAGTCATCTGACAAATGTTTATATATTTATTGGGATGTGAATTTCCAAATTTGTAATCAGAAATACGCTACATTTGGTAGGCCCAACCATCAAAATCACGTAATTCATGCCATACCAAGTCATTTTAGAAATTTTAATGCTACGGGATCTTAGTTTATTATTCCAATTTCAATGTGGTAAGCATTGTACCATGATCCTGTTAATTTTGTACTGGTACAATGTTACCCTGAAATGAGCATGAATCTACCACTAGCTATATAACAGTGGTTATGTCGATATATTAAATCAGAATTTCGAATAAAGTTATATCACTGCAAACTCAAAGCATTATTTAATTGTTTAAAAACGAAATATTATTAAGGAGGTCACTACTTGTTCTTACAATAACAAATTGAAATCACTAACGTCAGATGGTCTCTTCACAGTCAACACAATAAAAGACTAAATACAACCAAAAGAGCTTGTAGGAATGTGGAAAGGCAGTTGAAATACGAAATATAAATAACAGAGATAATAAAACTATTACTTTTAGTACAAAATAACATCATTAGACGGAACACCGGGCAACTGAAACAAAAATAGCGAGTGGTACAAAGTTACCCTGACTGGTACAAAGTTACCCCGATTGACTGTATTTGATTCTTCTTCAAATATTCTAATTTCGTCTCCTGTTTGATTCAGGGTTTCCTCTTGAGTAGTCTGCTTATCATCAGTTGTCTCAGATATTAGGAAAGGTATTGAAAGTTTTCTCTGATTGACAGTCCTTATACAATGTCACGATATATTTTAACTTGATCTTTATGAGAAAACCAAACACGATACCCCTTTACTTCTGTATCGTAGCCAACTAGAAAACCTTTTTCACCTTTGGAATCCCATTTCTGCCGTCTCTCCTTTGGAATGTGTGTATAAACCATCTCTCCAAATATCCTAAGTTTGGTCACATCATAATCCAATCCATTCCACATTTTGTGAGGTGATTTGCCACTGACACTACTTGTACCTGTTCTATTCAAAATATAAGTTGCTGTATTAATGGCTTCAGCCCACAGTCGTATTGGCAGCCCACTTGCATGAATCATTGTTCTTGCAGTCTCCACCAAAGTTCTGTTCTCACGTTCGGCTCCACCATTCTGTTGAGGACAATAAGTTACTGATTTTTGATGTGTTATCCCAAAATTCTGCATTATTTTTCGCACTTCATGGTTAATGAATTCTAGTCCATTATCAGTTCTGATCACTTTAATGCCATTTTCAATTTGTTTTTCAGTAGTTTTTATGAAAGATTCCAAGTGTTCCGCAACTTCCGATTTATGTCTTAGAAAATACACAGTTCTCCAATGTGAATAATCATCTTTTAACAAAAGAAAGTACCTTGAACCACCAATAGAATTAACTTGCATAGGGCCACACAAATCACAGTGAATCAGTTCACCTGCCCTTTTTGACTTTGAATCACTTTTGTGGAAAGGTAATTTATGAATTTTCCCAACGACACAATCTTCACACAAACTTTTATCTTCTTCCTTAAATTGAATCTGCCTATCTTTCAGAAGCTTTTTCAAATGGGGAAAATTTTGATGGGCAAGTCTTTTGTGCCAAATTTTAAGATCTTCCTTGGTAGCCACATTTGCTTGAACACTGTCATTTTCACTAAGTGAAATCTTAAATTTCATCCTATACAACCTTTCTTCACGAACTCCCACTGCAACAACATTCTCTCCCTTGAAAAGTCTGCATGTTGCCTTGCAGGATTTAAATTGTATGCCCTTGTCTAATGCTGCTCCAAGTGAAAATAAATTAAATCGAATATCTGGCACATATAAAACATTTGACAAATACTTTTCATTCCACCTTTTACCATCAAAGGCTAGAATGTTTATGTCACCTTTCTCATGTGAAGTAATATAACTACCATCACCAATACAGATTTGGACTTCACTCTCAAATGGACTGTAATTTACAAACCATTCAATTTCATTACACATGTGATCAGTAGCACCAGAATCTAAAAACCATGCATTTTTATTTACATGATTGGCTGCTAAAATTTTGCTTATCAAAGCATCCCCTCTTAGTTCACATTGATTCTGACCTTGATGCTTTGATACAGTACTTCTGCATTCTTTTGCACAATGACTGGGTTTATTACACTTGAAACAAATGGTTTTGCAATCTTTAGCCCAATGACCAGGTTTATTACATTTGAAGCAGTTACCTTGTTTTCTTGAATTTTTATTTGCCGGACAGGGATTATTCTTAAAATGATTACTTCTTCCTTGTGTACCTGCTGCAAATGCTTCCCCCTTCATGTCTTTCTGAAGATTAAGGCGTTTTTCTTCCATCAATAATCTTGATGTCAAATTTGCTAATGTCTGTTGATCCGGATGTGTTGATTCCCATGCACTCAGAAAATGGTTATAACTTCTTGGTAGTGTCATTAACAGTTTTGTGATCACCATAGAATCTGAAATATTTTCACCTTGATTCCTTAACCGATGTACCAGGTCTTCTAATTGTGAAATATATGTAGCCATATCATTTGAAATATCCTTTTTTAGGTTATACCATTGCTGCTGGAGTAAATGTATGCTTACACTGTCTTTCTGTTCATAAACTGAAAGTAATTTGATCCACATAGCAGCTGACGATTCACAGTTAATGATATGTAGCAATGGCTTGTCTTCAATTGATGTTCCAATAACTTTCTGAGCTGCATTGTCCAACTTATTCCATCTTACAAGATCTTTTTCATACTTCAGCCTTGCTTCAATATTCATGTTGTCATTACACTCTGGTTTAATTACTTTCAATGCCTTAGAGTTTTGTAATTCTAGAAATTTCGTTTTCCATCATTTTAACACAGCAGAAATAACCTTAAAACTTTTGCTCACACAAGTTTGTTAATACTACAATAATGCACCCACTATTCAGTTTTACTTTTGTCAGTTCAAAACTTGTCACTCAGTGTTTACTGGGCCCATAACCTGTTGAAAGGCTAAATATAATACCACTGACTCTCACAAAAGGATAATGACAAGTTTTATTAACAAGAAAAACTGGTACAGTTATCTTTAACTCAAGAGGCACACAACCATTAGGCAAAAGACAAAGAGCAGTAAATCTACAAAAAGTTTATATGTGTGTTTACTCTTTGCAAAGAACTATTATGTCAAAGCATAGACAACTGCAAAGTGGACAAAACATAACAGACAGTAGCACAGTACTTAGAAAAACATAATAATAATAATAATAATAAACATTTTTAATTGATTATCACAACACCATTCTTATGAGGAGATGAAAAGGCTTGCTCAGGATAGAGTAGGGTGGAGAGCTGCATCAAACCAGTCTCCGGACTGAAGACCATAACAACATACTGAAATATATGCTAAAAATGTACCAGCTTCAAGGTGGTGTTAGTGAGTGAATGGTTAAGTGCCAGACTACAAAGGTGAAGTTTACAGATTCGATTCTCAGTCAACACAGGAATTTTGCCACTTCTTTCAGCTCTAGCAAGGTTGTTGTTATAGAAACTGCTGAGCTACATAACAGTTTGGAATCCTTGTTAAACTGTAGGTCCCACTAGAAGTGAGTGGGTCAGTTCAGATATTGGAGAAAGGCTATATGATGATGCCGTGTCATAGTTCATTGCCTGTTGAAGTTCTCGTCAATCAGCACTGTCAGTAATGGCTGGTTAAAATATCACGGGGCAAGATTGGTCTACTACAAATAATGTAGGCAACACACAGAACTGTAGTTCATTGGCATTTTAATGAATCTTTACTCCCTAATTGTCCCCATTTATGGCCAGCTTACAAGTTTCATTAATAACAGTCACTACAACCCAGTACGCACATTCCACATTAGAATAATATGAATTTACACATTTCTTGTAACACTAAAGAACTGTAGCAGAATTGGTCAAATTAGAGTTCAGAGTAGCATGGATTGTGCCTTTGATCAATCGTGAAACTAGACTCATTTACGTGGCACGAAAGCGGTAATTATACAGAAAGTAATGACGGCACAACTTTCCTAACATTAATTTTGAAACATAATAATACCCACTTTAATATTAAGCACATAGAACTTAATTAGTCTCATTAGAAATAATAATAAGCCTAATATATGACCTACAAAAATTGCTTCTTGCATGAACTAATTATTATTTGCTGATTAAACAAACCTCTGTGATGCTAAATAATAGAAAATAACTTCAGCTAGTCATGTTAGAAATGAGGATAACAAAAGTTTTGGAAAAAAAATGATAATAGACTAATTATATTTGTAACTATTATTATCCAACACTGGTATTGGGAGGTTCAGTAATGCAAGCAGATGGGAATAAATTCCACCATGCTTTGTTACAAACAGCTTACCAAATCCAGCAGGATCATGCTTAGTAAAGTATTGTGGTGGTCTATATAATCTTCAGATTCATAACTGTTATACCTTTTCCTTGCATTTTTGTGCAATATACACACTAAGTGCAAAAGCAGGTTTTCAAAGAATACATCTGTGGTTCTGAGCATCCATTCTTTTGTGCCCTTTTATAAATGCACTTAGGCTTTTTTGTTCTTGTTTCTTGACAAATGAAGTCTGGAATTTACTATCCCTGCTGTGTAATCAATGTGGAAGTGATGGACCATGCTTGGGTTCAGTAATCTCAATTGCTTAGCAGTGCTGGGATGCTCAGTTAATAGGATCCATTTGATTTTTTGAAGTGGTTCCTTGTAGTAACCCATGTGGAATTCTTATACGTCAACCGTTTCTCTGTGTTCAAATAATGTTTTCCAAAATAAATGAAATGTTATTTAAAGTGCAATGAATATCAACATATACTGCATCTTAACTGTTGCATGGCTTCTATTTGACGATGTAAACAGCAAGCTGAAGCTGCACAGACCGCTGGAGTTGGCAAAACACACACGCACACACACACACACCTATGAGTTTGGGCATGTTCAATTCTCCGTTCTTGAACTTTAAATTATACTCTTTTTGTCCGCCCTTGTGCATCTTTTGTCAGCACTTTACCCACAACACACAGAAACGTGTGGCCGGGATTGTTGTCAGGATGTAGCATCCAGGTAGCGGTAATGTCTTTTCATACTTACAGGACCCATTTTCTTAATCTTTCCAGGGCATCAATGTGGTAAAGAGCATTACGGTCTGCCCTTGGGGTACAAACTCTTTGTGCAACACACCATTTCTGTCAAACAAGACCATCTGCATCATATTTACCTTGGATTTGCCCATTCTTGAGTTTTTTGGGCACTGAGATGTGCCATTCCAGACTAGTTCTTCATTTCAGGCCATATGCTAAATTTTGTGTTTTATCACCAGTGACAATGTAGTCCAAATGATCTGGTTCAGTGTTCACTGGTTCCAACAGCTCACTCCTGATCAACAATCAATTGGCCTTCTGTTCACCAGACAGAATTTTTGGCACCAGCTTGATGCACATTGTTCTCAGGTGCAACTCTTCTATAAGATTGATGAATACACATCTTTTTGTAATGTACAGTGTGTCAGCTAAATACTGAACACTCATTCAGCAGTCTGAATTCAACTATTCACAAACACGAATCACACTCTTTTTTGTTTCTGCTTGTTGATGTTCTTCCAGAGTGAGGGTGGTCGTTTGCACCTTCCTAGCTGCCTGTAAACTTCTTGGTAGGCTTTTCATTGAGCTTAGTGCAAAACGTGAATTATCCAACATTGCTTGACTGAGTCAACCATGCACATTGTGATGATGTTGCTATGAAATCTGCTGCTTGGAGCAGACTGAGCTTAGGTGTGCTGTAAAGCTTGGGGTTCTCCCACCCAACTCTAGTAGTGAGAGTGGGCTGCGACCTGTAGTGTTGCAGAAAGCAATATATATTTCATGACTCTTTGTTCATACTGTGTATTAATGTCAACTTTTCATAGACATTTGTAATAATTCTACCCAAGTTTTGCAATATTACAGATGAAATTGATGGGGCACTTAGTATTGAAGTAGAACAGAAATAACCTATTCACAAGCTAGGAGAAGAGTTAGCACTCTTGTTCTGTGAGAGTGTATCTCTTTTCTGCTGGGCTAAGTACCCTACTGGTGAAAGCTATTGTGCAATGTTTTCCCTGTTCATTAATTTGGTAGAGTTCTGCTCCTATTCCAACACCACTAGAGTCAATTGCTAAACAAATATCTAATGACATATCAGGATGACATAGTATTGGTGCCTTAATGATACTTTCTTTAATTTTGATGAATTCTTTTTGGCATTCAGGGATCCACTTCCAGGGTTTATGTTTTTCCAGTAGCTCATGCATATTCGGCGCTGCAAGTGCCTCAATTGTTGCGAATCGACGATAATAGCCCACGGCTCCCATAAATGATTTTAATTGCTTCCTCGTTACTGGCGCTGGACAGTCTCTGATAGCCGCTATCTTTTCCAAGTCTGGCTTTATTCCTTCCTGCGTAATTATGTGGCCCAAGAATTTTAACTCGAACTTGCAAAACTGTGACTTCTCCACTTTTATAGTCATTCCGAACTTTCTAAAAGTTGCTCAGTACTTCACCCAACAATCCAAAGTAATTATTCCAATTTTGTGCTCCAATAACCACATGATTCACGTAGACAATTATTTTGTTCAGCAGCTCCTCTCCCAAAATGTGATCCATTGCTCTAATAAATGTGGCCGTACTAATTTTTAGTCCAAAAGGTAAGCGACAGAATTGGTATGATTTGCCATTTACCAGAAAGGCTGTATATTGCTGACATTCTCTACTCAATTCTATTTGCCAAAAGGCACTGATCAGATCTAATCCTGCTAAAATGTTCTTATCATGAAATCTTGATAATAATTCGTCTATGCTCAGGGGTCGGTCATTTTCTGCTTCAATAATTTCGTTTAATTTCCTGGCGTCCAGTACTAGACGTATCTCGCCGTTCCTCTTCACCACTGGTATGATAGGATTATTAAAGTTAGAGGTACTCCTTTCAATAATGTTATTCTTAAGCATTCTTTGGATTTCCTTGTCTACTTTCTCTTTCATCGCGAAGGGAATAATATATGGTTTCTTGTAGAACTTCTGTTGACTGTTCACATTGAAACTGTACTTGTAATCTTTAATACATTCCACTTTTTCTTTAAAGACTATTTGATATTGATACAGAGGCTGCTCTAGCTCGACTAGCCTCTCCTCAGGAATGTTTTCAATATTAACCACTTTCTGTACAGTTGTTCTGCCTGAACAGAATTTCACCCGCCTAGAACAGGGTACAGTACAGGTATGTAGAGTAGGGTAGAAAACATGCATATTAACATAATAATCAGAATGTTCTCTAACAGTACTAGAAACAAACAAGCAATCTAATAACGTATATCCCGTCAATGTACAATCTCCATAGATCAGCAGCATTTCTACCATATCTTCATGTGTGTACATAATACAGTATAAGTTCCACAACACAATGTTTATTCACAATGTGTACTACCTCCGTGCCGTCACTAGATTACTCTGATGCACGACTACACTGGCAAGCGGTGTACTGCACGCCAAAGCAACAACAAATGGATGCTAGGAGGGTGGTGGAGTACAGGAGTTTGCATGGGTCGCAAATCACAAACAAGGCGAAGTGGTAACTGTGGCTGTAGTGGGAACTACGTTGGACCGTTTCTAGGTAGAGCTAGGCCCCGGATGAACGAGTGCGCGAAAGGCACAATGGGTCATTTAACGCATTCGATAAACCTTATTTTGGGTGTGCAGGATAAATAAGGCAACCTGACTGGTGTATACCGGTCGGTACTGGTTCATATTGTATATGTAGACAAATAAAACGTGCAAGATGGAAACCAGTATGTGCTTATGAGAGTTGATGGCAGCAGACCATATTATTTGTTTTGGACCTCTTGATAAGTATGGAAGTGCGATTACGCATGTCAATCACATCGCGATTACGGGCAGCATGGGGTTTACGCCTGAGCCTCAGTACGTGCGTTAGCAGCGTATTTCGGGTTTTTCAAGCGTCAACTTCTCGTTGCCATATCTCGGGATGTAATTGAAATATTGCGATGCAATCAACGCCAGTGTTTATGTGATTTGTCATGCTATGGATTGCTAAAGAAAAAATATAGGGTGTCCATTTAAAAAAAGATAAGTTTGTCTTAAAAAAAAAAAACCACATTTGATTTTGTTTTAGAATGTTTCCAAATATGTACATTCATGGGCCCCAGCTGTACATTGAAACTGGTGAAAATAGTTTTCCAATAGCTGTTATTGTTCCAGAGATATTTTGGGTGGACAAGATAGCTGGGACACCCTGTGTGTGTGTGTGCGCGCAAGAAGCTCAATTTGGTAAAAGAAAAAAAAAAAAAAAAAAGTGGAGGCGACCTGTTTTCATGCTGATTGATTCAATTAATTGGAGAGGCAAACTGCATAATGCAGTAAAAGCAGTGAACTTCAAATTATGTTAGGCACTACCTAGCATTGAACTCGACATTGAATGATGTTCGAAAGACGAAAACCAAAGTTAGGCCACTGCACTTTCATTGGCGTACTTAGCAGTTTCTTGTCAGTTGTAGAGAAAAGAAAGAAAACCCGATACGCAGGACGAATTCAAAAAATATTTATTCATTTAACGTATTAAATAATTTTGCTTTAACATTACATTAATTTCATTAATATAATTATTTACGTACATTTTGCTGTGTTGTTGCTGTTATGCTCTACAGTCTGGAGACTGATTTGATGCAGCTCTCGACCCGACTCCATCCTGAGCAAGTCTCTTCATCTCCTCATAAGAACGGCAATGCACATCTATTTCAAAAGGTTGCCATAGCCATTCTGTATTTTATATCCTCTGTACTGCAGCCAACATATGTTATTTTACTACCCACCTACCACCTTTATTGTTTCGTTACCTAATCTAAAACCTTCATCATAGCCTGATTTTCTTACACTAAATTCTATTACCCTTGATTTGCTGTTGATAATATTCATTTTTTACGTTCCTTTGAAGACACTGATAATTCATTTCCATTGGTCTTCCAGAAGCTTTGCTGTCTCCGATGTAATTACAGTGTCATCGTCAAACCACAAAGTTTTTATTTCTCCACCTTGAACTTTAATTCCTTCTCCAAATTTCTCCTTGCTTTCCTTCACAGCTGATTCAATGTACAAATTGAATAACATTGGGGAAAGGCTTAAAACTTGTCCTACTCTGTTCCCAACTAGTGCTACCCATTCAAGCCTTTAATGTCTAATAACTGCCGTCTGATTTTGTACAGAACCTTCTGTTACCTATATTTTATCTCTGTTGACTTCAGAATTTGAAAGAGTGTATTCCAATCATCATTATCAAAACAGTTTCTATGATCTGTTCTACATAAATTATTTAAGAAATAACTGAAAACTACAATGTGATGATACTTAACATTCATAATAAAGTCTATATAACATTGCCTAAATTCTATGCAAAACAGAGATACTCATCCAGCGAGTAGTATGGGTTTGCAATTTATATTTCTTTTAGTGTTGCTTTAAATTTTGTCAGTGGGTGACTGAAGTCAATAATGTACTGGCAAGCCTCAGTCCAGCCTTTTTTGTGATAGTTTTGTGACTTATGACATGAAAAGTATCTTTGTTTGAGATGTCATAATATAATTGATTTCAAAATATAACAATTTATAACTATATAATGAGGATAACGTGCAATGCACCACAAATATAATCATCGAGCGACAGACAAGCACACAAAGACAATGATACACACACAACTTAGTTTACAGCCACAGCCTTAGTCAGTACAGACAATCTTCGTTCAAGCAGAACACACTGCTATTCTTACAATCTCACAGGCACCACTCTGATGGACTACTGTTAGTGGTCATTTCAATGTTTCCCTGCTGTTGGCCACAGTTTGTCGGTGGTCTTTCACTATGATGGACTACTGATTAGAGGTTATATAAATGTTTCCCTGCTGTTGACCACAGTTTGTAAGTGGCCTTTCACTATGATGGACTACTGGTTAGTGGTCATATCAATGTTTCCCTGCTGTTGACCACAGTTCGTCAGTGGCCTTTCACTATGATGGACTACTGGTTAGTGGTCATATCAATGTTTTCCTGCTGTTGACCACAGTTCGTCAGTGGCCTTTCACTGTATGGACTACTGGTTAGTAGTCATATCAAAGTTTCCCTGCTGTTGGCCACAGTTCGACGGTGGCCTTTCACTATGATTGGCTACCGTGTTAGTGCTCATATCAATGTTTCCCTGCTGTTGACCACAGTTCGTTGGTGGCCTTTCACTATGATAGACTACTGGTTATGGTCATATCAAAGTTTCCCTGCTGTTGACAACAGTTCATTGGTGGCCTTTCACTATGATGGACTACTGATTAGTGATCAAATCAATGTTTCCCTGCTGTTGACCACAGTTGTTGGTGGCCTTTCACTATGATGAACTACTGGTTAATGGTTATATCAATGTTTCCCTGCTGTTCAGCACAGTTCGTCGGTGGCCTTTCAATATGGTGGACTACTGGTTAGTGGTCATATCAATGTTTCCCTGCTGTTGATCACAGTTTGTAAGTGACCTTTCACTATGATGGACTACTGGTTAGTGGTCATATCAATGTTTCCCTGCTGTTGACCACAGTTCGTCAGTGGCCTTTCACTATGATGGACTACTGGTTAGTGGTCATATCAATGTTTCCCTGCTGTTGACCACAGTTCGTTGGTGGCCTTTCTCTATGATAGACTACTGGTTAGTGGTCATATCAATGTGTCCCTGCTGTTGACCACAGTTGTTGGTGGCCTATCACTATAATGGAGTACTGGTTAGTGGTCATATCAATGTTTCCCTGCTGTTGACCACAGTTGTTGCTGGCCTTTCACTATGATGAACTACTGGTTAATGGTTATATCAATGTTTTCCTGCTGTTGAGCATAGTTCGTAGGTGAACTTTCACTATGATGGACTACTGGTTAGAAGTTATATAAATCTTCCCTGCTGTTGACCACAGTTTGTAAGTGGCCTTTCACTATGATGGACTACTGGTTAGTGGTCATATCAATGTTTCCCTGCTGTTGACCACAGTTCGTCAGTGGCCTTTCACTATGATGGACTATTGGTTACTGGTCAAATCAATGTTTCCCTGTTGTTGACCACAGTTCATCAGTGGCCTTTCACTATATGGACTACTGGTTAGTAGTCATATCAATGTTTCCCTGCTGTTGGCCACAGTTCGACGGTGGCCTTTCATTATGATGGACTACTGGTTAGTGGTCATATCAATGTGTCCCTGCTGTTGACCCCAGTTGTTGGTGGCCTTTCACTATGATGGAGTAATGGTTAGTGGTCATATCAATGTTTCCCTGCTGTGAACCGCAGTTCTTCGGTGGCCTGTCACTATGATGGACTACTGCTTAGTAGTTATATTAATGTTTCCCTGCTGTTAACCGCAGTTCGTCGGTGGCCTTTCAATATGATGGACTACTGGTTAGTAGTCATATCAATGTTTCCCTGCTGTTGGCCACAGTTCGACGGTGGCCTTTCATTATGATGGACTACTGGTTAGTGGTCATATCAATGTGTCCCTGCTGTTGACCCCAGTTGTTGGTGGCCTTTCACTATGATGGAGTAATGGTTAGTGGTCATATCAATGTTTCCCTGCTGTGAACCGCAGTTCTTCGGTGGCCTGTCACTATGATGGACTACTGCTTAGTAGCTATATTAATGTTTCCCTGCTGTTAACCGCAGTTCGTCGGTGGCCTTTCAATATGATGGACTACTGGTTAGTAGTCATATCAATGTTTCCCTGCTGTTGGCCACAGTTCGACGGTGGCCTTTCACTATGTTTGCTTACCGTGTTAGTGGTCATATCAATGTTTCCCTGCTGTTGACCACAGTTCGTCGGTGGCCTTTCTCTATGATAGACTACTGGTTAGTGGTCATATCAATGTGTCCCTGCTGTTGACCACAGTTGTTGGTGGCCTTTCACTATGATGGAGTACTGGTTAGTGGTCATATCAATGTTTCCCTGCCGTTAACCTGCTGTTAACCGCAGTTCGTCGGTGGCCTTTTAATATGATGGACTACTGGTTAGTGGTCATATCAATGTTTCCCTGCTGTTAACCGCAGTTCTTCGGTGGCCTGTCACTATGATGGACTACTGCTTAGTAGTTATATTAATGTTTCCCTGCTGTTAACCGCAGTTCGTCGGTGGCCTTTCAATATGATGGACTACTGGTTAGTAGTCATATCAATGTTTCCCTGCTGTTGGCCACAGTTCGACGGTGGCCTTTCACTATGTTTGCTTACCGTGTTAGTGGTCATATTAATGTTTCCCTGCTGTTGACCACAGTTTGTCAGTGACCTTTCACTCTGATGGACTACTGTTAGTGGTCATTTCAATGTTTCCCTGCTGTTGGCCACAGTTTGTCGGTGGTCTTTCACTATGATGGACTACTGGTTAGTGGTAATATCAATGTTTCCCTGCGATTGACCGTAGTTCGTCAGTGGCCTTTCACTATGATGGACAACTGGTTAGTGGTCATATCAATGTTTCCCTGCTGTTGACCACAGTTCGTCGGTGGCCTTTCACTATGCTGGACTACTGGTTGGTGGTTATGTCAATGTTTCCCTGCTGTTGACCACAGTTCGAAGTGAGCAGCCGTAGCGTGCGGATCTCCGTGCCGGTGCGTTTCCAGGAGCTCAGTCCGTCAGTTCACCTGATGATAGCGACATGTATGATCGCCGTAATATTGTGCCCGTTGGACACTATAGACCGGCAGTACACCCGTGGATATTTTGATTAAAAACTGTCTTGTCCCAAATATTCTGCTGTTATTTCGCAGTATGTTGTCATTAATGAGTATATGCTCAAGTAGGAAAGTAAGCTTAAATAGCTTCTTGTGAAACGTAGCCTATAGAGGGAAACCATGTCCTTCCTTATCACAAATTTTTGTGTTTCTTTCCAGATATGTGAAGATTTCCGAGAATGTGGTCACACAGGCGAATACGAATTTTATTGCTGCTTTCGGAGCAATTTAAGCTGCCCTTATAATTCCCTGACTGTCCAGATTTATTTTATTTATTTATTTTCGAGGTCTATGAAATCATGACGGGAGTGTATCACTGGGATGTATAATGTGGCATATTATTGCAATAATCATATGTAAATGTCATGCGGCTTACTGACTAAATTGTTTATAAACAGATGCATGAAAAGGGATACACTTTACTTATATGCTGCAAGGGCTTAGTGTATTAATGTTGGCAATGAAAATTTCGCTTTACAATGGTAATTAATTTACTAACCGGACAATGTTATATACAAGAACCTGTCAGTCATAGAGCAGGAACAGCATTAATTACTTATCTCACGGCCAACACAAGATTATTCCGCTCATTCTACGTGTTTTTTTTTTTTTTTTTTTTTTTTTTCCCAGAGAACATGTAATGTGGTTGCCAACACCAGCACACTACGTCTGTACCGCAAAGCGTACGTTGTAATTCGGCAGAAAAGTATACAGCCAATAATATCCATGAGAGTCACATGGTCAGTTCTTATAGTGAAGTTAAAACTTAAACAGAAAGTAATGAAGATTATTAATCAATTCATTTAAAGAATAGATATATAGAAGGCGAGGGGTTAGTTGCTTTTTGAATTTAACCATATCACCACCGACTGATGTAACATAAACTATAGGTTTATTTTATACATTTCTGCGTGAATAATTTACCGTGTTCTTTATTGTCTCCTGCTAGAATTTTTAATAAAGTACTATATTTGAAGATCGTGTTTACTTCTTGTAATATCAAGTTCAGATGCACTCTTAGTTTTGTGAACAGTATGACTATAGTTCAGAGAGCACATGAGTAATAAAATGTACTAGCATGACTTGGTGAAGAAAGCCAGCTGTTTCAATAAATCTCTACAATAGTATCTAGAGTGCACTCTGATAATACTCTCGGAGATCGCTGTATTTCGGAAGCAGACAGCCAAATATATGTGATAAGGAAGAATATTAATATTGTTGCCGCTCGTGAAGCTGTCCTATTGGGTTCCTACCTAAGGGCACACTGTGAAATTATCATAGATTGGGAAATAAACGGCAAAATATTTGCGTCCTTCATTTTCTAATCACAAGGAAATATAAATAATGTAGAACACTGCAAATCATACTTGCCTTATATTAATAAGCAACTCCTAGAATGTGTTTAAATAAAATATTTCAAAAAATTAAAGAAAGTGTGCGGTTACGAACTACAATCCTTTCCATTGTCAATCTAGAACGCTATCCATTACAACACATTCACGATGAATGTTTGAAGGATTTATTATTGAATTCATTACAACATCTTATTGCTGCATTACAGTTTCGTATGTAATAACAAGGTACATCATCTTGTGATACAGTGTCAGTGCACTGTCACTTTGAAATGGAACTGGGCAACCTTAACACAAAACAGTTAACATATTATACCAGAATGAACAACGGCGTCTTCTGCATCGAGTCAAGAACATACCAGTACTGTAGCGTAACCACAGAGACATCTATCGGGCGGTCGGGAAATCTTGGGTGCCCTCCTAAGCTGACTCTAGTCGTCTGTCTCCCCTCTAACGAAAAGATCATTGACCGCGTGTGTGTGTGTGTGTGTGTGTGTGTGTGTTCCGAAAGAACAGACGTCACTTCTGATCCTGCAGTTGTTATTCTTTCGTATTCACAGAACGTATGACAACTGCACATGGGCAAAGCCGAAAATGTGTGCCCAGCCGGGATTCGAACTCCAGCTGGGTACACATTTTCGGCTTTGCCAATGCGCAGTTGATGTCATACATTCTGTGAATATGAAAGAATAACAACTGCAGGATCAGAAGTGACGTCTGTTCTTTCGGAACAGACGCCACTTATATATACCTGTAACAAGTTTTACTCATTATCTTTTTAATATTTTACGCAAAAATTTTAGCTTGAAATTAAGATGAAGGGTGACGCAATTAGGTGCCTACACACGTAACGAGTTTTCGGTCGGTGTTTATCAACGATAAATTTGACAGCTTTATGTTTGAAAAGCCATAAACGAAGCCTAGTTAATTTCGTCGCTAAGTGACTATTCCACAATTTAGTGCTCGTAGTCACAGGTAAATCATTGTATTCCAGCTATAAAGCGTAATCACTGGTTCAAAATGTTCAAATGTTTGTATAGTCTATGGGACTTAACTACGGGGTCATCAGTCCCTAAACTTACAAACTACTTATGAACTACTTACGAACTAGGACGGCACAAATATCCATGCCCGAGGGGGGATTCGAACCCCCGACCGTAGTGGCCGTGCAGACCGTGACTGGAGCGCCTTCGTCCCCTCGGCCACCGCGGCCGGCCGTAATCACTGGATGGGTAACTTTGCTAAACAATCTGAATGATCTGAACGTAGCTAGTTCTGCAACGTTACATTACTGGAGAAAGGACAGCTAGATGGCAGGCGTTATTAGAACATTACTGGAGTGTAACATTCTAAAGAGAAGAAAGAGAACAAGAAACCTTGAAAAGTGGGCAAGAACGTGGTTACACAGCGATGAATTTGGCCTTATTAGGTTGTTAAATCAAATGGAAACAAATGAACCTAATGACTTCAACAATTAGTTGCGAATGTTTTGTACCTACCACTTTTTGGTTGCTGCTGAATATGGTAGCAGAGAAGTGACAAGCTTTTCTATCACAAGAGCGCTTCATAACAACACTTATATAACTCGCCTTTTTGCGATTTACAGTTGTTTACAATTGTCAGTTGGAATAGCAGAACGAACATTAAATTACCTGATTCCTGAGAAATGCAAAGTTCTGTTTGAAGATAAAAAAAGGTGCCGATTGTGGGATGGTTCCCTAATAAGACACACCACACCTGTGCTCATGGTAGGTGTCGCACTCCGGTGGAGTGTTTCTTAAACTCATCTGTAGCGTCTCAGACGACGGCACAGCGAGTAGGCGCCGGACGGAGAAAGTAGAGGATGTGATAAAATTTCTAGTGTTTGGAATTTTTGTGACATATAGAGCAGGGCCGGATCTAGGGAGGGGCAAAGGAGGCATTGCCCCGGGCGGCAGAATTTAGAGGGCGGCAAATTTTGACCGACTCTTTTTTTTTACAGAATGTATCTTTCTGGTATAATTTAATAAAATTAACTGACACAGAATTATTAAAAGTAAAATGACTGCAAGAAATACCGAAATCATTTAATAAAACTAAAATTCCTGGTTGCTGACTTCAATGTTGCCCTGTCACAGGTACTTCAGCTAATCAAACTTTAAAAATCTGCTAGATATTAGCCAGAATGAGGGAGATGTTTGCGTTATTGCATAAGTAAAAGCCCAATGTTTTTTAATTTGCATAGATTTCCTTTTTCAGATAAATGAATATTCATATTTCATATAAAGGTAATACTTGTAGAAAAGATAAATTTGAATAACATTCCAGTCCTTATAAAAAAAAAAATTAAATAAATAAATAAAGTAAAAGTATTTCAGGTGCGCACACTTCTTATTGAAAGTCAAAAGCATTAAGGATGTAGAGTCCTCTCTCGGTAGCGGTGCAATTGATAGACATCTACACAGGATACTCTGTAAATCACACTTAACTGCCTGACAGAGGGTTCATCGGACCACTTTTATACTATTTATCCCAACCTTACTACAGCATTAAAATATATCTTACCATTCTAGTTTCTGTTTCGTCTGGAGAAAGAAGTTTCAGCAAGTTGAAACTAATTAAATACACTTGAGGAGCACGACTGCTTAACAAATCTGAGTATAATATCCATAGAGCACAAACGAGCTGCTTCTCTAAAGTATGATGATATCAAAAGCAGTTCTGAAGCAAAAAAAGCTCGAAAAGCGAAATTTTGAATTGATTTTTGTACGATGAGTAATCTTGTAATATTTTTGTATGTATTAAAATTGTTCTGTTTTCCTTTGATCGTAATTCAGTCAGTAAAATAAGTTCATTTTGTGAGATTGTGACATTTATTTAGAAATATGGAACCCAATTAGCGTCAAAAAGTCGATTCTTAGAGGGGGGAGGGGGTTGAAAGAAGGGGCGGGAAATTTAAGCTTGTCCCCCTTGGCAAATGTCCTAGATCCGGCCCGGATATAGAGTCACGACATTTTCGCAGATTTTTGTTTTACCTTGCGACAGCAGCGCTCCAAACGGCCGGCAAACTACATTTCTGAATACTATATTGGATGAGTGCGAATAGTACCGTTTATATAGATTTTAACATACTTTTTGCATTAGGGAACTATATAGTGTCATAAAATAGGTAATAACTTAAAAATAGCTCCATTGTCTTTTTTAGGTTTCCTAAGATTCCTGACAAGGTAGGAAATGGTACATTGCAGCACAATTTACTTACAATTATAACCTACAGGCTTTCAAAAACAGAAAAATGACTAGGAAACACCAGAAGACCTGCCTTTTGGCAAAAAGACGTCGCTTTTCTACTCAAGAACGATAAAGTTTCTTCACCGCAATTCCAGTAAAATCGGTGAGGGCGGAACATAGGAAACGAACATAGAATGCAATAACTACAGTATTTAACATACCCAAATCAGCCACGACAGCTGTAGCTGAATGAAAAACATCACAGACGTGGAAAAAAAAAAAAAAAAAAAAAAAAAAAAAAAAAAAAAAAAAAAAAAAAAACCGGAAAAATCAATAAAATTGTTTTCAACAAAGACGAACCCAATTCCACAATTATTGCTACATCTGAACAACAAACAGGAAGAATCTTCAATGCATTGTCTTCTTAAGCTAAGGTAATCACACTCAAAAGGTTACGCGCGTGTAAGGAGGAGGAGTGAAGTCTAAAAATGTGTGAAACATTAGACTGCACACCTAACTGATACGTGTCAAAAAACTATTTGTCATATTAAGAACAGACATAATAGAAATTAATGTTTCTCTTATGTGTTTATATTCTACTTACTTTCAGCGGACAGAGCGAGGAGGCGCAGTGGTAACACACTGGAGTCGCATTCGGAAGGATGGTGTTACAAATCCACCTACGACCGTCCAGATTTAGGTTTTCCGTATTTCCCTAAATCACTCCAGGCAAATGCCGGGACGGCTACTTTCAAAGGGAACGGCCGATTTCCTTCCCCATCCTTACCCAAACAAACCGAGCATAAGCTCCGCCTCTAATGACCACGATGTCGACGGAGCGTTAACTACTAATCTTCCTTCTATCCTTACTTGCAGCGGAATAAGCTGAAAGTATAAACACATTCGTAAGTATTGGTTCAGGACAAAGTTCTTCGTTCTAATTAAGTTCGGCATTTTTAATTAATTTCTGTATTATGAATGTCTCTTGATATTTTACTAATGCTTGTAACTCGAAAATTATACTAACTCTTTTGACGGCTTGTCTACCGCTAGGAGCGCTAGTGTTGTTGCAACTGTCAGTTGGTAACAACTTTCACAACAGTGAGTGTCGCTTCTGTACATGTTAAACTGTGTCGGTATCAAGGCAATACTTCAGCTTAAAGATGAGTGTATATTAATCCACTCATTTATTGTTGTTAATTGTTACGGTCTTACCTATAATTATTGACAATTACGTGCATTTTCCAACGATCGTTGTTAACATGTGCGTGATTCTTTGTGTAAGACGGCGAGATTCCTAATATGCGATAGTATGGGGATCCAAATATGCGACAGTGTCGCATGTTACGACACCTATCGTATTCTATCAATGTTCAAGCTATTTGTTTGCCACCTCACTCAACGCATAAAATGCGGCCACTTGACGTCGGATTTATGGAGCCTTTGAAAACGTGTTATGCGCAAGAGATGGAAATGTGATTGGCAAGTAGCCTAACCCAGGTCGTCATGTCATTCCATTATTGATAGCCAAGTTATTTGGGGCAGCTTTCAACCGGGCGGCAACAATGGAAGCACCTGTGAATGCCTTCAGAAAATCTGGTCTCATCCAAAGCAACAGGAACACGCTCTTCAAAAAAGATATGCTGAAAACGAAAATGAAACTACTGATGGTCAAGCTGTGTGCGCTAGAGACGTCATACCTCTCCCACACATCGCAAAATCACCTGGAGATAGTCAAAAATGTCAAACATCGCGTTCGTGATCTGTTGAGTTACTAACTTCATTTCGTAAAATGTAAACTTTCACTGCCGGAATGGTCAAAATTACTAAAAATTTCCGGTCTGATATGCTGTGGTCTAGTGGATTTATTATGGAAACCCAATGTTTCGTCCCATACTGCGGAGGACATTTTCAAGGGGGATCGTGGCACTTTTGAATGTCCGATGCACACCCTGGCTCGCTACTGACTGAAGCCAAACTCCGTTTACGAGGGCTCGCGCGCAGAGGTGTGATGTCAGATGTTTTTGACAGTCAAAAATGAGTAGATGAGCACAAGGGGAACTGTAGAAGGGGAGAGATTGACAGATCAGCTGTTGCTGAACAAGTTTTTCAACCAGGGGACCACCTTATTCAATTGGACAAGATTCAGGTTTTAGCAGCCACAAATGGGTACCACCAAAGACTGTACAGAGAGGCTATAGAAATTGTAAAACACCCCAATAATTTCAATAGCATGGAGGAGGGCGTGAAATTAAATGAAATCTGGATTCCGGTTTTGAAGAAGAAATATAACAGTCTTCCACCATGGGACGATATTAATGGACGAAGGAAATCGGCAACGACGGATTGCGCACGCATGTCAAAAACATCTGACGTCACACCTCTGCGCGCGAGCCCTCGTAAACGGAGTTTGGGCCGCGGTGGAGTAGCCGAGCGGTCTAAAGCGTCTCGCCTCGGAGCGCGCGGTTGCTCGCCGTGGAGGTTCGAGTCCTCCCTGGGGCATGGGTGTCTGTGTGTGTGTTTGTTCTTAGGTTAGTTTACCTAGGTTTAAGTAGTTTGTAAGCTACGGACTGATGACCACGCAGTTTGGTCCGATAGATTTACAAACATTTGAACATTTTTTGAAACGGAGTTTGGCTTCAGTCACTAGCGAGCCAGGGTGTGGATCGGACATTCAAAAGTGCCACGATCCCACTTGAAAATGTTCTGTGCAGTCGGGGACGAAACGTTGGGTTTCCATAATAAATCCACCAGACCACGGCATAATAGCCCGTAAATTTTTAGTAATATTTAACTTCATTTCCTTAACTGAAGCGATTGCAAGAATCCAAACAGAAGAAATCAGCAGCTGAAGCTGAGAAAGCAGACAAAATGTTATTTGGGGAGAAGAGTGGAAAATTTTCAGAACACAGTTTGTAGGAAATTGACACATACTGACTGATATCTGCACAAGAACTCCAACAATCACCCACAACGAAAGAGAGGTATGATAAAAAGTCTTGTAGACAGAGCCAAAAGAATTTGCACGACAAAGCATCTGGACGATGAACTACACCATCTAAAGCAGGCTTTTAAGAAGAATGGTTAGTCGGAGAAAGAAGTAAATAGGATTTTACGACCAAATAACAGTAGGCCGAAAGACAAGTAAACAACACAACGATGAAGTAAAATACGGTTTCTCCCCTATTCGTGAACAAGGTAACGGATTCTATGAAAACGGAACATCGGACCGGTTTCCAGACAAACAAAGAAAATACACCTAGTCCTTATATCTGTAAAATACAAATGTCCTCCTTTGTCAGCAAGTGGGGTTCATAAAATACCATGCTCCTGTGATAAAGTCTACATCGGAACAACTAAGACACGTGTAAATACACGACTAAAGGAGCACAAAAGTCCTTGCCGACTTGGAAAAATTGAAAAATCAGCTGGGGCGGAATATTGTTTACAATCGGTAAATCATATAGTGAAGTTTTCTGAGACAGAAATTTTATCTTCTATGACGAATTCTCTATTTTTTTTTTTTTTTTTTTTTTTTTTTTTTGTGGTTTTAGGGCGCACAACTGCTGTGGTCATTAGCGCCCAACAAGAGTTGTACAGAGAAGCGATTGAAATATATAAACATAGAGATAATTTCGGCCGGCCGCGGTGGCTGAGCGGTCTGCGTGGCGCCAGTCACAGTCTGCACGGCCGCTACGGTCGAGGGTTCGAATCCCCCCTCGGGCTTGGATGTTTGTGTCGTCTTTAGCATAAGTTAGTTCATAAGTAGTTTGTAAGTTTAGGCACTGATGACCCCTCAGTAAAGTCCCTTAAGCTTAACAAACATATGAACATTTTGAGATAATATCAACCGAAAAGAAGAGACTAAGATACTCAACGATATATGGATTGTGGCTCTGCAAACTGGAGAGAATGTTCATCTTTGACACGGTTCGATAGTACAGCTTTATCTTTGAAATCTCTGCTTATCACGTGGAGCTTAGCCACACCTCGTTTAGACGGTATTTAAGAAGCTCTCAGACCTCCGCCCGTCAGTCGGCAAGACTCAACAGACGGACAACCTCCGAAGAAGTCCGGCGCAGCATCGGACGAAACGTAAGGAAGCAGAAAGTTTCTTAGAACACGGCCTTACAACCCAGAAGATCTATTCCATAGTGTTTATCATTTCGTACATTTTGATTAATAATCTCTTTCGACGTTTTCTCAAAACAACTCCTCACACACGATTTACCAAGCAAGCCGATTTATGTTCAAAATGTTCAAATGTTTGTATAGCTTATGGGACTTAACTACGGGGTAATCAGTCCTTAAACTTACAAACTACTTATGAACTAGCTAATACTAAGGACGGCACAAATATCCATGCCCGAGGGGGGATTCGAACCCCCGACCGTAGTGGCCGCGCGGACCGTGACTGAAAGCCGATTTATCTTCGAAATTACCGACAAACACAGTGCACCTAATGTACAGGTAATTCACTTGCAATTACCCGGTTTTCAAGGATGAATCTACGCGTTGTTAGGTCAGCAAAGCTACATTTGTCGCAACATATCGATGCTGCATATCGACTCGATGTCTCGTCGGCATATGTTTATGTACTAACTAAGGTGACCAACTTCTGATGACGGGTTTAAGGGAGATGACCAAAATCTGATCATGATTATAAGGGACAATAAAGGCGATTTAGTCACAGTAAATTTCAACTGCACAACTATACATATTTCGTTGGAATTAATGACAATGGGGATGTAAACTTTAAAAAAATATCAGACATACTTTCTTATTTTTATTCATATCTGATATTCTGGGGTAGTTCTATAACCTGAGAGTGAGGTTTTAAGAGATCAATAGCATTAATAAGAGTCATTCGTGGAGCAAATTCAAGATATGTATGCCAAAACCTGCATTTGATATATAGCTATTGATTTTATTGTTGTATAACTGTTTAAGCAATGCTACAAGTTAATAAAATCATCTGTGATGCATTTTTCCACGGATGGATTTAAGCTGGTGAATGAGTTTTCTGTGGTACAAAAACAAAACCTGTCTTTAATCTTCATTTTCACTGCGAGAGCACGTAATGAAAAGCAATTCACTTCAAACCAAATGATAATGCACACGAACACTTCACAGTAGGTATTGCGAAAATAAATAAATAACCCAAATCGAAACATTTGGTGTTAACTTTTCTGTTTTCTATAGCTGACAAGCGATCAATCAGTTCTGCTTCTTTCGAAACGTTGCTAAATGTTGTGTGAGTCAACTGAGAAAAAACTAATGTCAGGCTCTATAATCGCTTTCGCGAGTCATTACTTCTGCGTGTTAAGGTATAAAAACATTAACTGCTGATAGAAACGACGCGATCGCATCCTTGAGTTGCCAGTATTGACCAAGATACAAATGAACAATTCCTCACAACCCCATGTATTCCAAAGGCCGGAGAAGCACGAACAGTAATCGGGAATAGTATCGATTATTATAAGATAATTTTGAGTACTGATTGTACTGATTCAGGAATAACAGTGATCAATGACGAAATACGCTGGAGAAACAGGCAGAGACAGTGGTGGCCCTACACGAAAACTGGGCGTCGGCGAACTCGTCTTTGCGAGGCTCCTTTCATTTTTTCAGTAAGGAAAAAAATGTTAAATAAAATGAGCTGAATTAAACTTCAATAATCAGTATAATAAAATTTTATTAGTATAATATAGTAGTGACAAAATTACAATAAACGAACACAAATTAAAATAGAGAAACTTTTCGGCTTTCCGCCTCACTGAATTTTTTTAAGGTCACATCATAATTAATACTAGCCGCTATTTCAATTGATAGTACTGACAACGCAGATAGTCTTTCTTGGCTCATTGTGCTTCTCAAGTAAGTCTTAATCAATTTTAACTTCGTGAAGCTCCTCTCGGCCGAAGCTGTACTGACTGGAACTGTGAGCATGATTCTGATTGTTATATAATTTGGATATACTTCTTCCAAATTGTTTTCTAAGATGTACTGAAGAAGCTGTTCTGCAAGTATTTAACTAAAAATTGCATCACTGCTGCACTCATACGGAAATAAATACCGGCAACTAAATAGCTGCCGCCCGGGAATAGCCGAGCGCACTAAGGCGTCATACCACGGCGAACGAGATCACTCTCGTCGGCAGTCGTATCCCACCCTTGGGTACGGATGTTGTGTTCGTCCTTAGGTTAAGCTAGTGTAAGTTAGATGTAGGTCGTCGCTACATAACCTACCATTTTAAAAGCGCCGTTAAACATCAAATATAAAAAAAAGAAATATGAAACTAAAATTTTAACAATGTTTTGCAAGGCCACCACAAGAGCGAGGCCGTCGGCGGTTGCCGACGTCGCCGACGCCTAGCGCCGCCACTGGGTAGAGAATAAGGGAGACTGGAGAGAGAGAGAGAGAGAGAGAGAGAGAGAGAAAAGGAAGAGAGAAGGTTCTAAAATGCTGGAGAATCCCTAGTACTAACGGACAAATTTATCTGCCGATTTTTTCAGCAGCGATGTCATATCGGCCGAAATATCGTGCCGTGTATAGGCAACACCACCTGTAAAGGCCACCTATTGCTCCACAGTGTGTACGCCCATGTGCACGTTGTTCATCACGTGCACATTCTTGGAAGCAGATGCGCGCGCATCCGAGCAACAGGTGTTGCGACAGTGGCGGTGCCAACCAAGCGGAGCAGACAGTGCGCTTCTGCGATCGACGCTATCAGCATCACCACGAGACTTCCCGCTCTCCTTCGTTTGTAATGCCATAGGCGTTTTCGGGGCCAAAGTAGTACAGACGTAGCTATACGAAATTAAAAGCAGGATACCATGTGCGCCGAAAGACGCTTTGCTACCGTTTAGCGTAGAATACGATTTCATAGCGAAATTTAAATGCAGTGAATAGTTGTCATTTTCTTGTAGACATCGTCGTCAGACAACGCTGTCCATATTTCACAGTTTCTGTCATTAGTAATTTTCAGTACTAATTTTTAACAGTTACAAAAAAGAGCTAACTAGAGTGGCGTTACCACGCATATAGAAGATGCGATATTCCGTTAACTGACTGGTGCTGTTATAGTCTTTGGAGATTTTCATTCTTGGTTGTAGGCACTCGGCACTTCCAGTAATGTGATGGCACGGTTATTTTCGGTTGATTTCTCGGTGGTTGGAGAAGTGCCGTATTTTGTAGTTGACTTGGAGCAATAAGAAAATCGTGTCTTGCATTCGCCACTATGGTATTCGGGCCGAGTAATTTGCCGAAATTCGCTGTTGATATGGCAGATAATGACAGACGCTGATTTAGGCCACTAGACAATAAAATAGTGACTGTTTTTTTCAGTTTATTAATGACAGCTTATGAAAGACAAGCGAAGAATCTGAACAGACAAAATAGGAAAGTAGTCCAAATATTGCCTTCAGTTGGCTTAGACGTCGACTGTGAGAAGTTAGTCTCTATTTTATGAGGTAGATGGTTCAGTACTTTGATGGTAAGATATACTTCGCTTTCATTACAGTAGTCAGCTGCAGAAGCCGAAAAAATTAGCACAAATGAAAATATTTGAAACATATCGATTGAAGTAACTGTTGCTACTGCTACTGAAAGCCATAGTACTATCATTTATGTTTGACGCTGTCATAAACTTGGTTTCCGTGAACAAAAATCGCTTCACCGAGAGTAATCTTAACAAACACCATATCGTTATCCGTATGTCGTTTTTCACTATTTAGGCATCTGAGTGCATAGTTAGGAGGGTTGAGGTTCACTTTACTTGCGGGTCTGGAGAAGTGGAGCGATGAGCATCGCAGAGGCGAATGTGGACGAGGTGGAAGCACCGGAAGCCGGCGCGCCTGGGCCGGCGGCGGGCGTCGAACCCACGCCCCACTGCGAGATGGACGCGCTGCTGCTCGGCAGGATGGCGGTGAGTGCACCTTTTAAAAAAAGAAAAAAAACTGAGTTTCACCATTTCTAGTCTACTGTACTGTACAGGTAAGTCTGTTTTGTGGCTACAGTCGAATTATATTGATGGGTCGAAAATGGCAAATAACCTCTATTATACATATTTCTTCGTGTTTTTGGCCTCCTTTTCCGCAGTTGCAGTTCTACAATTTGTATAGGTTATGGGACCGTCTTATGCAACTGTAAATTAGTCTAGACCAGACGCGTTTCGCTTTATTCTAAAGCATCTTCAGTGGTCAGCTGTACAAGAAATGGTTTGTATTACATTATTTGTTTTATTTTTACTAAATTTCGATCGGTAACAGTTTTCAAGCAATTGGATTGTTATGATTCTGAATAAATTGGACTACTAATATTACTCACGAATTTTTATTTTTTCCTCTTCATGAGTGATTTGTAGCACACTGTCATTTGCTGTCACTGCTTATATTTACACTATCTACATTTTTTTATAGTAACACTTCTTACAAAACTTTTTAAAAAATAGCCATTTCTGTGGCCTGGCAGGCTCTGTATCTCTTTTGTTTTGTTGCTGTTTATTGTCTGTGTGTGTGTTCTTTGCTTTCGAGTTCTTTGATTCGTGCTGTGAGGTGTGTTTTTGTTTCGTTTCTGTCAAAACAGGCGTCTGCTAACAACTTTGTGTGTGATGTTCTGACTGTATTGTGTGTTTATAAATATGATTTTAGTTCAGCTAGCGACTTCCTCTGTGTGTGTGTGTGTGTGTGTGAGTGAGTGCAAAAAAAAGAAAAAAAAAAAAAAAATCTGAGTTTCACCATTTCTAGTCTGCTGTAGTGTACAGATAAGTCAGTTTTGTGGCTAGAGTCGAATTATATTGATGGGTCGAAAATGGCAAATAATCTGTATTATACATATTTCTTCGTGTTTTTGGCCTCCTTTTCCGCAGGTGCAGTTATACAATTTGTATAGGTTATGGGACCGTCTTATGCAACTGTAAATTAGTCTACTTTAGACCAGAAGCGTTTCGCTTTATTCTAAAGCATCTTCAGTGGTCAGCTGTACAATAAATGGTTTGTATTACATTATTTGTTTTATTTTTACTAAATTTCGATCGGTAAAAGTTCTCATGCAGTTGGATTGTTATGATTCTGAATAAATTGGACTACTAATATTACTCACGAATTTTTATTTTTTTCCTCTTTATCAGTGATTTGTAGCACTGTTACCGATCGAAATTTAGTAAAAATCAAACAAATAATGTAATACAAACTATTTCTTGTACAGCTGACCACTGAAGATGCTTTAGAATAAAGCGAAACGCGTCTAGTCTAAAGTAGACTAATTTACAGTTGCATAAGACGGTCCCATGACCTATACAAAAATCTGTATTAAACGTTAAACCTGCCACACGTATATTCTCCAAGAGGAAGTGACGTCACTAGCTCCATTTTTACACTTTTGAGACGCCATATTGGCTTGATGGCATTTGAATAGTTCCCGAATAACTTGTTTTGTGAGAGCATGTCATTTCAAGGCAGATCCGCAGTGAACATTATCACATTACTAATGACATGATTTATTTTATTTAAATGTCAATATAACCAGTATTTAAGCAACGCAATGAACATGAACGCGGTGTTCCTAAAGATAAAGAAAAATTGTTGAGGAAACTGTAGTTTCGTGCAATGGTATCAACTAGACATTTTAACCCATTCTGGAACTGTCTTGATCATGTAACAGAAGTAGGATTTCCTGCTAGTAGATTGCAAAAGTAACTTTTTCATAGACCCTGCATGATGTCATTATACTTGAATCAACATCTAAGTCATGTGACTCGGGGCAGGAAGCTGTTATCGTCATTACAAACGATGTGAAGTGGAGGTAACAACTGTAGTTTTACTCACTGACCGATGAAATTAAGTGTAGATTTTGTCAATTAAACGTCTTATCGTATTCTTATTATACATTTAGTAATATATTTAGCGTTATAGCTTCGCAGTTCCTGATGTTAATACTATGGCTTTATAAGATCTGAAATCGGTTCGGATCAATAATGTTTTTATTTTTATTTATTTATTCATTTTATTTATTTATTTATTTATTTTTTTTTTACAGAATACAAGCGCTGATATTTTACTTTTGACACATATAGTGACTCCAGTAAGTAAAACGAGCAAAATATTGGTTGTTTACCTTAAAATAATGCGATGGTGAAATATTGCCGAAGCACTCGGCAAGTAGAACTGGATTAACAGGCATAACGAACAGTCTATATTCATCTTAAGCTACGTATAATCCTATTACAAGCAGGTCTACGACAGAAATGACTTACTGACTTATAAACTCAGTCCAGATGAGTTGAAATATTCCTCCAGTAGATAATTAAGTTCATCATTTAAAAATGATTCTTAGTGCAACACAAACAGGGATTCTCGGTAATTCTGTGCTTGTAAAAAGATCTGTCAATACGTTTCACCTGCCCACATACATAAACCATAATCACTGCACTTTAATATTAGTAATGTTGTGGAAATCAGTTACCTTCGCTCTGCTACATGAGTAATAGGAATACAACGAGTCTTTTTATTGATAAAATAAATTCTTGATTTTATGTATAAATGCGTAAAACTGTTGCTCTTAATGTCGAAACCAGTCACGTGACTCGGGGCATTTTCAAAATACAACACAGCAGAGATAGACATGCGCAGTCTGTTATCTTTGGTCTATGTTTGTAACGCATTTTCAGACCACAGACATACATTACCTGACTGGCAATGCCGTACAGCATCATTGGTGTCAGTGAAGTCTCGCCTCCATATTTCTATACTACAACGTGTGAGCAGTCGTGTGAGTTATTACAGAAAACAGTCGTAAAAATACGAATGAACTGACGTAATTATGCTGTCCTTAGAGTTTTGACATGTAAGAAATTCGTGTTTTCTATATGGCTGAAATTTTTAAAGCCTGAGTAAGCTTCAACGTATACAGTAATGAGTTGCATTGATTTGATGTTATTATTAATCTGTTACCAATTTCATTCAACCTCGGATTTTCTTTCAGTATATTTCAGTCATTATAAAAGTGTACCCTTGTTCGTTTGAGAGTTCTTACGAAATCTATAGTCTGCTTTGACGCACACACTAATGAGTCGCGTTTCCTGTTTTTATTAATCTGTTTCCAGTTTCGATCAACTTCGGTTTTTCTTTTAGTAGTATGACCGTTATAAATCTTTATTTGTCGTGGATAACACATAGCTTTATTCTTGTTAGTGTCTTTCAAATAACTACTTCTGCTTTAACTGTATGTAACGGTAAAATTTTACCTATCATCCCGCCGACCTCTGATGATTATGTTGGTAACACAACAAAATGGTAGAAAGTCTTTGCCTAGGTGTTAATGTTAATGTTTAACTGTACATAAAATGTTCTTCTCGTAACACGATTCGAAAATGTGGAAGTATTAGCTCAAATGCAAATCATGTTCAAACCAACTAGTAAAGCTTACAACGTCATATCGTGTCAGAAGATCATAGTAGTATCGTACGGAAACTTTTTGACGTTCGGTGAGGCAAGATGGCGGCATCAAACTTCAGTCGCAGAGGCTAGTTTGCCAGTCTAGTAATGTATGTCTGTGTTTCAGACTTTCTTTTTCATGTAACAGATGTATATATTCTCCAGTTACAACATAGCGGTCAGAGATGATGAATGAGTCGTTCCTGAGTGATTGTCGTCTGCTTTCCCTCTTACTGATGAAGGCTGTGTCCAAAAATTTAAAAATCGTGAGAATGCGATTGCCTTTGGTGTGTGGCCGTCCGCAGCTCAGCGATTGCCTTTACGGTGAGTTGCTGTTATCCTCATATTACTGACATTCCAACATGGACTTTCCATTGTTAGAAGTATATTCTACAATATTCGATGTTATTTACATAATAGCGTGATCTATCTCTCAGTTATGAGTGTCTTTCATTTCGTTGTTTTGTGAATAAATCCGTATAGTTTACGGCAAGAAGGAATCTTTCACTACTCTCGGTTTATTCAGCGATGCATTAATATTACGAAAGTATTATCGCTCATTGTGTGTCATTCTGAAGAAAAAAACTGCATAATTTCTTCTTATGAAATATCCTGTCTACCAATATAATCCGCCGCAGAAGTCTGTAAACATTTAATTATTTATTCAATCATTAATCCATCTTTAATAAGTTTCAAACGAAAGAGAGCAGTCACAGAGGTAAATCATCGAATACGAGACTATGTAGCCAGCACCTGGAGCTCATCTTACTCGTGTGCAGGGCCTGCTTTCCACTCCCCTACTGAGACAGGTAAGTACTTGTGAGAATGAAGAAGAGTGCAAAATACCCTTGCTGCTCGTTTCACACGTAGCAATCTAAATTGGACCATTAGGTTGCTGCCTAACCACACCCTCGAAAACCGCATATATATTTAGAAATTAATAACAGATATTTACGATAAGTGATGAATAAAAAAATTATAAACGTTATTGAAGCTGTACTTTTAGATTCCTGCCTAACCACACTCTCAGAAATTGCGACGTATTCGTAAAAATGGGAAAATATTTTTGATAATTAAGAAAATACATGTCCTTGCTAGTCCCAGACTTACAAAGGCGAAGAGAGTGGGCGAACAGGTCTGTAGCAAGCCACAAAGCATCGGTCATTACCTTCCACTTACAATGTCATGCCTTTAATGCACGGCCACACCGAAGAGTTCTGTTCAACTCCTTGTAATTCCAGAAAATCTTGATGCCTTTAAAGCCAAAGCTCCAATAAGACATTCAACCACAACAAATACTACCGAATGTGACCTGTTTTGATAAATCGTCTGTGCATTTAAAACAGTGATTAGGTACAGCTGTTTGGGAGAGCAGGCAGCGGTATCTTTTGCGACAAAAGTGGTGCTACCATTTGGTGGCCATGTACGCAGTGAACTGTGCTCATTGACAATTTGACCCATGAGGTCAGTATTTCCAGATTGTTTTCGAAATTCGCTTGTAGCAGACTAAAAAATTTCCCAAAATATCACTGTTTTGGCAACTTTTCCCCAAATATCGGAAACCTTTAAATTATTATTCATTAGCAGTTTTGGCAGCTTGAAGAGATGGAATTACATGTTCAGAACCGTAAGATTGACACACACAGACACATACACCTTTCTTCCCGCCTAAATAAATAAATAATTGGCGGAGCATTCAAGAAATAAGGCTGTCTTGAATAATAATTGCAGTAACCAAACAAAGAATGGTAGTCATCAAGATGCAAATGATATGTAACCTTAATACATTCATTTAATTCAAAATGTTCAAATGTTTGTTAAGCTTAAGGGACTTAACTACGGGGTCATCAGTCCCTAAACTTATAAACTACTTATGAACTACCTACAACTAAGGACGGCACAAATATCCATGCCAGAGGGGGGATTCGAACCCCCGACCGTAGTGGCCGTGCGTACCGTGACTGAAGCGCCTCAGTCCCTTCGGTCACCGCGGCCGGCCATTTAATTCAAAACCTGATTATAAACAATATTTCTGGTTACTTATCCAAAATCTAATATGAATAAATTATTTGGGGAGCCCACCCCTGAGCGTAAGAGAAACCTGGAGATATCAAAACCACTCTGCAGTATCTAATAGGTTGCCCTGTGAATTATAAATCGTAATAGAAAATAGAAGTCACGCTAGAAACTAGTCTTTTGACGTTAAAAGGTAGAAAATTCAAATGTCTGTAAAGCTGATGGGAATTAACTGCGGGGTCATCAGACCCTAAACTTACAAAGTACTTATGAACTTACTTATCCTAAAGACAACACAAACATCCATGCCCGAGGGAGGATTCGAACCTCCGACGCGGGAGGCCGCGCAATCCCTAACGTGACGCTCCAGAGCGCTCGGCTAATCCCGCGCGGCTAAAAGATAGATCTGCAGGAAATAATGGGTATTCGTTGTATGCGCACTGTTTTATTCTCTTCCTTTCCCGGTAGCTCTATAAATGTCTCTTGTTTTCGCTTACAGCCGAGTACGCTTCACAGTTGGTTCACAGTTACCAACAGGAATTTCTTTCGGCTGTCTGGAATACAGGAGTGTCTTAGTAGTTAATACGTAAATGTATTGAAACGTGGTGCATGATGTGAAAGGTTTTTACCCATCGCAGTATATAAAAGATCATACGTTGTAAAATTTTTTTGATTTTGTAGGTATATATTCATTTTTATAAGTGCTGCATGTCGATAAAAGCTGTGACGAACAGTGAATGCAGTTAGTAGTAAAGAAGTAATAGATTAAAACCTGGTGCGTGATGGGGGAATTTGCTATGAACGTTACTGTTTATGTCCTCATAAATCATGAACAATGTGTCGTACTGTAATACAATTACGAATCCACATTTAGCTAGTGTATACTGTCTGTAAAATTTCCTGCGGTTACAGTTTGTAGTGTATCAATTGTAACGTCATACCGAATGCCACGAACAGCGGAAAAGAAGTAAGCGAGAAACTTTTTTCCTTTCATCATTTTGCTTTGGTTGTCAGAGAGAAAAAGTAAATAAAAGTTTGAAATTATGTTTAATGTGTGTTGGAAGTCGCTAAGTATTCTCAATTCATACAGTGTATGAATAAAGTCTCATCACACAATGTGGCAGTTTTTGCGATTCCTATGGTTTGTGATGTCATGTATGTATGTGGTTCTGACCCCTACAGCAGTTGTTACTTCATGGTAACCAAATTTGGTTGAAATCGGTCAAGTGGCTTAATGCAGCTTAATGCAGCAGTTTTTTTGCGCATCTCGTAGTTTATGACGTCATATCTTACACTTACGGCGACCGTCCTCAGGGATTGAATGGTTCGTGTACAAAATTTCATAAAGAGTGGAACGAAACTGTAGATTTGTATGCAAAACGTACACGCGGACAATGCTTTATGTATGAAGATAACAAAATAGGACATACTTGAAATTTTATATTGTAAATAAAACGCGGAACATGACCAAAAACTTTAAAAAGAAGCATGCCCTAGCAGTACCACATTTGCTTTCTTGGTGTTTTTTCCATTACTATACTGATTTAGCAATACATGGTACAGTAAATTCAGAAGCAGATGAGAGAGCTAGGTGCCAAAGGTACAATTACGGCGGCATAAAGTAAATATGTTTTCAATATTTTTATACCAATTCCGAATCTAAATTTTCTCAATACAAAATATATAAATGATGTATTACTGTTACAGGATATAAAGGAAAAGAGCCACCAGTTGAAGGTTGAAACTGCTCCAAAATACTGAAATTCTATTGGTTCTCGGTGCTAAGATACTATTGGTTATAAAGTTGTGCCTCTCGTAATACACTATGCAATTTGTTGAAAAAAGTAGGTTTGTCTAATATATTGGATTAGACATAGTGTAATAATGCACTTTCGTCAAATGTCGCCTTTCGTCCAGTTATGTTTCCTGCAGTTACAAATGCGAGTCGCTGGAGTTTTGAATTAAATAAATTATTAAAGTTACATATCATTTGCATCTTGATGACTACCTTTCTTTGTTTGGTTACTGCAGTTACTATTTTGTACATTATTCAAGACAGCCTTATTTCTTGAATATTCAGACGGGAAAAAGGTGTATGTGTCTGTGTGTGTCAATCTTACTGTTCTGAACACGTAATTCCATCTCTTCAAGCTGCCAACACTGATAATAAGTAATAATTTAAAGGTTTCCGACATTTTGAGAAAAGTTGCCGAAACAGTGACATTTTGGGGAATGTTTTTGTCTGCAGCAAGCAACTTTCGAAAACAATCTCGAAACACTGGCCTCATGGGTCAATGAGCATAGTTCACTGCGTACATGGCCATCAGATGGTAGCACCACTTTAGTCGCAAGATCAAAATCAAATGTTTGTAAAGCTTATGGGATAACTACGGTGTCATCAGTCCCTAAACTTACAAACTACTTATGAACTACTTACGAACTAGGACGGCACAAATATCCATGCCCTCGACCGTAGTGGCCGTGCAGACCGTGACTGGAGCGCCTTTGTCTCCTCGGCCACCGCGGCCGGCTAGTCGCAAGAGATACCGTTGCCTGCTCTCCCAAACTGCTGTACCTAACCACTGTTTTAAATGCACAGACGATTTATAAAAACACGTCACACTCGGTAGGATTTCTTATTGTTGAATGTCTTCATTGAAGTTTTGGCTTTAAAGGCATCAAGATTTTCTGAAATTACAAGAAAAGAACTCTTCGGCGTGACCGTGTGTTAAAGGCATGATATTGGTAAGTGGAAGGTAATGGCCGATGCTTTGTGGATTACTACAGACCTCTTTTCCCACTCATCTTCGCCTTTTAAGTTTCCGAGAAACACTTTTGAAGAAATTTAGAGGGCCGTAATTTGAAGCGGACTGCAGAAAGATACTACTTCCACCAACTTACATTTCGCGTGAAGACCACAAAGATGAGATCAGAGAGTTTAGGGCCCGTGCAGATGAAGACAAGTATTCGTTTCACCCTCTTCCTATATGGGATTTGAACAGGAAAGCAAGTAACTAGGTACCCTCCGCCACACACCTTTGGACTGACCGCAGAGTATTTGTGTAGATGTGTAGAAATGAAATCGTTTGGAGTACTAGCAGCAATGCAGCAGCTAGACGTATGCAGCAGTAAATGTGGCTGCTATTTTTTCGACAACATATTTGGTAGAAACGCATGAAGTGGATACGGCGCTTTATAATTTGCAACATCCCATGTACGATGAGCCGCGGCAGAATAGCCGTGCGCACTGAGGCGCCCAGCTGCGGTGCGCGCGGCCGTTCGTCGTCGACGGTTCGAGTCCTCCCTCGGGCATAGGTGTTTGTGTTGTCCTTAGCAAATCTACTGTGTGTAAGTAGTTTGTAAGCTTAGTGACTAATGACTAACGTAGTTAAGTTCCTTAGATTTACAAACAACCGATACAAAAGCGTTACATGTTTTCACATGTTACTGTCCTTCAAAGTAGCCACCTGCATTGTGTAGAACCCGTTGCCAGCGACGTGGAAGGCATTGTATACAGTTAGCATGAATGCTGAAGATTAGGTGGGTGGATCGCGTAACTAATGAGGAGGTACTGAACAGAATTGGGGAGAAAAGAAATTTCTGGCATACCTTGACTAAAAGAAGGGATAGATTGGTAGGACACATTCTTAGACATCAAGGAATTGTGAATTTAGCGTTGGAGGGAAGTGTGTGGGGAAAAAATCGCAGAGGAAGACCAAGAGATGGATACAGTAAGCAGATTCAGACAGATGTACGTTGCCGTTCCTATGTGGAGATGAAGAGGCTTGCTCAGGATAGGGTATTGTGGAGAGCTGCATCAAACCAGTCTCCGGACTGAAGACAACAACAACAACAACAACAACAACAACAACCGTTAGCATAGCCTGTTCTGTTGAAGGTGCGAATGCGGCGATCTACTGCCTGTCGAATCTCTAGAACAGTTCTGAAGCGCTCACAAGCGACTGTTTCCCTCGATTGTGCGCACGCCGGTGACGTGGGATGGGTAAGTCCATTCGATCGAAGGTAAGGTAGGTATGTCACCAACGTGTGCTATAAGCGACGATAGTACATTCCATTGTGCAGTGTCTCCACAGCAGTGTTGCCACTATTTACCTTCCAATCCTCGTAGAATAAAAAAAACTTTATTACACGAACAACAGCAAATATTGCTAATTCTTTTTTTAATTGTTAAGATAGCCGAATTCAACAGCTCATACTACCATATTCGGATCTGTAAATATACGTTATTTTCGTAAGAGCGTACACAAAACAGCTACACTTTTGAGGCAGTTTGAGTAAGTACCTAAATCTCATCGTCTTCCCTGTTTCGTGCGTTATTGTGGAGCCACGTTAATTAGCCTACAAAATTCGTACCTATGAAAAGGGCACGGTGTTTACAGCATGTAGTTTCCGCAAACTGCATGCCTCCGCAGTTCCCCGGACCTCTCTTCAGTTCGGAAATTTCACATTTTATGCTCCCTCTTCTAGCTTACAAAATATTGTCTTCTTTTGACTGATGCATCTGGTTCTAAATCACCCTGTTTACATGGGCTCCCAAAATCGGATTTCGTAAACCGATTTTATAATTCCGCTTTCGGTTGGCCATGTAAACACTCCAAAATCAATTTTGGAAATCACTTTTTATAGCAGTTTTCCAGTTCCACAATGTGTTTTCGTGCCCATGTAAACGCAACCTTATTTGAAGCGTTTTTGATTTGTCAGATTGTGTTTTCTTGTTAAGAATTTTCGGCACATGGACAGAGTGAAATTTTCTACCGTGAAATAAAAGTATACACATAGAGTGAGCATGAATCTATGTATTTAAGAAAGAAAAATAGCGATTGTGCTGGCTAAATCAGGAATTTTTATTTTTATTTATTTATTTATTTATTGTGATACTGTTGCGTCTGAAAAGCTGTAGGAGGCGGTATGTTGTCGTTTTTATTTTTCCCGACTATTCCCTTCCGTTTCGACTCTTCATCCAGCAGCCTATTTTGCACTAAGCTCAGCGTCAAGTCTTTCATTAAGAGTGTTTCAATAGCTGTGACAACTACGTTGTATTGCACTGGCATCGTTAAACGTAGATGACACACAATAACAATTTCTTCAACGGTAGAGCCCGTCGAACGAAAATCTCGTATTAATTTATCAAACTTCAAAAAGTGATTAACTAGTGTATCATTTGTTGCATCAAACTTCATTGTTAATAGTTTTATTCTGAGCTAAAGTTGACTAGCAACTCCTTTCCACTCAAATATATTACACAGAGAAATCAATAAAACAAGGACATTACCTTATCTTACGCGTATTCCAGGTGACTGACAGCTATACGTTGAATAAGATATTTCCGATCTTGTTTTGCCAGTTCGGCCAATCGTGTTTCCTTTGCTGCACGTTGCGTGTCCGTCTCGCCGTCGGTAAATTCCACTTTTTTCAGATAATTTTCCTGCACAAATTGTAAAAGTTCGAATTCCTCGAGAAGAGTTTCTATCCTGAATTTCCAGTTACTGAAATTTGTACCGTCGAACAGGGGAATACGATACTTACGCGAGAGTCCACTCTTGGTGACGTATTTTATTGATACTTCCGTTTTAAAACTTTTCTGGGCCCATAACCTGATAAGTTTACTCTTAAATAACACGCTAAATTTAAGAAAAAGTACACTTATTAACATCGTACTTTATTCCAAGAATATATATATATGTGAAACACAGTATCTCAAAGCAATGCAAACTACGCGCTTTTAAGATTGCTGTCAGAGATGGAGCTAGTCTACAGTCTTTAAACTGCGCTCTCAACAAAAGTCGTCAGCTTATATAAAATTCGTACGTACTGAAGACCAGCTATGACTTTTGACACTATAATAGCAAAGAGGTTATATACAGCGAGACGTGACATTCTTCAGTACTGCAACAAGCGTACTGATAAAGAAAAATAAATGCATATTGCAGTTTGAAAAATAAAACTACGAAGAAAGATATTAAGGCAGAAGAAAGAAATTTCGCTTCTCGATCCGCTTCTAAAAGACAGAAAACGGCGCTAAAACTTGAATCTACAGACGATAGAAACTTGAAATTTGTAGACGTTGTTTATCTTAGACTGTAGGCATCGGCGATTTTTCGATATTCCCATCCCTGAGGGAGTGAAATAGGAGCTACACGGTTTGTTGAAAATATGTTGCTATTAAGGCAACTTTGAAGCAAGAAATACAAAACTTCGGACTTAGATTTTTGATTAGAATTTCAAAAACACGTTTTTCGATATTTTTGGAAATTCAACCGTTTAGTGGCAGAAATAAGGGAAAATCTTTTAAGGGTGCTACTAAGACTAGTTTGGTGTTAGAAATGCGAAAATTTGGGTCCGGAAGCATGGTTAGAATTAAAAAAAAAAAAAAAAAAAAATGTTTTCGGGATGTTTTGAATTCTGCCATAAATGGTGCAGTAGGAGGAAGCAAGTTGTATCAAAATACTTGATTAGGAAAGCATTTTTAAACCTAAATCTATGAAAATTTATATTTAGAATAGGAACAACGAATGCAGACCATCCAGTCTACGCGTGCGAAGCAGCGGGAATTAATATTTATGCTTGAAACTAAACCGTTTCAGTCCATATATAGTATCATTACAAGTAAGACTAAACCCCACCGCAAATCTCAATGACTGTACCATTTAATTTTTGTATTAAATTGTATTTTTATTTTTAGAAAATTGTCACTTTTTTGTTTATAGATGATCAGTTTCAATAGTCATTTCAAAGAAGATTTTGCTTGTAATAATTACTTCAGTTTCATACTACAAATAATACTTTCGTTGCGATAAATTGCCATATATATATATATATATATATATATATATATATATATATATATATAAAATTGGGTTGCGATATTTTTCCAGATAGTTTGTGGGTACCACAACAAAAAGTTTTGGGAACCACTGCCCTGAATCAGTATTCAGCCATGCAGCCTCTATGGTCGCCCATTAGGCTTTCGTGTATGACCTGACTTCTCCATCATGTATCACAAATTTTGGATGGAATTTGTGGAGTAGAGACATTTTATAAGCATGGGAGAAGCAAAGTTACTTAAGAGACCCATGGGTTCAGCAGTATATAACGTTTCCGTTGCCTGGTTGGTATCGGTAACGTTATTACTATTAATTATTCGTGAACCTACATCGCATTACTTACAAGAATTGTTCAATACTACCGACTCTTCTGGGATACGGGTAATGAATGGGTTAACTGATTACAATTACTGTTGCCTTGTATCGAACTTTGAAATTTATTCACAGTGATAAATATTACTCATATTAAAATTCAACCGAATTACTGTGTGCCACTACCCCTCAAAGGGCTCAGCATTAATTTGCTGAGTACGGTCTTGGCGAACCCAGGGACCCTGAACTGAGGGCTGGTAAGCACCGTCAGTCATCTGACACCGTAACCTCTGGGCACGATTCAGCGACCAACGTGTGGCGCGGCGGTGGAATGTTGTGTGTACCAGGGACTGGATATCTTGGCTTGACCACCCGGGTCGCGGGGAAGGAAATACCTGTATAAAAAACCCTCACTCTTGAGGTGTGCTACGCGCTGATGGGATGCATGGTTGTTATGGTGGAACAGTCATTATAGTGCGATTAAAACTACTTCGTACTTGACAGTTGGCTGGGGCAGGGTTGCTATGTTGCCAGCTGCCGCTGGTAGCAGGCTTCTGCTAGCGCGGTATCCTTGAAATGCTCGTGAATTAATGCGGGGCGGGGACGGTGAATGCGGCACATTTACTGCCGCTTATGGAGACTTACTGTTACATTTTCACTTCTCCCGTGAATTTTGCAACGAATAGTAATACTCGAAATGCCAAGATAACGAAATCACCACCAGCAAAAGGTACAAATTATATACTATAATGCAAATATTTGTTTATGTAGCCGTCTATGCAACTGATAACACTATTTTTCCACATGCATTTCGCATTTATTGTAAGGCATCCAGTAACCTGTAATATATACATAATTACGTTTTACAGTATTTCGTTTTCTTACCTTTTTTTTATTAGTATTTGAGGTTATAAACAGTTCTGGTGCGTTACCTAAGTTTGCTAATGATATTTTGATGTTATAACTTATCACATCAAAATATCATTAGCAAACTTAGATAACGCAACAGAACTGTTTATTACCTCAAATACTAAAAAAACGAAATATTGTAAAATAATAACGGTTGTGCCTACTTTTAATGCCGCTGCAGTCCTCTCAACAACCTTATTAATGGAAATAAGAGGCCCTACATTCTCCCTTTCCATCTCAAAGTATTGTCTTACGTTGCACACGTATTAACGCGATTGTCCTCGTAATGGTATTCCTTGTGCGACTTTTTTCAAAGATGATTTCGGACTGTGGATTCTAGGACGACCCCGCTTATTTTTTTCGGACATTTCGTACGCTCAGGACACTGCAGTAATCTGACACACACACACACACACACACACACACACACACACGCGCGCGCGCGCGCGCGCGCGAAGCAGACGTCAATATAACACGGAGTTCACGACACGACGCGCACAACACCACGTGTTAGCAGCTACTGACCGCTAACGGGGAAGTAGTGGCAACTATGCAGGGTGGGGGGAGGGGGTGTTGAACTCGCCGTGGGGTTGGCCGGCACCCTCTCAAGGACACGCGCGCGGTTAGCTGTCAAGTCCAAAGTAATTTTAATCGCACTATAGCGAGAAACGTCTGGGATACTGCAGCACCTCAGTTGTATAACCCTTACCTAGGCACCCACACCCGGGGAGCTCTGTCTAGGAGGACATTTAGTTTCCTAGCTACTCGTGGGACCGAGATGAATAATTGTAATTTGTCCCTCGAACCTTCCAGTGGGATGGGTGTACCACTGGTGGGTACCAACACCCGCTCCAAAAAGAGGGCTCGCTTAAGCAGTCCTCCAGATAAAGCACTTCCTGACACGATTCTAGCAGTAACAGAGCACATGGTGCTAACCAAAGTGCATTTCTCGTTATTAAACGGAAAGAAGGATAATTCGAAAAGGTGTCACCGTTCTATATTCAAAAGGGTATGAGGGCATAGCAGGTAACCTCAAATCTTTGAAAAGGTTGTGTAACGGAATTTTGTTGGCTGAGACAGCTACCTCCCAACAGGTCGCAAATCTTAATAACGCCAAGCAACTTGGAGAATATGCCATCGAAGCTGAACTCCACAATACATTAAATTACGGTAAGGGCGTGGTTACATGTCGCGACCTCGTTGAAATTGCTAACGAGGAACTGAAATCTGAATGGGATTCCGAAGGTATTGTGGATGTTCCGAACATTATGAGGAGGGTGGATGGCATGTTGGTTAAATCTAAGTTCTTCATCTTGACCTACAGCACTCCGAAGCTGCCGGGCCAAGTTAAAGCAGGTTTTCTTCGATTAAATGTACGGCCTTATTACCCCAACCGATTGCGGTGCTTCAAATTCCAGCACTTGGGCACACCACCTTGGGTTGTAATGGACAGCAGACCCGCGGAAAGTGTGGTGAGGCCGCTCATGAAGGGGACGATTGCTCGCCGCCCTTTAAGTGTGTAACTGTTCAGGAGAGCACCCCGTTTGGAGTAGATCCTATGGCAGTGTACCTTGAAGAACGTAAGGTACAGCAGATCAAGACCTCAAAGCGCGTTTCGTATGGCAGAGGCGAAAACGATGTACAATCCATGCAACCGTCGCCATTTACCACTTCTTTGGCGGCGGTTCTTCAAAAACCAGCTCCAAAAACTGATGTGTCTACACAAATTGCAGTTACTAATGTCGGCACTAATAACTGCTCCTGCCAGTGCACATGCAGTGCGTGAGATGCTTTAGCACCTATAGTCCTCCCCAAGATGGTAGACCAAGGTACGGCTACCGACATCAGAGAGCCCCTGCCATCTTCAGTGCTAGAACCAACTCCAAAGATAAGCGCCCAAAAAGCAAGCCAAGGTCAAGAAGGACAAGGAAAAGGCTGAGTTGAAGTTTGTAGGAGACAGACCAGGTTGACGTCATTAGGCTTGATGTGCCAACCGAATCAGCTCCAGAGTCTATGGAGTTTGATGTTTCTCTGGGGCAATAAACTCGCCCCAAGACTGACCTTCCGCTGGGGCAAACATTTCGCCACAAGGGCGATCCTCCACCCGTTACGGACTCCCAGTCCCGTCAGAAGAAGAGAGTGAAGGTTAAACGACGATAGTGGGCTCCCATATTGCAATAGAACTTTGCTGGGATTTAGGACACACGTGGAGGAACTACGGTTATTATCTCAGGGGTGACCTCTGTCTCCAGGAGACGAATTTCAAGCCTTCTGATACCTCTGAGATACGTGGATACGTTTCCACAGAAAGGACGACATTAGTGGAGAGAAAGCTAGAGGAAGATTGGCTGTTTTCGTCAACAAAGCCTACCACTCTGAACCCATATTTCTCAACACTAACCTACAAGCAGTTGCAGGGGCAGTGCGTATGCGTCACAACTGACTACATGCTCCCTGTATTTGCCACCACATGACACGCTTAATGAGACACTGTGGAAGACCTTCTTAAACAGCTCTCCCACCCATTCATCCTCTGTGGTGATTTTAATGGACATGGGCGGTTTGGGGTTCTGTCACCACCTGCCCCACGGGTCGATCAGTTCAGAGGCTTCTCTTATCTTCAAGCGCCAACTTTCTAAATAGAGGTCAGAGCACCCACTTCTGCAGTACAACAGGGTCGTTCTCTGCCATTGACCTGTCGCTCTGCTCTCCAGCCCTTACCCACTCTACTCAGTGGGACGTGGACGACGACCTGCTTGGTAGTGATCACTTCCCCAGAGAGCGCAGAACCCAAAAGACAGCCGCCTGAGTGTATTCTTCGCAGGACAGACTGGACACTTTACGGTCGATTTGCCGAATCAGCGTCCAGCGTCCAGGAATGGGTGGATAATACTACCGCTAAGATCCACTACGCTGCCCCTTCATGCTTCTTGCTTTCCTACCAAAAACCCCCTATCCTCTCCTGAGTGCCACTACGATAATAACTGACCACCTTCACACTGAAACATTTTCTGTCCGCTATCATGATCGGAATGCATTTGTTACGTCCTGCGATCAGCAGGAAAGACAACAACTCATGAAAATGATAAACTGTTTATTAAACAAAAAGCCTTCTGGGCGTACAATAATAAACGCAAAGATCACCAGTCACTTTGGGACAACCAGTAAGTACAATAGCGAAAGCATTACACAAACAACTACTATTTAAAAGTGGCGCTAGGCCAAAACAATCACAATACTACGACACGAAAACTACGGTCTACGCTGAGTGCCGCTGAAGCTGGACCCGGCATGGGAGCGGCCGGTAGCTGGGTATGCACTGCTCTTCACACTCCGTCGGTGCGCTTATGAAGCCGGCATCGGCGGAGTGCTGCAACAGGTTACTCCGCTGTCATTGGCTGGGCACTGTCACATGGCTAACCGTAAAGAAGTGCCTCAGTATAGCGCCGTTTCTTATGCAGTTGGTCGTTGTTGATGTTTATTGTTTTCATGTGAGTGGCTAAGCAGCCTGCCTTGGCTGCCCGTTATGCGGGCTCTCAACACAGTCAGGGGCTGCCACAGCAGCATTTACGCGATGGTCGGCAGTAGTCTTGTGTAGTCTGCGAACGAACTAGTTCGGAAGAGCGCTCCCACAGGCGAACTACGCGAACTAGTTCGCAGATCTCTCGCCTCTTAGTTCGTCCACTCCTTTTCCTAAGACTGGCGGGGAACAGCAAGAGGACGCGAGAGCGCGCAGCATCGCGTGATTTGTAGGTATTGTTTCTTCAATGACCTATTAAATAAATAAAGAAATCCATTTTAAAAATAAAATACTACGAGTAGTCTGTATGCATAGTAGTTGAATATCATTGTATCACCCATTCGTGTAAATAAGTGGTTTATTTGCTTAAGTATTTTATGTCTAATTGCCCAAAAATACGGGTAATAGCACACGCTTGGGCAACTCTGATCATTATATAAAAAAGCCGTAATAACAAAAGAAAGAGCTCTTTTAGTAGCGGTAGCAAAAGCCAAAAAGGAGCAACCTACTTCGCGGCCGACCTGCGAACTAAAAGGAGAGGTACCGGTCGCGAACTAAAATATGTGTAATCGGTCACGAACTAAAATGCCAAATGTATCTCGTTTCTTAGTTCGTTGGATTCTTTTCCAAAGACCGAAGGGCAATGGCGAGAGGGTGCGCAGCAGAATTAAAAATCACGTGTTTGCCCTCTGCTGATGAAAGCCATTTCGAGGTGAGCGTCTGCCTGCTAGATTACATAGTTCAGTGCTACAAACTTCCTATTTTCAAGTATTCTGCACTCTACAATATCTGACTAATAAATTCCGTAATGCCAAGATATAGAGATAACTCTAAACTTAAACGCGAGAAATTAACCACAAACTGTTTCTTATGTTCTGGGTGATATCGTTAGCGGCTCACGCAACAAGCGCATGAAGCAGACCACGCCGCTTAGCCGTCACTGGGAGCGGACGAACTAAAAGAACGAACTAGTTCGCGGCAGAGCCGTGAACTAAAATGAGCGCTCCCGATCGCGAACTATTATGCGCAAGTCTAGTCGGCAGGCACAACTTGAGCTGCTGCCGAAAACGCGTGCGACGCTCAGCTGTGTCAGTGTCATAATCAACACGGATTCAGAAAATATCTCTCTTGTGAAACACAACTAACTGTTTACTCACATGAGGGCTAGCCAAAACGGCTCTCAAATCGATCCATGTTTCTAGATTTCTGGAAGGCTTCTGACACTGTACCTAATAAGCGGTTTATGGAATGTCGTTTCAGTTGTGCTACTGGATTCGCGATTTTCTGTCAGAGAATAGACAGTACGTAGACGGAAAGTCATCCAGTAAAACAAATGTGGTATCTGGCGTTCCCTAATGAAGTTTTATAGGTCCTCTACTGTTCCTTGTTTTTGTAAATGATTTAGGAGACAATATGATCAGCTCTCTTTCACAGTTCGCGCATGATGCTGTCGTATATCGGATAGTAAAGTTACCATAAGATCAAAAGCAACTGCCAAACGATTTAGGTATCTGCATATTGCGAAAATTGGCAATAGACTCTAAATAATTAAAAGTGTGAGGACATTCATATCAAAATAAAACGAAACCTGTTAATCTTCATTTACACGATAAATCAGTCAAATCTACAGGCCGTAAATTCAACTAAATACCTCGGAATTACAATTAAAAACTAGTTGAAAAGAACTCAACGAAAATATCGCACGGAAGGCAAGCAAAGGCAACGTTACATTAGCAGAACACTTAGAAGACGCAGTAGTTACACTAAAGAAACTGCCTACACTCCACTTGTCCGACCTATATTGAATTACTGCTGCCCTTTATGGACCCTCACTACGTGTGACTAAGGAGGATATAGAGGAAGTTCAGAAAAGTTTAACTCGTTTTGTATTACAGCGATATAGGGGAGACTGTGTCACATAAATGTTACATGACTTGGGGCGGAAATCATTAAAAGAAAGGCGAGATTTATTTGCAAAATTTCTCTCACCAACTTTTCTTCCGAATGAGAACACATTAACGTATACCAGTCACCTACAATGTTTACTAAGTACTATGTTTACATTTTAACATGGGATGTACCAAATAGGTGAGTCATTTTGTAACCCACTTAACACTTGCTGTCAATTTTCTGCGTCAGAACTGTTCAGTAATCGAAATAGATGTGCTATAATAGAAGCAAACATTTTTACGGCCACTGCTGCTCTGTTTATAAAAATTGTTCTGTGCTTGTTGAACACATACTTCCATATAATGGAATCGAATCTTAAGAATATTTTGGTAGTACCCACGTTCATAGGTAGAAATAAGAGAGATCGAAACGGAAAAATTCCATTCCATCTTCCTGCGCTCTATTAGAGAATGGAACGGTAGAGAAATATTATGAAAGCCGTTCGATAACTCCTCTGCTAATCACTTAAATGTTGATGTAGATCTAGATGGCTAAAAAATTCCATGGACTTGTACAGAATGTTCTTCAAACCAGTCGCGAAGAATTATGGCTCATCCATAAAAAATTCCATGGAGGTTTGCGAACATGAATTTCATGAGTGACTGAAAATGGTCTAAAAACAGCCGAACATAACCATTTCCAGTCAATGTCCAAAGGGCCCAGTCGTCTGCATCGAAATCAGTGAATTCTCTTATGGAGCTCCCACCACATTGTACAGTCCAGAGTGATATTTTCACTCTGCAGAGGAATGTGCGCTAGTATGAATCGTACTGGCGGATTAAAATGGTGTGGTGGATCAGGATTCGAACCTGGAGCCTTTGCGTTTCGCGGGCAAACGCTTTACCGACTGAGATATCGCGGTACATATTCACTGAGTGTTCCGTCGGTTCTAGACAGAATATTTTATATGTTATGAATGAAACACACAGATAACTGTGAGATATTCTGCAAATTTATTGGTTGGTTGTTACGCCATCATCAGGTAAACATTGCAAGTTTAAGTTTCAAAGATCTTAAGTTGGTAGTTATATAACTGTCAACGGAGACTAGTGCTTTGGTTTATAACTAAACTGAGGGAAATTATTACAATTGAAGTTGTGGTGTAAATTCCTGACATTGATAGAGTATCTGACAATATAATAAATTACGACATTATCCTAAGAAATATAAACTGTAACAGTAGAAACTGACTGAAAAAACATAAGGAGAGGAATTGAATTAAAATTTATGCAGTGGCCGGGATTCGAAGCCTAGGTACGTGCTTTAGACCACTCAGCTAACCACACGTTGTAGCCAAAGCAACTACACGGACTGTCTTAAAGCACGTCTCCCTCCACACCATATACTTTAATTCTGCCTGTGAAATGCGTATCAAATTGCCAGGGCTCTCCTATATTGTAACAGCAACCCAGCAAAGAACGCGAATAGGAACTATCCCGCCTTGTTCCCCGGCCGAGGTGATATAAATATCAACAAATAATACAACCCCTTGAGACAACATTGCCTTGTTATACCAAAGGTATTAAACATAAGGAGAGGAATTGAATTAAAATTTATGCAGTGGCCGGGATTCGAACCAATGTAGGAGAGCCCTTGGAATTTGATACGCATTTCACAGAGAACATGAGGCAGAATTAAAGTATATGGTGTAGAGGGAGACGTACTTTAAGACAGTCCGTGTAGTTCCTTTGGCTACAACGCAGTATTAGCTGAAAAAGTGGTCTAAAGCACGTACCTACTAAGTAGGAGGTCCCGGGTTCGAATCCCGGCTACTGCCTAAATTTTAATTCAATGCCTCTCCTTATGTTTAATACCTTTGGTATAACGAGACAATTTTGTCTCAAGGGATTGTATTATTTGACTGAAAAAATATGTTAACATTTTAACTGGCTAAATTAAACTATGGTTACTGGTAAAATAAGGCGTTACAATTTATATCAGTTAAAGACAACGTAAACGTAAACAGTAAAGACAATGCAAACGACCATCACCTACCCATTTGTCTCAGGCCTCTACTACATTTCCATAGCCATGATATAAAATCTTTTTGTAATCACAGCTCTTTGGTTGCTTACGAGATATAAATTGTAATGCCTTATTTTATTAGTACCATAGTTTCATTTAACCTAGTTAAAATTCTAACATATATTTACAGCTGTTTCATTTAACTTTGTCACACGCTTCCACGTTCCAGACATTGGATCTGTTTAAGATAATTTGTGGTCATTTTTTTTTCATCCAATTTCTATTGTTTCAATTTATATTTCGTAGGATAATATGGTAATTTATTATGTCACATTAAAAGTAGTGTGTGTTTGTTTGTTTGTAAAGAAAAGTGGTATGTGTTTGTGGGGCGAACGTGTCACTGTTTCTGTTAAGAGACCGTCCCCGCTAAAATCCCCAAATAAATGTCCTGTTGTGGTTTTGGTAACAAAATAATTTGACTAAGCAATGAGACTTAGTACCTTTCTTTGCCCTGTTAGAATAAATTGCAACTGACATGGGATGCAATGAACTTACGTAAATGTGGTTTAGTTTGATGCCCAACGGATAACACTTTGAGTTGTACAGTTGTTAATAAGTCATCAGTGATTAAACTCGTAATTGGTCTACACATTAATCTCGTGTGTGAGAAACAGTGTGAGCAACACTCCAAAGATAAAACAAAGTCTTTGGTTGACAGCAAATATATGAAAATGAGTACAGTATGTTATATCGATTAGTGAAATTGTACAAAATATACATAAATTTGTTTTCTGCAGAACTATAGCTTTGGTTTTTATAACAAAACATGCTCAATGCTCTATGACAGGCAAAAATTATGTGAAAATTATATTGCGTACTCCTTTCATCACCCCTCCCCTACGGGAAAAGAATTTTTCGGGGTGGATGATGCTGACAAGATAGCATCAGCTAGCCAAGAAATTCTTAAACAGGACAAAACACAACATCAAACCATTTGTATAATCATTATGTTCGCAAAGTTTGTACATTGTTCTTTAAAATGATTAATTAAAGAGTTCAGTTAACAATCAATATGAAACGAAAGTCATCTGTATAGGTACATAAACATATTTAGTGGACACAGCCGAGAGAATCTCAGTTCTCATTGGTCTTTACATGTGAATACTAGTGTGACATAAAGCTTACAAAGTTCGTACATTATGGCATGATTTACACCAACGATTAGTATATCAGTGCTCAACATACATCAGTGGTAAAACAATTTACATAAGTAAACCAATTGAGGGTTTAGTCCAATTTTTTAAGATCATAAGTCAGTTGGTGCCGTATATCTTGAGTGTCAAATTCAATAGAAATGGGTTACATTTACGCACAATTATATTAAGATTACATTTATATACATCATTATTCAAAGTTTGTTCATCAGTAAAGAAAAACACAAAAAAATACCCTAACAGATACATAGTACTTACAAAGAATTAAAAGATTTGCCTACAAGGTTAGCAGATACTTCATATATGGTTACATAGTCTGTTCATGAACGGTTAGTGGATCAATGATAATTTACATGGCTGTCCTTCCAGCAGATCATGTAGTTTAGTGAACAATAAAATTTATATGGCTGTCCTGCCAGCACATGATGATTAAATGAAAAATGAAAATTTATATGGCTGTTCTACCGGCACAACACATAAATGATTTTGGTTGTTTGCAAGGAAAAAAACCTATCAGAACACTTTATTATGGACAACGTTTGCAACGGGAGAAATTACGTGAATGGCGGCACTTAAATGTCACACGCATCACCAATTTTACACACGCACACTAATCACATTTGTGACGACATAATGGATAGAATGCTCATCTGCGGTCAAAGGTCCGGGAATGGGATGTCTTGACCTCCAGCTTCTCCCGTGTTGACCCACAGATTCTCAAGATTGTGGCTGAGCAGGTACCGGGAATGTGGAATGTTTTTGCCACAGGCTTCCCCTCGGACTCAGCTCTCCAAGTTCCATCAGCGTAACCAGTATGGCAATTGGTCAACTTTTTGTCAGATTACGTGCGTGTAGTGCCAGCTCCCATGCGTGTCCAGAAACATGAAACAAATATATAAATGCCAAAATTAGAAATTTTATAGTGGTATCTCCTCATCAGCTGGAAGAGACACGTCCATTATGATATTTTACATATATCCTCAAAATATGAAAAATATAATTTTTGTTTAGGCAAGCAAAAATGGCTCACGTGCTATTTGCACTTAAATTTGTCACATGCTTTCTTTACAGTCTGTTAATCAACAACAACTTAGTAAGGTACTTGTTACTTTACCGAATATAACGTATGTGATCACAATCAGAGGAAATAGTTCTTATATACTCAGATAGTTTCTAGGAATGCTATTCTAAAGTTACATATGAAAAGATTTTCTTACAAGTATGTGTACAGTGTTGTGGAACCTCACTTGTTCCAAAGATACCGTCAGATACCGAAATATACTAGTAAAGTCTCATGTTACATATATGTAAGACAAAGTTTTATGATCCATATAGCACAACATATTAGAGAACATAGATAGGTATGTACAAGTATACTGAATCACTGTGGGATTACCACATTTTTGTTAACATAAGTTTCAATAGTGATCCACCTTTTCATTTCGTCAAATTTTCATACATTTTTATATTCAATTGGCCAGGCCTTCATAGCGTATTACAAACAGGCTTAACACTATTATAAACAATTGTACTAATGTTAATCGCATAGTTGAATCTACCAAGCTGTACCAAATACTGTCAAGAGTCAATGGGGCAAGGGATTCAGTCTTTGTCATTGTCTTTGTCATGGGGAATATGAAGTAATGAACATATTAGTAGTGCTAGCACTTCATAGACTGATTATTTACTATGACAACAGAACAGCAAAGGAAATATTGTATCAGTAAAAGTAATATAGCAAATAGCCTGACTGCATATTCCTGAAAAAGGATAAGGTAAATTCAATCACATTAGTTAAGACAGATGCCTATGGCATACAATGTAATAAATGAAATAGTTTTCTTTTATCGATTCATTAACTGCTGCTATCATGTCCAGTAAAGACAATTTTAATTAAATGCTATTAGTGGCTCATTTTGTTGCTACATAAAATACCTGCAAAGTTGTCAAAATTTACGCACAAAGATGTTCGAAAATATCAGCTGTTGTGGAGATATACCTGCAAAGATACTTCATTCAATTGGTATAATGATTATTACATAATGTAATTACTGAAATAAACATCCACATCTTGGTTCCTCAGTTATCTGAAAATCTTTGTTACAGGGTTAAAGTCCATTAGTTACATGCACACAATATCACTGAGACAAAATGACAATAAAATACAATCTTCTCCATACTTCTTTAATCACATGAAAATATCTCAACCTTCAATAAAACTTCATTAGTGCATACACTTTATATTAATTATTATACATATTATTAGCTTCTTTATATTAATTAACTTCTTCTATGCTCCTTCATCTACATAACAACAACATACTTCACCTGTGGCTTCTTTGTCATTCCTTTACCTCAGTTTCCTAGTTGTGGATGTATCTTACTCTTCATTTTACTATATACATATATTTCCCTTATTTTCCGTGGTTTGTTTGTACTGTATACCTCCATGCAATTTATGCTGTAAGTTGTTCTCCTTTTTGTACCGTTGGAATTTTATTTGCCTTGTGTTTACCTTCTGTACAGTGCTTAATGTAATACAATTGACATTACAACAAGAAAGGTTTGGTTTCTGAAACATAGTGCCATCTGGTCATAGTAATTACAATTAATACCAGGAGGTTGTGCTTAAACTAGGATAGTGCGAGAGAAAAATATATACTTATCTACTAAACAGAATAGCTGCGAGAGTGAGTGCACTACGGGAATTAGAAGAAATAGTAGCACCCAGCTCGAGAAAGGGCACCAATCGCCAGTTGGTGTATCTATCATAGATTGGTGGATTCTCTACCCCCTAAAGTTCATTCCTTAAAGGGTTTGATGTTAGAGACATGATGTATTCCTTTTGATTTATGTGTCCTCAGAGTCTCGACTTCCACGACGCTTTTCCATGTTAATGAAATAACAGGTGTCCCGTAATTTAGCAAAGCATTTCTTGGCGCCATAGTGGCCAAAACTTAAATGTGTGTACCAAACTAATTTATTCACAGATTCTTCCGGTATGCACACCGTCCACAACTCACTATCAGGAGATCTGCGTTTGAAAAGGATACCATTACGAACGGTGTAAAATTGCCTAATTGATACATAATCTTTGTTATGCCACTTAGTTTTCACATCTTTCCAAACGGGATCTCTATCTTGTTCCTTCGCTATGTCAGTGAGCGTAGCAGAGATGTAATTTTCAAAAGCCACCTTTTGAATATAGAAGATACTAAAATTATTTTCAAGGTAGGATTCTTCCGTTGCCTTCACAAGTCCAACGGGCGAACGGGACAGAGCGTCGGCTACAATGTTTTCCTTACCAGGGATATGAATGATAGTGAAATTAAATTCCTGCAAGGTTAAAGCCCAACGTCTAAGTCGATCGTGATTCAATCTTGCTGTCATTAAGAATTGGAGGGCACGATGGTCGGTATACACTTTTGTGTGTCTGCCATACAAAAGAAAACGAAATTTGTCATAGGCCCATACTACAGCTAACGCTTCCATCTCAGTGACTGAGTAGTTGCGTTCTGAGTTTGACAAAACGCGGCTGGCAAATGCTATTGTTTTTTGTACTACAACGCCGTTTTCTTCACATTCTTGGAAAACATGAACACCTAGGCCAAATTTGGAACTGTCTGTGGAGATACAAAAATCTTTTCTTAAATCGGGATGGTATAGTATTGGCGCAGCAAGAAGCGCCTCTTTTAAACTTACAAATTCATCTTGTGCAGTTTTATCCCAACACCAGATAACATTTTTACTTGTTAACTGATACAATCTAGGAGTAGTCAGATCCTTTAATCTTATGAAACGTTTGTAAAAATTTATTACGCCTAAAAAACCTCTAAGTTGTCGCTTTGTAGTAGGGACAGACATTTTTGCTATTGCTTCCAGTTTATCAGGATCGGGATGGATTCCTTCACTTGAGATAATGTGTCCGAGAAATTTGGTTTGCGAACGCCCAAACTGTGATTTTTCCAAATTAACAGTGATGCCGGACTGGGCAAAGACTTCCAACAAAGAATTTAAAAGATTGTTGTGCTCAGACCAAGAGTTTTCAGCAATAAGAATGTCGTCTACATAATTAGTAATTCTTTGCTTCAGTTGTTCCGTTAACGTGGCATTCAATGCACGAATGAAAGCCGATGAAGATACGTTAAGACCAAAAGGTAATTTACGAAATTGATAGCAAACGCCAAAGCAAAGGAATGCTGTATACTTCCTACAATTTGGATGCAGTTCGACCTGCCAAAAACTGGATCTCAAATCTAAGGTAGACAAAACCTTTACTCCATGAAATTTTTGCAACAACTCTTCTAAAGTTTGTGGACGATCTGTTTCTGGTAATATAATGGTATTAAGTTGCCTGGAGTCTAATACTAATCGAATGGACTTATCTTTCTTCTCCACAACATGGGGTGGGTTATTGTAAGAGCTAACAGCAGGTTCGATGACGCCCTGATCCAACATCGATTGAATTTCTTTCCTGACACGATCCCTGTACACTAAAGGAATAAGGTAAGGTGGGACTAAAAATTTGTTGTGATCTTTGACCTTGAATTCATATAGGAAATTTTTGATAGTACCAGGTTTGTTGACGAAAACATCTGAATGTGTATGCAGAATGTGAAGTAACTCCTGTTTGTCCTGATCAGACGCATCTTCAACATTAATTATTTTGTCCTGAATATTTTCAGCGATATTCTTAATTTGTGTCGTCTCCTGGAAATTGTTTATTACATTACATAAAGGTTCTTTGTCACAATTGAAATTAGATGAAGACAGAAATTTTAAACAGTTAACTTCCTCCTCTTCTCTTGTGATCCAATCTTCGAACTTTAAATAGATTAATTGACCATTGACTACAGCTGTTGCTTTGGTAACGTTGAAATTTAAGATGACCTTATATTCTGTCAGGAAATCAACACCTAGTATAAGTTCAGTGGTAAGAAGAGGTACGATCAATAAATTAACCGAAAAGTGGTGTCCTTGACAGGTGAAATCAAAACGTGTCTGACGCCTGACCTCTACAGCTTTTCCTAAAATAATACCTTTAATTCTTGTACGCAGAAGAGGCAACGTAGGACAATTGATTAGTTCCTGGCATCGTTTGAATGTGGTTTCACTAATTACAGAGATTGGACTGCCAGAATCTAGAACAGCGGATAATGATACCTGACCGATTTGGACAGTAACAACAGGATGAATGGGAATATTCTGAGCTTCAGTTTTCTCTTCTAGTAAAGCTTCTCTACCATCATCAAAATGGACAAAATTTAACTGCTGTTCAAGTGAATCATTCAAAGAAATTTTACTACCAACGGAAGTATCACAAAAATTTTCCGAAATTTGTCTGCCAATAAAAGTGTCACAAAAATCATCCATAATTTCATCAACTGGTTGATTATTGCTGCTTACAGGTATCTCTTGCTCGCACACACTATCGTTATCCGACTAGGGCATATAATTGGTGACCCAATCGGCAACACTAATTTCATCTAGATTTAAATGCTTAAATTCATCACTTTGTGTACTGTGCTCGTTTTCACTGATTACTTGTGTTACGTTTAGATTGTTGATGGTGTTACGGGGTTTATCATACACCCGTAAAGATTCGTGTTCCATAAAATTTACTTTGTGTGTAGTACATTGTTCAGTGTCACTGTAGGAATCCTCTGTTTCCCATTCACAATCATTGTCTGATTCAACGGAAACCGGAACTGTTTCACTTACAATGCGTTGTGGTTCTGTTTCTGCAGATTGTTCGAACACAATCTGCGCGTCCACCAAATCAACGTTATTTTTATTTAAAGCCGATGTTACGCTTTCACTAAACTTTTCACTAAACTTTTCGCAATGTGCAATTATTATATCGCTTTCAGGGGTTACAGTGTGTCCTTGATTAGATTTTGTTTGGTTATTAGAATTCTTTTGCTGTGTCTGTTGTTTGTTGGGATGTTCGCACTGCATAAATTTGACTGTGTAACAAGTGTGACGCGAACTTTTGGCGGGCAAATTATTTGCCGCGGGCATTACGAGTCATCCTTGTGACGGCCCTGGTTTGTGACGTGGATTAGGTGGTCGAATTTCAACGATTTCGACCCGTCGCTCCGGACTATGGTCGACATTATCACGCCAATTTTGGTTTCTTGAATTTCGTGTCTGGTTTCTGTCACGAGAACTATCCCGTGAACGATAATTACATACACCTTCATTTGATTCTTCTGCGCCGGAATCTGCGCCAGAATTGCGTCTTTCGCGCCAATTTGTATCATTTGAGCTGTTGTGATTGTTAAAGTTATGGTAATTATCAAAACGTTTCTGATAACTAAAGCCACGTCCACGGCCTCGGCCTCGAAAGTTACCACGATTAAATGACTGATTACGTGGGTGTGCGTCATTTATACTGTTGTCATTGTTATTTGTACGGGGCTGTTGGTAGCTGACACCCATTTGATTGTTTGTATCCGGACTATCGTTTTGTTCCACGGACTGTCTTTCGCGTGGCGTGTTTGGCTGTGAAAATTATGCCTATTGTTGTCTTTACGCTTATAACGTCCTTGATCTTCTTCATTGTCTTCCTCAAAGTCTTGTAATAAATTCTGAAACGCCTCAATGTCATTTTTGCAACGTGCTGCCAAAGCAATGTTGCGCAACCTTCTAGGTAATTTATTTAAACAGAGTCTAATTAGTTCTGATGGGCTGTATGGATTAGTCAAAAAGCTATTTTTCCAAACCATGTGTTGGAAATAATCGGCAGGATTGGTAAAGTCTGAATTTGCAAAGTTTTTAAGCATTACTAAGCTATTCTTTGCTCTGTCTTGAGCTGCTTCTGACCAGTAATCTGCCAAAAATGCACGTCTGAATTCGTTTTCACTACGACATTCTCTCGCATGCATTCGCATTCTTGTGGCGGGTTCACCTTCTAAGTATCCGCAGATGAATTCCAATTTGTTGCCAATTGGCCAATTTGGTGGAAGGCAGTATTCGAATTGTTGCAACCATTCAACAGGATGTATGCCGTTTGGCGAGTTGCGAAATATTTTAAATTTCCGCACCGTGAGAAAATGTTTGTAATCAAATGACTGATTAACTGGGGGTGGTGTGTGTGATAGCGACTTGCGTGAGGTGCTCTCACTGTCCTGTCTATACACCAGACTGCGTTCGCGTGTCAAAGTGCCTAGTTCATACGAATCCGAAAAATCATTTTCGTTATCATGTCGCGGGATTTGATTGGGCGTATCATCAGCCGCGTGATTAATTTTTCTTTCAACACGTGCCAGGCGGTCATCCAATTTTATTACTTCGGATCTGTGTTGTTTGTTGATAGTCATTTGTCCGTGTTTGAAACGGTCAAGAGAACGAAACTCTTCCGTTTCCACAAATGGTGTTGGTTGTGTAACATCAGAATTCTTGTCATTATTATTGTTTAATTGATTTACCGTCACGGAAAGTTCATCTATCTGTTTGACAACCGTGCTTAATTGTTCGTTCGTGGCGGTTTGAAAGTTTTGCACTTGCAATTGAAGTTGTGCTACTTCAATAGTCTCAATTTGTTCAATACGTGATGTGAGATTTTCTACTACAGGATTGAGCTCATCCCGAATGTCTTCTTTAGCTTGTTGGAGATCTTTACTTACACGAGTAACAAGCTGTTCCCTAAATTGTTTGTTGTCCTCTTTCATATTTTCAATGCATTCTTTGATACTTTCAAAACGTGAATTACAATTTTCCTCAATCCTATCAAATCGTGAGTTATTGTTCTCTTCGATCCTATCAAGAGGTGAATTATTGTTTTCTCCAATCCTGTCAAAACGTAAATTGACACTTTCAAATTGTGATTTATTGCTTTTTTTCTATCCTATTATTGCTTACTTTGATTTCGGAACGGACACTGTCGAGCTGTGAACTAAGTAGCTGAAGCATACGCTCCATTGTCATAATTTCAGGAGGTGTGGTACCTGTGAACTGAATTACCGATCCTGACTGTGTAGGCGAATTATTTCCAGTGAACTCACTGCCCACGGCTGAATCGCCAGTTGTCATGTTCATTACTTTCAGTTGATTCCGTGCAGCGAGAAGACCTCATTTCATTATTTTCTTCTCTGTCTGCACGCTCGACAGAATTTTCGTCAGACATTTTCCTAGTTTCAGATCGGGTTCTAATTGTTTTAGGCATTGTAGTTATTGAGCTACAGCGATGTGAATAATAAAAATTTGCATAAACTGCAGCCTTGACGGTGACAATAATGAGAATAGGAATGTGAGAAGTCATGCGAGCTAATAATTGAGACAATGTTTACAGGTTTCACACGTTCTCAATAAAACAGTCAAAAGACAATACTCAATAATTCACTGCAAAAAAATGTTGTGCCAAAAATACAAAATTAAATTTACACTCAAAATTCACCATATAAAATGCTACAGATGCAAACTACAACAAAGCTAGTTCAACATACAACTACAAGATCACTATTGTTACTACGTGTCTACAATCAAGCCAAAGTATATAGCTGTACGACTTAATCTAACTACAAAAATCAGCAAATCCTATATATATATATATATATATATATATATATATATATATATATATATATATACGAATCCTGGCAGACAGGTCGACAGATAAAAGTAGTGTGTGTTTGTTTGTTTGTAAAGAAAAGAGGTATGTGTTTGTGGGGCGAGCGTGTCACTGTTTTTGTTAAGAGACCGTCCCCGCTAAAATTCCCAAATAAATGTTCTGTTGTGGTTTTGGTAACAAAATAATTTGACTAAGCAATGAGACTTAGTACCTTCCTTTGCCCTGTTAGAATAAATTGCAACTGACATGGGATGCAATGAACTTACGTAAATGTGCTTTAGTTTGATGCGCAACGGATAACACTTTGAGTTGTACAGTTGTTAATAAGTCATCAGTGGTTAAACTCGTAATTGATCTACACATTAATCTCGTGTGTGAGAAACAATGTGAGCAAATGAAATATTTAGATCTGTTAGCGTGCACCATATACCAGCAGCCAGACTATACATGTATAATTCGACTGCGAGAGCGAACAGAAAGTGCTACTACAGTGATCATTTTGCTACTTGTATTAACAGGATGCCAAACAAGGATATTTGATATTAATTGGGTATCAAGATCACTGCAGTTGATAATGTGCCTATCTGTACAACAATTACCATACAGATTCAATGTAATAAAAATGTTATACAAATCTGGTAAATATTTAAAGTATCACACGCTGCAAATATTTCTCATCTCTTTACGTGATCTACTTCTCTTCTAATCAAACAAATCACTTTAACTGTTACTAACATTAACTACCTTAATAATCTGAACTTTCATTGAGACGGAGAAAATCTTTATCTATGATCTTTACTGCAATTATGAACAAACTACTTCCTGCTCTCATTAATAGACCAACTGATCATCATAAAATGCCTACACTGAACTGTTCTAATTAGCATACAGATTTACAAACACAATAATTATGTAACTCTATCATAAGAAACAATGATCAGAACGGATAGCAATTCAAATTGGTGAAAGGAACGAGGAACTGGTAAAATGACACAGGGATAAATGATAAATGCGAGCTGAATTAAACAGTATTCATTACCCAAAAGACAAACCAACTACAATATAGGCTACATACAGGCTACCATACATAACAATAGAAAAGTAAAAGTTTACCTTATTTGAGACATAAATTTCCATACAAAATTGTCAATCTGCAGACTTGGCTGCGACTCTTCAAAACTGAATTTTTACTCTTCGAGTCTAACACACAGACAGAATAACCCGATAGTTTCACGACTACAACTCAGACATCAACTATCCTGCACGACGGTCACGCACCGACTCCTCTCTACACGAAGGTCACACCTCGACTCCTCTCTACACGAAGGTCAGACATCGACTCTTTAAATGCAACGACTGTGAGTGTAAGACACACTCCAAAGATAAAACAAAGTCTTTGGTTGACAGCAAAGATATGAAAATGAGTACAGTATGTTATATCGATTAGTGAAATTGTACAAAATATACATAAATTTGTTTTCTGCAGAACTATAGCTTTGGTTTTTATAACAAAACATGCTCAATGCTCTATGACAGGCAAAAATAATATGAAAATTATATTGCGTACTCCTTTCAACATATTTTATGAATGTGAGGAATTTACACCACAACTTGAATTCAATAATTTACCTCAGTTTAGTTATAAACCAAAGCACTAGTCTCCCTTGAAAGCTATATTCTTACCAACTTAAGATCTTTGAAACTTAAAGTTGAATGTTTACCTGATGATGGCGGACCAGCCGAAAACTGGTTAGTAAACCAATAAATTTGTAGAGTATGTCACAGTTTTCTTGTGTGTATCATTTATAAAGTATCCCGGTACACTTCATGGGCGGTCCTCACAGCTCTACTTCCGCCAGTACCTCGTCTCCTGCTGTCCAAACTTCTGTTTGCGACGAAACCAAGCCAACAACCGCGACGTAACAGATCGACTTGGATTAGGTCAGAAACGTTTAAAGTCCTCAACGTAAAGCCCTTTTTAAACGATGAACGAAGGTGAACAAGATAGATAATAGTCTACTGAAGCGCTCCTAGCGTACTAGCCCTGAACTACAAACTCAAGCAAGATCTTGTGGCAGCGTGTTTAGACGATAAACATAATCGAACAGTAATACCCGATGTTGAAAGTGAGGTTATAAAAGCCGATTTGTTATGTAGGAAGTCATAATTTAATACTGGAATTTAGGAAACAACGCTAAAAGTTATTGACGGCCAAAGAAAACCTTGCAATCGATGTTTTTGGTCAACTTAGTGTGGTAAAGTTCTGGGTAGTGAAACAACATTTCAAAATATTCAGATCTATTTTCAAGCCAAAAAAATAAACTTATGAACACATCAAGCAATATTTATAAGAGCGTAAATAGAACTTCTTTACTTTATCTACTACGATTTGCCCAATGACATTGTTAATAACGTCATGCAATACTGACTTTTTGTCTTTCATTTGGACTGACTTTTTCATTTAAAATGCTATTTAATGAAAGTGCATCATAGAATTACAATCTTATTCAAATAAACAATTGGTTTCAGTCTTTTCTGTTACGATATTGCAAATCATAAACCATTTTTCGGTTTCAGATGTACCACCTCGCTTTTCGGTGGACAATAATTGAGATAGATATGTAAGTCGTCTTGAAACATTTACAATTTACCAAAGTATAATAATAAACTAAAGATTAATAAGACAAGTTTGCGTGCAAACCGTGTAATTGTCGACTACAGTATGAAAATCGCGTGACGAAAATAGGTTAACTTCCGATGTCAGCATACGACCGTTCAATCAAAACAATCTTCTTGAGAAAGTTTAACGTGACGTTGACGTTAGGTGACGGTCTGGTGACGGACAGTGTGAATTCCGTCATTAGAAATACATTTTGTAATACATTCTGAACATAAACTTCGACATAACGCAAAATATACGTAAATACGAAGGAAAATGGCTGACTAACTGAAGCGTCGACCGCAACACACAGCTGCTAGCTCGCGCATGCGCAGTGAACCCACTAGTACCGAATTTAGAACTCGTCCTATTTCTTTATCGCTATAATTATCGCGCTTCGATACTAGCGCGATCATACTAGTGCAGCCGTTCAAATGACTGACGGCCGCCATTAACTCAACTTGTTAGCAATCTATTACAACTTCGTTGATCGTTTAAAACGGGCTTAACAGATAGACTTGGATTAGGCCGGAAACGTTTAAAGTCCTCCACAAAGTTATGTATGGTGCATTTAAAGCATTATCTTATGTCGGGGTTTGATGTAACTTCTGGTAACTCTACATCCGAATTCGCCAGTATACAGCAACCTCTGGACTTATTCGAATGCGAGCAGTTGGACTCAATTAAGGGGTACACTATCGGTTTGAAATTATGAAGAGCAATACCAGGTAAGTTTTAATTGGTAGTTTAGTCCATCACTTTAAATAAACTTGCATATGCACAATAATTATTTCCGCAATGAAAAGTTAACGTGCTAACGGGCATAGTGACTGCCACGAAATCTGGTTAAAAACTTCGCTTCTCACGCCCCAGATCCATTTGAATCTGCTTACTGTATTTACCTCTTGGTCTCCCTCTGCGAATTTTACCCCACACACTTACCTCCAATGCTAAATTCATGTTTACTTGATGTATCACAATCTGTCTTATCAATCGATCCCTTCTTTCATTCAAGGTACGCCACAAATTCCTCTCCTCCCAAATTCGTTCGGTACCTCCTCATTAGTTACGCGATCAACCCACTTAATCTTCAGCGTTCGTGTGTAGCAACACATTCGAAATGCTCCTATTATATTTCTGTCTGAACTAATCGAGAGTCTCTTTCATTGATTGACGAGACGTGTAGCACCCGTTATAGCCAACAACGGCGTGAACAATACTGATTCACCATCTTCATCACTTCACAAAGAATTGTATTTTCAAGTTTCTAATATTTGCCTAGCGTGTTTTCTCCCAAATAAATTAGGGTGTGATATCATTACCTTTATTCGCCTCTATTTTGCAGGACGAATGGTATAAAATTCCCTTGCAACCACTGCTCCAAAGGAACAGACATTGTAGGTGGTCCGCAGCTACATATTTATGAAATTAAATAATCTATTATTTATTCGAAATTTGCGAATTCTGTCGACTTTAGCTGCATTTCTAAAGGCGGTCTATTACTTGGCGACAAATGAAAATTTGTGTCGGACTGGGAGTCGAACCCGGTCCTCCCGCTTTTCAGGAACGATCGCCTTAAGCACTCGGCCACCCGAACACGCTCCTCGGCCAAATCCCCAAACTTACATATCTCTCTCCTCTAGAGAACTTCCATTTGTCTCACCCCTAGAAAACAGGAGATTCATAGTATAAGCACGCCAAGACAGGCCAATGATGGTAAAGAAGTGCCTCTCCCTGACGCGGGAATCATACTTAATGTGTGTTACCCGGTGAAGTGGCCGAGCGCCCTAAGGCGCCACGCTGCGGAGCGCGCAGCTGCTTGCCGTCGAGTACTCCCTCGGGCGCGGTTGTGTGTGTTGTTCTTAGCATAAGTTAGTTTAAGTAGTTACCGAACGAGGTGGCGCAGTGGTAACGCACTGACTTGCATTCGGGAGGACGGTGGTTCAAATTAACTTCCGGCCATCCAGATTTAGGTTTTCCGTGATTTTACCTAAATCACTCTAGGCGAATTCCTGGATGGTTCCTTTCAAAGGGCACAGCCGATTTCCTTCCCATCCTTCCCCAAAACTCTGAGCGTTAGCTCCGTCTCTAATGACGAAGCTGTCGACGGGATGTTAAACCCTAAGCTTCCTTAGTTTAAGTTGTTTGTAAACCTAAGCTGCACTGCACTTCATGAATTTTTATTTTAGCGAAACAAATATATATGGTAGAAAATGTTCACCAATGCAGGAGAAATATATTAAAAAAATATGTAACTCATTTAACAATGGGTAAGTCATTATTTAATAACTGTTGCCATTTGGCAGCAGCATGCACAGAAACTTTCTTTCAAGGAAAATATTGGTATGTAACATGTTTTCTACTCCTATGAGATGTCTGTAAAATGATAATTTTTTTACTTGTTTGTAATTACAATTTAATTCTCAACAGTGAGTAAAATCCACTGGAGCGCTCTTTGTTGTGCTTTTGCTCTGTTCAAGACTGCGCTGCAATCTGTGGAGGAAACGATTAACTAAATGCTTAGAACCGACCCCAATGTAGACAATAAGCGTTTTGTTGCCATCTCTCAACAAGAAGTTCGTCTGAAAATGTAACAAAAATTTGCGTTGCATTGTAGGGTTTAAGTCCCGAACATTTACAAACATCTGAACCCTACGTGTGTACGAGCTCTGGGGGCTGTAGACAAGTGTGACAAACGGACGTTTGGGACTGGCCGCGGAGCGTGTTCGGGTGTGTCCCAGTGGTTAAGGCGACCGTTAGCGAAAAGCGGGAGAAACGGCACAAATTTTCGTTTGTCATGATAGCAATGGTAATGCCACCGATGACAGTTCTGCTAAACCAGAATTGCTTAAACAGGTTTCCGAAATTCGTTTACCATAGAAGACGAAGCATGTACTCCAGAATTCGTATCAAGAACAGCTGCCAGCATGCGTAGTTTAGAAGAACATATCCCTGGATAATTAAAGCATCTTTACTACTTAAAATAGTAAGTCTCCTGGTTCCGATTGCCTACCAATTTATTGCTCCGCATTGTGGGATCCACATCAGGGGGACAGACGGACGATTTAGAGAAAATTGAGAGAAGGGCAGCTCGTTGTGTACTATCGCGATGGAGAGCCTCACAGAAATGACACCCAGGTTTGGGTGGAAACTGTGGTGTCGCACAAGTATGAAGTGTGCGCCACGTACTTTCGCCGCGCGCCGCCATGCAAGCACGGCACGGCGTTCTTACGTCAGCCACGAGCGTCCTCTGCTGCAACTCCGCTCGTGGCCACGACTGCTGCATCGGCCACTTGGGAATCAGATAGGCACCAGTTAAGACTTGGCTATCGGATAGGCACTAGGAATCATCAGTAGGAAGGTCTCTATCTAAGCTATGTATCAGCGTTCTGCAGTCAAGAACTATGTAAAAGTATTACCAAGATTCCACGAAATATATATCTTGTTCCGTACCTGCACACGCGTGCATCCTTTATTTCTGTGTCGGTCTCTTTCTACTCGGCCACTAACACCTACGACAACCGGCGGAAACGAGACACAAAAGAAACCATTAAAAGAAGTTATTCGTTGCTGCGAGATCTACTTGCGAAATTTCTTTCACCAACTTTCTCCTCCGAATGCGAACATGTTTTGTTAGCAGCCACCAACATAGGCAGACAAGTTCATCGTAATCAAACAAGAGAAATCAGGTCGAAAACAGGAAGATTATGGTGTTCCTTTTTCACGCGAGCTATTAGAGAACACAGCTGTAGAGAAATATCATAAAAGCGGTACGAGGAACCTTCTTCCATGAACTTCATTGTGACGAAGTAAGTACTCCAGAACTCGTATCAAGAACAGCTGACAGCATGCGTAATTTAGAAGAACATATCCTTCGATAATGAAAGCAGCTTTACTCAATATTTTAAACATGACTGCGTCTCAGCAACGGTTATAGGATAGCAAATTAATAACAGCCGACCAGTTGCAATAATAGTTGTTTAATAAACTTTTTACCACGGTTTCAACAGGTAAAAACCCGTCTTTTTCAGAAATACATGTATCCTATACTTGCAATCATAGGAATTTGACTTTAGTAAGTGACGCATCTTTCAGTCTAAACCACAGTCCCTAGATCATAGGGATGTCAAATTCCTGTGATATGCAAGTATAGTATACATGTATTTCTGAAGAAGACGGGTTTATATCTGTCGAAACAGTGGTCAGAAGTTTATAAAACAACTATTATTGCAACTGGGTGGCTGTTATTAATTTGCCAACTTTACTCACTTAAAATAGTAAGTCTCCTGGTCCCGATTGCCCACCAATTTCTTGCCCCGCATCGTGGGATCCACATCAGGGGGACTGTAGAAGTAATAGACGACTTTCAGAAATGGGGCTTAAGTCGGGAGTATTCCCAAATTGCCAATGATTAATGGATTATTTAATCCCATGCAAGCCACACAGCACCTGTATTTATGTTCAAATGTTTGTAGAGTCTATGGGACTTAACTACGGGGTCAGCAGTCCCTAACTTACAAACTACTTATGAACTACTTACAACTAAGGACGGCACAAATATCCATGCCCGAGGGGGCATTCGAACCCCCGACCGTAGTGGCCGTGCAGACCGTGACTGGAGCGCCTCAGTCCCCTCGGCCACCGCGGCCGGCTGTATTTATGCGTCACGTTGCAGATCGCGAAGCCTTTCGCGCCGGAGTTTCTAAACCCTAGTTTACACGACGACACTAAGTTTCATGAAACTGCACTACTGACCAGTGCGCATGCGCGGCAGGCGTTCGCGCAACTTGTTGGCGAAACTGCCGGCCGCGGTGGCCGCGGGGACTGAGGCGCTTCAGTCACGGTCTGCACGGCCACTACAGTCGGGGGTTCGAATCCCCCCTCGGGCATGGATATTTGTGCCGTCCTTAGTTGTAGCTAGTTCATAAGTAGTTTGTAAGTTTAGGGACTGATGACCCCGTAGTTAAGTCCCATAGACTCTACAAACATTTGAACATTCGTTGGCGAAACTAAACAGTTTCGGCACCTTCTAATTTTGGCGAAACTGATTGCGCGTGTTTTTAGGTTAGGTGATAACCAATACAGAACAAAACACAACATAAGGGGGGGGGGGGAGGAAGAAATAATTACGTTTTTGAACATATATACGATGCATAGGTGTTTGTGCCATTTTAACGATGAAAATCTCAGGAATAAGCAGCGGCGTGTTAGTGCTCTTGAAGCAATTATCGTGAATTAAATATTGATGGGTTGACGATTAGTGAATTTCAGGCTAAAGTACATTCAATTCCAAATACCTATACAAACGAACTATGGCAATTGTGGATTTGGGAACACGGTACAGGTACTGTAGAGACGAATATCTATTTGACAAGAAAAGTAATGCAATTTGTCATTTCAGTTCTGGTAACAATGTTTCACGCATTACAGTATCTTGTTTGGTTATTGCATTAGTAACTCTGTTTAAAAGGAACGTAAACTGCTCTGGTGACATTCTGAATTCATTCAAGTAACTTATAGGCTCTTAGATCACAACTTCTTTCAGCAAGGTCGCTAAACAACCGACCTGAGGTCTTTTTTTAATCCAGTCACAAACCCAAACACGTCCCTTATTCTTTTTTATGTTTAGTCTTATGCAGCGACTTCACACAGAGAAGCAATAGCTCCGCCACAACTCTTACAGCTACCAAAACTTTCATCCTACGGTGACTACGGCACTCGTAAAACAACGAAACTGAAGTGTATAGTATTGGCACTGTGTCTACAGACATATACGAAACCAGTTGCGCGCAACTCATTTCATGAAACGAGTATCGCAACCTAGTGTCGTCGTGTAGACTAGCCTTAATCCTCCCTCGGACATGGATGTGTGTTGTCCTTAGGTTAGTTTAACTTAGTTCAAGTAGTTTGTAAGTCTAGGGACTTATGACCAAAGTAGTTTGGTCCCATAAGAATTACAAATATTTGAACATTTTTTTATCCATTCTGAGACCAATGTAGCCTAAGGCGGCCAACCGTCCCGGATTGTGCGGGACGGTCCCGCATTTGGACTCGCTGTCTCGCAATGGGATGATTACTGAAAATGCCCCGTAAAATGGTAAAAGCTCTCCGCATTCAAGTAACTTTAATATTTTGTTGGTCTAAGAGCACAAGCCGAAACTATTTGTGTACGGCACGTTATATCATGCAGCTTGCAAGTCAACTTCACAATGCACGACCTACGAATAAATGACAGTCGACTTATATTAAATACAAAAAAACCATACACGTGATCAGATCGTAGAGAGTATTTCACCGCAACGGCTTTTTTTAATTGTCGATTTTCTCTGAGAAGTGCATCTTGGTGCTTTGCCAAATTACAGCTCTGGCCATGAGCTTTCATTATGCGCAATATGAATCGAATCTGAATTTCACAATTGGCGGCCTCCCCTTGTCAGACTTAGGCCAGTATTACACTGTAAAAGATCTTTGACAAAGATCTTTGTCAAAGATTTTATCCAAGATCTTTGACGAAACTACTTCACAGGAGCGCATTACACTAGCGTAAAATATTTCGTCATAGTTGCTCGGAATAAGACTCCAAAACAGTAAAGCGTCTGTATTATAGTACGTAATATAATGTTGCTCGGGAGTGCATTCATTGGAAACAACGAAAAATGGTAACAATTTGAGGTAAAACCGTGAATAGCAAGAGGAAAATACGAAAAGTGCTCGCACAAATGTACTCCACGAGCTACACTGCTGGGAAATAATAACCTAAATTGTTTAAGAACGTGTGACCAAATATTTTAATTCACCCACATATTTATAAATACTTCATCATAATCGATGTTTCAGGAAGCCCTAAAACTGTGTCAATGGGTAAATAATGAAACATTGAAATAATTTAACGTGTGTCATGCTAAACATAACTTCGTTAGACACTTTATCATAATTAAGAAGAGAGAATATTTTCGTAGTTCTTTCATGTTATGCTTCATTGAGGATTATGCGCTGCGAAAGACATTTTTATAGTTTCCTGCAGTCTGACATTTGTTTTGCCTGATTTTCCAAAACATAAAATATCCTTATAAATACCTGGTTAAATGAAACTTCCTGGCAGATTAAAATTGTGTGCCGAAACCGGGACTCGAACCTGGGACCTTTGCCTTTCGCGGGCAAGCGCACTACCGACTGTGCTATCCCGACACGACTCACGATGCCGCCTCACAACTTTACTTCCGCCAGTATCTCGCCTCCTACTTTCCAAACTTCACAGGAGCTCTTCTGCAAACACGTAAGACTAGCACTCCCGGAAGAAAGGATATGGTGGAGACATGGCTTAGCCACAGCCTAAGGGATGTTTCCAGAATGAAACTTCACTCTGAAGCGGAGTGTGCGCTGATATGAAACTTCCTGGCAGATTAAAATTGTGTGCCGAAACCGGGACTCGAACCTGGGACCTTTGCCTTTCGCGGGCAAGCGCACTACCGACTGTGCTATCCCGACACGACTCACGATGCCGCCTCACAACTTTACTTCCGCCAGTAACTCGCCTCCTACTTTCCAAACTTCACAGAAGCTCTCCTGCAAACACGCAAGACTAGCACTCCCGGAAGAAAGGATATGGTGGAGACATGGCTTAGCCACAGCCTAAGGGATGTTTCCAGAATGAAACTTCACTCTGCAGCGGAGTGTGCGCTGGTTAAATGTCGAAAAGCATCGTGCAAAACAAGAAAAAATATGGAGCTAACTCGTGCAGTACCTCATTACGCAAATCATGAATCCCTTTTCACTGAAGATCCTCCCATTTATATCCACATACAAAATCTATTCCAGCAGACAGTAAAATACAGGAATCCTACAGTGTAGATTTCACGTATTATTCCAGACATAAGTGAACCAAGATATAAATCACTTTAGGAGGAATTACGAGGTTAGGTTAGAGTACAAATAAAAACATTTATTTCACTTATGCATCTCGATCTATCCTTTGATCCATATAATTTCTTCCCTATCATCAACCTCAGTGAGCCACTTTGAATACAACTGACAGCAGTAGCTTTTTCTTTATACGATTCTAACCCTACATTTTAGTAAATGTGCTTCGTATTAATAAATATTCCGCACACGTCTCACTTTGAAACGATCACTGTGGCATTAGCGACACAACTAATACACTTTTACGTTAATTTGTAGGTTATAAGGCGTCAAAGCAAGGAAAGACGCATGTATACAATGGCGAACTTTTATGAAAGCTAGCCGGCCGCGGTGGCCGAGGAGACTGAGGCGCTCCAGTCACAGTCTGCACGGCCACTACGATCGGTGGTTCGATTCCCCCCTCGGGCATGGATATTTGTGCCGTCCTTAGTCTTAGTTAGTTCATAAGTAGTTTGTAAGTTTAGGGACTGATGACCCCGTACTTAAGTCCCATAAGCTATACAAACATTTGAACATTTGAATATAAAAGCTAGGCTCTCTCGCTACCTTTTATCAAATATCTTTTATAAAAGATGACCCATTACACTGTCAAAGATTTGACCAAAGAGCTTTGATAAAAGATCTTTGTCAAAGATCTTTTACAATGTAATACCCGCCTAACTGGCACAGAGAAGTGAATCACGTGACCTTAGTCCTCTTCCACATCCTCGATATGTCCCGCATTGAGTTTTGAAAAAGTTGGTCGCCTTAATTTAGCCTGTCTTGAATGCCATCGGTTTTCTTATACCGATTTAGGCGTGTCATGTGTTGTCATATTTTCGTGCATTCCCTGTTGTGCGAGAGAAAAGCGGCCGACTGTGGAGTCCTCCAGGCCGCCAGAGCACTCCATCAAGCAGCTGACGCGGTTGCCGTAGAGGAACCTCGGCTGACGTCATCTCATTACCCACAAAAGCGCCGCGCGGTGCGTCTCAAAGGAAGCCATTAACGCTCGCGAGGCACTCACGGGCCGGGCAGCCAAATGTGCGGTGTACAAGTTTCTGTCTTGGACGTGTGACGTGCTGCTACCACAGGTACAAGTGAGTGTCTCTCCGTGCTATTAAATAGCAGGAATGACAACCGACCGTGTGTAATTGTCAATAATAAAAAGTCATGTCACCATTGCCGGCGCAAGCCCAAGTGCCGCCCCGTGCGAGCTGCTAAATAGCCGCCCCCGTTTGGTGTTACACTGTGTTTGTCTCTGTAACTTATAAAATAATAGGTGACGCGTAATTTTAATGCGGTAGATCAACACAAGAAATGTTACACTTTCTGCAGAGCTATGGACATAGTTTATGTGGTGTCGCACAAGTATGAAGTGCGCGCCACGTACTGACGCCGCGCGCCGCCATGCACGCACGGCGCGGAGTTCTTACGACGTCAGCCACGAGCGCCCTCTGCTGCATCTCCGCTCGTGGCCACCACTGGGCTGCATCTTTCACTTGGGACTGAGATAGGAAACAGTTAACACTTGGAAATCAGATAGGCACCAGTTAAGAGTTGGCTATCGGATAGGCACTAGGAATTATCAGTAGCCAGGCCTCTATCTAAACTATTTATCAGCATTCTGCAGTCAAGAACTATGTAAAAGTTACGTATTACCAAGACTCTCTGAAATATATATCTCGTTCTAATTTACTCTAGTGTTTCTACTTTCTGCTGTTCCACTGGCTGGTCACCTCCGTACCTGCACACGCGTGAATCCTTTATTCCTGTGTCGGTCTCTTTCTACTCGGCCACCGACACCCAGTACAACTGGCGGAAACGAGACACTAAAGCGGCGACGAGGCTGGAACACAAAAGTTTATTGTATCATTTTCCAAAGAGTTACACCACAAAGATATAATTTTTTTAAATTGAACAATAGTTTTTTCTATCGTGCATTGGAATCGTTGAAACCAGCTGCCTCCAAATCAATTTAAACTACATTCCTATCACTGTTAGTTTGGGAGCTACAACCCTTCAAAGTTCCGGGGGCAGAGGCTGCGATAGCGTAGCTAACTGGCCGAGTGGCTATCCCCTGGGGCACGGCCCACTGTCTCATGACCACCAGCCAGTCAGACACGCTGTCATAGCCTCCGCCCCCTAAACTTTGAAGGGTTGTAGCTCCCAAACTAACAGTGATAGGAATGTAGTTTAAATTGATTTGGACGCAGCTGGTTTCAACGAAACCAATGCACGATAGAAAAACTATTGTTCCATTTAAAAAAGTTATATCTTTGTGCTGTAACTCTTTGGAAAATGATACAATAAAGCTCCGCAGAAAGTGTAACATTTCTTGTGTTGACCCACCGCATTAAAATTTCCCGTCACCTATTATTTTATAAGTTACAGAGGCAAACACACTTAGTGAAACATCCTGTATATAGGACACACGGGAAGGAATTTTAAGCTGTGGTTTAAGGAGCACAGTAATAGAGAGAATGGCTCATCTACACCTGAAAATTGAACGACATTCGTTGGACTCCATAATGGTTGGTTATTATCCAATCTCGAATAAATTGAGATCTTTTGTGCGTTGAGAGAGGATTCCAGCAGAATGCTCAACGAAAAGACAGAACTATCTAAAAACCATTACTGGGCACATTTTTAGCAACATCCTCCTTGAGAAACACTGATGTATGTGCATGTATTAAATATCGACTTCTTGCTTTTAACTTCACTGAAAAATTTACAGCGTAGTTCCGTTTAAAAAAAAATCCTTTAATTTTGTGACTGATTTTATGAATAAATATTAGGTATCTTGACTAGAATATCTTTGGACACCAATGACAGCGGTAAAGCATATGGAGAATCTTTGAAGTTAGATCAGCTGTCAGTTAGTGCACAACTTGCTGCCATCAGAGAAACATGTGGTACTGCGCAATGCTGTATTTTTTGACTATGTACATAAACAGCCATTGTGTTTAATGATGCTGCCTAGTAGCAGATAAGTTATATTGGGAGGTAGGAGGTTAGTTTCATGGGAATATTGGTGGTAGAGTCGTTTGTATATAGTACCCTTATTATTTTACATTTCCTTGTTTACAGAACTTGATAATAGGACAATGTCGTCCCGAAACCTGTCGTGTTGATATATATATTATTGACAACTGGTGCTTGAATAATTACTAGAGAAAGCTGTTGGTAATCATACCTGGTTCACACACACGCACACACGCTTTGAAATTTATGTGAGGAAGGAATAAAATGCAGGGAGCGAAGGTTACTTACAACTGCAATTATGCACCCAACTATCATTATGCTGAAAATAGAATAACATGTTCTCGGGTTTCCGTACGTGTCAAGTGGTTAAAACTCCAAGAGGTTTCGGCCAAGCACTCGTTGACCATTGTCAAGTGGTATGACTAGTACTGGTCTGCGGATGCGGTTAAGTGGCGGGTAAATTGGATGTGCGACTAGTGCGCCACATTCGGTGATCTCCGGTACTACCGTGGGAGGCGCCAGGCTAATCGGAGGCCAAGCCCCCACTAAGGCTCCTATAAGTACGGGCTGACGCATCCGCCATTTTCATTCTCGTGGCTCGTAAGTTACACAAACTGCTGTGCTATAGGATTTGCGTCACGGCACTTTAGCACGCAGTGGCGGCGCTAGGCGTCGGCGACGTCAGCGGCCGCCGACGGCCTCGCACCTGTGGGGGCCTCGCAAAAAATTTTTATTTGCCCACTTTAGGTAACGGTAGTTTTTGCCTTTTTTTTTCAATTTTATATTTAACGGCGTTTTTCAAGTGCTAGGTTATATGGCGACGACCTCGCGTACGAAACGAATCTAGCCCTGAATACTTGAATGTTTGCGCTGAGCTGTCTGCGCAGTGCTGCACTCCCGCGTTCCCAGCGCTGCCCCTCTCGCTGTTGCACCGAACCCTGTCGCGGGCTCGGGCCCGGCGGGTATCCGGTCGAACCTTGGACCTCGCCGTCACATGGCGGCTCGCTCCGTCTGCTGGGCTCTAATACCCGCTGTACACAGCGAGTGGCTAACGCAGCGCAGCTAGCGGGCACAGGCGACCTGGGCGGCTAAATATGCCGCGATGCACGGCTCTGATTTACACTACCTTTATATTGGGTCCAATATATGAAAATTTCATTTGAATATGACCAATACACATGAAGCTACGTAGCTTTAAAGTGAGAAGTTCATAGCGAAAACGCAAAAGATCGCACAATGTATACTACAATCTAATTTGCAAAACGACGTAAGGCCACATTTTCATGGTTTTGTGTTATGGGAACAACAATGTTTTAACACTCAATACACATCGCTTAATACCAGACAGACTTTAATCCCCAACTTCTGTACATTATTTCCAGCAACAGAACATGCATGTTTACCCGCAAAACAGCCTTATTCTAGGACTTAAGTTGTTTTGCTTGTCAGGTAATGGTAATTGTTAACAGATTCATCAATAGCTTTAAGTTAGTAAAACGTCTATATTAATTTTGTTTGTGTACAGCCAAGTTATGCACTGAGAGTAAGGATTTTCTTGCTTTAACATTTGATACATGCAAAATGTATGCTTGCCATGTATTAGCATCGTCAACTGGCAATTTCAGTTTTCTCTGCGGATAACATGAAAACTAATTCAGTATCCTTCTACATCTACCACGAGGGGCAAGCTAAGGAAAGTCCAAATGAGTTGCACAGCTTTCTCCTCCATTATTTCAATACCCGTGTCTCATCTAGTGTTGAAGAACTCTGGTTGTTTAGTGACGGCTGTCCAGGCCAGAATAAGAACAACACTCTTATCCGATTTTTTAATGGCTATAATTGCTCAGAGGCGTTGTTCAACATCAGAGTGTTTTTCGTTATCAGAGGACACTCTTTGTGCGAAATGAATGGGACTTTGCAGTAGCGAAAAGACGACAGAGGCGCGTGGACAGACTACACACAATGAAGGACTTGTGTGAAAACATAGTAAGCTCTAGCGCTAAAGGCAATTTTACATTAACAATCGTTGAAAGTGAGGATGTTTATGATTAACATAACTGGTGACCTCATTATTAAAAACGAAATGTCGGATCCATAGAGACATCTGTTAAGAACGATCCTAGAGATGAAAAGGTATCTTTCAGTGTTTTAACATTTTTGGATTTCTGCTTTCCTGCAGAACAGATCGGAATAGTCGTGGCAAGGCCTTTCATAGAAGGAATAATTCAACATTCTTTCATCCTTGGGCCAACATATCCACACGTCCCAGAACTATCACACAAATAAGCTTATCCAATTTGTCTGTCCAATCAATGAAAATGAAATTAAAGATATACACAAAATACTCAAGTACATTCCCAACTTAACGGATCCAAAGCATTTTATGAGAAAATTGCAGCTTGGGAAACAAAGACAAATGAGTAAAACTACAATTTTGTTTTGGAAATTTTGTCTTGTATGTTTTTTCACTGGATGATTTACTGTTCCATGTTTTTCAACAAAGAAAATTTCTTCCATAAAAAGCAAAACTCTACTTCTTTAAACCAAAATTAGAACATGAAGGAAGTACAAGATCATGTTTTTGTATTGACAGTCTTATGTAGTTTCTATGTATGCAACATATAATTCATAATTTACTGCAATATTCGCTTCAGAAACATAGACAGTTTTTTGTTTGTTTCTGAAAATGTACATCTAGGGACTTATGCCGTTTTGCAAAATTCACGGTTCATTGAACTTTTAACGCAATTGCTCCATATATCGTGAAGCAGAAGAAAAGAAGGAACAGACTGGTGTAACTCACTTTGGGATAGATATACTGACTGGTTCGCTTGTAATAATTGAATCTTTAAACTTGAGTATCCATAATAAAATATCCTGTAGTAGGAGGAAATGTGGAACACGCACGCACACACACACACACACACACACACACACACACACACACACACACACACACGCTAACATCCATTTCATAGTATGACTAGATTTCTTAAATAATTCATTTATTCTTATATTTTATTACTTGTTGTTCTGCCGTCATACATGGTAAAATATAAAAACTATGCTGTCATGTATGACGATACGATGTCCACGTCTTTCTGTACCACAACAGAGTACTTTTAAGCACCATAAAATGGGGTAATTTAGGACAGTATGGTATATTTGCTCTTTCGCTCTGAAAAGCAACTATTTTCCGCCCTCTTTCAGTTTCGTGCAGTAATTATTGTAAGTGGGAAACTGTATTTTTGCATTCCGCGGCTATTGAGTCTTACGTGAAGATTGATAAATATCCGGCCAACAGTTTCGAGGTTGAAATTTCACTCAATATCGTGAGTAGGAAATGTTCTATTGTCCCGACAAGCGAAAAGTGGTTTAACTGCAGTTGTCATACAGGTCATCAGCCACTTTATTTACGTGGCTCAGGAAAGTGCCGGTGCACGTCGACTTTTCCGTTTTTAAGATGTTTTATTCGTTCTACATACATCCTCCTACTTCACTGACAAAGAATGAAATCTAATACAATCTATGGAAGTTATGATAAAAATGACCTCAATACAGTCCAGAATTAGCCCATTTGATGGAGCTGCACTTATCAATGTACTCCACAAAACAATTTTTAGATAATCATGTCTGAGGACCCTCAAGAGAAAGACGCATACGGAGGAAATGGGAGTCCGGAGCATCAAAAAGAAGAAGACAAGCTGAGATAGCTATATCCAACCTAGCTATGACTTTGAGCATGATGAAATTTCTGAAGAAATATACTTCAGGTGAATCTGGTCCATAGGCCTCTGTTGAATCAGTCCTCCCCAGTTTCTGTAGTCGCTGAAAAAGAACCAGGATCGAATAAATCTGTTACCCTTTTTCATACAGCATCAAAATTGGGTGAAACAGCTGTTATCCAACGTTTACAGCCCAATAAGAAGTTAGGAAGTGAAAATATTTGTGATTCAGAAAATCGAGAGGACATTGTTCATAAAACAGAGTAATTTACAAATCTGATGAGTGTTACCCCAATGACGCAAATAAAAGACATTTTACTAATTTTCATTTTACTAGAAAATTGAGTAACGGTGAAGAACAACATCGCAGGTTGTTGGTTTATTCCACATCTCAAAATAAAGTTTATTGCTTTTTATGTAGACTTCTTCACGTTTTCAGAAGCAGGTGGTAAAAGAAGGCTGTTGCGACAGGAAAGATCTGAATAGGATATTGCAAAGCCATGCACAACATGTAGTGTATGATTAAATGAATGGAATTCTATAAAGGAATAAAATATAGGAAAACAGTAGATAAGGAAAACGAGAGCTTGATTAGGGAATCACAAAAGTATTGGTATACATTGTTTGAAAGGTTGATGGATATAATCATCTACTTAGCCTCACAAAATCTGACATTTAGAGGTCAACGAGAATCCCTTACCCTGAATGATGCTGAAAACAGTGGAAATTTTATAGACCTATTTAAACTGTTATCCAACTATGATCTAACTCTAAAAGAGCACTTGCAACATATTAATGAAAAGCAATTTTCTCAGCATTATCTGAGCCACGAGATCCAAAATGAATTAATTTCATTAATGTTAAAATCTGTCATTAACGAAATTGTAAAGAGTCAAACAAGCAAAATATTATGCCTTCATGCTCGATTGTACCAGGGATATGAGCCGTGTGGAACAAATGTGAATAATACTCAGATTTTGCAATTCCTCAACTGGAGATATAGAGAAACATTTGTGATTCTTGCCATTGCAGAAACAACGGAAGAGTATTTAACAAATACAGTTTTATAGGATATATAAATGTTGAGGACAGGGGTATGATAATGGCGCTATTATGGTTAGTATTCGTAAAGGTTTTAGAAGAAGAATAGTCAGTATTAATCCACGAGTATTCTTCACTCATGCGTATGCCATTCTTGGAATTTGCTTCTCATCTATAACAGCTACAACATTTTTCGGTTTCATCAATAAAATTTATGTGCTCTTTACAATGTCTAACAAGCGTTGGGAACTTATAAAAATTAAATTAAAATTGACAATGAAGCCTCTGTCTGAAACAATATAGGAAAGCAGAATTGTAGCATTAAAATATTATTCCAATTTGATGATGTCATCGAAAGCGTGAATGGCCTGAAAAGTGAAACTAATGATTCTGAAACTCTTAGTGAATGCGAAGCAGTCTTGAATGAAATGTTAATTTTTGTGTTTATTGTTGCAATACACGTGTGAGACGCGATTTATTATGTGTGAAAAATAAACAATGGCAGTCGGTTCAAGTGAACCTGAAAGTAGCCGTTGACTCTTTACGTTCATTTCGTGACTGGATTCGAGAATTCCATATTACATGATTTGAAACATGTGATACAGATGCTCGATTGTTTGTATAAAAAGTGTTTACGTAATTGAGTCTTAGTTTAAAAAGAAAAGAATAGCACGGAAACACGAATGTTCGATTACGAACAAATTTGTGAAGCAATACAATCTGCTGAAATGCGGTGCAGAGTTAATTTTTTTTTAACACAATGATAGATGCTGTAATAATAGTGAATGTCGATTCGAAGCGCCTGAAGAATATTTTGAGCGATTTGGTTTGATTTATGATATCAGTTATTTGAAATCTCTATCCAAGGAGGACCTTCTCAAGCATTGTAATGATTTAGGTATGATACTTCGAGAAGGCAAAAATAGTGACATACAGCCTTCAGAACTTTTCGAGGAACTCCAGCTTTTAAAATCCAATCCACTAGACTCAATCAAAGACACAAAAAGCTTCTTCAGTACATTTTAGAAAACAATTTGGAAGAAATATTTCCAAATGTTTACATAACAATCAGAATCATGGTCATACTTTTAGTCAGTACAGCTTCGGTCAAGAGAAGCTTCTCAAAGTTAAGACTGATTAAGACTTACTTGAGAAGATAATGGTTTTAGGCATCAATCTTGAGACGTGATGTACTTTTAAAAAATCATTCTTTTGCCTAGGCTGCAAAATATTTTTATTTGATATATTCTACCGGTTTCGGCAGTTGCTGCCATCAACAAGATATTTTTCATCAAAGCCAATACTGACATTTTTACAGAGTAAAGCAACGTCTAATTTACAGTAAAATATTTTGATTGTTTCTAAAAGCTTTTCCATTTTACTTCATGTAGTTGGCATTCCTTCAATTAATCTTTAACTAGTATGTCAATAATGTTATCTGTACATATTGTTAGAGTTTGTCATAAAAGAATTTCCTAATTTCTAATAGTTAAAGATTAATTAAAGGAATTCTTACTACATGATGTAAAATGGAAAGGCTTTTAGAAACAATCACAATATTTTATTGTAAATTAGACGTTGCTTTACTGAGTAAAAATGCTATCTTATTGGCTTTGATGTAAAATATGTTGTTGATTTACTTTTGATGGCAGCAACTGCCGAAACCGGTAGAATATAAAAAATTAAAATATTTTGTAGCCTTGGCATAAGAATGACTTTTTTTTTCAAAATAACTTGAGAAGCACAATGGGTCAAGAAAGACTATCTGTGTTGTTAGAACTATCAATTGAAGTAAAAATAGCGGCTAGTATTAATTATGACGTGATCTTTAAAAAATTCATGGAGGCGAAAAGCCGAAAAGTTCTCTATTTTAATTTCTGTTTGTTTACTGTAATTTTTGTCATTGCAATAATACTTGTATATTATACTAATAACATTTTAGTATAATGATTACTGGTTTATAATTCAGCTCATTTCATTTAACATTTTCTTTCTTACTGAGAAATGAAAGGGGCCTCGCAAAGACGAGTTCGCCGACGCCCAGTTTTCGTCTAGCGCCGCCACTGTTAGCACGACATTACGGATGGTTGTGTAGCCATAAACTGCTCAAATAAGTAAAGAAAACGCGAGATTTTTGTGTCTAATTTACATATCGATGTAAACAAGAGCGGAGTACAAACTCAAAGTAGCACGATCTAAGGCTCTATTCCGAGCACTTGTAAAATATTTCACTAGACTCAAATAAAACAACACTGTTCGTATAAGCTGCGTGCTGTGTTTTAGCATTCGCAGGAATGAAAATGGCGGATGCGCCAGCCTGTGTTTTTAGGAGCTCTAGCAGCACCCCCTATAGAAGAAAGCCTTCGCACGACGTCACAACATGGCGGCGGTGAGAGGCTTAGAGTCCTCCGAAAGATTGTAAACATTAGCAGTGCACACTGTTTATAGTGCATTCTTTCGTTCAGGAGTATATGTATTACGTAAATTGGTGTTGTGTAGGGTGTGATCGCTACGCTGGACGATTTGTGTGTTAGAGAACAACGTGTGATCTCTTTTTTACTGACAAAATGCCATTTCGCTGTTCTGTGCCGAAATGTAGAGGAAATTACGACTGTGGCCCAAAAGTCAACGTCTTTAAACGTCCGGAGAAGAAGAAATGGTTATCAAGAATTCGCAGGATAACTTAGCTCCTTCAAGTTAATGAGAAGTTTTCGTTTTTGTTTAACCTTATAAAAAAGTTTTTAGTCATGATTGTTTACCGTTGGATACTGCGATTCATTTTATTTACGTAACCACCCCATTAGCTTATTCTTCTCCGGACGTTTAAAGACGGTAACTTTTCGACCACAGTTGTAATTACGGCACAGAACAGCGAAATGGCATTTTGTCAGTAAAAAAAGAGATCACACGCTGTTCTCACACAGACAAACCGTCCAGCGTAGTGATCACACCGTACACAACACCAATTTACGTAATAAATATACTCCTGAACGAAAGAATGCACTATAAACAGCGTGCACTGCTAATGTTTACAATCTTTCGGAGGACTCTTAAGCCTCTCACCGCCGCCACGTTGTGACGCGTGCGCAGGCTTTCTTCTATAGGGGGTGCTGGCTCTAGCCCCCACAATACCGTAAGCGGCCGACTGCGAACAGCGGACAAATTGAAGAGCGCCTCGGCGGCCATTGTGGTGGCAAACTTCCGTGCGGACTTTAAATGTGCGTAAGATTCTTTTGATTAGACAGAATATTCATTTGAGTTAAATCGCGAAAACTATGTCTAATTGAAATATGTAACTACAAAACAGATTCAGACTCCTTGAATACACCAGCAGCTATCGGTTGTGTGTAAATATATTACACGTACGGTGTAGAAATTGGTCGACAGCGTTTACTTATCCTAACGAAACCGAACTACAATATGTAGTTTTTTTAGCGTTCTAAGTGCAGCACATGAACGGAATTTATCTTCAGACACGATTTTTTGGCACTTTCTCAGCATATTCTACGATTGTGAACCTTTTGTAAAAACATTAATTTCGGAAGAGTTTCACACTTTACGTATTTTCTTTAGTGCTGCATTCCCCAATATTTAGGCATTTCACAGCGTCAAAAAATCAAACAGAGCTGCCTGGAACAGCTAACGTTAAAAATCTATTGTGAAAGTGAAATATGCCATCAGATTCATACCTCAAAAATAGCTTCTTACCTTGTGAATACAGCAATCAGCCTACTAACAAATTCTTTTAAGAACACGAAGTATGCCATAACTTTTTCTCAACTAATGCATCTAACATTAGCATTACGGTATCTAGCAAGAATATTAGTATTTTTAATGCTGTAAGCCAAATACCTTACATTAGCGTGAACTGCTCAAAATTCTGCGTTACAAGTTGCTAATATTAATTTCATAAACAAAACTTCGAACTGCAGTGAGGCAACTAATTTCGTGACCCCAATAGTTATTTTACACAACCATAAAATGAAACTTTTTGAACTTCGTGTCCACCAGTATTGCCTAAAGTGGGTCTAGCTCCTTTTTAAGGAGTACCAGTATTGTAAAAGCACGTTATTTATTTCATTCAACCCTATATTGTCTTGACTAACAGTCTGTTAAGCAACTACTTGTAATCCTGAGAAATATGAATGGGAAGACAGTATTCGATCTTTTTATTCCTTTCTTAAATTGATTTATGCATTTAAATACTGAACAGCTCTTCACCATCGTGATTCTTCTACACTGAAATAGTAAAAAAAATACATACGCGACTGACAACTGTGTATATATCCCGCAGTAGCTATTTAATATACGATTTACCTGCTAACAACAATCGTATTTATCTGTCACTAGTTACTAGCATGGCGGTTGGGTGAAGGTTCAAATTATCCCACGACAGCAGCGCCTTTAGGGAGTCTAGTTATTTTGTCGGAGGCTGGCCGGAGGAAACGGAGACGCGATGGAATATCGCTGGCCAGAGAGAGCTTTCGACGGGAGTGCTCCACCCGGCCATTTCTGGTACTATCGCAGAGGCAAAACAATTGAGGCGGTTGTTTTGAACTTGCGAGAACATGTACTTTTCGTATTTTTGTATTCCACATAGAAGCAGATATTTTAAAGTTAATTTTCTTGTTTGTGTGACCAGTTTTTATCTGATTAACAATTTCAATTTAAATTCTAATATTTGTTTATATATGCGAAAACGTAGATCGAATGTGTGGCAGTTGTTTGAGAGAGCGGATGCCGATGCCGAAAGGCTACATGTAAGTTGTATAGACGACTATATGCCACAGGTGGAGGTACATCTGATCTTCACGACCATTTAAAACTATTTCATAAGGATTCCTTCAATAATGAAGGGCATTACAATATGGAAGTGGTAAAGTATGGAAAGAGTCTAGATAAGAAAATAGACGATGCCTTGACACATTTCATTATTTCCGCAATGAAACTATTCGTAATTGTGGAAGACATACAGAGTATCTGCAAGGCTTTACTTTGAAATTTTACGATAACACTAGCACAATCAAAGCGACAAGAAACGATGATAAAACGGAACACTAACACCACTTGTACTTGTTTGACGCTTATATAAAGTTTTTGAATGATTTTTGTGGACAGACTACTCGGCAACGTAACAGATCTACACTAGCCTGCAATATGATATTTTCATTTTTAATGTTTTTTCTGTATTAATGCTTGTCTCCAGTTACGCGGTCATCACATTGCTTTGTGTTCACTATCTTCAAATTGAATTAACAAAACAAGTGACAAATTTATGTGAAGACGGAAGGACAGTGTGTATACATTAACAGAGTCGAGAGTTTTTGATAGAAAGCTATAAGATAACGCCCTCCCCTCTTGATAAAAGGTATATAACATGTTGAATAACACTCTACAAATGTATTACCTCAGATAATAATAAACTTTCATTGTAGAAGTGAGAAAGAAAAAGAAATTTTGAAGAATTACGGAGAATTAAAATATTTGCAGTCACAGAAAATCAACCACAGAACCTCTCCCTCGACCGGTCTAAACCGTAACTATCTGTGCTAGGCTGCACTCCATGCGTGGTGATCTATTTATTTGTACTTATTAAAATTACATCGTGAAACTTTTATCAATAATTGTACTTATACACAAATTTTATTGTAAAAAATTCGTATTATAAAATTCGATAGTGGTTTATGTTCCAGGAATTGATGCCGGGAAACGGCTTGTTTGTACTCCGCAAAAATTCACTGCCAAATCAAGCAAAAATCTCCAAAATCGCGTCTGTCCGATTTGACATGTTCAACCGGAGGTTCTGAATGAAATGGCGCGAAATTTCTGCCTCCGGAACAATCGCTCCGTTTCCAGCACTAGGTTTGACTGCCTAGTGGCTGCTAGTACGGGCTTATACACACGTTACGTCACTGGTGCCCCCCGACATCGCTATATATGGGCATACGTTGAGTCTGTGTGCGATGCGTCCGCTTTAACTCCGCGATCGCTGGATCCCACGCCGGGGTAAGCTGCAGGCCGCCCTCTCTGTTAAGGGTGTTTTCCGTTGTTTTAATTTCGATGGCTTATTTAATTATACCAGGGGCGTAAATAAATTTTTCCTCTGGAAAGGGGGGGGGGGTTCAGAGCCACAGCTGTATTGAGGTGCCCTCGCATAGTTGACAGGTGCCAAAGCTGTGACGCCGCCGCCAACCCTCCCCCCCATAAAACAAACTTGCTATTTTTTCTATTAATTTGCAAAATTTAGCGAATAGTTGATAAAAGAATGAAGCGTTATTGAAAAAGATTGTAGACACGAAGAGAAATCTTTTCTGGTATACCTTGAAAATGACGGGCATTTACCTGCCGAAATACTGGCTGTTGTCGAAGACATTGCCCAACTACATTCCCATAAATTGTTTTAACGTTACATACAGAATAAGCCCAATTTTCACAGAAAAAGTAATCGCTGTAGGGATTAGTAAATTAGAAATACCTTCCGCACTACCACATCTGGCTCAAGTCGTCAGTTACCAGCAATCGTAAAAAATCGAAAGCCTTCAAACAAATGACATGTAGGGGAGACTAGGAGAAAAGCGCCACCTTAACGGAAACCAGTTATTTTCTTACCTTATTAAAGGTGTGTATTTTTCGTAAAGAATAATATTACAGCTTCGCCAGCTAAAACTACTTCATTATAATTTTTTTCAGACATGTATTTCGTTAAGTTTTATTGTTAGAAAATATATTGTGAAAGTATACGCAGTGGCAACCATTTCCCTGGGTTCCGGGATAATGACGTCATACATTTGAAACCACTCCCATGAACCACAGACATTGCCGAGGTGGGGTGGCTTACGTGCCTCATAGATACAGATAGCCGTACCGTAGGTACAACCACAGCGGAGGGGTATCTGTGGAGAGGCCAGACAAACGTGTGGTTCCTGAAGAGGGGCAGCAGCCTTTTCAGTAGTTACAGGGGCAACAGTCTGGATGATTGACTGAGCTGGCCTTGTAATATCAGCTAATGTGGCTTTGCCACACAGCTACTGCGAACGGATGAAAGCAAGGGGAAACTACAGCCGTTACCTTTCCCGAGGACATGCAGCTCTACTGTATGAACATATGATGATGGCATCCTCTCGGGTAAAATATTCCGGAGGTAAAATAGTCCCCCATTCGGATTTCCGGGCGGGGACTACTCAGGAGGATGTGATCATCAGGAAAGACAATACTGGCATTCTACGGGTCGGAGCGTGGAATGTTAGATCCCTTAATAGGGTAGGAAAATTAGAAAATTTAAAAAGGGAAATGGATAGGTTGAAGTTAGATATAGTGGGGATTAGTGAAGTTCGGTGGCAGGATGAACAGGATTTCTGGTCAGGTGAGAACAGGATTATAAATACAAAATCAGTTGGGGGTTTCACAGGAGTAGGACTGATAATGAATAAGAAAATAGGAATGCGGGTAAACTACTATGACCAGCACAGTGATCGCATTATCATTGTCAAGATAGATACGAAGCCAACACCGACAACAGTAGTACAGGTTTATATGCCAACTAGCTCTGCCGATGATGAGGAAATCGAAGAAATATATGAGGAACTAAAGGAAATTATTCAGACAATTAAGGGTGAGGATAACTTAATTGTGATGGGAGACTGGAATTCGGTAGTAGGAAAAGGAAGGGAAGGGATGATAGTAGGTGAATATGGTCTGGGCAAAAGGAATGAAAGAGGAAGCCGCCTGGTAGAATTTTGCACGGAACATAATTTAGTTATAACAAACACCTGGTTCAAGAATCACAAAAGAAGGTTGTATACGTGGAAGAGACCAGGAGACACCGGGAGATACCAGATAGATTTTATAATGGTAAGACATAGATTTCGGAACCAGGTTTTACAGAGTAAGACATACACAGGAGCAGATATAGACTCTGACCATAACTTGTTGGTTATGAACTGTAGGCTGAAACAAAAGAAACTACAAAAAGGTAAGAAAATAAGGAGATGGGACCTGGATAAATTGAAGGACCTTAGGTTCTTAAGAATTTCAGAGGGAGCTTTAGGCAACAATTGACAGAGACAGGGGAAAATAAAACAGTAGAGGAGGAATGGGTAAAATTGAGAGATGAAATAGTGAAGGTAGCAGAGGACAAAATAGGTAGGAAGGAAAGACCTACAAAAAATCCTTGGATATCACAGGAGATACTAAATTTAATCGATGAAAGGAGAAAATATAAAAATGCAGTAAATGAAATAGGCAAAATGGAGTACAGACGACTAAGAAATGAGATTGACAGGAAGTGCAAAATGGCTAAGCAGGAGTGGCTAGAAGGCAAATGCAAGGATGTAGAAGAATGTATAAATAGGGGAAAACTAGATACACCCTACAGGAAAATAAAAGAAACATTTGGAGATAAGAAAAACTGCTCTATGAATATCAAGGACACTGATGGAAAACCAGTTCTCAGCAAAGAAGGGAAAGCTGAAAGGTGGAAAGAGTATATAGAGGGGCTCTACAAAGGAAATGAACTTCGAGACAATATTGTAGAAAGGGAAGAGGATGTAGATGAAGATGAAATAGGATATACTGTACTGAGAGAAGAATTTGACAGAGCACTCACTGAAAGACCTAAGTCGAAACAATGCCCCTGGAGTAGATGATATTCCCTCAGAGCTACTGAAGGCTCTGGGAGAACCAGCCATGACAAACTTGTTTCACCTGGTGTGAAAGATGTATGAGACAGGCGAAGTACCCTCAGACTTTAAGAAAAATGTTATAATCCCCATTCCAAAGAAAGCAGGTGCAGACAGGTGTGAAAACTACAGAACCATCAGTTTAATAAGTCATGGTTGCAAAATATTAACACGAATTATATACAGAAGGATGGAAAAACTGGTAGAAGCCGACCTCGGGGAAGATCAGTTTGGGTTCAGGAGAAATGTTGGAACTCGGGAGGCAATACTCACTTTACGGCTTATCCTAGAATAAAGATTAAGAAAAGGCAAACCTACATTTCTAGCTTTTGTAGATTTGGAGAAGGCTTTTGACAATGTTGATTGGAATAAACTCTTTCAAGTTCTGAAGCAAGCAGGAGTAAAATATAGGGAGCGTAAGGTTATTTACAACTTGTACAAAAACCAGACAGCGGTTGTCAGAGTTGAAGGGCATGAAAGGGATGCAGTGGTTGGAAAGGGAGTAAGACAGGGTTGTAGCCTTTCTCCAATGTTATTCAATTTGTACATTGAGCAAGCTATAAAGGAAAGCAAGGAGAAATTTGGAGAAGGAATTAAAGTTCAGGGTGAAGAATTAAAAACATTGCGTTTTGCCGACGACATAGTAATTCTGTCAGATACAGCAAAGGACCTGGAAGAGCAATTGAACGGAATGGACAGTGTGCTGAAAGGTGTATATAAGATGAACATTAACAAGAGCAAAACTAGGGTAATGGAGTGCAGTGTAAGAAAATCAGGTGATGATAAAGGAATTAGATTGGAAAACGAAGCAATAAAGGAGGTAGATGAGTTTTGTTACTTGGGCAGGTGATGGTCGCAGTAACAAATGATGGTCGCAGTACAGAGGATATAAAATGCAGAATGGCAATGGGTAGAAAAGCGTTTTTGAAAAAGAGAAATTTGTTAACATCAAATATTGATTTAAGCCTAAGGAAGTCCTTTCTGAAGGCATTTGTATGGAGTGTTGCCTTGTATGGGAGTGAGACATGGACAATAAACAGTGCGGACAGGAAGAGGATAGAGGCTTTTGAAATATGGTGCTACAGAAGAATGCTGAAGATTAGGTGGGTGGATCGCGTAACTAATGAGGAGGTACTGAACAGGATTGGGGAGAAAAGAAATTTCTGGCATACCTTGACTAAAAGAAGGGATAGATTAGTAGGACACATTCTTAGACATAAAGGAATTGCGAATTTAGCATTAGAGGGAACTGTGTGGGGTAAAAATCGCAGAGGAAGACCAAGAGATGGATACAGTAAGCAGATTCAGACAGATGTAGGTTGCCGTTCTTATGTGGAGATGAAGAGGCTTGCTCAGGATAGGGTATTGTGGAGAGCTGCATCAAACCAGTCTCCGGACTGAAGACCACAACAACAACATCATTTGAAAATCAAGGATAAACCTACACGAAGAGTGAGTAGTAGTAAATAAGTGTTAGAACCGTTGTAATTTATACTTATGACTCTTCTGTATTAAAACATTTAGAAGGCTTCAAGTACTTGTCGATGTAAAATTGAGTGGCCGAGGAGACTGAAGCGCTCCAGTCACGGTCTGCACGGCCACTACGGTTGGGGGTTCGAATCCCCCCTCGGGCATGGATATTTGTGCCGTCCTTAGTATAAGGTAGTTCATAAGTAGTTTGTAAGTTTAGGGAGTGATGACCCCGTAGTTAAGTCCCATAAGCTTAACAAACATTTGAACATTTTTTTTATAAAATTGAAAAAAAATACATTTTATAATTTAGGTTTGATTAGACACCGCTAAAGTCAGAAATACCGGTTTAGTTTTTGGCACTTCAAACCTACCACATTCTCTATGTTCTGCAAGTGCCCATTTCACAAAATGAATGCATCTGTATTACACTTCATTTGCCTAAATTCCTCACTATTGCGTCATTGCCCCAATTGAAAAATATGGCTAAGAACGTTAATTTAAACCCAGAGATTTTGCGAAACAATTAGGTTAGAGACACGAAATCGAACCTAAATATCTATAGATTACGTTAATACGAGTATTTAAAAGCATTGACAGCCTATAGAGGTAGTTATTTCAATTAAATACAGGCTCAAAAATTCGATCCAAAACGAGGAAACTAACAATTTCTTTCACAGGATTAATACCTGTCAACAATCACGAACGGCGGCCATAGTAGTTCCGCGGTAAGTAACGGAAATAGAATACTGGCAAGCGTACTCGTACTGCCAACCGTTCGTCATAAAACTGGGGTGGCGCGATTACCCAGGGTGGCGCCGTTACCCTGGTCTCCCCTACGTTTCAGCACCTGCACATCGGCCTTTGGAAACTCAAATTACCGTAGTGAAGTTGCGGTGCTGACGAATATGAGCAAGCTGAGAGGCGACAGTTATTAACAAAGTACACTGTCGCCTCCTATGACAACGTCCATCGCTTCTTTATTTTGACTAAATGATACTTTAGAGATTATATTGTGCATTTACAGTAGTGGGACAAAGGTAAGGTTGCTTCTTGTAAGCAGAGGATGGGAACATGTCTCGTTAGCCAGTACGCTATGTTACTTTAAGTGATGTCTCAGCAGTTAGTAACATCGATTTGGTGATTTACATGTCGATGGAAAACGGAGAGTGAAATTACTGCTGCAAGTGCTACGACTAGCAATGTCACTTATGTTCTTCGTTCTCACAAATACGAGGCGCGTCCAGAAAGTAAGTTCCGTTTCAATTTATCTCCGCTGCAGCGCTGCGATCGCAGTTCCGCACATGCGCTGTAGACGATGTGTATCAAGGAGAATAACGTGCGCCATTTGGAGATCGATGTCAGTTACGTACGCTATGTTTTGCTTGTTTGAAATGTCGGCGTTGATTGAAAATCCCGCCGCCTGTGAAATCAGGTCGGTGATTCGGTTTCTGAATGCGAGGAAAGTGAAACCAAGTGAAATTTATCGGCAAATTTACGATGTTTACGGACCAAATGCGATGAGTGATTCGAAGGTGAGAAGATGGGTCTGACAGTTCAATTGCGGGCGTAGTGATGTGCACGATGAAGAACGAAGTGGTCGTCCACCTTTGGTTACAGATGATTGATGACAAGATCCAGGAAAACTGTAGGTTTACAATTAGTGCTCTCGCTATGGACTTCCCCCAAATTTCATTGTTTCCAGCTGGTTGAAGATACAGGCGGCAGATTTCTTTGAAGAAGGTATACAAAACCTGGTGCCACGCTATGACAAATGCCTGCAAAATTTCGGCAGTTATGTGGAAAAGTAGTTTAAGAGTTGCAGAATTTTGTGCAATAAAACTTTATTCTGTATCTATGTACAATTCACATTTTATTACCAAACGGAACTTACTTTCTGGACGCGCCTCTTATTTGACCATTTTCCAAATATGTCACCATTTTAGAGAATATGGTTAGAGACAAAACTTTGGGAATGTTTAAATTGCTTTTAGGTGAAATGAGTAACAATGTCATTTACACTATTCGCTGGTATGAAAGATTTGACTAATATCTCGCTATTTCGGACTGTATGGAAAGGCAAATATTTCTTGTTTCGCCCCAATATTTTGCTGCGTAGATTCGAGTATGTCACGATTACGGAGATTGTACACGTATATTTTTTATTTGTCACCAGTATTTGGTAGTTTATTTCTGAATATGTCACGATTGTAGAGTGTGTGGTTAACTAAGATTCTAACCGGATAACTTCGATTATTTTTTGCAAGTCTATACAAAAAACTCATAACAGCGTCGTCTGCTGGCATCTCTACATCCGTACTGCATGACGTTTTAGATCTTTGCCTAATGCTAACAGCCAGTATCTCTAGGATATTTTTTTTTTTTGCTTGTATATAAGCGCACGTGTAGGGCGCTCGCAGTCCAGCGGCCGTTATTTTGGTATTGTGAGCATTCCGAGTGGGTCACCAGGATCCGAACCCTTACTGAGTTCCAGTTATTTAATGTTCACCGTGATGCGCAAATTGTTAATGGCTTAAGAGCAATAGGTATTATTGTGATTACATGTCTGTTATGTGCATTTGCGATAACATTTTGTCATTTTTATTGTTTGGGTTTTTTTTTTTTTTTTTTTTTTTTTTTTTTTTTTTTTTTTTTTTTTACTGTTAGCTTGTTGTATGAGGTGAAAAGGCTCGGACAATAACATTTTTTATGTAAAATTGTGTATAAAACTAAACATTGGCTTACTGGTCAATAATAAAGTGAATTGCTATGTTATGTTGTTAAATTGAGTATTAACCGAAACATTAGCCTACAACTGATAGTTAAATTTTGGCCAGAACATTTTTCCATTACATTGTGTATAAAAATAAACATTGGCTTAGTGTTCAGTATGAAAGTTAATTTCAGCCAGGAATTCTTTTTTCTATTTTATTATGTATAAACCTAAACATTGGCCTACTATTCAGTGGCAAAGTTAAAAATTTGAGCCAAAATATTTTTCTCTTACATTATGTACAAACCTAAACATTGACCTACTGATCAGTGTGAAAGTTTAATTTGGGCCAAAACATTTTTCGGTTACATTATGTATGAACCTTGTTGCGGGTTAACTTTTGATATATTTATAAATCTTTTATATTCATTGATGTTCCATGATTTATGTTACGTATTCTGTGATGTATTATTCTCTGAAATAAACAGTGGTTGTTAAGTATTGGAATCACGGTGTTGTGTGTTCGTCATATTTGGTGCCGAAACTTGTGAAAAAATTACGATTTTTTACGCAATTTTGACGATAAAAAGCTTACTTCACGCTGCTGGAAGCGGGATACGACGTCGGACCACATCACAAGATAAGTCTATTCCAATATAATACGATTTTATGAACTCCTTGCCTCAAAAGAATGTTAGCAGTAACGGCATAATTCACGAACTTTGCTAATATCAAAAGTGTGAAATCTTTCGGTTTGAATAACTAATTGATAGGAAAAGATTCAATTACGCTTACGCCAACACAAAAGCAGTTCCTTAATAATGCCAGACGAGATAGATACCGGGAAACAGCTAACAAACTTTAAAAGAAAAAGAACTAGGGAGAGGACGAATGCTACGCGGTTTTGTACGGCTGTCGATGAACTTACGACAGAAAGTCCAATGGACGATTTTGAACACTACATAGAACGTCTTCAAGATACTTTAGAGAAGCTCACTTCCTTAGATGACATTATTCACGACCTCTTAAGTGATGATGAATATGACGCAGACGTATCTATCTGTGAGGAATATATAGACAAAATTAAACACGCAATACATAAGGCTACAAAAGCAATCAATTGCAAGCTTTCAGCCGTAACATCGCAAATGAATATCACGTCACCTACAGTTCCCATACACTCCACTGCAGGCATGCATTCAGTAAAGCTACCTGCCATTAAGCTTGAACCATTTTGTGGAGATATCGAAATGTGGTCCCGCTTCTGGGAGCAATTTGAATCAACTATTGATAAAGACCCATCGCTTTCCACAGTTAATAAACATGTTTTCCTTCGAGGGTATCTGTCAGGAGAACCGAAGTTGTTAGTAGATGGAATACCTATTACAGCTAACACATACGAAGAAACAAAGAAAATTTTACTGCATCGGTACGGAGATAACAACCGTATTATACAGGCGCACCTCGATTATTTGGATGCGCTACAGCCAGTACAGTCAGAGACACCTGAAACGCTGAACTGTACATTCCTAGAGTGTAACCGCCGTATTCAAGCGCTGCGTGCCCTGGGGGAAGATGTTGTAGCTTACGGCAAAGTTCTCACACCGAAAATTTTACGAGCATTTCCTGCCGAAATGTGTCAAAAATGGGTTATTCATGCTAGAAGAACCGAAATATCGGAAGGAGATGTATTGAAATTACTTAGTTTTTTGGAGGAAGAAGTTCAGGGTGCTCTTACTGCACAAAAAATTCGTGGAGAACAGCAACTATCTTCTAACTACACGCCCACTGCTGCGACATTTCACATAAATTCAAAACAAGCTAAAACCTCTCGGAAAATTAAACAAGATGTACAACCATATTGTATATTTTGTGACGCTCGCACTCATTGGGCTCAAGACTGCAATTTAGTAACAGACATCCAACAACGTATTGACAAATTAAAGCAAGATAATCGTTGTTTTATATGCCTAAAACGAGGTCATAGTGCTAAAACCTGCAGTAAGAGGGGGAAGGTTTCGTGTTCTAAGTGCAAGAAACGTCACCATAAAGCGATTTGTACTGATACTACCACTTCTAATTCACCTTCTCAGCAAGTTACCACTACTTCTGTAGGGAAAATCGATGTAAATTCAGCAGATTTTACATATCTTCAGACAGCTCGAGTTTGGGTCAGTGGACCAACAGGATTAAGCAGACTCACTCGCTGTGTTCTAGATAGTGGCAGTCAGTCGAGTTTCATTTCAAAGTTTCTCATTGATGAACTAGATTTAAAAACTTTAGAACATCGTGACATATCTGTCAATGCCTTTGAAATACCATGTGTAACTTCAATGTGTCGTAGAGTTGTAGAATTCACTCTGAAAGGAATATTTAAAAATTCCACAATATCTCTGACTGCATTTGAAAGCACATACTCATTTGCTGCTCACCCAACTGTCCCACCTGAAATAACAAAACAAGTGTATGATCGAAAACTTCAGTTAGCAGACCCAAAGGACGACACAGAAGATCTTCCTATTGAGATCCTTATTGGAGCAGATCACTATTGGAAAATCATTAAAGATTCCCCTCCTATTCGCTTAACACCATCCATTGTACTGATACCTTCAACTATGGGTTGGATTCTTAGTGGGTGTAAGTCAAACACCATGGCAAACCCTGTGATAACAAACTATGTTAGTTTGGATTCAATGACATCAACAGACAATATTTTAAGACGTTTCTGGGATTTAGAAACAATGGGAATCACAGCAGACCAAACAAAGACTCCAAATCCGAAAGAACTAGCTTTATTGCACGATTTCTCAAAATATTACTGCATTGAAGACAATAGGAGAGTGGTTTCTTTACCTAGAAAACCCAACATTATTGTGCCTGATAATCTCTCACTAGCAGAGAATAGATTTATTTCACTGGAGAAAAAGATTACAAAGGACACTAACTTAAAATACATTTATGAAATGCAAATGATAGACCACATAAGAAAGGGACATGTAGAGGTTGCCCCTCCTGAACAAACATCAAATGACATATTTTATTTGCCACATCATGCAGTAAAGAAAGAAAGATTAGGTGTTATCAAATGGAGGATTGTATTTGATGGTTCTTCCCACGAAAATGCTGTACATTCACTGAATGACTCTTTGGAAATTGGCCCTAATTTACTTCCAGATATTCTCTCAATATTATTAAGATTCCGCTTATATCCAGTTGCTTTAATTGCTGATATTAAACAAGCTTTTCTACAGTTAGTTCTACATAGAAAAGACCGAGACTTAACAAGGTTTTTTTGGTATAAAGTAATCATGGATAAACAAGGAAACTACATTACAACGAACGAAAAGATTACATACCGCTTCACCCGACTACCTTTTGGACTAACTTGTAGCCCCTTTCTTCTTGCAGCCACACTAAAAGAACTTGCTACAATGTACAAAAGGAATTTTCCTCAAGCTGCTTTTCTTGTTGAAAATAACATGTATATGGATGACTTTGTAGCAGGTGCTGAAGATGACAATGCTGTGACTTCCTTATATTATGAACTTATCTCACTTATGGGTATCATTAGCCTACCAATGGCAAAATGGGCCACAAACTCAAAACAACTGATTGAAATTTGGCAATCAGAAGGTGTCATAAATGTTACAGATACAGAGGTTCTAGGAATTCACTGGGATACATCGACTGATATGTTCAGTATTATCCACATTAATGTCATAAACTATATTAGAGATCGTCCTGCCACTAAGCGAGAAGTTCTTAGAAGCACTGCAAGATTCTATGACCCACTGGGTCTATTGTCACCTGTCTCTCTCACTGCAAAAATAATTTTCCAGGAAATTTGGTCAAGAGGGATTGAATGGGATGAGCTCTTACCTCCCGATCTTGGTAAACGTTGGCAAATGTGGGTATCAACCTTACCATCATGTTTGGACATGAAAGTCCCTCGATGGGTTGGTGTTTCTGAAGAGGCAAAAACGGAAATACATGTCTTTTCAGATGCATCAGAAAAGGCCTATGGAGCAGTGCTTTATCTACGATGCAGCACTTCAAACATGACATCAGTCAATTTAGTTTGCAGTAAAAACAGATTAGCCCCAATCAAGAAAATAACTCTTCCGCGACTGGAACTTCTGGCAACACTTCTTGGGTCGAGGTTACTTCACTATTTCTGCAAGGCCACACACTATGATGCAAATAACGCAACACTGTGGACTGACTCAACTGTAGCCTTAGGATGGATACAACATGACCCTAATAGATGGAAGACATTTGTTTCAAACCGTGTTACAGAAATACAAAAATTAACAAATCCATCACAGTGGAGACATTACCCCGGTGATCAAAACCCAGCTGATCTACTCTCCAGAGGTACCACAGCAGACAAACTTCAAAATTCCATTACATGGTTCCACGGTCCTGCTTGGTTAACAAAGAACAGAATGCATTGGCCAAGACTTAGGCAGAAAAACTTAGATTATTCCTTGCCAGAAAGAAAGAAACAAACAAACCAAGTCTTCATGGTAAAAACAAGACCTCCAATTTTAACAGCTACACGATATAGCAACTATTACAAACTGTTACGAGTTACAGGATGGATTCTTCGTTTTAAACGACAATTAATGAAACAAAATAAGACATTAGGAGAATTAACAGCAACAGAATTGCAAGAAGCACGTACTTATTGGATTCGTATTGTTCAACAACAACATTTTGCAGTTGAACTGCATGCTCTGCATAACAACTTGCCTCTGCCACAAAATTCTAAAATAGCTCGTTTTAATCCATTCCTGGATGATGGCCTTATTCGTATTGGTGGACGTCTACAGTTTGCAAAATTAACAAGAGAACAAATTCACCCAATACTTCTTGATGGACAGCATCATTTCACTCATTTACTAATCCGGCAAACTCACATTCGTCTGCACCACCTTGGGGTAAACATAGTGTTATCTGAGCTGAGGACAGAATTCTGGATTCTTAGAGCTCGTCAGACAATAAAACGTGTTCTACACTGTTGCCTACCTTGCAAGATGGTGAAAGCTCGTTCTGTTCAAGAAATAGAGGCTCCATTACCCGCTGAACGGGTCTCAGCATTGAAACCATTTAAAGTCACAGGCATCGATTTTGCTGGTCCATTATACGTCAAACAAGGACATATAACAAAGAAAGCATATATTGCTCTGTTCACTTGTGCAACAACACGTGCCTTGCATTTGGAATTATGCTCAGATATGTCAACTGATAAATTTCTTCAAGCTCTACAAAGATTTGTGGGAAGAAGAGGCGTGCCTAGTACAATTTACACTGATAATGCTACTACCTTCCATTCCACCCACACAGAACTAAAAGAGCTCTGGCAGGCTCTCATGGCCAGCAAAACATACAAGTACCTTGCTCAGCAATCTATAACATGGAGATTCATTACCCCACACGCGCCTTGGTGGGGAGGATTTTGGGAACGAATGGTGGGTTCAGTCAAACGCTGCCTGAGAAAGGTTTTAGGACAGTCACAGATAGATGAAGAAGGTCTCAGCACAATCCTGGTCAGCATAGAAGCAGCACTAAATTCAAGACCAATCACACAAGGAGGAGAAGAAACTGAGCCACTGACACCTGCACATTTTCTTGTAGGTGAGCGACTGACAACGTTGCCCACAGGTCCAGAACCGACTGTCAGGAAGGATTTGTCCAAGGAGTTCCAACGGCAGCAACACATGGTAGAGCATTTTTGGAACAGGTGGAAGAAAGAATACCTGATCCTGCTCAAAAACTTCCATGAAACTCATCAACCTAGGACAGGTTCTGGGAGACTACATTTGGGTGATGTTGTACTTCTAAAGGAAGATGTTCGTCCACGTCACATGTGGAAGAAGGCGCGGATAGAAGATCTTCATGAGGGAAGAGATGGGAAGATACGAACTGTCACGTTACGAACTTCAGATGGAACCATAATCTCACGGCCCATTCAGCTGGTCATTCCTCTGGAAATTGACCAGGGTGGGGAGGATGTTGCGGGTTAACTTTTGATATATTTATAAATCTTTTATATTCATTGATGTTCCATGATTTATGTTACGTATTCTGTGATGTATTATTCTCTGAAATAAACAGTGGTTGTTAAGTATTGGAATCACGGTGTTGTGTGTTCGTCATAAACCTAAACATTGGCCTACTGTTCATTGGCAAAGTTACATTTGGGCCAGAAAATTTTTCTGTTACAGTGTGTATAAATATAAACATTAGCTTACTGTTCAGTATGAAAGTTAAATTTGGGCCAGGAAATTTTTCTGTTTTATTATGTATACAACCTAAACATTGACCTGCTCTTCAGTGTGAAAGTTAAATTTGGGCAAGAACATTTCCCTGTTACGTTATGTATAAACCAGAACATTGGCTGACTGTTCCGTGGCAAAGTTAAATTTGTGCCAGAACATTTTTCTGTTACGTTATGTATAAACTGATACATCGGCCTACTTATCAGTGTGATGGTTAAAATTTAGACCAGAAAATTTTTCTGTTACATTGTGTATAAATATAAACATTAGCGTACTGTTCAGTATGAAAGTTAAATTTGGGCCAGGACATTTTTCTGTTTTATTATGTATAAAGCTAAACATCTGCCTGCTGTTCAGCGTGAAAGTTAAATTTGGACCAGAAAATTTTTCTGTTACATTGTGTATAAATATAAACATTAGCTTACTGTTCAGTATGATAGTTAAATTTGGGCCAGGACATTTTTCTCTTACGTTATGTATAAACCGACAAATTGGGCTACTGTTCAGTGTGAAAATTAAATTTGACCCAGAATAATTTTCTGGTACATTGTGTATAAACCGAAGGATTGGCTTACTTTTCAGTGTGAAGTTTAAATTTGGACCAGAACATTTTTCGGTTACACTGTGTATAAATATAAACATTGGCTTACTGTTCAGTATGATAGTTAAATTTGGGCCAGGAATTTTTTCTGTATTATTGTGTATAAACCTTAACATTGGCCTACTGTTCTGAGAGAAAATTAAATTTGGTCCAGGACATTTTTCTCTTTTACTATGTGTAAACCTAAACATTGGCCTACTGTTCAGTGTGAATAGTTAACTTTTGGCGAGACCATTTATCTGTTACATTATGTATAAACGTAAACATTGGCCTACTGTTTAGTGGGACAGTTAAATTAGGGACACAACATTCTTCTGTTACGTTTTGTATAAACCGAAACATAGGCCTATTTTTCAGTGTGAAAGTTATATTTGGGCCTGAACATTTTTCTGTTTCATTATATATAAACCTAAACATATGCCTACTATTCAGTGGCAAAGTTAAATTTGGGCATAGCATTTTTCTGTTACTTTATGTATGAACCTAAACATTGGTTTACTATTTAGTGGCAAAGTTACATTTGGGCCAGAATGCTTTACTGTTTTCTTATGTATAAACTGATACATTGGCCTACTCTTCAGTGTGAAAGTTAAATTTGGACCAGAAAATTTATCTGTTTCATTGTGTATAAATATAATCATTGGCTTACTTTTCAGTATGAAAGTTAATTTTAGGCCAGGACATTTTTCTGTTTTGTATGTTTAAACCGAAACATTGGCCTGCTGTTCAGTGTGAAAGTTAAATTTGTGCCAGAACATTTTCCTGTTTATAAACCTAAACATTGGCCTTCTGTTCAGTGTGAAATTTAAATTTGGGCCAGAACATTTTCCTGTTACATTATATATCTACATCTACATAGATACTCTGCAAATCACATTTAAGTGCCTGGCAGAGGATTCATTAACCACTTTCATAACTTTTCTCTACCGTTCCATTCTCTAATAGCGCGCGGGAAGAAAGAACACCTAAATCGTTCCGTTTTCGATCTGATTTCTCTTATTTTATTGGGATGGTCATGTCTCCCTAAGTAGGTGGGTGCTAGCAAAATATTTTCACATTCAGAACTAAAAGTCGGTGATTGAAACTTCGCAAACAGATCACGCCGCAATGAATAACGTCTTTCTTTTAATGATTTCCACCCCAATTCGTGCAACATTTCCATGACGCTTTCCCCCCCGTAACGTGATAAAACAAAACGATCTGCCCTTCTCTGAACCTTCTCAATATCTTCAGTCAGTCCCACCTGGTGAGGGTCCCACAAGGGGCAACAGTACTCCAAGAGAGGACGCACAAGTGTGATGTAGGCAGTCTCTTTGGTGGAGATGGTGCATCTTCTAAGCGTTCTGCCAATGAAACGTAACCTTTGGTTCGCCTTCCCCACAATATTTTCTATGTGTTCTCTCCAGTCAAAGGTGTTCGTAATTGTAACTCCTAGGTATTTGGTAGAATTTAGGACCTTAAGGTTTGACTGATTTATCGCGTAATTGAAGTTCAGCGGATTTCTTTTAGTGGTCATGTGTATTACTTCACACTTTTCTTTATTTAGTGTCAATTGCAAATTTTCGCACCAAGTATAAATTTTGTCTAAATCGCTTTGCAGTTGCTTATGATCCTCTGTTGACTTCACTGACCGATAAACGACAGCATCATCCGCGAACAGTCTAAGGGAGCTATTCAGATTATCTCCTAAATAGTTTATAAACACGAGGAAGAGTAGGGGACCTATAACGCTTCCCTGTGGAACGCCAGATATCACTTCTGTTTTACTCGATGACTTACCGTCAATTACAACGAACTGTGTCCTTTCTGATAGGAAATCGTGAATCCAATCGCACAATTGGGGAGATATTCCATAAGCACGTAATTTCATTAGAAGCCGCTTGTGGGGTACAGTATCAAAAGCCTTCCGGAAATCCAGAAATATGGAATCGATTTGAGATCCCTTGTCGATTGCACTTAACACTTCATGTGAATAAAGGGCAAGCTGTGTTTCGCAAGAGCGATACTTTCTGAATCCGTGTTGTCTACTGGTTAATAGGTCGTTCTCTTCGAGGTAGTACATAATATTCGAGCAAAGTATATGTTCCAAAATCCTACTGCAAATCGACGTCAATGAGATAGGCCTGTAATTTTGGGGATCACTCCTATTGCTTTTCTTGAATATTGGAGTAACTTGGACAACTTTACAATCTTTGGGTACGGATCTTTCGCTGAGTGATCGGTTGTAAATGATAGCTAAGTACGGAGCTATTGCATCAGCATACTCTGAGAGGAATCTAGTTGGTATACAATCTGGCCCGGAAGATTTATTTTTGTTTAGTGACTTAAGTTGTTTTACTACTCCAGGAACATCTACTTCTAAGTTTCGCATGCTGGCAGCTGTTCTTGGATTGAATACTGGAGTGTTCACTTCGTCTTCTTTGGTGAAAGAATTTTGGAAAGCTGTGTTTAGTAATTCCGCCTTAGCAGTACTGTCGTCGGTAGTATTACCATTGCTATCGCGTAGTGAAGGTATTGTATGTGTTTTGCCGCTAGTGTACTTCACATATGACCAGAATTTCTTTGGATTTTCTGCAAGATTACGAGACAGGATTTCGTTGTGGAAACAACTATAAGATTCTCACATTGAAGTCCGCGCTAGGTTGCGAGTTTCAGTAAAAGATTGCCAGTCTTGCGGATTCTGTGTCTTTTTAAATTTTGCTTGCGTTTTTCTTTGTTTCTGCAACAGTGATCTGACCTGTTTTGTGTACCACGGGGGTCAGCCCCCTCTTTTATTAATTTATTTGGTATAAATATCTCGATAGCTACTGATATTATGTCTTTGAAAGTAAGCCACAACTGATCAACACTCGCATTTTTAGTTTTGAAGGACTGGAGACTATCACTCAGGAAAGCGTGAAGCGAATTTTTATCTGCTTTATTGAATAGATATATTTTTCGTTTATTTTTGGTGCATTTGGGAATTTCGATATTCAGTCTCGCTACTACAACTCGATGTTCGCTAATCCCTGTACTTGTTTTGATGCTCTTTACTATCTCTGGATTATTTGTTGCTAGGACATCAAGAGTATTTTCGCAACCACGTACTATTCTAGTGGGTTCATGAACTAACTGTTCGAATAGTTTTCAGAAAAAGCATTCAGAACTAGTTCGGACGATGTTTTATATTTGCCCCCGGTTTTGAATACGTAATTATGCCAACATATCGAGGGTAAATTAAAGTCGCCACCGATTATAACAGTATGCTTCGGATACCTATTTGAAATATGATTCAAGCTTTCTTTGAACATTTCTGCAACCGCATCGTCTGAGTCAGGGGGCCGATAAAAAGATCCAATTATTAATTTATTTCGGTGGTCAGGTATAACCTCTACCCAGACCAATTCACAGGAAGTATCTGCTTCAATTTCGCTGCAGGATAAACCGTTTGTAACAGCAATAAACCCGCCACCCCCTGTTTTATTTATTCTATCCTTTCTGAAGACCATTTGGCCCTTTGAAAAAAATTCGGCCGAATTTATCTCAGGCGTCAGCCAGCTTTCAGAACCTATAACGATTTGTGCCTCAGTACTTTCTATCAGCGCTTGGAGCTCTGGAATTTTCCCAACACAGCTACGACAATTTACAACTGTTACACCAATGGTTTTTAGGTCTGCTTTCTTCCCGTGTCTGACCTGCCCCCTTTGAGACTGAAACCCATTTTGAGTATTCCCGAGGCCATCTAACCTAAATAACCGCCCAGTACACGCCACACAGCCCCCGCTACCCGTGTAGCATTGGCCTACTGCTCAGTGGCGAAGTTAAATTTGGGCCTGAACATTTTTCTCTTACGTTATGTATAAACTGATACATCGGCCGACTTATCAGCATGAACCTTAAATTCGGACCAGTAAATTTTTCTGTTACATTGTGTATAAGTATAAATATTGGCTTACTTTTCCGTATGAAAGTTAAATTTGGGCCAGTACAATTTTCTGTTACATTATGTATAATACTAAACATTGGCATACTGTTAAGTGGCAAAGTTAAATTTGAGCCGGAACATTTTTCTGTTACTTAATGTACGAACCTAAAATTTGGCCTGCTGTTCAGTGTGAAAGTTAAATTTGTGCCAGAACATTCTTTTGTTTCATGTGTATAAACCTAAATGTTGGTGTACTGTTCAATGTGAAAGTTAAATTTTCGTTTGAACATCATGCTGTTAAATTGCGTCGAAACCAAATCGCTGGCCGAACGTTCGAGACATAGTCATTCCAGGCGTTAATTATCTGAAAATGCTGTTATATCTGTTTGGAGGAATTATTATACTTCAATTGAATTGCCTCTATTAGAGAACCGCTGGCTTACTATTTAAAGTATGTACATATTTGTTGCTGAAAATCATCCTCCCCCCATTTTTTTTGCGTAAATCATAACTTGCTTAATATAATGCGATTCTAAGGTAGGAAATGGTTGAGTTACTGGCCTAAGTTATCAGTTATTCTTCTCTCCACCCAAATTTGCACATCGTAGGTACACTACAAGCCCCTATGTATTGCTCCACTAAGTGTACGCTATAGTCACGTACGTATCACTTAATTGGGGTTTGTGATTTACTTTATAATAATTCCAGCAGGTACAAATGTAATTAAGCAAACATTCATGCAGCGTTACTTGAAAGTAACACGCAAATTCCAGTATTGATACAGTGAGATACGTACTGTGGCAAGCACTTTAGAGTTGTTTGCATGGAATAAATGTAATTTGAAGATGTAGATGTTGAGATTTATTCATATTGTAAAGGTATAATTTTTTTTTTCGGGTTAAATGTAAGTATAACTGAATTTCTAGTTGATGTACAAGCTCATTTGTTGCAGACATGACTCAACAGTATAACACACGTGTTAACTTTGATAAAATATCTTCATATACAGAGATTGATATTTCACAGAACTATTGACATGAAGTAAAACTATCTTTCTTCATTAGACAAATTTATTTTGACAATTTATTTCCATACATTTGGATGACAAGAATCTTAAAATTTTATTCACTAATTACACAGCATTCTGATAAGGTCATGGCACAGTTCAATAAAATATAACAGATTATATTTTTTGTGTTATTGGTGTTGTCTTTTATTTGGGTTTAAGTTTTAATTTTTTTCATCTTTAAGACTATTTGGTGGAGGTGTTGTTAGATTTCTTTGCTTTCGTCAAGTTGATTTAAAGTCTGTAATTGGTTATACTTCTGTTGCCCGTAAGTAAGTTCCACACCATTTAAAGTCTGTAATTGGTTATTCTTCTGTTGCCCGTAAGTAAGTTCCACACCATTTTCATATTTTACACGTTTTAGTCATTGATATTCTTCTGCAGAACTTTCTTCAGAGGAAAGAATCACATTAACACTTGAAACACTGACTTATTATCAGCATTAAACTGTCCCGTAGAGAAACTGTCAATTATATTTGTTAGTTGGCCATAAGAAAGTGCCACACCATTTTCATATTTTTTACGTCTTCGTAATTGATATTCTTCTGCAGAACTTTCTTCAGAAACACTGACTTATTATCAGCGTTACACAGTTCCGTTGAGAAAGCGTCCTTTATTTTTCTTAGTTGCCCATATGTTAAGTGCCACAACATTTTCATATTTTGTACGTTTTCGACATTGATATTCGTCTGCAGAACTTTCTTCAGAGGAAAGCATCACATTAATTAACACTTGAAACACTGACTTTATTATCAGCGTTACACCGTCTCGTTGAGAAAGCGTCCATTATGTTTGTTAGACTCTCCAAATATCAAGATTAAACTGCATGTGTTAGGTGAGAAAAGTCACAGAGCCAGCCCACATTGTGGCCACGGAGAACTGGTGAACAGCGACCATCGAACTGTTTCATTCCTCTTCCTCTCAATATCATCCTCGGCAGCAGTAGTGACAGATCCAGCGGTATGTTGAAATGAGACAAATATACTCGTGCTTGGAACCCGTGAACAGCGTCCTCAAAAACTTAAATTTCTCTCTGGCTCAATGTCATTCCTGGCTGCGCCAGTGACAGATCCGTAGCTATGTCGAAACGAATTGTAATCCTTGATAAAGTGATTGTTGAGTGTCACTTGAATCAAAGTAAAAGATACTATAGAAGCAGTGAACAGGAGCCACCAAACTGTGAAATTTCTGTCTGGCTCAATGTCTTTCCTGGCTGCGCCAGTGACAGATCCGTAGCTATGCCGAAACGAATTGTAATCCTTGATAAAGTGATTGTTGAGTGTCACTTGAATCAAAGTAAAAGATACTATAGAAGCAGTGAACAGGAGCCACCAAACTGTGAAATTTCTCTCTGGCTCTATGTCTTTCCTGGCTGCGCCAGTGACAGATCCATAGCTATGCCGAAACGTATTGTCATCATTGATAAAGTGATTGTTGAGTGTCACTTGAATCAGAGTAAAAGATACTATAGAAGCAGTGAACAGGGGCCACCAAACTGTGAAATTTCTCTCTGGCTCAATGTCTTTCTGGCTGCGCCAGTGACAGATCCGTAGCGATGCCGAAACGTCTTGTAATCATTGATAAAGTTAATGCTGAGTGTCACTTGAAAAAAGTAAATGTTACTACTGAAGGTGAACAGGGACCCAGAAACTTCCAAATTTGTCTTTGGCTCGATGTCATTGAGTGACAGAGCCGTCGCAGATGCCGAAAGGAGTGATTGGGGCGCAGGCGGCGAGTGGCGCGGCCGCTGGTCCGGCGTTCACCTGGTGGAGAGTCGGTAGCCGCGGCGGCCCGCAGGCTGGACGATGACCTTGGCGGCGCGGCGCGCAGCCCAGCAGCGGCGGCAGCCACGTCTGCGGCGAGAGGGGGGCGCGGCAGCTGCGAGGGCGGGGGCGGGGGCCGCGCCGTCCTGCGCAACGACACCAGAGACCACGCTACAGCGCTGCCGCCTCCACTGGTCCTCAACGTGAAACTCTAGCCAGGTACAACTCCAGGGTGTGGGCTACAGGAAGGTCTAGCTCAGATGAACAGTGAATATTACTACAGTCACGAAGCATTTTGTTTAGAGCAATATGAGGGGCTGCTGTTTCAAGAATATGTGTCCACAAAAGTGGAAAGAAAATAGCTAACTGGTAATGCTCCAGTGTATACCAGAAGGTAAACTATGTGATGCACACGTCCGTGGCGCCCTTGATCGTTAATGCAGGAATTCAATATGGTGTTGGCTGACCGTTAGCATTAATGACAGCTTCTACTCTCTTAGATGCTGGGAGGATTTTTGGGGAAAGGCAGCCCATTCGTTACGGAATGCTGCACTGAGGAGAGGTATCGATGTTGGTCGGTGGTCGATGAAGCCTGGCACGAAGTCGGCGTTCCAAAACATCCCAAAGGTGTTCTATAGGTTTCAATTGAAGCCTCTGTGCAGGCCAATCTATTATTGTCGTGATACCACTCCGCCACAGGCTGTGCATTATTTGTAGATTCTCGATCGTGTCGAAAGATGCAATCGCCATTCCTGAATTGTTCTTCAACAATGGAAAGAAAGAATTTGCATTAACATATATGTTTTCCATGCAAAACAAAGGGTGCAAGCTATCTCCAAATACTCTCCAACACCGTAATACCACTGCATCTGAATTTTGCTGTTGCCACTACACTCACTGGCAGGTGACGTTCACCCGACATTCGCCATACCCACACCGTGCCATCACATCGACACTTCGTGTACCGAGTTTCGTCACTCTAAACAATGTTTATCCACTCTTGAATCGTCCAATGTTTATGGTCCCTACACTAAGCGAGGATTCGTTTGGCACTGACCTGCGTCATGTGTGGCTTACGGGGAGCCAATGCGCAGCCACCGGTACCGTATAGTTTCGTGCTGTAAGAGTCGTTTCATATTTCAACTTCACTTTCACATCAGAAACAGTGGACATAGGGATGTTTAGGTCTGTGGAATTCTCACGAACAGACTTCTGAGACAAGTCACAACCAAGTTTGAAGACACGTTCGGAGACAAGTCACAACCAAGTTTGAAGACACGTTCAAAGACCGTTAATTCCGTGGAGCGCCCCCATTCTCCTCTCTCACGAAGTCTTATGGATACTGGGTTAGCTGATATGAAGTACCTGCGAGTATATGGCAGCAAAATGCACCTAATATGAAAAACGTATGTTTCTGGAGGTGTGCGGATACTTCGATCATATAGTGTGCCTAGCAAACTGCAATGAACAGGGTGGAGTCACACGCCCAGTGAAACACTCAGTTTGAGAGACAAGACCATTGTATCCGGTAAAATACAAGATTTAGGTTATGGCTAAAGAACTTATGCAGAAAACTGGTTAAATTAAAACTTATGATCCCAATGTTTCCTTGTGAATGAATGTGTTTCATCCATAATTCCTCGAATCACTTTTTAAGATCCTACTGGTGAATGGAGGCACGAGATCTCAGTTACAATAACGTAGTCGTCTCCCAAGCAAGCTGCACTTGCGATAAACATGAGATTGAACAGCAGCTGACTCCATACCGTGCAAAATTTGAGATTTGGGAATTCCCTGACTAACTATTCAAGGAGTTGCACCTACTTGCCCTCCCTGGTAACTACGATGCTGACGTACCTTTGCAGTGATTCGCTCCTCCAGCTGCGAGTCCCCAAAGCAAGGACGCTCCCCAGTGCTGACGTCCTGAGAAGCAGCTGACGTCAGGGACATCTGGGGTTCGGCTGCCTTCGGCTGCTGCTGACTCGGGGCGAGCCGGAACTGAAGGCGCACCACTCCATAGTCCTGTGGGAGTTCCGTTATCATCGTCACGTCTCTTTTTACTTATTTAATGCAAGTCTTTTACTTCTTTCCCTTTATTTGACTGAAGTCATAGGTAGTCACATTTGCATCGATGTCCACTATGTTTCTACAGTCTTAGTGCTATGTAAGGTAACCAAAAGGTACTATCAGTTCAACATTATTTAGTTGGAGAGACAAGAATCACAACAACATTTTCTGAATTGTAACTGAGAGACATCGGAGAGACATCATTACTAGATTTTTCGTGCTTCACACGAAAATACAATTAAAACTGTTGCGATGAGCAAAGTATTCCACCCTGCATACATTACGTATCATCTGAAGCGAACAGATAGCATTGTTGCACCTTATCTCGTTCATGAATGCAGACAATCTCAGGCAAAAGAAAGACGTAAGTGGCGACATCATCGACCCGGTAATACTAACTGAAGTCATAAACCTGCTATTCACTCAATGCGTTTGTGTATCGTACCATGGCGAGGAACTAGAAATGTTGGATATCCATGCGTGTCATGAGTTTAAATACAGATCGTACAGGGACGCCAATGCAACACACGCAATAGAATTTTAGGTGCCCAGAAGCTATTAATCATGCAGAGGTCGATGCAGTTATTTGTTCAAAAACCAGTGAAGAATGTCCTGAAGTATAATGAGCTCGTTACACCATATGGCACGACACTAACATTGTATAGTGACTATTTTACAGGCCGAAGGAATTTGCTAATTGGTTGTGTTGTTTCTGGAAGTAGGTAGTTCACACTTTTCTGATTACATTGTCCAAAGACAAAGAGGACGCCAATGATGGGGAATAACTTCAAAGTGAGCAATGACCTACAGTACAGAATCGGATATTAATGCGGTTTTCGCGATTTAGGGAAGCAGCTCAGTTTGGAAGGTAGTTCAGGATATTCAGCAGTTAATCTCATGATAATGGGTGCATTGCTTTAAACAGTTTGTTGGGCGACTCCTAGGCTTGCTTGATGTAGAATGAAGCGATCTGGGTTATCTGAGTAACGTCTTCAAGGTTGTTACTCGACTAGGAGACTGTAGAAACGACCAAGGTTGTTATTTGTGGGCCGGAACCATTTATTAATTTATTTGCAAAAAATTTCTATCGTAATTAATATCTCATCTCTATTACAATTACAAGTAATGAAGACAGATAACCCTTACTGTGAGTAAAAGGATCTAAACAGAGAAGTCATCATTTCGTACATATCGTAAATCATGTGGTCAACAATCACTTTGAACTATGTTAATTTGTAACAATGGAAAAAATCAGGTGTGCGTTGCATTGTAACGTCATAGTTGTTGACAAGTATATGTAGAATCTGATACCTCCTAACAAAGAATGTTAGCTTCTGCATATCACTCGGCGTTGCTCACCTGGGGGTCGAAGAGTGTGGGGTCTTCGTCGTCATCAGCTACAGCCACGACGCGGTACTCCTCAGAGAAGTCCGGCTCCCGCCGACAAGGCAGACAAAAAAAGCCCAGGGCGCGTCGAAACATCGTCTAAAAGGGAAACACAACATCAAAATTTTCTCAGCTCAAAAATCATTCTAAGAGATGGCAGCGATTTAAATGTGACTACTATCAAAAATAAACCTTGTAAATGGTCCTGAGAATAAGTATTACCACTTTGTTCACGCCTCATCGCCATACGCAAGTAAAATCTGGAATCTCCGGTGATTTTCATAAGTGGTATGAGCTCACAAATAGAAAGTACGACTGATGAATGGTGTGTACTAGTTATACTTTTACTGTAAAAATTGTAAGACCGAAGACGAAGTTCAAGCAAAGTACATTAAAGTACTGTAATAATGGCGACTAGAATAGAAAAAAAATAGCTTTCTACTATAATACTTGTACACACCATATGCAGCATTTGAGTTTGCTGGATTCCTTTGTTTGCCATCAAATGTTGTACGAACGACATGTGTTAAGGAAAAGCAATGCAGTGTAAAAGACAACTCCTGCGTTGCTATTTGCTACCATACTTTTTTTCTTCTTCTCATAGTAAGTAATTCGACATGGCAATTGATACCACATGAACCATGAATCTTTGGCGTTGTTCGTTACGAATGTTGTGGATTACCTGAAAGTGCGCCCAGATTTCTGCCGGCCGTGCAGACCGCACAAGATGTCGTTTCATCTGCTCCCATATATTCTCAATGGGAATCTGGGGAGCCGGCCGCGGTGGCCGAGGTGACTGAGGCGCTCCAGTCACGATCAGCACTGCCACTACGGTCGGGGGTTCGAATCCCCCCTCGGGCATGGATATTTGTGCCGTCCTAGTTCGTAAGTAGTTGATAAGTAGTTTGTAAGTTTAGGGACTGATAACCCCGTAGTTAAGTCCCATAAGCTTAACAAACATTTGAACATTTTTTTTTTTTTTTTTTTTTTGGAATCTGGGGATCGTGCTGAGTATTGTACTTAACGTATACTTTGAAAGCACGTTTGGTGGTACGGAATACATACGGATGTGCGTTATCCTATTAGAAAATCATATCGCCTTGTTGTTCCATCTACGGGCATAACTGAAGATCATGATACCACCCATGACGAAAAATCCATATACGAGATAATATCTTAATAAGGATGTATTGTAGATAATAAATAATCTGTGGTTATCCTCGTAAATAACAGATTACAATAACAGAATGTACCATGTAACCAAGATTTTAAGACAAAAATTCGCGCCTTCGACGCTCACTTGAGAAAGTAGAACCCTCTGTTAACCCGTGCCTCGCTATCAGAGTGAAGCTACGGATCACTTTTTAAACACAGAATCTTAATCTATAATCTATGTTCTGCTTGTAAACAAACTTTTGTCTTTATATCAGCCATCACATAATTACGCCACCTAAAAACACGCATGCACACACAACATTCCGATGCCACGGGTCAAAGCCGACGGGCGGTATCCCCGTCTTCAGATGAGCCCATGAACGGAAGTCAGACGGAATCACTGATTGTTTCACTGCAGCGCGCACTGTTCAGTGTTCCCTCGACGGTCACCAGAGGAGAACGGCCAGTGCAGGACATGGCTCCCCACACCATCATGCCGGGAGTCTGCCCCACGCGCCTCTGTCGTATACACTACACATTTTCGCGTTGCCCTGCGCGACGCCACACAGGCGTATGACCGTCATTGGCACCGTGACAGAAGCGACTCTTATCACTGAAGAGGAGAAGTCTCCATTCCTCCTTCCATAAGTGCCTGTCGCAACACGACTGGAGGCGAACTGACGGATGTTGAAGCGTGAGAGGAAGACACCTATGATCGTCTTACACCGACCTTTTCCCTCTGGTTCAAGTGTTCAAATGTTTGTTAAGCTTAAGGGACTTAACTGCGTGGTCGCCATTCCCTAAACTTACAAACTACTTAAAACCTACCTTATACTAAAGACAGCACAAACATCTATACCCGAGGGGGATTCGAACCCTCGACGGGGAACGGCCTCGCTCATCGCAGCACAGCGCCTCAAGGGGCTTGGTCACTCCACCGCGGCTCTCTTCTGGTGATCGTCGAGTGAACGCTGATCAGTGCACGATACACCGAAACCTGTTTCAACCAGACTTGCTACCATCCACGCACCAACAAGACGTTCGAGGGTCCTCGAACAGATGTGCAGAACTATAGGCCTATATTTCTAACGTCGGTCAGTTGTAAAATTTTGGAACATGTATTATGTTCGAATATAATGACATTTCTTGAGACTAGAAATCTGCTCTGTAGGAATCAGCATGGGTTTCGAAAAAGGCGTTCGTGTGAAACCCAGCTCGCGCTATTCGTCCACGAGACTCAGAGGGCCATAGACACGGGTTCTCAGGTAGATGCTGTGTTTCTTGACTTCCGCAAGGCGTTTGATACAGTTCCCCACAAACGTTTAATGAACAAAGTAAAAGTATATGGTCTATCAGACCAATAGTGTGATTGGATTGAGGAATTCCTAGATAACAGAAAGCAGCAGGTCATTCTCAATGGAGAGAAGTCTTCTGAAGTAGGAGTTATGTCAGGTGTGCCACAGGGGAGTGTCGTGGGTCCGTTGCTGTCCACGATATATATAAATGACCTTGCGGATAACATCGGAAGTTCACTGAGGCTTTTTGCGGATGATTCTGTAGTATATAGAGAGGTTGTAACAATGGAAAATTGTATTGAAATGCAGGAGGATCTCCATAGAATTGACGCATGGTGCAGGAAATGGCAATTAAATCTCAATATAGACAAGTGTAATGTGCTGCAAATACGCAGAAAAAAAATCCTTTATCATTTAGCTACACTATAGCAGGGCAGCAGCTGGAAGTAGTTAATTCCATAAAGTATCAGGGAGTAGTCATTAGGAGGAATTTAAAATGGAACGACCATATAAAATCAATCGTCGGTAAAGCAGATGCCAGACTTAGATTCATTGGAAGAATACTAAGGAAATGCAGTCCGAAAACAAAGGAAGTAGGTTACAGTACACTTGTTCGCCTACAGCTTGAATGCTGCTCACCGGTGTGGAATCCGTACCAGGTGGGATTGATAGAGGAGGTAGAGAAGATCCAACGGAGAGCAGCGCACTTCGTTACAGAATCATTTGGTAATCGTGAAAGCGTTACGGAGATGATCGATAAACTCCAGTGGAAGACTCTGCAGGAGAGACGCTCTGTCGCTCGGTACGGGCTTTTGTCGAAGTTTCGAGAAGATACCTTTACCGAGAAGTCTAGCAGTATATTGCTCTCTCCTACGTATATCTCGCGAAGAGACCGTGAGGATAAAATCAAAGAGATTAGAGCCCACACAGAGGCATACCGACAATCCTTCTTTCCGCGAACAATACGTTACTGGAATAGGAGGGAAAATCGATAGTGGTACTCAAGGTACCCTCCGCCACACACCGTCAGGTGGCTTGCGGAGTATGGTTGTAGATGTAGATGTATTCTTTTTCAACAGGACAGTGCAAGTGCACCTGTATGCAGTACTACCTAACGCGCTCTTCGAGATGTACGATAACTACCCTGGCCAGCACGAACCCGAGACATTGCCCCCCGTTGAGCGTGCTTGAGACCAGGCGAAAAGTCATCTTGCGCTGTCCGCACGACTGGCACGAAGTCTGGCCCAGCTGAGGCAGCTGGCGGAAACTTCACGGCGGGCCATTCCGCAAGACTGCATTCGCCACCTCCACGATCGCCTCCATGGAAGAACTGCAGCTTGCGTTGCTGCAGTAGGAGGGTATACACGGCACTAGAGGCGACATTGTGCACGGTCTGGTGACTGATCACATGTATATGGCTCTGTCTGTGTTATCGTGTGTTCTATACATCCTCAAGGATGCCTCAATAAAATTTCCCTCCGCTGGTTCGACGAATACATGGAGTCCTTTCTTCACTTTCCAGGACAGAAGATGTTGCCCAACCAAGGCGAATCGCGAAATTATTGTCGGCTAGACAATACTAATTGACAATCAATAATCATATTAAAAATTGTAACATAATCTACTGCCTTAAATTATCGTCTGACAAAGAGAAGTTATTTGAATTTGGAAGTTTGTTCGTCGAGTGTGTCATGTTGCACCGTACTTGAGGTTACACAAATGTGCCCACCAAGTGATACGTTAATTGTTGGGCAGATCTTTTCGTTACCCAAGAAGACATTTCCCAGGTGGCACCTTTACCACGGATATTCTTCTTCATGCCGAGTAAATGATGAATGAAGGAAAAGACCCCATCATCGTTTAATAACGAATTTCAGAAAATTCTGAAGAAAAAGAAATTATTTCATCCTCCATTCAAAAAGACCGCGAAATGTCACTTGGAAAAAGTTAATAGAGCATAGAAATTCGTGCATCTATAAAAACGTCGATGCAGTAATTATGCAACTACACTAGTCAAAACAGTTACGAGGACAACCCCCTCCCAGTAGTGGTACATTCGGCCAAGGGGAATGCCACAGTAGTGATGAATACTGAAGATTACAACGAAAGGATGGAAGGTCTACTATGTGAACCCATCTATAAAACGGTAAAGGGGGATCCGACGACCAAGATAATAAACTAGGCGTAAGCACTGCTTAAGCAAATTAGAACGAACTTCGAAACGGCCAGAAGGCTCAATTTTAGAGTCTACAGGCACCAAAAATATGTGGGGTTGCGAAGATCAGCGAGAGTCTTTCCACTTAAGGCGTATTGTCAGCAGTATAGACCCACCGACTTGCAAAACAACTAATACCTAGACTCCGACATCTCGTGGAACACACGTACTCTTATGTCAACGACTTAACCGATTTTATAGCACTTTTAGAACAAAACGAATCTCCACAGCAGATTTCATGGTCAGCTTAGAAATGAAGTCCTTTTCTACAAATATACCAGTGTCGAGCACCATGAACATACTAGAGGGAGGCGTGCCACCCGACATTTGCGACCTAGTGTACCATTGATTTACTACCACCTACTTCAATCGGAAAGAGGAATTTTGTGAACAGAAGGACGGAATTGCAATGGGTTCAACTCTATCGTCCATAGCAGCCGATATTTTCATGGAGGCATTCGAGGAAACAGCTCTCCAGTCTGTACCACTACATCCTCACTGCTGGCTGCGATATGTAGCCGTTAATCAACAGCACAACAAAATTCAATTCACCATGGAGATAGAAAAGAAAGGAACTTCTCTTTCCTCGACGTAGAAGTACACCGGGAGCCAAAAGACAAACCAGGCCATTGGGCATGAATATATATATAATATATATATATATATGACTTCTGCTTTGCTGTGTAGACCAGTCCATTTTCTCCATGCAGCGGTTTTAGAGATTTTGGCGGCTCTCTTTTACTTTTGACAAGGTGCCAAAGTTTGTTTGGATGCTGGTGAGTGTAGAACAGCTTTTCTCCTTCAGAACGATAGGGTTGTGGTCAGAGGCCAGCTCATTTATGACTGATATGTGGATTGCCAGGGGTTGTGTTTAACAAGATACACATCCAAGATGTCCGGGTGATGCTCGGGATTTCTTGGAAAGTGAGATGGTTCATCCGGAGCTATTATGTTGATGTCGTTCCGTCTTCTCAAAAGGTCCAGCTGGATCGGACCACTTCTGTTCATTGCTCTACAACCCCATGCTCCATGCTTTGAGTTTAAGTCTCCATCTAATATGACGTTTTTACAAAGACCCATCGGTGCTTCCAGGTCACAGGATGCAATAAGTTGCCCAGGAGCACGATAAGCTGCAACAATACAGATCGTTGTGTCTCGCAGTTGTAGCTCAGTAGCTGTTGACTCTACCGTTGGTAGTTGTGGTGTAGGGACTTGTCTATGCACGAACCTATTCTTGACTAAGATGAGAGTGACATTTTTCTCTCTGTCAAGACGGCCTGTGCAGTAGATGCAATAGTTGCAGACATTGCAGTTATCCTTAGGTTTGAGATGTGACTCGTTTATGAGAGCAAAATATTTGGCATGGGCCTCCAGGAAGTACTCTAATGTATGTTTTTGGAAGGAGACGCCATCAGTGTTCCAGTTTAATATATGAAATGGGAATATGTGGCCTCTATGAGCTGTCACTACCTAAACTTTATAAAGGTGAATAGATGGGGCATAACAGCTTTCAGATAATTGCAGAACGACATGTTGACCATAGCTGTTTATTAATTCTCAATGCTACCGGTTTCGGTTTTGTACCATTGTCAAGCGTTAGCAGAGATTAGCTAATAGCTTTCCGACATGTTAAGCTATTAGCTAATCTCTGCTAACGCTTGACAATGGTACAAAACCGAAACCGGTAGCATTGAGAATTAATAAACAGCTATGGTCAACATGTCGTTCTGCAATTACCTAAACTTTAATCTAACTAGGCATCTAGAAGATATCACACAATAGTGCTCAATATGTAGAGTCAAAATTAACGCAGAAAAATCCCAAGCCATACTCATCACTACCAGAAGGAGACCACCCAAACTCCATGTCAACCTGGGTGGTAAGGCCCTTCCATAGAGTGATAATGTCAAATACACAATTGATGAATCTCTCACATGGAATGCACGTATGACTAACCTATGTAACAAAACCTCCCCCAAACTATTTAAACTCTAGAATGAAACTTTCACTCTGCAGCGGAGTGTGCGCTGATATGAAACTTCCTGGGAGATTAAAATTGTATGCCGGAGCGGGAGTCGAACCTGGGACCTTTGAATTTCCGGGCAAGCGCTCTACCACTGAGCTATCCCGACACGACTCACGAACACCCCCTCACAACCTTACCTCCGCCAGTACCTAGCCTCCTACTTTCCAAACTTCACAGAAGCCCTCCTGCGAACCTTGCAAGACTAGCACTCCTGGAAGAAAGGATATGGTGGGGATATGGTTCAGCCACCGCCTAAGGGAAGTTTCCAAAATGAAACTTTCACTCTGGCTGTTGCAATTTTAATCTGCCAGGAAGTTTCATATCAGAGCACGTTCCGATGGAGAGTGAAAGTTTCATTCTGGAAACATCCCTTAGGCTGTGGCTAAGCCATATCCGCACCATATCCTTTCTTCCAGGAGTGCTAGTTTTACAAGGCTCGCAGGAGAGCTTCAGTGAGGTTTTGAAAGTATGACGCGAGGTACTAGCGGAAGTAATGTTTTGAGGCGGGATCGTGAGTCGTGTCAGGATAACTCAGTGGTAGAGTGCTTGCCCACAAAAGGCAAAGGTCCCAGGCTCGAGTCGTGGTTCTGGTACACAATTTTAATCTGCCATGAAGTTTTATTTAAACTCTACCCTGCTTAAGGGTAAGTGCCTCACAACCAACACCAAAATAATGAAATGGAAAGTAGTAATGCTTCCTTCCCTACTTTATGGATGCGCAGTCTATGGAATAGCTGCAGACACGCATTTACAAAAATTACAGGTAGTGCAAAACAAAACCCTCAGAAATATCAAAGACTCTCCTTGCTCCATGTCAAACAACAGCATGAGAGAACAACTAAACATCATACTCATCACCTCAATCATTCAAGAAAGAACGATAAAATTCTGCAACACCACAGAAAATTAATTGCATCACCTCATATCATCATAAGGCCACGATGTCTTTGATATAAACTACAAGCGCTCTAAATTAATTACTACCAGCCTATTTATGCGTTAACTTTGATAAATACCTATCGACTGATTTGCCGCCAGGTAGACATGTATGTTTTTTTTTTTTTTTTTTTTTAATCAGTCAATTCATCATAACCAAGTCTGTGACAGAAGGCAGGAAGTGTCTTCGGACCTTCAGAGAAAATAAGGGCTAGAACCTATCATGATGACATCTAGCAGTAAACGTTGATACTCAGAAGAAAGCCGCTTGCAATAGTGGCCGAAACGTCGCTGAAATGTGATACATTGATGATGCAGCCCAATGCTCGGAACAGTTTTAATTACAATTGCAGGATATCCAATAAAGATCAGATCTTTTTCTATTACGTGTTTTAGTGGGGAGTGTTTCACAGAACCGACACACACATAAAGATAACAAACTTAGAAAAAAGGTCTTTCTCTACTCATGCGCCGAAATTTTAAAATTTATTATTGCATATATTCTCTTCCGAATGTGATTACTGTTGTCCCACAACCTTCACAGAGAGGAATGACGATCATAATATAATATCATGTAGGAAATTACAGGTGGGGCGAAAAATATTCTGTGCTCATTTTTGCAGCGCGCACTGTCGGAATGTGGAACGATAGAGAAGTACACTGAAATGGTTCAGTGAACTCTACGCCAGGCACTTAAATTGTATCTCAGTACTGACATCTAGCTGTAGCTTGATGGCATTCTTTTCTGAGCTGCTATATAGCGCCGATTATGAAATATGCACTTACAGACAAGAGAATCGGGATAATGCTTTTATTTATTTATTTTACTCTCTCCATTTTGGTGTCTCAAGTCTTTGGTACTGAAGACTCAGTGTCACATTCTGATGCTTTCATTTTAATGACATTCAGTAGTAACTGGTGGAGTGCATGCATGATAGCACAGCTTAGAACTATACCTTTTTTTCTTTAGCATTTAGTTACAACTATTTTTGTTTTCGTTTTTGTTATCTTGTTCCCAGATAATCCGATGATACACACAATGGAAATGCGGGTAATTGCTATCAATATATATATATATATATATATATATATATATATATATATATATATATATAATGAATTTATGTTCGTTAGTCTCGCTAAAACTCGAGAACGGATGAACCTATTTGGCTAATTGGAATCTTGAAATATTCGTGTAAGTCCAGGGAAGGTTTAAACGGCGCTAAAATATGGAAAAGTTGTCCGGAAAAGAGGGAAAACTGGAAAAACTGAAACAGCTTTTCCAGTGAGTTAGCAATATCGTTCGTCCAATTGCGATAAAATTTTTACATTTCATGTTGAAAGTAAGGGGAAGGTTCGCATCAAATAAAACTTTGGGAAAGTCGACCGGAAAGTAGGAAAATTTAGAAAAAACCGAAAGCGATTTTTTCTATGAGTAAAAATCAATTGCCACATGATTATAAAAGCATCACTTGAGAAGGGCTTGACAGGACACGCTTTGTATGAAATAATTTTTTTGAAAAATCTATCGGACAACTGGAAAATTTGGGAAAACGAAGTTCGTTTCTCAATGTGTTTTTGTTGGAATTCTGCATTCAGCACTATAACTGACTACTCGCAAGACGGAGACTGGTAATCCTTGTTTTTGTTTTGTTCGTTATGGTCTTGGAAAAGTTGTAAGTAAAATAAAATTTAAAAAAAAATTAAAAAAAGAAGATAGGGACAGTTGAAAAGAAAAGTCGCAAAATTCCTTTTTCAATGTGTTTCTAAATGTACTCAACACTATAAGTTGAGAACCGTTCAACCGATTGCGATAAAATTTTGATCAACTGACGTTCAACGAAAAATGAACGTTCTGATGAACTAAACATTTGGGAAAATTACCCGAAAATTTGAAAATTCGCGAGAAACTGAAAGAGCTTTTATCAATGGGATATCAATATCATTCGTCTGATTGCGATTAAAATTTTGCGTATTTGACCTTCAAAGCAAGTGTAATTTTCTTATGAAATAAAAATTTGGAAAAGTTTCCTAGAAAGTTCGAAAATTCACGAGAAACTAAAAGAACTTTTCTCAATGGGATATCAATATCATTCCTCTGATCGCGATAAAATTTTGCGTATTTTACGTTCAAAGCAGGAGTAACGTTCTTATGAAATAAAAATTTGGAAAAGTTTCCCGGAAAACCAGAACATTCAAAAGGAGATTTTTCTATGAAATATCAATAGCATTCATCTGATTACGATAAAATATTGCACATTCGACGTCCAAAGCGAGAGGAAGATTTGAGCGAAGTAAAAGTTTGGAATAGTTGGCCAGAAAATAGGAAAATTTGTGGAAAACTGAAAAAGCTCTTTTCTTTGGGATATCAATATCATTCGTACGATTAGGATAAAGTTTTGCACATTTGACGTTCGCAGCAAGAGTACATACATATTAGCAATTGCGAAGCATTGCCTGGTCGACTAGATGACTAGATGACCGGTAAACGTCGTATCACTTACCTCTTAATATAAACCATATTAATTTAAATCATATGTATTTTAGACCCAGTAGCTTTGTAAAGGCATCATCAGATAGTCTAAGTACTGCTTGGTAGTGGACTGAAGGAGTGGGAAAATCACACACACATGTTCAGGATAATGTTCATGTCACATTCGTGGAGGTTCAGGGGAGGTTTAAACGGTGATAAAATATGGAAAAATTGCGAGGGAAATTTAGATTTAAAACATGTAAAATAATGACTTGCCTGTTAGTTAGTTAGTTAGTTTGGTTTTATTTGTCCTGTAGATCAAACATTTGTACAGTAGAGCACACAGTGATATAGGACAAGGCACTAGGAGTAAAACACTTTTGTACTTTGTACAATAATGCAAATAGTGCTATAAAAATTAAATTAAGGCTAAGGACATGGAGTTACAGACTTTCTTACACATGGCAGAAAAATATACACAAAAATAACTACAACCAGATGCAAAAATAATTACAAACAGAAAAATAATGGTACTTGTTTAAATTAATGAGAATATCTATAAGTTGAAAAAATAGTTCTTAAAATTATCATGGATAATTTTGTATGCAAATTCTCTTAGCTACAATATAATACATTAGTACAAACACATGGGGAGTTACAGACTTCAGACTTACACGGCAGAAAATATATCATGGATAATTTAGTAAGCCTTCTTTTTTTTTTTTTTTTTTTTTTTTTTTTTTTTTTTTTTTTTTTTTTTTTAGATGTAACATATTACATTAGTTACATGAACATGGAGTTACAGACTTGCATGGCAGAAAATAAGCAAATTTTTTAGCTATAACATATTACATTAGTACAAGGGTATGGAGTTATAGACTTCACATGACAGAAAAATATAAGCAAAATAATTATAAACAGAAGAAGTGCAGTACTTGATTAAATTAATCAAGATATTTATAAGAAGAAAACAGCAGTTCTTTAAATTATCATGGATTATATTATAGCTGAAACATATTACATTAGAAGTGTAATCAACAGGATTTGCAAAGTTACCATAATAGATTAATGTTTCAATTTAACACAGGAAATTTTGTTGCAGAGTACATACAGATAAGACATTACATGTAAATCTTATAGCTAGGCCTATAACATATCAGTTTACAGATATAACTTAGAATTTTGTCCCCAGAAATTCCTGAATAGAATAGAAGCAGTGATTTAGTAATAGTTCCTTTAATTTAATTCTCATTATTTTTGGATTTTTGATTGTTTTTACGTCTGGAGGGAGGTGGTTATGAATTTTGATGCCCATATACTTAGCCCCATTAGCATATAGTTTAGTGTTGTGAGGTATAATCTGCAGGTGGGTTTTATTTCTTGTGTCATGTGTGTGGCGGTCAGCATTTTTGTCGAGGGACTCCAGGTATCGGACTGTACAACAAGCCACTTCCAGTATATAGATACATGGGAGTGGGAGTATTTTTAGTTTTTTGAACAGTGGTTTGCAGTGTTCAAATCTTTTTTTCAAAGCTATTATTCTAACCACTTGTTTTTGAATTTTGAAAATTACAAGGGATTCAGAACTACTTCCCCAGAAGATCAAGCCATAGCTCAAAACGGACTCAAACAGGGCATGGTATATCAGCTTCAAAGTATCTATACTGACTGTATCTCTGATTGAGCGTAGTAAATAGCATGTTTTGTCGAGTTTCTGTGACAAAGTCTCAATGTGTGGTTTCCAATTTAAAGTATTACTTATGGTAAGTCCAAGAAAGCATACTGTATAAGTAATTCATCTGAAATGAAATATCAGAAATATTGTGACGAAGTCCAACTGCTCCTATTGGATCCTTCATTTTGTCTTGTATAAGAACAAAGCAATGTCAATAGTGATGCATGAGGAAAACTACATCCAGCTTAACCATCCTGATTTAAAATTTGCATTCCCTAAATTATTTGTTGTTGTTGTTGTTGGTGGTGGTGGTGGTTTTTAGGGGACTAAAACAGCTAGGTCATCAGTCCCTAAATTATTTGAGGTATATACTGAGTCATTTCAGTACCCCCAACCTTTCCCGTGGATTCATTGATTAGAATAGGCAACGTTTTGAGAAATTCTGTGAAGGAAATTTAGAGGACCAGAATTTGAAGCTGAGTGTAGAATGATCTTCCTGCCGCGTATTTACATTTCGCGTAATGATCATAAAGATAAGAGAAATTAGGGCTCATACGGAGGCATATAGACATTCTTTTTTTCCTCTTTCTATTTGGGAGTGGAATAGGAAAGGAAATGCCTGGTAGTGGTACATTGTACCCTCCGCCATGCTCTTTACGGTGGATTTCGGAGTATATATATGTAGATGTAAAATTTGGTGTCCTGTCTGTTAGCAATGGAGTCTTTGCCAATGACTACTGCTGCATTACACGGAGTAAGATTTTGTCTTGTGTGAAAATTCATGCTTACAGTTTTCTGTGTATTTATGAGTAATCTATTTGCTTCAAACCAAGAGTGTAACTGAGCGGTGGTTTCATTGATTGCATCTTGTAATATGTCGACATTACCGGTAATCAAGATATTTGTATCATCGGCATACAGAAAGGAGCTGGCAGCAGGTATGTGTTCTGGGAGGTCATTGATGAACAAAAGGAAGAGGATAGGGCCAAGAATAGACCCCTGAGGCACGCCATTCTTTGTATGTAGTATATCTGACCTGCAAGCTCTGGATGTCTTTGGATCTTTTATTTCTACGTACTGCATCCTTTTGCTGAGATAGCTACCAAACCAACTGTGGGCTACACCCCTGATTCCATACTTTTGGAGTTTCATAAGGAGCAGCTTGTGGTCAACCATATCAAAAGCCTTGGATTGATCTAGGAATATGCCAATAGCAGGTTGTTTATGGTCAACAAGTTCTGAACACTTTTCCAGAAATGCATACAAAACATTTGTTGTGGACATATTTTTCCTGAACCCATATTGGGAACAAGAGATTATATTGCTGGACTCTAAAAATGCTTCTAGTCTTGTGAACATACAATATTCAAATATTTTTGAAAAAGCAGATAGTATAGCGATTGGTCTATAATTTGATACATCAGATTTTTCTCCTTTCTTGTATAGAGGTATAATTTTAGCAAGTTTTAGCTGGCACGGAAATGTTCCCTCCAGAAAGGAGGTATTTATGATGTTTGATAGGGGCTTACTGATGTAGTTTGCACACTTGTGAAGTAGAAAACAAGGTATCAGGTCATGTCCTGCAGAATGGGTCTTTTTAATTTTTTTCTTAATAGTATCTTCAACTTCACATTGTGTTGTAGGAGTTAGGAAGAATGACTTCAGAGGAGTAAAGTTTTTTAGAGGGGAGTATACAGTATTAGCAGAGGTGGCCAGGAGGTTTGAGAAAATTTCTGAAAAATGACTGTTAAATTTGTTTACAATTTTCTGTACGTTTTCAGTCTTATGCCCTTCTATATTGATTGTAACCTTAGGCTCTACCCTCATCTTTCTACCAGACTGTTCATTTACAATGCCCCAAACGGTCTTGCATTTATTAGAGGAACCTCTAATTATTTTATCATTATGGAACTTTTTAGCACATTTGATAACTCTCCTATATATGGTTTTGTAGCAACAGTAGTATGCCTTGAACTACTCAGAGTTACCACAATCTAATTTGTTTATTTTGTGTAGCAGTTTCATCTGTTCTGATGAAGTTTTAATACCTTTACAGATCCAAGCATTATTTTTATTTTTGGTGATAGTTTTTTTCTGGAAAATGGCAGTTAAAATAATATTGAAATCTCAGTAGAAAATTGTCAAACTTTTCATTAGTAGTTGATGAAGTAAATACACTTTGCCATTCTTCCTTTTTTAGTCTCAATAGAAAGTTATTTATGTTATTGTCGTTATAACTTCTGGACTTGATAGTAATTTTTTCTGATGGGAGTGCATTAGATGGGGATTTAACATGAATTGTAAGTGTACAGTGATCTGAGAAACCAACCCCTATAGTCCTTACATTACAGTCAGTGTTAGTTGCTATTGGGTACATTCAGAAATATACTTTGAAACAGTAAAGTTCGCTATACACGATCTGAACCCATATATGAAGTGTCAAAGTCACTGTCAAAGGTTACACATACAGTAAATATGTCCAAAGTGCACACTGAATATAGTGCCACTGCAAAGTGCCTTGAAACTAACGCCAAAAACAGAAACAAAAAATTTAAACTTCATTTGTCATTCTTTCACCATTATAGTTACCATTATTAGTGCACGAAAAATTACTCTTTAAAAGTATATTTTTGAACGCATCCAACACAACAAGCAAGTCATTATTTTACAAGTTTTAAATCTAAATTTTTCCGTATTTTATCACCGTTTGAACCTTCCATGATTGTGACATGAACATTATCCTGAACAAGTGTGCGTGATTTGCCCACTCTTTCCGCCCACTATCGAGCCGATACTTAGACTGTCTTATGATGCCTTTATTAAGCTACTGGGTCTAAAATACATATGATTTAAATTAATGTGGTTTATATTAAGAGGTAAGTGATACGAAGTTCACCGGGTCATCTTGTTAATAATAAAAAATTTGCAATCGAGACTGTTTTTCTCCAGAAACAAAGGATCCCTATTTATCGTCCATATCCTTTTTGATATCAATGTACCGAAACCGCCTAAACGTACGTATGGTGTCACGAAATAAGCAGGTGAGAGAAGTATCATAGCACATTAGCTGGATTCAGCTCACTAAGAGCTCTTGCACTGCTAGTTACATTACCTGTGAACTGATTAGCGCAGATTTTTGCAGCCCACAATAATGATGTCTTGTAGAACTGAATTCCCTTATAGGTGGATAATGATTGTGAAATTTAGATGTACATGAATAAAAAGTGTAGCAGACTGTCAAAACCGTTAACAAAAATTTATTTTTATGTCTCATTTTGTTTATTGTCAGATGAAGGCATTAAACGTTATGCTGACAGTTGAAGGATTTTTCCCCAGATGTTTGTAAACCTACGGGAGTAAACTGGTAAGGTCATAAGTCCCTAGACTTAATGTAACTTTTCAAGCTCTCCCGGCGATCTAATGACATCTTGGTTGTCCAGTGTTCTGCCGGATAACAGTGTAGAATCTTGCACAATATTTCGGCTACGTAGCTCGTAGGCTTCTTCAGGTGCGACCTGAGACTGTTCTTGGAGTGGCTCTGGTGCAGTATTTATATATGTGACCTTCCTCCTGCTCCCTTTACCGTCGGTGTCCATTTGCTGTGATCCGCTGCCGCTCTAGATGTTCGCTGAAGTCAGCTAACGTACCAAATTACAGAGAATTAGCCATATGTATTTTACTTTGATTGTTCTACACATACCGCGCTATTATAGTTTTGTAGTAGTGACAAACCTCAGAAAAGAAAACTTTCTACATGAATTTTTGGCCAGACATGAGAAGAGATCGATATCCATTCAACAATAAAGTTGTTCAATACTGTCTGTAAATGAGTGATCCCAAGATGGCAATTTAATTCGTTGAAACTAATCATCAATATATTCCATTGCAGTCTGCATCTACATAATTACTCCACAAATCACATTCAAATGCATGGCAGAGGGTTCATCGAACCGCTTGTATGATATTTCTCTGCCCTTCCACTCTGTAAGTGCGCGGTATGTTCGGTGGGTGTGCTAGCAAAATATGTTCATATTCCGAGGAGAAAGTTGGTGAAAGGAATGCCGCAAATACATCTCGCCGCAACAAACAACGCCTTTTTTTATAATGATTTCGCCGGTTGCGGTGGCCGAGGGGACTAAGGCGCTCCAGTGACGGTCTGCACGGCCACTACGGTCGGGGGTTCGAATCCCCCCTCGGTCCTGAATATTTGTGTCGTCCTAGTTCGTAAGTAGTTCATAAATAGTTTGTAAGTTTAGGGACTGATGACCCCGTAGTTACGTCCCATAGACTATACAAACATTTGAACATTTATAATGATTTCCAACGCAACTCGTGCATCATTTCCGTGAGACTATCTCCCCTGCATCGTGATAATACAAAACGAGATGCCCTTCGATGAACTTTCTCTATGTTCTTTGCCAGTCTCTCTTGGAGATCCCTTCGGTGCTTTCTGTGTTTTCTTTGTAATTAAGGTCGTACATAATTGTAAATCTTAAGTATTCAGTTGAGTTTACGGCCTTTAGATTCGACTGATTTATCCTGTAAATGAAGTTTAAAGGATTTATTTTGGTACTCATATCGATAACTTCACACTTATTATTTACGGTCAATCGCCAAATTTTGCACAAAGCAGGAGTATAACTAGATCGTTTTGCAGCTGCTTTTGATCACCTCCTTACTGTTAAAAATCGTTGATCAACAGAAGGTACAATAGGGTCCCTTTATCACCGGATATCATTTCTTCTTGTACTCGATAATTTTCCGTCAATTATTACGGAGTGTGTGGTCAGAAAAGTATGAATTTTGGGTGCTGTTGACATTTTTTTCAATAGATGTATCCTGTATTGACTTTAAATGCACGTCCTTTTTGTCCCGTGTAGTAAGAAGAGCAAGTATCGCAAATTATTTTGTACACGCCAGAATTATTCAAAGGGAAATGGAATGTGAGTAAAATATTTTAAAAACTATTATTGGTAGAAAAGTAACCGCTGCAGTTGAATTGTTCCTAAGACGTCGGCGAATCTAAGAGATGGACCCAGAAGAAGAATATTGAAGATTTTATTTATTTATATTTTGTCAGACACTATAAAATCTTTTTTACCAGTTTTCTTTTTAAGGATGTCAAGTATGGTGTGGGTTCCTCTAGTCATATCATAGTTCACGGCCCACGGGCAACGTATGACTGGCCAAGTAAGGGGTCCTGATAGCTAGATACCAGTTACTTTGGAATAAGCCTGGGCATCTCGAACATATTCTGCGTCGTGGCCACCTTTGTGCTCAGAAGACGAAGACTATCAAACCCATCGGTTAGTCCCTCAACCGTTACAGGAAAATCCTAGTGCGGCCCTGGGCAAGTAAGGATGGAAACTTGCTTCCCAGGTACTTCAGTATGATGCTGGTAAAATCAGAGCGCCGGCCGCGGTGTCCGAGGGGACTGAGGCGCTCCAGTCACGGTCTGCACGGCCACTACGGTCGGGGGTTCGAATCCCCCCTCGGGCATGGATATTTGTTCCGTCCTTAGGATAAGGTAGTTTATAAATAGTTTGTAAGTTTAGGGAGTGATGACCCCTTAGTTAAGTCCCATAAGCTCTACATTTTTTTTTTTTTTTTTTTTTTTTTTTTTTTTTTTTTAATCATGGTAAAATGCCTCGAACCTTTGGTGACAGAGTCCCACCACTAACTGACAGATCAGGGACTCCTCAGATACAACTTGCCAAACGATTTGGAATGAGATGAAGATATATTAATATCAATGGGGATTACATGGGAAGAGGCCTCAAGTAATATAGGGTTAGATGCTTTAGATGTTAGTGGCGTTATTAGGGTAATGGGAGAGAAAGAAGACGAAGTTCGGAGAATACAAAGTGAACCTCTCAGGAGTCGAAGTACTTGCAATAAGGTATGTAAATGAACTACTAATGTGGAAGTATCTGGTCATTTCCAGCAAGAAGATTAGGATTGTGTCAGATCTAGATGAGATGGGCAGATTTTATGGCGCACTCAGTAATGTAGCTGTTAGAGTTAAGGACAGTGTATCTCTCATGGGTGACTGCATTGCCAGGATAGGATATTGTACTGAAGTGTACGAAAATGTTATGGGTAAGTTTGGAGACGCAAACGAGGCCAACAGAAAAGAAAAAGAGCTCTTGGATTTCTATGATAGTGTGGTGTTAGTTATCTACATCTATATAAAGATTCTGCAAGTCACATTGAAGTGCATGGCAGAGGGTTCATGAACTGCTTTTATGATGTTTCTCCACAGTTCCACTCTCTAATAGCTCGCGGGAAAAAGGACACCTCTAATCTTTCCGTTTTTGATCTGATTTCTCTTATTTTATTTTGATGACGATCATGTCTTTCCATGTACGTGGATGCTAACAATCAAAGTTCGCATTCTGAAGAGAAAGTTCGTGAAAGAAATTTCGCAAATAGATCTCGTCATAGCGAGTAACGCCTTTGTTTTAATGACTTCCACCCCAACTCGTGCTTTATTCCACGACACTCTCTCTTTTTTAAGCGTAAGGACATTCAATGACGTACTTGGAAAGGCAGAGGAACAAGGCGCCTTAGAGCGCTTGGTCATTCCACCGAGACATGTTAAATTTTTGCACGTCTTTACGGAAACACCACGTATAAATTTCACTGGACTCCTTGTGTGATTACTATTAAAAAGTTATAATAGAACGATTATAACAAAGAAATCGCTACAAAATAATGGACCTTAAGACTACACACGGTTTTTTTACTGCATATAAAACGATATATTAAATTTCAGGTACAGTTTCAGTTAAGATTAATTATTTACATACTACACAAGTAAAAGATCTCGTTACACAAAAAAGATTACTCACTTTTTTTCCTAAATAAACGATAAGAGTCATAAGAAATGAAACTTAATTCAGTTACATAATAGCACGCAAGTCAGAATAGTGATGCATGCCTACCGAAGGGAAAAAAGTGTGAATCTGTCACAGACAGCAACGAACAACTTGGAGGAGCAGTTGCACGGAATGGACAGTGTCCTGAAAGGATCGTATAAGACGAATATTGAACAGAGCAGAACAAAAATAATGGAATAAAGTCTAATGGAACAGGCTATACTGAGAAAATAACATTAGGAAACGAGGCAGTTAAGGTAGTAGATGAGTTTTGTTATTTGACTAGTAGAATAACTTTACGACTGTAGGAGTACGGACGATACTGACTGTAGAATAGGAATGGGAAGGAAAACATTTCTGAAAAGGATGAATTTGTTGAAATCGAACATAAAATTAAGAGTTAGGAAGTCTTTCTGAAGGCATTTCTCTGGAGTGTAGCCTTGCAAGGATGTGAAACGTGGACGATAAATAGTTCAGACCAAAAGACCTTGAAGCTTTTGAAAACAAAGAAGGAAAGCAAAAAATTAGCAACAGTATAGAACGTTAGAATACTTGATACATTAAAATTCTGTTGCTATTTCACGGAAATTGTCATACCCGTTACGGAAGAGTGAAGCGTGAAGTCGTAGGCGTTTGTAGAAGTTGATTTCTCGGTGCTTTTACGATACATGCAGATGTTGGTAGCGTCCCGCTGCAGCGAGGTACGTAAAAGGTGGGCTTACCAGTAGCGAGAGACACCAAACCAACTTGATTGTACTCCCTCGTTCCGCTGCGCGTTGTAAAAAGTTCTGCGAGCTGGCCCTGCTTATGTGAGAATATCTCACAATGTATGTGTAATATTACGTAAATTTAGGTTGTCCGTTAAGTTCCTGCTTAGCCAAATCCTCATGTCTCCTAAAGTATTCTCTGAAAACAAGCTGCGCTATGAAGCTTCACACACTAGAGCATTGTACCACATTCAAAACAGATTTTAAACTATTTGTGCCTATACTATTAGGCTGCAGGGCCGCAACGTAATAATATACCGTAAAGCAATTATGACGAACAGCAAATTTTATTACGAAAGTAAACATGTAAAGTGAAGTTTTGGTATTAGAGCCGGGCGTAACGACATCTCGCAAACTGTAAGGTAAACACTATTATTATGTAGGTAAAGTAACTAATGACTAAAAAGAGAAAAATATGAGTAACATAAATATAATTCATATTGACATGTTTGGTTACTATTTTTAATTAATGAACAAAGAAAATTAGAAAATTCTTCATACTCGTTACTCCAACACCTTCTGCACATTTACTCGAATGAGTAAAAAGCGTTCTGGAACTTAATAGGATTGCGAAAATATCTTTTTATGACAGATAAGTTGCCCTTAATGCTAAGTATCTTCTGATGTGTGCTTCTGTCTCTGGTGCTTCAAAAAGGAGACTGTGGTTTACTAACATCCAGACAGTTGTAAAAAGACACTACCTACTTTCAGTACGTACATCTTCAGAACTTTCAGAAGGATACATTCTGTTCCTATATCTACTAATACGAAAGAGGGGCCACCAAACATCTGACAACGATACACCTTCCGGATAAAGTCGGGTGTCCGATACCAGTCGTCGCCTTTGAACAATGACGTCATACCTTGTTCAGAGACGATACGGTCACGATACTTTGACCAGAGACGTTACGGTCACGATAGGTTTGATACACGATCGAATTTAATAAACAATTGAATGTACCAATTACATATTTTCGTTGGAGTATACAAATGTGAATACGACTCGAATTAAATGAAAGTTAAATTACGTAAGATTATACTAAATTGAAACAATAAACAAAGTATGAAAATTACAACTAGTAAATAATATTAATATTCATGAAACTTAACGGAACTACCGCGGGAAATTTGGGGGTTTTGGGTGGGTACATATTAAGTAGGATAACACTAAAATATATTTACTATATATCGTAAATATGAATATATAGACTTGATCTGTATTGGTATATATCTAAAAAATTTCGATTTTTGAAATCGGAAAATTAAGTATTCGTATTTACGTATTTATTAAGTGTGGATATCTGTACATGACCTGTAAAATTATGTCTAATTACCAATAAATGATCCTCTAAATTTTGATTCACTTCATTATGCCGTTCACAATGATGCTAAACTCAGTTAAATTTTACTTACATACGTGGCAAAAGAATATGTTAATGTTGGCAACCATGTAACTTTCAAATTAGCCAATAGCCCACAAATGAAATGTTTTGTTACGAATTCGTAATTTTCTGGGAACAGATCTTCATTTTATGATGATAACAAAGACGTCTAAATAAATGCATTGTTAAAAATAAATTATATTATTAAACAATGACTAACCAAAGAAAGTATAAATCGATATTGTAGTAAATAAAAAATTTAAAAATCAGAAATATTACATATAAAAATGTAATAGGGTTAAAAAATGTTATAATAACTTACCATTTACTCATGTCACCAATCTTCCAAAAAATTATTATGTTGACATATTATTTTAAAAAACATTCTTCTAATGAATAAAGCAACAAAAAAGAAACAGAAATAAATTCCATAAAAATTGAAATACACGTAATATGAAAAATAATGAAATAAATTGCCAAACCCATCCCCCACCCATATTTAAAATTTTACTTACCATACCCTTCTGGTAGCCTCACGTAAAATGTTGGCAATCATGAAATTGGTATCAGTAAAGAATACGACAATACAATGTAAATGTCCTGAATTCAACTAATTACAAAAACAATTATTTTTACAGAACAGTCAACCATGCAGCAGGAAAATAATTTATTATGTAATTAATGGTCTGAAATAAATACTAATGAAGTCATTCTACGCGATTTACTAAAAAATTAACATCTTCACAAAGATTACGTAACATATTGTTGATGTTACCAACATAATCACATGAGGCCACAGAATGATACGTAAAATTTAACCCCCCCCCCCACACCCTTCTCACAACTCCCGAACCACCCCCATCCATGATATCTGACATTAACTAACTTTTTAAAATAGGTCTGTACATATCACTAACAAATTTGAGAAATGCCTTAAAATTACAAAAACCTTTTGGAACAGATTTCTTCCAACAATATTCATCCAAATGACCCTGAAGAGCTGTTGACCTTCTTTTCCCTCTCCCAATGACTGATTTAACTGCCCCCCAGTAGCCTTCTATTGTATTCGTGCACGCGCCAGTTTTTTTGTCTCTAAATTCAAGTTTGTGGTTGACTGTAAGGTGAGTATAACCCCTTTGACCCAATCCTTTATATGAAGAAAAACTATCTGACATGACAACAGAACCTTCCTCTACATACTCTTCAATTAAAGATGTTAAAACTTCTTTCGTCCTATTTGGAACCACCCGAAATATAACATCATCACATCCACCCCCACCCCCAGAAATAACCACCCCAAAAACCTATAGTCCAACAACATCATGACCCTTCCCAAAATTACGTTTCCCAAAATGTGATTCATCCACCTCTACAATAAAACCCGGCCCACCCAAAGAACCCCTGTATTTAATAAATTCCCCGCAAACCTCCCTACAAAAACTGAACCAATCAATTACAGTGGTTTTCGACACTTCTACTTCGTTAAACTACTGATTCAATAGAATAATGTTTACAAAAATAATAGGTCAACATAATAATGTTCTCCAAACTTAGCCGAGATTTCTCGAACCAAGTTCCACGTCTAATAGACCTCCATAACTTGTCTCTTCGGCACTTCCACATGTACTCATCAGTAGTGCGAGAATTTGAAACGTTCACTAAAGACATGTTTCCACCACAAACACTACACACACATATATCGCCGATCAGACCAAAAGATTGCAAAAAGGAAATTGTTCCCATTTTGTCATTAAGAATGGAGAACAATTTTCTTGCATTAAATTTTTCTACATCTGCCATTTTAGTAAAAAATGCAACTGCCTGGGCAGACACTAGATTTCCACTAACGGAAACAAAATACACAAAACAATTTACGCTCAATAACAAATGACTATATATATATTCTTTGCGATTAATAATTATTATATTAAATTTTTTAAACCTGTAAGAAAGGCTAAAATAAAATGGGCCTTTTATTATAAAAATTCACGAAATACGGACATATACGTACATACGCATGTAAGTATTATTTGTGGAACAGATTAATCAGCGACAATATAAATAGAATCGTTGATGGTGTCATTGGTCAAAGCCGACGAGTGGTATCGGAGACTGGACTTGACCCCACTTTACTGTATGGAAATTTTGCTACCCCAATTTCTAATCTGTCAATTTCAATTATTTTCAAAGTGTAATTGCAAAACTCTTAATGTATTGGAAAATGTGTACAACCACATAAAATTTAGCTTTAAATTATCACTCAGAGTAAACAGTCATTGAACCAACTCCATTGAGGTATAATGATGCGAAGTTTGAGAGAGCCATCTTTTCCTGAAAGAACATAACATTTTGCTAATATCGCAGTAAAACTTTTATTTATGTCGACGACCGGTTTCCAGTCAGACCATAAGATTGTACCATTGCGTACCGAAACCCGTCGTCGGCGTAAACAAAAGTGTTATTGGGATCCTGACGAAGTATCATCTCATTTAAAGTGAAATAACATCACCCTTGTCCTGTAGCGAGCAAATTAACTTTTCGACTTCATCTCTAAATTCTATCTGCCCGATCATGTGTACCAACAAACACTGTTTTCACAGCCAGGATCTTATGGTTGAAAACCATATTTCTTCACCTGGCAAATGGACTCCGTATGAGTTACCATCAATCGCAAAACTTCAAAAATAGGTGTTCTTGTTGTAACCCTGTCCTGTGTAAGCCTCTTTACTTGTGAATGAGAATGGCAAGTTACATCCATTTGAACCTGCTTACTGTATTCACCATTCGGTATCCCTTTCCGATTCCCCCCCCCCCCCCCTCCCCCTCCCACACTTCCCTCCAACGCTACATTGACAATTGCGTAATGTTTCAGAATGTGTCCCAAAAATCGATCCCTTCTCTTAATCAAGCTATTCCTGAAATTTCTTTTTTCCACACATCTGTTCAGCTCCTCCTCATTAGTTATGCGATTACTCATCTAATCTTCAGCGTTCGTATGTGGCACCATATTTCATAAGCCTCTATCATTAGTTGTCTGAACTCCTTATCGCCCACGTTTCACACCCGTATAATCCTAAACCCCAGACAAACTCTCTCAATGACAAATTTCGTAAACCTGGAAATACACGGTGTCCAACAAAGGACACCTAATGTAGAAACTTGGCAGTTCGAATGAAAGAAAAAATAAATTCAACAGGCTTCGATCTTCCGTTCATGAAAGGCATTACCTGCTAAATACTATCACTTCCCACAAAATCAATTAATAATCTATACCCATCAAAAATTTCCCCAACATGTTACCTAGCTGCACGCCGCTAATGATATAAGTTTAAAATTCCTACCAGAAATAAAAATATAATCTAATATAATTTTTTAAACGAAATAAACAACATTCTCATTCATTGTCAGCAACATCTCATATTTTAACTACCTAACTAAAACTGATGGTAGCTAACGTAAGAAGTGAAGAACACCAATATTATTGGCTATCTGCATCTCGCCCCTCACTGAGCGACTTCACCCCTATGGTTCATCAAGACGTTACATCTATATGTCTCGTAAAAACCACCGACGCTTTAACTGTACACTAACGATATTGGAAACGTTAACTTGTACTTTAAATTTCACATTAGATGCTAAGAATTAATTCAACAAAGGCGAAGTGACTCGTCTGAACCTGTAGTAAACGTTCTGATGACCACGGTGTCGACCGGACATTAAACCCTAATCTTGTTCCCTTCCTCTGGAAACGAAGTTCATCCACCTAACAGAACAAGAGATACCACGGTTTGCGGCAGTGGTACATCAAAATATACGCACAAATCTTATTATTGTCTGGATATGTGAAGATTAAGACTGTGGCTGGTCACTTACTGGCTGCAAAAAATAGTCCTCGCTGAGACTAGCTTTCTGTCTCCTTCTTCTTCAACCACAGAAAGCCCGAAGGTCGCTGAAGCTGTCTTTAGATGTCGAAGATCAGTTGACAGACGAGATGCACTCGATCAGAAGACGTTCACTCGAAGCGAGTTAGGACCGCAGTGGTGCCGGGCAACAGCTCGTGACGTATCGCCCGTTACTTCATTGTTCTGGGCGTCGCCCGGGAGCGATTATAAAGGGCGACAATCGCTTTCACAGCGCCGAAATAATTATGTTATCGACCATAACTAACACGAAAATGATTTATCACGATCGTAATTTGTCAGAAAACTTTAATAGAAGCATACCAGGTCATTTCAGACAGAAATTCATCTCAAGCAGCAACAAGCTACTACGGATACAAACTTTCCGCTAAAATCGAACCGTTTTGTTTTTATAGATTTATTGAGATGAAGATGTACAGCAGCAGTGGAGTGGCCGAGCGTCATTCGTCTCTGCCTTCTTTGTTTGAATATAAATTTGAGGTCTCAAGGGTGTTTACTGCGCAGAAATGTTCTGTTCGTGCAACGTGTGGGGGGTATGCTCATGTATCTGTTGTCGACCCCTGTTAGTTTAGTAGCCTGGGGATTCTGACATTGGCCTCTCATTCCATATTTTCTTGAATGTCGTTTGTTGTTAATAACAGTTTTCTTAATTCATACAATGCAGCAACCAGTTGCTTGTAATAATTTATTTGTGACGACCGGTTTCTGGCGCTTTTAACTCTTTTTCTGGTCTCTATACAGGCAAACAAGTTCATTCGTATTACAGTAAACCACACATAACGTACAAAAGTCGGTTACAGAAATTTGAAAGCGTGAGTATAAAAGTCTTCGACATGAGTGCGATATTTTATAAATCTAATACAATACAGTGATGCAGTTTTCAAACAAGTAGATTGTAAAAAAAGATATGTTCATATAAAGGGATAAAATTTACACTTACATTTTAGTATTGTAGCTTATGATATCTACATGCTACATGGTAGCAGGAGACTACAAGCTAAGTGGAGAGATAGGCAAAGAATAACAATAATCAGCTGCTAATAAAGAATCTACGGATGAGCCTCATAGTGAAAGGGTAAAACTAAATAAGGAATAAAAAGCCGTGGGATAAAACACAGTAATCCATTTCGGCTTATGCCATTCTCAAGTGGTGCCTGCAAAGAAACTATGTTCGTTTTTTTGTTCTGTATACACGATTCTTTAAGTTTGAAATTTTTGTCTTTCAGACAGCAATACTTACATTACATCGATGGATATTGCAAACAACATCTCTTCGTTACGAAAACGTTTATTTTACTCTATATTTCCATTTTCGTACCGTTGTAAAATTTAATATTTATCTGTGATGGTGTAGATGCTATATGTTTACAAATATGTTATATCAGAAAATAATTATAATCGCTTGTTATGTGATAATGTGTCTCTAGTCACTCAGATGCTGTTCGTGTATACTTTATGAATTTTGTTATCTGTGAATCTATATTTGTTATCTTTGGATCAGCCTTTATCTAATCGTAAAATTTCGGTAACTTTATCTACATAAAGTTTGTGTTTAAATTCTGTGTGGTCACTGAGAATTTCGTCTGGGGTTGTGTTTATATGGATGAATATTTCCAGTTCTTCCAATAAAATGAATTAATATACCTTTAAGGATAATGTGTAGATTAGATTAAATTAGATTATATGTACTTTTCATTCCGGTAGATCCTAATTGAGAAAATCCTCTTGGATGTAGAACATGCCAGAATAAAATACACTATATATACTTACAAAAAGAGAGCATATGTGTTAATGTACCTTCCACAGATCGCAAATGTAATTGCTCTTGTGGATGTGGAATCGGTCAGGAAAAACAATTATCTTAAGAATATTTACATTTTAAAGGATATAAAACGTATTACTATGTACTAATATACTAGGTTATTATTAAAATACTTAGCATTTTTACACTGATTTGCAATGATCACATTACTGCACAATACTTGTGCTGAAGTCAAACTGAACACAGTATTCATATTTGTGAATATTATATACAATAACTTACATCAATCACTTCTGGTATGAAATTCATCAATGGAGTAGAAGAAGTTGGCCACCAAAAAATCATTTAGACTCTTTTCAAACTGTACTTTATTGTGAGCTGGCTTGTTATTGAAAATGTGTACTGCTGAATATCGGACACCTTTCTGAGCCAAAGTAAGTGACTTTAAATCCTTATCCAAGTTATTCTTGTTTCTAGCATTGACCCCAAGGACTGAGCTATTGGTTTGAAAAAAATATATTTTTTTAACGTCGAATTTCATTAGAGAATAAATGAATTGGGAAGCAGTAGCAAGTACGCCCAGTTCCTTAAATAGCCCTCTACATGATGTTCTTGAGTTGACACCACAAATGATCCGTAATGCACGTATTTGTCCTCTGAAAACTTTTGCATGGCCTGATGAGTTGCCCCAGAAAATAATCCCGTATGACATTATGGAGTGAAAGTATGCAAAAAACGTTAGCTTTAATATCTTTATATTCCTATGTCTGACAAAATTCGCATAGCAAACAGGGACTTGTATAAACGCTTCAGCAGCTCTGTGGTATGCTCCTCCCAGTTAAATTTATTATACAGGTGTAATCCTAAGAATTTTGCACTTTCAACTTCTTCTATTTCCTTGTAGTCATACTCTAGGCATATACTGCCAGAAAACCTTTTACAACTCCTAAACTGCATATAGTGTGTTTTTTCAAGGCTTAGCAACAAAGAATTAGCTAACAAATATTTATTAATGTCCATGAAAATTTCATTAGCCGATCTTTCTAAGGCTATATTTGATTTGCTAACGGCCAAACTCACTCGCGATTGTACAACTGCGGCGCCCGTCAACTAGGCGTCACAGACGTACAATGTCCTAGCGGGTGTCACCCTGGCGTTCGCCAACGTGGCGCCAGATGTGGTACACCCAGGGGTCTGTCTTCCATACATTTGCCCAACTTTCCCCTCACAAGCACCGTACACCGCCCTGGGAGGTACACTTGACAGCAAAAAAATTGGATCACTGCTGAATGCAACCCAACTATCGTAGCTGTGTTGCGGGTACTCCACATTCAAAACCCCTGTAGAGTACAGTCGTTCGACTATTCACATTGGGTACCAAAGTAGCAGTATTGAATATTCCTCCTTATCGCAGTCAGTCCACAACAAAAACATTAGAATACAGGTTACTAAAGAAGAGAAAGCAACGTAAATTCAATTTCATTACAATAAGTGACAAATCGCATACCTTATCAAACTCATTCAATGACACAATGAGTTTTTGTTCATGCTCTGAATTTGAACGCACTGTTGAGCAAGAACAGCTTGCTTTTCTGATCGAAAATCAATTACGCATAAAGAGCCGTAAAACATTGACGTTTTCATTGGTATCGGTTTACAATGCCAATGTCCGATATTAAATAAATTCAGAAACATTGCTATATTTCAACTTGAAACGACGATACTATTGACTTCTTTCTCGGCAGGGACTCAAACCCGGCTACATTCGCAGGGTGTTTCAGTAAGTGTGTTTGCCTCTATAACTTATAAAATAATAGGTGACGGGAAATTTTAATGCGGTAGGTCAACACAAAAAAAGTTACACTTTCTGCGGGGCTATGAACATAGTTTATTGTATTATTTTCCAAAGACTTATACGACAAAGATATAATTTTTTAAATGGAACAATAGTTTTTTCTATCGTGCATTGGAATCGTTGAAACCAGCTGCGTCCAAATCAATTTAAACTACATTCCTATCACTGTTAGTTTGGGAGCTACAACCCTTCAAAGTTTCAGGGGCAGATACCACAAACGCTGCGCATAATGCAATGAGCCTTCTAAATGTGGTGCGACCGAATTGTAACGTCACTGGTGTCACGGAGCGAGAAGCTTCCTCGATGCGCTGTTAGATTGCCGGTGTCGCCGCACACGGCCGTATACCCGACAGTTGGAGCCACACAAACAACCGTGGCTGAATATACCACAGTTACTGACTTCGGATGACGATGGCATACACGAACAACGAGTACATTGACATGTTGCTGATGCTCGGCGAGTGCCGACACGATGCCACGATGAGCGAGAAGCTTCAGTGGCATCGTGTCGGCAGTCGCTATGTGCTATATCTCTTTGGAAAATGATACAATAAACTATGTTCATAGCTCCGCACAAAAGTAACATTTCTTGTGTTGACCTACCGCATTAAAATTTCCCGTCACCTATTATTTTATAAGTTACGGAGGCAAACACACTTAGTGAAACACACACACACACGTTATATATATATAGAGGCGTGGCCAGAAAGTTATATCCGTTTGGTTATATAAAACGAACGTGTACAGATACAGAAAAATATTGATTGTACAAAAATCTATAACTGTTAAACTACTTTTCTACATAGCTTCCAAAATATTGTAGGCAATTGTCATAGCATGGCACAAGGTCTGTGTGTCTTTTTCATAGAATGTTGCCGCCTGTGTATTCAACCATGTAGTAATATGTTGTTTCAGCTCGTCGTCATCGTTGAAGTGTTGTCCACTAAGGACAGATTTTGGTGTAAGAAGAGGATTACTGTCAGAAGATTTTTTTTATTATTATTTTTATTTATTTATTTATTTATTTTATTTTATTTTATTTTATTTTATTTTATTTTTTCGCGATAATGCCTGACCTCACACACCGAATGTGACCAAACAATTCTTACGGAAATTTCAATGGGGCCTGTTTGATCATCCTCCATACAGCTCGGACCTCTCTCCAAGCGACTTTCATCTCTTCGTACACATAAAATCTGTCCTTAGTGGTTAACACTTCAACAATGATAAAGAGCTGTTACCACGTGGTTGAATTCATAGGCGGCAACCTTCTGTGAACGATGCATGCAAAAACTATTGGCACGCTATGACAAGTGCCTACAAAATTTCGGCAGTTATGTGGAAAAGTAGTTTAAGAGTTGTAGAATTTTGTGCAATAAAAATTTCTTCTGTATCTGTGTACAATTTCATTTTATTACCAAACGGAACTTACTTTCTGGACGCGCCTCGTATATATATACGCAAAGAGATGAAATACTTACTGTTTTCTCACCATTTGCGGGATGTGCACATGTTCCGCTACAAGTAGCGCAAACTGCGGCGGATTAGCCGAGCGCACTGGGGCGCCGTGCTGCGGTGCGCGCGGCCCTTCGCCGTCGGGGGTACGAGTCCCCACTTTGGGCATGGGTGTTCGCGTTGTCCTTAGCTTAGTTTACCTTAGTTTAAGTAGTTTTTAAGGTACGGACAAATGACCAAGCAGTTGAGTCCGATAGATTTACAAACATATCCAAATATTTTGAAGTAGCGCAATAAATAGCTTTGTGCTGCCTGGGACTCCAACCCCGCCGTCTATCGTCAGCGTTGACCTTGGACGACAAGGTAACAACTCTCCCATTCTCTATCATTCCAAGCAACACAGCTATTAGAATCACCAGACATGATCCACCATTTTGTCATTTCACTACCACATTCGTACCAGGAAGACAATTTTTCTACAGGCCATGTCTTTCTCGAGTGGTCCAACACCATAGGAGAACATCTTTTGCTCACATTATGCAATGACTCAATTACTTCTCCTACGACGTGATGTCGAGAATTGATGTATTTACAGTGAGGGAGACGAATGGAATATTAGACAGATACATAAGAAAGTAAATAAAAGTAATCCACAGAGCTACAGATGCATCGTATTGATATCGACTGTAGCAGGACGTTGGAACAAATTATTTTCCCAACTTTATGAAATATATAGAAATATATAACGTAACATCAAACCAGCATGGATTTCGAAATCTTTACTCTTGTGAGACTTTAACGATACTATATTTGCATGAAGCACTGAGTACTCTTAAACTAATTCAGTATTTATAGAGTGCCAAAATGATTTTTGGTATCTTCAGTCGTAATCAACTTCGAACTATATCACTTTCCTAAGGAGTATAGTAACAGTTGTGCGACTGGGATCGTGATGTCCTGTCTGCAAGGTAATAGTCTGCTGTAACTGACGAGGTGTCAACTAGTGAAAAGGACGTGGCAAGTGTAATTCATCCAGCTAAGTGAAGTAGACTTCTCCTTGTTTCGAATATATATTCGAAATATTTAAAGAGCAATCAGAACATTGCTCTTAGATTTGATGCAGTTAATGCTGCCGACTAGTAAACTTCTCAGAAAAGCAAAGTCAATTGCGAAATGATTTTGAATTTGTATCTTCACGGCGCAAATGGTGACAATTGACCTTAAACATCAATATGCATTTGGCTCTGAACATGATTACCAAAAGAGTTTCGTCAGCATTCTAGACATCGACAAGCAAAATAAATTTGAAGGTTATACATATAACGAAATACCTGTGGTGCAATTAAAAACAACGTTAACTGGAAAAACAAGTATTTTGGCAAAGGTGAAACAAACGATCTGTTATTGACCAAACCATAAGAAGATTTAAACGTCTCCTAGAGCCACTGCCAACCCTATAATTGTTCCACCTCTTCTGCAGTATTGCTCAGCAGTATCCCATTATTACCTGACGGGATAGAGAGAGAACGTCGACAAAGTAGAAATTAGTGAATGAATAGAATGAATGAATAGAAAGAAATGTAGTGAATTATGGGAATCAAGGACTCGGTTGCTTTTCGTTTTTTCCCCTTCAAGTTGGAGGGGGGGGGAGAGGGAGAGGGAAGGGGGATGAGTTGCAGACTCAAATATTAAAACAAGAACATTTTCAATGCTCTCCGATATTTCAAATGTTCAAATGTTTGTAGAGCTTATGCGACTTATGGGACTTAACTAAGGGGTCATCAGTCGCTAAACTTACAAACTACTTATGAACTAGTTAAGGACGGCACTTATTGTTTTTATTGTTTCAGAGACACTTTATAAGTGCACGTATATACAGTTTGTGCTGCTGTCACGAAAACTGTTTATGGCCGGTTTGTCAATGTCTCGTTAAGTTCCAGTTGAGATTTTAGTAAACAAGAGGTGTATCTAGCAATGACAAACGCAATGCACTTAACGAACACATGTAACTGGTCGTTAAAGTCATCTTCTCGTTAACTAACGGGAAGATTAACGAGAGATGGACGAACCAGCCCTTAGTCTTACAACTTGCTTGGTTATCTAGGTTCAAAACGTAGTTTCTTAACTCCGCATAGTGCTTACAGGAGAGAATAGTTTCCTGCAGCGTATCATAGTTAGCTATGTGAAATATTATGTGGCAGCTTCATCATCATTATATTCTTTTATATATAGACAACAGTGTAGAGTGCAATAATTTATTTTATTCGACTAGTTTCGGTCTTTTTTTAGTTCCAACGATGTTGTGGAGCTGGCGGGTAACTGGGAGCCTTCCAGTGCGTCACTGCTCCAGCGCTGGAGCCGCTAAAAAAAAAAAAAAAAAAAAAAAAAAAAAAACTTATTCTTTTCATTCTCCACTCCGAGGAGTGGAGCGGGCTGTTTGAGATCCGGCCCATAAAGAGTCGCGGTTCTATTCAGTCAATTATCAGACAAGCTGATAGTGGGGCAAAGGAAAATCCCAATTGGGAATAAGTGGGAGGGGCTTACCAGCTCCGGCATACGCCTTACAACCAAGGAAAACCTCCCGAAAACCTTGGTCGGAACCGGGGGATTGGGACCAATTTAATTTATCTCCGGGACTTGCACCGGACTAAAAATGGATTATCGAGAAAGCACGAGTGCACTCACGACAATCAAGGATCGGACGCCCGAGTTACTCTCGTAATCTCGTAGAGATCAGCTCGGCCAACAGTGGACAAGCATCCCCCTACAGGATCCGCACCCGTGGGCACGGTATCCTGTGCGTCCTGATGCCTGCCGCTATCGTAGTGATTACTTTTGCTGATACTAGTTACAATAGCGCCTGCGCGATAAACGGCGGTAACTAACGCACAGTGTATGGAGGAAACGTGTATGATCGTTTTGGGGCTTTCGGATTCCCACTTGTGTTGTCTGCTCCAGTCATGCACTGGAAGGCTCCCAGTTACCTGCCAGCTCCACAACATCGGTGGAGCTAAAATACCTGAAGATGGTCTAAAAGAAGTCCGAAACTGGTCGAATAAAATAAATTATTGCACTCTAGACTGTTCTCTACATATGAATTTAAATAAGAGTGCTGTTGCCCCCCCACCCAAGACCGCCCCCCCCCCCCCAAAAAAAAGTGAAACAAAATATTTTCCAAAAATATATGATTATATTCTTTAACTTCATTAAATATTTGAATGAAACGTCAAAGGATTATGTGACAGCTCAGGTTATAGAGAAATAGCTCAAGTTGTGTTAGCTGAAACTACATATTTGGGTAAGATAGATGTGACTTTTGATTCTTCAAGGGGTGAACGTGGCTTTGCAGCCTGGAGCTGTATTCGCCGTGGCTCGCGAACTCCAGGGTAGCAGGGCTGGTGGATAACGGGCTGGCCGGCGAGAAACAGCCTGGCGCCGATCGAGGCAAGTCCGATGGCGGTGCCGTGAGGGGCCAGGCTCTGCCTCTGACGCTCATGTTGACGTAAACGTGTTTACTTCCTCTCCTGGTATATCAGAGCGACAAGCGGAAGCATGCGCCAGGCAGTCTGTGGCAATGACTCACTGGGGGCGGTCAATTCGAGACAGAGTCGTCGCGCTTATTGAAGATGGAGGATGCTCCATCAGAGAGGCAGGCAGAAGGTCTGGCGTGTCATATACCACTGCATCTAGGTGGTGGAGGAACTACCTTGACAGAGGCTCCACCGAGAGAGCACCTGGATCAGGCAGAAAGAGAGTAAGCTCCCTGCAGGAGGATCGTGAGCTAGTGTCTACGAGCAGACAAAATCCGTTCTTGAATGCGAAGCAGTTGCGGCGGGTAACCAACTTTCCCGGCTCCAGTGACGCGATTCGCCGAAGGCTGACGGACGCTGGACTACACGCACGACGATCTGCTGTGAAACAAGAGCTCAGCGAGGACAATATTGCATACCGGCTGGCATTTGCAGAGCTCTATCTCATGACATCAAGGGAAAACATTATTTTCACTGACTAAAAAGTGTTTACCACCAGTAACTACGGTCCTAGGGTCGTTTACAGGCCTCGAGGGACTCGCCATCGACGAGAATAAGTAACAACGACGAGAAGAAGTGGGCGCATATCCATTTCCTGCTGGGGCTGGATATCTGCACGAGGAGCAGGAATCCTTCATAGGATAGAAGGCATCCTCGACAGTGTACAGCACGCCCACATATTGGAAAACGTGAGGCTTCCGTCAGTGAGAATGCAGTATGGAGAAGAGGACTTCATGCTGAAAGAGGACCATTCTCCTGTTCACAAGTCTTCATTCGTCCAGCAGCGGCTCTCCACGACTGGCGTCAATGTCATGGACTGGCCGCCGCGGGCGGCTGACATGGAAAATATGTGGGCTGTGGTCACCAGGACGTTGACAGAGAACTGGCCACAAAACCAGCCAACTACGCCGGACGCTCTTTGGGACTGCGTTCTGGAGGCATGGGAGGAAGTTGCTTCTGCAGAGTGTTACGTCCGACGACTTATAGAGTCTATGCCAAGATGCATGATAGAAGTAAAAAATAATGAGGGATTCTGGATAAAATATTAAAGTCCCTATAAAGTTTTGGTACGTCTTCCTTTTCTTTTCTTTCTAAGTGAGAGCCAGGGGAAGATCACTTACCAAAAGAAATAAAATATGAGTTAGTTATTCTGTTTAGTTACTTTTTTAATTGGAGCATTCTTTTTTAATATACAGTCCGTTTATTAATCTAAGTTTTCTTCATTTATACCCTGTCTCCATACATACAGAGCAATCGGTTTAAATTAGCGCTCTCAAAGGATGTCTTGTTATTTCAAATTAGCCTCTTTCTTCCCCTCCATTCATTAATACACTCTCTGACCTTCACAAAGTATGCAAATGCAAACGATTCGGTCTTGCATTTATTCGTTGTTAATTTCTCCTCTATTCTCCCTCTCCGACGGCCGCGGTGGCCGAGGGGACTGTGGCCCTTCAGTCACGGTCTGCACGGCCACTACGTTCGGGGTTTCGAATCCCCCATCGGGCATGGATATTTGTGCCGTCCTAGTTCGTAAGTAGTTCATAAGTAGTTTGTAAGTTTAGAGACTGATGACCCCGTAGTTAAGTCCCATAAGCTATACAAACATTTGAACATTTTTTGAACATTCTCCCTCTCTCTTTCTATCACCTCCCTTACATTATAACCTCAGTCGTCCTTCTGGTCTATTCCTCGAAGACGTAAAAAATTAGTGGTTTCCGTTAAAACCATACTGTCTCTTTTAATTTCTTTACTGTCCATCGGTCCTCTCCATGAAGCAGTGTTCTTTTATATCTCCGATAATCCATCCTTCGTTTTGTAAAACATCCGTTCCTTTTCTATTGGCCCTAAAACAGTGACATGTCGCTTGTCTAAAATGTTCAAATGTTTGTTAAACTAAGGGACTTAACTGCGGGGTCATCGGTCCCTAAACTTACAAACTACTTATGAACTAGCTTATACTAAAGACTGCACAAACATCCATATCGGTGGGGGAATTCGAACCCACGACGTGGAATGGCCTCAATGCGCTCGGCAACGCCGCCACGGCGGGCGGGAATCGAACCCAGACTTCCATACTTCTTTTAATTCGATACTTTTCGTTTCACTCAATGCCTTTCACATCTTGACACGAAAAACTGTCTCTAGGTATATAACTTTATAAGAAAAACAGGATAATAAAGGAACTGTATATTAAAAAATATCAGTTTAAAGGTAGCTCAAAGGGAAAAGAAACTCATATTTTATTTCAGTTACCAAGAGCCAAGAGGCAAGATTAAAAAAATAAAATTAATAAATTATTCACAATCCCTCATTATTTGTTTCTTGCGCCGTGCTGGGGGCTGTTGCCCGCCACCGCATCCGCCAGCTGGCTGGTTTCCGCCAAGCCTCGCCTCGGCACCAGCTGTGGTTGACTGGCCTGTCCGTAGCTCGCAAGCCACGGCTAATACAGGCCCCGGTCGCAAATCCAGGCTCAACCCTCGAAGTAACAAAAACGTTTCTGCAAACTTACTTAAAAGTGCAGTATAAACTACCACAGATAGAGCTATTTTCCAATTAAATGAGTAGCCACTTTATCTTTTGACATTTCATTCAAATATTTAACAAAGATAAAGAATAAAAACATAAACGTAGTTGCCACATAATGTTTCACCTAGATAGCAATCAACTACACAGTAAACTATTTTCTCTTTTCAGCGCTCTGCATTAGATCTAGTCGTAATGAAATATGTAATCATCTAAGAAATGTAACTATGCTGTAAAATTAAACCGTTCTGGTGGCAACAACACAAATATATACATGTAGTATATCATTCACGTTTTGTGCACTTATAAAGTATTCTTAATGTGACTGAAACAATAAGTGCTACACAACGGAAATTACCTTCTGCTGGGGTCCTTCATTTACACGATTATTCTGTTATTCACAGTGAAGTGTTTCGTAATGGGTTCGTAGAATCACTTCAGTTTCTCGTCTGTCCCTGGCTTATACGAAGCTCGAAATAATAATAATAATAATAATAAATACAAGTGCCAAATAGCGTATGTGCGAGTTTGATATATTCTTTCATTTTTTTCGACGTTGTCCTTCTATCCCGTCAGTTAATAATGGGGCACTGCTCAGCAGTACTGCAGAAGAGGTGGAACAATTTTAGGTTTGGAAGTCTCCTTAGGAGAAGTTTAAATCTCCTGATTGTCGTGTCAATAACAAACCGTTTATTTCACCTTCGCCAAAACATGTGTTATTCACAGTTAACGTTGTTTTTAATTGCACCCCAGGTATTTCGTTACATGTATAACTTTCAAATTTATTTTTCTTGTCGATGTCTAGAATGCTGACGAAACTCTTTTAGTATCCATGTTGAGAACCAAATGCATATTGATGTTTAAGGTCAATGGTCACCATTTACGCCGTGTAGATACAAATTCAAAATCATTTCGCAATTGACTTTGCTTTTCTGAGTTTGGTAGTCAGCAGCATTAACTGCCTCAAATCTAAGAGCAATATTCTGATTGCTCATTAAATATTTAGAATATATAAATTCGAAACAGGAGAATTCTCTTTCATTTTGCTTTAAGAATTACAGTCGGCACGTCCTTTTCACTAGATGACTCCTCGTCTGTTACTGCAAAATGTAACCTTGCAGACGGACATCACGATCCCAGTCGCACAACTGTGACTATACTCCTTAGGAAAGCGATATGGTTCGAAGTTGATTATGGCTGAAGATACCAAAAGTCGTTTCGGCACTCTATAAATACCGAATTAGTTTGAGAGTACTCAGTAGTTCATGCAAATATAGTATCCCGAAAGTGTCACAAAAGTAAAGATTTAGATATCCTTGCCGGTTTGGAGTTAATACGTGATATATTTCTAGATATTTCATAATGCTAGAAAAAGTATTTGTTCAAAAGTCCTGCTACATGTCGATATCAATACAAAGGATCTGTAACTCAGTGGATTACTTTTATTTTCTTTATGTATCTGGGCAACATTCCATTCGTCTCCCTCACTATAAATATTTCAATACTCGACATCACGTTGTAGGAGAAGTAATTAAGCCATTGCATCGTGCGTGCACAAGATGTTCTCCTAAGGTGTTGGACCACTCGAGAAAGACATTGCTTGTAGACGGATGATCTTCCTGGTACGACTATGGTAATGAAATGACAACCTGGTGGATCATGTATGGTGAAAGTTGTACTGCTTCCTGGAATGACAAAAGAATGTAGATTAAAAGAAGTAATCTGACACAAGCTGCTTGTGGCCACTGAGCGCACGCATTGAGGAAATTGAACAGTTGTGCTCAGCCGGAATTCGGGCCCAATTCCTGCTGCTCTCTGAGCAGTTACGGTAACCATTGCACGAGAGGGAAAACAACGATCATCACACAGGTGCGCGAGGAACCCGCCGCCGCCCCCCCCCCCCCTTCACCCCTCGTCACGAACAAGACTCAAACTTCCTCACACTGCTTACGTAGCTGCCGTTTGCAATTTGCACTCACTGCTCGTGGCACTTTGCCGATTACGTCAAGAGTTCAGAAGTAGTGTGCATTTGCACTAAAGGCTGGATCTGACGACATCTTCTCCTTAATTATGTATATTTATGTGGTGTCTGTTCTTTCAAAAGAACGCTCACACATATATGTATATAGAAGAATCTTTCAAGATTCACTTATTGGTGGTATTCCAATTAAAATGTCTGGAAATTCAACAACCGAGCAAGGTGGCGCACTGGTAACACACTGGACTCGCATTCGGGAGGATGGTGGTTCAAATCCAGATCCGGCCATCCATATTTAGGTTTTCCGTGATTTCCCTAAATCATTCCAGGCAAATGCCGGGATGGTTCCTTTGAAAGGGCAAGGCCAATTTCCTTCCACATCCTTACCCAAACCTTCCGAGCGTAAGCTCCGTCTCTAATGACCAGGCTGTCGACGGGACGCTAAACTCCAAGCTTCCTTCCTGGAAACTGAACTTCGGTGTGTCATTTACTTATCAAATCTACGATTACAGACAAGGGTAAAGAATTTCACGGAGCAACTACAATTATTTTCGGTCCCTACTTTCTGTATTATCTGCATCAGCCTTCACAAGGGCAATGAGGAGGCGATTCACGCTGCAGCTGTTCGCTTCCCACATGAAAATGTCGAAGCTCTCTAAAGATTGAGAGGTAGCATCTCTCAATTACAAACTGGAGCGAGAGTAACAATTTACCCACTCTCTGACAGAGCTACAAACTGCTATGAACTCGGTGAAACTCTGAAAATGCAACAACGGAAGTTAGTGAGCATTGCATGTAGTAAGGCACAATTAAACTCTGCACTTCATCGAAAGAAATTGTACAAAAGAGTAGCTTAAAAGCTTTTAAAAAATTTTTTTTATCAGATTTAATTCAAGGTTATTGCAAAACATAATTCTTGGATGGAATAAACTTCTTATCAAAATGAGTGGAGTATGATGCTCTAAGAGCTGGGACAAGTAAAAGTAGTACAGACAACTTAGGTGATCGGTAAAACGTAATGGAGGAAGAATATGTAGAAATTGTCAGACTCTAAAATTCAAAATAGCAGCACGAGAAAATATTTTTGAACTGTAAATATAGATGTAAACGAAGGCTTCCGCGGCCGTTGTCGTTATTGATAATGAGCGACCCGGAAATATGAACAGAAAAGACGGGTTTAGACTTTCCGCGTCTCGGTTGCCAGCAGTAACAGCGCTTCGCGACGACACCGCGTGATGTGCAGTCCATAGGGACCCGCCCGGAGACAACAGCGGCCGCGCGTACACAGAGCAAACAGCACGCTCTAGCAACACCACCTAGAGACCAGGCCTTACAACAGGCCGTGCCTACGTCACACTTAGAGGCCGCGGCCGCCATCTGACTGGCCGGCCGCTGCGCGGCGGTGGGCGTGCCCCAGCGGCCAACCTGTGAGGTGGCGGCCGCGGCCTCTAAGTGTGACGTAGGCACGGCCTGTTGTAAGGCCTGGTCTCTAGGTGGTGTTGGCTCTAGCCGGCGCTAGGCACCAGTGCTACGTCACTGCTACCACCGCTCCTCATTCGCCAGTTTCAACCAATGGCAAACATTAATGTAAACACCAATCAAGGACTTCCCTTTCTACCAATAGGAGGAAATAAAAGAAACACCAATGATAAGAGCTCTGAAACCACCAATCATAACTGGCAACAATTAATATTTAAGACACCAGCTTTCCCTTATCCAACAGTAAACGTAACACCCAGAAGATGGCCGCTTGTAACAGTGGCCGAAACGTCGGTGAAATATTTGATATATTGACAATGAAAATATAGGTTTGAAATTAAGAATAAAATGTCATGTTAGATATGTCACTTTAAAGTAAGTGAGTAGGCCTACTCTACCCGCCTAAATTTCTTTTATAGTTTCAGACTAACTGGCACAGTGAAGTGAATCACGTGACCTTGATGTGATTTGATTTGATTTTTCCAGGGAAGCCAAAACAGTCTTGGTCCAACCCGCCACTGACCGCACCGAAACTAAGTTTATTATGCGGTATCGCTCCCTGTATATCTAGTAAAGCCAACCAATGCCCTTGAACAGTGCAAGGAGTCCCTTTACCAGTTCTTTATTAGACACAATTTCTTCGCGTCTGGTTGTCCCAAATGTTCTGTGCCTTTTACTCTCCAATGCAATGCATTTCGAAGATTAGATGTGATGCAGCCCAAGTGCGCTATATATATATATATATATATATATATATATATATATATATATATATATAGGGTGTTTCAGTAAGTGTGTTTGTCACTGTAACATAAAATAATAGGTGACGGGAAATTATAATGTGGTAGATCAACACAAGAAGTGTTACACTTTCTGCGGATCTATGAACATAGTTTATTGTATCATTTTCCAAAGAGTTACACCACAAAGATATATTTTTAATGGAAAAATAGTTTTTTCTATCGTGTATTGGATTCCTTGAAACCAGCTGCGTCCAAATCAATTTAAACTACATTCCTATCACAGTTAGTTTGGGAGTTACAACCCTTCAAAATTCCGGGGGCGGAGGCTGCGATAGCGTAGCTGACTGGCCGAGTGGCTATCCCCTGGGGCACGGCCCACTGTCTCATGACCACCAGCCAGTTAGCTACGCTGTCGAAGCCTCCGCCCCCTAAACTTTGAAGGGTTGTAGCTCCCAAACTAACTGTGATAGGAATGTAGTTTAAATTGATTTGGACGCAGCTGGTTTCAACGAATCCAATGCACAATAGAAAAAAACTATTGTTCCATTTAAAAAATTATATCGTTGTGCTCCAACTCTTTGGAAAATGATACAATAAACTATTTTCATAGCTCCGCAGAAAGTGTAACATTTCTTGTGTTGACCTAGCGCATTAAAATTTCCCGTCACCTATTATTTTATAAGTTACAGAGGCAAACACAATTAGTGAAACGCCGTCCGCGCGGCCGATGGGACTGAGGCGCTGCAGTCACGGTCTGCACGGCCACTACGGTCGGGGGCTCGAATCCCCCTCGGGCATGATTATTGGGCCGTCCTTAGTATTAGTTAGTTCATGAGTATTTTGTAAGTTTAGGGATTGATGACCCCGTAGTTAAGTCCCATAAACTATACAAACATTTGAACATTTGAACTTAGTGAAACACCGTCTATATATATTACAAAATGTTTGTGGAATTTCATTTAAACTAATCTGTAGGTTTTCGGCTACTGAGTGACCAGTCTCAAAGCTAAATGTGGTGCGGCCGAGTTGTAACGTCGCCGGTGTCACGGAGCGAGAAACTTCAGTGGCATCGTGTCGGCACTCGCCGAGCATCAGCAACATGTCAACGTACTCGTTGTTCGTATATGCCATCGTCATCCGAAGTCAGTAACTGTGGTATATTGAGCCACGGTTGATTGTGTGGCTCCAACTGTCGGGTATACGGCCGTGTGCGGCGACAGTCGGCAGTCTAACAGCGCATCGAGGAAGCTACTCGCTCCGTGACACCGGTGACGTTACAAATCGGCCGCACCACATTTAGAAGGCGCATTGCATTATGCGCAGCGTTTGTGGTATCTGCCCCTGAAACTTTGAAGTGTTGTAGCTCCCAAACTAACAGTGATAGGAATGTAATTTTAACTGATTTGACGCAGCTGGTTTCAACGCATCCGATGCACGATAGAAAAAACTAGTGTTCCATTTAAAAAATTATATCTTTGTGCTGTAACTCTTTGGGAAATGATACAATAAACTATGTCCATAGCTCCGCAGAAAGTGTAACATTTCTTGTGTTGACCTACCGCATTAAAATTTCCCGTCACCTATTATTTTATAAGTTACAGAGGCAAACACACTTATTGAAACACTCTGTATATAGGACACACGGGAAGGAATTTTAAGCTGTGGTTTAAAGAGCACAATAATAGAGAGAATGGCTCATCTACAGCGGCAAAACACCTGAAAATTGAAGGACATTCGTTGGGCTCCATAAATGGTTGGTTATTATCAAACTTCGAAGAAATTGAGATCTTTTGTGCGTTGAGAGAGGATTCCTGCAGCATGCTCAACGAAAATACAGAACTATCTAAAAACCATTACTTGCCACATTTTAGCTACCTCCTTCTTGAGAAACTCTGATGTATGTGCATGTTTTAAATATCGACTTCTTGCTTTTAACTTCACTGAAAAATTTACAGCGTAGTTCCGTTTAAAAAAAGCCTTTAATTTAGTGACTGATTTTATGAATAAATGTTAGGTATCTTGACTAGAATATCTTTGGCCACCAATGACAGCGGTAAAGCATATGGACAATCTTTGAAGTTAGATCAGCTGTCCGTTAATGCACAACTTGCTGCCATCAGAGAAACATGTGGTACTGCGCAATGCTGTATTTTTTGACTATGTACATAAACAGCCATTGTGTTTAACGATGCTGCCTAGCAGCTGATAAGTTACATGGTAGGTAGGAGTTTAGTTTCATGGGAATATTGGTGGTACAGTCGTTTGTGTATAGTACCCTTATTATTTTACGTTTCGTTGTTTTACAGAACTTGATAATGGGATAATGTCGTCCCGAAACATGTCGTGTTGATATACATATATATATATTTTATTATTGACAACTGGTGCGTGAATAATTACTAGAGAAAGCTGTTGGTAATCATGCACGGTGCTCACACCCGCACACACGCTTTGACATTTATATGAGGAAGGAATAAAATGCAGGGAGTGAAGGTTACCTACAACTGCAATTATGCACCCAACTACCATTATGCTGAAAATAGAATTAAAAGTCTCGGGTTTCCATACGCGTCAAGTGGTTAAAACTCCAAGATGTTGCAGCCAAGCACTCGTTGGCCATTGTCAAGTGGTAGGACTAGTACTCGTCTGCGGATGCGGTTAAGTGGCGGGTAAATCGGAGGTGCGACTTGTGCGCCACATCCGGTGATCCTCGGTATTACCGTAGGAGGCGCCAGACTAATCGAAGGCCAAGCCCCCACTGTCCCGTAAGCGGCCGACTGCGAACAGCGGACAAATTGAAGAGCGCCTCGGCGGCCATTGTGGTGGCAAACTTCCGCGCGGACTTGAAGTGTGCGTAAGATTCTTTTGATTAGACAGAGTATTCATTTGAGTTATGTCGCGAAAACTATGTCTAATTGAAATATATAACTACAAAACAGCTTCAGACTCCTTGAATATACCAGCAACTATCGGTTGTGTGTAAATTTAATACACATACGGTGTAGAAATTGGTCAACAGCGTTTACTCATCCTAACGAAACCGAACTATAATATGTAGTTTTTTTAGCGTTCTAAGTGCAGCACATGAACGGAATTTATCTTCAGACACGATTTTTTGGCACTTTCTCAGTATATTCTACGATTGTGAAATTTTTGTAAAAACATTAACTTTACGTCTTTGCTTTAGTGCTGTATTCTCCAATATTTAGGCATTTCATAACGTCAAAAAATCAAACAGGGCTGCCTGAAACAGCTAATGTTAAAAATCTATTGTGAAAGTGAAATATGCCATCAGATACATACCTGAAAAATAGCTTCTTACCTTGTGAATACAGCAATCAGCCACTAACAAATTCTTTTAAGAACACGAAGTATGCCATAACTTTTTCTTATGCATCTAACATTAGCATTACCGTATCTTGCAAGAATATTAGTATTTTTTATGCTGTAAGCCAAATACCTTACAGTAGCGTGAACTGCTCAAAATTCTGAGTTACAAGTTGCTAATATTAATTTCATAAACAAAAATTCGAACTACAGTGAGGCAACTAATTTTGTGAACCCAATAGTTATTTTACACAATCATAAAATGAAACTTTTTGAACTTCCTGTCCACCAGTATTGCCTAAAGTGGGCCTAGCTCCTTTTTAAGAACTACCAGTATTGTAAAAGCATGTTATTTATTTCATTCAATCCTATATTGTCTTGACTAACAGTCTGTTAAGCAACTACTTGTACTCCTGAGAAATATAAATGGGAAGACAGTATTCGATCTTTTTATTCCTTTCTTAAATTGATTGATTCATTTAAATACTGAACAGCTCTTCCCCATCGTGTTTCTTGTACAATGAAATAGTAAAAAAATACAGACGCGACTATCAACTTTGTATATATCCCGCAGTAGCTATTTAATACACGATTTACCTCATAACAACAATCGTATTTATCTGTCACTTGCCACTACCATGGAGGTCGGGCAGCGCCTTTAGGGAGTCTAGTTATTTTTACAAGGTCTTTATCGAAGGCTGGCCGAGGAAACGGAGGTGCGATGGAATATCGCTGGCCAGAGGGAGCTTCCGACGAGAGCGCTCCACCCGGACATTTCTGGTACTATCGCGGAGGCAAAACAAATGGGGCGGTTGTTTTGAACTCGCGGGAACGTGTACTTTTCGTATTTTTGTATTCCACATAGAAGCAGATATTTTAAAGTTACTTTTCTTGTTTGTGTGACTATTCTTTATCTGATAAACAATTTCATTTTAAATCCTAATATTTGTCTATATATGCGAAAACTTAGGTCGGATGTGTGTCATTCTTTGAGAGCGCGGATGACGATGCCGAAAGGCTACATATAAGTTGTACAGACGACTACATGCCACAGGTGGAGGAACATCTGATCTTCACGACCATTTAAAACTATTTCATAAATATTCCTTCAATAACGAAGGGCATAACAATATGGAAGTGGTAAAGTATGGAAAGAGTCGACAAAAAGAAAATAGGCGATGCCTTGTCATATTTCATTTTTCCGCAATGAAACCATTCGTAATTGTGGAAGACAAGCAGAGATATCTGCAAAGCTTTCCTTCGAAATTTTACGATAACACTAGCACAATCAAACCGATAAGAAACGATGATAAAATGAAACACTGACACCACTTGTACTTGTTTGACGCTTATATACAGTTTTTGAATGATTTTTGTGGACTATTCAGCAACTTGTTGCAACTGATCTATACTAGCCTGTAATGTGATATTTTCATTTTTAATGTTGTTACGCGTTCATTACATTACTTTGTGTTTACTATCTTCAAATTGATTTAACAAAACAAGTGACAATTTTTTTTGAAGACGGAAGGACACTGTATATACATTAACAGAGTCGAGAGTTTTTGACAGAAAGCTATAAGATAATCCCCCTCCTGATAAAAGGTATATGACATGTTGAATAACACTCTACAAATGTATTACCTCAGATAATAATAAACTTTCATTGTAGAAGTGTTAAAGAAAAAGAAATTTTGAAGAATAACGGAGAATTATAATATTTGCAGTCGCAGAAAATCAACCACAGAACCTCTCCCTCGACCAGTCGAAACCGTTACTAACAGCGCTACGCTGAACTAGGGATGAGAAAAACCGACCGGTTAAAACCGATACCGGTATTTTAGTTTTGAATAACCGTTTTTTTTTTTTGTATTTATTTGGTGTCGGTTGTAACTGGATTTTTTTAGTTATTGCCAAGAACCGGGTAAAAAAAACGGTACGACTACTTCCTGTAGTAGTGGTTCCAAATGTGTGTTTTGTAAATAATTTAAAAAAATTACAACTAGTAGACCGTAATATTTAGGGCTATTCACAAAATTTCCACTGCTGTGAAATATTAGGTCATCGCAGAAACTAAGAAAAGCGATCAGTGATAATTTAAGAACAATCCCGGCAGTCAGAAACGCGTGGTATAAGAACTTACGAACTGGTGCAGCTATTGAGGCATCGATGCACCTGTTGCCGTGTGGCGTGGCCTATTAGACGACGCGCGTGCACCGGCAGTGTACGAGATTTGCCTCCGTCTGGTCATGCGACAGTTCCTTGCCGTCGTCGCCAGACATCGGTTATGTCTTAAACGGCACCATCCCGAGTGTGGAAGTACTTCACGTAGTACGGGAGCAGTGAGGTACAATGTTCCATTTGCTTTAAAAAGCCGAAAACGGGTGGAGGTACTACAAACATGCTGTGTCATTTAAGGAGACAGCATCCAAAATGTTTCTTGGAAGAGAAGGTAAATTCGATTCATATACCTATTATGTAACTGATGTACTATAAGTTTGGAATAATAACTTCTAATGTATTATCATATTGTTGTGCTAACAAGTTTTATTATTGTGATTCCTTGAAAGCGAGGGGCTTTTTTAATAACCAATATTGGTTTAGGTAACATTGATCATGTGGTGCCTCGCGAGGTAGCCGTGCGGTCTGAGGCTCCATGTCACGGACTGCGCGGCTGCTCCAGTCGGAGGTTCGAGTCCTCCCTCGTACCTCGGTCATGGGTGTATATGTTCTCCTTAGCGTAAGTTAAAGTTAGATTTAGTAGTTTGTAAGTCTAGGGACCGATGACCTAAGCAGTTAGGTCTCATAAGTACTCAAACCCATTTGAACATTCTTTGATCATGTGGTACAGAGCTTTCATAGTTCAATTTGCGTAAATTTACACTGACAACAATCATACTGTTATATATATATATATATGGTATATATCGAGATATTCGTATGCGCTGGCTCACAAGTCTATCTTACGGAGTGGTTGGCTAAATATTCGCAACTGCCGGATGGAAATACTAGGCCAGTAAATCTGTATGCTTCGTATATCGTCTTCTACGGACTGCTGGCTAGGCTTACACACACTCAAGAAGGCGTAGTATTGGGAGGGGATCTAGCAAAATATGGAAAGACTATTGATTTGTCGTATAACGTAAATTTACCTAAATTTTAACTAAATTTTGTAAGTTTCGAACATACCGGTTTCTGTTTCGGCCGCAAAATATGTTTCGGTCGAACTCTACTGGAAATAATAGCAATAAAAAACCGAAAACCGGTTATTTAAAAAACTGGTTATCTTGAGACAGTTTTACGGTGCGGTTAAAAATTGTTCAAATGTTTGTATAGTTTATGGGACTTAACTACGGGGTCATCAGTCCCTAAACTTACAAATTACTTATGAACTACTTACGAACTAGGACGGCACAAATATCCATGCCCGAGGGCGATTCGAACCCCCGACCGTAGTGACCGTGCAGACCGTGACTGGAGCGCCTCAGTCTCCTCGGCCACTGCGGCCGGCGGTGCGGTTAAACTGGAGATGAAAAGAACCGGTATAACCGAAAACCGGTTGTTTGAGCGATAACCGCCAACCCTACGCTGCACTCCATGAGTGGTTATCTATTTATTTGTACTTATTAAAATTATAAGGCCATCGTGAAACTTTTATCAATAATTATACTTATACACAATTTTTATTGCAACAAACTCGTATTATAAAACTTCGATCGTGGCTTATGTTAATGGAATTGATGCTGGGAAACAGCAAATCAAGCAAAAATCTCTAAAATCGCGTCTGCTCGATTCGACATGACCAACCGGAGGTAGCCGGAGAATGCGAAGGAAATGGCGCGAAATCTCCGCCTCCGGAACAACCGCTCCGTTTCCAGCACTAGGTATGACCGCCTACTGGCTGCTAGTACGGGCTTATACACACACTAGCGGCCGGCTGTGACGTCACTGGTGCCCCCCCCCCTCGACATCGCCAAATATGGGTATGCGTTGAGCCGGCCGCGGTGGCCGAGGTGACAGGCGCTCCAGTCACGGTCAGCACGGCCACTAAGGTCGGGGGTTCGAATTCCCCCCTCGGGCATGGATATTTGTGCCGTCCTAGTTCGTAATTAGTTCATAAGTAGTTTGTAAGATTAGGGACTGATGACCCCGTAGTTAAGTCCCATAAGCTTTACAAACATTTGAAAATTATTTTTTTTTTTTTTGGGTATGCGTTGAGTCGGTGTTCGATGCGCCCGCTTTAACTCCGCGATCGCTGGATCCCACGCCGGGCTAAGCTGCAGGCCGCCGTCTCTGTTAAGGGTGTTTCCCGTTGTTTTAATTTGGATGGCTTCTTTAATTATACCAGGGGCGAAGATAAATTTTTCCTCTGGGGGGGGGGTTCAGAACCACAGCTATATTGAGGTGCCCTCGCACAGTTGACAGGTGGCAAAGCTGTGCCACCCCCACCCCCCATAAAACAAACTTGCTATTTTTTTCTATTAATTTGCAAAATTTTGCGAATAGTTGATAAAAGAATGAAGCGTTATTGAAAAAGATTATAGACATGAAGACATTTCTGGTATACCTTGAAAATGACGGGCGTTTACCTGCCGAAATACTGGCTGTTGTCGAAGACATTGCCGAACTACATTCCCATAAATTGTTTTAACGTTACATACAGAATAAGCCCAATTTTCACAGCAAAAGTAATCGCTGTAGGGATTAGTAAATTAGAAATACCTTCCACACTACCCCATCTGCCTCAAGTCGTCAGTTATCAGCAATCGTAAAAAATCGAAAGCCTTCAGACAAATGACATATAGCAGAGACCAGGGGAATGGCACCACCTTTAGGGAAACCAGTTATTTTTTGACCTTTTAAAGGTGTGTGTTTTTCGTAAAGAATAATATTACAGCTTCGCCAGCTAATACTACTTCACTATAATTTTTTTCAAACATGTATTATTTTGTTAAGTTCTATTGTTAGAAAATATATTGTCAAAGCATACGCAGTGGCAACCATTTCCCTGGTTTCCGGTGTAATGACGTCATACATTTGAAAATCAAGGATAAACCTACACGATGAGTGAGTAGTAGTAAATAAGTGTTAAAACCGTTGTAATTTATACTTATGACTCTTCTGTATTAAGACATTTAGAAGGCTTCATGTACTTGTCGATGTAAAATTGGAAAAAAAATACATTTTATAATTTAGGCTTGATTAAGACACCGCTAAAGTCAGAAATACCGGTATAGTTTTTGGCACTTTAAACCTACCACATTCTCTACGTTCTGCAAGCGCCCATTTTACAAAATGTATGCATCTGTATTACACTTCATTTTGCCTAAATTCCTCACTATTCCGTCATTGCCCCAATTGAAAAATATGGCTAAGAACGTAAATTTAAATCCAGAGATTTTGAGAAACAATTAGCTTAGAGACAAGAAATCGAACCTAAATATCTATAGATTACGGTAATACGAGTATTAAAAAGCACTGACAGCCTTTAGAGGTACTTATTTCAATAAAATACAGGCCCAAAAATTCGATCCAAAACGTCGAAGCTAACAATTTCTTTCACAGGATTAATACCTGTCAACAATCACGGACGGCGGCCCCAGGAATTAGTTCCGCGGTAAGTAACGGAAATAGAATACTGGCAAGCGTACTCGTACTGCCAACCGTTCGTCATAAAACTGGGGTGGCGCGATTACCCAGGGTGGCGCCGTTACCCTGGTCTCCCCTACGTTTCAGCACCTGCACATCGGCCTTTGGAAACACAAATTACCGTAGTGAAGTTGCGGTGCTGACGAATATGAGCAAGCTGAGAGGCGACAGTTATTAACAAAGTACTCTGTCGCCTCCTATGATAGACGTCCATCACTTCTTTATTATAGTATTTTGACGAAATGACACTTTAGAGATTATTAATGTGCATTTACAGTAGTGGGACGAAGGTAAGGTTGCTTCTTGTAAGCAGAGGATGGGAACATGTCTCGTTAGCCAGTACGCTATGTTACTTGAAGTGATGTCTCATGAGTTAGTAACATCGATTTGGTGATTTACATTTGACTGGAAACGGAGAGTGAAATTGCTGCTGCAGGTGGTACGACTAGCAATGTCGCTTATGTTCTTCTATCTCACAGATATTTGACCTTTTTCCAAATATGTCTCCATTTTCGAGAATATGGTTAGAGACAAAACTTTGGTAATATTTAAATTACTGTTAGGTGAAATGAGTAACAATGTCATTTACACTATTCGCTGGTGTGAAAGATTTGACTAATATCTCGCTATTTCGGACTGTATGGAAAGGCAGATATTTCTTGTTCCGCCCAAATATTTTGCTGCTTAGATTTGAATATGTCACGATTTCGGAGATTGTACACGTATATTTTTAATTTGTCACCAGTATTTGGTAGTTTATTTCTCAATATGTCACTATTATAGAGTGTGTGGGTAACTAATATTCTAACCGGATAACTTCGATTTCGTATGCAAGTGTATAAAAAATACTCATAACAGCATCGTCTGCTGGCATCTCTACATCCGTACTGCATGACGTTTTAGATCTTTGCCTAATGCCAAGAGGCAGTATCTCTGGGAAATTTTTTTGCTTGGTATATAAGCGCACGTGTAGGGTGCACGCAGTCCAGCGGCCGTTATTTTGGTACTGTGAACATTGCCGAGTGGGCCACCGGGATCCGGACCCTCACTGAGTTCCAGTTATTTAATGTTCACCGAGATGCGCAAATTGTTAATGGCTTAAGAGCAATAGGTATTATTGTGATTACATGTCTGTTATGTACATTTGCGATAACATTTTGTCATTTTTATTGTTTGGTACCTTATTTTACTGTTAGCTTGTTGTATGAGGTGAAAAGGCTAAGACAATAACATTATTTATGTCAAATTGTGTATAAAACTAAACATTGGCTGACTGGTCAGTAATAAAGTTAATTGTTGTATTCTGTTGTTAAATTGAGTATTAACCGAAACATTGGCCTACTGTTCAATCTGATAGTTAAATTTGGCGCAGAACATTTTTCGATTACATTGTGTATAAAAATAAACATTGGCTTACTGTTCAGTATGAAAGTTAATTTCAGCCAGGAATTCTTTTTTCTATTTTACTATGTATAAACCTAAACATTGGCCTACTATTCAGTGGAAAAGTTAAATTTGGGCCAAAATATTTTTCTGTTACATTATGTATAAACCTAAACATTGGCCTACTGATCAGTGTGAAAGTTAAATTTGGGCCAAAACATTTTTCTGTTACGTTATGTATAAACCGATACATGGGCCTACTGTTCAGCTTGAAAGTTAAATTTGGACACAAACATTTTTCTGTTACAATGTGAATAAACTAAAAGATTTGCTTACTGTTCAGTGTGATGGTTAAATATGGACGAGAACATTTTTCGGTTACATTATGTATGAACCTAAACATTGGCCTACTGTTCATTGGCAAAGTTACATTTGGGCCAGAAAAATTTTCTGTTACAGTGTGTATAAATATAAACATTAGCTTACTGTTCAGTGTGAAAGTTAAATTTGGGCCAGGAATTTTTTCTGTATTATTGTATATAAACCTTAACATTGGCCTACTGTTCTGAGAGAAAATTAAATTTGTGCCAGGACATTTTTCTCTTTTACTATGTGTAAAACTAAACATTTGCCTACTGTTCAGTGTGAATAGTTAAATTTGGGCAAGAACATTTATCTGTTACATTATGTATAAACATAAACATATGCCTACTATTCAGTGGCAAAGTTAAATTTGGCTATATCATTTTTCTGTTACGTTATGTATGAACCTAAACATTGGCTTACTGTTTAGTGGCAAAGTTACATTTGGGCCAGAATGCTTTGCTGTTTTCTTATGTATAAACTGATACATTGGCCTACTCTACAGTGTGAAAGTTAAATTTGGACCAGAAAAATTATCTGCTTCATTGTGTATAAATATAATCATTCGCTTACTTTTCAGTGTGAAAGTTAAATTTGGGCCAGAACATTTTTCTGTTACATTGTGTATAAACCAAAAGATAAGCTAACTGTTCAGTGTGAAGGTTAAATTTGGACCAGAACATTTTTCTGTTACACTGTGTATAAATATAAACATTGCCTTACTGTTCAGTATGTAAGTTAAATTTGGGCCACAACATTTTTCTGTTCCATTATGTATGAACCTAAACATTGCCTACTGGTCGGTGGCAAAGTTACATTCAGGCCTGAACATTTTTCTCTTACGTTATGTATAAACTGATACTTCGGCCGACTTATCAGCGTGAACGTTAAATTTGAACCAGTAAATTTTTCTGTTACATTGTGTATAAATATAAATATTGGCTTACTGTTCAGTATGAAAGTTAAATTTGGGCCAGTACAATTTTCTGTTACATTATGTATAAACCTAAACATTGGCATATTGTTCAGTGTCAAAGCTACATTTGGGCCAGAACGTTTTTCTTTTTTGTTATGTATAAACTGACACATTGGCCTACTGGTCAGCGTGAAAGTTAAATTTCGTCCAGAAAATTTTCTGTTACAGTGTGTGTAAATATAAACATTAGCTTGCTGTTAAGTATGAAAGTTAATTTTAGGCCTGGACATTTTTCTGTTTTGTATGTTTAAACCTAAACATTGGCCTTCTGTTCAGTGTGAAACTTAAATTTGGGCCAGAACATTTTCCTGTTACATTATATATAAACCTAAGCATTGGCCTACTGTTCAGTGGCAAAGTTAAATTTGCGCCTGAACATTTTTCTCTTACGTTATGTATAAACTGATACTTCGGCCGACTTATCAGCGTGAACGTTAAATTTGTACCAGTAAATTTTTCTGTTACATTGCGTATAAATATAAATATTCTCTTACTTTTCAGTATGAAAGTTAAATTTGGTCCAGTACATTTTCTGTGACGTTATGTATAAACCTTGACATTGGCATACTGTACAGTGGCAAAGCTACATTATGGCCAGAACGTTTTTCTTTTTTGTTATGTATAAACTGATTCATTGGGCTACTGTTCAGGGTGAAAGTTAAATTTGGTGCAGAAAATTTTTCTGTTACAGTGTGTATAACTATAAATATTAGCTTGCTTTTCAGTTGAAAGTTAAATTTGGGCCAGGACATTTTCCTGTTTTATTATGTTTAAAACTAAACATTGGCCTGCTGTTCAGTGGTAAACTTAAATTTGAGCCACAAGATTTTTCTATTCCATTATGTATGAACCTAAACATTGGCCTACTGGTCAGTGGCAAAGTTATATTTGGGCCAGAACGTTTTTCTGTTTTGTTATGTGTAAACTGATACATTGGCCTATTAGTCAGCGTGAAAGATAAATTTCGTCCAGAAAATTTTCTGTTACAGTGTGTGTAAATATAAACATTAGCTTGCTGTTCAGTATGAAAGTTAATTTTAGGCCAGGACATTTTTTTGTTTTGTATGTTTAAACCTAAGCATTGGCCTGCTGTTCAGTGTGAAAGTTAAATTTGGGTCAGAACATTTTCCTGTTTATAAACCTAAACATTGGCCTTCTATTCAGTGTGAAACTTAAATTTGGGCCAGAACATTTTCCTGTTACATTATACATAAACCTAAGCATTGGCCTACTGCTCAGTGGCAAAGTTAAATTTGGGCCTGAACATCTTTCTCTTGCGTTATTTATAAACTGATACATCGGCCGACTTATCAGCATGAACGTTAAATTTGGACCAGTAAATTTTTCTGTTACATTGTGTATAAGTATAAATATTCGCTTACTTTTCCGTATGGAAGTTAAATTTAGGCCAGTAAAATTTTCAGTTATATTATGTATAATCCTAAACATTGGCATATTGTTCAGTGGCAAAGTTAAATTTGAGCCGGAACATTTTTCTGTTACTTAATGTATGAACCTAAACATTGGCCTGCTGTTCAATGTGAAAGTTAAATATGTGCCAGAACATTCTTTTGTTTCATATGTATAAACCTAAATGTTGGTGTACTGTTCAATGTGAAAGATAAATTTTCGTTTGAACATTATGCTGTTAAATTGCGTCGAAACCAAATCGCTGGCCGAACTTTCGGGACATAGTCATTCCAAGCTTTAAATTTAATTATCTGAATCTGCTGTTATATCTGTTTGGAGGAATTATTATACTTCAATTGAATTGTCTCTTTTAGAGAACCGCTGGCTTACTATTTGAAGTATGTAAATAATTGTTGCTGAAAATCACCCCCCCCCCAATTATTATTATTATTTTTTTTACGTAAATCATATCTTGGTTAATATAATGTGATTATAAGGTAGGAAATGGTTGAGTTACTGGCCTAAGTCGTCAGTTATTCTTCTCTCCACCCAAATTTTCACATCTTAGGTACACTACAAGCCCCTATGTATTGCTCCATTAAGTGTACGATATAGTCACGTACGTATTACTTAATTGGGGTTTGTGATTTACGTTATTATAATTCCAGCAGGTACAAACGTAACTAAGCAAACATTCATCAAGCGTTACTTGAAACTAACACGCAAATTCCAGTATTGATACAGTGGGATATATACTGTGGCAAGCACTTTAGAGTTGTTTGCATGGAATAAATGTAGATGTGAAGATGTAGATGTTGAGATTTATTCATATTGTAAAGGTATAATATTTTTCTCGGTGCAAATGTAAGTATAAATGAATTTCTAGTGAATGTACAAGCTCATTTGTTGCAGACATGATTCAACAGTATAACACACGTGTTAACTTTGATAAAATATCTTCATATACAGAGATTGATATTTCACAGAACTATTGACATGAAGTAAAACTATCTTTCTTCATTAGACAAATTTATTTTGACAGTTTATTTCCATACACTTGGATGACAAGAATCTTAAAATTTTATTCACAAATTACACAACATTCTGATAAGGAGGTCATGGCACAGTTCAATAAAATATAACAGATTATATTTTTTGTATTATTAGTGTTGTCTTTTATTTGGGTTTAAGGTTTAATTTTTTTCATCTTTAAGACTATTTGGTGGAGGTGTTGTTAGATTTCTTTGCTTTCGTCAAGTTGGTTTAAAGTCTCTAATTGGTTATACTTCTGTTGCCCGTAAGTAAGTTCCACACCATTTAAAGTCTGTAATTGGTTATACTTCTGTTGCCCGTAAGTAAGTTCCATTTTCATATTTAACCCGTTTTCGTCATTGATATTCTTCTGCAGAACTTTCTTCAGAGGAAAGCATCACATTAATTAACACTTGAAACACTGACTTACTATCAGCGTTACACAGTTCCGTTGGGAAAGCGTCCTTTATTTTTGTTAGATGCCCATAAGTAAGTGCCACACCATTTTCATATTTTATACGTCGTCGTCATTGATATTCTTCTTGAGAACTTTCTTCAGAGGGAAGCATCACATTAATTTATACTTGAAACACTGACGTTATTATCAGCTTTACACAGTCCCTTTGAGAAAGCATCCTTTATGTTTGTTAGTCTCTCTAAATATCAAGATTAAACTGCATGTGGAAGGTGAGAAAAGTCGCAGAGCCTGCCCACATTGTGGCGACGGAGAACTGGTGAACAGCGACTATCGAACTGTTTCATTCGTCTTCCTCTCAATATCATCCTCGGCAGCAGTAGTGACAGACCCAGCGGTATGTTGAAATGAGACAAATATACTCGTGCTTGGAACCCGTGAACAGCGTCCTCAAAAACTTAAATTTTTCTCTGGCTCAATGTCTTTCCTGGCTGCGCCAGTGACAGATCCGTAACTACACCGAAACGTATTGTAATGATAGATAAAATGCATGTTGAGTGTAACTTGAATCAAAGTTAATGATACTATAAAAGCAGTGAACAGGAGCCACCAAACTGTGAAATTCCTCTCTGGCTCAATGTCATTCCTGGCTGCGCCAGTGACAGATCCGTAGCTATGTCGAAACGAGTTGTAATCCTTGATAAAGTGATTGTTGAGTGTCACTTGAATCAAAGTAAAAGATACTATAGAAGCAGTGAACAGGAGCCACCAAACTGTGAAATTTCTCTCTGGCTCAATGTCTTTCCTGGCTGCGCCAGTGACAGATCCGTAGCTATGTCGAAACGTATTGTAATCCTTGATAAAGTGATTGTTGAGTGTCACTTGAATCAAAGTAAAAGATACTATAGAAGCAGTGAACAGGAGCCACCAAACTGTGAAATTTCTCTCTGGCTCAATGTCTTTCTGGCTGCGCCAGTGACAGATCCATAGCTATGTCGAAACGTATTGTAATCATTGATAAAGTGATTGTTGAGTGTCACTTGAATCAGAGTAAAAGATACTATAGAAGCAGTGAACAGGAGCCACCAAACTGTGAAATTTCTCTCTGGCTCAATGTCTTTCTGGCTGCGCCAGTGACAGATCCGTAGCGATGCCGAAACGTCTTGTAATCATTGATAAAGTGAATGCTGAGTGTCACTTGAAAAAAGTAAATGATACTACTGAAGGTGAACAGGGACCCAGAAACTTCCAAATTTGTCTTTGGCTCGATGTCATTGAGTGACAGAGCCGTCGCAGACGCCGAAAGGAGTGATTGGGGCGCAGGCGGCGAGTGGTGCGGCCGCTGGTCCGGCGTTCACCTGGTGGAGAGTCGGTAGCCGCGGCGGCCCGCAGGCTGGACGATGACCTTGGCGGCGCGGCGCGCAGCCCAGCAGCGGCGGCAGCCACGTCTGCGGCGAGAGGGGGGCGGGGCAGCTGCGAGGGCGGGGGCCGCGCCGTCCTGCGCAACGATACCAGAGACCACGCTACAGCGCTGCCGCCTCCACTGGGCCTCAACGTGAAACTCTAGCCAGGTACAACTTCAGGGTGTCGAATACAGAAAGGTCTAGCTCAGATGAACAGTGAATATTATACTACAGTCACGAAGCTTTTTGTTTAGAGCGATATGAAGGCTGCTGGTTAAAGAATATGTGTCCACAAAAGTGGGATGAAAATAGCTAACTGGTAATGATCCAGTGTATACCAGAAGGTTAACTATGTGATCAAATGTAACCAGACACCTGACTGGGAATAATTTACACGTCCGTGGAGCCCTTGATCGTTAATGCTGGAATTCAATGTGGTGTTGGCTGACCGTTAGCCGTAATGACAGCTTCCACTCTCTTAGATGCTGGAAGGTTTTTTTGGGGAATGGCTGCCCATTCGTTACTGAATGCTGCACTGAGGAGAGGTATCGACGTTGGTCGGTGAAGCCTGCCACGAAGTCGGCGATCCGAAACATCCCTACGGTGTTCTACAGCTTTCAATTCAAGCCTCTGAGCAGGCCAGTCTATTATTGTCGTGAAACCATCCGCCGAATGTCGTGCATTATGAGTAGATGCTCGATCGTATCGAAAGATGCAATCGCCATTCCTGAATTGTTCTTCAACAGTGGAAAGAAAGAATTTGCTTAAAACATATATGTTGGCCTGTCTTGTGATAGTGCCATGCAAAACAAATGGTGCAAGCTATCACCAAATACTCGCCAACACCATAATATCACTGCATCTGAATTTTGCTGTTGCCACTACACTCACTGGCAGATGACGTTCACCCGACATTCGCCATACCCACACCGTGCCATCACATCGATACTTCGTGTACCGAGTTTCGTCACTCTAAACAACGTTTATCCACTCTTCAATCGTCCAATGTTTATGGTCCCTACACTAAGCGAGGATTCGTTTGGAACTGACCTGCGTGACGTGTGGCTTACGGGAAGCCAATGCGCAGCCACTGGTACCGTACAGTTTCGTGCTGTCAGAGTCGTTTCATATTTCCACTTCACTTTCACATCAGAAACAGTGGACAAAGGGATGTTTAGGTCTGTGGAATTCTCACGAACAGATTTCTGACTCAAGTCACAACCAATTTTGAAGACACGTTCGAAGCCCGTTAATTCCTTGGTGCGCCCCATTCTGCTCTCTCGCAAAGTCTTATGGATACTGGGTTAGCTGATATGAAGTACCTGCGAGTATATGGCAGCAAAATGCACCTAATATGAAAAACGTATGTTTCTGGAGGTGTACGGATACTTCGATCATATAGTGTGCCCAGCAAACTGCAATGAACAGGGTGGAGTCATAGGCCCAGCACAACACTCAGCTTGAGAGACGGGACCATCGTATCCGATAAAATACAAGATTAAGGTTATGGCTAAAGTACTTATGCAGAAAAGTGGTTAAATTAAAACTTATGATCCCAATGTTTTCTCGTGAATGAATGGCTTTCATTCATAATTCCTGGAAGCACTTTTGAAGATCCTAGGGGTGAATGGGGGTACGAGATCTCTGTTACAACAACGTAGTCATCTCCCAAGCAAGCTGCACTTGCGATAAACCTGAGATTGAACAGCAGCTGACTCCACACCGTGCAAAATTTGAGATTTGGGAATTCCCTGCCTAACTATTCAAGGAGTTGCACCTACTTGTCCTCCCTGGTAACAACGACGTTGTCGTACCTTTGCAGTGATTCGCTCCTCCAGTTGCGAGTCCCCAGAGCAAGGACGCTCCCCAGTGCTGACGTCCTGAGAAGCAGCTGACGTCAGGGACATCTGGGGTTCGGCTGCCTTCGGCTGCTGCTGACTCGGGGCGAGCCGGAACTGAAGGCGCACCACTCCATAGTCCTGTGGGAGTTCCGTTATCATCGTCACGTCTCTTTTTACTTATTTAAAGCAAGTCTTTTATTTCTTTCCCTTTATTTGACTGAAGTCATACGTAGTCACATTTGCATCGATGTCTACTATGTTTCTCAGTCTTAGTGCTATGTAAGGTAACCAAAAGGTACTATCAGTTCAACATTATTTAGTTGGAGAGACATATAATCACAAAAATCATTTCTGAACTGTAACTGAGAGACATCGGAGAGACGTCATTACTAGATTTTTCGCGCTTCACACGAAAATACGATTAAAACTGTTGCGATGAGCAAAGTATTCCACCACTGCATACATTACGTATCATCTGAATCGGACAGCTAGCATTGTTGCAGCTTATCTCGTTCGTGAATGCAGACAATCTCAGTCAAAAGAAAGACGTAAATGGCGACATCATCGACCCGGTAATACTAACTGAAGTCATAATCCTGCTATTCACTCACTACGTTTGTGTATCGTACCTTGGCGAGGAACTAGAAATGTTGGATATCCATGCGTGTCATGAGTTTAAATACAGATCTTACAGGGACGCCAATGCAACACACGCAATAGAATTTTATGGTGCCCAGATACTATTAATCATGCAGAGGTCGATGCAGTTATTTGTTCAAAAACCAATGAAGAATATCCTGAAGTATAATGAGTTCGGTACACCATATGGCACTTCACTAGCATTGTATAGTGACTATTTTACAGGCGAAATGAATTTGCGAATTGGTCGGGTTGTTTGTGGAAGTAGGGAGTTCATTCTTTTCTGATTACATTGTCCAAAGACAAAGAGGACGCTAATGATGGGGAATAACTTCAAAGTAAACAATGACCTACAGTACAGAATCGGATATTAATGCGGTTTTCGCGATTTAGGGAAGCAGCTAAGTGTGGAAGGTAGTACAGGATATTCAGCAGTTAATCTCATGATAATGGGTGCATTGCTTTAAACAGTTTGTTGAGCGACTCCTAGGCTTCCTTGATGTAGAATGTAGCGATATGGGTTATCTGAGCAACGTCTTCAAGGTCGTTACTCGACTAGGAGACTGTAGAAACGACCAAGGTTGTTATTTGTGGGCCTGGACCAGTTATTAATTTATTCGCAAAAAATTTCTATAGTAATTAATATCTCAGTTCTATTAGAATTACAAGTAATAAAGACAGATAACTCTTACTGTGAGTTAAAGGATAGTTGTTTAGTTGCCGTCATTGGATCTAAACAGAGAAGTCATCATTTCGTCCATATCGTGAATCATCTGGTCAACAATCACTTTGAACTGTGTTAGTTTGTAACAATGGAAAAATCAGGTGTGCCTTGGATTGTAACGTAATAGTTGTTGACAAGTATATGTAGAATCTGATATCTCCTAACAAAGAATGTTAGCTTCTGCATATCACTCGGCGTTGCTCACCTGGGGGTCGAAGAGTGTGGGGTCTTCGTCGTCATCAGCTACAGCCACGACGCGGTACTCCTCAGAGAAGTCCGGCTCCCGCCGACAAGGCAGACAAAAAAAGCCCAGGGCGCGTCGAAACATCGTCTAAAAGGGAAAAACAACATCACGATTGTCCTCAGCTCAAAAATCAGTCTGAGAGATGGCAGCGATTTAAATGTGGACTGCTATCAAAAAGAAACCTTGTAAATGGTCCTGAGAATAAGTGTTAGAACTTTGTTCACGCCTCATCACCATACGCAAGTCAAATCTGGAATCTCCGGTGATTTTGATAAATGGTATGAGCTCACAAATAGAAAGTACGACTGATGAATGGTGTGTACTAGTTATACTTTTACTGTAAAAATTGTAAGACCGAAGACGAAGTTCAAGCAAAGTACATTGCAGTACTGTAATAATGGCGACTAGAATAGAAAAAATATCAGCTCTCTACTATAATACCCGTACACACCGTATGCAGCATTTGAGTTTGCTGGATTCCTTTGTTTGCCATCAAATGTTGTACAAACGACATGTGTTAAGGAAAAGCAATGCAGTGTAAAAGACAACCCCTGTGTTAGTATTTGCTACCATACTTTTTTTCTTCTTCTCAAAGTAAGTAATTCGACATGGCAACTGATACCACATGAACCATGAATCTTTCGCGTTGTTCGTTACGAATGTTGTGGATTACCTGAAAGTGCGCCCAGATTTCTGCCGGTCGTGCAGACCGCACAAGATGTCGTCCCATCTGCTCCCATACATTCTCAATGGGAGACGAATCTGGGGATCGTGCTGGGCATTGTACTTACCGTACACTTTGAAATCACGTTGGGTGGTACGGAATACGTATGGATGTGCGTTATTCTCTTAGAAAATCATATCGCCTTGTTGTTCTATCTAAGGGCGTAACTGAAGACCATGATACCACCCATGACGGAAAATCCATATACGGGATAATATCTTAATACGGATGTATTGTAGATAATAAATAATCTGTGGTTATCCTCGTGGTTACAGTAACAGAATGTACCATGTAACACAGATTTTAAGACAAAAATTTGTGCCTTCGACGCTCACTTGAGAAAGGAGAACCCTCTGTTAACCCATGCCTCGCTATCAGAGTGAAGCTACGGATCACTTTTCAAAAACACAGAATCTTAATCTATAATCTATGTTCTGCTTGTAAACAAACTTTTGTCTTTATATCAGCCATCACATAATTACGCCACCTAAAAACACGCATGCACACACAACATTCCGATGCCACGGGTCAAAGCCGACGGGCGGTATCCCCGTCTTCAGATGAGCCCATGAACGGAAGTCAGACGGAATCACTGATTGTTTCACTGCAGCGCGCACTGTTCAGTGTTCCCTCGACGGTCACCAGAGGAGAACGGCCAGTGCAGGACATGGCTCCCCACACCATCATGCCGGGAGTCTGCCCCACGTGCCTCTGTCGTATACACTCCACATTTTCGCGTTGCCCTGCGCGACGCCACACATGCGTATGACCGTCATTGGCACCGTGCCAGAAGCGACTCTTATCACTGAAGAGGAGGAGTCTCCATTCATCCTTCCATAAGTGCCTATCGCAACACGACTGGAGGCGAACTGACGGATGTTGGAGCGTGAGAGGAAGACACCCATGATCGTCTTACACCGACCTTTTTCCTCTTGTTCAAGTGTTCAAATGTTAGTTACGCTTAAGGGACTTAACTGCGTGGTCGTCGTTCCCTAAACTTACAAACTACTTAAAAACTACCTTATACTAAAGACAGCACAAACAGCTATGCCCGAGGGGGATTCGATCCCTCGACGGGTAACGGCCTAGCGCATCGCAGCACAGCGCCTCAAGGCGCTTGGCCCCTCCACCGCGGCTCTCCTCTGGTGATCGTCGAGGGAACGCTGATCAGTGCACGATACACCGAAACCTCTTTCAACCAGTCTTGCTACCATTCAGGCACCAACAAGACGATATTCTTTTTCAACAGGACAGTGCAAGTGCACCTGTATCCCGTAGTACCAAACGCGCTCTTCGAGATGTACGATAACTACCCTGGCCAGCACGAACCCGAGATATGCCCCCCGTTGAGCGTGCTTGAGACCAGGCGGAACGTCGTCTTTCGCTGACCGCACGACTGGCACGAAGTTTCTCCCAGCTGAGGCAGCTGGTGGAAACTTCACGGCGGGCCATTCCGCAAGACTGCATTCGCCACCTCTATGATTGTCTCCGTGGAAGAACTGCAGCTTACATTGTTGCAGTAGGAGCAGGGCCGGCGCAAGCCCAAGTGCCACCTCGTGCGATCTGCTAAATGCTTTCCCCCGCCCCCTGCGATTTTTTTTTTTTTTTTTTTTTTTTTACAGTACGTGTGGAATTTTATGTAAACAGGTTTGTAGGAAATGTCAGTAATCAATCGCAATGAGTGGTCAGTCTCATAGCGGTTAATATGTGCTTACATCTAAGCCGCTATGTTGACAGTAACGTTCAGCAGGACGGTATAGATGTAAACATAACTCAAAGCATTGAGAATAGTCACACTGTGCCCGAAATCTATGTACATCTGGAAAATAAGTACAAAAATTGCGACTGATTGGTGACACTCTCTAGAGATCTGTACAAAACAGTCGTTGGGCATCAGGTCAAAAATGGAGTCAAACCTTATTGAAGAAATCTAGCTAATTTTAATAAGCCTTGTGAATTTACAAAAAATGTTCAAATGTGTGTGATAACTTATGGGACTTAAATGCTAAGGTCATCAGTTCCTACGCTTACACACTACTCAACCTAAATTATCCTAAGGACAAACACACACACACACCCGTGCCCGAGGGAGGACTCGAACCTCCGCCTGGACAAGCTGCACAGTCCACGAGTGCAGAGCCTTAGACCGCTCGTCTAATCCCGCACGGCATGAACTTACAGTTAAAGTAAATAAACATTTCTCAATAGTCGTGAACAGATAATGTATTCAACGGAAAACAGTATGCAGTAAATAAATGCTTGCAAAGAAGACTCAATTTGCAAAGTCTACAGGCACCAAAACTATGTGGAGTTGCGAAGATCAGCAAGAGTCTTTCCACTTAAGGCGTATTGTCAGCAGTGTAGACTCACCGACTTGCAAAACAACTAATACCTGGGCTCCGACATCTCGTGGACCACACGGACTCTTACGTCAACGACTCAACCGATATTATGGCAGTTTTAGAACAAAACGAATCTCCACCGCGGATTTCATGGTCAGCTTAGAAATTTCTACAAATATACCAGTGTCGAGTACCATGAACATCTTAGAGGGAGGCGTGCCACCCGACGTTTGCAACCTGGTGTACCATTGATTTACTACCACCTACTACAGTCGGAAAGAGGAATTTTGTGAAAAGGCGGACGGAATTGCAATGGGTTCACCTCTATTGCCCATAGCAGCCGATATTTTCATGGAGGCATTCGAGGAAACAGCTCTCCAGTCTGTACCACTACATCCTCACTGACGGCTGCGATATGTAGACGTTAATCAACAGCACAACAAAATTCAAATCAACATGGAGACAGAATAGAAAGGAACTTTTCTTTCCTCGACGTAGAAGTACACCGGAAGCCAAAAGGCAAATCAGGCCATCGGACATGTAGAATTCGGTGAGGTTCATCTTAGACGCAAACGGTTATGGGAAGGTGATGAATGAGGTAACGATGGCAACTAATGATGAAAATAAAAGGGAAGAGCAGAAAGTAGAGAACAAACCATCGCCCTGTTGCCATACAGGAGTCACCGAAAGAGTGGGTAGAATTCTTTGTTAAAAAGACTTAGAGATGTATGCTAGAAAGATCCATGAAAGGTCAAATTGGTAGTTTGCACCAACTGTTCACTGGAGAAACTGGACAGCCAATTAGTACAAAGATAGCTGAGCACGAGAAGTACTTTCGGCTGGGACAGCACACAAAGTCGGCAGTGGCAGAACACCAGGAAGAGTGCGGCAAACAGATAGGTTTCCAGGAAGTCACCGTACTTCCAAAACAAGCCCTCACTTTGAAGAGGAAAATCAGAGCAGCAACAGAAATAGCCATGCGACCCGGAAATCTGAACAGAGAGGACGGGTCCAGACTTAGGTCGTCTTGGCTGCCCGCAGTAGCAGCGCTGCGCAAGAACACCGCGTGCAGTGCAGTCCATAGGGGCCCACATGTAACACAACAGCACGGAGACAACAGCGGCCGCGGGCACGTAGAGCAAACACAAATGTGCTACGTCACAGATACCACTCGCCTCTCATTCACCAATGGCAAACGATATTGCAAACACCAATTCAAGACTCATTTTCCCACCAAGAGAATGAAGTAAAGCAAACAAGAATTAAATATCGCCAAAATCACCCATCACAATTTGGCAACAGTTGTTTGCACCACTATTTAAGTTCCCACCTTTCGCACATCCATCAGTAGGATAGTTTGAGACAGGAGTTTTAGATAGCTGTAAGTTGTTGGATAGCCGGTGGAGGTAGTAGTTTGAGTTGTAGTGGCCAATGCCATCAGGATCAGGGGAGCGGGAGTTACCGAGCCCTGGGATGAACGAGCAGACTGTCTGCTGGGTTACAGGTTCAAATCTATCTTCTGGGCGCTGTCGTAATAACCTTCTGACTCTTCTCCCGACCATCTCTTCATGCTCATCAGCGTTATCATCCTCGCCGTTGTGGATTCTGAATTACAAACTGAGTGAATCAGCCATGGCTTCTGCTTTGTCTGGGGCTGTGTAGACCAGTCCATTTTCCACATGCAGCAGTTTTAGAGATTTTGGCTCTTCTACTTTTGACAAGGTGCCAAAGTTTGTTTGGATTCTGGTGGGTGTTGAACAGCTTTTCCCCTGCAGATTAACCCTGAGCTCTAGATCTAAACACTTATTCGTCTTTCTGAAGGGTCGCGGTTTCTCTGCCATCTGCGCCAGAAGTGGTTTTTAGATCAAATGAGTACCTATATTTCCGGCGGTAGTTCACATCGTTGGCTGTTGTGATGGTGTTTCGTGGTGGATTGTTTGTGACACTCTTTAATTACCTTTCTTAATTGGTCTATTGCAGAGTTCACTTGCCTTTTGGTATTTAGTTCACGTACTTTTTTAGTGTGAAGTTGCACTAGCTCTGAGTACCTCTCCCAGTTTATGTAGTATATGCATGGGTGATGGGTGTGGGTTGTGGTCCCCGTGTTTGGCATTGGTAAGTTGCAGAACGATAGGATTGTGGTCAGAGGCCAGCTCATTTAGGACTGAGATGAGGATCTGCCAGGGGTTGTGTTTAACAAGATACACATCCAAGATGTCCGGGTGATGCTCGGGATTTCTTGGAAAGTGTGTTGGTTCATCCGGAGCTATTATGTTGATGTCGTTACGTCTTCTCAGAAGGTCTAGCTGGATCGGCCCACTTCTGTTCATTGCTCTACAACCCCATGCTCCATGCTTTGAGTTTAAGTATCCATCTAATATGACGTTTTTACAAAGACCCATCGGTGCTTCCAGGTCACAGGATGCAATAAGTTGCCCAGGAGGACGATAAGCTGCAACAATACAGATCGTTGTGTCTCGCAGTTGTAGCTCAGTAGCTGTTGACTCTACCGTTGGTAGTTGTGGTGTAGGGACTTGTCTATGCAGGAACGTATTCCTGACTAAGATGAGAGTGACATTTTTCTCTCTGTCAAGACGGTCTGTGAAGTAGATGCAATAGTTGCGGATATTGCAGTTATCCTTAGGTTTGAGATGTGACTCGTTTATGAGAGCAACATATATGGCATGGGCCTCCAGGAAGTACGCCATCAGTGTTCCAGTTTAATATCTGAAATGGGAATATGTGGCCTCTATGGGCCATCACTGAAATACTGTCACAGAAATTTAAACTACCTGAACTTTAATCTAACTAGGCATCTAGAAGATATCACACAATACTGCACAATATGTAGAGTCAAAATTAACGCAGAAAAATCCTAAGCCATAATCTTCACTCCCAGAAGGAGACCATCCAAACTCCAAGTCAACCTGGGTGGTAAGGCCCTTCCATAGAGTGATAATGTCAAATACTTAAGCTTCACAATTGATGAATCTCTCACGTGGAATGCACATATCACTAACCTATGTAACAAAACCTCCCCCAAACTATTTAAACGCTAGAATGGAACTTTCACTCTTGAGCGGAGTGTGCGCTGATATGAAACTTCCTGGCGGATTAAAATTGTATGCCGGAAGCGGGACTCAAACCTGGGACCTTTGACTTTCGCGGGCAAGCGCTCTACCACTGAGCTATCCCTCACAACCTTACCTCCGCCAGTACCTCGCCTCCTACTTTCCAAACTTCACAGAAGCTCTCCTGCGAGCCTTGCAAGACTATCACACCTGGAAGAAAGGATATGGTGGGGATATGGCTTAGCCACAGCCTAACAGATGTTTCCAAAATGAAACATCCACTTTGGCTGTGGCAATTTTAATCTGCCAGGAAATTTCATATCAGAGCACGTTCCGATGCAGAGTGAAAGTTTCATTCTGGAAACATCCCTTAGGCTGTGGCTAAGCCATGTCACCACCATATCCTTTCTTCCAGGTATGATAGTCTTGCAAGGCACGCAAGAGAGCTTCAGTGAGGTTTTGAAAGTAGGAGGCGAGGTACTGGCGGAAGTAAGGTTGTGAGGCGGGATCGTGAGTCCTGTCAGGATAGCTCAGTGGTAGAGTGCTTGTTCGCGAAAGGCAAAGGTCCCAGGCTCGAGTCCTTACCCAGCTTAAGGGTAAGTGCCTCACAACCAACACCAAAATAATGAAATGAAAAATAGTGATGCTTCCTTCCCTACTTTATGGATGCGCAGTCTATGGAATAGCTGCAGACACGCATTTACAAAAATTACAGGTAGTGCAAAACAAAACCCTCAGAAATATCAAAGACTCTCCTTGCTCCAGGTCAAACAACAGCACCAGAGAAGAACTAAACATCATACTCATCACCTCAATCATTCAATAATGAACCATAAAATTCTGCAACACCACAGAAAATTTACCGCATCACCTCATGTCATCATGATATAAACTACAAACACTCTAAATTAATTACTGCCCGCCAATTCTTGCGTTAACTTAGATACGTAACTATCGACTAATTTGCCGCGAGGTACTCATGTATGTTTTTTATCAATCAATTCATCATAACCAAATCTGAGACAGAAGGCAGGAAGTTTGTTCAGACCTTCAGAGAAAATAAGGGCTAGAGGCCATCACGATGACATCTAGCAGTAAACGTGGCGTCTGTTCCGAACGAAAAGACGTCACTTCTGATCATGCAGTTGTTATTCTTTCATATTCACAAAATATATGACATCAATAGCGAATAGGCAAAGCTGAAAATGTGTACGCAGCCGGGAATCGATTCCGTGTCTCCTGCTTTCTAGGCAGTTGCGCTGACCACTACACCACTGGGGACACAGTGTTCACCGCACCAGCAAGGACTACCTAAGCACGCCTCGCCGTCAGACACAAATTCCCAGCTCTACCCTGCCCACAGTACCCAAACTCTTACTTTTGAAACTAATTCCCGTAAGAGTATGGGCACCAAACTTGCCCAACCATCCCCTCTAATGAAAGGATCATTGCCCGTCATCGACATATTATACACGTGGCCTCTGATCCGAAAGAACAGACGTCAATTCTGAAAAAGTATGTTGAAGAACGAAACAAAGCCAAAAGGGTAATTTCAGAATCCAGGCAGAACTAATAGGAAGACTTTGTAAATAAGCTAGGAACTATGGGTCAAGCCGTGGGAAAACAGTTCTGGAGCGTAATTAGCAGTCTCCGAAATGGAGGGAAGAAGGAATCAACAAGTATTTTGGACAGGTCAGGAAAGCTGCTAGTGAATCCTGTAAGGGAATATTTTGAGGAATTGCTCAATGTAGGTGAAACGTTCACTGATATGTCAGATTTTGAAGTAGAATGTGATAGTGATGATGGAAACAGGATCACATTTGAGGAAGTGGAGAGAAAGGTCAATAGACTGCAGCTCAATAAAGCGTCTGGGGTGGATGAAATTAAGCCCGAATTCATTAAATACAGTGGAATTTCAGGTCCCAAATGTTTACACAGGATAACTGAAAAGGCGTGGGAGTCAGGACAGGTTCCGTCTGACTGGACGAAAGCGGTAATCACGCCAATTTTCAAACATGGAAACAGAGAAAATTGTAACAAATATAGTGGTATCTCCTTAATTAGCGTTTGGGGTGAATATTCCCAGGTATTGTAGAAAGGAGAATGCGATAATTAGTTGAAGACAAGTTAGATGAAAATCATTGTTGGTTTAGGCTTCTTAAGGCTGCCAGGACCAGATTTTTAGCTTACTTTAGATGATGGAGATGTGCTATGAGTAGAACAGAGAACTGTATCTATGTTATATACATCTAGGAAAGGCTTATGACCGTGTTCCTAGGAGGAGGCTGCTGACAGTTCTTCAAAATTATGGAATAGGAGGCAAACTTCTGCAGGCAATTAAAGGGCTTTACGTAGACTGTCAGGAAGCAGTTCGAGTAGATGGCAAATGAAGCTCATGGTTCAGGGTAGTTTTAGGGGTAGGACAAGGATGTAACCTGTCACCACTGTTGTTCACACTATTCATGGATCATATGTTGAGAACATTAGACTTGCAAGACGGCATTAAATTGGGTGAAAACAAAATAAGCAGTATCGCATATGCAGGTAACTTAGTTGTGATGGCAGATTCGATTGATTCAGCTAAGATCTACTTTCTTTTTCAAAGAAGGAAGTCAGTACCAAGACTAAGCAGTGCGCCACTGTCTATTGACCAACTTTGTTGCATGTGAGTGAAAGCTGGGTGGATACAGAATATCTTATTAATAAGGTTGAGGGTACAGATATGAAAGTAGCAAGAATGATTGCAGGTACTAATAGATGGGAACAATGGCAGGAGTGTGTCCATACTAAGGAAAGGAAAGCAGTTAGAGCAAACAGGCATAAATAGTTGGGTCATGTTATAAGCATAGAAGAAGCAAGGTGACGTAAGAGGCGCATAGGTTCGGCAGAAAAGGATAAGAGGATTCGAGATACAAGGAGAAAGTAGTTAGATTCGCTGAAGAATGATTTTGAAGTAAAAGACTTAAATTCTACGAGGCATCATTGTTAGCACTGAATGGGGGTTCATAGAGGAATTTTATTTGGGTTACTATGCTCCAGACTGAATGTTGAAAGGCATAATCAGTTTCTGATGATGATGACCTATGAGCAGTTAAAGCGCCTTCTAAATGACATAGAGGTCCGTCCATACTGACTCGTGCCCACACCACTCTTCCACCACCATGATATGGTGATGTTTCCCACACATAACCAGGATTCTTCCGAGGGCAAAGTTCTGTAAGATGAGGGAACACAACCCGGCGTCATTCGTTACGACTAAAATTCTGATGATACTCTGCCCAGTTTCTGCAGGCTAAACGGCCCTGTGGTTTTAATGGAACACACACACCATAGTCCTCCGTGCGCAGAGGCCACATTCCCGAATTTGATTTCGGACAGTTTGTGTTGATAATGCGCGTCCTTTCGCTGCCTGGAGGGTGCGTTGCAGCTGAGTTGCATTCAGCTTCCTGTCGCGACGGGCTGTTAACCGGAGATAACGGCCATCTCTTGCTGACGTTACCCGTGGAAGACCTTGGCTTTGCCTTCTTTTAATTGCTCCTGTTGTGTATAATCGCGTCCAGGTCCTGGCAATTACAGATTGTGACACTGAAATAGCTACAGCCACCTCCCTTTGTATCTGTCTCGCTTCCAACACTCCTGTGACGCTCCGTGCTATAGCTTGGGATAAGTCACGTTGTTGTTGTATTGCACTACATGCTCAATACATTATCTGAACGCGAGTGCTTGTGCAATTCGTTTTGTAAACACAGCAGTGTATTACAACGAACTTTTGAAATTATTCAATGTGAGGTTATCAGTCCCTAGGCTCACAAAGTACTTAAACTAAACTAACCTAGCACACAGACCCATGCCCGAGGGAGGATTCGAACCTTCGACGGGGAGCAAACGTGCGCTATGAAGCTAGGCGCCTTAGAGCGTTTGGTCATTCCACCGAGACCTGTTAAATATTAGCACGTCCTTACGCAAACACCCCGTATAAATTTCACTGGACTCCTTGTGTGATTACTATTAAAAAGTTATAATAGAACGATTATAACAAACAAACCGCTACAAAATAATGGAGCTTAAGGCTACACACTGTTTTTTTACTGCGTATAAAACGATATATTAAATTTCAGCTACAGTTCCAGTTAAGATTAATTATTGACGTAGAACACAAGTAAAACATCTCGTTACACAAAAAAGATTACTAATTTTTTCCCTAAATAAACGATGAGAGTCATAAGAAATGAAACTTAACTTAATTCAGTTACATAATAGCACGCAAGTCAGAATAGTGATGCATGCCTACCAAAGGAAAAAAAAGTGTGACTCTGTCAGAGACAGCAACGAACAACGTGGAGGAGCAGTTGCACGGAATAGACAGTGTCCTGAAAGGATCGTATAAGACGAATATTGAACAGAGCAAAACAAGGATAATGGAATAAAGTCTAATGGATCAGGCTATACTGAGAAAATAACATTAGGAAACGAGGCAGTTAAGGTAGTAGATGAGTTTTGTTACTTGACTAGTGGAATAACTTTACGACTGTAGGAGCACGGAAGATACTGAATGTAGAATAGGAATGGGAAGAAAGCATTTCTGAAAAGGATGAATTTGTTGAAATCGAACATTAAATTAAGAGTTAGGAAGTCTTTCTGAAAGCATTTCTCTGGAGTGTAGCCTTGCAAGGATGTGAAACGTGGACGATAAATACTTCAGACCAGAAGATCTTGAAGCTTTTGAGAACAAAGAAGGAAAGCAAAAAATTAGCGAACAGTATAGAACTTTAGAATACTTGATACATTAAAATGCTGTTGCTATTTCACGGAAATTGTCATACCCGTTACGGAAGAGTGAAGGCGTTTGTAGAAGTTGATTTATCGGTGCTTTTACGATACATGCAGATGTTGGTAGCGTCCCGCTGAAGCAAGGTACGTAAAAGGTGGGTTTACCAGTAGCGAGAGACACCAAAGCAACTTGATTCTACTACTTCGTTCCGTTGCGCTTTGTAAAAAAATTTGCGAGCTGTCCCTGCTAATGTGAGAATATCTCACAGTGTATGTGTAATATTACGTTAATTTAGGTTGTCCATTAAGTTCCTGCCTAGCCAAATCCTCATGTCTCCTAAAGTATTCTCTAAAAACAAGCTGCGCTATGAAGCTTCACATACTAGTGCATTGTACCACATTTCAAACAGATTTTAAACTATTTGTGCCTATCCTATTAGGCTGCAGGACCACAACATAATAATATACCGTAAAGCAATTATGACGAACAGCAAATTTTATTACCAAAGTAAAAATGTAAAGTGAAGTTTTGGTATTAGATCCGGGCGTAACGACATCTCGTAAACTGTAAGATAAACACTATTATTATGTACCTAAAGTAACTAATGACTAAAAGGAGAAAAATTATGAATAACATAAATATAATTCATATTGACATGTTTTGGTTACTATTTTTAATCAATGAACAAAGAAAATAAGAAAATACTTCATACTTGTTACTCCAACACCTTCTGCACATTTACTCGAATGAGTTAAAAGCGTTCTGGAACTTAATAGGATTGCGAAAATATCTTTTTATGACAGATAAGTTGCCCTTAACGCTACGCATCATGTGATGCGTGCATCTGTCTCTAGTGCTTCAAAAAGGAGACTGTGGTTTACTAACATCCAGACAGTTGTAAAAAGACACTACTTACATTCAGTACGTACATCTTCAGAACTTTCAGAAGAATACATTTTGTTCGCATCTCTACTATTACGAAAGAGGGACCAACAGACATCTGACAACGACACACTTTCCTATATGGAAATTTTCCTACCCCAATTTCTAATCTGTCAGTCTCAATGATTTTCCCTACACTTCCGAGAATATCTCCTCACCCCCCCCCCCTCTCTTTCTCTATCTGCAGGTCTCCTAGACTACATCAATGACTTTGTCAAAGTGTAATTTCAAAACTATTAATTATTGGAAAATTTGCACACCCACATAAAAGTTAGCTTTAAATTATCAAATACTCAGAGTAAACAGTCATTGAACCAACTCCATTGACGTATAATGATGCGAAGTTTGAGAGAGCCACCTTTCCCTGAAAGAACACAAAATTTTGCTAATATCGCAGTAAAACTTTTATTTATGTCGACGACCGGTTTCGAGTCAGACTATAAGATTGTACCATTGCGTACCGAAACCCGTCGTCGGCATAACAAAAGTGTTATTGGGATCATTGCAAAGTATCATCGTGTTTAAAGTGAAATAATATCACCCTTGTCCTGTAGCGAGCAAATTAACTTTTCGACTTCATCTCTAAATTCTATCTGCCCGATCATGTGTACCAATAAACACTGTTTTCGCAGCCAGGATCTTATGGTTGGAAACCATATTTCTTCACCCTGGAAATTAAATGGACTCCGTATGAGTTACCATCAATCGCAAAACTTCTAAAATAGGTGTTGTTGTCGCAATCTTCAGTCCAGTGACTTGTTCGATCCTTCTCTCCACGTTACCCTGTCCTGTGTAAGCCTCTTTACTTGTGAGTGAGAACGGCAAGTTACATCCATTTGAATCTGCTTACTGTATTCACAATTCGGTATCCCTTTCTGATTTTTCCCACCACACTTCCCTCCAGTGCTACATTGACAATTCCGTAATGTTTCAGAATGTGTCCCACAAATCGATCCCTTCTCTTAGTCAAGCTATACCTGAAATTTCTTTTTTCCACACATCTGTTCAGCACCTCCTCATTAGTTACGCGATTACCCATCTAATCTTCAGCGTTCGTATGTGGCACCATATTTCATAAGCTTCTATCATTAATTGTCTGAACTCCTTATCGCCCACGTTTCACTCCCGTATAATCCTAAACTCCAGACACACTTTCTCAATGACAAATTTCGTAAACCTGGAAATACACGGTGTCCAACAAAGGACACCTAATGTAAAAACTTGGCAGCTCGAATGAAAGAAAAAATAAATTCAACAGATTTCGATCTTCCGCTCATGAAAGGCATCACCTGCTAAATACTATCACTTCCAATAAAATCAATGAATAATCTATACCCATCAAAAATTTCCCCAGCATGTTACCTAGCTGCAAGCCGCTAATAATATAAGTTTAAAATTCCTACCAGAAATAAAAATCTAATATAATTTTTTAAACAATATAAACAACATTCTCATTCATTGTCAGCAACGTCTCATATTTTAACTACCTAACTAAAACTGATGGTAGCTAACGTAAGAAGTGAAGAACACCAATATTATTGGCTATCTGCATCTCGCCCCTCACTGAGCGACTTCACCCCTATGGTTCATCAAGACGTTACATCTATATGTCTCGTAAAAACCACCGACGCTTTAACTGTACACTAACGATATTGGAAACGTTAACTTGTACTTTAAATTTCACATTAGATGCTAAGAATTAATTCAGCAAAGGCGAAGTGACTCGTCTGAACCTGTAGTAAACGTTCTGATGACCACGGTGTCGACCGGACATTAAACCCTAATCTTGTTCCCTTCCTCTGGAAACGAAGTTCATCCACCGAACAGAACAAGAGATACCACGGTTTGCGGCAGTGGTACATCAAAATATACGCACAAATCTTATCATTGTCCGGATATGTGAAGATTAAGACTGTGGCTGGTCACTTACTGGCTGCAAAAAATAGTCCTCGCAGAGACTAGCTTTCTGTCTCCTTCTTCTTCAACCACAGAAAGCCCGAAGGTCGCTAAAGCTATCTTTAGATGTCGAAGATCAGTTGACAGACGATACGCACTCGATCAGAAGACGTTCACTCGAAGCGAGTTAGGACCGCAGTGGTGCCGGGCAACAGCTCGTGACGTATCGCCCGTTACTTCATTGTTCAGAGCGTCACCCGGGAGCGATTATAAAGGGCGACAATCGCTTTGACAGCACCGAAATAATTATGTTATCGACCATAACTAACACGTAAATGATTTATCACGATCGTAATTTGTCAGAAAACTTTAATAGAAGCATACCAGGTCATTTCAGATAGAAATTCATTTCAAGCAGCAACAAGCTACTACGGATACAAACTTTCCGCCTAAATCGAAGCGTTTTCTTTTTATAGATTTATTGATATGAAGCTGTACAGCAGCAGTGGAGTGGCCGAGCGTCATTCGACTCTGCCCTCTTTGTTTGAATATAAATTTGAGGTCTCAAGGGTGTTTACTGCGCACAAATGTTCTGTTCGTGCAACGTGTGGGGGGTATGCTCATGTATCTGTTGTCGACCCCTGTTAGTTTAGTAGCCTGGGTATTCTGACATTGGCCTCTCACTCCATATTTTCTTGAATGTCGTTTGTTGTTAATAACAGTTTTCTTAATTCATAAAATGCAGCAACCAGTTGCTTGAAATAATTTATTTGTGACGACCGGTTTCTGGCGCTTTTAGCTCTTTTTGTGGTATGTATACAGGCAAACAAGTTCATTGGTATTACAGTAAACCACACAAAACGTACAAAAGTCGGTTACAGAAATTTGAAAGCGTGAGTACAAAAGTCTTCGACATGAGTGCGAGATTTTACAAATCTAATACAATACAGTGTTGTAGTTTTCAAACAAGTTGATTGTAAAAAAAAGATATGTTCATATAAATGGATAAAATTTACACTTACATTTTAGTTTTGTAGCTTATGGTATGTACATGCTACATGGTAGCAGGAGACTGAACGCTGTGCAGAGATAGGCAAAGAATAACAATAATCAGCTGCTAATAAAGAATCTACGGATGAGCCTCATAACTAAATAAGGAATAAAAAGCCGTGGGATAAAACACAGTAATCCATTTCGGCTTATGCCATTCTCAAATGATGCCTGCAAGAAACTATATTCGTTATTTTGTTCTGTATACACGATTCTTTAAATTTGAAATTTTTGTCTTTCAGACAGCAATACTTACATTACATCGTTTATTTTACTCGATATTTCCGCCTTCGTACCGTTGTAATATTTAATATTTATCTGTGATGGTGTAGATGCTATATGTTATATCAGAAAATTATTATAAACGCTTATTATGTGATAATGTGTCTCTAGTCACTCAGATGGCCTACCTGGAAGTACACGGTGACCAACAAAGGACACCTAATGTAGAAATTTTTCATCTCGAATGAAAGAAAAAATAAATTCAACAGACTTCGATCTTCCGCTCATGAAAGGCATTACCTGCTAAATACTATCACTTCCCATAAAATCAATGAATAATCTATACCCATCAAAAATTTCCCCAGCATGTTACGTAGCTGCACGCCGCTAATAATACAAGTTTAAAATTCCTACCAGAAATAAAAATATAATCTACTATAATTTTTTAAACGAAATAAACAACATTCTCATTCATTGTCAGCAACATCTCATATTTTAACTACCTAACTAAAACTGATGGTAGCTAACGTAAGAAGTGAAGAACACCAATATTATTGGTTATCTGCATCTCTCTCCTCACCGGACGCCTTCACCCCTATGGTTCATCAAGACGTTACATCTATATGTCTCGTAAAAACCACCGACGCTTTAACTGTACACTAAGGAAATTGGAAACGTTAACTTGTACTTTAAATTTCACATGAGATGATAAGAATTAATTCAGCAAAGGCGAAATGACTCGTCTGAATCTGTAGTAAACGTTCTAATGACCATGATGTCGACAGGACGTTAATCCCAAATCTTGTTCCCTTCCTCTGGGCCGGCCGCGATGGCCGCGGGGACTGAGGCGCTTCAATCACGGTCTGCACAGCACTACGGTCGGGGGTTCGAATCCCCCATCGGGCATGGATATTTGTGCCGTCCTAGTTCGTAAGTAGTTCATAAGTAGTTTGTAAGTTTAGGGACTGATGACCCCGTACTTAAGTCCCATAGACTATACAAACATTTGAACATTTGAACCTTTTTCTGGAAAAGAACTTCATCCACCTAACAGAACAACAGATACCACGGATTGCGGCAGTGGTACATCAAAATACACGCACAAATCTTATCATTGACCGGATATGTGAAGATTAAGACTGTGGCTGGTCACTTACTGGCTGCAAAAAATAGTCCTCGCTGAGACTAGCTTTCTGCTCCTTCTTCTTCAACCACAGAAGCTGTCTTTAGATGTCGAAGATCAGTTGACAGACGAGATGCACTCGATCAGAAGACGTTCACTCGAAGCGAGTTAGGGCCGCAATGGTGCCGGGCAACAGCTCGTGACGTATCGCCCGTTACTTCATTGTTCAGGGCGTCACCCGGGAGCGATTATAAAGGGCGACAATCGCTTTGACAGCACCGAAATAATTATGTTATCGACCATAACTGACACGTAAATGATTTCTCACGATCGTAAGCAGCAACAAGCTACTACGGATACAAACTTTCATTTTCTTTTTATAGATTTATTGTTTACTGCGCAGAAATGTTCTGTTCGTGCAACGTGTGGGGGCGGGGGGGGGGGGGGTATGCTCATGTATCTGTTGTCGATCCCTGTTAGTTTAGTAGCCTGGGGATTCTGATTCTGGCCTCTCAGTCCATATTTTCTTGAATGTCGTTTGTTGTTAATAACAGTTTTTTTAATTCATAAAATGTAGCAACCAGTTGCTTGTAATAATTTATTTATTTGTGACGACCGGTTTCGGGCGCTTTTAACTCTTTTTCTGGTCTCTATACAGGCAAACAAGTTCATTGGTATTACATTAAAGCATACATAACGTACAAAAGTCGGTTACAGAAATTTGAAAGTTTGAGTATGAAAGTCTTCGACTAGAGTGCGAAATTTTATAAAGCTAATACAATACAGTGATGCAATTTTGAAACAGGTAGATTGTAAAAAAAGATGTGTTCATATAAAGGGATAAAATTTACACTTACATTTTAGTTTTGTAGCTTATGGTATGTACATGCTACATGGTAGCGGGAGACTGAACGCTAAGTGCAGAGATAGGCAAAGAATAACAATAATCAGCTGCTAATAAAGTATCTATGAATGAGCCTCATAGTGAAAGGGTAAAAATAAATAAGGAAAAAATTTGTGTGATAAAACACAGTAATAATCGATGTAGTTGACAATAACAGCGTAAAAAAGAGGAGCATGTGACTGATAAATCAGTCGCTTAACAGATTAATATTCAATTGTACTGTATAAGAAGTACAATGATAAGTGGAGCCATAGGCGGAATATTTCGGAACTAGCCGCTGACACACTAGTAGGACGCTTAGAATGGCGCTTTCAGGGCTACTGTCAATATAAACAAAGTGCCATTGTGTCTATGGCTTGAAAAATTAAGGAGGATAAACTGAGACATGATTCTCACACGGCAACTGATTTAAGGGTGTCGTTATAAAGGTTAAAATGCGTGAACTAATAATATAATAACATTTGGTTATTCCCAAGAGGTGGCAGCTTTCACTCTTAAAACTAGAAAGAAATCGAATCTGCAATTAGACCACACCTCCATCACCCTTGGGCAGGAAGGTATGCAGTGTTCTGCCACATACATTTTTAATAAGCTACTATAAGAAACACAAAAGCTTAGCAGTAATTTTCGTTCTTTCATGTTTAAAGTGACAGTTTTCCTCGTGGCTCACTCCTCCTATTCTGCCGAGGAATAAAAAATTAAGCTAAATTCTGCGTTACTTTCTACTTATCCTTAGGTCTTCAGTGTGCATAGGACTCCTACACCTTCCACTTGATCTATTACAACTATTAAGGATATTACCTTGTAATGCGGGTATCCGCAGCCAATTGTTGTTATGCAACGATGTGCGACGCCGTTCCCCGTCGGGGATTCGAATCCTCCCTCGAGGATGGATGTTTTTGTTGTCTTTAGTATAAGGTAGTTTATAAGCAGTATGTAAGTTTAGGCACTGATGACTCCGCAGTTAAGACCCAAAACATAAAAAACATTTGAACATTCTGAATTAAAAAAAAAAAGTGTTCCTTTTAGCCACTAACTGTCGTTCATGTCGAATGTTTAAAATATTGAACGCTTCTTAACGTTCACTTCTACGTTAAAACTATACAACAATGGGCGCTGTTGTGGTAGTCATATTTAATATATACCGGTGGTGGAGAGCAGGCAAAACCGTCCAATGTGTAAACGACGGTCAATTTTAAGCACCTGATGATGCATCTACAAGACGCGAAACCGGTTGTGCTTTGTCAAATAAAAGCTTGTTGCACTTAATCGCACAAAATTACCTCTTTTCTTACAGTTTCATGTACTGATTCGTTACATGAACGCGACGGATTGATCTTCAATTTTAATAACTATTAAGTTGCTGCAAATATTTCATTTTTAAAGTCGGTCATTTCGGCTTATGCCATTCCTAAGTGATGCCTGCGAGAAACTATGTTCGTTATTTTGTTCTGTATAAGTGATTATTTAAGTTTGAAATTTTTGTCTTTCAGACAGCAATACTTACATTACATCGATGGATAATGCATACAACATCTCTTAGTTACGAAAACGTTTATTTTACTCGATATTTCCGTCTTCGTAACGTTGTAAAATTTAATATTTATCTGTGATGGTGTAGATGCTATATGTTTACAAATATGTTATATCAGAAAATAATTGTAATCGCTTGTTATGTGATAATGTGTCTCTAGTCACTCAGATGCTGTTCGTGTATACTTAATGAATTTTGTTATCTTTGGATCAGCCGTTATCTAATCGTAAAATTTCGATAACATTTTCTAAATAAAGTTTGTGTTTAAATTTTGTGTGGTCATTGAGAATTTCGTCTGGGGTTGTGTTTATATGGATAAATATTTCCAGTTCTTCCAATAAAATGCATTAATATACCTTTAGGGATAATGTAGATTAGATTAAATTAGATTATATGTACTTTTCGTTCCGGTAGATCCTAATTGAGGAAATACTCTTGGATGTAGAACATGCCAGAATAAAATACACAATATATACTTACAAAAAGAGAGCATATGTGTTAATGTACCTTCCACAGATCGCAAATGTAATTGCTCTTAGGGATGTGGAATCGGCCAGTAAAAACAATTATCTTAAGAATATTTACATTTTAAAGGATATAAAACTAATTACTATGTACTAATATACTAGGTGCATATTAAAATACCGTTTTCATTGCTATCGGTTTACAATGCCAATGTCCGTACCCAAGAAATGTATGGTTAACTTTAGCATTGCATCAGGATCTGCTGGAAGTTCAAATTTTTGCTGAGAGGTAACCACTAAATGTATATTATACAGTGCAACTCAAAGGTGACAATATGAATCGTTTACTAAGCACGATCACACGTCACAAATGTTGGTTTTCACCATTGTCTTCTTAGCGTCAAAGCCGCTCAAAGGTACCATCTCTAATCCTCATAAATAGACTGGACGTCTACAAAGCTCTGCGCATCCTGAAGAAGTGATTAACCGTACGTCTCATATGGTGGACAGAGTTCATGGAAACTTGGTGGTCGTCATATCGAACAGCTATTGCAGCTGTTGTAATGACAAGTAAAAAAAGAGTGAAATCTGCAAATCTTGTTTTCCTTGGGAAAAAAACCGTTTTACGACATTGGTTCCTATGTGAAAGTTGAACAACTTTGTCCTCTCACAATTTCTATAAGTGTGTAACATGAATTCTAAAAATACCTTGTATTCACAACACTTTAATCTACAGGTATCCACAGTACAATATTTCCTTCAGTACTTGTAACAAATTGCGAATTTCCGTGAGTTCAAATGTTCAAATGTTTGTAAAGCTTATGGGACTTAACTACGGGGTCATCAGTCCCTAAACTTACAAACTACTTATGAACTACTTACGAACTAGGACGGCACAAATATCCATGCCCGAGGGGGGATTCGAACCCCCGACCGTAGTGGCCGTACAGACCGTGACTGAAGCGCCTTAGTCTCCTCGGCCACCGCGGCCGGCTCCGTGAGTTCTGCCGCATGAGTTAGTAACTGTTTTCTTTGAAAGTTTCGTTGCCAAAAGTTATAGTTTCATGGTAGGAACATTACGATCAGTTTGGCGGTTGTGTCATCCCTCTCAGAAAAGTAATAGACTAGCTGCAGGCTTTAGTGGCCATGAAAACTAGTCCCTAACTTCCTCTTTTCATCCACCTTCGCCGCTCGCGAGGCTCCCTGCAGAAGTTATATCTGAGAAAGCTGACTTAGCAGGTGCAAAAGACGTCCTATTACGTTGGCGCCTCTTTGAGGGAAGTGCCCGACTCTGAGAGAAGTGAACCTTTTGTTGGGTCTTCTCTTTATCCGTTACGGGAATTCAAGGATTTCATTTCGACGGCACCTGTTATAATCTAACTTCTGAAATTTAGTCTTCATTAGAAGGATGAATAGCTTCTACAATTATTTTTCCTGCAGAACGATTATCCGGTGCGATTTCTACGAGGAGCTGGTTTCCACGCGAGCGTCGAGAACTGCAGTCTGCATTGAGGACTTCTCGCAGGGGACCCTGACTTTAGGTCCAAGTATAAGCTGCCACGTGGTTCTCTCCTAGTGTGCCTCTAAGATGAGGCAAAACAAAATTTTAATGCTTGGTCTGAGTTCTGAATAGTATCCAGTTTGCGTTATGTAGCGTCCCCTAGTGAAACGATATTAATAGTAAGTTACGCCGTATAGAATTCTAATTAAAACATAAGTGCAGTGTTACCAAATATAAAGTGTTACCAAGGAAGTCAGTGAACTTTCTTTTTTACAAAAAAGAAATATTAACATCGTCGTGAATGTTATCTCAGCTCTTTGTTAGAGTACTGGAAGGAAGCTTAAGGTTTAACGTCCCGTCGACAACTTGGTCATTAGAAATGCAGATGATAAACGGGTATTCATTGGACAAATATATTATACTAGAACTGACATGTGATTACATATTCAGCAAATTTGGGTGCTTAGATCCTGAGAAATCAGTACCCAGAACAACCACCTCTGGCCGTAATAACGACCTTGATACGTCTGGGCATTGAGTCAAACAGAGCTTGGGTGGCGTGTACAGGTCCAAATGCCCATGCAGCTTCAACACGATACCACAGTTCATCAAGAGTAGTGACTGGCGTATTGTGACGAGCCAATTGCTCGGCCACCACTGACCAGACGTTTTCTATTGGTGAGAAATCTGGAGAATGTGCTGGCCACGGCAGCAGTCGAACATTTTCCTTATCCAGAAAGGCCCGTACAGGACCTGCAACTTGCGGTCGTGCATTATCCTACTGAAATGTAGAGTTTCGCAGGGTTCGAATGAAGGGTAGAGCCACGCGGTAGTAACATATCTGAAATGTAACGGCCACTGTTCAGAGTGACGTGTAACCCCATAACATCACGCCGGGCGATACGCCAGAATGGCGATGCTGAATATAAGCTTCCAATGTGCGTTCACCGCGAGTCGCCAAACACGGATGTGACCATCATGATGCTGTAAACAGAACTTGGGTTCATCCGAAAAAAATGACGTTTTGCCATTCGTGCACCCAGCTTCGTCGTTGCGTACACCATCGCAGGCGCTCCTGTCTACGATGCTGCGTCGAGGGTAACCGCAGCCAAGGTCTCGCAGCTGATAGTCTATGCTGCTGCAAACGTCGTCGTTTGATGGTTGTAGTCTTGCAAAAGTCCCTATCTATTGACTCAGGGATCGAGACGTGGCTGCACGATCCGTTATAGCCTTGCGGATAAGATGCCTGTCATCTCGACTGCTAGTGATAAGAGGCCGTTGTGATCCAGCACGGCGTTCCGTATTGCCCTCTTGAATCCACCGATTCCATATTCTGCTAACAGTCACTGTATACGACCAACGCGAGCAGCAACGTCGCTATATGATGAACTGCAATCGCGATAGGCTACCATCTGACCTTTATCAAAGACGGAGACGTGATGGTACGCATTTGTCCTCCTTACACGAGGCATCACAACAACGTTTCACCAGGCAACGTCGGTCAACTGCTGTTTGTGTATGAGAAATCGGTTGGAAACTTTCCTCATGTCAGCACATTGTAGGTGTAGCCACCAGCATCAACCTTGTGTGAATTCTCTGAAAAGCTAATCATTTGATACTTCCTGTCAGATTAAAATTGTGTGCCGTAACCGGAACTCGAACCTGGGACAGGCAAGCGCTCTACTGACTGAGCTATCCCGACACGACTCACGATCCCTCCTCACACCTTTACTTCCGTCAGTACCTCGCTTCCTACTTTCCAAACTTCACAGAAGCTCTCCTGCGAACCTTGCAAGACTAGCAGTCCTGGAAGAAATAATATGGTGGAGACATGGCTTAGCCACAGTCTAAGGGATGTTTCCAGTATGAAACTTGCACTCTGCAGCGGAGTGTGCACTGATATGAAGCATCCTGGCAGAATTAAAGTTTCATTCTGGAAACTAATCATTTGCATATCACAGCATCTTCATCCTGTCGGTTAAATTTCGCGTCTGTAGCACGTCATGTTCGTGGTGTAGCAATTTTAATGGCCAGAAGTGTACTATTTAAAAATAGCTTCAATGATTTTCAGTCTATAAAACAGATAAATTCTGGTGCCGCCTCAGCCGTTTTTATTAAGATCACTCCTTACAGATTCACTACAAGTTTCTCGTCATTACAGACGCATCTTCAGGTGTACTGCGTTAAAACAAAAACTATAATTAAAACTACAGCAATGATAAAGTAATAAGCGTGCCAGGGATTTAAAAAAATGGTGCTTACAAATTTATTCATATCGAAATTCTGTATTAAGTCCTAACGTTCGAATTTCTTTAAAATTTACTTAAAAGGTCTGGATATATGGAAACATTCCCACGGATATCATCAATAAACATTAAAACCAGGGGCATTCATCAACTTTTTACTCAATACTTACGAAAGCATAAAGCCCAGATATTTGATTAAAATCAGTTCTTTGGCTAATACAATCTATTAGCAATAAAAAGGATATCATAATTCAGTGTTTAAAAGTACAGCAAATTTCAGTTCAAGTAACAGTTTAGCACAGTTTTTAATTTTATTTGCTGGGACGCCACAGATAAATGAGGAATGTGTGTGTGCAGCTATTGTTTCTAGTCGCCTATTCAGTCGGAAAATGATGGGGGCCTTAACGCATTTCTTTTGAAATAAACGCACGCATGCGGTAGTGTAGCTGGCAACATCTTTACCAGTCAGTGCACCGAGAAGTGAGTACATGTTGCGATTATAGCGACAGCCTTGCACAGGACTTGGAACACGTATAATTTGTATTCGAAGAACAGGGGTATTCCTCTCACCAGATTAAGACAGTCATATTGAAGTAACTTAATTAGAAGCTAAAGACAAAATGAAACATTTAAAGTTGATTATATACGTTATAAAAACAGCTGTATTTGTGTATATGTATATCCGAAACTAATATGTATATGTATATGTATATCCGAAACTAATACCCCCCCCCCCCCAAAAAAAAAATAAAAACTAGTTACGATATCAATAAAAAAATTAGAAGAGATGAGAAATCATGTACGCTATATTGTGTTAATTTTTTTTAAATATTTGAAAGTCTCAAAATTTGAACAAAACGTCGACAATTACTTTATTCGATTTAAAGTTACTGTAATAGAACATGTTCCGGTACTCTACACTGGTAGATTTAATTTTTTTTCATATCTCAAGAAAAAAAGAGGAAAGGAACTTCCATCAGCCAAAAGAGACTTAACAATGAATGAGAAGTTGTACAAAGCACGAATCAAATGAAAGTTTTCATCATTTTATTGCTCTGCATGTATGCCTGACTCGTTCTCCGTTGTTAGCAGCGCATCGCAGCAATACCCCGACAATCAAGGAGTAACTCAGACATGAAACATCTACATAACCAACGAGTATATACGAGGTATTTTTCATAAAATTTGTATAAAGACCTATCTCTACGTGTCTGGTGGTCCGTCATCAAAAATCAACATTAGATGTAGGGGAGACCGGGGCACGTTGGCCATATTTTTTTTTTTTTTTTTTTTTCTGAATATTAATTTATTTGACATATTTAAAGTGATGAAATTATTTTTTAAATTTTATATAGGTCTTTACTGAAGCTGGATGGCAGTAATTAACCTTGAAAATATCAGTTAAAGTATTGGAAACAATTAATTACTGGACATATGTCATGTGCGCCAATCTGCCCCTACCTCGGAGTAAGTTGGCCCTGAGGCTGGGGCACATTGACCTATGTAGTCTTTCGGTAAGTATAACTAAGAAATTAAAACTAACAGTTAGCAAGAAATATATTTTAATGTACATAATATGAAGTTGAATATTGAGTTAAATGCTTAACATTGAGGTTAAACTTCTTAGGATTTAGAGTGTCTTAATATAAACCAGTCAACTTTAATCAATGTCCAGCTCCAAAGGTTCAGCACAGTTTTAACACTCATAAAATAGTCTACATATTTCATTTTTCACGCATGTCTGATGAGCCCAACGCTTACAGTTTGTGCACTGAATTCCTTGTTCCTCAGTTGATTGTTTAAAAAAAGGCACTGTGACTCTTCTTCATCGTCATCATTATCGCCATCTTGCCTTGGTAGTTCTTTTTTTTTGCGTTTTATGCCGCCTGCAGTTAATTTAGTTAATTTCATTCTACTATTCCTCGCACTTCCTTTTTGGAAAAAGGGCTTTTCTAACCTGTAACATAATTTTTCTTCACTATTTCTTTCCAGTGCTTTGGTCCAATGCGGTAAATGAAACGGATAAAATGGAGTACAGACGACTAAGAAATGAGATTGACAGGAAGTGCAAAGTGGCTAAGCAGGAGTGGCTAGAAGGCAAATGCAAGGATGTAGAAGAATGTATAAATAGGGGAAAAATAGATACAGCCTACAGGAAAATAAATGAAACATTCGGAGATAAGAAAAACAGCTCTATGAATATAAAGGACCCTGATGGAAAACCAGTTCTCAGCAAAGAAGGGAAAGCTGAAAGGTGGAAAGAGTATATAGAGAGCCTCTATGAAGGAAATGAACTTAGCGGCAATATTGTAGAAAGGGGAGGAGAAGTAGATGAGGATGAAATAGGAGATACTATACTGAGAGATGAATTTGACAGAGCACTGAAAGACCTAAGTCGAAACAAGATCCCTGGAGTAGACAATATTCCCTCAGAGCTACTGAAGTCTCTGGGAGAACCAGCCATGAGAAAATTGTTTCACCTGGTGTGTAAGATGTATGAGACAGGTGAAGTACCCTCAAACTTTAAGAAAAATGTTATAATCCCCATTCCAAAGAAAGCAGATGCAGACAGGTGTGAAAACTACAGAACCATCAGTTTAATAAGCCATGGTTGCAAAATATTAACACGAATTATATACAGAAGAATGGAAAAGCTGGTAGAAGCCGACCTCGGGGAAGATCAGTTTGGGTTCAGGAGAAATGTAGAACACGGGAGGGAATACTCACTTTACGAAATGTTCAAATGTTTGTTAAGCTTATGGGACTTAACTACGGGGTCATCAGTCCCTAAACTTACAAACTACTTATGAACTACTTACGAACTAGGACGGCACAAATATCCATGCCCGAGGGGGGATTCGAACCCTCGACCGTAGTGGCCGTGCTGACCGTGACTGGAGCGCCTCAGTCACCTCGGCCACCGCGGCCGGACTCACTTTACGGCTTATCCTAGAAGATAGATTAAGAAAAGGCAAACCTATATTTCTAGCTTTTGTAGATTTGGAGAAGGCTTTTGACAATGTTGATTAGAATAAACTCTTTCAAGTTCTGAAGCTAGCAGGAGTAAAATATAGGGAGCGTAAGGTTATTTACAACTTGTACAAAAACCAGATAGCGGTTGTAAGAGTTGAAGGGCATGAAAGAGATGCAGTGGTTGGAAAGGGAGTAAGACAGGGTTGTAGTCTTTCTCCAATGTTATTCAATTTGTACATTGAACAAGCTATAAAAGAAAGCAAGGAAAATATGGAGAAGGAATTAAAGTTCAGGGTGAAGAATTAAAAACATTGCGTTTTGCCGACGACATAGTAATTCTGTCAGATACAGAAAAATACCTGGAAGAGCAATTGAACGGAATGTACAGTGTGCTGAAAGGTGCATATAAGATGAAAATTGTTGTTGTTGTTATGGTCTTCAGTCCAGAGACTGGTTTGATGCAGCTCTCCATCCTACTCTATCCTGAGCAAGCCTTTTCAGCTCTTCATAAGAACGGCAACCCACATCCACTTGAATCTGCTTACTATACGCTTCTCTTGGTCTCCCTCTGCGATTTTTACCCCACACACTTCCCTCCAATGCTAAATTTACGATTCCCCGATGTCTAAGAATGTGTCCTACCAAGCAATCCCTTCTTTTGGTCAGGGTATGCCAAAAAATTCCGTTTCTCACCAATTCTGTTCAGTACCTCTTCATTAGTTATGCGATCTATCCACCTAATCTACAACATTCTTCTGTAGCACCACATTTCAAAAGCCTCTATTCTCTTCCTGTCAGCATTGCTTATCGTCCATGTTTCACTCCCGTACAAGGCAACATTCCACACAAATGCTTTCAGAAAAGACTTCTTTACCCTTAAATTAATATTCGATTTAGCAAATTTCTCTTTTTCAAAAATGCTTTTCTTCCCATTGCCATTCTGATTTTACATCCGTTGTACTGTGACCATCGCATGTTATTTTACTACCCAAGTAACAAAACTCATCTACCACCTTTATTGTTTCGTTACCTAATCTAATTCCTTCAGCATCGCCTGATTTTCTGAGACCGCATTCCATTATTTTTGTTTTGCTCTTGTTAATGTTCATTTTATACTCTCTCTTCAACACACTGTCCATTCCATTCAACTGCTCTTCCAGGTCCTTTGCTGTCTCTGACAGAATTACAATGTCATCGGCAAAACGCAATGTTTTTATTTCTTCCCCCTGAACTTTAATCCCTATTCCAAATTTTTCCTTGCTTTCCTTCACCGCCTGCTCGATGTACAAATTGAATAGCATCGGAGAAAGGCTACAACCCTGTCTTACTCCCTTCCCAGCTGATGCTTCCCTTTCATGCCCTTCGAGTCTAATAACTGCAGTCTGGCTTTTGTATAAGTTGTAAATAACTCTCCTTTCCCTATATTTTACCCCTGATGACTTCCGAATTTGAAAGAGTGTATTCCAGTCAACATTGTCAAATGCTTTCTCCAAATCTACAAAAGCTAGAAATATAGGTTTGTCTTTTCTTAATCTATCTTCTAGGATAAGCCGTAAAGTGAGTATTCCCTCCCGTGTTCTACATTTCTCCTGAACCCAAACTGATCTTCCCCGAGGTCGGCTTCTACCAACTTTTCCATTCTTCTGTAAATAATTCGTGTTAATATTTTGCAACCATGGCTTATTAAACTGACGGTTCTGTAGTTTACACATCTGTCTGCACCTGTTTTCTTTGGAATGGGGATTATAACATTTTTCTTGAAGTCTGAGGGCATTTCGCCTGTCTCATCCATCCTACACACCAGTTCAAATAGTCTTGTCATGGCTGGCTCTCCCAGAGACTTTAGTAGTTCTGAGGGTATTTCATCTACTCTGGGGCCTTGTTCCGACCTAGGTCTTTCAAGGCTCTGTCAAATTCATCTCTCAGTATAGTATCTCCTATTTCATCTTGATCTACTTCCTCTTCCCTTTCTACAACATCGTCTCCAAGTTCATTTCCTTCTTTAGAGCTGCTCTATGTACTCTTTCCACCTTTCAGCTTTCCCTTCATTGCTGAGAACTGGTTTCTCATCTGAGTTCTTGATATTCGTAGAATTGCTTTTCTTGTCCCCAAATGTCTCTTTTATTTTCCTGTAGGCGGTATCTACTTTCCCCCTTGCTATACATTCTTCTACAGATTTGCATTTGGCTTCTAGCCACTCCTGCTTAGCCATTTTGTACTTCCTGTCAATCTCATTTTTTAGACGTCTATACTCAATTTTGCCTTTTTCATTTACTGCATTCTTATATTTTCTCCTTTCATCAATTAAATTTAGTATTTCCTGTGATATCCAAGGATTTTTTGTAGGTCTTGCCTTTCTACCTATTTTGTCCTCTGCTGCCTTCACTATTTCATCTCTCAATGCTACCGATTCCTCTTCTACTGTTTTATTTCCCCCTGTTTCTGTCAATTGTTGCCTAAATCTCCCTCTGAAATTCTCCATAACTTCACTTTCCTTCAATTTATCTAAGTCCCATCTCCTTATTTTCCTACCTTTCTGCAGTTTTTTTCAGTTTCAGCCTACAGTTCATGACTAACAATTATGGTCAGAGTCTATATCTGCCCCTGGGTATGTCTTGCAGTTTATAACCTGGTTCCGGAATGTATGTCTTACCATTATAAAATCTATCTGATACCTTCCGGTGTCTCCTGGTCTCTTCCACGTATACAACCTTCTTTTGTGATTCTTAAACCACGTGTTTGTTACGATTAAATCATGTTCCGTGCAAAATTCTACTAGGCGACTTCCTCTTTCATTCCTCCTGCCCAGTCCATATTCACCTACTATTTTTCCTTCTCTTCCTTTTCCTACTACCGAATTCCAGTCTCCCATCACAATTAAGTTTTCCTCTCTTTTAACTGTCTGAATAATTTCCTTTAGCTCCTCATATATTTCTTCGATCTCCTCATCATCGGCAGAGCTAGTTGGCATATAAACCTGTACTATTGTTGTCAGTGTCGGCTTCGTATCTATCTTGACAATGATAATGCGATCACTGTGCTGGTCATAGTAGTTTACCCGCATTCCTATTTTCTTATTCATTATCAGTCCTACTCCTGTGAAACCCCCAACTGATTTTGTATTTATAATCCTGTTCTCACCTGACCAGAAATCCTGTTCATCCTGCCACCGAACTTCACTAATCCCCACTATATCTAACTTCAACCTATCCATTTCCCTTTTTAAATTTTCTAATTTTCCTACCTGATTAAGGGATCTAACATTCCACGCTCCGATCCGTAGAATGCCAGTATTGTCTTTCCTGATGACAACATCCTCCTGAGAAGTCCCCGCCCGGAGATCCGAATGGGGGACTATTTTACCTCCGGAATATTTTACCCGAGAGGATGCCATAATCATATTTCCATACAGTAGAGCTGCATGTCCTCGGGAAAAGTAACGGCTGTAGTTTCCCCTTGCTTTCAGCCGTTCGCAGTAGCTGTGTGGCAAAGCCACATTAGCTGATGTTACAAGGCCAGCTCAGTCAATCATCCAGACTGTTGCCCCTATAACTAATGAAAAGACTGCTGCCTCTCTTCAGGAACCACACGTTTGTCTGGCCTCTCCACAGATACCCCTCCGCTGTGGTTGCACCTACGGTACGGCTGTCTGCATCGTTGAGGCACGCAAGCCACCCCACCTCGGCAATGTCTGTGGTTCATGGGGGTGGAGATGAGTATTAACAAGAGCAATACTAGGGTAATAGAGTGCAGTCTATGAAAATCAGATATTGCTGAAGGAAGACGAATACAGTAAGCAGATTCAAAAGGATGTGGGTTGCCATTCTTAAAGAAGCTTGCTGCAGATAGAATAGAGTGGAGACCTGCATCAAACCAGTCCTCGGGATGAAGACCACAACAAATATTACACACACACACACACACACACACACACACACACACACACACACATATATATCAATTGAACGGAATGGGCAGTGTGCTGAAAGGTGCATATAAGATGACCATTAACAAGAGCAAAACTAGGGTAATGGAGTGCAGTGTAAGAAACTCAGGTGATGCTGAAGGAATTAGATTAGGTAACGAAGCAGTAAAAGAGGTAGATGAGTTTTGTTACTTGGGCAGTAAAATAACAAATGATGGTCGCAGTATAGAGGATATAAATTGCAGAATGGCAATGGGTAGAAAAGCGTTCTTGAAAAAGAGAAATTTGTTAACATAGAATATTGATTTAAGCCTAAGGAAGTCCTTCCTGAAGGCATTTGTATGGAGTGTTGCCTTGTATGGGAGTGAAACATGGACGATAAACAGTGCGGACAGGTATAGGATTGAGGCTTTTGAAATGTGGTGCTACAGAAGAATGCTGAAGATTAGGTGGGTGGATCGCGTAACTAATGAGGAGGTACTGAACAGAATTGGGGAGAAAAGAAATTTCTGGCATACCTGGACTAGAAGAAGGGATAGATTGGCAGGACACATTCTTAGAGATCAAGGAATTGTGTATTTAGCTTTGGAGGGAAGTGTGTGGGGTAAAAACCTCAGAGGAAGACCAAGAGATGGATATAGTAAGCAGATTCAGACAGATGCCGTTCTTATGTGGAGATGAAGAGGCTTGCTCAGGATAGGATATTGTGGAGAGCTGCATCAAAATAGTCTCCGGACTGAAGACCACAACAACAAAAACAACACCAACAACTACAACAACGGTCCAATGCGAAGGGTTGAAATTCAATTTCTGTTTCCTGAGTTTCAATTACCTGTGCAGACTGACATGAGGTCTGTTTGTACTTAGCACAGTACCTCCAGTTCGATTTTCTTCGAATCCCTAAGACTTCGCTAACAGCCCTCACAGATCTTTCGTTTTCTTTTACTTCTAAAACGGCTCTTAGCATCGTATCTTCAGATATCATTCCCCTTTCATTCTTTTATTATTTCGAATCAAGGTTTAAACAAGAGCCGTAACTCATGTTTTGAAAAGAACGAAATGAACGAGAGTCTGACTTCTCAGATCACTGTTTAAGATTAAAATAAAATTTACTGATTGGCGTTTATTTAGCGCTTTTTATCTCGTGAATATGACGTTTGACCTCTGAAACGTATCACAATATATTTAACTTCGACAATTGTGTTAATAATTTAATAAACTAGAAAAAATATAAACGTTGTTATAATTAAAAGTAACCAACCTTTCATCAAGTTTAAAGAAGTACAGCTCCTATAGAACGTGACAGGTTGTCTCGGCTGGCCATCGTGCCTCGTTCTCTCTGGGCCAATCTGCCCGATCGCCATCTTTACAATAAATGCTGTGCTTTAGAAAACCCACTGAAGCAATTAAGACTGTATGCCATATAGAAATAATCCTCAAACTACGATCTTTAATTATACTACACACCCCGTTGCACCTGAAGCGCCGACGAGTAGAATTTTAGTGAAACACGCACAAAAACAATTAAGGACTGCACCTTGTCCAAAACTTTGACGCCTACGATACTGGCCCTGTATAAGGAGACGGACAGTGCTACCTACTTTCTGATTGATTCCTAGGACGAACTACTGTCTATTGTGTGAATTAATTTGACTGGGCCATCCTGCCCCTGTGGCCAACGTGCGCCGGTCTCCCCTACTATAATCAAAATGTACTGTAATCCAAAGTACTTGAAACCTGATAAATACAAATAGTTAACTAATAATGACATGACAGGTGTGGTTCATGTGCGTGCTTTAGGCACAGCGAGTACGAGATATTGCGCCTCACCAGCCATATAGGACTTCTTCTGTTTTTTATTATTATTATTTTTTCCCCTACGTAAAATACGCATATTACCACACCTGTTATATGAATGTTAGTTATCTATTCGCCTTCAGGTGGCTAGAAGTATTTTGTATATCAGTACATCCTCTATCTTAAAAACCAATGATGCCTCATCAGGCATCACAGTAGTCATTTGTATGAACTATGAATGACCTACTAGTAAAGCGACTAAACAACATTTATGCAACACTTTTTCAGTTTACTGCAATCGTCGCAGTATTCCTGCACGACTTTCTCGCATGTTCAACATAATTTGGAGGTAGATTCAGTGATATGTAGATAATGGCTGTAAAATATAAAAAAGAAATTAATTACGTTACGCTTGATGCTGAAGTTTTACTGTACACTAAAATAAGCAGAAAGCAGTCTTTCACACTATACCGCGTCATATCTCAAGCACTACGTGCCGCACACTGATATAATTTTTTAGTTCAGATATAAAGATATTGTTGTAAAGCATATTGCAATTAGAGACATTAGCTAAAAAGTAATAAATTAAAACGTCAGGAGTCAATGAAATGCGAAAAAACTGCCGGCCGCTGTGGCCGAGGGGACTAAGGCGCTCCAGTCACGGTCTGCACGGCCACTACGGTCTGGGGTTCGAATCCCCCCTGGGGCATGGATATTAGTGCCGTCCTAGTTCGTAAGTAGTTCATAAGTAGTTTGTAAGTTTAGGGACTGATGACCCCGTAGTTAAGTCCCATAGACTATACAAACATTTGAACATTTTTTTTTTTTTTTTCGAAAAAACTGTCGCCATGTAGGAATGAGCGTTATGTTGCGGATTGCGCCGACGCTCAGTTCGGAGGTTCGAATCGAATCGGGCATGGGTGTGTGTGTTGCCCTTAGTATAAATTGACTGAAACAGTTTTTAAGTCTAAGGACCTATGACCAGAGCAGTTTGGTCCCTTGGAGTTAAAAACATTTGCAAATTCCTTTTGGAAACCTGTCAACAAAATATCCACATCTTCTCCTAACTAATGGATTGATTTTAGTCGGACTTTGTACACATATTCTTTACCGGTGGGAAACAACCGCTGTTCTGGTAAGAACCACCCAGACGCACAATTCAAGATATATATCGTCATAAACAACAAGATGTCTTAAAAACCTCCCCATCCCCTGTGAGTTGTAATTTATTACTCACTCCTTACTGCTCTCTCTCTCTCTCTCTCTCATATATATATATAACAGATTTACTAATTTTAGTCTTGAAATATTCGTGTAAGTCCAGGGAGGGTTTGAAGGAGGGTTTAAACGGTGATAAATTATGAAAAAGTTGTCCGGAAAAAAGTAAAATCGGGATAAACCGAAACAGCTTTTTTCAGTGTGCTATCAATACCGTTCGTACAATTGCGATAAAATTACAATATATATATATATATATATATATATATATATATATATATATATATATATATAATCTATCGTAAAATTTGAGAAAAACTGAAAGTGCGATTTTCAATGTGTTTTTGATTGAATTCAGCACTATAACTGACCGTTCACACGACGAAAAGGGGTAATTCTTTTGTTGTTTTGTTCATTATGGTCTTGGAAAAGTTTCACTAGTAAAAATAGAGACAGTTGAAAAGGAAAGTCGCAAAATTCGAACCAAGTTTCTTTTTCAATGTGTTTCTAAATGTACTCAATACTATAAGTTGAGAACCGTTCATCCGCTTGCGATAAAATTTTGATCATTTGACGTTCAACGAAAGATGACCGTTCTTATGAACTAAAAATTTGGAAAAGTTGGCCGGTAAATTTGGAAATTCGCGAGAAACTGAAAGAGCTTTTATCAATGGGATATCAATATCATTCGTCTGGTTGCGATAAAATTTTGTAAATTTGACGTTCAAAGCAAGAGTAACGTTCTTACGAAATAAAAATTTGGAAAAGTTTCTAGGAAAATTGGAAAAAAAAGAAAAAATAGAGAGAGATTTTTCTATGAAATATCATTATCATTCATCTGATTGCGATAAAATTTTGCACATTCGACGTTGAAAGCGAGAGGAAAGTTTGAGTGGAGTAAAAGTTTGGAATAGTTGGCCAGAAAATAGGAAAATTTGTGGGAAACTGAAAGAGCTCTTCTATTTCGGATATCAATATCATTCGTACGATTGCGATAAAATTTTGCACATTTTACGTTCAAAGCAAATGCCTTTATAAAGCTACTAGGTCTAAAATACATATGATTTAAATTAGTATGGTTTATATTAAGAGGTAAATGATACGAAGTTCACCAGGTCATCTAGTTCGCAATACATTTCAGAGTTAGTTTCCTAACGATCCACTGTTGTATTATTGCAATACACATTATTAAGGAGTTATGACGTTATAAGATTGAGCTGCATGACAAAGAACTTAAACTGAAGAGAGAGGAGGGTAGTGTGGTGTCGCACAAGTCCAAAGTGCGCGCCACCTACTTTCGCCGCGCGCCGCCATGCACGCACGGCGCGGCGTTCTTAAGACGTCAGCCACGAGCGCCCTCTGCTACAACTCCGCTCGTGGCCACCACTGAACGACATCGTTCACTTGGGACTGAGATAGGAACCAGCTAACACTTCGGAATCAGATAGGCACCAGTGAAGACTTGGCTATCGGATAGGCACTAGGCAGGCCTCTAGCTCAACTATGTATCAGCATTCTGCTGTACTGAGCTATGTAAAAGTTAAGTATTACTAAGTCTCTATGAAATACATATCTCGTTCTAATTTACTCAAGTGTTTCTAGTTTCTGCTGTCCCACTGGCTGCTCACCTCCTACCGGCACAAGCGTGCATCCTTTATTCCTATGTCGGTCTTTCTAACTCGGCCACCGACACCTACGACGGAAACGAGACACAAACGCGGCGACGAGGCTGGGACACAAAAGGTAGAAGGACAAAGGCTGGAGAAAGTAGATGGACTAACATATGAATAGATGATGATGATTTTATGTGGCATTTTTGGCCGTTATACCCCGCGCTGGGATCGTCTACGGCCTGCCTGGTGCAACTCTTTAGGTGATATCACATGGGCGAAAGTACGTATCAATGATGATGAAATGATGACGAGGGCAACACAACACCAGACTTGCGCATAATAGTTCGCGATCGGGAGCACTACTAGTTCGTTCTTTTAGTTCGTTCGCTCCAAATGACAGCTGAGCGGCGTGGTCTGCGCAAGCAGGTGGAGGGAGAAGTTCCTCCACCTAGCTGCTTCATGCGCTTGCTGCTTGAGCAGCAAACGATATCATGGAAACCAAAAGAAACAGTTTGTGGATAATTTCTCGCGTTTAAGTTTAGAGTTATCTCTATATCTTGGCATTATGGAATTTATTAGTCAGGTATTGCAGAGTGCAGAATACTTCAAAGCAGAAATTTTGTTCCACTGAACTACGTAATCTAACAGGCAGACGCTAACCTCAAAATGGCTCTCATCAGCAGAAGGCAAACATGTGATTTTTAATTTCGTTCGCGACCTATCGCCCATTTTTAGTTCGCGGCCTATCGCGCATATTTTAGTTCGCGACTTATCGCGCATATTTTAGTCTGCGACCTATCGCGCATGTTTTAGTTCGCGACCTGTCGCGCATATTTTAGTTCGCGACCTATCACGCATATTTTAGTTCGCTACCTATCGCGCATATTTTAGTTTTCGACCGGTAGCTCTCGTTTTAGTTCGCAGCTCGGCCGCGAAGTAGGTCGCTCTTTTTAGTTCGTCCGCTCGTATTGGCTTTTGCTACCGCTACTAAAACTACAGCTGAGCTCGTTATGACGGCAACTGACAGAAGGGAATCACGCTATTCTGTGCGCTCTCGCAACCTCTCGCTGTTACCCGTCAGTCTTCGGAAAAGGAGCGGACGAACTAAGAGGCAAGGGATCTGCGAACTAGTTCACGTAGTTTGCCTGTGGGAGCGCTCTTCCGAACTAGTTCATTCGCGAACTACACAATGCTACACAACACCCAGTCCCCGAGTGAAGAAAATATCCAACCCGCCCGGAAATCGATCCCGGACTACGGAGACGGACGCATGATTACAATGATTACAATGATTACAATAAATACACACCGGTAGCTATTACAGTAAAAAAACTATATCAAATTTTCTTTGCAGTCCTAACGAGATAATATCTTAAAAATGAAAGACAGATAATGGGACTAACGTTGTGAAAACTTCCAAGACTACAGGGGACGTGCGCAACGGGAAATGTAGCGGCAGACGCGCGTGCTTGGCCGAGGAAGTAAGAGAGGCGGGGCTGGGCGAACGGTGTCGAGCGTCTTTTGTCGGCCGCTGCTGACGAGACGCGCCAGAGAGCACCCACTCAGCCAGCGCTGCTGACCTGAGCAATTCGCCGCCGCCGCGCCTGGCGTCAGCTTGCAGTTTCCCCGTGGGCCGCTGGTGGCAGCACCGACAGGGCTGTTTTTAATCTCTGCACCAGACGACAGATGGCGGCATCGAACGACGCATCTCGTAATGTAGAAGTAGATATAATCGGAGTAGTGAAGCAACTAAAATCACTTAACAAGTCTTCTGGTCCGGATTGTATATCCATTAGATATATGCTGAAGCTGAAGCGATTATGCTGAAGCGATAGCTCCTTACTTAACAGCCATATACAACCGCTCTGTCAAAGAAGGATTTGTACCAAAAGATTGCAAAGTTGCACAGGTCACACCTGTATTCAAGTAAGGCAGTATGAGTACCCCATTAAACTACAGGGCTATTTCATTGACTTCAATTTGCAGCAGGGTCTTGGAACATATCCTGTATTCAAATATTATGAGCCGGCCGCGGTGGCCGAGGGGTCTGAGGCGCTCCAGTCACGGTCTGCACGGCCACTACGGTCGGGGGTTCGAATCCCCCCTCGGGCATGGATATTTGTGCCGTTCTTAGGATTAGCTAGTTCATAAGTAGTTTGTAAGTTTAGGGACTGATGACCCCGCAGTTAAGTCCCGTAAGCTATACAAACATTTGAACATTTTGAAATATTATGAATTATCTCGAACAGAATGATCTATTGCCCCAAGGTCAAAATGGATGTAGAAAATATCGTTCATGCGAAACACAGCTAGCTCTTTATACACACGAAGTGATGTGTGCTATCGACAAGGGTTCGCAAATTGATTCCTTATTCCTTGATTTCCAGAAGGCTTTTGACACCAAACCACACAAACGGCTTTTAATCAAATTGCGTGGTTATGGTATATCGTCCCAAATTTGCGACTGTATAGGGGCTTTCCTGTCAGAGAGGACACAGTTCGTAGTAATCGATGGTAAGGCATCGAATAAAACATATGTGATATCGGGCGTTCCACAAGGTAGTCTTATTGGTCCTCTGCTGTTCCTTATTTACATCAACGATTTAGGGGGAAATCTAAGTAGCTCTCTTAGGTTGTTTGCAGATGGCCGGCCGCGGTGGGCGAGGGGACTGAGGAGCTCCAGTCACGGTCTGCACGGTCACTACGGTCGGGGGTTCGAATCCCCCCTGGGGCATGGATATTTGTGCCGTCTTTAGTCTTAGCTAGTTCATAAGTAGTTTGTAAGCTTAGGGACTGATGACCCCGTAGTTAAGTCCCATAAGTTCTACAAACATTTGAACATTTTGTTTGCAGAAGACGCCGTCATTTACCGTCTAGTAAAATCATCTGAAGATCAAAACGAACTGCAGAACGATTTGATGGTGTAAAAATTGGCAGTTGACTCTAAATAATGAGAAGTGTGAAGTCGTCCACATGAGAACGAAAGAAAATCCGTTAAACTTTGTTTACATGATAAATCAATCAAATGTAAAGGCCGTAGACTCCACAAAATTACAATTACTTCTGACTTAAATTGGAAAGAACACTTAGATAATGTCGTGGAAAAGGCGAACCAGAGACTGCGTTTTATTGGCAGAACCCTTAAAAGATGCAACAGAACTACTAAAGAAACTGCATACACTACGCCCGTCCGCCCTTTTATGGAGTATTGCTGCCCAGTGTGGGGTCCCTATCAGGTGGGTTTGACGGAGGACATCGAAAGAGTTCAAAGAAGGGCAGCTCGTTTCGTATTGTCACGATATAGGGGAGACAGCGTTACGGAAATGATACAGGATCTGGGATGGGAATCATTACAACAACGTCGCTTATCCCTGCGGTATGGGCTACTTACGAAACTACAATCGCCAACATTCTACTCCGAATGCGAAAATATATTGTTGACTTCCACTTACATAGGTAGAAATTATCATCAGAATGAAATACGAGAAATCAGAGCCCGAACAGAGAGATTCAGGTGTTCTTTCTTCCCGCGCGCTATTCGAGAATGGAACGGGAGATAAAATAGTATAACGGTGGTTCGATGAACCCTCTGCTAGGCACTTAAATGTGATTTGCCGAGTATCCCATGTAGATGTAGATGTTCTACAACTGTATTTCTCAAACTTTTCGAATGTGCGACCGCTTTGCAAGTGAAAATATTCTGCTGACCCGTTCCAAGAATAAATATTCCGGAGAACCGTACCCTCGTCATTGTTTTGTACCCTAACAAAACTGTTTTGGAGTCTCAAAGACAACGAATTTTATTTCTTTTGATGCAGCTTTCTTTTATATTGTTAGGTGTTTTTGTGTATTTTTTCGGAATAGAAGGCATTATACCTATTTTTACTTTATTACCGACAGCAATATAAATTTTACACAACGATTGTTTCGCATTTCAGTCATGAGACAAGCCAATTATGCTCATTAAGAAAGGTTCCACTGTATAGACACTTTGTGAGGAAGTAGATTCTTTTCCTAATTTCTTAGATTTAAGTATTGCATCTTGTATATTTACTTGTAGATTGGCTCCTAAAAAGTTTTCAGGCTTTGAGCTTATTCTTCGTTAATAAGCTGTATTTAGTATTAAACAATGTACGTTCTATTCAATTCAGAATTAATGTTAAGCAATGAAATACATACTTTTAACATAAAATAAATTTCACTAAGGCATATGTTTTTGCCTTTCGAAATCTGTAGTATCAGGCATGCTCCTGGCTGTTTGTTTTATTGTGCGACTACTTCCTCCTATGACGGCTACCTCGACCAAGTCTTTGCGATCCCCAGGTTGAAAAACACTGCTTACACAACCATAGGCGGTGTAGCCGAGTGGTCTGGAGCGCCATATTACGGATCGTGCGGCCTTCCGCGTCGGTCTGAATCCTCTCTGGGGCATGGGTGTGTATGTTGTTCTTACGTTAGTTAGTTTAAGTAGTCTGTAAGACTAGGGACTGATGACCAACGTACCAGGTGATCAAAAAGTCAGTATAAATTTGAAAACTTAATAAATCACGGAATAACGTAGATAGAGAGGTAAAAATTGACACACACGCTTGGAATGACTTGGGGTTTTATTAGAACAAAAAAAGTCCATAAATGTCCGACAGATGGTGTTTAATCTGACCAGAAAAGCAATAATTAGCATAACAAAGTAAGACAAAGCAAAGACGATGTTCTTTACTGGAAATTCTCATTATGTTCACCACCATTCCTCAACAATTACTGTAGTCGACGAATAATATTGTGAACAGCACTGTAAAGCATGTCCGAAGTTATGCTGGGGCATTGGCGTCGGATGTTGTCTTTCAGCATCTCTAGAGATGTTGGTCGATCACAACACACTTGCGACTTCAGGTAACCCCAAAGCCAATAATCACACGGCCTGATGTCTGGGGACCTTGGAGGCCAAGCATGACGAAAGTGGCGGCTGAGTACACGATCATCACCAAACGACGCGCGGAAGAGATCTTACACGCGTCTAGCAGTATGGGGTGGAGCGCCATCCTGCATAAAAATCGTACATTCTAGCAGGTGTTTATCAGCCAGGCTGGGGTAGATGCAATTCTGTAACGTATCGACGTACCTCTCACCCGTCACGGTAGCAGTTACAATACCAAAATCACGCGCCATCTGTCGGACATTTTTTGAACTTTTTTTTTGTTCTAATAAAACCCCATGTCATTCCAAGCATGTGTGTCGATTTTTATCTCTCTATCTACATTATTTCGTGGTTTATTAAGTTTCCAAATTTATACTGACTTTTTGATCACCCGGTAGTTTGGTCCCATAGGATTACAAACATTTGATCCAATATAGGGGGGGGTGGGGGGGCAAAGGGTCGTTGCCCCTCCCCCTTGCCCAGCTGCTTTTTTTTCTTTTTCTTTTTTTTTAAGAATGCGAAGCTAGTTTGCTATCACTGCATTGAGTCTTCAAAACTGAGAGACTTTTGTTTGATTGGGCGTGGGGTGAAATGGGTGGCGTGTATTAGTCTTTACTGAGCCGTAGTTTAGCTGACGATGAGTTTTCTGAATCACTTCTGCTAGCCAATATATAGTTTCTCACATCCCCACACTGCGATTGGTGAAACACGTCGCCGTGTAATCGTACACCCGTGAACTGCATGAGAAAAGAAATCAACATATAAAACGTTTGAGGACGGGCAACCACAGCTAAAATTATTCATCTTTGATAAAAAAAAGTTTTCCGCAGCTGTTCTTCACTTTTTTTAAAGAGGAGCGACCGGTTTCGTGACGTTTAGTCACATCTTCAGGTTACATACCTGAATAAAAAGAAACCATCAGCAAATTAGGAAGGGGCAAACCAGATAAAACTTAACTAGATATAGAGAAAAGGCCAAAACGAGGAAATACAAAACAGAAAATACAATTATCCACTGCGTTGTATGGTACTTAACATTTAAAACATTAAAACAAGGGGTTCAAAAATCTAAAAAACAATCCCCTGGTTCGGGGATGAATTTTATCTCCAGAGACAGGGACTGGCTATGGGTTTGCCCCTGTCTTAAACTTTGGCTAACATTTTTATGACTGGAGCATCGTGTTTTTACAGATTTAACTTCTTTTTCGGTTAAAGTGCTATTATGTGCACTTTATGTAGACGATATTTTTCTGCTTTATAATGGGCCTGACTCCGATTACAATCAACTTCTCCTCCACCTTAACAGCCTCAATGAGCAGGTCGAGTTCACTATGGAACCTTTTAGTCCACCACAGGGTGGGCCTTTTAAGTTCGATATTTATCGGAAGGCCATCACTGCTGACTTAGTGATTCACAGCTTGTCCAGTCACCCCCTACATTACAAACAGGCTGCGTTCGGGATTTTGATCCTGAGGTTGAATAACACCTCGTTCTTCGTGGAGGCGTTCAACCGAGAATACAAGGTGATGTAGTTCATAGCCTTTTCTAATTGATACCACAATGATTTTGTAAGTAACATTAAAAGAAGCGTTCTCAAAAAACTTAAACATTCAACTCTACCCTCAGACGGTCAAGAGGAGTTAATTACGTTAGTTCCTTTACGTAAAAGCACCCCTAAGAATGTTTTTATCACAGAATTCCATACTTAGGTTGAATTTCGAGTCGTGTAGGCAAACATCTATTGTACCAGCTTATTTCGGGTCGTGTAGGCAAACATCTATTGTACCAGCTTATTATATTCCCAGGAATAATCGGCAAAAAGTCAGGCCTAGGGAAAAAATAAAAGAAGAACCTTTTGTCTCCAGGTGCTTACCAAGTCACATGTAACTATTGCCCATATAATTACATCGGCCAAACAGGTACAACATTCGAGATCAGGTTCAAAGAACTGTATTTCAAATGCCTTTATTTCCGTCAACAGTTGCAATATATTTGTTTAACTACATGTTTCGATCACTTGGATTATCTTCAGACCTTATAGTTGCGTCCGCAACTCGTCTGACTGAGCACTAATTGGTACTTGTATACCTAGCTGCTTCTAATTCAGCCCTTGCCAACCATTCTTTTGCAACGGGTCATTTGGTTACTAGCATTTCGTCCACTCTTTCGGTGCTACATAGGGAACATAAAAGAAATGTGCTTAACATTTTGGAAGAACTTGAGATATACCGCGCCTTAAAACGATCTCCATCTCACACAAACACCCAGACTAGATCGAGACACAAATCTATTCTCGAGAACTTCAAGTACCTTAATGTATAACAAGTCCACTCCTCTGTCTCACATTGCCTTTATTCTCCCCACCTCACTTAGTTATTATTTACTACTTTAATATTTTTTTTTCTGAATATTGTCATTAACGAGTGGTTTTAGCCTTCTAATAGAACCAATGTTCATTGACTCTATAGAATGCCCTGTTTTTACAAAATATCGAGTTTCATTTCCAGCTATACCAGTTTATGTGTGATTTTTCCATTCATGTACATTTTATACTAAGTGTTGCATTGTATCCTGTGATTACCGTGTCCGCCAAACGTACTCTGCGCATGCGCGACCTCCTGTTCAGTTTATCTCCTGTGCCGCTTCGTTCCTGACTTGTTCAATGGATTATATCTCTCTCCCTTGCCATATTTTAACGGAGTTTTCGTATTCTCTTTTAATGGACTGACTTGCTCGGTTTCTAGGTTTATTTGTCAGAGACGGATGTTGCCTATATGTTTTTAACTGTCAGAAAAATTTTATAAACCTGGGGATTGGTTTTTTAGGTTTTTGAACCCCTTGGTTTAATGTTTTAAATGTAAGTACCATCCAATTCAGTGGATAATTGTGTTTTCTCTGTTGTATTACCTCGTTTTCGGCCTACTCTCTATCTAGATAAGTTTTATTTGGTTTGCCACCTCCTAATGTTCTGGTGGTTTATTTTTAAGTTAAAAATAATTTCCTAATAAATATTTTGATATAACTTGCCATCCCCTATTGCACCATAGATGACAGAATTCAAAATATTCTAATGATGGTTCCAAATTCAAATTTTCTCATTTCTAGCATCAAAATAGTCTTAGTAGCACCCTTAAAATATTTTTTTCTTATTTCACCCGCTTAATGGTTAAATTACCAAAAATATCGTAACACGTGTTTTTAAAATTCGAATCAAAAATCTAAATCCGATGTTTTGTATTTCTTCCTTCCAAACTGCCTTAATAGGAACTTACCGGTATTAAAAAAAATAAAAATAAAAATAAATAAATAAATAAATAAATAAAAAAAATAAAAAAAAAATAAAAAATAAGTTCATCTTCTATTTAACCCCCTTACGGATGGGAATATCGAAAAATCGCCGATGCCTACGCTCTAAGATAAAGAACGTCTACAAATTTCCAGTTTCTGTCGTCTGTAGATTCACTTTTCAGTGCCGTTTTCTTTTAGAAACGGAACCAGAAAGCGAAACGTCTTTCTTATGCTTTGGCATCTTTCTTGAGAGTTTTACTTTTCAAACTGGAATATGAACTTATTTTTCCTTATTCGTATGCTTGTTGCAGAAAAATAACTGAAAAATGTGCGTCACGTTACGCTGTAGATAACCTCTTTGCTATTGTAGTGTCAAAAGTCATCGCTGGACTTCAGTCCGAAGTTTATATAAGCTGACGACTTTCTACCACCATATATTCCACCCCCCTTATAGCTATCGACACGGAACTGCTGTGGTAGAATTTTACTACATCACAGATCGTTCGTCCTCATTGGGTAGTGTTTGCTGAAAAGCAAAATATTGACACCCACACGTAGAATTTTATACAAGTCTGTAACTTTCAACTCCCATATCTTCCTCCCCTGTGTCGTTATCAACCCTCTACCACCATAGTGCACAATGGGAAACTGATACCTACTACCACATACAAACACAATTCATTTGCGACGTGCAGTTTGGGCTGCAGAGTAAAATATAGGCACAAACACCTCAATTTTTATATATATTAAGATAAAATGTAACCTGAAGATGTGACTAAACGTCCCAAACCGGTAGTTCCTTTTTTAAAAAAAAGTGAAGAACAGCTCCAGCGGACCCTTTTATCAAAGGAGAAAAGAAATCGATTCGTAACAGAGCCAAGTCGAAATGTGGGAATGTACAGCTCACTGCTAAAAATTATCATTTGACACATGTATGAAGCTTTTGATACTAGTTTTAATTAAGCAGCTTATTAATTGAAATGCTAATCAAGGATGAATTTTCAGCGCGAGAAAGTGACTACAATAACATATAATATTTAAAGACTGTGAAGTTATAAAAAAAAAAAATAGTTGTAACAGAGGTAGTGGCTTCTAATGCCACAGGTGCATTACGAATACATAATTATCACAAGGAATGTAATGATCCAAAAATTGCAAAGTTCATTATGAACCAATTAGATTAATAACTTGGAAACACTGTGATCAAGAATTTATTACGTAAGTGATGAACCCTTCATGAATTTGCATGCAATTATATATTGACGATGCAACACACAAACACTTTAACTACACTTTTCACATTATTGATAATCATACCAGAACATTTGACACTCTTCTCAGATTATTATACAGCCTCTGACTGTAAAGTTTCGTAAATATTGCTGTAACGTTAACGAAGATGAACTGTGAACTACAGTGAGTGTCCTTCGAAATAGTTATCTTCCATAACTATGCACCGCTGAGCTCTGCGATACATTTCCTGGAAACTTTGAACGAAGTCTTCCTTTGGTATAGCGTTAAAAAGCCTCTTCACGTATCATTAGATGTCATGAATATCGTCAAATCTATTTGGATTGAGATCAGGCGATTATGGTGGATGTTCAAATTGCAGGACAATGTCGTCCACACACAGCCGATATCGTCAAACAGTTTCTGGAAGAAAGGGGGTGGCGCAACTTGAAGATCCACCATACTCACCGGATCTTAATCCTACAGAGGTCTTACTATTGCCTCTAACTCTTTTTGAAAGTGATTTTATGTAATTCCTGACATCCAACAAAACATGACGAGGCTTTTGAACACCATCGCAAAGGGAGACTTCGTGCAAAATTCCAGGAGAGTTATCATAGAGAAAAGCGGTGCAAGTTATGGGAAGTGACTGTTTCTAACGGCGTTAATGTTACAGGATTGATCACCGAAGTTCATTGTCAGAGTTTGTATTGAAATATATGGCAGCACTAAATGGCATCCTGCCCGCCGTGCAGTTACATAACAATCTTTTTTCTCTTCTATGATGGACTGCTTATATGCCTCCCTTTAAACAGTGAAATAGTTGAGCAATAGTTTCCTAAACTGAGGGACACTCCACCTAAGGACCATCACTACTGTGTTCCTTATCTTTAATAGGAAATCCTTCGTGTAGGTTAAACGATCTTCTTTAAAGCAACCGCGTGAAAGTAGCCTTCACAATCAACGGCAAAGTCCAGAATAGTTTTCATCACAGCGAACTACTAGTTGAAGACTGTTTTAGTGTATCGTGAATGTTTAGACTGCTCCTTATCATTCATTGGCCAAAGTGGAAGAGCTTACAAAACTAGATTTCAAGAACATCTCTTAACAAAGAAAGGCACTGCCAAAAATAATTCGGGTTTCTCCGAGCATCTTAAAGCAGCAAGCACACTCAACCCCCTGTAGACAAGCTGCAAATCCTTCACATCTACATCTACATGGGATACTCGGCAAAACACATTTAAGTGCCTACAGAGGGTAAATCGAACCAACATTGTACTATTTATCTCCCATTCCATTCTCGAATAGCGCGCGGGAAGAAAGAACACCTGAATCTCTCCGTTCGAGCTCTGATTTCTCGTATTTTATTCCGATGATCATTTCTACCTATGCAAGTGGGAGTCAACAATATATTTTCCATTCGGAGGAAAATGTTGACGATTGGAGTTTCGTAAGTAGCCCACGCCGCAGCGATAAGTGCCGTTGTTGTAATGATTCCCATCCCAAATCCTGTATCATTTCCGTAACGCTGTCTCCCCTGTATCGTGACAATATGAAACAAGCTGCCCTTCTCTGAACTCTGGTTCGCCTTTCCCACGACATTATCTACGTGTTCTTCCCAGTTTAAGTCTGAAGTCATGGTAATTCCTAGGTATTTTGTGGAGATTACGGCCTTCACGTTTGATTTATTTATCTTGTAAACAAAGTGTAACTGATTTCTTTTGGTAGTCATGTGGACGACTTCACACTTTCATTATTTAGAGTCAATTGCCAATTTTTACACCATAGTGCTATTCAGATCGTTCTGCAGTTGGTTTGATCTTCAGATGATTTTACTAGACGGTAAATGACGGCGTCATCTGCAAACAACCTAAGAGAGCTACTTAGATTTCCCCCTAAATCGTTTATGTAAATAAGGAACAGCAGAGGACCAATAACACTACCCTGTGGAACGCCCGATATCACCTCTGTTTTAGTCGATTCCCTACCATCGATTACTACGAACTGTGTCCTCTCTAACAGGAAATCCCCTATCCAGTGGCAAATTTGGGGCGATTTAACCACGCAATTTGATTAAAAGCCGTTTGAGAGTTACGGTGTCAAATTCTTCTGGAAAGGCCTCAAGGGAGAAAGAACCTCACTTATGGAAGAATTAGAAAAATTCATGAAACGGTCCCCAGAACAAAGTTTCGACGAACAGCTTATTACAAAAAAGGCAAACTTTTTATATCATGTTATCTATATTTTCACAAAATGACACTCCCACCTTTTGATAACACGTAACACCTTTCATTTCACCCCAGCCCCAGGCGTCAAATTTTTTAAAATTTTATTTGTTTTAAATTTTCACTACCACCGACTATCGTTTCACAACACTACAATAGATTCCCGGCATATTCCATCCCCCATCAGCTTTCCTTTTCTTGCACGTCGTACACGTATCCGACAGTCCCGCACCGGCACTCGGCTAGACGCTCAACCTCGCAGACTGCAGCTCTCCCATAATGCTGTTTTTGACGGTCGCAGAAGTGTTCTCATTTGACAATAATACCGCCAGTTGTAAACGAAACCTACCGCAGCACCGAGTCTTCTGCTATTAGTTTCATCACACGCGCCTAGCTGCAGAAAGCACCGCTATCGACGTCGGGGGTTCGAGTCCTCCCTCTGGCATGGGTGTATTTGTTGTCCTTAGCATAAGTTAGTTTAAGTACTTTGTAAACCTAGGGACTGATGACCAGAGTGGTTCAGTCCTATAGATTTACAAACATTTATCACAAAAAAACATTTCATTAATTTTTGTACTGTGTATCTGCAGTCATTAGTTCTTTTACTTAAATCAGCCGTTATGTATGTCGTACCTTTACCTCTTTTGTAGGGGTCTTTAACGGCATTTTAAAATTGTTAAACTACTCCCACCACCGCTTCAAACGCAACAGGAACCCCATCTCTCCATACAACTAAGTTCCAATGTTTTCAAAGTTGCTCACCTTAGCCTTATTAGATCGTTGCCCGCTGGGTACAAGAACTTGCTATAAAATACGCGAGGTATGTCCACAAAGTACCGCGTGATCAAAAAGTCAGTATAAATTTGAAAACTTAATGTTTACCTCTCTATCTACATTATTCCGTGATTTATTGACACACATTCTTGGAATGACATAGGGTTTCATTAGGGGAAAAAAAAATATAAGAGATTATAAAATGTTCGACAGATGGTGCGTAATTCTGGTTTTGTAACTGCTACCATGACGGGTGAGAGGTACGCCGATATGTTACAGAATCGCATCATCCCCAGCCTGGCTGATAAACACCTGGTGGAATGTACGATTTTTATGCAGGATGGCGCTCCACCCCATATTGCTAGACGCGTGAAAGATCTCTTCCGCGCGTCGCCTGGTAATGATCGTGTGCTCAGCCGCCACTTTCGTCATGCTTGGGCTCCCAGGTCCCGAGACCTCAGTCCGTTCGATTATTGGCTTCGAGCTTACCAGAAGTCGCAAGTTTATCTTGATCGACCGACATCTCTAGAGATGACGAAATACAGTATTCGACGCCAATGCCTCACCATAACTCCGGATATGCTGTACAGTGCTGTTCACAACATTATCCTCGAATACAGCTATTGTTGAGGTTTGATGGTGAACATATTGAGCATTTACTGTAAAGAACATCATGTTTGCTTTGTCTTAATTTTGTATGCTAATTATTGCTTTTTAGATCGGATGACCGGTTTTTTTGTGTTATTCCGTGATTTATTAAGTTTTCAAATTTATACTGACTTTTTGATCACCCGGTAAGTTCCGTTTGGTTCTATAAAGCAAACGTGTATACATCCAGAAAACATATTTATTGTACAAAAATCTACAACTGTTAAACTACTTTTCTACATAGCTTCCGAAATTTTGTAGGTATTTGTCATAGCGTGGCATATGTTTTTGTATGCTTCTTCATAGAAGATTGCCGCCTGTGTATTCAACCACGTGGTGCCATGTTATTTCGGCAAGTGTTGGCCACCAAGGACAGAATGTACGTGTAGGAAGAGAATCAAGACGGTAGGAGCGAGGTTCGTGCAGTACGGAGGATGATCAAACACGTAAGAGTTATTTGGTCACATTCGTGAGGTCGGGCATTGTCGTAGAAAGAAATAAAACCTTTTGACAGTAGTCGTCGGCTATAGTTCTGTATTGCGCGGCGCAATTTCTTATTGATCTCGCAGTAACCATGTACATTGATTGTTTGGCCTCGTCGTAAGAAATCCATCAGGAACATGCTTTTTCTGTCTCTAAAAAAGGTGCACATGACTTTTCGAGATGTCAAGATTTGCTTAGGGTTAACTTTCGTTGAGCATGAAGTGTGCCTCCATACCACTGATTGCCGTTTTGTTTCATGGGTGTCGTACGGTACTCAAGTTTCATCCCATGTATCCGAGAAAGTAAATCATCACAATCTTCATTGTAGCGTGTCAAAAATTGAGGTGCATTGCCCATGAGTTTACTTTTTATTTTTATTTATTTTATTTTATTTTATTATTATTAACAATTTTTTTTCTGGTTACTCAGTAAGAATTTTGGGTACCTAACGTGAGCAAAGTTTTCGAAATTTCAGTTTTTCGTAACGATATCATGAATTAATGATCGTGGGATTTGCGGAACTTCTATAGAAATGACACTAAGTATAAACTTACGGTCGTGCTTAATCTTCTTTTTAGTTGTGTGGACTAGTTGATCAGTAACCACAGACGGTCGTCCACTTCGTTCTTCATCTTGTACTTGATCACAGCCATCATTGAACAGTCTGCCCCATCTTCCAACCATTAATGACTTACAGCATTTTGTACGAACGGTGGCGGATCCGCAGCGCAAGAGTAACACTTGAAGTAGCAGAAGCAACTGTTCTGGCTGTCGCTGCAGTAAACACACATACCAGGTTTCGTGAAATTTAGGGTGTTGTTGACTCGGTTTCTTTCTGTTGTGTTATGCGCCGCCAGTGTTGGGGTCTGCTTTGAATTCTGACGAAGCACAGTATGCTGAGGACCTTCTTCGTAGACACGGTTACAAGGGAAGTAACCACGTTTTCTTTTATTACTCTTTTATATTTTTATGGTTCCATGTTTTTAGATTATTGTACAGATTATCTGTTGATGAGGGCTTGACCCTTGAAACGCGTCATATTTTAGTGTTTTTACACGATATCTCTGGTTCAGCCTACTTGACAAAATAATTATTATCATTTACTTGTCTGTCTGCAGTGTAAATTCTTACGTTTGTTTCTTGTTTTGTGTTTAGCAGGTCCACTCTCGCGTATTTTTCAAAATAGTGTAATATGATAGCAGTACTTTGCGCATTCCTTACCACGTCCGTCGTTTGTTTTGTTTTCGTACGAGTGTTAGTAGCACTAGTTTGCCTTAGTGATCCTCTGTCGAGTCTACATCGCGTATTTCCATTTGTTAGTTTTTCTGGGTATTGCAATCATGAATTGTGAGTGCTGTGTGCGGATGCAGACTGAGGTGGTGACACTTCGTTCCCAGCTACAAGCTGTGTTAACGTCGGTTGCACGGCTTGAGGCTGCGGTCGAGGGGAACCGAACTGATGCCCGGCGTGTCCACCGATCGGCCTGCGGCAAAGACATGCTCTGATACTGCTCGCATTGCGCCAGACACCCCACCCGCGATTGCATGGGAGGTCGCTCCAGTGCGTTTCAGGAAACGTAAGAGATTCCGGGGACCGATCTTGAGGCCTCCAGGGTTCGTTTTGCAAACAGGTTTGAGGTGCTATCTGTTCAGGACATTGTTCCAGATCCGGATGGTGTCTCTCATCCTGAAGTCACCAAGCAGTCAACAAGATCCGGGCTTTCACTGTTGTAGTTTGAACTACAACGTTAGGCGGGTAATGGAGCCTCAGAGAGATGACTGTCAAAGAGGGGAAGAAGACCAACGTGCACTCCGTGTGCATACCGGGTGGGGTCATTCCAGATGTGGAACGGGTCCTTCCGGATGCCATGAAGGGTACGGGGTACAGCCAAATGCAGGTGGCGGATCGGAAGGGATTCCTTCGGGTTTTGAGCAGCTATCTGAAGGGGTAAATACTTTCAGTCTTGAAGATGAAAGTAGAGCTCACCATTTGCAGCATAGTTGACAGAACCGACTGTGGACCTCTGGATTTTCAAATCAGAAGGTACACATAAAACATCGTACGAAATTGTACTCAACGTATTCTGTGAGAATTGCTTCGAACAGTTAGTTCATGAGCAAACTAGAATTGTAAATGAACGTCAAAACACACTTGATCTCTTAGCAACTAATAATCCTTAGCTCATAACGAGCATCAAAACGGATACAGGTGTTAGTGAACACAGAGCTGTCGTAGCGAGATTGAATGATGTAAGTCCCAAAGTTATCAAAAAAAGACGAAAAGTATATAGAAGCAGATAGAAATACAATACACGGCTTCTTGAAAGACAATTTCCACTCATTCCAAACACTAGACGTAAGTGTTGACCAGATGTGGTTCCAATTCAAAGAAGTGGTATCAACAGCAATTGACAGGTTTATACCAAATAAATTAATAAAGGAATGTGGTGATACACCTTTGTACACAACACAGGTCAGGATACTGTTGCAAAGAAAACAGAAAAAGCGTGCTAAATTTAAACGAATATAAAATCCCCAGGATTGGCGATCCTACACAGAAGCTCGAAATTTAGGGAGGACTTCAATGCGAGAGGCCTACAATACTTTTCACAACGAAACTTTTTCGCGAAATTTGACTGAAAAGCCAAAGATTTTGATCATATGTTAAATATGCTAGGGGCTAAATACAAACAATACGCTTATTACTTGGTAGTAACGGAGATCCTGCTGATGATAGCGCTACTAAAGCAGAGTTACTAAACACAGCTTTTCGTAACCCATTCACCAAAGAAGACGAAACCAATATTCCAGATTTAGAATTACAAATAGATGCCAGAATGAGTAACGTTAAAGTATATATCCTCTGAGTAGTGAAGCAACTTAAATCAATAAGAACTAGTCTTCTGGTCCGGACTGTATACCCATTAGATTTCTATTCGATTGTATTGAAGCGATAGCTCCTTACTTAACAGCCCCATACAACCGCTGTACCAGAAGATTGGAAAATTACACAGTTCACACCTTATATTCAAGAAAGGCAGTAGGAGTAACCAACTTAACTACAGGTCTGTTTCATTGACTTAAATTTGCAGCAGGGTTTTGGAACTTATCCTGTATTCAAATATTACGAATTATCTCGAACAGAATGATCTATTGACCCAAGGTCAACACGGATTTAGAAAGTATCGTTCATGCGAAACACAACTAGCTCTTTACTCACACGAAGTGATGAGTGCTATCGACAAGGGTTCTCAAATTGATTCCGTATTTCTAGATTTCCAGAAGGCTTTTGACACTGTACCTCAGAAACGGCTTTTAATCAAATAGCGTGGTTATGGTATATTGCTCCAGATTTACATAAACGATTTGGAAGAGAATCTAAGCTGCTCTCTTAGGTTGTTTGCAGATGACGCCGTCATTTACCGTGTAGTAAAATCATATGAAGATCAAAATCAGCTGCAGAACCTTCTAAATAAGATATCACTATGGTGTAAAAATTGGCAATCGACCCTAAATAATGAGAAGTGTGAAATCGTCTACATGAGTACGAAAAGAATTCGTTAAACTTTGTTTACAAGATAAATCAATCAAAAGTGAAGTCCGTATAAAATTAGTGTGTGTTTGGTTGAATGAATGCTAAACGTAGTATGAGTGTCGGGCTAGCGTGGCACTGTTTGTGTTAAGCGACCGTCCCCGCTAAAATACTCAAATAAATGTTCTGTTTTGGTTTTGGTTACAAAATAATTTGACTAAGCAATGAGACCTAGTACCTTCCTTTGCCCTGTTAGAATAAATTGCAACTGACATGGAATGCAATGATCTTATGTGTATCTGGTTTGTATGATGCGCAACGGATAACACTTTAAATTGTACAGTTGTTAATAAGTTAACAGTTATTAAACTCATAATTGATCTACACATTAACCTAGTGTGTGAGAAGCAATGCCAGCAAATGAAATGTTCAGATCTATTAGCGTGCGCCATATACCAGTAGCCAGACTATACAAGCCCAATTCGACTGCGAGATCCAACACAAAGAGCGTGTTACTGCTATGAGAATATTGTCACTCATGTAAACAAGATGTCAAACAAAGATATTTGAGATCAATTGGATACCAAAGTCACTGCACTTGATAATGTGCCTATCTGAACAATAATTACCATACTGATTCAACGTAATAAAAAATGTCCTACAAATCTGGTAATGGTTTCAAGTATCACTCACTGCAAATATGTCTTATCTCTTTACGTGATCTACTTCTCTAATCAGACAAATCTCTTTAACTCTTACTAACATTAACTGACTCAATAATGTGAACTTTCATTAAGACTGAGAAAATCTCTAACTATGAACTTTACTGGATTTATGAATAAACTACTTCCTGCTCTCATTAATTGACCAATTGATCAAGACAAAATGCCTACACAGAACTGTTCTAATTAGCACATAAATTTACAAACACAATAATTATGCAACACTATCAGAACGGATAGCAATTGAAATTTGTGAAAGGGACGAGGAACCGGAAAATGACTCAGGGTTAAATGATAAATGCAAGTTGCAGGCGGAGTGGCCGAGCGCATTCAGGCGCTATGCTTCGATGAGCGAGGCCGTTCCCCGTCGGGGGTTCGCATCCCCCCTCGGGCATGGGTATTTGTGCTGTCTGTAGTATAAGCTAGTTCATAAGTAGTTTCTAAGTTTAGGGACTGATGACCCTGCAGTTAAGTTCAATGTTCAAATGTTTGTATAGTTTATGGGACTTAACTACGGGGTCATCAGTCCATAAACGTACAAACTACTTATGAACTACTTACGAACTAGGACGGCACAAATATCCATGCCCGAGGGGTGATTCGGATCCCCGACCGTAGTGGCCGTGTAGACCGTGACTGGAGCGCCTCAGTCTCTTCGGCCACCGCGGCCGGCTGCAGTTAAGTCACATAAGCTTAACAAACATTTGAACATTTGGAAAGGCGAACCAGAGACTGCGTTTTATTGACAGAAAAAGATGCAACAGAACCACTGAAGAGGCTGCATACACTACGCTTGTACGTCCTTTTTTGCTGCTCAGTGTGGGATCCTTATCAGGTGGGTTTGACGGAGGACATCGAAACAGTACAAAGAAGGGCCGCTCGTTTTGTATTGTCACAATACAGGGGAGACAGCGTCATTACAACAACGGCGTTTACGCTGCGGCTTGGGCTACTTACGAAACTCCAATCGCCAACATTGTACTCCGAATGCGAAAATATGTTGTTGACTCCCACTTGGGTTCGGACTCAGTTTGGAGACGTGAATGAAACAACATTCTAGAACTCGAACTTTGATTGCTGTAAGGCTAACAGACGTGGAACTCGTTTACTGCTACAAGAGGTGCAACCGATGCGTCGTGACTCAGGAAAGCCTCCTGTCGTCCATGCCGCTACTCTGGGTAAGTAGTGAGCTACGCCCCGTGTTGGACGCCTAGATCCGGAAAGCCCCATGCAGAAACACCCGGCGGTGCTGGCCGCATACCGTCAGCACCAGTCCAGCCTCGGACTGCGGCAGATGTGAAACTGACTGACGCTTTCGCTCCTCGGTGATCAGAACTCCCTCTTCGTCTTCCTCTCGCCCACACTCTGCGCAACTCGCATTCTCCTTCCGTATTTACCTGGACGAGGCTGTCCCTGTCGAAGGTTCCCCCGCGAGTTTCCAAACTCTTGCAGTCGTTCCGTACTGCCCACGGCGTCTGAATTTCTTGCTTCGGTCACGTACCACCGCGCTGCTACAGAAAGCGTTGTTCTTCGGGTTTCTCCATACATGTGTTCCGATGGCTGTTTCTGTTTCCGTTTGTCCATTCACATTGCTTCCTACTTGCGACATGAGGCGTCCGTAAACTGAGTGACTCAACACATTTCCACAACACTAGCTTCACTAGGCGAACATTACAATTTTACCGAAGTTCAGCAGTTTCACATTCTCCGCTTTCCATTATCTCTACAGCGGGGTAGTTCCATCTACCGATGTGGAGTCTTGCTTGTAAGAAACGTGACAGCTCCGCTACCTTGTCGCTGACTGTCGGTGCGGTATCCCACCATATTTCTGAGTTTGAAAGATTGTTGTAGCCGCAAGTGTGTTTTAGACAATAATAAGAAGTGCGCTTTATGCCTTGCTATAAAATCTCGCAGTTCTAATTTCTTGTTCCGCATCCCTGGAGCGTTCCAGATGCATATGTGCGGATCACGTAGGTGAGTTGCAGTTTAATCTGATCCTTATAATTGCGCCAACCTTTCGACCGGAATGACAATTTTTGTGAGCTTGTCCGGAGCCTCCAAAATCTTCTTTCCGGCGGTGATAAGTTCTGACTGCTAAGGAATTTCAGGACTGTCGTCACTTCAGTCAGAGCTGTGTCAGCATCCTTCGCACGTGCCATCCTCGCAGATCTTCTCCCTCTGTCTCCTCTGACGCCCTGTATTGTTGAAGCGTAAGAATGTTTGTCTTCTTTCGTAGCCGTGTATCGTTCTTGGATCCACGGTGGGGACAGTGATGGTGGATATGTTCCTTTCGCCGGCCGCGGTGGCCGAGGGGACTGAGGCGCTTCAGTCACGGTCTGCACGGCCACTACGGTCGGGGGTTCGAATCCCCCCTCGGGCATGGATATTTGTGCCGTCCTTAGTTGTAGCTAGTTCATAAGTAGTTTGTAAGTTTAGGGACTGATGACCCCGTAGTTAAGTGCCATAGACTCTACAAACATTTGAACTTTTTTTTTTTTATGTTCCTTTCCTAGATGTGTCAGCTATCACCAATTTCAATTAATTGGAATTCTTCGAAGTCTTGTTTGCACTGTGTGGGGCTCGTCTGTACGTCTTCAGAGCCTTCTGAAATACACTGCATCGTTTCCAGGATATGGTTTGTGGCCCACCACATCCTGCACGTTTCGTAGGGGAGCCTTGTGGATGTTTGCAATCACCACGTTTCACACAGCGAGCAGGTAGCCAGCAGGGTCTGTCATGTGACTCCACCGCTGACATCGTTTGCACTAAGAAGTTTCATTGAGGGAGTGGCAGTCTTCCACAAGAACCTCTTCATTCAGTATTTATCGCACAGCATAAATTGTGTCAGATTTTTCCCTATCGAAAGAGTGATGGCGTATACTGGAGGAGGGTGCAGAATACCTTGTTTTTCCCTCTTGGTGGACGTCACGGTAAATCCTTGTTGGTGTAGATCGTCTCGTACTTCATCAGCAGTGATCGATGGTGACAGATCTTTTAGCACTACCTTCAGCGATCTGCTGGTGGTATCTCGACATATTTAAAATCGTAGGCTATCATCCTGACAAAATTTGAAAACTTTATTGTAGTCTTCCAGTGAATTGACGTAGAATTACACGCCGTCACCAGTGTAGACAGCGCGTAAATTGCCAGAGATCACTCCTTTAAGATCCCTGCACATATTAACATGGTTGGTGCAGTTGTAAATCGCAATAGGTGGTTGCGTTTTCTGTGGTGTCGGAGGAAGTGGTGATTCTTGGTCGGAAACGACTGGTTCCGTGGCAGAGCTCCCAGCGAGCGTGTCTAAGTATCCACTGGGTGATGTAGCAGCCAGCGACGGACGCGGGCGGCCTCCTGGTTCGTTTCCTTCCACTGTCGGACAGTTTGGAAACCTTCGTTGTCGACTTTGACAGTTGTAGGTTCCTCCTCTTTAACCTAAGACTGTAGGCCGAAATTTTTCAAAAAATCAATTTTCTCTTTTTCCCATAATCAGATAATAATAATTGTGTTGTGAACATTTATAAGTATTTCTTATTCCTGTCCACCGGTTAGAACTGCATTTTTTTAAAATGTTATGACATCTGTCACTCTGTGGTAATTTAAGCCACTTTTCTTATAAAGGATTAGAGACCTAGGTTTTTTTTGTTTTGACACAAATGTACGGTTCATATGTTGGTTAACCTGCTAAAGCACATTTAGATAGTCTAGTATCTGCAGGCGCGCTTGTAAACAAAAGTTCTCTTTGTCTTGTTAGTTGCTATTGTTTGTGAATAGAAGTTTCTTGTCAGTTTTAGTGCGGTGTATAGTAATCTATGTTTCTATAATGGCTAAACCAAAAGGTTTATTCAGGAAACGTAAATTCCACGGAAATCAAAACAAGAAAAATGTAGAAAATGAAGGTCAAAAACAGTGCAACAGCAGCATGCCTCTGGTACCTGAAACTCCACCAAGTGCTTCGAGAAAGAAGATAAAAGTTGATAAATATACAGTAGATGAAAGTTGTGGAAGTACAGAGACCTTGCCCACCCTGATGTATTGAGGAAGTGCTTGTACGGAAAACTCAAAACGTAAATGAGGCCTTCAACATCGTGTGGACCCGCATCTCTAAAAATGTGTTTGTCGGTTACAGATGCTGTGATAACGTGGAACAATAGAAACATCGCAAGACTAAAAGTTTTAGAACAGCCAGGCATATCACCCGGACAGAACTATTCTAAAAGAACTTGACATCTTGCGTATGCCGAGTCAGATTTTGCTGTTTCTCTAATGTCCAAAGAGTCAAGAAGTAGGAAAAGGAAACAGGCAAATGACCACAAAGATAATGAAGACCCTGATTATGGCGCCGGCTGCTTCTAACCACTTCTTGGGGGTTTTCAGCAAAATATACAGGGTATCAGAGATAAAGTTTATGAACTGCTTATTGATATTTATTCTGACGTTATTGGTATTTCAGAGCACTTTTTAAGTGATGTGACAATTCAGAGACTTCCCTTGTCAGGATACATGTTATCTGCCTTCTACTCTAGGAGTTCCTTGCAGTGTGGGGGAGTGGCCATGTATGTAAAAAACGATTTTTCATCGAAGTCAATAGATTTTTCTAAACATTGCACAGAAAAGATATTTGAATGTTCTGCAGGAGTTGTTAATGTTAACGGAACTAAAATAGTAATTGTTGTTATTTATAGTTCCCCTGACTCAGATTTTAAAATTTTTCTGCCCAAGCTGGAAGTGGTTCTGGGTTCACTGTATAGGAAATATAAAAATTTAATTGTGTGTGCAGATTTCAACATTAATTGTGTAGGTGATAGCTCAAGAAAAAGTCCTTTAACATGATTCAAACAGTATTTTTTCCAGCGAGAGTGCAAGGAAATAGCAGTTCTACCATTGACAATATTTTTGTTCATTCTTCATTATTAGAAGGCCACTCTGTCAGCAGAATAGTAAATGGCCTATCAGAGCACGATGCCCAAATTTTAATTCTAAAAAGTGTTTGTTCTCAAACAAATGTTAAACATAAATATCAACTACTCAGAAAAGTTAATCCAGTTGCAATTGAGACTTTTTTAAGCCTGATTAAGGAACAAGAATGGCAGGATGTTTATAGTGCTGATGGTGCAGATGATAAATATAATCATTTTCTGAACACATTTCTTATGCTGTTTGAAAGTTGCTTTCCGCTAGAACGCTCAAAACAGGGTACTTCCAGTAACAGATAGCCAGGGCGGCTGACAAAGGGGATAAGAGTATCATGTAGAACAAAGCGGGAATTGTATCAAAATGTTAGAAGCAGTCAGAATGAATATGCAGTAGCTCATTACAAACAGTACTGTAAGGTTCTGAAAAATGCCATTAAGAATGCAAAAAGTATGTAGTATGCACAAAGAATAGCAAACTCTCGGGATAAAATTAAAACTATGTGGTCGGTCGAGAAGGAAGTGTCTGGTCAGCAGCAGCAGGTAGAAGATATAACGTCAGTGCGTAGTAGGAATGTTTCTGTTACTGACAAGTTAGATATATGTGCAATATTCAATAATCACTTTCTGAGTATAGTAGGGGAACTAAACAAAACCCTAGTTTCTACAGGTAATCATATAACATTTTTAGAAAATACCTTTCCGAGGCTGTTACCTGAAATGGTCCTTCATGATACTTCCATAGGGGAGATTGAGTCAATAATTTAATCACTAAAGTCTAAGGACCCTTTTGTATATGATGGGATATCTAGCAGAATTTTAAAGTACTGTTCTCCATATGTTAGCCCAGTACTAAGCCGTATTTGTAATTTTTCCTTTCAGAATGGTCAGTTTCCTGACAGATTAAAGTAGTGAAACCACTTTATAAAAAAGGAGAAAGGGATAATGTAGACAACTATAGACCTATTTCTATGCATAGGTTTTTTCTAAAGTTATTGAAAAGGCTGTATATTCAAAATTAATTGATCATTTCAGTTCACATAATTTGTTGTCAAACGTACAGTTTAGTTTTAGAAGTGGTGTAACGACTGAAAATGCTATATTTTCGTTTCTCTGTGAGGCACTTGATGGGTTACATAAGAGGCTACGGACATTAGGCGTCTTCTTTGATTTAACAAAAGCGTTTGATTGTGTTGATCACAAAATATTGTTGCAGAAGTTGGATCATTATGGAATACGGGGAGTAGCTCACAATTAGTTCACCTCTTACTTTAATAATAGAAAACAGAAAGTAATTCTCCGCATTGGACAAAATGGCTATGACGAACAATCCCAATGGTGCACAATTAATTGTGGGGTGCCCCAGGGATCTGTTTTGGCACCATTGCTGTTTCTTATTTATATAAATGATATGCCTTCGAGTATAACAGGCGACTGTAAAATATTTTTGTTTGCTGATGATACCAGCTTGGTGTGAAGGATGTTGCTCGTAATATTGACACAGTATTAAATAATGCAGTTCAAGAGATAAGTTCATGGCTTGTAAAAAACAAGTTGATGTTAAATCACAGTAAAACTCAGTTTTTACAATTTCTAACACATAGTTTGACGAAAGCTGACATTTTGATTAGACATAATGGGCATATGATAAGTGAGAGTGAACAGTTCAAATTTCTAGGTGTTCATATAGACAGTAAGCTGTCATGGAAAGCCCATGTTCAGGATCTTGTTCCAAAACTAAATTTTGATATATTTACCATTCGAACAATATCTGAAATAAGTGATTTTCCAACACGAAAAGTAGTCTATTTCGCTTACTTTCACTCACTTATGACGTATGGCATTTTTTTTTGGGGGGGGGGGGGGTAACTTGCCTGATGCAAAAAGGATATTTCTGGCTCAAAAACGGGCGGTTCGAGCAATATCTGGTGTAAGTTCGCGAACGTCATGTCGACCCCTTTTCAGTAGTCTGGGAATTTTGACTCTGGCGTCACAATACGTTTTTTCTTTAATGTCATTTGTTGTTATTCCCGCGAGTTAGTAGCTTTCACTCGCTGAATACTAGATAGAAGTCGAATCTACATTTGCATCACACCACCTTGACACTTGTGCAGAAAGGTGTACAGTATTCTGCGGCATCCATTTTCAATAAGCTGCCACAAGAACTAAAGAATCGTAGCACTAATCCACACGCTTTCAAATCTAAATTGAAGATTTACCTCACGGCTCACTCCTTTTATTCTGTCGAGGAACTTCTAGAAAAAACAATTAAGCTAATTCATTTTTTTTTCTTTATTGATTCTTTTCACTTTGTCTTAAGATTGTCGTGTGCAAAGGACTACTTAAAAATTTTCTATTACCCTTCTTGTGTAACAATTAATGTATCGAGTTGTTCCATGACATGGAACAGAAAAAAATAGATATGTTAGGTTTTCCTAGAATAAACAAGTTGTAAAACATTGTCTTATTATCTCAAAACTATAAATTTTGAAACATTTACCAAGTTTTCTCGGAAGCTATCGGAGAAACATGAATGAAAGTTTCACAGATTGTAAACAACACTCCACTACAGCTGTGAAACTGCACTCCTGTTGATTGCACCAGTAATTCTGCTGTAATAAAAAAAAATATGACTTTTAATCGCAAAAAAACTTTAATGCTCGAAGTATATTATAAATTACAATACCACAACAATTTCGGTTCAGTGATTTGCTCAAAGATCACATAATTTTCAGTGAAAGTTTCAGTCAAATCTGTTCAGCAGTTTCTGAGAAAACGGGGCATGAATTTGCTTAATTTAACGTAGTGGTATAGGGCATACCGCCTCACCTTAACTGTTGTGGCCCGACTGCCGACTTTCAACGAGAATGCGGCGTCTTCAGTCGTCGTGGTTTCGACGTCGTAATCGGTATCGTCCAGTAGGAGTTGTTGGATACGCCGTTTTCTTCTAGCGCCAGTTTTCTTCCGCAGTTGGCGGTCCGACGCGTGGCCGAGCGGTCTGAAGCGCCACGTTGCGGATCGCGTGGCCTCCCGCGTCGGAGGTTCGAACCCTCCCCTTGGTATGGATGTTTGTGTAGTCTTTAGTGTAAGCTAGTCCATAATAAGTTTGTAAGTTTAGGGACTGATGACCCCGCAGTTAAGTCCCATAAGCTTTGCAAACATATGAACATTTATTTAGTTGGCGGTCCACGTGTATCGCTCCTCGGTGCTTTTCTTTACTGTCAGGCACAGACAGCGTCTTCATTCCTTTTTTAGTGATGTCACTGGTTTGCTGCATTGCCGGTTCACCCATTACAACGTCCAATGCAGTGCCTTTTATTCCTTTATTGTGTTTCAACACTAGCACTATGTACAATGTCAGTAGGCTGGCAGCAGCTCGATGAGGTGCTCTGCAGCCGATAGAAAGGAAAATATAACAGAAGATTAAATAACGGTGAATTTAGACGTATACATGGTGACAATTTGTAGTACAGACAGCTTGACAGGGGAGTAAAAGCACATTTAGTCTATTAAAACAAAGAGCCACGGTGGCATTACAAACATGACAGCAAAGACAGGACGGCGAGTACTTGGAGACACAATAATAAAACACACGATGCGACGCTTATTTGTTGGGGGTGGACGCAGATAAAAACACACATACTGTAACGCTTCACACACAACACTAAACGAAGCACTGTTAAAACTGACGTCGCAGGTCCCCGCGGGATAGGGGGATAGGGGAAGGCAGAAACCGCGGAGGAAGAGGAGAAGAGAGGGAAGAGGAGGCGGAAGAGGAGGCGTAGGGACTCCATGGTAGGGACGGGGATAGCCAAGCGGGGGGGGGGGGGTGGAAGGGGAGAGGAGAGGGGCGCGCCGGCCGCGGTGGCCGAGGGGACGGAGGCGCTCCAGTCACGGTCTGCACGGCCACTAAGGTCGGGGGTTCGAATCCCCCCTCGGGCATGGATATTTGTGCCGTCCTAGTTCGTAAGTAGTTCATAAGTAGTTTGTAAGTTTAGGGACTGATGACCACGTAGTTAAGTCCCATAGACTATACAAACATTTGTAACATTTTTTTGAGAGGGGCGCTTCTTCTACGGGAGGGATAAGGGTTGGAAGGACGGACGTCATCAGGGGGGGAGAGACGGCGGAAGTTACCCTGGGAAAGGACGTGGAGAGTGTGGAGGTGAAGAGAGGGAGGGATGCAGCGGTAAAGGCGTGGCAGAGGCCCGGGGTTGCTGTGGTAGCCAGGGGGTTGTGGGAATCTATTTTACGGTTGGTGTAGAGGACCCGGATGTGTTCAAGGTATTCAAGGAGATGGGGAAACGGTGGTGCAGTTCATTGCCGGTAGCCATGTCATCGTAAACTTCAATCCACTAACACAAGTAACGAAAAACCAAAAACAAAACAATTCGGAGTGCTGTCGTTCACCTCACTGAAACACCAATTCGGCTTCGATACGTGTGATGATAGCGAGCTGTTGGAAGACGCCGTCCTAAATAGTTAAGATCAATGATACATTTCGGCGTTTATTTCCGCGTGACTTGGCGGAGGGAAATAGCTCGCGGTGAGGACGACCTCTGTCGCGCCGTCGATATGGCTGCCGGTCGCAGTTGTGGGACCCGATGCCTTATTGTTACGCAGCCGTGCCATGCGTCCCCGTCCGAAGAGTTGCCGGCTGGTTAGGCGAGCTGTTGGTACGCCACAACATGACTTTCAGATTACTTTGGGTAAGAATTTCACGTGATTACAAGAGTGCAAAGAAAAGCATCCGAATTTCCTTACTATAGCGCTTAATGATGTAAGGTTTTTTAATTAGGCAAAGTGTATTGTAACTGTTTATCCAGTATGCTTGAAAATATACAAATTTTTTACTGAGATGTGTGTCAACAGCCGTGATATACTTTAGAAAATGCATATTGCCGACCATCAGCTGTTTATTATATTTACAACTTTACCGGTTTCGCTTATGACCCATAATCAGAAAAGTCTGTTAAATAAAAATTACAATCATAAAATATATTACATAACTCAGTAGTTTCTGGATGAAACTTCTGGGTTATGCCACATATTTTATTTTAACTTGTACATGATTCATGATTGTCAATTTTAACTAAGAGAATTTTCATAACCGAAACCGGCAAAGTTGTAAATATAATAAACAGCTGATGGTTGGCAATATGTATTTTTAAATCTATGTTTTTAGGAGTAGTAGTAAATATATTAGGAGGCGGTAATATAGACGCATTTCAGTAAAAATGCTGTATAACAAGTGTCGAATTTTTATTGCTTGCAGAGATACAGTATGGAACCCAAAGAAATTTAAAGCAAATAAGGATGTTCAATTTTGATTTTCAAAAATTCCAACTTCCATTTACTTCTCTTGATAACACCACGCGTAGCTCTTCTGAAGTCGTCTTTGCGTTCCTTGATTACTGCTGCTCTATTGATAATCTGAAATATGAAATCGGCTCTTGACGACTGCAATGTGTAGGAGTCCTGTCGTACTGGAAGAGCCTACAAATTCCTGCAGCCAAAGGAATCTCCTCTAGTAACGCTGGAAGCTCATTTTCAAGAAAATGTAGATAATGCGGTCCTGTAAGATGATGTCGTAACACAAGGGGTCCCATCAACTGATTGTCTATTAAACCACACCACAGATTCACAGAAAGTAACTTGGATGACATGATACAGAAGGTGGTGTCACAGCACTGTGATACAGATTACAGCTTCTTGAATGTCTTACACTCTTTGAACTGTATTCTGAACTTATTGTTCATACTCTGCCTTATTTTGGCATGAAAACGTAATATTTTTTGTGCATTATTCCTTCATAAGCAACGTATGGGATTGTTTTCATTGCGCAGATCACGTATGGCGGTTAGATTTTCGCTCTTCTTCCTCAAAACTCCGTAAGTTTGTGATTTTTCGTATTGTATTTTGGTTATGTACATTTGGAGATCGTAACTCTTCTAGGTCTTTTTCTGTCTGATTGTACCAGTTCGGTCTAGTAATTTTGTTCCTTAAGAATATATGGATTGTGTGCGTTAACTTGTTTGAGTCCATTATTTGTAAATGCCCCATGTACTGTATGCTCCGAATGCGCATTTTGTCTATTATTTTGGAGATGTTGATTAATATATTTCTGCACTAGCTGTAAACCCGACGTTGCCCGGTTGTTTATTTATCATACCCTCTGGTAGTCCACATCCCCTTCCCCCCCCCCCCCCCTCTCACTGCATTCACCTCTTTCTCTCACATATCTCTGTGTGTTTCCACCTTTCCCTCTCTCGGCAAAGTTTTCTGCAAAGTACCCTCTGTCATGTACCATACAAACATTTATGTACCCAGTGATCTTTTCTTGGTTTAAGGGACATGTGTGCAAAAAATTCATAAACGTTGGAGCAAAACTATGCATTTTCTAAAATTCCGTAAGTGCTCTCCACCAGGAACCGAACGAAATTTTATACAGACAGTGACATTCCTCTTGTTTTTTAAGGTAGAGTGTACATAATTTCATCAATACCGGAACAAAACTGTAGATTTCTATGCAATAGAAACGCAGGGTGACATTGAATAACGCACTTTGTTGTTCTCAGATATTCCAGTTTTATTTCATACAACCCTTGTTCTGAGAATTAAAAAACATCTGTGAAATCGGGTTAGTCGTTCTCAAGATATAGCGATCCATTTTTATGTTGCGAAGTACCCTTTCCCATGCACTGTATGAAACTTAAGGTAGACGGTGTCCTTCCTTTTATTTTGAAGGTCAAGCGTGCGAAATTTCGTGAAGATCGGAATGAAACTGTAGATTTCATGAGTCTGTAGGAGAAGTATGCTCCGCCATGCACCTATCACAAAATACCTTCTTAGCTGACGTTTTCTACCTATAAACTATATACTTGCCAAATTTCAGCTTCATATGTGAAGTAGTTTTCGAGGTTTCGTGTTTAGTCAGTGAGTGAGTGAGTGTCCTTTCGCTTTTATATAGATATAGATTGGATTTTGGGTAATGTACACCATCTTTAATTCTAGGTCGTAGGATTTTCCTCATTTTACGCTCTTTCACTTTGAGAGATGCCACTACTTTCGCACCCTCTCATTATTGATACCCCAATCCACGCCCTGCTGGCATCTAAATTAATGTCAAGGTTTGTTTTGAGAGATGTTATGCAGTGGATGATAGTAGTTAGCTTGTTGGGAAATTTTTGTGGAGGAGACGGACTCCTGGTCGCCAACGCGATATTTTTCTTCTCAAAGCACGACTTGGCGGTACGGGAAAGCCTGGAGGCAATCTCGGCACAATTTTGCTCAGCTTAGCCCTCAGCCGGCGACGGCGTTTTTAGTACGAGGGGCTCTATACCGGGGCGTGTCTGTCTGTTCAGAATTTTCGACTGTCCATTCTTCGCGAGCCACTTGAAACAGGCAGCCCCACTATGCCTAGAGGCCCGCGGAGACCCCGCGTTCAGGGCTGCGTGACGGGTTGATCCGTAGCCTACGGGATATAGAGCCTGCGACAACTGACAGGTAATCTGCGTGACGTCACGTACTGGGTCGTGGTTAACCCAGGCTTCCGGGGTTCAGTCGAGGCCTACGTGCCCGTAATGCCGTAGGCTACGGTTCAGTAAGCTTTTAGCGACAGTGTGAGGACCATCATCTGCATTTGAGCTTTTCTTGAGTTGACATTAGGAAACAGTCCACAAGCTGGCAGACATACTAGACAAGTACAGTCTCTGCTTAATTGTGAGTAGTATGGTTTTCTTGCTGCAGGAACTGATATATCGGTCTGTTCCTTGTTGTGGATCTTCGAAATGGGCCGTACTTGCTGTGTACTAGGTTGCACTGTAAATTACAGGACGATCAAGGAAAGGAATATTTCAGTACTTTCGTTTCCAAAAGATGCAACCGTTCGGGATAAGTGGTTGCGAGCAATTCATCGCCCAGATTTCACCGCTGGAAAGAATTCTGCAGTTTGTGCTAAACACTGCGCCGCAATGCACATAATTATGGAAGATAAAATGAGGAGATCAGATGGTTCAAAAAAGGATTCTTAGTGTATACTGTCATTTTTTTAAAAGTTGACAAATGTAATAACTTCTGTTTGATGCACTGTGCACATATTTTCAAGTTAAGGATTTATTGTATGCAACGATCCACCTTTTCTGAATTCACCTTTGTAGTCGCCGAGGTTTGAACAGAGCTGAGATTCTGCTCGGTTCAGTAGGGCTTTAGATATAATTTTGTACGAAACTGACAATAAAGATATTCTACGATATTTGTTGGGGTCTGAAGTACTTCTTTTTTTGTACATTTGAAGTATGATTGATGTCTTCCAATCTGTGAGGATTTTTTCAGTTTGCCATATTTCATCTATAATTTCTTTGGGATTTTCTCCTGCATTTTTCCACAGTTCTGCGATGATTTGGTCTATCCCTGATGCTTTGTTATTTTTCGGGACCGAATTACCTCTTTAGTCGTCTGTAGGCTTGGTGGCTTTGAGTCTAGGTTTCGTTGTGTATGATAGAACTCAAACTTTTCTTCGCGCTTTCCGCAATTAAGCAATTTAGTAACGTATTTCGCATCAATTTCATAGTTTTCGGTGTTGGCGCGGGCTATTTCTCCATTTTTATTGGAGCGATGGGGGTGGCGGGCGGACTACTTAATTTTTGTTTGAATACTCTGTAGAAATTTCTTGCACTGTGTTTTTGTAATCAACTTGTATGGCTTGTAATTTTTTGTCTTCGGGTTGTTTCAGGACTGATCGTGTTGCTTTTGTGACTGTTTTCCTGATATCTTTGAGATCCTGCAAAGTCTTTTGATTTTTGTTGCACAACCACTTTTCCCACGCCTGTTGTCTTTTATGAGTTGGGAGTTTTTGTGTCCTTGTTTGCGGTACTACGTTCTCAGCTGCTTTTATAAATCCTACTTGAAGTTGTCGCCAATTTTGTGGATTTAACTTTGATTAAATTTTTATAAATTTTCTATTGCTATTTATCTTTTGTATCATATTTAGAGTGTGAACCTTTCTAGTGAATTTTCTTTTTTCTTGAATGACGTCTACGGAGAATTTTGTTGGGCAATGACCGGAATCCAGGTCTAATCTATTAAGGACTTCGAGTTTCATATTTTTTCTGCTGTATTTATGCGGGAGGTCATTACATGATGAAATTCATGTAATGGATTAGGTGAGATCCAAATTTTGGATTCCGGTGTTCTTTTCTTGAAAAATGTCGACTTGAAAAATAGGTTGTGGTTTTTGCAGATTTCAATGAGTCGCATGCCATTCCGGTTGGTCTGCGTATGCCCTGACCGTTCACCTTCCCTTTCTTTTGCCGATGTGTGCATTTAAATATCGCATAAGGATTTTAATACGGTTATTTGGGATTTTTTGAAAAATGTAATTAATTCCAGAATTATTCTACTTTTTTGTTAGCGATGTTTATTGGTGCAAGACTTTTGATTTGTGTATTGTTGTGGTCATTCCGCAGACTGGTTTGATGCAGCTCTCCACGCTACCCCTGTCCTGTACAAGCCTCTTTATATGAAAGTAAGAACGGCAATCTACATCCTTCTCTATCTGCTTACTGTATTCGTCCCTCCGTCTCCCTATACGATTTGTATCCCACAAACTTCCTTCCAATGCTAAGTTCACGATTCCTTGATATCTCAGAATGTGTCCCACCAACCTATCGATATCCTTAATTACGATAAGCCAGAAACTTCTTTTCTCTCCAATGCTGTTGAGCACCTCCTCATTAGTCCCAATATCTACCCATCTTATCTTCATCATTTGCCTGTACCACCACATTTCAAAAGCTTGTATCATATTTCTGTCTGAACTTCTTATCGTCCACGTTTCGTACAGCATCGCCTGATTTTCGACACTATATTCCATTACCCTTGTTTTGCTCTTATTAATGTTCATATTGTACCCTACTTTCAAGACACTGGCCATTCCATTCCATTGCTCCTCCAGGTCCTTCACTATCTCTGATAGAATTACTATGTCGGCAAACCGCAAAGTTTTTATTTCTTCTCCCTGAACTATAATTTCCTCTCCAAAACACTCCTTTCATTTCTTCTCAGCTTTTTCAGTGTGTATATGATGATATTATATTTTATTCAGTAAAGAAAATTAACAATTGTTATGATTTCTTTATTTAAAATACCAATTAGATTCCTTTCAGAGTATGCAGCAAAACATCCATGCCCAAAGACTGCAAAGATGCACAGGTCACTCCAAAATTCAAGAACGGCAATAAGAGTGATCCGCAAAATTACAGACCTATATTACTGACGTCAGTTTGCAGCAGGATTTCAGGATATATACTTTTCTCATACATCATGAACTACCTAGAAGACAATGACCTATTGACCAATAGTCAACATATAAAGTATCGTTCTTGTGAAACACAGCTAGCTCTTTACTCATATGTGGTGATGAGTGCTATCGGCAAAGACTCTCAAATCGTTTCCATATTTCTAGATTTTCGCACATGGGCCTTCTAATCAAATTGCGTGCTTATTTAATGTTGTGCGATTGAATCCACGATTTCTTGTCAAAGAGGACAGAGTACATAGTAATTGAAATGGCTGTCATCGAGTAAATTAGAAGTGGTATGTGACAGACGATTGTTACTTGTCTTTATAAACCATTTAAGAGACAATGTGTTCGCGGAATATGCTGTCGTTTATCGGTTAATAAAGTCACCAGAAGATAGAAAGCAACTGCAAAACTATTTATATATTTTCATGGTCGAAAATTGCCAACTAACCCTAAACAATGAAAAGTGTGAAATATTCGATATGAACACTAAAAGAAAACCGTTACATTTCATTTACAGGATAAATCAGCCCAATCTAAAGGCCGTAAGTTCAACTAAATACCTAGGAATTACAATTACGGAAAGAGCACAGCATCCCGCGTCGGAGGTTCGAAGGTTCCCTTGGGCATGGATGTGTGTTGTCCTTAGGTTAGTTTAACTTAGTTTAAGTAGTTTGTAAGTCTAGGGTCTTATAACCAAAGTAGTTTCGTCCTATAGAATTACAGGCATTTGAACATTTGATTTGAAAGAACACAAAGCAAATATTGTAGGAAAGGCGAACAAAAGACTGCGTTTCATTGGTAGAACGCTTAGAAAATGCAACAGATATTCTAAAGGAACTGCCTAATATACATTTGTGAGTACGTTTTAGGACTATTTCTGCGCATTGTGGGACTGCCCGATGATACAGAGGAAGTTCAGAGAAGGGCAACTCGTTTTGTACTATCGCCAAATAGGGGAGAAAGTGTCACAGAAATGATGCTAACATATTTTGTTAGATCCCACCTATATATAGTGACATGAGCATCAAAATAAAATAAGAGAAATCTGATCGAAAATGGAAAAATTCAGGTGTTCGTTTTTCACGTGCGCTATTAGGAGTGGAACTGTAGAGAAATATAATAAAAGCGTTTAGATGAACCATTTGCCATGCACTTCAACATTATTAGCGCAGTATTTTCGTAGCTGTAGATAATGGTATCAAGTTAATGTTTTTAAAAACTAATATTCTTACGTCAGGCCCACTGAAATTTGTTTGTTGATGCAAGATGCTTGTTTTAGAAGTTACTTTATAAGAATTCCCGATTGACTGTTATTGATAGATCCGTTTTTATAGGACAACGTTAAATATATTAAAATTTCAACATTTGAGGAAGAAACTCCCTGATGAACTAGGATGTGGTTCTTTTTTGAAAACTTTCTTATATGACTAGAGCTTTCTCATATTTTCTATTACAATAAAGTGAAAGTAACGAGTACTTGCTAGTATGGCTCATAAGAAATTAATCGGATTCACAATTACTTATGCGGAAGCTAATTTTTTAGCTTTCTTTCATTAATTTATTTTAAAGAAGAAAACTTGGGTGGGAAATCAATTTACCCCTAAAACTAACAAGCTGCGACCCAGATACACCAACACTATAAAATGCTACAAATCTGTGTTTGGAATTTAAGTTGTGTGAAAATAAATTTGTCTGTTATGGGATTTCCTGTTTCTTTTTCTTTTTTTTTTTTTTCTTTTTTCTTTAGTGACGTTCCCTTCATCATTTCAAAAGTTTTACTTGGCGAAGCATTCACACTTCACTTTCATGTTACATATTTTTATTACATATTAACTGTGTAGTCGCTGTAGAGATTATATTGGGTAACAAATTTCTCAGAGGAAGATTGAGGCTCCCATTACGAGAAAAAACTTCGTGAACCACTGCCGAATGTCTTCCACCCGTATGGTGCCACCCGCGCTGATTCCCACTCCACTACTTCCGTCGTAGCTGTCAATCCCAAAGTAATTTTGAGCAGAATATAGTCTCAGACTAATGTGTACAGACACGACACCTTCACTGATTTTTGTTATACGCTACGTCAGCAGCGCTACAAGCGGCCGGCAACGTACATTTTTGAATACGATGTCGGTTGAGTGTGAATATTATCGTTTAAATTGATTTTGAGATACTGCTTGAACCACACCCACGAACCACAGACACTGCCGAGGTGGGGTGGCTTGCGTGCCTCAACGCTAGATAGCCGTACTCCTCCGCTGTGGTTGCACCTGCTGTATCTGTGCAGAGGGCAGACAAACATGTGGTTCCTGAAGAACAGTAGCAACCTTTTCAGTAATTGCAGGGGAACAGTCTGGATGACTGACTGAGCTGGTCTTGACACATCAGGTAATGTGGCTTTGCCATAGTTACTGCGAACGGCTACAAGTAAGAGGAAACTACAGTCGTTACTTTTATCGAGGTGAAGCAGCTCTACTGTATGAAAATATGAACATGACATCCTGTCGTGTAAAATATTCCGGAGGTAAAATAGTCCCCCATGCGGATCTTCGGGCGGGGACTACGCAAGACGATGATGTCATCATGAAAGACAACACTGGCATTCTACGGACGGAGGGTGGAATGTTAGATCCCTTAATCGGGTAGGGAGGTTAGAAAATTTAAAAAGGAAAATGTATGGGTTGAAGTTAGATATAGTAAGGATTAGTGAAGTTCGGTGGAAAGAGGGACAGGATTTCTGGTCAGGCGAGTAAAAAAAATACAAGTTCAATGTGAGTTGGGGGTATTACAGGAGTAGATCTAATAATGGATAAGAAAATAAGAACGCGAATAAACTACTACGAGCAGCGGAATGTTCACTTATCGTAGTCAAGATATATGCGAAGCCAACACCGATCACCGTAGTTTATATGCTCACTAGCTCTGCCAATGATGAGGAGATCTAAGAAATGTATGAGGAGGTAAAAGAAGTTGTTCAGACAATTACATCTACATCTACAACCATACTCCGCAAGCCACCCGACGTTGTGTGGCGGAGGGTACCTTGAGTACCACTATCGATTTTCCCTCCTTTTCCAGTCACGTATTGTTCGCGGAAAGAAGGATTGTCGGTATGCCTCTGTGTGGGCTATAATCTCTCTGATTTTATCCTCACGATCTCTTCGCGAGATATACGTAGGAGGGAGCAATATACTGCTGGACTCCTCAGTAAAAGTAAGTTCTCGAAACTTCGACAAAAGACCGTACCGAGCGACAGAGCGTCTCTCCTGCAGAGTCTTCCACTGGAGTTTAGCGATCATCTCCGTAACGCTTTCACGATTACCAAATAATCCTGTAACGAAGCGCGCTGCTCTCCGTTGGATCTTCTCCACTTCCTCTATCAATCCCACCTGGTACGGATCAAATGTTCAAATGTTTGTAGAGTCTATGGGACTCAACTACGGGGTCATCAGTACCTAAACTTACAAACTACTTATGAACTACTTACAACTAAGGACGGCACAAATATCCATGCCCGAGGGGGGATTCGATCCTCCGACCGTAATCGCCGTGCAGACCGTGACTGGAGCGCCTCAATCCCCGCGGCCACCGCGGCCGGCGGTACGAATCCCACACCGGTGCGCAGTATTCAAGCTGTGGGCGAACAAGTTCAAATGTTCAAATGTTTGTATAGTTTATGGGACTTAACTACGGGGTCATCAGTCCCTAAACTTACAAACTACTTATGAACTACTTACGAACTAGGACGGCACAAATATCCATGCCCGAGGGGGGATTCGAACCCCGACCGTAGTGGCCGTGCAGACCGTGACTGGAGCGCCTCAGTCCCCTCGGCGAACAAGTCTACTGTAACCTACTTCCTTTGTTTTCGGACTGCATTTCCTTAGAATTCTCCCAATGAATCTAAGTCTAGCATCTGCTTTATCGACGATTGATTTTGTATGGTCGTTCCATTTTAAATCACTCCTAATGACTACTCCCAGATAATTTATGGAATTAACTGCTTCCAGTTGCTGACCTGCTATAGTGTAGCTAAATGATAAAGGATCTTTTTTTCTGTGTATTCGCAGCACATTACACTTGTCTACATTCAGCTTTAATTGCCATTCCCTGCACCATGCGTCAATTCGATGCAGATCCTCCTGCATCTCAATACTATTTCCCATTGTTACAACCTCTCTATATACTACAGAATTATCCGCAAAAATCCTCGTGAACTTCTGATGTTATCCGCAAGGTCATTTATACAGGGGAAGGGAGGGCAAGATGGAAGGTGCGGGCAAGACGGAAATTACTGACAACTCCGAACCACGAGACAAAGCACGCGAGTGGCGACGCACACAGTAGCAGGCGACCACCTGGAATCTATGAACGGAGTTTAGTCGGGCTCGCGCCACCAAGTGAAGTATACGTGCGCTGTGTTTGTCTTTCGTCGAATTCTTAGGAAAATTGTGTTTTTTTTTTTTTTTTTTTTTTTTTTTTTTTTTTTTTTTTCGGCGTTATTGCTTGCAAAAGGTAAGTCGTGTTACTATTTTGTTTGTGCGATACATATCTACGAAGTATAGGTTGTTAGAATTGATATTTGAACACGGAAAGTGGTTACCAGTTTCTAAATACGTCAATTTAACATTGGAGACATGGTTATGGGCAACATGGAAATTTGTATTTAAGGGCAAGATGGAAAAGGGTCCATTTTGCCTGCATGGTACAACTTTCATGATTTGTGAGTTTTTCGATTAATAACGGTATTGGTTTTTTTTTTTCTAGATGGTATCCAAATACAAACGGAAGAGTACCAGAGCATCTTGGAGTGAGCAAACAATGCAGAAGGCGATTGATGAAGCTAAAATCACAACTATAAGTGCAGCTTAAAATAAATATGGAATTCCGATTGGAACTTTGCATCGCTACATCAAAAAAGTTAGGAAGATTTCAGATTGTTTTTTCTAAAAAAACTCGATAACTTATGGACTGTTTTTTCTCAGCATCAGTTTTTGGCGAGGCCTGATGACATCTCGAGTAATTTCCTTAAAAGGTAAACGACACGCAGGAGTCGTCGCAACTGCAGGAAATGGTCAGCTTACTACTATTATTTGTGCTTGCAGTGCTACTGGTCGCTTTATTCCACCATGTTTTATATTTCGGCAAAGAAAAAGAATGAATGAGCGTCTCTTGGATGGTGCTCCTTACGGATCTCAAGCTTGGTGTTCTGAATCTATCTGGATAACAAACACTACTTTTAATAACTGGCTGCAGCTATTTATCGAAAAGACGAGACCATCAGCTGACAGGCCCGTTTTATTGATTTTAGACAATCACAAAACCCATCAAAATCTGGAAGGTTTAAATATAGCAAGAACAAATAATGTAATCATGATTAGCATTCCACCACACACAAGCCACAAGCTTCAGCCACTAGATGTGTCGGTTTACCTCTCAATTACAGTAGCCTTTGAACAAACCATAGACACTCTTCAAACGAACCATCCTGGTAGAAGAGTGACACAGTTAGACGTCGCAAGACTTGTTTGCACCGCCTACGAAAAGAGCGCTACTGTGCAGAACGCCACAAGTGGTTGCAGAAAGGCGGGTATTTTTCCGTATAACAGACATTTGGTCACAGATTTAGATTTTGCACCAGCCACCATTTATGAAAATGCTCCAGTGATGGTAGGTGATCAGAATGCCGCTGCGACTCAGAAGGGGGACAACAATGCTGACAATGGCATTACAGACGATTTGGCGGAAACCAGTCCATTGCCTGAAGTCAATGAAGACTGCCCTACTACTAATGACGAGGATGATGTAATAGCCTCAGAAAATAACTGCGCAGACAATGCAGCGACTATTAATGACAGTTCTTCAATGACTAAACATCATGTTAACGCCGACATTGATATTATTACTAACGAAGGCGAGAATTCTGACATCACTATTGATGAAAACGACGTCGCGTCTGTTAATGAGAAGGACGTTGTGTTAAAGAACAATTCAGCAGAACATTGTGGAAGACAGCGAAGATGAATCTAGTGTATACCCTGTTGACGTTTTTGCACAACCGTCTACATCGTACGCCATCTTTCTACGAAAAATACTTCCGTTACCAAAAGTTACACCATAAATTAAAAAAAGGAAAGTCAGGAGTCAACAATCGAAGATTCTTACGAGTTCGCCAGTCAGATCAATAACTGAAAAGAAGAATGAAGTGAGGAAAAAACCAAATTTAGTCGTAGTCCAGGCCATTAAAGGAAATAAATATAAACGAGAACACAACAGAAGGGGACAGGATGTAAAAGGGAAAAGGTAAAGGAAAGGGAAAACGGACAAAGAAAGACGAGAAGATATCGCAAAATCAAGAGGCATCCAGTCATGCAGATGTGTTTTGCCTACTGTGCGGTGAACAATACATCGATCCACCCACAGAAGACTGGTTGGAATGTGCATCGTGTCATGGTTGGGCACATGAGTTGTGCGCCGATACGGAAAATGGTTATTTTCTGTGTGTCCATTGTGAAATGTAAGATAATCCCAAACATTCCATCTTGCCCGTTCAAGCTTTCCATTTTGCCTTCAGGGTGAGGGAAAGATGAAATTTTCTTTAGTTTTCTTTTATGAGTCATATCACCTGATTTATCAAATATTGATTGTTATTAGCTACAACGTTTTGTAGTTTAATAGGATACCTTTCATGACTGATTAAAATAAAATGTTTACATTTGCAAATTTTCGTATTACTGTGTCGTAAAATTAACCCTTCCATCTTGCCCTCCCTTCCCCTATATCGTGAACATCAACGGACCCACGACACTCCCCTGTGGCACACATGACATAACTCCTACTTCGGAAGACTTCTCTCCATTGAGAATGACCTGCTGCTTTCTGTTATTTAGGAATTCCTCAATCCAAGCACACAACTGGCATGATAGACAGTATGTTCTTACTTTGTTCATTAAACGTTTGTGGGGAACTGTATCAAACGCCTTGCGGAAGTCGAGACACAGCATCTACCTGAGAACCCCTGTCTATGGCCCTCTGAGTCTCGTAGACGAATAGCGAGAGCTGGGTTTCACACGAACGCCTTTTTCGAAACCCATGCTGATTCCTACAGAGCAGATTCCTAGTCTCGAGAAATGTCATTATATTTGAACATAATACATGTTCCAAAATTCTACAACTGACCGACGTTAGAGATATAGGCCTATAGTTCTGCACATCTGTTCGAGGACCCTTCTTGAAAACGGGGATGACCTGCGCCATTTTCCAATCTTTCGGAACACTATGCTCTTCTAGAGACCAAGAATACACCACTGCGAGAAGGGGGGCCAGTTCCCTCGCGTACTCTGTGTAAAAACGAACAGGTATCCCATCAGGTCCTGCGGCCTTTCCTCTTTTGAGGGATTTTGTTTTCCTATCCCTCTGTCAATTATTTCGATATCTGTCATTTTGTAATCTGTGCGGCAATCTAGGGAAGGAACTACAGTGCAATCTTCCTCTGTGAAACAGCTTTGGAAAAAGACATTTAGTAATTCCGCCTTTAGAATGTAATCCTCTGTTTCAATGCCATTTGCGTCACAGAGTGTCTTGACACTTCGTTTTGATCCACCTACCGCTTTGACATAAGACCTAAATTTCTTAGGATTCTCAGCCAAGTCAGTACAAAGAACTCTACTTTCGAATTCGTTGAACGCCTCTCGCATAGCCCTCCTCACGCTACATTTCGCTTCGTGTAATTTTTGTTTGTCTACAAGGCTTTGGCTACGTTTATGTTTGCAGTGAAGTTCCCTTTGCTTCCGTAGCAGCTTTCTAATTCAGTTGTTGTACCACGGTGGCTCCTTCCCATCTCTTACGACCTTGCTAGGGACGTACTCATCTAATGCATATTGTACGATGGCTTTGAACTTAGACCACTGTTCCTCAACACCATCTGTACTTAAAATAAAACTTCTGCGCTGAGCCGTCAAGTACTCTGAAATTCCCTTTTTATCGCTTTTTCCGAACAGAAAAATCTTCCTACATTTTTAATATTTCTATTTACGGCTGAAATTATCGATGCTGTTACTGCTTTATGATCGCTGATTCCCTGTTCTGCATTAACTGTTCCGAATAGTTCGGGTCTGTCACCAGAGGGTCTAATATGTTGTCACCAAGAGTTGGTTCTCTGTTTAACTGCTGAAGGTAGTTTTCAGATAATGCACTCAAAACAATTTCACTGGATTCTTTGTCCCTGCCACCTGTAATAAACGTTTAAGTCTCCCAATCTATATCGGGTAAATTAAAATCTCCTCCCAAAACTATAACATGACCGGGAAATCTACTCGAAATATTTTCCAAATTATTCTTCAGGTGTTCTGCCACAACAACCGCTGAGCCAAGAGGCCTATAGAAGCATCCGATTACTATGTTCGAGCCTGCTTTAACCGTGACATTCACCCAAATTATTTCACACTTCGGATCTCCGTCTATTTCCTTCGATACTAGTGCACTTTTTATCGCTATAAACACGCCTCCCCCTTCACTGTCCAGCCTATCTCTGCGGTAAATATTCCAGTCTGAGTTTAGAATCTCATTGCTGTTTACATCTGGTTTCAGCCAACTTTCCGTCCCTAGTACTATGTGGGCATTGTGATCGTTTATTATTGAGAGCAATTCTGGGACCTTTCTATAGACGCTCCTGCAATTAACTACTACTACATTGATCATTTCCTTCCCTGTTGTGTTCTGCCTACTGCTACCTTGTCGCGGCTCAGGAGGCATCTTGTCGGGCCTAGGGAGGGAATTCTCTAACCTAAAAAACCCCCATGTGCACTCCACACGTACTCCGCTACCCTTGTAGCCGCTTCCTGCTTGTAGTGCACGCCTGACCTATTCAGGGGAACCGTACATTTCTCCACCCGATAGCGGAGGTCGAGAAATTTGCAGCCCAGATCTTCGCAGAATCGTCTGAGCCTCTGGTTTAAGCCTTCCACTCGGCTCCAAACCAGAAGACCGCGATCGGTTCTGGGAACGACACTACAAATCGTTAGCTCAGATTCCACCCCGCGAGCAAGGTTTTCTGCCCTCACCAACTCCGCCAACCGCCTGTATGAACTGAGGATGACCTCTGAACCCAGCCGGCCGGGGTTATTGGTGCCGACATGAGCGACAATTTGCAATCGGATGCACACAGTTCTCTCTATCGCCGCCGGAAGGGCCTTCTCCACATCTCGGATGAGACCCCCCGGCAAGCAAACAGAGTGCACACTGGCCTTCTTCCCCGACCTTTCCGCTATCTCCCTAAGGGGTTCCATTACACGCCTAACATTGGAGCTCCCGATTACTAATAAACCGCTCCCCCCGTGTGTCTACTCGGACCTTGCTGAAGTAGCGGCCACATGCTCACTCACAGGCAGAGCGGGCGATGCCGCACGGCCAGCCTTCCCTTTGAGCCTCCGCCTTGAGCGACGCGAACGCCGTTGAAACCGCCATTCCCCTGGGGGAGAGAGTGGCACAAACGGGTCCGGTACACGCAAAGATGTCTCGACAGCAGGGGACCGTGGGTTAAGCATGTGACACCTTAGGTGCCCCATGCGACGCACCAGATTCCCCACTGACGCTACAGTCCGAGGCAGTAGCCTGAAGGCGGCTCCATCAGCACGCTCAGCTGTTCGCGAACGGCGGCCAGCCCCTCCTACGTCCGTACGCAGCAGTCACACGTCCTATCCATCCTAACAAATCAACTATTTATTGTAGAGATTAAGTAATCGACTTTTAACAAGACCGCTAATTCTCTACAGGAGACTGATAGCTGACTAAACAGTGGTTACTAGAAACTTCTTGTTGGAAACAATGGAAATTAGCAAAAATCTTCTCTGGACTGAAATCAAAATATACGCGGACATCACTGCTCTACCGTAAAAGATCTACACGAAATATAGAAGCTCCCTAAGCCAAAGAAAAGCTGCAGGTGACTGACAAACAACGGTATTTATTAAAATACGAGAGACTGTACTCTTAAAACAGTAACACAAACGAAATCTTTCAAGTAGGTGACAAGAAGACTCTTAAAAACAGAAGCACTAAACGAAAATTAAGAAATTAACTGTCAACAAAATTTCACGAAAATTAAATTATGACACTTAGCGCTCTGGGCGATGCAGCAGCGACAGCAGCAGGCACAATGAAGGGAGAGGAAAACTTAATTGTGATGGGAGAATGAAATTCGGTTGTAGGAAAAGGAAGAAAAGACAAATAGCAGGTGAATATGGACTGGGAAAAGTAATGACTCAGATGAAAAACCAGTTCTCAGCAAAGAAGGGAAAGTTCAAAGTTGAAAAGAGGGGCTCTATAAAATACATGAACTTAGAGACGGTATTGTAGGAAGGAACGAGGAAATAGATGAAGATGAAATAGGAGATACTATACTGAGAGATGAATTTGACAGAGCCCTGAAAGCCCTTAGTCGGAACAAGACCAATGGAGTACTACTGAAGTCTCTGGGAGAGCCAGCCACGACAAAACTATTTCACCTGGTGCGTAAGATGTATGAGAGAGGGGTAAAACCTTCAGACTTAAGAAAAATGTAATAATCCCCATTCCAAAGAAAGAAGGCGCAGACAGATGCGAAAATTACAGAACCATCAGTTTAATAAGTAATGGTTCAAAATTTTGAAACGAATTATTTACAGAAGGCTGGAAAAGCTGGTAGAAGCTGACTTCGGGGATGATCAGTTTGGGAGAAAAAAAAAAAAAAAAAAAAAAAAAAAAAAAAAAAAAAAAACGTTCAGATGTTTGTGAATCTCATGGGTCTTAACATCTGTGGTTATCAGACCCTAAGGTTACAAACTACTTAAACTAACTTAAACCTAAAGACAACATAGACACCCATGCCTGAGGGAGGACTCGAACCTCCGGCGGCGAGCAACCGCGCGCTCTGCAGCATGGCGCTTTAGACCGCTCGGGCACTCCACCGCGGCAGTTTGGATTCAATATAAATGTAGAAACATGGGAGGCAATACTCACTTTACAGCTTATCTTAGAAGATAGATTAAGGAAAGGCAAACCTACATTGCTAGCTTTTATAGATTTGGAGAAAGCTTTTGACGCTGTTGATTGGAATACATTCTTAGGGAGCGAAAGGTTATTTACAACTTGAACAAAAACCTGACAGCACACAGTTGAAGGGCATGAAAGGGATGCAGTGGTTGGAAATGGAGTAAGACAGGGTTGTAGCTTTTCTCCAATGTTATTCAATTTGTACATTGAGAAGCAATAAAGGAAGGCAGGGAGAAATTTGGAGAAGGAGTTAAAGTTCAGGGCGAATAAATAAAAACAATGCGTTTTGTTGGTGACTCTGTAATCCTGTCAGAGACAGCAAAGGACCTGGAAGAGCAGTTGAACAGAATGGACAGTGTGTTGAAAGGTGCGTATATTGACCGTTAAGAAGAGCAAAAGAAGGGTAATGAAATGCAGTCTAAGAAAATCAGGAGATGCTAAAGGAATTAGGCTAGGTAACGAAACAATAAAGGTGGTAGGTAGATGAGTTTTGTTACTTGGGTGGTAAAATAACACATGTGGTCGCGGTACAAATGCGAAATGGTAATGGGAAGAAAGCGTTTTTTAAAAAGAGGAATTTGTTAACATCGAATGCTAATTTTCTGAAGGCATTTGTGTAGACTGTTGTCTTGTATGGGAGTGAAACATGGATGATAAACAGTGTGGACAGGAAGAGCATAGAGGCTTTTGAAATGTGGTGCTACAGAAGAATGCTGAAGATTAGGTGGGTGGATCGCGTAACTAATGAGAAGGTACTGCACAGAACTGGGGAGAAAGGGATTTTTAGCATACTTTCACCAAAAAAGAAGGGATCGATTGATAGGACACATTCTTAGACATCAAGGAATCGTGTATTTAGCGTTGGAGGGAAGTGTGTGGAGTAAAAATCGGAGAGGAAGACCAAGAGATAAATACAGTAAGCAGATTCAAATGAATGTAGGGTGCTATTCTTACGAGAAGATGAAAAGGCTTGTTCAGGATAGAGTAGGTTGGAGAGCTGCATCAAACAAGTCTCCGGACTGAATGCCACAACAAGAAAGACTAGTGAAGTATAATACTGTGCGAATCGTTAACACTCCATACCGAATTGTTAATCACCCAAGTGCCTCTCACAGTAAAGACAGAACATACTTATTTTTATATCCCCTTACTTTCAGCGGAGTAAGCTATATATACACACATTATTAAGTGTTTCTTCATGAATAAGTTGTTGCTTATATCACTGGATCAATGAAATTCGGCCGTTTTTGCTTCTATTTCGCTATTATTCATGTCTCATGATTTTTGATTGGAACCCCTAAATTATAGTAATAATTTGGTTAATTACGTAGAAAAATAATTATAAACGATTAAGATCTGAGGACGTCTTATCCAGGTGTCGTTTCAGTTGGCAGTCGGTAACAAATTTCACGCACGTGTCTCTTCTGTGTATATTAGACTGTTAGAGTATCTACAAATATACAGTCGTGACACTCACTGCTGTGGAAGTTGTTACCAACTGACAGTTGCAACGATACTAGCGCTCGTAGCTGTGAGCAAGGCGCCCTAAGTGTCTTGTTAGTTGATAATTATTTTCTACATAATTAACGAAATAATTGGATCTACTATAATGTTTGGGTTTCAGTAATTAGCGAAATTGTTTATATTTATTTGTTTGTATTTATTTTGTTCATAGTTAACAAAAGAATAAGTATAATTTTTGCGTTACAAGCATTAGTAAAATATCAAGAGACATGCACAATATGGAAATAATAGTAAAAACAGCCGAATTTAACAGACTTCGTGGTATAAAGAACAACTTCCTCATGAACATTTACTTACGAATGTGTGTATATTTGCAACTTATTCCGGTAAAAGTAAGTAGAATATAAACATAAGAGAAACAAATATCTTAGTGTCTGTTCTTACTATGACAGGCTGGTTTTTGACGCGATCAATTCGGTATGTATTCGCACATTTTTACACCTCACTCGTCTGTCTTACACGCGCATATTCTGTCGAATGTAGTTACTTTAGTTTGAAAAGCCAATGTTTTCAGATTCTTGCCATTTGTGGTTCAGCTGTGGAGTAGGGTTCTTCTTTGTTGGAAAACAGTTTGATTGATTATGCCGTTTTATTGCCACGTCTGTGACTTTTTCCTTCAGCTAGGTGGCTAATTTGGTACGTTAACTACTGTAGTTATTGCATTCTATATACGTTCCCTACGTTCCACTATCACCGATTTTACAGGACTTGTAAAGAAGAAACCTTAAACGTCCTAAGTAGAAAAGCGACATATTTCTGCCAAAGCGCAGCATATGAAATTATTCAGTAGAAACCTGTAGATTTCAAATGTTCGAATGTTTGTTAAGCTTATGAGACTTAACTGCGGGGTCATCAGTCCCTAAACTTACAAAGTAATTTATACTAAAGACAACACAAACATCCATTCCTGAGGGAGGAATCGAACTTCCGATGGGAAACGGTCTCGCGTAACGGAGCTTAGCGCCTCAATGTGCTCGGCCTCTCTGCCGCGGCTGTAGGTTGCAAGATTATTGTAAATAAACTGCCCTGTAATTCACCGTATTGTATCTTGTCAGTAATGTTAGGAAACACAAGAAAGACAAATGTGGAACTATTTTTAAGTTATTACCTAATTATATGGCACTACATATGTCACCTAATGTAAAAAAGAATATGTTAAAATCAATATAAACTATTCTATTTTCACTCATTCAATATCGTATTCTGTAATGTAGCTTGTCGGCCGCTTGGAGCGCTGCTGTCGCAGTTTACAACCAAGATATATAAAAGTTCCTTACGGAGCGTTCATTTTGTTTCTACAGCAGACGACGCTGCGCAGTATCATAGGGAGAGTCAATAGTCGCTTTCGCAAATTATTATTTTTCTTTTAATATTTTTTTTAATAATAAAATACAGATAATTCAACAGGCCCATATTGCTGTCTTACCAGGAGAGGTCACAAGATGATCCTCAAAGATTTGGCTCAAACTGTGTGAGAGGAACCGGCTAGATGATCCTTTTAAATTCCTGAAATGTGTGGCCTGAGTGGGCCACAGGAAAAGAAAAACTCTCAAAAGATTTCGGAATAAAAAAAGTATAAGCCCTTTTGGATGACCAATGAAGTATGCTTTCCACTAAAGCACTTTTCGGAAAAATCTATTGCCGGAAAATAATTGCATAACATGTGAATGGTGTAAATATCATATTTATTAACTATGATTACCTAAAACAAATGTAATGTAACTTTTGCAGATAACTGCTAGATTATTTGTAAATACTTTTTTCAGTGAACACTTCACCAAATGAAAATGGTTTAGCTATATTAAGTACGGCAATCAAAGTAATTATAAATGAAACTAATACATAAACAATTTTACTTAAATAAATTTCAGTTTCGCAGTTTCTCAAATGGCGAGGGAGGACTCAATACCCCGAAGGCGAACAGCCGCGAGCACCGCAGCAAGGCGCCTTAGTGCGCACTAAGGATCGACCGGATATTCGATTTCGGTTAAGGCCAGTTTCGACCAAAATATTGGTTTCGGCCCGCACTTTCGACCAGAAATCATCCGAATCTTCGGCTTGGCGAAATTAGCTTTCTTCAACTTTCTGATGAAGTCCGGCCGCGTTTTGGATGGGTTCAGTCAACAATAACGCTTTATATCAGTTGACGGTGTGCCGTTTAACTGCTAGGAATCTTCTGACTAAACTTGTGGGTATTTTGTAGTTAAACACAAGATAAAGCAATCGTATCTTATTGTGATATACTATGTTAATAACAATTTAACTTATTCAGTATTTTACGTAATGGAATGGGTTATCATATTGTTATGCTGTAAAGTTTTATTAATGAGTTTCCTTGAAAGCGAGGAGCTTTCTTTAATAACAAATTAACAAATATGGGTTTAGGAAACATTGATCATGTGGTACACACCTTTTCCTGTTCAGTTTGCGTAAATTTATTGTGACAACAATCATACTGTTAGTCGGAAATTTATTTTTCGAAATACTTTCTGCAGCACTAATTGAAGCTGGTATGTTTTCAGTAATGCTAAAAAGGAGATGTATATATAAAGTTGTTTGTCGATTGCAAACGGAAGTGAAGATGGCAATATAAAGTTAGCGCGCTCAAGAACAAACTCGTAAAAGCTACTAATGGAAGCAAACATATTCTTACTTTGTGCATATTTTGTATTGTGGTAGTCATATTGAGGCTCTGAAATTTTGTAGTATATAATTCGAATGTTTGTTGTGTACCTAAATACTTAAGACTTATCTTCCTACAAGAAGGTATGCAGCTCTGTGGAACTCGTGGCTGCTATACAGAATAGTCTCGTTAGTTCGAGGTGAACGGGACCGGGATCGTCTCAGACTACCGAAATTTACGCGTGAAAACGAAACAAACCGACCTTGAAAAGAATCTCAAACTATCGAAATTTACGTGTGAAAAGGAAACAAACCGACCTTGAAAAGAATACACGTGTAAAAAATATACCTTTTTTAAAACAAAATTTTTATGCAGTAATTTACATTGTCAGCATATAGGTTTTAAAGTCTTTTCACTATTTACTTCGCGTTATAATGGTGGAGTGACTTTTGTGTGAAGATAGAATGTACCCGCAGTTGTTGTTTTATGACGCTCGTATTTATGGGAAATTCGTAATTATGAGGTTCCAAATATTGAGACTGGACTGCATCAAGTTCATTTTGACTAATTGCCTAATTTTCCTTTTTTTAGGTAGAACATGTCACGAGGAGAAACGAATCCAATTTGGAAGTACTTTCATAAAGCCTGTTCGCCTCCCATGTCATCTTTTACGGACACCTGACTAGGCTTACACTCAAGAAGGCTCAGAATTAAGTTTGTAAACTAATAATAAGAGTGTACTTCGAGGAAAGTGGAGCATTTTTTTTTTATGGAGCCACCAACCGGTGACTTTTGCAAACGTCATAATATTTTTATATACAGAAAATCGTTACAAAAAATGAGCATGAATGATTACAAGTATATGATACAAGTATCAGTATTATCAATAGGAGAATACAAGAGAAATTTTGTTTCTTAATAAATATTACATATTTTCAGAAGTTACAAAAAATATTTTCAAATACTCAAAAGTTACACAAAAATAAATAATTACATATATTCAGAAGTTACACAAAAAATCAGGCCAGTTTCTTTCATGTTAATATTCATTTAAGGAGTATAGGCACTTTTAAATTAGGAATGATTTCAGTTTTATCATTTATTAGATAACACCACGGAATCAAAACAGAGCCGTGCTTTGGAAAGGAAGAAGGACCAATTAAATAATGCTGGTAACAATCCTTGTCTGAAGGAGTATGAAATGTCGCTCAAAAGTTTAGGTGATAACAATTATGACAGTGATGCGTGTAGTAAGCATTTTCACAACTACAATACATACACCCATCAGATTAGGGTTTCCATTTTAAAATTAAGAAAAAGAAAAAAAAACGGGACTCAGTTTGTATTGACATAATTTAATAGAAACTGACGTTCACCTTTTCACATGAATGTTTACATTTCTTCTGCGGCACTGTTACCATACTTTTCACTTTTACATATTTTATTAAGTAGTGTATTTTCTTTTGACACTGTGTCATTGAAAGTCTGCACCTGATACAGCCTTAAAGAGTGTTTTGACAATAAGTAAGGCATTCACTGTTTCAAATTTCGTTCAGGTTTTTCTTTTTTTCTTTTTTTCATCTGACCACAAAGATTCACCAAGAAAAACACACGTTACACAGCAGCATTTGACCCAGGGATTGCCAGACAAAACTCCACCAAATGAATTATGTCAAATAGTCGCACTTTGTTTAACGCTTTTCGTTCGAACACTTATGAGATCTTTCTTCGTCTTAACGTGATTCACAATGTCAGACCTTCCACCATGCAAATTTTGATTTCCAAAACGTACACTCTACAGTTTCTCCGTAACCAGTGATAAAAGTAAACTCACTTTTTATATTGCTGTTACAATTAAATTTTTGTTTTGGCACAGATTTACGACTTTCACGTATCCAGTACAACGTCTTCAGATTGCTTACCACAACAATTCGAAAGTAAACATAACATGTATCGATACTATGCGTGCGAACTAATTCGATACTCGAAGCGGTGACTAATGGGAGCGACCTTAAATGAAAATTTTAGCACTTTGAGAAATTCCTTTATGATTGCTTCCGTCCGCTACCGCGCTGTCAACTTAGTTTGCGCTGACAGTAGTATCAATAGTGCTTTACTTGTTGCATTGTCCTCTCTGAATTCTTTGTAGGTAACTAGTAAATAGAGTGCTAGAAGTCGTCATACCTTTAATTAATTGTGGAACGTAATAGGAAATAAACAAAGTATGATAACTATTTGTACAGACAGCTCTTCCTAGAGTATATATTTGCACAATTAATTGAACATTAAACATGTGATAGAATAAAATACTTTAGCAAGTCGGGACCACAAAAAACGGGACATTTGAGCGTTCGCACAAAACGTTTCGGGACAGTGGGACATTATGGGAAAAAAACGACGCTGTGCCGAGAAGAACAGGACGAATGGAGACCATAGATCACATAGAACAGCAAAAGGGATTATTTCTTATTTGCCCCCTGCAGAGGAATGTGACAGAGTCAAAGAAGAATACATTGCAACTCTAAGGAGAATGTAATATTTTAACTATATAGTTAATTATAATAAAGATAATAGTTTAGAATGTTAAAAAAAGGAAAAAAAAGGCGGGGCTTAGTACCGGAAGGGGATTTGGGGGTTTGTGATGTAACGCATATATACATCAATTTTAACTTAATTACGCAAGTTTCGGTTAGGTGTCGGTCGAAACTAGAAGAGGAGCCAAATATTCGGTTTAGGTCACTACTCATGTTTCGGTTGGACTCTAGAGCGCAGTTATTCTGCCGCGGCACAAACATTATTCGAATAAGTCTGTTACAGGTGCATTTTAGGACCAAAATGGCCGCCATCGCAAAGAATCACGGTAGCGTGACCAGACCTCTGCTATATAGACCTCGTGTATAACAAAAATCAGCTGGAGTGTCGTGACTGTATTGTTCATCTACATCTATATCTACATATTTAATTGCCTGGCAGAGGGTTCATCGAACCACTGTTATACTATTGTATCTCCCTTTCCATTCTCGAATAGCGTGCGGGAAGAAAGAACACTTGAATCTCTCCGTTCGAGCTCTGATTTATCATATTTTTTCTGCTGATCATTTCTACCTATGTAAGTAGGAGTCAACAATATATCTTCGCATTCGGAAGAGAATGTTGCCAATTGGAGTTTTGTAAGTAGCCCACGCCGCAGCGATAAGAGCCGTTGTTGTAATGATTCCCATCTCAGATCGTGTATCACTTCCGTAATGCTGTCTCCGCTGTATCGTGACAATACGAAACGAGCTGCCCTTCTTTGGACTCTTTCGATCTCCTCCGCCAAACCCACCTGATAAGGATCCCACACTGGGTAGCAATTCTCCAAAAAACGACGGACAAGCGCAGTGTATGCAGTTTCTTTAGTAGTTCTGCTGCATCTTTTAAGGGTTCTGCCAAAAAAACGCAATCTCTGGTTCGCTTTTCCCACGACATTATCTACGTGTTCTTTCCAATTTAAGTCTGAAGTAATAGTAATTCCTAGGTATTCTGTGGATTTTACGGCCTTCACATCCTAAGAGAGCTACTTAGATTTTCTCCTAAATCTTTTATGTACATAATGAACAGCAGAGGACGATAACACTACCCTGTGGAACGCCCGATATCACCTCTATTTTAGTCGATGCCTTACCATAGATTACTGCAAAATGTGTCCTCTCTGAGAGGACATCCCCTATCCAGTCGCAAATTTGGAGCGATATACCATAACCACGCAATTTGATTAAAATCCGTTTGTGAGGTAAAAAAAAGGTAAACCAATCAACAATCCGAAGATTGGTATGAACATCACAGTGCTTTACTAGGCATCGCCCCGTTTGGAGGTGGCATGCCGTTGTCTTCCTCCGACCTTCGAACTGACTTACCCAGCCAGTTATAGGGGGACCTACAGTTTAACGTGCCTTCCGAACCACGGTGCTACTCGCTATTTTTCACATGAGCAATACTGCCAGAGGTGAAAGAATGGAAAGTGACAGATAAAAATCGTAGGACATGGATTGAACCCGCGACCTTTGGATTTGTAGCCTGGCACTCTACCACTGTGCAACCGAGAGGTACGGTGTCAAAAGCCTTAAATTCATCGAATAAAACAGAAGTGATATCTGGCGTTCCACAGGGAAGCGTTATAGGTCCCCTACTCTTCCTCGTATTTATAAACGATTTAGGAGACAATGTGAATAGCTACCTTAGACTATTCGCGGATGATGCTGTCGTTTATCGGTTAGTGATGTCAACAAAGGATCAAAAGCAACTGCAAAGCGATTTAGACAAAATTTCTACTTGGTGCGAAAATTGGCAATTGACACTAAATAAAGAAAAGTGTGAAGTAATACACATGACCACTAAAAGAAATCCGCTGAACTTCAATTACGCGATAAATCAGTCAAACCTTAAGGTCTTAAATTCTACCAAATACCTAGGAGTTACAATTACGAACAACTTTGACTGGAGAGAACACATAGAAAATATTGTGGGGAAGGCGAACCAAAGGTTACGTTTCATTGGCAGAACTCTTAGAAGATGCACCAGCTCCACCAAAGAGACTGCCTACTTCACACTTGTGCGTCCTCTCCTGGAGTACTGTTGCCCCTTGTGGGACCCTCACCAGGTGGGACTGACGGAAGATATTGAGAGGGTTCAGAGAAGGGCAGCTCGTTTTGTTTTATCACGTTACGGGGGGGAAAGCGTCACGGAAATGTTGCACGAATTGGGGTGAAAATCATTAAAAGAAAGACGTTATTCATTGCGGCGTGATCTGTTTGCGAAGTTTCAATCACCGACTTTTACTTCTGAATGTGAAAATATTTTGCTAGCACCCACCTACTTAGGGAGACATGACCATCCCAATAAAGTAAGAGAAATCAGATCGAAAACGGAACGATTTAGGTGTTCTTTCTTCCCGCGCGCTATTAGAGAATGGAACGGTAGAGAAAAGTTATGAAAGTGATTAATGAACCCTCTGCCAGGCACTTAAATGTGATTTGCAGAGTATCTATGTAGATGAAATTGTAGTATTCGTGTGTCTACGAGCGAAGTGCGCATGCGCGGCGCGCCTGCGGTTGGTGTGCGCGGGGCGGCGCCGCTGCCGCCGCCGCCGTGGCGTCTGTCGCCGGCAACCCCAGCGGCAGGACGCCGCGCCGCGGTGCCTCGCGTCTGCACGGCGAAGCCTGCTACTGGCGACATGAACGCCGTGCCCACGTCAGGCGGCGGAGGCGCCGGCGGCAGCAAAGTGAGTACCACGCCGCCTCCTGCTAGACTGCCCTTGCCCGTTCGCACGCAGCGGCTCGGTTGCGAACCGGTAGCTAGTTGCCCTAAAACCAGTGTTGCCAACCTAGGCATTGTACCAGTAAAACTAGTGCATTCACAGAAATGATTAGCCAGAATATTGTGTGTGTGTGTGTGTGTGTGTGTGTGTGTGTGTGTGTGTGTCTTGTGGTCTTCAGTCGGGAGACTGCTTTGATGCATCTCTCCACAATACCCTATCCTGAGCAAGCCTCTTCACATGAGAACCTCAACCTACATCTGTCTGAATTTGGTTACTGTATACATCTACATTTACATACATACTCCGCAATTCACCATAAGGTGCGTGGCGGATGGTACACTGTACCACTACTAGGCATTTCCTTTCCTATTCCACTCCGCCGCGGTGGAGTAGCCGAGCGGTATAAAGCGTCTCGCTGCGGAGCGCGCGGTTGCTCGCCGTGGAGGTTCGAGGCCTCCCTGGCACATGTGTGTGTGTGTGTGTTGTTCTTAAGTTAGTTTACCTAGGTTTAAGTAGTTTGTAAGTTACGGACTGATGACCGCGCAGCTTGGTCCGATAGTTTAACAAACATTTGAACATTTTTTTCCTATTCCACTCCCAAATAGAACGAGGGAAGAAAAAGAATACCTACATGACTCCGTACGAGCCCTAATTTCTCTTGTATTGTCTTTGTGATCTTTACGCGAAATGTAAGTAGGCGGCAGCAAGATCGTACTACACTCAGCTTCAAATTCCGACCCTCTAAATTTCCGCATCAGAATTTCACGAAAATACGTCGTCTGTCCTCCAACATCCCCAATTGAGTTGCCTGAGCATTTCCGTGACACTCGCGTATCGGTCGAACCTACCGGCAACAAATCTAACTGCTCGCCTCTGAACCGCCTCTATGTCTTCCTTTAAACTGATCTGCTGCGGGTCCCGAACACTTGAGCAATACTCAAGACGTGGTCGTACAAACGTTTTATACGTGGTCTCCTTTACACGTGAAGTACATCTTCCCAAAATTCTCCCAATAAACCGAAGTCGGCTGTCCGCCTTACTCACAACTGTCCTTACATGTTCGTTCCATTTCATATCGCTCTGCAATGTTACGCCTAGATATTTGAACGACGCGACAGCATCAAGAAGCTCACTACTAATGCTGTATTCGAACGTTATAGGATTGTTTTTCCTACTCATGCGCATCACCTTACATTTTTCTACATTGAGAGCTAGCTGCCATTCTTCGCACCAAGTAGAAATTTTGTCTGTCATCCGGTATGCTATTACAGTCAGTTAAAGACGACACCCTCCCATACACCACAGCATCATCAGCAAACAACCGCAAATTACAAGTTAGTCTGTCTATCAGATCATTTATATAGATAGAAAATAATAGCGGTTCTATCACACTCCCCCGGGGCGCGCCTGACGATACATTCGTCTCTGATGAACACTCGCCGTCGAGAACAACGTACTGCGTTCTATTACTTAGGAATTCTTCCAGCCAGTCACAAATCTGTGAACCTATTCCATAAGCTCCATCTCTTGGTCTGCCTCTGCGGTTTTTACCCCACACACTTCCCTCCAACGCTAAATACACAATTCCTTGATATCTAAGAATGTGTTCTACCAATCGATCTCTTCTCTTAGTCAAGGTGCCACTTTCCACTTCTTTCATCTCTGGCAGTGTTGCTGATGTGAAAAATACCGAGTAGCACCGTGGTTCGGAACCCACGTTAAACTGTAAGTCCCCGAATAATTGGCTGGGTAAGTCAGTTCGAAAGGCGGAGGAAGGCAACGGCATACCACCTCCAAAACAGGACCATGCCTAGTAAAGCACTGCGGTGTTCAAACCAATCTTCGGATTGTTGACTGCTTTTTTTTATGCCAGATATTCCTTTTTTCCCGAATTCTGTTCAGTACCTCCTCATCAGTTACGCGATCCACCCACCTAAGCTTCAGCATTCTTCTGTAGCACCACATTTCAAAAGGTTCTATCCTTTTCCTGTCCGCACTGTTTATCGTCCATGTTTCACTCCCATAGAAGAAACACTCTACACAAATGTCTTCAAAAACGACTTCCTTAGGCTTAAATCAATATTCGATGTTAACAAATTTCTTTTTTTCAAGAAAGCTTTTCTACCCATTGCCATTCTGCATTTTATATCCTCTGTACTGCGACCATCATTTGTAATTTTACTGCCTTTATTGTTTCGTTACCTAATCTAATTCATTCAGCGTCACCTGATTTTCTTAGACTGCAATCCATTACCTTAGTTTTGTTCTCGTTAATGTTCATGTTATATGCACCTTTCAGCACACTGTCCATTCCGTTCAACTGCTCTTCCACGTCCTTTGCTGTCTCTCATAGACAGTGGCAATATTTCAGTCAGAAAATGTTTACTGACTGAAATATAGCCTACATAATTCCTAGGTGCTAAAATCCACTCTATAGCGCTAGGTAATTAAAAACTGAAATGCGTTGCACTAAGTCGATAGTTGCAATGTGAAAATGGTGGAAAAACACTCCTAAATATGTCTGGAACTCGTGGTTAGTTGGGGCGAACCAGAATCAATTTATACAGCTTTCCAGCCAAGATCGCGTTTTATTCATTAGGATGACCGGCTTCGACGTTTCTTTCCGATATTTCTCCCTGTGTAACCCATTCGTATATGATGTTTGTAAGCGCGAAGGTAGCGTTCCCGCTTCTTTCCAAAGACTACAGGTATACTTCTACAGAGGACCCCAGAAGACTACATAAATGCAGTTGACCGCCTGTTGTTCAGCACAGGCACAACATAGCAACAAAGGAAAAAATAGCAAACAATTTTTCAAGCGCAAAGTGATGTTTTATAAGAGTTGACAGCAGGTACAAGCTGTACGAAACGTTCTACATTCAACGCAGAAGGGAGGGGATGAACAGGGATTAAAGAGGGGGGGGGGGAGATACACTACGCGTCTTAATTTACTTAAAAATGTTCAAATGTTTGCTAAGCTTGAGAGACTTTACTGTGGGGTCATCAGTCCATAAACTTACAAACTACTTATGGACTACCTTATACTAAAGACGACACAAACATCCATACCCGAGGGGGGATTCGAACCCCCGACGGGAAACGGACTCGCGCATCGTAGCATAGCACTCCGCCGCGGCACTTAATTTACTAGTCACAAATATAACAGAGGCTTAATGATATGTTTTTGGAAAAAATTGTTTCCTTTGGGACAACATTGCCGTTTGTTGTTGTTGTGGTCTTCAGTCCGAAGACTGGTTTGATGCAGCTCTCCACAATACCCTATCCTGAGCAAGGCTCTTCATCTCCACATAAGAACGGCAACCTACATCTGCCTGAATCTGCTTACTGTATCCATCTCTTGGTCTTCCTCTGCGATTTTTACCCCACACACTTCCCTCCAATGCTAAGAATTCCTTGATGTCTAAGAATGTGTCCTACCAATCTATCCCTTCTTTTAGTCAAGGTATGCCAGAAATTTCTTTTCTCCCCAATTCTGTTCAGTACCTCCTCATTAGTTACGCGATCCACCCACCTAATCTTCAGCATTCTTCTGTAGCACCATATTTCAAAAGCCTCAATCCTCTTCCTGTCCGCACTGTTTATCGTCCATGTCTCACTCCCATAAAAACCAACACTCCATACAAATGCCTTCAGAAAGGACTTCCTTAGGCTTAAATCAATATTCGATGTTAACAAATTTCTCTTTTTCAAGAACGCTTTTCTTCCCATTGCCATTCTGCATTTTATATCCTCTGTACTGCGACTATCATTTGTTATTTTACTGCCCAAGTAACAAAACTCATCTACCTCCTTTATTGCTTCGTTTCCCAATCTAATTCCTTCAGCATCACCTGAGTTTCTTACCCTGCACTCCATTACCCTAGTTTTGCTCTTGTTAATGTTCATCTTATATGCACCTTTCAGCACACTGCCCATTCCGTTCAATTGATATATATATGTATGTGTGTGTGTGTGTGTGTGTGTGTGTGTGTGTAATATTTGTTGTGGTCTTCATCCCGAGGACTGGTTTGATGCAGGTCTCCACTCTATTCTATCTGCAGCAAGCTTCTTTAAGAATGGCAACCCACATCCTTTTGAATCTGCTTACTGTATTCGTCTTGGTCTTCCTCTCCGATTTTTACCCCACAAACATCCCTGCAATGCTAAATTCACGATTTCTTCATGCCTAAGAATGTGTCACTATATAAAAAGATTATAAAGTTAAAATTCATAATACAAAGTGTAAAATGCAATTATGATGAATAAATTTTTTATGATATAGAAAAAAAACCAGAGGACAGTAACATTAGATGGAAATACTACCATGTGAAATTAACATGATAAACTAATATAACTATAACACAAATTATTATCACAATATTATTAGTAAAGTAGCCCATCATTGCAATGTTCAAGAAGAGGCAACGATAAATAAGTAGTTCTGAAATGTATATCAGTTTATCCAATTAAGAATGTATTATGAAAAATGCCTGTAATATGGAAAATATCTCTCAAACGTTATTGATGAAGAGGATCACAACTACAATTACAGATAAAACGTGTTGATTCACAAAATGGAGTACATAACAATTATGAAGCCGCGGTGGAGTAGCCGAGCGGTCTAAAGCGTCTCGCTGCCGAGCGCGCTGTTGCTCGCTGTGGAGGTTCGAGTCCTCCCTGGGGCATGGGTGTGTGTGTTGTCCTTAGGTTAGTTTAGCTAGGTTTAAGTAGTTTGCAAGCTGCGGACTGATGACCACGCAGTTTGGTCCGATAGATTTACAAACATTTGAACATTTGACCAATTATGAAGATTCATTTGTGAATGGCATGGATGGATTACGATTCATTTACGTCTGTGATTCATTAAGAGGTGTTATGTACTTAAAATGAGAAACAAAGTAAGAAGGCATTAAACAAAGTAAATTTTCATTTATTTTATCTCAAACTAGATGACCCGGTGAACTTCGTGCCACTTACCTCTTAATATAATATAATTTAAATCATGTGTATTTTAGATCCAGTAGCTTTATAAAGGCAATCTCATATAGTCTTAGTATCGGCTCGATAGTGAGCGGAAAGAGTGGGCAAAGCATGCATTAATATGGTTTATATTAAGAGGTAAGTGATACGAAGTTCAACGGGTCATCTAGTGTATCCGGATATGCTTCGCAATTGCTAACATTGCTTTGAACGTCAAATGTGCAAACTTTTATCGCAATCGTACGAATGATATTGATATCCCAAAGAAAAGAGCTCTTTCAGTTTTCCACAAATGTTCCTATTTTCTTTCTATTCCAAACTTTTACTTCACTCAAACCTTCTTCTTGCTTTGAACGTCGAATGTGCAAAATTTTACCGCAATCAGATGAATGGTATTGATATTTCATAGAAAAATCTCTTTCTATTTTTTCTAAATTTTCCAGTTTCCAGGAAACTTTTCCAAATTTTTATTTCATAAGAACGTTACTCTTCCTTTGAACGTCAAATATGCAAAATTTTATCGCAATCAGAAAATGATATTGACATCCCATGGAAAAAACTCTTTCAGTTTCTCGCGAATTTTCAAATTTTCCGTGTAACTTTCACAAGTGTTTAGTTCATAAGAACTTTCATCTCACGTTGAACGTCAAATGATCAAAATTTTATCGCAATCGGATGAACTGTTCTCAACTTATAGTGTTGAGTACATTTAGAAACACGTTGAAAAAGGAACTTGATTCGAATTTTGCCACTTTCCTTCTTAACTGCCATAGAAAAAAATCGCTTTCGGTTTTGCCTAAATTGTCCTACTTTGCGGGCGACTTTCCCAAACTTGTATTTGATGCAAACCTTCCTATTGCTTTCAACGTGAAATGTACAACATTGTATCGCAACTGGACGAACGGTATTGATAGCTCACTGGAAAAAGCCGTTTCAGTTTCTCCAGATTTTCCTCTTTTCCGGACAATTTTTTCCATATTTTATAGCCGTTTAAACCTTCACTGGACTTACACGAATATTTCGAGACTAAAATTAGCCAAATCGGTTCAGCCGTTCTCGAGTTTTAGCGAGATTAACGAACAGCAATTCACACACACACACACACACACACACACACACACACACACACACACACACACACATATATATATATATATATATATATATATATATATATATATATTAAAGGAGCTTGGTTGGATGACGTTTCTGCACCCCCCCCCCCCCGCCCTACTACTACCATTCCTCAAGTCTGTCACAACATTTCTGGAACATGTTACATATCAGGGACAGCAACAGTCACAGAGTAGAAGTCTATGGCAGCCCCCCCCCCCCCCCCCCCCAGCTCCCCTCAATTATCGCCCAACTGTCCCGTCAGATAGCAACCTCTTTTAAAGGTATATGGCAAGAATAGCTAGCAGATCCCGAAGGCCAATTTGAGGCGCTTAATTGGAAAAGTTATTCCTATAGTCCGATTAAAGTTACTTGGTGGCTGACTCTACACGCGTTGGCACTGCTTGCCTCCTATCAGAGCGCTTAACGTCACTGCCATGGATTAGATTAACAATCGTGAATACGAGATTTTGTAATGTTGTGGAACGTGTCAGTTTAGTAAAAGATAACATAACATGACATGATATACACTTTTTAATTTTATTTTCTTTCTTTGTAAGATTACTAATTTCTATGAAATAATTCATCTACTGAGTAGAAGGAGTTGTCATTCAGAAATTCTTTCAATTTGTTTGAAAATGCTGGTTGGCTACCTTCAGACTTTTGATGTTACTTGGTAACTGACCGAGGACTTTTGTAGCAGCGTAATTCGCCCTCTTCTGTGCTAAATTTAGATTTAACCTTGAATAGCGTAGATCATTCTTTCTCCTAAAGCTATAACTATGCACCCTGCTATTACTTTTGAAATGGGTTTGATTATTAAAACAAGTGGCCATTACAATGCCAATTCCTTGTCCGACTTTTTTTATTGACGTGTTTTAACCCAGATTCATAGGTCTGTCCCTTTTATTTCGCATTCCATCACACATGATAACCTGAACAAAAATAATACCCGCACAGTATTGACAACGAAACAACGTAAGTTTCATACACAGCACTAAATGGATCTGGATCCTTTTGCGAAAGCTGCATTATAGCTGAGACTGGATCAAATTAATGATCTTGGTACAACTTTTTGGAAACTACAGTTCACCCTTGTGAATAGGTACCATCATCAGGATCTCCTTCCAGAGAACTTGATGAACGATACGCCAAACTGATTTCCGTCATATAGATTTTCCCTCTCCGCTGCATCACATGTCAGTCCCCTCCTGATCTGTCCAGGCCGGCCGCGGTGGCCGAGGGGACTGAGGCGCACAGTCACGGTCTGCACGGCCACTACGGTCGGGGGTTCGAATGCCCCCTTGGGCATGGATATTTGTGCCGTCCTTAGTATAAGGTAGTTGATAAGTAGTTTGTAAGTTTAGGGACTGATGACCCCGTAGTTAAGTCCCATAAGCTTAACAAATATTTGAATATTTGATCTGTCCATCTCTCTCTAGACCGCCAAATTGGTCTTCTTCCTGGCCCCTCCATCTCTAAATACTGGCATGGAGTCGGGTTAATTTGCTCCAAATGACCGAACCACCTCAATCTCGCAGCACTCATCCTCTCCTCCGTAGTTAATGTCAGCTGCAGGTCTCTCCTAGTATTTTGTAGAGCTGATCTGAGTATTTTCATTTCACATGCTTGTATTTGACTCTTCTCTCTTATTTATGACGCAGGCCTCCAGACTATACGTCAATACTGACAGAAGATAAGTTTTATACATAGTCTGTTTGGCTCTTAGACAGTCTCCCTTATACCAGATTAGATATCGTACTTGGTGGTAGAAGCTAGATCCTTTTGTTACTTTGTTTAAAACTTGCATCGCATAATGTGATGGAAGTTTAGAAGGTACGACTAGCATTAATATATGAAAGACATCGAATAAATACGAGGCAGTGCATTAAAATTCCTGCCACGGCCAGTATCGCCTGCTTACTAGGCAGTAGCTTTACTCATTGAGCCACCGTGGCCTCATGGATCACCTAAGGGCATTTCCGTTGACAACACAACAATTCTGCCTCGATATTTCCTTATGTAATTCGGATCCATATTACCAAGGTTCAAACAACAGCTGAATATCACCCAAGAATTGAATGTAAATGGAAACTATCCTGCCCAGTGGGACAGGCATAGGTGATTTCAATATAAAACAATACGTACGTTACCTCAACATATAAAAGATATAGAACATAAAGCAAGGTACTGAATTAAAATTTTTGCCGGGTACAATTTTCGCCCATATTATTGTCCCCATTTACATTCAACATTAAGGATGTTTCCAGAATGAAACTTTCACTCTGTAGCGGAGGGTGCGCTGATATGAAACTTCCTGCCAGATTAAAATTGTGTGCCGGATCCGGCACTCGAACCTGGGACCTTTGCCTTTCGCGGGCAAGCGCTCTACTGACTGAGCTATCCCGACACGACTCACGATGCCGCCTCACAACTTTGGAAAGTGGGAGGTGAGGTACTGCCCGAAGTAAAGTTGTGAAACGGCATCGTGAGTCGTGTCGGGATAGCTCAGTCAGTAGAGCGCTTGCCCGCGAAAGGCAAAGGTTCGAGTCCCGGTTCCGGCACCCAATTTTAATCTGCAAGGAAGTTTCATTAAGGATGTTATTTGACAGCCTCGGCAGACTGATACCAATTGCTTAGGGTAGCTACGAGGCAGAAATGAAGTTTGTGATTGGAGGGAGACGTGCTCATGTTAATATGTGCATGCGCGTTATCCATGAAGACGCGGTGGCTCAGTGGTTAAAGGACAGCCTGTAAGCAGGTTATTCTGGGTTCGAACACCGGTTGTGGCACGAATTTCACTCCAACGTCTCGCCTTATATTCGATATTTTTGATATGTTGAGACAATATATGCCTTTGCAAAATGCATTATTGTTTGACATCAACATAAGTGTGTGTGAGTACAGTTTCTCCTACAAAAGTTCGTGGTTCGAATCTGCTTTGAGGTAAATTCTGAATCTAATCAAAAATTACTTTAATTGTTATTTTTACTTAGTAAATTAGTGTAATTGAAAAGTTTTATTTCTAATACTATGGTAAGCCATGTTCACAATCGTAATGACATTTTTATTTTCTATTATTTTTTATTCTATCATTTTATCGGTTGAAATCTGCCTGTGTATAACCTGTATCCGCGAAGTGAATTTTCAAATATTTGTAAACTTAATGGACCAGAGCTGCTATGGTCACCAGTACCTAGACTTACAAACTACTTTAACTTCACTAAGGACAACACACACACACACACACACACACACACACACATACACACACACACACACACACACACACACACACACGTGCCAGAGGGAGGACTCGAATCTCCGGCGAGGTCGACTGCCTACTCCGTTGCATGACGCCTTAGAACACACGGTCTCTCCCGTGCGACTGACAAGTGAATGCATACCAGCACTCCACATTAGTTCGATACACAGTGTCTCGTGTAGTCAGTAGCCAGTATGAGGGTATTTTCAGATAACCAGTCTTAGCGAGAAATTACAGTTTCCTATTGGCAGTAAACCTGTATGTTTTCTGTCTTGAGAAAAACCTGTGGTATTGTGGCAGAAAATTACCTGCTCCGGAGATATCTAAGGCACATCTTAAAATTGTGTATGTAAGAGGGTAGATTACAATTCAATCCTACACTATTTCACCGTCCACCATGAATATTGGCAGATATATACATTGTCCAAAACAATTATGGGATCAGGTGAGTAATCCTGCACAATATACATATCGTAACGTATTTTATTCAGATTTTGGTTACAATTTGGTGATATAAAGTAAGATATTTAGCTGTCTCAACTCTGTACTTGAGATTTACAAGGCGCTTACTTAGAGCGAGGCACCATACGGCTACCATAATACCGAAAAAGTCATTCTCGTTGTCCTCTAATATGGTGTAGGATCACATCGGACAGCCAGTACAGTTGCACATCTGTGTGGCATAAACAGTATGACGTTATCGATCAGCTCTTGAGGAATATTCGTCCATTCTTCCATAAGTGCAATATCCACCTCTGCAACCGTTGTGGGAGGTCTGGCTGCAATTGTGCCCTACAATTGTGCAATTCCCAAGTACATCCCAGACCTGCTCAATCTGGTTTAAGTTCAGTGAACAAGCTGTCCACTCCATTCGTTCAGTTCCCCCAGCTTCAAGCATGTTGTGCACGTGTGCCGTTCTGTGCAGACGAATATTATCGTCCACGACAAGGAAACAATCTCCTATGGCACCAGCGTAGGGCACAACAGAAGGTGAAAGGATCTCGTCTCTGATCAGTTTAAGCACCATTCTAAACGACATAGATGGCCAATTTTGACTCCTGTCCGCACCGTTCAAAAAAAAAAAAAAAAAAAAATGTTTTAAATGTTTGTATAGTCTATGGGACTTAACTACGGGGTTATCAGTCCCTAAACTTACAAACTACTTATGAACTACTTACGAACTAAGACGGCACAAATATCCATGCCCGAGGGGGGATTCGAACCTCCGACCGTAGTGGCCGTGAAGACGGTGACTGGAGCGCCTTAGTCCCCTCGGCCACCGCGGCCGGCCCGCACCGTTCGTCCACCACCATGATATGGTGATGTTTCCTGCACATAAAGCAGGATTGTTCGGAGTTCAACGTTCTCTCCATATGAGAGAACGAAGATTGTGCGGCTGATCACAAAATCATGAATCATCTGTGATGGAAACCTGGCGCCATTCATTACAACTCCAGTCAAGACGGCCGCGCGGGAGTAGCCGAGTGGTCTGGAGCGGCACGTTGCGGATCGCGCGGCCTCCACTCCTTCGGGCATGGATGTTTGTATCGTCTTTAGTATAAGTTAGTTCATAAGTAGTTTGTAAGTTTATGGACTGATGACCCTGCATTTAAGTCCCATAAACTTTACAAACATTTGAACCAGTCATGATGTTCCTCCGCCTAGTTCCTGCGGGCTACAACGGGACACACACCATGTAGCCGCGGTGAAACGTCCGAGCGCTCTAAGGCGCCTTGCGGCGGAGAACGCGGTAGCTCGCCGTCGGAGGTTCGAGTCCTCATTCTGGCATGGGTGTGACTGTTGTCCTTAGCAAAAGTTAGTTTAAGTAGTTTGTAAGTCTAGGGACGTATAACAGCAGTAGTTAAGTCCCTTAGATGTACAAACATTTTATTTGAACACACACCATATGCCTCCGTGCGTAGAGGCCACACCGCCAAGGCGATTTCGGACTGTGTTGATACTGCGCATCCTCTTGCTGCCTGGAGGGTGCGCTGTAGCTGACTTGCATTCAGCCTTCTCTCTCGACGGACTGTTAACCGTATAATTTATGGAAGTAACTGCTTCCAGTGATTGCTCTACAAACTTATAGTGGCACTGTAAATAATCTTTCCTTCTACATCTACATCCACATGGAATACTCTGCAAATCACATCTAAGTGCCTGGCAGAGGGTTCATCGAACCACCGTTATACTATTTATCTTCCATTCCATTCCCGAATAGCGCGCTGGAAGAAAGAACACCTGAATCTCTTCGTTTGAGCTCTGATTTCTCGTATTTTATTCTGATGATCATTTCTACCTATGTAAGTGGGATCAACAATTTATTTTCGCATTCGGAGGCGAATGTTGGCGATTGGAGTTTCGTAAGTAGCCCACGCCGCAGCGATAAGCGTCGATGGTGTAATGATTCCTATCCGAGATCCTGTATAATTTCCGTGACGCTGTCTCCCCTGTATCGCGACAATACGAAACGAGCTGCCCTTCTTTGGACTCTTTCGATGTCTTTTCGTCAAACCCACCTAATAAGTATCCCACACTGGGTGGAAATACTCCAAATCTGGACGGACAAGCGTAGTGTATGCAGTTTCTTTTGTAGTTCTGTTGCATCTTTTAAGGGTTCTGCCAATAAAACGCAGTCTCTGGTTAGCCTTTCCCACGACAGTATCTACGTGTTCTTTCCAGCTTAAGTCTGAAGTAACACTAATTCCTACGTATTTTGTGGAGTTTACGGCCTTTACTTTTGATTGATTTATCTGATTTATCTTGTAAACAAATTTTAACGAATTTCTTTTCGTACTCATGTGAACGACTTCACACTTCATTATTTAGAGTCAATTGTCAATTTTTACACCATACTGATATCTTATTCAGATCGTTCTGCAGTTGTTTTTGATCTACAGATGATTTTACTAGACGATAAATGACGGCGTCATCTGCAAACAGTCTAAGAGAGCTACTTAGATTTTCTCCCAAATCGTTTATGTAAATAAGGAACAGCAGAGGACCAATAACACCACCGTGTGGAACGGCCGATATCACCTTTGTTTTAGTCGATACCTTACTATCGACTACTACGAACTGTGTCCTCTATCCTATCGCAAATTTGGGGTGATATACCATAACCACGCAATATGATTAAAAGCCGTTTGTGAGGTACGGTGTCAAAAGCCTTCTGGAAATCAAGAAATGCGGAATATATTTGCGAACCCATGTCGATAGCACCCATCACTTCGTGTGAATAAACAGCTAGTTGTGTTTCGCATTTGAATTACGTTACTATTTTTATGTTGAGGGTTGTCATTCCCTATACCAACTGTCGATACGCTGCACATCCTCTCGATATACTACAGCATTCCTACTTTTGTTAGTGAAAAATTACACATGTGTGTAAATTTTAATTGTGATCGGTAGAAACGTGTGAAAACAACCACAACTATGCACCGTATGAAGTATTATCTCGACAATGGTGTTCCTTTTGTTTTGAAGGTGAAGTGTGCAAATTTACATCAAGATCGGCAGAAAACAGCAAATTTTGTCTTAATCCGTAAGTAACGTATCATCCGCCATGCACTGTACGAAATTTCATGTAGACGGCGGCCTTACTCTCGTTTTTATGGCTAAATGTGCATCATTTCATCAAGATTGTAACAAAACTGTAGCTTTGGATGAAATTCAAACATATAATCAAACACATATTGAAGCAAGAAGTTGTAAAAAGTAAGCGGTTCCATTAAGAAACTTACTTGCTTCAATATTTCAGTTGATACCGCTGTTAAAAGCGTTCACCAAACAAAAATATATGAGCTCCTCGACGCTCTAGCATGTATCGAAAACAGCGATTCGATATACATAACCGCTCACGAAATAAAATGAGTTTTACATCACAGAAAATTTGATCCAAAAAGATATAGTCTCTGTAACGTTTGATTCCATTATATGGAATGGTGTGCTCAACAGTCACAAAATAATTATTGAAAAAATTAAATCAACCAGCATTGGCCGTAAAAAATATTTTTCATTTATTGTCGCAAATCGATTTCTGTTATCACAGTAATCATCCTCAGTTTCTGCATCTGTACTGAGGATTGATTAGATGGATAGATCACGTGGCTGATGAGGTTGTGCTTAATCGAACTGGGGAGAAAAGGAGTTTCTGGTACATCCTGACTAAGAGAAGGGATAGACTGGTAGGACACATTCTTAGACATCAAGGAATTGTCAACTTAGCATTAGAAGGAAGTGTGTGTGGTAAAAATCGTACAGGGAGACCGAGGGACAAATACAGTAAGCAGATTAAAAAGGATGTAGGTTGCCGAACGTATTCTCGGATGAAGAGACTTGCACATGACAGGGTAGCGTGAAGCGTTGCATCAAACCAGTCAGCGGACTGAAGACCACAACAACCCTGAGGATTGTTGCTAAGATAACCGAAATCGATTTGCGACAATAAATGCCCAAGATTTTCTACGGCCAATGCTGCTTCATTTAATGTTTTCTATATAGTCTCTATCTTTCCGAACCTTCATTAAAGTTCATTTAAAATACGGATTAATTGCTAAATACCTTTCCCAGATTCTTGGCAAAAACGTTAAACAACGATTTCTCTTTGTATGAGGGTTGGAACATAAATAGTGGCGCCTATTTATTCACAACCGATACAAAAGCGTTACGCATTTTTACCTGTTATCGTCCTTCAAAGTAGTTACCAGCGTTTGTAGAACTCGTTGCCAGCGATGTGGAAGGCGTAGTACACCGTCATCAGAGCCTCTTCTGTTGATGGCACGAATGGAGTGGTCTACTGCCTGTATGCGCTAATCCGGTTTCGTGGGCGAGCCCACGAATCGTTTCGTGTCTATCACTAATGCGGCAACAGTACGCACTTCCCTAGGATAACCTGTGACGTCTGTGAGGCGCCGTATGACACGATACGGACCAAAGTAATTTTTCTGATAGCCCAACTTTCCCGACAGGTATAAAGATCCGTACCATATTTCCTGTGCTGTACCATATTTCTGGTGCTTGTCGTAATATTACAGACGGTCCTCCTGGGCGCCTTCAGTGCCTGTATGCGAGCCAGCTGTCTTGCTACTTAAACCCTGGCGACGATCTGTTTCACATAGCCATCCCGAGTATCGTCCGGTTGGAACGGGAGCAGCGAATCCATTGCTGTCCCAGCCCCACGACCACGGAGCAGGAAAAACGGCGTGAGGCTTGTGGTGTCTTGCTTTGCTGTATTATAAGTAAATGTCACAATCCTTCTGCTCAACATTGACAGCGTATCTGCAAACGTCATGGTAAAACGTCCTGTAAGACCAATTGCCTGAGGATGGTATGCAGTTGTCATCCTGTGGACAATGTCACAACGTGACATTACCTCTAATATTAGTTTCAACTAGAATACTTTTCCACGATATCATCACACGTGGTGCACCATGCTTCATAATACTGTTTTCTACAAGGGATTTCGCAATCTATGGAGCTTCATCAGTCGGCACAAGTTTGGTGACAGTTTAGCGAGTGAGATAGTCAGCGCAGACTATTATCCAACGGTTACCGGTTGTCGACTGCGGGAACCTACCTAAAAGGTCGATTCCAATTCAGTGGAATGGAGCTGCTGCTGGTGGAACTGGTACCAGATGCCCTGGAGGTAATTGCGGCACATGCTTCCGTCGCTTGTACTCCTTACAGTGACTCACATAGTGCTTGACAGATGATAAAGATCTTACCAGTAATAGGATGGTCCGATTTTGAAAAGGACTAAAGGTTGCCAGTAATACCTGCGTCTGACTCTGTCTAGGTTCTTCACTAATACTAGATGACCAGATAGTGCAGAATCGTGGAAATACTTGAGAATAGCTGGTCGGAGATGAGCTGTAACGACCAGTAGCTATTTGTGGATCGCTCTTATACAGTGTCCCGTTTATAAGTTGAAACTCTCCTTTCGTCGATTCTCCTTTCTCCAAGGCTTCTATGGTTTGTAAAAATGCTGGATCTTTCTTCTGTTTAGCTGTAATGTCATCTAATTCATTGAGGGCGGTAATTTCACACAAGCTGTTGTGTTCCATTAATGGATTCCTCGAAAGGCAGTTGGCGTCCTTGTGTTTGCGCCCGTTTTGAACACCATTGTGACATCGTACTCCTGGAGTCTTAGTGCCCATCTTGCTAGTCGACTTGATGGATCTTTCAAACTAGTCAGACAACATAAAGAATGTTGGTTCGTCATGACGGTGAATGGTTTGCCGTATAAATACGGACGGAACTTGGTAGCCCAGATAACTGCGAGAAATCCATGGCATCATGGTTTCAGGAGGCACAGGATATGCTATGTGGCAACATTAATGGTAGACCTGATGGCTCAGCTCCCTGGGGCAGTGTTCCAACGTATACACATAGCACATGTCTATGGACTGCCTACAGCATGCAGATGTCTTCCCCTGGTTAGCAAGGTCCCTGCACCTCTCCATCATTCAGCACGTGTGAGACGACATTAGAAGGGGCTTTTGTGCCACGGGATGTAGAGGGAGAGCTGCAACAACTGCGGATAAACGTATCTCGAGAGAGGATCAAACAGCTTCTTTGGCACCATTTCGAACCACGTAAGGGCATGCATTGTGGCGAAAGAGTGTGCGTCAACCTGCTGATCTTGCGCCAACGATCCACCTGTAACTGCTACCGGCCTTCTCTCTTTCATCCCGTATATGAAGACAAATAGTAGTTTGATGCAGTGTTGTTTATAGGTTAAGGACTACGAAAATATAGAATAAACAAACACCCGGGCAACGTTGGGTTTTGAGCTATTAACAAATACCTTTAAAAATATGTGCCAAAACTGCTCCGGATAGACGCTCCAGAGGTGTATATTGGGAGTGAAGTTAGTACAGGTTGGCTACCTCTGGGTCGGCCGCCCTGCCTCCCTCTGGAGTGCTTCCAGCGGCTGCCTGGAGGCTGGAGCATCCTCGGCGGCTTTCAGCGCTGAGGTCAGCCGCGGCCACTCGAGCGCAGACAATGCCCGCCAAATGAGCAGACGCCTCTCAGCTCGAGGGCCGAGGCGCCCCGTTTACTTTGCCACTGTTCCGCCAGAGCGCTCCACAGTCTTCCACAAACCTCACCAACTGCGTCACTTAACGCAGTTGTCTCTTCCTAAACTACAGACTCATTCACCAAACGAGACGAAACCAATATTCCAGATTTCGAATTACAAACAGAGGCCAGAATGAGTAACGTTGAAGTAGATCTCCTCGGAGTAGTGCAGCAACTTAAATCACTTAGCAAGAACAAGTCTTCTGGTACGGACTGTATATTTTGTGTCCCGACTTCGTCGCCGCTTTTGTGTCCCAGCCTCGCCGTAGGTGTCGGTGGCCGAGTGGAATGAGACCGACACGCTGGTGCAGGTACGGAGGGGAGCAGCCAGAAACTATAAACACTCGAGTAAATTAGAAAGATATATATTGCACAGAATGTAACTATACTTAACTTTTACATAGTAGTGCAGAATGTTGATACATAGTTGTTAGAGGCCTGCCTAGTGCCTGTACAATAGCAAAGTCTTCAATGGTGCCTATCTGATTACGAAGGTCCTAACTCGTTGCTATCTCAGTCCGAAGTGCCAGTCCTTCAGTGGTGGCCACGAGCGGCGTTGTCGCAGAGGGCGCTCGTGGCTGTCGTCGTGAGAACGCCGCGCCGTGCGTGCATGACGGCGCGCGGCGAAAGTAGGTGGCGCGCACTTTGTACTTGTGCGACACCACAGTATACCCATTAGATTTCTATCTGATTATGCTGAAGAGATAGCTCCTTACTTAACAGCCACATACAACCTCTCTCTCAAAGAAGGATATGTACCAAAAGATTGGAAAGTTGCACAGGTCACACCTATATTCACGAAAGGCTGTGGGAGTAACCCACTAAACTACAGGCCTATTTCATTGACGTCAATTTGCAGTAGGATTTTGGAACATATCCTGTATTCAAATATTATGAATTATCTCGAACAGAATGATCTATTAACCCAAGGTCAACACGGATTTCGAAAATATCGTTCATGCGAAACACAACTAGCTCTTTACTCACACGAAGTGATGAGTGCTATCGACAAGGGTTCTCAAATTAATTTCATATTTCGTGATTTTCAGAAGGCTTTTGATACCGTACCTCACAAACGGCTTTTAATCAAATTGCATGATTATGGGTATATCGCCCCAAATTTGCGACTGGATAGGGGATTTCCTGTCAGAGAGGACACAGTTTGTAGTAATAGATGGCAAGGCATCGACTAAAACAGAGGTGATATCGGGCGTTCCACAGGGTAATGTTATTGGTCTTCTGCTGTTCCTTATTTACATAAACGAGTTAGGGGAAAATCTAAGTAGCTCTCTTAGATTGTTTCCAGATGACGCCGTCATTTACAGTCTAGTAAAATCATCTGAAGATCAAATCACACTGCAGAACGATCTAAATAAGATATCACTGTGGTGTAAGAATGGCAATTGACTCTAAATAATGCGAAGTGTGAAGTCGTTCATATGAGTACGAAAAGAAATCCGTTAAACTTTGTTTACAAGATAAATCAATCAAACGTAAAGGCCGTAAACTCCACAAAACACCTAGGAATTACTATTATTTCAGACTTAAATTGGAAAGAACACGTAGAGAATGTCGTGGGAAAGGCGAACCAGAGACTGCATTTTATTATCAGAACACTTAAAAGGTGCAACAGAACTACTAAAGAGACTACATACACTTCACTTGTCCGTCCTTTTTTGGAGTATCGCTGTCCAGTGTGGGATGCTTATCAGGTGGGTTTGACGGAGAACATCGAAAGAGTCCAAAGAAGGGCAGCTCGTTTTGTATTCTCACGATACAGGGGAGACAGCGTTACGGAAATGATACAGGATCTGGGATGGGAATAATTACAACAACGGCGCTTATCGCTGCGTCGTGGGCTACTTACGAAACTCCAATCGCCAACATTCTCCGCCGAATGCGAAAATATATTGTTGACTCCCACGTACATAGGTAGAAATGATCATCAGAATAAAATACGAGAACTCAGAGCTCTAATGGAGAGATTCAGACGTTCTTTCTTCCCGCGCGCTATTCGAGAATGGAGATGAATAGTATAAAGGTGGTTCGATGAACTCTCTGCCAGGTACTGAGTGATTTGTAGAGTATCCCATGTAGGTATAGATGTAGATGTAGAAGTAGAGTCCGACCGAAACCGATATCGAAACCGAATATTCGTAATTAAGTTAAATTTTGGTAAATTTACATTATACCACAAATCACTAGTATTCCCACATTTTGCAAGTTCCCCTTCCTGCAGTAAGCCTCCTTGAAAGCGTGCAAGCCTAACCAGGAGTCCGTGGAAGCTGACATAGGAGGCGTACCGATTTACTGGTCTAAACTTTCCATCCGGCAGTTGCGAATATTAAACCTACCACTCCTTAATTTGGACTTGTGAGCCGACGTATACCAGTACCTGCTATTCGTGAAGCTGTGTCATTTCTATCGCAGTTCCCGTAGCGCTCTGAATTTCTAAAGAAAGTGCAAAGCAGAATTGCTGGAAAAAAACTTAATTGTTGCGATAAGTTATTCTTCTCAAAATAAAGCCCGAGACCCCAGTTACGATTCGTTTATTGTTGAGAAAGCTGTAATACAGAAATAACATTCACATTTTATCCTAACATTGATTTGTATGCAAAATTGTAAAGCATGGTCATTGCATGACAGATCAGGTCCCGTCGACAACAGATTTAACTCGTACGCATGCAAGACGACGTACATACTTCGCAACGCGGGAGTGGCCGAGCGGTCTGGAGCGCCACGTTACGGATCGCGAGGCCTCCCGCGTCGGAGGTTCGAACAGGGCATGGATGTGTGTGTTGTCCTTAGGTTAGTTTAACTTAGTTTAAGTAGTTCGTAAGTCTAGGGACTGATGACCAATGTAGTTTGGTCCCATAGAATTACAAACATTCGTAAAACTTCGTTGGGTGTTCGTATCTCTTCGTTAACATCATTTTTCATTTGTTTATTACAGTAATTAGATTTAAGCGAAGTAAAATTTTTGTTTTATAGTGTTAATGACTAATATGCTTCGTTCCTGTCAGTAAATCAGTATTTCAGAAAGTATTTCGTAAAAATAATGCCACAGTCCGACTACCAGTATGACTATTGTCAGTGTAAATATATGCAAACTCAACAGGAGAAGCTGTGTACCACATGACTAATGTTTCCTAAATCCTTATTGTTTATTAAAAAAAGTCCCTCGCTTTCAAGGAAACAAATTAATGAAATGTTATTTGACATGTTGTCAGGGAGGCGGTCTAAATATTTTTGATTAAGTAGACTATATCTATAATCTTGACCGCAAATATATTGACAGTGATGACCGGTTTCAACTCATTTCTGAGTCATCCTAAGATCAGTTTACGTGTTTGTCTGCCAACAGATACAACAGATGATTGGAATGTTATACTGCCTGTTGGCAGATACAATTATTGACAAACACGTAAACTGATCTGAGGATGACTCAGAAATGAGTTGAAACCGGACATCACTGTTAATAAATTTGCGGTCAAGACTATAGATATTGTCTACTTTTCCCTAATTTCATCTTCTCAATGGTTGAAATTCCAAAAATATCGAAACACGTGTTTTTAAAATTCCAATCAAAAATATAAATCCGAAATTTTGTATTTCTGGCTTTAAAATTGCATTAATAGCAACGTATTTTTAAAAAAATCGTTCATCGCCTATTTCACCCACTTAAGGATGGGAATATCGAAAAATCGCTGATGCCTACAGTTCAAGATAAACAATGTCTACAAATTTCAAGTTTCTATCGTCTGTAGATTCACTTTTCAGCGCTGTATTCTGTCTTTTAGAAACGGATCGAGAATGCGAAAATTCTTTCTTACGCTTTGGCATCCTTCTTGGTAGTTTTTCTTTTCAAATTGCAATGAGCACTTATTTTTCCGTACGCTTGTTGCAGAAAAACAACTGAAGAATGTGCATCACGTTTCGCTGTGTATAACTTCTTTGCTATTATAGTGTCAAAAGTCAATGCTGGTCTTTATACAACCTGACGACTTTCAACCCTCCTATACCTATCGACACGGAACTGCTATGGTGTACAACAGAAGACTTTGTACTATAACAACACAGAGAGATCGTCTCCACTGAGTAGTTTTTGCTGAAGAGCAAAATATTGACACTCACACGTAGAATTTTATATAAGTCGGTAACTTTCAATTCCCATATCTTCCTGCCCCTTATCGTCATCAATCCTCTACAATCATAGTGCACAATGGGAGACTACTACTTACAACCACATACAAACGCTATTCGTTTGCGATGTGCAGTTTTGGCTGCACAGTGAAATATGGACACAAACACCTCAATTTTATTAAGATTATCACCATAGCACGCCATTGTTTTGTAAATTGCTTTTATAAATAAATAAAGATAACAATATATTCAGTTTCGCCGGGACGTTCATAAAATTCTAAAATGTACACCCGGGCACCCTGTAGTGGTAAAAAGTACATAATAATAACGGAAAAATCAATTTCTCCCCGTGATTGAATGCACCTAGTAATTGGCTTCCAGCTACTCTTTTTGTAACATTTCACAAGAATGAAAGACAAATACGTTCGAATTGCATGTTTCGTGCCGTCGTGCGATACAAGAGAATTTCTGTTAAAACCAAGTTCTTACTAGTTTCCAAGCTCAGTAATTTCAGTGAAAACCATTATTTTCTTCGACTACGTGATAAACCCAGGCTTCTTCAATCGCATCCAAGTATACTTCACGGCCTGATACTGAATTTGCCTCATCTGGATGAGGCTACAAATGTTGAAATGTTTGTAAATCTAACGGACTCAACTGCGTGGTTATTAGTCCGTAGCTTACAAACTACTTAAACTAAGGTAAACTAACCTAAGGACAACACAAACATCCATGCCCGACGGGGATTCGAATCGACGGCGAACCGCCACGCGCACCGCAGCATGGCGCTCCAGTACGCATCTGGATGAGGCAGCAGCAATTGCTGCCTCTTTATGTTTATTTCAATTTAAATGTTACTCCATGTAACTCTTCACTCCACTACACACGAATACCTCGGTGTTACAAATGGAGCAATGAATATCAGAAATGAACCGCGTTTTCCTTATGAATGAGTACCTACAACGTAAGGTAAAGTATTAAAGATTAATGCCTTGGTGAGGCGAGTGTCAACAGCCGTAATATATTTCATAAAATGCATTTTTAAAAACCATCAGCTGTTTATTCAAAACCTTGTATATCTACCAGTTTCGGTCAATAGACCATCTTCAAGGATAAACAATACAAAAATACAAAATAAACGTAATTAAAGTGCACAAACAAAGAGAGGAAATAATCAGCAAAATTACATATAAAGAGATTGAAAATGGAGAATCATGTCAATTTAACATATAGTTAAAATACTTACAAGGTATTAAAACTGAATGATAAAATGCATCAAATAAAATACATCTAACTGAGACAAACAGGAGTCAGTATAACTAAAAGTGTTAAAATTACTGTGGTCATTTTAGATAAAACCTATCAGTCAAACACAACATAAAAGGTAAGAACAGACTATGAATAAAAATGGAGACAGTGCCTTGGGCTAATTGCATGAGTCAGAGACGATGAAACCTATGTTATCGATATTGGTAATACCATTCATGGATGTACAATATCTTTGGATGAACATCTTTGGACACAAGTGCCGGCCGCGGTGGCCGAGGAGACTGAGGCGCTCCAGTCACGGTCTGCACGGCCACTACGGTCGGGGGTTCGAATCCCCCCTCGGGCATGGATATTTGTGCCGTCCTTAGTATAAGGTAGTTGATAAGTAGTTTGTAAGTTTAGGGACTGATGACCCCGTAGTTAAGTCCCATAAGCTTAACAAACCTTTTTTTTTTTTTTTTTTTTTTTTTTTTTGGGACACAAGTGTAAACAAAGTTACAAGGTGTACTCATCAACAAGTTACGACGAAAATTGTGTATACAAAGGTTAATAAAACAAATGAAGTGTGGTGTAGTAAAATACAGTATCACAACATACAAAACAAAAAAAAGAAAGTGATCATCATCATAAACAGGTTACATACATCAAGATCTAAGATTATACAAGCAACATTGTTCACATAACTGTGCAGATAGAGTCCCACATGAAAGAGGCTGAGCAAAACGTACCAATATGATGATAATATATATAGAGTAAAATGTCGAAGTAGATGCCTAATCGCTGTGAAGATAGTAGTGTAATAAATGTAAAGTGGACATAGAGTAGCATAATTATTAACGGACAGATATTGTAACTTTAGTACAGAGTAGGACAACATATGCTTCTTGAATTACATACTAAGGTACAGTATACTGAGACATGAGGCTGCTTGTCACTTACACAAGGATGTTGTTCAGGGGTGGGGGGTTCTACCTTGTGTAGTAAAAGTAACATATAGAAATTTGAAATGACAGGTGCTATGTGAATAAATAAACCAAGGTCCTAAAGAATCATGTCAATATGGCATAGACCTGTGGCAACATATGATTTGTATTCATTGTTAATCATGAGCAACCATAATCAACAAGACAATATACTTATAATAAGATGAGGTTAAAAGTAAATTACAGTGTTTAGAAAACTGTTTACAGCGTTAATAAAAGTGATACAGAGATATACAAAAAATATAAACCATTAAAAGACAGTGTAAAGTCATTAAGAAATACATGTGAATTAATATGTCAATAACTCTAGGACAACATTTGTAGGTTTCATAAAAGTGAATTAGACACAAATGGGTAAAACAAAATAGAGGTAAAAAATTTTGTCAATTTATAACACAAAATCACTTAACTTGTGACTTAGCAAAATTAATGCTAATTTAAATAAGAAAATTTTACCTTGCCATAATGCAGTAATGATAAAGTGGAATATCCAGATTTATAAAATTAATTACAAGAAACTACGTATCAGTATGTATAATGATACAGGGTACCAAGAGATGATTTACCTGAGGTATATAACACAATAATAAAGGAGATAAAAATATTTAATAAAACAATGTATTACAACATAGAGATGAACATCATAACATCAGGTATAGAAGTGATACTAGGTTGTAACAACCATAAAGTAATTTTAGGGTAATACTGGGGAGGGGTAAAAGCTCATTACAAACTGATCAGAATCATTAGTGAAATACAACAAAAATGGTGTAAGTAAAAAGGTGGTGTTACATACAGACTAAAAGCCAAGTCACATAATATAATGTACACCAGGGTCAAATTCAATGGTAAGTCTCAGTTAGATGTATTTGATGCATTTTACCATTGAGTTTTAACACCTTGTAAGTATTTTAACTATATGTTAAATTGACATGATTCTCCATTTTCAATCTCTTTGTATGTAATTTTGCTAATTATTTCCTCTCTGTGTTTGTGCACTTTAATTACGTTTATTTTGTATTTTTTGTATAGTTTATCCATGAAGATGGTATATTGACCGAAACTGGTAGATATATACGGTTTTGAAGAAATAGCTGATGGTTTTTAAAAATGCATTTTATGAAATTAAAGATTAAGTATTTGTTGATTTACGCGTAATTATCAGGAGTTAATTTTAACTACAAGTCCTAAGCCAGAGGTGAACATACTTACTCTTCTTGCAACTCCGCAGTGAACACATATTTCCCTTTTAGTATCTCGAATCTCTCACGGAATTGCCGACATGATACACGTCACACTTCGACCGCCACTGAGTCTGAGATAATGAAATCGAATTGTCGAACTGAACCACAGGTTCGTTAAAGCGGCTGCCAGCAGCCTACTAGGGCATGCGCAGAGATGAAATTAAGTTCAAGCAGAGCCTTCTCCCGCTTTTGGCTACTTGCCGTGTAGTTTGCTGTTTAAGTGGTAACCGCAAGCTACAAGATTCTACGCGGAAAAATATTTCTGGTGTGCTCAAGCTGCCAGAATCGCGCATGCGCAGAACTGAGTTGTGGTGGGAGAGTGCTTTGGGTACTGCCAACGTGATCAATGTTTAGTTTACATTTCGTGACATTTGAGTTTGTTTGTCTTCGTGTACAACTGTCTCGTGATATGAAAACAAAACGGACTTCTGTGACTGGTAACGATTAGGTGAACTTATTAACAAAATAGCGGAAAGCTAATAAAAAGTGATAATATTTAAGTTTTGTGATTCTATTTCCACTTTATTAGTAGATCAAGCAATGAATTGAACATATAATGCACACCTCACAGGTCATTTTATATAATTCAACTGTTAAAAATAATTACGCGGTCTAGATAAGCCCCCTGGACTTAAAACAACACTGAGGCTGTTCATTCAGTGATCGAAATCGACATGCTATATTTAAGAAATATTTTATATCATCACCACGAAGGGGAAATACCCTCAGACTTTAAGGAAAATGTAATAATCCTTATTCCAAATAAAGCAGATGCAGACAGATGTGAAAATTACAGAACCCTCAGTTTAATAACTCATGGTTGCAAAATTTTAACACGAATTGTTTACAGAAGGATGGAAAAGCTGGTACAAGCCAACCTTGGGGAAGACCAGTTTGGATTCAGGAGAAATGTAGGAACACGGGAGGCAACACTCACCTTATGGCTTATCTTACAAGATAGACTAAGGAAAGGCAAACCAACATTTCTAGCTTTTGTAGATATGGCGAAAGCTTTAGACCATTATAATGTAGCGCCTATCAGTTGTTGGGGTTTGAGCTGTTAACTAAAATATTTCTTGAAAGCTTTGAAACGGGGAGAAACAGAGGATAAATGGAGAGTATGATTTTAAATATTGATTAATTTTGTATAACATCAGAAATAAGGGGAATGTTGGAGGCAACTACACCATAAAAAAGTCGACAGGCTTTACCTTCATTGTTACCATACATCTGTTCAATGATATCAGCCCAGAAATCTGTAAATTAAAATGAGAATAATTGAAGGTAAAACACCATCGTGATCTGGAATTGGCTGGGTAGAATTTTTATGTGCAGCGGACCATGTGATAAATTTTATTAGTGGCCTCCGCGTTTACAGTTGGTAAAATATAGAGTGGATAGAAGATTCAGACTTCCTCATATACTATGGCTTAATAAAAATGACTGCAGTTTCTAAAAAAATGTAATACTATTGTGAAGGGGAAAGACTGTAATCTAATGGTAATAAAATGTTTAACAATCAATGCACTTTTATTCATCAGCCGTAATGGCGTCTACTTCCGTAACAAGCATTTCTTATGAAATATGTACGCCACTAGAAGGTGGGAAATCAAATAAGAACACATCCGCCATTTTATTAATGAACTTATATATTTCAAGTTATATATTTTCTAATTTAGCACTATACTTACAGCAATTTTAATGGCGAACAAGGAGAGCTGCTTGTAATGCGTCTTAACTCGACGGCGGCGAAAGACAGACAAATGAAGCGATTCGCTGTTCTTTCTCTCCGGCGGTAAAACAAGGGATTGTAGGATTTTCAGAGAATATTTTTCTTTAGAGAGAAAGAAAAACGATCATTGGTGGAATCTATAATCTTCGATTCGCAAAGTTAATTATTCTATATTTATATTTTTATTTGTAGCGTTTCACAATGTTGATTGGAATACTCTGTTTCAAATTCTGAAATTAGCAGGAGTGAAATATAGGGAACGGACGGTTATTTACATCTTATACAGAAACCAGACGACAGTTATCAGAGTTGAAGGTCATGAAAGCGATGCAGAGGTTGGGAAGGGTGTAAGATTGGGTTTTAGCCTTTCTCCAATGTTCTTCAATTTGTACTTTGAGCAAGCTATAAAAGAAAGCAAGGAGAAATATGGAGAAGGAATTAAAGTTCAGGGTGAAGAAATAAAAACCTTCCGTTTTGCTGATGACATGGCAATTCTGTCAGAGACAGCAAAGGAACTGGATGAGCAACTGAACGGAATGGACAGTGTGTTGAAAGGAGTATATAAGATGAACATTAACAAGAGCATAACAAGGGTAATGGAATTCAGTCTTAGAAAATCAGGCTATGCTGAGGGAATTAGATTAGGTAATGAAACAATGAAGGTTGATAGATGAGTTCTGTTACTTAGGCAGTAAAATAACATGATGGGTGCAGTACAGAGGATATAAAATGCAGAATGGCAATGGGAAGAAAAGCATCTTTGAGGAAGAGAAATTTGTTAACAAAGAATATTAATTTAAGCGTAAGGAAGTCCTTTCTGAAGGTATTTGTGTGGGGAGTGAAACATGGACGATAAACAGTGCGGACAGGAAGAGGCTTTTGAAATGTGGTGCTTCAGAAGAATGCTGAAGATTAGGTGTGTGGATCATGTAACTAATGAAGAGGTACTGATCAGAATTGGGGAGAAAAGGAATTTCTGTCATACCTTGACTAAAAGAAGGGATCGATTGGTAGGGCACATTCTTAGTCTCGTGAGTTTAGCATTGGAGGGAAGTGTGTGGGGTAAAAACCGTAGACGGAGGCCAAGAGATGAATATGGTAAGCAGATTCAAATGGATGTAGGTTGCCGTTCTTATGGGGAGCTGAAGAGGATTGCTCGGGATAGAGTTGGGTGGAGAGCTGCATCAAACCAGTCTCCGGACTGAAGACCACAACAACAACCACTACGAAGCGGAAATGTCTATTATTGTAATATGTCTCATCACTTATTATCCAGTGTTGAAGAAGTTATTTTTGTCGGATTGCTAAGAAATTTGGCTTTTATCAATCAACTACAAAAAACTATTCTTTACCACGGAGGTAGTCAATTTATTTGAAACGATATTCCAGACTATTGCCTTTTTAAAACTGTTCACTGTATTGTAAAGGCTCGCTTTTTATTTTATAACGCATAATAGTGTTAACAGATCAAATATTATGCTTTAATAAGGAACTAAAGATGGTTTACTAAAAGGGAAATTGGTATTCTGAAAACCAAACAGGAAATGGCAATATCAGGTATATCTACGCGAATCTGGACATGTGAATATTAAAGACATTGTGCTCTGAGTGAGGCTACGAAATACTGATACTCTTGGCTTATACTCGAATTTGTTGTTTGATTTACGGGACCACGTAGGATATGTTAATGCTGCACGTACTAATATTCGTAAATTTTTACTTGAATGTTATTAAGCATGCGATTTAATCAGTAATTGTAAATAAAGCAAATACATATACTGACAGCTTTATAAGAAATAATGGTTAGTTTTATACACCTATTATCCAGGAAAAAAGGTTTTTCTTACATCTGTGGTACATTCTCTACGTTTCACTTTGTTTCTTGCTGTGTGTTTTCTGTGTTTTAAATTTACAAACTGACATTCCTTGGCAAATATCCGGAATACACAAGCAGCTTATCTTTCTGTGTTCTATCATTGTATATATTTTCGTTATTTTGTACGTATGACGTATTATGTGAAAATGTTAATACCTTTATCATGGTTTCATTAAGTCACACTAATAACAATGAAAAATAAACTGTTTCGCCCTGCATAAGTGATCAGCATTATATAGGAATACCAAAACAATAATGAGGTCGCAGATCAACTGTTTATCCACCTCTACGCACGAAAATTCTACCAGAATTGGGACGAAAAGCGTTTAAGCAGTACAGTAATGCCTGATTTCTCGCGCTTGTAGCTTTTTGACAACTGCTTAAACGAACCTCGCATGAAACAAAACTATGTCGGCAGTGTGATCATTTAGATTATATATTTTCCGTGTCGGATTTTGTCAATCAATATCTTTCGTACTTAGCAATTATGGGCATAAAGATTACACAGATTAACAGAGAGAAATTATTAGGACATTTGAAACAAAGCGGGGTCGTGGTGGAATGTCCGAGCGCTCTAAGGCGCCTTGATACGGAGCGTACGGTTGCTCCCTGTCGGAGTCTTTCAGCCGTGTGTGTGTGTGTGTGTGTGTGTGTGTGTGTGTGTGTGTGTGTGTTTTGTCCCAGAGACTGAAAACCAAAGTAGCTAAGTATTTTATTATTTATTTATTTTTCTTTATTGTATATTGAAGCCACCGGAAGGTGACAGGCTGGCAGCAGCTTCAATGATGCATTTTTTTAAATTTATTTATTTTATTATTATTATTATTATTATTATTATTTTCAACAAAGCAGGACAAAGAGGCGTCCCGAGAAAATCTGTCAGCACACTGAAAACCAGTAATGTCACCTAGAAAATGGGAAGTCTGGTTACTTTGTTATGTCAAAGCGTAGCGTATTTATTGAAGCGTGAAAATAGAAACAGCAGACGGCTTCTCCATACATCTTACGCCCCGCGCGCAGTGAGAACTGCTTGTCGAGCTGCCATCTGTCGGCAGCGCAAAACAACAGGTGTACCCACTGCGGCACGGCCGTTGGCCAATACAATAAGTATGGGGTGTTATAAATGTCTGATTGGATTGAAGCATAAATGAAGAGTAGGCTGTTATAACGTGATGGAACACGTTACGAAATTTTGAAGTATTTTGTGTTTGTGTAAGTGATCGATAGGTAGGACACACTCCTAGGCAGAGTTGCCGCTCAGGCGACAGTCTCTAGTTGTAGTGGATTTTATGAACTTTTAGCGGACAAAATTCTGGTTGTAGCGAGAACAAAATTTTTTGCGACTTTTTAAAGGACCAAGCAGACGCAAGGTTTCTTTATTTAGAAATCAATCATGTGCGACTAAACAGAAATAATGAAATAAATAAATTATAATTATGATGTCCATGCTCTTATCCGATATATTTTAACTTATTCACTGGTAACTCAGACATCTAATAAAATAAAACTGGAATACCCGATACCAGGAACGCTCTATCAGACAGTAACTAAATTCTGCAGAGCAATAAATACACGCAGCTGGACAGTAGCAGCTTCCTGATTCAACAATACGAACAATAATAAAGTATTGGGATTGAACAGTTTGGAATGTCATGGTCATTTTAGTTGTGCCGATGTGTTGCGATGACGTTGTTTCTTACAGTTCTTTGCAAATGATTAGTTTTGAAGATGTAATGATAGTCTTTATGTGAAATTAACGCAGATGATATAGCTTTAGTTGAGTTACCTGGCACAGGTTTAAACCAGTGTTTGAACTCCACGTAGTTTTCGCACTCTTTTCTGTAACTCTGGCTGTAGAACGTTCTTTTAGGCGGCACTTCCGTGATGTTTTATTGCCAGAGTTGCAGAAAAGAGTGGGAAAACTTCGTGGAGATCAAACACTGGTTGAAACCTGTACCAGGTAACTCAACTAAAGCTTATTGTCGCTATTGCTAGTCCGAAATGTAAGTAAAAATTAACGACCTGGAGAAGCATTCGGAGACGAAAAAACCGTAGAACAAAATATGAACTAATTTCTCAAACTCTCGCTTATCTAATGCTTGTGAAAAGTGACAGGGACAAATTTTCAGGGCTGCCTGCACGTACTGGCGATAATAATAAGTGACAATATCCTTGTCACTGCTAATCACTATAACCTACACCAAAAGCGTATTTACGTCACACTCAGCCAATGAAATTGATTTCATTTTATTTGACATCGGAAGGGACTTGGTAGTACGTGAGACTCGACTCTTGCCTATGTGAATGTGATCAGCTATTCGAGTCGTACAGTCTCCCAATCTCCTGGTGCCCAGGTAACTGGAGATGCAATTTGTGTACCCCCTGTGTGAATAGTGGTTTCTATTACGAGAAACCAGAAACTACCGGGACAGCTTGTCTGACATAACAACTACGCTACTCTATTCCGACAAAGAGGTAAGAGAGAAGTTTTCATAATTCTCCAGAACAAGCAACGCCTGGAAATATTAACAGTAATACAAATATTCTCCATCATAGTACCGCAAAATATAGTTTCAGTGTATTAATATTGATACTTTGGTTACTTTCGACGATGAGGTTTGAGAAATATGTTAGAATGTATTAATGTATCGTGTCGTATTCAGCGAGCACAGAATAAAATAGTGAGGCTACACAGCCTATATCAGCGTACAGGCAGTGAAGTCACGACAGCCATCTTGGATGGGTGTAGGAAGGGAGTTGGGCCGATAAATGCGTAGAACTTCAAATAGCGCACGCCTCAATTACATTGCCGTGTGAGTCCTTTTGGAAAGGAAAAAAAATTACCAAATTTTTCACGCAGACAGTTGAATACTGAAGGAACGCAACATTGTTCTTAGTAAGTACAATACGATTTGTGTTTGTATAAAAATGGTTGAATCTGTTACTTTATATGAAACTAGCTGTAAACCCGGCGTTGCTCGGGCGTTTATTTATCCTACACTCTCGTAGTCCACATCCCCTTCCACCCTCCCTCTCTCTCGGCATCCACCCTTTCTCTCTCATCTCGCTCTTCGTTTCCACCTTTCCCTCTATCGGCAAAGTTTTCTGCAAGGTACCCTCTGCCATGTACAATACAAACATTTATGTACCCAGTGATCTTCCTCTTGGCTGTGAAAAAATTCACAAAGACTGGAGCAGAACTATGCCTTTTGTAAAATTCCGTAAGTTAAGTACCCTCCGCCATGCACCGAACGAAATTTTATACAGTGACATTCCTCTTGTTTTTAAGGTAGACTGTGCAAAATTTCTTCCAGAGTTTCAAACAAAACTATAGATTTCTATGCAATAGAAACGCAGTGTCACATTAAAAAACGCACTCTGTTGTTCTCAAATATTCCAGTTTTATTTCATAGAACCATTGTTCTGAGAATAAAGAAAACAACAAAAAAAGGATCTGTCAAATCCGACCATCCGTTCTCAAGTTATGGCGCGACCAAGGTATTTAGGGATCCATTTATATGTTGCAAGTACCCAGCACTGAATGACATTGGAAATGGGCCCCAATCTGCTTCCGGAAGTTTTGGAAATACTTTTACGCTTTCGTTTGCACCCGTTCGTAATTACTTCAGACATCACGCAAGCTTTTCTCCAGCTAGTTCTACACACTGAAGATCGGGATTTGACGCGATTCTTCTGGTATAAGACTATGACCAACGATTCTGGACACCAATTTACTACTGCAGAAGTTACGATATACCGATTTAAACGACTGCCTTTTGGACTTACCTGTAGTCGCTTTTTGTTATCAGCAACACTAAGGGAACTAGCAATGAATTACAAGAACATTTTCCCCTTGGCAGCCGCATTAGTAGACAAAAACACCTACATGGACGATTTTGTAGCGGGAGTTAACAATGAAAATGACATCGTTCAACTTTACTATGAACTGGTCATCCTCATGAAACAATTCAATCTCCCTATGCCAAAATGGGCAACAAACTCCAAAGGTTTGACGCAAATATGGCGCACAGAACAGAGAGAAGTCCAATCGAACACACGTCTTAGGAGTTCCATGGAACACAGATACGGACAGTTTTACTTTAGAACAACCAGAAATTAACGACGAATCAAAACGTGTCGCCACAACAAAGAGACAACTACTTAAAACAACTTCACGTTTTTATGACCCGTTGGGATTACTTACGCCAATATCTGTCGTTGCTAAAATATTATTCCAGGAGACATGGAACCGTGGACTTCAATGGAATGAAATTTTACCCACAGACCTCGCACGTGATTGGAGTACCTGGAGAGCACCTTTAACTGAACTCGCAAATATCACCATGCCTTGATTTATAGGAAGCTCTGGTGATTACACGTCACAGATTCACGTATTTTGCGACGCCTCTGAAAAAGCTTACGGCGCGGCATTATACATTACTATTCTTAAAGAGAACGGCAGACATACCAATTTAATGTGCAGTATATGCAGGCTCGCACCAGTGAAAAGAGTTTCACTTCCACGCCTTGAACTCTTAGCAGCACTCATAAGCGCCAGACTCCTGGCATATTTCTGCAAGGCAACGAACTTGTCAACAATTCATGCAACAATGTGGACAGATTCAACCGTACCACTGGGCTGGATACGGAAAAACCCGAATCATTGGAAGACGTTCGTCTGCAACAGGGTTACAGAAATTCATACAATCACTTCTCCGTCCCAATGAAACCATTGCCCTAGCCAACACTATCCAGCAGATATGTTAACAAGAGGTTCCACGCCTAGTAAACTAAAAGCCTCTAATCTTTGGTGGCACGGACCACATTGGGTATCTAAGCAGCCGGTGCACTGGCCTTGTACTGGCGGTACCCCCACGGATTCGCAAATCCTTCCTGAAGCACGGACTACCGGCGCACACATTTTAATAGTTGAGTTACCACAGCCAGTAATTGATGTCACGCGGTTCAGCTCGTATTGGAAATTATTACGTGTCGCTGCGCGTGTACTCCGTGTTAAAGACATTCTACTCCATAAATCGAAGTTCACCGGCGAGCTTACGGCAGAAGAGCTCACGTCTGCAAGAAAATATTTAATTAGAGCTTCGCAAGTACAGTCCTTTCCGACCGAACACAATGCCTTAAACAACAGCGCACCGTTGCCGGACGGTTCCAAAATCAGAGCTTTAAACCCCTTCTTAGACGACGGGATCATACGTTTTGGAGGACGACTACATTTCTCGGCACTTACACGAGAAGAGCAACATCCAATCATCCTTGACAGTGATCACCATTTTACACAACTACTTGTACAACATATGCACGTACATCTCCATCACTTAGGAGTCAGAATTGTTTTGTCTCAAATAAGAACCGAATTCTGGATACTGAGTGCACGTCAAACTATTAAAAAGATTATCCACCGATGTTTACCGTGTAAAATGGCTAATAGGATCACAGCACAGGAAATAGAAGCTCCACTACCAGCGCATAGAGTAACTCCTGGAAGACCTTTCGATGTCACCGGCATAGACTTTTCTGGTCCGTTATATTCAAAAACATACCATTGCACTAAAAATGCTACATAGTATTATTTACCTGTGCTACTACGAGAGCCATACACTTGGAACTAGCTAGCGACATGACCACGGACAAATTCTTATTGGCATTACAGAGATTTGTGGCCAGACGCGGTATTCCACATACCATATATAGCGACAATGCACAAACATTCCACGCTGCAAATAAGGTATTAATGGACCTCTGGCCAGTAATATCGGCAGCAAAAGTACACCACTATCTCGTCCACCACGCAATTATATGGAAATTCATTGCACCTCTTGCGGCTTGGTGGGGAGGGTGGTGGGAAAGGATGGTCGGAACTACTAAGAGGTGTTTACGAAAGGTCTTAGGACAATCAAGCTTGGACGATGAAGCGCTGCAAACAGTGTTGGCGAACATAGAAGCCGCACTCAACTCTAGACCTTTGACACAGCAGGAGGATAGCGCTTTGACGCCAGCGCACTTCCTATTGGGGGATCGCCTCACTACCTTACCCTCTGGGACACCGCCACGAAGACCTACAAATCTAGCAAAGATGTATAAACTCAGACAGAAATTAGTGGAGGACTTCTGGAAACGCTGGAGCCAGGAGTATTTAACTCAACTCCGAAGTTACCACGAAGTAAGCCGTCCAAAGGGTTTAACAAGACTGCGCGAGGGAGACCTCGTCCTGTTACAAGATGTTCGTCAGCGCCAGTGCTGGAGAAGGGCGCGATTTGCTGAACTGAAGAAAGGACGGGACGGGCTGATACGAACGGTGATACTCGACTTGCCTGACGGTCATAAAGTGACCAGGCCGATTCAGCTGGTCGTACCTCTGGAGGCAGACCAGGGTGGGGCGGATGTAGAGTGAGGAAGTGACGTCGTTCTTAGTATAAGTTTAAATGTTATCTTTGCATTATCTGTAATGTTGTACCTTGATATATCTCTGGAATAAAGTAAGTGTGGATGTAAAGACGAGTTTCCTTCCTGGGAAAGACGGTGGATTTAGAGTCCGCCACAAGGTAGATGGTGACCTTCCTCTTGTTTTGAAGGTCAAGCGTGGGAAATTTCGCGAAGATACGAATGAAACTGTAATTTTTGTGAGTCTGTAGGAGAAGTATGCTCCGCCCTATACATATCAGAAAATACTTTCTTAGCTGACGGTTTCTACCTATAAACCACACTCCTGCCAAATTTCAGCTTCATAAGTTATTGTAATGATTTCCATCCCAGATCGTGTATCATTTCCGTAACACTGTCTCCCCTGTATCGTGACATTACAAAACGAGCTGCCATTCTTTGGACTCTTTCGATGTCCTCCGTCAAGCCCACCTGATAAGAATCCCACATTGGGCAGCAATAATCCAAAAAAGAACGGACAAGCGTAGTGTATGCAGTTTCTTTAGTAGTTCTGTTGAATCTTCCAAGGGTTCTGCCAATAAAACGGAATCTGATTCACCTTTCCCAAGACATCTACGTGTTCTTTCCAGTTTGTCTGAAGTAATAGTAATTCCTAGGTATTTTGTGGAGTTTACGGCGTTCACTTTTGATTGATTTTTTTTGTAAACAAAGTTTAATTGGTTTCTTTTCGTGCTCATGTGGACGACTTCACACTTCTCATTATTTAGAGTCAATTGCCAATTTTTACACCGTATAGATATTAAGATCGTTCTGCAGTTGGATTTGATCTTCAGATGATTTTACTAGACGGAAAACGACGGCGTCATCTGCAAAGAACCTAAGAGAGCTGCTTAGATTTTCTTCCATATTGTTTATGTAAATAAGGAACAGCAGAGGACCAATAACATTACCCTGTGGAACGCCCGATATCACCTCTGTTTTAGTCGATGCCTTACCATCTATTACTACAAACTGTGTCCTCTCTGACAGGAAATCCCCTATCCAGCCGCAAATTTGAGGCAATATACCATAACCACGCAATTTGATTAAAAGCCGTTTGCGAGGTACGGTGTCAAAAGCCTTCTGGGAATCAAGAAATATGGAATCCATTTGAGATCCCTAGTCGATAGCACTCATCACTTTCGTGTGAGTAAAGAGCAAGTTGTGTTTCGCATGAACGATATTTTCTAAATCCGTATTTACCTTGGGTCAATAGATAAGTCTGTTCGAAATAATTCATAATGTTTGAATACATGATATGTTCCAAAACCATGCTGCAAATTGACGTCAATGAAATAGGCCCTTAGTTTACTGAGTTACTCCTACTGCCTTTCTTGAATATAGGTGTGACCTGTGCAACTTTCCATTCGTTTGGTACAGATCCTTCTTTGAGCGATGGTTGTATATGGCTGTTAAGTGAGGAGCTATCGCTTCAATATAATCGAATAGAAATCTAATGGGTACACAATCCGGACCAGAAGACTTGTTCTTGTTAATTAAGTTCCTTCACTACTACGAGGATATCTACTTCAATGTTACTCATTCTGGCCTCTGTTTTTAATTCGAAAAGTGGAATATTGGTTTCGTCTTCTTTGATGAATGAGTTTCTAAAAGCTGTGTTCAGTAACTCTGCTTTAGTAGCGCTATCATCGGCAGAATCGCCATTACTATCACGTATTGAGGGTATTGTTTGTGTTTTGCCCCTAATATATTTAACATATGACTAAAATCTCTTTGGGTTTCCAGTCAAATTTCGAGAAAGAGTTTCGTTGTGAAAAGTATTGTAAGCATCTCGCATTGAAATCCTCGCTAAATTTCGAGCTTCAGTGTGTTCGTTTAAATGTAGCATACCTTTTCCGTTGTTTTTGCAACAGTGTCCTGACCTGTTTGGGGATCAACTCATTGTTTTATTAATTTATTTGGTATAAAATTGTCAATTGCTGTCGATACCACTTCTTTGAATTGGAGCCACATGTGGTATACACTTACGTTTAGTGTTATGAACGAGTGGTAACTGTCTTTCAAGAAGCAATTTATTGTATTTCTATCTTCTTTCCTGAACAAATATGCTTTTCGTCTATTTTTGGTAACATCGGAACTTTCGATATTCAATCTCGCTACGACAGCTCTGTGTTCACTAATACCTGTATCCGTTTTGATGCTCGTTATGAGCCCAGGATTATTATAGCGTATGATGTAGTAGTTATTCGTAAATTTCATTGTTTATGACGTCACATCCCCTGAAAGGTGTTGTACTATGATGTAAATTTGAAAGTACATTCAGTGGTATATGTGCCTAAAGTCTGAAAAATATGTCGTGAATGATAAAGACGCAATAAATCGAAAGTTCATGCGTGAGGATGCGGTTTTGTTTATATCTTGATATCTGATGAACTATATGTCGAACTATGATATAAAATCGAAGGAACATTCAGTGGTATGTAGTATGTGTACTGTCTGTGGAATGTCTAGCGAGTCAATTTACAGTGTAGAAGTAAAAACTTGTAATGTCATGCCCAATGTCGTATATATATACTGACCATTAAATTGCTACACCAAGAAAAAATGCAGATGATAAACGGGTATTCATTGGACAAATATATTATATCAGATCTGACATGTAATTAACTTTTCACGCAATTTGGGTGCATAGATCCTGAGAAATTACTACCCAGAACAACCACCTCTGGCCGTTATAACGGCCTTGATACGCTTGGGCATTAAGTCAAACGGAGCTTGGATGGCGTGTACAGATACAGATGCCCATGCAGCTTCATCACGATACCACAGTTCATCAAGAGTAGTGACTGGCGTATTGTGACGGGCCAGTTGCTCGGCCACTATTGACCAGACGTTTTAAATTGGTGAGAGATCTGGAGAATGTACTCGCCAGGACATCAGTCGAACATTTACCGTATCCAGAAAGGCCCGTACAGATCCTGCAACATGCGGTCGTGCATTATCCTGCTGAAATGTAGGGTTTCGCAGGGATCGAATGAAGGGTAAAGCCACGGGTCGTAACACATCTGAAATGTAATGGCCACTGTTCAGAGTGCCGTCGATGCGAACAAGAGCTGACCGAGACGTGTAACCAATGGCACCCCATTCCATCACGCCGGGTGATACGCCAGTATGGCGATGACGAATACACGCTCCCAGTGTGCGTTCACCGCGATGTCGCCAAACACGGATCCGATCATCATGATGCTGTAAACAGAACCTGGATTCATCCGAAAAAAATGACGTTTTGCCATTCGTGCACCAAGGTTCGTTCTTGGGTACACCATTGCAGGCGCTCCTGTCTGTGCTGCAGCGTCAAGGGTAACCGCAGCCATGGTCTCCGAGCTGATAGTCCATGCTGCTGCAAACGTCGTCGAACTGTTCGTGCAGATGGTTGTCGTCTTGCAAACGTCTCCATCTTTTGATTCAGGGATCGAGACGTGGTTGCAGATCCGTTACAGCCATGCGGATAAGATGCCAGTCATCTCGACTGCTAGTGACACGAGGCCGTTCCGTATTGCCCTCCTGAACCCACCGATTCCATATTCTGCTAACAGTCATTGGATGGCGACCAAGGCGAGCAGCAATGTCGCGATACGAAATAGTTTGTAAGCTAGGGACTGATAACCAAGCAGTTAAGACCCATAGATTTACAAACATTTGAACTTTTTTTTGAAAATCGGTCTAGTAGTTTAGGAGGAGATGTGGAACAGACATACACACATACATCCTATTTTATTAGATGTATAGATTCTTATTGCAGTGTCCCGCTGTTTTAATTTTAAAATTTGTTATCCCTCGGTCACACTACCTAAATGGTAATCGTATTCCCCCTGTGTAGCAGAACAATTTGACAGCTTGCCCTCCTGTTAAGTGTTGTGCTCACTGCCTGGCGCACTAGCATGCTGTCTTACCAGCAGCAGCCCTAGATCACGAACGAACGATGGTTCAGGTAGGTGTGGGATACGGTAGCTGTTGAGCGAGCTAACAGGGCCGAGGGACGCTTATAAAGAAAAAGAATGCAGTGTCACGGGAATATGGTGACCCAAAAAGCCATGGAGGGCAGGAACCACCCTGGTGGGGCGAGTAACATGAAACCTGGACGTGGGCGCGTGATGGATCGGGGCGGACGAGGGCGGGCAGCGACATCAGGCGGAGATTCTCAGTTGACGAAGATCCTGGAGTCGCGAATTATCGCAACAAAATGGCCAGGAAAACTTACTAGAAGGAACACAACTAATTGGCATCGTCATACAAGGTATGTCTACAAAGTAAGTTCCATTTGGTCGCATACATCAACATCTACATACATACTCCGCAATCCACCGTAAGATGCGTGGCGGAGGTTACACTGTACCACTACTAGGCATTTCCTTTACTATTCCATTCCCAAATAGAACGAAGAAAAAAATAATGCCTATATGTCTTCGTACGAGTCCTAATTTCTCTTATCTTTTCTTTGTGATCACTACGCGAAATGTAAGTAGGTGGCAGCAAGATCGTACTACACTCAATTTCAAATTCCGGCCCTCTAAATTTACTCATCAGAAATTGACGAAAAGAACGTCGTCTTTCATCCAGCGATCCCCAATTGAGTTGACGGAGCATTTCCGTGACACTCGCGCATTGGTCGAACCTTCCAGTAACAAACCTAGCTGCTCGCCTCTGAACTGCTTCTATGTCTTCCTTTAAACTGATCTGCTGCGGGTCCCAAATAGTTGAGCAATACTCAAGACGTGGTCGTACAAGCGTTTTATACGCGGTCTCCTTTACAAATGAAGTACATCTTCCCAAAATTCTCCCAATAAACCGAAATCGGCTGTCCGCCTTACTCACAACTGTCCTTACATGTTCGTTACATTTCATATCGCTCTCCAATGTTACGCCTAGATATTTGAACGACGCGACTGCATCAAGAAGCTCACTACTAATGGTGTATTCGAATATTATGGGATTGTTTTTTCTACTCATGCGCATCACCTTACATTTTTCTACATTGAGGGCTAGCTGCCATTCTTCGCACCAACTAGAAATTTTGTCTAAGTCATCATGTATGCTATTACATTCAGTTACAGACGACACCCTCCCATACTCCAAGCATCATCAGCAAACAGCCGCAAATTACAAGTTACTCTGTCCATCAGATCATTTATTGAAGTCGAGAAAAACACAATCCGCCTGTTGACCTTCATCCATGACTCGCAACATGTCATATGTGGAAAGGGCAAGCTGAGTTTCACATGAACGATGTTTCCTGAACCCCTGCTGGTTCATAGAAAGAAGCTTTTTCGTCTCAAGGAAACTGACTATATTCGAACTCAGAATATGCTCCAAAATCCTACAGATAACTGATGTCATCGATATTGGCCTGTAATTATGTGGGTCAGTTCTCTTTCCTTTCTTATAAACGGGAGTCACCTGTGCTTTTTTTCCAATCACTAGGAAATTTGCGCTGAATTAAAGATTCGTGATAAATGCAAACTAAGTAAAGGGCCAATGCCGCAGAATACTCTTTGTAAAACGGAACTGGTATTCCATCCGGACCAGTAGTCGTTTTCGTATTTAGCTCTCTCAGCTGCTTCTCTACACCGGAAATACCTATTACTATGTCCTCCATTTCGGAATTAGTACGTTGATCAAATGATGGTATATTTTTGCGGTCCTCCTGCGAGAAAGATTTCTTAAAGGTTAAATTCAGAACTTTAGCTTTCCGTTTGCTTTCTTCTATTACTGCCCCGGAATGATAAACGAGTGACTGGATATTGGGCTTTGACCCGCTTATCGATTTTACATAGGGCCAAAATTTTTTTGGGTTCACGGAAAGATCTTTTGCTAAGGTATGTCTGTGGTAAGTATTCTATGCTTCGCGAATAGATCGTTTTATAGACGCACGAATCTCTACTAACTTTTGCCTATCATTATTTGCGTGTTCTTTTTTGAACCGAGAGAGCAACAGTCTTTGCTTTCGCAGTAGCTTCCTAACATTATTATTATATAACGGTGGATCTTTTCCATCCTTAAACAAACGTGTACAAATACAGACAAAATATTTATAGTTCAAAAATCTAAAACTGTTAAACTACTTTTCTACATAGCTTTCGACATTTTGTAGGCAGTTGTCATAGCGTAGTACAAGGTCTTGCATGTCTTCTTCATAGAAGGTTGCCGCCTGTGTCTTCAAGCATGTGGTAACATGTTCTTTCAGCTCGTCATCAACGTTGAAGTGTTGACTACCAAGGACATATTTTAGGTGCGAAAAGAGATGAAAGTCGCCAGCAGCGAGCTCCGGGCTGTATGGAGGATGATCAAACATGTCCCAGTGAAATTTCCGGAAGAGCTGTTTGGTCACATTCTGTTGACAGTAATCCTAGGCACTAGTTCTGTAATGCGCGGCGCAATTTCTCAGTGGTCTCACAGTAACCATGTGCATTGATTGTTTTGCCTCGTGGTAAAATGCCTTTACTCGCCCCCCCCCCACCCAAAAAAATAAAAAAAAAACATAAAAAATGAAGAAAAAAAATAACGGTGCACATGACTTTTCGAGGTGTCAAGATTTGGTCACGCTTAACCTTCGTTGTAGATGATATGTGCCTCCATTCAATTGCTTGCCGTTTTGTTTCAAAGGTGTCGTACGATACCCAAGTTTTATCTCCCGTGACTATCCGAGAAAGAAAACCATAACCTTCTTTATTGTAGTTTACCCAACGTAAACAGAGTTGTCGAAATTTCAGTTTCTCAGTAATAATTTCATGAATTACTCATCGTGAGATTTGCAGAATTGCATAGCAAGGACACTAAGTGTAAACTTACGGTCGTGTTTAATCTTCTCTTCAGTTGTGTGAACCAGTTCATCTGTAACCACAGACGGTCGTCCACTTCCTTCATCATCGTCTACTTGATCACGTCCTTCATTGAACAGTTTGACTCATCTTCTAACGATTGAATCACTCATAGCATTTTGTCCGTAAGCCTCGCAGATTTGCCGATGAATTTCCTTTGGTTTAACTTTCATTGCATTTAGAAAACGAATCACGGATGTGATTACAACACGCGGCCGCATTTTCAAATACGGCTGACTTTATAAAGAAGCGCCACAAAGCACACGTCGGCAGCAACGATCTGAAAATGGTGTACATGCCTTCTCCTTCAGTCAGAGTAACTGCCGCGCATGTTCGGAACTGCGATCGCGGATAAAAATATGGAAACGGTACGTATTTTGTGGACTACCCTTGTATTAAGTAAATTGTGATCTAATGCGTGTACTTAAACTCCACTTGGAAAGATAGTTTGTAGCAAAATCCTGGAGACCTGAAATATTCTTTGTGGATATCAACATGGTATCCGAAAGCAACGATCTTGTGAACACACAGTTCTCGCTATTCATTCACGAGTCCCAGATCCTGAAACTATTGGCTTCCACGTAGATGAGGTGTTTCTTACACCCTCAACGCGCTCCATACTATTTCGCATCGTCGCCGGATGAAGGAAATGAAATATCAGACCATCTGTGACTGGAGTGGCGCAGCATGTCATTCTCAACGGAGAGAAGACTTCGGACGTGAAAGTGATTTCTGGCGTGCTCCAAGACAGTGTTACAGAGTCGTTGCTTCTTACAATATGTATCGGAAGTTCGATGAGGCTTTTAGCGTAAGATACCGTAGAATATCGAGAAGTCGCATTCGTATACTCATTCTAGCACAAAATAAATTATTCCGATGCTACAATAATTTCTTCATTTGCATTCAAAAGTTTGGTCCAACAGGTTTACAAACATTAGAACAATACGATTGTTGCATTCAAAAATTGCTAGACGCTTAGGGTTAACCCAGGAGGTTAAAAAAACTAACGCCGTACTACAGTCTCGTAACTTTCAAGGCAATGATTGTTGTCGACAAAATTCCTGTAGTTTTCTAGCGATATTTCTGCTGTTTTGAAATAAGCACTAAGCAATATTAGCTAGTTTATAAGGCACTGCCCATCAATGAACCATTTCATTAACTGCGTCTCTTCGGCGCAAATCAAACGTGTTTTGCGACGACAGCGCTATCTGTGGGAGTAGCCACGAAACATGACGATCGACGTACAGATGGCGCAGCAGTGCAAGACAGCAAGCACAGTTGTTACGCGTTTCAAACAATATTTCAAATTACTTTCATTTCGACGTAGTAGAAAATTCCTGGTGTACGAATTTATTTGTATTTCTTTTTGACCACACTTCTTTCAAGTTAATTAAAGGAAAAGCCTTCGTGAACGTAAAACTGGACGAAACAATTTTTGTATCATCATCTTTTAATGGTCGGTAAAGGGCTAGACACCGATGATAATAGTAATCGCTTAGTCAAGAGTTCACAATGAACCTAGTTGAAAATTGAGGAACATAGTCGCTAAAATATTAATAAGGCTGTCCGAAATCGTTTTTATATGAACTATCTACATTTTATGCATATTCAAGAAATCTAAAGAAATCAAGAAGGATATATAGGAAAGTCATTATGCCTTTGATTACGGTACATTACGAAGTTTGTATTTTCCTATCTCATTTCTACTACTGCAACTACTAATTGGTTCAAACTCTCATACCAAACAGGTCCTGACAGATGAATCATACAGGGGTCTGTCATCTGCCACATCATTTACTCATTCATCTTACCATCATACTGATCTAGTGGCTTAACTACAAAGTCAATGATCATTTGTACGATCATGCAAAAAATGAAAGAAAGAAAACAACAACCAGATGCGGACCTAGGGGCGACACCTTAAGGGGTACAGCATTTTTTGCTCTGTACTCATTTAAACCTTTTACGTTTTAAAATAACTGCGCTTGCAAACACAAAAGTTATCATATTATTAAACAACTTGCTAGTTTAAATTCGCCTTAAGAACGAAATTCGACAACACAAGCTTGGAAATATACATAGTCTACTTGGTAACTGAATGGAAATTTAACATTGGGTTTCTGTCTGGTATCATTTTCATGATTGTTCAAAATATTTTGAGCAAGCTGTCAGGGCGGCAATCCGCAATACAATTCAGAGAATGTCGTTGGATTCCACTTAACCTTCCATATTTTCTCCGTGAAAATAATGGGACCCCAGAAAAGCTGTGATACACCAATCAGCAGTTTCTTAAATACTGTATATGTGTGGTCCTTAGTAGACCTATGTAAAACCCGACTCTACTTAAATTTCTTGTAGAAGTTACGTGCAAGTATCAAGTCAACCCTTCATTACTGTAATTAATGTGAAAGCTCAGTGACCTTCGATATCTGAGCTTTGATTTAATTAAATGTCTTTAACAAAACATGTTTATACTGGGAATGTTTTAAGTTTTTAAACACATGCTTACACTAAACAACATGAACAGGATATCTAATAATGTGTGAAACAAATTTTAGAACAGTTTAAAAATGTTGTTTAATTATTTACTTAGTTACTTTTTATGGTGAAGGAATCCAGCAGTGTTCTACAGCTTTCCTCCCTCCTCACTAATTCGGCGTACAAGATGTCCAGTACTGGGAGAAATATTTTTGGAATTTTTCCCTTCCAGACAGAAAAACTTCTTCAGAATCAGCTTCTTCGTCACATGATGTTTGGATTTTCTAGGTGCATTCATAGCCTGTTAGTGATACAGACTCCATAGATTTAGTTTCGGCCAGCCGCTGTGGCCGAGCGGTCTGCGGCGCGCCAGTCACGGTCTGCACGGTCACTACGGTCGGAGGTTCGAATCCCCCCCCCATGGATATTTGTGCCGTCCTTAGTATTAACTAGTTCATAAGTAGTTTGTAAGTAGTTAATACCCATAAGCTCTACAAACATTTGATTTGATTTAGTTTCACAATAGTTTAACTTGTCACGAATAAATACAATAAATCCTATTAGTGGTTCATGTATTTTATGCACTATTTTATTATCAATAATTACATTTCGCAATTGCAGATTTACAATATTAAATCTCTAGAGTAAGTCCTTCCAAACTGTCATCATGAATACTGTTTCTAGTCTGTTTGTTTTGATTCAATAAAGCTGAAGTCTAATTTCAAATGTTCAAATGTTTGTATAGTCTATGGGACTTAACTACGGGGTCATCAGTCCCTAAATTTACAAACTACTTACGAACTAGGACAGCACAAATATCCATGCCCGAGTGGGGATTCGAACCCCCGACCGTAGTGGCCGGGCAGACCGTGACTGGAGCGCCTCAGTTTCCTCGGCCACCGCGGCCGGCGAAGTCTCATTTCGCCAAGTGGTTTTTCAAACGTATTATTGGTAATATGTGTGAGAGCATTGATAACACTTTCCCAGTTTTCATATAGACTTACACACGTTTCCTCTCTTGCTGATCAACATGTTTTTGATGTACTTTTTACCGTTTTGCTTCCTGGTTTCATAAAAGAAGTTTATCCCAGCGCTGTGTAGAAGCAAAGAAAAAAAAAATTATAAAACTTTTTCGCTACATTTGCTCATTTATTGTGCTGCATCCTGTGCGACGTACCTGGTCGTAGTTCGTTGCCTCTTCTAGATTCTCGTGGATGGCCGCTCTCTGTAACGACTGGCTGAAAAATTATGGGGCAACACTAGTTTACTGCAAATTATGTAGGCGACACGTATAATTGTAGTTCATTGACACTTTAACGTATCACTAGTACCTAGTTACCCCCTTTAATAGCCAGGGTACCCGTCTCATCAGTAATAGTGACTACAACCCGGTACGCACATTCCACACGTCAATAATACAGTTTACATAGTCAGTATGTGCAATACTCCTAACCTGTCAAAAGTTCTCGGGGTGTACATTAGCTTGGCACGAATATTAAGTATCAGTAGATAGTCACTGTAAAAACACTTTATGACCAACTAACACAGAAGAACTTTAACATAATTGTTCAAATCGGAGTTCAGAATGACTTGGAGTGAGCGTCCTATCAAACACGAGATAAGACCCCCTACATGGCGCGAAAGCACACCTATTTATACTTTTGGAACAATGTTTCTAAAATTACGTATTGCTAATTAACGGCATTAAACTAATTACAATGTAAAAGTAAACAATTACATACAAATAGCTATAGTAAAAGGTAACCTTAAAAATACTGAGTAAATTGATATATAAGTCTGTCATATTAATAGTGCTTCTCCTCAAAGTATAGTGTAATACATTGGTAAACAATAATTTCAGAATAAAAGGTACAATATTCCTAACATTAATTGTTACAGTAATAATACCTGCTATAATATTATGCAGATAGAATTTACTTAGCCTTATCGGAAATACTAATGATCATAATATCTAAACTATAACAATACGCCTCTGGCATGAAATAAATAATATTTGCTAATTAAGCAAATCTCTGCAACGCCAAATTTAAGAAAATAACTTCATCTAGTCACATTAGAAAAAAATAATAACAAAAGTTTTGGAAAACATGATAATAGACTAATTACATTCGTACCTTTTATTATGTAACACTGGTATCTGGATTTTCAGTAATCCAATCAGATGGGAATAAATACCACCATGCTTAGTTACACCTCCACAATATCAAAGTTCCCACTTTGTGCAATCGAATAGTACGTAGCAATGAAAATTTTATATTAAATGTCTCAACTAAGCTTTTTTAATGCTAGGAAAGGTTATTTTCATTTTATGTTGCTTGTAGACATAACAGCAGTGTTCACACAAATGATAACACACCACATCAACTGCCAATAAGACTACATAAACTTTGTAGTCTGTCTTCTCTGTCACCAAAAACCGCTAAAACTTATAATAATAAGTGGGATAAGAGTCGATTCAGCACTGCTCAGTGCAAGAAATTGCAAAAACTATTTGCTTTTTAAATTAGTAAGACAGTGTCAAAATATTCAGAACATATTTGCGTCACAGCTAAAATTCCGCAAGCGGAGTGTGCGGTGATATGAAACTTCCTGGCAGATTAAAATTGTGTGCCGGAACCGGGACTCGAACCTGGGACCTTTGCCTTTCGCGGGCAAGCGCTCTACCGTTCCAGAAACATCCCTTAGGCTGTGGCTAAGCCATGTCTCTACCATATCCTTTCTCCCAGGAGTGCTAAAGTTTCGTAGGAGAACTTCTGTGAAGTTTGGAAAGGCGAGGTACTGACAGTACTGAAGTTGTGGGGCGGCACCGTGAGTCGTGTCGGGATAGCTCAGTGGTAGAGCGCTTGCCCGCGAAAGGCAAAGGTCACAGGTTCGAGTCCCGGTCCCGGCACACAGTTTTAATCTGCCAGGAAGTTTCACCTCCCTCTGTATTTCTCCCGCTTCCTACTCCCTATGGCTCTACATGCCATAGTTTCGTGTAATTCACATTGTTGTTGCATTGTACTAACTGCTCAGTGCACTATCTTAACCCAACTGCTTGTGTAATTCGTTGGTAAACACATGTCAACACCAACCCCCTCAACAGTAACTTTCTGTTATTACCACTATCTCGGTTGCCGTAATGTTGTCTGCATTCCATGGAACTGACAGAGAGACGTCGACCCATTTTCGTTCATTCTGGTGATTAACTTAAGAAACTAGATATCTCAGTTGTTCCCCTAATTGTTTTAACCAGTGTATAAACAATTGTAGGCATAACAATGAATTTCTTCTGCTGCGGTTTGCACATTTCAGTTCTACATCTACGTCTGAGTTCAGATCAATTCACGCGCTTCTTTTAAGTCCGACTCGTATTGGAGCCGGATGACCAGTGCAAATGCGCATGCATAAGCTGCTATCGGTAAAAACTTTCCTGGTGATAGTAGCATCATCTGACGAAGAAAAACTTCTTACCCACAAGGAAAAGCGCCTGCTCGTCATCACTGGATTCGTACAAATTTCTGGTACATGTAGGGCGTGGTGAGACACGAAAGTGCCCCAAGTGGGAACTCCAGATGGCCAAGCGTTTAGGCAATACAAGGAAGTTTGTTATGGATCTATCACCATATGCTTCGTATCAACTTTCCCTGTGAGGGCGTTTTTAGGAAGCGATGTTTGGCTCAGCGGTAAAAGATCGGAATCGTATTAAGAAGGTCGCAGGTTCAACTACACCCAGAGCAAATTTTTTTCTGCTCCTTGGCAATGCGTACACCTGCATATTGTTCTCGTAAAGATCATGAGGACGTATTACTCACATGTCTGATCGGTGTTAATAACAAAGTCCTTATCGTATTTTGGGATAAGAGCTCAAGTCTGGCGTTTAAAATTCTCTGCCACAGAATAGCAGACTCTCTTTCCGATACAAATTTTGTAATCTTTCTCTGTCGGATTTTAACCCTTTCTTTAAATTTCATGACCCACGTTGCTGAAGGTTTGAATCCCAAATTTAGAAACTGACTCGCAGCAACAAGTGCCCATTGTTGCAAGTTTCTAGTGTTGACTTGCTGATTATAGCTCCGTGCTTCTACGAAGCTATTATACGGCCAGGAATCAATTGTGTGATATTTGTCGTTTCGAGCTCCGTCCTTTTAATATGATCTTTCCAATTTTTCAAATCTCACATATGCTTCAAGCAAGATGCACCTTTTGTTCAAGAGTATTGCTGCGCATTGTGGGAATCCACACCAGGTGGGACTGACTGACGATTTAGAGAAAATTCAGTGAAGGGCAGCTCATTTTGAATTATCGCGTCATATGGGACAGAGTGTCACGGAATTGATGCACGAGTTGGGGTGAAAATCATAAAAAGAAAGGCATTATTTGTTGCTGCGAGATATATTTGCGAAATTTCTTTCGTCAACTTTCTTTTCTGAATGCGAACATATATTGTTAGCGCCCATGTACATAGGGAGACATGATCATCATAATAAAATAAGAGATTTGATTTGATCCATTACAAATGGTTTTTTGAAAGCCTGTGACTGTAAGTTATAATGGGTTTTGCTTAAAAAAGAACTTTTTTCTGCTACCAGTCACGTTTTTATTATTTATTTACACTTTGCACGACGCTCCATCGACAAAACATAGGTCATCAAATGGATCTGCTAGAAGAACTAGAGGTATATGCACACTACAAAAAACACGAAGAGAGAATACTCAACGAAAAGCTGGAGAGTGAATCAGTGAATTTTTTAAGATTATTGACAATATTCTTAAATAAATAGTGTCACGTAACAATCACGTAAAATCATACCAAAAATTTATTTTCAGATGTTTTGACACTATTTCCTAAATAAAATATATATATATATATATATATATATATATATAGTATAAAATTTTATGTATGCCTAACACTATTTTATTTAGGAAATAGTGTCAAAACATCTGAAAATAAATTTTTGGTATGATTTTACGTGATTGTTACGTGACACTATTTATTTAAGAATATTGTCAATAATCTTAAAAAATTCACTGATTCACTCTCCAGCTTTTCGTTGAGTATTCTCTCTTCGTGTTTTTTTGTAGTGTGCATATACCTCTAGTTCTTCTAGCAGATCCATTTGATGACCTATGTTTTGTCGATGGAGCGTCGTGCAAAGTGTAAATAAATAATAAAAACGTGACTGGTAGCAGAAAAAAGTTCTTTTTTAAGCATATATATATATATATATATATATATATATATATATATATATATATGTGTGTGTGTGTGTGTGTGTGTGTGTAAAAAGTTTTACCAAACTCTGTGGACGACATATGAAGCCATTATCTCTGATGACTACATGTAACAATCATCTTTCCTGCTGTTTATATGTTATTGTATATCAAATGTGTGCTGTGTACAAAAATGATCAAATGTTTGTAGAGCGTATGGGACTTAACTACGGGGTCATCAGTCCCTGAACTTACAAACTACTTATGGACTAGCTAATACTAAGAACGGCACCAATATCCATGCCTGAGGGGGGATTTCGAACCCCCGACCGTAGTGGCCGTGCAGACTGTGACTGACGCGCCGCAGAACGCTCGGCCACCGCGTCCGGCTGTTGTGTACAAAATGTTGTTTATGATGTGTGAGCTTCTGTGCAAATGGAACACAAGGAAACCGTAAGTAGAAACCCATTAAAATTTCGCCTCAAACTCGTTTTTAAACCAACATAAAATAAAATTGCGCGTGTTTTTACATTGCAGTAAAGACGTCAGAAACATCACAGCACCTCACACATAAGAAACGACAAAAGATAATGACATATCACGCAATAAAACGCATTTGATAATGAGATTCATATCTCGAAACGCGTCGTGCAAAGTGTAAATAAACAATAGAAACGTGACTGGTAGCAGAAAAAAGTTGTTTTTTAAACAAAACCCATTAAAATAAGAGAAATCAGATCGAAAACAGAAAGATTTAGGTGCTCCTTTTTCCTGCGATGTATTAGAGAATAGAACTACAGAGAAATATCATAAAAGCTGATCGATGGACCCTCTGCCATGCACTTGCAGAGTATGCATGTAGGTGTAAAGATACCAGAAGGGGTCTTGCTTATAAACGGTCACAATGTCGTCATAGTACTAGGGACGGAAAGCTGGCCGAAACCAGATGTCAATAGCAGTGCTGTTCTGAAAGCAGACTGGGAGGTGTATCACAGAGGCAAGCTGAACAATGAAGGCTGAGGACTGGTTATATCGATAAAAAGTACAAAATATGGAGTCAGGTAATTACAGATATCGAATGTGAAATAATATGAGTGAAGATCACGTTAAAAGTGGCTGGAACATAATCGTTGGATGCTTGCCCTGGCTCAACAGCAGTAATGGCCGAACACCTGTTGGAAAACATTGAAAAGTTTTTCGCTTAAATTTCTTACTCATTTCATAGTATTAGGTGCAGATCTTAATTGACCGGAAATAGACTGGAAGACAAGTCTTTATAAGATGGGTGGTAGGGATAATGCAGTGTTTCTCAACCTGTGGGTCACAAAGTCTTGCTTGGGGGGGTCGCGCTTACAGTGTGAAGCACAGTTGTTACACGATAAGACAACCAGACCGCTGCATGTCTGACTATGAATACCACAGGTTCCGTAATGGAAAAACAAATGCCTAAGAGAAGTAAAATGTATTTTACATTAAAATTACGCGATTCCTTATTGATAATCTATTCTCAGTTGATATAACAAATATTGTTTTATAATAAATACACCGTGTTAATAATGAATAAATGAAAGTCCTGAAAATTACTTTCAGGTACCAGACGATCCCTAATTTTATAAGATAAAATAAGTTATTTTGAGAAATTAGATCGTTTACAATTATACTATAAAGTGGGATCTTGCTCAACTAGCATAATTCGCTTGTTAGCTTTATCTGCACTGCGAAACCTCATTAGGTTAAAAAAATATTTGTATAGCTTATGCGACAACTGCGGGGTCATCAGTCCCTAAACTTACAAACTACTTATGAACTAGCTAACACTAAGGACGGCACAAATATCCATGCCCGAGGGGGGATTGAAACCCCCGACCGTAGTGGCCGTGCAGACCGTGACTGGAGCGTCTTAGTCCCCTCGGCCACCGCGGCCGGCACCTCATTATGCTACATACATTTTTCTGTCGGAATTCATGTAATAATAGGATGTGTTCCATTAAGAAAAATGAAGTAAAATTTATCCTACCGTACCTTTTTTATTGTTTTTTTTACAAGACAGTTTTATCAACAATTGTTGTTGTTGTGGTCTTCAGTCCGCAGATTAGTTTGATGCAGCTCTCCATGCCACCTTGTACTGAGCAAGCCTCTTCATCTGAGAATAAGAACAGTAATCTACGACTTTCTGAATCAGCTTACTGTATTTGTCCCTCGGTCTCCCTCTACGATTTTTACCCAACACACTTCCTTCTAATGCTAAGTTGACGATTCCTTGATGTCTCAGGATGTGTCCCACCAACCTATCCCTTCTCTTAGGATGTGCCAGAAACTCCATTTCTCCACAATTCTGTTAAGCACCTCTTCATTAGTTACGTGATGTACTCATCTAATCTTTATCATTCGTCTATAGCACCACATTTCGAAAGATGCTATCATCTTCTTGTCTGAACTCCTTATCGTCCACGTTTCACTCCCATATAATGCTACATTTCAGACAAATGCTTTCAGAAAGGGCTTCCTAACACTTAAACTAATATTGGGTGTCAATAAATTTCGCTTCTTCAGAAACGCTTTTCTTCCCACAGCCATTCTGCATTTTATATGTCTTTTACTTCGGCCATCAGAAGTTATCTTGCTACCCAAATAACAAGAAACATCGACTACTTTTTACGTCTCCTTACATAATCTAATTTCTTCAGCATCGTCTGATTTTCTGACACTATATTCCATTACCCTCGTTTTACTCTCGTTAATGTCCATCTTATATCTTCTTTTCAGGACATTTTCCATTCCATTTAATTGCTCTTCCAAGTCTTTTGACGTCTCTGACAGAATTATTATATCATTAGCAAGCCAGAAGGTTTTTATTCAACAGAAGAAAATTAAATTTGTTGCCTTTGAAATTACACACGTAGTTGTGTTATGGTTCGGGTAGGGGGTGGGGTCAGGAAAATATTTTTAGGTCAAAGGGGGTAGCATATTCGAGAAGGTTGGGGAACACTGTGATAGAGAACCGAGCGTAATTGTTCCAAGCGTTTTATCCAACTACTACCTTGAGCAGTTAAATAGAGAATCGACTCGAGGAGATAAAATTTTAGACCTGTCGATGCGATGACAGACTAGAATCTGTAAAAGAGAACTAACAGGAAAATTAGAAAGATTTTTCTGTTTAGGAAAAGCGAGAAACTGATTTCAGAGCACTTGATTGTTCAACACGAATGTTTTGTCACCAGCACTGACACTGTTGAACGCCAGTTGTCAAAGTTCAGGAGCAACGTACAACACGCTTTAGAGAAGTTGGTTAAGTGCCGAGTAAAATTATGGGAGAATTTTCAGCAAACGAGTTAGAAAACTGCTACGAAAGCAAGCAGATCGTCCCTATAGAAATAACGTAACTAAAACGTTACAGACAAGCGAAAATTATTCGCAGACAAAATTAGAGTAAGGCGCGCCATGCGTGATACGTTCAACGAATTCAAAAGCAATGTTCTATGTTCCGAATATGCAGAAAAAGCTTAGACATTTGATTTTATTTCAGTTAAATAAAATTAATTCGCCTCAAAAATTATGTTTTATTTTACACAATGCATTTCGAGCCCTGGGGTCTCATCATCAGGTGCCTCTATGATTTATTATACATGTTTATAGGCCTGGGCCTGTTAAGATCAAAACAATATGGGAAATTTTAAAAAGAGTTTCGTACAATAAAAGAGATTTAACAATTGACTTACTTATTAAAAAGTGGTGCTCAACTAAGCGAATTCATTTTATTTTACTGAAGCACAACAGTCACGGAACATCACTGGCAATATTCGACAAAATTACAATTATGGTTTTATGTTAAATCGCTAAATGAATCAAAACCCTGTGTCCAGACATTCTATGACCGTGAAGACACTGAAACAGAAGATGACACACATTATGCACACACAACATGACGTCTTCCAAAGCCGTTTCACAGAGAAAGTTTGCATTGTAATTCCCCCTCTGAATCGTCGCATGGGCGACAAAGTGATAGAGAGATAAGATTGCAATTGAAATCTATCAACGGAAGTCCACTGGATCTCATAGTACACACGAATGAATTTGTCTCCTAAAAGCAGTGCACCGTAATTCTTTAAAGGAGAGAAACGTTGTTAATGGTTGGAAAAAAGCGTAGGTCATTCCCGTATTCAAGACGGGTCGTCGAACAGATGAGCAAAACTAAGGCCTATACCTCTGACTTCAGTCGGATATAGAATTTTGGAACATGTTGTATGTCCGAATATCATATCTTGAGACCGGAAATCTTTAGAAATCAATGTTCATCTCGAGAGCGACGATCAAGTGAAATAATAGTCGCCTAATGAACAAACAGATTCTTGGATACCATTCGTTTTAGAATCTGAAATTTAAACGCATTCAGAAAGTTTTGTGATTGCTTCAGATCGAAGCAGATGTAGGTGCTTTCAATGAGGAACTTAACTATTCTTATGATGTTTTAAAAATGCCATCTCGCAGGACGGAAATTCTTGTAAAATGGGTGTACATTTTGTATTATTTTAAAAAGGGAAACGTCAATTTGCTTAACCCCGAAACAAGGTTGGATTTTTAGAAGATAAACAGCAATTAGTCGCAAATATTTCTTTATTGTGGCAGAGCTTATTTTCGGTTGCTGTGAGATCATTATAAATGCTTAAAATGTAGATTCAAAGATATAAAAGATTTGAATCTTCACGTTGAATCCACATTTTAAGCATTGATAATGGTCACATGGTGGCAGAGTTCTAGATGTGCCACAATAAAGAAATATTATAAGACGCGTATGTTGCGTGACTGTCTGACTGTCTGTTCTCTTATAACTCAAGATCCAGACAACCAAATAACTTGAAATTTGGTACACGTACACAAAATTACTTGTGGAAGGTTCTTAAACAGGTTTCGTTCCATTTTTTGGAAAACCAACCGTATCTTCGCACTGATCTTGATGAAATTTTGTACAATTGACCTACAAAACAAGAGGAAGGGCACTGTCTACATAAAATTTCGTTCAGTACATGGTGGAGGGTACTTATGATTTCGCCAAAATCCACAGCTTTGCTCCAATCTTGATGAAATTTTGTACACTTGACCTTGAGAACAAGATGAAGGTTTTTGTCTACATAAAATTTCGTTCGGTGCATGGGGGAGACTACTTTACTTACAGACTTCGATTGCAATCTCTATACAGATAAGACGCATATTTGTACGCTTCTACAGAAAACCTTATTTTAAAACCGAGAAAATCCGGGTACTTGAAGCTAGTAAAGAAATATTTGCTGCTGATGGCTGTTCATCTTCTAAATTTTAAAACATTTGCAGTATCACTGGGTGAAATGACCGAGAGAGGTAACACTGGACTCGAATTCGGAAGTAAGGTGGTTCAAATCCAACTCCGGCCTAAATCGCTCCAAGCAAACACCGGGATGGTTCCTGTGGAAAGAGCACGCTGGATTTACCTCCCCATCCTTAAAAATCCGAGTGTGAGCTCCGTCTCTAATGACCACGATGTCGTCGGGGCGTTAAATCCTAAACTTCGTTTCCTTCCTTCCTGGATGAAATGCAGATACAGGAAGAAATTTTGCGTTAATGAATGAAAAATGTTGTGACAGACGAAACAAAAGTAGTGTAGATCCAATAAAAGCATTACTTCAAGTTAGTATAGATTTTATATATTGTCGTAACAAATTTCTCTGTTTTGTAAAAAGTGACACACTTTTAGAGAAGGCACGATCTGTTTCCATATAACATAAATCCATCTATGATTAAAAGATAAAATTTCAAAAAAAAAAAAAAAAAAAAAAAAAAAAAAAAAAAAAAAAAAAAAAAATAAATAAATAAATAAATAAATAAATAAATAAATAAAAAGAAACTGTGAGAGTAATGTGTCAAGTGTTGATTCTCTGTTGTGGTAGCTTTGTTTCCCTTTCTTTTTATTTGCAGAGACGTAGTAAATTTTTTTTCTTACTGTGGTGTTAGTGATGTATTCCCTTTTCTTTATTGAGAATAATAATACACTTGAAAAATTGTATAGTTCAACACACTTAGTAATTATAAATAAATTACTAAGTTTGGTCAAGACATATTCCCCGTTTCGCTTTTTTTCTCCCTATGGCATCAAACTGCTAGCATCGATCCGTAAACATACACACTGCTAAAAGTAATTTGCGCTAACGACAACTCATACATCGGTGGCCAAGAGTGTAGTCGAACCTTCTGAGGGAGCCACCGTGCAATCCGTGACATGGCGCCTCAGACCGCGCGGCCGTCATTTTCAAGGGCAATACTATCAAAATAATCAATTGAAAAAACGGTACTTCGGATGAGGAGGTTTTGGTAAAATTTTTACTTTATCATGGTTTCGGTTTCTTTAGGGGAGCCTTCATCAGAAGTAAAACAGTTTTTTACATATGAATGTATAGTCAGCAGGTGGTCTTGAGCGATAGGGCTCACGTTAATAATTAAAAAAGTTTGGACATTGCAAAATTTTTAAAAACAAGTGAGACAACGCGGCGTCACCTGCACTGCTGGCCGCACAAGCGACCCTCAGCGGCGCGTTGTCTCACTTGTTTTTAAAAATTTTGCAATGTCCAAACTTTTTTAATTATTAACGTGAGCCCTATCGCTCAAGACCACCTGCTGACTATACATTCATATGTAAAAAACTGTTTTACTTCTGATGAAAGCTCCCCTAGTGAAGCCGAAACAATGGTAAATATTTTACCAAAACTTCCGCAACCGAAGAGCTGTTTTTTCAAGTGATTATATTTACAGCCGAATGGAAATACTTGTGGAATCTTACCTTGGGGAAGACCAGTTTGGATTTAGGAGAAATGTAGGAACATGGGAGGCGATACTCGCATTACAACTTATAAGATACGCTAAGGAAGGGCAAACCTACGTTTTTGCCGTTTGTAAATTTGGAGAAAGCTTTTGAAAATGTCGACTGGAATACACTCTTTCAAATTCTGAAGGCAGCAAAGGTAAAATATAAGGAGCGAAGAGTTATATTCAAACTATACAAAAAGCAGACAGCGGTTATTGGAGTCGAAGGGCAAGAAAGGGACGCAGAGGTTGGGAAGGGAGTAAGACAGGGTTGTAGCCTTTCCCCAATGTTGTTCAATCTGTACACTGAGCAGGCAGTGAAGGAATGGAAGGAGAAATTTGGAGAGGGAATTAAAGTTCAGGGAGAAGAAATAAAAAGTTTGTGGTTTGCCGATGACATAGTAATTTTGTCGGAGACTGCAAGGGATCTGGTAGATCAACTGAATGGAATGGACAGTGTCTTGAAAGGAAGATATAAGATGAACATTAACAAGAGTAAAACGTAGGTAATGGAATGTAATGTCAAAAAATCAGGTGACGCTGAAGGGATTAGGTAATGAGACAATAAAAGTAATACATAAATTTTGTTATTTGGGTAGCAAGATAACTTCTGATGGCCAAAGTAAAGAAGATATAAAATGCAGAGTGGCTATGGGGAGAAAAGCGTTTCTAAAGAAGCGAAACTTGTTAACATCCAATATTAATTTAAATGTTAGGAAGTCCTTTCTGAAAGCATTTGTCTGGAGTGTAGCATTGTATGGGAGTGAAACGTGGACGATAAGGAGTTCAGACAAAAAGACTATAGAAGCTTTTGAAATGTGGTGCTACAGACGAATGATGAAGAGTAGATGGGTAGATCACTGACTAATGAGGAGTGCTTAACCGAATTGGGGAGAAATGGAGTTTCTGGCATATCCTGACTAAGAGAAAGGATAGATTGGTTGGACACATTCTGAGACATCAAGGAATTGTCAACTTAGCATTAGAAGGAAGTGTGTGGGGTAACAATCGTAGAAGGAGACCGAGGGAAGAATACCGTAAGCAGATTCAAAAGGATGTAGGTTGCCGAACGTATTCTCAGATGACTTCCACAGGACAGGGTAGCGTGGAGAGCTGCATCAAACCAGTCTGCGGACTGAAGACCACAACAACAACATTTCATATTTTCACGAACGGTTTCTGTCTTTAACAGCCACGTTTAAAATTGTGCAATACTATACGTTAAAAAGTATTCCACATTCAAAACACTACGTGTTACGGACACATGCCATGACTGTAAAACAGTTATGCACATGCTTTGATGGGAAGAGATAGTCTGGAGATACGTGTGCGAAAATTACAGAACTGTTTAATAAGTGATGGTGGCAACAGAATAACGCGAATTATTTTCAGATGAATATTAAAACTGGGAGAATATGGCCTCGGGAAACACCAGTTTTGGTCGGATTTCAAAGAAATTTAGGAACACGTAGGTAATACATTACGAATTATTCTAAAAGATAGGTTATGAAATGGCAAACCGACGTTTTTAGCTTTTTGAAAAATTGGGAATAGCTTCTGACAATGTTTACTGCAATACACTTTTTCAAATTCTGTCGTGTTTTGAAATTAGGAACACGTAGGTATACATTACGACTTCTTACAAAAGATAGGTTCAAATGTTTATGAAGCTAATGGGACTCAACTGCGGGGTCATCAGTCCCTAAACTTACAAACTACTTATGAACTAACTTATACTTAAAGAGAACACAAATATCCATGCCCGAGGGAGGATTCGAACCTCCAACGCGGGAGGCCGCGTGATCCACGACGTGGCGCTCCAGACCACTCGGCTACTCCCGCGTGGCCAAAAAGATAGGTAATGGAAATGTAAACCGAAGTTTTTAGCTTTTTGAAAAATTAGAAAAAAGTTTTGACAATGTTGACTGGAATACACTCTTTCAAATTCTGTCGGATTTAGAAGAAATTAGGAACACGTAGGTAATAGGCTATGGAAAGGCAAACCGACGTTTCTATCTTTTTGTAAAATTGGAAAAATCTTTTGACATTGTTGACTGGAATACACTCTTCCAAATTATGAAGTCAGCAGAGATAAAGTATACGGAAGGAAGAGATATATTCAACTTGTACAAAAGTGGACAGCAGTTATAAGAGTCGAATAAGAGTCGAAGGGCGTGAAAGGGGCGCAATGGATGGGAAGGGAGTCAGATAGTGCTGTAGCCTCGTAGCCTTTCCCCTTTGTTATTAAATCTGTACCATGAGCTTGATGTAAAGGAAAGCAAGGAGAAATTTTGATAAGGAATTTAAGTTTAGGGAGAAGAAATGAAATCTTCGTGGTTTTCAAATTGCAATTCTGAAGAACTGGAGCAGCTGCCGAATGGATTGAACAGTGTCTTGAAAGAAGGGTATAGGATGAACATTATTGTGAGCAGTACAAGAGTAATTGGATGTAGTCCAAGAAAAACAGGCAAGGTTGCAGGGTTCAGATTCGGTAACCATACAATGTAGTAGATGAGTTTTGTTATTTGGATAGCAACATAATAATAATAATATTGTTTTCTGTTCCATAGAATCCAATTGAGGAGTGAGACTCCATGGTCATGGAACAAGTCAATACATAAATTTTTACACAAGAATGGTAATAGAAAATTTTTAAGTAGCCCAAACACACGACAATCTTAAGACAATGTGAAAAGAATCAATAAAGAAAAAATGAATTAGCTTAATTGTTTAACTTTTCTAGGAGTTCCTCGACAGAATAAATAAATTCTGATACCCTAAGTAAAGAAGATATAAAATTCAGATTGGTTATAGGAATTAAAACATTTTTGAAGAAGAGAAATTTTTCAACATACATTATTAATTTAGATATTACTGAAAGTATTTGTCTGGGTTGTAACATTGTAGGGGAGTGAAACTCGGAGTTCAGACAAAAAGATGATAGATGCATTTGAAACATATTGCTACAGAAGAATGCTGAAGACTGGATGAGTACATCAGGTAATTACTGATACATATCCACTAGAGACCTGAAGTCAGATTTATAAATTGAACCAAAAAACTATGATTGGCACCACTGATGGTAAAATATTCCTGAAATTTTTAATTTTTTTTTTTTTTTTTTTTTTACATATTCTAGCAGGCCATATATCGTACACGATACATTGCACTGCTATTGAGACAATCTGACACAAGATTAAAAAATAAATGCTACATTATTTGGGCTTATTTAAATGACATACACTCCTGCTAATGCCAGAAATACACAAAAGTGTTACAAACTGTTACAAATTTTGAGAGAACTAAAAAAAATTACAGAAAAGTTCTACAAATTTTTAAAAATGTTGTGAAATATGAAAAATTACTTTTTTTTACAAATTATGAAATTTGAAACTTTTTGGGACAGTTTTGTTTCTCAAGTGAAGCACAAAAAGACCTTACATTCAGAACATCTCACATTCGTTAATTTTGAGCAGCCCATTGTTCTGCACTGTGATTTGCTCTTTCTTTCGGTACCATTTCTGACACGTACAAAGGAATATTGGATCTTTTCGTCTTTGGTGGTATTGGCTGAACTGATCTTTTCTTCTTTTCCTTCTCTCACTTACCTCTTCATCACCTTCTGTTTCATATGTATTGACATTGTGTTTCTTTCAGTGCTGCTGAACATCAAATTTTCAGCAATATCCATATCGAAGAAAAATATATGTTTTCTTTACCACTTCTCTTGTTTTGCGATAGTTAACACTCATGCGTATTAAAACTACTAAAAAACATTATGTACTCTGTTCTATGGCGCCAGTGTTGTGTTGTTTCCCCAAGAGATGAAGTTTCATGAATTTGTGTTTGACGTACTGAAGTTTCACTGTCTGAAACTTCATCTTCTTCTGCCGATGCTGTCAACTTCACTCCGTGATTGTGAACTTGAGCGTCACCATCATCATCATCATCACGGACATAGACCTATTTCGATATCAGAACAATTAGCATCAAAGACCTCATCCAGAAGATTAGAAATTTCTGACTCAGATATACCTGTCAATAATATTTAGATATTTAATTCACATCTATGAAGTATTATTTGTACTGGAAGTATTAGTAATTCCTATCTCATTATGAAAGTCGTGAGATACACACTAAAAGCAATAAAATAACGTTGAAATAAGGAATTAACAACATAAAATGCAGACATCTGCCATTTGCTCTCAGACACATGTAGTCACAAGGGGCCCAATGAATCATATATGATACATATACTAAAATAAGATTTTTCAGAGGAAAAACCGCCTTTCAGTAACTTTCATTGTTAGAACTGTAATGAGAGATCTGTTAACAACATTATAGTAGCTGTAAAATAAATAATTGTAGAACTGACAATACTAACCTTCATTTCTTAAGGCCATTCTTACCCGTCCAGAACACACTTGTCATTGACTACTTCTGACACTTAGTGGTCATTCTGAGAACGAGTAGGCCGTTTCGAGATTGTAGCGAATACGATACAGTCGACACTTTCACAAAAAACAGCGCCCCAATGTGAAGGGACCTCGTTTCAACGGATGTATCATATGTGATACATGAGGTCGCAAGAGGCTCTACCGACATCAAGGAATTATTCAACTTAGCACTGGAGGGACGTTTGTGGGGTAAAACCCGCAGAGGAAGATCAAAAGATGAAAACATTTTGCAGTTTCAGATAGATGTAAGTTACAGTTAGTTAAAAATTGGAGAGGCTTGTTCAGGATAGGGTAGCGTGGACAGCTACATCAAACCATTCTGTGGACCGAAGACCACAGCAACAAAAACTAGTATTTTAAAGACATGCCTTAGTAACATGAAGTTTTAAATGGGACGTAATTTTTAACATCAAGTATTGTCTTTGCAAATGAGCAAAGTCGAAACGCAAAAGACTAAGTGTGGTCAGAGTGCATCCTAATGATCATGTCTCAGACGGCAATGAATAATTATATAATTCGATTATTTACTATTCGTTATTCTGTAGAATCAGTGACCTTCAGGTCACTTATTTTTGCATTTATCCATTATTTTCACTTCTGTTATATACTACTAGCTTACATGCCCGTGCTTTGCAATGATTGTTAAAGAAGGGCATGTGCGTATTATGGCTTTTTAGGGTTCCACACCTCAGTCAGTAAAAATCCTTGTTGGATCGCTCTGTAAATAAATTCAGTTGTCCTAGCCAAGATGTCAAATGTAAGTAAAAGTCATCCTCCGAAACGATGTATCTTCATAAAGTTTTTTGTTACAAAATGAAACATGCCAAAAGAAGCAAAGAAATGTCGTTAAGTATTTAATACACAAAGCTAAATAAAAAATGTTTAAATTGTGATATCTTATTTTTTCTAATCCGATTTTGTGAAATGAAGTGTTTGTGTAACCACACGACACCCTCACGTTACTTGTGAAAAACTTCTGAAAAATCGACTATTAGGTTTGGAGATTAACGTGATGAAGGAGAAGGACAGACATGACGGTTGTAGTTAAAAAACGTTAAATTGTGATATCATTTTTTACAGTGATCCGATTTTTATGAAAGTAAGGAGGCTGAAGTTACCTGTGAAAACTTCATGCGAATTTGTGAAGTAGTGTTGAAAATAAGTTTTTTCTAATAGGTGAACAGACGGAAACAATTAAAATTACGATATCTCTCTTTTTTGTGATTCTATTTTGATGAAATCATGTTTAGATCATGAACCTATCTTCGCATATGTTTTCTGTGAAAACCGCAAGAAAATTCGTGCAGTGATTGAAGCGAACAGCGACAGACCAGACCTACATTTACAGATTTATTATTCGTACAGATGGGTTGTACAATTGTATAATTTTGCAGGAATATATTGACTTGTATAAGTGCTGTATGTCGGTAAAATCTGTTGCGAATACGGTTAGTAGTAAGGAAGTAATAGATTAAAACGTGATGCTTGATGGGGCGGTTTTCAATGAACGTTACTCTTTACGTCCTCATATCTCATGAACTACGTATCGTACTGTGATACAATTTCGACCGTACGTTCAGCTTTAAGTGTGTATACCGTCGGCAAAATTTCCTGCGAGTACAATTTGTAGTGTAGCAATTATAAATTTAAATCATACCGAATGCCATAGTTTTGCTCCATGGGCAGCAGAAAAGTAGTAAGCGAGAAACTTTTTTCCTTTCATCATTTCGCTATGGTTGTCAGCGAGAAAAAGTTTAATAAAGATTTGAAACTATGTTTAAAGTTTGTTAGAAGTCGCTAAGTACTCTCATTCTCATATAGTGTGTTCATAAAATCTCGTCCCATTATGTGGCAGTTTCTTGCAACTCTTATTGTTTATGACGTCATATCTCCTGAACCATATGTCGTATGTGGTTCGTACTCCTACACCAATTTTTATCTCACATAAGGAATGTGTACCAAATTTGGTTGAAATCGGTCCAGTGGTTTAGGAGGAAATGTGCATCATTGTCGTTTGACGCAGCAGTTTTTCGCGCATCTCGTTGTTTACGACGTCATATCTCCTTACATATGTGTCGTAGGTGATTCTTACCCCGACAGCGATTGTTGTTAAGAAACATGTGTACCAAGTTTGGTTGAAAACGGTTCAGTAGTTTAGGAGGAGATGTGGAACATAAATACACACATACAGCCTATTTTATAAGATGTAAGATTATATTATGAAGTATGATTATATTATATTAATATGTTCGTAAGCGACACGTGCTAATTTGCGACTCTTTAGGGGCCCATATCTCAGGTTCTGTTCATCTCAGAGTGAAGGGGAAAAGTGTTCTGATAGATCTTGGACTAGTGATCATTTGGGTACATATTAGAAGAATGCTTATACTACAGCTATTATACAGTACATCGTAAAAATTTTCAAAGTTACACACTTCCTGAAGCCCATCAAAATTGAGCAAATTAGTTGGCTTTTGTACATAACGTGTAGTGTATGGTGGGCTTTATACGGCTTACAAAAGCACCATTCATTCATGGGCAGTTCTTGAGAAAATCTGAAAAAACCATGATTTTATTGGGTACCAATAAAACGAATTGTGGGGATGGTCACCTCGATACTTTATATTCATAGCAAATCTTCGAAATTTTTCCATATGTTCTTATGATGATATTCTCGAGGCCGTTTTTAAATTTTTTCGATATCGTTATCCGTTACCGAGATCCAGAGGTTGAAACTTATCATGGTTTTGCACAAAATCACAAAAACCGATTTTTAGCCGTTTTAGCATCGTGAATCGAAAATATCTAAATATCTAACTATAGAAAATTGTTCAAATATTTACAATACATCCTGTAGACATTTATCTATAAACGGCATTTTTCATTTTTCGCAAATCTTAGTCCGTTTGCAAGATAGAGCCGAAAAACCGCAACAGTTTGCTAGAAAAACTGCATACTGTGCTGAAAGACGGTGTTCGGACAGCTCTGAAACTTACCATGCGATTTGAAAAAAGGTACTCGGGGGAAAATTTTGATTTTTGTACATCTTGAAGATTTAAATCTTCGGTCGATGAAGGGGTGATTTTTGTTTTCGTTTACTTCACAGTTAATATGCAGCATCCTGTTTAGTGAACTATTGCAACATATTTTAAAGAATTTGCAGAGGTAAAAACACATTGTGTAGACTTCTCGTATGGTTGATTTTAGGTTTCACATAGCTGCGTATGAAATGTAAATAAGATATTGAAATTTTATTTAAAGTTTAGAGCAGAATGATATCTTATTTGGTTCTTGATATATCGGTCCGTGAGTGATATCACGCGACAGTAATAGGTTCGAAAACGCTATTTCTGATTGTGAGGTAACGTATCTTGAGGAACAGGAAATGACTAAAATGTTATATGTCTGTTGTTTAGGTGTTATCTGAAAAATCCGTGTTCCGTTTTTGGAAATGTGTATTCCTTATCGCGATACGCTACAAAAATCATAAATTTTGATATCAAAGGATCCAGCTGCGTGCATTGGCAAATCTACACATCTATTCATGGGAAATCGTCCAAATTTTTAAGATGCGTTCTAATATATAATATAAAATACCATCCAAATTTTATTCACCATTGATTTCATGTTATATAAGCAGTACACTCTGATGTAACAGGGAAAAGACGGAAACCAGCTGAAAAATGCTCCTGCCGAAGCACACAAAAGGCGAATACGTTCTCTGACACAAAAGTGTGGAACCAGCTGCCTCAATCTTCATTCCGACTTCCTCACCAAAAATTTTGGCATGCGAATATATTCGCGCTTTTTTCGGCTGAATGGGAGTAGGACAGAGTCAATGCGTCAGGCAGAGAGAGCCATATATGATGGAATAGAGAAAATGTCAGTTCAGGAGAAAGGCATACACATAGAAACAGCAGTGGGAAGCGAAATGAGATGTCGGAAGTCAGGAACAGTGGCAACAACAAACTAAGACAGATGCAGATAGTAGCTATTGTAGCAAAAGAGAAAACAATGGGAAACTGAGACGAATGGAGACAATATATAAAGCATGAGCGTGCGGCTTTCCAATACTATAGCACGAAACAGTTTGTTCAATTTTTCCCTTTCCCAGTACCCGCGTGCCAAAGTTTTCCGATCTACAGCTAAACCCCAAGCAAACCATCCCCATGGACATATGTGGAAAGGAGACAATCGTGATTAAAGACAATGAAAGCCGACTCTAAGTGAGAAAGAAAGGATTCTAGCAACAGAACAGGAAGTGAATGGGATAACGTCAGTGGGGCAGAGAGACGATGAACGTGGCAGAAACAGACAGCGGTGAGGAATCGCGAGGGAAAGGGATGAAGACGTTGTAAGTTTGACACAGACAGTGGGAGAGACAGCAAACAAACGGACAGAGACATCTATAGACGCTGACAGTGAGACTACATTGCTGATTATGACGGCTTAACTGTGCAAAAGTATTTACAAAGTTATGCGTTAAAAGTACGCGAATATGCCAAAATATTTGGTGAGAAAGTCGGATGGTGGATTGAGGCAGCTGGTTCCACACTTTTGTGTCAGAGAACATATTCGCCTTTTATGTGCTCCGGCAGGAGCATTTTTCAGCTGGTAATAATATAATTCGATTATTTACTATGTGTTATTCTATAGAATCAGTCAACTTCAGGTCGTTTATTTTTGCATTTATCCCTTATTTTCAGTTCTGTTATATACTGTCGTCCCTTATCTCCACTTTAAACAGGTGATAACTGCAACAGCCGACGCGAACACACTGCGCACTGTGCTGCAGAGTGAGCAATTCCAGTGGCTGCGCGTTAAATGGAAGAGTTTTGTGTCGGTGTCAGAAGGAGAGATGTTTGCCTGGGGAAGGTGGAAATGGCAAAGGTAGGGAGGGCGGGAGGTGTACCTGAGCAGTGTGTGTGTGGGCGGCGAGGCCCGGGTGTGGCGCGCCAGCTGTGGCTGGATCGATAGCAGCAGGCCAGGGAGCAGCGCCCTCGCCCCGGAACTTGTTGAGCGCCCGCGTGGCGGCCCGCGCGGTTCAGTCTTGGGGCCTGCACTCCTCCACGCCTGTATAAATCACCTTAATCACGGCAATTTATTCCTGTTACATAGTGGTATTGTTATATATCTATATTATACAACAGTACCTACGCTGCAATTGCAACTGTTAAACTACAGACCTTTTTCATTGACGTCAATTTGCAGCAGGGTTTTAGTACATATCCTGTATTTAGATATTATGAATTATCTCGAACAGAATGATCTATTGACCAAAGGTCAACACGGCTCTCGGGGAAGAAATGTAGGAACACGGGAGGCAATACTCACATTACGACTTATCTTAGAAGATCGGCTAAGGAAAGGCAAACCTACGTTTTTAGCGTTTGTCGATTTGCAGAAAGCTTTTGACAATGTTGACTGAAATACACTCTTCCAAATTCTGAAGGTATCAGGCGTAAAATATAGGGAGCGAAGAATTATATTCAACCTATACAAAAACGAGACAGCGGACCTCTGGGAAGAAATGTAGGAACACGGGAGGCAATACTCACATTACGACTTATCTTAGAAGATCGGCTAAGGAAAGGCAAACCTACGTTTTTAGCGTTTGTAGATTTGGAGAAAGCTTTTGACAATGTTGACTGGAATACACTCTTCCAAATTCTGAAGGTATCAGGGGTAAAATATAGGGAGAGAAGAATTATATTCAACCCATACAAAAACCAGACAGCGGTTATTAGAGCCGAAGGGCAGGAAAGGGAAGCAGAGTTTGGGAAGGGAGTAAGACAGGGTTGTAGCCTTTCCCCAATGTTGTTCAATCTGTACATTGAGCAGGCAGTGAAGGTATGGAAGGAGAAATTTGGAGACGGCATTAAAGTGAAGGGAGAAGAAATAAAAACATTGCGGTTTGCCGATGACATAGTAATTCTGTCAGAGACCGCAAAAGATGTGGAAGAGCAATTGAATGGGATGGACAGTGTCTTGAAAGGAAGATATAAGATGAACATCAACAAGAGTAAAATGAAGGTAATAGAATGTAATGTCAGAAAATCAGTCGATGCTGAAGGAATTAGATTAGGTAATAAGACAATAAAAGTAGTAGATGAATTTTGTTATTTGGGTAGCAAGATAACTTTCTGATGGCCGAAGTAAAGAATATATAAAATCCAGAATGGCTATGGGAAGAAAAGCGTTTCTAAAGAAGCGAAACTTGTTAACATCCAATATTAATTTAAATGTTAGGAAGTCCTTTCTGAAAGCATTTGTCTGGAGTGTAGCATTATATGGGAGTGAAACGTGGACGATAAGGAGTTCAGATAAAAAAATAATAGAAACTTTTGAAATGTGGTGCTACAGACAAATGATGAAAATTAGATGGGTAGATCACGTGACTAATGAGGAGGTGCTTAACCGAATCGGGGAGGAAAGGAGTTTCTGGCCTATCCTGACTAACAGAAGGGATAGATTGGTTGGAAACATTCTGAGACATCAAGGAATTGTTAACTTAGCATTAGAAGGAAGCATGTGGAGTAAAAATCGTAGAGGGAGACCGAGGGACGAATATGATAAGCAGATTCAAAAGGAAGTAGGTTGCCGGACGTATTCTCAGATGAAGAGACTTGCACAGGACAGGGTAGCGCAGAGAGCTGCATCAAACCAGTCTGCGGACTGAAGACCACAACAACACAAGTAGCTCTTTACTCACACGAAGTGATTAGTGCTATCGTGAAGGGTTCGCAAATAGATTCCGTATTTCTTGATTTCCAGAAAGCGTTTGACACCGTACCTCACAAACGGCTTTAATCAAATTGCGTGCTTATGGTATATCGCCACAAATTTGCGATTGGATAGGGGATTTCCTGTCAGAGAGGACACAGTTCGTAGTAATCGATGGTAAACCATCGACTAAAACAGAGGTGATATCGAGCGTTTCACAGGGTAGTGTTACTGGTCAACTGCTATTCCTCATTTACATAAACGATTTTGGAGAAAATCTAAGTAGCTCTCTTAGGTTGTTTGCAGATGACGCCGTCATTTACCGTCTAGTAAAATCATCTGCAGATGAAACCAACTGAAAAAGGATCTGAATAACATATCACTATGGTGAAAAAATTGGCAATTGACTCTAAATAATGAGAAGTGTGAAGTCGTCCATATGTGTACGAAAAGAAATCAGATAAACTTTGTTTACAAGATAAATCAATCAAATGTGAAGGCTGTAAACTCCACAAAATACCTGGGAATTACTATTACTTCAGACCAAATGAAAACGTCGTAGGAAAGGCGAACCAGAGACTGCGTTTTATAGGTAGAACCCTTAAAAGATGCAACAGAACTACTAAAGAAACTGCATACACTACGCTTGTCCGTCCTTTTTTTTTTTTTTTTTTTTTTTTTTTTTTTTTTTTTTTTGGAGTATTTCTGCCCAGTGTGGGATCCTTGTCAGGTGGCTTTGACGGAGGACATCGAAAGAGTCCAAAGAAGAGCAACTTGTTTTGTATTGTCACGACACAGGGGAGGTAGCGTTACGGAAATGATACAGGATCTGCGATGGGAATCATTACAACAACAACGCTTATCGCTCCGGCGTGGGCTACTTACGAAACTCCAATCGCCAGCATTCTCCTCCGAATGCGAAAATATATTGTTGACTCCCACTTACATAGGTAGAAACGATCATCAGAATAAAATACGAGAAATCAGAGCTCGAAGGGAGAGATTCAGGTGTTCTTTCTTCCTGCGCGCTATTCGAGAAGATAAATTGGGAGATAAATGGTATAAAGGTGGTTCGATGAACCCTCTGCCAGGCACTTGAATGTGATTTGCAGAGTATCCCGTGTAGATGTAGATGTAGATGTAAAATAACCGTAAATGTACCTAGTTCAATATCGCAGTAAATATTTATATCGAAAATTTGCCAACTATTTTGAAGTGCACAGGTTGGCTTCAAATGGAGAAACTGTTTCAGTACGTTATTGTAGCCGAAGAAAACCGTATCTAACATTTATTGTAAAAATGCAATACGTGATACAATATTTTAATGCAATACGTTAAAATGGTATCAGAGGTACACTAAATAAAAATATATAACACACATTTTATTTTGAAAAATCCTGTTGATTCAGGAATGACGTCTATACAGGTAAATTAAATAAGCGAAACCAGATCTACATGCAAAATTTGATGCAGATCGTTAGAACCGTTTCCGAGATTCTCGAAAGAGAGACGAGGATGATCGAGCTTCCCCTGGTAGGCTTTTTTTCTTCCCAAGATGATGATTTATTAGAAAATATATTAGGAGTTACATACTGATTGAACATCCACAGCTCTCCACCTTACTATGTATGAACTGATTATTTAAATGACTAAATTGTGGGTGTAATTAATATTTTGAATACAAACAAATTGCTACACTGTAACACATATTTTCATTTTATGTCAAAATGAAAATATTTCAACATATTCAGTTTCATCACGACGAAATCGGATTTTAGGCTAATACTTCCATCCGAGGATTTTCATATGGAACTAGACTTTCAACGCTGGAGGTCCCTTTATTCTATAAAACGCTACATACAACATTACATGCAGGAAAACTGACGACGTAAAGTCCACGCCGACAAATTCGAATGTTTGGCCTTGAGATTTGTGTACCGTCTTGGCAAATGCAGATCTTACTGGAAATTGGTGTCGCTGCAAGGTACATCCCACTTGTTCTTTTGATGAGTTATTCTTGGTATGTGTACGTTTTTACCAAGGTTCACAATTCACGATTTTTGCTCTTATTGTGTTATTACACAAATTTGTCATAGACCTTCTGACACATCTGAATTTCGCAAAAACATTATTAACATTTTTTTTTAATTTTAATTTTTTTTTTTTTTTTATTTTTTTTTTTTTTTTTTTTTTTTTTTTTTTTTTTTTAGTTCGTGTGATGGCAGATAGCTGACTGGCCGAGTGGCTATCCCCTGGGGCACGGCCCACTGTCTCATGACCACCAGCCAGTCAGCTACGCTGTCGTAGCCTCCGCCCCCTAAACTTTGAAGGGTTGTAGCTCCCAAACTAACAGTGATAGGACTGTAGTTTAAATTGATTTGGACGCAGCTGGTTTCAACGAATCCAATGCACGATAGAAAAAACCTATTGTTCCATTTAAAAAATTATATCTTTGTGCTGTAACTCTTTGGAAAATGATACAATAAACTACTTTCATAGCTCCGCAGAAAGTGTAACATTTCTTGTGATGACCTACCGCATTAAAATTTCCCGTCACCTATTATTTTGTAAGTTACAGAGGCAAACACACTTAGTGAAACACCCTGTATATTTAAAAGAATTGTTCGCTTAAAGATACAACAACATACGAGGTGAATGACCTTCGTACGTGATCGAATCACTCACTTGATTAAAATAAGTAAAAAATAGAACAGTGGTACAGACGAATTGGCGTTCCAAATAATTGTACGAACGATTGCTTATTTCTGTGTTGTGACGCTTCGGAGTTTCAACGATTCATTAGAACACTACGCATCGAAGGCAATTGTCGAATCACCGCTGGAAAAAACTTAAAATTTGTTCAAAGTTGTTACATTGTATTTGTACCAATTAAATACCATTGTTTAGTATACAACACATTTTCTGCTTATTTTTGGTGCTGAAACTAAGATTAAAGTCTCTGAACCCAATTGTGTAAAATATAAATATTTTATGGATTTTAAAATAAATTGACAGTTTTTTTTTTTTTTTTTTTTTTTTTTTTTTTTTTTTTTTTTTTTTTTTTAAATCTGGATTTTATGAAGCGCTGTCCTGCTTTTCATAATTTTTAGTTGGTAACCCTAAGTACGCATTACGTGACTCGTAACGTAGTTCATGGGGAAAAATAACTTTTCAGTCCGTATTATTATCAGTTCAACAAGGCTATCATAATCAGATTGTGGTTTACTTTGTCAAAGGTGGTTGATTCTATCCTCCTTCAGATTTTCAGCAACTTCTGTCATCTATAAAATATAGAGCGTTTTGGCATTCTGTAAGACTCGGGATCGAATTGTAGGAATCGATTGGCAGTTTAGGAATCAATATCAGGAATCCATTACTGAAAAACAAAAGCGTGTTGCCGAACTCTGCCTTGTAAGGTTTTGCAAGAAGAATCGTTAAATACCTAACAGTGAAATTCTGTGCTGCGATACACACTTTTTGTTGGTTGCGTCATGATGTTCGCCGTAGCGAATGATAATGTAATTCTACAGTCACGACACTCATTACGGTGAAAGTTATCGCTTGGCGGTTGCAACGCACTAGGGTTTCCAGCAGTTGGTAATCGGCCGTAAGAGTATTTTTTTTTTTTTTTTTTTGCGTAATCAACGAACTATCTTACATCCTATAAAATAGGCTGTATGTGTGTGTATTGTATTTAGCCTGGAAAGTCTCGTTTGTTTGGATCAATGCAATTTACGATACCATATTTGGTCGTAGTATTGTAACCTAATATTCCATGTTTATATTATATAACTATGTTATAACACCACTACCTGGCCTTCTGTAATGTATTGACCGTAATGTAATACTTTGCTGACAGTAAAATTACATAATTTAACTATTTTAAATAATGTGAGCAAATATTAATACTGCGCTAATTGTTATTTACTTAAGATCTGTTGTATTGTTATGTTTTGATACGAAAAACTTATTACATTTGTCATAATTTTGTGTATCTTTACGTAAAAAAAGATTTGTGTATGTTTCATGAACAAATTATTTAATATAAAACATTGTAACTTCCGTGTTCTAGAATGTTCTCAAAATTATAAGATGTATTAATACGCGCGAATTGGCGTGAACGCAAGTTAGTATCACTTTGGCAATCAGTAATAATGTTGTCTTAAAGCAGCCATGAGTCAGTAACAAGCAGTCTTAAAGATGTATTACTTCTGTTTATGTGCTTCATCAAGAATGAAAAATAAATTTGTTTAAAATGTAACGTGTCACATGAATAGTTTCCATGACTTGTAAAAACCAGAAGTCCTAATATTTTCTTGATGATTTAATGGCAGTGCGAGCAACGAAATCTACGAGCTCTCTGCACGACCAAGAAAACCAAGATGAAGTATTCTTAATGTGGTTATTACAGTAAGTGCAAAAAATACGTCACAGTGTGTATGTATGTTCCACATCTGCTCTTGAACTACTGGACCGATTTCAACCAAACTTGGTACACATGCTCCTTACTATCAGGCTATAATCGCTGTGTAAGAATCACCTACGACACATATGTAAGGATATATGACGTCATAAACAATGAGATGCGCGAAAAATTGCTGCGTCAAACGACAATGTTGCAAATTTCCTCCTAAACCATAGGACCGATTTCAACCAGTTTTCGTACACATATTCCTTACCGTGAGGTAAAAATTTCTGTAGGGGTAGGAACCACATACGACACATGGTTCATGAGATATAACGTCATGAACAATAGGAATCGCAAAAAACTGCTACATAATGCGACGAGACTACAAATACAGTATATGAGAATGACAATATTTGGCGACTTGCAACAAACTTTAAACATAATTTTAAACTTTTATTAAACTTTTTCTCGCAGACATCCACATCAAAGTAATGAAAGGAAAAAAGTTTCTCGCTTACTATTTTTCCGTTGCTCATAGAGCAAAACAATGGCATTCGGTATAATGTTACAATTTTTAATTTCTGCACTACCAGTTGTACTCGCAGGAAATTTTACTGACGGAATACTCACTTAAAGTTGAATGTACCTTCGAAACTGTATCTCAGTGCGACACGTAATTCATGAGATAGGAGGACGTAAAGAGTAACGTTCAAGGAAAATCTTCCCATCAAGCATCACGAAGTAAACAAATAACGCTGTTCCTGCTTTATGGTTGACAGGGTCTTGTATGTACCCTCGTCCGCTCAGTAAAAATAATTGCCCTCGTAAAGCGAAGATTCCATGAGAAAACATCAGCGCTGTCAAGCGATTAGCTAAAATGAAGACTCTCAGGATTCTCACTATTCATGAGAAAACCTTGAGAAAACATCAGCGCTGTCAAGCGATTGGCTAAAATGAAGACTCACAGGATTCTCACTATTCAGCATCGGTTGCCAACATTATCATAGGAGGCCGCTGGGATATTTGGTAAAATTTAACTGGCACTGGGAGGTATGAAACGGTATCTTTTATGTGTTAAGGAAAATGTCTGACACAATAACAACAAATAAAAACGGAAATATATACTTCTCATGCCATTTTCGAATTGTATAACTTTGATTAGCTTAATATTTGAAATGGAACTACGCCAAGAAATAATGTTATTTCGATACTGCGATATTCAGAATTCCAGAGTTGACAACATGTCGACTTCGTAGTTCCACCCGTGCACCGCTACGTGCCTCTCCCGGCGCATCATCATTTATATCGGTATTCTCGACTTCGTAGTTCCACCCGAGCACCGCTAGATGCCTCTACCGGCGCATCATCCTTTATATCGGCATTCATATGAAAACTTCCATTTCCCTTAACCACTCTTGATCACTGCGAAAATGAAGCATTTGAACGGCACAAGAAAGTGAGTTGGGAGCACTCCATGTTTCGATATTCACTTATTTTAATACGTTATTTTAATACCTCAGATGCGCTGCATTACAGCATCTTTGGTCGAGGCGAATAGCCAATCAGTGAGCTGATTGTTGGAGAATGTAGAACTTGATCCAAGCTGTAGATAGGAAAATTTCTACTTCCTTTTACCACTTTTAATGGCTAAATGCACACATAATATTTATATTCGTGAAATGTACGAGAAACCATCTTTAGAATTATATAACTTTCCTTGGCCTTCTTGTACGAATAAATTAGCAATCTGTAGCACAATTTTCGTGTTAGCGTATTTATATAATGATTATCATAGCAGATTATTTGAAGATTGAAGTGTACTACGACAGACTTACATGTACAGTTCTGTTATTAGTATGGATAGAAGTTGGTGTAGGGGACAGTGAGTTTAAATATACTACTGACTGCTACGAAGGCCCTGTTGCAGTGTGGCAGATAATGGCAACGTAAAAGTACTCTCCGAGGGAGAACGTGGCGGGCGACCCCCTGACAGCTTTATGTGCCCCGAGATTCGAGGCGCTACGGCTGCAGCTGCGCCGCACTCTTACCCGCGCATCTGGAAGGGAAAGTTCTCTAATTACAGTCCACCAGATCGAAGACATGGCTACGCCGTTTCCTACCTCCAAACCTTCGTAAAGCGCATTCCACTGCGAACTTTCAGGTTTTCGACCGTACCGAGTGAATTGTATTTCTGGCACGTAGTCGCTTACAATTCTACGGTTACTTATTTCCACTTTTTTCAGTAATTTTCTACTTTAGTCTGAGGCTATTAAATGAGTATAGATGTTGGCGTTTGATATGCAGTCATGCTGTTGTTGTGATCTTCAGTCCGCAGACTGGTTTGATGCAGTTCTCCACGCTACCCTATGCTGTGCAAGTCTCTTCATCTGAGAATGTTCCGCAACCTACAACCTTTTGAATCTGCTTACTGTATTCGTCTCTCGGTATGCCAGAAACTCCATTTCACCCCAATTTGGTTAAGCATCTCCTCATTAGTCACGTGATCTACCCATCTAATCTTCATCATTCGTCTGTAGCACTACATTTCAAAAGCTTCTATCATCTCTTTGTCTGAACTCCTTATCGTCCACGTTTCACTCCAGACAAATGCTTTCAGAAAGGACTTCCTAACATTTAAATTAATATTGGATGTTAACAAGTTTTTCTTCTTTAGAAACGCTTTTCTCCCCATAGCTATTCTGCGTTTTATATCTTCTTTACTTTGGCCGCTACCCAAATAACAATATTCATCTACTACTTTTATTCTCTCATTACCTAATCTAATTCCTTCAGCATCGCCTTATTTTCTGACATTACATTCCATTACCTTCGTTTTACACTTGTTAATATTCTTCTTATATCTTCCTTTCAAGACACTGTCCATTCCATTCAATTGCTCTTCCAGATCCTTTGCAGTCTCTGACAAAATAACTGTCATCGGCAAACCGCAAACTTTTTATTTCTTCTCCCTGAACTTTAATTCCCTCTCCAAATCTCTCCTTCCATTCCTTCACTGCCTGCTCAATGTACAAATTGAACAACATTGGGGAAAGGCTACAACCCTGTCTTACTCCCTTCCCAACCTCTGCGTCCCTTTCTTGCCCTTCGACTCTAATAACCGCAATCTGGTTTTTGTATAGGTTGAATATAACTCTTCGCTCCCTATATTTTACCCCTGCTACCTTCACAGTTTGGAAGAGTGTATAGCAGTCGACATTGTCAAAAGCTTTCTCCACATCTACAAACGCCAACAACGTAGGTTTGCCCTTTCTTAGTCGATCTTCTGAGATACGTCGTAATGTGAGTATTGCTTCCCGTGTTCCTACATTTTTCCTAAATCCAAACTGATCTTCCCCGAGATCAGATTCCACAAGTTTTTCCATTCGTCTGTAATTAATTCGTGTTAGTATTTTGCAACCATGGCTTATTGCAGTTCACAGTTCTTCCCCTCTTTTACTCCCTCTCTCTCCATACCTTCCTTCTTCCCCCGCCACTCTACGTCCATCTATTTCCCACACTCTACCTCAACCTATATATATGTTTTCATTCATTGTTGAAGGGACTGATGACCTAGCTGTCCCCTTCAAAATTCCAACAACAACCACAACAACGTACATTGTTGTTGCTGTTTTGGGCTTCAGTCCAATGACTGGTTTGATGCAGCTCTCCACGCTACCTACACCGCTACCTGAATAAGGACGGCAATCAACTTTCGTTTGAACCTCCTTTCTGTATTCGTCTCTATGAGATTATTCACCCCCTTCTCTGCAACACATTTCTCTCCACTACTAAATTGACGATCTCTTGATATACCAAAATGTATCCCACCATTACTCAAGATATGCCAGAAAATTCTTTTCTCCCAAATTACGAGGTATGCCCACAAAGTAAGTTCCTTTTGGTTATATAAAACAAACGTGTACAGATACAAAAAAATATATATTGTGCAAAAATCTACAACTGTTAAACAACTTTTCTACATAGCTTCTGGAATGTGGTAGGCATTTGTCATAGTCTGGCATAAGTTTTTGTATGCCTTTTTCATAGAAGATTGTCGCCCGTGAATTCAACCACCAAGGACAGACTAACGAATAATAACGTGCTAACACAATGATTGTTAGTACCGTATATGCATGTCAGTGATCGTCGTTCAAATGTCAGTCCGATGTTGAAGAAAGTGTTTTGTAACAAAAGGAAACAGTTTATCTTAACTGTTTAAAAAACGAAATACCATCCTTCTGGAAGGACGTCAGGATCATCTGGGTTTAGTGTGTAAGCCTAGGGACTAATAACCACAAAAGTCACAATAGATTTACAAACATTTGAACATTTTTTTGCCTTAGAACCAACGACCACTCCCGCCAGGCTATATAGGGTAATTTGCTAATTTTCGCCACGTACAGATACATCAGCATCTACAAACAACATATATTTTCTTTTAATTCTCTTATATAGAAAAGAAACAGCAGACGGTCTGTAAAATGCCCTGAGGAATGCCATATGTTACGTTGTTGTTTTTCGTTTTGTGTGTTTGTGTGTGTGTGCCTGTCCATAAAATGGCATCAACTGTCTTCTTTGACACGAAATCACGAATCCAACCAGATATGTGCGGTGATATACCGTAAACACGTGATTTGAGTAATAGGCCGTTGGTGTAGTATGATGTCAAAAGGATTCTTGAAATCTAGAAATATGGAATCAATTTGAGATCCCTTGTCAATAGCTTTCATCTCTTCGTGTGAGTTAATAGTTACGTTTCACAACGACAGTATCTTCTAAATCCGTGTTGCCTACTGGTCACTTACATCGTTTCTGTTCGAGGTAATTCATAAAGTTTGAACAGAGTATATGTTCAGAAACCCTGCTGTAAATCTACGTCAATGATACAGACCTGTAATTTAGCAGCTTACTCGCCTTTCTTGCATATTAGTGTGACTTGTGCAATTTTTCTCTTTTTGGATACTGACCCTTTGTTGATCTAGCCGTTGTATATGACGTATGGAAGTATTACGTTACCATAGCCTGATAAGTAAGTTAAATTACGACTCACAGCTTTAATTCATAAGTTTCAAAACTGCGTACCTCTCCTACGTACCGAGTATGATCCTCCACTCTATCATTGCTTGGTTCAGCGATAGTGTTTCGTAATTCCAGTAATAAAAAATCGTCTCTGTTGTCAGGCATTTTTATCAGTGATGGGTTTCACGCTCATGAGGCATCTTCAAGTTTGTGCAAATAGTACATCATTGCTCTTAAATGGAGGATTTTTTCATATAACCTCGTATATATGAAGCACCGTTCAAGAAAATGTATAAACTGAATTATTTGTCTTAAACTGCGAAACCCGCAGTAATCACGCTTAAAATGCTCGAAAATAATGGCTCTGAATTCAGTAATCGCATACGTCAGTTTAATTAAAATGACCTCGAATGGCAATGAAACCGACAAGTTAAAAAGTGTATCTTTGGATTCTTGGACAAAAGATTTGAAACCGCATATACATAGAATACGTTACTAGCCAAACTTCCCGCAAGAGGATAGACTACAGAGCGAGGTAAGTAGGCGATCACAGTCTTGTGGTACATTCATAATCAAACATTGGTCCAATAATGAGTTGACAGGCAGCGATAACTTTATAATGGAGCCAAGTGACAGCGCTGATACTTGGAAATATCGAAAAAAAAATCAGATACAATATGAAATTACTCAGTATTTAAAAGCAACAAAATACACTCAAATTATGAGACTTTAAAGTGTGTTAACTAGTAGCAGCAATATTGGAACACAAGAAGATGACATGAAGTAGAACTGCTTAGGATTTGATGATGACCTCCCTTTTCTCTTAAAGAACATTGAAGAAACCAAATAACAAATTTCATTATTAAAAAAATGTTCAATGTTTGTGAAGCGTATGAGGCTTAACTGCGGGGTCATCAAATTACTTAGAAACTACCTTATACTAAAGACAACACAAACATCCATCCCCGAGGGAGGATTCTAACCCCCGACGGGGAACGGCCTCGCGCATCGGAGCATAGCCCATCTATGCGCTCGGCCACTTCGCCGCGGCTAGTTATTATAGGAAATGGCTCGAGTATTGGTATGAAAATATCTGTTGAAAAGACAGAAATAATGCTCCCGGAACACCCACTGAGCCGTGTGGGAGCGGCCATGCGGTCTAAGGCGCCTTTCTGCGGAGCGCTAGTCTTCTTCCCGCCGGAGGTTCAAGTCCTCGCTCGGACATGTGTGTGTGTGTGTGTGTGTGTGTGTGTGTGTGTGTGTGTGTGTGTGTGTGTGTGTGTGTGTGTGCTGTCTTCAGCATAAGTTACTTTAAGTAGTTTGTAAGTCTATGGGTTGATGACCACTGTACTTTGGCCCCGTAGCCTTACAAACATTTGAACAGCCAATAGGAAGCAAAATTAGAATTGGTGACCACAACATAAAATTTTTTGAAAAGTTTAAATGCTTGGGAAAAAATACAACATACTACTTAAATGAGAAGCCATCATGGAACAGTAGAATTAACAAGCAGATTAAAACACATCATGTTACGAAGAACACATGTACCAAAATAAAAATTCTCACAATAGCCACAAAACTGAAACATACAAAACAGTCACACAGCCACAAACAATATATGCTAGTGAAACTGTATTTAAAACAACCAACACTAATAATAGCGAGAATACCAAAAATACGGACTTTGGTTAATGGCTTGAAATGAAACAGTTTAAAAAGAAATAGAACCGGAGACAAGAACGTTGAAAAAGAAACGGATATCTTTCCTAGGACATTATATATTTTTCTTTGTCCTCATGATATATATATATATATATATATATATATATATATATATATATATATATATATATATATATATATATATATACAGAGAGAGAGAGAGAGAGAGAGAGCAGGAGAGCAACTGGGGAGTTACAACATACTAAGAGTTTTAGTACATGGGTAACAGAGCTCATAGAGGACATGATGAATTTACAGATTTGACGATTTGAAAGCCAAGGTAGACAGGCTCAGTATACTTCAGGACCAACGCATCATACTAACAATAAAAATTAACTCACAGAGACGTGTAAGGTTCATTTCGAATGATGACAGAAGACACGATCAGAAAGAATGAAAATGTATTGAGCCAACAAAAAAACCAGAAGAACCTTACTCACTTACTAAAGCGGTCCAATGTTGGTCACAATACTAAAACAAACAAACAAATAATAGCAGAGTCTAAGTAATTAAAAACATTCCATGCTTGATATTAATTGTTTGTGTAAAATACTTTTTCACTCAATAAAGAAAAAATAAGAAGTTCTGCCTTTTCTTTATTTAAAATGATAATGGTTATGTGTTATTGTTTTAAATTTAAGGTTTTTACGAACTGCTATTTTTTCATTAACCCCACTGAACATTTTTTGCCTATACTAGGGTATTACTTAAAATTGGTTCCTGTTTTAGGAATTACTTTCCAAGAATTCCTAATAAACTGTTATGGATAAGATATCTATTTATAGAGAACAACTACAGAAACCTATAACTGTATAGGAGAAAGAGACTGATTGAACTATCAAGTGATTCTTCTTTGAAAACGTTTCTTTACAGATTTCTGTCTATTTTCATCTTGTATTGACATAAAGAGAGAGTATTAAGTGCATGCATGTATAGCCTCGAAGAATTAATATTCTGCATGTAAATTTTAAAGTTATTTTCTTGTAGAAAACAAATATAGAAATGAATTTTGCGTGGAAACCAATTTACGCCTGATAGTAAAAAACTTCAATGCAGACACAGTAACATTAACACGAAGACTAAACAATACGAAGAACCTCATGGTGTTCACCACATAGTTTGTGAAAAAAATTCTTATTGAACAAAATATTACTTTTCCTTAATAATGTTTCGTCCCTGATACTCAAATATATAGGAACGCTGTAGCCTGAGATGATTGTTGTCTGTTAGTGAGTTTCCTTTGTGATTATGTGAATGAGAGTGTGTTCTACATGTGTTTGTGAGATAGTTTTATATAAATCCTGTGTCACGACGTCTGTCCGCGGTGAACTCCGAAAATACTCAAGTGATCTCGAAAAGAAATTTTGCACAGTGTGTATGATTTCTTCCTACTTAAGAGATAGGATTTTTTTATCTTGGTTAATACCCTGAATGGTATTTTTATAGCAAATTAGCTGTAAACCCAGCGTTGGCCGAATGTCGTAGTCCACATCGCCCCCCCCCCCCCCCGCTCTCTGCGTCCATTTCTCAAAAGTTTCTGCTGCATGATACCCTCTCTCATGTACCATAGAAACATTTATGTACCCAGTGATCATCCTCTTTGTTTAAAGGTCGGTGTACAAAAGCTCACAAAAATTGGAGCCAAACTATGCATTTTGTAAAATTCCGTAAGTTAAGTACCCTCCAACATGCACCGAACGAAATTTTATACAGTCAGTGACATTCCTCTTGTTTTTAAGGTAGAGTGTGCAAAATTTCATCAATATCGGAACAAAACTAGAGATTTGTGTGCAATAGAAACAAAGGGTCACATTGAAAAACGCAGTTCGTTTTACAATAACTGTCGTTGTTACAAAGATATTCTGGATGGTTAAGATAAACGGGACACCCTGTATATGCGATAACGATCACACACACACAGTCCAAATTGTCAAACAGCTTCTGGCAGAAAAGGGGATGGTGCAACTTCAAGATCCACCATACTCGCCAGATCACAATCCTACCACTTCTTCCTATTCCCCTGATTCAAACTCGCTTTGAAAAGAAAGAGATTTGACGATATTTTTGAAATGCAACGAAACTTGACGAGGCTTTGGAACGACATCCCAAAAGAGGAATTCGTGCAAAGTTTCCAGTATACGTATCGCAGAGCTCAGCGGTGCATGGTTATGGGAGGTGACTATTTGGAGCCGGCCGCGGTGGCCGAGGGGACTGAGGCGCTCCAGTCACGGTCTGCACGGCCACTACGGTCGGTGGTTCGAATCCCCCCTCGGGCATGGATATTTGTGCCGTTCTTAGAATTCGTTAGTTCATAAGTAGTTTGTAAGTTTAGGGACTGATGACCCCGTAGTTAAGTCCCATAAGCTATACAAACATTTGAACATTCTGACTATTTGGAAGGACAAAAATGTGACTGTAGTTCATAGAAGTATTCACCGAACTTTATTGCCAGAAATTGTATATCTATATGAAATATTATTGAAAGGAGATAGATTGGATGGCCATTACTTAACTTACATATGTACCTCGATAGTCACACAAAAAACACGAAAATAAAAACGAAAAATATGACACAAACTTTTGGAAATATTTTCCATCGTCAGGTACGAGCGGAGGGTAGAAGAAGGGAACAGAATGGAAAGACTACTCACGATCTAGGCCGTTAGGAGAAGATGGGTGATTTGTGGAAGTCAGAGATACTGTACGTCAAGTACTGAGCCAAGCCAATAGCAAATGAAAGAGAGTATACAACCAAAGGGGAGAAGTGAACCGAATGAAGCTGAGTGGGGGAATGATTTAGAGAAATAAACACACACACACACACAACTCGTGTGCGCGAGCGTGCAAACACAACACTGTACGAAAGGAAGACAGGGGAGGAGGTGAGAAGTGAGGAGTGAATAAGTGAGTTGAGGATGGAGGAGAGCGAGAGAGGAGAGGTTTGCGTAGATTTAGGCCAGGAAGATGGCGGTAGGAGAGGATATGTTGGCAGAACCCTTAAAAGATACAACAGAACTACTAAATAAACTACGCTTAGCCGTCTTTTTTTGGAGTATTGCTGCCCAGTGTGGGATCCTTATCAGGTGGGTTTGACGGAGGACATCGATAGAGTCCAAAGAAGTGCAGCTCGTTTCGTATTGTCACGATACAGGGAAGACAGCGCTACAGAAATGATACAGGATCTGGGATGGGAATCATTACAACAACGGCGCTTATCACTATGGCATGGGCTACTTACGAAACTCCAATCGGCAACATTCTCCTCCGAATGCGAAAATATATTGTTGACTCCCACTTACATAGGTAGATATTATTATCAGAATAAAATAAGAGAATTCAGAGCTCTAACGGAGAGATTCAGGTGTTCTTTCTAACCCGCGCGCTATTCGAGAATGGAATGGGAGATAAAATAGTATAACGGTGGTTCGATGAACACTCTGCCAGGCACTTAAAAGTGATTTGTAGAGTATCCCACGTAGATGTAGATGTGGAGGGCAAGTTCTCATCTCCGTAGCTCTGAGGAACTGGTGTTGGGTGTAATAACCACGTTTGGTGTAACACCTGCCAAGGTCCTTGGAGCTATGATGTAGGACAGGGTGCGAAATTTACGGTCGCCAGCTCGCGACTTGATACCTAAAATTGGCGGCTGGCGATCTGGGCTTACATATTAATTTTATTTTCTAATCACGGCTACTATACTTGATCCGTATACTTTAAGTTTGTTGAAGCAGCTGTCAGCGTATCCACGCTCATGTGTCGTGTTGAAATAGTGTATAAGTTGTGACTTCTCGTGCTTATGTCTACTTGACGTGCGGCTGTTTCTTGTATACGCAATGAGAGCAAGCAGCACGATTAGCAGACTACTCGGAATTTTATTTTCCTGGCGCTTCCATGCTGCGAGATTCGCGTATGCGCAGAGAGTCTGAGTGGGAGTGGGGTTAAACTTTCTTGATCGTGTTTGTATCTGTGGCGGGTTCTTGAAAGTCTTGAAAGCTGTTGCAGCTTCCACGTTCGAGTATTTGATATTTATATTTTATAGTAAATTGTGAGGTAAGCATTTTATTAAATCCCCCATTCTAAACTCACTTGTTCACTACTCTTTTCTCATCTCCTTCCCTATCTTCCTCTCGTACATTATTGTGTTTGTTTGTGTCTTTCTCTAAATTTTTCCCTCGCTCAGCTTTATTCAATTCACGCCTCTTTAATGCTTGATTTATCCCCTCTGGTTTTATATCCTCTTTGGTTTGCCATTGTCTTGGCTCACTACTTGACAGACGTATCTCTGACTTCCATAAATCACCCATCCTCATGGCCTAAGTCGTGCTTTCCCTCCTGTTCCGTTCCTCTTCCCTCCTCTCGTATCTGAGGAAGAAAAATATTTTTTCTATTTTCGTGCTTTTTTTCTGGCGGTACATAACTAAGATTAGTACTGGCCAGCCAATCTAACTCTTTTCAAGAACATATATACAGGAAGTTACTAAAATGTGCGGCCAAACTTTCAGGAAACATTCCTCACACAAAAATAAAGAAAATATGTTATGTGGACATGTGTCCAGAAATGCTTAATTTCCATGTTAGAGCTCATTTTATTACTTCTCTTCAAATCACATTAATCATGGAATGGAAACACACAGCAACAGACGTACCAGCGTGACTTCTAACACTTAGTTACAGGAAATGTTCAAAATGTCTTCCGATAGCGAGGAAACATGCTTCCACCCTCCATCGCATGGAATCCCTGATACGCTGATACAGCCCAGGAGAATGGCGTATTGTATCACAGCCGTCCACAATACGAGCAAGAAGAGTCTCTACATTTGGTACCGGGGTTGCGTAAACAAGAGCTTTCAAATGCCCTCATAAAGTCAAGAGGGTTGAGGTCAGGAGAGCGTGGAGGCCATGGAATTGGTCCGCCTCTACCAATCATCGGTCACCGAATCCGTTGTTAAGAAGCGTACGAACACGTCGACTGAAATGTGCAGCACCTCCATCGTGCATGAACCACATGTTGTGTCGTACTTGTAAAGGCACATGTTCTAGCAGCACAGGTAGAGTATCCCGTGTGAAATCATGATAACGTGCTCCAGTGAGCGTAGGTGGAAGAACATGAGGCCCAATCAAGACATCACCAACAATTCCTGCCCAAACGTTCACAGAAAATCTGTGCTGATGATGTGATTGCACAATTGCGTGCGGATTCTCGTCAGCTCACACATGTTGATTGTGAAAATTTACAATTTGATCACGTTGGAATGAATCCTCATCCGTAAATACCAAAATGAGCTCTAACTGGAAATTAAGCATTTCCGGACACACGTTCACATAACATATTTTCTTTCTTTGTGTGTGAGAAATGTTTCCTGGAAGTTTGGCCGTACCTTTTTGTAACACCCTATATATAATGTGTTTCACTAAGTGTGTTTGTCTCTGTAACTTATAAAATAATAAATAATGTTACACTTTCTGCGGAGCTATGAACATAGTTTATTGTATCATTTTCCAAAGAGTTACACCACAAAGATATAATTTTTTAAATGGAATAATAGTTTTTTCTATCGTGTATTGAATTCGTTGAAACCAGCTGCGTCCAAATCAATTTAAATTACATTCCTACCACTGTTAGTTTGGGGCAGATACCAAACGCAATACATAATACATGGCTGTGTGGTGGGGTTGGGGCGCATGGTCCTCACTCATGGCCCGCAAGGTCGCCCGATTTAACACCAATAGATATCTTTTTGTGGGGATATCTAAAGGATCGTGTTTATGTCACTGAGCCTACATCCCCAGATGATCTAAAACGGTGCATTGCACTCTGCATTGAGGAACGTGATCACACATTTGAACATCTCAAGTAAATCAACTTCCCACCGCCATAACATCCATCACCCACCAAACAGCCATGTATTATGTACAGCGTGTGGTATCTGCCCCTGAAACTTTGAAGGGTTGTAGCTTCCAAACTAACAGTGATAGGACTGTAGTTTAAATTGATTTGGACGCAGCTGGTTTCAACGCATCCAATGCACGATAGAAAAAACTAGTGTTCCATTTAAAAAATTATATATTTGTGCAGTAACTTTTTGGAAAATGATACAATAAACTATGTTCATAGCTCCGCAGAAAGTGTCACATTTCTTGTGTTGAGCTACCGCATTAAAATTTCCTGTCACCTATTATTTTATAAGTTACAGAGGCAAACACACTTCGTGAAACACCCTGTATATATATATAGTCTAATTTATGTTAGGGCTTTGGGCAAACGTGAGTTTATAAGTTCTTGAGTCACAGAAAATTTATGGCATGAGATTCATTGCGAATGATACCGAATGAGATTGGTTGCTCTTGCTTTCCACCACTGGCCGAATAGCGACGCGAACCAATTTAACAGCAGAATGCCTCCAGCGCGGCTGAGCTTCGCCATTGTCCACCGTTGGCAGCTCGGTCCACGTTGATCTGTTCTATGCGCTGCTGACAAAAGCCGGCGTTTTGTGGCGCGGCACAATGTGGGGCTGGAAAAACGCGCGCCTATCGGCCAGAGAGCGCTGCCTTTGGCGGCAACAGGTGCGACTCGTTCGCTCGGGTTCGGCTAGTTCCGGCCGCGCTCGTGTGCGTCCGCCGACGGGGCGGCCAGCTACGCCCATCTCCCGCTCTCGCAGCCTCGCCGGGCAGTCGGGTCGCGACTTTGCGCTGCGCAGGTTGCGTTCTGTCCCTGCAAGGCTGTAGCTGCGGTTTCAGGTGTCTTGCTGGACCGCTCGTTGCGTAGGTCGATTGCCGGGGAGTTCTAAGAAACGGCGAAGGTGCGTCGTGTTTTTGCTTCACCCATCCAACTGCTGAATCAATCTGCAGCAGTGTGGGTAAATGAGAAGTTTCGTCGTTTAAAAAAGGCACCGTCATTGGCTCGTTCGTGCGCGTGTTTGCTACGTATCAGCCACCTGTAGGTAGATTTGCTACAGAACACTGCTGCGGAAAGTAGTAGGGCTGTTAGTTATCGGAAACAGCGAAATCTTTCGTTAAAGAAGCGTTGTTTATTTGCTCGATGTGACCTGTTCATAAAATAATTTTCGTTGTTGAGAAAGTAGTGCAGTATAGTGTAACTGTCGAGGACAGTAAATAGCGCTAGTCTCTTGATTTCTTGCGGTTGTTACTAATAAATAACCAATAATTTTAGTTACTTTGATCTAGCTAATAATTATCTAAATAAGGAAGTGAAACCCCCGAAAACGTAATCAATACCACTAGTCTCTCGATTTCTTGCAATTATAACTACTAAATAGTCAACAATTATAATTACTTTAAGTGCAGCTAATAATTATCTAGACTAAATAAGCAAGTGAAAGTCCGAATCCGTCGTCTTTATAGAGAAAACTGGAGACTGCTTCTGGTTGTACCGTATAAGGGGCGGATCTTGAAAAATAGGGAAAGAGAGGTCAAATATTTCGAACAGTTAATATCGCCGCCGTCGTATGCGTTAGTCGGTTGCTGTACGGAAGTATAGAGCATATAATTGTGCGCTGTGTAAACAGAGCCCTTTTCCATTAAGAGGTGAACAGAACAGACCGACTAGTCGCACTGATTCAAGCGACCGTTTGGCTGGCCATTATTTCAGTACTAAGCTACTAGTGGAGTACTGGAATTAAGAGCTCAGTATAAAAAAAAAATCTGACCCGTTTGCGGTTCTGTGAAGGAACGCCCTGTCATAGTGCGTTCGTGCTTCGTCAGAGGCAAACAGACCCAGTTTCGGAGCGAAACTGGTAATTTGGCGTGCCGAGTAGGCACAGAAATAAATCGGCGAGTGCGACTGGAACGCGCGGCGTGGCATCGCTCCAGTTGGCAGCCGGCCGCTGTTTCCTCCAGCCTGGAGCCGTACTGCACCAGTCCAGACGGCGGGCGGACCACTGCGTAACTCTGCAGACCCTCCCAATTCTCTCACCGGCAGTGCATACTCGTATTCCACGGCACCCGATTCTGCTTAGTTGGCGAACTGCGAGCTTAGTTTCTCTCAGTCTGGGATCGGCGAGGTGTGGTCGTTAAGATCGATGATCGTTTCAGTATTGAAATGGTGCCGTTGCCCCAACAAACCAGCGGTTAGCCGTAGCCTTACAGTGCGGGCCGCTCGCTAGACTTGTCGACCAGCAGAGAGCCCCGGCTGGGGCGGCTGTGAAGCCAGTGGGGCCCGCGCGCGGAAGGCGCCCAGAGCCCGGCCAGCCATTGGTCCGTTCCGCCTGCCCTCGACCAGCTGCCCGTTGGAGCGGCAGCCGCTGTTCGCGCCCGCCATGTCCACCCGCGGCGACGACCACGAGCACGACCCCTACGATGACCCCGACCCCGAGGGCTGCGGCGACTCGGAGGAGACGCTGTCGATGGTGGCGGGCACGACCCTGACGCTGGGCACGTCCGACGACCACGAGCACGACCACGAGCAGGAGCACGAGCTGCAGCAGCAGCAGCAGCAGGAGACGCCCCGCCGACGGCTCGTCATCCGGTCGCCGCCGCCGCGCCGCAGCTCCGCCGTCAAGAAGGTCGTCACCGTCATCAGCCCCACCCAGGTCAGTGGCGTCTCGGCGGTAGGCCTCAAACTCTGATACTAGGTCACTTCACCGAGCGAGGTGGCGCAGTGGTAACGCACTGGACTCGCATTCGGGAGGATGGTGGTTCCAATCCACCTCCGGCCATCCAGATTTAGGTTTTCCGTGATTTCCCTAAATCACTTCAGGCAAATGCCGGGATGGCTCCTTTCAAAAGAGCACGGCCAATTTCCTTCCTCATCCTTACCCAAATCTCCGAGCGTTACCTCCGTCACTAATGACCAAGCTGTCGACGGGACTTAAACCCTAAGCTTGCTTGCTTGCTACTAGGTCACTTCAATAAAGGATGTCCATATTTTTAAAAAATCATACCTTTACTCGCCATCATAATTTCGAAAGCCCTTCTCAAAATACGAGGTATGTACACAAAGTAAGTTCCGTTTGGTTATATAAAGCAAACGTGTACAGATACAGAAAAAATATTTATTGTACAAAAATATACAACTATTAAACTATCAATAAAATTCTTCCGGGTATGAGACCGCGTCGTCATTTTATAAACTATACCGACGTTTCGGCCACCGTTGCAGGCAGCCTTCATCAGGATCTGTGTCTGACAGTCAGACACTGACCCTGATGAAGGCCGCCTGCAACAGTGGCCGAAACGTCGTTATAGTTTATAAAATGACGTCGCGATCACATACCCGGAAGAATTTTATTGATAGTGACAACAACCGCGGAAGACTACGTTTGCAACTATTAAACTACTTTTCTACATAGCTTCCGAAATTTTGGTAGCATTTGTCATAGCATGGTACAAGTTTTTGTATGCCTTATTCGTAGAACGTTGCCGCCTGTGTATTCAACCATGTGGTAACATGCTCTTTCAGCTCGTCATCATCACTGAAGTGTTGACCACTATGGACAGGTTTTAGGTGTAAGAAGGAAGTCGCTAGGAGCGAGACTGTACGGAAGATGATCAAACAAGTCTCAGTGAAATTCCAGTAAGAGTTGTTTGGTCACATTCGCCTTGTGAGGTCGGGCGGGCGGCCGCGGTGGCCGAGGGGACTAAGGCACGGCCACTACGGTCGGGGGTTCGAATCCCCCCCTCGGGCATGGATATTTGTGCCGACCTTAGTGTTAACTAGTTCATAAGTAGTTTGTAAGTCTAGGGATTGATGACTCCGTAGTTAAGTCCCATAAGCTGTACAAACATTTCAACATCTTTTTTAACGCCAGATATTAGAGATTTTGACGTTTTGTTTTCCATATAAAGAGCCAGTTTTGGAAGGAGGAAAAAATACCAATTGGGACAGGTATGTTCAAATGTTTGTAGAGCTTATGGGACGCGCGGTTGCTCGCCGTGGAGGTTCGAGTACTCCCTGGGGCATGGGTGTGTGTGTTGACCTTAGATTAGTTTACCTAGGTTTAAGTAGTTTGTAAGCTACGGACTGATGACCACGTAGTTTGGTCCGATAGATTTAAATACATTTGAACATTTTTGAGCTTATTGGACTTACCTACAGGGTCATCAGTCCGTAAACGTACAAACTACTTGTGAATTAGCTTATACTAAAGACGGCTCAAGCATCCATGCCCGAAGGAGGATTCGAACCCCCGACCGCAGCGACCGTGCAGACCGTGACTGGCACGCCGCAGACCGCTCTGCCACTGCGGCCGGCAGACATGTATAAAGAACCATAATAAGCACAAAAATTTGTTTATACTAGCCAACTTTGAAAATTTTATAACAAGTTTCTATATGTTTCATATGTATTTTCTTTGGAAAACTATCACGAAAGGAATTTTCTAAAATATTTTTCCCTTTGTTTGTACAACTTATAAAACACGAAAATAATTTTTTGGTAAATTAAATAATCATGCATTTAAGAGTTAAAAAATCATACCTTTACTCGTCATCATAATTTCGATAGCCCTTCTCAAAATAGTCCTCCGTGAATGCGATGCACTTCCCCTTCTCCATGGGGGACTTATGGTTGTAGTAGTCTAGTACCCCTTAAACCCTCATACCAACCAACCCCTTCTCCTAGCGTTTCTGTCAAATACATGCTGGAAACTATAGGTCCTTCATAATCCCTCCACAGTCTTCACCACTACTCCTGATGATGGATAATGTCTTCCATGAAGGCGTTTCTTCAAGTTATGGAATAGAAAAAAGTCGCATAGGGCTAAATCCAGGCCGTGGTGGAGTGACCGAGCGCTGTAAGGCGCCTTGCTGCGGACGTTCGACTCCTCCCTAGGGCATGGGCGTGTGCGTTTGTCCTTAGCATAAGTTTAAATAGAATTGATAACCGCAGCAGTAAAATCTCTTACATACAGGGTGCGTCAAAAAATGTATGCACACTTTGAAGCGTCATACAAAATTTATTTCCCGTTCTATAACGTTAAATTTCTGGAAATGGAAAGCTTAAAGTCCAATTTGAGAAATAAATGTATTTTGAAAATGTGATTAATGTTCAAACTGGTGCCCTTCAGCAACAGTACATTTCTGAGTACGAGTCACCACTGATTCCGTACATCGTACCAAAGTGTCCAATGAGATTTCTGCGCACACCGCTTGAATCTCAATCCAAAGTGTGTCCAGGTTACTTGGTTTACGTGTGTACACCTCATCTTTCACTGTGCCCCATAAGAAGAAATCCAGCGGCGTGAGTTCTGGAGAGCGTGCAGGAAACTCGATTGGTCCCCTGCGTCCTATCCACTGGCCTGGTACCTTGTGATCCAGGTATGCTCGAACGTCCCTATGATAGTGCGGCGGGACGCCATCTTGTTGGAAATACAGCTCATTACCTTATAATACACGAATGGCAGGGAATATGGAGTCAGTAAGCATTGTTAGGTACGTTCCTCCAGTAACAGTACCTTCAAAGCGGAAAGGCCCCATGAGTCCCCTTGCAGAAAACCACACCACACATTCACACCAGGCAAATTCACAGCCTTTTCAACTGTAATGTGAAGATTATCTTCAGCCCAGTACACACAATTGTGCCTATTGACAGTTTCATTGAGTTTGAATTGGGCTTCATCCGACCATATTATGCTACCAATAAATCTCGGTTCACGTCTCACCATCTCCTGAACCCATTCACAAAATTCTAACCTTCGATCTGGATCGTCGTCACTTAGCTGTTGTACCGGCCTCGGAATGTACACACAAATGACTTGGCCAATGACTCCCCCCCCCCCCCCCCAAACTGCGACCATCTCCTCCCCCCGCCCGAGGTATCAGGTTCTGGATTCCTACTTTATTAACTAATACAAATGGTTTTGCAATTTAATATTAAAATTAAGTATCATTCATTTCACTTTTTGCTAATTGTTTTGTAACCCCCCCCTTCCAGGTTGGCTCATTTTTCACCCCCCCCTCCCCAGAAATTTCAATGACGCAGTTTGCGTCATGACCCTCCCCTTCCCTGTGGACACCACGGGGTAGGATGACGGATGCACTTCACGTTGATTTTCGCAAGAGATTTAGAAAGAACATTGGCTATATGCGATCCCGCGTCGTGCTCAGACACGTCTCAGGTATAATGTTTCTGCCACCGACATTTGGGTGGCACCAAATGAAATTTTCAGTATTTCAGAAAGTGATCTTATGGTAATTCGTCGCTCTTCTTTCACAACGACAGCAGCAGTGTTGATATTTTCTTCCTTTATAGCAGTAACTGGAGCACCGGGTCCACCTTCATTTGATTGTCTCCTCTCTTTAAACATTTTAAACCACCTTCGAGCTGTGCTATAGAGAAGAACTGACTTTCAATATGCCTCGTATAACACTGAAAAGGTCTCACCTGAAAGCAGCGTATTGTTCTTGATATGTTACCTCCATTGCAGCGGTAGGCAGTACTGAACATGTCTGAACTTTTCTGCCTCTCACAAGCCGGAAACGGAAGTCCCAACAATGAAACTACTACGGCATGATTGTTTCACATTAAGCTAACAGAATATCGCAAGATTAAATTTTAGCGCTTGAAACTACGACTGTGAAAAATTATGTTCATTCTTTATTGAACATTCCTCGTATACACTTCAGAAATGCTTACGATAGTTTCCACAAGGAAACTCTGCCTCGAAATTTAGCATAAAAACCATGAACAGGGTGAATCAAATGTCGCAGAACTCTCTGCAGTAGTAGTTCAAGCATTGGAAGATATAAGTGCAAAAATTATTACCTCTACACAAAAAATATGAGCGTATTTTAAATTAAATAGAGTTAGTATTTCGTGCAACTCTAGGCAACATGGCGAACACTGCCGAAAAATTCGCAAAGCTGCAAACAAAATTTTTTCTAAGATTACCTGACATAGTCTGGTATAATTAAAAAACGATAACTTCGATGCGAAATTGTTTAATTAGAACTTTAGAGGCCTCACGATTCTCTATTGATTGCTTTTTTGTGCGTATCGAATGGTTTTCATTTCGAGATATAACGAAAAATCTCTTAAAACATTTAAAAATTAGCATGTGGCTTTTTTTTAACTTACGCCACTTCGGCGCCTTGCCTATCAATGATGACGAGGTCGATAGAACACTCAGTCCCCGAGCGGAGAAAATCTCCGACCCGACCGGGCCTCGAACCAGGGTCTCCTGCGTGGCAACCATCACGCTGTGCGCTAGACTACGTAGGTGAACATTTCCATCGTAAAGTGATATAACAAGTGTAATAAATTCTTAAATAAATAGATACATATATTTTGCTTTCATTTGCTTTGAGGTAAAAAGCTATCATCTAAGACATGATTTATTGAAATCGCATGACACGTTCCAAAGTTGGTAATTTTAAGTTTAATTTTGCTATTTTCAGATATGTGAAGATTAACCTTTTCTTGTTTGAAGATATTAATCTTATTGTTGGTTCATGAGATATGCCTAACTTGGCACCATATGCCTTCAGAAGTGATAGGAACATAACACTGAAATTTATTATTTATTTCTGAGTGTCCATCTATTAAGAAGCTACCAGAGCATCCATTAAGACATTCCCTGTCTTTCGACGCAACTGCCCCAGCATAGGTTTACCAATATCCTTCGGTTCGCCATTGTCCACTTGGGTCTTACCTAGTTTGTGGAGTCAACCCAGCTTTCATGTCGCTCGCCTCCGCATCGTAAACGAGAGCTGAACCCCTCGCTCTGCCTTCCATACAATTCCAGAATTAGAATAATTATGTTACAAATGGATATGTATCTAATGTTACCATCTTGAATCTAAGTAATTTTTTTCCAAATGGATAGGGGCTCGTGTGATGTATCAGATTAACATCAGCATTTTCTGACGATTTCATATTGTTATAAACAGATTGGACGTAGCAGTTATAGTTCAAAAGTTACAGCACATTTTGTTCATTTTGTTTGTAGGTACAAACTGGAGTGTTCTCCATAAACAACAGTCATTTAACGTGTTTGAATTGCTGTACCCCTTGATCAACGCAGATTTTAAGGCGCTGAATCCAGTCGTTGGTCACTCGTAGAAGGATTTCCGCGGAAATGCTGGCACAAGCTTCTTCAATGCGTTGTTCGAGATGTATTTTCCCTCCATATACGATTTGCTTTAAATGGCTCCACAGATAAAAGTCAAGTGAAGTAAGATCAGGCGATCTGGGTGGGCTCTCCACAGAACCGCGTAGACCAATACAATGACCAGGAAATTGATCATATAACCGCTCATAAACAACTGTTCCGTAATTTGGTGGAGCCCCATCCTGTTGCAAGTAACATGGATACCTGCCTTCTTAATTCATATCCAAGAGAAGCAACACATCTTGTAGCATTTCCATGTAGCTTTTACTAATTAAAATGGGGCCAATTACACAGGGGTCCCATCTTAAACACACACACACACACACACACACACCATAACCTTTTCGTCATCGACAACCTTGGATGTTCATCCAGTGTGGATTCTGGTCATTGCAGTACCTGTGGTTGTGATGGTTGACTTCACCACTGAGAAAAACGTTTGCCTCATTACTGAACAAGATACCTTGTGCAAAAGATGACTCTTGTTGTTAACGTTTGAACCATAACTGGCCTGTAGAATCTATGTACAGGAGTGAACTTGCAGGAAAATATTAATGTTGATATATCACATGGCTCCCTTCCTATTTAAAAATTTGACTTAGGTGAAAAATGACTTATTTCAAGATGGTGCCCTTCTTTGGCGCATACCGTAAAAAAAATTGACCATTTTTTCCATAACTTACTGAAATATTTATGTTTCTAAGTCCCTGCAAAGTTTTTGAAGTAAAAGGGTGTATGCGTTCGTTGACTCATCCTGCAGTTTTCACAACTAATCTCTGTCTCAAAATGTTTCAGAAAATCCAAATAGATTTTGATAGTGCACTGTTCCACCAGATCATTATGATGTCGTACCACCTAACCCGGGTATATTCTATTGGGTTGAGATCTAGATTGGGGGGTGGGGGGGCAGCACATGGAATTGCAACTCGTTACTGTACTGCTTGATCCATTTCAGTCAGTGCCTTGCGACATGGTGCATTACTTTGAGGATGAATGCCACTGCTATTGGGAAACATGATCTCCATGAACGGCTGTACATGGTCTGCAACCAGTGCACGATACTTCTTGCCCATCATGGTGCCTACACAAGCTATACATATGAGTGAGGCGGCTTACACAACGAAACTCTATCTCGAAAATTGACAGTAAGTCCAAAAAGATTCTGAGGATACACTGATAAGCCAGAACATAATGACAGTATAGTGATTCATTGGGTTGAAATGTGGCGATAGTGTGTGCAATGGGAGGGCGGAGATCTAGCACATCAATCTCATCAATTGGAAGTCACCACTGTGTTCCTTCACACACTCCAATACACTATTGACCTCGTGACATGGGGCACTAACTTGCTGGAAAATGCCACTAAGCTTGAGAAATTTTATGAGAATAAAGGGGTGTACGTGGTCTGCATCCAATGTGCTATACTACTTGACCATACCTATCATGAGCTCCACTGGATTCGAGGATGCACACGTAAATGTCCTCCATCTCGTAATAACCCTCCGCCAGCTTGTCTCCGTTCCGCAGTGCAGAAAAGCTGTCTCCCTGGAAGATGACAGAATCGCTCTCTCCTGTCAGAATGATGGTATTGGGATTATTCAGTTGAGATAGCCGATATCGTACTGTTAACATTAGCATATGTAGAGTCCTTCGGCTGCAGATGTACATCATTATTTATACTTTGTCCAGAATTAAAGTCTGAAATTAACTCCACCACAGTCCGCCATCTATCCTGTTTTGCCACTCTGCCCAACTCCTAAATGTCCGACGTTGTAATAAAGGGTGGCCGCATAACTCCGACATCTCAAAGTCGTTTCCCCTTGGTTTCACTGCATGTTGAACACTAATGCAGTTACCGAAGTGTGTGCCAAGCCGTCGGTCAAACAGTGAGTATCCAGACACACCCAAAACATACGTTTTTCATATTATGTGCTTTGTGCTGCCACCTACTGCCACGTACTCCATATCAGGGACCTCAGTAGTCATTTCAGCTCAGAGGAACGTGAGAGCAACTCCAGCGTGCTTAATGATTTTAGTGCAGGCACTGTGCGTCGTGTTTCGACTCAAATATATGTCATAGGCTGCATGACTTGCAATTTCACTCCCGACGTCCATGGCTTGGTCCAGCTTTGACACCTAGACACCAAGCAGCGCGGTACAGATGGGCACAACAGCATGCTCAGTGCACTCGGCTTCAAGTGCTATTGACAGATGAGACTTGCATCTACCTTTAACTGGACACCTTGAACGTCTTAGACGCATATCGTTCATGCGAAACACAACTAGCTCTTTATTCACGCGAAGTGATGGGTGCTATCGACAAGGGTTCGCAAATCGATTCCGTATTTCTTGATTTCCAGAAGGCGTTTGACACCGTACCTCACAAACGACCTTTAATCAAATTGCGTGGTTATGGTATATCGCCCAAAATTTGCGATTGGATAGGGGATTTCCTGTCAGAGAGGACAGTTCGTAGTAATCGATGGTAAGGCATCGACTAAAACAGAGGTGATAGCGGGAGTTCGACAGGGTGGTGTTATTGGTCCTCTGCTGTTCCTTATTTACATAAACGATTTAGGGGAAAAGCTAAGTAGCTCTCTTAGGTTGTTTGCAGATGACGCCGTCATTTATCGTCTAGTAAAATCATCTGATGATCAAAACCAATTGCAGAACAATAGGAATAAGATATCAGTATGGTGTAAAAATTGGCAATTGACTCTTAAATAATGAGAAATGTGAAGTCGTCCAGATGAGTACGAAAAGAAATCCGTTAAACTTTGATTACAAGATAAACCAAGCAAAAGTGAAGGCCGTAAACTCCACAAAATACCTAGGAAATACTATTACTTCAGACTTAAATTGGAAAAAACACGTAATGTCGTGGGAAAGGCGAACCAGAGACTGCGTTTTATTCGCAGAACCCTTAAAAGATCAACAGAACTACAAAAGAAACAGCATACACCACGCTTTTCCGTCCATTTTTGTAGAATCAACACCTGCATTGCCACCCGTGTAGGTTACACCTTGAACAAATATGGGTCTATCGGCAACGATCGACACCTGATCATTCAGTACCGCTTGAGTCATTGATGTAGAACTGTAATCATTTTATGTTAAGTTTAGGTACTTTTTCAACAATATTGCATATTGTAAATCTCTAAGAGTGTGTGCTAATTATTATTACCGGCAGTGTAATTTAGGTATTTATTGTTCAAATGTTTGTAAATCTATTGGACGGAACTGCTAGATTATTAGTCCGTAGCTTACAAAGTACTTAAACTAAGGTAAATTAACCAAAGTACAACACACACACCCATGCACGAGGGAGGATTCGAATCCCTGATGTGGGGGCCTCTCGAAAGGTATTTAGTGATACAAAACACATTTACAACTTTTAAGTAACACTGGATACATTTTTCTTTTCTTCTGAATGACGGTTAGTGGAAAACTTCCAAAAGTTCATTCGACATTACCTGACATCGAAGGTTGTGGAGGCGATATGATAGATTAATTATCTTCAAAAGTAAAAAGCCAAAATAGCAAAATAATTGTTTTATCACGACCGGTTTCAACGGACTATGCCAACATCATCAGGTGGTCATCTCACGTGATTTAAAAAATGGAGTTTAAATAGTAAGTGCCGCTTAGCACTTAGTCGAAATATAAATTACATGAGTTAAAACATCAACAGCTTGTAAGACACTTGTTTCAATTTATTTATTTTATATTTCGACTCGGTGCTGTGTTGCTCGTACTATTTAACCTCCATTTTTAAAATAACGTAAGATGACCACCTTGTCTAATTTTATAAGACCTGATGATTGTGGCTTAGCCCATTAAAGCCGGTCGTCATAAAATAAATAATTATTTTGCGATCTTGGCTTTCTACTTTTGAAAATAATTAAAAGTTCATTCATTCATTCATGAACTACGCCTTTTTCAAGAAACTACGCAGAATTTTATTTTCTGGAAGCAAGTAACTTGAAAACTGTAATTGAATTAAAATATACGTAAATTAAAAGCCAATCGTTGCAACTTTTTGTCAAGAGATTGCCTCTAAAGAAATAAAATATTAATCACCATAAACGTCAGTCTTCGTTTTTCTACCCGATAGGTTTCGCTGTTAAATGAACATTGTTATTAGTGGATACTGTAAAAATTTCATAGTAAGTGTGTGCATACACATTTACAAGTCGGATTCACATTAATTCATGCGTTTCCGTAAATTATTTGTTTACAAGATAAATCAATCAAATGTGAAGACCTTAAACTCCACAAAATCATAGGAACTACTATTACTTCAGACTTAAAATGGAAAGAACACGTTGATAAAGTGGCGAACCAGAGACTGTGTTTTATTGGCAGAACCCTTAACAAATGCAACAGAACTACTAAAGAAACTGCATACACTACGCTTGTCCGTCCCTTTTTGGAGTATTGCTGCCCATTGTGGGATCCTTATCAAGTGGGTTTGACGAAAGACATCGAAAGAGTCCAGAGAAGGGTAGCTCGTTTCGTATTGTCACGATACAGGGGAGACAGCGTTACGGAAATGATACAGGATCTGGGATGGGAATCATTACAACAACGGCGCTTATCGCTGGGGCGTGGGCTACTTACGAAACTCCAATCGCCAACATTCTCCTCCGAATGCGACAATATATTGTTGACTCCCACTTACATAGGTAGAAATGATCATCAGAATAAAATACGAGAAATCAGAGCTCGAACGGAGAGATTCAGGTATTCTTTCTTCCCGCGCGCTATTCGAGAATGGAATGGGAGATAAATAGTTTAACGGTGGTTCGATGAAACCTCTGCTAGTCAAATATGATTTGCAGAGTATCACGTGTAGATGTAGATCTTGCCCATTTGTCACTTTTCACGTGTCATTATGCACATTTTCCGCGCTGCTTGGTTACAAAGAAAATTCTCAGTTGAAATTAGAAACTTGGGAGGCTAAAAAGGTTGGAAATAAGAGGTTAACTAGTTTGGCTTGCGTCCTGATACTAAATATTTTCCAAGATGAAAATGACGGTCTAAATTTTGAAATGTCTTTGTCTACTCAAAAATCTTATAAAATAGTTACCTGGTGTTAAATTTTAGTGTGTTAGCTTATAAATTTTGCGTGATGTATTCAGATCCAATCCTATCTATTTTCTCTCTATATATTTTCTTGTCACGGAAGACTGTGATACTGTGAAATAAAAAGGAATTATTGACGAAATAAGTATGCATTTAATGTTTAGTAAAAACATTTGCGTTCGCCCGACGCTCTCAGAAGACGTTTTTGAGACACAAATTGGTGATGTATCTGTCATTAGTTGTAGTTGCAGAGCATACTATTTAATAGCGAACTCATAGAAGAATGTTTTAAATGGAGTGTATACTTTCATCAAAATGATAATCACAGAAGTAAACATCGTGACCACTATCTCATGTGGATCTCAGCGATGGAGTTGCAACCACATACACTGACTCTTTACAGTTTTATGGAGTTTTTATTCATGTATCTCTACAATGCGCGGAAACCATTTGACGGCGATACACATGACAATCATCTCTTTCAAAAACACAATGTAAGCGAAATTGTTGAGTCTTTGCTCATACGTATGAGTTTGACATTAAAGTGAATCTGATTGAATGTGAGTATGAAATGTTAGTGGAGGGTGACAATATGATTCGGTACTCTCTATCACCAAATTATCCATCCTTCAATCCCTAAACTTGGTTCATGTCAATATCTCCGTCCTTTTGATCCTTTCAATAAAACATTTGGATACTGTACCTCCTCACTAGTATCTCAATGTACTCATGTAATACTCAGAATTCTTCTGTAGCACCACATTCAATTGTTACTATAATCTTGTCTGTACTGTTTATGGTTATTTTATAAGTTATTTATCCGTCAGCTTGAGGTAATACGAATCAGTATTTTAAATTTACGCTATAACTTCACAAGCCTCAAAGAAGTACAAAAAAATCATAGAGGAAAATGCTCTAGGATTTCGAACTTCTAGTTGTGGTCTGCAATTCATTAATCAACAGTACTTATTGGAAACAAAATGAAATTAAGTGATATCTGGCAGTAATCTGTTCTAAATTTGCTTGTTATTTGCTTCAATTTGAATATTGTTCTACTCAACGAAAATTACATATGACATTGATTGAAGGAGTAGTACTTACAAGTGCAATCAAAATGTAGCTATTGAACGCATTAAGATTCAAGGTAGTTTCATCGAAACAAGGAGTAAATAAGGAAGAACATGTAATTTGTCTCCCCGTGAAAAACTTTCAGTCCAATAATTACCGCCATCGTTTAGGACAAAAAATGTATTAAAGTCTTCATTGTCACTGTAAACAGAACGCCCATTACTTTCCTGTTCCAACAGATTGCGACCACGCAAATCAGGGCTGTTCAGTAAAGCGCTTCTTATTCCACTGTTTGATTCTCTTCAACTAGTCTCAGCTACTTACTTACATTCTACGAAATTGCACACTTGTTATGCACGTATTCTATTTGTAAATCCGTCTATATTTCATTTTTTCTTAAAGTCAAGAAAATTAACTCCGTCTTCGTAGTTGTCAAAAAAATAGACTTGACGTTGTACTTTACCTTCAGACTCTTAGGATCTTGTTTTCATATTTCGCCAGATTTCTTCAACTTATCATAAAATCCTTAGCTGTTTTTCTCAGTTCGCTGCACATGCTAGAACTATGGGAAAAATTATAAACTGCCATTTGCAGTTGCAAAAAAAAAAAAAAAAAAAAAAAAAAAAAAAAAAAAAAAAAAAAACAACAACAACAACAACAACTAAGAACATGGCATGGAGAAAATAAAAAAATACGTAATGTATTCTTCTTTACGGGATAATGGAGCCAAAGCTCAGAATGTTGTTACAAAGCTTTACTAGAGTTTCTTTAGGCTTCCACAGAACAGGGTTAACACAACGTTTGTTGCAGACGATGTTACTGCAAAAAGCGACATCCGTCACCGGAACGAAACTTTTGTTTTGCTGCGGACGACTGCAAGTTTGTTGGAACTGCGACAAATTTCTGCGGCGTCTGTTGTCAGTGACGAGAATAGTTTTTACGAAGCAGTTACGCTTCGTGCGTCAACACAGTAAACGCGTTGCCCGTGTCCGTGGCTTCATTATTTCTTTTTGACAAAAACTCGAATGCCACTGGAGGTTTTAGCTGACCAGGCAGTACGGAGACAACACAGCACTACAGAACCACAGTATATTGGAAGTAAGTATTTAATAAGCAAGAGACTTATCTAAACCGGTCGCTTAGTCTCAGGAGATTCGAATGTATCACCCAAAAACTAATTAAAATTTTTCAAACACTCAAAACATTAATTACTAGTGAGTCTTACAAGATCCTAAGTTTTGAAATGGCAATGTGTAATAAAAGTTGCACTACATGTTTGCTAAAGGGTTCATCGCAGCCGGCCGCGGTGGCCGAGGAGACTGAGGCGCTCCAGTCACGGTCTGCACGGCCACTACGGTCGGGGGTTCGAATCCCCCCTTGGGCATGGATATTTGTGCCGTCCTAGTTCGTAAGTAGTTCATAAGTAGTTTGTAAGTTTAGGGACTGATGACCCCATAGTTAAGTCCCATAGACTATACAAACATTTGAAACATTTGATTTGGTTCATCGCATTAAAATAATCTAAGAAACGAGTTTTCAAAATTATCACGTTAGTCCCAGGGTTTCGTAAGCCATTAAATCAAAACCTTATTTTGTAATTTACATAGTTTATTATTCCTCATAAAGCCAACGACTGTAACTGTGAGGCAAAGAAAACTCACAAAGGACGATTTCTAAGACACTACGGAATTTACACTGTTAAAAACAATTAGGGGATCAGTTGAGATAACTAGGTATTGAAGTATTGTCATCGGAAGAATGAATTAAAATTATTCGACGTCATTTGTCGGTTCTACGGAGTGGAGACAACAACATTACACCAACCGAGGTAGTGGTAATAACAGAAAGTTACTGCAGAGGGATTGGTGTTGACTTGTGTTTACTCTACCAAACGAATTACACAAGAAGTTGTGTACAGATAGTGTAGTTAGCAAGTAGTGCAATGCAATGACAACGTGACTTACCTGAAGCTGTGGCATGGAGAGCTGTATCAATGGTGGAAGCGGGACAGCTATTGGAGTGTCCCAAAGTGTAATGTCCAGGACCTGGACGCGATTTCAGACAACGGGAACCGTTAAAAGAAGACAAGGCCAAGGTCGTCCATATGTAACATCAGCTAGAGATGACCGTTATCTCTGGGTAACAACCCGTCGAGATAGGAGGCTGAATGCAACTCCAGGCAGCAACAGGATGTACAATATCACCACAAACAGAAATCGCCTTCGGGATTGTGGGCTCTTCACACGGAGGCCTTTAAAACTACAAGACCGTTTGTCTCGCAAAACTGGGCGGGATTGAAGTCGCAACGAATGGCGCGAGTTCTGTTCACAGATGAGTCAAAATTTTGTGTTCAGTCAGACAATCGTCGTTTCATCATATGGAGAGAACGCGGAACTTGGAATAATCCTGCTTATGTGTACGGAAAATAACTAATCATGGTGGTGGTCGAATGGTGTGGGCAGGAGTCAGTATTAGCGAACTCGCGGAGCTCTCTGTTCAGAATGGAGCTTTGCTGCTTAGAGGTATAGAGACAGATTCTGCGACTTTTTGTTGAGCCGTACGCTGGCGCCATAGGACATGGGATCCTTCTGGTGGACGATAACGCTCGTCCCCACAGAGCTACACTGGTGGACAACATGCTTGAAACTGAGGGAACTGAACGCATGGACTGACCAACTTTTTCACCCGACTGAGCATGTCTGGGATGCATTTGGCAGACGCATTGCAGCCAGGCCAACACCTCCCACAACGGTTGCAGAGCTGGATATTGCACTCATGGAAGTATGGCCAAATATCCCTCAAGAGCTTATTAATAACCTCACACAGGTGTGTGACTGTACTGGTCATTCTAGGTGATCACTTACCATATTAGAGGGCAAAGAGAATGTCTTTTTCACTGTTATGGTAACACGCCCTAAGTTAACGCCATGTAAACCTCAAGTAAAGTGTTGAGAAAGCGAATTCTGTATCACAGAAAAATTAGAATTGAACCAATATCTGAATAAATTACTTGGCCATGTGTATTTGTGTATGCTATATTACGTGAACTCGTAATTGTTTTGAACAGTTTATATCAAGTGACATCAATTTTACATTATTGCTGTATTAATTTGAATCTTGATTTTCCTTCTGAATGATCTTAAAAACCTTTACAAAATAAACTCGGCAAAAATCATTTAGCACTTGCTTTTTACGAGGGGAGTTGGAAAATTAGTTTTGCCTCTCGACTGCGGCCAGAGTTGTGTATGAAAGGGAAGAAAATAGAATGAGACATTAAAGATCAGACATGTCTTTATTTTTCTACATAATTTTCAAGAACATCGAGACATTTCTCAAACCGCTTTATAAGCTTCAAAAAGCCGGCTAGGAAATATGGAAACGCGGGGGCATGAAACGTGGGTCACCATTACACGCCCGAATGGAAGGCCGCATCCATGGAATGGAAACATCCGTCATCACCTGTCCGAAAGAAGTTCAAAAGCATTTCGTCAGCAGTTAAAGTGTTACACTCCGTTTTCTGAGATGCCCAAGTAGTTTTGCTGCTCGACTTTTTGGAGAATTCAATCATTACTTCTGCGCGGTACTGTGCCACTGCGTCGAAATTGAAAGAGTTGAATCGGAAAAAGAGCCTGGCCTTCTCCGATCTGGCGTTCTGCTGTTGGATGACTGCGACACCATACTCGACGACGGCAACGCATAACCATATTGCAACTCTTGGTTGGGAGCGCCTGCACCATCCGCCATACAGTCCTGATTTCGCACCAAGTGACTCCCATTTGTTTCAAGCTTGGAAGAAGACTCTCGGCGGATGGCGCTTTGGAAGCAATGCTGACGTCAAGCAAGATGTTCAACACTTCTTCCGTACGCAACGCACTGATTTTTTTCCTGGACGGCTATCTGAAGCGTATAAAAAGGGATGACAAATGTCTCAATGTAGTTGGAAATTATGTAGAAAATAAAGATATGTCTTACATTTAATGTCTCATTCTATTTTTTCCCTTCATACACAACTCTCCCCCTCGTAAATTATGCAATGATATTTTATTTAAATTACTGTATGGTGACGATTTACAGTGTTGATATATTTATCAATATTTTTTCGCAATAGCGAATTTTACTTTGCGTCACTGTCTAAGGTATAGATGTTCTACCAAATGGTGACATATGAAAATTTGTGCCGGGCCGGGACTCGAACCCGAGTTTCCCGCTATTCGCGAGCGGTCACTTTAACCACTAGTCTACCCGAACACGATTCCAGGACCGTCCCAAACTTCCAATGTTGATTAATATATCAACACTGTAAATCGTCACCACAGTAATTTAACAGATGTCTAAGCGAGGCCATGACGATAACAGCGTAGGTTAATGCCTCGTTGTTTTCATTTTCCCTGGTGCGGGAATACACATTAAGCTGCGATTGCTTAGGGATGAATGCAGTTGACTCATATGTGCAGTCAGTGTGGCATATGGAAGTTTGGGACGGTCTTGGAGTCGTGTTCGGGTAGCCTAGTGGTTAAGGTGACCACTCGCGAAAAGCGGGAAACCCGGGTTCGAGTCCCGGCCGGGCACATTTTTCATATGTCGCCATTTGGTAGAACATCTGTACCTTATACAGTGACACAAAGTGAAATTCGCTATTGCGAAAAAATGTTGATAGTTATTTTCTTTATTCGACTAACATTTAGCTTTATCACTGACCCATACTTTTCCAGCAATTTTTGTCAATTTGATTATACATAGTCTCGTTTTGAAATGAAAATTTATAAAATTATCCCGGTTTATACATTGTTAGATGGCATTTCTGGCGAACTGCCGGATGTCTGTAACGTGTTGTCACGACATTTCGGCGCAGAGTGTTCTGACCACCGTCTGGTGAATGCTGGTGGACAGACACGAGGCTCTCTACCCAGGAGACCGCCGGTGCACACGCGTGGTCGTAGCTGTACGCTGTGCATGCTGCATGCACTGCTGACCACATGCGCTTTTGCTGCGAGTCAGTGGGCCACACCGCGAGACCTTGCACATCGATATATCGGTCACGCGGCGACTACGACTGCGCACAGCACCAGACTTTTAGATGGCAGTACCTCAATGGAAACAACCTCTCTCATGTCTAACAAGGGGAACACCAAGTATGGTACCAACGAATTTTGGTGAGTCGCAGGTATATTGTGCGGGAACTCCTCCAAACCTCTAAGCTAAAAGGATTTGTTCCAATGCGCCTTAGTTTCCACGAAAATCCCGCTATACCTATACTGAGTCATAACGAACACGTCAGCCAGCGTGGTGTAATTAGCAAGGTGTTCGACTGTCACGCGTACGACCCGAGTTAAAATCCTCCTGTCCGGCGATTGACTGTGTATAATTACATTTCTTATTGCAAAGATAAGGCTATATCAGGTAGTTACAGTTACATGTGAACGATATGCTACGAATGACTACCCGCCTGGCCGCAGCATAATAAGCCCCTGGGACGCGTCAAGTGGACACACACTGCATTCGACGACGTAACAACACTGGGGCCGGGGACTGTAAATGCAGCCAACAAATGCTGCACAAATGTTACAGCTGAAAACTACATACGGTTTACTAATCTTTCAGTCGCCGTAAAAGTATGCTTCGAAATAAGGAATAATATAAAATAATCGTTTGGAATACATATTAAGCGATTAACATAAGCTATTATCGTGACCAATTACTCAAGCATTAACATAAGAGTGGCTATTAAATCATATAATTATGCACAATCAATCGTCGGACAAGTGAAAAAAGAATTGGTTCCAAGCAGGATTTGCGCGACAGGATAGCGCCTTTCTAATTACACCACGCTGCCTCACGTACGCGTCATGACACAGTACACATATAGCTGTTACGCGCTGGACTTTGATCGCGATTTTCGTGAAAAATAAGGCGCATTGGAACAAATCCTCTTAGCTTGGTGGTCTGGATGAGTTCCCGCACAATATACCTGCGACTCATCAAAACCCGTTGGTACCATACTTGGTGTTCCCCTTGTAAGAGACTATCATATTTACACTGTTTAATTTATGTCATTGTATTTCATCGAACTTTTTTCCGCTCTTGTCCCATAGAAGCAGGGTCGGCGTCGTTAATCAAATTTGACGTGGTTTGTGAAGTATCGAGTATTGGGAGGCAACCAAAGACTGTTACACCAATATCGATACACCCACTGAAACGTAGGGTCATTCCACGTGAAGTGTCTAAAGGCTCCCAGCTCGACCATCTTCAATACTGATGAAATTTGTACGGTATATACCTGAGGGCCTGACATGGACGTATGCAATGTTTCATTCTCACCTTTAACTTGGTACACGTACTAGAGGCATTTTTGTAGAGACCACTTTTACCGACAACGAAACGTCGCGAAGTTTAACATTCCACTGTTCCTAGTGTAAAAGAGTAAGACCCTTGGTTCTTGGTAAAGTGGTACAACGTTTTGTGCCCTACACACAAATGGTGCAGATAGAGTTCAGAAAGCAATGCATTTGGCATAATCTGCGTTCAAAGTAGGCAATCATGTAGCGAGAAATTTGTCCCATAGTTTAACGAGGCATAACTAGTGGAAAAAGTGCGCTGCAGACTTGGTCTTTTGTCAAACTATTATCTGTCTAGGTGTTAACTATATTACCAATTTGGACCTGGCTTGTGTGTTTAATTACTGTGCTACGATCCTGTGAATATGCTAAAAACCATGAATGTATCAAAATATACCCGTGTTCAAAGTCATGTATCTCAAAATGGACACCTACGACATTATATTCATTAACTTCATTCAACAGAGCACATTTCCTTTTATTAGAAAAAGTGATTTTTCATTTTGCTGTTTCTTTGGGTAAGGTGCAAAAATTTCCCCTAAAAATTTCAAATCTTTGCAGGAGTAAAGCTTCATGATGGAAGCTTATTTGAGCATTTTCAGTAGAGTGTAAACTAATTCGTCTAGTAATTCTTGTTCTTCTAAGGAAATTTCCTTTACAGCTTTTAGTCCCTTGTGGCACTCTATGTCATTAAATGGCATGGGGAATAAGTATTTCACTGCACAATCAGTGATTGCCTCCTCCAGCATTCACAGTTGTAGTGCATGTGATTTTAACGTACCGGTACTTGATCAACTCGCTGAAGTGCAGTTTTAAAGAAATTAAGCATATTCATTATTTTAGCGACGGTTCTGCTACACAGTACAAAAATTTTAAGAGCTTCCTAAATCTTTGCCATCATAAAAATGATTTTGGCATTACTGCCGAATTTTTTTTTCTTTTGTTTTCGGAACATACCATGGGAAATCACGATGTGATGGAATTGGGGGTACAATTAAGCGTTAAGCAGCAAGAGCTAGTCTTCAGCGTCCAATTGACAACCAAATCTTGACACCAACTGATCTGTTTGAATGTCTAGTACAAGATATCATCTTTTATAGCAAATGTTAACCGATATGCTTAAGTTGCTACTAAACATGTTGCCATTAGTGAACTACAACCTGGCTAGTATTTCGCTTGCATTTATGATGGAAAATGGTGTATAGGAAATATCTGTGAAGTTTCATGTTTAGAAAAAACGCCTTGATTAATTTCATGCATCCTCATGGAGCTGCGCAATCATTTCATTAGCTTCTCGAAGACACATATGCTGGATCCCAGAACAACAGATAATTGCAATCATAACAGTTCCAGCTGCTTCAGTGATTGGGCGGCAATGCAGTTTGCCAGAAGTAATAGTTTTGGACATCAGCAACAAATTTAAAGCATTTGCCAACTGAAGAATTCTGTATTATGGCTTGGCAACCAGAAAGAGATCCAAAAAATGCTATATACTCATATCCCGGCTTGGTAACCTGCTGGACTCCCACATTCAGGCTTGGGAACCTCCAGTAAAGAAACTCACACGTAGCTGACCTTCCATGGCTACCGGGTATGGCCCCTAGGCGACGAGGCTACGAGTCACTGAGTCTGGTAGTGGCATAGCCACCATGAAACAACGCGAGAAATTTTCTCGAATTACTAAAATGAAAATACGTTTCTTAATAGAATGAACTGAGATTATGCCAAATGCATTGCTTTCTGAACTCTATCTGCATCATTTGTGTGTAGAGCACAAAAAGTTGTACCACTTTACTAAGTACAAAGGGTTTTGCTCTTTTACATTAGGAACAAGGGAACTCTAAACTCGAAGATATTTTCGCGACTTTTCGTTGTCGGTAAAAGTGGTCTTCACAAAAATGGCTCTAGTACGTGAACCAAGTTACAGGTGAGCCTTAAACTTTGCATACGTTCATGTCGGGCCCTCAGGTATATACTGTACAAATTTCAGCAATATTGAAGATGGTCTAGGTGAGATATTCGTCTAATCTGGGACACTTGACGTGGAATGACCCATAGACAGTTGGCAACACGGATTCGTACACTCCCGCAAGAGACTGCGCATTACGAACTCAAGCACGTGAGAGAAGACAAGTTTATACGGTCTGAAGACAAGACTGTGCAACGTGTTTATCTAGTGTAACGTTTTCTCGATACTGTGGATCGTTTTCATCCATACTGTGCATCAAAAATGTTCAAATGTTTGTAAATCTATGGGACTTATCTGCTTGGTTATTAGTCCCTCGGCTTACAAACCATTTAAACTAAGTTAAACTAACCGCAGGATAACACACACACCCATTCCCGAGGGTAGACTCGAACCTCCTACAGCGAACGGCCACGCGCACTCCAGCACGGCGCCTTAGTGCGCACGGTTATTCCGCCGCGTTAAAATGTGCATCGATACAGCAATTCTCATCTGGGAGCCACGAGGATCAGTTCTCAAGTACAAGAAGTTGTCAGTTCAGCTGCAGGTGAACTACTTGAAAAATAAACTCCATGGCCTTGGCTCGGGGAGGGAGCTGGCATTGGACCCCCCCCCCCCCCCCCCGCCCCAGTCACCGCTGCATGTGGCCAGAGCTACATTATGCATGGTTTCCTCGTAGGGCGTGGGACTGTTTCTCATGAGCCATGTCCTAGCGCGCTGTTCTGCCATAGTAATTGGTAATATTGTGTTCAGTTCACTTACCTTGTAGGGAATATAATACATCGTTGTACACAGTGGTTCAGTATACGAATCGAGAGCTTACCGATTGGTGTTTCTACGGCTAAGGGCGGCGGACAGCAAAGTGATATCGGGGGACCTATCCCCGGCGACAACAACCACTGCATTCAACCACGATCCCGGGATTTGTGTCATACATTCTGTTCGTAATTGTAAAATGTAACATTCACGGCCGGAATGGTCAAAATTACTAAAAATTTCCGGGCTATTATGCCTTGGTCGTGTAGATTTATTTATGGAAACACAACGTTTCGTCCCCGATTGCGGAGGACATTTTCAAGGTGGATCGTGGCACTTTTCAATGTCCAAAGCACACCCTGGCTCGCTACTGACTGAAGCCAAACTCCCGTTTACGAGGGCTCGCGCGAAGAGGTGTGACGTCAGATGTTTTTGATATACGCGCGCAATTCGTCGTTGCCGATTGCCGCCGTCCGTTAATATCGTCCCATGGTGGAAGACTGTTACATTTCTTCTTAAAAATCAGAATCCAGATATCATTTAGTTTCACGTCGTCCTCCATCCTATTGAAATTATTGGGGGGGGGGGGTTTACAATTTCTATAGCCTCTCTGTACAGTCTTTCGTGGTATCCATTTGTGGCTGCTAAAACCTGAGTCTTATCAAATTGAATAAGGTGGTCCCCTGATTGAAAAACATGTTCAGCTACAGCTGATCTGTCAATTTCTCCCCTTATACAGTTCCCCTTGTGCTCATCTAGTCGTTTTCTTAACTGTTCTTTTTGTGGTACCCACGTATACGTCTCCACAGCTACACGGAAGCCTATAAATTCCTGTTTTTTTTCAGCGCTTTTCTAGCATCCTTTGCCGATTTCAGGTGATGCTGTATCTTCCGAGTAAGTTTATAAATAACGGCAACATTCCGTTTCGTCAATTTTTACCGATGCGGTCGGTGACGTCCTTAATAAAAGGCAGAAAGACTTTGGATTTCACAGGAACCTTTTTATCGTTTTCAATTTTACCTGTCGGTATCAAAGCTCTCCTTATCTTTGTAGACGAATAGCCATTGTTAAGTAAAGCATTACTCATGTGTTTTAATTCCGCGTCGAGTAATTCCGGTTCGCAGATGTTCCTTGGTCTGTCCGTCAACGTCTTTATAATGCCCCGCATTTGCTGTGGGTGGTGGTTTGAATCCCGGTGCAGATAACGGTCTGTTTGTGTGGGCGTCCGATAAACTGTATGGCCCAATCTGCCATTCCCCTTTTTTGAAAACTGGCACGTCAAGAAAATTCAGTTTTCCGTCTGCCTCCTCCATTCTTTTCACGGATGAGGGTCACCTTTAAGCAGTGTGGTATCTTCAAGGTGGTTAAAATAAGGGGAGATGGCGCTAGTACGCCGACTTTATGTGTCGAATGAAGCCAGTCCATCTTGCGGAGACAAATAAATGTTTTTTAAAAAAAAATGGCTGTCATTTATGAATACATATCTGATATAGTAAGCTTTTGTGGACAAATACAGACCTTCCAGATGGCTGAAATGTGATTTATTAACGCAAAATCTCATTCTATGACTTACATGTCGGGTTAATACCGAAATGTTTTACAAGAACTGAACGTATCAGCTGTAGAACTTCACAGGGAGTACAGAACAAGATTTTTCTAATAAAGACAGAACCAAGTTGTATTATTTTCGTACATTCAGTACAGAAAAGACGATTTTTTAATGTTGAATACATACGAAGATTCCTTCAATAGGTTCCACGTCATTAAATATTCATACTAACATTCTGTACCACCAGGTCTTTGAAATTTCAAGGGAACCTATTTCTTGTAAAAGTGAAAATTATAAGTCATTTTCTTTGTGAAAATAGCATTGATTTTCTTGTTCTGTTTGCACATCCATGGGTAATGCAGGCAATTTTTTTTTCTTTTTAGATAAAATACTACTTTTAATTTGTAATTAAATAAATATACGCTCGTCACCACAAATGCTATTAGCACCGTAATATGGCGACAACGGCTTCACTTCTGTGGCTTTAAGAGCATCTCCCCCTATTCAAACCTCCTTGGGTACCTTCTACTTTCATGACAGTTATCTGTGGGATAGTATGCAGAACGCCCGTGGAGTCAGCGAATCATCAGCATTGGTGCAGCCGGAATGTATGAGCCGGGATAATTGGCGAGCATATTTTGGAACCAGCCTTCCTTCCACGTCGCCTAACAGGTCGTAACTGTCGGGGTTTCTTTCAGTTGACTTTCCTTCTTCTGCTGGATGAAATGCCATTGATGATTCGTAGGAGTAACTTGAATCTGGGACAAAGGTAAAAATGTGTGGAAACGGGACATTCAGACAAGGAAGTTGTCTATCACCAAGTATCTTCAATCTGCATGGTGAATGGCTGGCGAGAGAAGCGTTGAAAGGCTGCGGAAACTTCAGGATGGGAGAACGTCTCATCGACACTGTCAAGTATGCAGACGACTTGTAATGCCTGCCAAAAATCAAAGACATCTGCCACATATGATGAATCGTCTGGTGGAAACTGGTAGCAAATCTGGTATGAACATCATCATCGAGAAATCAAAAGTGATGCAGATATCAAAAAACGGGAGCAACCCTTGAGTATAATAATCGAGAATCGAGAACTGGAAAATGTGAAGCAGCTCAAGTACTTGAGAAGCTTCCTGACAAAGGATACCCAGTGCACAAACAAAATTCTAGCAAGAATTGCCATGGCTAAAGCCGTTTTCAATAAGAAGTGAACTCTGCTGACCAGCAAGATGAGCTTGGCATTAAAGAAGAAATTGGTGAAGTGTTACATTTGGAGCATTGCACTGTATGGAGTCGAGACATGGATTTCGAGAGAAAAGAGGAGAAAAAAATACTTGGAAAGTTTTGAAATGTGGTGCTGGAGGAGCATAGAGAAGATCAAGTGGACAGATTGGGTGACAAATGACGATGTATTGAGAAGAGTAGGATAGAAGAAAAGTATAATGTGTACAATTCTTCAGAGAAAGGCCAACTGGATCGGACACATACTTACACGCGAGGGACTTATACATGACGTCATGGAAGGGAAGATCAATGTAACTGCACGACGAGGAAGGAGAAGAATTCAACACCTGGATGACCTGAAAGATGGAAGGTGCTACATCAGATTAAAGGAAAAAGTTGAAGACCGGGAACATTGGCATCATAAATTCTCCGTGCGAAGACACGGACCAGCCACTAGGCAGAATACTACACAATAAAAGGACTGTGTGGCTGCTACACTATACTGCTCCAGCCAACTTCGCCGCTACCACCCGGACGTATCTCAATGGTGTCTTTACTGGTTGATGGATCAGACGAGGAGGTCCAGTTGCAGGGCCTGCTCGTTCACATCTCAACCTGTGCGGCTTCTGGTTAAGGGGACTCTCAAAAATATCATGTATGGAAAATCCATTACAGATGAGAAGACAATGCAACAGCGTGTTTATGTTGCCTTTGACACTGTTCGGATTGAGCTTGGCCGATGTGAACGTATGAGACAGAAGATGCTACGGCGCTTACATGCATGCGTTGAGGCACACGGAAACTATTTTCAACACATTCTGTTAACTATGGCTCTGTGGCAGCGCGTATTGGACGGCCGTCATTGTAACAAAGTGTGATGGAATAAATAGTCTGTATCGCGGTAAGCATGCATATCTGGACGTACGTTCATTAAACTTTTGGCCCACTTTAGGTTAAGCTGGTAACACTAAAAGTGGGCCTTAACGATCGTCTTTTGTCAGTTCGAAATTTAAGTGAAAATAACGGCTTAACCGTTCATCTGACAAGAAAATTGAATAAACTCATTTGTAGAGCAGAAAATTCTCTTCAGCTTTGCTCTGTCTTTTTTTTTCATATCTCGCATTTCAGAGATATTTGAAAAAATAACGGCGACTTGCCGATGTCTGTCTGCTGTCCGTGTTTTCACTTTTTAAGTGGAACCGTTCAACCTGTCAGCACCAAACTTTACAGACCTAATTGTTGGTCCTCAGAGACCAGAACTTCTCTTTTTCAAATATTTCGAACAAAAATATGTAGTAACACTAAAAAAAGCCGTTTGTGATGCACTTTTGACAGCAGGAAACTGGAAAGAAACCGTTCATCTGACACGAAAACTGAATAAACGAATTTGTAGTGGAGAAAATTGCCTACAACTTTCCTCACTTATGTTTTCTTTCGTAACTCGCTCCGCTACAGAGATATATGCAAAAATAACGGCAATTTGAGACCGTCGCTTGATTTTACGTAAACTAAACCCGGCATTAGGAAATGTCACATGACATTTCTCGTCCAGAACACTCTGTGACATACGCCATCTTGCTTTCTGTATTTTATGATTTTCTTATTATAACTTACGCGTTGCCATTTCAAAACAATGGTGCACTGAAGAATTAACAAAAAACGTCGTTTATAGCGCCATAAATTATAATATAATGTCAAAAATGTCATTTTGGAAGTTAACAGCTGCCGTCAATAGTACGAGAATTAAGAATCAATTTCGTAGTTGTTCGCTGTGGTGTAGTGGGCGGCGCGTTAGGCTGTGATACATTTGGTAGGTAGTTCGAAAGTCGCCTCTACCATTTTTTGTCCTTTGCACCAAAAAGGGTTTCGGGCAGTCTTATTAATTAAATAGAGCTATGTTCTCCAATGTCTAGAGTTGTACAGATGTAAGAGTGCTACCTCTAAAATGTGTGTTTGGTCTATTTCGTGAACATCTGAGAAATACGTAATAGAAATTGAACAAAGGTCTTCTGAAACTTTTGCACATCAACTGGGAGAGTACTGTGATAATGAATATTCTAAACAACATGCTGCTGCTGGTAGTTTCATATATAAATTAAGTCTTACATTTCCTTAATGAAATGGAAGGGAAGTGTATACATTGCAACAAATTACCTTGTTTTTCTTTCTTTCTAAGCAATTATTCACTATTTATGAAATATGTTGAAAGTCATTAAATAGAATCAATGCGTCTACTAAAATGTTTGTCGTTGGTATGGTAGCTAAGACACTTTTAATGTAGGTTGTATTATCTTTTCTGTAGTTCAGATATGACTTTGTTCATGTTAAATAGAGCAAATATTCTGTTTCAAACCGTGACTACGGTTTTTTTTTTTTTTTTTTTTTTTTTTTTTTTTTTTTTTTTTTTTTTTTTTTTTTTAATGTATGCTTTCCTCGATCAATTCTTAGACCACAACGCAATGAAATGCGTGGGAATTACAATTACGAACAACTTTAATTGGAAAGACCACATATACTGTGGGGGACACGAACAATAGATTCGGCTTTGTTGGCAGACCACTAAGAATATGCAACAAATTCGATAAAGACACTGCATACACTACCCTTGTCTGCCCTCTGCTAGAATATGCTATAGATTTGAAGGAGGGAATTGAAATACAAAGAAGGGCAGAAGGGCAACTCTTTTTCTGTCTAGGGGAGAGAGTGTACGGAAAAAACACACGAGTTGAGGTGGTAGTCATCAAAACAAAGGCGTTTTTTGTTGCGGCAAGGTCTTCTTCTTCCTTCTTAGCGTTTGTCCCTCCTGGTGGCAGGGTCCGCTGTTTTGTCTCACTGTCGGCACTTTTTACGGACTTGTGCCTGCTCAGGGTGGAGGCCTGGGGACTTTAGGTCTTCATGCAGGGTGTCAAGCCATCGTTGCCTAGGTCGCCCTACTGGCCATTTACCATTTACTTTCAAATTAAAACCAGTCTTTGCCACTGTTGTTTCGTCTGCTCTAAGCACGGTTTTCTCTCACCTTTTCTACTATTGGAGCTACTCCGTATAAACTACGAATTTCGTCGTTTGTGACGTGGTCGTGCAGTGTTAATCCAACTGTCCACCTGAGCGTCGTTGTTTCCATAACAGAGAGACTTTGTTCCACTTCCTTTGTTGAAGGCCAGCATTCAGACGGTAAGTCATCGAATAAAACAGAAGTGATATCTGGCGTTCCCCAGGAAAGCGTTGTAGGTCCCCTACTCTTCCTTGTGTTTATAAACGATTTAGGAGACAATCTGAATAGCTCCCTTAGACTGTTCGCGGATGATGCTGTCGTTTATCGGTTAGTGAAGTCAACAGAGGATCAAAAGCAATTGCGATTTAGACCAAATTTCTACATGGTGCGAAAATTGTCAATTGATACTAAATAAAGAAAAGTGTGAAGTAATACACATGATCACTAAAAGAAATCCGCTGAACTTCGATTACGCGATAAATCAGTCAAACCTTAAGGTCGTAAATTCTACCAAATACCTAGGAGTCACACATACGAACAACTTAGACTGGAGAGAACACATAGAAAATATTGTGGGGAAGGCGAACCAAAGATTACGTTTCATTGGCAGAACGCTTCGAAGATGCACCAGCTCCTCCAAAGAGATGCCTACATCACACCTGTGCGTCCTCTCCTGGAATACTGTTGCCCGTTGTGGGAACCTCACCAGGTGGGACTGACGGAAGGTATTGAGAAGGTTCAGAAAAGGGCAGCTCGTTTTGTTTTATCACGTTACGGAGGAGGGGGGGGGGGGGGGGTGGCGTCACGGAAATGTTGCTCGAATTGGGGTGGAAATCATTAAAAGAAAGACGTTATTCATTTCGGCGTGATCTGTTTGCGAAGTTTCAATCACCGACTTTTACTTCTGAATGTGAAAATATTTTGCTAGCACCCACCTACTTAGGAAAACACGACCATCTCAATAAAATAAGAGAAATCAGATCGAAAACGGAACGATTTAGGTGTTGTTTCTTTCTGCGCGCTATTAGAGAATGGAGCAGTAGAGAAAAGTTATGAAAGTGGTTAATCAACCCTCTGCCAGGTACTTAAATGAGATTTGCAGAGTATCTATGTAGATGTAGATGAGTGCCACTGGACGGATTACCGATCGGTATACCTTTCACTTTAGCCTCTTTGGAATTTTCATGTCGCAGACTACTCCAGTCACAAAACGCCTTTTGAGCCAAGCGCTGCTCAGACGGTTGGAGATTTCTACACTGAAATTTCCTTCGGCAGAAATAGTCAAAAAATGTTCAAACTGCGTGGTCATCAGTCCCTAGCTTACAAACTATTTAAACTAACGTAAGCTACCCTAAGGATAACACAAACATACAAACACACACACACACACACACACACACACACACACACACACACATATGCCCCACGGAGGACTCGAACCTCCGACGGCGAGCAATCGCACGCTCCGCAGCGAGGCGCCTTAGACCGCTCGGCTACTCCACCGTCAGGAATAGTCCAGCCCAGGTATTTGAAAATGGGTGCTGTTGGCAGGTCAATACCATTGATGCTGATGGTATCAAAATATTACGAAATTTCAATCACCAACTTTATCCCCAGCTACATAACAAAATAAGAGAAGTAAGAGGTCGAACGGGAAAGCCTTCGAGGTTGGTCTTTTGCCGCGCGCTATTCGATAAAAGACCGGTAGAGGAATAGTCTGAAAAGGTTCTGTAAAACCTCTGCCACGCGCGCAATTGTGAACTTAAAAAGAAGAAAAAACAATTGCATAGCTTTTCTTTTTTTCGCCAACAACGGTTCCACTATTACTCAAAGTCGCTAATAATGTAATCGGAACTCCTTCGCGAGCCTTTTTCTTCTCCTATGGTCCACCTACACGAAATATTTAAACATTTTAGGAACTTGAATGGTTTATCTTCCTGCTCTTTATCATACAATTTCAATCAACTAAGGGACACCCATCCTGCGACTTCCCCTTGTGAGAGGAATACCAAGACATTCTTCATCTCATGCTATATACAGACGAAGCCACATTAACACATGATTAGGTTCAAAGGATAATTCTCGTCCTGTATTGGGAACGCCATTGCATGATGAGAAAATCGGAGTGTGGATAGCAATCTCCACATGGCTTCTACGGAACCTCTATTTAAAACAAAACAAAACAAAACTGTACAGTGGACGTTATTGTTTAATAACGCATGATTACATTGGTCAACTGAAGGAACACGAAATCAACTACTCATGATTGCGACAAAATATTTCCAAGACCCTCTACAATGCCTTCCATGAGGACATGTGGAACTTGCAGAGAATAGTGACTGAAAAGACAAGTAGCCTAATTTTTATTTAATTATGACTCAGTCAGCATACTGTTAGAAAGAGACGATGGCAATGGGTGAAAAAAAGAATGGGACAAATGGCATACAGACAGCGAAAGTGGCGGAGAAGGAGAATGTAGTAAGGATGATCGAGATAAAGGAAGACACTGGTAGTGGAAGAGACAGGAAAAGGTGCCAGTGGGAAAAAAAGACATGGTGGGAGAGAGACATGTGTAGATAGCAGCTGTGTGTGTGTGTGAGAGAGAGAGAGAGAGAGAGAGAGACAGAGACAGAGAGAGACTCTGTGTATGAAGACCTCACGACGATGGCAGACTGGATAAAATTGTTATGAGAGCACAGTTATGTTCTCATCCCAAAAATTTATGGTAAAGAAAGCGGAATAACGAGTGAGAGAGCAGAACAGAAAACACGTAGATAAAATGGGGATGAAAATTTGACAGACAGTTCAGCCTGGGGAATACATCCCGTACATGAGTACCTCCGTGCGTATGGAGAGATTCATTTTTCTCAGACTGTGTGCCGCAGAGTGTAAAAATAACGAGCCTAATTTACATTTCCGGTGTGTTAGGGTCCTCGGCGTTTGCGCGCTACTCGCAACTGAAGGTAGGAACGCTTTTAAACAAGCTTTGCGCCACAACGAGTCTAAACCACTCGTCGCGGCTTCCGATGGTAATTGTGATTCCAAACAAAAACGGTGAAACTGCGTCGCGCACTCCCGTTACGTATACACACATCAAAAGAGTGTTGCATGCCCTTGGTTCCATGGTCTCCTGAACACCGACGTTATAGTATATGCGTATATTGCGTCAAACGTGTATTTCCATACATTGTCGACAGAGGTCGCTCAACCCACACAAAGATGTCAACAACCACGCATGAACAGTGTCGACGCGACGGTGTTGGTAATACGGCAACTAAAAGAAATCCGCTAAACTTCAGTTACACGAAAAATCAATCAAACCTACAGGCCGTCAATACTACTGAATACCTAGGAGTAACAATTACGAACAACTTAAATTGGAAAGAAGACATAGGAAATATTGAAGGGAAGACGAACCAAAGACTACGTTTCATTGGCAAAACACTTAGGAGATGCAACAGATCTACTGAAGAAACTGCCTGCACTACACTTGTGCGTCCTATTTTGGAGTATTGCTGCGCATTGTGGGATCCACACGACATGGGGATTAACAAAAAAAATGTTCAAATGTTTGTAGAACTTATGGGACTTAATTACGGGGTCATCAGTCCCTAAGCTTACAAACTACTTATGAACTACCTAAGACTAAGGATGGCACAAATATCCATGCCCGAGGGTGCATTCGAACCCCCGACCGCAGTGGCCGTGCAGAGCGTGACTGGAGCGCCTCAGTCCTCTCGGCCACCGCGGCCGGCTGGGGATTGACCGACAATTTAGAAATAATTCAGATAACGGTGTAAGGTAACCCTCACATTTTAAGCGAATGCCAACTATATTTTGAGAAATTTATTCATTTAAAAATGTTTGAAATGTCTACGTATTCTTTATGTTGTATAAATGTCACCTCTTTGAAGATGTACAGTGTAATATGTCATCTGTTGAATATAATGTGTATTGTATTTGTCAATGTATATTTTTAATAACTGTTTTGTAAATGTATTTTGTACTAGTTGTATTTATATATGATGTCTTGTTTGATTATGTAAAATGTTTTGCTTTGTGTGGAAATTCAAAGATCGAGTGTTGCATAAAGCAGCTCATTTCAGACCAAAGACAATATTAGACTGTAGCGCTTGCTAGTTGTAGCGCAGGCTCGCGGAGTGCTCAAATTTATAATGAAACAGTATTATTTTGAAAGTGAAAAGTATTAAAATTACAAGTGTTAAAAGTGAAATATATTAAAGAAACTAGTTATGCGTTCGTCCTGCTCAAGGCAGAATTCGTGCGTGCAAAATCGGTTTCCATCGTGTCGTGCGGAACGGGTATAGCGTCGTCGCGGGACGCTAACAGACGCGGATAAATACGCGGTACGCAAAAAAAAAAAAAAAAAAAAAAAAAAAAAAAAAACCATCATACTGCTGTTAAGCTGCGGAAGGAGGAGCAAAGGGAATATTCTGTATAAATGAGAAATCATCTAAGCTGATGATTGTATTGGAGAGAAACCATTATCAATGAAATTGTAATGGACATCGCTAAACAATTAACTGAGATAAGAAGCAACTGCATATGCATGTCAAACTATTTCTAACTAATGTTAGATGTAACTTTGTTTGCTGAATTGAATATTTTCAAGTATAAAGTTAAAATTATGTAACTTCTCCTTTTGTAATGAGTAATAACCCTATTCCTGATCTAACCAGGAAAGTAGATGGGCTCGAACAAACATATCTGTATGAACGTTTGGTTACAGGATCTCTACGTACACCTCAATGTGCTGGTGGGTGTCGTTTTTCTGCAAAGCTCTGTAACCATGCTCTAGATAGCACTGTAGATGTAATTGTAGACGCCATACGTAATGCAGATATCTTAACTATAACTTATGTAATAATAATCGTACATGTTCTCTAACGAATTGTCATCAAAAGCCGTGATGATAGTTGCAACTTTAACCTTATTCCCGAAAGACTGTTGGTATTCACTGCCACTGCCACTACCGCTTGCAATGAGTTGTTCGTCATTATCATCCCTATTATCATTATTATGAATTTGTAACAACAGTATCTAACTTATGCTCATATTTCTGTACCATAACAGATACGAGAAAGCATGCAAATGATTCATCTTCTACACTAATACCATCTTCACGAAGAAGGGTTCTTCGTAACTTCATCTCAACTAATCGCAATACATTAGCAGGATTGATTAGCAATCGCCGCCGCATCTGATGCCTCACCACACAAATAACATCGCAAAACGCAACTTCGGAGGCACACTGCACCGTCCCTACTGGCGAACCGACAGGTCAAAGTGCAATGTGGCATGGCACACGCAGAGGCCTCTAACGGACGACTGCAGAGTTTTGCAGATACGGGAGTATCACTAGTGCAATAAGGGATCTTTACATGATCTCTCATACGATTTTGGTGTATATGTGTTTGTTCGAGCCCAAGTACTTTCCTTGTAAGTAACAAAGTACATTAATGATAATAGAACAATCAAGCCGAAACTTTGAGCTAATTAATTCTGTATAGAGAGAGAGAGAGAGAGAGAGGGATAACTTGAATGCAGGTTCAGTAATGAATAATTATCTGGACTGTGAATTTTGACTAACTTAACTGCACTTGAACTTAGATTGGCACACGCCATTACTACGATACCTATTGATGATCGGTAAATAAACTCTGATAAGACATTGATAATCATTAATATTGATTAAACATTATTTCAAAATCTTAACAATTCAAATTTTATTAATTGCATAACTTAATGATAAGAGGCTCATTGAAAACTGAGTTCAACAATTCTTGCAACCGCCAAAATCTATCCTACCAGAACCAGTCATTGTTCAATTAACGAATGCAAATATTTAAGCTTAACTTCTGTAAAGCTTGCAGATTTACCAAAAGAAGTACTATACAAAATATTAAGATTAGTGGTTGGTTTGCACCCACCTACCAACCACATCGCCTTGATTATCATAGAAAGTCATTATTCAAAATTATTTCTTTGATTGCCCAAAGGCTACCACAGAAGCTTGTGATCCCTACTTATGGATTTCAGCTCTGAGAAACTCTGAGAGGAACGCCAACATTCTGAACAATGACTTTTGTACAGCCGCAGGACGTCGTGTTTCTACTCTAACGGTGCGTAATAAGATACATGGCATGCCTTAACTGCTGATGTCCATGGCGAGAGCTAGATTTGACATCTAGAAACCAAACAGCGCAGAACAGATGGGCTCAATAGCTAGATAAATAGACTCCTCAGAACTGGCATCAGGTGTTATTCAGAGATGAGTCTCGTATCTACCTTCAACGAGACAATCGTCGGAAACTTTTTGGATGAAGTTTAGTCAGCCTGAACATCTAAGACACAGTGCAGCAAAGTAATCTTCCTGCCAACCAGATGTAGGATTTCTATGATTTCCCTAAATCACTCCAGACAAATGCCGGGATTGTTCCTATCAAAGGGGAAGCACCATCCCTAAAAGAATAGAAATCGTCTCAAATGACCTCACTGTCGACGGTAAGTTAAACCCTTCGCTTCTCCCTTTCTACATCTACATGGGATACTGTGCAAATCACATTTAAGTGCCTGGCAGAGGGATCATCGAACCACTTTTATACTATTCAACTTTTAAGCGTTCTGCCAATAAAATGCAGTCTCTGGTTCGCCTTTCCTACGACATTATCTAAGTGGTCTTTCCAGTTTAAGTCTGATGTAATAGTAATTCCTAGGTATTTAGTGGAGTTTACGGCCTTCACATTCGATTGATTTATCTTGTAAACAAAGTTTAACGGATTTATTTTCGTACTCAGATGAACGAATTTACACTTCTCATTATTTAGAGTCAATTGCCAATTTTTACACCATACTGATATCTTATTTAGATCGTTCTGCAGTTGGTTTTCATCTTCAGATGACTTTACTACACGATAAATGACGGTGTCATCTGCAAACAAGCTGCTCAGATTTTCTCCCAAATCGTTTATCTAGATAAGGAACCGCAGAGGACCAATAACACTACCCTGTGGAACGCTGGATATCATCTCTGTTTTAGTCGATGCCTAACCACCGATTACTACAGACTGTGTCTTCTCTGACAGGAAATCCCCTATCTAGTCGCAAATGTGGGGCGATATTCCATAACCACGCAATTTGAGTAAAAGCCGTTTATGTGGTACGGTGTCAAAAGCCTTCTGATAATCAAAAAATACTGAATTGATTTGTGAACCCTTGTCGATAGCACTCATCACTTCGTGTGAGTAAAGAGCTATTTGTGTTTCACATAAAGATATTTTCTAAATCCGTGTTGACCTTGGGTCAATAGATCATTCTGTTCAGATAATTCATAATATTTGAATTCGGGATATGTTCCAAAACACTGCTGCAAATTGACGTTAATGAAATAGGGCTGTAGTTTAGTGGGTTACTCCTACTGCGCTTCTTGAATATTGGTGTGATCTGTGCAACTTTCCAGTCTTTTGATACAGATCCTTCTTTGAGCGAACGGTTGTATATGGCTGTTAAGTAAAGAGCTATCGCATCAGAATAATCACATAGAAATCTAGTGGGTATACAGTGGTACATCGAGATGGGCCCAGGCAAAATTGAAGTTAGAAGGAGAGAGAATCATTTTGATAGTTCGTATGGCTGCATTAACCACTATGCCATCGTGGCTAAGTAGTTAAAGCAACTGCCTAGTGGACAGGAAATCCCGGATAGGATCCCAGTATTGGCACAAATTTTATTTCTTTGGTTCCCTCTACGATCATTATCAGAGCTATATACATTATTTGATGCAATAACGAGTAGGTGAAAAATGTCGGGATGTTACAGCCTCGTCGAAGAACGTCGAGGTTGGAGGCTAGACCCCTTTGTCAAACAGATGAGTTAACACAGCACAGTAGTCGGAGTTCTATAGAAAAGGAGGCGGCATCCCTTTCGGCACGGCAGTTAGGCGGGCAGCCTACATAGCCCCTTCACACCTTGTAATCGCGGTCGTGCCATTTCGCAGCGCAGACGATACACCAGACGGTGATTGGGATTTGCAGGTTTAAGACCCTAACTTCTCTGTTTCGTACTGGATGATTTGCTGTCTTCCATATTCGTTTTGGGTTCCGTTCAAAACATAAAATAGATTCATAACACCGTGTTTCTGATTGACTTCAGTATATATAGTTCTCTGAAAATGTTCAAATGTTTGTTAAGCTTATGGGACTTAACTACGGGGTCACCAGTCCCTAAACTTACAAACTACTTATCAACTACCTTATACTAAAGACGGCACAAATATCCATGCCCGAGGGGGGATTCGAACTCCCGACCGTAGTGGCCGTGCAGACCGTGACTGGAGCGCCTCAGTCTCCTCGGCCACCGCGGCTGGCTATAGTTATCTGAATTTCGTTGTAATATGTTACTGGTCTATGCTTGATTGTTGTTCACAGTGGTAACGTTCGGTGGAGTAAAATTTCCGAATTTTTTGTACTTCGTATAAGAGAGAATCTGCTTTCGCCGCGTAGTCTTCTGTGCACGTTTGTTGTTGCCTTCGAGTCCGTGAATGAACTGCTTTATATAAATGCGATGTAAATATATCGTACGTATTCTACCTTTATTTTCGGAAAAAATGTTACTTACTGCGAAGCGTTCTGATGTTGGTAACGACCTGTGAATGCGCTTTGAAAACTCAATCGAATAGAAAAAGAGGGATTAATTTTTCTTTTTGACAGTGAAATAAGTAATTAATGCTGTTCCTGCTCTGTTGTTGACAGGTTGTTGTGTGTAGTTATGTCCGGCCGGTAAATTAATTATCTCCATAAAGCAAATTCTTTTTCTCTTCTTTTCTCCAACGTTATTACACGCTGAAATGTTGTTTTGTTTGTAACATCGAAGTAGGCATTTTTCTTTGTGAAACTTATTTACTTTAACCCTTTTTTTATATTTTTTATTTTATTTTCTATATGCCATTTTATTTCGCCATATTGGATTGTGGTACGAAACTGCGACTGTATTTTACAATAAAATATCAAAAAGCAATTATCGAAGACAATCACTATATTTTTATTATTCCCACGACGTCTTTTGAGATTAAAGTAAAACTTAATTTAGAGTTTTTATTCAACTTTATTACTTACATCTTGTTACGGAATGTGTATTTATGGCTTCAGTTGTGTGTAAATTTTTATTACGTGGAAGAACATTAGTTTTTACTAAAAGTATTATTTGCAGTTCCTTCCTGTTAAAAATGTGTCAACACTTTTGCGTAATTACTGTCTCTCTTTTTTTTTTTTTTTTTTTACATTTGTCAGTTTGAATGTCTTCTTTACTAAGGCTACAAAGCACAATCATTGGTAAGGTGAGATACTGCTCAACTGCAGAATTACAGCGCCCACTCATTCTGTACTGTAATGCAATAAAGTAGAACACAAATTCCTTTCTAAGTCGTTACATGCGAGAAAGTACAAAAATAACAGGTGCGAAGTAAAACACAACATTTGACAATAAAGTTCGGTAAATAGTACTGTAACATTAACGTAAATGAACTATGAGCTACAGTTACCTTATTGCCCGAAATAGTTGCATCGCTGAGCTTTGAGATTACATATCATGGGAAATTTGCACGGTCTTCTTTTGGGATGGTGTTCAAAAGTCTTGTCACGTTTCGTTGGATGACAGGAATATCGTCAAATCTCTTTCATTTCAAAGAGAGTTTGCTTCTTATTCCCTCGACTCAATTTTCCTTTGAAAGGAAAGAGATTTGAGATACCTCCCAAGGCATTTGAACATCATCCCAAAGCAAGACACCGTGCGAAGTTTCCAGGACATGTATCGCAGAACTCAGTGGTGCATAGTTATGGTAGGTGACTATTTCGAAGGACCGTAAAGTAATTTTAATTCATATTTCATTTACGTTAATTTGCAGGACTATTCACTGAACTTTATTGTCAGAAGTTGTAAATAAAAAATTTTTAATAGAGCACTTTTCTCTGAAATTCCAAACAATATGGTGTCGAATACAGCTTACGTTTCGTATGAAAATGTGGAAATAGTTATTTCACGCAATATTAAGCGTTCATACAAAAACAGCAGAGCATGAGCTATATATTCATAATGCAATTCAAAAGCAGCAATAATATCTGCCGTAATCTGTATCAGAATGCTATGAAACTACCTTATTTCTTAATCAGTCACATATGGCTACTTGTTTTATTTAACAACTACTTTAACTTGAGATAAATTAAAATCTTATGAAGAAGGCAAAATTACTTTTGCTCAAACCCGGGTAAAGGTTTATGAATTAAACCATTTTAATGCAACTGGTTGGCTGAAATTTTGTTCACTATTTGACCTTATTTCATTTCATGTCAGGCGATCTGAGAACAAATACTAAGTCGCAATTAATTTCACTTGATTATGGCCATTTGGTTGAAATCGCATTATTGGCTTTTATAAATAAATAATTTTTAGTCAAAATATAACCATCATGTAATTTACAAAATTATAAATGACTAAGAACCTTCAGTTATGATCATTAAAGTTTTCAATTGAGATTTGTCGGATATATTACTTGAAAGGTCTCAAAACATTTCAGTTTCTAGATACGCATTACTATTAAACTTTAAGTACAACCATAAAATATAAATGAAACCTATTTCCAGGAAACTCAATTATTACAAATTAAAAATAGGAAATTTCACGCTATATTTTCCTTTATCGTACGTTCTACTCCCCCTCACTTCGTCTCAGGACGCTCTCGAAACCGCTATGTTCAAATGTTTGCAAAGCTTAAGGCACTTAACTGCGGGGTCATCAGTCCCTAAACTTACAAACCACTTATAAACTAACTTATACTAAAGACAACACAAATCATCCGTGCCCGAGGGGGGGGGGATTCGAACCCCCGACGGGGCACGGCCTCGCGCATCAGAGCATAGCGCCTCAATGCGCTCAGCCACTCCGCCGCGGCGAAACCGCTATGGTCAGTTTCCGTCGACATTCGTCGGTTGACTGTCACTGCATTTATAATAGGGGTTTTTCCTCTAGCTATGGTGGAACTAATCAAGAACTTTCTCCCAACTGCCGTGGTGCGATAGCCGTGCGCGCTGAGGCGCCTTGTTGCGGTGTGCGCGGTCGTACGCCGACGGAGGTTCGAGTCTTCCCTCGGCTATGGGTGTGTGTCTTCCTTTTAGAGTAAGTTAGTTTACGTAGGGATAAAGGACCACTGCAGCTAGGTCTCGTAACTTTACAGACAAACAAAGATCCTTCTCGCAATTGGACTTTTTTCTTTAGCAGCCTAATGCTGTTTACAGAAAATGAGAGAATGGGGTACTTCTGAGAACAGTTTCAACAAGACCTTGTATCTGTAGCTTGAGAGACTCTGAATTTTATGTCTTTTGTTTGTAACGTCGAAGCAGGAATTTTTCTTTATCAAACTTACTAACTTTAAAATTTGTTTTTTCTATTTCATTTTATTTCGCCAAATTGGATTGCGGTAAGAAACTCTGACTGCAATTACAATAAAAGTTTAAAAAATATGAAAATAAAATAAAACAATTGCCAGAGTCAAAAGCGACTGAAAATGATTTAGATAAGATATCTGCAGGGTGCAAAAATTGGCAGTTGACCCTTAATAATGATAAGTGTGAGGTCATCCATATGACCACTAAGAGAAATCCGTTAAACTTCAGTTTCACGATAAATCAGACAAACCTACGGACCGTCAATTGTACTAAATACCTAGGAGTAACAATTACCAACAACTTAAATTGGAAGGAACACGTAGAAAATATAGTAGGGAAGGCGAACCAAAGACTACGTTTCATTGGCACAACAGATCTACTATGGGAACTGCCTACACTACACTTGTGTGTCCTATTTTGGAGTACTGCTGCGCGTTGTGGAATCCACTTCAGGTGGGACTAACGGACGATTTAGAGAAAGTTCAGAGAAGGGCAGCTCTTTTTGTATTATGGCGATATAGGGGAGAGAGTGTCATGGAAATGATTCACGATTTGGGGTAGAAATCATTAAAAGAAAGGCGTTACTTTTTGCGTCGATATCTATTTGCGAAATTTCTTTCAGCAACTATCTCTTCTGAATTGTTAGCAGCCACATACTCAAAGAGATACGATCATAATAATAAAATAGGAGAAATCAGATCGAAAACAGAAATATTTAGGTGTTTCCCGCGAGCTATTAGAGAATGGTTCGATGAACCCTCTGCCATGCAGTACCATGTGACTCGCAGAGTATCCACGTAGATGTTGATGGCACTATCTTCTTAGTAATCCAGCGACGCGTTTCGAGACTTTACATTCTCATCTTTAGGTATAACAGTGTGTTTGGTTACATTTCAGCTACTTCGATGCAGCCTGTATTTTTCGGTTTCATTTTGCTACATAAACGAATAACAGATAGTTATTCTTGTAATATGGCATTAAGATTAAAATTTAACGTAGCGATAAAGTTTCTTACAATTTGTTCTTGTGAAAACAATCGTGAATTTCATCATACATCCGGCATGTCATCTTGGGCCATTTACTAAACAACTTTGTACTTGACTGGCTGTTAGTTGAGTAAACGGTAAGGACTGATATCTTCGATTTTCTAGATTTGCAATCACTGTAATGTGCAAGGCGTGGTCTCGTCTAACCCCAGCAAGCAGAAACTTGGTCATGGCATTGTTGTCAAGGAATGCTTACGGTCAGGCAAGGAACACTCCGTCAGAAGGATGTTGGAATTGAGGGTTCTGTACTTTGGAACAAATTATAAGTAAGTCACTTCTCAAAATTGTAATATCGGTGCCATATTAGAGTAGCTAGGGTAAAATATAGGGAGCGAAGAGGTATATTTAACTTGTACAAAAACCAGACATCAATTATTAGAGTCGAAGGGCGTGATAGGATTGCAGTGGTTGGGAAGGGAATAAGGCACGGTTGTAGCCTTTCCCCAATGTTGTTCAATCTCTACATTAAGCAAGCTGTGAAGGAATACAAGGAAAAATTTGGAGAGGAAATTTTAAATTTTTTTTAAGCTTATGGGACTTAACTACGGGGTCATCAGTCCTTAAACTTACAAACTACTTATGAACTACTAACTAGGAGGGCACAAATATCCATGACCGAGGGGGGATTCGAGCCCCCGAACGTAGTGGCCGTGCTGACCGTGACTGGAGCGCCTCAGTCACCTCAGCCACCGCGGCCGGCATTTGGAGAGGGAATTAAAGTCCAGGGAGAGGGAATAAAAACCTTGCGATTTGCTGACGACCTAGTAATTCTGTAGCCGCGGTGGATTAGCCGTACGCACTGGGGCGCTGTTCTGCGGAGCACGCGGCCGTTCACCGTCAGGGGTTCGAGTCCCGCTTCGGGCATGGGTATTTTTGACCTTAGGTTAGTTTACCTTAGTTTAAGTAGTTTGTAAGCTGCGGACTGATAAGCAATTGAGTCCGACAGACTTACAAACATTTGAACATTTTTATAGTAATTCTGTCAAGGGCAGAAAAGAACCTGGAAGAGCAATTAAACTGAATGAAGAGTGTCTTGAAAGGAAGTTATGAGCGGAACATTAACAAGTGCAAAACGGGGGTATTGGGATGTACTGTTAGAAAATCAGGCGATGCTGAAGGAATTAGATTAGGTAATGAGACAATAAAAGCAGTTGACGAGTTTTGTTATTTAAGTTAGCAAGATAACTTCTGATGGCCTAATTAAAGAAGATAGAAAATGCAGACTAGCTATGGAAAGAAAAGCTTTTGTGAAGAAGAGGGTTTTGTTGACATCCAGTATTAGTTTAAACGTTAGGAAGGCTTTTCTGAAAGGATTTGTCTAGAATGTAGCATTGTATGGGAGTGAAACATGGACGATAAGGAGTTCAGACGAAAAGATGATAGAAGCCTTCAAAATGTGGTGCTGCAGACAAATGCTACTTAGATGGGTAGATCACGTAACTAATGAGGAGGTGCTTAACAGAATTGGGGAGAAAAGGAATTTGTGGCATATCCTGACTAAGAGAAGGGATAGGTTGGTGGGACACATTCTGAGACACCAAGGGATCGGTCAACTTAGCACTAGACGGAAGTGTGTGGGGTAAAAATCGTAGAGGGAGACCGAGGGACGAATATAGTAACCAGATTCAAAAGGATGTAGGTTGCCGTTCTTATCCTCAGATAACACAGATAGAGGCTTGCACTGGACAGGGTAGCGTAGAAAGCTGCGTCAAACCATTCTGTAGATTGAAGACCACAACAACAACATCAGAATAATATAATGTAGTAACATGAAGATACAGAAAACAACAGGCAGCATCCATCGAACAGAAATGTAACCTGAAACGCCCACTTGAAGATGAATGCGCCGTGAGATTAAATGAAAAACAGTGGTGAAAGTCCCAGTCCATAGTGATGTACCCCTGACTTGCACCATACGATAGCTGTCAGAGTATTAAAATTTTCTCCATGAAACCATTGATACATGTGCCAATTTTCATGGGCCTCGATCAAACGGTGACGAAGTCTGTTGTAAGAAATCATGTGCTATGCACCATACGAAGAGTAATTTAGATGTTTTGAATCCCAAGTGTGCATACTTTCCACAAAATGGGAATAAACTGCAGTCGAGGCATGTCGAGCTGAGACAGCAGGAGACGGTGGTCATATGTACGTTAATTTGAGTCGGTGTGAACGTGTGTGTGCTGTCTTGTTCTGACAACGTTTATGGTAAAAAATTTAGTTGTTTTCATATGACTTCTTAACGCATCTCGACGACCGTTATTGACCTTCCAAACCGGAATTTTCAGATATACGAGTATTTTTAATTTTTATCCTATTTGCATTTTGTCTTAAAGTCTCTAGATTACTGTTGGTGTGAATAGCTTTGAACTTTGGATACAAACCGAACATTCGGATATATATATATATATATATATATATGGTGTTTCACTAAGTGTGTTTGCCTCTGTAACTTATAAAATAATAGGTGACGGGAAATATTAATGCGGTAGGTCAACACAAGAAATGTTACACTTTCAGCGGAGCTATGAACATAGTTTATTGTATCATTTTCCAAAGAGTTACACCACAAAGATATATTTTTTTAAATGGAACAATAGTTTTTTTCTATCGTGTATTGGATTCGTTGAAACCAGCTGCGTCCAAATCAATTTAAACTACGTTTCTATCACTGTTAGTTTAGGAGCTACAACCCTTCAAAGTTCCGGGGTTGGAGGCTGCGATAGCGTAGCTGACTGGCCGAGTGGCTATACCCTGGGGCACGGCCCACTGTCTCATGATCACCAGCCAGTTAACTACGCTGTCATAGCCTCCGCCCCCTAAACTTTGAAGGGTTGTAGCTCCCAAACTAACAGTGATAGGAATGTAGTTTAAATTGATTTGGACGCAGCTGGTTTCAACGAATCCAATACACGATAGAAAAAAACTATTATTCCATTTAAAAAAATTATATCTTTTTGGTGTAACTCTTTGAAAAATGATACAATAAACTATGTTCATAGCTCCGCAGAAAGGGTAACATTTCTTGTGTTGTCCTACCGCATTAAAATTTCCCGTCCCCTATAATTTTATAAGTTACAGAGGCAAACACACTTAGTGAAACACGATATATATATATATTATATTGTTACTGCGCTCGCACGTTTGGGGAGTCTATATCGATAGTAGTGATGAGGCAGCGCTTTGATCTGCCACAAGGCAGTTGTTTTCGATGCGCCATCGCTGGCCGATGGCTAGCTGGAGGCGCGTGACGCAAGAGAAGTCAGGGACGGATTGAGATTAGAATAGCGCTTGTCGTATAGGTTCCTCCGGAGGTGTTGCCACCGACTTGTGGGCCGCCGCCAGCGTGGAGCGAGGGAGTAACAGCTTGGCATCCAAGGAGTTCTAGTCGCCTGGGTAGCTGTCGTGATGTTACCATCGCGCGGGCCGACCTGAGCGCACAACTTAGCGTCCTAGAGGTGCAGTCGCTGTTTAGTCCCGAAGTATTTTGCAGCTGAATGTTTGGGCAGCAGGACAGGCAGCTGGAGATGAGAGCTTAATGTGGTTTGCGGCGTGCTGTGCCACGTGTGTCACCTAGTCAAGCGAGTTCTCTTTCGTCTGCTCCCGAGTGTAAGTACTGTTCTGATAGACTTGGTACGAGCGCCGGAAGGCTTTAATTCTCGGTGTCCTTCAGTGTCGGGCTCTGCTTGTGAACGTTGGTGCCCCAGGTTGCGTTGGTTATGCAATAGTCTGTTGTGTGCCTTTTGAACAGAAGTTCGTCGAGAGTAGGGTGTTTTTCTCCTGAACTTTATTTTGAAATGTGGATCGTGTCTGATGTTTCTTATGGTATCCCCGGCATTGTCTGGTGTCCGCCCCGGTCTGGGTGTCGTTATTCTGACGGGCAGTCTTGTTCGTTTTGATTGTGGAGGTCTGCACTGTGCGCCCTGGTGATTCTGGAGCACCTCTGGCTTCGTGTTGGAACAACGTCGGCTCTGAGTCGTGGGAGCGGGTCGGTTAGAAAACTGTTACTGGGCTGATCTCTTACAGACAGTTGTGGTTCGGTATTTGACACTAAAGTGTGGTACTGATGTTTAAGCACTGGTTTCATGCCTTCAATGTTACGAGTTCTGTGGCTGTATTTATTTATTATTATTATTATTATTATTATTATTATTATCATTACTAACCCTTACTGTTTCTGCAAAAGAATATTTAAGTGTTTGAATTTTGATTTTTTGATTTTTAAAATTTACTACGTTTTATTGAGTGCCTTTTATTTCTCAAATTGATAAGGAGGTTTGATATTTTGGCACTTGCTATGTACTGTTTTATAATTTAAAGCTTTTTGAAGGTGTATATGTCGGTGAAATTTGGTGCCGGATACTGTTTCTGGAATTTATGTTGCAGATTTAGATTATTGGCGCTGGCCCTGCGGTTCCGCAACGGAGGAGGAAATTGTGATTTCCGGTTACGAGCGTGTGGGGACCGCGGTAACGTTGGATTGTTTTGTTTCGTTCAGTTAAGCGACCCGTCTCCTCCTTTGCGGTCCTGCAGTGTCTGCCGAGTAGTATGCATGAAGATGGCTACCAACGTGCATCGTCCTTGGTGGTCAAAAGCTTAAATTTCCAGTTTCAACATTTGCCAGTTTGTTACCTGCTTCGGAAGCATTGTTTAAATTGTGATTTTAAGCAATTCAGGAATTGTAAAAAAATTGTTATTTTAAAACGGTTGTACCTAACGTTTTCCTTTGGTTTAAATTGTTGAAGTGATTTCTTTAAAGAAGTCCTTTAGGGCTTTTATTAATAAACCTGTGTGCATGAGATTTGTTGAGTTTACCATTTTGCCATCCTGTCGATATATATATATATATATATATATATATATATATATATATATATATATATATATATATATATATACTTACCAGGCGAAGGAGCACAGGTAGTGATAGTAACATAAATAAAACACACACACACACACACAAACGGAAGCTTTCGCAACCTAGCCGCTTCCTCGGACAGAAGGGAAGTAGAGGGAAAAGGAAATGATGAGGGTTTCAAGGGAGTGGGCAAGGAGCCACTCCAATCCCAGGAGAGGAAAGACTTACCTTGGGGGAAAAAGTAAGGTAAAGAAATACACCCACACATATACACAAATGCAAACACACCTAGGCATTTGTATTTGCTTACATACCTTTTTTCCCCCAAGGTAAGTCTTTCTTCTCCCGCGATTGGAGTGGCTCCTTGCCCACTCCTTGGAAACCATCATCATTTCCTTTCCCTCTCCTTCCCTTCTGCCCGAGGAAGTGCCTAGGTTGCGAACGCTTCCGTTTGTGTGTGTGTGTGTGTGTGTGTGTGTTTTATTTATGTTATTATCACTACATGTGCTCCTTCGCCTGGTAAGTAAACTTCATCTACTTTTTATATATATGTTTCCTGCTAGGAAGTTTTCCTCATATATATGTGTGTGTGTGTGTGTGTTTACATGTTTGCTTGCACCTACTACTGTCATTCAAAGTAGAAAACAGAGTTGTTTAGAACCCGTTGACAGAGATGTGGAAGGCGAAGTATACCGTTAGGAAAGTCTGTTCTGTTGATGGCGTGAATGGAGCGGTCTGCTGCCTGTCGAATCTTTGGAACAGTTCTAAAGCGAATTCCAGGAAGTGGTTCCTTCATGTTCGGAATCAAATAAATGTTACAATAACTTAAATCCGAGGTGTATGGGTGGTACAGAACTTCCCAGTCCTATCGACCGAACAGAGCAGGCACAGCTTGCGCTGCATGCGATCCGCGCAATGTACGAAGTTATGAGAGTTTGCGCAGAAAATGTTGCTGCTACTTTCGCAAAGCTGGTCGCAGGTGAAGTTCCGAAAACGAACAGTAATACTGTGCATTGTCGGTGTCCGTTGTTCCTGTATCGAAAACATAGTGACACTGTTACGTTAAACCACTCTCTCAAATGAGACTGTGTTTCCTTCACAAGCGACTGTTATTTTACCTCGATTTTCCTATTTTATGGGCCATATTGTATGTGGTACCTTACACTTCACGGTGATAAACGTGAAGGAATTTCCAGAATGAAACTTTAACTCTGCAGCAGAGTGTGGGATGATATGAAACTTACTGGCAGATTAAAATTGTATGCCGGAACCGGGATTCGAACCTGGGACCTTTGTCTTTCGCAGGCAAGCGTTCTACCGACTGAGCTATCACGACACGACTCACGATGACGCCTCACAACTTTACTTCCGCCAGTACCTTGCAGATTCACAGAAGTTCTCCTGTGAATCTTGCAAGACTAGCACCCCTGGAAGAAAGGATATGGTGGAGACATTGCTTAGCCACAGCCTAAGGGATGTTTCCAGAATGAAACTTTCACTCTGCAGCGGAATGTTCGCTGATATGAAAATTCCTGGCGGTTTTGAGGCGGCATCGTGAGTCGTGTCGGGATAGCTCAGTCGGTAGAGCGCTTGCCCGCGAAAGGCAAAGGTTCCAGGTTCGAGCCCCAGTTCCGGCACACAATTTTAATCTGCCCGGAAGTTTCTTATCAGCGCACACTCCGCTTCAGAGTAAAAGTTTCATTCTGGAAACATCCCTTAAGCTGTGGCTAAGTCATGTTTCCACCATATCCTTTCTTCCACGGTCACAGGAGAGCTTCTGTGAAGTTTGGAAAGTAGGAGGCGAGGTACTGGCGGAAGGAAAGTTGTGAGGAAGCATTGTGAGTCCTGTTGGGGTAGCTCAGTCGGTAGAGCGCTTGCCACGAAAGGCAAAGGTCCCAGGTTGGAGTCCCTGTTCCGGCACACAATTTTAATCTGCCAGGAAGTTTCGTGTAGGGAACTGATTGCTCGACAAAGTAAGATGTTCACCTCTTTGGTTCAGTTCAAAAGCTAACAAATATTTCAAAATGACTTAAGTGCACGGTATTACCCTCTCTCCCCTCTCCAAATTGGACCACATTTTTGCCGTGATAAATCTTTCCCGCTGTTTGCCCTCCCCAGGCGGCTGTTGGTCCTTTCCTGAGTACATGCGAGGTGGCAAGCATGAAGCCTCGAGCTTGTGTAGTCTTTCTTCCTTCTTTCCTGCCCCCTCGTTTCCTGTCCTCACTCCTCCCCCCCCACCAGGGGGGAACTGGCACAGAGTAACATATACAGAGAAGAAGCCCCCCCTAAACCTCTGTCCTGTCCGTAGTTCTGTAAGATGCCAGCAGATGTCTGGCGGTTCCCCTGACTTAGTACCGGTAGACGACACTACAGGCGCTTCTGAGGTTGCCTCTCGCACATCAGAGGGTAGCGTGGAGGAGAGGCTGAGGGAAGAGCTCGTGCCACCTTCCACGAGGCCACGGCACATACAAATATATACATACGGGAAATCTCTGTAAAGGGCCCGATCCCACACTCAGGGGTGCGGGGCAGAGGGTGCTGAAGCAGTTCCGTAAGATGTCCCATGATGGCGCTGCGGACAGAAGCAGCCCTTTAAAACTGACCAGAGCAGGCGGCAGGTAGCGGCTGTCCCCACCACCACCTCCCATCGAACGCCGGCATCCCGGACACAGCCGTGGCCTCGTGGCAGGCGGCACGAGCTCTCCCCTCAGCCTCCCCTCCACGCTACCCTCTGGCATGCAAGAGGCACCATCAGAAGTGCCTCTAATGTGGTCTACCGGTACTAAGCCAGGGAACCGCCCGACACCTGCTAGCATCTTACGGAACTATGAGGGGAGCGTAGGACAGTGGTTTAGGGGGGGCTGCTTCTCTGTATATGTTCCTCTGTGGCCACGGCGTGCCGGCGTTTGAGGGGAGGTGGTGGTGGTGGGGACAGCCGCTACCTGCTCTGGCTAGTTTTAAAGGGCTGCTTCTGACCTCAGCGCCATCATGGGACATCTTACGGAACTTCTCTGGCCCTCCCTCCCCTTACAGAGGTTTCCCGTCTGTAAATATTTGTCTGTGTTACTGGTGACCTCAGCAGTTTGGTCCTCCAGCCCCAAACGAACAACCAGCCTGCAGCTGCAGCTGCTGTCGCCAGACGCTTCAGTGAGAAGGTTGGTGCCGACGTGTTGTAGGAGCTGGTGTCGTCGGGCCCGAACGAGCGCAACTGGCGCGGCATCCTGATCGCGCTGCTGGTGATCGTGCTGGTGCTGTCGATGATTGCGCTGTCCATCGCCATGCTGTCGCCGCCGGACGAGGGCCCGCGCGTGCGCGGCGCCAAGCTGTCCCTGGACGACGTGCTGGGCCCGCGCCTGCGCCCACAGCCCTTCAACGGCTCCTGGCTCTCCGGTGAGTCGCCCTCTGCACCAGCCGGCCAGTGCTGGTTCACAGGAAAATCAGAACTCGATGACACACTAAACGTAGGCAGTTCATGATCGGGCTATTCCACTCGAAATCGGACGAAAAGTCGGAAAATTTAATAATCAATAATTTCTATTTAGGAGAAATGTAGGAACACGAGAGGCAACACTCACATTACGACTTATCTTATAAGATAGGTTAAGGAAAGGGAAACCTACGCTTTTAGCGTTTGTCGATTTGGAGAAAGCTTTTGACAATGTCGACTGGAATACACTCTTCCAAACTCTGAAGGTAGCAGGGGTAAAATATAGGGAGCGAAGAGTTATATTCAACCTATACAAAAACCAGACAGCGGTTATTAGAGTCGAAGGGCAAGAAAGGGACACAGAGGTTGGGAATGGAGTAAGACAGGGTTGTAGCCTTTCCCCAATGTTATTCAGTCTGTACATTGAGCAGGCAGTGAAGTAATGGAAGAAGAAGTTTGGAGAGGGTTTTAAAGTGCAGGAAGAAGAAATTAAAACATTGCGGTTTGCCGATGACATAATAATTCTGTTAGAGACCGCGAAAGATCTGGAAAAGCAATTGTATGGGATGAACAGTGTCTTGAAAGAAAGATATAAGATGAACATTAACAAGAGTAAAACGAAAGTAATGGAATGCAATGTCAGAAAATCAGGCGATGCTGAAGGAATTCGATTAGGTAATGAGATAATAAAAATAGTAGATGAATGTTGTTATTTGGGTAGAAAGATAACTTCTGATGGCCGAAGTAAAGAAGATATAAAATGCAGAAACGCTATGGCAAGAAAAGCGTTTCTAAAGAAGCGAAACTTGTTAACATCCAATATTAATTTAAATGTTAGCAAGTCCTTTCTGAAAGCATTTGTCTGGAGTGTAGCACTGTATGGGAGTGAAACGTGTACGATAAGGAGTTCAGACAAAAAGATGATAGAAGCTTTTGAAATGTGGTGCTACAGACTAATGATGAAAATTAGATGGGTAGATCACGTAACTAATGAGGAGTTGCTTAACCGAATCGGGGAGAAAAGGAGTTTCTGGCATATACTGACTAAGAAAAGGGAGAGATTGGTTGGACGCATTCTGAGACATCAAGGAATTGTCAACTTAGCATTAGAAGGAAGCGTGTGGGGTAAAAATCGTAGAGGGAGACCGAGGGACGAATATAGTAAGCAGATTCAAAAGGATGTAGGTTTCCGAACGTATTCTCAGATGAAGAGAGTTGCACAGGACAGGGTAGCATGGAGAGCTGCATCGAACCAGTCTGGGGACTGAAGACCACAACAACAACAATAATTCCTACATGTGCCAATTAATGTAAAAGGAAACAACTGTCATGAATGTATCACTTAAATATTTATTTATTTATTTTTTTTTTTTTTATTTTTTTTTTATTTTTATTTTTTTTTTTTTTTTGCTATCTAACTCAATAACCTAATACGGATTTCAGTGAACTATGGTCACTTTAAAGCTGAATATCTAAAGTAGATGTAGGTATATAACTTCTAGCTGAAAACTCGGCGTTGCCCGGGTATTTATTAATTTATTCCTGCCTTGAGTTAGTACTTGTCCCATCTCTTCTCTAACTGTCCATCTCCTATTTTCTAATAACATATTTATCAGAGAATATATAAGAAATAATGTAATATTGCATGATGGATAACTACCCAAACAAAGAAATATAGTAATGATGTATAAAATTCGTACGATCTCATATTTATTGAGTTATATGTAGTAGAATGTATAATTTTTGAGGTATATATTCATTTATATAAGTGCCGTAAGTCTGTAAAATCTGTTGCGAATACAATTAGTAGTTAAGACGCACTAGATTAAAACTTGGTGCTTGATGGAACGGTTTCTACAAACGTCATTATTTATGTGCTCATACCTCATGAACTATGTGACGTACTGTAATACAATTTCGAAGGTACATTCAGCTATATTTCCTGTGGCTACAATTTGTAGTGTAGAAATTATAAACTGCAACGTCAAACCAAATGCAGTAGTTTTAGTCCAAGGACAGCGTAAAAGTAGTAAGCGAGAAACGTTTTTCCTTTCATCATTATGCTGGGGTAGTCTGCGAGAAAAAGTTTTCTATAGGTTTTAAATTATGTTTAAAGTTTGTTGCAAGTCGGTAAGTGTTCTCTTTCTCAAATAGTGGACTGATAAAGTCACGCTATCACGTGCCGCAAGACGGGAAAGTTTGCATTGTTTATGACTGAACCATCGGCCCTATCGCAAAATCCTTTCTTAGTTGACATCTTCTGTCTATACGCTACATTCCTGCCAAATTTCAGCTTCACAGGTGAAGTAGTTTTCGTGATTTCGTGTTTAGTTAGTGCGTGAGTGAGTAACGAGTGTCCTTCCGCTTTTATATAGAGAGAGATAACATGGTAACTAATTCACTGTTGTAAAACCTTTTTTTCATTTATTAAACGCAATTTTGATAAGGATCAAACTTAAATGGGCTTGAACTTCATCTTATTATATGCTGATTTCCGTTTTAAGAATCTTAAGGAGTGTCTTATCTTCAACGTGAAAAAAAGTAAACAATAAATACGTAGTTCGCGCTGCACTTAACAACTTAGAGCCGCTGTGGAGAAGCTGAGCGGTCTAAGGCGCCTCGCTGCGGAGCGCGCGGATGCTCGCCGTGACGTCATTCCAGCACAAACTGTCTTCTCTAACATGCTCTTTGGCAAAGAACAGCCGCGGTGGAGTGGCCGAGTTCTCTAAGGCAACTTGCTGCGGAACACATGGTTGCTCGCCGTTGGAGTTTCGAGTCCTCCCTGGGGCATAGGTGTGTGTGTTCTCCTTAATTAGTTTGTAACCCTAGGGACTAATAACCAAGGCAGTTAAGTCCCATCGATTTTCAAACATTTGAACATTATTGTACAAGTTATAGTCTGCGGCGGGCTGCCGCACACCATTCAACAGGGGAAGACGGCTCGCTACTGGACACAACTGATCAATAGCGACCGTAAAAGTGGACTGCTTGCATACAACACGGTGCAACGCAGCTGGCGTAATACGGTATAGCGCAACAGGCAAATATGGCGCATTTTATTTTTTTCTACAGCTCTCAAGACACCATAAATTGTTTACTCATACTGTTTTATATCAAACGCTGAACAATATGGCATACACTTTATTCCCTTTAATATGCATACTATAGTAGACTTGCGCATAATAGTTCGCAATCGGAAGCGCTCACTTTAGTTCGTTCTTTTAGTTCGTCCGCTCCCAGTGACAACCGAGCGGCGTGGTCTGCGCATGCAGGTGGAGGGAGAAATTCCCCCTCCTAGCTGCTTCATGCGCTTGCTGCTTGAGCCGCTAACGATATCACGGAAACCAAAAGAATGTGGATAATTTCTCGCGTTTAAGTTTAGAGTTATCTCCATATCTTGGCATTATGGAATTTATTGAAATGTTTGTACATCTATCGGACTTAACTTCGTGGTCATCAGTCCGTAGCTTACAAACTACTTAAACTAAGGTAAACTAACCTAAGGACAGCACAAACATCCATGCCCGAGGGGGGATTCGAACCCCCGACCGTAGCGGCCGTGGAATTTATTAGTCAGGTATTGCAGACTGCAGAATACTTCAAAGCAGAAATTTTGTACCACTGAACTATGTAATCTAGCAGACAGACGCTAACCTCGAAATGGCTGTCATCAGCAGAAGGCAAACACGTGATTTTTAATTCTGTTCGCGAACTATCGCGCATATTTTAGTTCGCGACTGGTAGCTCTCCTTTTAGTTCGCAGCTCGGCCGCGAAGTAGGTCGCTCTTTTTAGTTCGTCCGCTCGTTTTCGCTTTTGCTACCGCTACTAAAACTGCAGCTGAGATGCACTCAGCTCGAAATGACGGCAACAGGCAGAAGGAAATCACGCGATTCTGCGCGCTCTCGCGTCCTCTCGCTGTTACCCGCCAGTCTTCGGAAAAGGAGCGGACGAACTAAGAGGCGAGGGATCTGTTCGCGTAGTTGGCCTGAGGGAGCGCTCTTCCGAACTAGTTCGTTCGCGAACTACACAAGACCATATAATAGGCAAACGAAGACAAATGATGAAAAGCACTTGAAATTTACCCTTTAATGGATGACTTTTTATTTGAAGCTATAAAAACTACCACGATTAATGTATAGTGCGTATATACTGAGAAAAATATCGAAAAAAAGAATCCTTAAAATTATTATGCACTACTGGCAACAAAAAGTTCATAACTGGTCAGCCATACAGGGTGGTCCATTGATAGTGACCGGGACAAATATCTCACGAAATAAGCATCGAACGAGAAAACGACAAAGAACAAAACTTTTCTAGTTTGAAGGGCGAAAACAGATGGCGCTATGGTTAGCCCGCTAGATGGAGCTGCCATAGGTCAAACGGATATGAACTGTATTTTTTTTAAATAGGTACCCCCATTTTATTACATATTCGTCTAGTACGTAAATGAATATGAATGTTTTATTTGCAACACTTTTTTTGCTTTGTGATAGATGGCACTGTAAGAGTCACAAACCTGTAAGTACGTGGTATCGCGTAACATTTCGCCATTGCGGACGGTATTTGCTTGTGATACATTACTCGCGTTTCAATGGATCGTTTATCAATTGCAGAAAAGGTGGATCTGCTATTTATATATGGCTATTGTGATCAAAAATGCTCAACGGGCCTTTGCTATGTATGTTGATCGTTAACCTGGAAGACATCGCCACGGTGGAGTAGCCGAGCGATCTAAAGCGTCTCGCTGCGGAGCGCGCGGTTGCTCGCCGTGGAGGTTCGAGTCCTCCCTTGGGCATGGGTGTGTGTCTGTTTGTCATTAGGATAGTTTATCTAGGTTTAAGTAGTTTTTAAGCTACGGACTGATGACCACGCAGTTTGGTCCGATAGATTTACAAACATTTGAACATTTTTTTGGAAGACATCATCCAAGTGTCCGGACCTTTCGTTGGATAGTTATGTTATTGAAAGAGACAGGAAGTGTTCAGCCACAGGTGAAACGTCAACCACGATCTTCAACAAATGATGATGCCCAAGTAAGTGTTTTAGCTGCAGTTGCGACTAATCCGCACATCAGTAGCAGACAAATTGAGCTAATCGGGAATCTCAAAAACGTCGGTGTTGAGAATTTCTACATCAACATAAATTTCACCCGTACCCTATTTCTATGCATCAGGATTTGCATGGGGAAGACTTTGAACGTCGTGTACAGTTTTATCACTGGGCAAGAAATAAATTATGGGACGATAACAAATTTTTTTCACGCGTTCTCTTTAGTGACGAAGCGTCATTCACAAACGGAGGTAACGTAAACCGGCATAATATGTACTATTGGGCAACGGAAATCCACGATGGCTGCGACAAGTGGGACATCATCGACTTTGGCGAGTTAATGTATGGTGCGGCGTTATGGGAGGAAGGATAATTGACCCTTATTTTATGGATGTCAATCTCAATGGTGCAATGTATGCTGATTTCTTACGTAATTTTCTACCGATTTTACTACAAGATGTTTCACTACATGACAGAATGGCAATGTACTTTCAACATTATGGATGTCCAGCACATGGCTCGCGTGCAGTTGAAGCGGTCTTAAATGGAATATTTAATGACAAGTGGATTGGTCGTAGAAGCAACCACACCATGGCCCGCACGTTCACTGGATCTTACATCCCCGGATTTCTTTCTGTGGGAAATATTCAAGTATATTTGTTATCGTGATACACCGAAAACGCCTGAAAACATGAGTCAGCGCATTGGCAATGCATGTGAGAACATTAGTGAAGGCGGACTACTTGGTGTTGAGAGGAATTTCGTTACGCGTATTGCCAAATGCATTGAAGATGAAGGACATCATTCTGAGCATTTATTGAAGTCATGAGGTAATTACAGGTAATCACTCAGTAACAGCATGCGTTCTCATAATGTGTGATAATTTCACAAAATTACATGTATCACATTGGAGCAACCTAAGTAAAGTTGAAACTTACCTATGTTCTGTATTTTAATTTAAAAATCTTACCTGTTATCCACTGTCCGTTTAAAATTGTGAGCAATATGTTTGTGTATATTACAGCGCCATCTGTCACAAAGCGACAAAAGTGTTCCAAATAAAACATTCATATTTATTTACGTACTAGACGAATATGTAATAAAAATAGGGGTACCTATTTAAAAAAAAAAAAATACAGTGCTGGAATCTGAAGCGGACTGCAGAACGATTCCAGTGGCGCCCACCTACATTTCGCATAAAGAGCATAAAGATCAGAGAAATTAGGGCTCGTACAGGTGCATACTAGCCTTCGTGTTTCCTTCGTTCTTACGGGAGCGGAACGGAAAAGCAAGTAACTAGTAGTGGTACTGAGTGCCCTCCGCCACACACGTTTTGCTGGATTGTGGAGTATGTCTGTAGTTGTAGAAGTAGACCGTCAGTGATCGCTCCCATCACCCCGACAGCCCGTTACGTCTTGGTTTTTACATTGGTCATCCCTGTCAGGGAACAAATTGCGGGCCATTAAACCTATGCTTGATCTTTGGTCAACGTCATCTCGACCCTCTCGTCTAGAGGAGATTGTCCTGGCCCGGCTTCGTATTGGCCACTGCCGTTATAGCCACCAGTATTTACTTCGTGGTGATCCTGCTCCCTTATGTGAGCAGTGTGATGAACCTTTTACTGTGTACCACCTTTTAGTGCAATGTACGTTTTTTAATCGTCTCCGTCATGATCTATGTTTACCATTTGAAATGTCTGATATTTTAGCTGATGATCCGCATTCTGCTGACAGAGTTTTACTATTTATACATCGCGCGAATATGGAGAAAGCCATTTGAGTTCTAACCCCGGTTCGATTTTACTATGGGCAGTGTTGGTCGCTAATGACCTCAGTAGTTGTGTGCCCTAAAACCACAATTAAAGAAAAAAAAAAAAGCCCGTTACGTCCCAGTCTACAGTTGCAGAAATGGGGTGAGGTCGGTCCAAGTAACCTGGCACTCAAAGGGACTAGATATATTCTTAGGACTACGGGAAACATGATGCTGAATCTGAATTCAGGTACATGGGGTCCCTGATCTAAGTGACTATCCTCAAGTGTTTGTATGCGATCTGCCAATTTCCAGAGAACTTACGAATTTCGTGTCCAAAATAACTACAGGAGCCACCGCTGGGTCAGTTCCAAGTTTGGCCACCGCTCGGTGTCAGCAGCGTGACGGGCTAACTTGATAACCCTTGTATAGATACCAAATTTCCCCTGCCAGCATAGAACAGCCTGTGTACTCAAGCTGGTCGATATATCGACCACTCCGGCGCTGAAGGTTAAAAACACACTCACAAAATCAAGGAATCGTCCAAATCTGTCGAGCCGTTCGAAAGTGATAATCTTTCATGCATGCAGCAGTTGAGTTTGATTGATTGTAACAGAGCAGTTTTGAAAAGGTACAAATATCAAAACAAAACGAACAAAAAAGAGCAGTGAGTTTACCAGTTGAGATTTAGCGAATACGAAGCTTGAACACGAACCACATGACAGCCGCCACCTGAAGTTGAGCGTCGCAACGCACCCGTGTATATTCGACTATTAAAACTTTTGAATTTTCTGTAAATCGCCTTAATAGAACACCGTACTACCTGCACATTTTCATAAAGAACTGCTACAAATATACAAGGTTTAAAGAAAATAATACAGTTTCCGGACGTCGTGGCCTTCCATGGCCTTCCATTGTAAGCGCGTCATGTTATTATTTATAATATCTAACACCCGTCACGGATTAGTAGTGCGTACTTAACGCAATCATATATACAGTGATTTACATAATTATTCAGACGATCATTAGTAACTAGACTTTGCGACACCTTGGCCCCATGAACGCAAACTAGTCAGACAGATTCAACACCGCGGTAAAATGTTTCCATTTAGAAAACAGGAGAGAACGCGTGATCAAGAAACTACAGAACGAGGTAAGCTTGCGTCAACACGATTATTCGGACACCAGCAGTTGTCGCGCAGAGGTCTGCGTAGAGGAGCCACGGTCATTGTCGACGTAAGCATTGGACGAGTCAGTGTGCTGTGTACAGCCACAGAGTAACTTATACAGAGAAGAAGCACCCCCTAAACCTCTGTCCTACGCTCCGCTCGTAGTTCCGTAAGATGCCAGCAGATGTCAGATGGCTTAGTACCGGTAGACGACATTAGAGGCACTTCTGAGGACGCCTCTCGCCACAGAGTAATATCTGTGCTCACGCACATTGGAGAGTAGCATGGAGGGGAGGCTGAGGGGAGAGCTCGTGCCGCCTGCCACGAGGCCACGGCTGTGTCCGGCGTGCCGGCGTTTGAGGGGAGGTGGTGGTGGGGACAGCAACTACCTGCCGCCTGCCCTGACAAATTAAAAAGGATGCTTCTGGCCTCAGCGCCATCATGGGACATCTTACAGAAATACTCTGGCCCTCCCTCCCCGCATCCCTGAGCGTCTGACCGGGCCCTTACGGTCTGAGGTAACGATGGACCGCAGAGGAAGAGAGGGCACATTCCAACAGCGGCAGCTGGTATTTAAATTTTTTTCTTTTTTTTTTTTTTAAATCGTGCCAAACGCAAAATTTGTCGAAATATTGCTGAAATGTTACAAATGACAAATGTAGAAAAGTTGTGTTTAAGTTATAATCAGAAGATTCAGGAAGAAAGATATGATTGACAGTTTGTTGCATACCGGACGTCCAAGAACATTTTTCTGTGAGAGAAGAGTGTTATAACATCAGAAAAATAAAAAAGGAATCCAAGTTACGTGCTACAAAACTCACCAGTGAGATCGCCAAACACGCAGGAAAGGAAGTGCATCCGAAAATAACACAGAGTGTGCTCACAAGACGTAATTGCGATGGTCGTTTTTCAAGACGGAAACTGTTCATAAGTAAATCAAAGAATGAAAATGCTATTTGCAAATGTTCAAAAGTTTGTAAACCTATTTGACCAAACTACTATGGTCATCAGTCTCTAAATTTACAAACTTCTTTAACTTACACTAAGGACAACACACACACACACACACACACACACACACACACACACACACAGGCTCGAGTGACGACTTGAACCTCCAACGGTGAGCAACCATGTGTTCCGCAGCAAGTTGCCTTAGAGAGCTCGGCCACTCCACCGCGGCTGTTCTTTGCCAAAGAGCATGTCAGAGAAGACAGTTTGTGGTGGAATGACGTCATGTTTGCCGATGAGAGTACATTTAACATATTTCATTCAGGTGGGGGGATAACGGTTTAGTGGCGTCCTAATACTGAACTTCAAGGGCAAAGTCTAAAAGTAAAAGTGAACTATGGAGTTGGTGAAATGGTTTTTATTGAGGGTAAATGGACCAATTTCAGTACCTTAGAATACTGAGGAACAATATCAATAATTGCATTTGGGTGCATTGCGGAGTTTGTGTGTAGATGTATCTGTACATGGGATACTCTGCAAGTCACATTTAAGTGCCTGGCAGAGGGTTCATCGAACCACCATTATACTGTTTATCTCCCATTCCATTCTCGAATAGCGCGCGGGAAGAAAGAACACCTGAATCTCTCCGTTCGAGCTCTGATTTCTCGTATTTTATTCTGATGGTCATTTCTACCTATGTAAGTGGGAGTCAACAATATATTCTCGCATTCGGAGGAGAATGTTGGCGATTGGAGTTTCGTAAGTAGCCCACGCCGCAGCGATAAGCGCCGTTGTTGTAATGATTCCCATCCCAGATCCTGTACCATTTCCGTAACGCTGTCTCCCCTGTATCGTGACAAGACGAAACGAGCTGCCCTTCTCTAGACTCTTTCGATCTCCTCCGTCAAACTCACCTGATAAGGATCCCACATTGGGCAGCAATACTCCAAAAATGGACGGACAAGCGAAGTGTTTGCAGTTTCTTTTGTAGTTCTGTTGCATCTTTTAAGGATTCTGCCAATAAAACGCAGTCTCTGGTTCGCCTTTCGCACGACATTATAAACGTGTTCTTTCCAGTTTAAGTCTGAAGTAATAGTAATTCCTTTTGTATTTTGTGGAGTTTACGGCCTTCACTTTTGATTTATCTTGTAAAAAAAGTTTAACGGATTTCACACTAGTCTGTTATCATTCTCAGTAGTCGATCACCCGCAAGCATCCGTCGCAGTCGTTCGATGTTGTCTGTGATTGTGGACTGTCGATCCGAACATGGATTATCCTCGGCATTTTCCTTTCTGTCTGTAAAGCGTTTAAACCAATCAAACACACACTTTCTACACATTGTTTCAACACCAAACACTTGGACTACCATCTCATGTGTCTCCGTCGCAGTTTGGCCTAATCTGAAACGAAACCTGACTCTATTGCGTTACTCCATTTTGCGCCCCATGTTGCAATGACACGAGTTCATTCACTGACCGTGTTAGCTGGGTCGCAGCGTGTACCACCGCCTCACTGCAGTGCTTTGCACGTTAGAAAGCCTTTGTTAACGTGTCCCTCAATGTGTATGCGCAGTCACCTCGTCATCGACAGTGCGATTTGTTAAGTATGGGGCCACCCACCGAATTTCTCAGATGCAACTTGCATAATACAACATGACTGTCCGAATAATTATGCGAGTCACTGTATGATTCTGTACAGTTTCAGGCGCGTGACCGCCATAAAACCAGCATGGCTCCTCTCGTCATCAGAAACAGGTTATCCTGCAGGGGATGTGGAGTGTAGCTCTGCCGCGGTGGAGTAGCCGAACGGTCTAAGGCGCCTCGCTGTGGAGCGCGCGGTTGCTCGCCGTCGGAGGTTCGAATCCTTACTGGGGCATGGGTGTCTGTGTTGTCCTTAGGTTAGTTTACCTTAGTTTAAGCATTTTGTAAGCTACGGACTGATGACCACGCAGTTTGGTCCGATAATTTACAAACATTTGGACTGTAGCTGTCCCGCTCGTTTATCTGGTTGAATCTGTGTTGATTTAGCATATCTGCCAGATTGTCACAGACAAGGGGACAATCAGAAGTGTAAATAACGGATTTTGATGGGTCTCGGACATGCCCTGAGTACGAGGCTATCCGCTTTTTAGCGACGGGCCTTGGTTTTCGAAAAGATTGATATTGAAGTTCACTGCGCGATGTAAGAGCACGTAACGTCAGCCATCTTCCTAGGCAGTAAGCGTGGCGCAGCTGTTAAGGTCTCTAGCTAACACACTGGAGGTACCGTGTTCGGGTCCTGTACGTGTTTTAGCTTTTTTTTCCTTTCCTTAAACAAATCGGAATAGTCCGACATTTTTCCATTTTATTTTAAAGAATATCAACAAACAGTGTACATTGTGTGAAATTAGTAAGAAGTATTCATTTTTTCCGTAGTAATTTAATTTACAAGTCATTATTACAATATCTTACAATTCAAATCAAAATCAAATGTGTGTGTTAGTGTTATGGGACTTAACTACGGGGTCATCAATCCCTAAACTTACAAACTACTTATGAACAACTTACAAACTAGGACGGCACAAATATCCATGCCCGAGGGGGGATTCGAACCCCCGACCATAGTGGCCGTGCAGACCGTGACTGGAGCGCCTCAGTCCCCTCGGCCACCGCGGCCGGCTAAATGAAATATGTGAAAACCGTATACACATACGAAATTCAAAGGTGAAGACAGAAATTCTCTGTCAGTTGCAGGTTTTCAGTTGTACGAGGACGTGTGTAATTTAACTGATACTTTTCAGGTACGATGAAGTTAGTCGAATTTCCTTAGGCACCAGCTGACAATAATCAGTTTTGTATTATATAATATGCTACAATTACAGGGGCTGGAGGAAATCATATGACACCTAGTACAGGCACAATTTATGTCGACGACATTGCCCTAGCGGTATAACACAGAGTCATCCGTGTGACGGAAAGTACCGTGACATCTAACCTAACTCTCCTCAGAAATTACTTCGCAATGTGGTAACTAAAGCCTAACCCAAATAAAACAGAAAACAGCTTGTTTCCACCTGAATAAGAGGACGGCTGACTATAAACACATCTCGTTTGACGGTGTTCAACATAGTAAACATGCAAATTAAATAGGAGGTATCTTGGATTCATCTCTCACTTTTAAGCACCGCCTTCAAAAATCTGCAGACAAAGTTCAAACTAGGAATAACATATTACAGCCCTTAGCAGGATCATCTTGGGGAGCCAGTGTACAACAGATTTGACCCTTGTTTACTCTGTAGCTGAATACTGTTCTCCTGTCTGGCTCAACATCGTTCATGTGAGAGACGATGATGTACAATTGAATAAAGCAATGAGGTTGATCAGTGGCATTCTGATGCCTATACCCTTCCAGTGGCTCCCAGTAGTATCCAATATCGCTCCTCCTGATTCAAGATGCAAGGAAGGCTTAAAGAGAGAGTATCAGAAGATCTTGTCCACTCCTAAGCTTCCTATTTTGCCTTGCATTTCAATGTGGCTTGCAGAGTATATATGTAGATGTAGACCTTCCAACACAGGTAAGCCGATTGGAATCGCGTAAAAGACCACTAAAAACAGCTGTGCAACTACATGAGAGTAGAATGAAACTTTCACTCTGCAGCGGAGTGTGTCCTGATATGAAATTCCTGCCAGATCAAATTGTGTGGCGGAACCGGGACTCGAACGTGGGACCTTTGCCTTTCGCGGAAAAGCGCTCTACCGCCTGAGCTATCCCGGAACTCTTCACGATCCCTACTCACAACTCTACTTCTGCCAGTACCTGGCCTCCTACATTTTTTTACATGAGAGTAGCTTCTTGCTTAAATCCGACTTGGCAAGTACTTGGGATTCGTTTAAAGGACAAAACGACGTCTGGATAGACGATTCCTCGAAGGAGCTTCAAGGAATGGACCTTATCAGGAGGGAATGGTCTATGACCAACCGATTCCGAACTGGTGCTGGTCGCTGCAATTATTGGAAATTCAAATGGGGACAGGTAGATGGTCAATCGTGTGACTGTGGAACGGACACAAACAATGTATGGATGTATATGGAGGATTTTGGGCACTCGACACCAAGATCTTTAGCGCCCGTACAAACAATGGCCCACATACTCAGTAACTGTCCATTACGACTATTTTCAGGAACCTGTCCAATGTTTAAAGGAGATGGACTTGGCTCTGTGATAGATATATGTTTATTTTATTACTTGTAGTTAGACACTAGTATATTTTACTGAAGTGTTAATTTTTTTGTAGTTGGCATTGTACCATTCGCTTTAAGAACAGCTGCATCTCCTTGCAGAACAAAGTGTTATACATTCTTGAAACAAAACTTCCTGTAATTAATTAGGATGTTAGTATCGTAAATTTGATCATTAGAATCTGCTTTAAAACTCCCATTAAAAGTTCAATTTTTGGGGATATGAGAATTTTGCTGTCCAGGGAAGATGTTTGATAATTTGCTGATGCCTGAACCTTTCGGACCTTTCCATAAAAGGACGGACAAGCGTTGTGTATGCAGTTTCTTTAGTAGTTCTGTTGCATCTTTTAAGGGTTCTGCCAATAATACGCAGTCTCTAGTTCGCCTTTCCCACGACATTATCTACGTGTTCTTTCCAATTTAAGTCAGAAGTAATTGTAATTCCTAGGTATTTTGTGGAGTTTACGGCCTTCACACTTAATTGATTTATCATGTAAACAAATTTTAACGGATTTCTTTTCGTACTCATGTGGACGACTTCACACTTCTCATTATTTAAACTGCCAATTCTTAAACCATACTGATATCTTATTCAAATCGTTCTGGAGTTGGTTTTGATCTTCAGATGATTTTACTAGACGGTAAATGACGGCGTCATCTGCAAACAACCTAAGAGATCAACTTAGATTTTCCCCTAAATCGTTCATGTAAATAAGGAACAGCAGAGGACCAATAACACTACCCTGTGGAATGCCCGAAAACACCTCCGTTTTAGTCGATGCCTTTCCATCGATTACTAAAAACTGTGTCCTCTCTGAGAGGACATCCCCTATCCAGTCGCAAATTTGGGGCGATATACCATAACCACGCAATTTGATTAAAAGCCGTTTGTGAGGTACGGTGTCAAAAGTCTTCTGGAAATCAAGAAATACTGAATCAATTTGCGAACCTTTGTCGATAGCACACATCACTTCGTGTGAGTAAAGAGCTAGTTGTGTTTCGCATGAACGATATTTTCTAAATCCATGTTGACCTTGGGCCAATAGATCATTCTGTTCGAGATAATTCATAATATTTGAATACAGGATATGTTCCAAACCCCTGCTGCAAATTGAAGCCAATGAAATAGGCCTGTAGTTTAGTGGGTTACTCCTACTGCCTTTCTTGAATATAGGTGTGACCTGTGCAACTTTCCAATCTTCTGGTACAGATCCTTCTTTGAGAGAGCGGTTGTATATTGCTGTTAAGTAAGGAGCTATCGCTTCAGCATAATCAGATAGAATTCTAATGGAATTCGGACCAGAAGACTTGTTCTTGTTAAGTGATTTTAGTTGCTTCACTACTCCGATAATATCTACTTCTACGTTACTCATTACGGCCTCTGTTCGTAATTCGAAATCTGGGATATTGATTTCGTCTTCTTTAGTGAATGAGTTTCTAAAAGCTATGTTTAGTAACTCTGCTTTATAAGCGCTGTCATCGGCAGGATCGCCATTATTATCACGTAGTGAGGGTATTGTTTGTGTTTTGCCCCTAGTATATTTAACATATGACCAAAATCTGTTAGGGTTTTCAGTCAAATTTCGAGAAAGAGTTTCGTTGTGATAAGTATTTTAGACATGTCGCATTGAAGTCCTCGCTAAATTTCGAGCTTCTGTGACGGGATTTTGTGTTCATTTAAATTTAGTATGCCTTTTGCGTTGCTTTTGTAACAGTGTCCTGGCCTTTTTTTTTTTTTTTTTTTTTTTTTTTTTGGTACCAAGGAGAATCACTTCCTTCTTTTATTAATTTATTTGGTATAAAACCACCAATTGCTGTCGATACAACTTCTTTGAATTTGAGCCACATCTGGTCTACACCTACATTTAGTGTTAGAAACGAGTGGAAGCTATCTTTCAAGAAGCAATGTATTTTATTTCTATCTGCTTTCCGGAACAAATATACTTTTCGTTTATTTTTGGTAACTTCGGAACTTTCGATATTCAATCTCGCTACGACAGCTCTGTGTTCACTAATACCTGTATCCGTTTTGATGCTCGTTATGAGCTCAGGATTGTTTGTTGCTAAGAGATCAAGAGTGTTTTCACATCCATTTACAATTCTAGTTGGCTCATGAACTAGTTGTTCGAAGTAATTATCAGAGAATGCGCTGAGTACAATTTCACACGATGTTTTATGCGTACCTCCTGATGTGAAAATATAATTTCGCCAACAGATTGAGGGTAAATTAAAATCTCCGCCTACTAATATCGTATGAGTCGGGTACGTTTTTGTGATTTGACTCAGGTTTTCTTTGAACGTTTCTGCTATTGTATCGTCAGAGTCGGGAGGCCGGTAAAAGGAACCAATTATTAACTTCTTACGATTTTTAGGTACAACCTCTACCCATAATAACTCACAGGAACTATCAACTTCAACTTCGCTACAAGAAAGACTACTATTGACAGCGAAAAACACGCCTCCACCTATTATGTTTAATCTATCCTTTCTAAAAACAGATCTTTTGCAAAAACTTCTGCTGAACTTATTTCCGGCTTGAGCCATCTTTCACTGCCTTCAATGATGTGTGTTTCGGTGCTTTCTATTAACGCTTGGAGTTCTGGTACTTTCCCGTCACAGCTGCAACAATTTACAACTGTTATACCGATAGTTCCTAGATGTGCATTTCTTCTGTGATCCACCCCCCCCCCGCTACCTATTCAGCGGAACCCGGAAACCCACCACCCGATGGCGCAAGTCAAGGAATCTGCAGCCTACACGGTCACAGAACCGTCTGAGCCTCTGATTCAGACCCTGCACTCGGCTCTGTACCAGAGGTCCACAGTCGGTCCTGTCAACTATGCTGCTCTGCTTTCATCTTGCAAGCAAGACTGGCAGTCTTTACCACTTCAGATAACCGCTTGAAACCTGAGAGGATCTCTTCAGATCCGAAACGACACACATAATTGGTACCGGCGTGAGCCACCACCCCGTACCCTTCATGGCATCCGGGAGGATCCGTTCCACATCTGGAATAACTCCACCCGGTATGCACACGGAGTGCACGTTGGCCTTCTTCCCCTCCTTGGCAACCATCTCTCTAAGGGGCTCCATCACCCGCCTAACGTTGGAAATCCCAACTACAAGCAAACCCACCCTCTGTGAAAGCCCGGATCTTGCAGGCTAGGTGGTGGCAGGGTGAGAGACACCATCCGACTCAGGAACGTCGTCCTGAGCAGACAGCGCCTCAAACCTGTTTGCAAGACGAACCGGGGAGGCCTCACGATCGGTTCCCCGGAATGTCTTGCGCCGCCTGCCACGCACTGGAGCGACCTCCCACGCAACCACGGGTGGGGAGTCTGCCTCACTGCTAGCAGTATCAGGGCATGTCGCTGCCGCAGGCCGATCGGTGGAGACGACGGGAGTCCTTTCGGTCCCCACTACCGGCCAACAACAACGACGCCCCTCGATCGCAACCTCCAGCTGTGCAACCGAGGTTAACACAGCTTGAATCTGGGAGTGTCACCAGCTCAGACTGCATCCGTACACAGCAGTCGCAGTCCATATTCATGATAATAGTACCGAGAAAACAAGAACTACAGTCGCGATGCGCTCAAAAGAAGACTACACTCTTTGTTAAGAGGCAACCCTGATTCAAAATAAAGACAGACGACTGTCACAACGCGATTCACACGACGGAATAATACACTAATCAGATAGTTAACGCGAATAAATTTAATGAACTGAAGGGAAAGCGCACAGAAAAGTCAACATGTGTAGCTTCTAGAGAGAAGCCGATTACACTTACAACTGATAATTTACTGCTAAACGTCCGCTGGGCGACCTTTTCAATTGTACTACCAGAATACTGTCAAAGACAACACTTTACTGTATATTCCAGTCTGAAGGCGATATTGAACGAATCAATAAAAGTAGTAGACGAGTCTTATTACTTGGGCAGTAAAATAACATGCAATAGTCGCAGTACAAACGATATGCAACGCAGAATGACAATAGAAAGAAAAACTTTTCTGAAAAAAACAGAAATTTGTTAACATCGAACATTAATTTAAATCTATTGAAGTCTTTTCTTAAGACATTTGTGTGGATCGTTGCCTTGTATGGTAGTGAAACATGTACGATAAATAGTTTAGACAGAAAGAGGATAGACGCTTTTGAAATGTGTTGCTACAGAAGAACGCTGATGACTAGGTGGGAATATCACGTAACTAATGAGTAGGTACTGAACAGAATTGGGGAAGACGGGAATTTTCGCCATACCTTGATTAAAAGAAGGGATCGATTGGTAAGACATATACTTAGACATCAAGGAATCGTGAATTAAGCATTGGACGGAAGTTTGTGGGGGAGACCAAGAGACTAATGCATTAAGAAGGTTCGATGTAGGTTACCGTTCTTATGAGGAGATGAAGAGGCATGCTCAGAGTAAAGTAGGGTGGAGAACTGCATCAGTCTGCGGACTGACCAAAACAAGAACATCATCTCCTTTCTGATAAATTTCCCTACATTTCTAACACAACTGATCTTATTACTCTGTTTTGTTTTGTCGATTACTATAGTCATTATATATGACACATCATAAACCCCTAAATACTTTCAATAATTCCCAAATTAATATCTTTAGAACCCATTTCAACTGCACAATACAACAAATTGTTGAAAATAAAGAGTTTAGTAGATGAGACTGGAGTGACAAAGGTGTACAGTTTTAGCCATACACTATACAGTCCACAGAGTTTGCTCATTAACATCTAATTTCAGCAGATCTGTCAATATATAGTGCAATATATTGTACAGCCTTCAATCTTACCTACAAACGGTCAAAAACAGTGCACGGTAAAAATTAGTGCACAATATTATTGACAGTCTAGGGGGCACTTAAATCTAGACGAGTAACATGTCTTTAAAGTAACTTCTTCGAGAAAACATATTTTTGGAAACATTTTTGTTTCACTTTGTGGGATTAACAGCAATCTTATTTAAATTTAGAGTGCAATGAATTATATATTTAGTCAACTACTTTCGGTCCTTATTTTGGACCAATGGCCTTTCAAGACGAAAACATTGTAGAACGTACACAAAATTGCATTTCTGTCCCTAAATTTAATTATTTATCAACCTTTTCTAGCTTTATGGTATTGTATTTTAATAGAAAACTAGAGGACCCGTGCGAATACTTCGCACCGTTAATGGAATGACATAAATTTGGGAAAAATGGAAGTAAAGTTGTATGTTGACGCATAGCTTTCTTCAGAATCAATCAATGCAAGTGTTTAAAAGCGCAAATGAAAGAGCTTGATCCGCTGAGTATTGTTAGGTGAAAAAGAAATGCGTTCCTTAATTAGAACCGAAGCTATCCTGAAACAAACCGATTAAAATATTCAATCCAAGGATAGAAGGCTACCGCGTTTGAATAAAAATAAATGATAGAGAGACTTAAGTTAATTGTTATACTTGCTGATAAATCTGCGAATGAATGCCTTTCGTTTAAATCAAAAATGAAGGAAATGGGTCGGATAGAACGGTCTCACTGACTTACTTTAGTTTACAGCAAGGACATCCCCAGAAGAAATATACAGAAGAAAATCGCGTTTGAGTATAGAAAAAGGAAGGCGATAGTTATATAAATCCTGATACTTGATTACAAATCTGTGGATGAATACCTTTCGTTTAAAACAAAAACGAAGGAAATCTGCCAGGTAATTTGGTCTGGCCGACTGACTTTAGTTTTCGTAGATTCTTTTCATATATAAGATTACGGTGAATGGAAACTTTCGTATGCTCTAAACCGCATATTATGGAGAGATTTTTTGATCAGACTTCAATAACACTGAAATGGTTAGCAGCTGTTTACTGAAGTACTTGAAAATTTCAATAAAAATATTTATTTTTTCATCTTTGATTTTCTGTTTATTTTTTACTATGAAAATAGAAGAAGCGACTAGTTGGTAATGCTACTAATGGGAAGTCGTTAATATGCATAAGTTACAAGGGTCGTAAGACGGAACCGTGTGGAACGCCACACATTAACAGTTCCACTTTGTCGTAAGACAGTGCCTTCATTTTGGTAGGGCGCTTTATGGGTCTGCTGGCACTTCAGTAACAGCAGTTCTTTGCTGTGCATTTGTGACGTCATGAGACTAGCTCGCCTGTCGATAGAACGAGCTCATGAGTTGCCATGGCAACGGATGCTTGCGGTTGTCGATAAAGCGGGGTAGCGGGGAGGCTGAGTTGCCATGGCAACCGTAGGAGGGGGGGAAGGGGCGGCGGTGGAGGGGGGAGCCGGCAGCGAGTGTGACTGTGACGGATGTGGGGCGCCAGGAATATTGATGGCTCGCGTAGCCTCATCTCGCAAACAAAAGGGCCATTCGGCGCCAAGCGCGGGGCCAGTGGGCAGAGCCACCTGGCGGCGCCGCTGCCAAGCTCGCTCTCCTGTTTAGCCCAGCCAATGTGTTTTACGTCTCAACTCTTATTCTGTCACCAGATAGATACAATGGGAACAGATGAAATCGTGGAATAGGAAAATTTGTGACGAGAGCATTGCATTCAACACGATATTCTCAATATCGAGCTGAAATTTTAGCTACTGTTCTCACACTTGTGTCCGCTGAGTGGAGGCTGCTGGTAGCAGAAGTTCACGATGTGCACGTAGCTCATTCGCTGCTGGAACAAGTCCAAGCTCGTTTTCGTCGAGTGGCCACCTTATATCCATAGCCTTCTCTACACCTACTCTGTTTTAGCTCGTAAGATAAACGAAAATCTCTATATATAAAAGGCAATGTCCCGACTGACTGACTGACTTATCATCGCCCAGACCAAACCGCTGAATATAGAAACTTGAAATCTGTAGATGGTGTTGATCATATTCAGTATGCGTCATTTAAGAATCTATTTTTCGTTATTCCGTCCGTAAGGGGGTGAAATAGGGTATGAAACGTTTTTTGAAAATACTTTGCTATTTAGGCAATTTTGAAGCTATAACTACAAAATTTCGGATTTGAATTCAGGGTTCGAATTTAAAGACTTTTTTGAAATTCATCCAATAAGCAAAAAATTAATTTTCAAATATATGTTGCTGTTAACTCAAATTTTAAGCTACAACTACGAAACTTCGGATATGGAATCTTGGTCAGGATTTCAAAAACACGAGTTTCAGTATTTTTCGAAATTCAACAACTAAGAGAGTAAAATAGGCGATGAAAAATTCTTTTTGAAAAGACGTTGCTATTAAGATAATTTTGAACCTAGAGGTGCAAAAATTGATATTTGTATTGTTCATTAGCATTTTAAAAAATACATGTTTCGGTACTTTTGTAAATTCAACCATCAAGGGGGTTAAATTGGAGAGGGGATGTTTTTCGAAAATGTTTTGCTATTAAGGCAATTTTGAAGCTACAACCACATAAATTGATATATGTTTTCTTGATCAGAATTAAAAAGATACGTGTTTCGGTATTTTCAGAAAATTAATCATTTAGGGGGTGAAATAGGGGATGAAACACTTTTTGAAAATACGTTGCTAACATGCCAATTTTGAACCCAGAATTACAAAAAAAGGAATTTGCATTTGCCAAAATGACATTTGGTTCGAATTTAAAAGACACATGTTGGGGTATTTTTTGAAATTCAACTATTAATGGGTGCCACAGGGGGTTACAAGTAGTAAACTCAAATCGTCAGATGTTCGTAAATCTTAAGAGACTTAACTACGGGGTCATCAGTCCCTAAGGCTTACAAACTAATTAAACTAACTTATGCTAAGGACAACACAAACACATGCCCGAGGAGCGAATCGAACCACCGACGGCGAACAGCAGCGCACACCGCAGCATGGCGCCTCAATACGTACGGCCATTCTGCCGCGGCTACAAGTAGTATCACAACATTTCATTATGATAGTACTTAAGCTATATCTATGAAGAGGGAGAAAGAAACAACTGGTGCAGACCAACCAGCCTACGCATGCGAAGAAGCGGGCGTTAAGCTAGTCTTTATATATAAAGACGAGTGTCCATGTGTTTGTGTGTTTCTTTGTGAGTACGTATTGCATACAAATCTACATTTTTGTTACAATCCTTATGAAATTTTGTACACGTTAGCTTCAAACCATGAGGACGGTCGCCGTAAGTGTAAGAATCACTTACAACACATAGTTCACAAGATATCACGTCATAAACAATGATATGCGCGTAAAACTGCTGCATTAAGCGATAATGCTGCTCATTCTCTCCAAAACCACTGGACCGATTTCAACCAAATTTGGTACGCATATTCCTTACGTGAGATAACAACTGCAGAAGAGTAAGAACCACATACGACACATGCTTCAGGAGATGTAACGTCATAAACAATAGAAGTTGCAAGAAACTGCCACATAATGCGACGAGACAGATTTATAACTACACTATATAAGAATGTCAGTACTTAGCGACTTTCAACATACTTTAAACATAACTTTTCAGGCTTTCCGGGCGATCTAGTGAGATCGTCTCTGAGACAGTCTCAGGTCGCACCTGATGAAGGTTACGAGTTACATAGCTGAAGTATTGTGCAGAGTAGACACTGACATCCGCCAGAATACCCGACTACCCATCATGTTACTTTAAACATGATATAAAACCTTTATTATATTTTTTCTCGCTGACAACCACATCAAAATAATGAAAGGAAAAAAGTTTCTCGATTACTACTTTTCCGCTGTTCATGGAGAAAAACTGCAGCATTCCGTATGATGTTGCAATTTATAATTTCTACACTACAAATTGTAGTCGCAGGAAATTTTACAGATAGTATACACACATACACATGAATGTACTTTAGAAATTGTAGTACATTAAGACGCGTAGTTCGGACATAAACAGTAACTTTCATGGTAAACTGTCCCATCACGCGTCAGGTTTTATTCTATTTCTTCTTTACAAGTAACTCTGTTCGGAACTGATTTTACCGACATACAGCACTTACACAAATGAATATATAACTGCAAAATTATACAATTGTACAACATATAATTCAATAAATATGAAATCATATAAAATGCGTCGGGTAAAAACCTTTTACATCATGCAACACGTTTTCCAGGCAGTTAGGGAAATTCCTGGAAAGCTGACAGTAGTGCTGTCAACTTTGATCTCTGAAGCGCACTCGGATGCAGGCGATAGCAATCGACATCTATATAGTTATAAGGGAATGAAACGGAGTACATCCAACTAATGCCCATTATCTACGACTGATCTGGCTCTTAACTTCAAGAGACTGCAATTTCCAGTAAAACTTGCATTTTCTATTTCTATTAATAAACCATAGGGCAATCTATTCAGTCGCGGTGGAGAAGACGAGCTGTTTAAGGCGCCTCGCTGCGGAGCGCTCGGTTGCTCGCCGTCGGAGGTTCGAGTCCTCCCGGAGCATAAGTGTGTGTGTGTGTGTGTGTGTGTGTGTGTGTGTGTGTGTGCTGTCCTTAGGTTAGTTTAGCTTAGTTTAAGTAGTTTGTAAGCTACGGACTGCTGACCGCGCAGTTTGGTCCGATAGAGTTACAAACAAACAATCTATTCAATACTGTGGAGTGGATTTGACTTGCCCATGTTTCTCACACGAACAACTTTATGTCACTTGTTTAGGGGTGGGCTAACCAAATAAATAATTCATATTAGATACTGGACAAGTAGCAAGAGATCTTGTTTATAGTAAAGTTCTTAATTAAATCAATGTATGAATGTTATATATCATTTGTAATTTGATTACTATCTTCTTTTTCTGGATACTATACTTAGAATTTTGTACACTCCTGACCATTAAAATTGCTACACCACGAAGATGACGTGCTACAAACGCGAAATTTAACCGACAGGTAGAAGATGCTGTGATATGCAAATGATTAGCTTTTCAGAGCATTCACAATAGGTTGGCACCGGTGGCGACACCTACAGCGTGCTGACATGAGGAAAGTTTCAAACCGAATTCTCATACGCAAACAGCAGTTGACCGGCGTTGTCTGGTGAAACGTTGTTGTAATGCCTCGTGTAAGGAGCAGAAATGCATACCATCACGTTTCTGACTTTGATAAAGGTCGGATTGTAGCCTATCCCGATTACGGTTTATCGTATCGCAACACTGCTGCACGCGTTGGTCGCGATCCAATGACTGTTAGCAGAATATGAAATCAGTGGGTTCAGGAGGGTAATACGGAACGCCGTGCTGGATCCCAGCGGCCTCGTATCACTAGCAGTCGAGATGACAGGCATCTTATCCGCATGGCTGTAACTGATCGAGCAGCCACGTCTCGATCCCTGAGTCAACAGATGGGGACGTTTGCAAGACAACAACCATGCGCACGAACAGTTCGACGATGTTTGCAGCAACATGGACTGTCAGCTCGGAGACCATTGCTGTGGTTACCCTTGATGCTGCTTCACAGACAGGAGCGTCTGCGATTGTGTACGCAACAACGAACCTGGGTGCACGAATTCTCAAAACGTCATTTTTTTTTAATGAACGCAGATTCTGTTTACAGCATCATGGTGGTCGCATCCATGTTTGGCGACATCGCGGTGAATGCACATTGGAAGCGTGTATTCGTCATCGCCATACTGGCGTATCACCCGGCGTGATGGTATGGGGTGCCATTGGTTACACTCTCGGTCACCTCTTGTTCGCATCAACGGCACTTTGAACAGTGGCCGTTACATTTCAGATGTGTTACGACCCGTGGCTCTACCCTTCATTCGATCCCTGCGAAACCCTACATTTCAGCAGGATGATGCACGACCGCATGTTGCAGGTCATGTACGGGCCTTTCTGAATACATAAAATGTTCAACTGTTGCCTTGGCCAGCACATTCTCCAGATCTCTCACCAATTGAAAACGTCTGGTGAACGGTGGCCGAGCAACTGGCTCGTCACAATACGCCAGTCAGTACTATTGATGAACTGTGGTATCGTGTTGAAGCTGCATGGGCATCTGTACCTGTACGCGCTATCCAAGCTCTGTTTGACTGAATGACCAGGCGTATCATGGTCGTTATTACGGCCAGAGGTAGTTGTTCTGGGTACTGATTTCTCAGGATCTATGCACCCAAATTGCGTGAAAATGTAATCCATGTCAGTTCTAGTATAATATATTTGTCCAATGAATACCCGTTTATCATCTGCATTTCTTCTTGGTGTAGCAATTTTAGTGACCAGTAGTGTATATAATGCAAGGCAGCCTTGTTTTTGTTATATATACTCTGATAAGTATAACCGTTATTAGATGAAAGGAGATGGACAGAAAAGGAAGGGATAGGAGAAGTACTAAATCAAGCCTTGAATAGATAAATAAATACCCGTGCAACACACCGCGTTTTCAAATAATCTAATGAATAAATGCGTCAGAGAAGTGACTCGAAAGTTGATGACGATCGGTAGAAGCCCTAACTACTGCCTCTTCGCTCATTTATCTAAATAATATTGACAATACCTATTTTTAATTCCTATGTATGTACGAACGTAACCATTCCAGAGAGATACAAAGTCACCCGATTTACACTAACGATGTTACATCTGTAGGAAGAAGTTAAATTTACTTAAGAAATTCCTACTCATATACATAGAGAAACGTAGAAAAGACTTTGGAAACTTTTTATGAAAAAATATTATGGATTAACGCCCTGTCGACAGCGTAGTCATTAGTGACGGAATTATATTTGTGTATGTCATAGTGCAATCCTAATCAATAAGGTTTCAAGAAAAACGGCTATTCACAACACCAGATTAAGAAAGCCTTGCAAGTAAAACCTCCAGAAAAATTACATAAAAGGACGTGGTAGTGGAAAGGTAAGTGAAATCTACGGCCTTTCTTCCGTAAGTGTGTAATGTTTCTTCTAAAATCGCTAGAATCATGAAGAAACATCAAGTGGGATGTGATCTCCCGCCCGCCATCTAAGACTTCCGCTTTGTTGGGGTCCGTCAAGGATGATCTGTTCTTGCAAAAGGCGGGGGTTTATAGAATTGCTTATGTATGTGGCAAACATTACATAGGACAAACCATGAGCACTGTACACGAACTATATGTCGAACATCGGGAGTCTACACACCTTCCTCAGTTCAACACGTCTGCAGGAGCCGTACATTGCATTTCTACTGGCCACGCCATGGGTTACAAAGAAGCAACCACAGCTTCTTATTTCTTGGACTCATTGTAAAGCAAGCTGTAGAAATACAACTGGTGAACAATTTGCTAAGCCGTGACGAAGTATTTCATCTTTATAGTGGTTGGAAGCTGCTTATCTCTCGCCTTCGTTCGGAAAGAATTTCTGCGTCTTCACTTCCGACAGATGTTACCACTTTTAATGATTAATTGTTCATTTATAAGCACTGCGGATTCGTAGCAGCTCCGTTGCGTTTGCACTCTGCGATGTGTTTATCTTTGACACATCTATTTTATCTATGACTAGCGCAGCATTTACGACTTCGACGCATACGCATTCTAATCCCCAGTAGCTTTGTATCAAGTGATGTGCCGTATAAACAGACATGCGCAGACACTGAGAATTTAGTCATCGACTCGCCCTGAAGACGGCTTTGAGGTTTTGCAACCGGAATATCGGATGAAAAATTGTCGCTGACACGGGTGCACTCCCTAAAGATGATGCAATATAATACCATAGTTTTTAAAATCACAAACTTGTAAAAAGTTGGGATTATCCATCTTTCACCAATCTTACAGTACCTTAGTACCTGTGAAATACTTTATATGTCATTCTTTTGTTTCACCAGAAACTACGAAAGCAATTCGCATCATTGTTCTCTCTCTGATGATAGCCGTGGAAGGGAAAGATTATGTTGTAGAACTGTATCGATGGTGGGCTATGGAAACCATGTAACTCCAATTGTCTTACATTTTAAAAGAGACGCAAAAATTTTACCTTAAAATAACATAAAGTGCTAAGAAATAAAGTAGTAATAAGTGCAACTATATTAGAAAGTGTTCAGAGGGTCCAAATGCTTTGTCAGATACAAAATTAGTGGAATTAAACTGTTGTCACCAATAAATGGAGTACGAGGTTTTTCATTGCCTATGAGCGATATATATTTTTATCTAAAAATAATAACCAAGTGATTCAATTATGAATTTAGTTCACTTGTAGTATCAGAGTCTTCCTCTTTTTCGCAATGAAATATGAGTGGTAAGTAAATTTGGCCGTTGTAAAATATTGATGTCGAAAGCAATCCGTTTATTTGGTTTACAATGGTCTTCCATCTGCGTCCAATCACAATACTGGTGGCTCTTACTAAACATAATCTTTGGTCATTGTTTTTCCCATAACATTATACCGTATGTTCCTTTTTAAGTAATATTCGTGGTTGAAAGTAACAAACTTTCTCCCTGTTAAAACATTCTAGGACTGATACTGCTGACACCATTCTGTCCTCCTAGTTAACTTGCTGATGAAGAAGATATTGATTGATACGTTTCGTTAGAGCGTAAATAAACTTTATGAGAATGATGAAGTTTCACACGAATGTTCTCTTCAATAGTGAAATTACAATTTATGCGTTTACAAAGGTCAGTTATCCCAACACCTATGAGAGCAATTTAGAAAGTAAGTTTCGGTACTTTACGCGATACAGTCTGTCGTTTTTAAAATGAAGAAAGAAGCTCTACGGATTATTCTCCCTGATTCTAGTGTGTTGTTTACATGTGGGGTTAAAATGTCTTTCCGTATAGCCATTGTAAAAGTTATTTCAGTCGCAAAATGTAATTTTATATATGCCAGGGTTGTCTTATTTCCTTGCTCTGTGTTGGCAGAAAGGAATTTTATTGAAGGGTCGTTGAATATTTGTGGCTTTGAAAAGTGAATTAGTTTTGTTGGTGATTTTACCAAGGTAACAGTTGTTTGTATCTTGTTTTCTCTTTAAGTGATGTTTCTCGCTTTACGGATATATTATTACGTAGGGCCTACTGTGTGTTCTGCTTTCGTGTATTCTATACTGAGTATAACTTTGTGATTCTGTCAGGGTCAAATTCATTGGCTATATATCGAGGTGAGTTCTTTACAATTAATTGATTTTCTAACGGTAGGTTTTTAGTCTACTAATAAAATAATGGGAAAATGCTAGTTTATCTGTTATTGGTCGACAGGAATTTACATTTATGGTGTTGTCACAAGTTATAATCTTCCAGAATACATCCATTGTGTATAGTTGTTGTTGTTTTCTCAATTCTGCGGTCTTTCTCCATTTCCATTGCAAATTTATTGAGGGGTTTCGGGCGAAAAAGATGATATCTGATATTTTAGTGGTTTGGAGTTATCCGAATACGAAATTTGTATGAAAATATGACTGTGCTTTTTACCACATTTATCTTTTTTTTTCAAAATTTTATTAAACTTTTGAACGTTAAAGAATGCACTAGTAAGATTAAAAATTGAAATAATTTTTTGGTTGGAAAAATGAACAAGTACATAGCACAAATTATATGGTGGATACCATATTCTTGTTGTGGTAAAATGTAGAAATCATCTTATTCATGACATTAAAAATATTTACTTTCCACGGGAATATTTGACCTTATAAGATAAATGAGAAAATACAATGTAATCAAATTTAATAGATTTAACAGGTCTGCAGATACTAATAAATGAAACCGAAACCGGTCGTCATTTAATAAATTGTTAGTGTGCGATCTTGGCTTGTCATTTTGAAAACTATAAAACGATTACATCGCCTCCAGACCAGACTATGTCAGGTAATCTTATTCAGTAAACTCTTATTTCTTTCACTAAGTGATTGTATAAAGTGATATCGAATTTCTTCCGGAAACAAATGAACACACTTATCAACCAGAGTGCCGTTAGCTTCAGATATGTATCACGGACGAACAAGGGAAATGATTATTTTGTTGCAGCAGGATTCACAGTCCTGGTATAACGTTATGTATTTCAGACAATGTCGTACGTATTTCGAACCAAAGCTACATTAAACTGAATAACTCACACGTTTCTTTATTAAAATTTGTTGTTGCAGTAAATGTTTGCTGCTCTAAGTCTACCACTGTAAAGATGTTCCCACCTATCATATAAGCATGAATGAAGAATTCCATAGCAGTATATAACATAACAGTAAATTACGATTGTTTACAGAAACAGAGTTGGTCTTCCGCGACCACTATGGAGGGGTATCCATACTGAATGCTGAGAATCTCACAACCAGGATCATCATGACCAACTCCTCATTCGTAAGTATACTACATAGCACTAAATTTCAAAATGTTAGCTCGAACAGGTAATGAATTGTGCAGAGTATCGTCTTTGCTAGTTGAGTTTCTTAATTATAAATAAATAAAGTCAGCTATAAAAGATAAAACTTGATCATTGTCTTTCCCAATTTGTTTATTATACTATAACATAGAAAATAAATTATCTGATACAAAATGTGTTTCCGAAATGTTAATACGTACCTACTCTCTTCCTTTATTTCGGATAATATATCGTATTATTTTAGTGTTCATATATTATTATAGTGTGCTAATTATGATTTATTGCAGAGAAATCCTGTTTGCTGGGAGGCTGTATAAGAGTTTGGCATGTGTTACTCTCTTTCTTTCGTTATTAAACTGTTGTAAGCAATATATTCATTCAATTAATGAGGTGTTTCGGGTTGTTGGGCAGCTATTAACTGTAATAAAGGCTGGGATTTCCCTTTGTTGTCTAGTTATTTCTTCATTACGCTTGTTAGTTTCGCCAAGTTATACGGCGATATGATGAATATTATCACTAAATGTGTTTCTCTTTGAAACGCAGTAAAAATGAACTATGGAGACCAAAAATTAAGGACGAAAGTACCTTTTATAGTGGCTATCTCTATCAAGTAACACAGCAAGAGGACCAAGATGGACCATACATAGAAAGCGCTGCTAGAGTAGCAATTTTCTTTATTTACGTTCCATGTTTCATCGAGCTATGTCACTTGTAACACATCATGTGAAAGTTACTTTCGCCCTTAACTCTACACAACATCCTTAAGTCTAACAACAACTTCATGCCTTTCTTTTATAAAATCTCACAAAATCTGTAATAATTGCAGTTTTAAATTGCACACATGGCTCACCAAAAAGGAACACCAAGAAGATATCACAACTCTCGTGGCGGCTAAAACTGGACGTTCCACAAGGCGTACACGCAACAGGTGCGAGGAAGAAGGACGTGTCGACTGTCAGGTGGCGCTAAAGAGACGGTGTTCTGTAAACGTTGCATTTATTAGATAGACACAAAACAATTGTTGATACATCGTTACATAAATACGCTAACACGAAAATTGTGGTACAGATTACTAATTTATTCGTACAAGAAGGCCAATGAAAGTTACATAATTCGAAAGATTGTTTCTCGTAGACTTCACGAATATAAATATTGTGTGTGCATTTAGCCATTAAAATTGGTAAAGGGAAGTAGAAATTTTCCAATCTACAGCTTGAATCAAGTTCTACATTTTCCAACAATCAGCTCACTGATTGGCTATGCGCCTCGACCAAAGACGCTGTAATGCAGCGCATCTGCAGTATTAAAATATCGCATTAAAATAAGTGAATATCGAAACATGGAGAGCTCCCAACTCACTTTCTTGTGCCGTTCAAATGCTTCAATTTTGTAGTGATTAAGAGTGGTTAAAGGAAATGGATGTTTTCATATGAATGGCGATATAAAGGATGATGCGCTGGGAGAGGCATCTAGCGGTGCTCGGGTGGAACTACGAAGTCGAGAATGCCGATATAAATGATGATGCGCCGGGAGAAGCATGTAGCGGTGCACGGGTGGAACTACGAAGTCACATGTTGTCAGCTCTGGAATTCTGAATATCGCAGTATCGAAATAACACTTTTTTTTTTTGGCGTTGTATAATTACGAACACAGAAATTGTAGTTGGTTGGTTTGGTTTTAAAGGGACTAAACGACTACGGTTATCAGTCCCGATTGTAGTTTCATTTCAAATATTAAGTTAATCAAAATTATATAATTCGAAAATGGCATGAGAAGTATATACTTTCGTTTCTATTTGTTGTTATTGTGTCAGGTATTTTCCTTAAAACATAAAAGATACCGTTTCATACCTCCTAGTGCCAGATAAATTTTACCAAATATTCCAGCGGCCTCCTATGATAATGTTGGCAACAGTTGCTGAATAATGAGAATCCTGTGAGTCTTCATTTTAGCCAATCACTTGAAACGCGGATGTTTTCTCATGGAATCTTCGCTTTAAGAGGACAATTATTTTTATTGAGCGGACGAGGGTACATACTAGAACCTGTCAACCATAAAGCAGGAACAGCATTATTTTTTTTACTTCATGGTCTGTACGATGCACTTAACGAGTCATTCTATGTGGTTCGAACAAATGGGCAAAGATTTTCTATCGTGTTGTCGACGTTGCCAACATAATCACACAAGGCCGCCGACATGATACGTAAAATTTTACCCCCAGTGACCATTGTAAACACAATTGGTCGATTTTCGACCACAGACAATACTAGTAACTTTTAATTGATGTCTTCTCGAAGTAGTTCGTGGAAGCACTTGATGTAGTCGAATGTACCTAACAAGACTAAGTATGGCACTACTTCGGAGATTTATCACTTGCTAACTGTAATTGTTGCAGGAACAGGAGAAAACTAACAAAGTGACCATCAGAAGCGTAAGTAACGGATTTTGATGGGACCCGGATATGTTGTAGGAAGGCATACCCTGAGTACGAGGCTATTCGCTTTTTTAGCGAAAGGCCTTGGTTTTCGAGAAAATTGATGTTGAATTTCACTGCGCGATGTAAGAAGCGTAACGTTAGCAATGCTCCAACCAAGTGAGCGTGCCACAGCGGTTAAGGTCCACAGCTACCACGCTGGGGTTCCCGTGTTTGCGTACTTTGCGTGTTTTTGCTATTTTTTAAGTCGGAATAGTCCGAAATGTTTCCTTTTTATTTGACAGAATATCAGCTACAGTGTACATTGTTTGAGATTATTAAGAAGTTTAAATTGTGTAGGCTCGGTCAAGCAGAAAGCGGGCTGTCTGCGCGAATATCCGGCGCGGACACTGTCACCGCCTTTTACACTACTGGCCATTAAAATTGCTACACCAAGAAGAAATGCAGATGATAAACGGGAATTCATTGAACAAATATATTATACTAGAACTGACATGTGATTACATTTCCACGCAATTCGGGTGCATAGATCCTTAGAAATCAGTACCCAGAACGACCACCGTAATAGCCGTAATAGCGGCCTTGATACGCCTGGGCATTGAGTCAAACAGAGCTTCGATGGCGTGTACTGGCACAGATGCCTATGCAGCTTCAACACTATACCACAGTTCAAGTGTAGTGACTGGCGTATTGTGACGAGTCAGTTGCTCGGCCCCAAAGACCAGATGTTTTCAAGTGGTGAGAGATCTGGAGAATGTGCTGACTAGGGCAGCAGTCGAACATTTTCCATATCCAGAAAGGCCCATACAGGACCTGCAACATGCGGTCGTGTATTATCCTGCTGAAATGTAGGATTTCGCAGGGATCACATGAAGGGTAGAGCCACGGGTCGTAACATATCTGAAATGTAACGGTCACTGTTCAAAGTGACGACGATGCGAACAAGAGGTGACCGAGACATGTTACCATCACGCCGGGTGATACGCCAGTATGACGATGACGAATACACGCTTCCAATGTGCGTTCACCGCCATGTCGCCAAAACGGATGCGACCATCATGATACTGTAAACAGAAGCTGGATTCATTCCATTCGTGCACCCAGCTTCGTCGTTGCGTACACCATCGCATGCGCTCCTGTCTGTGACGCAGCGTCAAGGGTAACCGCAGCCATGGTCTCGGAGCTGATAGTCCATGCTGCTGGAAACGTCGTAGAACTGTACGTGCAGATGGTTGTTGTCTTGCAAACTTCCCAATCTATTGACTCAGGGATTGAGACGTGCCTGCACGATCCGTTACAGCCATGCAGATAAGATGCCTGTCATCTCGACTACTAGTGATACGAGGCCGTTGGGATCCAGCACGGCGTTCCATATTGCCCTCCTGAACCCACCAATTCCATATTCTGCTAACAGGCATTGGATTGTGACCAACTTGAGCAGCAATTGCGTGACATGATAAACCACAATCCGATAGGCTACAATCCGACCTTCATCAAAATAGGAAACGTGATGGTACGCATTTCTCCTCCTTACATGAGGCATCGCAACAGCGTTTACCAGGCAACACCGGTCATCTGCTGTTTGTGTATGAGAAATCTGTTGGAAACCTTCCGCATGTCAGCACGTTGTAGGTGCCACCACCTGCGCCAACCTAATTTGAATGCTCTGAAAAGCTAATCATTTGTATATTACAGCATTTTCTTCCTGTCGGTTAAATTTCGCATCTGTAGCACGTCAACTTCGCGGTGTAGCAATTTTAAAGGCCAGGAGTGTAATTGGCTACGGCGCTATAATTTCTAATACACGGATTTCGAACGGATAGTTCTCTGTGTATTATGAACATGTAGTGACATGGTCAAATAAACGGCGATGAGCTAGCTCCTAAACCGCTAGTTTGCATTTGTTTTCAATGTTAGATGCCCGTAACGCGTTGTTAGTGCTGTGCATGTTCGAAGAATACAGTAAAATGGACAACTCAAGTAAGTGTACGGAAGAAGATGCATCAAAGGATGTACGCAGGAACAGTTGGGAAATTTTGTCACTCATGTTCAGAAAAGAGTGGAAAATTAATAGCGTAATTGATATCGGGGAAGTTCACGAAACTGGTGTACGAAGACTTTATAAAATCTATGATTCTTCCGAACTTAGGATAGGAAAATTCCTTTATACAATTGATACGTGGGCAGGACATACTGATGTGACCATATACGATCACATCTTCGTGGATGATGGGAAAACGTGCATGTGCACCGTAAAATTTATCCAACAAAGTGTACTCCACTTTGCGAGTCTTGAGGCGTATGTTTTTACCAATTATGTTAAAATTTTCACTAAGAATGAATGCTCCCGATTTGTTGAAGACCAACAGAGCAATCAAGTTCTGGGACGATTCTATTAAACTACACTCATTAATTTTGCATCAGTTCAGGTCACCTGTTGTTTAGATGATGTTCAAATTCGTAAGGTTCGGATCAAAGTTATCGGATGAAAGAGAAACTATTTTGACTGTAAACGAATTATGTTTTCTAGTATCGCTGTTAAAAACTCCGTGTGTCTGCAACACAGTAGCTTTCATGAAATGTGCATCGTGCTTCAAACCAATGTATTTCAGTTTCTTTTACGACAAACAGCATCCGGATATCTATTGTGGAATAGCAAGCGATGCAGGTGATAGCGAGTAAGGTGAAAAATTAAGTTACTACGGCTTAACTGAATATTTTTACTATTTTCACAAAATGTACAGTGTTTTCTGATATTCTGTAAAATAAAGTGGAAAAATGTCGGACTATTCTGATTTTTAAAAAAGAAAAAACGGCACCGGAGAGGACCTGAACTCGGTACCTCCAGCGTGGAAACCACGCTCGTTTAGTTGCAAGAGAGCTAACGTTGCGCGTCTTAACAGTGCGCTGTGAATTTTAATATCAATTTTCTCGAAAATCAAGAACCGTAGCTAAAAGAACTGATAGCCTCCTACAAATAATGTGTCCAAAAAACCAAATGTTCAAATGTTTGTAAATCTATCGGACCAAACTGCGTGGTCATCAGTCCGTATCTTACAAACTACTTAAACCTAGGTAAACTAACCTAAGGACAACACACACACCCATGCCCCAGGGAGGACTCGTACCTCCACGGCGAGCAACCGCGCGCCCCGCAGCGAGACGCTTTAGACCGCTCGGCTACTCCACCGCGGCATAATGTATCCCTCTACAACATATCAGAGACCCGTCAAAACCCATTATTTACACTTCTGATGGTACTCCTGTAAGATTAGCTATCAGACGATACGATGGCTGTAGCCTCTAACTATTCTGCTACGCAATAAGTTCTTCGTGACGACTGAGCTGTTAGAACTGAGGGCAGAGTGCAGTGCGATGTGCCCGAATCGGACACGGGATGGCGCTAAAGCCGCGTTCCAGCGATGACTAAACCACCAAGCCGCGGTCGACTACCAGTAGCATCGAGCACTAATTCTATAACAACCAAATTTATTTGGGGAATAACAAGTTTTTCAAAGACTTCAAGATTGGAAACATTGCCCCTAGTGATCTGAGGAATATGATGAAACCAGCATGGATTGTTGCCGCCATTGCTCGCTATAACCGATGCTGCCCACCTCAACATTGAATCAAAGAGACCCTGGATGTGTTACTGGGGTATAGCTAGCTGTCAATGCTACTTCCACATATTGCCAACGTTCTTTTGGTTTAGCTATCAGTATCGTTAGGCGAGAGAGATCGGAAGGGCAGACAGGCCAAGGCAGTAATGGTATCCGACGGGCGACGAAGAAGTCTTGAACACTACATGGAACGTGTACGCGCATTATTCTGTTGCCCTGTCTCATAGGCAAACACCAAATGTATTAGAGTTGCTCAGCCACTTGAGACACGTAACGCTGGCTGGCAACAGACTGGAAAAAGCCACAGGCAGCTCCTGCGTACATGAAAGGCAATAGAACAGACCCACAAAATTCCAGACAGACCATTAACATCAGCATACTGTAGAATTTTCGGTTTTAACATATTAAATTTCCTTGAGACGGGAAAGCTTATATCCATGCATCAGCACGTCTTTAGGAAGCATCGATCGTGCGAAACTCAACCTGACATATTCTCTTATGACATCTTGCGTACAATGGATGAAGGACAACAGGCAGACTGCATATTTCTAGATTTTCGAAAGGCGTTTGACACGGCACCACACCACAAACTGCTAACGAAGGTACAAACATATGGAATAGGTACCCAAATATGTGGGTGGCTCGAAGATTACGTACATAATAGAACCAGTACGTTGTCCTCGATGGCGAATGTTCATCAGAGACTAGGAGGGTATCTTCAGGGGTGCCCCAGGCAAGTGTGATATGACCGCTATTATTTTCTATCTATATAAATTATCTGACAGACAGAATGAACTGCAATCTGCGGCTGTTTTCTGATGATGCTGTGGTGTACAAGAGGGTGTTGTCATTGAATGACTATAGTAGAATGCAGGATGACTTGTAACAAACTTCCAGGTTAGGATTACCTAACATAGTCGGTTTTGGAGGCGATCTGATCGTTTCATAATTTTCAAAATGAAATGCCAAGGTCGCACATTAGTAATTTATTCAATTACGACCGGTTTCGCTGAACCCAGCGTGTAAAATATATGTGTGGCCAGATGATGGTGACACAGTTCACCGAAACCGGACGTCATTGAATAAAATTAATATGCGATCTTGGCATTTCATATTGAAAACTATAAAATTTCTAGGTGGTGTGAGGAATGGCAACTAGTGCTAAATGTAGAAAAATGTAAGGTGGTGTACACGAGTAGGAGAAACAATCTCGTAGTGTTCGAATACAGCATTAGTAGTGTGCTGCTTGACAGAGTCGCGTCTATTAATTGCCTAGACGTAACGCTGCACAGCGATATGAAATGGAACGAGCATATAAGGACAGTCGAGGGGAAGGCAAATGGCCGAATTCGCTTTATTGGGAGACTTTTGGGAAGAGACCGCATATAAAACGCTTGTGCGAACCGTCTTGTGTGTTGCTCAAGTTTTTGGGATCCCCACCATATGGGTTAAAGGAGGACATAGAGGCAGTTCAGAGGCGGACGGCGAGATTTGTAGCTCGTAGATTCAATCAATGCGCGAGTGTTACCGATATGCTTCGGGAACTTAAATGGGAGTCGTTAGAGGGGAGACGACATTATTTTTGAGAAACACTGTTGAAGAAATTTAGGACAGAATTTGGGGCGGACTGCTGTCAATCTAACATTAGAGAGAATAGGGCTCGTAAGGATGCATACAAATATTTTTCCCCTCGTTCTCTGTGGGAGTGTAACAGGAAAGCAACTAATTCAAAAAAAAATGTTCAAATGTTTGTAAAGCTTAAGGGACTTAACTACGGGGTCATCAGTCCCTAAACTTACAAACTACTTATGAACTAGCTAATAGTAAGGACGGCACAAATATCCATGCCCAAGGGGGACTAAGTAGTGGTACTGAGTACCCTCCGCCACACACCTTTGGGTGGATTGCGGAGTATGTATGTAGATGTAGTTCTCCCACCATGGTGTCTCCAGACTGTAAAGTGACGATCGTGCTGTCGATGACAGTCACAATAGGCTTTTGCATCTGTCTGTGAAAACAATTTCTTTGCAAATTATGTATGAAGGAGGTGAAGGAAGAAGGATTATGAAGAAAAGAATTGACCTCGAAATTAAACACGTGGAAACTATTAGCCGGGCCAGGAATCGAACCCGGGTCTCCCGCTTCGGGCCAGCGGTCGCCTTAACCACTTTTTTTTTTTTTTTTTTTTTTTTTTTTTTTTTTTTTTTTTTTTTTTTGAGTAAGAAAGTGGTTGCTGTCCGATACTTAAAAATAAAAATCTTCCCATGTATGCTTCTTTAGCCACTTTTTATTTTATTTTTATGTGTGTTATGCAGCCAGGCTTCGCCTGCGACGTTCTTCTTCGAGAAAATTTACTGCTCTCGCAGTGGTGTCGTTCATGTCTGAACTTTATCTTCTGCTTCGCTTACAGGTGGTCTTCATTCGATGAACTTTTCTTAACTTTGTAGAGTAATTGCCGCGCAAGAACCAGACATGATTTTTTTATATTTTTGTATGTTATTTGATTTTTTTTATTTTTTTATTTTTTTTCTATCAAATATTGACCAGATATTTGGTTAAGGAAACGAAATGAATCATAAAAATGAAGTAAACGTGTGCGATGCCTCTTCTGTGGCATATCCTTTAGTGTCATTTGGTGACGAAAAGAAATTTTTCTCTGTAGCGTGATTAACAGAAAAGTTTCTCCTAACTAAATGTAAATAATAAAAATAAATAAATAAATTTTGTGATCATTCTTTTTTCTCTATTTTCTCTTGACCGCTTGTGAACTGTTTATTTCTTTAGAATAAGGAGTGTGTTCCGGTTTCCGTTGGTGGCATGCTGTTTCAGGGTTCTGCTGAGGCCTTCGCGGCTACCGTAGCGGCCTCGGGGCCCACGAAGTCCCCACCGTACTTCACCCTCAACAGCTATCCCCTACTTTGGCATGCCTCTATTAGCGTTATGAATTGGTTGTAATAATCATCCCACGCCCTCTCTCTCGAAGAGAATCTTCAACATGTTGCCATAATTCTTTTTCATATCTCTTTTCCGGAATATGTTGTAGTATCCTTGTAGCTGAAATTCTTTGAATTCCTGGACAGTGCCGGTCCCTTTCTTGTTAATGACATAGTGAATAAAATTCCCCAGTAACCACAAAATGGCATTATTTTTTTGGGCAGGAAAATATATCTTGTCTGGGAAGAAAATTAGATTTAAATGTATTTCTCTCCCGTCGCTTCTCTTAAGGAACGATATTTGTTTCTTAACTTCCTGCCATATTGCGCTGTATTCTAAACATACGAATCTATGTTCCAAGGTATCAATTGCGTTGCATTTTGGGCAACTGTTTGTATCACAACATCCGATTGCATACAATCTCCCATTGGTACTAACAATGTTGTTGACAACTCTGTACCACGCTACCTGTATTTCTAATGGGAGCAGTCGATTACTCACATTTTTCCAAATGACGTTCCAATTCCTGTTTGGAAACTTGCTCTCCATTCTCTTTTTGTTCTCGTTTGATTTTAATCTGTCGATGATATAGTGGTAGTTTCTCTTCTTTTTGTCCAAGACAATACTCCTCGTGTAGCTTAATTCTAAATAATAGAGACGAATGTGTTTCAGTTTATAATTTATTTTGGTGATATCGACCGGTGGCTGCAAGCTTTCAGGTTGAAACAATTTGAATAATTGCGCTGTTATGCCGTCTGGGTGACTTTCAATAAGTTGCAGTGACCTCTTTATGAATAGTGCAGTTGTTTTCCGCTGAATGTCAGTAAGTGCGAGTCCACCCTCTTCCGTTTTCAGAGTTATTGTTTCTAAAGCTACCTTAAAAATCTGTCCTTGCCAGATATATCGACATACGGTTCTCATGATTGCCTTTGCTATTTGTTTTGGGATAGGCAGAATTTGCTCCATGTATGTCGCTTTTGAGAGTACCACACAGTTTACGATCTTAACTTTCTGCTTCAGGTTCAGGTCTCTCATATCGTGTAATTTAAGGGTGCCTCGAATCTTATCAAATACTGTTTTCCAGTTAGCGGCAGTCATCCTAAGTGGGCAGCTGTATAGGGTTACCCCCAAGGCTGTATGATTTTCTACACAATGTGCCCAAGGAACCTGTATATTGGTGAGGCCATTGAGATTCAAAAAAGCACTCTTCGTGTCATTAATTTCGGCGCCTGTTGCTCTGCAGTATAGTTGCAGGTTAACTGAAAGTTTTTTAATATCATCACTACTTCTTAATATGACGCCTACATCATCGGCGTATGCATTAATAACTTTTTTTAGTCCCGATATTAAGATACCCTCTAGTTCTTTATTCAGTCGTCGTAAGAGTGGTTCTATTGCCACAACAAACAGCATCATTGATAAGGGGCTCCCCTGGGGTACTCCATTGTCAATGCGAATTTCCTTAGTCTAATGACCATTAATAATTACCTTCGTATGTATACCTTTCAAAATGTTATAAAAAATTCTCAGATTACCCTCGCTAACGCCCAAGTGCGACAAAGTTGTAAAAAGGTAGTTGTGACCGACTTTATCGAATGCCTTTGAGAAATCTACAAATGCAAGACCGCCATATGCTGAAGTGTTTGAAAATATTCCGACAATGTCCCTGTACTCGCTGACCGTCTTCAGAATAATGCGCCCAGGGAGACACGTCTGGTGGCATCCGATTATTTTTTCTAGGACTGGCCGCAATCGCTCTTTCAGAACTCTAGCTATTATTTTATAGTCAGAATTCATTAGTGTAATAGGCCTCATTTTCTTGATGTCTTTTGTTTCCGTGTTCTTGCCTTTTGGAAGTAGCACTGTAAAACTCTGTTTTAAATCTGCTGGGACAGCCTCTCCTTTTAAGGTTTCGTTAACAATTTCAGTAAACGTACTGCCTATAATATGCCAAAACACTTTATAAAACTCGAGAGGCAGACCATCAGGGCCCCGTGACTTTTTTAAAGGAGAATTTATTTCCAAAACTTCTTCTTCGCTTATTTCTTCTTTAATATGGTCATTATCCTCTTCTGTGATGGTGCCCTGAAGTTCAGATCCGGATAAAAAATCCCTTATGACCTTTTCGTCGAAACTATTTTCAGTATAGAGTGCCGTATAAAATCTATAGGCTTCATTAATAATATATTTGTGAGTTGACAGGACGCTGTTATCCTCGGCCCTAAGAGACGCAATAAAAGTTCTTCTCCTTTGTTGCTCATGCTTTATGAGATGATATATCGATGTATTTTCCTCCTCAACCACAGTCTGAGTATGGGGTTTGATTTTCAGACCATCAATCTGTGACCGTTTCAGCTTTAAGATTTCGGCTTTGGTCCTCTTGATTTGCAGAAAAATGTCTTGTGACATTGGTTGCTCATAGAGTTCGCGTAAGCAGGTGTAATGAAACTCTATAGTATGCCGCAACCACCTCGCCCTCTCTTTCCCGTATTCTATCAAAGTGCCTCTTAGCCGTTTCTTTGCAACAGCACTCCACCATTCTATACTGGATTTGTATTTGTAGCGCGTTCTTAAAGAGGCCCGCCACGTCTCTGCTATGAAGTCAGCGAGAGCATTTTCTGGCAACATGTTAATATTTAATTTCCATACGGGCCTACACCAGTACGTCCTCTGTTTCATTAGCCGTAAACTACACTTTACCGCTTGGTGGTCAGAAAAGATGGCGGGTATCACTTCAATGACATCCACTTTATTTTCTAAGGTCGAGGATACGTAAATCCTATCTATTCGACTTTGGGATGTGTTGGTAATATAGGTAAACTTCACGATGGTGGGATACTTTATTTCCCAAGCGTCCTTCCATTTCATATTGGTTACTAGTCCCTCGAGTTCCCGTGATTTATTAAAATTTGGCCTTTGGTCCTTTTCATGTATGACACAATTCCAGTCACCACCAATTACAACGTCGACAGGGTTATCATAGAGTAATGGTAAAATGTCAGTTTTATAAAAATCAGCTCTTTCTGGTTTTGCATTGTTTCCTGATGGGGCATAGTTGTTGATAAAGGTTGTATTAAAAATTTTGCATTTGATGCCCCTCCCAGTTTCTAAAAGAACAGCGTCTTTCATTTCGATCCCTTCCCGTACAAGAATAGCTGTCCCGCAACTGTTCTCAGGAGCTACGTTTACAATTTCTTTGTAGCCAGCAACATACAAATTTCTGACTTTAACCTCTTGCAGCAGAGCTATATCGCTGTCGGACTGATATAAAAAATCTCTAAGCGCTGCAACTTTAATTTCACTTTGAATTTTATTTATGTTTAAGGTGGTCACATTATATGTTTGTTCCATGAGGAAGTATGATTGAGGAATTTACAGGATTTTGTAAAGGGCTGAAATTGTTCGTTCCTTCCGTGTACCTTCTTTCATTTTTGTACTCCGTATGTGTAAATTGTTTACGCTGTCAGACAATCTCTTAATAAAAGATATCTTCGTCTGGTAATGCATCCTCTTCCATGTCCTCATCCGCTCCTTTCTCGACTTCTTCGCTCCATTCAGATCTCGCAGCTGAAGTACTTAGGGATGCTTCTTCTGTGTCAGATAATGAATGTTCAATCTCGCTATGTAGTGTCTGCATTGCACATTCGGATATTTCAGAAGTTCTTTTTCCTGCAGGAGACTCTCCGGAGCGTCCTTCTGATGTGTCCGCTTTTTTCTTATCTCTTTGCAGAATGTTTCTCAATTTGTCCTTTAAAATGGGAGCAACAGTCTCCGCAGCCTCATGAGCCAGTCTGCGTTTTTTATTTCGTTTCCTTTTTGGCGATGCAGCCGGTGACAAATCAGGTGATTTGTCCGTCGATTCTGTGGAAGATCTTTCGCGTTGTATCGAATCCTTCGACTGATCTAATTTATTACACTGAAATCCGCTTTGTTCGTCGACATTGAGCTTCTTTCCTTTTCCATTTTGGAGTTGATCTTCATTCCTATTTTTGTCTTTCTTGAGATTTTCGATTTCCTTCTCTTTGCAATGAATTTTCTTAACGATCTCCTTGTATCGCTACATTCAGCTGGTGGTTCTCATCAATAAGCATGGGTGTCGATTCTGAGGTCTCAAGCTCCTCATGTTGAAAAGCCGGAGGACTCGACGCAGAATCTGCTGGTATCGTGTTCGGGTTTGGCTGCACTTCATTAGCGCGACGCTCAGTCACGCCGTGTGTGTCGCCTGTTTCCTGATGCGCCCGGCCCGCCTCACCACTTCGCTCGTCATCGGCCACGCTCGGCCCCGCGCTGTTTCCTGATAGCTGCTGTTTTGGCGCGACGTCCTCCTGCCCCGCTGTTTACGGCCCCGCTGAGCGGCGCGGGTACGTGCCGGCGGCGTGAGTCAGCCTGAGGCTGACCGCCTGGCCCGGGACTACAGGCTCTGCGGCCGGCAGCTGCGCGACGCGTTTCCTACCGCACTCACTGCGAATGTGCTCTGTTGAGTTACACAGAGCACATGTTCGCGGCTGCCCGTCATAGATAACAATAGCCCGATATCCTAGCACATTGATATAAGAAGGAATGTGTCTCTGCAGTTCCATCTTAAGTTGCCGAACGCCGTTCAATACAGGGAACATATGTGCCTCCGACCACTTTTCGGCGACATTGGACAGAATGGTACCATAGGGGCTGAGAACCGAATTTATTTCTTCCGCCGGCATCTCAAAAGGTAACTCAAAAACCCTCACTGTCCGAATACCTAAACCTGCGTGAGTAACAATGACATCACTCACTGTTCCGTCTGAATGGTTAAGTTTCATAACACCGCCACACTTATCAACTATTGCATAACATAATTCTGGACTTGTCAACTTAACAAAAGCAGCATTTGAAACGAACGATAAATGTACACCAATTACTTCATTCCCTGAAATCTTCACTTTCTCGGTTAACCACTGTTTAACCTCATAAGCTTTCGGTCTGATAAAGTTTCTGTCAAAAGTAAATTTGATCGTGTCTTTCCTCATCTCTTTTGTCGTATTCATTCTGTCTTATTAATCGGGTTAACTAAAGCCACAATCGCAAGGATACAACTAAGACTAACCTTGAAAGGCGCGACACAGCCGTTGTTTACAACAGGACCGCCAGCGACGCCGCCACACGTCCTTCGTCCACCACGACTGCCACTCAAATGATCCACTTGGCTAGCCGTATTCGCTTCCCTTCCCTCTCAAACTTCCACAAGTCGCACGCTACGCTGTAGCGCCCCTATTGTCCATGCCCCCTTACACTCGCCGTTACGGATTCTCGTGCGAGGTCGAACGTATGACCTCATCTGCAACATCGAAAGAACAGACACCACATCAAAATAATAAGCATTTACACGCGAAGACGGTGTTTGCTTCATTTACTTCACCGCAGATGCAGTCATACATTTGCTTGCACGGAAATCTGTAACGGTGAGGGATGCTACTGCCATAGCGTGCGACTTGTGGAAGTTGCAGACGGACGGGAGGTGAGTACGGTGGATAACGCGAACGCTGACCCGAAGCGGGAGATCCGAGTTCGATTTCCGGCCCGGCTCACATTTTCACTATTCGCCATTGTTTAACTGCAATGCTCCAATGCGGCTACTGTCAATCCTTTCCTTCCCAATCCTTCTACCTTCCCCTCCTTCATCAATAATTTGCAAATGCAATATGGCTGCGAAGCAGGTGTGGTGTCTGTTCTTTCCGAAAGAACAGACACCACACCACCATAATAAGAAAATAATGTCGTTCCAGTCCAGATTCTGCTTGCTCCACCACGTGGATCGGAGGCACCCTCGTGACAGACTGTTGAACTATTGCCTTTTGCGACGCCATAGTGGATCTGCGCCCGGTATTACGGTTTGTGTACTGACTGAGCACACACGAGAATTTGTGACTCCAGATTTCATTGACAGAAAGTTAAGTTCACAGCAACGGAGCCGTAAATTTATGCGGTACCAAGACGGGAAATACAAATCTAACAAGTAAATCTACGTGTCACTCTCCGATTTTTCTGAAATATGGATATGTTATAAAACATGAAAAAGTATGTAACACCTGTTTTTAGCAGCAGGTAAAACATATTTAAGGGTAAAACTGTCCATCCAATATGGGGTCTAAAATGGAAAAATTTATATTACTTAGATATTAGTTAAGCGATTTTAATTATTTTCGTTGTGAAAGTATCTTTTAATAAAAGCCGAAATTCGGCCTTGATATTATGTTTGAGGAGGAGTGAAAAATATTGGGGGGAGGGGGCAATTACTCCGAAAGAGACCAATTTTCTTGCTACAAAAATTAGATTGATTTAATCTAATTAGGATGTATTAAAACTTCTAAAAACATGTAGGTGACTCCATCCGTAATCTGGTGCAGAGCGACCACATTAAAATCATTAAAATTGGAAGAACCACCCTTGGACGCATTGAAATCTTTATATTTTATATACAATACAGATCGATTTCGATCAGTGTCTGACCATCCTCAGTGCTAGAATCCAAGCCCTGTATTGTATATAAAAAATAAAGATTTCAATGCGGCCAAAGCTGGTTCTTCTTTGACAGTACACATGAAACACCTTGTGAATGCATAGTTTAGAACTGTTTCATCTCTTTAACATATGGGTATTTAAAGTCACTCAATCCGAAGCTGAAATCAGGTACTCAAAATTCGATATGGCTGATCCAACATAGCGGACGAAAACTCGAAAAAAAATGTTTGAAGACACAGTAACTAGTCATTCGTCTTTCAAATTACTGTATATGGTACTCTTGAAATAATAGCGAATAAAAGTGAATAAAACGTGTTAAAAATGTTTATTGGTTTTAACCGCCGGCGTCAGCGTTGCCCGTGACGTAGTGCGTGGAGATCGCACGGCCAGATTTCCATCCCTTCCCGCTGCTTTGATTAGGTTGAGTCCCCTTGCCTCGCAAAACTTTCTTGGTGTTTCAGAACATGATTCATTGTCTGAACGCGTACGTAGACATAATGAAAGATTTTTTCCTCGAGTCTGTTTTAATCTTAACGTACCGTATTTATCATTTTAACTTTATTTTGGTATGTATTTATTTAGTTTGTTTTATTTATTATTACATTGTTTTATAAATTTCTCCAATATACCTAGGTCGATTTTCTTTTATCGAAAAATACTTTCATAACAGAAATCATTAAAATCGCTTCTCCGTTCGGAAGCGACCGCGTGGTCTAAGGCATCATGCTAGGGGCTGGGCGGTCGCTCAAGGCGGAGGCTAAGTCCTTCGTCGGACATAAGTGTGTGTGTGTGTGTGTGTGTGTATGTGTGTGTGTGTGTGTGTGTGTGTGTGTGTGTGTGTGTTTGTGTGTGTGTGTGTGTGTCTGTGTGTGTTGTTCTTATTATAAGTTAGTTTAAGTAGTTTGTAAGTCTATGGACTGATGACCACAGCAGTTTGGTCGAAAAGATTAACAAACATTTAAAAAATCGATTCACTAACCACGTTATCTAAATTTTTCCATTTTTGTCCCTATTTTGTAGGTACCGTCACCCCTTCAACATGTTTTACCACCTTAAAAAAATTAAAGAAAAAATTAAAAATATATACAGGGTGTTTCACTAAGTGTGTTTGCCTCTGTAACTTATAAAATAATAGTGACGGGAAATTTTAATGTGGTAGGTCAACACAAGAAATGTTACACTTTCTGCGGAGCTATGAACATAGTTTATTGTATCATTTTACAAAGAGTTACAGCACAAAGATATAATTTTTTAAATGGAAAAGTAATTTTTTTCTATCGTGCATTGGATTCGGTGAAACCAGCTGCGTCCAAATCAATTTAAACTACATTTCTATCACTGTTAGTTTGAGAGCTACAACACTTCAAAGTTTAGGAGGCGGAGGCTACGACAGCGTAGCTGACTGGCTGGTGATCATGAGACAGTGGGCCGTGCCCCAGGGGATAACCACTCGGCCAGTCAGCTACGCTGTCGCAGCCTCCGCCCCCTAAACTTTGAAGGGTTGTAGCTCCCAAACTAACAGTGATAGGAATGTCATTTAAATTGATTTGGACGCAGCTGGTTTAAACGAATCCAAAACACGATAGATAAAACTATTGTTCCATTTAAAAAATATATCTTTTTGGTGTAACTCTTTGGAAAATGATACAATAAACTATGTTCATAGCTCCACAGAAAGTGTAACATTTCTTGTGTTGACCTACTGCATTAAAATTTCCCGTCACTTATTATTTTATAAGTTACAGGGGCAAACACAGTGAAACACCCTGTATATACAGAGAAGGAGCGGCGGAAAATTTTAAGAGACACAAAAAATTGGGATATCTGAATACAGAGAACACGAGAGAAACTGTATGAAAATTTTGAACCTATATCGAGCGAGATACGGAAAAGGAGGTTACGATTTGTTGGACACATCATGAGGATGGACGATGACAGGTTGACTAAGAAGATATGGAATGCAACATGTCATACGGTGTACAACTTGGTGAAAGAAGTCAGAGGTGACTGGAAGACTGTAGGAATAAGAGAAAGGAATCTGCAGGCACTGGTGAAGGACAGGGAGAAGTGTAAACTGTAGGTGGACGGTCACAGGTGGCCGAACACCAAAGTCAAAGTCATCATAACAGAAGAAGAAAGAAACAAAAAAAAAGCGAGAGAATGAAGAGGTATTGGGAAGAAAGAAGACGTGCTAAACAAGCCACACATCCTGAAGGGTCCTAACGAAGCAGAATATATATACAGATTCACAAGGGCGTGTGTTTACCAGGTGAAGTCCATAGGTAGGTGATCTGAGGAATCCTGTGGCAAGTAGTCAGTATCCAAGTACAAGAAAGTCCGAGAGCGGCAGCAGCAGAAGATTGTGTGGTGATCGGTGCTGTCGTTGTCGAAAAGGAGAACATCGAAAGCGAAAACGAAAGCAAACTACTGGTGCGGGCCTCTGCGGTAACCTTTATATCGAGCTCGGCCGAGTCACAGTGCGGAGTAGGAATACTGGGAGGTACAGCGTCATCAGCAGGAAATAGTTATCTGTCATATATATATGTATATACATGTGGCGTCTGTTCCGAAAGAACAGACGTCACTTCTGATCCTGCAGCTGTTATTATTTAATATTCATAGAATATATGACATCAACTGCGATTGGGCAAAGCTGAAAATGTGTACCCAGCCGGGATTCTAACCCGCGTCTCCTGCTTTCTAGGCAATTGCGCTGACCCCTAAACTGGGGACACAGTGATCACCGCACCTGCCCTTCTTACGGGAATTAGTTAAACTACGAGTTTCAGTACTGTGGACAGGGCGAAGCTGGGAATTTGTATCTGACGGGAGGCGTGCCTAGGGTAGTCCTTGCAGGTGCGGTGATCACTGTGTCCCCAGTGGTGTAGGGGTCAGCGCAACTGCTTAGAAAGCAGGAGACCCGGGTTCGAATCCCGGCTGGGTACACATTTTCAGCTTTGCCCAATTGCAGTTGATGTCATATATTCTATGAATATTAAATAATAACAGCTGCAGGATCAGATCTTTCGGAACAGACGCCACATGTATATATATATATAATATGCCGGTGACGGGCAATGATCCTATCGTTAGTGGGGAGGGGTGGGCAAGTTTGAAGCTCTTACTCTTACGGGAATTAGTTAAGCTACGAGTTTGAGTACTATGGGCAGGGCGAAGCTGGGAATTTGTATCTCACGGTAGGCGTGCATGGGTAGTCCTTGCAGGTGCGGTGATCACTGTGTCCCCAGTGGTGTAGGGGTCAGCGCAACTGCCTAGAAAGCAGGAGACCCGGGTTCGAATCCCGGCTGGGTACATATTTACAGCTTTGCACAATCGCAGTTGATGTCATATATTCTATGAATATTAGTTATCTGTCAATACTGATAGAAGTTGTACCTCTCTAGTTAGACGTGTCTTCTTCAGGTCAGTGCCGTTTAATTCCTTGTACAGGGATGCCAGAGTTGTGCGCCTCAGGCGTCGGCAATCATGTCAGCCTCGATGTTGGTGGGGTTGCCGCTACGGCAGGCGCTTGCCTTCCGCTGGAGTTGCTGAGCCGCGCCGCAGCAGTTTGGATTCCACTCGCACGAATTGCCGGTACACTAGCCAGCCAGCGCAACAACTCCCAAGCGTTCTGAAATCCTCTCTTTGCTTTGGAGCATTCCGACGGCCACGTTTCAACAGAATTATGCGCGCTCACACGAAGCATGCAATGTTAAACAATACACTGGTCAAAAGAATTAGGAGATCAATTAAGATAGCTAGATTCTGAAGTATTGGCAATGAACTGAAATGGTTCGAAGTCTTTCTGTCGGTTCTTCGGAGTAGAGACAACAACATTATGGCAACCAAGTTAGTGATAATAACATAAAGTTGCTGTGGAGGGGGTTGGTGTTGACGTAGTTTTACTTTACCAAACGAATTACGCAAGCAGTTGGCTTCAGATAGTGTAGTGAGCAGTTAGTGCAATGTAACAATAACGTGTCTTACCAGAAGCCAGAGAGCCTTAGGAAGGTTGGAATCGGGCTGCAGCTATTGGGGTGTCCCAAACCAGGAACCGTTAAAAGAAGACAAGGCGAAGGTAGTTCACGGGTGACATCAGCAAGAGAAGACCGTTATCTCCGGTTAACAGCACGTCGAGGCAGGAGGCTGTATGCAACTGAGCTGCAACGCACCCTCCAGGCAGCTACAGGAAGAGCAATATCAACACAGACGGCTCGAAATCGCCCTCGGGAATTTGGCCTCTACGCACAGAGGCCTATAACGTGGGTTCCATGAAAACGATGACACCGTTTAGCCCACTCAAACGGAGAAGGGTTGGAATTGTGGACTAAATTTAAGTGCATTGTAAATAAAGGGTTAGAGAAATATGTGCCATTAAAAAAAATAAGGATGGAAAAGATCCACCGTGGTATACTAATAATGTTAGAAAGCTGCTGAGAAAGAAAAGACTGTTGCATTCTCGATTCAAAAAAGAACACGCGAATGGTGACAGGCAAAAGTTAGTAGAGATTCGTGCGTCTATAAAAAGATCGATGCGCGAAGCATACAATAATTACCACAGCCATACCTTACCAAAAGATCTTTCCGAGAACCCGAAAAAATTCTGGTCCTATGTACAATCGATAAGCGGGTCAAAGCCCACTGTCCAATCTTTCGCTGATCATTCCGTGGCAGTAATAGAAGAAAGCAAACGGAAAGCTGAAATTCTAAATTTAACCTTTAAGAAATCTTTCACGCAGGAGGACCACACAAATCTACTATCATTTGAACAACGTTCTTATTCCGAAATGGAGGATTTAGTAATAGGTATTTCCGGTGTAGAGAAGCAGCTAAGAGAGCTAAATACGAAAAAGTCTGCTGGTCCGGATGGAATACCAGTTCGGTTTTACAAAGAGTATTCTGCGGCATTGGCCCCCTACTTAGCTTGCATTTATCGCGAATCTTTAATTCAGTGCAAAGTTCCTAGTGATTGATAAAAGCACAGGCGACTCCCGTTTATAAGAAAGGAAAGAGAACTGACCCAAACAATTACAGGCCAATATCTTTGACATCAGTTTCATGTAGAGTTTCGGAGCATATTGTCAGTTCGAATATAGTATATTTCCTTGAAACGGAAAAGCTTCTTTCTATGAATCAGAACGGGTTTAGGAAACATCGTTCATGTGAAACTCAGCTTGCCCTTTTCTCACGTGACATCTTGCGAGCCATGGATGAAGGGCAACAGACTTCAAAAAGGCGTTCGACGCGGTGCCTCACTGCAGACTGCTAACGAAGGTACGAGCTTATGGAATAGGTTCACAGATTTGTGACTGGCTGGAAGACTTCCTAAGTAATAGAACGCAGTACGTTGTTCTCGACGGCGATTGTTCATCAGGGACGAGTGTATAGTCAGGCGTGCCCCAGGGGAGTGTGATAGGACCGCTATTATTTTCTATCTATATAAATAATCTGATGGACAGAGTAACTTGTAATTTGCGGTTGTTTGCTGATGATGCTGTGGTGTATGGGAGGGTGTCGTCTTTATCTGACTGTAATAGCATACAGGTTGACTTAGACAAAATTTCTAGTTGGTGCGAAGAATGGCAGCGTGCTCTCAATGTAGAAAAATGTAAGGTGACGCGCTTGAGTAGGAAAAACAATCCCATAATGTTCGAATACAGCATTAGTAGTGAGCTTCTTGATGCTGTCGCGTCGTTCAAATATCTAGGCGTAACATTGCAGAGCGATATGAAATGGAACGAACATGTAAGGACAGTTGTGAGTAAGGCGGACAACCGACTTCGGTTTATTGGAAGAATTTGGGAAGCTGTACTTCATATGTAAAGGAGACCGCGTACAAAACGCTTGTACGACCACGTCTTGAGTATTGCTCAAGTGTTTGGGACCCGCAGCAGATCAGTTTAAAGGAAATAGAAGCAGTTCAGAGGCGAGTAGCTAGGTTTGTTACTGGTAGGTTCGATCATTGCGCGAGTGTCACGGAAATGCTTCGAGAACTCAATTGGGGATCGCTGGAGGAAAGACGACGTTCTTTTCGTGAATTTCTGTTGAGGAAATTTAGAGGGCTGGAATTTGAAGCTGAGTGTAGTACGATCTTGCTGCCGCCTACTTACATTTCGCGTAATGATCACAAAGACAGAGATAAGAGAAATTAGGGCTCGTACGGAGGCATATAGGCATTCCTTTTTTCCTCGTTCTACTTGGGAGTGGAATAGGAAAGGAAATGCCCAGTAGTGGTACAGTGTACCCTCTGCCACGCACCTTACGTTGAATTGCGGAGTATGTATGTAGATGTAGATGTAGAGTCGTAACGACTGACGCCGAGTTCGATTCACAGATGAGTTAAGTTTTTGTGTTCAACAGGACAGTTCTAGTTCCATCATATTGAGAAAATGTGGACTCGGGAAAATCCCGGTTATGTTCACGTGGACCATCTTTTCATTGACTTTAAATCCGCATATGACGCCATAAACCGGACCAAACGTTACGAGGCAATGCGAGAATTTGGAGTATCTGGAAAACTGGTGCGTTAAATAGAGGCCACCCTAAAGTCCCCGCAGTGTAACGCGCAGGTTCAGTCCATGCTATCACCTCAGTTTCCCACTCGAACTAGACTAAGGCAAGGGCTTCCATGCCTACTATTACACCTGGCACTTAAAAAAGTGGTTCGTGTACCGGGTATTCAGACAAGAGGTACTATCTACTATAAGTCTGTACAATTGCTGGGATATGCAGACGACTTGGATCTATTGTCAAATGTTTGTTAAGCTTAAGAGACATAACTGCGGGGTCATCAGTCACTAAACTTACAAACTACTTATGAACTACCTTATGCTAAAGACGACGCAAACATCCATGCCCGAGGGGGGATTCGAGCCCCCGACCGTAGTGGACGTGCAGACTGTGACTGGCGCGCCGCAGACCGCTCGGCCACTGTGGCCGGCAGGATCTAATGAGCAAAACACTTACAGATCTGCAAAGTGCATTTTCAGCTCTAAACCTGAGTGCAGAGAGGATGGACTTGAAAATTGATGAAGGAAAGACCAATTAGGTACTAAGCTATCCTTATAGCCTAGCATAACCCTCGATGGAATGACATTTGAGCTGGCCTCAAAGATAGAAGGACATGGCACCACTTCTACTGAAATTATGGCTCGCATAGTGCTTACAATCGCTGCTACTTTGGAATGTTGCGACATTTTAAATCTAAGCTTCTATCACGAGGAACTAAGTGCCGATTCTACAAAACGCTAATACGACAAGTACTTACTTATGGCTCAGAAACGTGGACAATTATAAAGCAAGGGGAAAACAAACTGAGATCACATGAAAGAAGTTTACTTAGGAGGAGTTTTGGATCTGTGTATGAAAATGGGACCTGGAGAAGACGAAGGAATGACGAACTTTATTAGTACTATAAAGAGGATGACGTGGTAAAGTTCATAAAGCTGTGTAGACTGACATGGACTGGACATGTGATGCGACTCAATGAGACAGATCCTGCAAGGAAAGCCTGATGCAGTGAACCAGGAGGAAGGAGAGCAGGACGATGGCCTAGGGCAAGATTGGGCGACGAGGTTGGAGAGGACGCTGCTCGAGTTGGTTGCCGTAACTGAAGGTCCAGGTCAAATCCAGAGAGGAATGGCGCAATATTATTGAAAAGGCCAAGTCCCACCCTGGGATGTAGTGCCAGAAGTGGAAGATGAAGAAGTGTCACACATAGATTGATAGATTGCAATTTTAACCATCTGTATAAAATAGGTTACGATATCTATATTGTCTCTAATATCTCACCTGATCCTCCGATTACTTTGAACACTATACTTGGTCGTCCATCTGAAAGCGCTGCTGACTTGGCCCTCTTGTCGACCTCTCTCCTATCGAAAACGTCTCGACTATGGCTGCTGAACGACTGTATCTACATCTACATAGATACTCTGCAAATCACATTCGGTGCCTGGCAGAAGGTTAATTAACCACTTTCATAACTTTTCTCTACTTTTCCATTCTCTAACAGTGCGCGGGAAGAAAGAACACCTAAATCGTTCCGTTTGCGATCTGATTTCTCTTATTTTATTGGGATGGTCATGTCTCCCTAAGTAGGTGGGTGCTAGCAAAATATTTTCACATTTAGAAGTAAAAGTCGGTGATTGAAACTTCACAAACAGATCACGCCGCAAAGAATAACGTCTTTATTTTAATGATTTACACCCCAATTCGTGCAACATTTCCGCTGAAGCGTGTAGCGGCGGTTATAGCCAGCAAAGGTGGCATCACTCAGTACTGGTTTAGTCTTCCTCACTTCACATGCGATTGTATTTTCAGTTGTGTGATCAGTTTCTATTTCTATCCGCGGCAGCGCAACGATCGCAGTTCCGAGCCAAGGTCTATACAGGAAAGGTCTGGTCACGCTACCGTGTACCTTTGCGATGACAGCCATTTTGGTTCTAAATGTTCAAATGTTTGTATAGTCTACGGGACTTAATTACGGGGTCATCAGTCCGTAAACATACAAACTACTTATGAACTAACTAAGACTAAGGACGGCACAAATATCCATGCCCGAGGGGGGATTCGAACCCCCGACCGTAGGGGCCGTGAAGACCGTGACTGGAGCGCCTCAGTCCCCTCGGCCACCGCGGCCAGCAAAACGCAGCTGTAGCAGACTGTATTCGGATAAGGTATGTCAATAAAAAGTATTAGTTGTATAAAGCAGTGAATGTAAAATTGCGTCGGAGTATGCAGGTTACAGATAATGTGGCTATATCAGTTCTGATCGCAATGTATACGTGATATGACTAACGATACAACCACAATTGTGAGGAAGAGTAGCCTTTTCATTTACAAAAATTCTGCTTTCCCGCAATCGTATTTGTGTAACATAAGGCTGTACGATTTTTCTTCTGATACATGCAGATAATTTTTTTTCTTGTCAAGTTTTACATTCGGTACAGTATAGACGAAGGATCAACGAAAGTTTGTGTTGAACTATACGAGAATCTTATATGAATATCGGCTTCCATTCATACGAAATTTTCTTGCTGTGTGTGTTTCCAATGATTCGACATTACGCAAATTGAAGAAATTTCGATATACTGGATTTGTGTCAGATAAATGTAGGGCAGATCATGGTGTTTTAAAAGTAGGAGAGATACTGGAAGAAGTCCTAAGCCATTGCGGCTAATGAGAAACGGAAATTTATTTACGTAAAATCAATGTTTTATTTAGAGTTATAATTACTTTGATTACGGTAATTAATGTAGTTAAACGATTTTCATTATCTGGTGAAGTGTCCATTGAAAAAATGTATTTACCTAAATTCTAGCAGTTATCAGCGAAATTACATCATTTCTTTTAGGTGATCATCGTTACTAAATATAATATTTACACCATTCATGTGCTATGAAAGCATTTTCGGAAAGAGATTTTTTCCGAAAAGTGCTTTAGTGCGAAGCATACTTCATTGGTCATCCAAACGTGCTTATACTTCTTGTACTCTGTAATCAGAAATGTTTCATGAGAGTTTTTTTCTTTTCCTATTACACACTCAGGACACATAGTTCAGGTATTTTAAAGGTTCATGTAACCCGTTCTTCTCACAAATTTTGAGTCAAATTTGTGAAAAATCATCTTGTGACCTCTCCTGGTAAGACAGAGCAATATAGTGCTTACGAATTATTAGTATTTTATTACTAGCCGTAAAAATATAATTTCTGACTCGCGCAGCGTCGTCTGCTCTAGAACCAAAATGGCGGCTCCATAAGGAACGTTGGTGTCCAGACCTGTCTTCCATAGACCTTGTTCCGAGCATTCATCGGCACTTACTCTGACTCAAGGAGAAGACACGTACGCCATTTTCAGATCGCTGCTGCCGGTGTGTGCTTTGTAGTGCTTCTTTATAATGTCAGCCGTAATTGAAAATGCTGCCGCGTGTGAAATCAGTGATTTGTTTTCTAAATTCAATGAAAGTTAAACCAAAGGAAATTCATCTGCAAATCTGCAAGGTTTACCGAAAAAAGCTATGAGTGATTCAGTGGTTAGAAGATGAGTCAGACTGTTCAGTAAAGGACGTGATCAAGTGCACGATCAAGAACGAAGTGGACGGCCAATTGTGGTTACTGATGAACTGGTTCACACAAATGAAGAGAAGATTAAGCACAACCGGAAGTTTACACTTAGTGGCCTTGCTTTGGACTTTCCGCAAATCTCACTATCACTAATTCATGAAACTGTTACTGAAAGACTGAAATTTCGAAAACTTTGCTTATTTGGGTACCCAAAATTCTTACTGAGCAACACAAAAAACAACGGATGGGCAGTTTACTTCAGCTTTTGACACGTTACAATGAAGGAGGTGAGGGTTTTCTCTCTCGGATAGTCACGGGTTATGAAACTTGGGTATCATACGACACCCTTGAAACAAAACGGCAATCAGTGGAATGCAGACGCACTTCATCCCAACGAAGGTTAAGCCTAAGCAAATCTTGACATCTCGAAAAGTCATGTGCGCCGTTTTTTGGGGCAGAAAAGGCATTTTTCTTATTGATTTCTTACCACGAGGCCAAGCAATCAATGCACATTGTTACTGCGAGGCCATTAAGAAATTGCGCCAGGCAATACAAAACAAGCGCCGAGGATTACCGTCAAAAGGTGTTCCTTTCCTTCACGACAATGCCCGACCTCACACGACGAATGAGACCAAACAACTCTTACGGGAATTTCACTGGGACGTGTTTGATCTTCATCCATACAGCCCGCAGCCCGGACCTCGCTCCTAGCGACTTTCATCTCTTCTTACACCTAAAATCTTTCCTTGGTGGTCAACACTTCAACGATAATGACGAGCTGAAAGAACATGTTACCACATGTTTCTATTAAGGGAGTATACATAAACTTGTGCCACGCTATGACAAGAGCATACAAAATTTCTGAAGCTATGTAGAAAAGTAGTTTAATAGCTGTAAATTTTTGTACACTAATATTTTTTCTATATCTGTACACGTTTGTGGACAATCCATGTATATGCGATCCTTCTTGGTGTTGCATTTTGCATGGCCACCGCTGCAGGTAGGTTAATTCCGCTGCTCTTTTGTATATGTATTTTCGTAGTACATCTCCTAGGGCTCATATGAATAAAAACTTAGTTGTTTAAATATTGTAATGAATAACGACTCATTACAGCCTTATGACTTCTTTAGGGAATTAAGCTGTCATCTAAAGCAATTAAGCAATCATAGACTTACAGGACGAGTTTGTTTACACATCTACCTACACGATTGGATGAACAGTTATAAATTACTGTAAAAAATAGGTTTCATTCCACAGTGAGATTCCAAGACTACTGCGATTCATCGCTATTAAAGTGCTGTTAAACCGATACGCCAAAGCTCAAACGTTGCGCATTCAACTGAGAGATCCAGCGAATATGTGCAACCATGCAAGTGCGATTAATACCATTCGGAATATTGAGATATGAGCGGTGGCCCGGACATAATACACTCCACGTGCGCGTTCGCAAATTCCATGCATAGCTGGTTCATAATAAAAAAAAATTAAAAAAAAAGTTTTTAACGCCTGATGAAGCCTCTAATTCAACCCTCAGAAGTTAATGAATTTTTAAACTTCACACATATGGACAATAACTGATATAAAAAGTTACTGCAAACTGCTGGACAGTATGAAATATTACCAAACTGAATAGAAGACAGAAAATAGGGATTGAGTTTGCTCCTAGTCACTAAAGAATAAAAAGTTAAGATACTGACAAAGGAGACAGGACTTCGTACCACCGGCCAGAGCGACAGGTTTTTAGGAGAGACAAAATTTTAAATTGTAATATGGTTTCAAACGAATAAATTAGCAAGATAATGAAAGTCGTACGGAACTGAAGTGTGAGCATGAGTTGGAAACGCAACTCTACATGTATATACTACAGTAGAACTGTAAAGCCGCCGTATCTGTCGTTATTCTGTTTGAAAACACTTACCTCTATAACTACTCAAAGTAATTCATTGGTGTTTTCGTAGATAACTTGAGCGATGTGTGTGGCAAAATACAAGTATTATGTCATCAAAATCGGCAGATAGAAAAAAGGTATTCTGATTTTAACGTTCCGTCTGTAACCGTCGTGCCTATGGGACTTAACTTCTTTCGTCATCAGTTCATAGGCTTACAAACTAATTAAACAAAATTAAACTAACCTAAGGAGAACACGCACACCCATGCCCGAGTGAGGACTCGAACCTCTGACGACGAGCAACAGTGCGCTCCGCAGCAAGGCGCCTTAGAACGCTCGGCCACCCCACCGCGGCCGTCGTGTCTGTCCGCTCTTCTGTTTGAACACGCCAATCTCTGAAACTAATAGACGCCTTGGTATGGGCGTTTCACAGAGGGCTTCAGCAAATATCAAGGCTAGTCTTGTTGAAATCGGATCAGAAAAACAAGATATACAGCGATTGAAAGTATTTTTCTTTAGAACAGTCGTGTCTGTCTGATTGAATACGGTTATCTGCACAACCATTATACCAATTATCACAAGGGTTTAACAGATAATTTAAGCCAATCTTCGGACAACTTCTTTAATACAGTCAGATGGGTTGGGGGGGGGGGGGGGGGGGGGAATTGCAGGAGTCTGCTTTGTTCAGTAGTATTGCATCGTAATAGCTAGTGCTGATAGTTTTTTTAGCTTACAATCATTAATAGCAGAATTCAAAAAGTTTATGTCAACAACAGAATTAATTGCTACAATCTTACCTTTGGAAATACAAAATAACATTGAATTTACCTAGCCAGGAAATACGAATTTTGGATTTTGCTAAAAAAATGTTCAATGTTTGTAAATCTATCGGACCAAACAGCGTGATCATCAGTCCGTAGCTGACAAACTACTTAAACCTAGGCAAACTAACCTAAGAACAAACACACACACACACCCATGCCCCAGGAAGGACTCGAACCTCCACGGCGAGCTCCGCAGCGAGACGCTTTAGACCGCTTGGCTACTCCACCGCGGCTTGGATTGTGCTTTGTGTATTAAAAAGCTAGTTAAATTTCGTTGCTTCTTTCGATAGATTTGTTTAAATTTGACTTTTAGGCTATTACAAGAACGAATTTTTTGACTTAGTGATTCAGTCAGGGTTCCGTTTTTACCCACTGAGTTACTGAACCATAAAAAGTGACAGTACGCGAATGTCGTTCTGTAACTTTCGTTCCGAACACGGATATACAACTAGTCACGCGTGGGATCTAGTGTCTTACTGTCTTGAAAAACTAGAGAAAGGAAATTCATGTTCACAGGTCCTGAACATTAGTATGTTCTGCAGAAATTATTAGCATGTGAATCATGGTGGCTCGCTGGTTCATCGATATCGATATCGATATCGTCTCTCATAACTCATTCTAAAAATTTTACTGTTGCGTTGTCACACAAAGAAAAAAAACTTTCTGCGAGAGTAGTATTTTGGTTACCTTGCATCAGTATATGTCCGTATGTTCTGAAGCAAATACTATCTACACCGAGCAGCGTTAAGTACACTACCGGTCAAAAGTTTTCGATCATTTATCACAACTATGGATTAGTGGTTAAGCTCTCACAGCTCTGTTGTGATACTACGAGTAAAACAAGCATCAACATGTAAAGACGGAACGACTCTGTTGTGTATTTGAGCGGTTCTCTATATGGAGGGGCGCCGATGAGTAACTACAACAACACTGACGTGTCTTTACCCAAGACGTGTCCACTCGAATAGGCCTCATTCCTTCAGCTGTCTGTGTAGCAAGCAGTTCACATTAGTTTTCAGTACATTGTGTGCAGCTAGCAGTATGTTTGTGTATCCAGGTGCATACCATATTACCTCCAAATGGGACGGAAAAAGGAGAATTGAAAAACGTGTAACTCTGCATCACGAAGGCTATTCTAGTAGCAAAATAGCAACAAAAGTTGGCGTACCCCAATCTACAGTGGTGTACTCATTGTGGTGGTTCAAGCAAATCAGTGCCAATGCAAGTGTTTCGAGATCTGGAAGTCTCCGTGTATCACATACAGGGAAGATCAGTTCATATGTGTAGAAATTAAAAGGACTCGTACGGCACCTGAAATTCGCGAGGCAGTCAATAATGTACGAGCTGCCTCCAATCTCTGTCTCAACAGTGCAACGCCGTCTTCGTGAACGAGGTTTAAAGGGGTGCATAGCGACGAAAGATACAAAATAAAGACGTAAATGATTCAATGGGCCAACATAAAAACTGAAGCGTGCAGCAAGGTTCCAAGGTGATATTCACGGATGAATCGAAGTTTAAAGCAATTCGGAGCTATCGTCGAATGTTTGTTCGTCGAATCCGTGGAGAACATATGAAGATTCAGTGTTTGACACCTACGGGGAAGCATGGTGGAGTACCGGTCATGGCGTGGGGATGTTCTGCGGGTGATAAAGTCGATGATCTCGTGCGAATTAATGAAACATTAAAGAAGGAAAGCTATCTCAGGATACTGATGAACAATGCTGTTCCATCTGGCAAGAGGCTTATTGGTAGTGGGTTTGTTCTGTAGCAGGACATTGATCCCAAACATTCTTCTAACTTGTGTAGACGGTATGTCAATAGAAAATAGAAATGTGGGGAACTGAAAAGTATGATTTCGCCATGTCAGTCGCCAGATTTAAATCCCACTGAACTGTTATGGGATGAACTTGACAGGGAGGTTCGAAAACTGAGATCGACTAATTTTGAAGAGCTCTGGAATAATATACAAAGCTGTTGGACAGCACTATCTGCACAAACCCTAATAAATCTTGGGCGAAGGGTGGATACTTCGACGAGGCTAAAATATAAACCATATTGTATTGTACTTAGAGAGAGAAAATGTATTTTTTGATTGTCTATTTAGTTTTTACGATGTGTTTGTACATTGAAATAAAGTATCTATTTTTGTGCATAGGTGATCGAAAACTTTTGACTGATATTCGAGGTGTCCCTTAATCAAAAATCACTGGCACATATGATAAGCCGACACGTACCAGACACGTATTTTTTTAAATCAGAGTCTCGCTGACAATCTTGGTCGTTCAGACTAATATCAGAGTCACACTTACAATCTTGGTCGTTCAGACTAAAACGAATTCATTTCATTTCTGTCATTCCTGTCTAAACCATCAAAAGACTTATTTCCTTACACGGCATTACATTGCGAACTTTCCGTCAATGCTTAAAATGGCTTTCAATATTGTTAATTTATAGAGAAATAATACCCCAAGTTACCTGTTGCTTCAAGTAAAATGAAAAAGACACGAAAAACATTTTACTTCTGTCCTTTGCACTCAACACAACATGATTTCGCTGTCCAAGTGGCGTCTTTACGTAACACGGGATGCTTGATGGGTTTTGGTATCTTCTCAGTAGAAATCTCTTGTGTTTCCGACAGGAAGGCGTAAAGGACCGTGTCCGATGAATACACCTGTCTGAAGAGAGCTGAGAGAATGCCGTCAAATTCATTGTGGTGAGAGGTGATCGGCTGTCATGTAAAACACTGGTTTTAAAATTCCGTAGAGGAAACTGATAACTCTGAAATTTGGCGATAGTTATTTGCAGTATTTTCTTCAGCCTCTTAGGCTTCTGAGCTGAGTATGTCGCTTGTGTATTATCTAACGCGAGAGAGAAAAATTAGCTAGGTAGTTCAACTTGCGATTAACGAATGTACAATTCTTAAGAAAACGAATATAAAAGCGCATGCATTTTTAACTTCAGTGAATGGTGACTAAATCAGTACATTTTTCTATAGTCAGTAAGATTGATTGAGCACTCCGGTTTGGTAGCCGTTACAGCACTGTATATCTTATCGAAAGCATGCTCAACAAACATTAGTGATTTATGCTTGTAACTGAAATGGTCCTTTCTTTACATTAAAAGTTTTCTATTAAACATGTAATTAGTGATTGTCTTACTCCATTATTTTTCATCACAGCCAGTACAGCACTATTTATTTCATAGATGTATTGCATATTTTAGTTTATTTCACAGTTGAGTTCTTCATGCCATGGCCAAATGAATAGATCCAATATTATTACACCGTAGATCATTCAAGAATGAATATTTTCGTAGCGTTTACCACTGTTGCACATTTTTTCTCTGCAAGTATCTAGTTACTTCACACTAGATTTCACTTATTTCTTCTGTTCACTGTATCGTTTTGCCGGCAGGTACAATATTTCTTTTAGCCTTTTACACCATGTAGATGCATTTTGCGTGTTCTTCGTATTCCTCATTATGTCAACATTTTTATTTGTTATTTATTTTTTACCAGCGCACAATATGTCCTCTGCCAAATTGATTCCTTAATATATTACTTGTATTTTATTTTTGTCGTTATGATTCCCAGTATTGATCCACAAATTCATTTATACTTATTTTGATGTCTGCCTTTCAACCATTGTAGATAAATATAAAAAAGTCCCTCACTGTCTGAAATTGGATTATTATTCAACGTATATGTCACGCAATGTCTATTTAACATTTAATTTTAAAAAAAAAAAACTTAAATACAGATAACTGACAATATATGTGACTAATTCTGCACTGGCTCCGACGGACCACTGAAAATCGCATGAGTTCGTCAAACTTTATTCTACTAATACAAGCATCAGAAAGCAACAGTTTGTCGGCTGTCCATGAATTATCCCTATAGCTTTAAAATCTAACCACGCCGCCCCCACGGCTGAAGGTTCAGTGTAGAGAAGCTAATACGATCCGTGGAATTGGCAAGGAATTTTTACTCCGTTCGGAAGACTGACATTGGGTGCACTCATTTCTTGTTGACTATTAAGCAGATTACAATTTAACAGCTGTCGAAGGTACTCTTTCCATCTCTCCGCTATATCGCTATCGTTCGTCAGGATCTTGTCGTGAAATCGACAAATTTCTGCTTGGCCTTCGCACTTCACCTTCGTCTGTTTCTGCTTCAATGATGATATCATTAATATATTTCCTCTTGGCTCTTCTTAGAGTTACTTGTGTGATCTTTCGAACCTCCTCAAACTGTGCTTCGCCTGCGCCAGAATTGTCTCCTTCAACCACTTGCTCCCCTGGATCCTTCCTCCATTCTACGGCCTTTGTGCATTCATTTCCAAACCAGATCATCTTGCCCACCATGTTTCCCATAATAGTTTCCTGTGGCTTTTTCGTGAATGAGCTCTGGATGAGCTTCAAAGCGGTTGTTAAGTTGCACCAGATATACGGTTTTCGTTTCATCATCTTTCAGTTTTTCCACAAGATACCGTTGAACTCTATTTTGTTACCAGCAAGGCTATTCTACAGAAAATGTTAAATATGATTTCACTGATCAAATATTAAATGATCCTATTAACTAAACATCACACTTTGGCACTTTCTGTAATCTCTCAAAGGCTTTTGAATATGTAAATAATCAAATTCTTCTAGATACGCTTAAGCATTGTGGTATTAGTGTTGCAGCGCACAAATGGTTTTTAATTCATACTTAACCGGAAGAGTGCAGGAAGTTGAAATAAGTGGTTCAGGTGAACTGCAATAAACCAGCTGATTCTTGAAGCTGGTGAGCTATCAAGAATGGGTTCCCATAGGGTTCGTCCTTGGAGCCTTTGTTGGTTCTGTTAATGATTTGCCATTTTATATTCACAATGATGCAAAGTTAGTTCCTTTTGCTGATGATTCAAGTATAGTAATCACACCTGACAAACAAGAATTAACTGATAAAATTGTAAACATTGTTTTTCAGAAAATTATTACGTGGGTCTCAGAAATTTAGGTGTATGCATTGAGAAATTGAATTGGAAGCAACACATTGATGATCTACTGAAACGTTTGAGTTCAGCTACTTATGCTATTAGGGTTATTACAAATTTTGCTGACAAACCTCTTGGTCAATTATCTTAATATACTCATTTCCATTCACTGCTTTCATATGGCCACCATAACTTTGAGCAAAAAGGTATTCATAGCACAAAAGCGTGTAATTAGAATAAATTCTGGAGCCCACCCAAGATCATCTTGATATCTTCACAGTAGCTTCATAATATATACATTCTCTTATGAAATTTGTTATTAATAAGACAAACCATTTCAAAAGTAAGAGCAATGTGCATAGCTATAACACTAAGAGAAAGGATTATCTACACTATTCAAGGTTGAAGATAACTTTGGTACGAAAGGAGGTGAATGATGATGCCACGAAAGTCTTTGGTCACTTACCAAAAAACATCAAATGTCTGTCAGATAGCCAATCAACATTTAAAAACAAATGAAAGAATTTTTTAATAACAACTAACTGAATTTTTTCTTAAAAACTAAATAAATAAATAAATTTTAAAAAAGAAAAAAGATAATAAAAAGTATGTCATATAATGTTATCTTTTACTAAAGTGACAAGTTCCACATCATTACGATATCTCGTCTCCATGATCTATGGAACAAGTATTGATCTATTGTAATCTAATCTAACTGAGGTTCAGTTCTTCGTTTCCACTGTACGTGTCAAAGGCTTCTGACCAGAACATAGTCACTCCCACCTTCGTCACCCCGCACTAACATCTGACACCCATCTCTTGACTCTAGATGAATAGCAACTTAGTATATTTGATTTATAGTTCTCCCCTGTGATGACACTCAGGTTCTATTATGTACGTCTGTGAAGTTTATGCTGGATATGAACAACCCTGATGACGTGGCGAAGCTAATTAACCTCGCCCTGTTATAGTTGGTAAGGTCATGTAAGCTGTGCCTACCTGTTGTGTTTTGGAATACTCGTTCTTTTCCAACTTTAGCATTCATATAACCAAGAAGGATACTCAGGTGCCCATTTGTAATGGCGTCCATCACTGTCACAAGTTTAATATATAGTTCAGAGTCTGAGTGTGGAGCCCCGAACAGTAATTTAAAATCACTCCTGAATATATCTTTACATGTACTACGCGATCACTTAATTTCAGGACGGGTTTGCATGAAAAGATCGTATAGCTTTTCCAAACAAAGCTCTGGTCTCAAACACAACTTCTGTGTCACAGATCTTGAATAATGACTTTCCTGCACAGACAAAGATTTAATTTGATCTCTTACAAGTTGTTTAACATCATTGGTAACTGCATGGGGACGACTAAAATGTGTCCCTCTCTTATCAAAAATATCAAGATTCATTTTCATTTTCTTCTTAAGTGTCTGCATCCTACGTGAAGAGATTTGGAATATGTCCAATAATGTTTTCTTACATATGTAATACGTTTCACCATTGATGCATGCTTCATATTTAAAAGTTACATGTCTCCTTGAAATGTCTTCTGCAACTTCCCTGTGTTTCACCTCCCCCAACGTCATACATCCTATTAAAAAGATAGATTGTTCATCATACGACAGTTTGTAGAAGTTCTGAAACATCTTTAGTTTCATATCTAAGGAAATCTCTTTACACTGGTTAGACAGGAATAAAAAGTAACCTGGAATAAAGGAAGAATAATACGAAACTTTATTATGTGTCTAAATACAGTATTAGACCTCTACTACATGCAGCCAATTGACCGTGATATGATTATTCACAATAAAGGAATAAGAACATGCAAAACTGGTTAGATCACTATTCCACTCACCTCTTGTATATTTTTCGGGAACAAAACACCCTTTCCTAGTCTTATATGGGTGCCAGAGTTTCTCAACCTTTTCCTTCTATCGTCACTTCATTCAACTATGTTAATCTTTCGCCTACGGAATTTGATTGTTTTTCAGCACTTCCACTGAGAACAGCGTTTCCGCATCCGCCATTTTCTCACAGCAGGGTCACTTTTCCACAGTTACTGCCTCCTGCCAAAATTGTGAAACAAAAAACCAACCATAGGAATGGAATTTTTACGCTTTGCATCCACAAGGCTGTGAGTTCCTCCGGTTAGGTCACTATTCCGTTGTAATCTCACATTTTACAATTTTGTTGGTTAGATCACTATTCGGGGTAACTATGCAACTAATGAACGTCTTAGTTCAGCTAAATCTGGAACAGGTGTATAAATGCTGCTGTAAATGGTTTAATAACGAAGAAAAAGCACTATGCTACATACTTTCATTTGCTAATAATTCTTGGTGTCATTTTTGGAGGAAAGACTATTTTCAGACGACAGCAGTATTTTAAGGGAAATTTAAAGGCAGTTCATTAACATAATGACAAGATCCCCTCAAAAACTTGATATAATGACAGTTTTCTCACGAAATACATGCGACACATGTATTAATGTTCATGGCCGTTTCCAACATTTATCCTTTCTTCAAAAATTTTACAGTTTATAAATGCAATTCTATCACTAAAAAACCTTCGAAAAGACTTAAACCGTATAACTTGATTTTATATAGAAAGGAGTAGATGGGAACAAAGTTTCAGAAACCACACGATAATATGTAAGTTATAGGTTCTGGGGCTTAAGACTGAATTAAAGAATTTCCACAACTAATTTTCCAATAGCGAATTCTTTTTTGCATCAGTTGTGATTTGATATAGAAGAAAACCAAATAGTGACAAATGAAAATTTGATTTAGATTATATAATATCATATCTGATGCAAAAGAGATTTCAGAATTTGGAATTTAGTAGTGTAATATTTAATTCAGATGAAGACCATCAGATTAAATTAAATCAGTCAAAGAAGTTTCTAATGTACAACTCCTTCCACCCCATGAAGAATATCGTCAAAGAAACTCGTAAAATTAATCTTTCAATTTCTTTTATAATTATTATTATTTCTACATTTTTAAAAAATCACAAATTTGATTTCATTGTATTTTACATAAATTAAATGTACGTCTATGACTTCCTTCCATGTACCACAGATCCCTCTAAGTGGAATCTATGCAACACTCGTATGACCCTCTCTCTCTCTCTCTCTCTCTCTCTCTCTCTCTCTCTCTGTGTGTGTGTGTGTGTGTGTGTGTGTGTGTGTGTGTGTTTGGATGTGTTTGTTTGTTATTGCAGAAAGCATGTATGCACATGGATTTCTACTTGCACATGATGCAGTTTAATTGAGATTCCTCACAACCAATTACAATTGTTCAAATAAATTCATCAAAAACGACGCTTCAAATGAATATCCACAAACAAAAGTATCATACTGAAAACTGATATCATTAACAGTTTTCTGCTATTGTCAGCACAATATAACAATTTTTGTCGTTTCAGAGACAGCTTAACGCAGTTGATTACCGGATCTCGAGTGACCTGAAATATGTCCTGCTCATCTACAACAGGAAAAAGGTAAGTTATCTCTACATTGCAGTTTTCTTTCACAAACAGTTTAAATTTGTTGTTGGAAGAGATTCAGTAGTTACAACACTTTTTAGTTCAGTATACAAAACTTGCGAGCCGTGATTTATATTAAAATTTATGTACAAAGTCAATGTGAAGCAGCAAATTCACGTACTGCAATTGGCTCAAATTTTTTGTTTAAGTTCGATATCTAATGAGGGTAACGTTAAGATTAATACTTTATGGATGCTATATTGTTATCACGGTAATGTTAGTGATAACGGAACATGGTTAGATATACATGAATCCTATTTCATCCGGAATAAATGTCGTATTTTATATTGTCCACGATGGTATCTTCAGGTTTCTGACTCTTACATATATCTATATATGTAAATTACATATAAGCTAATGTTTATAAAGGGCCCTTATGTTAAGTACTGTATTCTAAATACAGCTATGTTCAGTTATACTCATTGCATCATTATCTCTATTTCTGTAGCACATTTTCGTCGCTGCACTGGTAAGGTATGTATGTATCGTTCTTACACCATAGATTACATATGCTGAGCTGACTAGTGTAACATTAACAAACACACTTTATTTTGCACCCTACAAATTTAATACACGTCTTAACTTTATAACTCTGTTGAAGGATTTAACTAGCAATAGGCAAAAATATCAGAATATATTAGTTGAGACTCTGTAAATTACTGCTTCAGGATTTGTGTTCCCATTGAAATATTTATTGTAATATATCTGCTGAACCTAAGTTCTCCACATTGCTTTAAGATCTGGTCTGAAATAATGGCTATGGCCTGCTGTACTGTTTTGACAATTACGTTCAGTTTTCGTGTATAGGTCTCTATAGAGGCACCGCTCTGAAGTATTTTGCTGTCTTCCCTTACAGACAATGCCACAGGTTACCTTAATACCCATATTTCACACTAAAACACAAAAAAGCTCGTGATGAAATTTTAAACCTTCAAAACGGAATGTGTTCGTAAAATAAAATAAACTCTATCTAACACCAGTAAATCTCGTCTTCTTCTGTATCAGTAACACGGTAATTGACGGAAAGTCATCGAGTAGAACTGAAGTGATATCTGGCGTTCCCCATGGAAGTGTTATAGGACCCCACTGTTCCTTATTTTTATAAACGATTTAGGAGACAATCTGAAGAGCTCCGTTAGACTTTTCGCGGATGATGCTGTCATTTATCGGTTAGAAAAGTCACCAGAAGATCAAAAGCAACTGAAAAATGATTTAGATAAGATATCTGCATGGTGCAAAATATGGCAATTGACCATTGATAATGATAAATGTGAAGTCATCCATATGATCACTAAAAGAAGCCCGTTAAAATTCATTTACACGATAAATCAATCAAAACTACAGGCCGTCAATTCAACTAAATACCTAGGAGTAACAATTGCAAGCAACTTACATTGGAAAGAACAAATAGAAAATATCGTAGGGAAAGTGAAGCAAAAACTATGTTTCGATGGCAGAACACTTGGAATATGCAACAGCTGTACTAAAAAACTGCCTACACCTATTTTGGAGTATTGTTGCGCATTGTGGGATTCCCACCAAGTGGGATTGACGGACGGTTTAGAGAAAGTACAGAGAAGGGCAGCTCGTTTTGTATTATCGCGATATAGGGCAGAGAGTGTCACGGAAATGATACAAGAGTTAGGGTGGAAATCATTAAAAGAAAGGCATTATTTGTTGCGACGGGATCTATTTGCGAAATTTCTTTCGCCATCTTTCTCTTCCGGATTCGAACATATCTTGGTAGCACCCATCTATATAGGAAGACATGATCATGAAAATAAAATAAGAGAAATCAGATCGAAAACAGAGAGATTTAGATGTTCCTTTTATCCCGAGAGCTATTAGAAAATGGAACTGTAGAGAAACATCATAAAAGCTGTTCGATGAACCCTCTGCCATGCACTTCAATGTGACTTGAAATGTGCTAACTAACAGCTACCAGGAAGAACATAAATTTTATTTTCAGTATTTAGCGTAATTGTTGCAAAATTTAAAAAATATTATGTTATAATATTCCACTCATAACACAAATATTACACGAATGGTGTTGAAATGAAAGGCTACGCAACGTCTTAACAACTAAACCGGCTGAAATTTTAATATGCAGCTTTAGGATAACGTAGTGCGATATAAAGGGACGCAAAGCATGCGTCGTCATTCCAAAAAAAAATTGAAATCTGTGCTCTGAGCAGGGAAGTTTGATGCTCGCCGTCTTTTGAGACGTCTTAGGACCGATATTCTTCAAATTCCTCGAGCACGTAAAAACCATTAACACTGACCTGTACTGTGAAACACTTCGTGGCCTGCGCAAGTCCATCACGAACAAACGGCCTGGGCTGCTCACGGGTGAGTGATTCTGCTCCATAATAACGCACGTCAAAGTGTACTGCCCACGTACAAGTCGGAGAAGCTTGAGCAACCGCCCTACAGCCCGGACATGTCGCCCTGTGACTTCCATCTGATTGGTCTGCTAAAAAAAAAAAAAAAAAAAAAAAAAACCCTCGAAGGGAAGCGCTGTAACTCGGAAGACGAACTGAAGGACACAGTAGAGGAGTGGCTCTTGTCTCAGCCACAGGAATTTTGGGAACAGGGAATCCTGAGGATTCAGTTGGATAGTGGTACTCAGACCTCGGATGGATTAGTTTTGAAAAAGGACTTCTGTTTTACCCACAGTGTCGTTTCGTAACTTTTCATTTATACACTCCTTGTACTTGACCCTGACCCTCACACACACACACACACGCACACGCACATATACCGGAAATATAAAGGAAAAACAAAATATCACTTAGTAAATGTTAGCATCAACCATGCCATTTTATTATATGTGAATGCAGACTTTCTCGGCGGATCTCGATGAGAAATCTTCTCGGGTTGACAGCCGAGTCAGTGCCTCTTTTTCTGGCAACGTTTCGGCAAGTTGCTTACTTGCCATCTTCAGGCAAGGTGGCAAGTAAGCAACTTGCCAAAACGTTGCCAGAGAACGAGGCACTGCCTCAGCTGTCAACCCGAGAAGATTTCCTCATCAATGCCATTTTATTAAATAATTATCAGCCTCAGTTGCAATATTCTTTATTATATCCAATAACGCGTTTCGCGCTGTTAGCGTATCATCAGATTAGGGGGAGATGGAGCCACAGAACTATTTAAAGCTGTGGTGGAAGTAGCTTAACAATCTGTGTTCTGTCATTGGGCCCCATAGCAGCAGATGAGTCGCTGTCGCGGCAGGAGCGCGTTTACAACAGTGACAGCAACTCCTCTGCTGCTATGGGGCCCAATGGCAGAACACATATAGTTAAGCTATTTCCACCACAGTTTTAAATAGTTCTGTGGCTTCATCAAAAAAATGTTCAAATGTTTGTTAAGCTTATGGGACTTAACTACGGGGTCATCAGTCCCTAAACTTACAAACTACTTATGAACTACTTACGAACTAGGACGGCACAAATATCCATGCCCGAGGGGGGATTCGAACCCCCGACCGTAGTGGCCGTGCTGACCGTGACTGGAGCGCCTCAGTCACCTCGGCCACCGCGGCCGGCGTGTGGCTTCATCCCCACCCGTTCTGATGAGGCGCTAACAGCGCGAAACGCGTTATTGGATATAATAAAGAATATTGCAACAGAGAGCGCGAATTATTTAATTAATCATCACTGTTGCTGCACCATCCGCCACCATCATGGAATGGAATGAAATGCATGCCATGCATGCCATTTTAATTTATTACTACTTTAACAAAGACTCTGTTGAAAACACAGTTAGCAGAAAGTATCAACTTTTATCACTGAATCTATCCGAAAAATCATATCATGAAAAGACGTTTACTACACTATATATGTCAAATTAACAATTGAGGTAGGTGAAAATAACTTTTACCAAAAATGGAGATGAAATTACCCTATATTCATACACTGTTTTATAATAAGAGCACTTAGTAATTTTCAACCAATATTACACACAATTTCAAACCATGTATAAACTGTTTCTCTCGAATGTACTTGAAACCTGATACTTAGCACATTAATTCAAGTGTAAGGTAAGTACAGTTAAGGAAAATTACTATACAAAAGAATACGATTATATTACTAGTCGCTCCGTGATCAGTAAATCCTGTTTTGTTGTATAGCTTATTACGGTAGAGCATATTTTCATCTGCAATCAGAAAACGTAAGCACACAAAAAATATCGCTAAACTATTTCTTTGCAGGTCTGGCGTTACTCATTCCAGGCGAGCTACCAGGTGTACGAGGTGGAGGCTCAGTAAGTAGACGCACACTACCATCACAATCATCGTATGTCCTGTCTGTTGTCGATTTATGGTGCTGAATTATTCATTGTTTTTCTGCAATAGTTTTGAACCCCATCTAGTGTCCTGCACTGGGTCATTGTGCAACATCGAGATACAACTGGAACTTAACACCATTCACGAAATAATCAACACTTAATGAAGAGAAAATGAAAGTCTAAATAACAACTGAATGATAAAAGATTACTTGCATTAAACTATATTTAAATAAAAATCAGTTGCCGCATGTATGTATTTGCCGCATCACTTTCTCCGGCTCGACCAATTTATGTTTTTTTTTTTTTTTTTTTTTTTTTTTTTCTTTTCTTTTCTTCTTTTTTTTTCGTAACTCGAAAAACAAGGTTTGTGGGTTTGTGTAAAAGAAAGGTTTTGGAAAATCTACCGGAAAACTGGAAAATTTGAGAAAAATTTAAAGTACGATTTTGAATGAACTCTATACTATAACTCAAGATTCTGAAGATGAAGAGAGGTAGTTTGTTTCTTTTTATTTTAGGTTTTTTTATTATTATTATTATGGAAAACAACCAAGATTGCTTTCAATCTTTATTCATATGACGTTTTCGGCATATTAAACTGCCATCTTCGGATCTGTAAGTATAAATGTAAAATCGTTTTCAACATGCTATAATAAAAAGTTCGAGAAATACAAATCTTTAAATACATCCACTTTCCAAACCCACCCTTCATTTCATTCACCACATCACAAAGAAAAAATCTTTTATAAACGTACTTATTCACCAACATTATTGTTGGTTGTCATAATACTAAAGAAATATCAACAACATCATGCTTTAATGTGATGTGAGCACACAAACTTCAAACAAAACCGACTAATTGCTCGACTCACAACATGGTACCAGAAGGCCACAGAGACAGGGCTTTTGAGCTTCATACTTTCTTGATGTCAATACATTAATATTTAAAATTTTAAGAACTGACAATCAACATATATCTCAATAATCTTCAATTTACCGATACATTTTGAGACAGTATATTAGCTTTCAGATAATAGAGATCATCAAATAAAAAATTATGAAAGATGATCATCTAAATTCATTGTTTCTCAATTTTTAGGTTAGAAAGTTAGTATCCAAAGCCGGCAACTATTAAAAGGTAGCTATTAAAAGTTTTTCTTTGGATTCTGTTGCGTCTAGGAGATATTGCAGGGGGACATGTCCTGAGTCTGAAGCTACCGCTTCTTTAGCGACGGGCCTTGGTTTTCGAGAAAATTGATGTTGATGTTCACTGCGCGCTGCAAGACGCGTAAGGTTAGCTCTGTTTCTAGCAAGTGAGCGTGGCGTAGCGGCTAAAGTCACCATCATCTACCACGCAGAAGGTATCATGGTCGGGTCCTCTACGTGTTTTATTTTTATTGTGTTTTTATTTATTTTAAATCAGATAGTCCGACATTTTTCCATTTTGTTTTACAGAATATCAACAAACAATGTAAAATGTTTGAAATTATTAAGAAGTTTAAATTGTGTGGACTCGGTCAAACAGAAAGCGGACTGTCCGCTCGAATTCTGTGTATTGTGGCAGCTTATCTCCCGATCACCGCCTGCAAGACAGTATCTTATATGAAAAGTCCTTGGTGCTGTGAACTATTGTTTCGGCTCCTTTAACAACAAATATCATCCGGATTTCTGTTGTGACACAGCAAGCGATGATGTAGAGAGTACGATTTTGCAATAATGACGTGAAAATCGATGAAAGGAGAAAATATAAAAATGCAGTAAATGAAACAGGCAAAATGGAGTACAGACGACTAAGAAATGAGATTGTCAGGAAGTGCAAAATGGCTAAGCAGGAGTGGCTAGAAGGCAAATGCAAGGATGTAGAAGAATGTATAAATAGGGGAAAAATAGATACAGCCTACAGGAAAATAAAAGAAACATTTGGAGATAAGAAAAACAGCTCTATGAATATCAAGGACACTGATGGAAAACCAGTTCTCAGCAAAGAAGGGAAAGCTGAAAGGTGGAAAGAATATATAGAGGGGCTCTACAAAGGAAATGAACTTCGAGACAATATTGTAGGAAGGGAAGAGGATGTAGATGAAGATGAAATAGGAGATACTGTACCGAGAGAAGAATTTGACAGAGCCCTGAAAGACCTAAGTCGAAACAAGGCCCCTGGAATAGATGATATTCCCTCAGAGCTACTGAAGTCTCTGGGAGAACCAGCCATGTCACAATTGTTTTACCTGGTGTGTAAGATGTATGAGACAGGTGAAGTACCCTCAGACTTTAAGAAAAATGTTATAATCCCCATCCCTAAGAAAGCAGGTGCAGACAGGTGTGAAAACTACAGAACCATCAGTTTAATAAGTCATGGCTGCAAAATATTGACGCGAATTATATATAGAAGGATGGAAAAGCTGGTAGAAGCCGACCTCGGGGAAGATCAGTTTGGGTTCAGGAGAAATGTAGGAACACGGGAGGCAATACTCACTTTACGGCTTATCCTAGAAGATAGATTAAGAAAAGGCAAATCTACATATCTAGCTTTTGTAGATTTGGAGAAGGCTTTTGACAATGTTGATTGGAATAAACTCTTTAAAGTTCTGAAAAAAGCAGGAGTAAATTATAGGGAGCGTAAGGTTATTTACAACTTGTACAAAAACCAGACAGCGGTTGTCAGAGTTGAAGGGCATGAAAGGGATGCAGTGGTTGGGAAGGGAGTGAGACAGGGTTGTAGCCTTTCTCCAATGTTATTCAATTTGTACATTGAACAAGCTATAAAGGAAAGCAAGGAGAAATTTGGTGAAGGAATAAAAGTTCAGGGGGAAGAATTAAAAACATTGCGTTTTGCCGATGACATAGTAATTCTGTCAGATACAGCAAAGGACCTGGAATGGACAGTGTGCTGAAAGGTGCATATAAGATGAACATTAACAAGAGCAAAACTAGGGTTATGGAGTGCAGTGTAAGAAAATCAGGTGATGCTGAAGGAATTAGATTGGGAAACGAAGCAATAAAGGAGGTAGATGAGTTTTGTTACTTGGGCAGTAAAATAACAAATGATGGGCGCAGTACAGAGGATATAAAATGCAGAATGGCAATGGGTAGAAAAGCGTTTTTGAAAAAGAGAAATTTGTTAACATCGAATATTGATTTAGGCCTAAGGAAGTCCTTTCTGAGGGCATTTGTATGGAGTGTTGCCTTATATGGGAGTGAGACATGGACGATAAACAGTGCGGACAGGAAGAGGATTGAGGCTTTTGAAATATGGTGCTACAGAAGAATGCTGAAGATTAGGTGGGTGGATCGCGTAACTAATGAGGAGGTACTGAACAGAATTGGGGAGAAAAGGAATTTCTGGCATACCTTGACTAAAAGAAGGGATAGATTGGTAGGACACATTCTTAGACATCAAGGAATTGTTAATTTAGCGTTGGAGGGAAGTGTGTGGGGAAAAAATCGAAGGGGAAGACCAAGAGATGGATACAGTAAGCAGATTCAGACAGATGTAGGTTGTCGTTCTTATGTGGAGATGAAGAGGCTTGCTAAGGATAGGGTATTGTGGAGAGCTGCATCAAACCAGTCTCCGGACTGAAGACCACAACAACAACAACGACGTGAAAATTAAATTACCACAGCAAAATTGAATGTTTCTTACTAATTTCACACAATGTACACTGTTTATTGATGTTCTGTAAAATCAAATGGAAAAATGTCGTACTATTCTGATTTAAAAAAATAACACGCACAGAACCCGTAGACGGTACTTCCAGCATGGTGGTCGTAGACCTTAACCGCTGCTCCACGCTAACTTGTTTGAAATGTATTCGTAACGTTACGTGTCTTCCTACGCGCAGTGAAGTTCAACATCCCTTTTCTCGAAAACCAAGGCCCGTCGCTAGAAAAGCGGGTAGCCATACTCAGGATAGGTCCCTCTACAGTCCCATCAAATACTGTTAATTACACTCCATTGTTAGAGAGAAATTTCGGCTGAACTGTCTTACTTTTTTAAATAGAGGTGGATGGTTGACTTCAGTATATTGGAAGAATTTTGGGAAGATGAAACTCGACTGTAAAGAAGACCGCATATAAAACACTTCTCCTACACCGTCTTGAGTATTGTACAATTATTTGGGATCCCCACCAGATCAGTTTAAAGGAGAACATAGAAGCAATTCAGTGGCGAGCGGCTAGGTTTGTTATTGGTAGGTTCGATCAATGCGCGAGTGTTACTGAAATGCTTCGGGAACTCACATAGGAGTCGCTGGAAGAGGCATTCTTTTCGAGAAACACCGTCGAAGAAATTTAGAGGGACCAAATTTGAAGCGGACTACAGAACTATTTTACTGCCGCCAAACAACATTTCGCATAAATACCACAAAGAAAAGATCAGAGGGATTAGGGCTCGTAGAGATGCATACAAGCATTCGTTCTTTCCCTGTTCTATATGGATGTGGCACATGAAAGGAAGTAACTATTAATGTAATATAGTACCCTCCGCCACGCACCTTTGGGTGGATTGCAGAGTATGTACGAGAGTTGGAACTTAAATAGTTGCAACTATTTATTCACAAGCGATACAAAAGCGTTACAGGCTTTCAAAGTAGTCACCAGTGTTGAGTATAACCCGTTGCCATCGATGTGATGGGCGTAGTTAGCAGAGCCTATTCAATTGATGGTGTGAATTGAGCGGTCTACTGGCTGTCGAACCTCTGGAACAGTTTTGAAGCGTGGTTCCTCCATCTTCGGAATCGACAAAGTCACAAGGACAAAGTCCGGGAAGTATGATAGATGGCCGCGAGGAAGTAGCCGAGCAGCTTGTAGCGCCACGTTACGGATCGCGCGGCCTCCCGCGTCGGAGGTTCGTATCCTCCCTCGGGCATGGATGTTTGTGTTGTCTTTAGTATAAGTTAGTTCATAAGTAGCTTGTAAGTTTAGGGACAGACGACCCCGCAGTTAAGTCCCATAAACTTTACAAACATTTGAACATTTTTATGGTGGATGGTACAGCTTGCGCTGCATCCGTCCGCGCATTGTCGTGTAAAATGATGGGTGGATGGCGCAGAAAGTGTTGCCGCTTTTTTCGCAAAACTGGTCGCAGGCGATGCTCCAAAAACGCTAGGACTACCTGCCTGATGCATTCCTGCCACAATTTGCTAACCTCCGTTGAAAGCTTTTACCCAACGTGTCACTATTCTGTACGGTAATCCCAATTCCCCGCACGCCTCTTGAAGACCTTGATGACACTGTCGTGCTGTGCGGTATCTGGCACATTCAATCTTGATACAACTCCGTTGTTCTTGTTTCGAAAACATAGTGAGATCGTTGCGTTAGACCGCTCGCTCAAAAGTTTCTGTGTTTCTCACGATTGTGCGCACGCCGGTGACGTGGGACGGGCGAGACCATTTGCTCGGAGGTAAGATAGGTATATCAACAACATGTACTGTCAGCGACAATAGTAGATTCCATTGCATAGTATCTCCACAGCAGTGTTGCCAACCCTCGTATATAGTTGTACACTACTGGCTATTAAAACTGCTACACCAAGTAGAAATGCAGAAGATAAACTGGTATTCATTGGACAAATATATTATATTAGAACTGACATGTAATTACATTTTCACGCAATTTTGGTGCATAGAAATCAGTACCCAGAACAACCACCTCTGGCCGCAATAACGGCCTTGATACGCCTGAACACTGAGTCAAACAGAGCTTGGGTGGCGTGTACAGGTACAGATGCCCATGCGGTTTCAACACGATACCACAGTTCATCAAGAGTAGTGACTGGAGTATTGTGACGAGCCAGTTGCTGGGCCACCATTGAGCAGACGTTGAGAGATCTGGAAAATGTGCTGCCCAAGGCAGCAGTCGAATATTTTCCGTATCCAGAAAGGCCCGTACAGGACCTGCACCATGCGGTCTTGCAATATCCTGCTGAAATGTAGGGTTTTGCAGGGATCAAAAGAAGGATAGAGCCACGGGTCGTAACACATCTTAAATGTAACGGCCACTGTTCAAAGTGCCGTCGATGCGAACAGGAGGTTACCGAGAGGTGTACCCAATGGCACGCCATACCATCACGCTAGGTAATATGCCAGTATGGCGATGACGAATACACGCTTCCAATGTGCGTTCACCGCGATGTCGCCAAACACGGATGCGACCATCATGATGCTGTAAACAGAACCTGGATTCATCCGAAAAAATGACGTTTTGTCATTCGTCTCTGCGTACACCATCGCAGGCGCTCCTGTCTGTGATGCAGCGTCAAGGGTAACCGCAGCCGTGGTCTCCGAGCAGATAGTCCATGCTGCTGCAAACGTCGTAAAACTGTTCGTGCAGATGGTTGTTGTCTTGCAAACGTCCCCATCTGTTGACTCAGGTATCAAAATGTTTCAAATGTTTGTATAGCTTACGGGTCTTAACCATGCGGTCATCAGTCCCTAAACTTACAAACTACTTACGAACTAGCTAACACTAAGGACGGCACAAATATCCATGCCCGAGGGGGGATTCGACCGTAGTGGCCACGCAGACCGTGACTGGAGCACCTCAGTCCCCTCGGCCACTGCGGCCGGCACTCAGGGATCGAGAAGTGACTGCACGATCCGTTACAGCCATGCAGATAAGATGCATGTCATCTCGACTACTAGTAATACGAGGCCGTTGGGATCCAGCACGGCTTTCCGTATAGTTCTCCTGAACTCAACGCTTCCATATTCTGCTAACAGTTGGATTGCGACCAACGCGAGTAGCAATGCCGCGATACGATAAACCGTAATCGCGATAGGCTACAATCCGACCTTTATCAAATTCGGAAACGTGATGGTACGCATTTCTCCTCCTTACACTTAGCATCACAACAACGTTTCACCGGGCAAAGCCGCTCAACTGTATCTTGCGAAACACAGCTTGCCCTTTATTCACATGAAGTGTTAAGTGCCATCGACAAGGGATCTCAAATCGATTTCATATTTCTGGATTTCCGGAAGGCTTTTGATACTGTACCCCACAAGCGGCTTCTAATGAAATTGCGTGCTTATGGAATATCTCCCCAATTGTGCGATTGGATTCACGATTTCCTATCAGAAAGGACACAGTTCGTTGTAATTGACGGTAAGTCATCGAGTAAAACAGAAGTGATATCTGGCGTTCCACAGGGAAGCGTTATTGGTCCCCTACTCTTCCTCGTGTTTGTAAACGATTTAGGAGATAATCTGAATAGCTCCCTTAGACTGTTCGCGGATCATTCTGTCGTTTATCGGTTAGTGAAGTCAACAGAGGATCAAAAGCAACTGCAAAGCGATTTAGACAAAATTTCTACTCGGTGCGAAAATTGGCAATTGACACTAAATAAAGAAAAGTGTGAAGTAATACACATGACCACTAAAAGAAATCCTCTGAACTTCAATTACGCGATAAATCAGTCAAACCTTGAGGTCGTAAATTCTACCAAATACCTAGGAGTTACAATTACGAACAACTTTGACTGGAGAGAACACATAGAAAATATTGTGGGGAAGGCGAACCAAAGGTTACGTTTCATTGGCAGAACGCTTAGACGATGCACCAGCTCCACCAAAGAGACTGCCTACATCACACTTGTGCGTCCTCTCTTGGAGTACTGTTGCCCCTTGTGGGACCCTCACCAGGTGGGACTGACGGAAGATATTGAGAAGGTTCAGAGAAGGGCAGCTCGTTTTGTTTTATCACGTTACGGGGGGGAAAGCGTCACGGAAATGTTGCACGAATTGGGGTGGAAATCATTAAAAGAAAGACGTTATTCATTGCGGCGTGATCTGTTTGCGAAGTTTCAATCACCGACTTTTAGTTCTGGATGTGAAAATATTTTGCTAGCACCCACCTACTTAGGGAGACATGACCATCCCAATAAAATAAGAGAAATCAGATCGAAAACGGAACGATTTAGGTGTTCTTTCTTCCCGCGCGCTATTAGAGAATGGAACGGTAGAGAAAAGTTATAAGGTGGTTAATGAACCCTCTGCCAGGCACTTAAATGTGATTTGCAGAGTATCGATGTAGATGTAGATGTAGAACTGCTGTTTGTGTATGAGAAATCGATTGGAAACTTTGCTCGTGTCAGCATGTTGTATGTGTCGCCACCCACGCCAACCTTGTGTGAATGCCCTGAAAGCTAATCATTTGCGTATCACAGCACCTTCTTCCTGCCGGTTAAATTTCGCGTCTGAGGCACGTCATCTTCTTCGTGTAGCAATTTTAATGGCCAGGAGTGTAGATGTAGAGGTAGGCATACGCGGTAGTGAGTGTCGCTGACACACGTTCGCTGCGCCTTTTACTGGTGTACCTGGATCAGGGCGCAGTGCGGTGGAGGGCTGCGGCTAAAAAATTCAGCGGCGAGTCCGCGTGTCGACGCGTCGCTCCTCATTAAGCGCCTGCCGGCTCTCCACAGCAGACAGCGGGCACAGCCGCAGCCCACCCTGCCTGCTTTAATAACGCCAGCGCTGGGCCACTCCATAGCCAGCCGCCGCAGAGATACTCGCCCGTCATCTGCTGCCTTTATGCCGCAATTTCCCAGCTACAGACGCCCACACATGAACGCGTACTGAGACAGTCGAACTGTCTTTTCAAAAGAGTTACGTTACCTTGAAGGACACTATCTATATCTATAAATGAATCGTCACATCGAATAACGCTGTATGGCACATTTTGCAGTTTATGGGAAATCGAAAAAAAACTGTTAATTCCAGATAATTGTTGGAAAATAATAATGTACCAATAGATATGTATTATTTGTGCATACAGACTCTTAAAAATACTTGGTTGTGCTTTCCAAAATTTCACTAAGTATAGTTCTTTTGAAAATTAGTAAGTTTTAAAATGGATAAACGCTGTATAACACTGGATATACAGCTTTATTCCTTATCACTCTGTACTCTGCTCTAATGGTAAGGTTGTATAGAATCCAAAAATTGTAAGTAAGAAAATTATTACAAGATGCAAAAAATATTTATTGTAAACTGATTACATTGGTCTTTAAAAGTAGTAGTACATGAGTCTGTTAAAGTTGAGACACAAATCTGGTAGCCAAACTCAGCTGTCACACTGTAGAATTTCGTAAAAATCCCGGTATTTTGTATCCATATATTTTATCATGTGCAACAGATCTTTTTTATTCTCCTTTTGAAGTGCCAGTGCCCCGTTGTAAAGCAAACGAAAATCAGAAGACAACGGAAATTTTTTTTATTTGATGTTCACGGAACCCATACAGCATTATTCCACTCACCTGTGTTGGAGGTTGTTTCCCAAACACTACCTTTCCTTTCCGTGATTTAAATTCCATTTCAGCATCACGAAGCCTTCCTCTTAATATCCTGCCAATTAGCGATGTTAATTTTCCTTTTCCGCGTGTTATTAGCGCGTTTCAAACCGCTTTCGGTAAGCGTCACCTTGCTACACTCCGCCATTATTGTAACATACAGCATTGTTCCAAAAGAGGCGCGAAAACTTCGTGAGTCTCCTCGCTGTTTAGTGCTGCCCTCGGACGGTAAACAGGTCAACTTTTACAGAAGGCGATGCAGACTGTTGCTTACATCATTATTCCACGCGATTCTACGAAATGTTAAAATGTGCCATACAGCGTTATTCGATGGCACGATTCAAATGTGAATGTCTGTTCGGTGTACGTTTATCACGTCTGAACCATAAGACATAAAGAGCTAAAAATTTGTACAGTTACTAATGTTTACCCGGGGAAGGCTTCAGGCATGATTTTATGGCGATCGGATATGTCTGTTTGTTGTACGCTATCACGTCCGAACGACAAGACAAAGAGACTTAAATATTTGTACATTTACTAATTTATACCCGAGGAAGGTTTTAAACACGGTTTTATAGCGATCTGATATATATATTTAGTAATCTGAAGAATATAACGCGAAATGCGGAACAATAATTACTCTTTGAAAATTGTATTTACTCTTTGAAAATGATTTTATTGGTTGCATTGTTGCTTGAGGGTTGATAATGATAAAAAGGTGGAGTATATTGGGATGGAAAGTTATCGGTTTATATAAAATTCTACGTGTGTGTGTGTTAGTATTTCGCTCTGCAAAGGGAACTACAGAACGCAAACGAATGGTCTGTGTGTAAGTTTTGCCCGATGTCTCCCGTTTTACACCATAGCAGTTCCATGCCGATAGCTATAAAGCAGTGGAAGATATGGTGGTTGAAAGTCGTCAGCTTATAAAAAAATTTCGAACTGTAGGCCAGCGATGAAGTTAGCGACTCTATAGCAAGGAGGTTACATACAGCGAAACGTGATACCACAGATCATATCTGTGGTCTATGCGTGCTACAATGTCTTCAGCTCTTTCTCCGTAAGGATAAGCAAACGAATAAGGAAATAAAAGGTAAAGTAGTCAACAATCCAAAGATTGGTTTGAACACCACAGTGCTTTACTAGGCTTGGTCCTGTTTGGAGGTGGTATGCCGTTGCCTTCCTCCGACCTTCGAACTGACTTACCCAGCCAGTTATAGGGGGACCTACAGTTTAACGTGGGTTCCGAACCACGGTGCTACTCGGTATTTTTCACGTGAGCAATACTGCCAGAGGTGAAAGAAGTGGAAAGTGACAGATAAAAATCCTAGGACCTATTAGAGTAAATAAATAAAGCAGTAAAAAAGAAATTTCTTTTAACACATCTCTTTTAAAAAATCGATTTGACGTTTCGCGCATTACGTCAAGTGATCCATCTGTGGTATTATTACAATCATTATTGTTGAATTTCGTGATTGGATTCTTCGAAACGAGTGCATTTTTACATGTGAATTGATCTACCAACACGCGAGCGGAGCCGTGGGTTCAAACTAGTATCTCTATATACACTGCAAGAAAAAAGAAATTATTACACCTAGGAAGACGAGATACATATTGATCAAATGACAGAAGATGCCGCCTAGGGGGACCAATAGAAGTACTATGCATCAATATTATCCGGGCTCTTATGCCGTGCCGGCCGCGGTGGCCGAGGGGACTGAGGCGCTCCAGTCACGGTCTGCACGGCCACTACGGTCGGGGGTTCGAATCCCCCCTCGGGGTGGATATTTGTGCCGTCCTAGTTCGTAAGTAGTTCATAAGTAGTTTGTAAGTTTAGGGACTGATGACCCCGTTGTTTAGTCCCATAGACTATACAAACATTTCTTATGCCGTAGTCGGTTGAATTTGTTGTCAAAACCCAACGTTTCGTCCCCGCCTGCGGAAGACATCTTCAGGGAGGTCGGTAGGCATTGCAGGTTCAACACACACACTGGCTCGCTACTGACTGCCTATAAGTTCGGTGTCCGTAGGTTCCTCCATTTTTATTCATAGTCTGCTCTTACCTTTTATGTTGTATTGACTGATAGGTTTTATCTAAGATGACTACAGTATTTTAATATTTTTAGTTATACTGACTCCTGTTTGTATTTTATTTGAGGCATTTTACCATTCAGTTTTAACACCTTGTGAGTATTTTAACCATTGTTAAATTGACATGATTCTCCGTTTTCAATTTCGTTATATGTAATCTTGCTGGTTATTTCCTCTCTTTGTTTGTGCACATTAATTACGTTTATTATGTATATTTTTGTATACTTTATCTATGAAGATGGTCTATTGACCGAAACTGGTTGATACATAAGGTTTTTAATAAACAGCCGATGGTTTTAAAAAAATGCATTTTTTGAAATATATTACGGCTGTTGACACTCGCCTCACCAAAGCATTCTTCCTTTCATAGTAACCGATTGTGGCCGGTAGTACTTGCGTCTCGTCGAAGCGAATGTGGCGGTTAACTGGCTGAAAGCATGTTCCACAACAGCTGATCGTTCCGTGAAAGTCTAAATTTTACTAGTAGATGTACCATCGCCTGCCAACAGATGGCTTTTGACATAACTCCCAGAGAGTCATCTGTGTATACCCTTTAATACGGAATGTTCACAGCTGTAATGCTCATTGTGATGTCAACGTGTGAAGCAAATAGGCACGGAAAAGCACTCGTGCTCCCTACATCCAATTGAGCGACTATGAAGACGATGCAGTTGTGGCCCTCCGAGTAGCGGAATGGTCCTTACGAATCTTTGTCACGCAATTTGTTGTACGTGCTGCGACCCGGTTCCAATCGTCGCCTGAAAATTACCACACATCTTAATTTCTGCCCAGTAAGTGCATCTCCTGCAATTCGCTGACGACACCACCTTCCTAGCCCTCGTCCTCTCTCAGTATGTGCTCCAGTCTCACCTCATCAAGTTCGTCGCGTGGTGTAACTGGTGGCTCCTCTCCGTCAATTCTGATAAATCCCAGGCAATCATCATACGCCTGTCGGTTAAAACAGGTGATGCATCCACAGCCCTCCAACGTGTAGTTGGACAGTAAATGTTGGAGGCCTTTGGATGCATCACCTGTTTTAACCGATATTAAATTTTAATGTAATTAGTGATATGTATTAACAGTGGATACTGTACAAGATTTTATCAGACATTTGCTTCATGCACTGTATTATTACGTCTGGAAAAAGGCCAACGGTTTAAAATAGACGATTAAGTCCGAAACTTATCACTAACTCCAGAATATTGCAACTGTGACGGAAAAATAGTTTCAAAAAAAAATCTGGTTAAAAACGCAAACTGAATTTGGGATCTGAATTGGAATATATAACATGAAATTTGATGTAATTATAACAAATTTTTAAAACAACGTTACCCCGATATAAAAAATTACATTATTTACAGAAAATAATTGCAATTTGCCAGAAATCAAATTTCACCAACAATGGTACTAAATGTGGCAAAATACACTATCGAAGTTGCGAAAAATAACAACGAAACTGTTAACAAAAAACATCGAATTAGACGTAAATTAACGCTAAAATTGGAGAAAAACGTCGAAATTCGAAAATGAACACCGAATTTTGAAAAAAAAAAAAAATAATAAAAAGAAATCGGCAAAAATAAGCACCAATATTGGGAAAATAATGAAGCGGAAAAGGAAAGAAAGCAATGAAATTAGCAAAACAGTAAACTGGTCAGAAACTAATATAGCAACAAAATAGCACGGAATTTGTCAACAAAACAGCACTAAATTTTGCAAATAATAGCATCAATATTGATCAAAAACAGCCTCCGTAAAAAACAACATCTCAATCGATAGAAAATGACACCAAAACCTCTAAGAAAAGTAACACTGAAATAGGCAAAAAGGTGACACCGAAATTGCTAAAAATTTACACTAAAACCGGCTAAAGGACACCGAAATACGCAAAAAGTAACTCTGAAATAAGCAAAAACTAACATCGAAATAGGCAAAAACTAACACCGAACTAGGCAAAAGTAGCACCAAAACAGGTTAAAAAGCAACATCGAAATAGGCAAAAGAAGTAACATGGAAGTAGGAAAAAAAAAAAAAAAAAAAAAAAAAAAAAAAAAAAAAAAAAAAAAAAAAAAAAAAGAAATAGGCAAAAAGTAACACCGAAGTAGGCAAAAAGTAAAACCGCAATAGGCAATAAAGGAACAACGAAATAGGCAAAAAATTGACACCGACATGGGCAAAAAGTAGCATTGAAATAGGCAAAAAGTAATGCCGAAATAGGCAAAAACTGACACCGACATAGGCAAAACGTAACATCAAAACAGGTTAAAAAGCAACACCGAAATAGGCAAAAAAAGTAACAGTGAAGTAGGCAAAAAAAACACCGAAGTAGGCAAAAAGTAACACCGAAATAAGAAAAAAGTAAAACCGCAATAGGTAAAAAAGTAATACTAAAATAGGCAAAAAAGTAGCATTGAAATAGGCAAAAAGTTATGCCGAAATAGGCAAACAGTAACGCCAAAATAAGTTAAAAAGCAACAAAAAAGTAACACCAAAATAGGCAAAAAAGTAGCATTGAAATAGGCAAAAAGCAATGCCGAAATAGGCAAACAGTAACAGCAAAATAAGTTAAAATGCAACAACCGAAATGTGCAAGAAAGCAACTTCGAAATGTGCAAAAAAGCAACTTCGAAATGTGCAAAAAAGCAACTTCGAAATGTGCAAAAAAGCAACTTCGAAATAGGCAAAAATTACTACAGAAATAGGGCAAAAATGAACTTCAGAATCAGGCAAAAAAGGAACACCGAAAAAGGCAAAAAAATTTCATTGAAGTCGGTAAAAAATAACATTGAAATCGTCAAAAAGGAACACTGATATAAGCACAAAGTAACATCGAAATCGGCAAATAAATAACACCGAAATCGGCAAAAAATGTAATACCAAAATGGGCAAAAAATAACATCGACGTTAGTAAAAAATAACATCGAAAATGGAACAAAGTAACACCGAAGTAGGAAAAAGGTAGCGCCGAAGTCGGAAAAAAATAACACCGACATCGTCAAACAGTAACACCGACATTGACAAACAGTAACACCGACATTGACAAACAGTAACACCGAAATTGGCAAAAAAGTTACGCCGAAATCGACAATAAGTAACTTCGTAAGTAGCAAAAATAACATCTAAATCGACAAAAACCAACATCATTTTCGACACGAAAGAATTCGGTTTTTTTTTTCGGAATAAGCAAAAAGTAACACCAAATTAAGTTAAAAAGCAACAACCGAAATAGACAAAAAGTACCACAGAAATAGGGCAAAAATGAACCACAGAATCAGGCAAAAAAGGAACACCGAAAGAGGCAAAAAAATTCATTGAAGTCGGTAAAAAATAACACTGAAATCGTCAAAAAGGAACACTGATATAAGCACAAAGTAACATCGAAATCGTGAGATAAATAACACCGAAATCACCAAAAAAAAAAAAAAAAAACAACAACATCGAAATTAGTAAAAAATAACTTCGAAAATGAAACAAAGTAACACCGAAATAGGAAGAAGGGAGCGCCGAAGTCAGAAAAAAAGAACACCGACATCATCAAACAGTAACATCGACATTGACAAACAGTAACACCGAAATTGGCAAAAAAGTTACTCCGAAATCGACATTAAGTAACATCGTAAGCAGCAAAAATAACGTCTAAATCGACAAAAACTAAAATCATTTTCGATGCAAAAGAAAACTTTTTTTCCCCCTTTGGCTAGCAACGCGCTGTCAGATGTGGCAGGAGCGCGGCGCTGTTGCAGGACCAAGTACCCGGTGCCGGCGGCGGGCGCGGCCGGGTCGGCGGCGCGGCTGCAGCTGGCGGTGTGGGCGCCGTCCGGCTCCCGCCTGGCGCTGGTCAGGGACAACGACCTCTACTACTGCCCAGACCCGCGCCGCGCGCCCCTCAGGATCACCCACACCGGCGTGCCCGGCGTCCTCTTCAACGCCGTGCCCGACTGGCTCTACGAGGGTGAGTGCGCCGTACACCGTAAACTGGTAGCGTAGGGGGGAGCTTGCAGTGAAGATGGAAAAGTCCATCGTGTTACACTACTCAAAAAAAGTTGTAGATCATCCACAATACACATATGGTAAAGTGTTTTATTCAAATATTGTCGCGTTGAAATGGGAGTAGGCTTGACTTCGAATGCAACTGAACACAGCACTTGTACTGAAAGCTGGTTTATTACGAACTTAACATACAGGCAGCACTGACTGCCTCTCGGACAGAGTGCTCTGCTATTTATACACAGGCAGAATGTACCAGAAATTAGCACAACAGTTAACATAAGAAACAAGTAGAAATTACAAGTGAACATAAGAAAGATGTAGAACATTCTAGAATTGTTAATTACAAAGAAATAAATTTTTGCCGATGGCTGGGATTTTTTTTTTTTTTTTTCCTTATTTTTTTGTTCTGCTGGTAGATCTATGACCTGCGGTCGTTTTCATTGCTCGTGCTTGGTCGTTCGTTGATCATTTGGCTCAGGGTTTTTTTTTTTTGTTACAGAGGACGTTCAACCCTCTGACCGGGCAAGCTTTTTATTTTTTTATTTATTTATTTATTTATTTTTTATTTTTTTTCCGCTAAGTGTTGCCTTCAGATGTCAAACCCTGGGATATATCTGTACGTTCATTGCAGGGGGAAGTTCCTTGTAAGACATTTTTGGAATTTCCCTTCAAGGAACCTTCAGTTACTATTTCATATTTGACATTTGGCGGCTTTTTATTGCCCCTGGCGGGCTGTTGTCTGCTTTGCTTCCGAGTAACTCTCAGATTTTGTTGCGGTTTGACTCGGCGGCGCAGCAAGTCCTGAGTCGCCGTGGTTTCCTGTTCACTTTCCTTGTTTTCGTCTGCCGTGTTAGAACTTCGATCAGGCGAAGTCTGTTGTCCACTTCCGCGTTGCTGTTGACGTTCTTGCGCTACCTGCATCGGTGTGTCTGACGCGGCGTGTTGCTCGTCGCCTGCTGCCTCGGTCTGCTTGTGCTGTGACACGTCCGGCTCCTCGGAGAGCAGCAACTCGTTCGCCGCCGTGTCAGGCACTATTTTATCAGATTCCGTCTCTTGCATTACTTCTTTTTCTTTGTCTGACTAAGATTGTAGCGTGGTTTCGTCCTCCGAAGGCAGTTCTTTCATTTCTACGTTCCCTGTTCCCTCTAGCTCTTCCGCTTCGCACGGCTTCTGCTTGCGGGCGGAATGTACAGGATAGGAATCTTCATCAGATTGATCTTCCGTTTTTTTCTAGGGGTCTTTTCTTGGGTTGCTGCTCACTTTCACGCACAGCAGAACCGCTATTTGTAACTGGTTTCAAGGGTGGGAACTCCTTTTCGGGTATGGTGACCACATCAGAAGTACCTTCCATGGCGACCTTAACAGGAGGGGGTTGCTCAGTAGAGGCCATAATGTCACTGAGTGTGAGTCGTTGCCGCTGTATTAAATTAGTTCTCAAAACAACGGCACGACGTGGGCAGTCCTGTCGAAAGTGTCCAGATTCGTTACAAATTTGACAAGTTTGGTCTTGTCCAGAATACACAATGTGAGCTTTATAACCTTCTACGGTAATATAAGAGGGAATATTAGTTTTAACTTCCATTTCTACAGACCGTATTCCATTATAACATTGCAGTTTGACTGCTTCGACCACCGTTCATTCACAATTGAAATAACGTCCCCATATTTTGAAAGTGCTTCCTTAATCACCAGATTATCAATTTCGATAGGGATATTTAAAACCCTCACAGTTTTATACGTGATATCAGCTTTCCGTACTGAGACTATACTTTTAGATCCATCTCTATGTTCAAATTCTACAGCATTACCCCACTTTGTCAGAAATTTGTCGACCGTCACCGGACTAAAAAGCTTTACAAACACACAGTATTGATCAGTGTCTAATTGAGTGGTATGTACAGAATCAGAATTAAGGCCCATTACTTCAAACAGCCAGTCGTGTACTTCCAGAGCAGACGGTTGAACAGGACGAGTTTCCCTCTTGAAAGAGAAAACCAGATTATTTTTTCGGTCAGAATCAGCCATTTTCTTCAGCGGCGTAGGAATCCCGGTGAACACCGAAATCCCGCCAAATGACGAGACGTTCACAAACGAAACACGTAAACACCACTATACAGCACTTCAAGTACGTGTACGAACACAGAAAGAACAGGAACACTGAACGTAAACAAATACACCGGCGCAAGCGCTAACGTATACGGAGCAGCAGCGGGCAGGTCCGATCGCGTTGGCAGCTGAAGCCTAACTCAAAGCACGCTGAGCCACGGCGCCCGGCTGGATTGAAGCGGCGACCTTCAGCACCGCAGCCGGCGACGCTATCCCCTTCGCCACGCCGGCAGTCGGTTTACGTGGCGTCTCGCGGTATTGCTCCCTCTCCTGGAAAAAAACAGCGACCCTCTGTTATGTTCCCTGTGGAGCCAGCTGCAATGTCTTGGATCTTGATCTTGTCATGAGTCCTCTGTATGGCGGTTCTGGAGAATCCATTCCTTCTCCACGATTATCAACGACAGACGTTCCTATCGTGGCTTCATCAGTAACATTACCGTCCTTAAGAGTCCTTGAACAAGAAGCCATTGTCGCCTACCTGCTCTTAGTTTTTGTCGTTTCGACGATGGCTCATAATCCTCAAATTCGTATGTGACGTCTGACAGGCGGCGTATGATACGATACGGACCAAAGTACTGCTTTAATAACTTTTCCACCGAGCAAGGTGGCGCAGTGGTAAGACACTGGACCCGCATTCGGGAGGATGGTGGTTCAAATCCACCTCCGTCCATCCAGATTTAGGTTTTCCGTGATTTACCTAAATCACTTCAGGCAAATGCCGGGATGGTCCCTTTCAAAGGGCACGGCCGATTTCCTCCCACATCCTTCCCCGAAAATCCGAGCGTAAGCTCCGTCTCTAATGACCACGCTGCCGACGGGACGTTAAACCCTAAGCTTCCTTCCTTTCAATAACTTTTCTGACAGTCCAACCTTCCGTACAGGGGTAAAAATCCATACCAGATCTCCTGGGCTGTACACAACAGGTCGGTACTTGTCGTTATACCGCTGACGGTCCTTCTCCTGGGCGTCCAGTGTCCGTATGCGAGGCAGCTGTCTTCCTTCTTCGATCCTGTTGATGAGCTGTTTAACATAAGTCATCCTGAGTGTCGTCCGCTTGGAACGGGAACAGCGTATCCATTGTCGTCTGAGCTTCACGGCCATGGCGCAGGAAAAACGGCGTGAAGCCTGTGGTGTCTTGTTTTGCGGTATTGTAAGCAAATGTCACAACTGGCAGAATTGTATCCCAATCCTTCTGCTCAACATCGACAGAATATCGGCTAACGTCTTGTTAAAACGTTCGGTAAGACCATTTGTCTGAGGATGGTATGCAGTTGTCATTCTGTGGACAATGTTGCACTGTGACAATATTGGTTACAATTTGTGTGTGATACATTAAGACATAGACCAAAGATAACATAGACTGCGCGTGTCCCTATATTCGCTGTGTTGTGGTTTGAAACCAACATCTATTGCACCAAGTCACGTGACTGAGGCTTCGTCATTACGAACAACAGTGTTTCTCATTTACAGGTGAAGTCAAGCGTTGATTTTAACAATAAAACGACTTCTCGTATTCTTATTACAGTGTAGTAGTAAAAGTAACGTGATTTCTCGATATTACTGACATTGACGCGGTGATGGTCGTTTTCACAAGTGACCAGGCGAAAAGTATTGTCAGTTCCGTTTACAGGCAACAGAATTACACATCCTCAATGTGTGTGTTGCACTATGAATTTTTTACTTTTCTTCCAATGATCAATGTGATCCATGTGATTTTTGAGAGGAAGATTATTTCAGTGTGTCGTGACTGAGTATATATGTCAGCAAGTAAGTTATTTTTGGTGCAAATCTGATATTAATAGCGTTACACAATGCTGAAAATGAATACAGACTGTTCATTATGCCTATAAAACCAGTTCTTGTCACGTACATCAATAATTTTTGATGTCATTATTATTTAATGTAAATGGCCAATATTTTACAATTTGGCTTCGTTGTATGTGGCAAAATTCATAAAATAAAAAGGCTTGTATTATATTAAAATCGGACATTATGGATGCAAACCGATTTCAAGTATCTATAAAAGCATAACAAAACATTTTACATGTATTGTTGAGGAATTGCATGAAAACTGATGCTGCTTGTCAAAGTGGTATATCGTCTCCTGTGTAACATACAACCTAAAAGACTCACAGTAAAACAAAAACAGTCGTTCGCTTAAGAACTGCAGTTCTACTGCTCATAAAAAGAACTGTGAATATATTTCATCTAGGCACAGGTAAAAACTGTAAGCGTTGCACTGATATTGTGAATGGAGAACTAACGTCCATTATACTACTGAATGTGTAATAAGAATGCGATAAGATGTTTTATTGTCGAAATCTACGCTTAATTTCCATTAGCAAGAAGAAGAACTGCTACTCTCAGCTGCACTTCACATTGCTTTTAATGATAAACAGGCTTTCCTGCCCCAAGTCACGTGACTTACATGTTGGTTTTAGTATAATGACGTCACGCACAGTCCATCTTGTCTTTGGTGAAAAAGTCATTGTCATTGCCCTTTAATACGGTGTGTGATCACCTCGGACAGCCAGTGCACTTGTAGACCTTCGTGGATGGACAGTATGAGGTTACCAATCAGCTCTTGAGGGGTATTAGGCTATTCTTCCATGAGTGCAATATTCAGCTCTGCAGCCGTTGCCGGCGGTGCTGGTGTGGCTGCAATGCGTCTGCAAACTGTATCCCAGACACGCTTAATCTGGTTTAAGTCCAGTGAACAAACTGACCCATTCATGCAGCTCTGTGGGAATGTGCATTATCGTCCACCAGAAGGAACCCGTATCCTATAGCAGCAATATGGAACACAACAAAAGTCAGAGAATCTCTTGTCTATACCTCTCAGCAGTCAAAGCGCAATTCTGTACGACATAGAGGTCTCTTCGTCTGCCAATACTGACTCCTGTCCATACCATTCATCCACCACCAAGATATTGAAGTTCGCTGCATATAAGCAGGATTCTAGCGACTTCCACGTTCTCTCCAGATGGGGGAACGACAATTATCCTGCTGAACACAAAATCGTAACTCATCTGTGAATAGAACCCGGCGCCATTCGTTACGACTCCAATCCTTCTGTTTCTCCGTTCAGTTTCTGTGGGCTAAATGTTGTAGTCGTTTTAACGGGACACACACCATAGATCTCCGTGCGTAGAGGCCGCATTCCCCGAGGCGATTTCATACTGTTTGTATTGATACTGCGCTTCATGTAGCTGCCTGGAGGGTGCGTTGCAGCTTAGTTGCATTCAGCCTCCTGTCTCGATGAGGTGTTAACCTAAGATAACGGTCATCTCTTGCCGATGTTACCCATGGACGACCTTGGCCTTGCCTTCTTTTAACCGTTCCTGTTGCCTGAAATCTCGTCCAGGTCCTGTAAATTACACTTTGGGACACTCCAATAGCTTCAGTCACCTCCCTCTGTGTCTGTTCGGCTTCCAACCTTCCTATGGCTCTCCATGCCATAGCTTCCAGCAAGTCACGTTTTTGTTGCATTGTACTACCTGCTCGCTACACTATCTGAACCCAACTCAGACTCATGGAATAAACACAACACCATCCCCCTCTGCGCCAACCTTCTGTTATTGCCACTATCTCGTTTACCTTAATGTTGTTGTCTCCAGTCTGTAGAACAAACAGAAAGACGTCGAACAATTTTAGTACATTTTTCCGATGACAATACTTCTGAACCTAGATATCTGAATTGATCCCTTAATTGTGTTGACCAGCATAGTACCACAGGGAGAAGCTTGCAGTGATAAACGTTGTGTTCGTAGTTAGTGTCTAGGATCACCAATAACGCATGTACCAAAAACAGTTTTACAACCTCGATAACTCGTATTGTTTTCCACGCTTATCAAATGTTCAAATATTTGTAAAGTCTATGGGACTTAACTACGGGGTCATCAGTCCCTAAACTTACAAACTACTTATGAACTACTTACGAACTAGGACGGCACAAATATCCATGCCCGAGGGGGGATTCGAACCCCCGACCGTAGTGGCCGCGCAGACCGTGACTGGAGCGCCTTAGTCCCCTCTCTGGTATCCCGGAACGACATGTTTGAGAGCCCGCCAGACCACATGGACTATGACAGCAGCCGTTAGGCGGCGCGCACAACCTACTAGCGCTGCCATCGCCACTAGAGCGCTGCACGCCGTGGCGCGCCTACCGCGCCGCACTATATAGGGCCGGAGCCACAGCTCGCTCCTCAATATGCTGACGACACCGCCTTCCTGGCCCTCGCCCCCTCCCTTGCCCGTTCCCAGGTTTTGCTCCAGTCCCACCTCACCGAGTTCGCCTCCTGGTGTAACCGGTGGCTCCTCTCCGTCAATCCCGACAAATCCCAGGCAATAGTCATAGGTCGTACTACCCGCTCCTTCCGCCTCCACGATTTCTATCTTACCCTCCACAACCGACCAATCCGTCACACCCCCACCCTCAAATACCTTGGCCTTACCCTTGACCGCCAACTGTCCTGGACTCCATACCTCAAATCCCTCCGTGAGAAAGCTCTGTCCCGCCTAAACCTCCTGAAACTCCTTACTGGCCGGACGTGGGGCCTCCACCCTTCCACTGTCCTTCACACCTACAAATCAATCATGCGCCCCGTCCTTTGTTCCTTCCACCCCGCCTGGATATCAGCCCCTCCTACTTTCTACAAATCCCTCCAGATCCTAGAACGCCACGCCCTCCGCCTCGCATACCGTATCAGACTCCCTTCCCCCACGCGGATCCTCTATGACCTCATCCCCTTCCCTCCTCTCCTACAACACCTTGAACATCTCCGGCTCCTTTACACATCCCGCAAAATAGAGTCCCAAAACCCTCTGGTCTACCCTATTCTTACAAATCCCGGGCCTCTGCCACGCCTCCACCAAACCGTTCCTCCCGGCCTTCACCTACATACGCTCCGTATCCTCTCCCAGGGCAATTTCCGCACCCTTCCTCTACCGGATACTGAACTTCGTCCCGATATCTACCCCTCCTATCAACTCTGATCCCTTCCCCGTAGCATCAGCACCCCTCCCCTCTCTGCCGTCCCTTTTCCTTCCTGCCCGCTTGGCTACCCCTCCCATGCCCGGAGTCTCGTCAACCCTTCCCTCCTTACGCTCTCTTCCCTCCCCTTCTCCCCCTCCCCCGCACTTCCCCCGTCCCTGTCCCACCTCCCCCCCCCTCCATCCCCCTCCCCACCCCCCGCGGGGGCGTCTCGACTTTTTATCTACGTGTGCAGTGCAAGTGCCTCCAGTGTCGTGTGTTTTACTCAGTGCCTCCGTAATCGCCGTCCCCATGTTTTATTTCTGTACGCCGTCCGCTGTCTTCATGTGTGAACTTAGTGTCTCTGCAATGTGCTTTTAAACTTGTCACCGTGGCCGATTAATTTTACTGACTGTGTGTGTGTTTATTACTACTCGTCTGTTTTTTGTTCTCTGCCATATGTTTGTCCCGTTTGTGCATGTCCATTTTAGTCTGTCAAAAACTCTGTATGTCAATGTTTTTAATTTCCGCAATTTTAATCCTCTGTTTTTATGTATTGTTTTACTCTCGGACTTAGCCTGTATATCACATGGCTGAAGAGCAGCCACCGCAGCTGCTGCCAGCCTGCCAACTGTTTCCCGCAGTTGGCTTGAAAATACAATAAAGGAAAAAAAAAAAAAAAAAAAAAAAAGTTCGCTCCTCAGTCTTGTGTTGACTGCCCTCCGTTTACTTTCGCTATTCATTGGTTATCTGGCTTCGTACTCTGCTCTGTCCCGGTTCCGATTTGGCTTTCGTTTGGATCTTTGTTTTTTCGATTAGTTGTTGTTATTGTCGTCTCTGTGGTTTCGTGGAGTGTTTCTCGTTAGCGGCGACGCTTGATCGGTCGGCCGTCGCTAGTCGCTCCCGATCCAGTCAGGTCTTCGGTCACAATACCCTCTGCCACCGCGGCCGGCTCCACGCTTATCCAATACGATCTACTGCTCGCCACAGTCTTCAGTAGCCGCTTGCATGAAAGATCATCACTTGAGAACAGCTCAATCGTTCTTGGTGATTTTGTTTGTATGTGTTTTCGTTACTGTCACAGCAAGGTTTGGATGAATGTAAAATTTTGAAAAATTGCCCTGAAAATTAAAAATTACAGGAAAACTAAAACAGCTTTTTTCAATGGAACTTTTGTACGAATTCAAATAATGGATATTAATAATTCTTTTTTGTTTTCTTCACCATGGTCCTGTGAAAGTTTTCAGGAAAACAAAATTAGGGACAATTATAAATGAAAGTCCGAAAAATTACCAAAACCATACATTTTGGATGCACTCTCGATTAAAAATGAGGATACGAATGATGTATTTGATAGATCACCATGATATTTGCCTTATATGTCTATTTTTTCGTAAGAAAGGAACCTATGCAGCATGGCGGAGGTCCTCTAGGAACTACTTCGTTACACTACAGTGACATTTAATACAGAGAGGATCTCCTCTGCCGCGACGGAGTGGCCGTGCTCTCTAAGGTGCAGAATATGCTAGTGCTCCCCGTCGGAGGTTCGAGTCCTCCTTCGGCCCCGCGTGCGTGCGTGCGTGCGTGCGTGCGTGCGTGCGTGCCTGTGTGTGTGTGTGTGTGTGTGTGTGTGTGTGTGTGTGTGTGTTGTACTTTGTGTAAGTTAGTTTAAGTCTAGGTACTTACGAGCATAGAAGTTTCGTCCCACAGCTTTACAAATATTTGAGAGCCCCTCCCTGCACCACAGAATAAAGCTACATCTACATCTACACGGGATACTCTACAAATCACATTTAAGTGCATGGCAGAGGGTTCATCGAACCACCTTTATACTATTCATCTCCCATTACATTCTCGAATAGCGCGCGGAAAGAAAGAACATCTGATTCTCTCCGTTCGAGCTCTGATTTCTCGTATTTTATTCTGATGATCATTTCTACATATGTAGGTGGGAGTCAACAATATATTTTCGCATTCGGAGGAGAATGTTGGCGATTGGAGTTTCGTATTAGACCACGCCACAGCGATAAGCGCCGTTGTTGTAATGATTCCCATCCCAGGTACTGTATCATTTCCGTGACGCTAATTATTAACGATATGCTTGACCGTATTTAACGATGTAACCAGAACAAATGGCTGCATCATAAAAGACGGACAATGTGTATCGTATTTAAGCCAAAGCAAGGCATGCGACATTTGCAATTAAACGTCTATCCCTGAGCCATAATTACATAATGGATGTACGAGCGCTCATAGGTAGAAGGCAATGTGTGGCAGATAGACCTTTGTGTCGGTCCGGTATGCATACACTGTTGGCAGGTTCTAATATCGGTACGATACATTTTTATATCATCATCGTCAAAATCATCATCATCATCATCATCATCATCATCATTAGAGACTGATTACCCCATTCAGCGATCAGATTGGATCATTCAATGCTAACATTCATGCTTCGTTCAAAATGTTCATGAGCTTATGGGATTTAACTACGGGGTCATCAGTCCCTAAACTTACAAACTACTTATCAACTACCTTATACTAAGGACGGCACAAATATCCAAGCCCGAGGGGGAATTCGAACCCCCGACCGTAGTGGCCGTGCAGACTATGATTGGCGCGCCGCAGAACGCTCGGCCACCGGCCGGCGCTTCGTCCGATGTTAAGCCTGTTACTTGAAAATTATTCTTAACTGTATCCACGTACTTTCTCCTTGGTCTGTCTCGACTCCTCTACAGTCGAAACCATGAGTCTCTTAGGTAACTTTGTTTCTCCCACGCGTGTTGCATGACCGCACTATATCAGTCTGTCCGCTCTGCTACATCTATCGGCTTCATTTCCAGTTTTTCTTTGATTTTTTCGTTATTGACACCCTCCTGCCATTGTTACCATCTATTAGTACCTGCAATCATCCTTGTTCTTTCATATTTGTAACCTCAACCTTATTAATAAGGTAACCTGTATCATCCCAGCTTCATACAAAAAAAGTTGGTCGAAACATAGAAAGGTCCATTGTTAATTTAGTCTTACTGAAGAGAGTAGACTGTAGCTTAGCATTCACTGCATTAGCTATGCTACACTTTGATTCCAGTTCTTTTACTATATTGCAATCCTTAAGTTCTTAAGTTCTTGAAACTGTCCACCTGTTCTTTGTTCCTCCTATTTGGCACTCAATCTGTTTAAATCTCTTTCCCACAAACATTAGTTTCGTTTTGGAGATGCTGATCTTCATACCATAACGCTTACATATATGCTCTAGCTCTGAATTATTAGATTGCTACTTTCCAGTTGAATCTGCCATCACCTCTAAATCGTCCGCATATGCGAGACTTTTTATTTGTTTTCACCTATTTTAATCCCACCCGCCACAAAATGATACATAAATTATATTAACAACAATTACGAGCCCTGAAACTATCATGAACGGCTCAAGTATGAACTCAATTTACTGTCCACTCTCACTGCTGCCTGAAAATCTTCTTAAAGACCTTTAATTGCCTGTAGAAGTTTCTCTCATGTCCCATAATCTTATAGCACTTCTTCCTAGGAACACAGCGATAAGCCTTTTCTAGATCTACAGGGTGTCCTATTTTAATCTATACTGGCCAATACCTCTGGAGTGGCACAATTCTTGATCTTGAACCCTGTTTTCATGAGTAAACCAAACTTAAATTCATTTCTTCAAATGGCATCTCCTTTTTTATTCATATTCGTATTATCCATTAAAATATGCATTTTACTAGGGAACATTTTTCTAGGAAAACCAATGGTTTATTGCCAAGGGCTCTCTATTGTAAGTTTCCCAGGTTACCATTATCTCCAGAACGAAGCAGATCGGGGAAAAATTATATTAAAAAATCTTATATGGTTTCGGAACTCTATCTACTGGTGAAACCACACGAGATTTTCATTGAAAATCATTAGAAATCTTGTGTGGTATCACCAGTGGATCGAGTTCACAAACCATACAAGATTTTCATTGTAAATTTTTCCTGTTATTCTTCGTTCTGGAGATACTGGTAACCTGGGAAACATACAATGAAGTGCCCCTTGCTACTAACCATCGGTTTTTCGAGAAAAATGTTCCCAACAAAAATGCGAATTATTTTCATGTAGAATAAGCATATTTAATAGAAATAGGGGTTACCATTTGAAAACAAAATGTATCTACTTAACTGTGATTTGACCATGAAACTAGGGTTCAAGGTCATTTCCAGATAACCATTTCATGACGCCCTTTAAACCTTACAACTTTAACTAGAGGCTTTCTTGCAGAATTGTGCCACCCCAGAGATATCAGCCGGTTTAAATTAAAATAGGACCCCTGTATAAAACTTAGATACAATTCCTTGTTCCACTCATAGCACTTCTCCATTATCTGCCGAAAGCTAAAGTTCTGGTCCTGGTAGCCTGTAAAAGGCCTAAACGCACACCGATTTTCATCAACTAGTCTCAAATAAATACTCGCAACTCTCAAGAATACCTAAGAATATTTTGCCCACAATGCTAATTAAAGAAATATCTCTGTAGTTGTTACAACAAATTCTATAACGTATGCTATTTCATATTCCCAATTGCGAATACATTTCTTGTACTTGAGAAGATGCACTGTTGCAGAGGAGACCGGGCGAGGTAGCGCATTGTCATCATACTGGACTCTCATTCGGGAGGACGGCGGTTTAAAAATGTTCAGATGTTTGTAAATCTAAGAGACGTAACTACTGCAGCTATCAGTCCCTAGGTTTACAAACTACTTCAACTAACGTAAGGACAAAACACACACCCATGCCCTATGGAAGACTCGAACCTCCGTCGGAGAGCAACCACGTGCTCCGCAACAAGGTTCCTTAAAAAAGACCGTTTCACAAGACGAACTTTCAATTGACTACTCGAGACGAGCGCCCCTGACGTGCTATTCCCGTACTGCGTCCCGCCTGCCTCGATTAGTCGTTTTCGTTTAGACGTAAACACCAAAACTATAGAGCTGTCTGCTATGTAGTTTCGCAAATGAATGTAGAAGTGAGGTTATGAGGAAACTTTTTGCGTAGGAGCAGGAAAGGGATAATGTTTTTATTAATGACGAAAAGATAATTCATAGTTGATGTTCTCCTCAAATGTCATGTAGCAAATTTGGAACACAATTGAGAACCTAAATAATAGGAAAAGTGTCAAACTTTTGAAAACCTACACATTTATTTGCTGAAGAAAATTTATACTGGGAAACACACGAAACAATATCGAAAATGCAGTAAAAAGTTACTATTTACTTCAGTTTTCCCATCTTGTTTTCTTGATAACAGTCAAAATAACATCGAAAATAATTTTCTCATTTAATAACGCTAATTCTTCTGTTGATATAATTTTTCGGTAAAACATTTTCATATATTTATGGTCGTATACATAATGTAGGATTTTTCCATGTAAAACGAATATATTTTCTGCATGCAGATATTTCGTCTCTTTTGTAAGAGAAAAGTAATAGGGAAAAAAAATTAGATTCTGGTGCAACGTTTTTTGGTGTGATGAAAACACAAAGCAAACAACAGTATAGAACTAAAGAAGATGCGAATGCATATTTGTAATATGAATACGCTCGACCCACATAGGTTAACTTCCGATGTTAGTAGACACTACTACTGTCACTAGCTTCTGCGTATGCGTATTCCGCAGCACTCGGCATAATCTGATGATCTAGGGCACCTGGATATAGACGCCATTTTTGTTCCTTCGGTTCGAAGCGCGATTGTGGAATACGGCAGTACGCTTTCAGTATTGTGGGCTGTGCAGCTCCGAATTGTTCTAATCGTTCAGAAAATGGTTTTCGTGTTTTTTTTCATTTCCAATGGATCCCAAAATGCGTAAAATATGGTTAATAAACTGTCATCGTGACAAGGTCTTAAAAACTAGGTGAGTTGCGTTAATTCATTTGTAGTCATGCACAACTGCTACACGTTGTAAATGACAGGTTTCAATACGTGTCCTTTTTAGCAAAGGTTCCGAAGCAACGAACTACTGTTAAAGACTTATTTTTATATGCAAAGGCGATAACAAACAGTATCAACATTTAGATAACAATACTAATTACTTTTAAATGATGCACACTTTTTTTCTAGTTATAATGGCTCATATGGCTCTTAACGATGTTTGAAGCTACTGCGATGTTAATTTTAGTTACAGCTACTGCGATGCTAATTTTAGTTCCTGCATCGGCGGCGTAATTTCCTAATGTTCGTAACAAAATGCTTGTTTTATGAGGATAATTTACTGACCGGACAAGGGTACATACAAGAAGTTGGTAAACATGAAAAACTATTTTCTCTCATTCTAGCTGTTCGAGTTTTAAAAGAGCATTGAAAGGTCGTTGCCAACATCAGCACTCTAAGCTGAAGTCGTAAGTAAAATTGACCAATTTTATCACAGACAGAATTTTATTAAAGCCCTGATAGCTGTTGAAATTCCATTAACTGAAAAGTGTTTTGAAACTATAACTTGTGAAAATGCTTTACCTTCGCCTTGGATTATAATCGATACATTTGCTTGATTTTTGTACACAGAATGTATGAAACTAAACTAAAGCTCAGATTTGGTAGTGCATCTGGTATCCCGTAAAGTTGAGCTGTCTAATGCGTAAAAGTTGCTCATAATACACACCCAGGTAGGCAAATACCAGAAAACATATTTAACTATTTGTGAAAACATATTACAATAATTTATTACGAAGAGATAAATTTTTAATCCGTTTATTCTTTTTGGTATATGTATTAGAAATGAAGCAAGCGATATTTCAAAGCAATGACAGTGGAAAAACTCCGCCTTTCACAAGCTCACGCTATCACCGCTCGGAACTAAAATGGCGACGGGAGCTGCCGCTACAGCAGACGTCGATGCGCGTGCCCGTCTATATACAGGTGCCCTATGTAGATCATTGACGTCACAGACGCACTCGCGATGGGGTTGGCTACTGATTTACACGCAAGCACGATAGGCGCACGCACTTCGAGTAGTCAATTTTCACCACAAAGTCGATCATGTAAAATGGGCTAAGCCCTCGGAGCGCACGGCCACCACACCGCGATACGGCAGTTCAAATGCACCTCCACCCATCTTGATGCAGGTTTTCCTAAATCACTCCAGGCATATGCCAGGACTGTTCCTTTGAAAGGGCACGGCCGATTTCCTTCCCCATTTCTAACCGAAAAAAATTTTTTTTTTTTTCAAATGTTTGTAAAGCTTAAGGGACTTAACTGCGGGGTCATCAGTCCCTCAACTTACAAACTACTTATGAACTACCTTATACTAAAGACGACACAAACATCCATGCCCGAAGGGAAGATGCAAACCCCCGACGGGGAACGGCCTCGCGCATCGGAGCACAGCGCCTCAATGCGCTCGGCCGCTCCGCCGCGGCTGCACGATAAAATCAGAGGGTGATCTCCAATGGCTACGCTGTCGACGGGTCGTTAATGGCGAGCTGGCTCGGTTTGTGTTGCAGAGGAGATCCTGAAGAGCGGCGTGGCGCTGTGGTGGAGCCCGGACAGCCGGCACCTGCTGTTCGCCACGTTCGTTAATGGTGAGCTGGCTCGGTTTGTGTTGCAGAGGAGATCCTGAAGAGCGGCGTGGCGCTGTGGTGGAGCCCGGACAGCCGGCACCTGCTGTTCGCCACGTTCGTTAATGGTGAGCTGGCTCGGTTTGTGTTGCAGAGGAGATCCTGAAGAGCGGCGTGGCGCTGTGGTGGAGCCCGGACAGCCGGCACCTGCTGTTCGCCACGTTCGTTAATGGTGAGCTGGCTCGGTTTGTGTTGCAGAGGAGATCCTGAAGAGCGGCGTGGCGCTGTGGTGGAGCCCGGACAGCCGGCACCTGCTGTTCGCCACGTTCGTTAATGGTGAGCTGGCTCGGTTTGTGTTGCAGAGGAGATCCTGAAGAGCGGCGTGGCGCTGTGGTGGAGCCCGGACAGCCGGCACCTGCTGTTCGCCACGTTCGTTAATGGTGAGCTGGCTCGGTTTGTGTTGCAGAGGAGATCCTGAAGAGCGGCGTGGCGCTGTGGTGGAGCCCGGACAGCCGGCACCTGCTGTTCGCCACGTTCGACGACTCTGCGGTGGGGGAGCTGCGCTACCCCTGGTACGGCTCCGGCGGCGGCCACGCGGAGCGGCCGCAGTACCCGCAGCTCAGGAGCCTGCGCTACCCCAAGGTACCCCAACATGGAAGGAAGGCACGCCAGCTTTCATGATGCCAAAAGTGAGACGAATGCAGGGTCTTGGTCTCCATTCATACTTTGCAGAAATGTTCAAATGTTTGTAATCCTATGGGACCAAATAACGTTGGTCATCAGTCCCTAGTCTTACAAACTACTTAACTTGAGACAACATTGTCTCGTTATACCAAAGGTATTAAACGTAAGGAGAGGTATTGAATTAAAATTTATGCTGGGATTCGAACCCGGGACCTCCTATTTATTAGGTACGCGCTTTAGACCACTGAGCTAACACAGCGTTCCAACCAAAGCGACTACACGGACAGTCTTAAGGCACATTAAGTCTTATTGAATCCATCATCGGTGGTGGAAACGGAACAACGGCTGGTCAAGAGTCTGAAGGAACTGACTACCAACAGCCGTAAGTATAATGAAATATTTATTCTATTATAGATGGCATAGTGAAATGCCGAAACTGGTTGTAACAGAATAAATATTTCATTATACTTACGGCTGTTGGTACCTCAGTTCCTTCAGAGTCCATAGCATAAATTTTAATTCAGTGCCTCTCCTTGCGTTTAATACCTTTAGTATAACGAGACAATGATGTCTCAAGGAATTGTATTATTTGTTGATATTTATATCACCTCAGCCTGAGGAACAAGGCGGGATTGTTCCTATTCGCGTTCTTTGCTGGGGTGATATTCCAGTATAGGAGAGCCCTGGCAATTTGATACGCATTTCACAGGGAACATGGGTCAGAATTAAAGTATATGGTGTGTAGGGAAACGTGCTTTAAGACAGTGTAGTCGCTTTGGCTACAACGCTGTGTTAGCTGAGTGGTCTAAAGTGCCTACCTAGTAAGTAGGAGGTCCTGGGTTCGAATTCTGTCCACAGCATAAATTTTAATTCAATCCCTCTTCTTATGTTTAATACTTAAACTAAGTTAAACTAACGTAAGGACAACACACACATCCATGTGCGAGGGCCGGCCGCGGTGGCTGAGGGGACTGAGGCGCTCCAGTCACGGTCTGCACGGTCACTACGGTCGGGGGTTCGAATCCCCCTCGGGCATGGATATTTGTGCCGTCCTTAGTTGTAAGTAGTTCATAAGTAGTTTGTAAGTTTAGGGACTGATGACCCCGTAGTTAAGTCCCATAGACTCTACAAACATTTGAACATGCGCGAGGAGGATTCGAACCGCCGACGCGGGCGGCCGCGCGATTCGTAACGTGGCGCTCCAGACCGCTCGGCTACTCCCGCGCGGCCTACTTCGCAAGTCCCCATATGGTGCACGGCACAGTATAAGGTAAAGGCGCCCAATTTCGTCCCCCAGTCTAATTTTGGCCTCTGAATGTTATTGTTGTGGTATTCATTCCGCAGACTAGACTGTTGCAGCTCTCCATGCTACCCTGTCTTGTGCAAGCCTCTTCATCTGAGAATACGTACGGCAAACATACATCCTTTTGAATCTGCTTACTGTTTTCATCCCTCGGTCTCCCTCTACAATTTTCACCCCACACACTTCCTTCGAATACTAAGTTTCCTTGATGTTTCAGAATGTGTTCCACCAACCTGTCCCTTCTCTTAGTCAGAATATGCCAGAAACACATTTTCTCCCCAATTCTGTTGAGCAGCTCCTCATTAGTTACGTGGTCTACCCATCTAATCTTCATCATTCGTCTGTAGCACCACTTTTCTAAAGGTTGTATGAACTCTTTATCATCCACGTTTCACTCCCATACAATGCTACCCTACAGACAAATCCTTTCAGAAAGGACTTTCTAACATTTCAATTAATATTGGATGTCAACAAATTTCGCTTCTTCAGAAACGCTTTTCTTCCCATACCCATTCTGCATTTTATATCTTCTTTACTTCGGCCATCAGGAGTTATCTTGCTACCCAAATAACAAAACTCATCTAATACTTTTATTGCCTCATACCCTAATGTAATTTCTTCAGCGTCGCCTGATTTTCTGACATTACATTCCATTAGCCTCGTTTTACTCTTATTAATGTTCATCTTATAACTTCCTTTCAGGACACTGTCCATTGCATTTAATTTCTCTTGCAGGGCCTTTGCTGTCTCACAGAATTACTATGTCGTCAGCAAAGCGCAAGATTTTTATACCCTCTACCTGGACTTTAATTCCCTCTCCAAATTTCTCCTTGCATTACTTCACAGCTTGCTCAATGTATAGATTGGACATCTTTGGGGAAAGGTTACAACCCTGTTTCACCCCCTTCTCAACCACTGTGACCCTTTCATGACCTTCAACTCTCGTTTTTGTACAAGTTCAATATGACTCTTCGCTCCCTATATTTTGCCCCTGCTATCTTCAGAATCTGAATACCAAATCCTTAAATCAATTATTCAAAAAAAATTATATAACGCGATCAGGTAAGCATTTACGCAGGAGGAGTTGAAAATAAGTTTCCCCTTTCGACTGTGGCCCGAGTTGCGTATGAAAGGAAAAAATTAAAAGAGACATGAAAGATGAAACACATCTTTATTTTTCTACATAATTTCCAAGTACATTAAGACATTTGTCATACTGCTTTATCAGCTTCAAAACGCCGTCCTGGAAAAAATCACGACGTTGCATATGGAAGAAGCGTCTAATGGCTTGCTTTTTCGTCAGCATTGCTCCAAAGGACCTTCCACCGAGAGTCTTCTTCAAAGCTGGAACCAGATGGAAGCTCCCAACCAAGAATTGCAATATGGTTTTGCGTTGCCGTCGCCAAGTGTGGTCTCGCATTGTCTTCCAACAGCAGAACGCCAGATCTGAGAAGGCCAGGCCGCTTTTTCCGAATCACCTCTTTCAATTTCGACAGAGTACTGCGCAGCATTGATGGTTGCATCCTCCAAAAAGTCCAGCAACAAAACTCCTTGGGCGTACCAGAAAATGGTGAGTAGCACTTTACCTGCAGACGGAGTGCTTTTGAACTTCTTTCGGACAGGTGAAGATGGATGTTTCCACTACATGGATGCGGCCTTCGATACAGTTTGGCCACAGATTTTCCATCTATTTTATGTGAGAGTGCAATATGTCTCGCAATTACAAAATTTTCATTTGTCTTCTCAGTTTCACAGAGAATATTGATAAGTAAGGCCCATATTTATACTCAAATTTGATTTAAACAGCACTTTTTATATCATTTCAGATTTTTCATTGTTGTTTTAAATTAAATCTAATTTTCTGCTTATATTCCAACATATTAAGGTGTAACGATCACATATTTCTGAAAAAAATCTGATCCAACACATGTCGGAGCATGAACATTAATAAACCAATCACAATTGCTATCTCGCAGGTCGGCACCCCGAATCCAGTAGTAACACTGAGGGTAGTGGACCTGCAGGAAACAGCAATAACCACGACGATGACAACATGGCCTGCTTCTGCCATTAAGGATCTGCGGCCACCTCTCCAACTAGCTACGTAAGTACATTACAGATTAGTAAACCAACAGTCTGTAACCGACATACGGGATAAATGCAAGGAACACAGTTTCCTTGCTCCGGTTACCAGGATACAATTATAATAGGAAGGAAACATGATTAGAGTTTAATGTTTCTGATCTGATTTCTCTTGTTTCATTAAGATGATCATGGGTGCTAACAAAAAAATATTCGCATTCGGAGGAGAAAGTTGGTGAAAGAAATTTCGCAAACAGATCTCGCCGCAACAAATAACGCCCTTCTTTTAATAATATCCACCCCAACTCGTGCATCATTTCTGTGACACTCTCTACCTTACATCACGATAATACTAAATGAGCTGCCCTTCTCTGAACTTTCTCTCTGTCGTTCGTCAGTTCCACCTGGTGAGGATAACATAATTCTCAGCAATACTCCAAAATAAGACGCACAAGTGTAGTGTACGCAGTTTCTTTAGTAGAACTGTTGCTTCTTCTAAGTGTTCTGCTAGTGAAGCGTATCCTTTGGTTCGCCTTCTCTATAATATTTTCTATGTGATATTTTCAATTTAAGTAGTATGTATGTAATTGTTATTCCTCGGTATATAGATGATTTGATTGATTTATCGTGTAAATGAAATTTAACGGATTTTAGTCGTCATATGGATGACTTCACAGTAATCATAATTAAGGGTCAGTTGCCAATTTTTGCACCATCAAGATAAATAATTTTGCAACTGCTTTTTATCTTATGGTGACTTTAATAACCGATAAATGACAGCATCATCCGTGAACAGTGTAAGAGAGTTAGACTGTCTCCTGAATCGTTTATATAAATAAGGCCAGATATCACTTCTGTTCTGCTCGATGAATTTCCGTCATTTACTGTGTCCTTTCTGACAGGAAACCACGAATCTAATCGCACACCTGTGGCGATATTCCATAAGTACGCAACTTGTTTACAGGACGCTTGTGACGTACAGTGTCAAAAGCCTTCCGGAAATCTAGAAGTACGGAATCTATTTGACATCCCTTGTCAATAGCACATATCTTATCAGGTGAGTAAAGAGCTAGCGGTGTTTCACAAGAACGATTCTATCTCAATCCGTGTTGACTATTGGTCAATAGGTTGTCCTCTTCGAGGTACGGCAGTTCATAATATTTGAGGAAAGTATATGTGCTAAAATCTTACTGCAAACCGACGTCAATGATATAGGCCTGTAAATCTACGGATCACATCTACTGCCTTTCTTGAATATTGGAGTGACCTGTGCAACTTTCCACTCTTTGGGTGCGGAAGTTTCGCTGAGCAGGCTGTTATATATGATAGTTAGATATGGGGCTATTGTATCAGCATACTCTGAAAGAAACCTAATTGGTATACAGAAAGGACCGGGAGACTTACTTATGGTAAGTGATTTAAATTGTTTTAATACCCCAGGGATATTTATTTCTAAATAACGTATGGTGGAAGCTGTTATTGTTAGGAATTCTGGAGTATTTTCTTCGTTTTCTCTAGTGAAGGAATTTCGGAAAGCTGCGTTAAACAATTCTGCGTTAGCAGAACCGTCATCAGTAGCATCGCCATTTCTATCGTGTAATGAAGATATTGTTTGTGTTTTGCCGCTAATATACATTATGTACGACCAGAATTTCTTTGGATTCTCTACCAAATTTCATGATAGGGTTTCATTGTGGTAACTATTGAAAGCTTCTCTCATTGAAATTCGATCTAAATTTTTAGTTCCAGTAAAAGATTGCCAGTCTTGCGAATTTCTTGTGCGTTTAAATTTTGCATGCTTTTTTGCTTTTATTTTGTGTACCACAGCGGGTCAGCCCCCTCTTTTGTGAATTTGTATGGTATAAATCTGTCAATGGTTGTCGATATAATTTCTTTGAATGTAAGAAACATCTGATCTACACTCACATTATTAGTTTCGTATTTTAATAAATACGAGAATTCGAACTTAAATAGTGGCACCTATTTATTCACAACCGATACAAAAGCGTTACATGTTTGCACGTGTTGCTGTCCTTCAAAGTAGTCACCAGCATTGAGTAGAACCCGCTGCCGACCATGTGGAAGGCTTAGTGTACCGTTAGCATAACCTGTTCTGTTGATGGTGCAAATGGCACGGTGTACTACCTGTCGAATCTCTGGAACAGTTTTGAAGCGAATACCACGAAGGGGTTCCTTCAGCTTCGGAATCAAATCAAATTCACAAGGACTTAAGTCAGAGGAGAATGATGGATGGTACAGAACTTTGCTATCCAATCGACCGAACAGAGCATGCACAGCTTGCGATGTATGCACCCGAGATGTCTGCAAAATGATAGGTGGGCAATGCCGATTCCCCACACGCCTCTTGGAGACCTCGATGAGACTGTCATGCTGTACGACCTCTGGCACATTCAGTCTTGATCCAACTTCGTTGTTCTTGTTTCGAAACCATAGTGACACCTTTACGTTAGACCGCTTGCTCCCAAGTGTCTGTTTCCCTCGATTGTGCACACGCTGGTGACGTGGTACTGGCGAGTCCATTTGCTCGGAGGTAAGGTAGGTATCTCACGCGTGACCAGCTGTAACAGGTAGCCACATTGTTGGTAACTTTACTGCAACAAATAACAGACCACTATAGTCTGCTGTTGCTAAATACTAGATTCCAGTCTATTTATTATTGAGGTTTAAGAAACGTAATTGCTAGCAGGAATCAATGACAGCCGCAGCGGAGTGGCCGAGCGCATTGAGGCGCTATGCTACGGTGCGCGAGACCGTTTCCCGTCGGGGGTTCGAACCTCCCCCCCCTCGGGCATGGTTGTTTGTGCCGTCTTCAGTGTAAGCAAGTTCATAAGTAGAATGAAACATTCACTCTGCAGCGGAGTGTGTGCTGATATGAAATTCCTGGCAGATTAAAATTGTGTGCCGGAACCGGGATTCGAATGTGGGACCTTTGCCTTTCGCGGGCAAGCGCACTACCGACTGTACTATCCCGACACGACTCACTATGCCGCCTCACAACTTTACTTCCGCCAGGACCTCGCCTCCTACTTTCCAAACTTCTCCTGCGAAACATGCAAGACCAGCACTCCTTTCTTCCAGGAGTCAAGGCCGAAGTAGGTCCAGAAAAGCTGATCCCCAGTTCCAAATTTGACTGCAGTCGTCGGTAGGGAGGTTCGTAAACGTTAGTAAATAATTATCCGTCAAGAAGGCGGGAGGTTATGTTATTGAAAGTTTAACATCTTATACACTGCAAAGTTCTCTCAGTGGTGAATATTTCTGTCAGGGTTCATTGCTCCATTGTGCCGTAGGACGAACCACCTCTGATTTGAGCGTAGTTGAAGAATCGTCTCCATTCAAATCTCTACTTTGTGCCAAAATTTGTAACTGGAGATGAAACTTGCCACTTTCGGTGCCTCACTGAGACGAATGTTCAGAGTTGCCAGTGGAAAACCAGTAAATCTCATAGGCCTCACCCTGAGGGCATCGTACATGAAGAGCCCGTTCGAAGGGGGACGGCTGTAAACTTGGAATCCTGCAGGGGCAAACTGTAACATTTATAAAATGATGCACGAAGAAAGAGACCAGAAAAATAAAAATCTCTTCATTATGAGACCATGCCACTCCACATCTAGTTTTTGATCCATGACTTCTAACCAGAAAAAAATGTTACTTTCAGTCCACATGTGCCTTACTCACCATATTTAGCATGAAATGACTTCTGACTTTTCTCAAAAATTGAAACTGTGCTTAGGCGTAAGGGAAAACGTTTTGACACGATTCATCCACTGAAAGGGCAATGGCCTTCCAGAAATGCTTCCAGTCATTGATGAGATGTTTGTGTTGCCCTAATAATTTAGTGTCATCCTCATCAGATAGATGCAAAAGTCATCAAATTGGCATCAAATAGGGACAACCCCACTCTGGATCTTCCAACAAATAATGTCATACTTTTATTTCCCTTTTCCACAATATAAAGATAATATGTCCTTAAAAATAAACTGGAAAATATTTTAATTATGCGAAGGATAGAGAAAACTATATTTGTTGACGTCTTGGTTAATGAAGTTGAACTAAATGCCAATGTCAAGTGTTTCAATTGGCGGAAAGTCATCGAGTAGAACTGATGTCTGGTGTTAACGAGGGAAGTGTTATAGGGCCCTAACTGTTCCTTGATTTGATTGATTTGATTTGATTCTTTCAGGGAAGCCAAAACAGTCTTGGTCTAACCCGCCACTGCCCGCACCGAAACTAAGTTTATTGTGCGGTATCGCTCCCTGTATGTCTAGTAAAGCCAACCAATGCCCTTGAACAGTGCAAGGAGTCCCTTTACCAGTTATTTATTAGACACAATTTCTTCGCGTCTGGTTGTCCCAAATGTTCTGTGCCTTTTACTCTCCAATGCAATGCATTCAAAGATCAGATGTGATGCAGTTTCATCACCCTCATCACAGATCCTACATTTAGGGTCCTCTTCTGTTATTCCCATTGTATGTAGGTGTTTTTTGAAATTCCCATGGCCTGTCAGCAATCCAACCATGAGTCTAATCTCTCTCCTGTTCAGACCCAGGATTGCAGAGCTTCTTTTAAAACAAGGCTTTGGCATCATTACCTTGCCATGTTTTTGTTGATGGACTTTGGTCCAATATTCTACGTGCTGTCTTCTGAGCCAGTTACGTAGCTCCAATTTAATCATTGCCTTGGTGATTGTCAGGACAGGTTCCGGTCCAATAAATGGAGCCTCTGCCCCCATCCTGGTTAATCTGTCGGCATGTTCGTTGCCACTGATCCCCGAGTGGCCAGGGACCCACAATAGGTTTACTCTATTGCTTTCCCCTAGCTCCACCAGAACCCTGTGACATTCTGCAACAATTTTAGACCTTGTTGTAGGAGCTGCCAGTGATCTCAGGGCTGCCTGGCTGTCTGAATAGATATAGATGCTACGATTTTTGTAGCACCTACGCAAATTCTCCTCCACACATGCCCTGATGGCAGTGATTTCGGCCTGGAATACTGAGGCCAGTTTCCCTAGAGAGATGACGCCCTCCAGTCTTGGCTGCACCCCGTTTCCCCCCGGCCCCAACGCCTTGGTCTGATTTCGACCCGTCAGTGAACCAGACAATATCTCCCGTACGGTGTCGAAGTATTTTCTCCCACTGCTCCCTACTTCCAATTGTTATACTGAAAGGCTTGTTGAAGCAGTATGGGGTTATAATATAGTCGGTTGGCATTTCCCCAACTTTTCCTATATTTACCTCACCCACTATTTTAGTGTGTGATTCTGGATATCCCAAAGATTTCCAGTTGTTGACAGATTTGAGTCTGTAGGCACCAGCTGCCGCCTCCATCTTGACCCAAAGGTGTAATGGGGGCATATCCAGCATGGTTTCCATCCCAGCAGTTGGTGTGCTGCTAATTCTGCCTGTTATGGCTAAGCAGGCTAGTCTCTGCACCTTACCAAGCTCCTTAGCAGCAACCTGCTGTTCTACCTTCTTCCACCACACGACCGCCCCATAGGTGATCCTGGGTCTAATCACTGTGGTGTATATCCAGTGCATACCCTTGGGGCTCAGGCCCCAATTTTTGCCACAAGCTCTCCTGGTACTTACTAAAGTACCTTTTGCCTTGGAGCAAATATTCCTAATGTGAGGGGTCCATGTCAGTTTCTCATCTAGGGTAATCCCTAGATATTTCACTGTCCCCTTCACAGGTAGCGCTTCATTGAAAAGCTTTAGATTCCAACTTGAGTGTTGGATATGTTTCCTTGTGAATGGTACAATAACAGTCTTCTTAGGACTAACCCCCAGATCATGTTTTCTGCACCAGTCTTGCACAATGTCCAAGGCACCTTGTGCCATATTCTTCACTGTGTCAGCAAATTTGCAAAGTATTACTATGACAAGATCGTCTGCGTATCCTTGGCAAAAGTACTGCCTAGAGTTTAATTCTCCAATGTGATCATTCACCACTAGATTCCACAATAAAGGGTGTTGATTACCATTTTATCATTCATCATGGTAGCCTCTACCTTTCTTCCACTGAGCATGGCCTTAGTCCACCTACATATAGTGGACCCTTGGTCATGCACCTCTGCTGCCCTAACCATGGAATCGAAGGTCGTGTTGCTAAAAGCCCCCTCAATGTCCAGGAAGATACAGAGGGCTATCTCCTGAAAGTGTAGTGCTTTCTCCACCTTCCCAACAAGTTGGTGGAGAGCTGTCTCACAAGATTTACCTGGTTGATATGCATGTTGGTTTGAATGTAGAGGAGCCCTACTTAACCTCCTTTCTCCAACATGCACATTAACCAGCTTTTCCAATGTCTTAAGAATGAAGGAGGACAGGCTGATTGGTCTCATATCCTTGGCCTTGGTAAGATCAATGCTCCCTGGCTATGGAATGAAGACAACCTTCACTGCTCTCCAGACATTGGGAATGATTCCTGCTGCTAGGCTAACCCTGAATAACCTGCATAGGAATCTAATAAGATTTTCTCCCGGTTGTTGCAGGAGAGCTGAACGGTTGAACGGCTGAACGGTTGAAATGTTCCCACCGCCCATCGGACCTTACTGAAATTGACACACTCCTTGGCCAGATCCCAGTCCTCTTTGCGAATACCTGAGAACCGTTGTCTCTCAGGAATCACATTCTGGTCTGAGTTATCCCCCAGAGTATATTGAGGAAAGTGAGTCTTGAGGAGCAGTTCCAGTGTTTCATGTGCTGTCTTTGTATACTCCCCATCCTCCTTCCTCAATGTTCCTCCTGGATTAGTTGTTACCCTAGTGAGGATTTTATGAAGTCTCGCTTGAGCAGCCGTGCCCTCCACTTCCTCACAGAACACCTTCCAGGATGCCTCCTTTGCCAGTCTGATGGCAAGGTTGTAATTAACAAGGGCCTCACGATATTTTGCCCATTGTCCTTTGCGCCTCACAAGGTTAAACAGCCTTCGTACCTGTTTCCTTTGCATTTCCAGGTTATTATTCCACCAAGGCACACTCCTATTTGTGCATTTCTTGGTGACTGAGCAGTTGTCCTGGTATGAGGTCACTATAGCAGAGGTTACGGCCTATGCTACTTCCTCAAACTCTACTGGATTCCTTATCGAAGTTTTAATTTCTGATAGGCTGAAGTCAAGGTCTCTCCTATATGTCTCCCAGTCCGTTTTCCTGGGATTCCTATAGGTCATGGCCTGTCTGGTTCCCATTTCAACCTTGAATTTAATATACATGTGATCTGACGAGGATGGCTCCAGGACCACATGCCACTGTTTGACATAATGGAACCAAAAGTTATGTCAATTACTTCTTCCCTTCTACTATTCCTGAATGTAGGTTCATCACCCCTATTCAGGATCTCCAAGTTGTTAGATAGGAGAAATTCAAGAAGGTGCTCACCTCTACTGTTGGTGTCCTTGCTGCCCCATGATAGATTGTGGGCATTGGCATCACATCCCCCCAACAGTTCGTCACCTTGCCGATGGCAGGCTTCTGTCAGTCTCCTCACTTCCAAAGGAGGAGAAGAGCTGTCTTCATAAGGAAGGTATGCTGAGGCCAAAACAATTTCCCTCTTGATACCTTCCTCACATTGCTGCATCCTGATGGTCACCAGGTCCCTGGAACAAAAATCCGTCATTGGTATGAAAGGTATCCCATTTATAACATAAATGCATGTTCTGGAGTTTTTTAGATTTCTGGCATAAATCAGCTTACCTCCAGTACCACCGAGGACCGATACACCCCCTTTGTATAAATAGGGTTTTTGTATCAGGGCCACGTCCATCTCCTGTCTCCCCAGGCGACGGCTCAGGGCAGCAGTGGCCCCTTTACTGTGCTGCAGGTTTATCTGCAGCACTTCCAGTCCCCATCTTGCTGCCATTATTGCCTTTAAGATCTTTGATTACCCTGACAGCGACCTGCGAGAACCCTAAAAACAGTTTCAGGCCTTGCTCTTGCATTGCCTTCAGGGACTCTCCGACCTCTCTCCGAACTCCACCACCAGGGTTCGTCCTTCCGGAACGACCTTTTGGTTAATTACCCTCCAATCCTCTGTCGAGACTTTTGGGTTCTGGACCCTTTTGGCGGTCTTGGGCTCAAGCCTTTTTGATTCCCTCCACTTATGTTTAGGAAGCCATTCTTTTCCTTCCTTTTGCTTCTGTTCCTTGAGAAGTTTCCTCCTCTGACCCCCAGACAAGGCCTTAATCCTAATCTGGTCCAACTTCTCTGTTACAGTTCCCACTTCTTGCTCACGTCTAGACCCTGACTGAGAAGTAGGAGTGCACTCCATCGGTCCTGATCCCGATGTTTGAGTGTCTGAGGTCTCAGATTGCCCCTCGGATTCTTTTAAAATAATTTTTTTCTCCGTGTTCATATTAGCCCCACGAGATTTGGGGATTTATATGGTCCACACCACGATAACCCCGCGCGGTGCAAGGCAACTTACTCAGGGAGGTCGCCCGGTATCCCTGAGGCTCCGTTGGAGACACATCCACCCATGTGCCATGCACCCCTCACCACGGGTCGCACCACACCTTGGGTTGGGAGGCAGTTTAACGTCATGCCCGGGACGAAACTGTTCCTTATTTTAATAAAAGATTTAGGAGACAGTCTGAGTAGCTCTCTTGGACTGTTCGCAGATGCTGCTGTCAGTTATCGATTAGTAAAGTCACCAGAAGATCAAAAGCAACTCAAAAATTATTTAGATAAGATATCAGCATGGTGCAAAAATGTCAATTGATCCTTAATATTGAGAAGTGTGAAGTTATCCATATGACCACTAAAAGAAGCCACTTAAACTTCATTTACATGATAAATCAATCAAAACTACAGGCCGTAAATACCAGTAAATACCTAGGAGTAACAGTTACAAAAAACTTAAAGTGGAAAGAACACATAGAAAATATCGTAGGGATAGTGAAGGAAAGACTACGTTTTGTTGGCAGAACACAGAGAAGATGCAACAGTTCTACTAAAAAAAACTGCCTGCACCACACTTGTGCGTTCTATTTTGGAGTATTGTTGCGCATTGTGGGATACGCACCAAGTGGGATTCACGGACGGTTTAGAGAAAGTACAGAGAAGGGCAGCTCGTTTTTGTATTATCGCAATATAGGGGAGAGAGTGTCACGGAAATGATACAAGAGTTAGGGTGGAAATCATTAAAAGAAAGGCGTTACTTGTTGCGACGAGATCTATTTGCGAAATTTCTTTCACCAACTTTCTCTTCTGAGTGTGAACAGATTTTGCTAGCAGCCATATACATGGGAAGACTTGATCATCAAAATAAAATATGAGAATTCAGATCGAAAACGGAAAGATTTAGATGTTCCTTTTTTCTGCAAGCTATTAGAGAATGGAACTGTAGAGAAACATTATAAAGGTGGTGCGATGAACCCCCTGCCATGCACTTCAATGTGACTTACAGAGTATTTGTGTAGATGTAGATCTGCACATGTTATAATTGGTTGAATAGTATTTCTTACGTCTATGTTAATTTCTATGTATTTTTATTGCAAACTATCCTCACATCTCACATGCTAGTTGTTAAATGCTGAAAAGAGCTTGTCACCTTTTAACAAACTCAGAGCATCAAAAATTTAAATTAAAAGTAGTCCTAAATATCTTCTTGTCGAAACTGGCCCACTTTAGGTTACGGTAGTAACACTAAAAGTGGACCTTTGCGATCGTCTTTTGACAGCTCGAAATTTAAATAAAAATAACTGCTTAACTATTCATCTGACATGAAAATTGAATAACCGAATTTGTAGAGAAGAAAATTCTCTATAGCTTTTCTCTCTTGTGTTTTTTTCATATCTCGTAGCGTTTCAAAGATATTTGCAAAAATAACGGCGATTTTGGGATTTATGTCTGTCTGTCTGTCCGTAACGTGTTCCCTGTTTTTAAGACGAACCGTTCAACCGATCAGCACCAAATTTTACATACATGATTGTAGTCCTTCAGAGACCAGAACCTCCCTTTTTCAAATTTTTCGGACAAAAAATACGGTAGTAATACCAAAAATAGCCGTTTGTAATATAATTGTAATTGCAAACGAACCGTTCATCTGACACAAAAATTGAATAACCTAATTGGTAAAGGAGAAAATTCTCTACAACTCAGCTCCCTTACATTTTTTTTATATCTCGCATCGTTTGAGACATATTTGCAAAAATCATGGAGATTTGACACCCTCCATTGAATTAATTAAAACCACCCGTTCGGAGATGTCACGTGACATTCCTCACCCAGAACTCTCTCTGGCATCGTGCGTTGCCTATTTGATGATTTTTTTTTTTTTTTTTTATTTTAACTTACACGCTGTCATTTCAAAGCAATGGCGCATTGAAGAATTATCAAAAACACATAGTTCTTTGTACGATAATCTAGTGTCTACAAATGCCACATTAGCATCAGTTAACAACGGCCATCAGTAGTATGAAATTAAAGAACAGATCTTTTGCTTGATAGTCATAGTGTAGTGGGTAAAGCATTGGACGCTAAAGGTCGGTGGTTCGAAACCCGCCACTACCTAATTTTTTTTCCTAAAAGGGTTTCAGACACTCTTACTAATTAATTTTTTTTATTTAGATTATTATTTTGGTCCAAAATGTTTGCACAAACTTATAAAACTACAAATTTAAAGTGGGCCGTAAAACACGTCAGTACGATATTATTATTATTATTATTATTTTTTTTTTTTTAAGATGAATTAATGTAAGATTTTCTATTTAAAGCAGTGTTGACTTTATTTTACGTATAATGCATGATATTTTGTTGACAGTGACCATTACTTGACAGCAGCAACGTGGATCTCGAACAGAAAGGTGTGCGCTGTTTGGATGAATCGTGCTCAGAACATTTCGCTGACCAGCGTGTGCCAGCCACCACTCTGGCATTGTGAGCAAGTAAGTCCTGTGAGCTGCAATGTGTTCTGTTGTAAGTGGTAGTTCACCCTAATAGTAAAACTATTGTTAGTGCTAATGAGACACCACCCGTACTCAATTTGAATTTTTCCGGTCTCTGTCTTTGAGTGATTGTAGTGAGTGCTTTAGAGTACAAATTGTGAATTTAATCCTTTGGCAAGAAACGCCATCAACCAACATCACGAGGCATCCCCGCTCTGTGGAAATCCCCTAACGCTAGGCCACCAATTTGGCAACAAACTTGTTACAACACTGGCCAAACACAGGCCAAACTCCACAATGACATAGCGTACATATTTCAAATCGACTGCTGCAGAGCAATTAATTACTTTCAACAGCGACGTTGAAAATTTATGCCAGACTAGGACTCAAACCCGAATCCCCACTTTGGGCCAGCAGTCACGTAGAACAACGTGGTCAAATCACAGACACTGTATCTATAATTGTATATATGTGTAAAACAGGCAAATGACAACGTCAGTGCCGAAGCACAAATACAATCAATTTCTTGTGGGACAGAAGCACCACAGTCGTAATGTGGAACAAGTTGATAGTTTGGGTCATGTTGTTTTCTTACTGGATGTACAAGAACTGACCATGCAGACCCACAAAAAAAATCTTTGGTTTTATGGTTTTTTTCAAATATCTCAGAAAAAAATGTATATAACTATAAAAATATAAAATTATATATACAAAAATAATAATGTAATACTTTTTATATAATAAAATAATACAAGAATTAGATATACAAAAATAATAATATAATATGTAATATTTTTTGTATTTAATTTTGTATTAGCGGTATTTATACTTTCATTATCTTTTTTGTCCAAAATAATTGCAAAAGTAGGTCGAAAAATAGGCCAGTGTGAGGGTTTTATTTATAATTTCTATTAGTTTTCGTTCTTTTTGGAAGACCTTTTCAAAATAGTTCGATTACGGCAAAATTTCGTATACTTGTGAGGCCCATTCGGAAATAATGAAATAAATGATAGGCAATTTATTATTGGTTTTATAAAATGATTTTGTTCCTTTGACTTGTCTATAAAGATTTATCAATAGCTGTTCTAGAGGATTGAGTTGTCCTAGTTAAAACGTTTACAGTCTGAGTTTGATTTAAAGACAACTAGTTGAAAACCCGGCGTTTATTTATTTATTCCTGCCTTGAATAAGTACTTCTCCTATCCCTTTTCTCTCTGTCCATCTCCTTTCTTCTAATAAATCTTATATTTATCAGAGAATACCAGTATATAACAAATAAGGCTGTCTTGCCTAATGTACAAAATTATAAGTCTAAAATACAAACAAAGAAAGATCAGTAGTAATCAAAATACAAATGACATAAAATTCATACGATTGAGTTATATGTTGTACAACTGTATAATTTTTCAGGTATATATTCATTTGTGTAAGTGCTCTATGTCTGTAATATATGTTGCAAATACAATTAGTACTGTAGTGAAGAAACTTGATACGTGATGGGGCGGTTTTCCATGAACGTTAGTGTTTATGTGCTTATATCTCGTGAACTATGTGTCGTACTGTGATACAATTTCGAAAAAACATTCAGTTATATGCATGTATATCGGTACCAACTGTAAAATTGCCTGTGGCTACAATTTGTAGTTTAGAAAATATAAACTGTAACCTCATACCCAATGTCGTAAAGCGAGAAACTTTTTTACCTTTCATCATTTTTCTCTGGTAGTCAGAGAGCAAAAATATAATACAGGTTTGAAATTATCTTTAAAGTTTGTTCCAAGTCACTAAGTACCGATACTCTCATTTTCATACAGTGTATGAATAAAGTCTCGTCGCATAATGTGGCAGATTTGTGCGATTCCTATTGTTTATGACGTCATATCTCCTGAACCAGGTGTCATATGTGATTCTTAACCTTGCAACAACTGTTACCTCACGGTAAGGAATGTGTGTATCATATTTGGTTGAAATCGGTCCAGTGGTTTAGGAGGAAATGTGCAACAATAGCGCGTGATGTATAAGTTTTTCTCGCATCTCATTGTTTATGACGTCATTACTCGTAAACTATGTGTTGTATTTTTACGCTTACAGTGACTGTCCTCATGGATTGAAGCTTACGTGTGCAAAATTTCATGAAGATTGGAACAAAACTGTAAATTTGTATGTAATACGTACGCACAAACAAACACACAAATACTCTGCTTTATGTAGGTCTTAAAAATATAAGAATGTTACCACAGTCTAAAATACACAGTTGCAACCATGAAGGTATGGTCGCGACACTCACTGCTGTGAAAGTTGTTACCAACTGTAGGCCTACATTACTCAACAATGGATTGCACAAAACGCTCAACACTGATACCTGCCTTTGCAAGAAACGTGCTATCAAGGGTGTAATGTGCTTCAGTTTTAAAACTGTATATCACTTTACCTGTGTTGACATAAATCCGAAAAAGTGTGATTTTGCACAAGATGTGATGATCTAGGCCATAAATTGAAGCACAGCCGAGAGTCAGCTGCGAATTGAAAGAAAATGAGGTTAAATTGTATGACGCTTCTCGCCGGGCTGCACTGGTTATGTTGGCACCATTGGTAATGACGGCAACTCAGATGACCAATAAATGTTTTTTTGTGACAACTTCAATTACAACGAAAATAATTTTTTTCTGAACGGACAAGGGTAGTACATACAAGAACCTGTCAACCATAGAGCAGGTACAGTATTAAATTTGCTGCGAGTGAAACGAGCAGCAATAAAATTTACTCTGTAGCTCGTGAAAAATATTAAGGCAATTCTACACTTCATTGTTCATCTGTTGCCAACATAAGCACTGGACAGCCCAACTTCTTTGCTTTCGTCAGTATGTCTGCCTAGGTGTGTTTGTGTATATGTGTGGGTGGGTGTGTATTTGTTTACCCTCCTTTTTTTCCCCCAAGGTAAGTCTGTCCTCTCCTGGGATTGGATTGGCTCCTTACCCATCCCCTTAAAATCTTCATCATTTTCTTTTCCCTCTCCTTCCCTTCTGCCTGAAGAAGCAGCTAGGCTGCAAAAGCTAGCGTTTGTGTGTGTGTGTGTGTGTGTGTGTGTGTGTGTGTGTGTGTTTTACTTATTTGTGCTGCTATCACTACCTGTGCTCCTTAGCCTGGTAAGTAATCTTCATTTACTTTTTATCAGTAGATTATAAGATTAATAATAATAATAAAGTTGCAAATTACAAAATGTGAGAATGGCCATTAAAGACAGGCTGGCATAGTGGCTCAGTGTGTTTAGCAAGAGTTTTGGATGTCCTCTCTAATAAAAACTGAGCAAAGAATTCAGTGATCAATATAGAACAATCACAAGCACAAGCACAAGCCAGTAATGACTTTTGTACTGTTCTTGCCACAACTGTTTGGCTGCAACATTGTCATCCCACACCATTTGTTAAAGACAGCAGTACCCTAGGACATATATGTACACTGTCTAACGTCCATCACCTCTTTTCGGAATGACTCAAACTGAGCCCTAATATATTCCTGAATCACGGAAATGTTTATTAGTTCACAGTCTATAACGAAGTCATTCCACTGTAGGTGAAGTTGAACTTATCTTATATGCTAGCTGAAGTCCATTGCATTGTGAGCTTTCTTCGGCATTCACTAAAGCATTTGATTTTATAGGATCTTTTCATAAATTAAAACCATCTCAGTTGATATGGAAACGATTTTATTTCCACTTAAACATTGCACAATCAAGAAATGCAGCAGCAAGCCAACAGAGCTGCTTATGGGTTTCTGGCCACTCCAAAACCCTATAACCAACTGACTAAACAATGGTTTCTCTCCAACATCTTTCTGCTTAACCACGTAATAAAAATGATGACAAAGTTTTGTAATTCACAATTAAACAGTATTCTTATACATTAAATATGCCAAAATGCAAAAATTATAACATTATATTTAAACTTTGACTATTTATGTCAATGTATGTACTTGTTTCATGACATTTGCATTTAATGACTAGTGTTTACTGTGCTCAAATTATTTACATTATTTGTGTTTTCGAAGTGCACACATATTTGTTTTGCCAATATTGTGTAGGCGTAATATTATTGTGACATGGAATTTTAATGAGTTTCAGTTTGCGGTCAAATTATTTATTAATACGGATTTGTATATGGTTGTCGTAGTTTTGTTAATTTCGAAGATAGTTTCTTAGTACCAAACGGATTATTAATTTTAGTGCATGAAAAATTACCAGTATTTAATTTAGGATCTAGTGATATATAAAACATGGTCTGCCCTAATTTATTTAAACAAAAGGTATATATGAAATCATGTTGTGCAATAGTTATAACACGTAGCATTATTGTTTTTATACGAATTAGTATCTATGTAGGTTCAGCAATTTCCGAAACTAAGTGTAATGCACTTTTAGTGTTTGCAGCTATTATTTACGAAAGTATTAAAAACTGAAAATTACGTAAAAGGACAGCCAAAGTTATATTTAAATCAACGTACTATTTGTTAAAGGTATTTTACTAATAGTGTTAATAGAATTTCCAACTGAAGGCGAAAATGAGATAATATCACATGTCCGGTAATGAAGTTTTAGTTTAGGTATCAGATATTTCGTGTTTCTATGTTGGCAACTGATTTTTAGGAGTTTGCAACATAGCAGAAACATTACAACTGCTATTAACACCACAACACACTAAGCATTTGTGCTGTAACTGGGAAGTAAGAACCACTAATAAATGTCATTGCATTGTATTCAGCAATGTAATTCTGAACTAGTCCAGATGACCTTTGTAGGTGAGTATGGCATAAATCTGGGGAGAGGTTCTATTCTTCTTCATGATTTACCTTTCATGTGGCAGTATAGCATTGTTATTTTTCAACAGGACAATGCTCATTCACACAAGACATATGTCTGCATGATGTTGAGATACTTAAATGCCATCCCAAGAGCTGTCCCTGAAAGACCATGTGTGGGGACATCTCAGAAATAAGTTCATTCCAAAGCCAGTACCCAGGAAATTAAGGAATAGTTGCATTAGTTGGGACCAAATTGTGTCAAAAGAAGACACAATAATTTACAGTACCCTTTCCTACCAAGTCAAAGCACTCATGACATTCATTTAAGCAACAGGGACTTAAATGTCATAGTAATAAGCGATCTCATATTTCCAAGTTGTTTATAATTTTTCTTTATTTTGTTCTAACTGGAATAAAATCTCATATCCTCTCAATCCATGAAGTTTCACTTTTTATCCCCCCACCCCTCCCCTTTCACGTCTCATGTTTTTTCTCAGGCATAGCACATCCTTTTATAGCAGCAATGATTTATGCTTGTAATAAACATTTGATAAGTAATATCAACACCGTACTCTCATCCTAAAAAGTTATTTGGTATTATTGACAGCTGTGTGAGCTAAGTGTTGGTACAGAGATTGCAGTTGTACTTGGGATTGCAGGTGCACGAGCAGCGGACTCACGCATGGCTGGAACCTGCTCCAGCACCCATCTTCTCTGCAGACGGTCAGTCCTTCGTAGCAATACTGACACAGCATGATGCTGCCATGCCAGGGTACCCACACATTGTCAAGGTTGACATCACCAAGCAGAGAGCCACACCACTCACATATGGCACCTTCCATGTCACCGCCATTGCTGCATGGGACCAGTTGCACCACCTTGTGTAAGACACTAACTTATTTTATCTCTTTTTTTTTTTTTTTCCTACTTATGCAATGCATGTATTCACTAATCTTTTGAGAGTCTACATCTACATACTGTACTCTGCAAGCTGATATGGATTTAATGCTGAAGAGGTAGCAACTTTCTAAAACTGTCACTTCTTGGTATAAAATTAATTTGACAAGTTTGAGAATGTCATACCCCAATAACTAAGTTATTCAGGAAGTAAAAGAAATGTTTTCTATTCAAAACATTTAATAGTAATCCAACATTTTTTTCTATGGAAATTACTTTGATACCTAAAAACTGGGTTCTGTTGTACTTTGATACGGTACCTAATAAGTAGGGGCTGCTCTGTGGGGAGGGGGTTGGGGGGCATTCCAATGCCCAGGACTCCAAACTCTTAATGTGTGGGTTTTATTAGTTCCAAACCCAGTTTTGAGAAATACCCTTCTTGAAATATCTTGTCCAGTGTTTGCTTTGTATACTACATATGCATTTATGCCAGCTATGATCAAAATGGCATAAAACTACACAATGGTCAGTGTCTCGTTTGCCTTCCAACATTATATTATAAACACATGGCATCAACCACATCCACTCCACTCTTCATTGAGTTATAAAATGTAATGATTTCAGGCTTCTTCAAATTACCTGTTTCTTCGTCAATTTTATTTATATGCATACATGAAACAAAAATTACACATTTATTTTTCTTTGGCTCACACGACACCAATGTCAAAGTGTCACTAAATCCAAAGGTGAAAGAATGTACTTGTTGCTTTTTATGAGTCAAAAATTCTATAGGAATTTCTCTTTTATTTTTGCCCAGTGTTCCAACTGATGTAAGCTTACTCTCTGTGAGAAGTTGTATGGCAAGCCTGTAGCTTGTGAACCAGTTGTCGAGAGTAATATTCCTTCCTGTTCCCTTCACTGGCTCAATAAGTCTGAGCATAACATCCATCCAGCTACATTACTCACTTGAAAGACATCTGCAGATTGTTCACCCAAATACACTTCCAAATTTTTTACATAATATGTTTTGGCATCCACCAAGATAAATATTTTGATCCCGTACTTTCCGGGTTTTGATGAAATGTACATTCTGAAAGAACAAAGCCCCCAAAATGATAGTAGAATTTTGCCCACTGTGAGGTACCTCTAAAACATCATGTAGAGGAGCCGCCCTACCACTTTTTTTACACTCCTCTCTTGTGTGAATGTTATCTAACCTAACACATCTCAAAAGAAAATGAAATCTTCTCTGTGTCATACTTGGAGAGAAGATTTCTTTCCCTGTGCCACAAGTGTCCCAAAATTCTTCCATATTCATTTTTCCACCATGAAAAAAACCATAAATATACAAATACCCAAAATTGCCTTGAACTCCTCCTTTTACAAGTTTTTTGCAGTATTTGGATCACTTTTATTAGGTGGTTTTACATTATCTATGTAAGCGCTTGTACTCTCTATTATCAAATCGAGCAAATTGTTATCAATGAACACATTCCAGGACTCAAGAATGCTGTTGGCATTTTTTACTTCCTTACTGACACCAGGTAAATGCTAATTATATTGTGAGACCTGGTACAGACATTTTGGTTGGGAACATTTTTCTGCCATTTAGTTCTTCCGTCTGTTGACTTATGGCAAGGTGTTGATTCACTGGAAGAGGGACCAGAACCAACCACACTAGTTGATACAAAATCTGGATAAGTGTTAGTGAATGTACTTATGTTTCTCACAGTCATAGTGACGTTCTCTTCACTGTCCAGATGTTCATCACTCATTTCACTCTCTGCATCATGATCACTATCAGGAATAAAATCAGGATCTATATCCAAATTGTCATTGTCACTTTCCAATAACTGTTTTCAATTTCTTCCTGGCTTAGTAGAAACTGCCAAGCCATTTTCAGGCACTTCTATTGTTCACAGTCAGTGTAACAATAAATCTATGCAAGCAAATAAACAGTGGCGGCGCTGGCGTTGGCAACGTCGACCACCGCCGACAGCCTCGCGCCTGCGGGGGCCTCGCGAAACATTGTCAACATTTTAGTTTTTTTTTCTTTTATTATATGTGATGTTTAACGGCGCTTTCCAACTGCTAGGTTATGTAGCGACGACCTACATCTAATTTACACTAGCTTAACCAATGGACGAACACAACAGCCGTACCCAAGGGTGGGGTTCGACCTCCGAAGAGAGCGATCTCGCTCACTGTGGTATGACGCCTTAGTGCGCTCGGCCATTTAGTTGTCCGTATTTATTTCTGTATGAGTGCAGCAGTGATGCAATTTTTAGTTAAATACACACAAACCAATTTCTTCAGTACATTTTAGAAAACGATTTCGAAGAAGTATATCCAATGTTTATATAACAATCAGAATCATGCTCAGTTCCAGTCAGTACAGCGTCGACTGAGAGTAAAAATTGATTAACACTAACTTGAAAAGCACGATGAGCCAAGAAAGACTATTTGCGTTGTCAGTATTATCAACTGAAGTCGTGATCTTAAGAAAAAAAGATTCTCTGAGACGAAAAGCAGAAGAGCTTCTTTCTTTTAACTTGTGTTTGTTTTTTGTCATTGCAATAATACTCGTATATTATACTAACAGAATTTTAGTATAATGATTATTGATGCATAATTCAGCACTTTTAACGTTTTCTTCATTAATGAAAAAGTGATGGGGCCTCGCAAAGACGAGTTCGCCGACGCGCAGTTTTCATCTAGCGCTGCTACTGCAAATAAAAGGTACTGTAAATGGATGGACTGGGTCTGTCAGACCCATAACAAGTTCTTTCCCACGCCAACAATCAAGTGGCGAACAAAGTGGTGTAATAAAACAAGTAGTGGACTCTAGCAATGCTAACCATTGGGAACAACTGACCCCATCCCCCAGCCAGAGAAGTCACAGCCTTCTCTGGCTCCTCTCGCTAGGAGGGGATTGCTCAAGATGCTCCTGAGGTTTCTATCAGTGTAAAAGGGTATCCCAGGCAGTGGCTGAAGGATCCACAAGCTGCTAGTCAAAGGGCTTTCCAATCTTCATTGGTCCCTGAAGCCTCTTCGCAGAAGCCCTCACATCTCTTGAAACCAAAGGGTCAACAAGAAGCCAAGAAACAGTACAAGAAAGAATCGCACTTTCTGCTTCTGAAGATGAGGTGGAGATCCTCACATCCACTGAGGATCTCGTCCTCACTGGATCCCTAGTGAGAATGGTCCTTAATTCTGTAGGTCTTAAACCATTGGCAGTGGGTGATCCTGTGGGAAACCTGCACATCTGTTTTATCATGGCCTTTCAGTTTGGTGAAAATTAAATACTCCAGTAGAATTTTGGTGGTTTTCTGCTCCATCTGGCTGAGCTGCAATAGTTATTGTGCCACCTCCCTGTGCCCTATATTTAGCTCTAAATGAAACCTGACTTTTGTGGCTATTGACTATAAGAGCCATTTCATTTATGACGGTATATGATGGTGTCTGTGTCTATGTTCTTACCACTGTCTCCAGCCATGCCAGCTCTACGTGATTCTCGAAGCAGTGGCTGTTAGAATCCGGGCATTTCAAGGATTTACAATTGGCCTATGTTCTGTTTACTATTCCCTGGATGTTTCTCCCACTGACCTTGCTGCCGTGGTCACTCAACTTCCCCTGTCATTTCTTCTTTAGGGGGACGTCATTTTCCACCACCCTTTGTGGTGTTTTGGGTGGAACCTATAACTTGGGTCATGGTAGGGAAGTTGAGACCCTTTTGGCACAACAGGACATTTGCATTCTCAACATGCCTCATGCATTTTAGCATGGCACAAGACATATACTCAACCATGGTCCAGTTTCCCTGTAGCCCAAGTCTTCTCCTCCATTTTAGTTGGAATGTCCACAACGACATTTGTGGTAGGGAACACTTTCCTATCTTTCTATCACTCCTGCAACTGCAGACTGCGTGCCTTGATGGTCTCTTCTTGACCGGCTTACATCTCAGTTACTCTGATTACAGCTCTGTTTCCAGCTTATGTTGATTTGATGGTTCAACTGGTCATTGCAGCCACTGTTTCCATTACTGAGGCAATGTTCAAATGTTTGTAGAGCTTATGGGACTTAACTACGGGATCATCAGTCCCTAAACTTACAAACTACTTATGAACTAGCTTATACTAAAGATTGCACAAACCCCTGATCACAGCGGCCTTGCAGACCGTGACTGGCACGCCGCAGAACGCTCGTCCACTGCGGCTGTCTACTACTGAGGCAATTGTCCTGAATTCCCCTGCCTCCCTCTGGCATAAGTCAATATGTTGGTGGAAACCAGACATCACTGAGGCCATCTGAAAATGCCAGCATATGCTTCAGTGCCACCCTTCCATAGAGCATCTGATCCTGTAAAGTAAGCAGGATTGTTGGGAGAGGTACAGTGTCACCATCGGTTCTTGCACCTCTTCTTTTTGGGTGTGGTCGCCAGATCAATGCCTTTTCAGATACCACCCATTGGCAGGAATCCCCTGTGTCCACATTCAGGGTACCCTCTGCACTGATGTCTTCACAGTCGCCGTACACATGGTGGAGCATTACACACATAGTTCTGCAACTGCAGTATACTGTGTGTATTTCTGCACTCACAAAGAATGGATGATGTGGGAGAAGTCATTATTTTGCATACACCACTAGGAAATGTACAATGTCCCATTTAATGAATGGGAGTTCCAAAGAGGCCTTGCTGCATGTTCCAATACCCCTCCAGGACTGTAACACATAAACATCCAGTTCCTCTGTCACCTTTCAGTGGACTCTCAACATCAACTGCTTCTGCTTGCCCTGTTCAATCGTCTCTGAGTGGATGGCATTTTCCCAACACAAAGTTAGGATAGCATTATCATCGCAGTGATGAAACCTGGAGTAGATCTGCTGGCCATTGATAGTTACCACCCTGTCAGCCTCACCAGTGTTCTGTGTAAGCTATTGAAATGTATAGTGAGTAGTGAGTCAGTGGCTGATTTGGATCCTTGGAGGTCACGATCTCCTGGGCCCCCTAATTGGGGGGGGGGGGGGGGCTTTCCTTAGGGCTGCTCTGGTCTTGACAATCTTGTGGCATTGGAGTCAGTTATCCATACTGCTTCCAGTAGTTGTGAGCACCTTGTTGCAGTGTTTTTTGATCTTCAGAAGGTGTAAGATACCAGCTGGAGCCATCATATCCTAGCTATGATGTACCAATGGGGTTCACGGGATCCATTCCCGATGTTTATCCAGATCTTCCTCTCACTTTGCTCCTTTCAGGTTAGAGTTAGTACCTCACGCGAATCACTCCATGTTCAGGAGAATGGTGTCCCTCAGGGTTCTGTCCTTAGCGTTCCCCTCTTTCTGGTCACAACCAACTATCTTGGTGTAGCGCTGGTGTCATCGGTTTCTTCCTCTTTGTATACTGATGACTTCTGCTGTATTTCAGTTCTGCTAACATTGGTGTTGCTGAACAGCAGCTGCAGGGTGCCATTCAAAATGCATAGTCTTGTACTATTACCCATGCATTTTTGTCACCATTCGGCAGTTCCTGTTGCGGACATACTTCACTTGTTAGGTATGCTCTTCAATGCATGGCTCACTTGGGTGCCCCATCTTCATCAGCTCCCTAGTCAACAAACCCAATCACTAAGGACATCCCATTGTGGCCAGTTAAGGTGCCTCCAGTGAGAGAATCTCTGCTCTCATGAACCAACACCTTAAACATATTACCCACAACCTACCATCCTATATAAAAGACACCAATCATCTCCTCCACCAACTCTCCACAATTCCCCTTTACCACCTGGTACCATGCTTGTTTCATTTGATGCCACCTCCCTCTACATTAACATCCTCAATGCTGATGGCCTTGCTGCTGTTGAACACTACCTTTCACAATGCCTGACTGACTCCAAATCCACAACTTCCTTCTTCATCACCATGACCAACTACATCCTCGCCCACAATTACCTCTCCTTTGATAGCATCACCTACAAATAAATGTACAGCACAGCCATGGGCCATCATGTGGCACCTTACTATGCCAACCTGTCCATGGACCATTTAGAAGTATCCTTCCTAAATAATATCCAATTCCCCCACCTGGTTCAAATTAATTGATGACATCTTCATAATCTGGGCATAGGTGAGAACACACTATCAACATTTCTCTAAAACCTCAACACCTTCCCTCCCATTCACTTCACCTAGTCCTACTCAACCCAACTAGCCACCTTCCTTGACAATGAATGCCATCTCAAGGATGACCGCATCAGTAACTCTGTCCACATCAAAACTACCAAACATTAACAATACCTCCATTTCAACAGTTGCCACCCATTCCACACCAAAAAGTCCCTTCCATACAGCCCCTGCCACCCATTATCGTCACCATCTGCAGTGATGGGCAGTCTTCTCCAAATATGCCAAAGGCCTAATTGAGGCCTTCACTGACTGTACCCTCCAAACCTTGTTCAGAAACAGATCTCACGTGCTTTGTCTGTCCAGTAACCCACCACCTCCCTCAAGCCCACTGTCTGGCCACAAAGTACTACTTTCAGGACTGGAGCAATGAAACCACATTCTCCACTAGGGTTTTACTACCTTTCATCCGGGAATGAGAGATACCCTTCCTGCTATCCACCCCACCCTACCTACAGTGGTGTATGCATTGCCCACCAAATTACACAATATCCTTGTCCACAAAAAAAAAAAAAAAAAAAAAAAAAAAAAAAAAAAAAAAAAAAAAAATAAAATAAAAAAAAAAAAAAAAAAAATAAAAAAAAAATAAAAAAAAAACTGCCAGGCAGTTCGAAACCAGTTGTGGAAATACATACATACAAAAGGAGACTGGTCGTTGTTATTTTCTGATTTCTTTAATCAACACAGTCGCAGGTTCCACACTTCCAGAATGGATACAAGTTTTTAAAAAAATCCTATCCTATCCATCAGCCCACCACTCTCCAGTACCATCACAGGCATTTCTTATCACTTAAAAAGCAAGGCAACCTGTGAAAGCAATAATGTAATCTACAAACTGAGCTGCAACCACAATGCAGCTTTCTATGGGGACATTAACAGTTACAAGCTGTCTGTCTGCATGAATAGCCATTGTCAAACTGTGGCCAAGAAACAGTTGGACCATCCTATTGTAGAGAATGCAGCTCTGCATGATGAGGTTTACTTCAGTGACTGCTACTGCCTTTGCCAAATGGATCCTTCCCACAAACACCAGCATTTTTGAATTGTGCAGGTGGGAACTCTCTCTACAATACATCCTATACTCCCACAATCCTCCAGGTCTAAACTGTTGCTAGTTCCTGTCTTCACCACCCTCCCCTCCTCTTCTGTGCCCATATCTTTCTTTCTGCCATACCCTCCAGTCTCCCTCCATCCCTTTCTCCATGTTTCCCTGTGTCCAACAGCCAGTCATATCACAGTCCATCAGACAGCACTGACATATTCTCCCATCCCACCTTACACCCCTCCCTTCCCTACTACTTCCCCATCCTTGCTGCCTTCTCACTCCCACCACTAATTTCTCTTGCCTTAGATCATCCCAGTCCTGTAGCCTCACACAGTGACTGGAGACAGCAGTTATGTTTGTGTGAGTGTGTCTGTGAAAGAGTGTGTTTTTCTTTCTGATGAAGGCTGTAATGCTCAGAAGCTTTTGTAAACTTGCAATCTTTTGTGTATGCATTTCTGCAAATCATTGAGATGTCTTTATGGTATCAACCTATCCTTTCCTAAATATTGTTGGATACTGTGATGTTATGGACTACTACTTAAATTGTCAAAAGGGACGAGTTAAACTGGATTCCTCTTCTTTGCTTATTGCTCATTGCTATCTAGACTCTGTCCACGACACATAACTTAAAAACAAAGTTCATAATTTATTGCCAGGGATTTCAACTAGGGCAGCTGTATATTAGTGATGTTTGATTTGTAATTAATGAAGTTTATTTACCATTTTAAAAAGTTCACAGGCAAGAACCACTAAAGCCTCTAGATTCTGCAAATAAAAAGTCCCATGAAAACAGTTCTGCAGCTATGTTGAAAACATTTCATGTCACTGAAAAATCATGGCGCCAACCAACATAGCTTTGCCCTCTATAATGACCAATTCAGGACTGCCCCTACGCCTCCTCTCGGCCTTCCTTATATAGACGTGCTGGCATGAATTCCAGAAAAGTCACCTAATGACCCAATGGTTCTGCCAGTACCTTTCATATCTTTTTACATCATGGGTGAAACATTAATTTGATGCCATCATTAAATGTGCACTGAAATACTTTTACAAATCAATACCTCATACTAATTTCTAAGTATAATACTTCCCCCAAAACATTAGTTTTTAACAAATGCTCATTTCATGGAAATCCAGTAAATAATGCAGTCTTTCAAGTTAAGTATTCTTCCAAAAGTCTTTTCACTGCCCTTTTTAATGCAATATTCAGATTACTGACGCTCATAAAATTAAACAAATTATGGAAAATTATCAATAGTTATTAAACATGTTGTACATGTTTGGCATCATACAAGCTGGGGGTTTGATCTAATATCTTGACTCATCTGCTTATGCAGAATCCATTACCATATCGCTTGTTTCAAATTGCCTAATTTAGACTGGTTACAACAATTCTGAGTGATGGGCTTGTGATATGTGTGCAAAATATTTTATAATAGACACAAAAATGTTTTATTTTCAACGTACCCGTATCCAAGAACAGAACGTACATGTGATGAAATATCACCATGTAACATTTAAATGTTAAGAGACTTAAAGATGGCAACATAGGATTGCTGAAACCGGTCTAAATAAAGCAATTTGAAATCAATGATCTTGGCTCCTCTGCATATGCAGATTCCATTTATCTCTTTTGTATTTATTATAAACAATTTATAATGGTAATTAAATAAATTGGCATTATTATGCATAATATTAATGTTACAAACCATGTGGAAATACCAAAAGATGCATCTCATTGAGACTTCTCATTATTGTACTTCATTTAGAATAAGAGTTATAAATTATTAAGTGAATCGTAATCTGATTTTTCAATAGTGCTTGGTATAAAGTAAATATGACTGCTATTAACCCATCATCAAAATTGCTCTTCCTTTCTCTTCTCATATGGCACATCATGCTGGTCTGTGGCTTTTATAGTTTGTGCACGATATAAACAAATTTACACAAAGCTTTATGAGATGTGTCAAATGGCAGTTAGGCCTGACGTCACATCCACCTAGTGTTCAGCCCTCCATGTGGTTACATCAAGGGCCAGTAACAATTGTGATGTCACCTCCTTGGCTCTGCAGCTCTCCTGTCCATCATTGCAACTTTAGTGCTGCCTGCTGTCAAATCTCGTGCACTTTACGTGCCAAATAGAAATTGTCATTTCACAATCCTTCCTGAAATTTCCATTGTTTAGTTACAATTACAGTCACTTTACTTCAAAAGTAACTTTATTAGTTACAGCCATCGTTGCATTTACTTTTACAGTTACTTTAAAGTTATAATATTGTAATTTGTCTGCAAAGAAATGACAAACCATACAAATGTGAAAAGGATATCTATTTGTTTTATGTGAATTGTTTGAGATCACCTACATTATGCTTGGTGTAATAAACAGGAAGGAAGAACAATTAATAATAATGTTCTGTCCAGATTGTGCTCATTAAAGATACAGCAAAATTTCTTATTGACAACCTTGGATTGTTTTTCTTAAAGATGGAGGCAAAAGGTGATCATGGTCTTTCAGAGGAACCATCATGGAATTCTCCTGGAGCTATTTAGCAAAATCTCAGAAAACTTAAACCTGGATAGCCTGAGGCAGATTTGATAAACCATTGTCCCAAATGCAAGTCTAATGTGCTAACAACTGTTCCTCCTCCCTCAGTAAAAGCATGCTGTTTCTGAGGAAAATAAACACACAATTTATGTCTGTACTATTACTAGACAAGGCACCATAGAATCCGAGTGAAAATGATATGGTATCAGATGATGGATGATACTTGTAAAATATCTACTCTTAAGTGTGACAGTATTAATTCACAAATGCATCTGGTTGTCACTTCTGCCAAGAAAAAAATTTACAGAGAATGTTTACTTCAAAAACTTGTATTGTCTTCAAATTGCTGCACAATTTGCAACGGAAGGAATATTTTTTTCTACCCATCCTCAAAAGTTCAAACACTTTAGCAAAATATGGCCAAGATATATTTATTTATTTATCCATGAGATCTTGTGTTATACTTAGAGTGCACAGTAAGATGCTGGATACGTTTAATGCAGTAATATGTCTGTCATTATAGAGTATGCTTAATAGCTATGGTTACAATACAACTGTTGTAAAGTTTGTTAATAAGTTATTGGTGCATTTTTATTGTTATCAGTTCAGTTATTACTTCCTAGTGCTGTAGAAGAAGTAGTCATTAGATATGCCTTCACTGCAGCTTTGAAACCTGCATCACTTTTTACTGATTGTTATGTCTTTTGGTAATTTTCTAAATATCTAAGCAGTCCCAGATGTGGTACTCCACTTTTGCAGAAACTGGGTTTTATTTGGTGTGTAAAAGTTACTTTATTTATTTATTTATTTATTTATTTATTTTTTATTTTGTATTTTTAATAATGCCTTGTGCTACTGTGTGGAAGTGACACCTTCTATGATTCTTATTATTCTTTTTTGAACTCAGAAAAGTTTGATGCTGTTTGGAGAACCTCCCCAGAAAACAATTCAGAAGTGACTGAACATTTGCATACAAGGCCGGCGTAAGGCACTTGCGAAACGTGCGGCCGCACGGGGCAGCACTTTCCAAGAGGCGGGAAATCTGCCACCACCCCTTTTTTTTATTTTCGTAGGACAAACTCAACATTCATGCCCAAGAGGGGATTCTAAACAAAACCTCTGAAGGAGCGGCTTCGGGAACCGTGGAAAGGCGCTTAGACTACTTGCCGGTCACCTTGTTGAACAAGGGGAGGGAGGAGGACTTTCTTCCTCGTCACTGTGGCAGCACCGTCATGTTTATGCTGTAGGAACACAGAGTGGGAAGCAGTCTGGCATATACGCCAGTATTCTTATGGTGCGTTGCCAGTCTTACGCGCCTTGCGTTTACTCACAACTAATATTGCAGAAGACGAAATCTAATTTGGAAATTCAAATGCAATGTTCGATACTGCGATTATGTGTTAAGTCTCAAGCAATTTTGCTAAGCCATTCAATGGAGTTTCTGAGTGTTTTATTCTTTACGCATTGTGGATAAAAATGGTTGAACATTACTAGTCAAACATGTCCAACACCTACAATGACTAGAGGTGTTCCGAATGGGTAAATACGCAGCGAGTAATTACAAGGGATAAAAACATGATAGTAAGCATGGCATAAGTTGGGTTTCGATGTATTTTTCAAACTTTTTGCAATCCGTTTCTGAGTGGTAGTCAAAAGTTTTGGTTTTTGAGCTATGGCCGGCCGCGGTGGCCGAGGGGACTGAGGCGCTCCAGTCATGGTCTGCACGGCCACTACGGTCGGGGGTTCGAATTCCCCCTCGGGCATGGATATTTGTGCCGTTCTTAGGATTAGCTAGTTCATTAGTAGTTTGTAAGTGTAGGGACTGATGACCCCGTAGCTAAGTCCCATAAGCTATACAAACATTTGAAACATTTTTAGCCATGAAACACCTGTCTGTGCCTGCAGTAACAACAATTAAACTCTGACTGGCACTTTTATTTGACTATACTACTCCCACGCTATCACTTTGCCAACATTTATTTACTATATACAGTTTTCTGTTGAATACATTATGTGTTCACAACAATTGAAAAATATTTACGTAAATTTTGTAAGTTCTTGCTGCGCGGGATTAACCGAGCGGTCTAAGGCGCTGCAGTCATGCACTGTGCGGCTGGTACCGGCGGAGGTTAGAGTCCTCCCTCCAGCATGGGTTTGTGTTTTTGTCCTTAGGATAATTTAGGTTGAGTAGTGTGTGTGAGTTTAGGGACTGATGACCTTAGCAGTTCAGTCCCACAAGATTTCACACAGATTTGAACATTTTCGTAAATTCACAAGGCTTGTTAAAATTAGCTATATTTCTTCAATCAGGTTTGACTATTTTTGAGCTGGTGCCCACAACTGTTTTGTACAAATCTGTAGAGAATGTCACCAATCAGTCGCATTTTTTTAGGTTTGATTCCATTTTTTGGAATTTGTTTTTATTTTCCAGATCTACATATATTTCGGGTACAGTGTGGCTATTCTCAATGTTTTATGTTTACATCTATATTGTCATGCTGGACGTAACTGTCAACCTGGCGGTTTACATGTAAGCACATATTAAAAGCTTTTGAGACTGGCCACTCAGCGGCAGAAACCTAGGTAGATCTGAAAAGTAAAAACAAAAATTTCGATTGATTGCTGACATTTCCTATAGATTTGTTTAAATGAAATTCCACAAACATTTTGAAAAACAAATCGTGAGGTGGGGGTGGCAATTTAGCAGCTCGCACAGGGTGGCACTTGGGCTTGTGCCGGCCCTGTTTGCATAGACATATTTATGTCTGCTTCCGTTTCAATATAGAAAAGGTGTGGAAAAATGATAACATCATAGATTTCATGTTATTTGGGTGTGGCATTTCATGTGGCTGCTATCTACTTATTGTTACACACATAATTGTCAACTAAAATGTTATGAATGAGTGAGCAGGAATTAACTATAGTAATAGCACTAAAAATTATAATAATAATAATAAAAAGTAACAATATTTCTATTACACTGTTACTGATAAAAGTAACTTTCTTACAGTTAAAGTTACTTTATGGAATAATAATGCCATTACCAACCATTACCTTAAAAAAGTAACTGTTACTACTAAAGGCGTTAAAGATAATGAGTTACTCCTCAAATCTGGTATTTATTATGGTTTCTTTAGGTACTATCCTGTAGTAGTTCATTCTGTGGTGTGATGCAAGTTTCATCAAGATATATTATTTGGCAGGGGATACATTGTAACAACTGCTTTTGTGCATAAGTTTTGCACTCCAGTGTACTAGAGTTGGTAATTAAACAACTGCCTAAATGGACTTGTATGTTTCTCCTTTCATGTTCTTTTGTGATACATGTGCAAATACAAATGTTAAATTTATGTGCAGGTACTTTGTAGCAACACTAGAAGATTCGCCAGGTGTACGCCACATATATCGTGTGGGATCCACTGGCAATGAACTTGCTGCAATGTGGGAATGTCTCAGTTGCGCCTCAAGGGAGGTGAGCAACTTTGCCTCATGGTAAGTCAATATTTTCATGCAATAATTATAGTCATTTATCCACAGTAGCAACGGAAAATGTATTCATAATATGGTAGTTAATTTACCATTTGTTGTAAAAACACCAAAGTAAATAAATACACCAAATGTAAATTGTAAGAAATAATAATATTTACTGAGTGAATTTTCTTGCTATCAACCAAGTAACAGCATAATCTTGACGTTATATTTCTACAAGTTACCTGTATCATAACCCATGGGGGACTGATGACCTCCATAGTTTTGTCCCCCTAAAACATCCAAACAACAACAACAACATAACCCAATACGAATTCATCAGTGAAGTTCACTGAGAAAGCTTGTATTCATATGTAGTACACCTCTACAAGGTGGAGCTCCATCACACCTTGTAAATGCTACAAAAAAACTTAGACTTTGAAGTACCTTGCTTGAGAAGCATTGGAAGATGGATGTATATATTTTATTTGTGACTAGAAATTTTATGTTTGGTGACGCCTCAACCTGGATGCACTCTTTTAGTATGTAAAAAAAATGTTGTGAAGTCATGTAAAATACGACAGGTATATAACCATGTAATTGTACATAGGTAGTGTCTTGGCAATCATGTATACAGATCACTTGTTAAACTTTGTATAATAGGTCTGAAGATGGCGTCGAGCACGCCGAAACCGGTAACATAATAAATGAAAAATGCGATCTTGGCTGCAAAATCATTATTAAACAATTATAGATCACCCCATTGAACAATTAGTTCCTTATATATCAGAATTAACTTAAGTCTCTCCATCCTTCATCTTATTCAACTGCAGTATCATTCTGACCTTGGATTGAATATTTTAATTGGTTTGTTTTACCATATCTTTGGTTCTAATTAAGGTATATAGTTCTTCTTGACCTAACAACACTCAGCAGATGAAGCTCTTTCATTTGCACTTTTAAACACTTGCATTGATTTATTCTGAAGACAGTTATGCATGAACATTCAACTTTACTTCCATTTTTCCCAATTTTTGGTTATTCCACTGTTGGTATGAAGTATTCGCACATGTCCTCTAGTAATCAATGAAAGGATAATGGTTGTCAGATGTAATAAAAAGTCATTGGTATTGTTCAAAATCTGCCTGGCCCTCTAACAAATTTTCGTGGTCTTTCATTGCTCATAAAGCCCAAGTTATTTTCTCTTTATTTTGGGAAATGTATATTACACATGCTCCGATATGGCAACACTACTCACCATATGGTAATGCTGTTCTCAAAACTTGTGTATTGCTAGAGGAATTCTAACAAGCTTTAATACTGTAACCAGACTTTTTGCTATTTATGCCAGTAGTTGTTAGTGAGGTGTATTATATAAAATTAATTCCAGTGTATGCAGTTTTCACCTGTCTTTCAATTATTTTAGTGTCAGAATATTTGACTTTGTTGAGAAGTCTGTTTTAGATAGATTGATTTCAGACAGAAAACAGCATGCAGTGTTGTTGATTGGGTACAACTGAGACTTATATTTATATTTCATAGCCAAATTATCAACTCCCCCATCTACAATGTTCCAGGAACGAGAGTGCAGATATGGAACAAGAATGCTTATATGCCCGGCCCCACTTCAGTCCAGGGATTTCTCCACGTTATTATGTACTGGAATGCTTGGGACCTGGGCCACCATTTTATGCTCTAGTTGAGACAACGTCCAATGCCAGAATTGCTATGCTGGATGACCTCAAGTATCTCAGAGACAGACTCCAGAGAATAGCAGTACCTCAAGTATGTATATATACTACTCGAAAACAAAAGCAAAACATGAAAGCTACAAGTGAGTTATAGACAGATAAGAGAATTATTCTCACTAGGATGAGATAATGAGACAGTGACATTGTTTGAGACAATGATTATAAATGTTGAATATTAATTTTAATACTGTGATCACTTTCATATTGTTATGTATAGCTGACACATTTGATTTAGTTTGTTTCACTATGTTGTAATACAGCAAACTAACTTCCATCTTATATTGATAATTATTGGTCTGTCTGTCTATTGTAATTGAAATAAACCAATGTTTCTGATTGCCATATGTGTCTTACCTTTATTGTATGCAAAGCGTTTTCACTAGTAATTTTTGTCGATATTGATCTACATGTGCAATTCTGCATTTCCTCCTTTCTTACAGTTACTCATTTTTCCCATGCAGAAACACAGTACCCATGCCAAATACAGTACTCCCAGATGGTACCATGTACTGTAAATTCCTAGATGGAACCAAGAGATCAACCAACTATTTCATTAATTCCAGGAAAGTGGAGACGAAGAAAAGCTATAAATTTGATGAATTCCTTAAATGAACACAAGAGAGAATGGCACTAAGAAACTGGCGACTATCACGTTACTCATTTCAGGAGAAAATTTTGGGAACTGATTAGGTAGCTATTAGCATATCTTTCCCACAATATGAAGAAGTCAACAATCTAAAATAAAACAACTGCCAGCCAGTTGGTGTTCCCATTGTTTTAGCATATCAAGCAGAAAGCTCAAAAAAATGAAGAAAGAAATTACTTGAATCAATAAATTTCTATATATAATTCAGAATTCTCTTCACCACTGATAATCACTGAAATAGAGATAACCCTAAGCCACATGAGGTGTAAAAAATCTGCAGATTGACTCGTCCCTGAAATTTTGCTGCACTGTGGACTTACAGCTTGAAAGTGATTAGTTCACAATTTTAATTAAACTCTTTACACTGGTATGTTACCAACAAATTTTAAGAGAGCTAAAATTATTGCTATAAAAAGGCCAGGGAAAGAAGGAACAGCTGTAGAACATTATTGTTCATTGTGCTTCCAAAATCTCAGAAAGAATGAACTTGAAATGCATACAAGGCCAAACTAATTGTGGTGTGCCACTTGAACAAGATATATTTATACATCTTAGAAGCTTCTGTGAGCAAATGCCTTCATTGACTCTCAGAAAGAAACTGGCTGCCGAAAGAAACTCAAGACTGGAGTAGTTTTCATTGACATAATGTGGTTTAGAGTCTAATGTTGAAATTGTTGGAAACAGTTTCTAGTAAAACTAAAGCAACCTCTTACTCTTAGTATGTTGAGTAATCAGCTGATTAAAATACACCAAGTTGAAACTAAGACCTGATGGCGTGTACTGAATGATGGATTACCTCAAGACTCTCTTCTTGGTCTGGTGTTATCTAATTACTATAAAACAGATTTTCCAAACATAACCTGCCAGAAATTTCTACATGCAGTTTACCTTGCAGTTTCATATCAGAGTGAATGTCTTTCTGAATTTGAAGAACACCTAAGAAACAGACTCACTAACTCTATGAATAGTTTAAGACATATCAAATTAAATCTGCTGTTTCTAAAGCAGAAGTGTCAACAATATTATGAAAATGATTGATTTCTTCTTACCAGAAAAAGAGACACAGTCGCAGGCAAAAATGGCAGAAAGACACTCACACAACTTAGCTTTCAGCTGAAGCTTCCCTCAGGAAAAAGAAACATACACACATTCACCCAATTGTACAGGCACAACTCGCACACTCATGACCACCATCTCCAGTCACTCTGACCAGTCTGGCTTTGACTTTCCATTGTCAGATCTGGAATGCAAAACATGAAGAAGGGCTTCAGAAACTCTTCTCTGGTTTCACCAGAAATGCTGAGTGGAACTGTGAGTGGCAGGACACTAAACCTGGACTCAATAATTTACTGACTTCTCAAGTTTTAAAGATCCAAGCTTTCATAATTTTAGTGAAGTGTTGGTACAGCTTAACAGATACCAAATCAGACAAAAAGATATGAGCAAGTTCTGCATCTACAGATGGAGCTTTCACAATTCACACTGACAGTAAGTGTGACTGTGGCAATTTTCAAACACTGAAGCACATGGTTAATGAGTGCTCTAAGGCAGCGTCCTAGATGAATGAACTGTTGTGTGCAGCATGGTGACCATGTGAAAATTTCAAACACATGGCCATCAGTCAAATTATCGTACGTGAGCACGTCTGTGCGGCACTGCACGCAACACGCAATTGCGTGAAGCAGACTCAATTAGTTGGTTTGATATTTTCGCGTGAAGCAGGTATGGTTTGCACCTGGCATATGAAGTTACAGTGTCTGAATATTTGATAGATGCCATTTAAGATTGTTCTGTATTGTGAGACAGTAAAAATAAAAATTATAATAACCGTTTATTATTGTACCATGAATGCTTTCAAAATAATTGATACTACCAGTAAGTTCATATAACACACATATATTAGTGTTGGTCACGTGTTTTGTGCAATATTTCATTCAAAATACAAATTAAATTTTTTTCTTCCTCATTAAAAAAATGAGTACTATAAAAATGTCTTTTTTATACATTTATTAAGCAGAATAATTTACATTCCTCATTTTTCAATGTCCATCAATTTCTGAAAGAACTACTGCTACAATTAAGAAAATACAACACATTTATTAAACAGAAAAATTTACATTCTTTGTACAGGATTTTGTTCAAAATATAAATTAAAATTTTCTCACACTTCCTCGGCTGCTCCCAAATAAATGTTTTATCTCTTTTGAAAACTGCCTTGTGCTGCTTTTGGTATATTTCAGTATAAATATTGGAAAAATGCAACCCGAGTGTCATTAATTGATTGAAGGTCATGGATGATGATGTGCAATAAAGATATAGCTTTCACAATGTGTACTGCATTTTCTTCATTGGTTTCCATAAGTTTATGCAAAATCTAAATTTGGATGTTATAGAACCAAATGAACATTCTACTGCCATTCTTGCACAAGATAACCAACAGTTGTAACCATCCCTAGTGTCCCCCTCTGTTGTTCTTCCTGGAGCAGGTTTCATTAAATATAATGCTTCAGAGGAAAAATGCTGCATCGCCTAGGAAAACATATGGACAGTTATACTGGATCCTGGAAAAACTTCTCCTGGTAATTTTAGTCTTCCCATTTCTATTGCATGTTTGAAGGGGCATTCATCAAAAACACTGGCATCATCCTCTTTACGGTTGAACCATACACTAATGATTATGAACTTCTAATTTCCATTAGTGACAGCTAGCAATCAAATATTTATAAACTAAAATGCATAGAACCAGATTCACTGCAAAGCCTTCAAATTTTATGTGTTAGTTTAATTGGAAATTAAGTATTGCAATAACAATGATGAATATAGAAGAAACCAGCAGTTTGTCATCAAGCAGTTATGTTAACGTATATGATATGCAAAAATCTATATGCAATGACAATTAGTTTCCTCATAATCGAGTAGGGAAGTAGCATATGTTAAGGAAAACGCTCAAAACCAGAAGAGGGGTATATTATCATTATTAACATTCTTTTTGGTCAGAAAAGGAGAATTTTTATTGAAAAACTGACATGAGAGTGTGATGTAGCTTTGTTTTATAAACATAGTGTTTTTTTACAACAAGAAAATCAAAAAAGTAATTTTCGTCATGTATTGGGAATAGAGGCTGTCAAACGTGGCCTCACTCCCACTCGTTCCTGCCGCTGAGAGTGTCTGGCAAGATCACAGCGCCAGGAGTTGGCAGTCCCGGGAGCGAGGTGACTCGGTACTCCCTGTAGGCATCTAGAACAGCCAATAGCAGTGTGCACGCGCACTGCCAACCCCCCCTCACGGCGCCGTTAAGTCTTGCGTCCATCTGGCACACATTTACATTAAGACTGAATTCACACTGCTGGCCAGGCTGAGATGGAAGAAAGGGGAAAAATCCACTTTCTGAATTTCATGACAAAAAAAATGTTGATGGTATATAAGACAATCCCACATTGTTTTATCAACCATTTGTTTTTTTCTTAGAAGCTTTGCCTTGTCTGTAAAACAAGAAAATGCGTACTTTTCATTCTGCCCAAGTTTTTAGTTTCATAACGCTCCTCACTCGATTTTTAAGAAAGTATGCGGTTAAAAATAAATCTGATTTTTTGACTCATGATAGTACAACACCTCAGTTTTCAAAAAAAAACATTCACATTTTCATAATTCATAACAGTCATTTTCAAACAATGCTATTTGTCAGGTACATGCGCTTGATTTACAAATTGTGTATTAAAAAAGTTTGATAGCAGGCAGCTTTTACACCATACATTACAGCAAGTGAAATGGAGCTAAAATAACAGAGAAGCTTTTGAAATGGTAATCGCACTGATACGTACCTCCTTTCACAAGTATTTGCGAGTTATTTGAACGGTGTCAGTGCTGCGATCGGAAACCTATGAACTCAGTGTGTGTTGATCATAGCGCGAAGCACTGCAGTGCTGAAGTAATTATTTGCTGGCCACATATGTTGGTCCCTCATGGTGTGATAATAATCCATAGCCAGAAAAACCTATAAACTAATTTTTCTTGGGTGGCACCAATTACAGTGGACATTGATCTGCTATGGTTTTACGTAAGGTAATACTTCACTTAATAAGAGATATACAACCAGTTTGTTGTCCACATCATACAATTGATGGAATACATATTTTGTATTTGGAATACAAGAGAAAAAAAATTAATGTAAACTGCGAATTTGCTGTAGGACTGAAATAACATTTTCTGAAATTCTACTTAATGACTTTCTAGTTGGAGATTATAAAAAGAAGCAGCCCAAAAATGTGCTTACATTTATTGACGCATCTACACCTAAAATGACTATTATAGTATATAGCCTTCTTTTAATTTTCACTTTTGTACCTCTCGGAAAAATTTACAAGGTGAAACAATTTGTATATAGTCTCTCACATAAAAGCACTATTCCTCACTCGCGGAACTAAAGTAGGAATGAACTTAATAAAAATGAATACAGAACAGTAAAATTAAAAACATTTAGTTACCTCCTTGCATGGAATGCTGCAACTTATGTCCATGGAGGTATGCGAGATGTGCCAGTTTTATGTGGGACATGCTGTACTATGCTTAAACTTTTTTCCACTTTCAAAGAACTCTACATGGTTCTCAGAATTTTTATTTATTTTGTTAGCTGCCTGATGGGAACGGCCTTTCTATGAGCATTTCTGAATCACCTTATGACAATTTTTTTTTGTCTCCATGATACTTTCATTTCAATTTTTCTACTTTAAATGAAAGGAAAATTTAGTTTAGCCTCTGACACTGCTGATCAGTAAAGGATGAGAAGCAGGAGTCATTTTATTTCATATTGTGATTTGCTTTTTCCTTCATGGTGGGCTTATGCCCAGCAACAAAGGATCATCACCCACTGTCAGTAGAAGATTGAAGGAAACACAGGGGTGACCAATACTTGTTCACTGTCATCTACTTCAAGCCAGCTAACTGTTAATTTATTATGTTATTTTATAAATATTGTTTGGACACTGTATTGACTCATAGAATTATAAGCACATTAGAAATATGTGGTATGGACTATCCCATTAATTTCGACTAACATTTGGGAGAGTTTTTCCTTTCATGAACTAAACATTTCTGAAATTTTTTATTCATATTACAGAATTCATAGTAATAGATGAAAAATAAACATATTTTCATAAGTGTAATTGAAAAAAAAAATATAATGCAGAGAATCTTCTGCTGAAAGAAGGCAGGTGACATGTGATACTTGTGCTGCAGAAGCAACACTGTACCCCAATCGGTTCGTGTCGGCACCGACTCAGGCCTGGAATATTAAACATATCAAATGTTCACATAAGGCTTTCCTAACTGTTAGTCTAAATTCGTGGGATGAGTCCTTTACCACCTATTTCTTATGTGCTTAAAATTCAAGGAGTCACTACAGGACACACGGGAGTAGCCGAGCGGTCTGGAGCACCACGTTGCGTATCATGCGGCCTTCCGCATCGGATTTTGAATCCTCCCTCGGGCATGAATGTTTGTATTGTCTTTAGTATAAGTTAGTACATAAGTAGTTTGTAAGTTTAGGGACTGATGACCCCACAGTTAAGTTCCATAAGTGTTACAAACATTTGAACATTTAGTCACTACAGTCTGACAACTATAGCAATAAAATAACAAAATCAATGTCAGTGAACCATTAGCTAGCTTGAAGTAGATGGCAATCAATCTTCTGCTGACAGTGGGTGGGGATTCCTTGTTGCTTGGGACATGAGCCCCCCACCACAAAAAAAAAGTGACACGTGCTTCTCACCCTTTATTGACCTGTCCGGTGTCTGAGGCTAAACTAAACCAGCGTATGTAGAAAATTTGAAAGTACCATCTTGCTGACAAAAAAAACTGTCTTCAAATGATTCCAGCAAAATGTTCGTAGAAACATTGTTCCTCTCAGACAGGTTCCTAGTTCATTCTTACTCTAGTCACAGAAGTACAGGTACCACATTTACGTGGAACACCTTGTGGTATCATATTTTCAGAAAGCTACAAAACTGAAAATTTTCAAAAAGGTAGATATTGTGTATTAGGAGTAAATGCATGTACAGTTATAAGTGTTTTGGGCTTCATCATCTACAACTAGAAATCTGCGAACTGTAATGTCAGAAGATTTTATTTTAGTCCATAAACAGAAAAGTCGCAGTTTACATTAATTTGTTCTTCTCTTCTAGTTCCAAACACAAAACATATATTCCATGAATTGTATGACGTGGACCATAAACCAGATGTATGCCTCTCATAAAGCGAAGTATGATGTGATGTAAAACCATAGCAGATCATTGTCCACTAATCAGTCGCCACCCAAGAAAAATAAATTCATAATTGTTTTCTTGTTATGTATCATTAACACATCAGGAGGAACCAACACACATGGTCAGCAATTCAAAATTTTTGGCACTGCAGTGCTTCTCGCTACATTCAACACAAGCCGAGTTCATGGGTTGCGATTGGGGCATGATGCCGCTCAGATAACTCGTAATGACTTGTGAAAGGAGGTAGATATCAGTGCAACTACAATTTTAAAAACTTTTCTGTTCTTTTGTCTCAGTTTCACTCACTTTAATATATGGTCTAAAATGCATAGAACAGTAAGCTGACTGCTATCTAACTTTTTCAGTTCACAATTTGTAAATCAGGTGCACATACTTGACAAATAGTGTCATTTGAAAACAACTGTTAAAAATTTTGGAAAGGTGAAACTTTTATTCAAAAACTAAGATGTTTTACTACAATGTGTCCAAAAAACTGATTTTTTAACTGCATAATTTCATCAAAATCAAGTGAGGAGCGTTAAGGAACTAAAAACTCACACTGAATGAAAAGTAGCCTTTTTATTTTTTCACAGGTAAAGCAAAGCTTTAAGGAAAAAGTAAGTTTGAAATACTTGTCAACAATTTTTACAATGTGAAAATCGGAATGTGGATTTTCCCCCTTTTTTTGTCTTGACCCAGCCTGGAGCGCAGTGTGGACACACAGGCCAGTGGCGTGCTCCAACTAATCTGAGGCGGCTCAGCTCATTAGGCGGTGTTGGCTCAGCCTGGCTGGCACAATGTGAATGCAGGAGTATCGGGATTTGCCCCATCTCAATGTGTCTTGCTCTTGGCAGTGTGAAATCATCACTTCCCCTCTACGCAGCCTCAGCCAGTGAGAGCGAACCGCAAATGCGGCGGGAAGCGAGCGGAACTGGCGGCCATTTTGACCGGCTCTAATTAGGATCAGCCACTGCATGGTTTGACCGCACATGTAGGACAGAGCTGCTCTATCGCACTGCTTCATATCAGATCACTCACCGATTCACGCAGTCCCACACCACGCCGCATTCGCATCTCACCACTTACATAGGACAAAGGGTATAGATACTTCTCTGGCTATATTAGAAGTCTATATGAAGCATCTAATGAGGTGTACCACTGCATTGAGCCTTTCAGCATTTGTATGACTCTTTATAGGTTATTTAGTGTAAATAGTTCCATATCTGTATTTTTGTTGAAATGTGTACTGAATTTGATGAGGAAATTAATGCATGTGATGGTGTTGCTGTTGTTGTTGTTGTGGTGGTGGTGGTGGTGGTGGTTGTCATGTTCTTCAGTCTGCAGGCTGGTTTGATCTAGCTCTCCACACTACCCTGTCATGCGCAAGCCTCTTCATCTGTGAATAAGAACAGCAACCTACATCCCTTTGAATCTACTTACTGTATTCATCCCTTGGTCTCCCTCGGTCTGCCTCTTCCAGGCACTTAAATGTGATTTTCAGAGTATCCCATGTAGATGTAGATGATTTTTATCCCACTTTCTTCCTTCTATTGCTAAGCTGACAATTCCTTGAAGTCTCAGAATGTGCCCCATGAGCCTATCCTTTATCTTAGTCAGGTTACACCAGGAACTCCTTTTCTCTCCAATTATGTTCAGCACATTCCCATTAGCTGCTCGATCTACCCACCAACTCTTCAGCACTATTCTGTAGCACCACATTTCAAATGTCTGTACCCTCTTTCTGTCTGAATTCCTTATCATCCATGTTTCACACCCATAAAATGCTACACTCCAGACAAATACTTTCAGAAAGGACTTCCTAACATTTAAACTAATATTGGATGTCCACATTTCACTAGCATATAAAGCAACAGCACACAAAAGTCTACAGAAAACACTTTCTCACATTTTAAATAATATTTGAGGTTAATGAATTTCTCTTTTTTGAAAAAACTTTTTTTGCCATTCCCATTCTGCATTTCATATCCTCTGTACCAAGGCCATCATATGTTATTTTCTGCCCAAATAACAAAACTCATTTACCACCTTTGTTGTTTCTTTACTTAATCTAATTCCTTCAGCACCGCCTGATTTTCTAACACTACATTACATTTTACTCTTGTTAATGTTCATCTTATACCTTAATTTCAAGACACTGTCCATTCTGTTTAATTGGTATTCCATACCCTTTGTTGTCTCTGACAGAAGTAGTTTGTCATCAGCAAACCACAAAGTTTTTATTTCTTTTCCTGAACTTGAATTCTCTCACCAAATTTCTCCTTGCATTGCTTCACAGCTTGCTCAATGTACAGATTGAACAGCATTGGGGAAGGGCTACAACCCTGTCTTACTCCCTTTCCAACCAATGCGGCCCTTTCATGTCCTTCAACACTAATAATTGCTGTCTGGTTTTCATTCAAGTTGAATATAACTCTTCGCTCCCTATATTTTACCCCTGCTGCCTTCAGAATTTGAAAAAGTGTATTACAGTTGACATTGTCAAAAGCTTTTTCCAGATCTCCAAATACTGAAAACTTAAGTTTCCCATTAATGTTTATTGTAACATAAGTCATAATGTGAGTATTGCCTTGTGTGTTCCTGCATTCTTCTAAATCCAAACTGATCTTCCCCAAAGTCAGATTACACAAGTTTTTCCATTCATCTGTAAATAATTTGTGTTCGTATTTTGCAACCATGACTTATTAAACTGATAGTTCTGTAATTTTCACATTTGTCTGCACATGTTTTCTTAGCAATTTGAATTACTACATTCTTCTTGAAGTCACAAGATATTTCCCCTGTCTCATACATCTTGCATACTAGGTGGAACAATTTCTTTATGACTGGCTCTCCTAATGATTTTATGGGAATCAAGAGGGGTTGTAGCCTCAGTGAAACCAAATATAACGGATATCAACATTCACTTTATTGCAACCTGTATGGAGCAAAACATATATATATACATGTGGCATCTGTTCGGAAAGAACAGACGTCACATTCTGATCCTGCAGCTGTTATTATTTAATATTCATAGAATATATGACTTCAACTGCTATTGGGCAAAACATATGACTGAGAACAAGATGGCCAGTGGGCACAGTGAGGCTGTGTCCGCCAAGAAGTTGGTTGTAAAATTATGACATTTAGCCTTCTGTCACTGTTGAAGTGATGGTCGACTGGTCATCACACAACCCCCCTCCGCAATACAGAGTACATCTTGAGGGGGTAGGGGAGAGAGGAGACAGTGACCAAGGTTTCGAGTAGTGCATGCCTTGGCAAGCGTGTTATTGTCAGATAGACGGTTTTGGGAAGCAGGGGCATGGATAGGTGAAGGCAACTCAGCGGCACTTCCACAGTGAAGTAGTCTAGGCATCTTGGTCATCGGACAGTGCGGTCTGGACATGACGACTCCCGAGCAGGATCAGCATCTTGGAGGGAGGGAGCAGGAAGGCTCATACGTCAGGCAGAACAAGCTCGATGGGCAGGAATCTGTGCTTCAAAAGTTGCCACTCGATGTTGGAGGGAGGTGAGGTGGAAATCAAAGAGGGACACAAAATGAAAACCAATCAGGTACAGAGGATAATTGAAAGATGTGTGCTGAGAGGAAGGGGAGGGGGGGGGACAGGAAGTCAAAAGCAGCAGAGGAGGGAAGGGGAAAATGTAAGAAGCCCCAGAAAGGGGAGGAACGAGTGGGAGGGCACAGTTTTGAGCAAGGGGGTGGGGAGCAGAAGGTGAGACTGGGGAGAGAGAAGGGGTGTGGAGGGAGAGACAGAAGAGGTGGAGGGGGATCAGGAGGGAGCTGGCTGAAGCAGAGAAGGGTGGGGTCAATGTAATCTGATTTGAGATTATGGATGGAAATTGTAACAGAAGAATCATTGATGATGACATTGAAGGTATTGTCACACCATTTAAGAACCTGGCGAGGTCCGGAATAAGGGGGCTGGAGGGAGGACGGATGGAATTGTCCCAGAGGAGCACATGTGAACATGTCTCCAGGGACTGAGAATCATGAGGAGAAAGGAGGAGGGGGGATGACTAGATGGAGCAGTGCAGTAGAATGCAGTCGACTAGGGACAGAAGGTCTGAGGGAGGAGGAGGTGAGAGCTGAGCAAGCTCACCGGGGAGTGTCATCTTCTGACCTCAGACAAATTCAGCCACAGTGCTCTTCAAGTCATCTTTGTATGTGGACCGGAGACCAAGGAGAACAAAGGGGGAGAGCCTCAAGCCAGAGTGAATCATGGCACACCAGAGCCTTTGGATGATATGCTATGGTATGAATGTGACGAATCCCAAAAAGGTTGCAAAGATTTTGAAAGAGAACTGACTCAAATTGTTTGCCCTGGTTGATGGTGACGACAGCAGGGTAGCCAAAGCAAGTGATCCGGGTGTGCAAAAAAGCACAAGCAACAGGTTCAGCAATTAAGAAGTGGTGTGGCTTCTGCCCAGTGCGTGGTACAATTAATGGCAGTGAGAAGGTAGCGATAACCATCGACCGGAGGAAGGGGAGGCAACAAAGTCAATATGAACATGTTTTAAGTGGCCAGCTGGAACTGGAAAAGAGCCCAAGGGAGGGATAGTGTGTGTTTGAACCTTACTTCACTGACAGGGAACACAGGCACAAGCCCAAGCCTCATGTCCCACCAGACAAAACGGTCAGTGACTAGTCTGGTGGAAGCCTTAACACCAGGATGAGCTAAGTTGTGAAGTTTACTGAAGATTTCTCTTTGGAGGCAGTAGGGATTGTACGGGCGGAATGTGCCCATTGATTCGTCACACCAAACCTCACCAGAGACACCAGGGAAGGTGGCACAGATAGGTCAAATAAAAGCATTACTGTTGTGAATTAGTTGCACTGTGTTATTGTCCACAGCCTGAGGAGCGGTGAAGTTAGAGAGGTTAGAGAGAAGAAATTGAGTCAATGCTTGACAAAAAATTGGAAACAACATTGTCCGCACCCTTAATGTAACGTATATCAGTAGTGTATTATGAGATGTAATCAAAATAGCAGAACCAGCAGGGAGGGGGTCCACTGGAGGGTTGATGATAGTAGCAGCAAGGGGCTTGTGGTCAGTGAGGAAGTACAAAGAGTGACCATCGACCGCTGAACGGAAGTGTTAGATGGCTTCATACATGGCCAAGAGCTCGCAATCAAAGTCAGAGTACTTGTTTTGGGTGGTGTTAAGTTTTTTTAATAGAACTGCATAGGAGAGGTGACACTGTCAAGAGTTGGCTTAGGACTGCACAATGGCGGTGTCACTGTCTGTGGTGATGAAAAGTTTGGCCTCAGGATGATGGTGAGCAATAATGACAGCTCGAGCTAAAAGATCTTTCAGAGCAGGAAATGTGGGGGAGGGGAGGGGGGCAGGAGGGAATAATCCATCAGCAGAAACCGTGTAGCCAAGGAAAAGCACAGTGTTAATCACTGAATACTAAAATGTAGTCAAGGTTGGCAAAGCAAAATTTTAAAGGAAAAATATTTTGTTAATGAAACGTTTTCAGGTTTGAGTCACATTTTTTAGATGAAATGGCATGAACCGATAGTGGAACAAGCCTATTGGAGTAGTAATAACAGTCCTCAGGGGCCATGGGAACCTGATGATAAGCATGCTTATAGTCCACAGCAGAAAACACTTTTGCATCTGCTAAGGTATGAGTAAAGTCTGCAATGTTTGGCTTAGGATTACTGCCCATGAGAGTCTGTGCAATGAACCTGTGGTAATCTCCAAAAATGTGCCAAGTGCCATGCTGCTTGGGTACTAAATAAATGGGTGACAACCAGTTACTAGACAAAGGCTGACTTAAGGTGCATCAGTGAGATGCAGTTTGTGTACAGTGCCGTTCATGACTACCAAGACATTGGTGAGTGTGATGGGAAGCATCTGTTTACTTGCAAGCACGCTGTTTGTTGTGATGGGACGAGGTGAAGCCGGAGAGGTAGGCATGGCATGACGCGAGTCACATGGAGTCTTGGAATGGAGGGTCGACTCAGCAATACTCGCAGCAGCTGAAGTAGACCAAGGCACCGAGGTAGTTACAGCTCCAGCCATGGATGTTTGCAAGAGAGCCACAGTCATGTGAGCACCTGATTGTGGTGCATGAAAGTCTTTCAAGAAGTTCCCGGGACAGATGCATGCAGGTGATGGCGTGCACATTGCAGTAACGGACTTCTCAACAAACGAAAAGGGAGAGAGCTGCTAGAGTGGGACATGGTGCTGGCAGGGCATCCGAGCAGGACGCTGGCAGGGCGTCCGAGCAGGACGCTGGCATGGCAACCAAGTTTTTTTACAAACATCTGTGTATGAGCTGTGTGGGGGCATAGGACTGTCACAAGCATTGATAACCTTGTTCATGGGTCCAACATGACTCGGAACACTTGCAGGGGTAACACCAATCCCAACCTTGTAGTGGTAGTCCTTCCAAAGTAACAGATGCACAACAGATGTCAGCTGCATCTCGGCATCTGCAAGGTGGTGAATGATGACTTCATCACGTAAACACTCGTGCACTCTGTGTTTGGGTGAAGGCATGGTGAACGACACTTATTGATAATAACAATAAGTATTATGCAGAACCTGTTCCTGCAGAAAGTGAATAGGAGGGTGGGTTGTCATCAGTGTCAGAGGAGCAATCAGCCAGTAGTGCTTGAGGCCGGGAAGGGGACGGAGACACTGCCACCCAATCTGCTTGTAAGTGAGCTGCTTGTTTGTGGACTCCTTGTTGCATGGGCGGCACTGCCCAGCAGCAAGGAAGTGCTGTGGAGGCTGAGTCGTAGACAAAAGACATGATTGACAAGATTCATTCAGATAAGCATCATACACTCTGTCAGCAATGCTGATGCTTTCATTTAGAGGCTGAAGAAAATTGTAGGTGAGGGCAGTTTGTACTGCGAGTGGAAGCTTGCTAGACCATACTGCCATGAGTGTTGAGTCAGGCATGTCATGTTCACTGACCAGTAGACAGAGGCGGCACCACAGTTGAGAAGGTTTCTTCTCTCCCAGCTGTTCTTCATGGATGATGTGCCTGATAGTGTGCTCATGAGTGCAGGTGACCCTCTCAAGGATACTCTTCTTAGTGACACAATACCGGTCGGCGGAAAGGGGATATATCACCAACTCACAGATCAGATCAATATTTTCATGGAGATGAGTGATCAGGACAGATAGCGAGCCGCTTCATCAAGTGAGAAATGGTAAAAGATATGCTCAGCAATGACGAACCAAGTAGTAGGAAGCTTGAAATAGAAGGGCAGCAGCTTAGGAAGATGTCCAGGAATTGGAGACAGCGCCAAGTCCAGATCATCGGCTGAAGAGTTGATGCATATTTGCTGAGGGGACATTGTGAGGGAACCTGGCATGGCAGGCGTCCCCAGCAGGACTTCAAGAGTGAGCAAGCAAGCCGCAGAATGAAGAGACACAATGACGTGGAAGTTCGTGGCCAAGGCTCTGGTGTGTGTTTGAAAGCAGTCAGATACACAAACTAATGTGACCATGACTGTCCCTTTTTGTCAAGCCGTGGGATAGGACAGGAGCGACTATTGCACTCGCGGCATGTCAGGCACATCACATGATGCGGTTGTGACCCAGGAGATATTAGCACTTTGTGAAAATTTCAAGTTCAACTCACCACTGATAGGCTGGGCAGGTATCATTGGAATGTCATTGAACACAATTGGCAGTGTAGATTGCACAAAACTAGCTAACACGACACTTGCATTGTCCAGGTCGGTGGTGAAGATGAAAAAGGTGCGTCCAAAGGGTGAAAAAATTTGTTCAGAATTGACTGAACGATTGGTGAAAGAGCAATAGGGAGTGCCGTCAGAAGAAAGACTAAGTCCAGAAGCACTAGAAAAGTTTGAATGAGTCGAAGAAGCCACACCTCGCTGACAGAGCACGTGGTCAGCTGAAGGAGAAGGATACACTTAACGCACTCGACGGAGCAGTTGCTGGTCTGAAATTAAAATTTTGCAAGTTCGAGAAGTTCATGCTCTGCAAGTTTTGAATCTTTTGAGCACACATGATGGGGTGTGGAACAAAATTAACACTGTTCACAAAAGAAACACTTGAAAAAACAAACGGTGAACCGAGGCCAGAGTCAGTTAAGTTCCTGGCAGCACATGGAGCACTCAACATGGTGAACATGTCCTGCGATAGTCTTTACTGAAAAGGCAAATAACAGGAGGAAGTAGGCATGCACTGAGCTTGAGGCGATGAAATTGGTGCTGTGTAAAGTCTTGAAAGATGTTGAAATGATGAAGTTATTGTAGCAGCTGGCAAGACAATAACTCCCTCATTTTGCAGGTGAAATTTACACAAAATAAAAACTCATGACTGCACAACCTGCACAGCAAGATGATGCTCTTTGTTTTCCGGGTCATCAGTATGGGAATCAAGAGGGTTGGTAGCCCCAGTGAAACCACATATAACAGATATCAACATTCACTTTATTGCAACCTCTACAGAGCGCAACACAAGACTGTGAACAAGATGACCATGGCATGCACTGTGAGTCTGTGTCTACAAAGAAGCCAGCTATAAAAATATGACTTTTAGTGTTCTTTCACTGTTGATGTAATGGTTAATTGGTCACCTCAATATCTGTAATTCAAATTGAATGTCATCTACTCCATGGGCCTTGTTTCTACTCAAATCTTTTAGTGCTGTCAAATTCTTCTCCCAATATTGTATCTCCTATCTCATCTTCCTCTATTTCATCTTCCATTTCTAGAATACTGCCATAAAGTTTATTTCCTATGTTCATGCCCTCTATATATTCCTTCTAACTTTCAGCTTTCTCTTCTTTGTTTAGTACTGGTTTTCCATCTGAGTTCTTTATATTCATACCACTGTATCCATCTTTCCCCTAGTTATACGTTCTTCTACAGTTTTGCATTTCTCCTCTAGCTACTCCTGCTTAGTTAGTCTGCACTTCCTGTCACATTTATCAGACATCTGAACTCTCTTTTGCCTTCTTCACTTGCTGCATTTTTATATTTCCTCCTTTCATCAATTAAGTTTAGTATCTGCTATGTTATGCAAGCATTTCTATTAGGCCTTGTCTTTCTGCTTTATCATCCTCTGTGGCCTTCACTAATCTATCTCTCACAGCTACCCATTCTTCTTCTACTGTATTACTTTTCCCACTTTTGGTCAACCCATGCCTAATGCTCCCTCTGAAACTCCCAACCACTGATGATTCCTTCAATTTGTCCAGAGTCCATCTCCTTAATTTTCTAGCTTTTTGTAGTCTCTTTAAGTTTTAATCAACTGTTCATAATTAATAAGTTACAGTCACAGTCTATATCTGTCCCACATTTATAAACCTTTGTCTTAATATTATAACAATTCAATATAGTACCTCCCAGTACTCCTGGTCTCTTCCATGTATATAACCTTCTATCATAATGACTAAACCAAGTGTTTGTGATGATTAAATTGTGCTCTGCACAAAATTCTACCAGGCACTATCCTCTTTCATTTCTTTTCCCCAGTTCTTATTCACCTACTACATTTTCTTCTCTTCCTTTTCCTACTACTGAGTTCCAGTCCCCCATTACAATCACATTTTCCTCTCCTTTAATGGTCTGAATAATTTCTTTTATCTCCTCATACATTTCTTCAATATCCTCATCATCGGCAGAGCTAGTTGGCATAAAAACTTGTATTACTGTGATTGGTGTTGGCTTCATGCCATCTTTGCTACAATAATGCACTCACTATGCTGTTCATAGTAACTTACCCACATTCCTATTTTCTTATTCTGTTGAAAGGCTAAATATAATACCACTGATTCTCACAAAAGGATAATGACAAGTTTTATTAACAAGAAAAACTGCTACAGTTATCTTTAACTCAAGAGGCACACAACCATTAGGCAGGAGACAAAGAGCAGTAAATCTACTAAAAGTCTGTATATGCATTTACTCTTTGCAAAGAACTATTATGCCAAAGCATAGACAACTGCAAAGTGGACAAAACATAAGACAGTAGCACAGTACTTTAAAATAATAATAATAAACATTTTTAATTGATTATCACAACACTCCCACTTCAATTAACAAATGTTTAACACTTCTGTAGTCTTCTGTCAGCAAGAACTTTAGCATCACCAACATAAAGTAGCTGTCTTATTTTTTCAAAATTGCTTCTAGTGAGTGGTTTGGTAAGAATATCTGCTTGCTGATCTGTAGAGCTTACATGTTCAAGGTTGAAGATTCCCAACTTAAATTTTTCTCGTATGAAATGATACTTCACGTCTACGTGTTTTGTTCGTTTGTGATACTCAGGGTTCTTGATCAACCGGATGGCACTTTGACTGTCCATATACAAGGTGGTAGTAATTTCTTTCTGATTAATAATATTTTGTAAAATTGACTGTATCCATACAATTTCTTTTACAGCCTGACAAGAAGCTAAATATTCTGCTTCAGTTGTTGATAATGCCACCACTTTTTGCCTCTGAGAGCTCCAAGCTATAGTAGCTTCACCAAACTTAACAACAAAACCTGTGGTCGATCTTCGAGTAAGAACATCTCCTGCATAATCTGAATCACAAAAAACAGACAAACGAATATCCTCATTCCTTGGATAATACAAGCCATAAGAAATAGTTCCCTTTAGGTACTTTAAGATTCTCTTCACAGCATTCCAGTGCATCTTTTCTGGTTTTTCAAGATGCTGACTAGCATTATGTACTGAAAAAGTGATGTCAGGTCTGGTTGCCACAGACAAATATAGTAAACTTCCAACAGCCTGACGGTATGGAGCATTGATAATTTTTGAGTCATTCCCCACCTCAGAGTACATTTGTCCACGATCAGCAGGAATAGCTACAGCATTGGTATTTTCCATGTTGTACCGTTCCAGTACAGCTCTTGCATATGCCTCTTGGTTTAAGAAGATGGAGCCATCCTTGAACTGCTCTATCTGCAAACCGAGATAATGATTAACACTGCTGGTTGTTATCTCAAATTCTTGTTCCAAATCACTCATTAGTAAATTAATTACTTCCATAGATTCTGATATGATTAGTCCGTCATCAACGTGAATGGCTAGAATGGTCAAGAATTCACCCTTATTATTGACAAAAACACAGGGGTCTGCACTTGTTTCTGTCAGTCCAAATTTGTTCAACACACTGGTGAATCGTTTATTCCATAGTCTAGAAGCTTGTTTAAGCCCATAGATACTTTTCTTCAGCTTGCATACCTTTTTGGTACCATCCTCAAACCCTTCTGGCTGTTTCATATATATTTCAGTATCTATTTCACTGTATAAAAATGCAGTTTTCACATCAAACTGCCTCATATGCATTGCTTTGGATGCTGCAATGGACAAGATTATTCTTATGGAATCAAATCTAACCACTGGACTAAAGGTTTCAGTATAGTTCATGCCTAATTTCTGTCGAAATCCTCTAGCAACAAGTCGAGCTTTAAATCTATCCACAGTTCCATCAGTTCTCCTCTTCACTTTGAACACCCACCTATTGTCAAGTATTTCTTGGTTTTCTGGGGGCTCAGTCAAGATCCAAGTTTCATTAAGATTAAGAGAATACATTTCTTCTTGCATAGCCTGTTTCCAATTTTCTGCATTGTCACATTCCATTGCATCTTGATATGAGATGGGTTCATAGCACTTCGTTATGCAGGTAGAATTTACAGTAGTATAGTTGGCATATCTGACAGGCTTTTTGATTTTTGACCTGTCTCGTAGGCTGCTTCTAATTTTATTCTCAGATTTGATGACCTCTTGATTGTCATTTTGCATAGAAGATCTACAGTTGGCTTCAGTATTTGATTCTTCTTCAAAGATTCTAATTTCTTCTCCTGTTTGATTCAGGATTTCCTCTTGAGTAGTCTGCTTGTCATCAGTTGTCTCAGATATCAGGAAAGGTACACATTCAGTATTGAAAGTTTTCTCTGATTGACAGTCCTTATATAATTTGCCCATGAAAACAATGTCACGATATATTTTAACTTGATCTTTATGAGAAAACCAAACACGATACCCCTTTACTTCTGTATCGTAGCCAACTAGAAAACCTTTTTCACCTTTGGAATCCCATTTCTGCCGTCTCTCCTTTGGAATGTGTGTATAAACCATCTCTCCAAATATCCTGAGTTTGGTCACATCATAATCCAATCCATTCCACATTTTGTGAGGTGATTTGCCATTGACACTGCTTGTACCTGTTCTATTCAAAATATAAGTTGCTGTATTAATGGCTTCAGCCCACAGTCGTATTGGCAGCCCACTTGCATGAATCATTGTTCTTGCAGTCTCCACCAAAGTTCTGTTCTCACGTTCGGCTGCACCATTCTGTTGAGGACAATAAGTTACTGATTTTTGATGTGTTATCCCATAATTCTGCATTATTTTTCGCACTTCATGGTTAATGAATTCTAGTCCATTATCAGTTCGGATCACTTTAATGCCATTTTCAATTTGTTTTTCAGTAGTTTTTATGAAAGATTCCAAGTGTTCCGCAACTTCAGATTTATGTCTTAGAAAATACACAGTTCTCCAATGTGAATAATCATCTTTTAACAAAAGAAAGTACCTTGAACCACCAATAGAATCAACTTGCATAGGGCCACACAAATCACAGTGAATCAGTTCACCTGCCCTTTTTGACTTTGAATCACTTTTGTGGAAAGGTAATTTATGAATTTTCCCAACGACACAATCTTCACACAAACTTTTATCTTCTTCCTTAAATTGAATCTGCCTATCTTTCAGAAACTTTTTCACATGGGGAAAATTTTGATGAGCAAGTCTTTTGTGCCAAATTTTAAGATCTTCCTTGGTAGCCACATTTGCTTGAACACTGTCATTTTCACTAAGTGAAATCTTAAATTTCATCCTATACAACCTTTCTTCACGAACTCCCACTGCAACAACATTCTCTCCCTTGAAAAGTCTGCATGTTGCCTTGTCAGATTTAAATTGTATGCCCTTGTCTAATGCTGCTCCAAGTGAAAATAAATTAAACCGAATATCTGGCACATATAAAACATTTGACAAATACTTTTCATTCCACCTTTTACCATCAAAGGCTAGAATGTTTATGTCGCCTTTCCCATGTGAAGTAATATAACTACCATCACCAATACAGATTTGGACTTCACTCTCAAATGGACTGTAATTTACAAACCATTCAATTTCATTACACATGTGATCAGTAGCACCAGAATCTAAAAACCATGCATTTTTATTTACATGATTGGCTGCTAAAATTTTGCTTATCAAAGCATCCCCTCTTAGTTCACACTGATTCTGACCTTGATGCTTTGATACAGTACTTCTGCATTCTTTTGCACAATGACCGAGTTTATTACACTTGAAACAAATGGTTTTGCAATCTTTAGCCCAATGACCAGGTTTATTACATTTGAAGCACTTACCTTGTTTTCTTGAATTTTTATTTGTAGGACAGGGATTATTCTTAAAATGATTACTTCTTCCTTGTGTACCTGCTGCAAATGCTTCCCCCTTCACGTCTTCCTGAAGATTAAGGCGTTTTTCCTCCATCAATAATCTTGATGTCAAATTTGCTAATGTCTGTTGATCCGGATGTGTTGATTCCCATGCACTCAGAAAATGGTTATAACTTTTTGGTAGTGTCATTAACAGTTTTGTGATCACCATAGAATCTGAAATATTTTCACCTTGATTCCTTAACCGATGTACCAGGTCTTCTAATTGTGAAATATATGTAGCCATATCATTTGAAATATCCTTTTTTAGGTTATACCATTGCTGCTGGAGTAAATGTATGCTTACACTGTTTTTCTGTTCATAAACTGAAAGTAATTTGATCCACATAGCAGTTGAAGATTCACAGTTAATGATATGTAGCAATGGCTTGTCTTCAATTGATGTTCCAATAACTTTCTGAGCTGCATTGTCCAACTTATTCCATCTTACAAGATCTTTTTCATACTTCAGCCTTGCTTCAGTATTCATGTTGTCATTACACTCTGGTTTAATTACTTCACCTGTGACAATGTCCCAAGCTCCCATAGCACTTAAAGTAACACGAACTTGAAATTTCCAGGCAGACCAATTTTCAATGCCTTTGAGTTTTGTAATTCTAGAAATTTCGTTTTCCATCATTTTAACACAGCAGAAATAACCTTAAAACTTTTGCTCACACAAGTTTAATACTACAATAATGCACCCACTATTCAGTTTTACTTTTGTCAGTTCAAAACTTGTCACTCAGTGATTACTAGGCCCATAACCTGTTGAAAGGCTAAATATAATACCACTGATTCTCACAAAAGGATAATGACAAGTTTTATTAACAAGAAAAACTGCTACAGTTATCTTTAACTCAAGAGGCACACAACCATTAGGCAGGAGACAAAGAGCAGTAAATCTACTAAAAGTCTGTATATGCATTTACTCTTTGCAAAGAACTATTATGCCAAAGCATAGACAACTGCAAAGTGGACAAAACATAAGACAGTAGCACAGTACTTTAAAATAATAATAATAAACATTTTTAATTGATTATCACAACATATTCATTATCAGACCTACTCCTGCATTACCACCAACTGATTTTGCATTTATAACCTTGTACTCACCTGACCAGAAATCCTGTTCATCCTGCCACCAAACTTCACTAATCATCCTCCCCCCCCCCCCCCCCTCCTCGATGACAACATCTTCGTGAGTAGTCACCACCCAGAGATCCAAAGGGGTGACAATTTCACCTCCAGAATGTTTCACCAAAGAAGATGCCATCATCAAATATTCATACAGTAGAGCTGTATGTCCTTGGGAAAATTAATGATTGTAGTTTCCCCTTGCTTTCAGCTGTTCACAGTAACTGCATGGCAAAGCCATGTTAGCTGATGTTACAAGGTCAGCTCAGTCAATTATCCAGACTGTTTCTACTGAAAAGGCTGCTGCCCCTCTTCAGGAACCACTTGTTTGTCTGGCATCTCCATAGATACCTCTCCACTATGGTTACACCTATAGTGCTATCTGTATTGTTGAGGCATGTAAGCCACTCCACCTCAGCAATGTCTGTGGGATGGTGATGGTGGTGGTGGTGACAATAATAATAAGAATAATCAGTGCTGTTTTTTTGGAAGGGAATGCTGGAGGACACGCACCCCTAACTTTTCTGTCCACAAAGGAACTTCTCTATGATGTTGGAGAGCGTAAACATTTTTACAAGTTTTATTTTACAGGAAAAAATCTAATTTATTTCATTTTGTAATTTTGGTTATCATAATATGAATTATGCCAGTGCACTTTGTAGTGGGAAAAGTAATACATTTAATGTGAGATCATAAATCAGCTGTTGGTGTTTCATGAAAGAAAACCAATAGTAGTTCTCATTACTTTGAAGCTCTCAAAACATTGGAACCGCTTAACTTTAGATAAATTACACCAGAAATAAAAAGCAGGCATCTTGAATCCAATAGAGTTTATGATCGTGTGAAACAGTGAATACACTGAAGACAGACTACATTGCTATATCTGAATCTGTGGTAGTGTTGGGCTCCTTGACTTAATGGATAGTGAAATGACAGCATACCTCATTCATCTTAGTGAAGTGCATATGGGGTTTTGAAAATGACTCTCATCACAATATTTAGAAGAGATTCAGTCCATCTTTCTACCATCAGCAATCTGATATTTGTTGAATTCGTTGGTTCTCTATTGCAGTTATTTGAACCTATAACTGTTTGCTCTTGGTTTGTAAAAGGCAGTAAACATGCAACTGATACCATGAGTAATATGTAAGAAGGCATGAAGGTTATTACAGCCCCAAACTTATATGAATTTGAAAACTGTTATAATTATAGATAATTTTAATTTCAATACAACAAGAAATAAACAGGATATTGACAACTATTATTGCATCTAGTGTTAGTGTGCCCCATTTTTATGTGTCTTTTCTTTATTTTCACTTATTTAACTGAAAAAGAGCACACATATTAATATCCAACTGCACCCTAATTTCTTTTGGTTACATTTAGGAAAAAAGTGTGCTTGTGTTCAGTGTAATGTGGTATTTTTTGACTTCAGCATACATATGATGGTATGCATTGTAAATAAATTATATATTTAAAAACAGATATGATACAAATTAGAAATAAATATAGTAGCAACTGGATAGAATGTTCTACATATTCAGAATTGCTGTTTCTTTTATTTGCATAATATTATCTCTTTATTGCCTCATTGACATAAAAAAGAGGACCTAGCACAGTTTCTAATATAGTCTTCAGATTTGTATGTCTCTTGAGGTAATGCATCCAGATGAATATATCTATAGCATAATTGCAATCTTCAATATGTGGTATAACACAACTATATTTCTACATAGGTGAAGACATTCAAAGTGCAGGTTCCTGGTGGATTCCATGCACATGTAAAGCTTCACCTACCACCAGGACTAAGGGAATATGAGGACATGGTTTTCCCACTGATTTTGCATGTGTAAGTGGAATCAAAATTCAGCAATAATCCATATTTGTCTGATTTTTTGACAGTTATTATGTACTTGTGAAATTTACAAGGGCAGTCTAGAAAGTAAACTCCATTTTGAAAAAAATATAATAAAACCAGTATTGATTTAAAAGTTTTATTATATACATCTGAAAACTACAGCTTTTCTCTATTTTTCTGAATAGTCTCCAAATGATATATTATCATTGTCTTTGAAATACCCTCTGCTTAAAACTCTGTTGTCTGTGTATGTAGCCAACCTGTTGTTGCATTTTAAAGTTCTTTGTCATTGACAAAGCACCAAGACATAAGCAGAAAGTTCTGTTATTGTGAACCAACAATTCTCTCAACTGTTTCCATCAACTTTGTTCACTATGTCATTACTGAGAAGCTGAAGTCTACCACTCATGTCTTCATCGTGAATGTTTGTTCTATTTTAAACATTGATGGACAACATCTTCAGTCATAATATTTGGACTCTACAACACATACACTTCAAAATTAATTTTGGCTGCTGAATGCTGTTGCACCAAGAGAAATATTATAACTCCACACAGGATCTGATATTGCAAAATTCATATTATTAAATTATAACAAACAAATGTATGATAGTACGGCACTCCATCTTGAACAGCTGAAAGTGTACTGAGCCACTGCACATGATGATGTCAAAATGAAGGTGCTACTTCCACTATGGAGGTTACATTCTGGATAGCCCTTGTATATTGCCTAATTTATTATCTGAATCAATGAAGTAAGTGCACTTCCTAAAATTCTGCCAAAAGAGTACAGTACATACATTTTCAGATTTGTTTAATTTTAATACATGCCACTAAAACACGTATTTTGCCCAGCATACCTGTCTGAGGCTAGGAGGAAATTGTAGTAGCTAGACAGTAGTCAAACATGTACAATGAGCACAGAACACATAGACAAAGCAAAGGACTTCACATCTTAAGGTAATGTATACATGCATGATGTTCATGATTTTCTTGAATAAAACTGTTCATAAACAATGAAGTTAATGGATACATTTTCCTCAATGTTTAAACCACAACAGTTCATCTTAAAATTCAAGCTTTTGAGGACTATCATCATTAAGGATTAGAAACTGAGTACATAATCATCATATCCAATGAATATGCAGTCATTAAATGAGTCAATATTATTAAGTGGGGATTATAGAAATTAAGGTACACATGTTGACCCATATTAAGACTATTACCAGTATGAAACAACTGTCACATTTTCAGATTAGAGTCCAGGTTTCCTGATGGCACAGTTATTCTGCAGAACAGTTAAAAGATGTATTAAAATACATGATTGGAAATGGCTTGACAATTGAAAACACACTCCAAATTGAAGTTATAAGACAGTATCATTCTTGTATGTAGAATATTTAAATTGCCCACAGATTCATATTGAAATTCTACCAGTAACTAGACCAAATGCAATGCCATATCCTACCATAACAAAATGTTGCTAACAATTTGACAAGTGACCAAGGCCACACAGAAGTGGGAGATCCTAACTGTGAAACCCATATATTCATCAGGTCATTTCCATTCTTGCAATAAGATTAAAGAACATATTGCACAAAAGAGTTCTCAAACAGCTCCTTGTTCCAGGATTTCCAGATTTCTGTTGTGAAGGAACTAAATGATTGATCAAATGTTTTGATTATTGTTCACAGAGATTTCATGACTATTTTGAAGTTTAGTGTCATTATTAGTGTCACTTTTAAGTGTAGTGCAGTATTCAATAAAAGATAATTTGCCTGTCATAATAATGTTTAACTTACTTTTTAAAATCCCTTCGTAACTCAGTTTGTATTTAAATATGACTGCATACTGACCATTAAAAAATTATTTAGCTTGATGGAAACAAAAATATCAAATAATTTTGCACTAAATAAGTCTTCAGTTTTTAAATACAAGTTCTTCTAATGAATATAAAGAGATGCCGAAATGGAATTTCTTTTTAGATTTATTCGAGTATTTAACTTTGTGTTATCAGACATGCATCTGATATCAGTGGTTACCTGATCAAAGATTTTTCTCATTTCATCTTTTCCTAACTGGAAGTAAACTTTAACAAAAATGAAGATAAGTTTCCTTCTTGTATTGTAATCATGGATGCTATAATTCCTTCTGAACTATAATAGATAATTTGCAGTAAGTTTCATTACAGAAATATATACTACAATGCCATAGTCAAAATATTTAGCTCAAAGCTCATTAAATGGTTGTCTATAAGATAAACAAAATTGGGCATGACATAATGTTCTCACTGCACACTTTTGTATCCTACAGCTTTCCATTTTGATGAATTAAAATAAAATTGTATTTTACCATAGCAGAAGAAAATAATTCAAATATGCTAAATTATTCATTTGTATGTGTATGGGAGTTAAAAGGGCTACAAATGCAGATGGGGATGAAAAGAATATGTACAATTTCAAGTCTTGGCAAAATATATACAGAAACATGTCTAATTTTCTTAGTTAATAACCCTTGGGCATATATTAAATTCTTCTTTGGTGTTGTGTCCTAAGATCTGCAGAACCAAGAATAGAATATGTACAATTTCAAGTCTTGGCAAAATATATACCAAAAATGTCTAATTTTCTTAGTTATTAACCCTTGGGCATATATTATATTCTTCTTTGGTGTTGTGTCCTAAGATCTGCAGAACCAAGATAACTAAAGTTCTGAGAAATTCGAAGAGAAGCAAAAACAGAATATTGAATAATTCTTATAGTATCTAATGTTAGTCCTTAAAAAATAATAATAATATTTGAAAAATCATAATCAATAATGTATCACTCACCATAGGACACACCTGAAAACACATTCACAAAGAATAAATCTTTTAAATAATAATAAAAGAAAATAAAAAAGTGGGGAAAATGCTACACTATAAATCCAAAGGTCCTGGATTCAACCCCCAGCTACTACTAGGATTTTTATCTGTCACTTATAACTTCTTTCACATCTGGCTGTGTTGTTTTATGTGAAACCTGCCAGGGTGCACCATGGTTCAGAACCCACCTTAAACTGTAGGTATCCAAATAACTGGTTGGATAAGTCAATTCACAGGTCAGAGGAAGGTAATGGCATACCATCTCCTACAGCACCATGCCTCATAAATCACTGTGGTGTTCAAACCAATCTTTGGACTGATGACACTTTACCTTATAAGTAGGGCATAACTACTCCTTAAAATCTTAGATTTTCCAATGAAATATTAAATTTCTTCTTCTTACATCTGTCAAATCCAATGAGTAATAGGATAAAAAAACATTTTCCATGGAGACATCTTCCAGCAATTCATATTATTTAACTATCTGCCCTGACTTTGCACAGGTTGTTGTTGTTGTTGTGGTCTTCAGTCCACAGAGTGGTTTGATGCATCTCTCTGTGCTATCCTGTCCTGTGCAAGCTTCTTCATCTGAGAATACGTACAGCAACCTACATACTTTTGAATTTGCTTACTGTATTTGTCCCTCAGTCTCCCTCTATGATTTTACCCCCACATTTTCTTCTAATGCTAAGTTGACAATTCCTTAATGTCTCAGAATGTGTCCCACCAATCTATCCCTACTCTTTGTCAGGATATGCCAGAAACTCCTTTTCTCCCCAATTCTGTTAAGCACCTCCTCATTAGTTACGTGATCTAACCATCTAATATTCATCATCCGTCTGTAGCACCACGTTTCGAAAGCTTGTATCAACTTCTTGTCTAAACTACTTGTCATCCATTTTCACCCCCTTACAATGAATGCTACACTCCAGACAAATGCTTTCAGAAAGAACTTCCTAACATTTAAACTAATATTGGATTTCAACAAATTTCGCTTCTGCAGAAAAGCCTTTCTTCCCATTTCCAGTCTGCATTTTATATCTTCTTTACTTCAGCCATCAGAAGTTATCTTGCTACCCAAATAACAAAACTCATGTACTACTTTTATTATCTCATTACCTAATCTAATTCCTTCGGCATCGCCTGATTTTCTGATACTACATTCCATTACACTTGTTTTACTCTTGTTAATGTTCATCTTATACCTTCCTTTCAACACATTGTCCATTGTGTTCAATTGCTCTTCCAGGTCCTTTGATGTCTCTGTCAGAATTACTTTATCATCAGCAAACTGCAAGGGTTTTATTGCCTCTCAAATTTTCTCCTTGCATTCCTTCACAGCTTGCTCAATGTATAGATTGAACAACATTGGGGAAAGGCTACAACCCTGTCTTACTCCCTTCCCCAACCACTGCGACACTTACATGACCTTCGACTGTAATAATTGCTGTCTGGTTTTTGTACAAGTTGAATATAACTCTTCACTCCCTATGTTTTACCCCTGCTGCCTTTAGAATCTGAAAAAGTGTATTCTAGTCAACATTGTCAAAAGCTTTCTCCTGATTTACAAATGCTAAAAATGTAGGTTTCCCTTTTCTTATCCTATCCTCTCAAGTTAAGTCGTAATGTGAGTATCGTACAGGTAGCTACAATATATAATCCAGAACTGTTTTCTGTTGTGTCATATCAGCTTGATGCATCAAGCATGTTTGTAAGGTTAAAAGGTATTGCATGTTCATCCTACATATTATAAAACAATAACCACATTATCACAGTAATGTTTGTAAGTCATAGAATATATAACTATTCCTAAGAGGATTTATGCTCCATATTTAGCAGCTTGTTGCTTACCACACTCACCCACTACCATGCACGTTAATGAATTATACACCTAAACCTTCCCCATGAATTACACCATCTGTTGGCTAAAACTGTACGAAAATCTGCTCAGTAGTTTTTGAGTTAATCATGGACAAATAGAGAGACATGGTGGAAGGACTTTATTACCATGAAAAAAGAAAATTAAATCTGCAACAGTAGACTATAGATTGGAGTACATACTTATGTCACGGTGTCTAAAAAGAGTGTCACTGTTTAGTCCTTCAGTAAGGAAAAAAGCAACAATACGCAATAACTTTGACTGTACTCAGTCACCCTTATTTTGTCAGTGTCAATAATACAAGGAGGATTCATTACAACTCACCATAAAGATGATCACTAAGCCACAGACAGGTATGTAGAAAAGACCACCACTCTCACACAATTTCAATTTTTCCCACAGCCTCCATAAGAAAAAGAGCACATACAGATTCACACAATCACTTAGAAAAGACTCATGTACACATGACAACCATCTCTGCTTGCTATGCCCCAGCTTATAATTTAACAGTGTGTGAGTAAGGGAAGAGGAATCATAGGGCTATAGTGGGGGTAGAATGATCCACCCTGCCTGGCAGATCATGTGGGTACTGTTAGGTTGGAATGTGTGACTGTGAGATGTAACTTCAGTGCAGAGAAATGGAGGAGAGGTGCAGCGAGAGGGAAATTGCAGTACAGATGGCAGAAGGACTTTAATTAGGAGGTGGTGTTGAATGAGAAAGATGTAAAGGAGAGGGGGGAGGCTGTTTTGTGTGGAACATAGGGACAGTAAATTACCTAAGCTTGAGACCATGATAGTTGTGAAACCATAGTATATGTTGTAGAGATAACTCCCATTTACACACTTCAGAAGAGCAGGTGGTGAAGGGGAGACTCCATACAGACTTGTTGTAAAGCAGCCATTCAAATCAAGCATGTTATGTTTAGTTACAAGTTGTGTTACAGGGTCAACAACACCTCCACTTGGCTACAGTTTATTAGTGGCAGTTCTGTCTGATGGACAGCTGGTTCATAATCATACTGATGTAAAAAGCTGTGCAATGTTTGCAGCATAGCTGGTAAATTACATGGCTGCTCTCATAGATGGCCCACTCTCTGACAGGGTATGCTTGTGATGGGGCGGAATAGGAGATGGTTGGAGGGTAGATTCAGTACGTCTTTCACCAGGGTCTTCCACAGGGATTGTATCCCTGTAAGGTTTGGGATTAGGAGTGGCATATCGCCATGAGACCCCACATTAACCGACTTCCGGGTTGATGCAAGGGATAGCGTCACCAATTGCAGTGGTGAAGGTTGCCGTTTCAATCCCGTCCACTGGCAAAAATTTATTTCTTTGTAATTAACACTTCCAGAATGTTCAACCTGTTTCTTATGTTCACTTGTAATTTCTACTTGTTTATTATGTGAACTATTCTTCTAATTTCTGGTACATTCTGTCTGTGCATAAATAGCAGAGCACTCTGCCCAAGGGGCAGTCAGTGCTGCGTGTACATTTCAGTTTGGAATAAACCTGCTTTCAGTATAAGTGCTGTGTTCAGTTGACAACCCAGCCTTCGGAGTCAAGCCTGCTTCCAATTTCAATGTGACATTGTTTGGTGGAAGTGCCAGGTATCCTGTGCAACAGCTGCATCACTGTGGCTCTGATTAAGCAACGTAAAAGCCATCGGTTACACGGACTAGAACCAGAATACAATGGATATACCAAGTACATCCTTCCAAATGTCTGTATCATCAGAAGAATCATGGACACAAAATCAGTGGTATGCCAGCTGCACATCAGACACCCGTCAGTTTTCTTGGAGGCGCTGGACAGGACCCCAACAAATGGCTAAAAGGGTTTGACCGGGTCGCAAAGCACAACAGGTGGGATCATACAATGTGCTTGGCCAACGTTCATTTCTACCTGGATGGAACAGCCCAGAAATTGTTTCAAAACAATGAAGAGGAGCTGAATGACTGGTAAACATTCCAGACGGAACTCAAGAAGACGTTTGGAGACCGTTAATGACAAATCTGCTCGGTGGAAGACCAACTGAAGAACCGGGCCCAACGACATGCTAAGCCGACATGGTCATACATAGAGAATGTTTTGGCCCTGTGTAACATAGTCAATCTGAATATGACTGAGCCTAACAAAATCATGTACCTGATGAAGGGTATTGCAGAAGACATGTACCAAGCTGATAAGACATTCATCAAGTGGTGCCAGCATACCGAAGAGATGCAACAAAGGTGTGTTGGGTGAAAGGAGTATGACAGACTCCCCAATGTAATACCTATGGCCGTTGTGGAAGACCAGCATGACTTCGCTTCTCTCATACAACAAATTGTGAGAGAAGAATTACAAGTTTATGGCAGCTGGGACTATTAGACCGGGTGAGCATCAGATTATGGCCATGGATGTATGCCCTGTATGTCACAAGGGAGCCGACGCTGCTGAGGAAGAGGTATTTCAGACATTAGCTCCTGGCTGCCCTGCCAGTCACACCTGATGTGAATAATGGCATCACCGTGCTATGACTTATGCAGCAGCCACCAAACAACAGCCTATGAACTGGCCGACATGGCCACAACCAACTCCCTTGGCAACTATGACGCCCCGCAGAAGAACAGATGTCTGGAGGAGAGATCCACCACTGTGTTTTCACTGTGGGCACCTTGGACATGTCGTATGCTACTTCAGAGAAAGAAGGCGAGTATTCGATGATTATTTTGCCACAAGATGTCAGCCATCAGAGCAGTTCTACCCCAGGCAGTCACCTGCTGATGAGTTCAGTCTACCTATGGGAAGAAGCCCATCCCCGTATCCTGGACGAGGTCGCTCCCCAACACGCTGCTGCCATTCACCGTTGCCGTACAGAGATACAAGCTGCTCCCCTAGCCACCGCACCCAGGAAGACTAAGCGAGGTGACCATCTACGGAGGTGAGGCTGCTGCAGATGAAAATCCTCCATGGACAACAGTCACTAAGATGTCGATAAATCTCATGGATGTCATAATCGATGGCCTACCTGTCCAGGCACTGGTTGATTAAAGAGCTTCTTTCTCTGTATTGTTGGATAATTACCACCGCACACTAAAGAAGGCAATGTTCTGTGATACGGGGGCAACCGTGCTGAAGGTCGCAAATGGAAAATATGTCCAGCCAGCAGGAACTTGTGTCACAAGAATAACCATCAACAACAGGGCCCAGCCATTTGAATTTGTCATTTTAACAGAATGTAGTCATCCTCAGATCCTTCAGGCATCCCAAGCTATCATTGACTGTGTAAGATCTGAGCTGCAAACTGAGAAAGTCATTCTGACGGGTATACGTAATACAGAATTTTCTGGGAAGTTATTTGCCGTTGACAATGTGACATTCCCACCATTGACAATGAGAAGAGTTGAAGTGACACAGATGACCGGTTAAACTGTGAAAACTGTGAAGTGCTTGTTGATAGTAAAAAGTTTATCAGGCTCACCAAAGCGGCTATCATAAGCATTACCAGTGGTCGAGGAGAGATTTGGATCACTAATTGTCATGAGTAGCCACAACTTATCCCCAAAGGAATATGTATCAGGACAGCTGAACCAATCCAGGACAGTGAGCTCAACGTCATCAACGAAGACCCATGCTCTGCTGTTAGTACAGACAACAACCCTGGAAATGCCACTAGTGCCTGGTCTGACCAAGAAACAATGTCAGTGGGTGTTAGCTATACTAAGCCAATTTTCGGGTGCATTCACACCTCGGCAGGAGAAAACTTGGACGAAATGGTCCATGATAAGGCACCATATCAATACTGGGAATCATCCAGCTGTAAGACGAATAATTCAGGAGGAAGTGGAGAAGATGTTGTACAATGACATTATTCAACCTTTGGAAAGTTCTTGGTTGTCTCCGTTGGTCCTCATAAAGAAGAAGGATGGCACGTGGAGATTCTATGTTGACTGTTGGTGGATGAACAAAATCACAAAGAAAAATGTCTACCCATTACCACACATTGACGACATCTTAGACTGCTTGAAAGGAGCTACATACTTCTCAACTATGGCCATGCAGATAGGTTACTGGAAAATCGAAGTTGACGAAGCTGACAGGGAGAAGACAGATTTTATCACACCTGATGGTCTCTATGAATTCAAAGTAATGCCATTTGGATTATGTAATGCTCCGGCCACATTCGAACACATGATGGATAACTTGCTTCAACACCTTACATGGACGATGTGTCTTTGATATTTAGATGAAATTGTCATTTTCTCGAAAACATTTGAAGAACATCTGAGTCACCTGTCAACTGTGTTGAAGTGTGTTCAGACTGCAGACTCCGCCTCAATCCAAAGAAGTGCCTCTTTGTTGCAAAAGAGATAAAAATCCTGGGGCACCTAGTCAACGGAGATAGTATCCGTCCTGATCCAGATAAAGTAAGTGCAGTCACAGAATTTCCAATTCCTCAGCACATTCGTGATATGAGAAGTTTTCTTGGGCTGTGCTCATACTACCGACATTTCGTAAAAGGATTTTGTAACAAGGCACGTCCATTGCAAGAACTTCTGCAGGGAGACGCCAAGTTTTATTGGGATGAGACAAAAGAAAGAGGTTTCTGGGCACTTAAAGAGGCTCTAACTTCCACACCAGTTCTAGCCTTGTACAGTGAAAATGCGGAAACTAAACTTCACACAAATGCCAGTGGTTAAGGGATTGGTGCAGTGCTTGTACAAGTTCAGGAAGGTGCTGAAAAGGTGATAACCTATGCATCAAGAGTACTCTCAAAGTCCAAGATAAACTGCTCTACAACTGAGAAACAATGTCTCGCAGTTATCTGGGCTATCAACAAGTTCTGGCTGTATTTACTTGGCAAACCATTCACCGTCATGACAGACCACCATTCTTTGTGTTGGCTGACTAGCTTGAGAGATCCATCAGGTCAACTAGCAGGATGGGCAATTAGACTCCAAGAGTATGACATCACAGTGGTATTCAAGAATGAGCACAAACACAAGGTTGCCAACTGCCTTTCGAGTAATCCATTAGTGGAACACAACATCATGAATGAAATTTCAGCCCTCACTGAATTCTGTGACATTACAGCTGAACAGAGGGAAGATCCAGCACTATTAAAAAACCACAGAGGCCTTAGAGAAAGGAGAACCAACCAGTGGAGAATTCCAACTTATAAATGGGACACTGTATAAGAGCAACTATGATCCACTGGTCCCCAAATGGCTACTGGTAGTTCCAGCTCAACTCCAGCCCGCTATTCTCAATTATTTCCTCGATGCTGCAATATCCGGTCATCTGGGATTTGTAAAGACCCTAGACAGAATCAGACACACATATTACTGGAAAGGTCTCTACCAATCTGCCAAGCACTATGTGAGTCACTGTAAAGAGTGCCAGCAATGGAAGCATGTGCCACAGTTAACTCCAGGACATCTCGTACCAATTCTACCTGCAGCCGCTCCATTCCACCAAGTTGGGATCGATCTTTTAGGAAGATTCCCAAAGTTCATAACTGGTAACTGATGGGTAATAGTCTGCACTGACTACCTCACACGCTACACTGTCACCAAAACTGTGCCAACTGCAGAAGCTCCAGGGATCGCAAAATTCCTTGTAGAAGACATACTGAGGCAATGTTCAAATGTTTGTAAAGCTTATGGGACTTAACTGCGGGGCCATCAGTCCCTAAACTTACAAACTATTTATGAAATAGCCTATACTAAAGACGGCACAAACATCCATGTTTGAGGGTGTATTCGAACCCCCAACGGGGAACAGCCTTGCGCATCATAGCATAGCACCTCAATGCGCTCGGCCGCGGCCATTATTTTGAAACATGGAGCACCACATGTGATGATATCTGATCATGGAAAAGTATTCCAGTGAATACTAGTATCAGAGGTAATGTCACGTTTCAAAATTGTCCACAGAATGACAACTGCTTACCATCCTCAGACAAATGGTCTTACAGAAGGTTTTAACAAGATTTTAGCAGATATGCTGCCAGTTGTGGCATTTGCTTATAATACCACAAGACAAGACACCACAGGCTTCATGTTGTTTTTCCTGCTCCTTGGCCATGAAGCGGCGATGACAATGGATATGCTGTCCTCATTCCTACTGGATGACACTCAGGATGACTATGTGAAATAGCTCATGACCAGGATCAAAGAGGCAAGACAGCTGGCTCGCATACGGAGACTGGATGCCCAAGATAAGAACCGTCAGTGGTATAATGACAAGCACCGACCTGTTGTGTACAGCCCAGGAGATCTGGTATGGATTTTTACCCCTGTAGAGAAAGTTGGATATCAGAACAGTTATTGAAGCGATACTTTGGTCCATATTGTATCATACACTGCCTGTCAAATGTCACATACGAAGTTGAGGATTATGAGCCATCGTCAAAATGACAAAAACAAAGAGACATCGTTCACGTCCTCTCCATGATGACTTACTATGATACTCAAGAGCAGATAGGTGGAGATGGCTTCTTGTTTAAGGACTCTAAGGCCGAAGATACTGCTGAAGCCACGACAGGACTGTCTGTCATTGGTAATCGTGCAAAAGGAAAGGATTCTCCAGAACTTCCATACAGAGGACCCATGACAAAATCAAGATCCAGGACATTGCAACTGGCTCCAAAGAGAACCTAACAGCAGGTCACTGTTTTTTCAGGAGGGGGAGCAATCCTGCGAGTCCCCACGTTAACCGACTGCTGATATGGCACAAGGGATAGCATCCCCGATTGTGGTACTCAAAGTCACCGGTTCAATCCCATCCAATGGCAAAAATTTATTTCTTTGTAATTAATACTTCCAGAATGTTCTACATGTTTCTTATGTTCACTTGTAATTTCTGCTTGTTTCTTATGTTAATTATTCTTCTAATTTCTGGTACATTCTGTATAAATAGCAGAGCACTCTGCCCAAGAGGCAGTCAGTGCTGCATGTACATTTCAGTTCACAATAAACCTTTCCATTTCAATGGGATAATATGGATATTCTACTTTAGGAGGTTTGGGAAGGATCTTGGGTATTATTTCTCTCATTTCAGAGCATGTTGAAAAAAATTAAAATTTTTGATAAAGAATGTTGTTTAGGTGTTTCAGTTCAGTTGCTAATGAGTAAAGAATGGTACACAGTCTTCTGTAGATTATTATTGTGGTTGAAGGAAGGGCTGGGGAAATATATTTATGAACAAGGTCAGGGTGGGGAGGTGGGAGGCAATGGGGGTTAAGACTGTCTGTGAAGGCTTTTGTGAGACTTTTCAGCATACTGTGTATATGAGTTCTCATCATTGGAAACATGGCTTCCTCAGGTAGAAAGGCTGTATGGGAGGAAAGTTTTAGTGTGTAATGGGTGGCAGCTGTTTGAATGCAGGCACTATTTGTAGTTTGTGGGTTTAAAGTGGACAGACATGTGGATGGATCCATCTGTAGGGTGGAGCCTAATGTCCTGGATGGTTGGCTTTCTGAGCACAAATCATGAAAATGTCATCAGTGAACATGAATCAGACCATACCTTATCATTCTCCATCTAGACAAAGTTTTTACCACTGTATCACAAATCAGTGATTACTTGGCTGAAGGCATGTGTCAACGGTCTGACTTTTTCACTGCTCTTGTGCTGGCATGATCCATCCCAAAAGTCTAACATGATCTCCAATTCCTGATAAAATCCTATGTCGCCTCTCCCTCTGATCCATCTCCTTCTCTACTGCAACAACACTCCACATAGTCACCTTCTATGTGCTCCCACAAATCCACAAACCAAATAATTCTGGATGCCCAGATGTTATTGGTTATTGTGCTCCCACCAAAAGAATTCTAACCCTCATTGATAAACATGCCCAACTAAATTTTTGAAACCAAAGTATCCAACTACTTGCTACACAGACTATCCACCAGTGCCACCCCTTTACTTTCTGGACCCTTACTCCCCACAATTGTTGCCATTTTCCTATACATAAATATCTCTCAGGCCCATGGGCTTGCCACCCTTGAACATTACTTCTCCTGTTGTCCTTCATACTCCAAACCCTATACATTCCTCATTTGCCTTATTAACTTTACCCTAATAAACAACTAATTTTCTCTTAAAGGAAAGGTATACAATCATTTCTCCTCATGAACCCCTCATAGCAATTAGACCATGCCTTCCTGACCTTTTCCACTTGCCATATCCTCCAAAACTCCCCACCAACAATCCACAATACCCAAAACCTAAACAAGCCCAAAACACTGCCAAAACCATCAACCCCACAGAAGTTTCAGTCTTATCCAAAGGTCTCACCTTCAGTCCCACACCCAAATTAACCATGTTGGACTTCTCAAAGACCTCCTCTCCTTCTGTCAATCCCTATAGTGGAAAAATCACTATCCCACCAATCCCTCAATTCAAAACCAATCTCATTCAAATATTGAACCCTATCTCTCTCAATTCATAACACCATTCAACTGTAACCCTCCATCACTGCCACCTAACCACCCCTGGTCACCTTCCAGGAATTCCTCACTTTCAACTTGGCATAACTATTTTTACCCAAGTCTCTGCCCAAGAATATCAGCCTTTTGGCAGAAGAAAAGGACAGCCTTCCATGCCCTCAAAACAGATCCCACCTAATCATCCTTTCTACAGACAAAGGTCACATGACTTTTGTGATGAATCACAGTGATTACATGGCAGAAGGCCTACATCAATTGTCTGATTCTTCCACCTACAAGTTGTGTGCCAGGATGCCACTATCACAAAAGTCGAACATAATCTACAATCCCTACTAAAGTTGTATGCCCCTTCCCAGAACATCTTCCCCCAAATCCATCTCCCTCCTCACCACTACAACATTTCACACGCTTACCTTTTACATACTCCCAAAAATCCATAAACCTAACAATCCTGAATGCCCAATTGTGGCTGGTTACTATGCTCCCAGTGAAAGAATTTCAGCCCTTGTTGACCAGCACATCCAACCAAGTCTTTGAAACCTAGCCTCCCACAACCAAGATTCCATCCACTTCCTTCACTGACTCTCAACCATTCCCACACCTTTATCTTCTGGTTTCTTACTTGTCACTATTAATGTCCTTTCCCTATGCACCAATATCTCACATGCTCATAATCTTGCTGTTCTCGAACACTACATTTCTCAGTGTCCTTCAAGCACCAAGCCCAATATCTCATTCCTCATAACCCTTATCAATTACCCTAATAAACAATTTCTTTTCCTGTGAAGGAAATGTATAAAATCATCACTATTTTTTCCCATATGGCAGCCTCCAACGGCAACCTAATTATGGGCCATCTGGAGGAAACCTTGCTAGATTCCCAAACTCCTAGACTGGTTCAGGTTCATTAATGATATTTCCTCCTGTACCACTTGCTTCACCTATCCAGCATGTCTACCTTCTTGGACATTAACCTCCACCTTATTGATGTCTCCATCAACACATCTGTCCATCCAAGCCACACCAAATCATCCCTCTTATACAGCCTTGCCACCCATGGTCAGTGTGTTTACAGTGACGAGAACTCTCATACCCTTCATTCTGAAGGTAGCACAACCTGTAGCTAAGCTGAACATGATTGTTTTCAGTGGTTCTCTACAACCCAGGCCATCTGGATTCTTCAAACCACCACGAGTTCTTATAACTGTGCAGGTGTGAGTTGTCCTCACAACACATCCAAAGGACTCACAGCTGTCCTGGCCCCAAGCTAAGGTAACCTGCTGTTGTTACACCCCACACTCAAGAGTCTCCTGCCACCCTTCCACCCTGTCTTACATCTCCTACTACTTAATTTATGTCTACCAACTGAGTGACATCTCTTTCCTTCCTCTGCATGTCCCCTTTTTGTTATGTGTGTGTCCCCATCCTTTCAGTGCGGGTTGAACACTACCATATTTGGAGTATAATTGCCATACAGTCATCAATATCAATCTGAATCTCACTTTCCCTTCTATCTGCACATTCTGCCAGGCAGTGTGGATTGTTCTTTACCCTATTTTTCCCTATTCCATCTCCACATTCATTATAAAAGTACCAATTGGGCCGCAGGAGCCAGAGATGGCAGTTATGCATGCATGAGGTCCATCGGAGTGATTTTATAAGTGTTTGTATGTTCTTTTTCTGATAAGGCTGTAGTCAAAAATTTAAGTTCAGTGGGTGCAATTATCGATCCTAAATGTTTATCTGCAACTCAGCAACAGTCTTTATTGTGAGTTGCATACTATCCTCATTACATTATTAAGATTCCAACCTTGACTCTCCAAGGTTCTTTTGCCAATAGCATTGTCATAGATGACAGGACATCATCTTCTCCTGGAAAGTGAGAAACTGTGGTAGGTAGAAAAATCAGCAGTGATCTGCAGCATGAGGGTTCAGAAGGTAATGAATACCACTGCATGAAAGATACATAATATGTATATAGATTATATTAGTACTTGTTCCATAGATCATGAATGCGACACTTTGTAATGATGTGGAACATGTCAAGTTAATGAAGGGTGTCTTTACAAATTGTTACATTGTACTAAATACTACATGACACATATTTTTAATATATATAAAAAGAAGATTACACACAGGAGCACAGGTGGTGATAGTAGCATAAATAAAATACACACACACACACACACACACACACACACACACACACACACACACAAACGCTAGCTTTTGCAGCCTAGCTGCTTCGTCAGGCAGAAGGAAAGGAGAGGGTTTAAAGGAGTGGGTAAGGAGTCATTCCAATCCCGGGACAGGAAAGACTTACCTTGGGGGAAAAAAAGGAGGGTAAACAAATACACACACACCCACACATTTACACAGATGCAAGTATCTTTACTTTATCTAGAAGAATTCCATTATTTACACACTCAAGAGCCTTGGAGAAATCACAAAAAATCCCAACAGGTGATGTCTGGTAATTCAGAGCATTTAATATTCAATTGGTGAAAGTATATATAGCATTTTCTGTTGAAAAGCCTTTCTGAAAACCAAACTGACATTTTGTTAGAACTTTATTTTTACCTATGTGTGAAACTACTCTAGAATACATTACTTTTTCAAGAATTTTGGATAAGGCTTAGTATATCTATTACATTCTCTGATTCTATGTCATCTAAACAAACCAGTAGTTCATCTACTTTGTTCTTTAATCCTCCAATATTTTGGTGAAATATAATAACATTATTTTTTACTTTACTATTGTGAGACTCAACTTTATTCTTTAATGCCCCAATATGTTGGTGAAATATGGTAACATTATTTTTTACATTACTTTTGTGAGATTCATGTGAGTTATGAGGATCTTTAGTACATGCCTGACTGAGCTTCCCATTGGACACTGTTCTTAGCCTAAAAAAGAGGAACATTTATGAATTGCAGTATCTCCCCTTAAGGGTTTTGCTATTAACCCAGCCAGTTTTTCCTGAAATGTGGGCAGAGTTGGGAAACTGATGATCTCTTTATTGGCAAAAATTCTTTCGGAACAGACGCCACATGTATATATATATATAATATGCCAGTGACGGGTAATGATCCTATCGTTAGTGGGGAGGGGTGGGCACGTTTAAAGCCCTTACTCTTATGGGAATTAGTTTCATAACTACGAGTTTGAGTACTGTGGACAGGGCGAAGCTGGGAATTTGTATCTGACGGGAGGCGTGCTTAGGTAGTCCTTGTTGCAGGTGCGGTGATCACTGTGTCCCCAGTGGTGTAGGGGTCAGTGCAACTGCCTAGAAAGCAGGAGACCAGGGTTCGTATCCCGGCTGGGTACACATTTTCAGCTTTGCCCAATTGCAGTTGATGTCATATATTCTGTGAATATTAAATAATAACAACTGCAGGATCAGAAGTGACGTCTGTTCTTTCGGAACAGATGCCAAATGTATATATTCTTGATTATATTCGATTAATGATGAAAATTCTCCTCAGAGATGATAAATATTGTTCAAACAAGATAGAATGGCTGGCCAGTACTTACCTTTGTGATGTACCACCGATAGTAACACAAATGAAAAAACAGAAGTAAAGGGACAAAAATTAAAAGTTTTGGAACACAGTTCCTTCATCAGGTGGGAGAGAAGGGAAGAAGAAAGGGTGGGATCGGAAAGGAAAGGTAATTCACGACATAGGTCATGAAGGTGGTGTTTCAGGAGTGTGGATGTCAGAGATACTGCATGTACGTATTGAGAGCCAGAGAGGATATATATAAAAAACCAAATAGGAAAGATCAAATAGTGAAGAAAAGCATATGTACATGCAGTATCTCTGAAGTCCAAAATTCTTGATTAGTCTCCTAGTCAAGCCACAAGGAAGGAAACAGTGAGAAAAAGGCTGAAACTAGTGAAATTGTACTTATAATTGTACAATATTTCATATTCAAGTACTTTATTGATCTCTTTCTTATTTTTATGTTCATATGTATTTTTAAATGTAGCACAATTTAAGAAAAATGATGGATGCAAGTTCTCTGATTTTTTTATGAACACATTATTACAGTAAAAATCAGATCATTTTACAAATATTATACATTTTTAATAATAACAATTTAATTAATTAATTCTGTGAGTACTTACATGCAAGAACTTAACAGTTTCCATATACAATGGAAAAATTGTACATTTGCTACCAATAAATATTTATAAAGCATTTAAAATAGCAGGATAAATAACAACCAAGAGGTCACAAGATACAGTGCATTTGAAGTATACTTTGCCACATAATTTAAGAGGTACTTTGAAATATTTAATATATATTTAATTTTAATATTTTCACATCATCTGCAGTAAATTTTGCATTATTCTTGTGCTTAAATGTTCTGTATGCATTTGCAGTCTTACCTGTTATGGTATGAGTGAACACCCTGGTTTGTGTGGATGTCTTTGTCTTTGTTCTCTTCAATTTTTGTTATAAAATATGTGATTTATAATGTTGGTTAACATTGGTCATGGTCTTAAGCAAGATGGCTGCTTTATGATCATGATTGAAAGGAAGATACAGGAGATTTTTTCCTATAAATTTCAGCTAGACAACTACCCCACATCTCCTTCAAATCAGAGGAAATATAGTTACAAAATAAGGCATACTTTCCTTACATTTACCATAGTCTGATATTTTGGGATAAAAACAGAAGGTATTTAAAGACTATTAGAGATTGAAAGCTTGTAAGGAGACTAATTTATGGTGTAAATTCATGAACGGCAAGTCAAAACTGTACATATTAAGTAGTTCACATCAGTATATTTATTCCTAACTGCAGGTTTTTGAAAGTAATATGTCCAATCAGTAGCTCAATACACAATAACAATGCAGGGAATTTTTTATTTTATCTATTTCTTTATTTTTTATTAGCATGAACATTTTATATACTTCCGCTGTGTCCTCTGTTTTTGGTAGTTGCCAATTAATTGTTGTATTGTGTGAATAAGTTGAGAAATAAATAACAACTGCATTATTTGTATGTTAATGTATTTATGTTCAACTATGACAAATCCTTGTTACTTCTGTGTGTTGTTTATACCTTAGCTGGGACAGGAAAACTTGACTGTCATGGGAGACAGGAAATAGCAGGTGTGATGGGAAATAGCAGGTGTGTATGGACTAGAGAAAAGTAATGAAAAGTAGAATTTTGCATGTAGCATAATTTAATCATCATGAACATTTGGATTAAGAATCATGAAAGAAGGCTGTATTAGTGAAAGAAACTGGGAGACAGCAAAAAGTACGAAATTGATTCTACAACGGTAAGACATGGATTTTTGAACCAGGTATTACCGTAAAACATATCCAGATATAAAATTTTACTATATCTTAATGTTTATGAGCTGTAAATTAAAATGGAAGAAACTGCATAAAGGTCAGGAAATATGGATATGAGACCAGGATAAATTGCAGGAACCTGAAGTTTATGATAGTTTCAGAGGGCGCTTTAGGAAATGATTGATAAAAATTGTGAAAGTAATACAGTACATGACATATGGGTAGCTCTGAGAGATATAATGAAGGCCACAGAGGACCAATTAAGTAGAAAGATATAACCCATAAAAATCCTTGGGTATCACAGGAAATACTGAATTTGATTGATGAAAAGAGAAAATATATAATTGCAGTAAATGAAGCAGGTAAAATGAAGTACAGATGACTAAAAATTGTCAAGAAGTGCATATGGCTAGGATAGGACAAGAGAAAGTCTGTAGAAGAATGTATAACTAAGGAAAGATAGATGCTGTCTACAGGAAAATAAAAGAGATGTTTGGAGAAAAGAACAACATCTTTATGAATACCAAGAGCTTAGTTTTAAAACCAATAGTGAGCAAAAAAGTGAAAGCTGAAGGGTGGAATAAATAAAGGGACTTTACCAAGGAAATGTACTTCAAGGTAGTATTGTAGGAAGGGAAGACTAAGTAGATGAAATTACTATAATGAGAGAAGAAATTTACAGAACACCGAAAGACCCAGGTCAAAACAATTCCTCTGGAGTAGACATTCCCTCGGAGCTACTAATGCCTCTGAGAGAACCAGCAATAGTGAAGCTATTCCTCCTGGTGTGTAAGATGTACCTTGTGTAAAAGAAGGGATAGATTGGTAGGACACATTCTTAGACATCAAGGAATTGTGAATTTAGCATTGGAAGGAAGTGTGTGGGGTAAAAATCGCAGAGGAAGACCAAGAGATGGATACAGTAAGCAGATTCAGACAGATATAGGTTGCCGTTCTTATGTGGAGATGAAGAGGCTTGCTCAGGATAGGGTATTGTGGAGAGCTGCATCAAACCAGTCTCGGACTGAAGACCGCAACAACAACAGTAACACTAAGAGTGGGCCTTTGCGATCGTCGTTTGACAGCTCGAAATTTAAATGAAAATAACAGCTTAACTATTCATCTGACACAAAAATTGAATAACCTAATTGGTAGAGGAGAAAATTCTCTACAACTTAGCTCCCTTACCTTTTTTCATCTCTTGTATCGTTTGAGACATATTTGCAAAAATTATGGAGATTTGACACCCTCCATTGAATTAACAAAAACCAGCCGTTCGGAGATGTCACATGACATTCCTCGCCCAGAACTCTCTCTGGCATACACCATCCATCTTGTGTTATGTATTTGATGATTTTCTTATTGTAACTTACACGTTGTCATTTCAAAGCAATGGCACACTGAGGAATTAACAAAAACACATCGTTCTTTCTACGATAAATGATAATCTAGTGTCTACAAATGCCATATTAGCATCAGTTAACAAAGGCCATTAATAGTATGAGATTAAAGGACTCATCTTTTGATTGATAGCTGTAGCGTAGTGAGCAAGGCGTTGGACTATGACGCTAAAGGTTGGTGGTTCGGAACCCGCCACTACCTAAATTTTCTTTTTCCTGAAATGGTTTGAGACACTCTTATTAATTAATTTTTTATTATTTAGATTATTATTTTGGTCCAAAATGTTTGCAAAAACTTATAAAACTACAAATCTAAAGTGGGCCATAAAACACGTCAGTGCGATTTTTTTTCCTTCCTGTCAGCAGCTTTGAGCCTTTTTATGGTGAGTTATTATCTATCCTCCATTATTGACATTGCAACTGGATTTTGCATTATCAAAATTTTGCCAAACACCACTTCTTTATGATGCAGTCAGTGGTCCCAGCTGAACCTGTGCCATGTGCCAACTATTGTGCACATTTTGCATCAGTGTTCCAGTATTTCTTTAGCTCATTCAAGTCACAGATGAAGTGCATTTTTACTAATGTATCTCTGCTCAACAATCATGACAGTCACATTCAGGATGAGAAATACCCTCAGCCCACACCTCTCATGGATTTAAACATCATTTCAGTCTTAATGTGTGGTCTGTAGTCATCTGATTGGCCAGTGTATACTGCACCTTGTCTAAAGTTCAGTTTAGAGATACTTGGCTCCTTTGGAGGAGGACACACTGGTGCTTATTATTGTTTACAGATACTTATTTGATAGATCCATTATAGCATGAAAACACCTGGATGTGGAACTAGTTGAAACAGTCAATACAAAGGTTTAAAATTATAGATTAGTTGTAGTAAAAAAATCAAATCTGTAATACTGAATTACTATTCTGACTCATAGACTAAGATACAGATTTCACATATTACAAAAGCAGTTATTTATAAAGAACTAGGACTGTCTTCGTAATTTCAAAATCACAAAGTTATGACAGGAATACACAGAAATTCAAGAAAGAAAATAACTATCTCTGCTGAAGAATTCATCCAAAGAGAAAATCATTTTTCCAGTAAGAATTCCTTTAACCTCTTTTCTTTTTTTTTACAACATTTTATTATCTTTCAGACACTTAATATTACTTGGAAGTGTGTTCAAGATTTTTGTACTTGTGTTGATTTGATCTGATTTTCTCAGGGAAGCCAAAACAGTCTTGGTCCAACCCACCACTGCCCGCACCGAAACTAAGTTTATTGTGTGGTATCGCTCCCTGTATATCTAGTAAAGCTAACCAATGCCCTTGAACAGTGCAAGAAGTCCCTTTAGCAGTTCTTTATTAGACACAATTTCTTCGGGGCTGGTTGTCCCAAATGTTCTGTGCCTTTTACTCTCCAATGCAATGCATTCGAAGATTAGATGTGATGCAGTTTCATCACCGTCATCACAGATCCTACATTTAGGGCCCTCTTCTGTTATGTACTTGTGTACTTTACACATGTTTGCAAGAGAGCATTTTTTCCTTTTTTTTCCATCCACAGAGTAGTCACATTTCCTTCAAATGTTATAATGATGGTATGCTTCATGTGTTTCATACTGAGATGGTTTGTGAAGTGTGAAAGCCATGAGCGAAAGGAGGTATTGTGAGGCAGTGGTTAATATCCCTAATGGTTTAAAGACATTGTGACATGAGGTTCTTGGAGAATCTCTACACATAATATGGACTGCTTTTTTTCTGGCTTATGATTTTATTTTATTTACTGAAAACAGTGAGTTGACCCAAAAGGTTATTCCATAGCAGATTACTGAAGGAAATCAGTGAAAATAAGCAGACTTTGATAATTGATGTCTCCAATTTTGGAGATTATTTGGATGGAAGAGGTTGCTGAACTGAGCTTTTTCAGTGTTTAGTGGATGTGGTGTTCCCAGTTGAACCTGTTTTCAATGTGAACACCTGTGAAAAAGGGGCTGGAAGGGAAGGGTTACTCACAACCTTTTCCATGAGATAAGGATGATGTAAAGTGTGCTATCAAAATTCATGCCATCCTTCTCTCTCACAGCCTAGGTTGCAAGTAACTCTTCTCTTCTATCCCTATTTTCACCCCATCTCTCCTACATGACAAAGCAATTAATTGCCAAAACATTGTGTTCCATCATTTATTTTCATCATTTTTGTGTGACTTTCAGTGGTACTTAGCTGAGGTAAGTACTGGACAACCACCCTATTGCTTTTGAATAATTTATTAATTTTTTGTGTATATCTGATTTAGTATTTAGTATTTTTATTATCTGAAAGATGTCTCACAGTGTATCTATTAGAACAAGTGGCTCAACCAAATGATGCTACAACAGCCCTACAATGGAGTATAGGTGGATAAGTCACAGTGAATCAGTTTGTTGGTCATCGTGATCACCCAATTTAAAACTTCTGGAGTTTTTACTACGGGGCTACATGAAGAGAGTTGTTTACAAGATCTCTGTGAGCTCACAAAACAGTCTGCTTGCCCAAGTAATGGCTGTATCAGAGGTCATTCAGATTACTCCAGGACATTTGGTGCACTTGTGTGTTTGAACATTGTTTGATGCTACACTTTGTACAACGAAACTCGTGGTTGTCAGTTTGTGCATATATTCTTATTTACATGGTGAATTCAGTTTGTTGCTGCATGTGCAGCATATTCTTTACAAAGTCATTTCTCTTCCAAACAGCACATTTCTAGACATAGGCCTGTGTTTATTAGCAAATGTTGCATCCTGAGTCTAACACCAATAACCGTACAACAGGAATTCTTATCAACATACCTATTTGAATAAAATTATATTGGGTATTAGGTTGCATTAGGTATTTTCTGGAAATTAACTACTGATGATGATGGATTCACCTCGCATGCTGTCTGTTTCAGCTGTCAGTTGGTTAACATGTCATATCTTGACATACCATTGGACAATTTGAAATACAAATTGCTATGTAGGGGTAGCTGATAAACTATTCCTTTTGATACTCATGCATGTGTGTAGTAGCCAAAATTGAATCTGTAGCTTCTGCCAAAGGATAGTGTTCCCCTGAAATGAAATGTTGAGCCCACATGGCAGTACTTTTGTGGACCTTCGATTATACTTTTGAGCCCAAAGCTTGTGGAGCTTCTGGTTATCTAAATCATGCTGTCTGCTGGACTCTGATAACTGACAGCTTGGCTTTAGGTGGCTAGTAGCCATTCTCCCTGTTAAAGGTTCAATAATTTCAATAGCTTCTCTCCTTTTCTAATGCAGCGTGTGTGGCTGCCAATCAATAGATTAACAACATTCCTGGTGAAGTTTAGTTACAGCTGACTTCTTGTCCTGCCCATGTCACTAACAAATGTTCATTCTCCAACACAAGTGCTACTTGTGTTGTGTGAGCTGGCAAATCACATTGTCTGTTTGATTGCTGTAAGCAAGCAGTAGGGGGTGTTTTTTGGTTACTTTATCTGTTTTCTTTTTGCTGTACCTCACATCTCATTGTATGTCTCTGTTGCTATATCCATTCACACAGAATGTTGTTCATTCATTTCATGTTGTGGGCTGATACTGTCACTAATCTGTTAAGTTTAGGCTAACAGTATATGTAACAAGACCTTCCCTTGTGTTGGCTACTAGTTTGTTTATGGATGCAGATATCTGTTGGTATTTGCTAATTTCCTAAACATGGTGTTTTTGGTGTCAGTGTAATGTGAGCTGATTGACTATATAAAATAAACAAATTAAATGTGAGAGGATGACTGGTAACACAACTCTTTATTCAAGAACGGAAGGAACTAACTTGAAAAACAAAAGTTGTCAGAGAGTAAAACAGCAGAGATAATAACATAAAAATCATAGATCAAACATTGCATATGGAATAAAAACACGCAAAATGCAATGTTCCTGGCGGCTGGACATGGAACTATGATTAACAGCTGCGATTAATTTATTACACCCACGATAATAGTGCACCCCTGGTAGCCGGTGCAGAACTAATTATTACACAGTTCACTTGATTCTGCCACTACACTGCACTGCACAGCACTTTCCAATACTAAAACTTTGCACTGACGCATGGCGGCTGGTGTAAGAGAGTGCCACATCGCCCCCCCCTCCCACCCCCCCCCACCCCCCTGGGCAGAAGCGAAGCTTGCTGTTGATGAATCATGCTGGGAAGTGTACCCGATGACCAGAACGATTTGTCCGCGTTGCAGGCTGTTCCGCAGACGGCAATGGCAGTGGTGGTGAAGGTGGTTGTGCATCTTGTTCAGGCATGTTCTGATATCTCTGTGGGTAAGCCATCAGCAGTGACTCTTGAAAAACATATGCAGGCTTCTTTCTATTTAGAGAAACAGTTCTTGCCTTGCCATTCACCAATATATCCATTGTCTGCGTACTTCTCTGTATCACGCGGTATGGACCAGTGTACATAGGTCGTAGAGGTGGTTTCACTCCGTTGGTGCGAAGCATAACATGAGAGCACTGATCTAGGTCCTCATGCACATAACAATGCAGCATGCCATGGCGTGAAGCCTTGGAGGACAGATCCGTGCAATATGGTTTTGCAAGCAACGTAAGAAATCTGGCTGGTCTAGTGTCGATTTTTGCAGTGTACTGGGGTCGATGAATTCACCAGGCAGACGCAATGTTTCTCCTTATACTAACTCCGCAGCTGAGGAATCGATGTCAGGTTTATAAGTTCTTCATAGGTTCAGTAGCACCATTGGTAGAGTTGCAGTCCATGTGTTGTCATGGCACATAAATGCTGCTTTTAGATAACAATTCCAGCGTTCAATCATGCCATTACTAGCGGGATGGTAGCTAGTGGTTCTGTGGTGCACATATCTGCAAAACTTGGCCAACTGAGCGAACTGATCAGACTCAAACTGTCGTCCACGGTCAGTGGTGATATGTTGTGGGCATTCAAATCTTGCTAACAACGCTGAAGTGAATGCAGAGGCAAATGTTTCAGCAGTTAAGTTGTCAATTGGAACTACCTCTGGCCAGCGGGTAAATCGATCTATCATAGTTAAAACATAGCGTTGACCATTCGATGGTGGAAGCAGTCCCACAATGTCCAAATTCAGGTGAGCAAAACGTGCAGTTGCATCTGGAAAGTCGCCAATAGGGGCAAGACACGTCACACTTTTGGCACTGTAAACATGTTCTGTCCATTCTTTACAGTCTTTTTGCATTCCTGGCCATACGAAACATTGGAATACAAGTTGTGAACTGGGACGAACACCTGGGTGGCAGAATTTGTGAACACCGTCGAAGGCTTGTCTTCTGAATGCTGCTGGAAGAAATGGGCAGGGTCGTCCACGGAAGACATCGCAGTACAGCTTGGCATCTTCTGTGGCAACGTTGATGAGCTGCAGCTGTAATCCTGACATGTGTGTTGAGTTCCGCATCTTCTTTCTGTGCTCGGGGGAGTGCAGGAAAGTTGATAGGGCTCGTTACACTGCTGACATGTGGAAAACAGTCAGCCACTACATTGTTGATACCCATGAACTGGGCTATAAACTGCAAATGGTTGAACTGCCGAGGAGAGCAGTTGATACTGTTCCATTTGAATGAAAATATCAATGGTTTATGGTCTGTATATATCATGAAAACACGTGCTTCGACTTGAGGGTAGAAGTATTTAACTGCTTCATACATGGCCAGGATCTCACGGTCGTAGGCCCTCCACTTTCTTTGTGATGGTGACAGTTTCTTGGAGAAGTATGCTAGTGGCTGCCAGGCATTGTCCGACCATTGTTGCAGCAATGCACCTATAGCTGTCTGTAACGCTTCCACAACTACAGTTAACGGTGCTTGGAGGTTAGGGTAGGATAGAAAAGCTGCATCTGCCATGCTCTGTTTTGCGGCTTCAAACACTGAACACATAGCCTAATTCACATAATTCAGTCAACAACATTGGTGCAGCAGCATGAAACTTAAGAGTTTGCTGTTGAAAAGCTTCCATGGATATGTCAACTGCTGCAGGTGAGAGAGGGCAGCAAATAACCATTCCATCTGTATGCACACAACATTTGCCTTGCCAACTGAACTACGCTGATGACAAGCCCAATTTCACTAATCTGCAATGTGCTCCTAGAGGATGTTGACGAGTATTTTTTTCATCTACAAGCACATTGGTAAAGAGAGCAAAATATACTATTCCCACAAAAAATTACATTGTTGCTTTAAAAAAACTCTCCTATCACATTTCTCACATTCAAGTTTTACAACTGTATAATAGTTGTAAAAATTCATTGGGTTACTGATGGACCAGGACACAAATTTTCCAGGTCACTGCAATATAAAAGTATCTTCATTGTTTACAGTCACTATTCACAGTTCATTGATGTGCAACCCAGAAAACTTCAGATAAACATTATTGTGTTTCAGTATTGGTTGCAGTAATAGTTGTCAATAATTTGAATAAAATCCTTTTTCACGTTATGCTGCATTATTCTGAAACTAACACTATATTCAAAATGATGTGGCCCAATGCCCAGTAAGATTTATTCAGATTGACACTAGTCATGGAAACCCTTTACACTTGTATCAAGCAACATGAATGTCACAAGTAGCGTGATTAATGTAAGTGTGTAGGGTAAGTAGTTGCTGATAGTATGGTAATAAGCACAGAAAGGTATGTTTATTACTTTTAGAAAGGAATTATCATTCACATTGACAAATGTGGTATTTTCAACATTGTATTCACATTAACAAATCGGTATTTGTTGTTCCAAACTTTAATAACAGGAGAATGAAACACATCAAAGTTTACACAAATCACACATTATTATAAAGACTGCTGTTACCACTTCAGAGCTAATAATTCTGGTGCAGGTAGTTACTTCATAGTATTTTTGTTTTTGTAGTTTTGTGAGATTGTTTCCAGCCATGCTCTAAAGGGCAGCACCTAAAAATATCAAGAAACCTGGTAGGTATACCTGTACTCAAACTAATACTTGTTTCTTTTCAGAAATATACATAATGATACACATCCCTGTCACTGAAACTCTGTCATGTGACAATGTTTGTGCAAATGACAGATGTGGAGCCCCAGGATCACAGTTGGTTTCATCCTTGTGGAATATGGGTTGGCCAGCATATCTTGCCAGTCGACGGAACTTCATTGTGGCAGAAGTGGATGGTCGTGGCTCTGGCTTTCAAGGGGATCACATCAGACACCAGATATACAGAAAGTTTGGTTCTATTGAGATCAGTGATCAGATGGATGTTGTTGAGTAAGTAATAGATTTACTGTGTGTTTTTAACCTTTTAATTCTCTAAGGGCTTCAAAGAGTCAGATACAGTGATACATAACAAGTTGTAAGCAATGTAATAAATATGCGCACTGGACAAAATATTAGTCATCCTCTTAAATGAGCTAACTAATTGCTCTGGAGCATTGTACTCTATGTTGAACATGGGCTTGTATGAATAAAATGGCAAATGTATTTTATTCTCAGAAGTTTGTAGAAACTTCTTAGATTTGCATGAGTGAGGAAGTGAGAGAATATAATTCACCTGAGAATGTACTCAGCTGCTCAGTGCAAAGAATGTTCTCTGTTTGTGTATGAATAATACTTGAGAGGTTTCTCACAAGTGGAGGACATTCTCTGTTTTCTGAAGTAAACTCTGTAGCACACTTCAAACTGAATAAGTTCTATTGAGTTTAAGTATTTTACAATGCTGCACTGAACACATAAGGAGAATTTACTTAAACCAAATTGAAAAAATTACTGGAGTGAACACAGCCTCAACAAAAAATATATGTTTGATTTCAAACACACAAAGTTCAATAATTCTGGGATTCTATCTTCAAAATGGAAATGAGCATATGGCTTTCTTGGCCAGGAGAACCCTTGCAGGTTTGTTCAGCCGCCTTAGTGTAAGTCTTTTTATTTGACACCGCGTGGGCGACTTATGTGTCAATGATGATGAGATGATGATGATTAGGACAACACACAACACCCAGTCCCCTGCCGGTAATCGAACCCGGGCCTCCTGCTTGGTAGTCAGCAACACTACCGCTGAGCTACAGAGGCACTGCAGAGATAAGACACTGCAGAGATAAGAGTTGATGATACCTTGGCAACTAAGACAGTAGTTTCCAGTTAAACACAGCATGGGATGTAGCATATAACTACAACAAGAGCACTCCAATGCTAAACTAGCAAAGTTGTTCAGATCCACCAGCAGCAGGGAGATCCCATCACTATCAACCATGACTCCTCCCATCTCCCCCCCCCCTCCCCCAACCCACTACAGGAAATGGGTCATATCCACTATGAGCCATGACACCCTCTACAGAGGTGCATTATGCACACAGCCAAGGCAGACGAGATAGAGTAGACTGAAGTCCAATGGCTACAAAGACCTGAAAATGACAAGTCAGAAACTTTTCAATAAGAGTAAAAGCTGTCTAAATTGCTAAAATTGTATTTATGGTACTTATAACACTCTTCAAAAGAGATAGATTGACTGTCGAGAACTTACCTTGGCTCTGTACTGCCAATAATCACATAAAAAACGCAAATGGAGACAAAAATGAAAGAGGACACTAGCATTTGGAACTGTTTTTCTTCATCAGGTAGGAGAAGAGGAAAGAAAAAGGGATGGGTAATGTGTGGACTTCCACACATGACCCATAATCGCCTCATGGCCTAGGTTGTGAGTAACCATTCCCTTTTATTCTTGTTCCCTTTTTCGTCCCTGCTCTCTTACATAATGAAGGAATACAGTTCCAAAAGCTAGTGCCCTCTTTTATTTTCATCTCCATTGCATTTTTTGTGTGACTATTGACAGTACAGAATCGAGCTAAGTACTGGCCAGCCAATCTAACTCTTTTGAAGTATAATGTAGCATCTCAATAGAGAATTTCCATCAGTAGTCAAATATCACCTTCATGGTCCACATCCTTCTTATTTTTTTAATCATTTCTATGTTTGCTATCATTTACATCTGTTGCCAAACTCCTTATTTCTCTTCAATGTATTCTACATCCCACCTCTTAATGTGTTAAAATCAATTATCCTTCCCATATATAGCCTACTCTTGTGCAATTTAATGTCCATATCCATTCATTCATTTATTAATTAAATAAATATCTCTCTCATTGATTGATTGTTGTAAACATTGTTGCATTGTTTACAAATGTCTAAGATTATTTTGAGTACATTGCCAGAGACATTTTCTGTTAATACAAGTCTATAAAGACAATATCATAGTTTATCAACTGTTTTACCATCAATTTTATGCTACTGGTGATCTTTAATAAACCGTTAATTATCTTTTACATGCTGTTGCTATGAACCCTTTTTCAGCCCAGGGTGATCTGTATTTTTATTTTTAAGGTGATCCATCCCCTGTATCTAGTACTTTTTCATCAGCACTTAGTAGTTAAAAGTTTGACAAAACTTTAAAAAAAATTGTCCAAATTTTCATCTAAATTTTCTTTCCTTTCCACCCATCCTTATGCACAAGGACCCATTCACCCCCTTCTTTTCATATCTACAACTAAATTAACGAATTAATCATAATGTATCCCAATATATAATTTTACAGTTTAACTCCCCCCCCCCCCTGCACACACCTCTACACCTCCCCCTTTTTGCTCCCCGGATTTTCCCTTTACTACATTCCAAACTGCATTTCACATTCTTGCCTATCAGAGGGGGCAATGAATATCCTGTGGCAGATCATGTCCTCCATCATAGTTATAGGGACGTTGGCGTGTGTTATACCATACATGCCATTTGGATACTGGCCCCTAGCATCAGTCCCTCAGAGTTACAGATTTGGGAGCTTGCATTTCAACAAATCTTCTTCTCCCACCATCCTCATGGTCTAAAATTACATTAACCTCTCCCACTCCACCATTTGCAACTCACTTGTTCTTCAGTAATTTCTACCTCCCCCCCCCCCTCTTTTGTGTGTGTGTGTGTGTGTGTGTGTGTGTGTGTGTGTGTGTGCATGTTTCTAATCTTACCTTTATAACATAATTTTTTATCTATAAACAACCCTCCTCCCCCACCACCACTTAGCACTATTTGGTTCACTTCTTGATCTATCCTCTTTCGTTTGGCATGGCTCAGTACTTATCATGCAACATCTGTGATGTCTACATTCACTCAACCCAACTCCTAACCTAGATTGTAAGTAACGTTTCCCTTCTGGTCCTTTTACTCCTACCTGATGAAGGCGATATAAATTTCTGAAAGCTAGCATAAACCTTTAGTTTCCTTGCCGTTTGTGTCTTTTTTTGTGTGTGTGTGTGTGTGTACTATCTGCAGTACCAAACTGCCACTCTACATCTTTTGCACATTATTTTCAAATCTCAGTAGAGAATTTTCATAATTAATTGATTGTATGGAAGTATGTGTTTCATTTTCTGATTAATGCCATGGCAGGAAATTTTAGTTGTGTGGATGTGTTTGTTCGCTTTACCTGTCTGTGTGCAGCTCAGTGATCTTCTTTATGGAGAATCATTGACATTCCAACATGGATGTTCCATTTAATTCATGATCACCCAGGCATCCTTTTACACCTCATCTGGCTTACTCAGAGCATTACGCATGTGTAAATGGTGAAGTCACACAGGGCCCTGCACTTCTAGGGACCTCAAGCAAAACATTAAAACATAATTTGAAAATTGTCATCCATAATTTTGTTTCTAAAACTACTTCTAATGTAATGTAATTCAAGTATATACCGATTGTGACACAACTATGGCCACTGGAGGATGTCTCAGATTTAGAAAATCATACTTGTATCGTAGTTTAAGAAACCAGGGTGATACTGATGTGCTATAGTAAAATCTAGAGTCAACCATGACTGTTGGCCATGCGTAAATTAAGAGGTATATGATTCATTGTTTCTTAGTGCCTCTCCGTGCCATTTCTACACATCTTTGTGAGTAATAATCAAGCAGTAAATTTGTCCATTAGCAGATATTTCCCACAAGACAGGCTGTTCAGCTTCAACTGAGCTGTGCAGTGATACCTGCTCCATTCAATGTAAACAGTCAAATTGAACAATAAGGCACTTGGCACAAGACCACAGCTGGCATGGCAAGTTTTTTTGTCTGTCTGCTATGCCTTATATCAGAGCCAAACCCCTATTCGTTACTGCTGTGACATATCAACACTCAGGGAAATAGGAAATGAAATAATGATTGTATGGCTTTTATTGTCCAGGATAGCCCCATCACAGTTTGGCTGTCTGCTGCAAGACATTTGATTGGTACTACTGTGGCACCTTGCATGTTGATGGTGAAAGTGATGACATCGACAAGCGCACAACACCCAGTTCCCTGCTGGGAATCGAACCTGCTGGGCATCTTGCATTTGTGAGCAATGCTGCCACTGAATACAAAGATGAACAGGAAAATAGGAAAATCAATTGCTTACATTCATTGGCCTTCTGAAACTTATTTTGTTATTATTTCAGAAGCAGCATCTTGCAAGAATGTATGTCTTCCCTTGACATGTAGTCAGTGGAATATGTCATGATTTCAAAATTGAATTTTGAAGATATTATTGATGAATTTGCTCATCAGAAAGCAAGTAAATGATGTTTTTTTGTCAAGTGTTTAAAGCAGAAGACTCTTAGTGTATATAATAGGGTTGTGTCTGAGTGGCTCGGCCAAATTCATTATTCGCCGAATCTAGCACACTGGCTTCAGATTTGAGATTCGGCGCATAATGGCCAAATACTACCGAATCCTGAATCCAAAGTGTTATATGAAAACCTTCAGTTATGACTGTTGTAGTTTACCTTGCATAACAGTGTGCTTTCGTTTGTGTTGTTTACTTTATTTTCCATAGATAGGCTGAAAGACGTGATGTCATAAAAAATGAAACGACCTCACTTTGAATAGTTCTGATAAATGGCACTAGGAGCCACCATAAGTAACTATATAAACACTGGCTAAAACTTTCACACTTGTAAAGAAAAAAAGCCTTTCAAATATAAGTAGCAGCAAAAATTTCTTCACGTAAATACCAACAATACATAAGGCTTTAGGATTCTTGCACGAGTTGCGTCATTCTGATTTCACATATTGTTTCATAGAATTTTGTGAAGTGCTGGGATATGTGAACTTTAATGAAGTCCTAGGATTTCAAGAAGAAAGTAATTTATTATGTGGAAAAAAAGTTCTAATCATGTGCCATCCAGGTGGGATGATGTCAATTCAGCAACCACTTGACGTCTGTTTCAATTAATCGTTTTAAAGTCAAGCTTAAACATATGTACACCTACTGCCTTTCGAAAAGTGACAGACAACTGATTCCAACGGGCCATGCACAAGTGTGCCAATGGAATGATGATAACCTGGAAGTGGGTTCCAAATCAGATTGCGTAAGAGGCATTTAAAAATGTTTGAGATCGAATGCACTAAATTGTATGAGAGATGATGCTCTACAATATGAAGAAACTGTGTAACAAGGAATCAAATTATAGTAATTCAGAATTACTGTACCCATATCTAATTGCTACTATAAATATTTTGTAAAATTTGTATTGTAAGTCTAATAAAATTGTTTTATATTTCCGCATTTAGTTTCATACAATAGCTGTACATTTGAAGACTTATCACCGTGGCAGATTAGCCACGTGTACTGTAGTGCCGTGTTTCCACAAACCCCCCCACCGTCAGGGCTTCAATTCCCCCCTCGGGCATGGGTGTTTGTGTTGTCCTTTGTTTAGTTTACCTTAGATTAAATAGTTTGTAAACTAGGGACTAATAACCAAGCTGTTGAGTGCCATAGATTTTGAAGTCTTATCTAAAAGCTACTACGTGAAGCCGACTGCCAAGCCCCCTTTTTTTTTTTTTTTTTTTTTTTTTTTTTTTTTTTTTTTTTTTTTTTTCCCTGGGCAATGGATAGTTCCTATGAATTGTGATTCCTAGATTCCACTTCCTTTTTGCCATAAGAATAATACAAATATAACAATATGCCATGTAATGTTTCGTGTTACTGTTAGATGTTACCACATTTAAATTCTGTCCGCCTAAGAAACCCAAAAGAACGCAGAAGAATATACCTATCACATTAATGTTTACATTTGTACTATTCTTATGCTGAATGGAAGTATATAGAAATGAAGCATGGCAACTGACTTCTAGTACTGATTTTTAAATCTTGTACGAATAAAAATTCTGTGCAGACAAGTTATGTGATCGTAAATGTTTGAAAGAATAAATAAATCTACAAAATACCCTTGCTTAACCCTCTGGAATGCGCAATCTGTGTGTTAAGTACTTTTCAAAGTTCTGAAATGTCTTCATGGCAATAACAAGTACACACATGTCAAATAAACGCGGATTTATCTGTGTCTGAATGTCCTGCCCGTCACTCATGGAGTGCCTGATATGTCACTACAAAATTATTTAACACATCATATTTTTTAAGAAGCTATTTTTTTGACTTCCAAAATACCTACTCATCTTTTCAGGTTTTATTTTTAAGTCTTCCCCTTTGAAAAAAGAAGAAAATACATAATCCTTTCCTTTCATTATTTTTTATTTCATCAAAATGAAACATTTTGTATTAGAGTTCAGAAAGTTTCTTATTATCTTTTAGACCATCTAAACAACATGTATATCGAAATGTTTCATACAAATTTCTTTTGGGGGTAGAAGGTATTAAAAAATCCTTAAGATTTAAAATAAAAATCTAAATGAAATTTTAATTTCTTAAATTTTACTGTTAATATTGTCATTTGGGATTCACCCCTGAAGGCTTTATCTTCATCACTGGCTTTTTAAATACATGTACTTGAGTTGACAGATTATTTGGATTTGAGATTCGGAAGATTCGATTCGGGTTCGGAATTCAACACATGTTTTATTTAAGATTCGGTATTTGGATTCGATTTGATAAAATTGGGGTTCGACCCATCCCTAGTATATAACCTACAACTAATTAAATTTCTTATAAATACAGAGCATGTCCAATGCTGAAAACATGTCAGTGTATAACGTGAAGAACACTTGTGAGCCTTTTTTTGATTTTGAACTTCATTAAATTGGAATGTTTCTGACAGCTAAGTTATTTCTTTCCTATTATTAACATTTTAGTACTTGATTATTTTCCTGTCATAACAGTAGGTCTGCTGTAGTAAGTCTTTTGATATATTGGTGGTATTTCAATGACAAAACTTAGAATTCCTTTAAGAATGAGTAAGGTGTATAATCTATGCTGGAGGGGGTGGGGAGGGAAGTACGCAGGGGAGCCCTGCGCGGAAGTTTTGCACAGGGCCCCATGCAAGCTATGGCCAACTCTGGGCTTCCTAATTCTCTTGCTTTTTATTTTTTTAAAGGCTCAGAATATGTGAACAGCTGATGCAATACAGCCAGTCCTAGCAATTGGTTTGAAATTTTGACACAATGTTGCATTGTAATATAGGATGGTTTCTAGGCACATATTTCTTAAATATATTGTATAAAACCTATATGCAGTTACAAGTGCACATTTGTGTAAAAATCTCAAAATATTCAGTCAAGAACTGTCAGAGATTTAAGACTTTGAACATTGCTTTAGAGATATAGTTCTAAGAGCAGGTGGAGGAAATTGATATAGAGGGGGGGAGGGGGAGAAGGGGACAAACAGGTAGAGAGTGATGATGAGATGTACATAAACAAGCAATTACTTGTTAAATGAAAAAGTTTCATTGTGACAATGATTTCAATAACTTTTCTGTACTTTTAGATCTATTTCACTCGCTGCAATGTGTGGTCTAAAATGCAGTGAACAGTAAGCTACCCACTATTGAACTTTTTGAATAAATTACATATACGTACTTGACAAAGTGTGTCATTTTAAAACTACTGTTACAAATTAAGGAAAGGTTAATGTTTTATTAGAAAGCTGAGATGCTGTACTATTATGTATCAAAAAATAAGATCTTTAAACCACAAGCTTTCTTTAAAACAGAGTGAGAAGCCTTATGGAACTAAAAACTCATGCCAAGTAAAAATTAGGCATTTTGGATTTTCACAAGCAATGAAAAACATGTAAGGAAAAAATACGTTGATAAAAAGATGTGGGGTGGTCATATATACCATCAACAGTTTTTACAGCGTGAAAATCAGAAAAAGTGATTTCCTCCTTTTTCCCAGCCTAGCCTAATCAGGAGTGGCCATCCCTGCATGGCTTAATGTAAATAAATATTCCTTCAAAACAAGAGTGTGTATTTTACCCACACTAAATTTTTTGAGTGGGTACGGCTACCACAGTACCCACTTCAACCTCTGAGCCTGAATACAGCAATTGACATCCCTGTAGTTTGGTAGCTCTGTGGGATCTAATAATCAGTGAGTGACTTCAGTCTGATAAGGCATACTTGTGCACTCCCTTCCTTGCTAAACTGAGTCCAAATCAAGACCAAATATAGTATTATATGACATTATTATGCTGTTTCATGGGGCTGACTAACTTTTTGTTCAGTGTGTATGTTACATTTGCCTTTTCAGTGTTTCACAAAACTTATCAGTTAAAAAAAATGGATACAATGTGTCATTACATACCCAAAATCAAACATTGCTTATCACAGTTTTGAAAACAGACAGAAATAATTAGGAGTGACAGTAGACTTTATATTTTCTAATTGGCACTTAAATAGGAGATCTGAGTGTATTTTTACCAGTCTACAGCTGAGATGACAAGAAAGTCGTAGCAACAAGTTATAGGCATGGAACAATTTCCTGAAAATTTCATAGAATATTTTTTACATGAGTGATTAAAATTTGTTAATGTGATTTTTACTCATCTTCAAATGTCTCCAGTTCCTGGATCAGAATTTCCCAATTAACATTTAGTCAAAACCAATTTCACATTCAATGTATCCCTCACCCCTTCTTGCTCCTGATCATCATGTTCACTCCACCTGATCCACATAAGACTATCACTTACCTGGCACACTACAATGTAAAAATGTTGATGTGTATTTGTGAGTTGGCAAAGGGTTAGGGGCGGGAGCTGGAAAGGAGAGGATGTATGCAATGTTGATAAGAATATTTAAAAAAAAAAAAAAACAAAAAAACAATTCAAAACATGAGCTGAATTGCAAAATTTCTTGTTTGTTATGCTGCTTGCTGCTCATAGCTTTCTTCAAATAACTGTGTTCCACGATGGACTTCCCATTATTGTATGAAATTAATAACATCCAATTTTAAATAAATGAAAAGGGCTGTGGTAGGTATTGCTCCACAAGCAAATACTGCAGTACAGTACTGTAATTAAATTATGAAATACTGAAAAAATATAGTGAATTCTTTTCTCTTTATTTTCAAATGTACCTTTGTTGATTGGCTTAAAGCTCTCATACACATTAAACAAATATATAGTAAACTTTGAAGAGATGCTGAGACATTAGTCTAACACTTGAATTTAACTGTTAGGTACCTCACCAACAATCTGAAGTTCGTTGACAGAGACCATGTAGCACTCTGGGGCTGGGGATATGGAGGATTTGCATCTGCTATGATCCTCAGCAATGATGACCACAGACTGTTTAGGTGTGGGATTTCAGTTGCTCCCATCACTAGCTGGACTTACTATGGTAAGAGAGAAGAATTTGATGTACCTTTTCTAATTAGAATATTCAACAAATGTGTGATTTTGCAGATCTTCCAGCTGGCATTTCAATAAGATTTACTTATTTTATTTACTCTAGATATGTTCCATAGATATTCATATAGCAATGACCGCACCTTTCAGCATTCCACATTATCAAATATGCAAACACCTGTAAGTGCCTACTGTAATAGATATCCAAATCAAACAATGACTACCTTCTTGAAAATAAGGTTACATAATACTTTTAACAGTAGATGTCATTCTTGTCTCTAGTGCTATGTATGTAAACTTGAGGGTTGCTTTCACAGATTGTATGTTTCTATAGAATAAATAAAGTGGAATGACTCCTCACCCACTCCCTTAAAACCCACACCCTTTTCTTTTTTTTCCTTTTCTTCCTTCCTCTTTTCTGAAGAAGCAACCTAGGGTTGCAAAAGCTCAGTATCTGTGTTGTGTTTTCATTTATGTGTGTCTGTCGATGAACCTGTGCTTTTTCACTTGGTTCATTGACACATACATAAATAAAAATGTACACATACACTCACAACTAAATATATAAATGTGGTATCAGTAACTTCATTATGTTTTCAAATCCTTGGCAACATAGTGCATGTTATTGCTTTGACAATCTTTATTACTCAAAAGGATAACAAGTATCCAATTAGTCAGTGACTGAAAGGGAGTACAAAAGTTCATGCAAAGAACTGATTATCTGTTATTTGACAAAGGGAAAGCACATTAACAGACACAAAATATATGAAAAATCATGTATGGCTTATCTCCTCCCTTCTGTTATCTTGGTGAAGAGATAAAAACTACACTGCATTGAGAACAGAACCAAACCAACAAAATATATAATAAATATTGTTCAAACAAGATAGATTGACTGGCTAGTACTTACCTTTGTGCTATACTGCCGATAGTAACACAAATGAAGAAACAGAAAAACAGGGGACAAAAAGGACAAGATTTGAAACACAGTTCCTTCATCAGGTGGGAGAGAAGGGAAGAAGAAAGGATGGGAATGGAAGGGAAAGGTAATTCACGACCTAGGTCATGAAGGTGGTGTTTCGGGAGTGTGGACGTCAGAGATACTGCATGTTCGTACTGAGTCAAGCCAGAGAGGATATATATATAACCAAAGAGGAAAGATCAAGTAGTAAAGAGAAGAGAAGATGAGTGAACTAAATGATGCTGAGGGGTGTAGGAGGGGCAGGGGATTGTCTAAAACGTTTTTCATTAACAGGGAAAGATGGACGGACACACACACACACACACACACACACACACACACACACACACACACACACACACACAATGTAGAGAGAGAGAGAGGGGGAGGGAGGGAGGGAGAGAAGGAGAGGGAGAGAAAGAGAGGTAAGGAAGGGATAATGAATAGGTGAGCTGAGGATGGAGGAAGGGGAGGGGTTAGCGTAGATTTAGGCCAGGGGGGTGGCGGGAGGAGAGGATATGTTGGAGAGCAAGTTCCCACCTCCGTAGCTCTGAGGGACTGATGTTTGTTGGTAGTATCCAAATGGCATGTGTGGTGTAACACGTGCCCAGGTCCCTGGAGTTATGCTGGAGGACATGTTCTGCCACAGGATATTGGGTGTCCCCCAGGCGAACAGTCCGCCTGTGCCCATTCATCCGCTTAGTAGTCACACCAATATAAAAGGCTGAACAGTGGACACATGTCAGCTGATATATGACGTGTGTTGTCTCGCATGTGGCCCTGCCTTGAATCGGGTAGGTTTTTCCTGTGGTGGGGCTGGAGTACGTGGTAGTGAAAGGATGCATTGGACAGGTTTTGCAGCGGGGTCGGTTACAGGGGTAGGAATAGGAACCATTAGGTACGGAGGGTGGTTTTGGGATGTTGTAAGGTTGGACAAGGATGCTGCAGAGGTTGGGAGGACGGCGGAAGGCTACTCTGGGTGGTGTGAGGAGAACAGTTTGGAGTGATGATCTCATCTTAGGGCATGACTTGAGAAAGTCATAGTCCTGTTTGAGGAATTTGTTGAGGCATTCCAGGTCAGGATGGTACTTCTGGGTTGTCTGGGGTTAGGAACATTATTGTTGGAGGGAGAGAAATGGACAGCTTGGGAGATCTGTTTGTGGACAAGGTCTGTAGGGTAGTTGCGGGAGAGGAAAGCATTGGATAGATTGTTGTTGTAGCTGGTGAGGGATTAAGAACTGGAACAGATACATTTCCCACAGATGCCCATCCTTTCTTCTTCCCTTCTCTCCCACCTGATGAAGGAACTGTGATCCAAAAGGTTGTCCTTTTTGTCCCCCTTTTTTCTGTTTCTTCATTTGTGTTACTATCGGCAGTACAGCACAAAGGTAAGTACTGGCCAGCCAGTCTATCTCGTTTGAACAATATTTATCATCTCTGAGGAGAATTTTCATCATTAATAAAATATACAATAATTCAAGCAGGGATCAGTCAGTCGCAAAAATCAGGTCTAATGGGATTGAAAAATCTTCTTTTTCAAATAACCATATATTCAAACAGATTTGATATGAGTCACAAGTTTATTAAGACATATTTTTCACAGTCAAATGAAAATGATGTCATCAACACATTATGTTGTTGTTGTTATGGTCTTCAGTCTGGAGACTGGTTTGATGCAGCTCTCCACCCTACTCTATCCTCTCTCCACCCTACTCTATCCTTTAGTTTCATCTCCTTATAAGAACGGCAACCCACATCCACTTGAATCTGCTTACTATACGCATCTCTTGGTCTCCCTCTGCGATTTTTACCCCACACACTTCCCTCCAATGCTAAATTTACGATTCCCCGATGTCTAAGAATGTGTCCTACCAAGCGATCCCTTCTTTTAGTCAAGGTATGCCAAAAATTCCTTTTCTCACCAATTCTGTTCAGTACCTCTTCATTAGTTATGCGATCTACCATTTCAAAAGCCTCTATTCTCTTCCTGTCCGCACTGCTTATCGTCCATGTTTCACTCCTGTACAAGGCAACACTCCACACAAATGCCTTCAGAAAAGACTTCCTTACCCTTAAGTTAAAATTCGATGTTAGCAAATTTCTCTTTTTCAAAAATGCTTTTCTGCCCATTGCCATTCTGCATTTTATATCCTCTGTACTGCGACCATCGCATGTTATTTTACTACCCAAGTAACAAAACTCATCTACCACCTTCAATGTTTCGTCACCTAATCTAATTCCTTCAGCATCGCCTGATTTTCTAAGACCGCATTCCATTATTTTTGTTTTGCTCTTGTTAATGTTCATTTTATATGCACTCTTCAACACGCTGTCCATTCCATTCAACTGCTCTTCCAGGTCCTTTGCTGTCTCTGACAGAATTACAATGTCATCGGCAAAACGCAATGTTTTTATTTCTTCCCCCTGAACTTTAATCCCTATTCCAAATTTTTTCTTGCTTTCCTTCACCGCCTGCTCGATGTACAAATTGAATAGCATCGGAGAAAGGCTACAACCCTGTCTTACTCCCTTCCCAACTGATGCTTCCCTTTCATGCCCTTCGAGTCTAATAACTGCGGTCTGGCTTTTGTACAAGTTGTAAATAACTCTCCTTTCCCTGTATTTTACCCCTGCTGACTTCAGAATTTGAAAGAGTGTATTCCAGTCAACATTGTCAAACGCTTTCTCCAAATCTACAAAAGCTAAAAATGTAGGTTTGCCTTTCCTTAATCTATCTTCTAAGATAAGACGTAAAGTGAGTATTGCCTCCCGGGTTCCTACTTTCCTCCTGAATCCAAACTGATCTTCCCCGAGGTCAGCTTCTACCAGCTTTTCCATTCTCCTGTAGATAATTCGTGTTAAAATTTTGCAACCATGACTTATCAAACTGATGGTTCTGTAATTTTCACACCTGTCTGCGCCTGATTTCTTTGGAATGGGGATTATTACATTTTTCTTTCAACACATTATACTAAACTAAAAGTTGTAAAGTATCAGGTTGAGAAAGGTTTCAAGCTCATGAAACACTGTAATAAATAATTAAAAAGAAAACAAACTGAAGCTATAAATCTTACATTCATTACAAATAGACTAATAAGGTTCTAAGTCAGAAAAGAAATTTTAACAAAGAATAAATATGTTTAAAGCAAAAGGTAATTTTCTCAGCATACTTGACTCATACCCTTTGAAAATAGTAGATTGATTCATTTGATTGATTAATTGACTGATTAATTGATAGATCACATACATGATATAGACCTTGTCAAGTACCTACATAATATCACAAATAAAATAAAATTTACATAAATAAACTTATACAGAATTTTACAAAAAAAAAATAACATGGATAAACAAACACAGCAACAAGGTTAATGTATGTTCCAAATGTTTGTTAAGATTATGGGAATTAATTGCAGGGTCATCAGTCCCTAAACGTACCAACTACTTATGAACTACCTTATACTAAATACTGTGGCATATGAAAATTTGTGCCTGACTGGGATCCGAACTAGGACCTCCCACTTTCCGCGAGCTGTCACCTTAATCAAATATTCAAATGTTTGTTAAGCTTAAGGGACTTAACTGTGTGGTCATCAGTCCCTAAACTTACAAACAACTTATGAACTACCTTATACGAAAGACGACACAAACATCCATGCCCGAGGGGGAATTCGAACCCCTGACAAGGAACGACCTCGCGCATCATAGCATAGCCCCTCAATGCACTCGGCCACTCCGCTGCTGCATGGTTAATGTATAATAATTATTTATGTATTTGAAAAATATAATATTACAATAACATGTAATTAATTATAAATATAAACAAATGGAGGATAGATTTATGCAAAAACATATTATAATGTTTACATGATTTTTAAGTAATTACAGTTGTCATTCTTCCACTTCCAAATGATACTCATCTTTTCAACATTACGATGTATGGGGGTTCTGCTCGCTGCAAAATTATTCACCTCGGGCGTCGTGGTAGAAATAAATACTCGTAGATACAATTTTTCACTTCTTCTTTAATTTGAATCAAACTTCTTCTCCACCAAAACATTACAACTTAATAACATACACAATGGAACAGAACTTAGCTGATAGTACTTCCATTTTAAAACAACAGACTGACATAGCTTCCAGAGCACATTGGAAACATCGAAACTCGAACAACCACACGCAAGGCGGTGAGGCAAATATATTACATCGACAATAATGACATTACATTATGCATTGTTCATAACAATTGAATATACTAATTTACAATTACCAAACACACAAGTAAAACATTTCATGTACACAAAAATAATCGCAATATAGAATGAAAACTATACATACAATAATTTTAGATGGCACATATCTTTTTAAGTTGAAATCTCCGATCTTTCTGTTTAACAACAAACAGCAATGTTAAATGTCAATTAATTAGTTAATGAGTACATCATAGATGTTCCTAACATATATTGAACTATCAAATATCTTGGCCATTCGCAAAATAGGTCCAAGGTGTTGTGCTCCACTGCATGCTGCACAACAGTATAGTCCATATTCTTCTTGGCCACAGTTTAACAATGGCCATTCATCCTGATGGAGAGCCAGTTAGTTGTCATTCCAATGTATAATGCAGAGCAGTGATTGCAGCGGAGTTGGTATATTACGTGGCTGCTTTCACAGGTGGTCCAGCCTCTGACGGGGTAGGACAAGCCTCTGACGGGACTGGAATAGTAGGTGCTGGGTGGGTGGATTGGGCAGGTTTTGCCTCGGGGTCTTCCACAGGGATATGATCCCTGTGGTAAGGGGTTGAAATTAGGAGTTGCATAGGGATGGACTAGGATATTGTGGAGGTTGGGTGGATGACGGAACACCACTTTAGGGGGGGGGGGGGGGATGATCTTAGGTAGGATGTCTCTCATTCCAGGACATGTTGACAGAAAGCCCAGATGTAGGATATGGTTCAAAAAAATGTTCAAATGTTTGTTAAGCTTAAGGGACTTAACTGCGGGGTCATCAGTCCCTAAACTTACAAACTACTTATGAACTACCTTATACTACACACACATCCATGCCCGAGGGGGGAAACAAACCCCCGACTGTAGCAGCCATGCATACTGTGACTGGTGCACCACCGACCGCTCGGTCACTGCGGCCGGCGGGATATGGTTCAATTGTTCCAGTCCAGGATGGTATTGGGTGACAAGCGGGAAGGGGGGGGCACTCCTTTGTGGCTGGTTAGTAGGGTTGGAGGCATTACTATTTGTGTGTGAAGATATGACACGGGAAATCTGTTTATGAACTAGGTAAGATAGGTAATTCCTGTTTGTGAAGACCTTTATGAGGTTTTTGGCATACTGGTTAAGGGAATTCTCGTCACTGCAGATATGCGTTCCATGGGTGGCGAGGCTAAGTGGGAGGGATTTTTGATGTGGAAAGGATGGCAGCTGTCAAACTGAAGATACTGTTGAGAGTTGGTGGGTTTGATGTGGACAGAGGTGTGGAAGGAGCTGTCAGATAGATGCAGATTAACATCCAGGAAGGTGACACGTTGGGTTGAGAAGGACCAAGTGTAACAGATGGGTGAGAAAGAGTTGAGGTTGTTGAGGAAAGCGGATAGGATGTCCTGGCCTTGAGTCCAGATCATAAAATTGTCATCAGTGAACCTGAACCAGACCAGGGGTTTGTGGATTTGGGAAGCTAGAAAGGTTTCCTCTACATGGCCCATGAACAGGTTGGCATAGGAAGGTGCCATATGGGTGCACATGCTGTGCCGCGGATCTGTTTGTATACTTTTCCCTCAAAGAAAGAGTAGTTGTTGGTTAGGATGTAGTTGGCAAGGGCTATGAGGAAGCATAAAACATAATACAAGCATATGCAGACAGCGGACAACACGGTATCTTGGTGTCCTACTTGAAGAGTGACTGACGTTCTACGATCACACTAAACTGGTGACAGAAAGGACAACCAAGATGACACATGCACTAGCAAGGCTAAACGCTACACAATACAGACTCCCAATACAAACACTCAGAACATATCACACAGCCCTATTTGAGTCAGTAGCACACTTTGGAGGCAGTGCATGGGCTCACTGCTTGCAGCTCGAGACCTATAAAAAGAAGGTCAGACAAGGGCAAAGAAGCGCTCTCCTTAGGCTGTCCGGGGCTTTTCCAAGAACGCCAGGATTATCACTGTGCATGGTGCTTCGAATCCCATCAATAGACCTAACCATCAGGTTAAGGGCGGCCTTGTACTGGCTTAAGACAGGGAGACCTGATAACGTTCAGGAGAGAACAGGCTAAAACATCACTGAGAGGCACCAAATCTTCAAATTGAGGATGGACACATGGCAAAGGAAATGGGACGTATCTGAAAATGAATGCAGACTGTATAATTTCTTCCCACACATCAGGGAACGTCCGAGACTGGACCATATCAATACCAGCCGGGGTATGGTCCACTTTCTGACAGGTAATGGTCCCTACCCCACGTACTTGAACTACATGGGTCTCAATGACACCGTAGCATGTCCATGCGGGCAGTTTGGCTCCCCCAAACACACAGTCTTACACTGTACAGTATACAGAACACCAACTCATGCAACACTACCAGACGACCAAGACATACAGATGATCATCCGGGACAAAGACACATGGGAGATACTGAACCAGATAGTCGATGAGGTATCCAGCCTCAAACAACATGAATACAATAATACAAGCAATCAACACCTACCTCAGTACGTACACAGAACACATGACTCACGGCACAGCAGCAGCAATGAAGGCACAGACACTGATGAGGACTCCAGCACAGACTAGGACACCTCTGAATCATCTCTACAATAACTTACACATGGATTAGTCCAAATAATTAAGCCAGAATGCATAGAAATTTATCAAAGACTAAATAACTAAGAGAGAATAGTTTAGGAACAAATAAATTGTACATTAGACTGGCCAGGGCCGCAGGGCTTGATGTTAATTCCGAGGCCTCTGCCCCTGACCTGTCATCGAGAATAGTTCTCTCTCCCCCACTTACCACTATCGTGTCATCTTTTCACCTATTCTTAAAATTACAGCACAAATTTAAGTTACTAACACCACCCCACTTTTCCTATTTCCAAATTAGTTTTATTTTAATTAGAACCATTTTTCCCTAACCCATAATTAAATTCAATATAAATATACCAAACTATTAATGAATATACTAATCAGCCTAATACTGTTTATGTAAGAATTATCATTGTACTTAGATAAGAAGAGATCAAATTGTAATATACTAAATCAAATGTAAATATCGGTCACAAATCACGGCCAGCTTTATACCTACAGGCAGCTGGTCTAAATGAAGGTTTCAATAAATAAATAAAAATATGAGGAAGAGGGTATTGGGCTTGGAGTCTGCAGGATTTTGGGAAAGGTAGTGCTCGAGTGCAGCAAGACCATGGGTGTGAGGGATATTTGTGTACAGGAAGGTGGCGTCAACAGTGATGAGTAAGGATACAGGAAGTAGAGGAGTGGGGGGCGGTGGAAAGTCAGTGAAGGAAGTGGTTGGTATCTTTGATGTGGGAAGGTAGATTCCAGACAATAGGTTGGAGGTGTTGACCAATGAGGGCAGAGATTCTTTCAGTGGGAGCACAGTAACCAGCCACAATTGGGCGTCCCGGATTATTAGGTTTATGGATTTTAGGAAGCATATAGAAGGTAGGTGTGCGGGGTGTCTTCGGAGTGAAGAGAGAGATGGATTCAGGTGATTGGTTCTGGTAAGGGCCATAGGATTTCATCAGGGATTGAAGGTCATGCTGGACTTTTGGAATGGGATCATCCTGGCATACCTTGTAGATGGAGGAATCAGACAATTGGCGGAGACCTTCAGCAACATAGTCACTGTGATTTAACAGTGGTGGAACATTTGTCTGAGGAAGGATGATTAGATTGGAACCTTTCTTGAGGTTGTGTAGGGCTCTAGTTTCTTCTGCCGAAAGGTTACCATTCTTTGGAAGTGACTTAGGAAAGGATTGTGATGCCAGGTTGGAGGTGAGGAATTCCTCAAAGGTGACAAGGTGGTGGTTAGTTGGGCATGTAGGTGGATCATGGTTGTATGGTGGTATGAACTGGAAGATGCAGGGTTCAATGTCAGGATTAGGATGACTTTGGTTGGAGGGATTGGTGACAAAGTAGCGTTTCCACTGAAGGGATCAGGAGAAGGAGAGGAGGTATTCGACAAGTCCAACATTATTAAATTTTGGTGTGGGGCTGAAGGTGAGACCTTTGGAAATGACTAAAACTTCTGTGGGATTGAGGGTTTTGCTGGATAAGTTGACCACAGTGTTCTGGGGTTGTTTCGGCTGGGGATGTTGTGGGGTGTTGGTGGGGAGTTTAGGAGGATGAGGTAATTGGGAAAGGTCAGCAAGGCAAGGTTTGGGTGCTGTGAGTGGTTCACAGAGCGGACCACAGTGGGTAGAATAAGGATGGGATAGTGGTGCACCAAGGCAACAGTAGGATGTCAGCAGGCTGGATAACTTGTGGAGGTGGTGTTTGGAATGCTGCTCCAGTTGCTGGAGAGCAATTGAATCAATTTGGGATATAGCATGTAGGTAGAGTGGACTGCAAATTAGAAGGATCTTGCTGAGGGGGCAGATGTTCCACTGATCTGATCAGTAGTAATGTTAATTGTTCATAATCTGCCTCAACTTAAGTACTTCTTGCCAAACATTCACCTAACAACATTGGAATATAAACTGATGTATTTGCAGTATTTTCTTGAATCTATGATCAAACACTTCAGTTAATGTTTGTATTTGTTTCTCTAAAAGCAGATGGCTAGTTTTGTTACTTCACATCACACATAAAGAAAAAAAAAGTGCTGTCATTCATGCACCACTGATCCATGTGAAAGGATTTCTGATGTCATTGTGGCCACACAATGAGCATTAACAGACTTTTAACGCTGAGTGGTAGTTTGAGTTAATTGCATGGAACATTTCATTTCTAAATTATTATGGAATTCAGTATTTCTAGTTCCACAATGTAAAGAGCATACTAAAAATACACATTTGAGGAGTGCTTCTCACAACAGACAACATTTGCACTCAGTGACCAAGAGTCGCAGCAGTGACATAAAGTCTTCAGTGCTGACAGACAAGCAAAAGAATTAAATTCAAGATTTATGATGAACTCACTTTGACTGGAAAGCTATGGCTCTGTCAATTAGGTCCTGATTGTTGTTAGAAAGAGCTAATGATATGTTTCAAGTACAGCAGAGGTCGCACAAAGCTGTGGTCCCATGTTATCAACAAGCAACAAGGCACTGTGCAAGGTGGTGGTGAATCCATAATGGTGTCTTTCCATGAAATGGACTGGATCCTCTGGTCCAACTGTACCATTGTATGACTGGAATTGGTTATGTTTCTCTACTTGGAGACCATTAACAGCCACTCAGGAAGCTCATGTTCCCAAACAACAATGGAATTTTTATGGATAACAATGTGCTATGTCACCGAACAACAGTTGTTCTCAACTAGTGTAAGAAACATCCTTGATAGTCCTAGGGAATGATATGGCCTCACAGTTGGCCCAGTATGAATCTCATCAAACATTTATGGGGCAAAATCTAGAGCTCATTTCATCCACATAATGCTACTTTTGAAATAATTAAGGACTAATATAGAGGCAGCATGGCTCAGTGTTCCTGCAGTGACTTACAACCATTTGTTTAATCCATGCCGTTTAAGGTTGCTGCATCTCAGTTGACAAAAGGAAATGTGACACAATCCTATGACTTTTGGCACCTTAGTGTATGCTCAGCATTCACATCATAAACTTCTTTTAATACTGTGGTCACAATAAAATATAAAGTCTATTTCATTGTATCTCTCATATTTAATACTTCAGCATTTACCGCAAATCTTTGATCCATCACCAAGTTCAAAGCAACTGGAAAAATATGTAGATAACTCCCATGTATAAGAAAGGCAAAAGAAGGTACCCTTACAATTACAGACTTATATCATTAAGATCAGTTTGCTGTAGAATTCTTAAATATATTCTCAGTTCTAATATAGTAATTTCCTAGAGACTGAAAAGCATCTGCCCGCACATTAACACGGCTTTAGGAAGCATTGATCATGTGAAACTCAGCTTGCCCCTTTTTCTCATGACATCTTGTGTGCTTCTAATGAAGGGAAACAGGTAGACTGAATATTTTTCGATTTTCAAGAGATGTTTGACTGGTACTGCACTGCACACTGTTAACAAAGGTATGAGCATATGCAATAGGTACCCAAATACATGATGGTTCAAAGATTAGAATAGAATATTTTATTCACCTTTAAACATGTTTACATGTAATTGGTGTCGTCATATACATTTAAATACATATCTAAACAGATAGTAATTTGCAATGTTTATCATAGGTACAATTGTCATATACTTAGTTTTAAATTTTCCTAATACAATACAGTACAATGAAAAGTAGTAACAATAGTAAATTTGTTAGAAAAAATACAATTAAAATTCTGTATACATCTATATCAATGGTCAAAGTCATCTATCTCATTGTTATACAGTACAATATAGAACAGTGACTCAATATATCACAATGGTAATGTTACAATTTAAAATTCTGTGTACGTCTATATCGAAACTCTGAGTCATCTATTTGTAGATTCTTCAAATTCCTTAATGGTATAGAAAGCTTTACTTTTTAGCCATTTTGATATTGTATTTTTTAATTTATTTAGAGGCACTGAGTGAGCTTCATTAGGCAGTTTATTAAAAAATGTGGGTACAAGATACTTGTAGCTACTGTGGACCTTTGCAAGTCTGACATGTGGCTTATCAATTGCATGTCTGTGTCTTGTGTTATGATTGTGTACTGACATCCTAAGATCATACTTATGGAGGTTTTCTTTAACATATACTAAGCAGCTATAAATGTATAAACTGAGTACTGTCATGATTTTCATTTCTTTGAAGAAATGTCTGCATGATTCCTGTGGTGCCAGTCCTGCTACACATCTGATGGCCTTTTTTTGCCATTTACGTACAGCCTTAGAACCAGGCGAGTTTCTCCATAGTAAAATTCCATATGTAAGATGAGAACTGAAGAAAGCAAAGTATGCATACAGCAGTAAAGTTTTGCTTACACAACCTCTCAATCTATGCAACAGATAGATCACACGAGCGAGTTTCGAACATAACTTATCTGTATGTGTCTCCCAGCTTAAACTTTGATCAATATGGAAACCAAGAAGTTTTGCTGATTTATTTTCATGTTTATGAGCATTTAGGTCAAATATAATATTTTCTGTTTTGCTGCTGTTTATGTGTAGTGCATTAGCCTGAAACCAGTTGTTACAATTTTCTATTGCCACAGCTACATTCAGTAGCAGTTCATCCATATCTGAATTTTGAGCAATTAATGTAGTCTCATCAGCATATAGTACAGCCTCACAGGGTAATATGGAAGGCAAATCATTAATGTATACAATGAAATGAAAGGGACCAAGAACAGAACCCTGGGGCACTCCTTTTTTAACAGGTAAAGGATCTGATTTTTTATTATTTACATTCACTAACTGTAGCCTATCACTTAGGTAAGATTGTAGTAGGCAGAGGGCATTCTCCCCAATCCCACCATAGTACTGCAGCTTTCGTATCAGGATACTGTGGGAAACCGTGTCAAAGGCTTTCCTTAAGTCCAGTAGTGTGGCACAACTTAATGTCTTTTTCTCAAAGCAGTCATATACTTTAGTTATGATATTATCAACTGCTTTCGCAGTGGATAGGGTAGGTCTAAAGCCAAATTGTTCAGAGTAGATTAAATTACTATGTTCAAAATAATTGTTCAACTGCTGGTGCATACAGTACTCTGTTATTTTAGTGATTATTGGTACAAGTGAAATAGGCCTATAGTTGTCAGGTGATAAAGTGCTACCTTTCTTATGGACCGGCTTTATTACGGATATTTTCAGGCTGTCAGGATAGACCCCCTCTGTTAATATTTTGTTTATTATGTTTGTTATGGGTGTTAAAATCTCTTGACTAATTTGTTTAATAATAAAATTGGAAAGACCGTAGTGGTCTTCGGTTTACTTATTGCTACACTAACTTGTCGGCAAGTTACATGATTCCATTCAAAATCTCCCGTCGCTTTATTGTGTAATTGTGGCAGTATTTCTTCTGCCTTATTCACATATTCCTCAGTGTTGTTTTCCATTAAAGGATTGGCAAAGTATTTATTTAGTGTGTCAGGAGAAATTGGTATGTTCTGATCTTTCTTTTGATAGTTTATTTCAGTTTTTATGACTTCCCCTGCTGCTTTACATTTATTTACAGAGTTAAGGATGTAGTCATCATTGGACTTGCATTTAGCTTCTTTAATTGTAGATCTATAGTACTTTCTAATGTTCTTATATCTAAGCCTGTTTATGTTGCTGTGTTGTGATCTATCATAACACATGAGCATCAATATTCTTAAGTTATTTAGTTCTGCTGTGTACCATTGTTTTAAGGTCCCTGGTTTAGATTGAGATGTATTCTTTGAGTGTTTTTTATAGAGTGCAGGGCATGTTTCTTCAAAGATTTTTGTTACCACTTCCAAAAATTGTTTTGTTGATTCATTAGCTCCCATATCTCGTGTGAGTAATTTTGATTTTAGGGTGTTTAATTTCTGTTCATTTATAGGTCTGATTATTCTTTGCTGAGACGTGTCAGTTTTGTGGCTCAGAGGAAGTCTAAGCCACAGCCCATTATGGTCAGAGATTGCTAGATTTATTGTGTTGAATTGGTCTCTACCTATATGAACATTACATATAATGTTATCCAGACAAGCATTCTTTCTTGTGAGTTTGTCATTTATACAATAAAAATTTAATGATCTTAATGTATCAAGTAAATTAGTTACTGTACTATTTCTATACCTAATGTCTATATTAATGTCTCCAAAAATTAGAACTCTGTGATTTTTTTTCTTGAGGAGTGAGACAATTAGTTTCTGAAGATTTTCTATGAATAAATCTTCACTGTGATTGGGAGGACGATATACAGATACTGCTATAATTTCCAATTCTGTCAGCAAAACTGCTGCAACCTCAAAATGAGATTCTATACAAAATTCATTTACATCCAATGTTTCATAATTTAGTTGAAGCATTTTGTTAATGTATATAGACACACCACCATGTGCCTTATTTGCTCTACAATAACCTTTAGCTAATTCATAACCATTTGGTACACTTAATTCTAACTCTCCACATGACAGCCAATGTTCATTTATCATAAGAATACTACAGTTTAACTTTTCTAGCCAGTATTGGAGTTCAAAAAGTTTATTTTTTAAGGATTGAACATTTGTATGGAGGAAAATTAGTTTTTTTTCTTTGCAGGGTGGTACTAATGAGTCTGCTTCTGATTCATCAGGATAAGAAATTCTACTTGTCTTTTCTACATACTTTTTTGTGCAACAGAGGAATGCATATTTACAGAAGTTACCTTTTCATTTGTTGGAGTTACTCTGCTTATTTCGTGGGCTTCTTGATCTTGTGGCATTCCACTAAAAAATCATTGAGACGGAGAGGAAGCACTGTTTTCCGCTTGCTTACTACACTACTTACTGCTTCATCAGCTTTACTTCTCTTCCCTCCTTTTGGAGTTGATGCAGTAACTGTTTCTTGTGAAACTCCAGGTATGACTTGTGATGCTCGTGCTCCACCTGATTCTTCTTGTGCTGAAGGTTCTGGTGTTTCCACTGGTGACAGTGCTTCAGAAGCTGATGTTGGTGTAGGCTGAGGACAAGTTTCTTCAGGAGGAGTAGCCATAGTAGTTTCTTCCTTATGTACAGTTGGTACATTCTCCTTTTCATTTGCCATTGGCAGCAGTCCAATTGCAGGTAGTGCAAGTTTTTCAAATGTGTCTATACCAGCGGTTTTTATTGCTTGCAAAATTTCATTTGCCTACATTTTCTAACCAAGGTTGTTTCTGTGGAGTCCATGTCTCGTAAAATGGTCTCTGATAGAGCTAGTAGCCTCAATAAAGGTAGTGTGCACAACACTGCAGATCTTCCTGAATTTCCTGTTTGTTGTGGCGATTTTTTTATTTACACATGAATCGTCTGCCAGGTCATGTCTATGAGGAATGCTTACCAAAAATACCTTCGCTTGTGACAATTTTCCTAGCGATTCTCTCAGTGTTTTCACGGCAAGACTGCTCTCATTTCTATACACATCATTACCACCACCAATTACTACACAGTTCACTCCACTATTTTACAGTACCTCTCACAACGGAGCTTAAGGTTTTGAGATTCCACTGACATAGTATTCTGATTGGATATCAGACATTATTTTTGCTAATCCCTTACCATGACTTGTTGACAATATGAAAATTTCTTCTTTCGTCATCACTGCTTCGGTTTTCGCCTCGAGTTCCTTATTGTCTGTTATCTTTATACTATTTTTATTTTGAACAGTACATGGCAGTTGCAAGTTTACACTGGCGCTTTTTTTGTCTGTTACCTTTATACTATTTTTATGCTGAAGAGTACATGGCAGTTGCAAATTTACACTGACGCTTTTTTTGTCAACAGATATGACTGATTTCTTACCTACAGCACTGAATTGTTTTTTACCCGTTTTTTCACTGTCTGAAATTAGAACATCGTATCTGTTCATTAGCAGAACACGAAAATCTTTTGTATTTGACACAGGGCGAGAGAACTTTCTAGGCTTAGTATACACATCCACTCGTTCACAGTTTTGCGCCTCTGTTGAAATAGCGACACACTGAATCAATCTTTCCAGCATTTCTGCATATTGTCTGGCATTAGTCAAGTCATTTTGTAGTTCTTCCTTTACACTTAATTCCAGTCCAGCAATACACATTTCAGATGCAGCTTCGCAACCGTTACACTCAGTTTCGCAATGACACGATCTTTTACCAAGTTTTGCTTCCTTGAAACAACAAGAATGATACCATTTGTGTATCAAAACACATATTCTTACACCTTTTATCACTTTTTTTCCACACAGAAGACAATTTACTGACAGTAATTACTTATGTTATAGACCCCAGCACATTGTTCTCAATGTAAACTGTTCATCAGAGACTACGGTATCATCCGGAGTGCCCCAGGGAAGTGTGACAGGATTGATATCTATAAAAATGATTTGACAGACAGAGTGAGGAATTTAATACTGTCAACCTTTTCTATCTGCTCTTCTTCATACTTAATGTATATGCTGTCAGGAAATCTCTTACATGTTCTGAACTGCATGTAGTGAGTCTTTTCAAAGTTTAATGACAATGAGTTGGCTTTAAACCATTTATTAATGTTCATGAAAATATCATTAGCAGACCTTTCTATCACTATGCTTGAAATACTTTTTATTGCAATACTTGTATCATCTGCAAACAAAACGAACTCTGCTTCTGGTAGTGTAACTGATGAGATATCATTAATTTACACAAGAAAAAGAAATGGCCCTAAGATGGATCCTTGTGGGACACCACATATAATTTCTTCCCTATCCGATGATGACTGTTGGCTTAATTCACTAGTCACTTGCACCGACACCCTTTGTTTCCTATTAGTGAGGTACGACTTGATACCATTTTGCAGCATTTCCCATGACCCCATAGAATTCTAATTTACTTAAAAGGATGTTATGTTTCACACAATCAAATGCCTTTGACAAATCACAGAAAATACCTGCTGCTTGCAATTTATTATTTAATGAATTAAGTACATTCTCACTGTAAGTGTAAATAGCCTTCTCGATATCGGAGCCTTTCAGAAATCCAAACTGTGTTCTAGACAATATGCCATTTGTGGTTAAGTGGTTGAGAAGCTGCTCGTACATTACCTTTTCTATCATTTTTGAGAATGTTGGCAAAAGTGAAATGGGTCTGAAGTTTGATGGTATCTCTTTATACCCCTTCTTGAATAAAGGTTTAATATCCGCATATTTTAGCCAATCAGGAAATGTTCCCGTTATAATAGACTGGTTACACAAATAACTTAAAATTGTGATAAGTTCACAAGAACACACTTTAATTAACTTTGTTGATATTTCATCATAACCACTAGAATGCTTTGTTTTTAAAGATTTTATTATGGAAGTTATTTCTTGTGGTGAAGTGACATATTCATGTATGTGAAGTTATTTGTAAATGCTAGTTTCAAATATTCAAGGGCATTATTTGCTGACCCAGACAATCCCATACTATCAGTAACGGATATAAAGTACTTGTTAAATAGATTTGCCACACTATGCCCATCAGTTACTATTGTCTCAGCTACTCTTAATCCTACCTGCTCTTGTTCCTTTCTGGTTCTGCCAATCTCCTCTTTCACTATATCCCATATTATTTTTATTTGGTTTCCTGATGTTACTATCTTCTTTTCATAATGCATTTGTTTAGATGCCCGAATAACGTTTTTTAATATTTTACAGTATTCCTTATATTTAGTTAAATCATCATCATTGCAACTACTTTTGGCTGATAGATACATTTTCCTTTTTGTCTTACATGAAATCTTTATTCCTTATGTAATCCAAGGTTTTATTATAGACTTCTGTTTAATTCGTGTTACTTTTAGAGGAAAACAGTTTTCAAACATGATACTAACATTATTAATGAATATGTTATATTTTTCATTCATGCCATTAGCACTATATACATCTTTCCAGTTCATGTTTTTGAGGAGTTTTCTAAAATTTTCAATTTTTGATGGGTTGACTACTCTTCTGTATGTACATTTTGCAGTCTTCATAATCTGTTTAGAATCTATACCTAAAACAAGGAGCTGCATATTGTGATCTGACAGGCCATTTATTATTGGTTTTATGATATGATTTTGTTCCTTTGATTTGTCTATAAAAATATTATCAATTGCTGCATCTGCAATCTGCATCTGTTTTCTGATGATTCTATGGTGGTCAGGAAGGTGTAGCCATTGGATGACTGTAGTGGAATGTGGATGCAATTTTCTAGGTGGTGTGAGGAATGGCAGCCAGCTCTAAATGTAGAAAAATGTAAGGTGATGCAGAAAGTAGGAGAAACAATCCCGTAATGTTCGAATACAGCATTAGTAGTGTGGGGCTTGACAGAGTGGCGTCATTTAAATATCTAGGCATAACACTGCACAACAATATGAAATGAAATGAGCATATAAGGTCAGTCCTGGGAAAGGCAGATGGTCAACTTCAATTTATTGGGAGAATTTTGGGAAGATAAGATTTACCTGTAAAGGAGACCACATATAAAATGCTTGCATGAGCCTGTCTTGAATATTGGTCAAGTGTTTGGGATCCCCAACAGATCAGTTTAAAGGAAGACATAGAAGCAATCCAGAGGCTGGCGGCAAGATTTATTACTGGTAGGTTTGATCAATGCGCAATTGTTACTGAAATGCTTCGGGAACTCAAATGGAAGTCGCTGGAGGAAAGGCAACATTCTTTATGAGAAACACTGTTGAAGAAATTTAGAGGGTCGGAATTGGAAGTGGACTTGCATAACGATTCTACTGCCACTAACCTACATTTCATGTAAAGACCACAAAGATAAGATCAGAGAGATTAGGGCTCACACAGATGCATACATGCATTCTTTTTTCCCTCATTCTATATCAGAGTGGAACAGAATAGCAAGTAATTAGTACCAGTATTGAATACCCTTCACCATGCACCATTGGTTGAATTGCACAATATGTATATAGATGTAGATGTATAACACCAAGAACTATATGAGAAACAAAACAAGGCATAAATGATACATTGTGACTGTGATAATTGAAGTTAAGGTCAAGGTGTCTGAAGCTGGTTGATTGCATCTTTAGTATGTAGTAAATTTGTTACATGGCGATAATCTAATAAGATGTAAACCAATTTGTAATAATCAAATAATAGTGTAACACAATTAAATTTGCTTTTATTGATTAATAACAATGTACGCCCAAGACATGCATGACAATATTCCAAGACTAATAATACCGTGGTTACTATTTCATAGATTCTGCATACACAGAGCGATATATGGGCCTTCCTACTGTAGAAGACAATTACATTGGCTATGAACAAGCAAATGTAACAAATAGAGCTGGCAGACTGCAAGACAAAATGTTTCTGCTTATCCATGGCACTGCTGATCACACAGTACATTACCAACAAAGCATGTTGCTTGTCAGTGCTCTGACCAGAGAAGGAGTTCTTTTCAGGCACCAGGTGAGATATACATTAAAGTCTGCCAACAAATTTTAGCACAACATGCCGAGTTTTTAAGAGCCTGTGTTTGTTTTTGGGGTTAACAGAAACACAATTATCACCTGCCCCCTCCTTTTTCCCCATTTGTTATTTCCTTCTTTTTCTCTGTCTCTCCTTTGTTCAGTCTAGTGTAATGTATAATTTTCTCTGTTTTTTATTGGTCATATTGAAAAACACCCTGTAATAAAATTTCAGAAATTCTTATAGTAAGTAGTTACTATATTTCATCACTCATATTATTACATAAATAGATCAAACAACTAATGAGGTGGTTTCAGTACTGAATTGCACTGCAGAAAAATACAGTTTATGGCACAATGTGACAAAAGTAAGTAACTGGTTAAAAGGACACCCCTAAAGCAACATGAAATCTCCAGTTTCATAATGGAGTAAGGTGTAGTAGAAAAAGTTATAGGAGACAAATAGATTAAGCAAGTTCAAATGTACAATCAGAAGCAAAAAGATTGCCCATCCGAAGTAATTTAGAGTCAAAAGAACATTTGTATGGCCAAGTTCAGAAGTGCTGTGTTCCCAACTCCAACAATCTGTGGAGTTTCAGCTTCATGTTTCTGTTGTAGAAACAATGTAATAGTTAGGATAAAGTATTTGTCGATATTCTTTGTTATTTAACTCATGATATCATTTCATTTGAAAAACATTATTTGACCTCATAGAAAGGGCAGAAATAAAGGAGCTCCACCATGGCATAATTGCTACAACAACAAGCATATAACATCTGCTTTGGTGGCAGAGTGGATAGGCTAACAGTTTATGACAGTAAAGGATTCTTGTTTGAATCTGACTGGTACTAGTCATTACTGTTATTATTATTATTATTATTATTATTATTATTATTAATTTAGACCTGTGCAGGTAATATTTTCAACATTTATTCGCTAAAAATTGTGCAGCTACCAGATTCTTTCAA